>CM042078.1:42522616-45511616 GCA_023509865.1 Trypoxylus dichotomus
ATTACAAGTGTTACTAAAAACAATGAAAGAGGAAATAACACAATAAGAATATACGAAATATCTTTGGCAAGAAACGGGAACAAAGTTGGTAAGACTGTGAAAGGAGGTGACGCTTCCAACTTCAAAAATGTTGCCTGAAGGCTTTTTAGAACGTTGTACAGATTTGACTACCACGAGGTTCATAAAACTTTAATATCACGAATGGTACGACCCTAACTGTAATTGAAACTAGTCGTGAAACGAATTATCATAAACTCAATTTATATTCCACCGAAACTGTAAGACTCACTATTACCAAATTTAACTCTGGGTAACAAATATGGAATAAAATATAAACTAAAATGTGAGTACTTCATGCCAAACTTTGCCCTAGCTTAACCGATTTTGGTTTTTAGTGTTGTTTACGAGGGAGACCTGAAATGTTTCCGGAAACGGTAAGAAGTGACGCACGAAAGTTGAAGTGGATTCATTGGTGGGCAAGGGCAGTTTTTATGGTAACTGTCAAAATTTCAGACGTCTACTGTCAATAGTTTAAGAGTGCGTTTTGTGTTGCAACTCAGGCGGCCTCGCAGAAATGAATAAAATCGAATTTTGTGCAGTGATAACACATTTTTGGATGGCTGGGAAAACGGCGACAGAAATTCGAAATATTTTGATAGAGGTTCATGGCAAATTTTGGACCCTCAGCTTCTGGGTGAGCGAGTTCAAACGTGGTCACACAAAAGGAAGTGACGAGCCAAAAAGCGCTGCCAACCGACCGGCGATTGAAGCTGTAAGAAATAGCAGAGACAACAGTATCCTCAGAAAAACGCATTGGCCCTATCCCGTACGAAATTTTTGGTATAAAAAAGTTCCTGGCGTGACGGGTACCGCGTTTGCTCACACCGGAGCAAAAACCAAATCGGGTGACCTTTTCGGAAGAGTGTCTGACCAAGATCCAACGCAATCCGAGGGATTTCTTGATGCGTTTCGTAACTGTGAATGGGGCTTGGATCCACCACTACATACCGGAGACCAAGGAACAGTCGAAGCAGTGGACTTTTCTGGGCGAATCGTCTCCGAAGGAAGCAAAGACCGTTCCATCGGTTGGAAAGATCATGAGATTTGGGATACCCAAGGTGTGATCCTCATCGACTATCTTCAGATCATGGGGCAATACTACAGCGATTTATTGACCCGATTCAATACAGTGTTGAAAGAGAAACTGCCTTGTTTGCAACGGAAGAAGATGCTTTTCCACCACGACAATGCACCGGCTCATTTATCTCGCATCGTCGTGTCCAAATTAAATGAGTTGCGCTACAAATTAGTCTCTCGTCCTCCATATTCACCGGACGTAGTCCCCCAGTGACTTTTTCCTATTCCGAAACCAAAAAAAAATCACTAGAACGAAACAGATTTGCCTCAATTGAGGAGGTCATCGCCGCTACAGATGGCTATTTTGCAGACCTCGAAACATCCTACTTCTCCGACGGCTTGAAGAGACTGGAGCACCGTTTGAAAAAGTGTGTTGATCTTTGAGGAGACTACATCGAAAAATTAAAATAAGAAACCACACAAATACCGTGTTTTTCTTGTCGATTCGGGAAAGACTTGAGGTTGCCCTCGTATGTTGTTATTTTCCTTGATGATAGGTACACTATTGATGAAGTAATAAAGCAAAACGTAATTGCGATAAATTTTGATATCAATTTTTACATGAAATTACTTAATGGGTTGTCAATTTTTAAAGACAGGTTATCTTTACTGAAACGGAGACACCGTTGGAAGTATGTAGTTAGAAATATTTTTAAAATTTTAAAAATGAAGCAAAACAAGAAATAATGTTCACCGTTTGTCCGTTTCTCTGTTCAAAACCTTAACTTCAGTAAATAGATATTCTATCAGAAATTATTTTGATAGAAACAAATTATATACTGTATATTAATATAGCGTCTATTCACATAACTACGTTATAATTACTTCGCGTTAAGCAATTTGTCAAAGAATCAAGCATAAACTTAAATTTCTGTATTCTACGAACAAACTGTAATAGCAATCTCCCATTCGTCTGCTGCTGGTAATTATACAACTAGCATCTTCTAACTTTCAATAATATCTATGAACGACAAAGAGAGAATGGCAAGGAGCATTGTAATGTAACTAATTATGTAGATAGTAAATAATTCAATGTATACTATCGGGGGTTTAGACGTAGCGTTATACCACTTCAACATCAAAGGCGTACAATTAGAATACCTGAAAACTTAACGAACTTTCGAGCTTACTTAGCGTGTGTATCTTGCATAAATAATTCCGCGAATATCAAGTTTCCTTCGTAATTTTGACATTGATAAAGATGCTGGGTCGACTGTGAATAGTTTGATTCAATTGCAAAGCCGCTATAAAATTATATGAAATAATGTTGAATAAGTCTTCTGTGCATGTAAAGTACTTATATTTTATTTCATTTTTAATTCTCTTAGATTGCTTAAAATACTTATGCAATCGTTTTGACGTAACGGTAGTATTGAAATTGTGGATATCTTAAAGCACTGAATTGAAAGTAGATTGAATTTTGTTTGCGTATGTATATTTCCCTCGGTTAAAAGTATAATTTCCAATTTTAACTATGGCATTATTACCGAGATTTATTTAATTAATTATGCGCACGTACATTTTACGGGTTCTTCGAAGTATCGTTATTAAATTACACTCAAATTAAATTAGAATTTCATAAAAAATATAATACTTTCGTAAGAGGATCTAATCGATCCGACGAAGAAACTGGAAGGTCGCAAAATCCTTTTACAAGTGGTTCCTAAATTGGTTTAGTTTAAAGTGAATTACGACTCCATCTCCTGAAAAACTTACGTGAAGTATTCCTTAAGTTATAAAGATACCGCCATTTAGTAATAAATAAGTCAAAATCAAGGAAATGGCTTCATCGATAAATGATATAGAAGAGATATATCTCAAGTCAATTAATAGGTTTCATCATCATTATAAAACATAATTAGAAACCACAATATTTGTAGCTACTAATTTTTTTCTATTAATCGCTCTTTTAATGTCAAAATAAATTTTAGGGAGTTTACTAAAGCTTTAAATATTTCCAAATTGAACAACCACTTGTTGGAGATGGTATTATTAATATGAAGAATACTATTCTATTGATTAAAATATTAACTATTCTTTTCCAAAAAGTTATATAGTTCAATCACATCTTGTATGTAAATTATTATTATTATTTTTATTGGTTTCTATTGTTTAGAAAAGTCATTTAAAATTAGAAAACAAAGGCATAATAGTAGTAAATACGTGAATCACTGTACAATTGTCAAAGTTGTTTATACTGTCGCCACTTTTCTTACAATAAAAAGAAATATTCAGCAATTATTATAATTTCTTCATTGTAATAGTTAATGATCTAAATAATGATCATAATATATAAATAAATAATGAAATAAAACGTCAACGTAATGGTAGTTTAAATGTTCTTGTAGAATTGACATTGACATATACAAGCTGTTGGCTGGGATATACGAGGGGAGGTCCAGGAGTTCATGGAATGAAAGGATTTTAAATAAAATAAAACAGTAAATCTATTTTTCCTTTTCAATATAATCACCCTTAAGCACAATACGTTTATTAGATCTATGAATCAATTTTTCTAAACCTTCATAAAAATATTTTTTATCTTTCGCTTCAAAATGGGCCAAAATTGCCTCCTTTACCTCACTGTCGTCGGAAAACTTTCTTCCACGTAAGTCTTCTTTTAAATTGGGGAACAAATAAAAATCACTAGGTGCCAGGTCTGGACTGTAGGGTTAATGGACTATTGATTGAATGCTATGCTTGTGCAGAACAACCATTGCAACTTTGCTCTTGTGAACCGGCGCATTGTCTTGCAAGAGCAACACACCCTTGACGTTCTTCCTTAATGGCCTCCTTTAATTTTTCTAATATCGCTGCGTAATATTCTCCGGTTATGCTCCTATCTTTTTCTTTGTAATCAATCAATAATATCCCCTCACAATCTCAAAAAACAGTAGCTATCAACCTTCCAGCCGATTCTGACACTTTGAATTTCTTTGGCGGTGGTGTCCCATTTCTATGGCATTGCATGGACTCAGGCTCAAAGTAATGAACCCATGTTTCATCTCCGGTAACAATCCGCTTCAAAATCGGTGCAGGTTTATCTCCACACAGCTCCAAAAATTGTTTGGACACACGGACGGCGTGAGCATTCTCGGTTCCCATCTTGCACTGACTTTTGTCATACCCAGGTGGTCATGTAGGTTACGCCAAATGGTGGTATCTGATACTCCAACTAATGCAGGTAATTGTTTTTTCTTCAAACGGGCATCTTGCAGTGGAAATTTTTGCACTTTTCCGATGATGCCTGATGTGGTGGCCTCAACTGGCCGTCCTGAGCGGGGGTCGTCTTCAATCAACTCTCGACCATGTTTACAAAGACCATGCTACTTATAAATCATTGATTTACTAAGGCACTGTTCCTCGTAAATGGTTTCCATTTCATTCAATATGGTTTGAGCGTTCTTTCCGTGCTTTGTAAGGAACTTTATCACAGCACGGTGTTCAATTTCCTCCATAGTTTCAGTTTTCGTCTGAATATATGTATTGTAGCATATGTTTTCACGGGTAAAGGATGTCTTGTTATTCTCTCGGGTTTTGTCCCGCGTTCAGCGTTGTTTCTTACAAGAACCAGGGACGTCCTGACGTTTCGATGTAATCGCATGTCGCAGTCGTGATTTCGACTGCAGTCGAAATAATAATAATAAAATGAAAAAATTAAAATAATAATGAAAATAATAATAATAATAAACAATTCTGAAATGTATAGAAAAATGTGAGCGTGACGGATTGTTTTCGTAAACAGATACTTGATATCTGGAAAACAGTTACACCATTGCTTAGGGCATATAGAACAGATAAAATCTTTTTTCTCCCATAGTTTCTGAGGGAAACAGCGAATGGTAGTCTTGAGGTTAGGGTGGCCTACATTCCCCTAATGGGCGATTGGGCCGCTAAGATAGTTGCCACTGGTCTTACACTAGATTGGCCTATAAGCACACTAGGTTCCATTTAAATCGCTGAGACACATTTGCCTACCTTCCTTTGTTAGCTATGTTAGCAAATCACACACAAATACACGCTCTAAGTTCCTTAGGTGATCGCCAAATATTTTAGCGAGCACAGTTATTATATCAAGCAAGTTTGTGAGGATAATTCTCTTACAATACTTTTCACTAGGCACAGTAATGAATGTTCACACGCCTGCTCCAATTGTGAATGCGTCTTTCTCTTTATACTTGAACTCCAATTTCACTTTTAACATCAAGAGTCGAAAACATTTTGTATTCGTCAAGAGGAGCCAACATATCATCAACTCGTGGTAGAGAATAATTGTTTTTCTTGGTTACGTTATTGAGCAAGCGATAGTTTACTCAGAATCTACTGATGCCGTCCTTCTTTTTCATGAGTATGACTGGGGGAGATCTATGGCTTCTTTGATATTTCAATTCTCGTTCCATAGCCTAGATGATCTATCCTGCTTCCATCAGTTTCGCCAGTGGTAATTTTCTAGGAGCTGTATGGATAGGATTTGCATCTCTTGTTTCTACGCGATCCCGTGCGACAGTAATTCTTCCCTTTCTTGTAGAATTTTTTGTTTGGAAAACATCTTGATAATATTCCATCAACGTCCTAAGCGTGTCCGTATTTATTTAGAAAACACTCATTCAACGACTGGCTTTCTTCTAGGAGCGCGCCGTGCGTATAGTAAGCGGTAAATATTTTCTTGAAATTTGCAGTGCATCTGAAGGAGTACTCTCGCGCTTGCAGTACTTTCGTTGTTTCTAACGCTTGTAACAGTATATAAGTATTTTTGTAAAATTTTTGTAATTAATAATCTTTCGGCTCTAATGATGGATGTAATCAAATTATAGCGAAATATTAGCAGTTTCATAAAATAATGTACAATCTTTGAACGACTATCTTTGTTCGCAAATCAAGTTAAAAAGTTGTATCCGCCTTTTTACAACTTCCTCTATTCGTTACGAGATACTTCGTTACTTATCCTGTGTCTATATACATGGGATTTCAATAAGGGTGCAAGATTTGAATTGCCTGCAGTGTTTGACAGTCATAATGACGCGTGATTGTAACGTGACAGATCGAAAGTTGATAGATGGAAGTTAGTAAGCAAAAATTGGACATTACAACAGCCACTCTTCATCATATTCTTACTAAAGATTCACATCTTCACGCCCATAAAGTCCAATTGACTCAATAACCTTTTCGGTGATGAAGCCCATTTTCACTTTGATGGCTTCGTTAATCGGCAAAAGTGCCGCATTTGGGGATCAGAAAATCCACGAGTGATTCATCAAAAAGCAATGCATCCAAAACGTGTTACTATCTGGTGTGCATTGTGGTCTAGAGGAATAATTGGACCGTATTTCTTTGAAGATGAAGAAGATAATGTAGTGAATGGCGCACGTTATCGTGCTACATAGTTTTTTTGTGCCTCAATTGGAAAACATTGCTATTGACGACATGTGGTTTCAGCAGGAAGGTACCACGTCTTGCACGAGCTTGCTCCAAGTCGTGTCATTTTCCGGTTTGGTGACCAGTATTGGCCGCCACGTTCTTGTGATTACCGATGGACTTCTGGCTGCGAGGTTACCTGAAGTCACAGGTTTATGCCAATAAGCCTACGCACCACTGAAGTGTTGAAGGCCGAACTTAGACGCACATGTCACATGTATACAATAGTGTTATTGCAAATTTTGTCAAAAGAGTATGCATGTGTCAGCAAAGCCATGGCGGTCGTTTACAAGATATTTTGTTTCATACATAATCCCTAAATGTATACATTATAAATCAATAAATCTTTCAATGCTTTGCTAGAGAAAATCATTTTTTATTGAGCCCTAAGATCTTGCGCTCTTATTGAAACACTCTTTATATAGTCTTTTCCGATTTCATATTATAATTTCTAATGTGTTTTCTCGCTAAGAATGTACTTTTCGTTTTAATTAATTCTCGAAATAACCTTTTGAAGGTAGTCTTAAACTTATGAACGGTAGTATACGTCTAAGAGGGTGTGATCGCGTTTGACTCTATAGAATAATTTAAGGTGGAACTAAATATGAATTATAATGAAAACGTAGGCGTACTCAGTGCGGAAGCTTCCGTAAAAAGGGAACCGTAAATTACAATACCGCGGACTTCTGAAAATGATAATTAATTTGCGTGAAGCGTATAAATTTTAAAATATGATAAAAAATCTGAAATTATACATATTTGCGCATATTTTTAACTTTAGCCTTAAATATTTTTTTGTTATATAAGGTTGCCGCGCAGAACCTTAATTTTTTTTTTCATTCACATATCCTTTATAAAATATGTTAAGCTATTCTCTACTAAATTAACGTATCGGAGTAATTGGCTAAATTGATGTGTTTTCTTTTCTTTGCAAGTGATCCTTCCGCTTGTAAAAGTTCGATTTCTATTTACATTATAACTATATGCTAACAAACTTGTAGGAGCTTTCATCGAGTGAAGTTGTTCCAAACTAAACTGTTATATTTACTTTGGCCCACTGGCAGAGAGATGGTATTATGAAATAGAGAGAAAGTTATAAATATGGATCATTTAGCAACATCTTCTTTAAAATTAAAAATCCATCTACCGCCAACATTATTAGTTTACGTTAAATGAATGTTTAAATTTTTTTAATATATGTAGGATATGAAACAACAATGAACGGTGAGACTTTTCAGAGAAGAGCCATTATTGGCTGCCGGAGCGAAGTGAAGTTATCTAAATATTTTCGTTTCCGACGGACAAGCAACGAAAATATTAGGTGATATAAAAGTCGTAAATTTGATTCAGGTGTTTTCATAAAGTCGTCACTTAATGCGGTGGGCTAACTGAATTAAGGCAGAACACTATAGCAAAAGGTAAAAGAAAAACAGTCGCTTGATCTATTTTAAACCAAAATTCTGGTGTATTGCACTCATATGGCTTCGCTTTAGTTAAACAAATTATATATTTTTTTATTTAACAAAAACATATATCAACGTGCTACTTTAAACTACAGGTGCTGTATGTGTAATAATATGATCACGAGCCGTTTTAAGTTACTAGTTAGGTAAACCAATAGTAACAAGGTTAATAACACTATACAGGTAATAAGCACCTTTTGTCATTTTTAAACAAATAATATTGGATATATTTCGTCAACTAAAAACTGGTATTTGTTGCGACTTGTCTCAGGAGATTAGTGCATGTGGTTATATACAGGCTGATCCAAATTAAATCCGTACCATCACGATCTCATATTGCGAAGTATAACATAAGTTAAATTAGTAAAGTGAAGTAATATTTTTCGTACTAATTAAGATACAACGAATAAAGAACATTTTCCTGATACACTGTGAAAAAAAATTAAATAAATAATAAGTAATTCTTCGTGATTGTACCCAAATATATTCAGTGTAGTTTTGCATTCGTTAGTGAAGTGAAAAGAAAGGCGATGTTTTAATATTACGGTAATACAAGAGTGGTGGTGCTGTAATACGGATAGCTTACTTTTTAAATAGAATAGCCTGTACGTTTTTAAAAAATTGAAAAATGATCTAACTTATAATATAAAAGATATAATAGCATGCGATCCTGAAGTAAACAACAAAACAAATAGTTTTCTGAATATTCCCAACTTCGTCACATTCTTAATTAGAGGAACTAGGATCTTATCATTATTTTAAAGATACATCTTTGGTTAAATTTTAAACAAATAAATTATGTTACGAGTAATATAAATCTTAGGTGTAAATTAAACTAACTTGAAAGATCTTCAATTTAAATTTGCCAAATATGTAAACTAAATTTGAGGAAGATAATTTATAAAGAATTTGCAAAATGTATTGTAAATAATTCATCCCTTATTACAAACTTTGAAATAAGAAAAAGTTCCTAAGTTAATCCTTAATTAACCAATTGATTTACACTACAAATTTTAGAAAGTGTATTATTAATTTATACAATAAAGCCACTCATGCACGCTCTTCTTCTTATAACAACTCTGGTTTAAAGATAAAGATTTCAATTAATAACTTAATTTCGTTAAAATCTTCTTAATAAAGCTTTTGACGTTACTATTTACCAAGTACCCGTCGTTTAAGTGGTGTCAACATTCACCGTTTACTTAATTTGTTTGCGTTGTTGCTAGCTAACTCTACGTACATTCATGATTAAGTTAATACCATTTAAAGTGCCAGTTGTACCAGCTTTTTGCAGTTACGTGAATTCTAAATGTAATTCTTGGTTCCAAATAAATAATTAGTTGTTTCTAATACATGATTTCAAACGTGTGTAACAGTTTGGATATTTTAGAACTCTAAATTAAATTTTAAATTACTAGTTTGTTTAAAACTATAAATTATTTTAACGTTAATGTGACTAAATACACCTAACGTATAAACTTTATATTTTACAACGTACAGTAGAAACTATTAGAAAGTTTTAGCGATTGGTAAATGAATTAATTCCTCAAACAAAGGTACATTATCTCGATATCTCCCAAACACCACGACTACGTCGGGCAACAAGGTTACATGTGACCTTTTGTTTATTTTGAAGATTTTCAGCAAATGAAGACTTTCATTTTACAACTTAATCGTAAAGAAGTAGTAGTTTTACAGTTCCACAAACCATTCACAAAATTTACAAAGGAATAGTCGATAGTTTCAAAATCTTATATTGTTATTGGATGAGTAACTGCAAATAGTAGAACAGATGAGAGACCTTCAGCTACAAAAGAGTATGCCTGTTATAGAAACGCTTAATAGTGTTTCAAATAAAGATTGAAATGTCGGATCCCTTACGTAACTCCAAAGATTATTTCAATATACAAATGTTGCATTACTAGATTTGAAGCGATGGTTTTCTTTGTATAACATGTTTTCATCACTACGAGCATTGTCCAATGAAACACTATAGGAAACATATCTAATACTGCAGATGTATAACCGCGCTGATTCAATACCTAACATAATAATGGTACTAAATACAATTACTCGTGGTATTTGTGGGTATAATGAATAGTTGTATTTGGCACCATTATTATGTTAGGCATTGCCTTCTAGGCATTTTTTCGACGAACTCATCCGGTTTGATCATTTTTTTTCAGAAGGGTAATTGTTTGGGAATGTAATACACGAGGGGTGATCTATTTGCTTCGCTTCAGACCCCTTTATAAACCAAAATAATTATTTATCTTCACGTCGTATTGTAACCTGCTACGTATAGACAAATACTACAAACTTACAAGTCAGAATCTGTTAAAGCGCGCCTACAGGAGACGCCCAAGGTCGGAAGAGTTACATATCAGTATATTGAAGTGGATTGAGAGATGACTCCAACTCAAATTCAACAGCATTTGATAAAAACATTACGGCAATTTGCAATACCATATCGCATAGTTAAATGGCGGTGTCGTGAGTTTGAATGTGGTAGACAATCGCGTACTGATGAACATGCAAGTGAAGTGTCCACAACGGTCGCTACCCAAGAAACTATTAAAAAGGTCCATCGATTACATAGTTACACATCGATCTTGCAGCACGGATCGATGTGTAACTATTAGATAAGTAGTTGAAGATACTGATCTCTCATGCTATGCGGTGTGTAACATAATTACTGTCGATTTAAACATAAAAAAATGGTCTCAGATATGAGTACAAACAATGTTAAATTCGAGAAGAAATCTGCAGTCGTCTTTTAACGAGGTATAAACACGAGAAAGAACATTTCCTTGCAAAATTTGTTACAATGGATGGGTCCTGGATCCATCATTACGTTGTAGAGATCAAAATACAGAGGAGTCGACACATGGAGGTTCACCATGGTCGAGAAAATGGGGGATGTCATGCTATCCGGATTTTGAGATGCTAAAGTCGTAATTTTGGTAGATTTCCTGCAGGAAGAGACCACAATTACAAATGCTTATTATGCCAACTTAATTCTCAAATTACGTGACTTGATTAAAGAAAAAATGTCGGGGGAACTTGAGTGAGGGTGTTCTTTTTTTTCACGATAACGCAGTGGCCTTTACCGATTATCGACTGTTTCCAATACTTAAAGGACACGTGGTAAACAATTTCCATCAAGTAATGATGTGATGTGTGGGGTAAATCAGTAGTTTGCAGAGGCTGAACAATCTTACTTCGGGGGCATTAGAAAAAGTAAAAGTAAAATTCACAGGTATATCAGTAAACTCCACTCACACAAATTAATTAATTATGCGGAACGCAGCGTTTCGGTAACACGGTTGACAATGGGAGCCCACGTGCTCTTGAAACGCTGCGTTCCGCATAATTAATTAATTTGTGTGAGTAGAGTTTATTGATATACCTGTGAATTGTACATCCACATAGTCCTTGCAATCGTCATTTAAAAGTAAAATATTTGCAAATTTGTATTGTGAGCAGGTCAGGTGTGGAGCAAGGAGATTCACAGTTTTTAGTATATATTTACCAAAAATAAATCGATTAAACATTTCCACTAAGAACGGGGCTTTATTTCAAATATATTGGTTATTCGATTCTGATTTGGGTATGTTAACTACTTGTTGTAGTACTTACATTGAAACCTCTACATCCATCTTTGATACTGTTATAAATTCCCATAGAAACCATATTCTTGACATCAATATTCATCCACCTCTGGTGATAAACGGATCGCATGTTATTGCCGCAAGCCGTTATTTACATGTAGCTAACAGCGTTAGTTGCCCAACTCAATTTTCACGGTAATGACCGCCGAACTTCTACGCGATAAAGTAACGTAGTTGGCTCAGGTTAAATGTATGAGGTAAATAGATGTTAGTAAAGCAAGCGGTTTACGTTATAATATTCGTGTTGTTATACCTACAATATGTGAAAATTTGAAACCGCAGTGTCCATTAGTAGAGTGCGGAAACCGTAGATAACGTACAATAACCGACACGTACAAAGATTTTGTAAAATACCCATGAATATTAACTATAATTTACGATAGATTTTTTAACTGGTTAAATTTTTTAATTTAATTTTCTAGTTTTATTCATAACTTCGAATTTTCAAATTTAAGAAGCTATAATTCCTATATTTTCCTTTCTTATTTCTTCCCTTTTTTCCCTTTAAATTAAAGGCTTAAATGCGTGTGATATGTTTCGAATATTCGTTAACAGCTTCTTTTACATTTTACTTATTCACGACTCGATACAACACTGTAGACGTATATAGTACAAATGTTCAGTTCACTGGCTCTCCAATTATTTTTTTGGTGTTTACATGTTTCGAATTTATTAATTATATCCACAAAATCCATTAGCGCCAAGAACGGATTTTCTAAACGTGAAATTAAATTAACGAAACTGGAGTTGCAAACAAAAGATGTCAGGTCGACAACTTTAGAAAGATAGATCTGCGATATTGTATACTTAGTACGGTTTTGATGTCCACTGTAAAATAATTTCCCGGCGGAATGGAGCACAATTTTGTAACCAACATTTAAGAATTCAATATTGTTGTATAAACTTCAATATCAGTATTTCGGTCAACGATCGATATAGGAACAATATTTTTATTTAAAGTAGAAGTTCGAGGGCCTACACAAAGTATGATATGAGGTATTTCTCAGGTAGAATCTAAGTTTCTATAGGGTTCTGTAAGGTTTATCTAAAAAGAAAGGATGTTCCTACCACTCTTCCACCTAGAAATAGACAGCCTGATCTGGCATTTGATGGTAGAGAATTTTCACACGAGTGGTTATGTGGATGACTTGTCAGTATTGGTAAGTGATGAATGTGAAAGCGTACCCTTAGAACGCATACAATTGGCTCTAAGGAGTATTGAACCTTTCGTGGTCTCATGCACAGACCATGAAATATCCATATATTCTCTCAAGACAGAAATATTTCCGTGCATTTCCGAGAAATAGGCGCAATAAGAGTATCTTCGATTAACACACTTCTCAAGTTTGTGCCCTGAAACGAAATACGTGGGAGTCATCTGTGATGCGAAACGCCTGTGAACCTCGCATATCCATAAAGCTGGTACTATATCCGGTCGGTGCCACAAACTGTTAAAAACGATCTAAAAAGCGACCTTTTTTAGAATACGCTTCACTTATAGAATACATCTCACTTGTAGAGTACACTTCACTTGTAATTTCATAATATTTAGTGAGTATTCTATTGTTTGACGGGGATTTGTTAATTTTATAAGATAGTAAATAATAAAATTTAATGGCAATCATTATTTCACGAGATGGATTGATCAATTTTTTTCGCCAACCACGAATAAACCAGTATTTTTTATACAGGGAACAGAGAAATAACTAATCACATCAATAATCACTCGCCCCACATGTGTATCTACCTAATCTAATCGGTTGTGCACTTTCCAGTTCTCCATGCTCCTGCAGCTTATTAATAATACAGTTTTTGTGACGTAATTTCACAGCGACAATAACGCTAATTGCATATGAAGTTGCTTCGTAAATTAGGTGGCAATATGATCACAAAATATTTTAAAGGTGATGAGCTACATTCAAAATATTCAAAATTATCTGTTCAATTTTGTAAGATCGTTCATTTTTGGAGATTCAAGGTCCATTAGGTTAGAAATTGCTCTTTTCCTGTCCAATAAAATGGTGGAAATATGGGAAACAAAACACTTTCACAAATCACAAATCTTTACCGACAGTGCTGTTTAATGAATACCTAATCTTGTTCTTTAGTTTCACCAGATTTCCAAATGGTTGTTTGTACAATTAGAAACATTCTTTCTCAGAAAAATATGACACTTACCTTTGATGACAAAACTAGGACGCCAGCAATTCAAGTGGGTTATACATAAAGCTCCGAAGTGGTGTAGGTAAAGTTTTGTTATTTTAACTTACAGTATTTGCCATTTTCAATGCTTAGTTGAAATTTATGTTTTCTTCCATTTGCAGTGAATTTAAAAGTCTCAGTTAATTCTTCTTTTAAAATATGTACATAAACTAACATAATAATGCTGTTAAATACAGTTACTCGTGGTATCAATGGAATCAATCACGGGGAAGACAGCGTCATCAACTTGCTTTCGGGCGTCATGGTAAACCTGAGGGATCATTCACATGTACAGTTACCCCATGCACTGTTGGTGTGCGCCCTCTCTGCTTTAGCAGTCCATGAGCTGCTTGGAGAAGGGATTGGAAAACTGCACGCGCTTGTTTCGCCATGTTTGAACCGCTACACGAGTGTATCATTCTTGTGGCAATAGATAGCGCCAAGAATACTCACATAACCTGTATGTTTGGATATGATGCTAGTAACTGAGGGAAAATTGCAATATATTAAGCAAAAAACCGATCGAAACCATGCTGATGACAGAAACGCGTGCGAGTGTTAGGTGTTAGCGCTTTTCGTCTCCTCACATTGCCTTTCCTGTGAATGAGTAGCTGTATTTAGCAGCATTGTTATGTTAGGTATTATTTTTAGTCAATTTCGTTGTATTTTTATGTACATAAATTAAATTAAATATGTTATTTTTGTAAAAATATAGTACTTAATTAACATTACCCTGTTCAATTCAGTACTAAAGCTGCAAAAGCGGATGCTTTCGGAGATGCGTGTGGTTCGGTTACTATTAATATAAAAATAATGAAAACGATTACTTACTATTTTAGTTTGATTGTGTTGCTGATGTAGACGCTACATCAACAAAGCCTGCATCAACACAATCAAACTAAAATAGTAAGTAATTACATTTATTAATTTTAGTATTCATAGCAACCAAGCCCCATACATCTCCGAAAGCACTTGTTTGTACAGCCTTATCCAGTGCATTTACTGCAATTAAAAATAATTGGATTCAATGTTGTCATATCTTTGATGGTGGTTATCATGGTAATTACGTATCGTATTTCTAGCTTGTACTTGAATAATATTGAAATCTTTCTTGAATTAGTTAAGATTCGACTGCATTTAAATACTCTTCTGCATCAACCAGCACGAATGGAAAGTATATATATAAATTTATCCGATATGTAAGACAAAGGTAATTAAAATGCTGATAAAAAAGGAGAGACGTGATATATAGATACCATTAAAGTGAAGTTTCGTTAGCGAAAAAATACGCCGGCTTAAATACCCTACATCCAGATTCGGACGCTTTGCTGAATAAAAAATTACCGAGGGGGAAACAGAAATGCCCTCATTAGAAGGATGTTATTTTTTGGAGCGGAACTCGGCGAATTGTTTGTTACGACGAGAGGGAGCCATCTCTTTGAGGTAAAAGAAGCTTTCGGTCTACCTACCTTCGGAAAGATGACCTGCAACAAAAAAATAAATCCATTAGATAACAAAATAGAAACGCAAAAATTCGATAGAATAGTGCCATATATACGGATAAAGATTTCTGAGTGTTCGTTCTATACTGGAGAGTTGAAAAAGATAACGAATACACTTCGAAGCGTTAGTTGGCTAAAATGAAAGGAAGTTGTAAAATTGCATCCTGTACGCAAAATAAGGATGTTACATCAAGGAATATTTACGGCACCTGCAAGAGTATATAATGAAGGAAGATGTAGTAGTGTGATTTATGTTACCGGTATTTCATCAAGCGCCAAGTGCGAACGTTTTATTGCAGGCGATTATAAAACAAAAATAAAAATTCCGTCGGAATTTTTCTCGTTATTACATTTTGTGAGTTTTCAAATAAATCGTCGTCATTCTTTAGATATTTAGTTCAATTCAGTAAGTACACCTAATAAAATCGCTAACTGCTATCCCTCTACCTACTCCATAGATTAAAATTTAATATGGACTTCTTTGAAAGAATGCTTTCCTGTGAGAACGGGGTAGGAGATAACGATTTGTACGAATCAGATAATCATATAATTAATAAAGACTCCACTTTGTGCTTGAAAATGTAACATAATGTTTCTTAGATACATAAATCGTAAAAGATAAACCGAGAATATACTTTAAAAGTATTTCTGTCTCTTCGGCAAGATCAACGCATAATTTGAACTTTTGTGATATTTATAACAAACATTTTTAATAATATTTTTAACCTGCAGGCTTAATTCTTTATATAACTCATTAATTTGAATAAGTTTTGGGTTTTTAAATTCTTATGTCTAATAAAAATTACAAAACCTAAAGAACCTGTGCAAACGAAATTTATTTATAACTAATATCTGGTATGACCTCTTCGTACTCTTATAGCAGTTTGGACTCGTTGAGGCATAGTGTGAATCAAATTTAGCACAAAGCTTGGACCGACATTATATCCATTCTTCTTGTAAGGCTTGTTGAAGCTAGTTAAGGGTAATTATGTTAAGTCTTCTGTTTTGTATCTTGCTTTTAGTCTGAACTACAAGGTGGCCAATCCCGGTGGTGAATATCATCATTTAAAAATTCATCAACTACAGCAGCTGTGTGGGGTCGGACATTGTCCTGCACTGGCAGAAAATCTGGATATTTCAGCAAACCGCACTACATGACCTTGCAGGTCTTCTAGGATGTACACCCAGTAAAATGTTGTAAACTCCACTAAAAGATAATATAATTGCTTTTATATATAAATTACACTTATATTAGGTTCTTTGTGAAGTCGTTTATTATTTGTACAGACTAGTGCAAACTTCCAAGAATATCGAGAATGACTAAACACCTGTTATATTTTATGACCCAATATAGTCATTTTCAGAATAATCCTCATCGCCACAAATAGGATTATTTTTGGGACAATAGTGCACATAATAGGTTTACAATACTCCTTGGAGTGGGACCAAGCAACCTGAAAGTGGATGATTGGAAAAGAGTGCCAGGGACTGACGAGTCAAAGTTCAAAGTGTTTGGATAATCAAGGCACGTTTTTGTTCGAAGAGCGACAGGCTAAGGAACCTTGCAGGATTGCGTAGTGCCAACTGTCAAGCAATAAAGAAGTTCTGTGCTTGTTTGAGGTTGTTTTTCTTACGACGGTGCAGGAGACTTGAAGGAATCGAAGTTATTTTGTGAAGAGAAAATTATTTAGAAACACTCAGCAGTAACAAGTAAAAATTTCTTAAATGAAGATAATGACACTTTACAAACAATGACATAGCCGGGCACAGCCTTGATGTAAACCCCATAGAGCTGTTATGGGGCGAATTGGACGGGAGGGTTCGAAAAGTTTTCCCTACCTCCGTAGGCCACCTGTGAAACATTTTGCAAGAAAATTGGACTAATATGCCAAATAGAGTCCTTGAACAATTAGTGGACTGGATGTCTCGGATTGTGAAAGCTGTTCTCAGGGCAAAAAGGAGTTTCTTCTTCATAAAGAAGCCAATATAAATGTTGTTTGTAAAAAGTAGTTATATTATCTTTTAGTAGAGTTTACAACATTTTACTGCCTGTCCGAACTTATATGGACGGCAGTGTATATATAATAATCTCTGATTTCTAGAGACCGGATTATATGCAAAGTGGAAATATTTTATTTTATTTATTTATTATATTTTACGTCTGTTTGTAGATGTCTTACTCTGATTAAAGTTAATTAAGGCTAATTAATTTTAATCAGTGTAATATATCTGCATATAGACGTAAAATATAATAGTTGAATAAAATAAAATAAGTATATACACTTTGCATATAATCCGGTCTCCACTGATTTCTATTATTAGAGTCTTCTACGGAAGATTATATAACACAATAGTCCGATATATGGTGGAAGATTTGAATAATTTCAGTAAGTTTTTCTTTTCACTATCGTTAGCATACATGTATTTTTTCGATAAAGGAAGGTTAGCTATAAATAAGAATTGCGTCAAATTTCAACTTCAATTTTAAGAAAGACGTGTATTCAGCTTATAAAAGAAATATTGACAAAGAAAAAATAGGGAAAGGATATTCTCTTCGGAACGCTATTCGTAGGACGTGGCAGCTTTCCCTTCTTACAATAAGGGAGTGCTTTTTCTATAAAATTGCGTCAGCTGTTTACATTTTCCAATACTGTATGGAGATATTGTTTATATACGTTTTTTATCACTTTAGTGCACGTGGAGAATATATTTAAAGTAAAATGAGACAAAATAGGTGGACCAAGCGATAAAACCATATACATACGTAGGTGGATGTAATTTATATATACAGGAATAGTCTTGAGAAGTTTCATTGGTCTGATTGTCAAGTAAATAAGTATCGGTACGATTGTCTCTAAGTAAAAACGAATAATGACTTGTAATTTCTTCGACCAGCATTGTAAGACCGTACATTTTACTGCATTTGGTAAATCTTACTGGACGTGCGAAAATCTCACAGGACTTTAAGACCTAAAGTACAGTTATTAAGAATGCTATCACAAGTCTACTGTAATCGGCTGAAGGATATTACGAGTAGTGAAGAATATATCAATAAGGTTAGAGTCTACTAAAGGAGCAATATGCAATAAAGTTTCAAAAACATTGCTTTACATAGAATAGTTTCTTAAAACTGGAAAGATCGATGTCAGAAAAGGAAAAGGAAAAGGTACTGAAAATTCTTAAAGGGCTAAGAATATAAAAAGCCTCAGCCTGATGTTAGAATTGCATTTATATTATTTAATGAAAACAAAAATATTTCGCATTAGGAAAAGCATTAAAATTTATATGCTTAGTTTAATCACTTATACGAATTTAAAGAATCTTTGGTTCTAAAAACATTTAGGTTTAGATAATAAGAACATTATGTATTAAGATATTGATCATGTGTAACGAATCGTTACTTCACAGATTTGATTTGTTTCATTAACAGATATGTTGCAAGTTGTTTCCATTTTTATTTATATACCATGTGATTTATCTAGTGATTCTACTCTTATGCATATACCATTTCGAGGAGATCTCACTCATTTCCTTCTGAAGGTAAGGAAAAATCGACAGAAGTTCTCCGTTCTCGAGATGCCTCCTAAAATATGGTCGCAACATTTGTTTCGAAAGCATGTAGCGACAATTCCTCTACAACATCAGAGAACTGTTACCGCCGATTTGTATACAACCATTTGTTTGCCGCAAGTTATCGCTTAGCTTCGAACGATGAACCAGCCTCCACCACACCAACAAAACGTTAAATTGTTAGACCATTTTTCATATAGTACGGACCTAAGTCCCAACGATTTCTTTACCTTTTCGAAAACCAAGAACGTACTGCGTGACCAAAGGTTCCAGTTATCAGAAGAAACTGTCGATGCCTTCATAAACGCAACTTTGGCCGTACCAGCAAAGAAGTGGAATAACTGCTTCCAAAGTTTGTTCGAGCGTATGCAAAAGAATATTAAACTTCTGACTGGAGAATACTTCGAAAAACAATAGTCTTTAAAAACTATCTACTGTTTTATTCCAGCTCTATACACAAAACTTAAAAGACAATCATCGTATAGGCTATTTAACAATTAAGTGTATAACGAATATTTGCCAAATATGAAATGAATACGAAGGCTTTCACGGCCAGCGTCAGTAATACGCGAACTATTTCCGGAATTGGACCGTGTCATGATGAGATATAAAAAATGAAATAAGAGTAAAAGGAAAAAGAAATAAACAGAAAAGAAAATGGAAAAAGGGAAAAAAAATAAAAAGTGGTGTGCGAAAGAGAAAAAGTGGAGTAAAGAGTAAGAGAAGGAAATAGAGTGGGAAGTCAGAAAAAAGAAAATGAAAGAAAAAAGAAAAACAGAAAGGTGACATCCCACGTTTCTCTTTTTTTATGTTATTATATCTCATCATGACACGGACCAATTCGGGAAATAGTTCGCATATTTGCCAAATATGTTTTTGATACCTTCAAAAATTGTAGTTTTTGTTTTGCTTTGAAGTATAGAAAGCCTACTACGATTTTGACACTACAAGGTCGTACTTTTTACACACAATACAATATCCCATGTTCTTCCTATTATTCGTTTTAGTATCATACTTTATTAAAACGCTTACATCACAAGTTAAATTATTTTCCAAAGTATTTAAAAATATACAGAATGTTTCGTTTAAAGAATGCCATAGTTTCTGTCACACAACTGTTTTTCTTTCCTAATACGTTATATCCGTCTAAATTACATTATAGCATTGATAATAGCGAAGGTGGCAATGGCATTCATTTAATTTGGATCAACCTATAGAACTTCTGTAACAATTATATCAGAGAGAGAGAGAGAGAGAGAGAGAGAGGGCAATCAGCAAGGCGAATCTTCTCGAGAGTAGTATGCATTGCGGTTTGAATTATAGTTCTGCTTATGCAGTTTGTAATTCGCTTGTTGATTGGTCCAAGTTACAGAATTTGGATCGGACTACTAGAGTAGGGGCATTCATCGTTGGATGCAGTATCCTCGATGCATATCGTGGTAATGCACTTCAATTATATAAGAAATGAATGCACGCAATAAGTGTCGCTGATATGACGTATCATTACCAATCAATCCATTCAATTCAAATATTGCAAAATGTTATTTTCTATCTATAATCGGAAGTATTAAAATACAAAATATTTTAGAATATTTTCGTTTCTAGAGCAATAAAGAATTGTTTTAATGATACTGCGTAAATGCAGAAGACACATAAAGTATGTTTCGTCGTAATGGTTGGCATATTTGTTGGTGTAACATGCAACAAGGTAGTCTTAACGCGAAATGACAATTATATCTTAACGATTCAAAATTGCTACTTATTCCTATAGTGCTATAGTCTCGGCTCCCTTATTATTTGTTACATTTGTTTAATGCTATAGAGTGGTCTCAGTATTAACCTCTAATTACGTATAAGGTAGCACGGGTTATATCACATAAATATTCCAATTTAACATCAATGCATGATTTGCTATCATGAAATATATGACGTATATTCATTCGTAAAATAGTAACAGCATAATTGAGCAGTTTACTTTGATAAATCGTTTAATTAAATCATTTTACTAGCACTATGAGTTTATTCGTTTACTTGTTTTGTACACCTTTTTCTTTGAATTAAAATTTATATCTTTGTTGTTTCATATTATTGTTGCTATCATGGATATTTTCTCCTTTCAGCATAGAAAACAGCATTGGAATAGTTCTATTCCAGAACCATCACGTTTATTTCATAAGCAATTCTACGTCACGATCTTGTATGAAGCTGTGCGAGACGTAACAAAAAAATTAAAAACTTTTGGTTGTTTATTTAAAAAATAAAGTAAAATAAATATGATTCGAGGAAATCACGATATTTTAGTATGAGCTCCAACAGAATTATCCATCTTCTAACCAAGTTACAGAAACATTAGAATTTTTCAGACACTACAGTACATAGAATTTTAAAGAAGAATAAACATGGAACGTGCGGAATACAAAAAAAAAACAAATGAAGCTCATCCTGAAGTTCATTTTCAAAAACTATATTTTATGCAAGTGTTACGGTAAAGTGTAATGACGATGACAACTTCATAAAGAATGTATTAGTTACAGATGCGTTACATGGGCGTGATAAACCATCTGTTGTTCGTTATTAAACAGGAAGAAATGAACTTCTAATATATGATATTTCCACTCCTCTAAAACTAAATATGTAGGCCCGATTGCTGGATAACCTTCTTCCTCGAAGGTAATTTAAGTACCCAAGACTACTAAGAGTTGTTCGAAAA
Source organism: Trypoxylus dichotomus (assembly GCA_023509865.1). NCBI lineage: Eukaryota > Metazoa > Arthropoda > Insecta > Coleoptera > Scarabaeidae > Trypoxylus > Trypoxylus dichotomus. The sequence continues at coordinate 42,544,287 of CM042078.1, forward strand.
CTGAATGTTAATTTCCAATAAATCTGGTTTTAGCAAGATGACAGGATATTTAGCAAATATTTTTTAAGATCGACTATTAACAGGATGAAGTACAATTCGCTGTCCTCCCAGATTACTTGGCCCACAACGGGGACACGTAAGCAAAGCATTCATAAATTTGTAGAAAATAGAGCCAAAGCAATTTGTGAGTTGCGAGATGAAAATAGTAAATGCATAAGAATTATCTCATCTGAACCACTATCCAGTGTTCATCGTAGTTTCTGTAGTAGATTAAGGTTTCTGTTCATATATAGAAGGTACACGATTTGAATACTTGTTAAATTAGTTTACAAACATTTCAAGAATATTTTTTTTGTTTAGATATTTATAATTACTATAAGAAATAAATATTGTTGTTATATTATTATAAAAGAAAACTTTTGGAATATGGATTTGTGTTTCAAATTAAAATCACTGCGTACTTGGTTAATTTTACAAGAATGTCTTTTATTTTACGTTGGCCTTCATAATAAGTAATTGGTTTAATTTAATCAACCCTTTCTTATTAATATCTATATTACATAAAAGTCTTAAATACTAAGTAATTTCTTTAGCATTTGCATTGAAAGCTCCGCATTTTCCAATCTATAGGTAAACATATAGCGATGCATGCAACGAATCAGTGTTCATTTGTACGAAGTTCATCGCTCAATTCCATTCCAGCCAGAGATGACGCTATTTCCGTATAGCTTCGGGCGACAATATTCCGCGGCGTAAGCGGTATATATTTCTGACGTGGTATCTTTATTTTATTCCGTTTAAAATTCTCGGTATATGCACGTTTGTGCATATTACAAAAATTTTCTTTTATTAAGAAAATATTCCAGATAAATTTTTGGTTGATCGATTAATGTGAATGATTGCCCGTGCACCGAATTGTGATGTACGAGAATAGTTTCAGAAGTACCCTAGTTTGGAGACAGTTGGTCTTTCTAACAAAATCTGTATCACCGACGGTAAGTACTATTCTTTAGTGGACATATACCAAAATTTCTGGCAGACTCCTCGACTAGCGTTGTTTTAAAAGCTGTTGCAGGTGAGCAAATTGATGTTGCTGTTTTCTCTTTCAACCTCCGTTCATGCCTGTGAACAGTTACGCGAACGGTGGGAGACGGTGATGCCCAGAAGGTGACATTTTCAGCTGAGTTGCAGGCTGCTACAATTGTTTCTCCCGTCAAGTGCGAATTGCGTAGTGCAGCTGAAATTTATCGAAGAATGAGCCGAGAATAAGGGGAAAACTTTATGGCGGATGATGTTGTGCCGGAATGGTGTAGAAAGTTTAAAGTTTAGAAGACATTGTTCAACGAGTTGACAAAATGGTTCGAGAAAAACGAAGGCTTATCATCAGTAAGTTGAGTGTGGAACTGAAAAAGTAGCTAGGACGGCAGAGCTTCCAGAGCACAGAAGAACTTTAACGTTGAAACCCGTTGGAAGCCTCACCCATGAATATGACAAGCGCATCAATCTTTACGATGATTATGTAGAAAGGTAATCATGTTTGTACAAAACTTTTGGTAATCAATTCATTTTGTTATTTTTTTTGTTGTTGTTTTCATGAGCTATCGGAGGACGAAACAACACAGCCCTCATATTTGTGAGAACATGGATAAAGCATAACACTGGTTAGTGAATCGGCTTCCCTTTTTGTATGAAAAGATCAGCGTAGAAATTAAAGGGAAGTTGGATGCAGTTTACACAGACTTTGCGCCTTTGACAACTACCATTAGATACTGGTTTAATGAATTTAAGCGTAATCGAATATCTGTTTTTGATGAAGTTGGTATGATTACGGACGATATAATATTAATAATAATAAAAACAATTCTATCAGCTTTTGCCAATTGCAGGTATCGACCTGCCATGAATCATTATTATGCTTGCGCCTGTGGTGCGTCTTAAGCTATTCGTTCACAGCGTTCGCCAAGAAGCGAAGAAAACCGCAGAAAACCTCAACCCTAAGAAACAGTCCCGGGGTTCGAACCCGAGACTTCGAAAATGATCAATAAAGTTCTTGATGTTGTTAACAAGCCACTGGGCGAACGTTAGAGAAGTTGCTAATATGATAAACGCTTAATTTAACGAGTGCAAAACATCCTTCACGAAACATTGAGTATGAGAAAGCTATCGGAGAAATGGAAGCAAAGCAATTGGGCATGTTCAAGCGCAATAGAAATAAGTTTCCACGATGTTATGTGACTATATATAGGACATGCATATATAACTTTCCGCCAGAAATCAAAGATTAGTCGGCAAAATGGATTTTTTCCTGTCAAACGTGCACCAAAGAAGACAAGATGATTCTATTAACTGGGAAAGTTTTAGCAATGGTTTGTTGGATATAATCTTAGTTAATTACTTGAAGAAGAAGAGAAAGTACTATGGTGACTAATTAGACCAATTCGAAGTTTTGCTAAATAGAAGGAGATTTCACCTAGCGAAAAAAATGCCTACCATTATGATAATGCCTCCGTCCACTCACCGGTAGCTGCGGCAACGTAATTAATCTAATTACCGTACGGATTTGGGCAGCTGTAACTTCTTTCTCACTTGAGAAAATGCCTTGGTAGAAACTGATTCAAGTCAAATGAAGGAGTCAATCCTTAAACAGAAGCTTATTTTGCAGTAATATTATTGTAATATTATTTGGATAGCTTAGGAAAGTTGAAGTCGCTAGACTAAATGTTGTAAATAGCAAAGAGACGATGTCGAGAAATAAAATTATTAGATTCAGAAACAATTGCGTTATCTTTCTCAACAAAGGTGGTTATACTATCGTCGTACAAGTTGCAGGAGTTTTAAAAAATAAGCAAAATTTCTTGAGATGGCTAATTGTTACTTTAAATTATTTGAATAGGTAATTTAGGGTGGACCTAACAATGTTGCAATTGTTAATTATCTAATTGATGGCGCAATTTAATGCGGCACAAGGAGTTTAACGCAATTAGGGTAGCGAAATTGAAAACGGAAAATATAGCCGAAGGCATTCTCAATTACGCGATGCTGAATGTGGTACATACATAATGAAGGTCCAATGAAAGCGACAATTTCAGCGCTAACAACTCCTTGCTTCAAGGAACATTTTTAGGGTCTTCTTTCGGACGCGAGCTAAAAACGCAAATTGTATTTATATATTCGCCGGTAAATTATTTCCATTTGTACGGAATTCGTCTGGTTACGATGTGGTACTACACCGGAATGTCCCGACACAAAAGAAATACTCGAACATCGAGCGATATCGGTGCTCCACTAGAAAGCGTTCCTCCATTATTATGGAGTGACTACTCAGTTTACAATGGGCAAAATCTCATAAAAAAGGCTAATATTATTGCTCTTCAATACCGTCGAGGGTTTACAAGGTAAATTGAGAAAGTGTTTAGAATTCCGACCGCGGGGATTTCTACTTCTGGAAAAGAACACGTAGCGTAGCAATACTCCAAGGTAGTTGGGTGTATACCAACCAGAAACTTGATGATATTCAATTTCGTTCTCATAGAACCGCTAATCCACATCTAAAGAGTTTTGGTTTCGTAGAATACTTCACACAATATATGCTTGAGAATTGAAAGTTGGACTCAGTTAATGTTTGTTAACAATTGTAAATTCCTTCTCAAACTTATTTTTATATTTCATTAAAATACCCCTTACATATATGGAAATCCTTGATATTTCTGATTTACTACATACAGCCGAGGACATTCTTACAAAAGATAGAAGTCCGATTAAGTGAAATGGGAGCGAAGCATTAAGTGAAACAGTGACTTTACATCAACACCACTTAGCAAATATACTTTGAAGTTTTTAAATCAGATTTTTACTGGAAACAATTGACTCCATACTTTTTAATAAACCTGCAAACAACGAAAGGTATTTGAACTTATCGCAAACATATTTAGAAGATAATCATAAATTTAAATAATTAGTATATGGTTAACAATCTTAATCGATCACCTTGAATTAATAATCGTCGGTGTGATTTATATTAACCCAGACCTTCGAATTTAAACCCAAAAAATAAAATTTCACATATTGAAACCTTTCGGAATAAGTTTTTGCAGCATTCGTGGTTAAGGTAACGCAGTTATGACTACCGTTGCCCAAATCATCGGCGAGCCAGGTGTGGACTCGTCCACACCCACGACCGATACGAAAATTGAGCGTTGAAGGAATCGTATTGCGAGTTATAATGTATTTATACTTCATTATATAGAAGAATACGTTAACAGTTTATGTGTATATATTTCATGGAGAATAATAATATGTAATCGTAAAATAGGGCTACTCAAATGTTTCGGCTCGACAAAATCTAATCAAGCTGGAGAATGCGAGAACTTATTTTATATATAAAAATGTTCAATTGTTTTTCTCTTTGTTAAAAACTTAACTGTGGAAGATGTTATACATAAAAAGCAAATTTGTCCTCTTTGTTTTTCAAATTAATTTGTCTATTGATTTTAATGGAATATTAATGCACGTCCTCTGTGTTTTAGCACGTATGACGAAAACATAAAGACCTACCATCTTTGTAGTTGTTGGCGAGTTCAGCAAACCGTATTAGTCTCTGATCAGCTAGTAAGATTGCAAACGTCGATTTCAAAGGTTCTAGTACACGCACTGTAACATTTACAATAGAGTTTTATTTTGCGATCTGTAGTCTTGTCTACACATAACTGTTACACACAACTCCTTATCTTGTTTTATCTCGTAATTCAGCTCTAATGCTGGTTTCGACATTTTCATGTATCATTAGTAGATATTAACTACGTAATGCTGTTCAAGGCGGTAGCTTCTACTTGAGGTTGTATATACGCCAGAAGTGTTGAAACTGTGTTTATCGAGCAAGTTAAGGGGCAAAGCACAAGTAATAAAGATCAAAAGTAAAGTTTTTCCATGGCGTCTTTTTTGTGTGAGTTGTATAACGTACACGTTCCTCGCAATTGCTGTTGTACCGGCACATCAAAGGGATTTCGCAAACAACGATCTGTTGTGTCGATGTACACTTTCTCGCATGAGCACGGTATACTATACACCTCGGGTGTTGACTTGTCGGCACAACGGGACGTCCGATCAACACCAGAAGGAAGGAACACGAGAGGAATTGCCGAACATATGCACTCGGACCCAATCATAGGATTAGATTCGAATATACAACATCAACAAAGACGACGGGCTAGAACTGAATCGAATGTGGATAACGGCACTGCGCGCATCCGGTCACGCTATTGATGCTCGCCACAACGGTTCAGCGGAGGAAGCAAAGGTGCATATTTAAGTCAGTAGCAACGTACACGAACCCAGTACCTTTGAAAATGCGAACCATAGTTGCTCGTGAAACGTCAGGGACAAAAAACCTAGTGACACAGCGGAACCCGATAACCGTTACGACTATGACAAACAGCCGTGAAGGTCTGAGATCCTATTTAATCTAAACACAAGCATTGAAGCGAATACCCGGATACCCGGTTATTGCTATGAATGTTAATGGATGCTTTAATGCATTTAAACAAAGTTATTCAAGTTAACTGAGAATGCAAATTCAGCAACCCCAATTTAGTACCACATTTTTAAGTTAAAAATTTAGGAATTCAGAATGCTAATGTGGCATGTAAAGATGCAGTAAAATTGTTACTGATTACTTACGGATTTTAAGATTGTATTATATAAATATCCCTTTGCCTGTAAATACCAAAGATCTACTGATAAATTAATTTAGAAAGAAAGGAATCGTTTTGCAGGTTTGTGCTTCTTTTCTTGAAACAATTACAATTTTTAGAGAGATGCTTAATCTCAGCGCTGATAGCATCAAGTGTGTCAACTAAATGTGTTTTCTTTTAATTAAATTGTCAGAAAGATACGGAGTATGGTAGCCATAAACGAAGTACCAATGAATATTGACGTTCTTTATATATAAAGCGGCGAAAATGAACCTCAAACGGTAACAAATAAGGTAAAAGTGTTTACTTGCGATTATATTTGTTTACATTCTCTCTACAAAGGTCTAAAGACTCGTGAAAGTAGCTAGACAAGGCAGAATATCCGTACAATGATCATAAACTACATATATGTTTGCAATCTAATCTGTTCGTATTTCTGTCCCCCGGAACCGCCAACAATGGGAAATGAACAATACCAAATGTATTGCTGTGCTTTATAATTCGTATACTAACCCTGTTGTTCTCAATAACACACTGTCTTCGAAAAAATATATATATATAAAAATAGAAGCTTTCCCAGTTGAATCTCAAGGATATCATCGAGAAACTAATGATACTCAGATATTATGGTGGAAAATCTCATATGTATATGTATATTAGCACAAGTCTAAATATTGTTTAAAAGAAAGAAAGGCCAAAAAGTGAAACAACAGCTATTATAGCAGAAAACGTGTTAGTGCTTTTGATACTAGCATATCTTCTAAAGTGATTTCCAAGTTGAGTTGTGCAACCCTTTTACTCTTGCTGGTGATGCACAAAACACGTTTTGGTGAATAGACGTCATTTGCTCTTAACTTTTGTTTGTGGTGTAATTATTTTTTTGTGAAAGCAAAGAGCGATTTAAGCATGGTGACCTTGAAATCTTAAATTATGTAAATATTAGTTTACATGAATCTATTGGCTTCTTTCCAGCTACTACTCTTAACATTTGCTTTTTCGTTAAAAATATGCCGTAGGTTAGATAAGATTGTATCGCAAACAGATGTAGAACTATTAAGGTACCTAAGAGTAATGAATCCCTAGATCCTCAAATACCTAGACTTTACTCAGAAGTAAGTAAGTCAATTTATTATTGTTCTCTCCATTTCTGATGAATCTACTTGCCATATTAGACTCTTATTAGTACTTACGTTAGACGTGCTAAGTAAATACTGACGCCTACGAAACGGCAAGCAGTTCGTTTTTCCCGGATTTACGTTTAGTTCATTTCCATATTCATTCAAACGATTAATTATTTAATTTATAGCTGCTTTTGCTTGACTTAAATCAACTTCTGTAATCACTAGTGCGATGTTATCAACGTACACTACCGTCCATATTAGTCCGGACACTCAAATAAATTTTTAAAAACTAGAAAATATTCAAACTCATTTTTCCAAAACTTAAAACTGTATTGCATTTTATTAATAGCGATTAAAATTAAAGTATAAAAGTAATTCTTATGAAAAATAAACAAAAACGTCTTAAACATTCCGTTCATCAAAGAAAGTCCCTTTTGCGCGAAAAACAGCTTTCACAATCGGAGGCATCCACTCGACTAGTTTTTCGACGACTCTATTTGGTAGATTAGTCCACTTCTCTTATAAAATGTTCCACAGGTGGCCTACGGAAGTAGGGCATAGTTTTCGGTCTCTCATAACAGCTCGATGGGGTTTAGATCGCGACTTTGCGGCGGCCATGTCATCATTGTGACGTCATCTTTTTCTTCACTTAAGATATTTTTACATATCACTGCTGAGTGTTTAGGGTCGTTGTCCTGCATGACTACAAAATTTTCGCCGATTAGAGGTTGCTCCGATGGTATTGCATTTTCTTGCAGTATTACTGAATAACCCTCTTTTCGCAAAATACCTTCATTCGGTTCAAGTCTCCTGTACCGGCGTAGGAAAAACAACCCTAAACAGGCACAGAACTTATCTTTGCTTGACAGTTGTCACTACACAATCCTGCAACATTCCTTAGCGCAACGCGTTTGTTGGACTTTGAGGATTTATAGCTTTTAGTTTTCTTTTCACTGTAGTAACAGAAATTGTCCTTGCACGGTCGCGATTCGGTTCGGCTGTGATTTCTGGTGCTGTCAGTCTCCTATTTCGCTTGCTCCGCAATTTCATATGCTCATCGTTGGCGTGAATGTGCCCGATTCGTTAAACTGTCCATGTGTTAATGCCTCCGAATGATATCACTAACAATCGATTTATTAATATGTATTTTTTCGGAAATTTGACGTACTGAATAACCTTCTTGATGAGAAGCAATAATTACAGAGTGCTTTTCTAAAGTAGTCGGTCTTCCTCTCGGCATTGTAATAACGTTAATCGGGTTCACGCAAAAAGATACACTCTTAACACTAACGCACGCACAAGCAGGTTTATTTAGAATCTGATCCTAGTTATGGTGATGAGGATTATTCTGAAAATTACTATATAGGTATAATACTATTTAATGTGTTCTACCGAAATTGTAACACCATATGTGGTATATCATAATACCTTTACGACCTCGACGCTAGGAGAAATGATACGCGGCGATACGTACCTGAGTTTATGAAACACATTTTTCGAATACATACTATATTCTTGATGTGTCTCATATTATTCGCGTGGAAGTAATGGAACCATTTTTTTCCTCTTTCATTTCCTCCCTGGACAGCTTCCTTGATATGTAAATCATTTATATCAGACCGTGTATAAAATGAAATTGTATGGGCAATAATTTCATTGTATTTCCTGAAATATCCGAACTCATTTTTTGTTTCTAAAGGTAGTTTATATTAAGGAAACAGTTACGTAGACCTGTAGATTAAATTTATCTTAAAGCATATACATATAAGTAAAGTTATTCCACACATGCTTCAAGTATCGTTCAACAAAGGTAAGATTTAATTTCAGATATTTGCTCGTATCATACTACGTGCTTCCATAGTGAATATTAGCCGCAATTCCGACGGTGCTTTACTTTGACAAACAAGCTATCTACTAAACAAATAACTAAATCGAATCGGGAGTATCGTTTACTTAAAGTCCTTGTTAATTTACAGAAGGTAACCTAGTTTCAACAATCAGATCACGGGCGTAGTGTATTTACTACTACCCCAACTGTGAAGGAAGATTATTGCTATAGTTAGAAACTACACAGGATGTTCAAAAAAAGCTGAAAACTGCATTTCAGAATGCCACGATTTATAGAATTACTTTCTAAATACCACTTACAGTTTTCGACTAAAGGATTATGAGTATGCTACTGTTCCTTCCATGAATGAAAATTCAATGCAGAACGACTCTATTGCTTTCAGGACTTGTTATTGTCCTTTTACATTAGTTTCCATTACAATATAAATTCTAAAAGCTGTATTTCCTCCTTTTATTTATCGCAATTAATCCTCGGCAGCAGAACTGTGTTTCGAACACTCCGGTAATATTCGATAAAAATGTTGACATGGTTTCTTCTTTATGCCGTCTTTCTCCAAGTTTAATTGAATCTCCCAGATTTTGTAGACAGAATTATTTATTTATTTATGATTATGTAACATATAATATACACTCAGCGAAATTTCTATAGTTCCATACGAAATATTGAACAGAATATTTGGTTTTCTTAATATCTTCAGCAAGTTATACATCGAAGCAGAACTACAAAGAAACACAAATACAAGGGAAAATAACTTAAAAAAAAATGATTACGCTTTATACTGAGAATATCTACAATAATGGTAACTGGTAAACAGCGAAATTTCTATAGATGTATTAACACAATTTGGTCAGTGTTGGAATAGGATTTTAAGTTCTTTAACCCTATTATATTGTTTATTATTGGTACACACCTCTCTTGCCAAAGATTTTCGATCGAGTTCAGATCGGGCGAGAGAGCAGGCCATTGCAATAAATTAATTTTTGATGAAACCACTTCTTTATTTGTCTGGAATTATGGATAGCTGCACTGTCTTGCTGGAACATTAAGTTTTGTATCGACGATTGTTCACCAAAATTTATCGGAACCATTTCCAGAAGTTGTATGTAGTAATCAGAATTTATTCGCGTAGAAATGAAATACGTATAGGTTTTATTATTATGGGTCAAAGCAGCCCAAACCATTTCACTACCGCCCATAAAACTATTGATATATTGTTTCTTACTTTAGCTAGCAACACTTTACATGAACCTATTGTCATTAGAATTAACTTTTTGGTTCTTCCCTAGCTCACTTACTGTGAAACACGAGCATATTGCCAAAACCGGTAGCGCAGGATGTGAAGTGTTATACGATGGTGGATCTATATACTGTACTCTGACTCCCTTGCCGTAAAACTACAGTGGCATCATATTTTTTTATTTTTCGATATTGTCTCCCTCTACACTAGTGCACTTGATCCATCGGTGCTCCAATATCTCAACAGCCTCCTGGATAAAAATTTTCTGACCTCTCTACACCTTGCATCACTTCATAATTACTGGAAAATTTTGCTCCATGTAAGATTTTTGCTAATTTGACAAACCTGTACTCATTAGGGGACAGATCGGCTCCACTAATTCAAAGCCCACTTGGTGTATAGTAGCCATAGCAATATCAGATGTAAGGCTGGGAGCATTATCCTGATGGAACAGCGCACCCTGCCTTAACCTTCCTCGGCGTTTCTGTTTAATAGCGTCTCGCAATTTAGAAATAAATTGCGCGTAGTAGGCCCCTGTAATGCTCTGTCCCTTTTGCAAATAGTTAGTCGGGATAATTTCCAGCAGACGGCACGACCTTAAATTTGCGTGGAGGAGGAGAACCGTGATGTTTCCACTCTCTACTTTGCAGTTAAGTCTCGAGATGATAGTGGTGCTAGGTTTCTTTGTTTGCTTCGTACTTTTTCACTTACAAATCAACACCCGATTTCTTTTTTGATGAATAGTTAGCATTTGGGGCACCCACCTTACACTCATCTTTTTCATATCTAATTCCTTAATCAGTATATTGTGCACCACATGATATGATAAGCCAGTATCTTTCATATGTAACTTGATGTGTACTCGTCCGTTTTGCAGAAGAATATCGTGCATCTTTTTAATGTTTTTGTCTGTTGCGTGTAGGCGTAGTAGGTTCGTGTAATGCAAATAGTCAGTCAGGATAATTCCTTGAGCATCCCAGAACACAGATAGCAAAACGTTTCCAGCAGACGGAACGACCTTAAAGTTGCGCGGAGGAGGAGATCTGTGATGTTTTCACTCTTTACTTTGTACTTTGGACTCGAGATCATAGTGGTGCACTAGTAACCCACTCATGGTCACATACCGACTAAGAAAATTCTCTTTGTTTACTTGTCACCAAAGGACGCTTGCAAATCAGCACTCGATTTCTTTTTTGATCAATGGTTAACATTCGGGGCACCCATCTTGTATTCATCTTTTTCATATTTAATTCTTTAATCAGCATCTTGTGCATCACATTATACATGTCCCTGATGCATACTCGTCGGTTTTGCATTACGATATCATGCACATTTTTAATGTTTTTGCCTGCTGTTATCGTGATGGGGGAACCACCGGCATGTTGGTTTTCACAGGATATTCTTCCTCATTTCAAAATCAAATCTCGACACCAGCGTGTGATTATATGATAAGAGACTGCAGACTCACCAATAGTTGCCATAATGTCTTAATGAATTTGAGTTGGCGTCATACCCTTTTTCTGAAGGTATTTTGTTACGGCTCTTTGTTCTATATGATCCATTTTTATGAGTAATCACGACACACAGTTGAAGAATTAGCCACAGCATAACAACACTTTGAAATACAAACTTGATATTATGCAGATATGATCTACAATTGCAGTTAACTACACGTCAAAGACATTAATCACACAACCAATTAGAAGGAGGTGAGGGGTGGCGCATGTGGATCCTCGTATATGTGGCATAGTTGGATTCGCTTGCCCAGTATCTGTCAAAAACCATGAAAATTTAGAGACTACTTCACTTGAGGAAAGAAGTAAGTTAGTTCAAAAACAGATAGAAGTCGACGTATTTTTTCTAACTATAGCTGTAATTATTATTCAAAAGTTAGCAACGGAAGAAGGTTACTTTAGGACCTCGTCGTTTATTAAAACTGCCTTTCCCGCTTGTGAAATTGCTGATGCCTAAAGCGTTATCCTCTCCTTTAGTTATGTATTTTAAATGATATGATACCCAAAACTTTGTAGGAAATGGTTTAGATTATTAACTCGGTTTGTACTGTGCTACAAATTACTCGCCTATTATGTTCGTGTTTATTAAATATTCTTCTTCTAACAATCTCCACAAAGTTTTCGGCTGGAAAACACCCGAAACCGATTTACATATGTAAGCAGCGTCCGTTTTACAAGCTAAACGTGTCCATCTATCCCAAACTTTACAAACATTGCTTGTCTGATCAAATTTTAAAACGTGTTTCGGATGCGTCACGTGCATATATTTACGTTCGACGTGTCCCTTATGTGGTTTATGCAAACGAGGGCCTTAAGAATTCAACACACCAACGCCACTTAATTAGAGGCGGGGGCGAAATGCGATTTTGATAGGAGCGAGAAGGATGGCCGCCTTTCTCCACTGAGAGCTAGCTTTCTTGTCAGTTCGTTTGTCATATCTCGGTTTGTGTTTCGTTGCCTCCAAAACAATAGAAATAACGAAATTAAGGTCATTAAATAAGTTTGTAGCGCCGCAGCATTAGGACTGTAAGGCTCAATCTTCTAATTAAATTTCTCGTATAAAGAGATGTTCAAAACCGGCATTTGCGATTGTAAATAAAAGCTAGAACAATCAAATACAGGATATTGTAGTCTTATTTAATTGTGATTTGTTGTACGGAAAATAAAATGTTTTGAGATTATTTAGTTTGAGATTCTGTATTACAATTCGTAAACACTTAAGGAATGAAAACAACTTAACAAAATTCCATTTCATTTTCAATGCAGTGACTAAATGGAGTATGAAAACCCGATACAGTTTTTAAAATGATTAATTAATTTCGTTTCAGAAATTTGTTTTAGGAATGGAAGCATTATTAGCAAAATTAAAACAACTGCTGTAAGGATTTTACGGCACAAATATTGTGGTCACAATGTGTAGCTGTTTTATCAAATGCAACGTATATAGTAACCTACCGCATAACGAACCAAGCGTTTTCGAAAATTTTATGTTTTTTAAAAATCGTAGAAAGAAAGATATTGAATCAGGATTTTGAACAAGCAAGATACAGTTGTGATATGACTCCTTTAAGCCGTTTTGCTACAGATCCGAGACATATTTTATTTTGACTCGTATTAGTGTGCGCAAGACGTTTCGTACTGTCTACACTCTAATGCTTGACACACCACTGGATGACATCTACATTGGTTGTTCGTATCATATAGTAAATGCCAACGAAAGCAAAGATTTTCGTCATTGACATGGGCATTGAAGTACTCATTGTGGGCGGCTAAAACACACGTCAATTAAAATTTTTTCTGATAATCAAGCTGCACTCTGAATCATTGAGGTCTTGTACCTGACTGAAGGAACCTTTTTAACGTAATGAGTTGTAACAGTAAAGTTACTCTGATCTGGACTCTTGATTCGGATGAACGTTTCTTTGTTGGCTGTTAGTCAGTTTTCGACCAAAATTACACTAACGATACCAACAGATTTAGGTTTAGATTCTATATTTTTCAAAGTGTGTTTGTGATTAATTTTTCTTTTTATTGAACGAAGGGGTTAGGAATGTATTTCATATTTCTACAATGATCCCTATCGCATCGATTACTATGATTATTAGATAATATTTCTAAAATCTAGCCAGATAGGGAGGTATTACAAGCTGCCGATAAAGTCTGATTGATCCTCTGTATCTTAATTTGCAAATATTTTAGATAACCCAAATCTTAAACCATCAGCCTGCAAATTGGCATTCATTTGTGCATAGCATAAACGTCATCACTGACGTACATCGCTTCGTTCGATACAAATCCCGTAGTTCAGATTACTAGGGGATAGTAGCCAGTAATTAGATGCATTCAATATTATTCAATAGCTAGGAAGTTATTAAAAATATTACACTTTAATTAACTATTAAATTAAACACAAACTCATAGGAAAATCGCATGACCACAACCGCCTCCTTATTGGTAGTACAATTATGACGTAAACGTTATTAAATTAAAAGGGAAATCACAAGAACAAGTTAACATAACCCCGCTTTTCGCCAATTAATAATAGTAAATCTTTTTCAATATAATGTTTTAACTTTTTATTTTGGGTCAGGGCAGCATTGATAATTTATTTTTCTACCCATTTTCAGCAGTAGTTCGGAACGATATAGTTATATAAATATACGAAATTCGTCAATATTTATATAATACCACGTCACCAACAAGTTCAATATTATGGCACATATTTAATTAATTCAAATTCCATCCATTTGTTTTATTAATTCCTACGTAATAAAATATTTTATATTCACTCATAATATTGCTGAAAATCATAATATAAATAATTACCCACAAGAGTAGCGTAATTTTCAGCAGATGTAGATGTAGATACATGATAGCTTACTATATAACAATAACTTGATATATGACACCTCTTTATTTTTTGCTTCCTTCTATTTCTTACAATCCAGAGATTTGCTAAACATCTAAAGTTTTCAAGAGTTTCCATTAACATTTCAGACAGTTCCCCTGTAGTTGAACAAGAGCGTTCAGAATAAGGTGAGGGAGATATCGTCGAAACGTCGATCTACGTAGTCGAAACGTTTCTTCCTGGAGACCAACAACACACCCCGTCACAAACCCGGCAACGCAGTTTCACATATTTACATAAAAATTAGGCAAGAGTCTTTGCCGTAACAATAACAATAGATAATGGGGAATTCGGCAATAATCCTCAACTTGAATTTATTAATTTTTTCTGCAATATTTCGCACCTAGACCGATGCTTCCTTCAATGAAATATTTTTTTGTGGAAAGATAATAGGAATCTTTGGTTATTAAGCAAACTCAGTGCTAACAGGTGATATTAAAATATTTTGTAGATATTTCTCAAAACAGATAAAATTAATTCAGAAGTATGAAAAAATGAAACAGGATCGTGAAAGAGAGAGAGTACTGTTTGATTCTCTCTAATTTGTTATCATTTCAGTATTCGATATTATTTCCCAAAGTTTATTTTGGCCATTACATTATTTCAAAACTTTCTTGCTTGGAAAAGAAGTACCCTAATCAGGAAGAAAATATAAGTAACAAGTTTCTCTGACCCTAAATTTATATCACAAAAATATTTATAATCAATGTAAGACTTTTAAAATATTTGGTATGCACATACACACACAGACGACAATTAACAGAAATCAATTACAAAATCAGCATCTACAAGAATTTGAAACTCTATTTGGATATATATCGAAAATATGCTCGTTGCCATGATAGCAGACTAAAAGCAATTATAATCCAATCTCAGATCTAGTAGCTGATATGCGTATTTGGTAGTATAGCGGCAAGGTGAACAAGGGAAAGTCATCTTGAGTTGAAATTCGAAAGCATATACACAGTTTGGAAGCTCCCAAATTTTCGAATTTTCAGGTTAGAAGGAATCGATAATAATATTATTAATTCTTCATAATAACATCCCACTGTAGTCTGGAGGCTCTATTATTGACATTCCTTTTCAGAAAATGAAGAACCAACCGTGCCATATCTACAAATTGATTGCGTGAGTGAGTAAAATAAATAGATACTGTTAAAATCATCTCTATTCATAAATTTTAAAATTTAACTAGTGTGGGGATTGTGTTAGATCATTATCAAAATTTTATTTCAACGTATGGGTAAGTGATATAACCTTTCGTTGATTTATATGAATATACCAGGCAAGGTCATTAAATAAGTCACAAACTGCTGTGCAAAAACTGAAAATAGCAGTGAGCTATTTTCCTATCTGTCACTAGGTATCAGCATAATCCAGCTTTATAATACTCTGGTGACAATTGCCGTGCGTGTATGCAGGCAGTATTAAAATGGCGACTGTACTTGAAAAGTGTTCTGTGGAAGAGCAGGGTGCTGTTGTATCTTTCTTTCTGGGAAAAGGGACTTCCTGCAAAAGACATCCATAAGGAAATGTCTCCTGTTTACGGTGAAAAGTATTTGTCTCGTAAAGCCATGTATAGCTATGTCGGGAAAGTCTCTTAAGGGCTCTCGAAAGCTGACAATCAGCGAAGTGGCCACCCCGTTCAGATTACGACAGATGCAACATTTCGACGGGTGGCAGAGATAATTCGAATTGATAGGCCAGTAACAACGGACAGCATAGCAACTGTAATAGGATGTTCTCAAACATTTCAAGGGTGATAAGGATGTTCAACAAAAGGCAACCCAAACACATTTATGCAGCAGACATTGGGGCATTAGTAAAACGATGGGATAAGCGTATTGATGTAGATGGAGACTTTGTTGAAAAATAACACTTGCTATTGGTTAACAAGCTCTCTAATTATTTTTGTGATTATTTTAGTGACCTAATTACTGACCTTCCCTCGTAATATTTCGGCCCTAAAATTTTAACATTTTATTACTTCTTCATCTCTATCTTATTATTCCAAAAAAGAATAGTTATTGGAATCAGAACTAAATAAAAGAAACCAAGTCCTGAAGAATTTCAGTATGATACATTGATACGAATTTTCCTGAAAAAAAATAACTGTCAATAACAGCTTTCTCATATACCAATATAAACTCCTGTGTTCGTATAATCTCCCCGAACACATTTGAGAAGACAATTCGGTAATGCAGTTCGTGCGTGCGTTAAATATCGATTGTGGGTGTGAGTAGATTTAAACGTTTCATTGCTTGCTTTTGGCCGCCGGTTGTGTTTAAAAGCCTTTGATGTTCTGCTTTTCATTGAAAACCTTGTTGTTTTGCAAATACCCACATCTAATTCGTTAACTTTGGAGCCGAACCAATCGATGGTGAGTGCGGCTTTTAATTTGCGTTACACTGGGGTTATTTCCGTTTAATAACGGTCACACTTGTACAGAGCAAATTAATACCAGACAGCACACTTCCGTTATTAAAGTTTCCTGTGAGATCGAATCTGCGAGCTAACGTCACTTAATGAACGGGAAAATCAAAGTCTATTACATTTATACTCTGGAGCATATTCGATAAAGCAAATTTTTGCAATATCCTGTCTTGTTTCGCATCATTTAATGGATACTGCGAATGGGGTATGAGTTATTTCCTACATGATTACAAGTAGGTAACTTGTTCAACAGGATATTGCATATATTTATTACAGTAAATCAATAACTACCTAATTTGATCGAAGTACGTATAAGTAATTACTGTCACTGTCAAATTATTAATCAAAGATTGTCGCCATCCAGTGAAAAGTAAGTAGGATAATTACACCATTCAACAAAGTAATTCTTTTGTCATGGTGCCTGTAAAATACGAACTTGTTTAGAGTATTTCTGATGTGCTGATGCAAAAATAACTAGCATTTCTTTCTAGTAGCTCTAATTTTTGAGATACACCACGGTGAAATTTACTACTCATACGTATAAATAGCAAAATCAAAATAATTAAGTAAATATTTAGGAGACCTAAATTGTCGCTTGGATGTAACATGAGCATCAAGATTCATTACTTTCACAGCTACTTAGATCGCTTTTCAGAAAACTTAACACATGGGCTGAAAAGTCCTGGGCCCAACACATAGATGACGCTAGTTTCATTCTCTCAGTTAGTACTAACCTTCAAAAGACAACTGTTAAAATTTCATGATATTCTATTCATTAGTTTGTGAGTTATTGTGCTAAGAGTCACGCTACTTTTGTTATTTTCAAAACAATGGATTAAAAACAATTTCGTGTTTTAATTTTACACTGCTTCTTGATGGGAAAAAATACCGTTCAAGCGAAGCAATGGCTTGAAAAGTGTTATGGGGACTCCGCTCCATCAGAAACAACAATAAAACGTTGGTTTGCTGACTTCAAACGTGGTCGTAGAGTCACCGATGATGCAGAACGCAGTGGACGTCCAAATGAGGCGGTAACACCAGAAAACATTAAAAAAAATCCACAAAATCGTTTTGAATGATCGAAGAGTGAAGTTGCGTGAGTTAGCTGACATCGTAAAGATATCAAAAGAACGTATTGGCTTTATATTGCATGGGCATTTGACTATGAGAAAAGCTCTGTTCAAAGTGGGTGCCGCGTTTGCTCACTGTTGACCAAAAATAAGAACGTGTTGATGATTCTAAGCAGTGTTTGGCCATATGTAAACGTAACAAACCGGAATTTTTGCGTCGATATGTCACAATGGATGAAACATGGATCCATCACTTCACTCCGGAATCAAAACGATCGTCATCTGAGTGGACAGCAACTGGTGAACCTCGTCCGAAGCGCCCGAAAGCACAACAATCGGCTGGAAAGGTTATGGCCTCGGTATTTTGGGATGTGCGTGGTGTAATATTCATCGACTATCTTGAGAAAGGAAATACCATCAACAGTGAATATTATATAGCGTTATTGGAGCGTTTGAAGGCCGAAATTGCAAAGAAACGACCGCATATGGCAAAGAAAAAATTTTGTTTCATCAAGACAACGCACCGTGTCACAAGTCAATCAAAACAATGGCAAAACTACATGAATTGAACTTCGAATTGCTCCCACATCCACCGTATTCGCCAGATTTGGTTCCCAGCGACTACTGGCTGTTCGCAGACCACAAAAGAATGCTCGCCGGTAAGAAATTTCGCACGAATGAAGAGGTTATCGCTGAAACTGAGGCCTATTTTGAGGCAAAAGATAAATCGTTCTACAAAAGTGGCATTGAAATGTTAGAGCGGCACTGGAATGATTGCGTTGCTCTTGATGGAGATTACGTTGATGAATAAAGCTAATTTTGAACAAAAAAAAACGTGTTTTCTTTGTTAGGGCCGGGACTTTTCAGCCCATGTGTGAGGTGATATTAGTGAGGAACAGGGAAAAGATTTCATACAGACATCAGCTTTATGGAGGAACGGTACCAAGGGAGATGGGATACCCATATAATGGCCGATTACTGCTAGAATCTTTAGCGAGGCTGTTCCGGTAAACCTCACGCAAGGAAATCTTATAAAAGAAAAATTTTAACTGACGATTGAATAAATACCTCTTACACATTGTTTTGTGCTTCAATTAACTGTTATTAAATAGTAATATTTAAAGAGAACGTAGCAAAACATTATATATAATTTTGGATAATTTTTCCTAAATAGGGCAGAAAGAGTGAATTTTGAAACCTAGATCAAACAGAACAAATCTGACGGCATTTTTGGATTAGACGCTTCAAAATTGCTTAATTACACAAAAAATCCGAGGCACCAAAATGTGTGGTGCCCAATGTTATTGCTCTCTGTTTTTCGCAGAAGTCCTTCGAAATAGTATTCCAATGCAAAGTTGTTACGTCTCTTTTTGTTTTAATTTTCTTTTTGGGATTTACTTTTTCAAGAATAGGAATATAGATACCATTTTTCTTAAGTGTATTAAAGGCACAATTAAATGTGAACGATTTAATAACAGAATCGTAACACGGTAAGATAAACAAGAGATAAAAGTGTTCAAGGAATGGATAAAACATCGACAAATGGAGGAATCGCATGTGATATCTAACAAAGGTATTTGCGGGAAAATTTAGCCATTCATCGAATTATGGAATGAAATGAAAAAAGAGGTTATATTATACTTTTGATATTACGTCTTTGACGTTTGGATTGTAATAAAGCATAGTGTCTTATACACAAGCATTCCTTATTATACAAAATATTTCTCGCAACACCAGCTAAATTATAGAAACATGTTTTGCTAATAATAACTGCAAAAATCGCCATATATATGTACATTCATAAACGCAATCTGAAAAGCTGTAAATCTTTGAAGTTTTAACGATTAAACTTGATGTAAACGCTTAGTCAGATAGCGACATAAAATATAATAGGATGTACCTCAGATATTTGTCAAAATCAAGCAATTATTTGATTATGTGCTTCTCTTATCGTAGAAGTTTCTTTTAGGTTGGTTTCATACAATTCACGCGAAGTTCATCGACTCCATAGGGAAATATTCCCTAATCGTCAACATCTCGAAATATAAATATTTTTAAGAACTTTATCCCAGACTCAGATAAAAGCTGGTTGTTTATCATCTCAAAAGTTGGAAGTAAGAGGTGATCTTGTATGAAAAGTTGAAGAAAAAAGTTCTGCGAATAGTTTAACAATATAACAATAAATATAACGGTAGAACTAAGATAATTATTTAGAACATTTTCGTGATCAACAATGATGATGATTATAATACTTAGGTGATATTTCTTTATTCCAAAAACGTGTTAGTTGTTAGAAAACACGATATCAACAATAATCGTCTGCAAACTGTTATAATATTTTCGAATTTCGATACCATAATTTTTAAGTGATGAAAATTATGCTTCTGATACGTTGTTGAAGGCAAGGTATTGGTAAAATAAAAAAAATAATTATAATATTTTTCTAAATGCATTTCTCTGTAATCATGTAGAACTCCTTACCGTACAATTGCTGCTACAGTTTCTTTAATTTAATTACAATTATTTACATGTATGATTCTTATGTTAAAAAATAATTAACAAAGAGTCACATCAGTAAGAGTGAATCAGTTCACAGTGAAGAGGTAAACTTTACTATCGATACTACAACATAACATCTTACATAAACAATTATACATGATTTCGTTTAATGTTAAATTGTAAAATATGTTAAACTCAAAAATGCATTACCAAATGATTTATTGTTGACAATTCATTATTTATGTGGAAACAAGATTTATATTTTAAGTTTTCGTAACTGCGAAGACAATGGAATATCCACTGGCTTAAGCATATTATATCAAATATATACGCAGTCCCGTTTAACAACTAGGGAAATAAATTTAATGTATGTACATTGGATGTGATAGCACCTCGGAAACAAGTGCGACTTTGTAAATAACCTCGTTAGCATTAAAGTACTGAAATTTCTCACCGATATTGAAATTAAACTTGAAAAATTTGAAACTACTATCACTCATTCCTCGTTAGAGATCGTAGAGCGAATGGGGGGTTACGAAGTACCGGGAATCTTTTCCCTCAACTTCTCCATCTGAATGGAATTCGCCCGGACGTCCAGCTACTCAATTCACCTTTTGCCCGAGCGAATTTTCCTCGACGCATTTGGCGGACGTCGTTTCCCCGTCTTATGGTAACTTACTCAAGCTTCCGGCTACTCGATCTACCTTCGGCTAGAGTGAGTCGTGGCTTAGACAGGGTGGAAATGGGTCTCCCACCCGTCGGGATGCGAATGACCCGGGCTTCCGGCTATTCAATTCACCTTCGGCACCGGGAAACCGCACCTGCGACGAAGTACGAGGGTCCCATCTCCGGATGGAGGTCAGCAGGTTGATTGCTTCCTGCTGTTGGTCTGGTTGCCTTCGACGTTTGGCGTGTCTTGGGCAGGGTAGAAGCGTAATCTCGGCCCCATCGGGGTAACGGCTACCCGAGCGTCAGGCTACTCGATCCACCTTCGGCTCAGGGAAACCGCACCTGCGACGTAGCGCCAGGGTTCCACTTCTAGGCGGAGATCAGCGGGCTGCTAATCTTCGGCGTTGGCCACGACGAGTGACCGTGGGCGGGCGTACCTCCAAGGGATCCTGGTGTCGTACGCCTGGGACTCCGACACGAGCGGGTTGGAAGGGTCTACCGCTCGTTCGAAGAATCGGGCTGCTATCCTCCGGATGAAGTCCATCAGTGGCTCCACTCCGGTGTCCTCGTGGATGGTGGTGTTCCTTACGAACCAGGGTGCGTTGAGGGCATTGCACAGTGCCCGGCTCTGAAACGCTTCGAGTTTTCTGATGTGCGTGGGCGAGGCGGTTGCCCACACGGCGGATGCGTAGGTTACGACCGGCCTAAGGACGGTTTTGTACATCCGAACCTTAAGCGGGATGTCGCTGGTGTAGATGTTGAACAGCAGGGGTGAGATCGCTGACCCTTGCGGCACGCCTGCTGTGGCCGTCCTCGTGGCGGATCGCAGTCCTTTCAGCTTGACTTGGAAGGTCCTTTTGCGGAGAAAGGAGTGAACGAGCTTGACCATTGCCTTGGAGATGCCGGCTCGGTGCATCTTCAATAGTAGGCCCTGGTGCCAGACCTTGTCGAAGGCTTTGGCGACGTCGAGGAATACCGCCCCTGAGTATTCTCGTCGATTGAAGCCCTCTTTTGTGTGTTCGACGAGGCGCAGCACTTGGTGACTGAGGTCGTCCGTTTCCTCCCGCAGTCTGGCGAGTATTATCTGGTCGGCGATCTTGCTCATGACCGGAAGAAGACTGATGGGCCGGTAGTTTTGCGGCCAGTTGTGGGACTGTCCAGGCTTTAGTATCATCGCTACGTCCGCTAGCTTCCATTGGAACGGGAAGCGGCGCAGGCGTAGCATGGCGTTGCATATGTTGGTCATATGCATGTCGAACTTCTTGGGAGCGTGCATGAGAGCGCGGTAGGTGACGCCGTCCGGTCCCTCCTCGTTAGAATGTGTCCTTACATATATATACGCGGGCGGATCCTCATGGGCCACCCCTCACCTACTTCTAATTGGTTGTTTGCTTATTGCTTTTGACATTTTGTTAACTGGCATTTGTATATCATATCTATATAATACCAAGTTTGTATCTGAAAGTGTTGTTGTGCTGTAGTTAATTCTTGAATCGTGTATCGTGATTGTTCATAAAAGTGGATCCTGGAGAAGAAGAGCCGTAATAAAGTACCTCCAGAAAAAGAGCATGATGCCAACTCAAATTCATAAAGACATTATGGCAACTATTGATGAGTCTGCAGTATCTTATAATATAGTTAAACGCTGGTGTGGAGATTTTAAAAGCGGAAGAACACCCTGTGAAAACCAACATGTCAGTGATCCTCCCATAACGGTAACAACAGAAAAAACATTAAAAAGGTACACGATATCGTACTACAAGAGTGAGGGGCATTGTGCTGTCCCATCAGAATAATGCTCTCAGCTATACAACTGGTATTGCTTTGGCTGCTATGCACCAAGCAGGCTTTGAATTAGTGGAGCAGCCGCCATATTCGCCGGAGCTGGCCCCTAGTGATTACAGACAGTTCCCCAAATTAAAATAAATCTTACGTGGGGCAAAATTTTCCAGTAATGATGAAGTCATGTAAGTTGTAGAGAGGTGGTTTGCAGATGTTGGACAATAATTTTTCCAGGAGACTATTGAGATATTGGAGTACCGATGGATCAAGTGCACTAGCGTCAAAAAATTTGAAATATAATGCGACTGTAGTTTTACTGTACGGGGATCAGGGGACAGCATAGAAATACATCTTCGTGTATATGTATATACGGGGGCCATTCGGAAAGTAAAACACTTTTCTTTTCTGCAGAAGCTTTTATTAGATATAATTAAACTAAACTATATTTTACCATTAGACACGTAAGCTACCTTTCTGCGTCGTCATCATTCAAATTTAAGCACTTGCGGACCATTTTATCGGCTTTTCTATACCTTCTGCATACTCAGTTGCCGCCAAGTTGTTGAACCACTGATTAACGGCTTCTTTACAACACAGTTCTTGACATTTCTGAAAAGAATGAGTGTATTCACTACTTGTGAAACGTCTATTTTCTGGGATATTTGTTTCAATCCTAGCTTTGAGTCCGGTCCGAGCGATCTTAATTGTGAACATTTTTCGTCCGGCATTAAACATGATCCACGACTTCCGAACTGGCGAACTGGAAAGCACTTCGCATTTGGCGGGATCGTCAAATTTGTCACACATTTTAAAGTCGCACAGCTAAGCAACTGTATTAGATCGCACCTCCCGCCAAACTAAAGCTGATCAGTACCAAGATCAGAGGTGGGTCAGCGGTGGCGGTAGGAGAACGCTGCCATGTGTGTAAACAAGACGTTTTTTATTTTCCGAATGGCCTTCATATGTACATTTTTAATTGTAAATACTACATACACTTTTTGAGGGAACTCGTTTCAGGTGTCTTTATTTATGTTGTAAAAAATAACCTTCTCAACAAGCGTCTCTTTTCTTGACTTTTACTTCACTATTAAACTTACTTCCCTACTTTTCGCACACTCACCCTTTCAATTATCCTAACATTCTACCTAATCCTCTCTCATTATCCCTTGCCTATCTTACAGTTCCTTCAATGTCCCAAGGATAGTGACGCCGCTGATGCAATCCCTGGGTATATTGACCGTCGATATCCGCAAATATATACGTACATATTACGTTTAATTGAGTTTCTCGCAGCAGTATTATTCAACTGTTTCGGAATTGTCAATATTTGAATTCCATGGCACAATGAAAATCTTTAATTACAAAAGCAACACCGGTGTATGTGAATTGACCACTGATGCAAATTTCTAAAGCAAAACCTCAAAATTCTCAGTAAAATGGTAATAGATTGACTTAAGTATATCTCTCCACATTAAATGCAAAATTGTAAAAAGGTATTGTAAGCCATATACATCAAAATTTATCTTACTCATTTCGAAAAGAACCTACACAATAGAATATTTCGCTTGAGATTCTTCATGAGAGAATGAATGGGCTTGGACGGTTGAAATGTTTCTGATTGGCATATTTTTTCTGCCTCTAATTCTTACTAGTTAAACCAATTTACCCTTTGTGGGGACTAGATGTGTTAAAGATTTTTCCTCTTCAACACAGTACCTCTCGAGAAAGGTCAAAGCGCTGGCTCAACGCTTAGATTTGTATAATCCAGCAAGAATTTTTGGAATCCAACATACTTCCGATACTGTAAGCGGTCATAGATAGCACTTCTTGAAACTTTAAGAACTACAAAATATTATATTATCTTTCAGAATATAAGAAAAAAGATGGTATAATAATAATAATAATAGTCCATGTATGTCCATCCCCAGCATTCGTCAATTACGGGGGCATCGGTCAGCTATGAGTGGTTATTACGCCTGCGCCTGTGGTACGTCTTAGGATATTCGTTCTTAGCATTCGTCATTGAGTCAGGAAAATCAGAGAAAATTACAAGACAGGTTCGAACTCGCAAGCCAATCTTACAGTCAAGCGCGCAAGGCACCAAGCCATCAGACCCGTTATGATGGCCGAAAAGTAACAGTTAATAAACTTATCGTTCAATCACGAACCATTAGGCAGACAATGATAGATGCATGTTTTGCAAACAAGAAAGAAGCAACAGCAATCATATAATATTTAGTTGCATAATGTATAACTTAGGGAGTGACAAATTTATGACAGATCTGCTGGAAATGCAAATACAGTTTTAGTTCCACATCAACTACGTCCCAACTCGAGATATAGATGGGCTATAAATTGTAGAGTTTATGTATATATGTGTGAGACTAGTATCATAATTTAGCTGAGGCCCTATGCATTGAATCTACTGCAAGATCCCTGAAACCAACTTCTGTAGTCTCGTTCAGGGCATGGCCAACAATAGCAACAATAACAATTTCTTGAAACTTGAAAACACTCATTAGATATTAATGAAATTGAAGATCGTGTGCTGTTCCAACTTTTACATCAACCTTCTCCACCAAACCATTATTAACAACGGACGGTTGCCCACTTCGTTTCTCATCGTGGCATTTCTGAATGCTCTCACCAATTTTCTTACGGTTCCAGCGACCATAACATTTTCTCCATACACTTTACTAATCTGTCGATAAATTTCAGCCGCTTTCACATCTCTTTCACTTAAAGAATGAACGACGCAATTTTCCATGTTCTGAAGTATTTTAAACATCCATAAATAAAAGTCAATGCAAGCAAATATTTCCCCAATGACGTCTCTGGTTATCCAAAAGATGGAGGCCTTTAGCGTACATGCATGGAACAACGACCTCAGCGCTTCAGTGGTCATATTTCAAAGCGGTACTTACTTAAAAACACTCTCATTTTGAACGTCCTCGACAGAAACAGTTATTTGTATCGGTAAACGACGGATTTTTGCTTTCTTTACGGTGTTAGATGTCGCTGTGACTCTAGTTGGCATATGCAAAACTATTAAATGATAAATTGCGATGATGATGTTAAGAAGTGAACAATAACTACGTGATACAAAAAGCTTTAATTTATTGTTATTACATGGTGAAATAATTACCTATTACTTGTGTATTTATAACATGATAGTTTGGGGAGTGTTTGTTAGCAAACAACTTTACACATAGCAGTTTTGTAGTCCGAAGTTCTTTCACACGAAATAAAACTGGGGAGTGCGATTATATGTGGATCAAAAATACTTAATTTTTCTAGCAAACTAAACAAAAACTTCTATCAAAATATATGAAGGTAAAAGTTGGCGTAGAATAAAAGCAAATATGAACAGGAAAATCTATTCTGGCAGAACCTTCGGTCGGAGAACTTGATAGAGGGAGCGCCGCAGGCCAGAGTGTTCGCATAGAACAGGGCTTATTCACCGGCTATGAGGTCCTTGCCCATTTACGCTACTATGATCGATAGCTGTCTAGGACAACCCTATATGGTAAGATCGCGCCCAGAACAAAACCAGAGTAGTTAGTAGTGAGAGGGAGAAGTGGGCCCAGTACGTGTATAAGAATGTTGGCAAAATAAAAATTAAAAATTTGGAAAGGAATTTAAAGAATTCATATTATATTATTACACTGCTAATAATTTCTGCTTTTCTCAATTTAAAAATCGTTAAATTTATCGGCAAATAGCCAGCGGTTGGAAGGAGCCAACATTTCTTAGCCAACTTAATCCAGAGAGGGAGAATGCATTTTTAAGGAACGTCATGTAACATGGGACACGTGAGTGCCATCAAGAATGCATTACTGCAGAAGATAAACATTTTCAAACTATTTCAGTTTGACCTGTTATAAAGAGCTACAAACTTCAGGATTTGTCTTAAGTTAAGTAATAATCATGTATATAAATAAATGTATGTATTTTTATAATTGTATTGTATGCTTCCGTTCTGAACTTCAAACTCTACATTATTCTTCTTGCTCGCAGTCATTTTACTAGTCTTCAACAAATTTACTGTTTAGATTTTTTCCGATTTATCGTGCTTTTAAATTGCAATTTCGTGTGGCTTAATTTCTTTAAATAGTAAGCATCGCAAAGTTGGTGTCTGCTCTACATCTGGACTTGTTTTCCACATATATTCATATAATAAGACGCAGTAAGTTATGAGATAATAAAATTATTAATACCTTTTGTATTGAATTGCGTGTTTATTGCAGACATGCACAGAGCATCACCTAAAACATTCTATCTTCCCTAGATCTATATTTAAAATAATAACCGTCTATAGCGAGAGGCACCAAACCAATGTTACACATAAAATTATGACGTTTATATGTTCATTAATTTATAAAACGATTTGAGGCAGCAGACGATCGTTAAGATTACGGCTACTCATAATAACGGGCTAAGTTTATAGCCGCTTCTATACATCGCGATTTGTCACCTGCCGTTTATTACGGATTTCTACATTAAAGCAAACGAACCAGCAATTTCGTCGACTGTAAACTGCCTTATGATGCGCTAAAATTTACCCTCGCCGGTTGCAAAGTTCTTACATATATTGCTTCGTTTCCGAGAATCAGCGGAAAAGGAATTGCTATACGGAACGATGTGTGTACCGCCATTTTTTTTTTAATTTATGTTACTAAGGTTATGTTTATTGGCTATTGTAGTAGCATTTCCCCAATTTTGACGTTTTATGATCACAAGGTAATATTTCGGTATCGGTATCCCAAACATTTAACTTTCTAACCCTTCTTCAAGGGACTATTAAGAGAAGAAGCAGGGGATATGTACGTATGCGCATATGTGCGTGTATATGTTGCAAAGTACGAGGGTTGTCTTTTAAGTTTTTCATAGTACATAGCTTTTAAAGGCATTATTATTTTTCGAACTATTCTCCACCACAATTAATGCACTCGAACCAACTCTGGAAGCAGTTATTGCATTTATTTGTTCGTAGAGTCAAAATTGCGTTTCTTGAGGGTATCGACTGCTCCTTCTGAAGACTAAAAAAAATTACCATGCAGTACGTTCTTGATGAAATGTAGAGAAATCGTTGGTACTTAGATCGGGACTGTACGGAGGATGGTCTAATGATTAAAGTTAATTAGCGTTAATTAACTTTAATCAGTGTAAGATATCTTGAAATAGACGTAAAATATAATAAATAAAATAAAATATATGCACTTTGCATATAATCCAGTCTCTAGTAATAACCATTTTAAATCAATTTTAAATTACATTACAGTTTTAAGTCCCTGTCAAATATGAATCTCTGTCAAATTGACGACTAATGTAATTGAAAATAGTTGCGACAAAAATTTTTATTGAAATGGACTACTAGAGGGAAAATTTATTTGAACACTTTTTTACATTGTCATTCTCTTCAGCATACATGTATCTCTTATCATTTGTGGGAAAAGTGAATTGAATAAAATTTTTTAAGGTATCGATGGTGTATTAACAAATCACAACGATTGCAAGGATTTGTGGGTTGTATAATACACAAATATTTATGTAAACTCCACACCACACAAATTAATCTATTCTGAACACAATGTTTCGAGAGCGCGTAGGGTCTCATCATCTACAGAGAAAGTACACATGTTAATCGATTAACAATGAACCCCATGCACTCCAGATATACTGTCCCAAATGGATACTTAATTTATGCGGCGTGAAGTTAACTGGGGTATCTGCTTATTAACGAATATATCCTAAAGAACTTTTGAGCTTCAAGGTTAGAAATACGTATGTACTCAAAATCTTTCATCAGCCAGAGATATGGAGTAGAAACACCTGTATATTATTTTTATTGAGATATCTCATTTAATTGATTATTAAATTATTTATTTTTTTTTATGTTGATAATTCAGCCAAACACTTTGGCTCCAATACAATGTGCTACATTTTGAAATTATTTTTATGGACCATGTCTGTTGTAATCACTTCACTAATTCCCAAGGAATAATAACTGCTTTAAATATATGTAATAATCTTAAAGTAAAACGTTTGGGGAAATGTTTCATAAATAGGCAACAAGATAGGTAATAAATCAATTGCAAGAGTTGCGCGTGGAGTGAAGTAGATTTGCAATATAATCCACAGTAGCACTTAATAAAGTATGCCCTGACATGTCTCTTGCAATACTGGAACTAAAACTTACTAGAATTTAAAGACAAAAGTAGGTCAATTCGTTTCGCTACAAAACAAGAAATTGACTAGTTTTTTTTTAGCCTCTTTACTTATTTGAACCGCACTCGCTGTGCTCACATTATTTATTACCTGCTCCGTAAAATTGCTGGCAGCTTTCAGTTTCATACACAGGAAATAAATTAATCCTAACATGTCTCACGAATCTTCAGTAATCAAAGTTACCTCGAAATATTTATATTCAATCGAATCAATTTGCATTGAACGCGGCAGTGTCGTACACCGTATATCACGAATTGAAAATCAAGATTCACAATCGATAGATTCACTTTACATTCTATGTATGTACGTTCCAAGCTCAGTCCAATTTTTCCAAAAGAAATTATTATGACAGCATCCATAACTTCTTCTTAAGATTTCTCAAAATAAAATTGAACCATCGCTTTTAATGTTGGCTTATTATTAGGTATGTTCATTAATGCTCTATCCATTTCGTTGCCTCATCAGCGAAGGAAACTGAAGTTTATTAACAATTAAGGCAGGTATATTCTAAAAGAGCAATGTTACGAATAAGTGAACAGTAAGCTAGAGACGTGAATTTAGTTACGCTCATAAATTACAGCTAATAAGCGATACAGTGCTCGGGCCATAATGTAGTTCTATATTGTCTCTTATTAATCATTGTAAAATTAGATAAGAGCACGATTTTGTGTTTGCGTCACTAGACATCTTCGCAATCTTAAATTTGCATCTTTGTGTAACAGAGTTAATAATAAAGCTAGCTAATAATAGCTCTGCTTGTCACAAATAACTTTCTCTGTGAAATAATTTATACAGTATCAGCAACAAAATCAGAACACTGAAGGAGTTACAAATTTATTCGAAAAATTA
The DNA here is from genome assembly GCA_023509865.1 of Trypoxylus dichotomus. Classification (NCBI taxonomy): domain Eukaryota; kingdom Metazoa; phylum Arthropoda; class Insecta; order Coleoptera; family Scarabaeidae; genus Trypoxylus; species Trypoxylus dichotomus. Next base: position 42,574,136 of record CM042078.1, read on the forward strand.
CATATTTACTTTATTACTTTATATAATCAGCGTATCGGTATAAAAACTTCCGTATCATGAAATAAGCTTCCCAAAACCGATATAAAATTTCGCCAGGAATTTTCGCCAGTTCATCTTCAATTCATCACTTTCCTTAAGACATTTAAGCAGAACCTATTCCATGAAATCAATCAAAACACACCTTCTTGGTCCTAGAACAACAATTGCCATGATTTTTTTTTGAAACTGTATTTATCTGATCTGACAAATTAGCATGACGCCACTTCAGGATTTGTTAATTTTGTGTCAGCATTTGTACATGACGAAAATGGAAGTTAAACGCACAGGAGTAGATAGTTTATAGTAGATGAGGTAGTTAGGCAATTTCTAAAGCGAAATATGAAATACTACAATGCTTTGTACGCAACATAAATAGAAGGGCACCTCTTCGAAACGTTGTTACTTAAACGCAACAACCTGTCTTGTCAGTATCCCTGCTAGTAGTCTTGTCAAAAAGATGCTGCACTTGATGAGAATGAAATGAATGACTTTGCTTAGGAATATTTTCCCTGTATGAGGCCCTTTGATGTTCTCTCCATTTCTAGAGGTTTTTCTTGTAGTCCACACAACAAGGCTTACTGCTCCTTTGATTGTTGTATTAGCTAGGTCTATATTTTTCTTCAGTATATAATCTATTCAATGTATCAATGTGTGACCCTTTCAAATCCTTACTATCACTAAAACTAAACTAAACTAAACCTAAATGTTTGCGCTCACATTATTATTTATCTTTAGAATCCACTATTACTAAGTTCTGTATAAAGGTGTACTACAGATCACCCAGCAGTAAGTTTCCTCTACTCCTCAGTAAATTTGAAGAGTCTATCCGAGTTATCTTTTCCTGCTAATCATGTCGGTTTTTAGAATATTTTAATATTGATGTGCTTATACAATAATATTATTATAAGACCACTTGATTTGTTTAAAAAATACAATGATTAATTTTATAGTTGCCAGTTCAGATATGACAACAAGCGTTGTGTTATTCATACTATTCAGTAAACATAAAATCAGAACCGAACTCAAAATTCGATCATGTTGCTTCGATCAGCAACATTTTCTGCTGGATTTATCTCAAGTCCCATGCTATTTTATTTATGACTTTAATGATATGAATTTGAAAGTTTTGTTTTTGAAGTCTATCATTATAACATTGTTTAACAAGCACTCTCCCATTAGAAATATATCTACTTCTTCATAGGTAATCCAAAATTAATGACTCTAGCCAGAAATGCCGCTTTACAGCGATTTCATGCAATCTAAAAATCCCATTTACCACCAATTCTATAAAGCGCTGCGCAATGAAACTAATCATGCTATCAAGCGGGAGAAACAAGCTTAATAGAATAATAGATGCCCTACAAACGTTAACAACCATAAAAAGGTGTGGTGGTAAACTGTTCAGTATCAATATACGTCTTACTCGACATCCCGATTTTCTCATCCATTTGTAGAATGTTAACTATATTAATCAAGTCTTCGTGTCATCTGTTGCCGTTCGATTTTTACTTACCGTGCAATGTATTCATAATAATGAGCGAAATCATTGGGAGTTCACGTCTAGACATCTGTTCTTACTGGGTATCTACAATGCGGAAGATTATTATTAAGACCAACGACGGAATCGGTAATATCAGCCTTAATATGTAGAAATCTTACCTGAGTGATTACATATTGTACATCTTTAAGTCCTGCAAAAAGCAGTCTGTTTCCCAGCATCTGGATATCTATCTTGATTACGTCTATCCCGAAAGTAAAAAATCTGAAGGACTGCAAAGGTATTACACGTACCTTAGCAAAAATATTTGAGAAATACATCGCTATCCAAATTGAAAAATTCATAGCTGATTTTGAGGTTTTACCTTCATTACGCTCCAGATTTTGATCTAATCATAATCGCGCTTGCTCATATTGTTATTGACATCCTCAGAAAAACTGATAGTGGAAATAATAGCAGGATAGTATTGATACTATTTGATTTCGCTCACACCTTCGACATAATTTATTGCGGCTGACTTTTCTACATTCTGGAATGAGTTGGTATATCCAACACAGCTGTGGCATTTTCAAATCTAAACTAATGGAACAACAGAAGGTGCCATTTTGAGCCTTTTACTTTTTAGTAGTTACACTCATAATTTATCTTCAGTTCGGACACCGCAACTCTGCGCTGATAAGACACAACTTTACCTCTCCTTGCCGTCATCAGAACTATTGGATCCTAAATCGAAAATCAATGAGAATCTATCGCAGCTCTGTATATTTGCACAGACGCATCAGCTCGCATCCTGCGAAGTCGCAATTAATAATATTCGGATCAAAGAGCGCTCGAAAATGTTGTGCAACAAGTATGCACTTGTATGTCAAAATTTCATATTTAATTAAAAATAACTGCATCCAAATCGAGTTTTCTACACAGACACGGTCCAGATGAACTAGCGAACTACTAACGTCTACTTTGCAACGTTCTTGCGCTATAACCACTTTGCGATGGCATCTACAACTTTTGTATTGTCTAGGCTGACGGGGGAAGGATTTAGATGGTAACAAATTCCTGTACACGTTTGCCCTATGGGATTCGCAGTACGCGCGATGTCAATTCCAAACTCCTATGCACTAAGGTCTTAAACATACGAAACCGACGTGTTCTGTATAACGTACTGTTTTTGCAAGCATTATTAACTAGAAAAAACACGTTATTTATGCAATAAGTACTTTATTGCATAAATAACGCATGCATGCTTCAGATACCAGGAACATACACGATACATTCGTAATACAAACTTTTTATGGTCACATAAATGTAAAAAGCGAAGCTTCATCTGCAATGTCAACAACTTACTAAATTCGTGTTTTATTGGAACAGATCTCAGCTTTATTCGGCATTGTTCATTGTTCGTCAAGATTATATAACAGCTGACTTATTTTCGAAGCTGGAATCGACGTATTTGAATTAATAGCATGTTCTATTGTACTTTCTACTGCCACTGTATTACGTGAACAGACCATATAATCATTTTTGTGAGGAGCGCCAATAATATTTTCTGTGTTTAGGCGATTTCTGTTTTTTGGCTGTGCATCGCAAATTCTTGTGCTGCTTTATACATGTGCCAATAAATATATCAATAGTATTAGATACCTTAAAATTAGTTCCATTAACACTCAACACTACAATTACATATTTATAAAAATACACCCATTGCATGTTAGGAAACCAGCCATTTAAACTAAGTCTAAAGTTTTACATACACTACCGCCCATAGAAGTTTGGCCAAGAGAGAAAGTTTAATTACCTTAATTTAATAAGCTTTATTCCATTCAACACACAATGATAAACATCTATCTTAAATACATCTGTAACTCAAATAATTAAAGTATTACGAAGAAAAGAAGTAATTAAGCACTTTATGACCCGGAACAATCATCCTCATTTACAGCGTATTTTTCTAATCTACTTATTAGATAGTGGTATCGCAGGGACTATACAATTAGAGATTTTATTGTATCTCCTCTCTCTGTTAGGGCTCGTCCCTGCCCAGCTCGAACTCTACTGCGATTACCAAACTCACAACAATTCAGTTTGAATATTATTGTGATTAGTAAATCAATAGGTGTTGCTAAACGACCCAGTATGAGAGCTTTACATAAAGAAGGTTTTGCTGGCAGGCAAATCGGTGAGAAATTAAATCTAGCCGCACCGACAATAAAATATATCATTCGCCGATATGAAGAAATGGGCGACCTACAGAACCGTGACCGTCCAGGTGCCTCACGAGTAACCACCGCAACAGACGATAGCTTATTACAACTATTAAGTAAGCAAAATCGTAGGAAGGCGGTACCAGAAATAGCGAGCGAATTCAATCACGGACGTCTGCGTCTGATTTCAGTTACCTTCGTCAAACACCGGCTGGCCGAAGGGAATTTACACGGTCGCGTGGCAGCTAGTAAATCATTACTATGCGAGGGTAACCAACTGAAAAGGCTACAGTGGATCCGTAAACATCGGGATTTGAGGGTAGAACAGTGGCAAAATGTTTCATGGACTGACGAATCAGTATTTAGTGTTTGGTTCAAGCAGGCTTCCCGAATGCATTCGTACAAACAGTAAAACATGATGGCGGTTCAGTTACTGTTTGGAATTGCTTTTCTTACTCAGGAACAGGAACGTTACATCGAATCGAAGGAATAGTGCGGAAAGAGCAGTAGAGCGAAATATTGGAGATCCATGGTCTTCCTTCTGAGCTGCAACTGATCGGCAAGAATTTGACTTTTATGCAAGAATATGCAAACAGTATCTGAATGGGTAAGATATTTTACAAGTTATGACATGGCCACCTCAGAGTCGAAATCTCAAACCCATTGAATTACTGTGGGACGAACTTGATAGAAGAGTTCGAAGTGTAGGTCCTGCTTCCAAGGAACAGGTTTGGAATACCTTTCAACAAGAATGTAACGACATCCAGGGCGAAAACTTCAAAAAAGGTGGATTTTTTGACGAAAAGAATGCTTAAGGATTTTGTTAACAATGAATAGACAAAAATAAAACTTTTCTTTAGATTTTGGTAATTATTTCTAAGGGTAATACATTTACTTCTTTAGTATTAATTGCCTTTTTGCTATTTTTTCATTTTTAAACATTTTGTTAATTGGCCAAATTTCTAAGTACGGTAGTGTATATAGTATAATTTTCCAAATTAAAATTAATAAAAATTTACGAATTCAAACCTCCATAAGCGCTATTGGCATTTACGTAGCAAAAAAAAGTAACTAACTATTCTTGTTTATTCTTATATATAGAAATTGTTAAAGTTGCTAATTAAAAATTTAAAGATTCTCAAGAAGTTTTACGCTGACCTCATTTGTAAAGCGTCTTATGCACCACTATCAACGTAATTCATGTAGTGGTCCCAGCCAGCTGCGCTGGCAAAGTTGTGACGTTAAAGGATTTTACTAGGAGATAAAGCTGAAAATTAATTGAATGAGAAATTTATGACCAAGACAAGATGGCGTTTTATTACGGATCATCCAGAAAGTTTTCATAGATCTTAATAATCCTTTTATGATAGCACTACATCATGCTAATTACCTAAGCTTTACCTTTTATGTAAGTTGTGAAATTGATATCTACCGTCATGTACCCATTGGAGTATTTTATTTTATGCCTTTTAGCCTGGAGATAAGATATTTCTCAGTATTAAGTATAATGAAAAAATGCAATATGTATATGTACATGATACAGATAGAGATGGATTGTTTTGCCGACCAACAGCAGCGCAGCTGGTACAAGTTTGGTTGTTGGTTTTATACATATATATAATTAATTTAGTCTCCTCGCCTTACTTGTTGACTGTATAGTTTTATTGTTGAGTGTATTATACAAATCTGTATGGTGAAAAGTCGATTTACAAGGGGCTCATTAAATTACGAATTACGTATATACGTTAGTATGCAAGTTTGATATACATATACTGCTTGAGTTGAGTAAAATTATGATCATTGAAGATAGTTTAAATAAACAATATTATCGGCGACATTATACAATAAACAGTTGGCATAGAATTGCAGCATTAATATTACCTCCATTGAATGTTTATTTAACCTTCTGCGACGTAAAAAATTTAATACAGGTTCAGGTGGTTGTGCAATTGCCATACAAAGGTTTTTAAATTGGGGAAACCGTTTAGGGACTATGAGAAGAACACTTTTTCTGTTAGCTCTGAGTTAGTCCAGCGGTCTTCAATTGGTATGTCGTGAAGCATTGCCGTGTCGCACAATTAATAATTTGTTTTTGTGGTAGCAAAAAATTGGAAATTTCACCGGAGTCTGGGATTTGCGTTCCCAATATAAAGCAAATAATGTTTCCAAATGTATCGCTGGCAAAAACAGGTTGAGAACCGCTGAATTAGTCTACTCTTGGATAGTAGAGTCGGACGGTACACATCACAAATAAAATGCATATAGGAAACATGTTACACGAAGAGATGCCAAGAAATATAACCGTAGTTGAGGCTTCGTCAATGGCAAACGTGCTTAATTCACTGCGTTGTACACCAACGATATTAATACTGTCTTTCATCGCCTGTCTTCATATTTTGAAGACTTTTGTTGTGTAAAGCAAATAGTATCGACCAATTTAAAAGTACTCATTATAACATTTAATAATTTTTTGTATAATATTGCCTACGGTATTTATAACTTCTAATTTCCAAATAGGAACATATTTTTTTGTAAAACCTAGGAAGTGCCTTCTGTTCCACAATAGTTTACGGCAAACACTTACCATATGTATAAATTTAAATAAGAAACTCCGATGTGATACCTCACATGCAGTTTTATGAAACTGCTACAGCATTTTAAATCAAGATACCTATATATACATTCATGTGTCCCAAAGTATTTCCTTTTATGGAAACATTAAAATATTTTCTTTGCATTTCGTTTAAAGTAGACGAAGAAGCAATTATTAGATACTTTATTTATGTCTACTCTATGAATTCCAAATGTAAAAACAAAAATCGTTCGTTTGTTTGGTAATAATTTACATGACCACACTTCCTACGTATATGTAATTTATTGCTATTTGTTTTGGTTTTATCTGTTTATCTTCAGTGGATATACTTGATGACCTATCTATGTTACTAATTCATGCCGTTCCTTTTTTCAATTTGCTCTCTACCTTAATGATACAAAAATTATATATTTGCAATTAGAACAAATAAAAATGTACAGCATTTCCACAAGTAGATTGATAAAATCCAAAGTAAATAAACACTAACAAGCGTACTCATAATGAAAAAATTGGATTTACAAACCAAACTGCTGCTACGGTGAGTTGATAAAAAAATATTTACTAGTCGTTCCAAAAATATCCATCATATTAACGATTGCGTCATTGCTGTATTTCGCAACCGATATCTTGATCTGCTGAATATACATATGTATGTGTATGTGCATGTATGCAAAGTGGTCCAATATTTAGCAACACAATACACAGACACCGCGTTATTGGGTACCTCTTTAATATTCCGTAATCCGTCGGATTTATGCAAATTCATTAGGGGAAAGCAAAGGACACCGGTCGCTTGACAGCCACAATATATTCCTGTATTAATATTGATCTATGATACGATTGCCTGTCTGTACCAACATCAGGATATATTTATTTCACTACCAGATAATTACAGACATGGAATCGATTGAGGATTTTGTTATACGATGGGCTTACTGACAAAGCACATCCGCTATTGTTCGGAGGTATTTTTAGTGTAATTTCGCAGGAAATTCATTTACCTGTCATCACATTTCAAATATGCATATCTGATGAATTAAAGAGGATACATCTATTAAATGGCAATAATTGCCTGTAGACAGTATTAGTTGGTCTATGCGACAATGTTTTCCATTTGTAATCCAAAGTCACATACTGGTATTAAGAAAATTGGGAATATAAAATGCATACGAAAGAAAAAAGAAATTTAAAGATTTCATCAACTTGGTTATTGTAAAGAGTGTTTTTTTATAGAGGTATAAAACGTTAAGTTGGCAACACTTTTTTAACTGGCGGCCATTTTGTCAGCTGTCAAGTGATTTATCTTTAGTTTGGTTTGGCATTTCATAGACTGACACGTGAACAACGCTTCCAAATTGTGCAAATTTATTTTGAAAATCATGGTTCTGTTCGAAATACGTATCGCGCACTACGTCCATTTTACGGTCAACATAATCGTCCATCAGAGCAATTAATTCGATTAACTACGGAACGTTTTCGCAACACGTTTACTCTAAATGACAATACGCATCCACAGAGACATCGTACAATACGTACAGAAGAAGTCATTGCTGCTGTAGAGCATAGCGTAGAGGAAGACCCGAATCAGTTTATCCGCCATCGTGCACGGGAATTGGGTATGTGTCCATCCACTTTATGGAAGATTTTGTGGAAAGATCTTGGTTTACATGCTTACAAAATCCAACTCGTGCAAGAATTGAAGCCACACGATCACCTAGCAAGGCGTAGATTCGGTGAATCACCCCAAAACAAGATTGCCGTTGATCCTGATTTTCATAAGCGAATCTTGTTCAGCGATGAAGCTCACTTTTGTTTGAATGGATACGTCAATAAACAAAACTGCCGTATTTGAAGTGATGGTAATCCTCAAGTGTATGTTAAGACACCGTTACATCCAGAAAAACTGACTGTTTGGTGTGCTTTATGGACTAGTGGAATCATTGGTCCGTACTTCTTTAAAAACGATGGTGGTCAGAACGTTGTCAGTCAATGGTGACCGCTATTAAGCCATGATTACTGACTTTTTCGTTCATCAATTGAACAATCATGATGTGCAGGAGCTGTTGGTTTCAACAAGACGGTGCATGTCACACAGCTCGTGCCACAATTGATTTATTGCCCGAAACGATTGAGCACTTGGAGGACAACATTCGCCGCCTCATTATCGATATACGGCCACAAATGTTGGAAAAAGTCATCGAAAATTGGACCTCCAGATTAGACTACGTCCGAGCCAGCCATGGCGGTCATATGCCAGAAGTCACATTTAAATTATAATGCCAGAAGATTATCTTTCGAATAAAATAAATTTCATGTCATTTAAAGAAATTCATGTTTGTTTTATTCCATTTCAAAATTCTATACCTCTATAAAAAACCAGGCTTTACAAATGAGGTTTTATATATAATTTCACTTTGGGAATTAAGTAATTCTAATTCCATTACTGTATTTATAAAATGTTCATCTATTTTAAAGGTTTTCTTTACATGCATTAGTCACTTTCTAGCTACAACAAAGAGTAAATCGTGAGAAAATATAAAATTAATAAGATAGGCTTACTTGTTGATTTTTGCATATAATTGGATATCTAATAATTATTATATTAGTACTTGCTGGGACGCTTTAATTTTTGAGGAGTACGAGCACAATGAAATTCTCGCCTACATAAAATTAACAAGTTGCACATATTTCATTGCACCATTCTGTAAGACCATTAATGAATACTAACCCTAACGGCAAATGAACAATTTCAGAAAGTGCTACTACAAATCAGAGAATTGTACAACGCTGCCTGTTATTTCTTTTGTGAAAAATTAAAATAAAATCATCGTCTAAAGATATCCTTAAGACAGATTATCACATCCGCTTGCAAAGAGAAAAACCGACATTATTTGACGCAATCTAGCTACTAGAGTTTATCTACGAAGTTTAACTAAGCATCATAATTCAGACTCCTGGCGAAATTAAACACTTGGATTCACCTTAAGTACAATGACGCAATTATTTCTTCTTGTAATAGTCCTTTCGGGCATTGGCTACCATTCATGCTATTTTAACTTTATTTGCTGCTACTCGAAATAATTCAGTCGCATTCATACTGATCCAGGCTCTGAGATTTTTCAACCAAGAAATTCGTCTTCTACCAATACCCCTCCTATCCGCTTCTTTTCCCCGTAGAATATTCTGCAATAGGTGAAATCTGTTCTCATTTCTCATTATTATACAAAGGTTTTTAAATTGGGGAAACCGTTTAGGGACTATGAGAAGAACACTTTTTCTGTTAGCTCTGAGTTAGTCCAGCGGTCTTCAATTGGTATGTCGTGAAGCATTGCTGTGTCGCACAATTAATAATTTGTTTTTGTGGTAGCAAAAAATTGGAAATTTCACCGGAGTCTGGGATTTGCGTTCCCAATTTAAAGCAAATAATGTTTCCAAATGTATCGCTGGCAAAAACAGGTTGAGAACCGCTGAATTAGTCTACTCTTGGATAGTAGAGTCGGACGGTACACATCACAAATAAAATGCATATAGGAAACATGTTACACGAAGAGATGCCAAAAAATATAACCGTAATTGCGGCTTCGTCAATGGCAAACGTGCTTAATTCACTGCGTTGTACACCAAGGATATTAATACTGTCTTTCATCGCCTGCCTTCATATTTTGAAGACTTTTGTTGTGTAAAACAAATAGTATCGACGAATTTAAGAGTACGCATTATAACATTTAATAATTTGTTTTATAATATATAATATAATATATAATATTGCCTACGGTATTTATACAAATGAACAATTTCAGAAAGTGTTACTACAAATCAGAGAATTGTACAACGCTGCCTGTTATTTCTTTTGTGAAAAATTAAAATAAAATCATCGTCTAAAGATATCCTTAAGACAGATTATCACATCCGCTTGTAAAGAGAAAAACCGACATTATTTGACGCAATCTAGCTACTAGAGTTTATCTACGAAGTTTAACTAAGCATCATAATTCAGACTCCTGGCGAAATTAAACACTTGGATTCACCTTAAGTACAATGACGCAATTATTTCTTCTTGTAATAGTCCTTTCGGGCATTGGCTACCATTCATGCTATTTTAACTTTATTTGCTGCTACTCGAAATAATTCAGTCGCATTCATACTGAACCAGGCTCTGAGATTTTTCAACCAAGAAATTCGTCTTCTACCAATACCCCTCCTATCCGCTTCTTTTCCCCGTAGAATATTCTGCAATAGGTGAAATCTGTTCTCATTTCTCATTATTATACAAAGGTTTTTAAATTGGGGAAACCGTTTAGGGACTATGAGAAGAACACTTTTTCTGTTAGCTCTGAGTTAGTCCAGCGGTCTTCAATTGGTATGTCGTGAAGCATTGCTGTGTCGCACAATTAATAATTTGTTTTTGTGGTAGCAAAAAATTGGAAATTTCGCCGGAGTCTGGGATTTGCGTTCCCAATTTAAAGCAAATAATGTTTCCAAATATATCGCTGGCAAAAACAGGTTGAGAACCGCTGAATTAGTCTACTCTTGGATAGTAGAGTCGGACGGTACACATCACAAATAAAATGCATATAGGAAACATGTTACACGAAGAGATGCCAAAAAATATAACCGTAATTGCGGCTTCGTCAATGGCAAACGTGCTTAATTCACTGCGTTGTACACCAAGGATATTAATACTGTCTTTCATCGCCTGCCTTCATATTTTAAAGACTTTTGTTGTGTAAAACAAATAGTATCGACCAATTTAAGAGTACGCATTATAACATTTAATAATTTGTTTTATAATATATAATATAATATATAATATTGCCTACGGTATTTATATAAATGAACAATTTCAGAAAGTGCTACTACAAATCAGAGAATTGTACAACGCTGCCTGTTATTTCTTTTGTGAAAAATTAAAATAAAATCATCGTCTAAAGATATCCTTAAGACAGATTATCACATCCGCTTGTAAAGAGAAAAACCGACATTATTTGACGCAATCTAGCTACTAGAGTTTATCTACGAAGTTTAACTAAGCATCATAATTCAGACTCCTGGCGAAATTAAACACTTGGATTCACCTTAAGTACAATGACGCAATTATTTCTTCTTGTAATAGTCCTTTCGGGCATTGGCTACCATTCATGCTATTTTAACTTTATTTGCTGCTACTCGAAATAATTCAGTCGCATTCATACTGAACCAGGCTCTGAGATTTTTCAACCAAGAAATTCGTCTTCTACCAATACCACTCCTATCCGCTTCTTTCCCTGTAGAATATTCTGCAATAGGTGAAATCTGTTCTCATTTCTCATTATTATACAAAGGTTTTTAAATTGGGGAAACCGTTTAGGGACTATGAGAAGAACACTTTTTCTGTTAGCTCTGAGTTAGTCCAGCGGTCTTCAATTGGTATGTCGTGAAGCATTGCTGTGTCGCACAATTAATAATTTGTTTTTGTGGTAGCAAAAAATTGGAAATTTCACCGGAGTCTGGGATTTGCGTTCCCAATTTAAAGCAAATAATGTTTCCAAATGTATCGCTGGCAAAAACAGGTTGAGAACCGCTGAATTAGTCTACTCTTGGATAGTAGAGTCGGACGGTACACATCACAAATAAAATGCATATAGGAAACATGTTACACGAAGAGATGCCAAAAAATATAACCGTAGTTGCGGCTTCGTCAATGGCAAACGTGCTTAATTCACTGCGTTGTACACCAAGGATATTAATACTGTCTTTCATCGCCTGCCTTCATATTTTGAAGACTTTTGTTGTGTAAAACAAATAGTATCGACCAATTTAAGAGTACGCATTATAACATTTAATAATTTGTTTTATAATATATAATATAATATATAATATTGCCTACGGTATTTATATAAATGAACAATTTCAGAAAGTGCTACTACAAATCAGAGAATTGTACAACGCTGCCTGTTATTTCTTTTGTGAAAAATTAAAATAAAATCATCCTCTAAAGATATCCTTAAGACAGATTATCACATCCGCTTGTAAAGAGAAAAACCGACATTATTTGACGCAATCTAGCTACTAGAGTTTATCTACGAAGTTTAACTAAGCATCATAATTCAGACTCCTGGCGAAATTAAACACTTGGATTCACCTTAAGTACAATGACGCAATTATTTCTTCTTGTAATAGTCCTTTCGGGCATTGGCTACCATTCATGCTATTTTAACTTTATTTGCTGCTACTCGAAATAATTCAGTCGCATTCATACTGAACCAGGCTCTGAGATTTTTCAACCGAGAAATTCGTCTTCTACCAATACCCCTCCTATCCGCTTCTTTTCCCCGTAGAATATTCTGCAATAGGTGAAATCTGTTCTCATTTATCATTATGTGTCCTAAGCATTGTAATTTCCGAATTTTTACGGTATTAACCACTTCCTTTTCTTTTCCGATCCTTCTCATAACTTCGATATTTGTTATGTGTTCCGTCCACGGTATTTTCAGTATCCTGCGATATAATCACATATAAACTGCTTCCTAATTTCCTTGTTGTAGCTTTAGTAAGCGTCCCTGCTTCTACCCCGTACAATAAAACGGAGAACACATAACAGCGCACGAATCTTTTCTTGGTGTTATGTCATGGCTTATGAATGATTTTTCATTTTATTGTAAGTAGATCTGGCCTTTCCGATTTTACTACGTATTCCTTGAGAGTGGTCCCATTGTTCATTTACAGTAGTTCCGAGTTAGGTAACAGTTGTCAATTTTTTCTTTGCTAATGACCATTAATTTGTCTTTGTAAAGAGAAAAACTGATATTATTTGACGAAAACTAACTACTAGTGTTTATCTATGGAGCATTATAGTTCATACTTCTGGAGGAATTCATCACTTGCATTCATCTTAAGCACAATGACGCAATTACTATGACTACATTTTTGTTTACTTTCTTCAATAATAAGCCGTAATATCTTTCATTTCCTACTTCGACTACTACTTTTCAATAAGCGGCGATAGAATCTTTTCTGATCAACGCATAAATCCCATAAGATCGTTTAACTTTGATATTACTTTCCTTGCGTAAGGCCTCTCACCGGCATAAGGCAGACTATACGACTTAGTAGGGCACTTCCCGACGCAAACCGAACAGATATATTAGCGAAAGTTTCTTCATCGATAACCTATTCAAGAAATTTAATGTGCCTATAAACTTTTAATTAACAATTGCGTGCGCGCTTAATGTTCGAGCCACCGATTTCAATGATGAAGAAGTATAGATGTGGCGTGAATAGCGATTATTGGAAAGTAATTTCAAGCTCCACCCGCAGCCGGTCTACCGCTATCCTCCGACATTTTGCTGAACCTACTTCTATTCAACGTTTGACAAGTAATTAAAATAAGTTCTATTCATTTTGAAGGATGTAGTATTATTGTAGTATATGTAATTGTTCTTAGGAAAGTTCTCACCAATTGTCTGAGCCACAAAATTTATAATTTGCATCGTTATACTTACGCATAAATATTGTATTAAATCATTTCAAAGTTAACGACTTTTTTAAAAGAAAACAAATGGTTTCTCTGTGATTACTCTGCCTTTTTTTTATTCAACTATGAATTGGTGATTGTTAGCTTCCGATGGTGGCAGTCATTCACCAAAAAGTATATAGGTTTCTTTACTATTTTCCAATTCTAAAATTGTGTTTCAATAGCTCTTGTCGAGAACGCTGAAACTTACTACGTCAGTTGAAAAACATTCCCACCGTTTCTTCTTGTCATCATCATAGTAAATGTGTGTAGAGCTTTTAATATATTTAACCTTTTTTAACTTTTCCAAAATTAAAATCATAGAAAACAATAAAACTATGTACTTTTGCACATAACTTGATATTCTTTTAGCGGATCTTCTATTTAAATATGTGATAGTTTTGGCATTGGTCCTTCTGTTGTACGAGGTAGACCCCATGAATTCTCCGCCTGACAAGCTTACACAGGTTCAAAAGTGTTCAAACTCCGTCACGGCATGCATGCACATACGCGAGATCTATGCTATAAGTATGACAGTTCGAAGAGTAGTTGTTTTTAATAAGCAGTCAACCAACGTGAAAGAAGGGCATAAGTCTAATCACATAGAACAACGTTTACACGGCGTTTACGGTGATTCATCTCCTTCATATTCCACTGTAAAAAAGTGGGAAAAGTGTTTCAAATTGAAGTGATAACGCCTGAACAAATTTCAATTATTGAAGATTTAGTGCTAGAAGATCGCCGTTGGAAAGTAAAGGAATTAGCTGTGATAACAAACATATCCGAAACAAGTCTTCGTCGAATTTTCCATGACCATTTGGGTGTGAATAAAATTAGTACAGGATGGACATCACGACTTCTTTCTGCCTTCCAACGTGAACGTCGAGTCGAATGTGCGCGGTCGCTTTTAAACATATATGGAGACGACCCAAAACCGATTTTGGAGTCCATTGTCACAGGGGATGAAACAATGGTTCTGCTTTACGATCCTCTATCGAAAACGAAATCCATGGAATGGCGGCGACCTTCGTCCCAGAAAGGCGAAAGTCGAAAAAGGTGATGGCCACAATATTCTGGGATTGTGAGGGCATTTTGCTAATTGACTTTAAAGAGCGCAATAGAACTGTGAGCGGCACATATTATGCGTCTGTATTGCATACAGTATTCGTGCAAAACGACAAAAGATGTGCGCTTTTTGCAGGACAATACTTCCGCCCATACTGACGCCGTTTCACAAGCTGCCATCCATGAATGTGGCTTTCAAGAATTGGAAGATCCACCGTATAGTCCGGATATGACTCCTTATGATTTTTATTTGTTTTGTAATTTTAAAAAAGACTTTAGGAGACGTCGTTTTAAGGACTACAGCGAGTTGCAAACAGCTGTTACAGAACATTTTGACGGAAAAACTTGAGATTATTTTTACAAGGGTATCGAATTATTAATTAATCGTTGTAATAAATGTATAGAAGTTAGAGGAGATTAGATTGAAGAATAAAATTTCTTATATTATCCCAAATTTCTTTTTTTTCAGGCCGAGAATTTATGGTAACTACCCCCTATGCACAGCATCGAATAATTTCAAATTAAAATTTATGATTAAAATATAGTGAATATGTGTACATTATATGAATAATTCTTTTTAAAACTTCCATGAAAACAACAGAATTAATTAACTATTAATTTACAAACGAGATGAAGCTATTCAATGCATAACATAACAATGTACGCATATATTATATTCAAAAATATGCTATACATCGATGAACTTACGTTAGAAATATGCAATCCATGAATGTATAACAAAGAATTGTTTACAAAACATAACTGATATTTCATTACACAATTAAACACCGCATGTTACCTCTAAATCTACATCCCCAACTGAGGTATGCTAATCTAAACGTGTAGGTAATTTCCATATTGAAGCTGTTAGGAAAAAAAGAACTTACAAGATAAATTTTTAATTATTTACGACTAAAATGTGTACATTTTACAGTGTGATTGTACTGTTTAATTAATGTAATTTATGTGTATTAGGAAAAGGATATACTTACACTACTGCTCATGGAAATTTGAATCCATTGAATTATTTCTAAAAAGAAAGTCTAGTTTCCATAAAAATAACTACCTTTAGTAGCTAATACTGCACGTACTATATGTAGCATTTCATTTCTTACTTGTTTTATAACCAACGTTTCTCCATTCTCTTTCATAGATGTTAGGAAGTTAAAGTTTCTTCCGTTATACGTCTGCCAAGTTTGTCCCATAAGACTGGGGCTTTGAAGGAACCATGTCGTTATTTTTAACATGCTATTCCTTTGTCGCGCTTCCTAATATTATCTACACAATACTGCTCTGTACTTCACAAAAAAGCAAATCGCGACTGTCTTAGCAAAGAGAATGTAGCAGGAGGAGGTGGAGGGAGTAATAACAAATACAAGTTGCTTTCTAATAATTGCAGTAATTTAAAAATTCGTATATTATTCCTAGTTTATTTGCATATTACTGTTATAGATGTCCGTTTTACGAAATTTTATGAGGTGTTTACACTTCCATGAGTAGGGAGTGCATATACATTGCCAGTAGCGTATTATGTATTGTGATTCGATTTACTGTTGCAATACATTTTGTACGTATGTATATAACTAAGTTGCTAATGAAGGTCTGTATTATACTGAGAAACAAAATTAGCGCAAACGTCATTGAAGCTTTGTGCAATTTGTTAGGTGGACCTTCATTTTGCTAAGGACATGGAAAGTGTGACTCCAGTAAGTATTATGGCTACACTGAAAAGTTTCCAAACAAGGACACGTGATAAAGCTAATCTATTTCTGTCAATTCCTCTTGCTTCCTGTGTTGTTTTACGACCGTAAGCAGTATTATGTTCTTCGTTAAATAAAATTATGAAATTCATTACAACTAGCATATCTCTACTCATTTTCTTAACTTTAAAACATATCTAAAATGGATCGCAGTAAATATACCTAAAGAAGATCAAGTGTCAATTACACTAATTGACTCAGAACTTGCAGCATGGAGATCTGATTCTACATGATATTTTCTGTTACCTGTTGATGAAGTATATACCAATCTCTAAGAAGAGTAAAACATGCGCCATCATGCTCTAGTACATTTACAAGTTGTCGTATTATACTAAACTATACTAGGATTAAGTCTGAAAGGCTTGATTTACTTGATTACCAAAAATTAGCATACATTGGCATAGCATACAAGGGGTTCTTGGCATAACTCTACTTAAATGGCCTAGTAGCATATATTAGCTACTTTAACATCAGATAAGAAGGTGTTGAAGAATGTGGTGTATTGTGTTTAGTGACCTGTTATTAGCTGATAAAGAATTTTTAATAAAAGTGTTATTATTTTTATACACGTGTGTGAGATTTGTTTGTATCCTGTTTAATGCGATTATATTGTAACTGCACTTAATTTCCGATAATAAATATCTCTTATTTCAGAAGGTACTAAAATATATATACCTAAAATAGCAGCAACATCTCAGTTTGAAGAAGAAACGACTTTGGGCAAAGTCGCTTATGCGTCAACCCTTGATTTTTAAAAAGTTCGTGCTTTCATTCGCAAACATCGTGCACTTAAGTATGTAAATCGCAGGCAAGGTAATTACTTTATTTTCTTTATATATATAATATCGTGCAATGGCCACGATATTCTAGGGTGTAGTCCAAAAACACATCAAACGCCGGATTTCTAAGGGCCAATACTTTCTGCATCTCATTAGTCTTCGTCAATTCCTACTACTGAATCGATACACAGAGCTATTAAATTAAACCAGGATGCTTTTTTACATTAATATGTTGGTCTTCACCTGATTTGCTCATTTCGGCAAATGTAGCTCCTTGTGAAGTTACTAACCTATGTAATAGAGGTGAGTCAGAATTATTTCTTATAAATAACTTTTAAAGAATGTATTCCTGTGGTAAACTTTTGTTGCCAGTGTTCAACCTAAATCGGCGAAAATTAATACCGAAAACGAAAGATCTCCAAACCAATTTCCATTACTCTATAAACTAGTACATAATAATTATGGTTCCCTTAAAACATTATTAATCCAATTGCGCTACGCTAATATCATCGTTCGATGTCAAACCCTCTAAGATATAATTATACCGTTAGGGCGAGGAGTTGAAGTACTGTCTTCAACTTCATTAGTGATCTTTAAGAGAGTGATTCGTTAGGTTTCCCACCCCAGAGAACGTTCCCCGTCAATTAGTGTCAAACAAAACCACTTAGTTCTCTTACAGTAATTGAAGCATTACAATTAAGGAGGACTAAAGGAATTTTTATTGCTAGAGTCACTGAAGGACAACACTTGGGGAATACGGCAATTGGTAGATGATGATTATAGACCTTTTTTGCATTTTCTTGAAATAAATATCAGCAATTAGAATAAGCATATACAGATATAGTAATTAGAAAAATAAAAAATACTTTTTATTCCTAAAGACATAGAAACTTAGCCGGATCCATTGTTTTGGTATCTAATAACCAGCATGGTAACATGGTAGATAATCAATAAGTAACACGTTACGCATAATACACATTTGCAGCATCTCTAGTGGCTATAACCCTACAGCATTTGGTAAATAGCGTTTAAGTGAACCATATTCATTGCTCTAAAAAAACACTGCCGTTCCATATAAAATATAATACTTAAAATAATATTTGAAGTTACGTAAGGAATCCGAAAGCCACTATCATTGTCACTACATCTTCTTCTTATTTTAATCAAATCTAGATCCATTTAAAACGGTACTAAACTTGTCCGCAAAAAGGGGATTTTTTTGCTTAAGATATCTGGTAGAACTACATCGCCCACTATTGTAACTCCGCTGATGACAACGAAGAATTTTATATGAGGGTTGTCCGGAAGCTAAGTACCTCCACCACTATTGTCGTAGTCCCTCACATGCGCACGTGTCTCTTTGGTTTATGGTCTTTCCGCTGACCCTATTGTTTTATTTTGTTATGTTTATATTTGTTAGTGATAGTTCAAAATGTTTAAGGCAATTTCTGAACCCGCCGAATGAAAAATGCGTTCCATATACACGATTTTTGAAAGCAAGTAATATTAAGCCAGCCGAAATTCATCGTTGACTTGTAGAGATTTATGGCGAAAATGTAATGACAGATGGTAGAGTGGGAAAGTGGGTTAGACAATTCAATGGTAGACGAACCAATGTTAATGACGAGACACGGTGTGAGCGGCCTTCTATGGTCAATGACAGTTTTGTTGAAAAAATTCATGAGAAAATTTGTGAAAACGGACGGTTCACAATAAGAATGCTTAGTGATAAGTTTTGACAAATTTCAAAAACAAATCGCTTAAATTATTGTAAAATTTGTTCCTGTTGGGTTCCGAAAATGTCCACATAACGAACTAACTTGGTAATGCTTTGACATTTTTTAACCGGTACAGTGTTGATGGAGAATTTTTGAACAGTATTCTAACCGATGATGAAACTTAGATGTGTCATTTGCACTGTGTTTTGGGACAGAAAGGGCATTCTGCTTGTTAATTTCCCTTCCAAAGGCGATACGGAACGATACTGTGAGACATTGAGAAATTTTCGGTGCGCATTTCAAAAGCCGTGAAAGTCTCAGTCAAGGCATTGCGTTACTTCATAACAACGCACCCATTCTGCTGGTGTCACTCAAATCCTTATTGAACGAATCGGTTGGGAACAATTCGATCACCTGCAGTACAGCCCCAATCTCGCACTTTTTGCCCACCACTTACTCTTTAACGTGAAGCGCTTGTCTTGGACGGAGGCGCTTTAACAGCGATAACGCCGTAGAAAACGATGTTCTGCAAGGGTTGTTTTCACTGGCGGTATCTTTCTATGAAGACGGTACAGAGAAATTCTTTTTCCGCTATGACAAGTGGCTGAGCAAAGGTGACAACTATACAGAACAATAATCTAAGGAACGCTCTTTCATGTAGAAATAAATTTTGTTTTGAATAGGATGTGAGTTTTTTTCTAAAACGGTGCTTACTTTCCGGATAAGCCCTGTAATTTCTTCATTAATACGATCACTTAATTGCAGTTTTGAAGCATAGTTCGTAAATCTGCAAAAACTTGAGCATCTTGAAATTTTATCTGACTTTCATTAACAACTGTCGCTTTTTAGGATAAAATTGTAAAATTTGTTAAGAATGTCCAAAATAGTAAATCTCTGCTTGTTATCATGTTCCCCAACAAACAAGATTTGGTTGTGGAGGATGCAGGATGTCAAAATGGCGAAAGCGGAAATTTTGTCGATGTATGCACTACCCTCAAAATTGCTTCGCTAAAACGTAACAATAGCAGTGTACAATAGAATGACAGTAGAAAAAGTTCGACTACAACATTCTTTTCAGTGTGCTAACGCTCCGCCAGGAATTTTTATTATCTAAATTCGTCTTTACATCGTTTTCCATTTTATCGCACACAGAAGCTACATGGTTTTATAATATAGGTCAATATAATTTCCATTTGGAATTGTGTGTATCCCAGGATTGATGAGTTTATTTTTTAGCAAGTAAAGCAAATGGTAAATTAGAAACAGTTCCCGCAGAAAAATTAAATCAAAAACAAAACCATTCTATGCTTTTCAGCCGTCCTTATATTTCTATGTATTATGCACTTATATGTATGACTTATGTGTCTATACAGTAGTGTTTCTTGGAGCTAGAAAAAATCATCGTACACTAAACATTTTTGTCCCGCCGAATCAGAAAGTATGTATACATTTTCAGCAAACAGACGTTTTCTTGTAATGCTAACACAACCTCCTTTTGCCACAATTACGCTATGTCAAAAATTGATAAAATATAACGAATATCCTACATCACAAATTTGTCCAAGACCGCTCTCCGTGAATAAGCTACAAATGGTTGTCTACAAACACCGTTTCGGGGTGTTTTGTTAACATGATTTGACAGCTCTACGAATAAGTTTATGCATGCCACTAACACTTCCATCAAAGCATCTCAAAAATATGAAAAGTTAAGTGTCTTACTGCAACAGAATTTGCGCAAAACTAAAACAATAGATTACCAGAAAAAAAGAGGCAGAAATAAGAAAGAAAATAAAGTACAAGAATTATACCTTTTTATAAAGTAACGGAGAAAAATACAAACATGCTTGAAAAAGTTGGCTACAGCACTAGGAAAACGTTGCAATTTAAAACAAAATAAATATGAGCAAAATTATTGTTTTTCTTTAATACAACCTAAATTTCCCTAAATGTCATGAAGTTAAGAATGAATAAAGTTTATGTTTTTTAAATAATTTGAAAATATAAACACAATTTCCTAAGTATACAATAGAATTTCAAAGGCGTACTTCTAGCAACCTACATAAATAACTCTCTGCAAAAAATGCGTCACAAACTTTTCCTGAAGCACCTCGCACCGTGCTAACGATTGCTATAAATACTTCTATATCGTTTAACGATCAGTTTGTCAGCATGTGGCAAGCTTTCATATTTGTCGTATAATATGTGAAAGCTAAAGCTGCAAGTGAAATTCTTGTTTGCGCGTGAAAAATCGAAATCCTTTTTTCAACCTACGTCGCACTGGAAATGTTTAGCTCAATTCAAGCTCTCATTCTGTGCCATCGCTAAGAAAATTATAGTAGGTACTGTCACAGTTAGTTAATTATTTCCTTCGAGATATCAGGAAGACAATCGTTCACGTACAAGCTGAATAGTTTAATTTGATGCCCTCCATCTCAATAGCGAGATATCTTCGAATTTTAAACTACTTCCATACAGTTTATTTTGCAGATTTCACTAAAAAAACCATATCTGAATCAGACCCTTTTTTGTTTCAAAAGTAATAGCAATAATAACTTTTTACGGAAGCGGCAACAACGTAATCCTTTTATACACACCGTATAAATTAAAGCTTCCTCATTTAGTAGCAGGCTTTGCACTTACCATTAGTACAATCCATATATAAATAATTGGACAGGTACTATCAATGTCATAAAAGAATAGCCCTGCGTCACAAGTTGTCGCGTCTAGTAACGACATACATTTGTAGAGTTATTAGTCAAGATACTTTAAAAGATAAAGATAGAAATGTAAATGTACGTCATTCGTTCGTAGCATATCGGTAAGACAGACGTTCTAGGAACACCGTGTGTTCAATTATGTACAGAACAAAGATAGGCATACAGGAAAAATGAGATTTCCATACCAATAACATGTAGCCCGCAATCACCCGTAGTGAGAGACATAATTTGACTAATGTTGTTTTGCAGGTTGTCGAATGTCATATATATATATATATATATATATATATATATATATATATATATACATATATATAGGTTATTTGCATTTTATGTCTTATCTGTAACCATTAATATCTAATGTTACACTCTGCTCACTCTTTATTTTTGCAAGCAGAAGTTAGGTGCCGACGTATATTTTAATACTGGAGAGAAATTGAAGTATGTAAGTTGAAAATTAGATTAACTTTGTAGTTCGACACCTAGTTATGTGCGTGCCGTAACATATTTGAAGCACTTCCGGAAGTACAATATCTAGTATCACACTAAAGTACTGAGTTAATTAATAATATATTGATTTGGTGATGGCGTAGGTCTCTTCTCTCTGATTCTGACTATAGGTTGGGTAACCTATATAATTAACCACATCTCATGGTTTGTAGTTTGCATTAAATAATTTTTATAATATGCAAATATGAAATGGCTTTGTAAAAAAATACGGCGTATAACACCTATATTAGGTTTCAGAATAGACACCATACATTAACTTTAAAGAACATAGGGAAACTTCCGTAATGCGAACAAGCCTATCGATTTAAAACGAAATGTTTTAACATTAGTTTTAATTTTAACAGAAGAAATAAACCTATAGATTTAATTACCTGATTCCGATAATTTACCCATGATTTGTTTAAGAATATATGGATCGGGAAGGTTCCGTAGTAGCAAGATGAAAACTTGTCTATTGATCACACATAACGACTAACTATTTTTGAGGAAGGTATGAAAAAATCTTTTAAGGAATCTTGTAGACGGATGGAGCATACTTAGAAAACTATAGGATGTTCTAATAGAACCTCTATTGTCTATAGCGGTTTAAAAATTAACGTAAATTCGAAGAAGTTGCGGTTAATGCTTGTATAAATACAGAAGGCTCGGTTAATAATGATCTAGTAAGCACCGTGGAAGTGCCTTGCGGTCGCTGGGATGGGATTGCTCGACATAATCCAAATCTAGTGTAGAGGGTAAGATTTGATAATAAACCAGCACGAGGCAATGATCGTTTCATTCATATGAGGAAGAAAGCTGTGTGGTCTCTTTACTTCGACTACTTTTGATGAAAAACATTGCTTTTCAACCAAAATTAAATACATATATAAGAATTGTGTATCACTTTCTTGGATTCCACATGTGGGCAGGTTCGACCAAAATGTCTTTATGGACTTGCCGCAGACTTTGTGGGAAAACTGGTTATTATTTTCCAAGATGTACTGGAGGTATGTGCCAGCAAGACCTATCACTAGATATGGTGTTTTTGTTTGGTTGACTGGTAGAGATGGGGTGCAATAACTTTGTCATTTGATGTCAAACGCTTTCCAACCAAGAATTTTTTCTGGTTTGTAAACAGGTAATAGTCAATTCATACTTTAATTAGGTAAATTTTGCCAAAACACTTGTGTGAACACATCTATTGTGTTAATTTTTTTTTCTTCCTTAAAGCAGGTCTCCTCTCACGAATTTTTGCATTTAACCGATCCAAAAGGTTAGAATAATATCCAGAGTTATTTTATCTTTCTATAGATAATCGATCAACAAGATACATTGTAATCTCAAAAAACTGTTGCCATGACGTTTCCTGGTGATGGAGCTGTCTTTGCATCCTTTCGCGCATATCTCCAATACACTTTTTCGACTGTTCTTTTCACTCTGGTGTATAGTGGATCCAAGTTTTATCAACAGTTATGAAATGACGCTTGAGAAACACTTTATCTTGCTGAGATCGATTCAAACACGCTTGAGAAATTATTAGCAAATGCAACCTATTTTCAATTCATTTTTTGTCTATAGCATATGGATTCGGATATTCCACGCAGTTTCACTGGTCGATCGTCGAACGCCATATCATGGACTAGAGTGAATGATAATATTTGCGCCACCTTCGTGTAGATCATCTTCGAGGCTTGTACGGCCAAATCTAAAAGGATCAGCCCATTTTTTTCACAGTCTAAAGTGCAGATGATAGATACTTGGAAGCTTTTAACAATTTCGGACGAATTTTCTTTTAGTGCCAAACCATTAAAAACAAGGAATCTTATCTCTACACAACTTCATTTTTTTTCCATTTCAACAAAATCAACACCTCATTATTACAGCTACTAATACTTAAATGAATTGACAGATTAACACACCCTTCTATTCAATGTCTTGGGAAACATGTTCAGTTACTTAACAATAAACTTCCAATAGAATAAGGTGACAAACTATCAGAGAAGGAATACAACGAAATTATTGCATAACTTCTTTGATAATCGCATAGTAGACATTCCGCCATGATTTTCGGGCCACATAATTTTGAATTATTTCATTCATTTATTTCCAAAAATAAAATATTAACAACTTTCACTTATACAATAAAATAACTCGCAAATGCTAGCCAAAATGTATATTGGATAACTAAACTATAAAATTTTAAAAATATCTTGAATAACATGAATCAGAGTAGCGCTGTATAAATAAAAATGGAAAACCTCCTCTTCAACATCTGTTGTAGCTGCTTGTATTATTAAACTTTCTAATTTTCCAATAGAAACGATTGTATTTAGTTATTTATCAGAACAACATATTTCCGCTGATTGTTAAAATCATAACACTGCAGGATTTAATTTTTATTATGAGGAATTTAAGCGTTTAATAACCCTCTGTAAGGAACAGATTTCCTCAGCATATGAAATATATTTGGAGAATATTCAGGAAACCGTATCTGATAATCCTCAGGAACTGTTTCGCTTTATACGCACCAAACAAGGCTCCTTTCGTGATGAAAATATCAATGTTCCAGATAGGATGGTGAATGCGTTTGCTGCCAGATTTGTAAGCACGCAGATTTTGAGTTGCTCCCCATTAAGCTATTCTGGCAATTCTAATAATCCTGCATTGTCGGTATTAGCTGCAACTGACGGTGAGCTAATTAAAATATTGGTTAAGTTTCCTGATAGGCGTACTGCGGGTGATGATGGAATTCTGAGCTTCCTAATTCGTGAGACAAGATTTGTTCTGGCTAAGCCAATGATGAAAAAATCATCAATCTTTCTTTGTCTACATCTCTCTTTCCTGTTTAGTCCCAGTGCATAAGAAGGGTGATTGAATTAAGTTGCATTTTCATGTATCTCGTTTTTTGTCTAGATTCTGTTCTACGTTTGCAGTACCTACTCCGAAAACTAATATTTTGTATAATGCCCCCATATATAATATGTGTAGCTTAGCAAATAAATATTATAATCATATTTTTACCAATCTACATAAATTTTCATCAATTTCATTTTGTTTGCCATAATTATTATTCTTATTATTGTAAGCTATCTGGTCAATCGATCAAACCTCAAAATTTCTATAAAAGTAATTAAATTAGAGAAACGTCAAATATGCTGATAATTACCAGATGGTTAAAAGCACCACGTTACACGCGTTAACAATTTACTACTACTATAATTTGCCATAGTTTGTAAATTACATCAATTAAGTACGTTACATTCTATGTACATTTTTGTAAACATACCTACACGGTAGAGACTGTATTTCCTATGTTTGATTGGGCAAAGCAAACCAATCAGTCAGAGCTCGGTTACGGCAAAGATTGCCAACTATATCTCAAGTTACGAGCGAAACTGTTTGAACAACTAATAAATTCATTACCACTCCACCGCACGACGCAGTTTACATACGATTGTTCGGCGCATTTATTGTGATTTAGTAAACGTAAGTTAATTGGAATATACGGAAAAATATGACTTTGCAAAGTTTCGAAAACCTGCCGTTACTTAACGTATTAATAGAGCAAACATACTTATTTCACCTTCTTTGTTCCTTACATACATATTTTACCGTTGACTGGCTGTTATCGAGGTCAATCCGTGTTGACCCACATTGAAGAAACGATGGGGAGATTACTGTCAACATCCTCGACCGATGGTTATTTGTGCCTATGGGAGGCAATTGTTTGTGTTTGTAGAGATAGAGGTATTAGGTGTTTGGAGGAGAAGATAAACGGATAATGATAAAGGTAAACTGTTCAGCGTTAGGAAAATTGATTGCTAAATATGTCTTCTTAAAGGGCGAAGAGAAATCCACTATGTATAAAGGAAAATAATCTTCCATATGTAACAAAGTACGAGGTGGTATCTGTAGTGTATATAGCTATAAGTTTATATAGAATAGAGAGAGAGGGCGCCAACAGTCATAAGCAAGGGTTGCTGTCGTGACAAGGTTGGCAAGGCAAGGCCAGAATACCAGATCAAGATAGTTAAGTTACTGTTAGTTATAAAGCAATAAGAAACAGTAAATTTCTTAAGTCAATACGTTTATTGTTTATTTAAACCTAAGTGTCGTTAAGGACACAACAGTGGCGACGAGGATGGGATACATTTTTTCATACTTTGTGATTCTTATTCTCGATGGATTCAAGTGAAGGTAATGAATATCACGACCACTGAAAGTACTATAAAACAACTTAAAGATATTTTCGCATCTTATCTTATTCATAATATTGAAAACTTTATTGGCACCGCTTTGAAAATTCTAATTTAAGAGAAACGTAACTAGACGTACCCAGCACTACATCCAAAGATTCAAACAATACTAAAAAAGTTAAAGACAAAGGTAATAATGTGGTCATCTTAGATAAAGATGATTGTTTGAATCGAGACAGTACTACATGTCACATAATTCCTTTTTACAACTGACCAAAGAATTTATTAGAAAAGTGATCCCAGAAACCAAAGAGATCCCCTTAGAATATAACACTGGTGTTGGTAACAGCTTAAACTGTAAACTATGGGTGTCCGAACTTTTTAGCATACGTGTACCGCACTAACTCCTCCACAAGTTGATCACGACCTAGGTAGCTCATTATACCAACATGCTGTAATTTTGAATCACGCTCAAATTTCAAATCACGTTATTGTAATATAACGCCATCTAGTAGGAAGTGATACAATTGCCCAAACACATCAATTATCCTAGTTATAAGTTATAAGTTCTGCTGCGTGATCGCGTATTTTCGAGTGTTTTTAGATACGATCTATACACTGACAACACGTAGTATAAGTACGAGGAAAACCGAAAACCTCATTGTTTGACAGCACGATCACTAGGGAACATATTTTTAAAATAGTGCAAAATGCTACTCAATGGAAAAACTTGATATTTTATATAATTTACTTATAAATTTTAGAATATAATCAAAACAAACTTCCCGCTATCAAACCCTGTGTTATCTAGAATGTAAATATGTTGCTATCTACAGTATTAATAATCCAGCCGACTTGCTTTTTAAGTGCTTGTTAGACGACTCTGACTACTTACTGATACAGATACGCAATATGGCAATTAAGAATTCAGAGGAACTTGTCATTGAAGTAATCAACACTAAAGTTTTAGTTTTCCCTAATATAAGTTTACTGTCTCCTGGGGCCCCAGTCGATGTAACCTTAGAATATTTAGAAAAAAATTTTAGTGGATAACCAAACTTTACATGGAAGAATACTTTTCCACGTTATGGGCAACAGCCTATCTAGTTTATGTGTATTTGATGACGAAGAGGAAACAGATAAGAGCATTTCTTTCCCAAATATGATGGCAATAAGAAATAGGAATAATTCTAATATATTTGTAAAAATGCAGACTTTACTATTTTAACCAAGTTACATAGGCGATCTCCAAAACATTTTTTCTGAAGTGCATTGCTTCTCATCAAATAATATCCTCAAAAATATTTTGGGAAACCTCACAGCCCAAGGAGATAAGGTCAATACATCAGAAATTTATAAAATATCATGTAAGAGTTATTGTCAGGTATATGACGAACAAAAAGGTCAATACAAGTTAGTTACAAAAAGTATTTGACTCATCTTAAATTCAGAAGGTTTGATAGATCTAGCGTTGCTCTGCATGTGCTTGAAAGAAATCATAGTAAAGATAATATGAAGAACGTAAAAAGCTGTGTATATATTTAAATTGTTACGAAGGCATAAAAATTTATAAAAGCAAACTTTAATGTACTCAGATTTCACACCTACAAATTCCAGTTTTTATTCTTTATTAAATCAAGAATTGCCGCAGTTGGTTGACTGCAACTATTGAAAGAGGATAAAAAGTGTAGTTTTAGTTTAGTTGTTACGTCATTTTTTCTACGAATTATAGCATAGCTATCAAAACGTGTGTCTAGTGTTAGTGAGATATTAGGGTAAGGGGGATACCGAAATGTGAACGCCTCTCTCCTGTTTAACGAAATTGTATATGTCTTTCCTTCAATTAAAACAATCTTAAATGAAACATCTGAATCAAGTAATTATTTTATAGAATTAAGAAATGCCTAGATTTAATTGACAAAGTTAAATAAATAAAATATTTTATTTCGTATGCAAGAAGCTTTATTACTTAACTAAAGTAAATATTTTTCGGTCTACACACAAATATATCGTTTATTTGATCAGAGAAAGTTCTAGTGTGTGAAACCACAGAAACTCACTGTACAATACGACAATTTACATTGATCGTCAAATTAAGCGTACAAAAGTCTTCGTAGTTCAGGAAATTAATGTTGAAATTTTATTACGTATATTACCATGTTTTTACCAATGGTACATCTGTATACATACGTCAATCACGGAGCAAAACCCACATAAAATTTAAAATTATATTACTTTTTTTTTTCAAAAGCTGTGTCAGCTTTTGCTCCAATGCCTCAGACAAATAACCTATTTCACATACATACATATCAGCATTCCTTCAGTAACATGTAGGTGTTTTATTGACTTGACGTATACAAGAAAAACTGTTCGAAAGGAGGAAAGAGAAGAATTATGTACCGAAGCGTGTTATTAGGACTTGAGATCCGCGAAATTCTCCTTTTCCGAACAAGAACGGAATCGGTGAAAGAGGCTTCTACCGCTTCCGAAAAATTTTCAGCGCATAAGCACGAAAATCCGTTGGATACCTATATCCATGAGAATTTATAATGTCCCAAAATATGCTTTCGTGTAAATAAATCGAATAACTCAAATAAACAACGTGTTAGACATCTTGACGGCATAAACGCTATTTTTCGCGGGGTAAATAAAAAAAAGTGGTAGCCTATTATTAATAGAAAATTGTAAATATTTATTTAATTCATACTAGCCTGTTATATCCAGCATGACGTGTATAACCAAAAAAAAATCTTTTATAATCTAATTGTTTATGATAGTAAAGTACGTATATTATGTGTGCATGTGTCTATTTTTTAAGAAACTATTTGTAGACGTTAACATTTGCACATCTTGTTGTTATAAGTACAACCCGATACCTACTGAACAATGTAATTTGTATCTTGTTACTGTACTATCTGTTGGGATCGGCTGCAGCTAGAGTAATTTCCCTAGATACTTCAAAACTAATTACTTGTCAATGCTGAACCTCCTTTCCATTGCATTTCTAGTTTGCTCAAGGATGTGTGCACATAGAAAGCCAGAACAAAAATAAAATTTATGAAGAAACCCTGGGATATATTGACTGGAAAGTGTAGGAAGGTACAAATCAAACCGACATGGATTTTCTTCAGAAAACTACTATGAATAAACAAAAGCCTTGTTCTTATTCATAAATTTTTAAATAGACAATTTCTAATTTATACTGTAAAACGTGGTAGATATCAATGGTGGCACGTGAGTTTTTCTTACGCGTAGGTGTAGCCAAAATGGTCGTTGAAGAGAATACTAACCCTATTTATACATATAAAGTTCATCCTTGTATTCTTCCTTTTGATGAACATCTCTAAGAGTTTATAGATGTGTGATTGAATAAAATTTGAGTAAATAAATACCTTTTCACGATTATACGATTATAGAGTGGATTTCTTAAACCGTTACAATAGTTACGAAAAAATATTTTCTTGTATTAGTACCACTTTGTAGGTAGACTAATTGCAAATAGTTTGCAAGCAACTTCCTAATATACATTTTTTAATTATTTAATTATAAGGTGTGTAGTCCAAATAACGCCAGGTTCCTAATACCGTCATACGCCATTTTCTCAAGTTAAAGTACTATAATAAAAAAAGTAGTGCACTGTAGTTTTACAGGTTCATGTAACGGAAAACAATGCTAACATACATATTTTATTTTTACAAGTCGCTACGCACATTGTATCGTTTTAACAGTTACTGAATACATTGAAGTGAATACTTTGCTGTATGATATTTTTCAAATTACTACTTTCACAAGTCGATTTGATGTTGCCAACTTAGTCTCTGGTAAGTATACATTACATCTATATAATATGTTCAATCAAAGCAATTCATATTTTTTTCAAATCGATGATAATTGGTTATAGGTTATCTGCTCCTTATAAGAAATATTTTGATGGCGTTATTAGAAACTATGCGGCGTTATTAGGAACATAATTTAAAAGCATTGCACATTAGATATCACTTTACTTTGCTCGCCAAGTAACACTGCCCATAAATTGCGGCCATTGGACAAGTTTTGAACACTACTGGGATGAAGAAGTTTTAAATTATTGGGCACAATTTCCAGAAAGGAAAATCACTAGGGTGTGATTTGGCGAAATACTCTCTAAAGTGTTTCCAAAAGCAGTGTCACCTCACAATCTGCAATCTGCTGTTAGATCAACTGGAATCTATCCATATGATCCCTATGTGATTTCAGATGCAGCTTTTGCGCCTAGTTTAATAACATACACACACACTGGAAGAAAATAGAATTCAGTTGATGAACTCTGCTACTGATAACTAGAACGATTCTGACACTAATTCGAATGACTCCGATAAATCTGTATCATATTTTAAGCATGGAGAGCAAGAAAGACATGAGCTCATAGAGAAAAAGAAAAAGGATCAAAATGTAAAGATACAAAACCTAAGTGATTTTTCTCCTAGTCCTGATATTAAGACACCCAGTGTAAAAAGGCGCAAAGCATTGAATTCTACAGCACAAGTGCTCGTAAAAGATTTATTTTCTCCATTAATTTCTCGCTATATAAATACCAATAAAAATAAAAAGAAAGCTACAGAATTAATTTTCTGCTTCTACTTCCGGTAAAATAAGTTTAAATAGAAATAAAAATAAAGCCGTCGATAAAGGAGAAAGCTGGTTTTGTTTTGTTTGTCAAGAAAATCGACTGCTTGATATGTGGTTGTGTTATGTTCAACCGTTACATTTATGAAGAATGCGTAGGACTAACTAAGTTGGATAGTATCTCATTTGTTTGTTTGGACTGTCAAATGTAAACATAAACAAATAAATAATAAATGTTTTTGTTGTAAATCATTTAACGTATGTCTCAATAGAAATTACAGTTGGGGTTATTTGGCGCAGGGGTATCTTAATAACGCCAATTGCAGGTTAGTATATATTTTTTTCTATTATAATTTGAAATGTTAGTAAATCAGAAATTATTGTTATTTTGTCTTCCTAAATGTTCATAGAGAAGACTCTAAAAATTTTAGAATGTTTTAAAAGGTAGTTAGAAAATTAAAGTTAATTTTCTTTTAATGTGGCGTTATTTGAGTCATATACCTTACTATACAGAATGAGACAAATAAGTCCCGAGGCTCGAACCATATCTGAATAACTAACAGCGTCACCTATGTGTCCAAGCCGACATTTGAAATCTTTGACATTCCTCTTTTCGATAATACCAACTTTGCTTCAACCGGTCGATAAATAGCAAAGTTATAATAGTTCTCCCAAAACAACTTTTGTGCCGATGTTGAAATACTCACATAGAACAAAAAGCAGTTATCAAATTTCTCACAAGACTTCGTAGAAGTACATATGGAACATTCTGGTTGATGCAACAAATGTACAGCAATAATTGTTTGAGTAAAGGAGATATTTTTCTGTGGAATAAGCGCTTTCTAGAAGGCAGGGAGAGATTAGAAGATGACAATCGCGAAGGAAGGCCAATTTCAGTTCGGATACAAGTAATAGAAAAAGCACGTAATTCTTGTGAAAAAAAATCGCAATACCTCGCTGAAAATCATGGAAGAAGAAATAAACATTAACAGAGAAACGATCCAAATCATTCTTTGGGCAAAACAGAAGTCTGTGCAAAATTTATTCCATACACTTTGACGGATGACCAAAAATGGGTATGTATCAATGATTTCATACAAGTCGTTGCAGCTGCTAGAAATGATCCAAACTTCCTGAAATCAATTGCTACGAGTGATGAAAAATGGTGCTTTCAGTACTACCCAAAAAAACCAAGCCTCAAAGTGAGGAATTGAAGTGGAAAAATTCACCACAAGCCAAAAAAACACGGAAAATTCAAATCAAAAATCAAGACAATGCTCATTACATTATTCAAAAGCAAAGGAATTGTTCACAAGGAAATTCCTTCCTAGTGGGCAAACAATTACGAGCAAATATAATCTCGGAGTTTTGATGCATCTGATGGTAAGAATATGTCGTATTGGACCCAAATATCTTGATTCAGAAACATGGTATCCGTTGTACGATAGTGCACCAAGTTCGTCAATTTTTGGCCCGAAATCAAGTCTCTGTGTTGAATCATCCCTTGTATTTACCTGATTTGGTCCCGTGCGATATCTTTCTATTTTCTAAATTAAAATTGAAGCTGAAAG
The DNA here is from genome assembly GCA_023509865.1 of Trypoxylus dichotomus. Classification (NCBI taxonomy): domain Eukaryota; kingdom Metazoa; phylum Arthropoda; class Insecta; order Coleoptera; family Scarabaeidae; genus Trypoxylus; species Trypoxylus dichotomus. The sequence continues at coordinate 42,606,859 of CM042078.1, forward strand.
GATGTTTTTTTTATGATAGTTCCATCATCAAAACAGTTGGGGCAATTCCACAAAATGAGCTAGGAATACTCATTTCAATCACTGTTGAATCGCTGTAACAAGTGTAACGAAACTGGAGGGGGATATTTTCAATACAAAAATTGAAAAATATTCAGATTTTTTGTTTCAATGATTTTTCCCACGATCTGTCTCTAAACTTATTTGTCATATTGTGTGTACGTGTACATAATCAACAAAAGCATTGTGACTATCTACGTGTCGCACCCAACCGTCCAGGATTTTATGTTCATCCCGCATTACAAATTACCCGTCGATTGAAAAAACAAATGCAAAATGAAATTTATTTTACTTAAACATTATTGTGATACAAATTGCGCGTATGGTTTTCATATCTAAACAAAAAGAATACGATACGGCAACACTCACAAATATAGAAATTAATAAATCAGTCAGCATTGTTTGCCCACTTGTTGACTAGGCAATAAATTAATTATAGTTCATTTTATACAACTTTATCTGTTTGTCTACGCGTATAATTATCACAACATTAGGAAAAAACAGATTACCTCGTACTACTGTTCGTATTATCGGTAGATTAATCTTGTGTAATCACGTTTGCGTAATATTTTCCATGCAGGGAGGACTATTTGTATTCTGGCTAGCCATATTAATAGATGGTTTTCAAGACTCGTTGTAATTGTTATGGATGAATCGTTTAATATACAGCCATAGAAATAGAGACCTATTTTATTCATTATTACTTTCGCCTCCTCGAATAAATTTTAATTTATATAAGCCTTTAACCATTTTCAAATAAGGAATTTAGAATAACTATCATTATTTAGTTCGTAAGTAGTACTTGTTTCAAGATATAATATAGAGGGCAAGCTTTTACAGTTGCACGAGCACAGCAGGTGGTATGCAATAACACTTAAACTTCAGAATATTCTTAATCTGCACAGACACTTTGAAAGTTTGTGTTCGCCATCAAAGGTTGATGAGAAAATCGCAGTAAATCAGTAATGGGTTTGTTTATAACTGCGTACTATAAATTGAAATGGACAGTGCTACTGTGTATGTACCCAAAGCAAGTAGAGTATGCTTGAAACTGCATGCAAATGTGTTCCAAAATAATGATAATATGATAGTAAAAAAAGGATGCTATCAAAGAAATTAAAACTTTAATCAGGTAATATACCGTTTCCAAAGCCCATCACCCCACAAACTTTTCAATACTTTCTATCAATACGATACAATCTTATTGTCAAAAAAAACTGAATGATTGTAGAACGTTTTGGTACAATGTTAGTATTAAACAAGATTTCGCACCATTACAATCAAAATATGGTCTAGAGAGTATTTTCGATACACTAAGACTCATGCTAACCTTACCTCCATGTGCTTAACCTTAGTCTGTGATGTAAAGTATTATGTTTCTTTCGCTTATCGAAAATATGTATAATACGTTTATAACAAAAATTGTAGATATAATATACTTCTGAAAGCTTGCGCTTTGTTTACACGTTGACTAAATCAAACAAAGTTATCAGTGAATCTAATTATTGATAATTAGATATTGATTTACTGATGATGTAAAGCATTTACATTACCATGATAAACAAAGGAATATACTAAATTAATAAAAATACAATACCATATATAAATTTGAATGCCAATGTGTATTATTATTGCCAAGAAGACGACAATTAAGTAAAAAAAGATATTTGTACACTACAACTTTAGATTTAACGAGAACGAGAATTATATACAAGATGAATTTTTCGTAGCATGTCGTGAAGTTAGCTGCCAGTAAATGTTGTATTGCATGAATATATAAAAGTAAGTCAAAATACAACCGCCAAAGAGGACAACTTAATAGAATGACTTTCTTTTCGAGATACAGAGATAAAATGCTATTTTGCTAACTATTTTGGGAAACTAGTACAAGATATAGTTGAAACACGACCAGAACCTTGATGATATAAGGTTAAGAGATTGTACAGCAAGAACGAGGCCGTTATTATCGAGGACTAATAATAAAAAGGGGTTAAAACAGGCGATGATGAAGGAAAAGTGAGAAAGTTTTATGATACCATGAAACAAATGTACAGGTAAATATCTATATTTGGTCTACATCTTTACTGATAGTAATAATGTAATGCAGTAACTGCTTATATATCACATCAAAATTGAATTAGTATTACTTGCAACTAAGATAGTTTGAACTTGAACTCAGAAATGTAAATTTTAAAATACTATTGATGAATTTTAATTACTATATCGTAGTCTATTAAAGTGATTTGTAGCAAAAATGAAAACAATCAGCGTTTGCAGTGTATTTATAGTTATTGCACAACACAAACAACGGAACTTTTTCTCTGAATTAAACTGACAACGTTAGTGGTCTTATTGTCGAGGTATTTAGAAGAGAAGGTACGAGGGGAGGTCCAGAAGTTCGTGGAATGAAAGGGTTTTAAATAAAATAAAACAATAAATCTATTTTTCCTTTTCAATATAATCACCCTTAAGCACAATACATTTATTAGATCTATGAATTAATTTTTCTAAACCATCATAAAAATATATTTTATCTTTCGCCACAAAATGGGCCAAAATTGCCTCCTTTACCTCATTGTCGTCGGAAAACTTTCTTCTACGTAAGTCTTTTTTTAAATTGGGGAACAAATAAAAATCACTAGGTACCAGGTCTTGACTGTAGGGTGGATGGACTACTGATTGAAAGCCATGCTTGTGCAGAGCAGCCATTGCAACTTTGCTCTTGTGAACAGACGCATTGTCTTGCACTTTCGACGTTTTTCCTTGATGGCCTCCTTTAATTTTTCTAATATCGCTGCGTAATACTCTGCGGTTATGCACCTACCTTTTTCTTTGTAATCAATCAATAATATCCCCTCACAATCCCAAGAACTAGTATCCATCAACTTTCCAGCCGATTCTGACACTTTGAATTTCTTAGGCGGCTTTTTATGCCATTGCATGGACTCCTGTTTGGACTCAGGGTCAAAATGATAAACCCATGTTTCATCTCCGGTAACAATCCGCTCCAAAATCTGTGCAGGTTTGTCTCCACACAGCTCCAAAAATTGTTTGGACGCACAGACGCGCTGCTGTTTCTGCAGGGGTGTGAGCATTCTCGGTACCCATCTTGCACTGACTTTTGTCATACGCAGGTGGTCATGTAGGATACGCAAAATGGTGGTATCTGATACTGCAACTAATGCAGATAATTGCTTATAGGGCTGCAACTTAACTTATATACTAATGATGAGTCGCCATTCAGAATGACACCTAGCGAGGTCCCCTATCCCCACTCCATCCCCAATAAATAAAAGCAATGGCTGTAGTAGAAGATAATATTAATCATAATCCAAAATAAATTAATGCTGGCATTAATAGTTAGTATTAGTACAGCGGATGTCTAAGGACACTGCCGATTTTCCCTAAAGTGGCAGATTGTCGCCGAATTCACTTTCAGCGTAGAGAAGGATCTGCACGTCTATATACCAACAGTTGATTTAATATTGCTAAACCTCTACTATTAAAAATTTCAAAACCATCTGCAAAACAAAAGTGGCTTTTTAAATAGAGGATTCATATTACATTGAGATTTATTTTATTAAAACCATTTTTTTTTAATTATGAAAAGAATATACTGCATATTTCATTTGATGTACGTTTTTTTTAAACTACTTAGAAAATAGAATATTCCCTTATTTTGTATGTTCACCAATTTAAGCAACAAAGCTATAAAATCTCCTTTCGGTTGACTTAGCAGCTCCATTAACAACAAAAATAACATCAAGCAGAAACCGCAATAGACAGTTATTGTTTCTAAATGCAAACATTTCTCATTAACTTTCTTCGTCTCAGATTCTTTGCATTTCCATCAATGGACACCCCCCTCGTTGATTTGTTATACGACCAATTTACGAATTGAAGAATCCAAAATCTGCCGGCTTTATTTATGGGGCTATTTGAATCTTATAGGCCTTTGAATGAAGACCACTCTACAAAATTCTAAATAAGGTAGGTTCTAGAATGTTGAATCGCTGAGACGAACAACGAATTGTTGATGTTTTTTGACCCTGTGTTTTGGTCTTTTTACCATTCCCTGTACCAGTTTCTTCTAGGTTTGCGATAATTTTTGGACTGGTCACATATGTGCGATAATTTCCATTCCCATACTCTGTATGGAACTTTCTGGAAACTTCTGAATAACTTTTACTAAATCTAAAACACTTTTTAATGATAATGCAACCATATATGTACCTTTCTATTTTTTAACCGCAATGTGCCTAACTGCTATCTGTCAAATAACGTGTTGTAATCTATTACAAAAAATATAAATCAATTTAAGAAGAAATCTCAAATCGGAACATTGTTTATCTCGTTGCATAAATACTAAAAGATAGCGAATTATAAAAAAAAGAAGATTGGCAGTCTCTAATTAGCTGTATAAATATCGCTTATAAAATGTCTAAAAATAGCTTCTGTGCTTTGTTTACTTTGCTTCAGCTGCTTCTTTTTTTAGAAGATTAGCAGTCACCAAAGCAGAAGAACTCAATCGGGGTAGAAATAATAACACGAAGCAAACGCTAATAACATAACTTTACCTTATCTTCACAATTAAAAACGTCAGCTGTTATAATGTAATTTAGGTCCGGCAGAAAATCTGATCATTTTGAGAACTTAACTGGCACATAATTAACACAAAGTGAGATAACGTAGTTTGCCAAATACTGCTTAAGGCGTGTAATTATGGAACTGCGAACGTCACAACATCGAATTTTAATAAGGGTAGGGTTCGTTTTAAAAGGGAAATTTCGGCAGAGTTTTATATACTCCAGTAATCAAGCTGTAGCGACGAAAATTTTAATTAGGCGCTTTACCGAGGTGTTGTACACAGAGAGAGGAGTGATGCTTTAGTATACTGCGTAGCATTAACGTGTTGCAATAAAATTTTATATCTTTCACAAATGGCACTAATGTTATGAATACAAACACTAACTATTCTTATCATAATACTCAAACGCACAAATCGAGCTTACAAAATCAAGGCACTATTTATTCGAATCGGACTCAATAATTTTATACAGCAGACTTAAATGGGAAGTGGAAAGACCTAAAGATGCATGGAACTGAATTAATTCGCACCTAGTGACAATAATATAAGAAAAATAAAACAAATTTAGTATAAAATTTATTACAACGTTAACATAAGATTATGCAAGGTGTCAGCACAGTGGGAACTAAAATGTACAGACAAATACACTTTTAGAATTATAGACACTTTGGATGTGTGTGTCCGCGATCAATTTTACATCAATCTCTTTATATATTATCCAACACATGTAAGATCTCAACAAAATCTTTCGTGTGTTTCTGGAGTAAATTTGAGCGTACAAGGCATAATTTGATTTGTTCGAAATAAGCCTGAGAAAATACATTTTCGCAACAATTTATATACAACTACCTATAGTTTAGGTGATGAACTAATAATAACCTCATTAGATGATGTATTTACCGTTCATAGAATTTTCGCTTTAGATGAAACAATTTAAATTCCAAATAGTTACAGCTAAGTTGATGATATTTTTATAAATCACCTGCTTTTTACTAAATCGATTCTGGCAGGTAGTTCTTTAGAAGTAACTATATGACACCATCTGCATACAGCCAAAACTCTTAAATGTTTGATTTACTGCACATAATAGCACGACATTTAAAAAAAGTATATTTTGTTCAATATAACCTCCGGTGTCCAATATACCACCATTCAACGGTATCTAAAATACGATGCTGTATACTGTTTTACACTTTCGTATCTTTCCGTATATACTTATTGTTACCGTGCAAATTATTTTACGTCAGTTATAGTTTTCTTATTTAATATCTGTAATGAAGTGTAATAGATTGTTACTAATCGTCATTACTTTAGCCTCCGTTATATCCAGCAAAGGGTCATTTTGCTTGTACTCATTGCGAAGCATCTTCAGGCTTGCGATTGATTATCTCTACGACCATATTAGTAACTGTTCGTTGGTCTGGATAATTGTGAACCGAAGTAAATAACAGACAGCCTCTAAAATAAATGTTACAAAAAAAGAGAAATAACTTGGTTAGAAGATATTTGGAATGGCAAAAGTATGTATATTAACAAAGTTTGTACCTGGAAAACCCTTTATTTATATAACAGCACAGTCCAAGTTTGTAATACAGTTACTAGTGACAGATTACAATACATGTACATAATATGTTTGTCGACGTTTCTAGGAGCTCCTGACATAGGCGGCAGAATCGATCTTTTTCAAGTTTATGTAAATAATATATCAGAGCTACATCTTATGTCAGTAGTTTAAGATCCCTTCTGATAAAAGATGGCAATGTTTTTGCTGTACTTCTAGAGCGCGAAATAAATCCCTCCAGTGACTTTGTCCAGAAATATTTACCCACTGCAAGGCCGTTTGCTCCCACTTCTTGATTTTGTGTTTTGGTGGCTTTTTTTATAGAGAGAAACAGGGTTCTGGCCTCGCTTCTTCTCTGACTAGCTTATCAGTCTAACCATTTCCTTTTAGCCTTCGTGACTTGGATTTTGACGTCTCAATTACCTTCAGTTTCAAACAAATAGGTTTATAGAGCTTTTAATGCTGCTCAACTGATTGTAACAATATTGATTATTATACTTTGAAATGCTTTCTCGAAGATCCTTCTAATACATAGACGCAAGGCCTGAAAGTGTCTCCGAAATATGTTCATTTGGAGTTCCACAGGCAGTTTTGGGTGCAAGTTAGGGCCACTGATGACTATTCCAGCTTTGTCTCGTTTCGTTCTTAATGCGATCGTGTACTATGCTGAGCAGGTTTTTCCCTTTCCATTGAAGTTCACCAGATGATCATTCAATGCGGTCCCTTATAATCCCTCAGTACGAATGACCAAAATTTTATTTCATCGAAATTACATCTTTCACAACATAAGCTAGACAGTTAACGCTAGACTTCGATGGCCATTAGGTCTGACTGAAGTGTTCGGCAATAGTCAATGTCATTAATGCAGTAATACTTTTGTACATAAATCATTAGTAAGTTCCATAACGATTGCAAGGACAGTATGGTGGTATAATTCACAGATGTTGCAGTAAACTCTGCACCATACAAGTTAATAATTTATTCGGAACGCAGTGTTGCCAAGTAATCGGTAACTCGGTTGACAATGACAGTCCAGGTACTCTTGAAATGCTGCGCTCCGAGTAAATTATTAATTTGTGTGTGGTGTTGAGTCTACTGCGATACGTTTGCACTAGTAAATTACTTTCATAACGAGATAGTGTTAGTTAGATCAATGATGAATATGATAAATATTAACAGACTTAGGATTGGGCTTTAGGATACACTTGAAGATGCTACATATCTAATATCCATCACATGATGTCTTACTATTGTTCAAAGGTCCTACTTTCTCACTTGCATCCAAAGACATTTCCATAAAAGGTATTGCTGCTGAAGTAGGAAACGCTCTCACCAAAACCCCACAGGCCTATTAAATATCGTACCGCAACTATCTGGAACAGGCCGAATCAACCTAATCAAATATTTCCAAGTTCGAAATCTCTGCGCTTGAAGCCCTTAAATTTAACCAAGGCATTACCATAGTAAGGGTTGATAATGGCAACGGCAAGTTGGTTTTTAATACCAAAGATTACGAAAACACCCTTACCTCGAGATCCGACCTTCCACACCCAAAGATCGGAGACACTAAAAGAGCATTACTCCCAGAGAACGCAAATCACCGAAATGTTATATTCTGCCAAGAATACACAAACCCGATATCCCGCTTCCTCGCTTGTCGCCACTATTGGCTATTCACCTACAAGCTAGCTAAATATCTGCCTAAATACATTAAAATTTAAACCTACATGGGCAATAGTGATTCGCAGTCGACCCGCAAGACACTCTAGTTAGTTTTGATGTAAGATTCTTCTTCAAGGAACTGTCATAAAGTTCGCACCAAGTGGGAAAACTTTTATTTTCGTTTTCTTTTTCCTTAATATAATTAGTTGCTGTTTATCTGAAAGCTAGATAAGCCTAAGTCTGACGAGCTTATTTTGCAATAAATTACATTTTTAGGAATAGTCAAAATCAGAATAATATTGAAGAATATGAAATATTTCAAGCAAATGTTAATGTTGTATTTTCAACTAAAATTAAAATTTTGTAACAAAACAAAAATAGCTTTAACAGTTTTCAAAAATAAATCGAAAATCCTCTTGTAACTAATATGACATTACACTTTAGAATGCTTGTATATACGCTTCTCAAAGTGTCAACTTACTGTTGACTTAAGAGAAAGTTTATTTTAAGTTTGTCGGATTAAATTAACTAAATAAACCCATGAATTGCTGATTTCCCAACTTATCAAAATAATTTTCATACCTAACAATTTATTACGTATTTCTTATTTTTAGGTGTGTGTTGTCATTTGGATTGCTGGTAAAATTAATGAAAAAAGATAAACTTAAGATCGTATTAATGTAACATATCCAACAGTTTAGAAAGTTCTACTTAGAAGCTCAGGTAAATAATACAAACTGCCGTTAAAGCTCCAGAAATTAACGTACGAGAATTAGCACAAGCTACGAGATCTTTCAACGTCAATCCAGAAAATATTTAGGAAAAGCAAATTCAAGACATACAGACGAGAATTCGTACGCAATCTAAAAGATGGAGATTTTAGAAAGCGCCTAGACTTCAGTTACTAGCTTCAAGGACAGAGGATGGATCGCTTGTCAAATTTAGTTTCTTTCGCGATGAAGCAACATATTTAACAATACAATTATGGACCCTTTTAGAGCAAGATTAAATTCCCAAAGTATTGTATATATTTTTTAAGAAATCAATTAGTTAATGAAATGATCATATACCTCTTGAGTTAAGCGGAGAAACGTTTTTCCAGCACGACGGTACTGTAGCCCATACTAAACGACGTTGGTAATTTGTTAAATGATTTTTTTTCGAAAGAAATAGATTGTTTGCTATTCCCAATATCCATGGCGTGCGCGCCCGCCTGATCTGACACAGTTCGAAGTTTTCCTAGGGGGATATCTTAAAAATAAAGTTTTCGAACACCAACCACGTAGAAATATTGATCATTTGCAAGGCACTATACAAAAATATGCGAAACAAATCACGCCAGAAATAGGATAGTACAATTTCTTAAAGTAAACGGGACGGAAGACGTGTTGAAATGTAATAGCTAGTCACCCGACTTTTTCTGGTGTACCCAATACGTAGTTTAACCCATATTGTTTGATGCACTACAAATGTTAATTATTGCGTTATTATTTAGGTTTCGTTGAAACTTAACCTACGACAATAAACTTTGTGTGAAATACATTAGACAGTCCGAAAAATAGTAATGTTTTACTTTTGACTCTTGCTAGAAATGTCCTTAATTCCATAGCAACTAGTAACTCGTGAGTTCTGATTTGGGCTTATTCAGTTTTCAAATAAGCAGAAACTAGCATTGTTGGCGCCATATGTTTAAATCAAATTTCCCGCACTAATTACCATTGGAGGGGCTAGCTCATTAGGGCTGATGTATATATATATAGATGAATTGTATTGACCACAGCACAATGTTCAATGTACAATTAACAGCTGCGGCTGCTTATAGTTAACTTATTTAACGTCGAATACAACAAATAAAACAATTACAGTAGTTTATTTTTTACTACAAGAACCAGTGACATTTCATAACGTACAAGCATAATTATATTAAAAAAGTGAAAACAGAAATGTTCCTATTTGGTGTGAATCTTATGACGGTCACAAAGAGCTTCTTTCTATATCAACTAGAGTGCGTACTTACATACGGAAAATTGCTAAAGAAGCCCCTCGGAGTAATAAATGAAGAGTTTTGCTTGCATATTAAATTAATCTAATTTTCCTGGGTATATTTTGATGTATAGTATTTATATTTACACTGCCACTCATAATGGAATTCACGCCTTAAATTCTAACAAAATATTTAAAAAAGTAGAATTTTTATTCATGTAATATTTCTATAAGCATGTACACAATTTACTAATTAAGGAACTACGTTGACAAACGAAATTGGAATATTACTTTTTAAACTCGTGAAATAATTAGACACAGTACAAACCATACCAGATCTAGCTACTTTAAGTAATATACGGGTGGAAATTTTATGACACTATAAATGAAACCTGAATTCTAACAATTGAGCGAGTTCCTGGAGAGATGGTATCTACCCCATAGAGTAAGCATAAATGTTATCAACAGTGACTTTAGTTTATCATTTTAGAGACCGCATTATATGCAAAGTGCATATATTTAATTTAATTTATTTATTATATTTTATGTCTATGTGTAGATGTCTTACACTGATTAAAGTTAATTAACGCTAATTAGTGTAATACATCTACATATAGGCAAATCATTTGAGGTAAATCTCTTTCCTCCCAGAGGTTCTTTCAGGTTTGGAAAAAATCGCGGGGGGCTAGGTCCGGTGGATGTGCAGAATGAGAGACTAATTCGTAGCGCAACTCATTCAGTTTGGACACGACAATGCGGGATGAATGAGTCGGTCTATTGTCGTGGTGAAAAAGCACTTTCTTCAATACGCATAGAATCGGGTCAATAAATCGTTTTAGTATTGTCCCATGATCGTCCTTCCCTTCTGCAGATAGTCGATGAGGATCACACCTTTGCAATTCCTAAAAATGGTCACCATAACCTCTCCGGCCGATAGAACGGTCCTTACTTTCTTCGGAGCCGATTCGCCCGGAAAAGTCAACTATTTAGATTGTTCCTTGGTCTCCGGTGAAGAAATTTCTTGTATTGCATTGTATCTTTGCCAAGCGGTCATCCGATTTCATATTTGCTCCTGTGTAAGCAAAGGCGGTATCCATTGCGCCGAAACTTTTTCATACCCAAAATCTCGTGTGGGATATAGCCAACGCGTTCTTCTGAAATGCCTGTTGTCTCTGTTATCTTTTTCAGCTTCAATCGGCGATCGGGTAACACGACGACATCATTTCGTTGTTGGTAGCGGTATTAGGGCGTCCACTGCGTGGTTCGTCTGCTTATGCGCGTACATTTGGACTCGCTCGCTCAGAACCTGATGATCGAAAATAATGGGATAGATCCGCCATGAACCTCCAGTAAAATATTTCGAATTTCCGTGGCCGTAATCCTAGCCATCCAAAAGTGTATTATCACTGCATAAAATTTTTGCGAAACCGCCTGACTCGCTGCAGAAATCATACTCTTAAACGACAACTATTGACAGTAAACGTCTGAAATTTTGACAGTTGAATCCACTTCAACCTTCGTGCGCTGTCTCTTACTGAATCTAGAAACACTTCAGGTCGCCCTCGTATATTTTAGTTGAAAATTCTTAAAATGTTATAATAAATATGTAACAAATTAAACTCACTTTTCCATGTCATTGCTGAAAGGATACTATATAGTAAGGACGCTTGATGTGATATTCCATTCAATTCCATTTATAACCACACTTAATTTAATGAACCATCATGCTGAGGATTTTCGTTATTATCATTGGCCTTTGCAATTAAGCCGTTACTAAAACAGAATAACTTTATCGCAAATGGCATAGTGGTAGAACACTGCCGGACTAATTGGTGAAATTAGGGCACATTTCTTTTCTATGCCTCAATTAACGTGGAAAATAACCCGTCGAAGAGGGAATTTAAAAAGTACCCTACTCAATCGAATCCGCCCATAATACGTTTTACGCCGCCTGCTTTAAGGAATTACACGCTTGGCAAAGAAAATAGTAAATGAAGTCGTAAGTTGTTTTTCTTTCAGTTCCGTTCGACAAAATTACGCCATCTCGCTCCGATCTGAATCAGTTCCTTTTTTCTCGCATAGGTCTTCTTATTGTATGGATTTTTCAATTTAATTTGAGTTCACCATTTATCCTTCGTACAATGGAAAGTTTAGAACAAAACTGTGGAAATATTTCGAACATGCATGTTAAACTTATATACTAGTTTCGAGTTTAAAGTTCGAATGAATACGAATGTATATACGTCTAGCGTAAAACTTCTCATCCAGACTGCTTTATTGTTTAAGTTTTACAAATGTGTCGAGAAAATGGATGACAAGCGAAAAGATTTTTAGTTTTTGTCGTACTACGTTTATTAGATATTTCTTGCTTATCTAATAGCATAGACGAACTTCACGTATAAAGCAAGTTAAACAGCCACAGTAAAACATTTCAAAAATTTCAAACTTTTTATCTATTCCATTATAATTGAGAAGTATTCCGGCTGAAGTTTAACTTTGAATTCCTAAGCTATTAAATCAAATAGGCAACAAGATTCCAGAAATATCTTCTGACAACCCATTATGCTGACTTCCAAATCACTTTGAAAAAAGTACTTCAAATTATATTTGATAGGTAATTGTGATAAATTATCAGAATAGTTAGATGCTGCACTATTCACATCAATAAGAAAAAAAATACAGCGATAAGAAAAACTTTAATCCACTTCTTCATTATTAAATATTACGCGTTTAACATTTTACTGTAATAGGCTGACCATTATCTAAAAATCTGCTGTTTTAAGGAATACAACATTTGATAATTCTTCTCTGAGGTTGGTCTAAACAAACACAAAAGAAACTGAATATACCAATTGTGCAATTAATTTGTACTAGATCATTGTTAATAGTGAAATCTTCCCAACGAGAACACATAAATTTAATAGTTGTCTGTTCTGGAGGAAGGATATCGTTTATGTAGATTTCAAAAAAGAAGTATTTCCGTATAACATTAAATGTTCATGTATCAAAAGTTAATTAATTTTTGCTAAAATAGAAGAATTAATAGTAAATCTTACTAATTCTTTTGTTGAAGTATCAATTCTATTTAGCTGGGTGGATTTTCTTATTGTAGCAATAGATTCCATAATACAGTGGAGGGTCTCGTCTCTGTGTGTAAAGACAACTATTATATCATTGCTGCTTATAAATTCTGTTCTTACATCAATAAATTACTTCCTTGGTCTAGTTTGGCTTATGCAGTAAACCCTTCCCCTGTCTACATAAACGTTCGTATTAGAAATGCCCACTTCGCACCCTGTTAGTAAATATGTTGTTTCCCTAAGTTGCAGCCACTTGCGTGATTCCAATAAGGTTGGTGTTATCAGCGGGTTCGCGTCCAGCGAAAGGATTTTTTTGGTTGATCCCAAATAGGCATTGAAAATTCTTACTAACGCAAGCATATGTAACACAGATTCGAGTATATCATATTTGAGTCTGCAGATTCTCTTTCTTTCTATTTCATCACTCCTCTCAGTCTAAAAGTACTTCAAAAGGTTTGCTGTGCAGAGGTTCAAAAAAAAATTATGGCCTGAATTATTTTATAAAAGAAACATTTATATAGTAAATCTTACCAAGAAACCAAAAATGGATGCGATGTGACTTCATGTAGACAATTGTATTTCCAGAATTTGCAAATATAAATTATACTGTGTATAAATATGTAATTTTGAGTCATTCAGCATTAAACGAACCGTATCCGGCTTTGAAGAACACGCTGTAAAAGGATCTACTCTGCCAAACCAGTATTTCGTGATAAAGCTTACACATATTCAGTTTATCAGTTAAGTGGCATTTTGTTAATCAATTTATGAAACAGTATCTTATCATTAATGATAATGTTCCAAACCTTTTTATAACGAATTAAATAGTATTTATAGCATACTACTCTACGCATATTTAATGTCAACAATTTTCATTCAAGCTTCAAAGACTTTCCGTCCAGTACGTGATAATTGCTTTACAAGCAGGTGTTAGAAGTTACGTAACTCATTGGCAAAACCTTTATAATTGAATACCGGCTTAGTTTTCTTGTTTAAACTTTCCAACATCGACAAAACTTCCACAAAATCCATGCTCCCTTGAATATTCATGTTATCGAATTAGTCATAAGTGACAGGCCGCTTATGCGCTAACATGAAAAACACCACATTCAATAGAACTAATTAAACGTTAATCAGTTTACTTTTATCGTTCGTATACATAACAATGTGAACGGGAAGGCCTATAAACGTGCTGTATTTGCATAATACCATCATTTCTATATACAGTACATGTCATAAATATGGAAACGAATATTAAAAACACGACCATAAGCAAATATTTTTTTATAAAAGAATAAAACATATGTAACAAAGACTACAATGTACATTATTTACAGTTCGTGTCTATGCTTTGGATCATCAAAGTCGTTTATTGAAATTTATGCATGTTATTAAAAATAATGGAAAATTAGGGTTATTAAAAAACCAATATTTCTGACTAAACACAATTCTAGGAATTTCTACCATCAAAGTACATATTTTTTAAACGAGATGCGTTCAATAGGGTGCCATAAATAGTACTGCAGAGCTCTATAAAAACTAGACGAATGTTAAGTACGTTCAATAGTAAATGCCGAAAACACAAGATTTATGCAATGTTGAACATGCAACAGTATACACTTTACGTGAAGAAAATTTAGGAGGATTCAGTAAATTAAACTATACTTTTAACATCTCGTAGATGCAGTGGTAAGTTACGTCTATCCGAAGTGGCGAAGTTATTACTACTGGAGCTGAAATTACGAATACTTTCAATGCTAATAAGAATACACAAGTTTCAGTAGTAACTATCGCCGGTTATATAATGTTGTGGGACTGGTAGTATGTTTGCTTGAAGATATTTAATAACAATCAAGACTGGGAATTGCCAAAAATTTATAAAGAACTGGTAAAGGAAGTATATTTATAGACATTACGTGATTGCATTGTGCCATGCCATATTCGTCTCTGCGAAAATAGACAAGATTAGGTAGAGGTTTCTTAACAGAAAACCAAGAGGAGGGAAGAATGACTACTCCACCTTCATCGTCAGATTGATTAGGAAGTAACTGCGCTATGGTATGAAAGCCATTAAACTCAAGAGCGCCAGAAATATTTGGAAGAAACTACAAAATGCCTAATAAGCGATACCTCGAATTGCTGTATTTGTGTATTAAAAGAATGTCGAAGGACTGGGGCACGGTTATTAAAGTAGAAAGCAGACTTTTTAATCAGCGCACAAATAAATGAATAAACATAAAATAAAAACGAACTGGTTAATATACAAAGCTAACAAAATGGAGACGACCGTAGAAACGTCGGACTATGCAACTTCCTCAAACGATGGAAATAGCTCAAACAGCAACTCTATAATCTATCGTCAACAATATCACGTCAAGAATTGATAAAAGTTTTAAAGTCTGGTAGTTTTGATGTAGCGTTTTCAGTTAACCGAATATTATATATGCCAGAATAGTAGCTATACCTACATCGTTATAAACCAATTTAATTTAACTGGATAACATTATTATTAATACCATTCTGTAAGTTAGCGGACTTTAACCAAAATTCACACTAGATATTCTAAATATACAAAGAAATGATAGAAAGATATTTCATTTAACAATACGTACAGCAATATTTTATTAAAAAGCTATTGTCAACATAACAAAAGCTGCTAAGCTACTATATCTAATCTATGCATATACGTCGAAAATAACTCTGTATCTCATTTAAAAATGGAGATATTCACCTTACCATGTATTTCATAAAAAAAGGTAGACAGATTTTAATAGAGCCTTGAAAAACTCAACATGTGATTAAATCCTTAAATCTGCAGTGAAGTGAAATTTAAATAACGCATATTCATCATACATCTAGCACAGGGTCCAATAAGTATAGTTTGGCAGAGATAAAGCACACCAGGGATATATGAAAGAATAATTTTACTTGGAATACCCTGTCAAGAATATGTGAGAATTTGCATGCAACTTGAAAATGTTAAAATAAATAAAACGAGTTAAACTTGTCAAATGGAAACAAAGAAGATATTCGACTGTTGTCGATACGTTGAAAACAAAATGATTATTTGGATTATGAACTTTGGACACTCGACATTTTTCTCATCAATTTTAAACAAATCTATTATAAAAGTTCTAAAAACCAAAAATTCAACAATTATAAAGAGAAACAATCGAAGAAGATTTCAACAATTTGTGTCAATAAACAATAAATTAACAGTGATAGAAAACTAAAAACTTGAGTATGTATAAATTTGTATAGTATTTTGTTCAAATTTTCCCTTTGTAAGGCAACTGTTTAATTACGTTCCGTACATTTATATTTGTTAATGCATTTCTGTCTTTGATGTACAGAGTGCTATTCATTCCTTGTTTGGGAAAACGAGCATACGAGAATACAAAAAGTTGGGTATTTAGCACATCCCTCCAAATATTTGATAAATACTAAAATTGTTTTACACACTGAGTCTCAGGTTATGCACAGACTGTAAAGTAAGAACGGTAATGTATAGAAAAAAATAATTTTAATGATTTTTTTAAGTACATGGATTTGTTGTGGTCCATGAGAAAAAAATGCTATACCATTAATAATAAGTCCAGTCACCACCGGCCTTGATAATCGCCTCGCATTTGAAACGCAAACTTTCCACTAAGTTGACTGCGTATTCGTCCAATGAGACGAATTTGCATGTCGGCTGCTTCATAGTGCACACTCTTTTTCCTCGAAGTTTGTGCTTGAAATATGCACACACATTTTCAATGGGATCCGCATTTGGCGACTGCGAAGGCCAATCAAGTATGACTACTGCTGTTTCCGCTCGTGTTTTGGGTCGTTGTATTCCTGTAAGATCCAATCCTCGTTTTTTCTCAGGAAGTATCATTCAGCAGTCGGCAAAAAAAATTTTAAGCATTTTTGGAGTATTTAACCAGGATATAAACGGATGTAATACTCCAAAACCCTATTTCGAAAAGCAGTCCCAAAGATGAACTTCTATAGGCTGTTTAACAGTTCGTTGTATTAATCTATAGGTCAAGGTTAATCAGGAACGTTGGATAGCAGTATATTCCCAAGCATAGTCACTTTACCTATAGAAGCACGTCCTGGCAAGCCATCGGCATTTTCAATCTTCGTATATTGCTGAGTCCACTTAGCGACAAAGGATTTTGACTTTGCCATGTATTGAGCAGCCACTGCATATGACATTTTTGGTCCTTTGGGATGAGAACAAAAGAGCACACTCTCGTAACGCGATGTGTACAGCACTCATGGTGGTTTACGTGTTTCTCAGGTTAGAATTCGACACCAACTGAATCTCTTCTTTCAAAGCATTCATGACAAAGATTTCACCCATCGGCTTAGAAAGGATCTAGGACTATATTTGAATCCAACTGTCATTTATGCCGTTACTTTACAGACTGTACTTGATTATACAAATTCAGTAAAAATGTACTTTCTGACGTATTTATCACATTTTTTGCTATTCAGTATAATCTGGGGCTTGGGGTTGTAGGAAAATTTTGCTTTATTTTGTCAAGCGATTTTGGCCCGAAAAGCTTTATCAAAATAAAACAAAGTAAATAATTAGTCTTCATGTAATTTTTCTAACAGGACCCTTGTCGATAAGCAATTTTTAACTTGTGTCGATGCTTTTGCAGTATTTTTCAAATACCTCTGACAAGTACACCTATTTGTGAAATTTAATTTATCAATTGACAACTTATTAAGTTAAAAACGTAGGTATTGAAACAAGTATAATTTATTTTAAAAGCTAACTCTAATTACTACCAATAATAATTATATTAATGTGAGATAAATATGATTATAAAAGCGGATGAAAAGACACTTGACATTTTAAATTATTGCAACCTAGTAGCAGTGATATATATACTGTAAATAAATCACCTGCTTCAATATTTCAAATAACCCTTATCAAAATACAAACAACCGTATTTCCGTCGCTATCGTTCTTTCAATATCTCGCGTTTGCTTTCGCGATATCTCCCGAAACCAATGAGGAAGTATGCTGCACTATTTCGACCTTTCCCACGTGCGCCCTATTATTGTTTCTCCTACACTTTCTCCTCGGGCATTATCCATTTTCGAGCGAGCCCTCTCTCAAGGATTCTGGCGTTGCCGGGGTCATTGTTCGACTTTTCTAGGTTAAATGAAAAGTCGTTGCCACTTTCCCGGGCCGTAAATGGTCGTATGGGGGACCGGAATACAACAGCGACCCGCTTTTTGTTATAAAGAATGACTTTAACGTTGACTTTAATGTATTGAAACAATGCTGGCTATTCAATATGAAAAATGTTTGTGTGATAAAGCGCTGGTCGATTTTCACGTATTCGTAGGTCAAAATGGGTAGCGAAAGCTCAATGTCAGTATGTACACATATGTATACTTCCCTCCTGGACTTATCTAGACAGTTCTTTAGAAGCGGCTGCTTGAAAGAAGTGAAACGTTACTTTTTATTTTGAAAGCTAATTTCATAGTAAAACGATGCGAAAATATAATTTAAATTACATCACAAAACGAAAGCGAAAAAATTAGGTGTCATGACTGTGAATGTATAAGTCGGCTCAGCTTTCACTACGACATGGTCATGTCCCCAAGCTTAGAAGTGTTAGCTCGTGCTAAGTATAGCCCTCGTCTAGTCATTTACCAGTTACCAAGTTATTTGGTGTGCTTTGTAGCTAGCAAATGTATTTATCTTGTTTATGGTGTCTGTCAAATTCGCTTCATTTGTCATTTTATTTCTTTTATGTTTATTTCACTGTACTTTTTATCTCTTCATTTGTACATTCCCTTGACCGAATCAGTTTCTTTGAAAAACTGCAGAGTCGTCGAATATAAGTAAATTCATTTATTTATTATTCTTTAACACTTGTAAAGTTAGAGACTTCAGACGTGGTAGAACCTAGAAGATGGCGTCAAAGTGAAAACTACCCTGTGAGAGAAAGTCAAATGATTTTCAATATCTTTATATATTTTGCAAAAACTGTGAATATTACTAAAGCAATTAAAGATTTAAGATGTGCCAAAGGGATTATATGGTTTGTTCGAAAAGATGAAGCCTGGGAGAATCACATCTTCAAAGGAAAGAAAAGAAATAAGTGTTATCAACAGAAAACATTCTCTTGCAACTGTACAATGAACATATACAAATTCTTATCTGAAGTAAAATCTGCACAGTTCCCCTTCATGCAGGATTCCATTCACGTTAAATATGATATTATGTCCTGTAGATAATGAAAAGGTTGAAACTTCTTGAAAAAATGTACTCTACAGATTGTGGAGAGATGGTTTTTCTTTCGAAAAGAAAGTAATATTAATAGATCATCATGATATAGTAAGATGACGACAAAAAGAAATTACAAACTATTAAGAGATATGTAATGCTGTGTATGTAGCATTGTGTTTTCCGATGAATCGTGAGTGAATTTTACCAATAAACTTTCAGAAATTATAAAAACTTCAACGCAGGTTTGGCTGAATTTTTAATATTTTCATATTTTTGATCTGTTTTACAATATTGACGTTTGTTTCTTTGTAAGATTTACTCAATGTATTGACTTTTTTGGTATGTTCTTGAGGCATTACATGTATTATTTTTTATTATTTTCACTTCTGGATGTTTATCTGTTCGATATTTAATAAATGATCATTATTATTATTATTAGAATAGACGCAAAACGGGTGAAATGCGTACTATGCCCACTAAAATGAAATTGTACGTTAGTTAAACTAGAAAGGTATTGATTTTGGTGAAAGATTAGCGTTACATGCTTTTTCATAAATTGTATCTGCAGAAAAGTAAGAAGTATGTTCTTTACGAAGCAATTGCTGATATTGGAATGGTACGGGCACAGATTAAGAAATATATACATATATATATAAGCATGCCAACTGTTCGTTTGAAGTAAATGGAATATCTAGTTATTTCCTACATTTCTGCTGAGAACTGACTTACAACCGCGTTCCTTAAATTTGCTAATTTTAGTCGAAGAAGACATACGATACTATTCATGAACTACAAGTTGATATTATTAGTCACATCTTGATCGTTTCTTTCGGGCTGATAAGTGATGTGAGAATCACCTTTAATTTATCATAAATGTACTGATTTTAATAGTTTTATATTATGAGTAACTTACAGGTACATTTATTTTTCTTGTAATACACAGGATAAAATTATATTTAAAAGTATGCATCAATAGAAAGAAAAAGTAGAACTAATGTGTTCCTGTTATAGAAAATTAGCTCATTAAAAGGATAAATAACCGACACAAAAGCTCTCTATTAAAATCGGAATATTATTCATACTATTTGTTTATAATTAAGCCCACAGAAACAAGTACGAACTCATTGGTGGCGATGATATATATTTCGAAAGCGACCGAACATACCCGAAGTCGGGATTCATACGGGTATGGTTAGTATGTATATGAATGCCGGATTAGATTGATGATGGAAAATTGACGGCGTTCTTTGTTATGTTCGACGACTGTAGATTTTTTAATCGATTTCCGACATTAGAACATACTGGCACTATTAGTAAATGTATTGTTCGTAATATCAACATTTTACTGTAGTATGTTTTTGTGTAAAAGACATGTTAATAGCACACAACATCGATTAAGTGCGCAACTTGATGTTGCAAATTATAAGTTTCTATATGATCTGCTTGCTCCATGCAAAGTTGAATTTAATAGAAACACTTGTCTGGGCATTCCTCAGTCACCATAGGAGGTATTGACGAGATGGAGAACGTGGCTTAAAGGAATTTTATATTATGAGAAATTTTAACACATAATTAAACCTTGTATCTTAAATTTAAATCCGTAAGAAGCCCAAGGAGTTTCAGAAAGTCAGCGGCTGCTTTCACCTGCCAAAATCCACACTGATATAGTGTAAATTTCCGAAAATTATTCAATTCTTCTAGATATTTCCAAATTAAAGAACACCAAGCTGTCATGACATGAAGCGCCAAATGTAGTAGATTAATTCCAGTCCCGATTTTCAAACTATAATGTGTATAGACAAGTGTTTAACTGAAAACCAAGAGTGGGGGTATGATGCGAACGATCTTTTCAAATTCGCAAACACCACCATTAGATGCAGAATGCTCCTTTTCCAAATGCACCAACGTATTTTCACCTCACCGTAGGAGTATGACTGAGTTTGTGCTGGAAGGCATGCCAATGACATAATACTACAGCGAATTTTTGCGTCAATAACACAATCAAGCTAAAATAGTAAGTAATTACATTCATGGTTTCTCCTGAAGAAGCTTCCTACGACGGAGGCGAAACGTCGAGATCCCACTTTTCTCTTCTGTTCTTTTTTCTTTTTCTTAACTTTCTCACTAACAGTAGATTGAATTGAAGAAAAATTGCAAAGGAATCGATTCCTCTTTTTGCGCAAGGAAAAAAAGCCTTGATTAATCAACAACAATGAAATTAAATTTCAAACTTTTTCAGATGTAAGGAAAGGAATTTCACATTCAATACGTTAGAAAATTTATTACTGCAGGGCGAATTGCAAGGAATTATTCTTTCTTTTAAGCTTCGGAACTGAAAGCAAATCTTATTCGAATAAGATGATAGATCATTAAAGTTTGGCAACTTTCCAGCGATAAATAAGAGAAAGATCGGATGCAGAATCATCAGATCCGACAACTTCTTTTAGCTTGTACTTTTCTGTGAGCGGCACACTGAAGTTTCTTTTAGAAATAAATTTATATTATCTTATTAGCTTTTTGTTACGATGGAAATTATTTTTATAACAATCTCGAAATCGTACATGGAAGCAATACAGACGTAGTTTAATTTCACGTATACAATCAAATACTGAGATAAACACTGTTAAGAATTTCAGAAAGATAAAGAGGGCTAACACGTTGTATGATAATTTAGTCAGTGTACATAACACATGGACTGAAAAGTCCCGGGCCTAACAAAGAAAACACGTTTTTCTTGGTTCAAAATTAGCTTTATTCATCAACGTAATCTCCATCAAGAGCAACGCAATCATTCCAGCGCCGCTCTAACATTTCAATACCATTTTTGTGGAACGATTTATCTTTTGCCTCAAAATAGGCCTCAGTTTCAGCGATAACCTCTTCATTCGTGCGAAATTTCTTACCGGCGAGCATTTTTTTGAGGTCTGCGAACAGCTAGTAGTCCCTGGGAGCCAAATCTGGCGAATACGGTGAATGTGGGAGCAATTCGAAGTTCAATTCATGTAGTTTTGCCATTGTTTTGATTGACTTGTGACACGGTGCGTTGTCTTGATGAAACAACATTTTTTTCTTTGCCATATGCGGTCGTTTCTCTGCAATTTCGGCCTTCAAACGCTCCAATAACGCTATATAATATTCACTGTTGATGGTATTTCCCTTCTCAAGATAGTCGATGAATATTACACCACGCACATCCCAAAATACCGAGGCCATAACCTTTCCAGCCGACTGTTGTGCTTTCGGGCGCTTTGGACGAGGTTCACCAGTTTCTGTCAACGCAGATGACGATCGTTTTGATTCCGGAGTGAAGTGATGGATCCATGTTTCATCCATTGTCACATATCGACGCAAAAATTCCGGTTTGTTACGTTTAAACATGGCCACACACTGCTCAGAATCATCAACACGTTCTTGTTTTTGGTCAACAGTGAGCAAACGCGGCACCCACTTTGAACAGAGTTTTCTCATAGTCAAATGCTCATGCAATATAAAGCCAATACGTTCTTTTGATATCTTTACGATGTCAGCTAACTCACGCAACTTCACTTTTCGATCATTCAAAACGATTTTGTGGATTTCTTTGATGTTTTCTGGTGTTACCGCCTCATTTGGACGTCCACTGCGTTCTGCATCATCGGTGTCTCTACGACCACGTTTGAAATCAGCAAACCAACGTTTTATTGTTGTTTCTGATGGAGCGGACTCCTCATAACACTTTTGAAGCCATTGCTTCGCTTGAACAGTATTTTTTCTCATCAAGAAGCAGTGTAAAATTAAAACACGAAGTTGTTTTTGATCCATTGTTTTGAAAATAACAAAAGTAGCGTGACTCTTAGCACAATGACTCACAAACTAATGAATAGAATATCATGAAATTTTAACAGCTGTCTTTTGAAGGTTAGTACTAACTGAGAGAAAGGTGACTGCAATAAAACTAGCGTCATCTATGTGTTAGTCCCGGGACTTTTCAGCCCATGTGTTACATATATGTAATTACATTTTCGAGAAATTATTCTATAAAGGATGCTGCTTTCAATGCGTAGTTTCGAATTATATAATTAGTCGATCAGTTCCTAAAATACATTAAGCTAACTTATGGAAAATCCTACCAGAACTTTCTAATATTGGGATTCTCACAGTAGACTTACGCAGGAACCTTTCTGCACAAAAAATTAATTTGTACTATATAAAAACAAAATAATAATTTAGCATTTTGTGTAGTCTAATTCTTACTACAATGTTTTCGCTTTGGGAGCTATATATAGAACAAATCCATTCAAAAGCCCGATAAGTAGCGTGCATAATCTACGGCATATACGCGTATAATAAGTACAGCAATAAACAATTGATAATTAGTAGTAAATGTATGCTTCGGTCAAAGGTAGATATATTCACATATGATACAGATCGTAGTAAAGATTCCATACTTTTGCGGTTTGTAGCTGAAACAGTGAGTAGTGGAGAAATTGCAAAAATATTAAACAGATGTGCATTCACCGTACAGCGCATTTTTGAATGATGTGATGGCGAAAACAGAGTGAAGAGCAAATGTAAAAAAGTCCAAAAAAATATTTAACGAACATGAAGAGCGGTGGGTTATTAGACAATCTAGATATAATCCACTGGCTCTTAAGTTAACCATGGAGGTGACACGTGTTCTGGGAAATACCGTAAATGCAGAAACAGTTCGAAGAACTCTGGGGCGTGCCAATTTGTACAGACGAATAACCAAGAAAGAACCGTTTATGAGCCAGAAGGATAAAAGAAGTCGTTTGCAGTTTACATTACAGGATCAATATAAAGATTTCGACTGTTTTATTCTCGTATGAGAGTAAATTTAATCTTTTCGGCACAGCTCGGAAGAAAAAGAATGAAGAATTAATACCGCAACATTTAAAACCAACAGTTAAACATGAAACTGGGCATCTAATGATCTAAACTTATGTTTCTAAAGCTAACAGAAAAACTACTTTCCATAAAACAAGACAGAATCCCCCCTTTCTGTCTCTATTTCCTTCTCTTATTCTTTTCACCTTTCTTTCTATTTCACATCCCCCCACCCTTCATCATTTTTTTCTTGTTATTTCTTTTTTTTCTTACTTTTCATTCTCCTCTTACTCTTATTTCTTTAATACATATACCTTATCACGGTTCAATTCCGGAAGTAGTTCGTTTATTAATCATGAAGTTATAAGAGTGCACTAGGATATTATTTGTTTATTTGTAGATGTTAATATCCATCCCTTAGAGATATTTAACAATTTAATATAAAATTACATATACCGTAAATCTATAATAACGTCTGCCATCCATATTACTCTTTTTAAACATGATAACATGTTTAATATGACTAAAAACTTCGCCGGACTGGACTTGTAGATACATAGTATTTAACTTGTCTGTAAATTTGCTTAGGGTCTTTGCAGAAGGATTGCCAGTTTCAGCGAAGTTCTGTTTAAATTTGTGTATAATAGATTATGCTCTAAAAGGCTGATGCAAATTATATCTGAAGAAACGTCTTTGAGAACGTCAATTACAGCTACCCATAATATATTAACGAAACTGAATTAGTTGAAATAATGTGAACTTTACTAAACTATTAACATTACTATTAACGTTACTTAAATTATTATTTAAATATTTTATTTGAAACAAAAATCCATGTCGTACATTCAAACAAATTACAGTCAGCATTTAAACCGATTAAGAATGATTTTAAAACAAATTGCTACGTATGACAATGCAGTAATTTACAATATAGGTGCACTTGCTATAACTAAATGTGAATTAGGGAAAATTGTATTTCAAACTACAAATACCATTCTGCATTCCAAGTAGAACGTATTCTAGGAAATCATAAAAAGAGGTAGATAGATAGATAGATATCACTGCTCAATAATAATAAAGAGTTCTTATATCAAAATATTCTGTAATATGTGAGATGTATGGGAAATTTGACTTACACTAAGATATACATACTTCACCTATGAAAAGTTTCGAGAATTTTCTATTGTCAAGGAAATGTATTTACCGCCACTTCACAATTCAGACAATATATAAAATTATGTAGACGTATGTTTACGTACGTGCCCGTTCTGTTTAAAATATTTTCAAACTTACATCACGCACACTCTGCATTAATTAATATTTGAATTTCTCATTTGATTTTTGATAATATCTAAACAACACATCATACTTACAGTAATCAGTTTAAAAGATGTTTACTCTTTTTTGTTAAAAATTGGCAGTAGGTAAAATTATGTTTTGACATGTTATACGAGAAGATTTAGGTTTCATTATACCACATCAAAATTGAAGGATAAGCAGTATACAAACTGCTAAAAAACATCTGGAAAATTTCAGAAATTTTAAAAGTAACCCCACATGGTTTTTGGTGTAGTCACTTCTTAGCCAAAAAATGAAGCACTGTCCATAAGCGATTTCCATGCCTGAAGATAATAGTTATTCGATAAAACATGGTAGAATCTGATTTACCATATTTGCCATTAATATGCTATTGAAAATTACTGTCTACAGTAAATATCAAGTACTTGTTTATTTTGCAACCTCTGCTCTGCGTTTATCTTTGTTCGTTGAATTATTCTGCCAAAACTTCCACAACTAGGTTTCAGTAACTATCTAAATGTATTCATTGTCCGCAGTAAGTCCTATAGATTAAGAAACAGAAATTAGATTTCACGACATGATATCGAAACAGTACTAAACAGCAAACTTATGTACACAAGAAATTATTGAATAATTACTTCCAATTTAAATGATTTGAATCAAAATAGTAGAAATGAAATCTGTTATTAGTAGTAAAGGAAACGACGTAACTGTTTTGTAATAGTAACAACTATTAATTTAGTGGTAATTTAGGCGATTGTTCGCATTTGGTCGATAGTAACAACACGCAACACCCACACTGCCGTTAGCTTCTTCATCTTTAAATATTGTGAGATATCTTTGGCATTATCAATCCCGCACGCTTTTACTCAGCAGTAACTCTTCACAGTGACATAAACTTTATTAATCATTTCTAGGGAAGTTACCGTGCATGAAAGCTCCAGACGTTCAGTATTGTCTGTACTCAGATGACCACACAATACAGCTAAGTAGTTACAAATCATTCCATGAAGAGGAGCAAATTCGCTACAATACTTGCCTAACAACTTCCTAATTTCTTTTATAGTTTTTCACGTAAAAATAATGTTAGTCAACACACCAAATTCTCTTTTCTCCATATTAACATAAACATAACAAACATTTAGATATTCTAAACGATTGTAAAAACTTTTTGACTTTATTTGACAGATTTGGTACACATTGGCAGTAGGGTTCTAAAACTTGGTTGAAGTCAACAATATGCTATAAATTTTTATTAACTTTTGAACAGCCAGTTTGTCATCAAATCAGCCTCGTAAAGAGAATATTCTGATTATAAGAAGTAAATTTAATACAGGTGGTACAAGCCTGTAAATATTTTAAATAGGACGACCAAGTATGAAAATATGCATCTGCAAATTTCCGTACTTATGTCACACTTGTGTCGAGAAACCACATTCTTCCATGTCTGTAGTTTCAAGCTTAATAGTTTATTATTTCATTATTACTATATTACTAATAGTAAAAAATTGCATTACCATTCCCACTAGCCGTTATTCTAAACAATAATTTGCCGCTTTTCATGCGTAGAGATCTTCCCACTCGCAGCAATTAATTTAAAAGGCCTTCCTACACATTTCTACAGGTGCACGCACGGACCGTGCGAATCTAAAACCACGTATGAATATTTCACGTTCTCAGTCCACGTTACACCAATTCGTGAAAAGCAATCGGAAATTTATTGCGTCCAACAGAGCGCCACCTCAAATCTATATTACATATCATACCGATTTTGCGGTATCGTACGAATGTAATAAATATCGATTATTTGTCTAAGGAATGTGAGGTAATTCGTCGTTTTGTTTATTGTACGGTAGAACCATTCAAACAATTGGCTTTCTGCTAAAAAAAAAAATGCGCCTATGTTTCGTTAAAGGTTTAACTTCCAGGCATTAGTTTCTATCATTACACAATGTGAGGGCACCTACTAACAGGAAAACGCAGCTAATGTATTGTCTGTCGTTAAATTTCAATGATCACTTTAAAAGCGTTTGTGCAAATTTGTACTAAAAACAAATCCCGTTTATAGAAGTTTACACATTTCATGTGGTCGTGTTAGTAAAACCTTATGTCTAAATTATTTAAAATAAAACCTAAATTTAAACCTATAAATCTTTAATTTTCTTGTTACGCTCATTTTACACATTCGCTCTTTCATTAAGACTCAACACTAATGCGGAGTGAAAATTGCTGTGTAGGATTTTGATAAATTATTTGCTTGTAATTACCAACGTTAAAATTGCGCCCTCTTGCTTCCCGGGCGAATATCTTAAGTATCTAGACCACGAGGACCTTGTGATTTTTCTCTACAGTAAATAGATATAATAATTATTTTGTTCGAAATAAGTTTGTTTTGAACAAAGAAGATCTAAATTTTTAATAACCACAGTATAATTATTACCTTGCCAACAAATATTTTGTATTGATGACGTGTAAAATAAAACTTAGTTCATTATTTAAGGAAATAATATGTCTTGAAGATCAAACAAAAATTATTAACTTGGTGTAAGCAAGAATTTGGTTATTCACAAGAAATTGGTTATTATTTTTTTAATCACATTGAATTATTTTTATGTAAATGATTAAGATGTTTTGCTCGGTAAGCAAGGGGTCGTGAGTTCCAATCCTACCGAGACCGGCATTTTTTCAGAAAATTTTAACGTTGATAATTACAAGGAAATTATAATTTATCAATATGCAGGATAATTTTTAAGGACATGTTATGTACATCACAGCTGTATTCACCACTTATTTTGTTACCAAATCCAAAAATATACAATTGTTTTTTGAAATAATACTAATAATATTAGTTGATGTAATATTAAATATAAGTGGATTAAATGTAGTTATCAATAGAACATGCATCTGGAAGTATTAAAGCTATCATAACATGATTCATATGTTTTCTATATCTGCATGATATCAAATTTCGCACTCTTTGCAAAATGCCAGTTTTATATACAAATTACAAAACTTTCGATTTGATTTTCGATTATTCATAAAACTCCTCTCCTTTGAAAATTATTTTTACGAATAACATTTAAAGAGAATTTACAGTAACGTACTTCTGCAGCCGCCTACTTTCCTATATTTAGCTGGTTAGAATTTAAACGTGCCGGCAGATGTATCGTTTCAATACACAAATTAGTTGTCAATTAGCGCACACGCATTGAAACTACAGCCATTTCTAAAAGTTATCTCGGTAATCTGCATACGATGTGCATATGAACAGCAAACTCTCATTAGTAATGCATTCTTGAATCCCTATGAAACGCTAGTACTTTCATCTAATGAGCAAATAAATGCACTGTTAGCATTATTATATAAGCGTCTCTTTAAACAGCACTGTAAAATAGGGCAACTTCGGTAGATTCTGACGGTTATTTTGTTTATAACAAAATTATGTCGTAAAATTAACAATAAAAAAAACGAATTTTCTTTTTTAATACTGCTATCGATAACTAAACGATCCCGTACATATTTAGCAAAAACATAGCCTTAGATTTGTGTGGTACCGAAATTACTCGAACTTCCATGTAACATTGGCACATATAGGAAATCATTTTACAAATGAAGTTGGGCGACTGTAAAGCCAACTTAAATACCAAATACTCAAAACGATTCGAAGTTCAATTCATGTAGTTTTGCCATTGTTTTGATTGACTTGTGACACGGTGCGTTGTCTTGATGAAACAAATTTTTATCTTTGCCATATGCGGTCGTTTCTTTGCAATTTCGGCCTTCAAACGCTCCAATAACGCTATATAATATTCAATGTTGATGGTATTTCCTTTCTCAAGATAGTCGATGAATATTACACCACGCACATCCCAAAATACCGAGGCCATAACCTTTCCAGCCGATTGTTGTGCTTTCGGGCGCTTTGGATAAGGTTCACCAGTTGCTGTCCACTCAGATGACGATCGTTCTGATTCCGGAGTGAAGTGATGGATCCATGTTTCATCCATTGTCACATATCGACGCAAAAATTCCGGTTTGTTATGTTTAAACATGGCCAAACACTGCTCTTAATCATCAACACGTTCTTGTTTTTGGTCAACAGTGAGCAAACGCGGCACCCACTTTGAACAGAGCTTGCTCATAGTCAAATGCTCATGCAATATAAAGCCAATACGTTCTTTTGATACGTTTACGATGTCAGCTAACTCACGCAACTTCACTTTTCGATCATTCAAAACGATTTTGTGGATTTTTTTATGTTTTCTGGTGTTACCGCCTTATTTGGACGTCCACTGCGTTCTGCATCATCGGTGTCTCTACGACCACGTTTGAAGTCAGCAAACCAACGTTTTATTGTTGATTCTGATGAAGCGGAGTCCCCATAACACTTTTAAAGCCATTGCTTCGCTTGGACGGTATTTTTTCCCATCAAGAAGCAGTGTAAAATTAAAACACGAAATTGTTTTTGATCCATTGTTTTGAAAATAACAAAAGTAGCGTAACTCTTAGCACAATAACCCACAAACTAATGAATAGAGTATCATGAAATTTTAACAGCTGTCGTTAGTACTAACTAAGAGAGAGGTGACTGCAATAAAACTAGCGTCATCTATGTGTTAGGTCCGGGACTTTTCAGCCCATGTGTTATGTGGTAACAATGCCGTACTTTTAAAGTAATTCTATATTGACAAGCAAATAAAGCATATTTTGTAGAAACACTGACCATTTGCAAAAATGATATAACACAATGAAATACAACATTACAAAACAACCTCTGATGTAAATTAATAAAATTCATTATTATGGTGCGTATTTAAAATGTTGATGAATAACAACGAATATGTAGAACTCACCACTAGGCGTCTTGCGTCAAACTTGATCTGAAACAAATAAATAATTTATTAATTTCATATTATTATTAAGGCGCGGATTGACCCGGCCCCTTTTAGATGCAGTCAGAAAGTTAATGTTGGATTGAAGGTTCAAACACGCATTACATTTTGTCCCTGAAGAAATTTGAACATATTATCCAAATAGATTGATTAATATCACCTAGAGAAACGGTATTTCTCAAATCGCCTGAACATACTCGAAAATTTTACATCCTACATTTCGGCATCCCTGAACCACCACAGTCAATTCCTATCTGCTAGGGAACATGGTTATGGGCAACATTTCGTTATTTTGAGCACATCCACAAAATAAAGTCTGCAGTGTTAAACCTTGATCCTGAAGAGACGACTGTTATCAAGAAGTCAAACAGTATTTCAAGATTCTGAGTTTGAGGTAAACTGTTCGAATAATTACAAAACACTGGTGGATGCAATATAAAAGTTGTAAGATACGTCGTCCTTATTAATAGAGGCACTCCAAATACTGAACACGCACAGATACATAATCTAACAGTGTTTGAAAAAAGATTTAGATTTTGCCAAATTAAAACAGATGTGGTGTTTCTGCATCTACAGATGCATTACATAATTACAAGCACTGTTTAATTATTTAATAATTATGCCAATATTACATCACTGGATATCGAACGATCATACAAAGTCTTTCTTTTAATACGGTGAAAGTACTGTAGAAACGTACTTAATGCTGCAGTTGTTTAGCGCAGATAAAGCAGCTGCTAACGCTGGTTAGGAGGACTAGTGTTTTATGGTGTTTCGTAGAGTATAACATATAAGTAGGTGATTATTATTTTTTATTAGCATTCTTTATTTTATTTTGCTTGAATTATGAGGGCAACCTCCGCTCGCGCCTGTAAAGAGGCACGCAAGTGATGGGAGACGGGGATACCCGGAAGGTGACCACACATTTCCCCCACTATAATATCTGTCACTTGCAACGTCAATACGCCATTTTCAGCTGAGTAGCAGGCACGTAAATATAGCTGCTACAACTGATTCTCCCGCGAAGTGCGAGTTCCGTGGTGTAATTCGTTTCCTTCAAGCAGAAGGGAATAATGCAGCTGAAATTCATTGAAGAATGAGCCGAGTATACCGCGAAAACTTCATAACGGATTGTGTTGTGCGTGAATGCTATAGGAAGTTTAACGAAGGCGGAGCCGATGTTCACGATGGAGAGGAACAAGTACGCAAGTCTGTCATGTCAATGAACCGAAAAAGTGGCTAAGAGGGCAGAGCTTTCAGAGTACAGAGGAAATTCAAAACAACGTCACGAACCATCTTATCTCACTGGCGGCAACATTCTATGCAGAGAGGATTGGAAGGCTCATCCATAGATATGACAAATACATCAATCTTCACGGCGATTATGTAAAAAATTAACCGTGTTTGTACATACCATAAAAACGGAGGTTTACCATTAGTGAATTGAGTGTGGAATTTGCTGAAGTTTCGAGATCAACTGTGTGCAGAATTGTAACGGAACAACTACACTACACTGGCGGCAACATTCTATGCAGAGGGGATTGGAAGCATGCAGAATGCATCAATCTTCACGGTGATTACGTAGAAAAATAACCATGTGTGTATATAACTTTTGGTATAAATTCATTTTGTTGTTTACACTTGTTCTTATTAGCTATCAGAGGCTGAAAAAAAGCAGTCCTCGTATTATGAAGCCGCGAAGATGTTGCATCTGGTACAACAAAGAAACGAGCAGCTCTAGTGATTAAAATATAACTTCTACGATTTAAACTAACCTAAACAATAGTATAGTCATCCATATTATGACGCATACAAGCAAATACAACTATGATCATCTTCTTTCTGCTTTTGGAAATACGTGTGTATACCGTAACGATACAATTCTCAGAAGCGTTAAGTCTCGCATAATTCCTTTGAAACTAGCGAATAACGTATTTCACGATGTGATTTACGCGAAGCATAAAATTTTTATGGCAGTCCGCATATAAAAAGGGAAAGTATGAGGAATTTGTTATGAGGGTAACGTGATGCCAAGCATTTTTTTGTGATTTATTAAATACTAACGCTTTATGTGGTCAATTTCTACATAATTTATTCTCCTTTAACGCATTTCCTCATATCACGAGGTATTCGTATTTAGCAAAAACATTTGGGTAAATAGAGCTATGACCTTCTACACGAAAAGTTGATGAATGAGTTTAAAGCGCTGGAAGAGATTCGTTTTAAAAGTGTTTTAAAAGTTATAAATACAGCGGAAGTGCCAGATAACCAAATAAATTAGTGCAGTTTCTTCATATTTCTTAAGAAACAATAATGAACTATTACTCTTCGAAACAATTACCATCACATCCAATGACTTTTTGCCAACGCGACACTATTTTTTGTATCTCGCTTTTGTAGAATTGGATTTTAAATCAAATAATTGAAAGACTACATTTATTACATCAACTCGAGTTTTAAACTGTCTACGCCACAGACAGTTGTCAAGAGACAAAAAAAGTAGTAATCGCTTGGCGAAATGTCAGGAGAATGTGGAGTATGGTAACGTTTTCCAGCCAAGTACAGCAGTTGTTTTCCCGTGTTAATCTTGCGGTATGCGATCTGGTGTTATCCTGTAGCAAAACATCACTTTTTTTTAGATGGACGAAAGAAGGCTGTTTTCGGATGAGTGCTATTTGCAGTCACTGAAGCTGTTCACAATATAATGGATTATTCAGTTGTTGTTCACCAAACAGCCAATAAAATCTTGTTTGGGTGCAAGTAAGCATTGGAAGTGTGCGGTATCGAATCAGTAGGCGAC
Organism: Trypoxylus dichotomus; assembly: GCA_023509865.1. NCBI lineage: Eukaryota > Metazoa > Arthropoda > Insecta > Coleoptera > Scarabaeidae > Trypoxylus > Trypoxylus dichotomus. The sequence goes on from CM042078.1 coordinate 42,639,849, forward strand.
AACCAACGTTACGAACGCTTAGAATTTGAATGTAGTACCAACTTTTCATCGCAGGTTAACAACTGATCAAGAAATGGTTCATTATCGTTGCGTGAAATGTTTACCAAACAAATAGTAAGACGACATAATTTGTTATCATTTGATATATGAGATGTATGGAACCTATTTGCTTAACTTCCACGTCTTTCCTAGCTGACGAAGGTACAAACGAATGGTTTCATCACTCACATTGAACGTTTCTGCAAGCTACAGGCGCAGTGTGCCTCCACAATCCGATTAAGAACCCCGTTGTGAATGATTTTGGTCTCCCAGAGCTTGCTTCATCGGTGAAGTTGAGATCTCCCGAAGAAAATTTCTTGAACCACTTCTGTGCTGTTCAATTACTGTCGGCATAATCTCCGAATGCGCTATACGTTTTTCGCGCCGCCATTGCAGCTTTAGTACTAGTAGTTCATAGTCTCGAATTAAAATTGTCTTCATTGCAATTTTCAACTATTCATATCAGGAATTAAACAATTGTTACCAAATGTGTATGTATCCAACAAAAAAAAGATTCATATTAAAATAGATAACAGATAACAAAGAGGATTGTAGAACAGTGTGTTACACTTTTTAGGTAGCGTTCACACTTCCACATGCTGGTATACATCAAATAGTAGTCCACTTTACACATTTAATTCTATTGCGCGTGCTTTGATACGGGTGCTCGATTCCCAAGACTAGACGTAACTAATATATTGTAGAATGTAACAGTAGTATTTTTGTGTACTACGAAGGTGTCTGCAAGTTATAAATATTGATATCCGGGACAACATGACGTGCAAAAATTTGAGCGTTTAGCGATTTATTAAAATTGCTGATGAGTCATGTTCTCCAATCCGCTTGTTATGTATATTACCGCAGCTGTGGCTTTCAGTCTTTAAAGCAACAGCAAATTGTAGGGATTCCTAGCGAATTTATAAGCGGGCCATAAAAATTTCCGTTAACTTCAAGTAAGCGGTAAATTGAGGACACAGTTTTAATGAGTATTTCTCGCATTGTTAATATTGCGGAGGTGCACATTACGCCCTTAATCCTATTTAACCGTTTATATTTATATATGCGACAAAAGAATGATTTATATTAAAGTAGATGACAAATAACAAACAAGTGCTATCGACCAACAACTTAAAAAGTATTCATGGTACTCTGCTGTATACAGGAACCATACCAAGTTATTTGTTTACCTGATATTATCTCCTAAAAAGGAATCTGGGAAGGATATTTTCAATTACTTTATGTAGGTGGTTTCAAGGATTACGTCATTATGAAATGAAATTGGAAACCGTTTTCCAGCACCACACCATTTTTTTTTACCGAAAAGCTGTGGAGTATAGCAAAAAGCTTGAAATATGATATTGATAAAAAAAGCTTAATTCAAATTTCAACTTCTTGAGTTCTTTAACCGGTTAAATGTAATATACAAAGTTATTCAAATGGAAGTTCTCCGTTTGAAATGTCGTTACTTTGCCAATTTTTTTCGTATTACTAAAACGATACCATAAAGAAATAGGATGTTGTTCTTAAAGGGAAAAACAAATTTAAATTTGACTACAATCGCGATGTTCTATTAATGGTAGTCGTTAGTAAGAGAATTTCCAGGAATGTTATCGATGGCATGTGGTATAGATTACTTTAGTTCTTCACGAGCTGTGGATCTACGAAGAAATATTTAACACATGGGCTGAAAAGTCCCGGTCCTAACACATAGATGACGCTAGTTTTACTGCAGTCACCTTTCTCTCAGTTAGTACTAATCTTCAAAAGATAGCTGTTAAAATTTCATGATATTCTATTCATTAGTTTGTGAGTTATTGTGCAAAGAGTCACGCTACTTTTGTTATTTTCAAAACAATGGATCAAAAACAATTTCGTGTTTTAATTTTACACTGCTTCTTGATGGAAAAAAATACTGTTCAAGCGAAGCAATGGCTTGAAAAGTGTTATGGGGACTCCGCTCCATCAGAAACAACAATAAAACGTTGGTTTGCTGACTTCAAACGTGGTTGTAGAGACACCGATGATGCAGAACGCAGTGGACGTCCAAATGAAGCGGTAACACCAGAAAACATCAAAAAAATCCACAAAATCGTTTTGAATGATCGAAAAGTGACATTGCGTGAGTTAGCTGACATCGTAAAGATAACAAAAGAAAGTATTGGCTTTATATTGCATGAGTATTTGACTATGAGAAAGCTCTGTTCAAAGTGGGTGCCGCGTTTGCTCACTGTTGACCAAAAACAAGAATGTGTTGATGATTCTGAGCAGTGTTTGGCCATGTTTAAACGTAACAAACCGGAATTTTTGCGTCGATATGTGACAATGGATGAAACATGGATCCATCACTTCACTCCGGAATCAAAACTATCGGCATCTGAGTGGACAGCAACTGGTGAATCTCGTCCAAAGCGCCCGAAAGCACAACAATCGGCTGGAAAGGTTATGGCCTCGGTATTTTGGGATGTGCGTGGTGTAATATTCATCGACTATCTTGAGAAAGGAAATACCATCAACAGTGAATATTATATAGCGTTATTGGAGCGTTTGAGGGCCGAAATTGCAAAGAAACGACCGCATATGGCAAAGAAAAAAAATTGTTTCACCAAGACAACGCACCGTGTCACAAGTCAATCAAAACAATGGCAAGACTACATGAATTGAAGTTCGAATTGCTCCCACATCCACCGTATTCGCCAGATTTGGCTCCCAGCGACTACTGGCTGTTCGCAGACCTCAAAAAAATGCTCGCCGGTAAGAAATTTCGCTGAAACTGAGGCCTATTTTGAGGCAAAAGATAAATCGTTCTACAAAAGTGGTATTGAAATGTTAGAGCGGCGCTGGAATGATTGTGTTGCTCTTGATGGAGATTACGTTGATGAATAAAGCTAATTTTGAACCAGAAAAACCGTGTTTTCTTTGTTAGGCCCGGGACTTTTCAGCCCATGTGTAGGTGTTATTATGTTTGCTATTTCCATCGTTTGTTGAATTTTGATAGTCAGTCGACGTTTCAGCAGTGCATCTTCCGCCATCAACAGGATCGATCTGAGAAAGACTATATCTTGCCAGACACTTCACTATACCCACGTTTCATCTGGCTATCTATCTCCCATAACTCAGCGGTGCGGGATTTAAATGCAGCAGTAAATTTTTGCGAGATGAATTTATGGGTTTTGACAAGATACTTCCAACTGTTTAGAAAGCATTAGTAGTAACTCCCAATCCTACAAATGTCATCGTGGTATATATACATAGATTGGACTAGACCCTATTGTCTGACGTTAATACAATAACCTCTCGTCAGATAAAACTATATTGTAAAACCACACCCTGACGAAATACACAAAAGTACGCCATCTACATGTACAACTATCACACATAACCATGAAAACAATGATAATTTGTTCAGCGCTACTAACTTGCTTAAACAACATACTTTAAATTAAGGAAATTGCTAATCTTTATCCAAGTTCAATGTCCAAATTACAAGTCTTTTACATCTACGCATATCCTACAATCTTACAAACGCAATCGCGCCAAATGGTATCCTACCTCATTACAATAGCAGGACTAAAGCCAACAACCGTATTTTTATGTAATTCACCCCCATATTCCTAGCACACTTAGGGCCGGCTATTAATCTTCGACGAGTGTGGTGCTTAATAAAACGCTGACCCCTGTAGGACGAACTGACTTTGTTTTAGCGCTTTGGGCGACAATAAATTTAACTGCAATTTTAGGTCGTGAGGTTAATTAAATTGAATTACACCATTTTATATAATCGGATAGATAGCCGCCAAAACTAACGCGGATTTATTAGTACTTTGTAAAATCTATTTTTGCTTTTTAATGGATTTCCGTGAGGTAATTCTGCTTAAAAGCTTAATTTTAATAAGACGAGCTGCGTTGAATTTTATGTTGTCATAAACCTAGTACGAGGATGCCCGCTAAGAGAACGAGTGTGTCGTAAATAACCTGCCGATCTAATATAGTTTTTTGAGTTATTTCCTCTAGTTTACAAACTTTATGCTTATACTTACTAAATATTTCAAGTAATAAAGTAAATGGACATTAGGAAACTTACCAGTTGTAACCGATAAAATAATATGACAGCATAGGTATATTTGTAACAAGGGTGGATCCCTATGCTGTACCCCTGACCCCCTTACAGTAAAACTAAAATGGATTTATATTTTCAACATCCATAATCCATGCTCACATACCGACTAAGAAAGTTCTCTTTGTTTGCTTGGTACCTTTCGAAAAGACACATATAAATCAACACCCGATTTCTTTTTTGATCAATGGTTAACATTCGGATTACCCATCTTGCCACATGATATGGTAAGCCAGTATCTTCCACAATGTCCATGAACAGAACTGGCTACAACCATAAGATGAAAATTCTGCTGGAAGAGGCTGTCCACCAACCAAATATAACGGATCCAGCGGCCAGCTGGAAAAGTCGCAAAAACCGAGATCAATGCAACCTCGATAAACGAAGAAATGTAGAAACTAAGATGTGCGTGACACCAAGGAAACTCATTCAAATGCCCTAGTCAATTGAAACCACATGAAGAATAAGTAATAGCTTACGTGAATTATGCAGATCATTTCTCTGAAATAGGGAATGAGAAGAAATATTGATTGCTTGCTTTTGTATTTTTAAGCGAATAAATATGAAGCGCTCAAATAACTTTTGTGTCTAGTAGTCCATCCTAATAAAAACTTGTACTATTTCCAGTTGTATTAGTTGTTAATTCGACAGAGTATTCGTTCAGATGCATAGCTGACAGGAACCTGTTAAAATTGTTTTGTGTGTATGCAATTTAAAAGTGATTCAGAACGATTTTTTACTATACAACACAAACCATTCGTGGTTGAATCTTACTTTCGAAATAGACATAAGATTAAGGAACAATGGCAGTATTCTCTTGAAGATTGTTTAGAAAAATTTAGAAATGAGTTTGCCAATATCGTCTTTGGTTACGATAGTTTTCAACGCACACTTAAATATTGCATTAAGGTTTTCAGGAAAACAAGGAGTGTTAAAAAGAAATGAGGCAGTGATTATCAATATAAGAGAAATTATAAAGACCGAACATGAATTGCCACCAAGGTCTTATGATATTACCCCTGTGACTTCTTTTTATGACCTTTCTTAAAAAACTCAATTTATCGGGTACAAATACCCGATTTTGCAGACCTTCAAATCAGATTGGCTAAAGGAATTCACGAAAATGGTATGGTCCTAAAAGACGTTTTTTCCTTTATTAGAAGAAGATATGAGAAAGTACTCTAATAAGGTGGAGGCAACTTTTTCAAAAGATTTTCACAACATCTGCTTGTTTGTTGAAAATAAACATGTTTCATTCAATTACAAATTTTCATTTTATGATTTTGACTTTTATCATGTTATTCAAAATGCTTATGCCGAACAAAATTCATATTAAGGGTTTCAGTAACACGCTAAGACATAATTATAATTTCAGAGGCTACTTTCAGATAAAACTTATTTGGACGCATGTTATATTTTAATTCTTTCGTCTTAAAGTTAGTTTGACCTCTTTTTGCAGATAAACAAACGGTCTTGAAACAACAAGAAGAATTGAAGGTGGACGATAATTTTCTACATTTTCTTCATAATAATAATTTAGGACATGTTTAAGATAGTGGAGAAAGATAATTATTTATGGTGTCTTGCATCGGACAACATATATCGTTTGCAACATATATATTTTTACAGCAATTTTACTGAAGCCTACCAATCGTGTATTATTTAAACTGTTATTGAGGCTAACAATTTCTATATCAATAACAGGAATGATGAACATGGATCTGTCCAGATTCCAAACATTCGACATATCTTGGGCTACGTTTTGTGGACTGTCACTGTACACTCGATAAACTAGGCTTGGCTATTTGTTTGGCACAGTCGAATTTATAGTTCATAAAAATACTATCTTGAATCATCCACTTTTTTTAATAATCGCGTTACTATCTGCTTTGTGATAGTTTTGTGAGGGCGGGCATTACCGTGCAGCAAAATCACTTGATCAGATTTTCCTTCTTGAGCGAGGATTTTAAAATGATGGTGTTTCTCATAATAAATTTCAGCAGTCATCGGTTAAATTCAGCGGAAGCACTTTGTAATAGACGACGTCTTCTTCGGTTTACCAGATGCACAACATTAGCTTATGCAAATGCCAATTTTTGCTTGACGAGTTCTCTTTTTGTTGTCGTTGTTCTTCACTTAAGATATCCCTAATATGCTCTTTCAAGGGCACAACATCACATCCACACATCATAGACTTATGCGTTAACCCAATACCCAACAAAATATACAATACTACAAAAAGGTACAAATAACCATAGAGTAAAAGGAATAACTGCAAATACAATTCTGTTTCATAGAGACAATGCAACGATACAAATTCTACAAAAATCCTAGATTTTGTAAACTTCTCGGTTTTGAATTCAAAAATGAACTAGCTACATAAATCAATTCCTTCCATTTTCGGTCTACCGAAACGTACATATTTATGAACTATTGCTAATCTAAGATACATCATTTATTATCAATATCTAGTTAACTGACATTCATATTAATTAAATATGCCTTCATTTGCATATTTTATATTACATTCTATCCTTCTTTTAAACCGCAAAATTTAAGTGTTATGTCTATTTCGAAATACATACTTTCTAATGTTTCTAATTATTGTCTCCATACACGAAGTAAATAGCACTGTTGTCCAGCATATTACTACCTAGTTTTGGGCTTATATCTGTTGATTTGATTTTTAGACCCTTTGAATGAAGCCACTGTTGCAAGGTAATACATGCTGTGTCTGTTGATTAATATTATTTTAATTTTATATTAACGGTTGTAGTCATTGTGTTGTGCGTGATCTTTGTTAGAACAATTGCTTTCGTAAGTATGGCACAATGCTTTTTTTTATAATATTTTATGGTTTTGTTATAATATATTCGAGTGAGCTTACTCAATTCGAGCTTTACTCTACAGATTAATTAAACAGATTTGATTATCGATTTTTTATATGCAAACCAATTAAAATTATACTACAAAGTTAAAATCGTTATACCTTCTTGGAAATAAGCAATAAAGTTAGTCAATGTTTACAGATAAGCAAAATCAAATAAAGAAATACACGAAATGAAAGGACTTTTTCTCCGCTCATTTTGTAGGCAATTGATATCAATAATTTCTGAAATATATGCAATAAACATAAAGTCTACATATGTAGGTTTGCTTTGAAATAAAGGTGTATATATACATATGTTCATGTTTCCTCTATAAATAACAGTTATTAAAATTTACTACGATTTTCATCACAGGATGCCGGAAATTGTATACATGTGTAAGTTTATATGAAGGATAAAGTAACACATTTTTATGTATATTATTTATGTGCAGACATAAATATCATCCGTATACATCGCTAAGGCGTTACATAAGTGGCTTTCATAAGAATGCACATATTTATAGTGTTTATTATCCAGAACGAATCTAAAATACATTGTAGGAAAGATTGTCCGATAGTGCAACATGATAATATACTCCCTTGCGTTTCATAATACTTTCAAAAGAAACCATACTTTTAAGGTCATGTGAACGCTGTTTTGCGAGGGAAAAGTTACAAAAAAAATACATAAACTGAGTTGCAGTAGATACATATGTATACTGTAAACTCGTCCTACAACATACTGAAATAATTCCATACAGTACAAACTAGTATTTAATCTTTAGTAAATAAACGTATACTTCTACATTTTTTCTACAAAAGCCATAAGCACATCTACGACATGTGCCCTTACTTCTTTTAAGAGAAGAGGATAGGCGAAGTGTTACGCAAAGACATCGTTCTCCTATTTCTCTTTTCACGGCTCTTCTTTCATACCTCATACTTGCAACCTCGGTACACAAGTTTAGCTATATGCTCCTAAAGCTCCAATCCTCCCTATTTATGGTACTAGTAACGCTCTCCGCTTATGAAAAATACCGTATAAGATTTGGCAATCGTTTCTTGTCGTCACAATATCAATTCCAAAATTTAAGAAGGCAGGTTTTTCTAAGAAAAAAGAAAGCGAAACTAAATAATTTTTGCAAGTCAGTTACGGAGATCTTATGAACTTGAAATGTCAAAAACTTAAACAAGCTTGAAGTTAAGAAAACCTGGCAGTATTTAAGGAGAATGGAATATTTCCAGCTGATGATGAATATCTGTCGCATATTCTTACCTCTCAATAAGAGTAGTGTCTATAAAATCAAATTACCCAATTTAAAATAGTTGATAAAGCACAAGTTGTAATACGATGTATTGGTTTGCATGTCCTGGATAAATTTGAAGGAAGGTAAGTAATTTTTAATGACATTATACGTTTCAGTTTATCAATTTATAATTTTAGGTGCTTTCCGTTGATAGATGTAATAAATTCAACTTTTTCAGATTGGGATCAGTAGTTCAATTATAAAATAGCCTACATGTGAATTGACTTCAGGTGTCGTGCGTTCGAAATACACAGCTGTCATTGTAATGGTCATACATTGTTGGGCGGGTTCGGTATGCACCGAAGTGACCATTCGTCTTTGGTAAAATAATTCAAGGTGTTTAACGTCTTATAGTGATAGGGTGAAATAATACGACCATGAAATACCTTCACGCAACATACTATTCCTACACCTTAAGATAGCTCAGTTGGACCCCTCACCGCACCAACTCCATTTTAGAATGTCAACACAATCATTCAATACAATTGGGTCAAGCATGGTGGTCAAACAATACCGGAGAATGGTATTGTAATGTTTGCAGTGCATAGTCCAAGAGAAGTAGTTGGCATTCCATCCCTTTGATCTTTCTACTTCGCATATGTGGAGTCGCGATTGCTTTATGCTGTTGTGTCTTCGGGCTCGTCGCCGGTAGTCAGAGATCTATTTGTGACACAGAAGTGCGTGACCAGATGTATGGTGGGTGTATCTTCGCGTGAATCTTGTCACCCAATATTTAAGGAATTAAGCATATTACCGTTATGGTCCTTATATATTTACGAGACTTTAATGTTCTTCTTTTTAAATCACCAAACCCATTTTGTTCGTAATCGGTTGTCCCGTCCGTAACGGTCGCCATGAATACAAGGAACTCCAATAATTTGCACGTTTCAATCCATAAAACATCCCTCTACGAGACAAGTCTATATTACAGCGTCATTAGGTATTACAACAAATTACAGGATGCTATCAGAAATTGTAGTGCTACAAAAGATTTTCAAGATAAATTAAAAACCTTTATTTATAGCCGTAGTTTTTATTGCGAGTACGAATACTTACGCTGCACGTACTGATCTTTGGTCTGTGCAGTCATAATCGCCATCTATGACGTTTCTTTTTTTGAGAGAGAACGTACTGTATACATATTTTCTAATTATATTCATAATTTTATTTATATACGTTTTTGCACACTCACTGTTTTATATCTACACTTTTCATTTTATTTATATAATAGTATACAATGATGTATAGAGTTAATATGACAATGTCATGCAGGAAGACAAATAAAATATTATCCGAAGTCGGGATTCATCGACTGCGCTCTTAGTTATATTCGACGAGTGTTAATAGATTTCTTAATCGATTTCGGACAATAGAATACACTGGCATTATTACTAAATGTATTGTTTGCAATATCAACATTTTACCGTACAGTATTTTTTTGGATAAAAGAAATGTTAATAGCATATAGCACTGGTTAAATGCGCAACGAGATATACGATACCATAATTTTCTATATAACTTTATTTGAAGACAGTAGAAAATTTCGGAAGTTTTTTGTGCAATACCTTCCGGAATAGAGATTGCCAAGAGGTCAACTACAGTATAAGTCACACCGGAGCAAAAGCGAAATCAAGTGATCGTTTCGATGGAGTATCTGGCCAGAGTCGAACGCAATCCAAGCGATATCTTCATGCGTTTCGTAAACGAGAATGAGACTTGGATCCACCACTACATACGGGAGACTAAGAGACAGTCGAAGCAGTGGACTTTTCCAGGTGAATCGGCTCCGAAAAAAAGTAAAAACCGTTCCATCGACCGGAAACACCATAGCGACCATTTTTTTGGGATTCCACGACTATCTGCAGAAGGAAAGGACGATCACGAGGCAATACTACAGCGATTTATTAACCTGATTCGATGCAGTATTCAAGGAGAAACCCTCCTTTGTAGCGGAAAAAGTACTTTTCCACCACGACAATGCACCGGCTCATTTATCCCGCATTGTCGTGTGCAAATTGAATGAGCTGTGCTATGAATTAGTCTCTCGTCCTCCATATTCACCGGACCTATCCCCCGACAACTTTTCCCTATTCCCAAACCTGAAAGAATCACTGGGAGGAATGAGATTTGCCTCAAATGAGGTCAACACCGCTACAGATGACTATTTGGCAGACCTCAAAATATCATACTTTTCCGACGGCTTGAAGGGAGTGGAGCACCGTTTGAAAAAGTATATTGATCTTCGAGGAGACTATATCGAAGAACCAAGAATAAAAAGCGTGTTTTTCTTGTCGATTCCGGAAACAGAGGTCGCCCTCGTAAGTGTTAATAATGAAAATGTGTTCCCGGTCGCTATTAATAATTTCTGTGCGTCCACGTGAAATAATTGCTATATGATGGTCATTCACATTTAATGTTGTAACATGCATCTTATTCTAAGGAAAACCTCCAATATATGAAAAATATTTGAAATAGTTTATGATGTAGAAATAATAGACAAGGGTTTCATACGACTCTGATATATTGATGTAAAAGAATAACGCACTACCTAATTAATTGTATAAAACTGTTTTGGAAAGTAATCTTTCACTTTATTGTATTGCAACTACAGAGCAAATTGAAGTTTCTAAAATTTATTTGAAAATATCGACAACTGTATAATTGAATGGCTAGCGTTTCGTCAGAGAAAATCGTTAAAATATCACGTTTAAAACATAATTGAGAGGATAATATTTGGTCAGAAGAACTACAGTCATAGAGAAATTTGCAAAAAGTGGACTCGCAAAGATAACAATAATTACCAAAAAACTATCCACAGATAGAGAATAAACTAAAATTTAAAAGTATACAAAATCATCTATTAGATTGTCTAAATTTTAAAAGAGTAAAAAAAATTTTCTAATAAATTCGTAAAGCGTTTCTAACATACCGATAAACACAACGTATACTCTCGAATTTACGAGGGCGAATGTCCTGGGTAATAGTTACTTGAACAAACGATACGACATCGTAAAAATTCCGTATTTGAAAATATATCGCGCAACACCAACTTGCAGAGTATTTCCATCTTATGCTTCTTGTCGACGAATGAAATGCTTTTGCATCCAAGCGTGTACATAAATGTTCACCCTGTGCAGAACCTGCAAATGATGGGCCCGAGTATCGCTCACTATGCAGTCTGCTTGTACGCCACTTTACTGTATTTCACGAAAACGCTACGGTCACATGATGGTATCAGCGAAAATTATATTGCTAGCATGTGAAATTGACTTGATGCTTGCCAAAGAGGTACATTGCCATTGCATTTAGCCTCTAGTTACTACCGTAAGAAAAGAAACGTCTCTCTTTAAGAAATATCCTGGTTGAAAATGGAATAAGGTACGGAGATATCTCCTACGATATTTTAAATCTCCGTGAACGTGTGTGCGTACAAAAATAGCACACATTTTATGCCTGGAAGGTATATTGTAGAACATAGTTTGAAAGCATATCGTATTATGCGATGGAAGGCTTTTTAAATAAGAAAATACATACGATATTAGAACGATAAACCTGTCAAAATGTCAAGTACAAACAAAGTAACTCGAGTAATATGTGTTAACTGCACTCTTCAATTTATTTGAGGCGAATTGGATGATTTACCCTTAGAACTAAATGTTTTGCTATTAATGATAATAATAGTAATAATAATATTTTATTGCCCAACAGATAAAGCAAATATCCAATTACAGGGAGAATATAATAAAATAAATGTGCATATGCAAAACCAATTACTCGGGAGTAAACCCAAAACTAACCAAAAAAAGGCTGATCGAATTACAACATACTTATATTAAATTACAACTATCGACGCCCACACCCAAAGTACTTTAAAGTAACTGAAAAGAAATCACTAGTTGTTAAAAAAAGAAATGAGGAAAGAACAAAGAAGAATGAATTTCTTCTAACAATAAGTATAATGCATCTGCGGCTTGCATAATGCCAAAAGAGATAGCAAGCAGCGCAGGTATGTATATCTAATACACCAGTATCCATAGAATCGAAACCATTACACATCCTATACATTAGGGACCTAATGGCTGTGTTTGTTCTAGATGCCTAGCTATCAAATACATTTGTTTGACTGGATCCCAGATGTAGAGCTATAAAACTACTTTGACTCAACAATTCAGAGACATCAAGGCAATTGTTAAGTAAACTACATAAGAATTTGCATTCAGTTTGTTTTCTGCGTAGTTCTAAGAAGTTAATATGAATCAATTAAACAAAAGCAAAATAAAGCTGAAGAATGGCTGTCATAGAAGAAAAGGGTCGTGTAGTATATATGATAAAACCCAATATACTCAGCCCCAATGCACAAATACTAGACACATGCCCTGTAAAGGTGAGTTTCGTAGATGACATCCAAAACTCTCATAGAGTTGCCTCTAGGAAAAGAAGGTGTAGCCAATTGATAAGTGTAGATAATTGGAATTGTCTTACGAGAGTAGGTAACAATTTTGCGTTTGTTCGCATTAACTGTTAGCTTGTTCTTGATACATCACAGGTGGAATATATTAAGTTGGCTTTGCAAATAACCACAATTCTTTGAATTATTAATTGTAATATATAATTTTAACTCATCTATGTTCAATAACTTTTGACAGTTCAGTTGATCACGCAAATCATTTATAAATATAAGGAACAAAAGTGGACCCAAGTTACTCCCTTGAGGAACTCCTGAGGTTCACGTGAAGCAATCAGATTCAGTGCCCACACAAGTCGCAAACTGTCTTCTATCAAGAAGATACGTTTGGAATAAAGACAAAATCGAACGGATAAACACGATATTTTCTTTTTATTTTAATTTTTTGTTAATAAGCAGGGTGTGGTCAATTCAATCAAAGGTTTTTGTCTGGTCGGTATATACAACATCTGCCTGCTTTCTAGCATCTGCACTGTCAGACAAATATTGAGTAATTGTAACAAGATTAGTTACTGTAGATCGCTGAGTAACGAAATAGTGCCTGGTTACCTGAAATCCAGGGTCTAACTTGAGCATAAATATACTTGTATAAACGTTTCTCTAAAGCAAAATTACTGATGTTTTAGAAAAGTTTAGAGATTTATGTTTAAAAAAGAGTTATGGAACTTGTTTGGTATTATACAACAACGGTTATGATTCAGACGTTGATTTAGCATTTCTAGTAAGACTTGAGTATTCATAACAAATTCAGTGACTTCACAGGTATAGCAGTAAACTCCACTCACACAAATAAATTAATTATGCGGAACGCAGCGTTTCGGGAGCACGTGGGCTCCATTGTCAACAAATGTTACCGACTGAAAGTAAAGCTGTATCACACATGTAAATTATTTTCACGCAGGCTCTAAAATTTCTAACCATATGACTATTTACAATCTACTAGGTGGCCTCATGCCTTTTCGGGAAGGATGGACCGAAAGCGAACCGTATCATTTAACAGGGTCTATGGTAATAAATCCATCAAACTCGAGTGTGCAATTGGGGTGGTTCTCTGTTCAATAAGTTTCCGTTCTTTTCATATATACCGTTTCGTACGCGTCTAATTCTCTATACGAGTTCACGTTTTTAAGTAGTGTCAGATTTTTAAATCAATCTTATGTCCGGATTTTACCATATGCTCTGCTACGCTTGATAGTTCTGGTTTGTCGAAACGATAGAGTCTAATATGTTGTTTGAACCTCGTTTCGATACTCTTTTTTGTTTGTTCAATATAAACTTTCTCACAATCATTGCATGCGATTTGGTATATTCCAGACTTTTTATCATCTCCGGTTTATCTTTGGGATTCTAAGAGATTCTTTAAGTTGTTTTTGACACAAAGACACGTTCATGTTTAGTTGTCGGAAAATTTTACTTAACCCTTTTACTGTTGGGTGAAAAGGAAGAGTTATAAATTTCTTGTTACCGGTGTTTGTTGATGTCAAAGTCGTGGAATTTCTGATGTGTTGTTTGTATTGGACCTTCCTTAAAATACGGTCGACATATATAGAAGAGAAACCATTGTACCTCGCTACATCTTTGATATATTTTAATTCTTTGTCATACCTGCTCTTGTTTAGCGGAAATCTTACGAGTCTATTGACCAGAAAACTAGACTAGACTAGACTAGACTACAAAAATAGACTCGTCAGATTTCCGCTAAACAAGAGCAGGTATGACAAAGAATTAAAATATATCAAAGATGTAGCGAGGTACAATGGTTTCTCTTCTATGGATGTCGACCGTATTTTAAGGAAGGTCCAATACAAACAACACATCAGAAATTCCACGACTTTGACATCAACAAACACCGGTAACAAGAAATTTATAACTCTTCCTTTTCACCCAACAGTAAAAAGGGTTATAAATTTTCCGACAACTAAACATGAACGTGTCTTTGTGTCAAAAACAACTTAAAGAATCTCTTAGGGAATCCCAAAGATAAACCGGAGATGATAAAAAGTCTGGAATATACCAAATCGCATGCAATGATTGTGAGAAAGTTTATATTGACAAACAAAAGGAGTATCGAAACGAGGTTCAAAGAACATATTAGACACTATCGTTTCGACAAACCTGAACTATCAAGCGTAGCAGAGCATATGGTAAAATCCGGACATAAGATTGATTTAAAAATCTGACACTACTTAAAACGTGAACTCGTATAGAGAATTAGACGCGTACGAAACGGTATATATGAAGAACGGAAACTTATTGAACAGAGAA
The DNA here is from genome assembly GCA_023509865.1 of Trypoxylus dichotomus. Classification (NCBI taxonomy): domain Eukaryota; kingdom Metazoa; phylum Arthropoda; class Insecta; order Coleoptera; family Scarabaeidae; genus Trypoxylus; species Trypoxylus dichotomus. The sequence goes on from CM042078.1 coordinate 42,654,908, forward strand.
CCACCCCCAATTGCACACTCGAGTTTGATGGATTTATTACCATAGACCCTGTTAAATGATACGGTTCGCTTCGGTCCATCCTTCCCGAAAAGGCATGAGGCCACCTAGTAGATTGTAAATAGTCATATGGTTAGAAATTTTAGAGCCTGCGTAGAAAATAATAATTTGCATGTGTGATACGATTTTTACTTTCAGTCGGTAACACGGTTGACAATGGGAACCCACGTGCTCCCGAAACGCTGCGTTCCGCATAATTAATTTATTTGTGTGAGTGGAGTTTACTGCTATACCTGTGAATTGTACATCCACACAGTCCTTGCAATCGTCATTAAATTCAGTGACCTTCCTTTGGCTCGGGAAAATTCCTCGTGGAAAAATGGAAAAACTGTTTTGTCATTTCCATGATAAGGAAAATTACATTATTCATTGCAAAACAGTAAAGCCTCACAGAAATCTAGGTATGAGAATAACAAAGCTACACGGAGGTATAAAATTTATTCAGTAAAAATCGTAGCGCTATATGTAAAATGAAATATTGAACAAAGACGAAAAGCAAAATATGTTTTGAAAAATTTCACCAGAAAATTAATTTTGGCGATAAATGTCGCTTCTGGCTTAATGGTCTTGTAATTAAGCAGAACTACCGTATATGATCTGAAAACCAACTAAAAATGATGCATGAAAAAGCATTGTATCTACTTAGACTGACTGCCTGGTGTATGCTCTATATGGAGCAGCTGGACCTTGCTGTTTTAAAGATGCTAGCAACCGCATTGCTGTGAATGGATTTCTCTGTCTCAATGTTGACTGGATTTCTGTTACCCGAATTGGATGTTTTCAGCTTAGATGACATGTAATTTCAACAAAATAGTACCAGAATGTCATTTACATTGTCATGACAGTATAGCATGTCATTTAAAAAATCACGTTCTGTAGTAGAAGTTTGGTGCATCTGTTTATTTCTACTTCCATCCGTGGGGCTATATTAAGGCGTTAGCTTATGCTACCAAACCAGCAATATTGAAAATTCACGTTGAACGTGTCATTGCTAATATTCAACCCAATTTATGGGAAAAAGTCATTCAACGTTGTATTCATCAGAGTACTTTTTGTTAGCGCTTCCATAAAGGACATTTGAATGACTTTGTATTTGGTCGAAAATTGTATTAACTGTACTTTATACGATTATAAATAAAATTAATCTTGAATTTCCTACAATGCTTCGGTTTTATCCCTTTATAACAGTGATATGCATAATTATAATATTAGAAGCATAAATATTTTCAGATGACTTCTCAATAGAGAATCTAATAGCATTTTAATTGCTTCTTACGGTTCTTGTACATCCATTTACGCAAGCAGTTAAAATCGACTTGGTTAAAGTATTACGGTGTAGTTATAACTCCATCATAGTGAGAAGAATGTTAGCGAAGCACAAAATTATACGGTGTTAAAACTTTTCAGTTCCGATGAAAAAGTTTTTCTTTTTAACACTGGAATTTTACCGGTGCGGTGTAAAATTGAATTTTATCCATCCCGATGTAAAACTTTCTTTTTTGGAGTTAAAATTTACCGCTGATTCTCTATGCTTTTGGAATTCTCTGCCACAGTATAAAAAATTCACCGTTTTGGTGTCTTAGTTACTTTCACTTCAATATGAAAATGTCTTTCTCCAGATAATCGTTATTAATCTGTTGAATGTGAAGTTAATTTTCTTCATTGGAATTCGTATCCCATGGACCATGAAACAACAATATAAATTTGCTACTCATTAACATAGGAGTGCTTTGTCTACTAATGACATGGTTTCCCTCTAAATATTAACGACGTTATTTTAGCATTTTTGAGGTGAAAGATTAACTATAGTACAATGTTAAAATGCTATTAATTGTAACATATTCTACGCCTTTTCGAATACGATACTACAAAGAAACGTGCCTATCATGTTGCTCCATTAACACAATGTTAGTTCTTAAAAGTTACTTCCGTTTGAGATATTCACAGAGTTTAACTACTTGCTATTTAGTCAAGTTTTATCACATACAGTTTCGGTTTTACAACCAAAGGAGAAAACTTGATTTAATTTCAAGAGTAAACTCCACTTAACCAGCAACTATCTTATCTTGCTTAAAATATTTTTACGAGTAGGATCCAATGAAATGAGGATATTGGCGTAACAAATCACGCGGTCCATTATTCACTGCATGCTTAACTTTTTAAGTCTACTTTCTTCTTTTCATTGAATTTAATTTCTTTCGTAGAACTAGTCTTTATTTGGTGCAGCAAACATACTGTTTGCTTTAAACACTCACAACCCGTTCGCCCCTTACGGAATGTTGTCCTCTCTTTCTGTCGACAGACAGTTTGTGTATGTACATCTCTTTTCAACCTGGGCAAAGTTGCGCGATTTTGTACTAGTGACTTGGTTTGACAGCTGCATTACCAACAAATAAGTTGGTATTTACGTTTTACTTATTGGTGTCAGCTGTTCTGTATTAACTCGAAAAACCTTGTGCCTGCATTTTATCAACGTTTTAAATACCTGAAAAAACATCACTTAAGGTTACTTACACCATGACCTCTATGTTACCGATTCAACGTGCTGACCACTACACCACAAGACTGAATGTAAGTTCAAATCACTTGAAATACCTAGATGTCACAATGTCTGTGGATATATATATCGTAATACCTCAGCAGGCACAATATTATTATATTAACATATATACATTTATATTATATCATTGCAGCACTATTCTCAATAATTAAATCAGTTTACTAATCTTATTATAGTCTTTTGTTAGAATCAATTCTAAAAGAAAAAGAAATGCCACATTCGTAAATTATATTTTAATAAAAGCCGTTTCATATAATTTGAAAAATATAGAAGTAACTTAAATACTATTATATAAAATAATACTGTAAGAAATATATATGAAAATATTGGTTGTGTTCTTCATATAGCCAACTGCAGAGTTTGAAACATCCTAGGAAATAATTTTGACGCAATGTGGCAACCACGTTCGCACTTTCCATTGGAACCGTACAGAGTTTTAAGGTGCGAACAAGCTATAAAGATTAATATACATATACGGTTTAAATGTGTCAACATTAAATCCAAACACTCACAATTAAATGCACTCCCAGTATGCAGAAAAAACTAGTATCTTCGTTTTTATTATTATCTTTCGGTAACTATCTGGGTTCTTATTGTTAGAATGACAGTTAATTTGCAATGACCCTCCAAGTGAACGTCAGGAATGTAATAATGACTACCACACAACAAAGATGGCAAAAATCAATTAAATTCCTTCATTATATTTTCTTGAAGTGATATCATTCTATGTTTTATTATTGTAATAGGTACTGTGTCAATACGTTTTCCAATTTTGCGTGGGCTGTGAAATACAACAGATTCCATTAACTCAGGGGATAAACGTACACAAACTTATCTGTAGTATGTCTTACAGCAAGTATAAGGTTCCAAAAGGGAAGCGGAGTAGCTCTAAGACATAGCTAGTAGAGCAAAACCTACAATAACAAATACCTGCGGTACGTTTAACAATGCAGTTCCTAGTTGTCGTTTCTGGCATAGTTCCATCTAATAGTTTGGATAAGATCAGACGAAGATTGCTTTGCGTTAGATTTATTAGTTTAACATTTTCTGAATATGTTTATAAATTGTAACGATAAAGCAGAAATTTGAGACGATAAAGCAGAAATTTGAGACGATAAAGCAGACCGTATATTATTCCCTATGTGTATGTACATATAAACACTTACTTCAAGACATTGTTAATTAATTAAATTAAATTAAAATTTCTGCGAAAATTATTTCTAATGATTCCATATAATTTTCGACATGCTCATTAGAATAGTAATTTATAAATATATTTTAAGTGTATTCTGACTAACTAGATATAATGGCAATAGCATTTGCAGCCCAACAGTCAACACCATTATACTGTACTTCAGTGACATAAAACCATTTTTAACCCAAACGTCACACCCATAAACCCATAGGCAAATATGTTACGTCCTGATGTCCGTATTTGCATGGAACAATTGCCTAAGAAAACAATTAAACACATCACTGTCTGAGACTGTCTGATTGTATTTACTGCTCATGTGTGTGACAGGAGATCTAAACATTAAATTAGTGTGTGCCGACATTATATTGTGTACCGATGCTGTATAGAAAATTGCGACGTTTCGTGCAGTTACTCTGTGGTAACCTGTTCAGTAGAAACGCGAAGTGAATCTTGTTATGCAGTAATTTGTACAGAAAGGAAAGATAAGCGGTGCTATTTCTTGATTCTAAGGTGGTCAAAGTGAAGGTATTCGATAATGTATAGTAAGGGAAACGTCGATATGGGTAAATATTGTCTATTTTAAACCATAGGTTCTTAAGAAAACGCCTTTGCACATTTTCGATTGCTATTTTATTTACATTACAGTATGGATACCAGATTATCGTTCTATATCCGAGTTTAGTACGTACAAAGGAAAAAATAATGCTTTTGGTGGAGAAGTGCTAGTAAACATTTTTGTGCTTCATAAAATGAAATCCATACTTCTTGTTGCAGAAGAAACAATTTCTGCTGCATAATCGATAAAAGCCGTTCATCAAATACTACTTCAAGGTCTCTATTTTTAGTGCAACGCCACAGTACTTTAGTATCAACGGAGTAATTAAACATAATCGGATATTTCTTTCTATAAAAAATATGTACTTTACATTTAGCCAGATTTATATTTAATTTATTTCATATACACCACTCAGACACTAATTCTAAATTATGCTAAATAAATCGTTCCCTCAAGTTGTGATAATGCTAAAACTAGAAGGAAATGCTTACCACTTAAGCACAATAATTATTAAAAATAATTTAATGCTAAATCATTTTTATACAGTGGGTGTTTTTAAATGAACAATCATATTGCTAACACATTGATCCTGGAAAAACCATAACGAGAAGTAAGAGTAAGAAGTAAAATTGCTCCGAAATATCCAAAAACTGGATAAACAAATTCGGAAAAACTACTAGCATATTTCTAGTATAAGACACAATCAGTTGTTTAGCTTTATGACACACGAAATACAATCTACATATTTTTAAAGAGAATGTACATTTTCTTTGTGCCTTTATTAAAAGAAGTCGTCATATCAAATATGTAGTACATTTTGTACTCAAAAAAGCATTATTTGCTTTCCTTCTTTATTATCACATTATTGGTTCACCCTGTATATTTTACGGAGATTATGGCTTCATTCAAGTATACGGCTTTTTACTATAATAAAGTATATAAAGTTCCATACAAACTTGAACCACGTTGACATCACCAGCTACTTTCATCTGTAATGGACATAGTCTGTTCAAATATGTCGATGGACTTTCCAAAAAGAAACTATAAACTGCATGGGTCCATTTGCGAATTTTCTTTCTAAATTTCCGAATACCCTTAGCTAAATTTCTCGCAGATTCATAATTACACTACACAAGACAAAATTATGGCATCTAAATTCAAACACATTTGTTTTAAAAACTCCCTTAGACCTCAGATACTTAACCTTATTGTAATTTTTAAGTAAGAGGTATTGCATTCATAAACTAGTAGCATTACAAGATGTTAGTCAAAAAACTAGTAAAAACCGAATTATAATGTGTGAGCATGGCGAATTTTCAGAAAAGTTAGTTTGCAGAGCTGTGGTATAAATATTAATTAATAATAATATTTATACAAATTTTAAGACAACTAAACTCAAAGCTACTACTTTAATAAAAATATTACACAACATATCTGTTACGTAACACCGAATATGTTGATATGAAGTTGCAATTAATAATCTAATTCTTATATTCTCTGTGACAAACGACAAATAAACTATAATATGTACATAAATAAGACTGAACGAAGTGAACATCTACGGACACGGAACTATCTAAATCTGGAACACATAAAAGTAGAGAAGCTCGTAGCTTCAGCCTAGGCCGATTGCAATCGATCGTTATAACGCTTCCTTCGGAACTGTCAAAAAACGAAATAGATTGATTAACAACAGATTTTCCGATATCTCGGAATACAAAATAATAATAAGCGAACATCGCAAATGTTTTATCATTGCTATTATAGAAAACTCAACGTACAATCACAGCAATTAAGTGAAGGAAACTAATCCCGTGTAGATATTGGTATATCGTTGTGAACTTTTCACATCACACGCTGCTAATTTTTCATCGCGAAATGGGCACATTATAAAACTTTCGTTCAAGCTGTAATTGGGAACCGTTCCTGAATCGAAGATAAGCTTCCATAAAAAATCAATATCAGGATTTTTTTTCTATATATCCCGCGTAGTTATCATTAGATGCCCTTATCGGTTGGTGTCTCATGGGAAATTAATCTATTTTGAACCTAATCATACCTATTTATAACCTACCTATAGTACAGAGAATATGTGTGCGCGGATGTGTGTTGTAGATGTATTTGATAATAATTGAAATCGTAGAATTCAAAGAAATCAATAAAGATTTATTTAATACACATTTTATATAATACATTAGACTTTACCCTTCCATATACAATACGCGTCAGCGAGCTATGATGTGACACTATGAATTTGCCTCTCCCACAGTATCTACTAACGCTCGCTTCCGAAACCGTCCTAACCCAGCTAGTTCATTCACTCCGGTTCTAAATGACGAACGATAATATAATCATAATACAATATACGGAATAGTTTATACGTGGAAGATATAAAATTATTGGTAGTATATCCGGGTACGACAATAAATTTTAGACACGGTTTATTTGATAGTACCATTAAAGACAATTTTGTTAGTCTGATAGATTATAATAACGTTAGTTGTCTATAGACAAACATCCTCATTTTGGATATTTAATCACATAAAATTAAAATGGAAACGAATTGAATTCATCATTGAATGAATTAAGCGGTGAATAATTTTTTAACTGTTCGCAAGTAGGCAGATAATTTTTTTCGAATTATATATTTTTTTAATCTTTCGTCCTTTATGCCTTGCAGTGTCGGACTACCATTCTCTTATTTTTGTCTTCCACAGTTTCCTGTTCTGAGCCAGTTGTTTGGTTTCAATCTTCCCATACTTCTTTTTTGTAATTTTCTATACATTTTTCCTTTCCAGCTGTTTCGGGGTCTACGTTTTTGTCTGTCTTTGTCCTCTGTTCTGGCTTCAAAAATCCTCTTTGTATATATTGTATATATCCATCCCAGTTATCACTCCTAAATGATTATTTTTATTGGCTTGATATTTAGACTATTAGTGATTGTCATGTTTCTGATTTTGTCTTCTTGTTACCTCTTCCTTTCTTCTTAGAAATCTCATTTCTATGACCGGGACTTTGCTTTTAATTCTATTCGTGGTTGTGCATGACTCGCTGCCATATGTTAATGTTGATCTGACCACTCTTTTATACACTTCTCGCTTCATTTGTTTTGGTATTTCTTTTTTATCTAGAAACATATTTCTTAATGTATTATATATTTTTGCGGATTTTCCTATTCTCCCATTTATTTCTTTCTCTATTCTCCCGTTGTCTTCAATGGTTGTTCCTAAGTAATTGTAACTTTTAACTTCCTAACTTCTTTTAAATTCCAAGGCTGTCCCTTCGATTTTGATGTTATGTCTTTTTTTCTTCTGCTGCTATTATGATTATGTTTATTTCTATGAATATGTAGAATAATAATGGGCTTAATACGTATCCCCGCTTTAATCCAATTTGTGTTTCGAATTCAGCTGATTCTGCGTTGGAAGTTCTGATTTTATTCCTGTTGTTTTTATACAATGCCTTAATCATCTCTATCATGCCTCTCTTTAGCCCTCTCCTTTTCAGGCTCTGCCATACATCCTCTCTTCTTACCCTATCAAAAATCTATCTAAGATCTATACATATATCTGTTTCCTTTCCTTTCCGTGTTAGTTTTTCTCCTAATTTTCTGACTACAAATATGAAGTCATGGGTACTTCTTGCTTTTCTGCATGTTGAGTATCTCCTAATTTTGTTGTTTTCTGGTATTCTTGTCAATACCTTTTCTGGGATACTAGTTAACGTTACTCCTCTGTAGTTTGAGCATTCTTCTGTGTCTGCTTTTTTTGTACATGGGCATAATTATTTCCATATTCCATTCCTTAGGTATTTCTTTTTTTATTATGGTATTGTTTAAGAGCTCAAGTAGTTCTTTGTTTCCTTTGTCTGCCATCTATTTCATCATTTTAGCCGCCTTTCCTAGTTATAGTTTGCTAACTGTTTCTCTGACACCTTCGTCACTTATTGGTGTGATACGTTCTTCGTCATATTTTGCTATTTACCCTTTTTCTCTTATATATCTGTCTTGTTTTATTTTTGTGAGTTCTTCAAAGTACTATTTCCATCTTTCCATTATGTCTTTTTCCTCAAATGGTATATTTTTCCTGTCATCTTTCATATTTTTCAGTCTTGGTGTCTTCTGTCTCAATTGCTTTATTGCTCCGTAGAATAATTTTTGATTTTCTCTATAGTCATCTCTCAGTTTTAATCCAAACTCTATCCAAGAGTTCTCTTTAGCTCCACTCTTTGCCATTTTGTACATCATACAATTCTCCTCTTTTCTACTATGCATATATCTGATCCATTTATTTTACTAATCTTTATCTTTTAGTTGTATTTCTGTCGTCCGCCATCTGCTTCTTTTTGTGTACGTACTGTATGTACGAGCTGTTATTCCGGAGCTTCCTTCGAATTGTATACATTACTTTAATTGACAATAATGTATGGTGAAAATTAGCGCCATTTAGAGAGCAACCAGACAGGGGAAGAATAAGTGAGGTACATTCATAATGATACGATTCTTAACCCTAGATCTACCAGCCGACTCAAGTAGAGCCAAAACGATTTTCAAGAGTTGCTTATTTTTAACTTGTAGCGCTAAGGGACTCGTATTCGACTTTTCAAGCATTTATAATTTTTACAAAAAATATTTTTTCTGGCAAATGGTTTCTGTAGTATAAAAATACTTTCATGAATACCAGTTCCCTGCTAGACTGAGGGTTAATGGATTCTCTTAAGTACTAAAAGCAACGCCCTTCAAGAGCTTCATTAATTAAACTTTTTATTACAAATTGCTGTACTTCAGTTATTTGAAGCAGCACTCTTCAATTACCTCAAATGGTTGCACTGAACTGAGAAAGCGAGTTTTTGTTAGTTTGCGGTACATGCACATGAAAATTATCATTTGGCATTTGATAGAGCGCTGTTACTTTTTACTATCATTTTGATTGTTTGATCTCTTGTCAACAATTTCAGTGTAATTGGTATAAAGTATATTACTATTCCATTTTAAATATTGCGATTACTAATAAAAATTCGAGCCCGGTTTTGTAAAACGGTTTAAGAAAAATTTTTGAAGTTCACCTAGATCTGTCTTCAAACTGTTCAACTACAATTTTGGTAATGACGGTAATGTTATTATTCGTACCAGAAATTTCAAATTCAAAACCCTCTCGAAGCAAATTTTAAATATATACAAACACTTACAAAAGGTATGTTTAGGAAAGTGTTTACAAACTGTTTGTAATTAGCCCTCTATAGAGTGGTAGTAATATAAAAAATACATTTCTTAAGTACGAGCTCCATCCGAAAAGTAAAGAACGTTTTTTTTCTATAGAAATTCTTATTAGCTATAATTAAACGAAACTCCATTTTACAAAAAATTAGATACAAAAGCTATTTTTACACGTAGTCGCCGTTCAAACTTGGGCAATTATCGTTCCGTTTTATCAGCTTTTCTATACCTTCTACATACTCAGTTGCCGTCCAGTTGTTGAACTACCGATTAACGACTTTAAGTTTATCATCACTTCCACAGCGTTGCCCACTCAAAAAACCCTTCAATTTGGAGAATAACTGAAAATCGTTTATCTAAGTCCGGACTGTATGGCGGACATTGAAATATTTCACTTCGCTGCTGAAGCAAGTCCTCTGTCACTCCTGCTGGATACGGACGTGCATTATCGTGAAGGAGGATGACTCTGCATAACGTTTCGTTCATCACATAACCGCAAACCTCAGTTATCTGTCTATAAATTTCCATGAGTCAGACTTTTTGCGCATTTAGAAAGCGGATAATACTGCGCACCTCATACTTGGCGGAATTGTCAATTTCGTCACACATTTTAAAGTGGCACTGCTTAGCAATAATCAACCGTATTGGTTCGTAACTGCCGCCAAACTGAAGTAGGTGAGTGCCAACGTCAGTGAAGGGTCGGTAGTAATGGTGAGGAAATGCGGTAACGTCTAAAAGCAAAACGTTCCTTAGTTTCCGAATGATCCTCGTATTATATTAGATATTAACATCTTACAATACCTACATGAAGTATTTAACAATCTCTTAAAAAATAATGTAACCCATGTGAATAATGTAACATAAATGCTTGTATAATATATGCATATCCTTGTACATGTATACAATGCGCAGTCCAGTCATAAGTCTAATGTTTTCGAATTTATCCTATTCCTGATACATTATGAAACAATAAACTTCGTCTTGCTGAAATAGGGTGCCCTTGCAGTCCAAGATATACTATGAATTTCATTCTTAGTATATTTGCTATGCTTTAAATCCATTTGACGATTTTTATGACAACAATTGCTGTTACTCTCCTAAATGAATTGCCCTGCCACTGTATACTTTTTGACAGCCAAATATTTAGTCAAGTTGTTCAAATCACGAAAAGTACTGGGTAACTCTGATGCAGTTTTGCATGTACGGTAGAGTATTAAGAAACGTACCAGACTTTCATGTGTCATATAAAAATAATTTGTCTTTATTATAAAAGTTGATCACTCACCCTCAGAATTTCATCTGTGTTTTGCTTTATGCGTTAGACGTTTTCCTTCGTTACGCCTATTGAATCATACTTTTGATTTTATTTTATCCTCTATTAGACAAAATAATAATTTACTTAAAGTCTTACGTGCAATGAAATAAATACCAGAGGAGTATAATGCGAATTTTTGTGAAAATTTAAATTGACATAGAGGATCTTTTTCTGTATACATGTAATCCCAATATATGTATGTGCAATGTAGAAAACAAAATACAATACAATGCTAACAATATCTGCAATTACATTGTAATAATAAAATTTGCTTGCTTAATATGTAAAAACGTAAAAAAGTGAGCGTACGAAATATTTTGGAATTTATCTAAGATACATACACATGTATCGACGTATATATAATAGATTAAGAATGTATCATGTTCTATCTTCTACGAAACTTTAGGAAAATACTGCACCTATATTTTGATATATTTTTAGCACGCCAGTTCGATGGGACGTTCCTGTATAGTAAATATCTATCATTTAACCAGAAAAAAATCTTAAATAAACGATGTTTGAAACGTTATTTATAGTTTCCGTTACAGAATGAGTAGTCGAAGAAAGTTTTCATCGATCAGCCAGTTTTAAAGTTTATATTTATTCAGTCAATTTCAAACTTTCCTTTGCGTAAAAATCTTCCGTACTATTTCCTTCGCTTGCAAATTATAAAAATAATTTCACTGACAACTTAAGATTGATAAAAAGAGGTAAAAATTGTGAAGGATGAAAATCCAACAAAGTTTCTCTGTGAAAATCTCTCATATTGTAAGTGGTAAAATAAACTAAATTATTAAATTTAGCAAAGTAATAATAGTAGTTGCATGAGACCTTCTTCTAAAAGCTAAGATATAAATACCTTATGCGGATCAAAAAGAAATAATTTGCGTGAATAAAATTGAATTTTTTAAGTGTCAGTCCTGCACCTTAAGCAAATATATCTTTTGTATTGCATTGTTGTCCTTTAATCAATGTGATTCATAGATCTCCATAACTTAAACACTTTAACTTTTCTTACGAAAATTAAATAATAATTTCTATAAATACATGCTTCTACAGATACAAATGAATACCAATTAATATAAATATAAATACTGACTTTAGTGCACGAAATTAGCAGCTAACAACTTTTAATGCTTAACAGCATTATTTCTGCACGGCCCATTCAAACAATTGACAATTGATATATTTTCTGCATAATTTGTAACTAGTCTCGGCAAAGAGAAGCAAGATTCAGTGCCGTGTGGAGAGCAATGTGGAGGGGTGAAGCGCGCGGTACAGAGAATAGAGTACCCATATCAAAGCACGCTTGTTCAGTATTATTCAACTGGTCGTTGTGAGTGCTTGTCAGTACACACATACTTAGAAAATGTCGCATTTAGGTACGTTTCGGAAACGGCGTATTTCGATTAAATTAGAAAACGTAATAGCGAGTATGCTGCATTAAGAAAAAGAAGGCGAATTAAATGTGTAAAGCGCGGCAACTATTTGACGTGTTCCAGCGGGCGGAATTGGGAACCCAACCTAAAAAGTATAAAACACTGTTCTGCAATCGTTAGTAAACGATACAATAAACAATTAATATTTGATATAGGCGTTTGTTTTATTCAATGAAATGTACCGTTCACTTTACTAGACTAATAAGCATTTGTCTCCTTTTGCATTAAGTATTCGGATTCATTACCAAGCCGGACATCATTAAGAAACTTTATGCCACCTGTTCGTGGCTATGTTGAAAGAGGAATTAAAGCAGAATTAAAAGATAAAAAATTGTAGTTATTTGTGGACGATACAACCGATCGGCAAAAACATTCTGTGGGGAATTTCATGATGCGCACAATGGAAGAGTTTAAACCGTCATCCCTTATCGTATTTGCTTCCAAAAGAGTTGCAAAATGTACCAGAGATTAAATTTGATAAGTGGTGTTGATGGCATTAAACAAATTCCTAGTTTCAGCAACCCAACTATTGATGTTTGTGACTGACGTTGCCGCTAACACGCTTTCCTTAGGCCGATCTCTTAAAGAAGAGAGTGGCAATCTGTTACATGTAACATTTAAAACCCATGCTTTAAACCTTGTGGCGCAATTGATCTCTAAATGTTATCCACGAGTAAATGCTTTAATAACTCATACGAAGGCAGTATTTCTAAAACCCTCAAAACGTACAAAAAGATTTCACGAACTGTGTTACAAAGTGCCTGAACCTCCACAGCCGATTACTACGTATTGGGGACCACGACTAAAGGCTGCCTTTTCCTACTGCGATCATTTTGATTGTAAAAAAAGTAGTTTTACAATTCCATCCGAGGCACACCAAAGCTATCAAGAAAAGCCAGAAAATGTTTCAAAATAGTCAGGTAAAATGTGATTTAGGAAGTAATCGCAAGAACTACTATAGACTAGCGGAGGGAATTGGAAAATTACAAAATGCTTCGATGTCGTTTGTGGATTCTGTTCAAATTGTGGATAATGTTCACTCACACCTATGTACGGCGCAAGGTGAAAAAAATGAAAGTGTAATACGAAAAGTTGAAAGTGTTATTGAACAGGGATTAAGATTGTCTCATACTAAGACTTCTAAGAAACTTCTTAGAACAATAAGTGTTTCAGCACGTTATACAATATGTATATGTTTATCATTACTTAATGTTTAAATATTCCTACGTCTGCATCGCCTACGCTCACTCATGAAGGTCATAATCACAAACGATGCAACTACGTATACGTTAACTTGATACGGCGACTGGTCCCCTCGACGCTGTTCTTCACACTGCGCTGTAACTTGCCCCATTTTGCCGAGACTAGACATGTGGAATGAATAGTAAACGACGAAACCCAAACAACTGAATAAATAGTACCTTTGCTGCCTTTTATTTCAGTTACAACCCTGCTTCACTACGTGGAACGTTCAGTAAGTGAAACTACGGGATATTATAGCGCACTAAAATATATCACAATATGTATAATAAACTACAGGTAACAAACAACATAATTGTATAGTAAATTTTTTATGTAATACAATATTTCAAGGAGAAATTTCAATATTTCAATATCAGTCTAGTATTTGGTAGGTATTTTTAATAATCCTACTGCTAATTACATCGTGGTTTTAAGTAGTTAATAACTTTTCATTATAAATTTACAATTTTTTTTCGAGTGTGTAATAAAAATATTTCATCCAGAATATTATGTTCCATAAATTGATGTCATACAGAACGCTTCGTTAAAGGAAAGTAATTTATCTAACTTAGCTCGAGAATGCGGCAAGTACGTAACTATTTCTTTCTTTATTCACACTTATAAACGGAGAAAGCAGAGTACAACCATCTTTGGTAAATTAGCCAACATCTTAGTGCTAACATTATCAAAGTTAACAACAGCGTGCCAATAACTTTGAATAGCTTATTTATTTTGAATTTAGGAGTGTTACGGCTTCTTCTACGCAAAAAATGATTAAGTCGTATTCTAATATGATTCTTTTTTATTGATTATTTATATAACTGATTAAATTTTGGCGTTACAATAACATTCTCTGTTTACTTAATTATGATAATGGATATGTAAATAATGAATATTTCTTGTACGTTATTTTTAATACCTCTTATTCTGTCTGTTCTACTTGTTTCACAACTAATATACATAAAACGTATTTGTACGAACTATTTTGAGTTAATTCCGTTCATGCATGCTCTGTAAAACAATTGAATAAATAATCTAATTACGTCAAAACTAAAGTATGAAGTATACACACGGATAAAATATTACTTGTTCCTTGGTTTCAGTTGCAAATACCACAAGAGCATAGTTTACTTCAGTCGGCTTTGTTCTTGTGATTGATTTTTATTTACTTCTATATTTCAGGAGAAATGCATAAACTTTTACCAGATTTAGATCTTTACCTAAATTCTTTTGAAGTATGTTACTATTCAAAGCGTGTAAATAGACAAAAATAAATTGTTTATTTAATTTAATTTCTCACTCAGAAATAACGGATTTGCGCAGTAAAGATGTTACGAAGAACTTAACAACATTATCTAATTGGAATAGTAAAATTATTAATATTATCAATATTATGTTTATTTACTAGAATATAATTTCTAAAAATAGAATTAGGAATTCTATTCGCAAATTATCTATCAAACTGACAGTTAAAATAAACTAAATAATTTTCTTGTAGTTATCAACGTTAAAATTATGCGAAAAAATGTCAGTCTCGGTAAGATTTGAAACTACTCCCCCTCTGGCTTTCCGGGCGAGTTCCATAACCATTAAACTACGGAACCTTCCTGCAGGTTCCACCTTTAGTCGCCGGTTATATTCAGATATATCATCATATACCAGGAGACATAATATTATTTTAAATACCAACTTTTATGAATTAAATTAATATGAGACTTTCCTAATTACTAGAAAATTAAAATTTATCGTGATGAAAACCAATGAAAGCCCCATATTAATTTAATTAATAAAAGCTTGGCATTCGAAGTAATATTATGCTGGAATATTGTGATATATGTATCTGCAAACATTACGACATCTAGGTAGCAGGTTCCGTGATCTAATGGTTATAACTAAAGGCTAGAAAATATGCAATAAAAAGTTGAAATTAAAGTCCATTTCTTGTATTTGCTAATTATATATTTATTTATTACAATAACATAATAAATAATACATTTTTCAAAATTTTCCATAGTTAAATTATGTCCACGCTCTCTAAGTATATGTTTATGTTGGGGAAAGATGTGATCGGGTGTGTGGTGCATTTTTAAAACTAGGCATTAATAAGGGGTTTATATTAATATCTTCATTTAAACTGCCACTAAACCCATTATTTATTTATTTTAATTTTCTTTTAATTCTTTTCCAGTTAATCCATTGACTTTTCCAATTTTTTCTTCAACATCATTTACAATGCCAACGCTACCATTTACAGCTAATCTTCTACCTTCTAATCTAGTAATTGCCTTCTCAGTTATTGCAAAATTGAATGTAATATATGATAACTGATTTTTATTGTCGAATTATTGAAAATTTCGTTACGCTTCTCTATGGCAAGACTCTTTGTTGAATCACCTTGAGTTACAACATTTCTAATGCCTTCGTAATTATCGGTAAGAATTACGGCACATTTAAACCATGTTCCCCATCTTGTTAGGCTAGTTTCTGGTAGTAATGGAAGGTCGGGAAGCATTTCGTCATATAATTGCATTCATAAGGGCGCTTCTAAAAATCCTCTTTTGATATCAGTAATTAAATTATTTATATCTGGAAACTTGAATGTAACTTTTTCAGCAAACCTATTTAAACCATTGACCCAACAAGTACAATGAATTACGTTCGGAAAAAGTTTTTATTATATATGTATAATAATGTATATATATATATGAACAGCGTCTGTTAGCATTAGTAGAATTTTGTGTTGGTGGCTTCATCAACAAAGATCCAAAGATTTTGGTTTTGGAACTCCTTTCTAACACCATCGGTAACTTCTGCATAAATTTATCAGTACAATAGGATTTAGATTTATGAAGAAGACATCCATCGAAATTTTAACGATTCTTCTAACCTCCTTTTATTAAATGAATCTTTAGGAAAGTCCATCCCATTATTGCAAAGTTGAAGGAATACCAATCGGTTTTCCAAATTGTATTATAGTTCCTATGAAAATGGCGAATATATGCATAAACATTCAAAATAATGATGAAATATGCACGTATAAGAAAAATGGTGAAAAACTTATTCTTAGGGTAGGAAATGGGCAAGTACAAAATACGGAAAACAAAAATATGCATTTTACATCAAATCCAGTGTGTAGATGTAATACTCACCCGGAAAGTGAGATGGAGTAGGTTCAAATCCTCCCGAGACCAACATTCTTCGGATAATTTTAACGTTAACAAGAAAATTATAATCTATCATTATAAAAACCAACGAAAGCTCTCATATTAATTTAATTGACAGTTGTGACAGAGATTGTGCTGGAGTATTTATCAATCCTCTAGATAATCCTTTTATATCTTCGCCTTTTTTCTTTTAGCTATGGAAGACTAGTCGAGTTTGTCCTGTCCTGAAATTGGGCGATCCATCTCTGATTTCAAACTATCGGCCAATAGCAATATTTTCGAATTTAGTAAAGGTATTTGAATTGTATTTGTGTTCTCTATCGATACCTACAGTAAATACCAACATTGGTTCTACTCAAAATTGTTTCTTCTCTGGTCTGTTCAGTATGTTAGATGGACAAGGTGTAGTAGACGTTTTATTTGCCGATTCCTCAAAAGTTTTTGATCGTGTATATAAATGTGTGGCTTTGCATAAATTGATTGATTTTGGCTTTAATGAGTTGCTTCGGTTATATTTTACTAAGAGGATATGATTTGTGCGTCTTGTAAAAACGTTTAGTGCTAGATGCGATATAGCCTAAGAATCAAATTTGAGTCCACAAATATTTGCAGTCTTCATTGTGTCAATACGTTGACGGTAGGAAAATCTGCGAAAATTAGTACTTTAAATGTTTGATCTCCTCTTCAGATTTACCTCGACAGCATGCAAAACTAGTACGCTAAAAATAAGTTGCCACTAACATCTCGAAATATAAAATAATGTCGTTAACACGCAAGACCCGTCTAATGGTAAGAGAATAATTTTTGGATAGTAGTAGTAATCTTAACCGATGTACATGTAACCGCAAAGAGTTTGGAAATAACTTTTGACGATACAACTGCAATATTTACGTTAACAATTGCTTCATGCGCTACAGAAATATTTGGTTTTATACTTCGAAATTGCTATCCATCTCCAAATATTTTTGTATTATTCATATTATCATTATAAAATCGAAGCTAGAATATGTTGCGAATGTATAGTGTGTACAATATACATGAACATGTGTTAGAAGACAGTTCATCAAGTTCTTGTAGCCCCAGTGGATGGAATCTACATATGTTTATATTCGTGCCGTAGATCACTGTGAACTGTCATCATATTTGATGTCCTTTTGTTTGAAGATAGAAGAAATGCAATTAGTCTTACATTTCCTTACAAGCTTATACATGGCTTTCTATATCGTTCTGTTCCCCTATCACAACTGCAACTTTCTGTGTCAAGGATAACATCTAGACAAAACAGATACTTCCATTGTACTGCTACCAAATCCATACCATTTGAATCTTCACTAGTAATGATGTGCAACAGCTACAATGAAATCTCCCACAATTGTTATTTTATATAGTTATTGATGACTGATTCTTTCTGGTAGGTGGTAGTTTAGTTTTGCAGTTCGCGTTCTTTATTCGTCTTCTTTCTATTTTTATTATTAGTTATTTGTTTTTATTGTTATCGTTATTGCTATTACTGTTACCTGACAATTCTTGCATGGTTAGTAAAGTACGTTGTGCTTTTACCATCAGCTTTACACAAGGATACATAGCGTTAAAGTTTACAATTTCAATACGATATTAGCAATTTTAACATTCTCCAGTATGAACTCCTTTCTAATCGTTGAATTTGCTACCAATTTTCATTACAATCATGCTACATTGCCAATTATTTCCGCACAATTCATTATACTAAAAAGAATTGCTAAATGTTCGACGATATTAACAGAACATTAGATAAAATTATCGATTCGCGTCAATGAAGGCATTTCACCCTACCAGAAATTAATAATTATTAACAGTAGCTCTAGGGGAGGACGCTGGAATTAATTGCTGCGGTATTTTCTTGTTGAATTGTTGAAGTTAAAATATACATTTGCGTAGTACATATCGCATGTAAATTGTATTGCCTTTGGCTATTTTCCTGCCAAATAAAGTGCGAAAATTATCGATTGTAAAATATCTCCCATCGCCATTACCTTTTTAGCGAGATTGGAGCGAAATTAACCGTTTACAAATTTCACGTATGAAATAATGCATAAAACTGATCATATGAAGTACGTATATGGTAAATTTTATTAGACTAACCCAATCTTCTTTAAGTATTTTCAAGATCCTATAGGAATTTTAACAGACGAAATGTATGCATTCTGTATTTAGAGGAATATGCGAAAAAGAATTAACGACGTCCCATTTATCTTTTAATCACTTACTTAACTGGCCTCATTTGGACAAAACTTCAAAACGTTAGATTCAAAGAGTTTAGAACTCGTACCACACGTTCATTTTCGGTATTTGCGAGTACCAAAGAATCTCCCATGCTTCCAAGTTATGTAATTAGTTACAAATGAAATAACGATGAAATATGGTGGTCCTCGGGTTTTGACTTACTGATTTCTATTGATTCAATTCCATCTTACCATTTCGATGTAATCGCATACACCGCCTTCGCTAGGATTGTTGATAGGACCGTGGCTAGCATTTATGCGCTTCTGTGTTTTTACAGTTTAGCTACTCTATTCCACGCGGACGGCTTCGTATTATTGGTCCGTTAGGCGTTGTGTTCTGATTTCGGTACGTGCTCTATTTTGTGACCTCGCTGCTGGCCCAAATCAACGACCACCTAGAATCTAGACGAAAACCGTCTCTTGGATGATTATCAGTTCGGATTCAGATCGACTACTTGACACCTGTTTCAGATAACAGACCACGTTACTTCACCAAAAAATAACCAGGTGGCAAGTGTCTCTATATCTAGAGAAGGCGTTTGGCAAAATCCTTGACGAAGGACTGTTGTTGTAAATTAAGGATTCCGATTTTCCTGAAGACCATCAAGTCCTATCTCCAGAAGGGGAGATTTCGTACAGTTGTGACTGACTCCTCTGCGAGGTGTATGGAACCTGGGATCCACACTAGTTCCTATGCTATTCACGATCACCGATCCGAAGATCACCGACTATTCAATGCCATTTACGCGGCCGACACCGCGATACTGAAAACTTCCGCACACTGTAAGATCGCGGCTGGACTTGCGCAAGCACATCTGGACTAGAGCCACATAATCAATCCGAGGAAGACGTAAACAATTGCGGTCATTTGGACTCATCAAGAGCTGCAACAAAATACCACCGTCGCTAGAACAGAGATCGAATGGAGCGACAGGATAAAACATCTGGAAATGATTCTTGACAAATAGCTCGTCTTCTCTAAGCATCTAAAAAAACTAAGGCAAGGGCAATCTGCAGAATTCTTCAGTTCTACCTCATCCTTTCCAACCCAGACCTTAATTCCAAAGTGAGTATAATGTTGTACAAGTTACACATTCCATACTAACCTATCCCAGCCTCACGTAGATCATGGGAGCTCCTAGTTACTTCTCATCCCTCGTGTGAACCTGGAAAATCATTGTTTGTGCGTAGTACTCCACATCCCTCGCGCTACGACACAGGGCGGGGTCAAAGCCCTATCCGACGGAGAAGACCTATAAGAGTTTCTAGATAAGCTGAATAGGAGTTTCTTCGAAAAACCCTTCGCCAGCATGAACCCGGCATCGAAGAAAGCGATCATATCGAAGATATGGAGACCAAATACAAGACAGTAACCGAGTCTCTCAGAAAACTAACCTATCAGAAAGTGTCACACAACCCCTAAATCGTCGTCTAATTCATTCGTAGTTCTACATAAAGGAAGAAGATGCGAGCAAGTCCAGGTTGAAAACATCGGGAACTCAAGAAGAAACCAAGAAGATCCCAACAAGTTCCGAAGAAGAAAGATGCTGGTGGGAGGCACAAAAGGCCAGCCGAACCAACGGGAGATCTAAGTTATCTTTTTTCTCAAAAAGATGTCCCTATTGGCAGTAGTTGTTGGGCATCGTATCGTTTATTCAAATTTTTTGGCTGTTTTTTGATAAAATAATAATAATAAGTCTAGTTTACTGTTATTAGATTAGTACTTCTACATAGTGTCCTTGTGTTGTCGGAGTCGACCGCATTTATAATTTCTTACTTTTACACTCGATAAATGATTATAGCGGAACTACAAAATCAAAAATTATTATTGAATTAGTAATTACCTCAGAAATTGCACAAATTTTACTGTTGCCACTGAGATTGTAAAATTATGAAATGCCTGTAAATAGAACGCTCAAAAGGATAAGACGTCAGACATCCGATCCAACTTATGATACTAAGTTCCTTCTATTTCTAACATACCTAAGGATGTTCCCAGACAAACCCTTATACATTTTACTATGTACTATCGCAATGATAAATTCTGAATCGAAAAGCAATAAAACAATACTACTATGACTCGTTTACATAAATGTATAATACGTAACCATTCTCTCAGCTCAGCTGGCCAACTATCTTAATTATAAGTATATTTATTATGTAAATAAGGAAAGCAGATACCCATGGTATTGAATCACTAGATACTTCAGTATCTAAGGCCGACGGGTAAAACAACAATCGTACAGCGATATAATGCAAATATTTGTAAAACATTCTTCTGTAAGATGTGATTCAGAACATTTGAGCAGGATAGTATGGTCTTTTAGGTTTCCTCTACAGTAGTTATTTCGATGTTCAAGCATTATGAAATAATCTAGATAAGTTATAAGCAGAGACCGGATTATATGCAAAGTTCATATATTTGATTTTTTGCATTTGCATAGATATGTCTAAATATGCAATTTGTGCAATCATGAATTAACGCTAATTAACTTTAATCAATGTAATATGTCTATATAGAGACTATATATAAAGATTTGTAAAAAATAATATATGCACTAGACACTGGATTATATGCAAATCCAGTGTCTAGTTAGAAGAAAATTAGCAACATAATACTAAGTAAAGCCTTAATATTATAAAATAAACGTGCATGTTGTTTCGCCTACAACCGACAGCGGTGATTTTCTCTATGCTGCATAATTTGTAATACCAAATTCAATTTGTTTATCGCAGAAGTGCACATATCTATTTAATATATGACCCACTTGACTATATACTGTTTATTGAGGTCATACATCTGGAAATGCAGATATAATTTTCATATAAGTTTTTTTGTAATTTAATTTTCTGCAAACAGAAGTCTGGGAATACAGAGATATGAACGGCAAATGAAAAGCATATACACGCCTTATTGCGGTCGACTGCAGTTAATTATACGTAGAATAATGAAAAAAGTTGCGAACTTCGGTGGTTTTGCTTCACAACTGTAGTTTCTCGTGTAACAGAGATCCTATTCGCTATCTCACCTATCTTTTACTAAGCCGTAGATTGGTTTTTCCTTGATCGTTGTTAACTATGAGGAAACATTTCGCATAAAGGCTAAATATGCAAATGCGAGGTCATTTAGGTTTAATAAAAATAATTACTGCCAAGTTTTCTAGGAAAGTACACCTTCGGGAAATTAAGACCTAGAAACATTTTGACCTAGATTAAACTTCTTGTTTGAATTTTCATAGAAACGACGGTGTTTACATTTCATTTAATTAAAAATTAATTACCATTACTCAGAATATGGATCACAAGAGTTACTACATGTATGATAGATCTATACTATCACAACACATCGACACTTTAGATCTCAAATTTCTTAATACTCTCATTGATTTTATTGCTTGCACATGTTAATATACTGAGTCGCGATTTTTCTACGAGGGCCACCTGAAATGTTTCCGGAGTCAACAAGAGATGGCGCATGAGAGTTGAAGTGGATTCATTGGTCGGCAACGACAACCTTTTTTATGGCAACTGTCAATACTTGTTGTTTAATAGTATGCCCTGTGTAGCAAGTCAGTCGGTTTCGCAAAAATGGACAAAATAGAATTTCATACAGTAATAAAACACTTCTGGATGGCTGGCAAAACGGCCACGAAAATTTGAAGTATTTTGTTAAAGGTTCGTGGCGGATGTAATCTACCATTTGCGACCATCAGCATCTGGGTGAACGAGATCAAACATGGCCGCATAAGCACAAGTGCCGAACCACGCAGTTGGCCGACAAGATTAATGATGCCATGTTAGCCGATCGCCGATTGAAGCTGAAAGAGATAGCAGAGACAGCAGGCATCTCAGAAGAACGCGTTGGCCATATCCTACACGAAATTTTGGCTATCAAAAAGCTTTCGGCGCGATAGGTACCGCGCTTCGTCACTCCGGAGCAAAAACGAAATCGGGTGACCGTTTTGGAAGAGTGTCTGGCTAGACTCCAACGCAATCCAGGGATTTCTTCATAAATTTCGTAACCGTGGATAAGACTTGGATCCAGCACTACATACCGGCGCCCAAGGAACAGTCGAAGCAGTGGACGGGCAGACCAGCTCAGAAGAAAGCAAAGACCGTGCCAGCAGCTGGAAACATCATGGCGACCATTTTTTGTGATTCCCAAGGTGTTATCCTCATGGACTGTCTGCAGAAGGGAAGGACGATCACGGCGCACTACTACAGCGACTTATTGACCCGATTCGATGCAGTATTGCAGAAGAAACGGCCTCGTGTGGAGCGGAAAAAGTACTACTCCACAACGACAACGCACCGGCCCATTCATCCCGCATCGTCGTGTGCAAATTGAATGAGTTGCGCTACAAATTAGTTTCTTATTCTCCATTTTATAGGGTAGAGTATCCAGCCAAATGCTTGAAGGAGGTATAGTTGATAGACACAGGAAAGGCATACAAAGTACAATATTACTACAAGCGGTGGTCAAACTAGGTATTTCGGACTGGGAAGACTGTTTTGAAACCATGGGCTACTTATAAGATAACAATGAATTAAAAATAATTAGCCCAAAAAATATCTGACAATAATTTAAATAAACAGACCGGTGTTTGTCAAGTATGCCATTACTATTGAATTCAAAACTTTGAATAACTACTGTATTTCATTAAGTCATCACTTCCACCAAAATTGACTGATAAGTGCCAATCCATAATACTTGGAATTGCTCTCCCATTTAAAAGTAACTGAAAATAAAATGATATTTAACCGCCTATTTTGATAATTTCAATTACTTTGGGTATCAACTTGATAACGAGTTTATATAAAGAATTTGCAGCTTGCAGCTTTGTATTTTTTTAATATTTTCTATAGTTTTTATACCTTCGTATACATGTAAATAAATATTTGACAAAATATTCTTTGTAGATAACCTAGTTTTTAATATTAATGAAATGTGGAAGACGCGCAACTGTATTACAGCAGATAGATATTTCATGCGTATCATCCTTAAAAAATAATTGCAGAAAAGGTTCTGTTCGCATTGAACTTACTAGTAAAGCCCGTAAATCACAATGGAGATAATTATAAAACTTATTAAATGTTAACTTGTTGACAGATCAAACAATTAACCAAGTAAAGCGAAACTATTGCTAGAGTTTATATTCGGAATTAAATTTTACCCATTTCATCATGTTTATGAAAGGTATTCGTATTCGAGATAAACCTTCCAGAAAGTTGCCGTTGACCCGCTTTGTATGCAGATAATACGCAATTATTTACCTTACTAGAAAACTTCCAATATTAGAACTCATGAAACTTGCTTCTATTGAAATTGCTCCTACCAGTGGTTTGACTACCAGACTAATAACAAGTAGCAATTTATAAGCTATATAATTTTTATAAAGAACCTAAACGAACTCCGACAACGGCGTAAGCGTATATTTATAGTAGCCATACTATAAATTCCAAGGTATATTAAATAAACAATATTAAATATTAAGCAGCGTTTATGGCGAAAGGTTATTTCAACAGTTAACTTACCTAACGTAAGGGATCATACAGTTTACCGGCAACATAAAACAGTGTTGCACCTTTATAGAACTTTGTATATTTGAAAATAGCTTAATTCTAAGAAAGGAAAAACGCATAGTAATGAGAGAGGAAAAATTATGTAAAGAACTTTAAGAAAAGTTTTTCGCAATCTATTATAAACACACTATATACATGGAAAATATAAATAATACGTATTTATAAGAATAAGGATGACGGTAAAAACTCCCGTAGGTACATAGTTTGCTGCGATGGCGAGACTATCCATTCCAATGAGGTAATTATAAGTAAAGAAACTCCGCAAGGAAATATACTTGGTTCCTTCCTTCTTCTAAGTATTCTAATGATTATACTGTGATATGATTTGTTACACAAACCTTTCTCATAACATAGTTAATTACGACACAGATTTTCTTAATAGCTGAAGCTCTGGTTAAACAATGAGGATTTATCTGTCTACTGAATGTGGAATAGCTTAAGAAAACTTAAGAAAGACAACTGTAAATTAGACCACAACATAAATTACGTAGCAGTACTGAATATAGATTCAGAAACGTTTAGATTAGAGGAAGGGCTAAGGCAAAGGAAAAGATTAAGCTCAGTCTTTTTGGCAACATACATCGATGACAAAATAAAGACAACCTAAAAATCCATAGGTGGCACGTAAGAACTTACAAAAAAAAATGGGTGTGTGCTCGAACTGGTAATGAGGTGATCATTGCTGAAAATTATAGATCCAACATATACATATAAAAGTATGCAATATACTAACTGCAAAAGGGAGTAAAACAAGAAAGTTAAGCCGAAACTGATAGCAATGATTTGAACATATCGGATGATAGATATGTATGCGTATAAATATACACTGATTAGGGCAAGCGAAACATTTTAAATGACAACGAATAGCAATATAGGAAACAAGTGGACACGAAAAAAAAACCGGAAATAAGGTATTTATTAACAAAAAAGAAATATCAAAGCAAAATAGAATCGCACTGATTTTGACATTTAACATGTAAACCGTGGGAAGTTACAAAAGGACAAAGAGAAACTTAAACAGTGAAAGTGATATGCTTGTGGAAAGTAAAGGAAGTGTTGAAAGTCAATTTTTCACCTACTTCTTATAAAGAACTCATGCCGAGTCAACAACATTTCGTTAGAAATTGTCCTTTGTTATTGTTTCCTTTTCAGGAAACTACTTGCTGTGAGCTTAGATAGTGCTAAAATATACTATTCAAAACTTACACATATTAACCAAGTTGTGGAACCACGACTAACAGAAACAAACTGTTATGCGCATTAGTGTTACGAAGCCTTGTCTACATATGTATGTAAGAGGGTAATTCAGAAAGCAAAGAAAGTTTTGTTTACACACGTGGCCACATGCCCCCACCACCACCGTTGACCTACCACTGACCTTGATATTCCGCTTCAGTTTGGCGGTAGATACGATCCAATACGGTTCATCACTGCTTAGCTGTAGGCCTTCAAAATTTATGACAAAGTTGACTATCCCCCCAAGTGTGAGGTGCGCTGTATTATCTGCTCTTTATACGCGCAAAAAGTCCGTTCCATCGAAATTTACAGACAGATAACTGAGGTTTACCGTAATGTGATAAACGAAGCGCCTCGATGAAAATCGTTCACGCTGGCCTTCAGTTGTGACTGACGAACTCAAAGCTAAGACTAAAACAAAAGTCTAAATAGGCGTTTCATTGCACTCATTCTTTCTAGAAATTTCAAGAACAGTGTTGTACGAAATTGTTAATGTAGATCTAGGCTATAATAAAGTGTGTACCGAGTGGGTTCCTCGCATTTTGTTGGACGAACACAAAACCAAAGGAATGGTAACTACATTGACATTTCCTAGTCACTATGACAATATTTCACACCAGAAACAAAGCGCTTATCAAAGCAATGGCATCATCTACTATTCCCAACAACCCCGAAAAAACCAACACCAGAAAGATTATGGCTACGGTGTTTTGAGATCCTAAGGGTGTCCTGCTCATGTCTAGAGGTGAGACCATAAATGAAGCAGCCTACTGTCAGACACTTCAACGACTTCGCCGCGCTACTCAAAACAAGTAGCGCGGAATGCTAGGCAGCATCCTCCTTCTGGATAATGCACGTTCGCATGCAGCGGGAGTAACACAGGACTTTCAGAAGAACATTTGTCGTACAATTGAAAGAATTCTTGAGTGGATAACACTACAGAAGTGATGGTAAACTTAAAGAAGCCGTTATTCAGTGGTTCAACAATTTGGCGGCAACTGAGTGTGTAGAAGGCATAGAAGAGCTGATAAAACGGTACTGAAAGTGCCTAAATTTGGACGATGGCTACGTAGAAAAGTAGTTTCGGTATCTAATTTTATGTAAAATACAGTTTCGTTTAATTATATTTAATAAAACTTTCTATAGAAAAAAAGATCATTCTTTACTTTCCGAATGGTTCTGCTGCATTTTTAATAATATTTATAAACTCTCATAAAAATTTGAAACAAGGTTGAAGTTGAAATAAATATTATAATAAAGGAATTTTGTGAGAGAACGAATATAGTGCTATCAAATTTGTTAGAAATAACTTTTCAGTCGAAGCTGTAATACTATGTATATAATGTAGAATACTTACTGCACCATTTACAGTCTTGATAACGACTGAGCGAGAAATGACCGCTGGTGTACCTCATGTCTCCTAATAGCTCTGTTGTAAACTGAACAACCTACGAACTAAAATACTTCCCTAATAACGGAAATGAACGTAACTGATGGATGTCATAAAACAAAATATATAAATGAAAAATTCCATTAAGCTGAAATACGTTGTAAAAGAAGTTGTAAATGTAGTGTCATCAAAGGTATGAATTCACATTCGTTTATTTCGGAGCAAGCATATTTCATTTTTAAAAATACAGAATAAGTATGGCATAAGATAGATGTAAGAATCTATAAAACATCTTACAACGAAGCGAAAGTTAAAATTTTAGTTTGTTTCCCAGCTTCACACTAAATTGCATGTATAACATTACATGACGTGCCTCATATATTAGTTTCTAGCAATTGCTTTCGAGCAATAAAACACGCACTACAATATTTTCCTGTCGCTATTTTTGCGTTGGTTGGCGTGACAAATGCTATAGGCGTTGTTTCTGTCGTTTCCCAAAAGTTCTTTTAATAAATTGGATTGGTAGCATCCCGTCTTGTTGATGCTACACCCCGGAATCTCCTACGCGGTGCGACCCAAATAAAATATCGAGTGGAGAATTACGTAAATTCGATTAATGTTAATTGTGAATTGATTAAATATGTTCTAGTTTGGCTAATTTAGTAATTTAATCATCTATACGAGTACGCTTACCAACTTTAAAGGCATCGAGAGGGCAAATCAATAAGTAAAAGTATATATTACCCACACCGCATATGCAATTATAAGAGAAAATGTGTTTGAACGTCCTCTACCCTAAGCCGCCTAGCCTCAATAGCAACGGACAGGATCTTTATTCCTCTGCGTCAATTCCTGAAACTTATTCCTTTTTTTTTAATTTTGGATTTAAAACATAAAAGAATTACTACCAATTAATTCTCAAATTACACTATTTATCATGGTTGGGCCGTGTATGGAGACCTAGGAATAAAACTGCAATCCACAATATCCTGAAGTGGCAACCGGAGGGAAGAAAAAAACGAATACGAACAGGACGTGAAGGCGGACGTTGGTAGAGTTGGCGTCTACACATGGCAGGAGACAATCAAAGACAGAAACAAATGGAAAGATATATGCGAGAAAATATAAACCGAAGAGAATGGGGATTGATCTATCCCGCAGATTTTGTTAGATCTAGAGAGCTTTAGAAGCAGCGATACCCCCATTGAGGTGACTAGCTGTTATAAATATATATACTATTTATCATAAATTAGCTAATTGTACATAAGTACATTGTCACTCTCAAATGTCAGACTCCTTTCGTACGATCACAAAAAGTATATGAGGATGGTATGGTAAAAACCTGTATCAAGGAAGACAACTTAATCGTTTTGTATTTAGTAAATTTATTTCCTTGTAGGTCTACATGCTTAATCCAGCGATGTTCCAACTTAATTAAACTATCCAAATAACAGAATTTGTCGAACTCTGTGAAATAGTTCCCTGTTTCGACAATGACTTCTTCATTTAATGCGAACCGCTTTACAACGGGACATGCTTTCAAGTTTGAAAAGAAATAAAAGTCAAAGGTCTGTCCCATATGGTGGATGGAGTATGAATCCGTACCGTAACTAGACTATTCATGGTATCCTAATTGCTGATGAGTGGATCGAAGCGTTATTATGATGGTAGAGATCTTTTTTACTAGATTGAGCCTTCTCCTCTTTCGTTCAATGTCGAATCGGTCCAATAAGTTAACATAGTACTATCCCGTGATTGTTCTTCCCTTCTTCAAAATAATCAATTATGATTATGGCTTGCGATACCCAAAAGAACGTCGCGATAGCTTTTCTTGTTGATATAATCGCCTTCGTCCTCCTTGGTGCACCTTCCCCATTAACAATCCATTTTGCTAACTAAACTGAAACTCATATTACGCTTAAACATGTCCAAATGTTGCTTAGAAGTTATCACACGATTGTGTTTGGATCAATCGTCAGCAGAGGCGGCACCCCCTTCTAGTGTAATCAAAGATGCCATGTAGTTGAAAATTTTTCCAAAGAATAGATCTTTGTCCATAATATCGCTTACTTAGGTTGAAAATTAATACTATCTGCTTCTCTTTCTATAAAATTTTTCTTAAATCTACTTGACCAAATTTGCTAAAAATATATTTAATTCCATGTTATTATTATGTTAATTAGCAGTTGTAGTAATGATAGCGGGTAAGTATTTCCAAAACTTACGAAATTGTTTTTCCAATACAGGACAACATTTCTTCTGCCATTCCAGTGTTACCTTCATCAGTAGCTATATCATACGAAACACGTGCAAACATCAAAGCCTCTTTTCAAGTTATACCTTATATCACGTACAAAGACGAAAATCCTTGAAGGAATCTTCCGAGAACGCAAACGTTGCACAAAACAAGACAAGAGAGATGACCTTTTCAGAAACAAGTTCAATACGATATTCGTGAATATAGGAAATCTTCCTTATTAGGCCGTATTATACGGATATTGCGTTATTATGGCTGATTAGCCACGTGGGCCGCTTATTTATGCTGGATTACTAACGTCGCCAGTATCTACGTAGATGGATTTACCACTAAACATAGAATATGGTCAACATACGGCACATTCTAGATATTATTGGTAAAAATACGCACACAAAGTTTTACAATTTTTACTAAGTTATACGAGGATTATTCAACAGACACTATTTTGTGTTGCGCATTACAATGAGTATGAAAAACAGCTATTTTTGTAGATAGTTCACGTATTGAAAAAGAAATTTACTACAGAAAATCATCTAAAGATAATCTACCTGCTGTTTGTCACTTTTAATCGCTGAAAAATGTCAATGGTTGAATAAATGTCGACAACGGAAAGAATCTGCAAAAGATTTACCCCGTTCGGAACATGCAGCGTCAGATGAAAATGCAACTGCTTTACATGCGAACAGGCGCATTAAAGTTTTAGAACTTTTTCAAATGCTATATATCACCGCAGAAGCTGTATAGTCTTGAGTCAAGTTACTGTTTAATGAATGCAACTTTTCCGTAGTAAGTAAAATTTGGATACAACTTTACGACTGCATCATTTGATATACTATCAACGACAAGGTAATGTCTTTCTGCATGTGTTCGTAGTGGTGAATTTTGGTGTTATCGCTGTAAACGAGGTTCCAAGCGCCACGCTGCGTTTGTAATGGAAACCTGCAAAATCTCGGATGGTAGAAAAATATCAACCTCTAATGAAAGTAAAAGTGGCCAGATTTTCTTATTTCCAAGATACAACATTCTTTTATTTAACAAAAGGCTATCCAAGAATAAATATCCCAAGAACTTTCGAAGAAATGTCATTCTTCTGTACGACAAAATTCGCCCCACGTATACCAAACGCTTCAAGATTTCCTTGTTCCCACGCAATTTTCACGTATTTAACATATTTACATCAAAACAATAATTGCCCCTCTAGAACGGTAACGCCAGCAACCGCTGGAACATTATCAGCAGGAATTTTGCACGTATTCATAGTACGCCAACATGTGCTATGCCTTATGAAAGCTTCTTTCATTCATTCTATCGTTCTCTCTACGCTATATAAACCGGTAAAATAGATGGAATACGTCAAAATAAGCAAATAAAATAAATAAAACTATAACTTCGCATCATAGGCTCGCATTTAATTCCCCCTTAAGAACAATTAATAAATATTAATAATCATTTTAAACTGTTCTTGAAAATAGCCAAATATTCCGATTTGCCTTGGAAATTTCTTGAACAATAAAGCAAAAAAATTAATAATAGTGAAAGGACTTATCAAACCAAAAATTGCCTTTATACTTCCAATTGTAATTACACACAACATGAAAATTGAAGAGAAATAGATGGCAAAGTGGAAATATATTGGCATACAAGGCGTGTAAATAAAGTAATAAGACTGGTAAGCCAAGTACTTGACCTGGCAACACGATTGATCTCCTATTTTGCTATGAGGTATGCACCCACAGTACGAGTTTGAACTCCTTAGAGTTAGTTGATCGATCCTAGCAATTCATAAGCCGAATATTTCTAGTGCGTTCTAGAAACAACTGGTAATAATTTCGGGCAACGGTAGGCTATCAGTTTTGCTTCAAACTTGGTTATAGTACAACGGAAGTTTTTGTGAAACCTCAACAGGCGTAAAGAGATAATGTTTTGTTAAGGGCCCAGATTTGCAGGTAATTTAAGATATTCTCAAAAGGCCAAGAGCCGCAGCAAGTCATACAAGAAGTGATAAAAACATTTAGAACGATCGGGGAAGAGCTAAACTTTACTCAAATGACCGTTCATCAGATTTTGTACAGAGAATTGAGGATGAAGAATGAATATCTACGCGTAAATGGTTTCGAAAAATCTTTCGCGTGATCAAAAAGACAACAGGAATAAATCACGTCTTGACTCTTTACGGTGGATTGGAAGTGACATTCATTCACTACTAACTGTGATAAAAAAAATTGTTAAAAAAAAAGCAAGTCAGTGATAGAAACCTTATTTACCAGACTTAAACCCTTGCGACATTTACATTTGCCCAAGATTGAACATCCATATCAAAAGTCAGTACTTGGCTCAAGGCGATTCCAGTATTTGAATTCCAACACTAATATGGACAGTAAACAAACCGTCTTCAGCGCCATGTAGCTTCAGAATGCAAGTGTAATGCAATTTTATTTGGATAAAAAAGTTATACAGAAGCAGTGTCATTACTTGTTTACGCACCTCATATATATGTGAGTTACATATGAAGAGCATTTAGCTTCAATACTACAATCCCAAATTCATCCAGAGCAGTTAGTTTTTTATTGAACGAACTTTTAATTATATTCAGTATCTCATTGAATAGAGGCTGCGCTGCGACATTTAGAATGTATCAAAATAGTCATAACCAACAAAAAAATAAATAAAAAAGGCACGGTCCTCTTGGTTACATTTTCTTTATGACCATATTGTAGCATCGCAATAATTGATGTAAGATAATACTATCGAATTAGGCTCAGCTTTCGTATTGCACAACCGCCTATGGGGGTACAACATTTTTAAGGTAAAATAACAATTTTCTTGTTCATTCTAGTGTTTTCTCTAAATCGTAATTCATCGTCTACAAATAAACCCAAACTTTCAACACATTGCCTCTATATGAGCCAAATATAATTAAGATAGAGATTTGTCTTGTTAAGAACGATATGTGGATACGGCTAACGAATACAAAAAACCGTGGCGCCTAGTAATGTCCGGGAATTCATTCAACTGCAGTTTAATAGAATCAATAGCAGCCCGCACTTTGTTGAAGAGAAAGCGATAATACATTTTTAAGTCATAGCAATGGAAGGAGCATTTAAAGTTAGATAAAAATAATAAATAAGCATATATAGAGGAAAGCAAAGGACCAAGCACTGAACCCTGAGACACATTTGAACACAAAGCAATTATCAATAACTAATAATCTGGTAGCAGATATAAACGTATAGTTTATGCAAAAGTAGCCAACCACTACATAAGATACAACAAGTTAAATTGGTAAATATCTACAAATGCAATCCAATGCAAACAATGGATGTAGCAACACATATATCATATACTCAGATTTTGTATCTTGATCTTCCCCATTGTGCAATATAACCTCGAACTATTTTGACCGCACAAAATCATGCCGCTTTACTTCTTTCTAACCTTGGCTTAATTTAACACATTCAAATAACCGCCCTTAATAATCGGCGACGTAATGTAGTAACACCGTGAAAGGGCACCCTAAAAAATAGAATAGGCAGGTGTAAAAAAATAGAGTACTATCGTCAGTGTGGAGATCTAGATTTGAAGATGTTAATTTATAGCATTTTATAACCGGAAAAGCTGCACAAAGTGGAAATTAGATTAGAAAGTTCAATTGATACTAAATAGCATTAAAATTCTGTAGTAAAGAATATGAGATTAGAAATAAACTAATTTCCAGGCATGGAACTGCAATTATGCGATAGATGCTGTAGTATGTAGAAATGTTTTCTCCTATTATTTGCTGGAACCTTACTTCCGTCAGAAGAGGCTTTTTCGAAGCTGAGTACGCCCTATAAAAATAAACAGCGCCATTAAAAATAGACAAGGAAACTATGCTGCTTTATGAAAGAACCCAATTTGCATTTTTTCTCACTTCTGTCTAGAAACTCATGATATGATAGTTTCTAGAAAGCGGTGATTTTATTCCAAGTGTTTTTACGCTTTTTTCCCAATTTACTAACAGGTATCAACTTCTTTCATTGTTCAGAATCGATAACGTAAGTGCCGTAAAGATCGATAATACTATAAAGTTTTTCGAATAGAATTTTCTTGCATTATAACCAGTACATTCACATATGCACAGACGATTTTTATATTCATCCAGTAGCAATATTTCTCTGAGTACATCTTGTAAATATGGATTTTTGGCAAGGATCTGTAACGAGTATCTGGAAAGCGCTATACACCCAAACACTTTAAATTACTTTTCTAAGCCGTAAAATACGATCGCAGCACATTCTGCCATGATTACCACACCACTCCTTCGGATCGAATAGCTGCGCCAACGAAATTGTATTATACGACTGAAAAAAGTATATTGATAATTCTATGTTACATTTACTAGTTGAAAGGTAAATTTATGAAGAGTATCCCGTCGCAGTAAGTACGTAAAGTAAAGGAACTATGGCACTAAACATTTCGTTTCACAAGAATTTTAATAGAGTTGCAGAGTAAAATGTTTGCGTCTGGAATTTCATGGTACAGTGCCCGCTATAAATATAGAAAAGAATAGTAAAATAAAAAGTAAGCTAATATTGTTTATAAAAGAACAAACTATATATAATAAAGGCCACAATCCATACAGTAATGTATTATTTAACATGTCACTATGTTTTGGACAATTTTGACCGTTTTGTTGAAATATAAGGGCTGATCCCTCTGCTCCGCCGCTCACCCATTTATAAACCAAAACAATTGTTTATCTTGAAGTCCCATTGTAACCTGCTATGTATAGACTAACGCTACAAACTTACAAGTCTGAACTTGTTAAAGCGTACCTACAGTAGACGCTCGAAGTCGGGCGAGTTACATATCAGTATCAAAATGGATAGTGATAATTAAACACTTGCCTTTAGAAAAGATAGCCCCAACTCAAATTCATGAACATTTGGTGGATACATTAGAGAAATCTACACTATCATACAGCACAGCAAAATAGTGGTGTCGTGAGTTTAAATATGGTAGACAGTCGTGAACAGACGAACATGCGGGTACAGCCTCCACAGCCGCCACTACCCAAGAAATCATTAAAAAGATCCATGCTCTCGTGCTGCAAGATCGACTAGACAACTAGTTGAAGATACTGGTTTCTCATATCATGTGGTATAGGGTTTTTATATTTACTGCCGAATTGAAAATTAAAAAGTTAGCTGGAAGATGGGTACCGCAATTGTTAACAGATGCACAAAGTCGTCTTTTAACGCAGTACAAACACGACAACGAATATTTTTGTTGCAAGATATATGATGGATTATGGATGACTCCTAGATCCATCACTAAAAGGATTGGACACATCGAGGTTCACCAGCACCGAGAAAATTCGAGATGCATCCTGCAGCAAGGAAGGTTATGTTATCCGTATTTTGGGATGTTAAACTTATTATGCCAACATAATTGTCAAATTATCTGACTTGATGAAAGAAAAACGTCGGGGAAAATTGCGTAAAAAAGCTTTCTTCCATCGGGATGACGTACCTATTCGCAAGTCTGCTATTGCGACAGCTGCAAGCAGCTGCTCAAATTAGTTAAACATCCGTTATATTCGCCAAATTTGGCCCCTAGCAATTACCGGCTCTTTCCCAAACTTAAAGAACACTTGCGTGATAAACGAGTTCCGTCAAATATTGATGTAATATGTGGGATAAATCAGTGGTCTACAATCTTTTATTCGGCAAGTATTAGGAACGCTAGAACATCGTTGGGAAAAATGTGTTAACCTTAATTGAGATTATGTTGAAAAATAACAGCAAAATATTTGAAATTTCTTTATTGTGAGTGAATCAAGGTAGAGCAACCACCCTCGTATATGTATGTTATTACAAATAACGGAAAATTATGGTTATTATAAACAAAGTATTTCTAAATTAAATTCAATAATAAAAACACAATTTCTACTGTCACCCCCGTGTACTTAGATTTAAGACATGCATTCAATAGGATGTCATAAAATTCTACTAGTAAGCAACATGGAGATTTACAAACACCGCTTAGTATTTTCCTTTTATAAAATTGACTTCATGAAAAAGGATATTGCATAATGAACAGAACAAAAAGGCAATGTACACAACACTAGAATGCACAGAAGAAACTGGGCGTTTATCTCTTACACGCAGTGGTTGAAAGCAGGTTAGTTGTATTCGAAATGACCGAGTTATTACTATCGTACTGCCAGTAAAAGCAAATACTTCTAGTGCAAACAGGAATGCGCCAGTTTCACTAGCGACTGTTTGTCGCCGGTTAAAAGCACCTGTATCTGTCGATCACGTAGCTGTCAAAAAGCTTTCGCGAAGGAAAGGTTAGATTGGACAAATTACGAGAGGGATTGGACAGCAAATAATTGGAAACGAGTTCTCTGGACCGTCAAGTCTAAGTTTGAACAGGACAACGTGGTGACAAACGACGACATGAAGGTGATAACGTGATTGTAAAGCGCTAAGTATGAAACAGAGATAGGAGTGTGTTTGTGTGGAGATGCTTAGATAACAACCAACTCGGCGAATTGTCAGAAAATGAGGAAAAGCTAGTTAATTGAAATGCATTAAGACGCATCGCGTAATTATGCAGTGCCGTGCGATATTTGGCTTCGCGAAGACAGATTTGCTTTCTAGAATAACCACCCAAAACGCACTTCAAGATTATATAGACAACGCTGAAGGTCACCCCCGTGACTACGAAAGCAAAAGACGTGCAAGAGCAACTATAAAAAGCTCAAACAAATGAATATACAAATAAATTGGATAGAAAATAGTTAATATAGAAAACAAATAAAATGTGGTTTTAAAATCCAGTGCTTTATTATTTTTACTGTAACATTTCTATATTTATAGCGGACACTGTTCATGTACAAATTATTTTCGATTATATATTCAAGTTAGTACTCATTTAATGGCTAGTGCAGTTTACAATAATTTATACATTTGCATATGGTATTTACATGGGAAAAGTATTTTACAAAATCGTATAAAATATAGACGTTTAGAAATGCTTCAAAATCCGGTATTTGAGTAGTAGTACAATCTATTGTTTCGAATATGGACGCATCCAGCATATTAACTTCGAACTTTACGACCCTTTTATCTCACTTTGGTTGTATAGACTGCTGCGATATACATCTATAAATTTATTCGTATTGTTGGAAAACTTGATACAGAAACTACGGAATAAATTTTGCTATTATTAAGCACACTAAAGTTTGATTACGTAAAAGAAACTCTTTTAAAAAGAGGTTATTGATTTCCGAAAATAATATAGCTTAGCAATAAAAAATAGATTATAATATTTATTTTTCGATAAGTACAGCAACTATAACGTTCTGATCACTTCGAACAACTTACTTTGCCATAATTGCAACAGCTGTTGGGTTCCGCCGTTCAACGTAGTGTCCCTGACGTTTCTCGCATAACTACGGTTCGCATTTTTAAAGTAGACTATGATAAATGGCCGTGAAAGTCTGAGAAAGTATTTAACTTATCTCGTCGTTAATTGCGAATTAACCTTTTTACTTATTTTAGCATTGTAAAGTGAAGCAGCTATATACTTCCAAATTCCGTTTCTGCAAGCTTCATAACGTCTTCCAATTTGAAACTAGTATTTTTCCCGCTATGCAATTTTTTATACTTATTTGCTTATTTCATCAGAACTAGAAACTTTCGTTTAGTATTACTATTTAATTTTACCCTTATTTACGGTTAATATGAAGGTATCGATGTATTGCTTACAATTTGGATGTAAAATCTATTAACATTGGAAGACATAAATATTTAATAATTCTATGATAACCACTTTTGCTAATGTACATAAAGCAAGGTCTTATACTTATTCAACACGCTTTAGACTACAGCCAACTTGACTAGCGACTTATTAAAGGCAATAACGGCAATTAACGGGTCGGTAAGCCAGTGGTAAGAGAACCAGTACTTGAATTTAGCAACTCAGGCGCCGAGCATTCGAAACCAGCGTCCAGTAGGTACAGTGGCGATATTTTTCCATTGGATTCAGTATACTCCCGAGTCACCATTCGCCGTTGGGAAAAATAATTAACGGCGCTTTACCCTTTACGGCAAGGGTTATAATTTACACATACTTTCCTACACCTTAAGACTTCTGCGGTTATGACAAGCTAAAATAGCTTATGACATCGTTACATCTAGGGATTAAAAGCCATTCGAACTCCCAAGTGCCCTCGTGGTGTAAATAGTAACACAACACGCCGGTAACGTAGAGGTTGTGGGTTAGAGTTCCTCCGAGACTGATATTTTTCAGTAATTTAACTACGTTGGTTAATTGCAAGGAAATTGTAATTTTATCATTAGCTTATAACCCCGTTGGGCCGCTCATCAACAAAAAAATCCGTAAGTGACAAACTACGAGTGAATATCCCTTAATCAAGGATATTCGCCGAGAGACATCTATAATGCCGATGAGACAGCCCTGTACTTTAGGACTCTACCCGACAAAACGCTCACATTAAAGAAGGAAAAATGTGTTGGGGGTAAGTATCCCAAAGAGAGGTTTACAATTTTGCATTGTGCAAATATGGCGGGTGAAGAAGAAAAACTCCTAGTCATTGGTAGGGCAGCTAAACCCAGAGCTTTTAAAAACATTAATATAAATAACCTGCCTGTAACTTGGAAATACAATAAGAAAGCTTGGATGACAGGACAAATCATAACAGAGTGGATGCAAGACCTAGATTGGAAAATGGCTAAAGAAAAAAGAAACATTTTGTTATCTTTACACAATGCGAGATCTCATCCGAAAGACGTTCGCTTAAATAATATAAAAATATTATTTCTACCCCCTAATTGTACAGCAGCTTGTCAACTACTTGACCAGGGGATTATAAAGAATTTTAAAACTTATTACTGAAGTCTAATACTCAAACACCTGCTAGTAAACATTGAAACTGCTGGTACAGCTTTTGAGTTAATAAAGAAAATTACACCACTGGATGCAGTTTATTTGGCAAAAACCGCTTGGGACCAAGTAAGCAAAGAGACAGTTCAAAATTGCTTCCGCAAAGCAGGATTTAATCATGTAAATATGCAAAGTGAAGACCAGTTAACTGAGGCTGATACATCTGACCTAGAAGATGATTTGCCTCTTAGTATACTTTCAGATATCCTCAAAAATAAGAATTTATTGAAATTGACGGATGATGAAAACCTTAATGATTTTTTGAATGTAGATGAAGATTCGTATGTTGAAGATCCAGATTCAGAACAAGAAATTGCAAATCCAGTTGGAATACAAGAACTTTCGGAAGATTCTGATGTCGATGAGGTTTCAGTGCCAACAGAAGCTATCCCAAATTATGATACAGCTATTACCCTGACCAAGCAGCTCAAAAGTTTTATCGAAAATCACGGAGATACAGAGTCTTTGGAGCTTCAATCTAAATTAGATATACGATTTCAAGACGCCATTTTAAAGAAAAGGAGAAGACAAACAACAATATATGAATTTTTGCGTCCTTAAAGTTGAACTATTCATTTCATTGTCTTGTATTACGTACTACATTTATATATCTAAAGGAAATAAACTTTTTTTTCTTAAGTTTAAAGTTTCTTATTCATTTTAAAAATATTTATATACATATACGATTTAAATGTCCCAGTTTCTTTAATATATTTATTTTCCGTTAAAACACGATTTTTGTTGTATCTACTACATATTTCTTTTATGCGGACACCCCTTCTGAACGGAGATCTTCAGTTGCTCCCGTTGGTGTCCGTTCAAGGGAGATTTCACTGTATATACATATATTTATGTATATACTGTCACAACCTTAGTATTTTTATCTTCCTTCACTATTCCGTTGCAAGATTTATTGAGAGTTGAAAATATAAATTATCGATAATACTTCAAAATCAAAGGTAAGTAACAAAGTAATTTCTATATACTTTCGTTACATGTTTCTATCAAGTGGGCTTTCATGTATAGTCAATTACTTTGTGTAAACGTGTATAATAATATATTCTCCAATTCGGTTTTGTTATGTGTGCCAGAAAATTAATTCACCTATAAATTTTTTGGACTATCGTTATTGGAACCACATAATTCTTTCATCTAGACTACTTATAGAATTCTAATAAATATATTTCACTCGGAATTAACTATATTTTACAATTAATGGCGTGAAACAATCCACACCTATGCGTACTGCTTACTCTCAAACAGAATTTATTTGGCGTGATCGAAGTTAGAAATAAATCGGATTAACCCAAATCTCTAGGCTGTAGGGAAAGTTGAAATTGTTGCTGCCCATAAATTAGGTCTAGCGATTTGAAAGCGTTACAGAATTAATTTGTAAGTACGCGAATATATCGATAATGAAAACAAAACAGAGTAATAAAAGACCAATTAAAAAAAGATAATTTGTAAATAAGCGAAGACGTATAAAGCGAATTCAGGCCAGTATTTAAAGATGCACTAAGCAGCTATAATTAAACGCCATCAAATTCGGTTAGCTCCTGTAAAAGTAAGTAGATCCGATCAATAATTTACTCTTTCTTCCTCGATGTTGACTCATAAAAGGATGGGAGCTCGGCCCTTTGAAAATTTCTCTAGCAGAAAAAAAAAACAAGAACAGCACTTTTCCGGACGTTATTATCTTCTGTGAATACCGGACTAAACGTGATAAATGACAAAATACATTAAGCCGCAAGTGCAAAATCAATATCGGTAATTTAAGCACACGAAAGCAAATTTGAACATAAACAGACTTTACTGATGATTTTTCTCGGATAAATAATTACCTACGTATTTGCCGTACAAATTTCTTTTGCATACTCTGCAATATATTTAAATTGAGCTTCCGTTTAATTATACTGCGTCTGTATTCCTTTATGCGCAACAGCAAAAGCTAACGAAGGAGGCAATTAACATTATCGAACCTGTCACACCCTTAACTCTATTAACATAAACTAAATTGTTTTAAAAGGGCACAGTTGCGCTTTTGTTTTGTAATTACTTGATATACTTAAATTATACTTTAGCGAATAATAAATGTACATACTGATGAAACAGGGACCCATCGATTGAAAGAACATATTCGGATGTATTCGTTGAAAGAGAAGTAGGAAGTATATACAGCGGTTTACTTGACTTGATCGTGGTACATAGTAAAGCAAATCAGCTCTCATGAGCACATTCTTCCATATTACGTTTATTTAACTTCTGATTAAATTATCAACAATTTATGCCTTCGTAAGCCTAATGCTGTGAAAGAGTTATGGGCAAATATCGATTACATGGAATATACATATTTATCCTGAAACTATTTCGAGTGTTTAAAGAAACTTCCATGGTAGACTAGGAAACTGTTTTTCTACATTAACATTTACTAAAATAAAGAGACCTAACGATTGTTTTTTGCTGAAGTTTCAGAAGAGTTTATGTTTTAATAGTTATTTTTCCGAATGACGCCTCTTGAAATGTTTATAGTGATAATTTTTATTTTAGGATATATTTTAATTTTTCTTTTTACTAGTACAATGGTAAATTTGTAATTACTACATATAACAAATTTTCCAAAGTATTTCAGCATGTTTTTGCTAAAAATATTTACAAATTATTTAGCATGTTAGTGATGTTGAGGTTTTAATCTACTAAAACGAAAAAATATATTCAAAACAAGTTAATGTTTATAATTCTTAACGGTGAGTGGTGAAAACTGTTACGTGCATTGCATTCAAACTGGAAGACTTAACATAATAAGTTTGCATTCTCGTAGATATGCATATCCCACCATTAATCCTGAAGGGTAGATTGTCAGAAAGGTAAACATAATATTCTTCTCGAGTTGCCATAAGCTAGGCCACTCTGAGCATTGGAAATTGCTCGATAAACATGAAGCATTTATAATCACAATGACATTATCTTTATTCATACTTGTTCTATGTAAATGTAATACACAATTTGTGGTAAAGTCATATATGGTTGAATTTGCACTGCAAAAGGTTACCAATTTATTCAACACAGCTATCACATTATTGATTTTTTTTAAATGTGATATATCATATATTACATAACTACACATATATAGAAGAAATTGATGCGTTGCTTTTGAGTAGTCACAGTGGACATTCCATTTAAAGCCCTGCAATTCTTCCTTCTTGCTGCAGCTGCTTGGGACAGAGCATTGTCGTGAACCAATGTAATTTCAAGAGACAACTTTTTGCTGCTCATTTTAGATGGCGAGTCAAAGTGGCTGAAGAGTCTCACGGTAGGCTGCTCATCCTATTATCTCGTGGTATCAGTTCTACAAGTAATATACCTTCACCGTTCTAAAATATAGCTGCTATCAGTTTCCTTATGTTCGGATTTGGTCTTCCTTTTCTGGGTACTAGAAGAGAACTTGCATCATTTTTCATCTTCCAGTTGAGAAATTTCTCACCACCTTCATGATGTTGAGTAAGGCAATCATCTGTTCCCACCGTGGATTTCCGTCAATAGAAGAACATTTCATAGAAACGAGAACTCGAAATTTGTAGGAAAGAATCGTGTAGAGTGAAGCACCTGCTTTCATAAATTTTGTTCACCTGTTCTTTCACAGTTCACTAGTAACAGCGAGTGATGAACGCCCACTTCGATCTTCATCATGCACGTTTAGCGTCCATTCATTGAACATGGTGCACAGATGACTCATAAGTTACACTTTTACCATAGGCATGCTTGATTTGTCCATAAATCTCACTAGGCTAAATATTTTGCGTATTCAGAAACTAAGTAACACTACGGATTTAACGCTTGATAACATCTTCTATTATGTACGACCGCTTTAACAATATGCCACGAACGTAAACGTGACCACACGAGACACGGTTCAGAAACGGGGCAGGTATGGAAGTTTAGCCGTCGTTAAGTCTGGCGACTTTTGGAATTGGACATGTGGCAAGGTGTGAATTCCTGAAGTATGTGGACCAAAACTCGACACATCGCTATTATAATCTACTGCTTTGTAACTTAATAGGATGCAGTAATGTATCGTATATGTAGTACTTGGTAGTTTTGCAATAGTTTTTTATTATTTCATATTTTATGAATTCTTCCAGTTCTTTTTTATTTTAATTCATTTTTATATTTCCAAGGCTTTCATTTCCATTTCTATCTTCCTAGTAATAATTATTCCGCCAAATAAAACTTTATCACAATCATTCAAAACAATATACATATAATATCGTGAATTGTTCGTATGTTAATAACTTAAATCTTTTTTGTACTGAGCTGGCTCAGAAATTTAACTTTAAAAGTGAAATATTTCATAAAAGCAAAACTATTGTTTACCCTTATTAGGTTTAGCCGTCATTCGAAAAACCACGGAATAAAACGCACGGGGGAAAACAGTTCCCTCTATCCGTAACATTAGCCAAAATACGTAGAGAATGTTGGTTTATAGTTAGGTTCATTTTTTAAAGAATTTCTTAATAATTAAAAAAATCCAATCTCATTATTTTACATATTTCTTTCAGAAGTTGCCTATTCTTTTTATTTTTCTATAGTCGCAATTTGACTTCCTAAGTTGATATTCAAAAAATCCGTATTTTTACAGCAATTATGTCTCTTTCTGAGAAATTACTTCCAGAATCGTAGAAAACATGTTTTTTTTTAATATGTAGTGATAGTATGTTTTAAATTCAGT
Organism: Trypoxylus dichotomus; assembly: GCA_023509865.1. NCBI lineage: Eukaryota > Metazoa > Arthropoda > Insecta > Coleoptera > Scarabaeidae > Trypoxylus > Trypoxylus dichotomus. Next base: position 42,698,056 of record CM042078.1, read on the forward strand.
AATAATAACAAACTGCTATAAACTTAAATGAAATGATTTACCTTAACTAACAATTAATTCTTAATTTACTTTACCCCATAAGGTGAGTACGGATATTGAGGAGTGAGTAAGCGCACTTTCTGACGCTTTCGGAAAAGTAATATCAACATCCCACTTGAATATGAACTTAACATAACGCACCTCAGAGCTACCTTGAAACTGGCGATATATTTAAATCATATAAACGATGAAAATAACTCAAATATTGCTTTAAATACTCTACGTCCGTTACGTTGAATGGTCTTTTGTTTACCTTGAATTATTTAACGTGTTTACTAACGTTTTGATCTATAATCCAAACTAACTGCCAACAATTTTATATGTATTGTATTTAATTACTCCGTGTTCACCTGACCGTCGAGTTAAAATCCTCATACAACGTATATTTAGCTTTCTTAGTTTCAGTGTTAAGACATCTTGACATTTCGTAATGAAATCTTAGTACCAAATGCTAGGGTGGTAGCAGAAACATTGTGTATGCATAATATATGTATATATGTAGATCTTCGAAGCATACACGAAACTAAGGCGTCTACACAAAGTGCGACCGCTAACTATTGTGGCTGGGGAAATAGTTGGTAACTTTGTACGCAATCCGCGTTATATGTTTGGATGACTTGCTGTGCTATGGAAATTAGCTGGTTGTTACCAAAATGGAATTGCATATCAAATTAATGACAAACTACTATACGTTCACTTTATACACCTCCTCCTCGAAACTAATTTAATTAAAATATAGAAAAAAGAAAAGAAAACGGGACCAATCTCACAGTATCTCAAATAATATCATTAATCAATAGCTGCCGGTTTCGGGCACATTTACACATCATCAGACCAAGACTGGAATAGCAAGTGAAAGCAACAATAAAAAATTATAACAAAAAAGCCAAAAAATCGCACACGTCTTACTCCAGAAGAATCAAAACGGACGCAAAAAACATCACAGCAGTAAAACTAACTTAATTAAATTGTGTAAATTATGAAACATGTGCCATAAAAACAAATACTCTAGCTTATTATTACAGCGCACAAATTTGAGGTAATTTTCCATACAGATCAATAAGGATGCAGAAACGAGTGCTTTCGCAGTAGCGTACGACTCGGTTGCTATAAATATTAATAATAATGAATGTACTCGCTATATTAGCTTGATTATGTTGTAATGTTGTATCATTAGCATGCCTTCCAGTGCTGCCGCGATCAAACTCCTACTGCGAGGTCGTTCGTATCATATTCGCATTCTTGGTTTTCTGTTAAACTCTTGTCTATACGCACTACAGTTTTAAAATTGGGACTCTTATTAATAATTACACACAATTTCTTTGTTGTTAATATGAATCATTTAATAATACTATCTGTTAGATTTCCTAACGAGGCTTTGAGTTAACCTACTGTATTTAACGCTTCATGTAATGACAGCTTGCTGAGCTATAATTTAAAAATAGTATCTAAAAGAATTCACTAATTTTCTGAAATTTGCGCCATTTGAGTATGGATTTCGGTATCTGAAACCAGCCGCTGGCTTAGTTAAATTGCTTAGGCTTCTTGCGGATTTAGATTTAAGATACAGCGTATAATAATGTGTAAAAGTCTCTCAGAATATTGAATAAAACGGCTTAAAACCATTTTCCCCATCTCGTCAATACCGGCTATGGTGGCTAAGGAATGCCTGGATAAACCTGTTTAATCCCAGAAATGTGTTTTCCAAATTTAATAAAAACTTTTTGGTAGAAACTATACATTGATCTACTTTTGGATAACCATTTCTAATAAATTCAGTTACAAGATGACGTGGGGGAAACAAGTTACATGAAACAATTGAGGATAAAATTGTTTTAGTAATTTTCGAGCTTTAACCATGTTCCAACCCCCACCTATAACCAACAATACAAGTTGAATTGCCGTTTTAGTTTCTACTATCCTTTCCACGTTTGTCTTCTGTAATATTCTACTACGTAAAAGAAGAAGGAAGGGTGCCTCACCGTGCGAACTAACGCATTTAAAATACAATTATTTCTTGCACCCGTTGCTTCATCTACCGTCAGCCATATTTTTTGATTTTTTTACTCTGTCTTTATTTGATCGGTAGTTATATTCCTTACTCAATGAAAATTATACTGTAATTGACCTCTTCCTGGCAATCTGCATTCCAGAACGTATTTCCCCTAAAACTTTCGAAATTCCTCATTGTCTATAATATTTTGTGGAATGTTGCGCACACTTAACTTATAAATAAGGTCACATAGAAATTTATAGTATGGTACATCACGTTGCGTATTTAACAGGTGCTGTTCGCTATTAACATGTCCTTTACACACAAAAACACTACATGCAATGTAGCGTGTTGATATTACGAACAGTAAATTTAATAATAGTGCCAGTGTATTCTAATGTAGGAAATCCGTTAAAAAATTTACACTCTAACATTCGTCAAACATAAGAAAGAACGCTGTCGATTCGCCATCGTCAATCTAAACCGGCATTAATTCAGATATTAACTATACGCGTATGAATTCCGACTCGCGGTATATCATCGCCGCCAATGAATAAGCACTCCTTTCTACAGGTTAAAAGTTAGACGGTCAACTGGCAGCAAACATGTAGCGGTAGGGATGTTCCAGCAAACTTCTATCATCACACAAGTATTTAATTCGATGGGATGACTTCAGTACTTTCTACGTTTAGATATGCACGGGTTTTTATTGTGTTGATGATGATTAGTGTTTGATATTGCGTCGTAGAGTAGTTGTGTGTACGAAAAAACTAATAACAATCTGGTGTTCGTGGACGATGTTTATCGGACAATTGGGCGTAAAATGCGAAAGTAGTTTGTTTAGTATATGATGCACCGTTTGCCTGTCGTAACGAAAACGCGAGTATAAAGGATGTTGCTACGAATCTAAGGACGATTTGTGTCAGATTTAATTTTTACGTTTACTGCTAGTAATATGTTATTTGAGATAGCGAAGGAGGAACCGTCTCACAAGTTTTAAACAAAATATAATGTTAACTACAGCTTACTAAGTGAATCAACTTTAAAAATCAAGTTCTCTAAGTTCGCCAAGTTCTACTCAAAAGAGCAAATATTATATCGTACTAGACTCCCAGCAATGTCATATACCAAGTCAAACAGAAGCAACTAAGGACCATCATTAAGTGAAAATTAGTTCCCACGGGAATATAGTTACATATTCGTAAAGTGTAAATATTTACACATGGTCGTCGAACAACGTAATACTAAAACGGATTACAAACATAACAGCTTTAATACCGGGCATTTCAATTAAAATAAGCCAGCCTTTATACGGTTATTCTTTAAAAAAAGTACTATTTCGTTTCGTAGGTGATACATTCTAACGTAAAAGCTAGGTTGTTCCTATTCACTAGAAAATCAAAGTCATACATAAATCACAGACAACTCACTTAAAATCTGCAGTTCAAAATCATCCTCAAATATATAGGTTCAACCAAAAATAAGTACCACACCAAAATTATATTTTTAGCACCCTATGCAGATAGCAGAAGATATTTTGACGTCTATGCAGAGTTATGTGGATTTAAGCTTAGATATTTTTACCATATTTAAAAAGAGACGCTACTAAATTTATGTATTCACTCAAAATGGTTGCAGCCCGCGCCATATTTGATACTTCACTGTCCGATTTGTGTAGTATATATAGCATAGAACTGGTAATGTAGTAAATTATAAAGAAGAAATTTTTAGTCGCAGATTATTTTTAAGGAAGACAACAAATTTCCAATTCTCCCATTTTATTTATTAAGTATGTACAATTTTCAGCTCAATATATAATCTCCAATAAGTTAATTAATCTTCCATAATCGACTAATTTTTTCAATTTCCTAGAACATTTTTTTACACCTTAAAAGGCGTTCCAAGCAACACATTTTAAGTTACTTAAAATCGTTTCAAATACTGCATCTGGTTGTAAAAGAATTATTTAGGATCCTACAAAAATTTCTTCGAAACTGCAGCATCGCTTAATACCTTTGGGTATTGAAACCAATGTCCTCCTTTACTCATTATTCTTTCAAAGTTTATTAACCCTAATTTAATGTGAATCATTACTAATGATGATGGAAATACTTTATCAATGGATTATGAACAATATTTGCGACTGGACCCACACTATACGATAATTAACTAATTAATAGTAGGCTTACGTTGTGTTTCCATAATCGTAAATCATAATTTTCTTGTAAACACCAACGCAAAAATTTCCAAAAAGAATGTCGGTCTCGGTAGGATTTAAATCTACTCCCTCGCCCTATGCGGGCAGTGTCTTACCAGCTAGACCATGAGACCTTCTCTTTTAATACCTGAATGTTGTAATGTCGGTAGATATATCATTATATCCCTTTAGACACAGTATTTTTTTTTACCCAGTGCAATATCGTTCAGTCTGATTCAGATGTTCAACCGACATAGATGCATTTTCGTAGCACTGTTTTTGTGACCATGGAAGACGCGGCCAAATCTCAAAGAGCAATAATTCTTTTTGTGGAAGGAGGATGTGAAACTTCAGAAATTATTCCACGCCTGTAAAGAGCGTTTGATGAGTCTGCAGAATCTAAAAGTACTGTCGACCGGTGGATCGATCGTTTTAAAAGTGGTAGAACATTATTAGAAGACGATCCACGCAGTACTCGATCGAACAGGTTGGTAAATGAAAGAAACATTACTGTCGTGGAGAACCTACTGAAAAAGGACAGGCGAATAATTATTTTTCAAATTAGTGTACGCCTATGGATAAGTACAAAACAAGGGCATCTTACACGATTATTTGGACGTAAACGAGGTTTTAGCCCGCTGATACCGAGGCTGTTGGGACCGGTACAGAAATTCAATAGGTACTTGTCGACAACTTCAAGAGCTGTTGGTTCGTTACGGTGATTTTAGAAAAAAGTCAATCCAAAGAATGGCGTAAACCCGAAGAAGGCGCGTGCAGTTCCGTCCGTTGGAAAGGTAATAGTTACTGTATTCTGGCATTGCGAAAGGATTATTTACCGAAAGGTAACAATTAACGCAACAAATTTACTATCCAGACAGAATAATGCAAGACCACACACTACAAGATAAACGAAAGATGTTTTGAAAAATTTCCGATGGAAATTGCTTTCGCCTTAACATTTTTGAATATTTGAAAGAACTTTTACGGGGTCTTCGATTTGAGAATTGACGTAAAACGTGCGGTAAATAGGTGGATTCAGAAGGCACCGAGAAAGTTTTTTGGGAACGGCCTAAAAAATTAGTTTATCGTTGAGATAAACGTGTTTAATTAAATGGCCATGTTGAAAGACTGTAATGTAACATTGATGAAAATTGACAGAATAAAAACAATTGTAAATAAATTCTTAGAACTTTGAAGACATCTCTCGTATAAGGCTTATTTGAAAAAGATAATACTTGATAAAACTTGAACTGCAACCTACACAAAAAAACAAAAAAGTACTTTTCCATCACAAAAGATTTACGAAAATAGATTTCGCCGACATTATTGAAATAATATCCGCATTGCACGCACATAATTAAAGGATTCGCTGCTAATAAATTATAATCGTTCAGACAGGAAGTAAGAAGAAAAAGGGGGAAAGGGTCTGGAAAACGGACTCGAAGTAAAAGCAAGAAAAGGACCGATGCCATCAGTCGCAGTACGATAAATTTGATAGATTAACTTTGCCGCTGCGAAGAAAATACATACATCATTCGCGTGTCGTTATCGAATCCGTATTCACTCGAACGTCTGTGTCGCGAAGTAATTGGCAAAGTGATGAAACTAGACGATTGAGAGGAAGCGTCAAAAGTAATTACAGATTGGTTCAATGACACCAGAAAGGTGAATATATAGATTAGATGCTTGTACCATCCTGCGACAAAACTATTGATAGCAAATGGCGCTTTCCATTAGCTATTCTTAGAACAATACTAAAATATTTCGTAACTAATCAGCACAAAAATAACAGAAATTAAATGAACGTGATTACTGCTTACAAAAAAGACATTTCCAAAAGTTAGATAATTCTAATATTATATAATAATTTCTTGTGCACGATTGTTTAGCATTTCTTGCTTTATATACTCGTCGTTAAGGAATTTAAGGTACGATCAAGTGATTTAATGTAGGACTATTTTTACCATTTGTCAAGCTTAGAGTTGCGACAGTTTAACAGCAACTATCGATAAGTGTCTTTTGGTATAACAGGTGCTCAAAAAGAATGAACTAATATCTTAGTGAGTCTAATATTAAATATACACAAACCTCTTAACCAATTCAGAATTAATACCGCTATTCTGTATCATATCCTCTGTCGGACGTGATTCTTGAACTTGGCAGCGCGATAACGCCTAAAGTAGATTTTCAAAGGTACGGCCAGATTATTTCTAAAAAGCAACATCGAAGCCTTAGAATGATTCCTTTAAATATCAAGTTGAATTTTGAGAATTATAAACGGAAGTACAAAACGTATAATAATTAAATAAATAAACATCTCTGATGCAATAAAATATTGAAACTTACAATAGAAAAAGATTACCATTTTAATATTATTTTTGTATTACTTACGGCGGAATGGTGTGCAAAACCTTTATGAAAATCGTAACTCCTTGTAAATGAATTTAAAAAAAAACGGTGCAAAACCTTTATGAAAATCGTAACTCCTTGTAAATTAATTAAAAAAAAAAAACGGTTTAAAATTCAGCATTCCACATTCGCCAAAAGCAATGAAAATAACATTGCAGCTTTTAAACAAAAATGACAGGGCTTGACAAAAGAAGAATGTTTGGGTGATAGATGGTATGGAGCAGTTTTACAAGGAAGTGAGTATGTTATAAGCAAATATTGAACTTCTCCACTAATGACTAGCTACATTGGAAATATTTTCTCCCTCTTTTCTACTTCATACCGAAAATCTATTAAAGTTTCTTGAAGCAGGTGAAGATCTGAAATTATAACACTAAATCAATGAATTAACTTTATTGCATAAAAATTTAATATAAATTATATTTCAAAGATCACTTGTTGCAATTGGTAATAAACAACTTAATACAAAAATATTCATTTGTTTAAACTGTAACAAACCAAACATAACACATGGGCTGAAAAGTCCCGGGCCTAACACATAGATGACGCTAGTTTTATTGTCACCTTTCTCTCAGTTAGTACTAACCTTCAAAAGACAACTGTTAAAATTTCATGATATTCTATTCATTAGTTTGTGAGTTATTGTGCTAAGAGTCACGCTACTTTTGTTATTTTCAAAACAATTAATTAAAAACAATTCCGTGCTTTAATTTTACACTGCTTCTTGATGGGAAAAAATACCGTTCAAGCGAAGCAATGGCTTGAAAAGTGTTATGGGGACTCCGCTCCATCAGAAACAACAATAAAACGTTTGTTTGCTGACTTCAAACGTGGTCGTAGAGACACCGATGATGCAGAACGCAGTGGTCGTCCAAGTGAGGCGGTAACACCAGAAAACATCAAAAAAATGCACAAAATCGTTTTGACTGATCGAAAAGTGAAGTTGCGTGAGTTAGCTGACATCGTAAAGATATCAAAAGAACGTATTGGCTTTATATTGCATGGGCATTTGACTATGAGAAAGCTCTGTTCAAAGTGGGTGCCGCGTTTGCTCACTGTTGACCAAAAACAAGAACGTGTTGATGATTCTGAGCAGTGTTTGGCCATGTTTAAACGTAACAAACCGGAATTTTTGCGTCGATATGTGACAATGGATGAAACATGGATCCATCACTTCACTCCGGAATCAGAACGATCGTCATCTGAGTGGACAGCAACTGGTAAACCTCGTCCAAAGCGCCCGAAAGCACAACAATCGGCTGGAAAGGTTATGGCCTCGGTATTTTGGAATGTGCGTGGTGTAATATTCATCGACTATCTTGAGAAAGGAAATACCATCAACAGTGAATATTATATAGCGTTATTGGAGCGTTTGAAGGCCGAAATTGCAAAGAAACGACCGCATATGGCAAAGAAAAAAAAATTGTTTCATCAAGACAACGCACCGTGTCACAAGTCAATCAAAACAATGGTAAAACTACATGAATTGAACTTCGAATTGCTCCCACATCCACCGTATTCGCCAGATTTGGCTCCCAGCGACTACTGGTTGTTCGCAGACCTCAAAAAGATGCTCGCCGGTAAGAAATTTCGCACGAATGAAGAGGTTATCGCTGAAACTGAGGCCTATTTGGAGGCAAATGATAAATCGTTCTACAAAAGTGGTATTGAAATGTTAGAGCGGCGCTGGAATGATTGCGTTGCTCTTGATGGAGATTACGTTGATGAATAAAGCTAATTTTGAACCAAAAAAACCGTGTTTTCTTTGTTAGGACCGGGACTTTTCAGCCCATGTGTTAATGTAACAAAAAATATAGGTCACCATACGGTTTTCTCATATTTTTTCAACAATAGTATTTGATTTTGATATACTAAATTGTAAAGTGTTATTCGTAAAAATATTACCCTTTCTTATCTGTAAAATGTAATTCAATATGACATATACAGGGTGTTTAAAAGAAAGATCGGATATTTTATGGTACATATGGTACTCACCTAAACAAACCAGAAAGTCTTAATAAACATAGGTCCGCAAATGAAGTGTTTCAAAGACAGAGCTAATTTTCTATTTCAAGTAGCAAATTATACATTTTTATAACCAAACGAACAGTAAAAAGGAAATTGGATGCATCGTAATTAGTGTTATGAGTGAGGTATAATTGCTTTGGAATAATGATATCCGCTGGATTTTCGGGCAATTCTATTTGTTGATTATTTTGAGTAATGAATAGATTCGGAGAAATTATGAGAAATGTAAATTTCCGTTTTTAATATGAAGTTTAAATTTGATGCTATTTAGATAACTTCAAAAGTTGTTGGCGTGCAGTTTCCTACACCCGGAACATATATGATCAACATATCTTCTCTAAATCCTTATATGTTTATAAAAAGGATTAGTTGTTCCGCATTATTATCAGCTAACAACCCACTAATTAGACTGCCCCTGTGTAGATCATCCTGTCGTCTGCAAAGTGCTTTTGTTAAATAAAGACAAATTCAGTTGTCTAATTATCTTTAATAAATTCACTGCATTGTCGATATTACAAGAGATCAAGTTTTGTTTATTATTTCGTACAACATAATTTTTCAACAATTCCTTTATTAAACTTAGTCATTTATAGATAATGGTCCTTGTATGCAAATTACTACATAGAAGACGAAAATTGAATTATTATGAACCTATTAAGTTGTTTTAATTCGTTAATAAGCTTTATAAAACTCCTAATTGAATGCGTAGCTTTAAAATTAGATTCTGTTGTAAGCAAGTTTTCTAAATATTTTGTAAGCAACTACCTCTTTTGCGTAGTTTTATTTAACTAAATAGCTGCAATATTTTACCTGAAGATTGTAAAGCGCTGAAATCGACCGTCCAGATTATAAACAAATAACTTATAATAAAAAAATATTATAATATAAAAATATTAAATTTTAATAAAAAAACAAAAATGGAACAATTTACTCTATATAAAGGTTAAACAGATTTCAGCTAGCTAATACCTACCTTTCAAGTGCTACATGTATAACTTGCTGACGGGGCAGTTATAGCTTACACGCCAAAACGTAACAGGTATAAGAAGACATTACTTACTTATGCTGAGCAATAATTCGTTCCAAACTATCATATATGTAAGTTTGTCAGTTATCAGCTTGTAAAGTTAGCACCAAAACTAAGTTTTGAGTCTTTTCGAAGTGCTATTGACTTTCCCATGTCTAATTGGAATAGTAGGAACTCCAGCTAAAGCATTTGGTCTTCGTAACTCAACTAACGAACCGTTAATGTCAATACACATTAGTTCTAAGTTAAGTATGAGTAAAGTTTAAAATAAATAAAGTCAAGTTAAGATCCTTTTAGACTTAGCTTGTAGTGATAATTTGAAGCATATTTATATAAAATATATGTATGTAGGTATGTAGGTTTTGATATATTGCTTACAAAGCGCAAAATGTCCGAGAAATTATCTATGATACATATGTAAGAATACATTAATCCTCCTTTTGTCAAATTTTATTTGATTAAAATATCTCTTATCAAAATTCATTCACGCACCTTAACTTCTATACTTCGACGTAACCTATCCTATAACATAAAATGTGAATAAACATAGAACTTACAGTTCTTCTTGGCCCGTGATTTTCCCTCCAGTTTCCATAAACTATTGGATTACTCGAAGTTCCATCATCACTTTTTAAAGTTTTTTAAGGTTGAGATATCACCCAACATTTTCGAAAAAGTTTCTTTACTTCCCAATGAAAGAAGGAAATGTAAAATAATTAAGAAGTCAATAAACTATATCTGTTTCCCGTTTAATTATCGAAAGCTATAAGTACTATTGGAAACCAATCTTCGTAAAAAGTTTTTGAAAGTAGCTAAATTAAATTAATTCATAAGAAGATTAAATAGTAATTAATACGAAAGCATGCTTTAAAAGAAAGAAGACAAACGAATTGTTGGCAAAACGACGCGAGACTTCGCGAAGTACGATCTCCGGAGAAAGAAAATCGAGAGTTTGGTGCTAAAGGTCAGATCACCGTGATAATAGCGTTGCGACTGGCGTACTTTGAACGCGGCCGTCCATCCCGATGCCCGTCCAGACGCTTTTCCCACACACACCACGACGAAGCGGAAAGCATGCGCTTCGCTGTCATTTACCGCAACTGCTCTACTCCTTCTTCTTCTCGTTGATGCTGCTCATCATATCGTTCAGAGAGAGAGGCGGCGGTAGTGACGGATTTTTTTTCGTCTCTCACGGAAAGCTCTGATAAGTACTAAACTTGTTTAAGCTAAATTTCCATTAAAGTAAATAACTTGCAATAGAATTACTAAAAAGGTGGTGCCGCCGGAAAATCTTCCTCTATGAACGTTGCTAATGGTCCTATCTATGTCTAGTTGGCCTTTTGCTACCTAAATCTTTTTACATTGCTCGACGCGTTGTGTTTGCTGCGATACGCCTAATTCTGTTTTTTCTTGTTTGTTTGGAAATGTCAAGCGCAATTTTAGTTACCTTATCGCCCAGCAATAAATTATTGCCTATCGGAAACTGTTAATAAGTTATTAAGGTCCATAAAATATTAATCTTATAAAATATATTATGATAAAGTAACACCATGCTTCCAAATTATTTAATAATATTCACCGTATACGAAACAAAAATCAATTTACTCCATTAAAATCAGTCTCTCATTTGCTGCACATTATAACTGTCAGCAAGCTATAATGTACAATTTTTGGTTATTGTTGTCGCTTTCTGACTTACTACATACATCTATACAGACGTAAAAGTAATGAACTAGTTATTATTATATTATTACAGAGTAAAAGAGGGTGTCGTTATTCTAACTACAACTTGAATACGTAGGCTTCCACGGCCAGAGTTAGTCCTAAACGAACAACTTCCGGAATTGAACCGTGTCATGATAAGATATACATAAAAATGAAATAAGGGCAAGAGGAGAACGAAATAAAAGAAAAAGAGATAAAAAGAAGAAGAATGGAAAAACGGGGGAGAGGGCCTGAAAACAGAAAGGAAGGTAAAAAGAGTAAGAAAAGGAAAGAGAGATAGAAAGAAAGGGGGAAAGAACTATAGAAACAGAAAAAGAGAACAAAAGAGAAAGGTGGGATCTTGAAGTTTCGCCTCCGTCGTAGGAGGCTTGTTCAGGAGAAATAGGTGAAACCAAATGGCACGGTAACTTGATGTGTAAACCACGCTAGAGGCGAAACCAGTTTGGCCGAAGGTTACGGTGACTTAACCGCGCTAGAGGCGAAAACCTTCAGATGGTTTTTTCTTTCTTTCTCCTCTTACTCTTATTTCATTTCTATATATATCTCATCATGACACGGTCCAATTTCGGAAGTAGTTCGTTTATTACTAACAACTTTTACTTCCTACAGATCCACCACTGTATTTTGTAAAATGTACATTAGGCTTATTGTTAAACATAGCAATACTGTATATATTCTTTTGGAAATAATGCTATGCAAAATCATGCATTTCTATTCGCAAAGCTTGCAAAAATGCGTGAATAATTTGACTACAATTCTATTATTTTGTAGTTCCGTTGAATTGAATTATGTGTTACATTGAAAAGAAGAATGTAAAGTATTATTAATATTAATGTCAATATAAAACTCCGCTTGCATCAATAATCATAAAATTACAATTTATTTGCAATTAAACAATGTAATTCAATTACTGAAAGAATATCAGTCTCGGACGGATTTGAACTCACGACCTCCGCGTTACAGGCGCATTCTACTACCATTACACCACGAGACCACTTGTTAGTTCAAATCCCTTTTAATACCTAGATGTCACGATGTCTGTAGATATATCGTAACATCTCACAAACATATTATTATTAAAGGCAAGTTCTTAACAATTAAACAAATATTAATATTAAACCAGAGTTGGCATTAGCAATAATAAAATTACAATTTCCTTGCAATTAATCAACGTAATTAAATTACTGAGAAAATATCAGTCTCGAAAGGATTTTAACACACTATCACTGCGCTAAAGGCAGAACTTGCCTTTAATAATAATATAATGTCTGTGAGATATTACGATACATCCTCAGACAGAAGGAGTTTTTGTGATAACTGAAATTTCTTCAAATAGAATATTGTGGCCAATTTCTAGATGATGTTCGGCTACCGCAGACGATGGGACGTGCCCCGATTTAAGGCAACGTCTGTGCTCTTGAGTGCGGGTTTCGATGGAACGACCTGTCTCACTTATGTATAATAAACCGCAAAAGCAGGGTATTTTGTAGACACCTTTAGAGTACAAGCTCTGAACTTCATCCTTAGGAGAAGGGAGAATGTTGCCAATTTTCGAAGGAGGCTTAAACACTACTTTGATGTAATGTTTTTGAAAAATTCTGCCGATACTTTCGGTAACACCATGGGTGAAAGGAATTTTGGGTGGTTTCGCCACTAACGTGGTTTACACTTTTTTTTTCTCCTGAAAGAGCCTCCTGCGACGGAGGTGAAACGTCGAAATCCCGCCTTTCTTTTTTCTTATCTTTTTGTCTTTTTCTTTCTTTTTTCTGTCTCCCTTTTCTCCTCCCTTCTCTTACTCTTTTTTCATGTTTTCTTTTTTCACTTTTTTCTTTCTCTTTATTTAATTGTCTTTCCTCTTACTCTTATTTCATATTTCATGATACGGTCCAATTCCGGAAACAGTTTGTTTACTAATGCTAGCTTTTTCAAAAAATTTTGTTAAGTGTACAATTTCTTTTAGTTTCTCCTTTCCGAAAAGATACCTTGAATTCCTAATAGGTTATAAAAGCTGGTAACTAAGCCTGCGTAGCAAATGTTACATGCTGATATATTTTCAGAATTCACCGGATAATTCGGTTGACAAGGAGTGTCTACATGCTCTTGAAGCGCTGTATCCCGAATAAATTATTAATTCGTCTCTGGTGGAGTTTAGTGCGATACCTGTGAATTATAAAACCATACAATCCTTGCAATCGTTATAACACCAAGCTAAATGCTTAAAAAATTTTATTAATATATATACTTTAAAATGGCATCATATGTAAATTGTGCAGTCATAAATTGCACATTCAGTACGAAAACTGTATCATGCTATTATTTTCCACACCCACGAAAGGATTTAAATAGTTTTCTAAATTGGGCGAAAGCCACTAGTGATCCAAAAATAAGAAGTCCTTTAGAATAAAAATATAGGATTTCCCAGAAGCATTTCATTTTATCCAGAAGACTTTATAGGCAATAAAAGGGTATGGACAGACAGTGCACTTACTTAACTTTTGCCAGGTACATATCCAACAGTTTCTTTCATTGTAATAAAACTTGTAAAATATTTTAAACATGTTATTAATTAGGTATCATATCTTCACATCCACTTTATTTTGAGGAAAATATGCACTATTAACTCCAAACATTATTGAGAAAGAAATGTTAAAAGCTTAAAAGTTTCGAAAATAAACCTGAGTTGATATGTATGCATACATAGTTGTTGCTAATTGTAGTAAATTACATGAATATGTGATTAATATATTATATTAATATATGGCAACAAGCACCAACTGTCTATGCACCTGTATCTTACGTTCTATAAGTTCTGTAAAAAAATCAAAGGGGATATATGAGTTGTGCCATGGATACTTTCCGTACCAAAGCAAATGTTACTTATACGAGGGAAGGTCCAGAAGTTCGTGGAATGAAAGGGTTTTAAATAAAATAAAACAATAAATCTATTTTTCCTTTTCAATATGATCACCCTCAAGCACAATACATTTATTAGATCTATGAATTAATTTTTCTAAACCATCATAAAAATATTTTTTATCTTTCGCCTCAAAATGGGCCAGAATTGCCTCCTTTACCACATTGTCATCGGAAAACTTTCTTCCACGTAAGTCCTTTTTTAAACTAGGGAACAAATAAAAATCACGAGATGCTAGGTCTGGACTGTAAGGTGGATGGACTGTTGATTGAAAGCCATGCTTGTGCAGAGCAGCCATTTCAACTTTGCTCTTGTGAACCGACGCATTGTCTTGCAAGAGCAAAACAGCCTTGGTCGATTCTCCTCGACGTTTTTCCTTGATGGCCTCCTTTAATTTTTCTAATATCGCTGTGTAATATTCTCCGGTTATGCTTCTACCTTTTTCTTTGTAATCAATCAATAATATCCCCTCACAATCCCAAAAAACAGTAGCCATCAATTTTCCAGCCGATTCTGACACTTTGAATTTCTTTGGCGGTGGTGTCCCCTTTTTATGCCATTGCATGGACTCCTGTTTGGACTCAGGCCCAAAGTGATGAACCCATGTTTCATCTTCGGTAACAATCCGCTCCAAAATATGTGCAGGTTTGTCTGCACACTCCAAAAATTGTTTGGACGCACAGACGCGCTGCTGTTTCTGCAGCGACGTGAGCATTCTCGGTACCCATCTTGCACTGACTTTTGTCATACCCAGGTGGTCATGTAGGATATGCGAAATGGTGGTATCTGATACTCCAATTAATGCAGATAATTGTTTATAGGGCTGCAACTTAACTTATATACTAATGATGAGTCGCCAATCAGAATGACACCTAGCGAGCGCCCCTATCCCCACTCCATCCCCTCCATTCCACGAACTTCTGGACCTCCCCTCGTATCAACCGTTTTATTTTCATTGACATGGTATTCTATTTAGGTGCACGAGGTGTTCTATGCTTCAGTTCCTCAATTATACAGCTCTCTCCATGAATAAGCGAATATGAACTACTGTATGGAAAATTCATCTCGAAGACGGTTTAAAAACATGTACGTAAGCGCAAGTATTTTCGAGAACATTAATAATTCTGGAGTCATTATAGATTCAGATGAAATAGATAACTATGATTGCTGCAATTGTAAAGAAAAAATTACAACTTCTAATTCTTGATTAAAAACGTAATGTAAATGTATGTTTAGAACACCATCTGCTCGAGGGAAAACATTTCATTCACATTTTTGTGTCTTAGTATTAAGTATATTATATCTCTTCAAGCAATATTCTATTCTTTTATTCTGTGGAACAGGCGCAACGTAAAATTGCATGAGTAGAAATATAAATCTCCTGCTCGGCTTACAATAAGAACAAAACAGCAAACGCAAGATAAGGATGGGCCTTAATGGAAAAGTATATGACCTGCGGTAACGTCGATGTATTTTCGCGGAAATCCGTGATTTTTGGGCTGACTGAGCATTTCCCATATAGTTCTTATTATTCTTCTTCCACTATTTCGATCTTATGGAATCATTTTTGGAAGGTATTCAATCTTTTACGGAGGGGTGTTTGGATATATTCGTGTTCAGTACAATGCTAAGGAATTATTTAGCATAAATACCCAAAAAAATAGGAATATTACTAAAACTGGTTTAAACAATGAAAAACTGCGGTGACACTAGAGATTGTAAAGAGGTTATATTCTCAATATTATAGGAAGTACACTAAAACTTTGGGTGTCTTGACGCAGTATTGTACAATACTAGTAAAATGTTATATGACTCCAAACCAAGTAATAATGTTTTTCCCTGATGGCGACCTGTCATTACTTTGTGCGGGACGTTGTCGTAAAGGCGAGTATTTTAATTTACCTCTGTTATATTTATTACAGCACAGAAACTATTCGCAAAAATTGGTCATACGTTGTAGGTAATTTAACAACAAATATTACGGAAGCTTGAAAATCTTCTAAATGGATACCCAAATATCACAAACACTGTTATGAAATTCGAGGACCTCTCCAGATAATTTTTACATACAGCAGCAACTCGTTAGAGGTAGCTTTTACTGTTTTCATTGTTTTAAAAAAACCTTCACAAATTGAAATTCTTAGTGGAAGAGTTCACTCCTAAAGAATGAATTAGTGTTCTAGTTGAAGCGAAATTAAATTTCGTATGAATTACAAATAATAATTACCATACAAAACTTGCCAAATCCTTCATTAACATTAGTGGAATATTTTAAAATAACGGTTGAAATGCAAATAGTTCTGTCTGCCTTAAATGATGAGAAAAGTGTTTGTGTATTAACGTATGGTAGGATATTAAGCAAAATAGCTATAGATAGCAAAACACAAAAAGTAATAAATTTCACTGATTTGTGTTAATAAGTCAACGTTAACGGTAGTGTCTACAACCGGAACAGCATACTCCTCTTTGACGAAGTTGAAACATTTAAAAAGGTCAACGGAAATACTATAAGCATCTCATAATTGTAATCCCAATCACATTACTTTTCCATCAGAATTATATTTTATTACAAAGTTAATATATTCAATTGTCCAAGATGGATTTTCAGCCTGTGTACAGTAATTCATTGCATTAATACGAGTACGGATATATACGGTAAAAAAGAGAATATTATTAATAAGAATTATGTTCCCAAATTGTTGCCAGCAGTAAAAATAACTTTCCTTATAGAACACAACCACCTACCTTGACCTACTCCGGGAGAGTGCCCCCAGCTCAGCCGTCTTATCACAAGGTCCGTATTCTCTGCTAAAATACCCTTTCTAAGCGCCACCTTAATTAAATGAGTACTTGCTTGAATATGTACAATTGACTACTTCTTCGGTTATTATACCGGGTCGATTTCATTTGGCTGGACCTGTCGATATTCCGATCTACGGGCTGCGAGAAGCGAATAACTGCAGCGGCAAGATGGTGGATTCTGACCGTCAATGATTAATCCTTCCTAAATGAGGAAATCAGAAATGACCAATAAAGGAAAACGATCACACAAGAAATGAAGATCCTTGTAATTAATTAAATAAGACCGGAATTAGTACCGATTGAAATGAAGAACCATTCTGATACTGCACCCGATTCGATCTTATAGTGCTTTCAAAGATGGTAAAGGCCTATCGGCTACTAATTACTTAAGAAATTTAAAGGATCCATTTAATCCAATATTTCCATGAAATGCAGGTAGTGATTGAGCCCCAAAATTGCTAGTGAGAATTAAGAAGAAAAGAAAAAAGTGCTCCACACAAAAAAGCTTGAATAAGACAAGAAGGTAAACTAAAGGAATAACAATACAATACAATTCAAATAGAATTGCGCACGTAACAACATAACATAAATAAGTATGTATAATAAGTATTTACTTCGATGTAATGACTACAGGAAGTTTTTAAGATAGAGGCGTCAGGCTTTTATTACGTAATGATCAGTATCTGCTATTGCACTGTAGGCTAATTATATGTAAGAACGGAACAATAACCTATTGTTTGTGGATCGCGTAAATAAACTTATCGGACAATTCGCAGTCCTAAAATACATTGGTGATAAAATAATTTACATGATACATCGTTCATCTGTCGTAGTAACTGGGGCTATTTCAGACATGTAACCAGTTAAAAACAGAAATACAAAAAGTTATATACCAATCCAATTTATATTTATATATTGTAATAATATGTTTTATTAACATTTAAATCATTTAAAATATCAATGTTTTCCTACATTTTTCTTATGCTTCTATATTTGATGTTTTCTCGTTAGTATATGGTTCACGCCCTTATTTTGTTGTTGCTGTTGGAGGCAACGTACCGTTAAGACCCGCTCTTACTTAATTTACTTATAATATTTAGTCCGTACAGTGTGTGTATTAAATCTTACAGATATCTACGTTAGTTGCTCATTATTGGCAGGTAATTTACAATTTTAAAGTTAAGAATAAGAGTTCCTTAAACAACATGTGCCGTGGAGACGTAAACTCCTCTATAGTTAACTATATATATCTTTTATAAACATATTTTATGTTTAATTATTATTTCTTCCAAATTTATTTCTAAAAGACGTATAGTATACTGTACTCACACATTTTTATTATATTATTAAGTATCGTCCGGAAATAAAACACACTATTTTAAAAATTTCTCGTGCGTTGGATGGATGGCACGCCTGGCAGCTTTTACTTGTAAATAATTTCATTCCATCAATAGTGTGTATACTGTGTGGCCTATTATATAGGCAAACAAGTTGAGTATAGTGAGTGTATCCCCGGAAACGAGCTATATTAAAATAACAACAGTGTCAAAGTCACTGATGTCGGAGTTGTCTCTCCAGAGGAAATTTCATTATTTTTCGAATTAATTGTAGTTTCTGAAATTCTGCAAAGTTGTTCGAATTGAATTCTTTTGCTGTCATTTTGTATTTCGTTTATAATTTACAAATTTTGCTAGACAGGGATTGTTTTAGGTGTTTGCTAGAAAAGAATTTTTTTTAAAAAAACGATCTATATATATTTTGCTTCGTCAATATATTTACTGAACCTTATTCCTGAGATTTTCCACCACAAAATGTATGTCGAAAACTATCTACCAATAAGCACAAAACAACCGGGATGGTATTGAACCCTCTATATGGAATAAAAGACTGTGGTTAGGCTGTGATTGGACTATAAATTGTAGAAACTTTCTGTTATCAATATTATAATACATACACTGGAACTTGTGCAATACTCATCCCTACTTGTATTAGCTGGTAAAGGATTATCAAACTACACCAGCAAAGCTGCACACAGTACAAATCCTGCCAAAAATCCTTTTCAAACTAAAAAGAATATAATAATATAATGACCAGGTTTAATAAATAATAAATGTCTTTTCTATTAAAATACAGGCCTTGGGATTTTATTGCTTAAATATTATATCTTCCAAATGTATTCCGTTATTTTGCTGGCACTTTTCTAAACGTGAGGCAAAATCTTTGATAATTCCTTACGCCCACATTTAAGCGAAAACAGTAACTTTTGGCGACTGACGTGCACTCTCCTGCTTCCGTTTTAGATATGCTGAACTCAAACAACACCACTTCTACCTATTTAGATGGTCACTAAACTGAAAATGCGTCTTGTCCGGGAACAAATCGTTGTTGAAGGTTGGAATAACTTCATTAACGAAATTAAGCCTCTCAGCAGCATCAGTTGGCTTTAGTTCTTACACTAACTGCAACTTGTTGTGACGAAGACTTAATGAGAAATCTTTATATAGATATGCAATGTATGGAAGTTTCAGGAACATTTAAGGCATCTAAGATCTTTTGCAAACAGAAACACTGCAAAACTTGCATACCGACTGGCGTACGCCCTCCGCCTTTTTCGTGGTTCTCAACCTCCCTGCTCTCCAGATTGGAGGTTTGTTCTATGACGAACCAGTCTCCTCAAACTTTCGTACCCATTTTTTTATGAGTACGCGGTACTTATCTAATGTGACGCAATTAAAAAGCGCATGTTGAATTAAATTATTCTTTTAACCTTTCTTCCTATATCACGTTCTTCCACCCTTTACCATTTTTTCTTTTGATCTCTTTTTCTCCTTATTTCTCTTTCTCCTCTTACTTTTATCTTCTTTTTATATATATCTCATCACGACACGGTCCAATTCCGGAAGTAGTTCGTTTATCAAAAATCGAAATTGCTTACTAGTTTTTAGCTGCGGAAGCGGTGCAGTAAATATAGTAAATACTGTAATAATTGTAAGAATAAATCAGCAAATAAATAAATAAAACAATGCTTTTATAATGATATATGTACATATAATAAAATTTGAATAAACGATTTGAGGTTATCTGAAATTGAAAGGTCCATTAGGTTAGTTTGCTTAGAATGTATAAGCTGGGGGTATATTTCTTATTAACATAAGAAAGGGAACCGTTATTTGAAGCAAACAAGCAAACACAAAGGAGTATTTTACAGCAACTAAGCCAATGCTAAAATCATTTGCTAGTTATAAAATTATTAAGGAAATATAACACTGGGAAGTTTGTCCGTTACAGACAACTTGAAGAGAATTCCCAGAAATTTTGGTCAATACCGTAATGTAAATTCACTCTTTGTACCAATGCTTTGGATTGGTATGTAGTAATAAAATTATATATTTACATTTTATTATAAACCTTTTCTATTTCTTGTGGTCTTTTGCATATATTTATCTAAAGAAATATAATGGGAAAAAGGAAATTAGTTTGATTACTTTACCAGTGCGAGTTTTGGTTCAACGAGTACCCCTTTCTACGCTCGAACTGACTTAGATAAAGATTCTCGGTTGTACAATTCTGAAGAGGACAACTCGTTTACGGATGTTAAATCGGAAAATGTTCTGTGTCGTGGCAGTAATAACTTTATGAATCCAATTTGTTTGGTCAAAAACTTTGTGTAACAACGTACCAGAGCCTATTTCCTTACTTCTATACTCCAGCTCCGTTTGTTGCAACCGAGTTTTCCGACTAAAGCCATTAAAATCTCGGAAGGTTGGCGTAAAAGAATCATCTCCACGTATCGCCCCACCACTCAAAGATTGTGCTCGCGCAGTGAACGAAACCAGTTGAAAAAGATTTTCAGTACACCAACCATAAGATTTGACACGCCATTAAAAGATGTTCGCATTCAAAACTCTATTTATGTGAACTAAAGAACAAGAAAATATATCATTACAATACATAAATAAACCAAGTTAAACATTCTTTAGAAATTACCATATCATGAAAACGAAAAATACTTTATTGCATCAACACATCAAGTGGTCTATGAGCGCTCTTCCAGATTTCGTAACGTACATATGCTTGTGTATAATATTTACGATCACACTACATCTATTAAATAGAGTTGTTAATTGTGATACACTCGCCCTACAGTCTGTAGTATACGTTTCAAGCACGTTTTTCAAAAAATTCTAACATTGACAATCTTGATCCGTATAAAATTTTAAGTCTTCTAGGCGCTGAGCATGAACTCAACATCCAAGAGATATACTTGTAATTACTTGTATTAATAATAAGACCTTCAATTCGTAAAGTTAGTATATACATATGTACAGCAACAATAATCCTGACAGCAACAGTTGCAGTTACAGAAACAGCAACGATAACAAATTATAAGTTATAACTAGAGTTAGAACGTCTTTCCGCGGGCCAGGTTCGAATTGAGTATGCGTCGCCTCCGCCAAAGGAAAAAACGAGACCACTGGATTACGCAGTATGAAAATTTATTGATCAATATCCCTATTTATATTACAAAGATGTAGCGATACACTGTAATGTTTGCGATGAAGCGTTGATGTAGTGGAACAAATGCCACTGTCAAACTCATGTGAAGAGTGCGCCACAACAAAGTAAGAAAAATAACATACCACTTAAAACGCATTTTATGTTTGATTTACTGACCGTTTGTGATTTAAGACTTCATCTATTTGATAAGCAACCGCTTAAACGCTTCTGGAATAGAAACAACCCAACTGGAAGTTATCATCCCGGAGGGCGTTACGGAATCATGTGCCAACTGTGCGTAATGACATCGAAAACATGATCAAAACTGTAATAAGAGATTAACAGCTGTTGTTACGTGTTGACGAAACGTTCTACTTTCAGTATCATTACGCGTGTTCTTAATCCTGTTAATGCGACGTTTCCCATTGTATTAGTTAGCAAAAGCTTAGAAAAGTGCACTGGTGAAGCAAATATGGAGGTAGTGTTGGATACGCTAAAAAAAATTTCAACTCTCAACTGAACTGTTGACGTTTGTGAGGGACGATACAGCGACAATGTGTAGTACAGATCGTTTTGTTGAAGACTGTGAGCCAATCCTCATACGTTGTGGGGCATGGATAAAAGCAGATTGCTATTATTGCGAGAATTTCCAAGAAATAAAGACTATGGTTTTACGATTCAACCCTAACGAAATTCCAGCAATTAAGGAAAGCCAAGAAAGAATTGATAATACTTCCATTGAAACTGGTTTAAAAGAAGTTAACGACAATTGTAAAGGTGTTGTAAAACAGTTCGAGGGTGTGGTATAACAAAGATTTCGAGTTCACCAGATTAAAACAAATTCGTTATCATTTCTAAAGATTATTTTATGTTATGCGTGGGCAACATCCGTAGGTATCGAGCGTTATTTTCTAAATATAAGAAAATGTATTCAGCACGGCGTACGTATATTGCAGACTTCTTGTCAGTCTTGCCCACTTTGGGTTATGTCAAAACAGCCGTGAATAAGTTGGGTGTGTTATTTATAAAATACAACACATAGGCGATATACATAACGCATGCATCGCAAGATTGCCCGTTTGTCGGTACACTCGCCTTGTAACGATCCTGGCACGCGGAAAAAGTATCCCAACTCTAATTATAATTTTTAAGTAGGTGCTTATTACCAGCTTTTTACATACCGTTACTTACTTTTTTAGAGTTACTAGGATGCGGCGAAGGTGACGGCACTGGCCTGAAAGGCAAATCGGCGTTTATAATAACAGAAAAGCATTAATTAGGCTATAATACACTGTCAAATGAAAAGAAAATTATTAAAATGCGCTTGCCAGGTTACGTGATCAATTTATTAACAATATCTGTCAAAAGGCGTCCTATTTAGAATGAGCAAATGTGTAAAAGCAGTATTACAGTTTGTCGTTAAACATTTCATTCTATTCTAAAACCAATTCAAATGTAGAAAATATTTATATCAACATCATCCAGACAGACAACAACACCAATTTACGAAATAAAAATTTATTTATATGCACCCTCTAGGGTTTACTAACATTAAACACGTACGGTTTCTTGAATGTAATGCATTTTATTATAATATTTGATAATAATATTTGATATAATTTTTATGAAACAAAACAACTATAGTAAAGGAACTCATAAATGTCATATAATGGAAACTACATTGTCAAAAGGAATAACTTAATAATTTAATTTTAATATCCTATCAGTTTCCCAGGCCGGTGACGGATTAATACAGGTCACTGGAAATAATACTGCAGGTTTTAGATTATGACCTTCACAGTATCTTTCCTGTTTGTAAAAGTAGTACATTCATTTGCATATTATATTATTTAAAAAATTACTATTTACATAATCCATAAATTTGAAAGCTTATAATGGATACACGTCAGTAGCGATTTAGCTCTCTTCCGATTTCGACACTAATCTCATTAAGTATGTCTGATATATCAAATTTCTACTCAGGACGTACAATCCTAATAACGGGTGTAAGTGGTTTTATGGGTAAAGTGCTTCTGGAAAGAATATTATCCACCTTAACAGATTTTAAACGAATATATCTATTTCTAAGACCTAAGAAGGGACTAACACCAGAACAACGACTTGAGCAGCTCTTATCACATGAGGTGAAATCGTTAAATGTAATGTCGTATAAAATTTTATTTCGGCACTTTTTTCGCAGATTTTTTTCTTCAATAAGATAGAACTGGATCAACTTAAGAAGATGCAACCCATTTGTGGCGATATTAGTAAATATCGCCTAGGGTTAACCAAGGAATCCAAAGAAAAAATACTTAATGAAGTATCTATAGTCATACATATGGCAGCTAATGTAAGATTTGACTTGTCATTAAATGATGCTCTCATTCAAAACACTTTGGCAACAAAGACGTTACTGGAGCTGTGTCTGGAAATGAAACATCTAGCTGTAAGATATCAACTCATATTTTCTACTATTGTTCATTATCGATAAAAACCGAGCTGGCGACCAACATAAACTAATCCATCGAGGGCATAACCAAACTTAGAATCACAGATCCAAAATATTTTCATTCCGTATTTTGCCGGTTTACTTGGCATATATTGCACGAATCTGCATCTACCTCTTAAACGTAACGAGTTGTTCATCTTAGTTACATTTGTATTCGGAATTACGCAGGTTTTGCTTTGTTGAATGAATAAACCCCAAACGTAAGACGCCATTGCTATTTCATTGGCTTCAGAATACGCATTCCCAGTTCTCTTATCGTAAAATCTGAGAAATCTTCGTAGTTGTTCTAAGCGGCATATGGATATTGTGACACGGTATATAGGATTAGCAAACTCATCACAATATAGTTTTCTCGTATGAATATCCCAAGCTTTATCAACTTGCACATGAATAAGTAAACCACTGAATACTAGAATTCATCAATGGTTACACCTTTCCACGGTTTTCAATTTCTGAAGCGCTTCTTTTAGTGTTGCAGTCATATGCTTTCGTAGTAATCCTGGTGTACGATGATATATTATGTGGTACAATTTTGTTTCTTGCTGAAGGTTCCAAACTCCAAAGCAGACTACTTGTTGCTGCGTAACCACTCATTTAAGAAATTGACGAATTACCTATATCCTCATCATCATCTTCCGAATTGTCATTTCCATCATCACTACTATATCCAGAATACTCGCCGGAAACTAATTCGATATTTGGGTGTTCTGACAAATCATCACATTCAGCTGCCCACTGCAATATTATCTTTTCGTAGCCGAGGTCACCGTATTCCACACTTTTCGTCTATTTTTTCGATGCCATTCAATGCAAACCTTATTTCAACTAATCGTCAATCAGTGCCTGACAAAGTATAATAACTCTCACTCGCCTTTTATAAAAACTATTAGTAGACGGGCTGCGGGGGTGTGGATTATGTAAATATGTGGTGCAAATGAAAAATATTTGTTTTTTTTCGAGTTCTAAATATATTTGAATATTTCTTAATGAAGAGTGTATTAAATAAACACGTATATTTCAAACAGATCATAAGTAAACAAAATCTCTCTGTGGCCTTAAGGCCCGCGTTATACATCCTGGGGTTAACGTGCCTATAACATATGGGCCATAACTGTATGTTGTTACATCACACTTGTTGTCCTCTAGTTTCACTTATATTATATCTGATAATAATGTTACCACATTAAGTACAATTAGTAACTACGATCCATTCGGTTTATAGTCAGTAGTGTATGTCTCAACGACGTTTTGTAATATCGATATAACTAATTGCGAAGAAAAGGTGTATGACATCGATAACGTTGATCCGTATAAACTTATAAGTATGATAGGTGATGAAGTTGAACTCAACAGAATACAAGAGAAGTAAGTGTGTAGCATTTCTCTTTAATGCGTCTTTTGATATTTGTACTTATTTTAGAATCATTAAACCACATCCGAACACGTATACATTCACTAAAAGACTAGCAGAAATCATTGCAAGGGATATGGGAAAGAAATTGCCTCTGTCGATAGTGCGGCCCTCAATTGGTAAGAATAACATTGTTTAAACGCTTAGCAAAGAGTTTAACCCAAAACTGCAGCCAGCGTGAAGACCACATAATATATGACAATTATTGCAGATTTATTATTTTACCTTGGGTTGGAATAAGAAGCTATTAACTTATAAAAATAACTGAGACTACTTTCGGAAATACGACCCCGCTTATTAGATACTATGAATAGTAATTGTAATTGCTTCTTATTTGTTCAGTAATGCGTTTAAAAATGCTTGGTTTGTTTCCTCTCCAGATAAGTTCTTTTTTCTAAAATTTCCTTTATTTTGTTGAACCAATAGATGTTACACAAAGAATTCTCAAGCAAACTAAATTAATGTAATGTGAAAATCACCTCACTAGTATATACATTTTATTTTTGTAAAAATATATACGCATGCGATATTTCAAGTATTCCCTGCTTGGAAGAATCCTGTACCTGGATGGGTAGATAGTTTAATGGGTCCTATTGGCTTATTCGCTGGAGCTCTCTCTGGAATCACTAGAGTTCAGTACCTTAATCTGACCGTTAAACCAGACATAATATCAGTTGATTGTGCTATTAATGCGGTTATAGCGGCCTCATGGTTCAGAACTTTGCAAAGGTATCAATCTCATTATTTATTGTTGAAATTAAGTAAATCAACACTTACAGTGTAAGAGATACAGCAACGCCAATTTATAATGTAACCATGCTAAAAACACATAAAGCAACTGGGAGATTTTTGAGAGATGAAGGGATCAAGATAGCGCATAAGTATCCTTTTGAAAAGCTGTTCTGGTACCCTAGAGGTTTCTCTACAACCAATTATGTCTATTTTGTATTTTGGTCAATATTATGTCAGTTCATACCCGGATACATTTTCGACGGATTGTTAATTGTCTGTAGACGAAAGCCATTGTAAGTTATATAAAATTAGGCACTAGAAATATTAAACTGTTTTATATTTAAGCATAATGAATATACACCGAAAGATATGGGATGCACAGAAATTACTTGCATTTTTTACCTTAAATCGATTTAGTTTCGAAACGAAAGCCACTGAAAAACTGTTTAATTCGTTAATCGGAAAGGACCGATGTGTATTTTATGGCATTCTAGACCATAAACTCGATTCATATTTTATCAAACAGACCTATTTAGGTATTCGAACGTACTGTTTAAAAGATGATGGAAAATCACGATCCAGGTATATTTTACTCAATGTGTGAGTATTATGCATGAACATATTTATGAACGTATTTACTCTAATAAAATATTTATTCCAGCTTCTTCGTTTTAGATCTGATATTACAATGTGCCACGTTGTACGGATTAATATGGCTTATATTGTACCTTTTAGGTCAAACAGAAATATTACGCTTCAGTTATTGGACTAGCTAGGTACCCAATTGTCTAGTAACTTAAATAGTCCGAAAACTACATTTAACAGCATGTTATTAACAGAATACCATTAATCTGTTATAAAATACTAGCATAGTTTAACTGGTTTATGGATTATAGAATAATCGGATTACGCCAACGTATGTATGTGTGAAAACGTACAAGCTGAGGTGCAGATAGTTTTATAAATTAGATTTGTAAATTCATCAGAATTTTGTAGTTGTAATAAATTAGAACTCGAGAAACCTGCTTTCCACCAGATCTTACGTATGCAACTATGTGTGTATGTATATTGATCTTATCACTACTACAATAAAGGCAATTAACGCGGAAGAAATTTTGTGTGTGTTGCATTACTTACCTTTTACTATGTTACCTTATTTATTTCATTTTAAATTTTACATATTTCAAAATTTATGTTAATATAGTTTTGATTTTTGTTGCGGTGAGCAGCAACACTCATACTTTACTGACACTACTCTTTCATACTAAATAATAGTTATACATGTCCAGAGAAGAGAGAGTGAAATCTAAATTAAAGAACTATTTTTTTTTTCTTTAATATTCAACATGATACCAGAAAAACAAATTGATATCAAATACAGGGGGGCGCACAACATTACGCAAGTGAAAATTCAACATTCCTAACGGAGCTCGAAATGATTTACAAGGCAATTTGTAGAAGATGGCAGTAACAAGCATATGACCGTTTATCACATACATCCAGGATTATCAGAAAATAGAAAATATCTCTTTGAAAAAAGCAAAAGTGTCGCAGGCAGTAGATTCCATACTGTTGTGAAGGATTCTGGCGCAGAAATCCGTACTGGGTCCTGTACTATTCACGATCTGCATTAGGAACTTTCCACCGCTCGAGCTACAACGAACATTCAATGCCAATAATACCGATTTAGGTGACAACTTCCAGACAATTTAAGGTCGCAGTCGGATATGCACAAGTAGATCTGACAAAAATCGAGGCGTTCCTCTACTAGCGGCTGCGGTAAGATGGTGGAATCTGACCGCCAAGGATTAATCCAACGCTTATCTCAGCGATAGAATATGCCTAAAATTCCTCTTTTGTAAACGAGTAAAACAGAAATGAACAGTGAAGGAAAATGATCACACAAAAAAAGAAAGGACCATGCAATTAACTAAATAAAACCCGAATTAGTAATGATTGAAATGAGGAACCATTATCATATTGTACCTAATCCGATCTTATAGTGCTCTTAAAGATGGTTAACCTCTATCGGCTATTAATTACTTAGAAAAAGGAAAGGATCACAGAAAATGCTTAATTTTCACACGAGAAATTCAAGCATTAATCCAATATTTCCATGAAATGCTGCTATTGGTTGAATCCCAAAATTGCAGGTTAGAATTAAAAAAAAAAGAAGAAAGTGCTCCACCGAAAAAAACTTGATTGAGGCAAGAAGATATATATATAGTCGTAACGATTCTGGGGTTCCACCGTGTCGCTAGGTTTTTGTCCCTGACGTTTCGCGAACATCTGCGGTTTGCATTTTCAAAGGTACTGGCTTCATGTACGTTGTTACTGCGTTAAGCATTCTTCTTTGCTCCGCTCCGCTGAACCGTTACGGCGAGCGCCAATAGCGTGACCAGAGGCGCGCTGTGCCATTGTCCATATTCGGTTCCATTTCAGCCCATCGTTTCCTGTTTAATTGTGTATAGTATTAGTTGATGTTAGAACTTTCATATCTCCGAATCTAATCTTATTATTCGGCGTCGAGTTGTTAGGTTCTACAATGGCCGATTTGTCTATTTGTTACAACCGCACATTCTTCTCGTGTTCATTCTTTCTGGTGTTGATCGAACGTCCTGTTGTGCCTATGTACACTTTGTCGCATGAGCACGGTATGCTTTACACCCAGGGTGTTGACAAGGGCTCGCCTTTTTTTATAACTTCTTGTAGTAAGCTATACGCTTTTCTTTTTAGAGTCAAAACCGTCCGGATGTTGAAACGCTTAAGCACTCGTCCTATCCTGTCTGTAGTGTTTATGTAGGGTAAATATGCTGTGCCCAACGTTTCAGTTTTGCAATCATTCTTGTCCCTGGGCCGAGGTTTACTCGTGATGGCGCGATTGATTATATCCTCAGGATAACCGTTACACCGCAGCGCTTGTCTCAGGTTGTCCAATTTCATCTCTAGCTGCATATTCTGCGTGCTCGTTCAACTAGCGTGCGCACCACCGTATTCTTCTAACAAGGGTGGCGGTTAGAATTATTGTATAAGTAACGATCCGTATGTGCAAGTTTCCTAAACGCACTAGTTGTTGCCGATGCTTGGTCCCTGTCGAAAAGAACGTCCTCCGTTATGTTCTAGCTCCATCGTGAATTCAATGTTAAGGTGTACTCCGTTCAGGTGTTTGTAAGTTTTTAGGTTAGATACATCAGATTTTTATTATGTGATGGTCAGTATTTGCTATTGCAGTGAAGAATAATTACGTGCAAAAACTAAATAATAATCTACTGTTTGTAGATCGTGTAAATTCGGACAATTCCCAGTCCTAAAGTACGATGGTCGTAAAATAATTTACAGTGCGTGATATACCGTTCGCCTGTCGTAATAAATGGGGCTGTTTTAGGCACGTAGACAGTCAAAAACAAAAATACAAAAAAATTGCATATCGATCCAATTTATATATGTATGTACGGCGATGGTTTGTAATATCGTTTATGATAGTGAAAAAGGAACAATTCCACAAACTTTGAAAAAACTATAATCCTGGCTACGTGCTGCCAAGTAAATCAAGGTTAAAAAATTATCTACCAATCAGCTCAAAACATCCGGAATAAAAGACTGTAGTTAAGCTGTGATTGGACTATAGATTGTAAAAAATTCCTGTTCTCAATATTATAATGCATACACTGGAACTGCAGCAATACTTATTCTCACTTTTATTAACTGTTAAAAAATTATCAAACTGCATGACCAAAGCTGTACACAGTACATGTCCTCCCAAAAAATCCTTTTCAAAACAAAACGAATATAATAAAAGGATGGCCAGGTTTAATGAATAAATGCTTATTTTTCTATTGAAATACAGACCTTGGGATTTTATTGCTTAAATATTATATCTTCCAAATGTATTCCGTTATTTTCCTGACACTTTTCTAAACGTACGGCAAAATCTTCGATAATTCGTTACGCCAACATTTCAGCCAAAGCAGTAACTTTTGGCGACTGAAGTGGACTCTCATGCTTCTGCCTTAGATATGCTGAACTGAAATAATAGCAGCTCTGCCTATTTACATGGCCATTAATCTGAAAAAGCGCCTTGCCTGGGAACAAAACGTTGTTGACAGTTGGAATAACTAATCAATTGGCTTTAGTTCTTACACTAACCGCAACTTGTTGTGATCAAGATCTGATGAGAAATC
This sequence comes from Trypoxylus dichotomus, assembly GCA_023509865.1. Classification (NCBI taxonomy): domain Eukaryota; kingdom Metazoa; phylum Arthropoda; class Insecta; order Coleoptera; family Scarabaeidae; genus Trypoxylus; species Trypoxylus dichotomus. Next base: position 42,728,520 of record CM042078.1, read on the forward strand.
TTTATAGAAATATGCAGTGTTTGAAATTTTTAGGAACATTTAAGACAACGAAGACCCTTTCGCGAACAGAAACACGCTTACGCTTGACCACCTTGGTCTCCCCGTTCAAGATTTGTTCATTGATGACCTGTTCTCCTGGTTTGATGAGTTGAGTACACGGTGCTTGCCTAATCTGACGCAATTAAATAGCGCATGTTGAATTTAATTGGATTCAATAATTAATTCAATTAAATACAAAGCAACAAGTACTATGACGTAAACGGCCAGATGCCTTAAAAAGGTCCGTATAGGCATATCATCTATCTCTCCTCTCCTTCTCCAAGATGTTCAAGATTGAATACAGTAATCCCAATTCGCGATATCAGAACGTCTTGCTACAAATTCATGCTCCAAAGGAGATATATTTATAATTTGTGTGTATATTTTTGACTACATACACCATTCGAATACTTCTGCAAAAGTTAACAATATGGAAACGGACCTATAGTCATGTATTAACACTACGAGCCGGAAACATCACCTAATAGCCAAGTTGACGCAAAACAAAAAAAATCGTTACTAGAAAAGAATACAGATGTGTAGAGCTTGTCGATAGTAGTTCTTAACCCTCTTACATTTCACAGCAAAAGAGAAATCTAAATTGCTGACTAGACAGCAACCAAATAAATAAAACAATATTTTCATAACCATGTATATACACTACCGCTCAAAAGTGTTTAGGCACCCTCACTGACAGCAAAAATGTATAAAAGCTCAGCAAAAATGTTAATAATATTTATTTTTTATGTACAGATACACGTACATGAATAAAGATATATTAAATAAATGTGAAAACTAAAACGTTTAATTTAAATTTTGGTTTCATCTATGTGACCTTCTCTTGATTTAATAATTGCAGTACACAATCGAGGCATTCTCGCAATAAGTTTTGCCAGAGTTTCTTGTGTTATTGAGGTCCAATTCGATTACAATTTGTTCCACACGTCAGTAGCTGATGTCGGAGCCGATTTCCGTACTTCCCGATCTAGTTCTTCCCATAGTAACTCGATTGGATTCAAGTCGGGGCTCTGGGGAAGCCATTCCATAATTTTGAGAGTTCCTTCCTCTTCTAAATGGCGTAAATAGTGTTTACATAATTTAGAGGAATGTTTTGGGTCATTATCTTGCTAGAAGAAAAAATGTTGACCCTAAAGTCGAAATCCGGTAGCCTTCTTTTTTTAATATACCGTCAATTTTCACAATGTCCCCTACATTAGTGCCAGCAAAACAGCCCCAAATGATGATAGAACCTCCACCATGCTTCACGGTAGCAGCAGTACACTCTTCTCTGGCACGTTCACCCACAAATCTTCTTACGAATATACGTCTTCGGGTTCCGAACAGCTCAAATTCGGACTCATCCGTCTATAGGACGTTGTTCCACTCCTCTATGGTCCGGTGTTGGTGTTCACGAGCCCATTTAAGTCGCTTTTGCTTTTTCATCGCAATACGTCCATGGAGCCCGGATTTCTGTAGGCGACGTTTGACTGTAGAAACACTGACTAGTTTTTGGCGAACAACATTTAATTCTGCGATGATTTCCGGGGCTGTTTTGCGTCTATTTAACTTGCTTGTAACCACTATTCTGCGATCATCTGCAGATGTTGTCGCTTTGGGCCTTCCACTCCGTCTTTTATTAGGAAAACTGCCAGTTTCCTGATATTTTTTTACGTTATAATCAACCGTAGCGTGGTGTATTTTCATTTTTTTGGCAATTTGTCGATTACTTATGCCACTTTTATGGTAAGCTATTATAAGCGCACGTGTTTTCGTACTACTTTCTCTTCGTGGAGGCATTTTAAAAAATTGTCACACGTTATTTCGCACACGACGTGAATAGAGTAAATACCACACTGCAACTGACCATAGATTACAGATTTCACTATAATCTTCTAGGAAGGTAATTTAAACATTATTACCTACAATTTAACAGATGACTAAATTTACCCAGTAAATTCTGAGGGATTGTTATTGTAATTGCACCGCAATAAACAGTTTATGGTAATCCGACCAAATGCAGGTAAATGATAGTAAATCTTATGCGATATAATGGGTGTTTATCTTACTGAACTACATTTTAAATACGTATTTCATTTTATTATGTTTTTTTAGTAAACATAGTACTATATGAATAATCCATGAAAACAGGTGTGCTTAAACACTTTTGAGCGGTAGTGTACATAGAATTTGAATAAAAAATTTAAGGTTATCTGAAATTGGAAAGCCCACAAGGTTAGTTTGTTTAGAATGTATAACCTGGTGGTATTTTTCTTATTAACATAAGAAATGGAACCGTTATTTGAAGCAAACAAGCAAACACGAAGGAGTATTTTATAGCAACCAAGATGATGCTAAAATCAATTGCCAGTTATAAAATTATTAAGGAAATATGACACTGGGAAGTTCGTCCGTTATAGACAACTTGAAGAGAATTCTCAAGAATTTTGGTCAATACCGTAATCTAAATTCACTCTTTGTATCAATGTTTTGGATTGGTATGAAGTAATAAACTTATATATTTACACTTTATTATAAACCTTTTCTATTTATTTCGGTCTTTTACATATATTTATCTAAAGAAACAGAATGGAAAAAAAGGAAATTATTTTGATTACTTTACCAGTGCGAGTTTTGGTTCAACGAGTACGCCTTTCCATGCTCGAACTGACTTAAATAAAGATTCTCGGTTGTGCAATTTTGAAGAGAACATTTCGTTTAGGGATGTTAAATCGCGAAATGTTCTGTGACATGGCGATAATAACTTTATGAATCCAATTTGTTTCGTCAAGAACTTTATGTAGCAACGTACCAAGCCTATTTCCTCAGTTCTTTGTCCCAATTCCGTTTAGGCGACGAAAACTCTTTAAAAGATATCTCGAATATTTTTTATATATTGCAGCAAAATAGGTTACAAAAAACATAAACTGTACTTCTTTCTAAGTACAACAATTTTCGGACAAGAAATCGTGTACTGTAATTTCTGGATTTGAAAATATTTCCTAAAATTAAAAACATATTTTATATTCGAACAGCGACATCTTTTCATATAGTTTCGAGTTGCAAGCGGTAAAGCAATTTAAAGTTTCCCTTTGAAAGTTCTCTAGTAGCCATCAGCTACTACTTCTTAACTAGAAAAGGGGACGGTTAGCTCTCTTCTTGAAAATCTCCCTGTTGTTGTCCCAGGGAGATTTTCAAGAAGCTTGAGAACTTCAGCAATAATAAAATTATGCTGCTAGCTTTAAAAAATATACACTAAAACGCATTGTGCGCGTTCATTGAAACGATTTGCATGCATTTTGATATAAGCGAACACCATAGTTACCGAGATTTATAGACAAAACACGATTCAGAGTTCGACTGATTGAAATCGCAAAGTTTTGTTGTACAATTCGAATAATATTCAAAACATTCTGAATATGTATTCTAAAATTGCTGATAGCTTATGGCGTGAATAGTAAAATCATTTATCGTTAAAAAATTAGGATGTACATTTCGTGAGCAGGATAGCTCTATTTCAAATGTACGTGATTGTACACGTGAAAGTTTCCGAAATACAGCATACATCCGCCGTTACCTTTAAAGTACTACCCCTGGGAATGCGAATACAAATCTCAGTACTTCTCTTACAAAAGAAATGCCTTCTGGAAGCCTCGTTTCGTTAATGTTTAACTCCGCCTGTGATTTAGCTTCGATCTTTTGCATCGTGTCAAATTTTCACACCTTCAATTTGATTTTCACCTTCAGAAGGAAAAGAAGTAACAATGAGCAAAGTAAGGCGAGTTCACTAGCCCTATCAGTGTCAATAATTATTAAAAGAATATTGTATAACCATTAACGCGTTTAAAAAACAGAAGCTTGCTTTAAAATATTAATATTGCTTACTACGAGGACGACCTGAAATGTTTCCCAAATCGGCAAGAGATGGTGCACGAAGCTTGAAGTGGGTTCATGTTTTGTGTAACAAATCAGGCGGTTTCGTAAAAATGGATAAAATCGAATCTTGTGCAGTGATGAAACACCTCTGGATAGCTGGGAAAACGGCCGCGGAAATTCGAAATATTTTGCTAGAGGTTCATGGCGGATGTACTCCATCACTTTCGACTATCAGCTTCTGGGTGAGCGAGTTCAAACGTGGCCGCACAAGCGCAAGTGATGAACCACGCAGTGGACGCCCAAAAACCGCTACCAACAATGAAATGGTCGACAAGATTCACGATGTCATGTTAGCGGATAGCCGATTGAAGCTAAAAGAGATATCAGAGATAACAGGCATCTCAGAAGACGCGTTGGCCATATCCTACACGAAATTTTAGGTATGAAAAAGCTTTCGGCGTAATGGGTACCGCGTTTACTCACACCAGAGCAAAAACGAAATCCGATGACCGTTTTGGTGGAGTGTCTGGCCAGGGTCCAACGCAATCCAAGGGATTTCTTCATTAGTTTCGTAACCGTGGATAAGACTTGGACCCTCGCTACATACCGGAGACCAGCGAACAGTCGAAGCAGTGAACTTTCCCAGGCGAATCGGCCCCGAAGAAAGCATAGTCCGTTCCATCGGCCGGAAAGGTCACGGCAGTCTTGAAGGAGACACGGCCTCGTTTGCGGCAGAAGAGAGTGCTTTTCCATCACAACACTGCACCGGCTCATTCATCCCGCATAGTCGTGTCCAAATTCAATGAGTTGCCTTACGAATTACTCTTTCATCCTGCATATTCACCGGACCAAGCCCTCAGCGACTTTTCCTATTCCCAAACCTGAAAAAATCACTGGGTGGAGAGAGATTTGCCTCAAATGAGGAGGTCATCGCCGCTACAGATGGTTATTTTCCAGACCTTGAAACATCCTACTTTTCCGACGCCTTAAAGAGACTGGAACACTATCTGAAAAGTGTATTGATCTTTGAGGAGACCACATCGAAAAATAAAAATAAAAAGCCACACCAATACCGTGCTTTTCTTGTCGATTCCGGAAACATTTCAGGTCGCCCTCGTAAGTGACCTTTCCAAATCCAAGGAACTCTATCGCAGCCAAATATATACATATTTCAATCCTCCATCTGCTACTCCATCTAATTTTCCCTTCTTTTCAAACTCTTGAAATGATGTTATACGCATAACCTCTTCAGCATCTTTACATGTTGCTTCACAATTAGCTTCATCTAATTTATTTAACACAAAAGCTACGCATCCTTTAGCATTATAAAAAGTAATTAGGCTCTCTCCTTTAATTCTCTTAATATTTTCCCTCTATAAACATCCTTGATGAATGTTTTCCCGATAAATGCACTGTGATTTTCACTTATATCGTATGTTTCCGCAATATACGCGGTACCAAGGCGAAACCAAGTAAAGACCTAGGCAGAAAGAGATAAGTTGAAGGTGACAAACGTAAACTCCCCAGCGCCAAATGCATGCGCGAAATGAGAATGATACATATACGCTATTCCATCAAATCAACCGTTGCAAAGTCGCAAATATAAGCAGTAAAGTAATTTGATAAATAATTTAACCAACAAGTTGCATTTTCCACATTGTAAAACAATTGATTTGGTACTAACTTAGCCCTTTGTAAGTACTATACTGTTAAACCATCAGGAAATTATTTATGCATTTTCCATGTTGTTACCTTTGTATTGGATTTTTGTCAATACTTTATTGTGTAAGGTATTAACCAAACACATATTTTGATTTCGTTGGAATATTGTAAATTAATGATCAATATATACAGATACATCTGCAGATTTTGCAGTTTGTTTGGCGGATAAATTCGGAGAGAACAATTCGTCTAAGATCAGCCAAATCCTTATAGGTATTCATTCCCAAGTTAGTGAGCATTAGGGCGAAAATACCTTACTAAATTATAAGCTGAAAATATATGCTTTTTCCTAATTTGAAATGGAAATCTGGGAAACTACATCGTTTTCTTTTCCTACATAAAGAGCTACTACATTTCCATACCTTTGAGGAACTTCCATTTCTCGCGATGGCTGTCTGCGCACTAGTAAATTACAGTACTAACACGAACGAAACCAACATTTTCTCAAATCCGTCAATAATTTCTGCATCAGATTTGCATAATTTATTCAGCAAAAAATATAAACGAAAAGATAACATGGATAACTTTTTATTTTTGTGGAGAGTGGTTGGAAATGTAGGAATGCTTCGCACTAACTTTTAAATATTTGTTTTTAAAATGATAATTTCGGCTTTTGAGGTCTACATTTGCGCTTTGATCTTTATGAGAATTAGGTTTCAAAATAAATCCTCCTCTCATTAATACTTTTATTTTCGATTGATATTTTTGAATATTTAAAACTTTCTTATGCGAGTACATGAAATCCAAGGTACTTATCAAATAGATTATTAACAGAAGACATCAGAAGATTTACGAAAATATCATCCCGTGTTGCAGAGAGATAGCCAACAGTGCATTATGAAATGTAAGAACGACAATGAAAGCTCGGTTAAGTCAGGGCATCGACTTTATTAATTTTGAACACCTCAACAAGTGCCCCCATGGGAGTGATACCATCAATTTGTTTTGCGTTCTGAATTGCATTACGTTTTTTTACCATAAACTTGCCTAGGAAGAAAATGCAGAATTGGTAGAGCCATTAGATACTGATCTCTAGTGAAGCTGAAAAAAAATTACGAGAGGTTTAATTTTTGTGTTAAGATGTATCCTCTAAAAAATGCATACGTATACATTGATATTCATGAGTGGAAATGTATTTAATTAATCGCTAATGTCATATATCGACTTAATTACAATACTAACACGAACGAAGCCAAGATTTTCTGAAATCCGTCAATGATTTCTGCATCAGATTTCCATAATTTATTCAACAAAAAATAGAAATGGAAAGATGTCATGGATAATTTTTTATTTTTGTGGGGAGTGATAAGAAATAATGTTTTGTGCTAACTTTTAAATACTTGCTTTTAAAATGATAATTTCGTCTTTTGAAGCGTACATTTGTGTACCGGTGGCCCAGTGGTAAAGAGACCAGCACTTGAATTTAGTAACTCAGGTGCCGTGCAATCGAAATTAACGCACGAGTACTGTGGCGGTACTTTTCGGGCGGTTTTGGTTTGCTCCCTAGTCACCGCTGAGAAAATAATTAACGGCGCTTTATCCTTCACGGCGTAGGGATACAGTAACAATGCCATGGGAGACTTTAGACACACTTTCCTACACCTTAGGGTTTCTGTGGTTAAGACACGCTAAAATAACTTATAACCCCGTTAGGCCACCCATCACCAAAACAGAAAAAATGTAAGCCACTTAAGCAGCATCAGCGAGACCCTCACGAATAAATTCAAAAAGGAACTACATAAGAAAAAATACGTTAAATGCAGCATGGTAAACATAATTTAAAAGAAATACATTTGTGCTATTGTCAATGAAGGGTATGGAACTTTATGTTCAAGAATTTTCATAAAACCTTGAAATAAGTAAAAGTTGTGCACGGTATGATAATTTTTGTCTAACAAGGAAAAGTGTCCAACCCGGAGATTCAGAATTTAATGAAACTTGAGTGGTCTGTATCTCATATAGAGGAGTATGTAAAATACTGGTTTCCGATTCTACAAACCGGTTTTGAAAGGTGAAACCAGTATTTTGAAATCCGAGTTCTTCGTTCATTGACTATTATACGTTCATTGACTATTACACGTTCATAAACATTATCGATACATATAAGCATTTAGCATCTACCGCACACCCCCCATGTACGAAAAGATGTATATCTGTTTTGTGACGATTATACTCTGTTGGATATACCATTTGAAACGGAGCTATGATTTTTTGTTTTGCGCCTTCACTGATACCAAATTATAGCCATATATATGAACACGCAGTATATACCCACCTATACTTGTAATAAATAAAGCAATTACCGGGAATATTTTTGATATCTCATTTATTAGAGATCAATTACATTTTCTTCAGTTATAACTTAAGAAAATGTAAAATTGTATACAATCTATATCATGCGACCGATTATGCCATTATGCGACTAATTGTGCCTCGTGTTTCACACTGCGCGAAATAATAGAATTGTATGATGTTAAAGTGATCTGTATCGATGTTAGTTATTGTCACGTATATTAATTCATATAACTGGGCAATATTTCTCGCCAGATCAGTCAATAAATTGCATTGTGGTATTCGTAAACCTGTTAAATACTATATAATTACTAATTGTAACACTTAGTTATCGGGAAGAAACGCAACACACAATCAAGCAAGAGCTATAAAAAATACAATAGATCGGTCTATAAAGGATACCTCTTTTGAATTTGAAGCAACGTGTAGATTATATTTGGATGAACATCATCCAGTTGCACAAGAAATAGTGGAACCGAATAAAATACCATTATGGGAAGATTTTACAGAAATGATGCAAAAAGAATTGGGAGAATCCTGCACCAACGACGCATAAGCTGGTTTTCTTATTGTAGAGTACGAATATAATAAGCAGAAACCAATTGGCGAAGTGGACAGAAACAAAATTTGGTATTAGAAATTGCACAGAATTGCTTCAGAAAGGTGAAATGGTCAAGACCACAACTTGTATAGATGGGAAGAGCGATTACAAATTAGTGGTACATGAGGAAGTAAGTTGTTGACAATTTCGGAGTATGTATCTAATAAGTATGCAGCTAGTTTGCATATGAATTTATGTGTTCATTATTGGGATTTACGACGATGGACTTTTGAGGCAAACGAAGAGATATAATTAGATCATATTTCAGCTTTCATGAATACTACTGAAAAGGGCTCACTAAATAGTTTCAAGGGAAATAACTAAGTTTCTAGGTCACTCCTATGGAATTGATTATAAACAATTGAAAACACCAGCATATGCTTTTGTAGAAAAGTGAAACCAAAATTGAATCAATGTGGAGCTCAAAATATATTTAACTTCGACGATAGTGACTTTCATTTAGAATCAGGTTCAAGTCATGGATTAGAGGTAGCAGGCAAGCTTATAGTTTTAAAGAAAGTCAGGAGGAAGTCAGTGTCCAAATACAGCAAAAGTTATTTCTAGTAACATTTTGAGATCTGTAGTTTTCATAAATATTCATTTGCTATAGTTGGCTACTTTGGTAAATAAGCTAATATTATTTTTGCACATCTAGTGAACTTATCAAAGCGTTACATTCTGGGAAACTAGCCAGTGAATTGTGTAGTAAATGATTTAGACCACCAAATACTGGATCCCGAAGTCTTTTACTATTAGATTGTCAAACAGGCAATTACCCTACTTCTTTAAAAGAACCTGTTTGATCTCCCGAAACCATTCTACAGCAAAAACACCGGAACCCCGTATTTTACACGTAAATCTCACCAAATTTTAGATACCTTGCAACGTAAAATTTAAATGCGGAAAAATAGAAGTGCCCTAAGATGTTTGGGGCGAAATAAGGATTGTAGTATTTTATAATTACTATAGTCCCTTTCCTTAGGATGTAAAGAGTCTTTTAATAATCGAAAATGTCAATGCAACTGATGTACCATCAGTTTTGAAATATCTTGTACATATCATGTCACTGCCTTCATAACAAACAAGTTAAAAAAACTAATTACAAGTCTAATCGATTTCTTCAAGGAAAATGGAGTTAAATTACACCAAGACGACTGTTTATGAAATTCAAAAGGATATATACGGAAGGATTACATGGGAAACGAATTTTATCCCCTAATAACTTTAAAGTAAAACGGATATAAGTTTCAATCATGCTGCTTTTTTTCTGACAGCTGTTTCCCGTCGCTGATATCTGAGCACGGCTAAGATAATACACAATTTTTTATTTAAGTTAACCGTTAGTATAATGTTTGGTAAATCACATTTGTTGGGAAGTTTCCAGATTTTCCAGCGTAAACTTCTGGAAAATCAGTTTTGACATAGCTAATATCTGTTCCCGGATACTGTGAAATGAAAGGGAAAGAGGAAGTTTCGGGAAATGTGCCTATGATTGAACCTGATCACTTTAAACAAACAGAGCTCAGAAATTGTACACAAAACATTCATATCCAAAATATACAGAATAAATCTGAACAAATAGCGTAAAATATTTAAATGAAGTTGCTTAAACATTCTCACCAGCCGTGGTATTATATAGCAATAAATACAGCAAACAAAAACCGAGATACAAGGAAATTAACTCAATTACTTATTTTTCCATTCGACATATTTCATTAGTATGCAATATCTGAACATTACACATCAAAACAAGCAATAGAGCAAATTGTACTTCTAAAATACGCGTTGAATATTAAATTATTATTAAACTGTTAAGGACTTAACATTGTTTTTTGTATTTTATAAATTTTTTACTACTATGTATTTTATCTTCGTTGCATTATTATTTTCATTTAGAATATTACTTTATTTTCATTTTTATATTTATTTATTTTCATTCTTATATTTATTTATTTTGCTCTCTTATATCCAATTTTATTTTAATATGTATGTACATTACGCATTGTATATGTATGCAAGTCAGCCATTCGCATTACGCTAGCTAAAACTGCCTAATTAGAAATCATTCACTGCAACGTCGTCGGATATGTAATGGGAGTTTTCTTGAAATTTAAGGTACACAAGCATAGGCAGTCGTCTCCCGCGCGACAGTCGAGGTATTAGCGATCGTGCACTCTCGGTCACCTTTCGTGCCTCGTCGTAACGTGTACAGTAACGTCGTCGTAAGATTATTAGAGATTTCTAAGTTTTTCTAGTTTTGGCGGGAATCGTCGAGGACGTTGTCTATACATTTATTTCTGGCGGGAGTCATTTGGTAACGTCGTCGGACCACACGTATAGATTTTTTTAATAAGTATAAATTCTCGATTTTCTATCATCGTACGTCGAGGCTACTGTGTCCATTGTCGTCTATACATATTTTTAGTCTTCAGTTAAGTTTGTGTCGGAAATTATTTTGGTGAGATTGTCGGCGCGCATGTATAGACCTCCTCTACAAGTACGATCACTCCGCTTCTTGCTGACGGTCGTTGCGGCCGCAGCGCCCGTTGTCTTTTGTACGTTTGTTCGGTCCTTGTCGTATCGGGACTTTTTCATTTAGTTGCTCGTCGTAGCGGACGAGTGTCACGGACCAGTTTTCTTATGTAATGTCGGCATCGTCGCTCCGTTTTACTTGTCGGTGCACAGTTCGCACATTTGCTGGTTACTGGATTTTTCCCTTCTTTGGGGCGCAGTAGAGTAGAGAGCTAAAGATTGCACATAGCGTAATATTTCAAACGAGAACGCCTGGGTAGCTGTGACATTACTTTTGTATTGAGATCGGCTATTATCGCTACTGTCGCCCTCGACCAGGCGTTCAAGCTCTAAGAGATAGGGTGGGTTCCCCTATAAATGTGAATATAACAAACGTATTTGGTCAAGTACAAATACATGCCAATAATACAGGGCCAAGTCCCTTAGGCAAATTTAAAACAAGGAAAGTATATTAGGCTCCCGGAAAGGGACATATAAATAAGCATAGCACCGAGGTGCGCTTATAAATTTAAGAAATAAATAGGGTTGGCTCCTATAAAAGGTAGTGGTGCATGCAAACAGATAGAGGCATTAGTACATGCCTCTAACAAAGCTTCAGCGGAAGCATATAAGAGTTTAACCTTTTAAACAGAATTAAGACATGGCTTTGCAACGTACATGCTGAGGCATTACTTTATGTTGCTACTAATGAAAATACATATACAAATGCTAATGTACATTACATGTATAAGAGAGCTCGAATAACTGCAATTATTGCAAATCTATATATCTTACGTACATCGTACATGTATATAGGCAAGAGTGGAAACCGTGTAACCATTTCATTTATAAATATATTTTTTTGCGCATGCGCATTGAGTTTCACTGTACAACCTCTCCTCTAGTAAATAAGCGAACATACTCCACAAGTAAGTATTGGTCAAGTAATTTAGGAAATTACGAGCAGGCTACAGCGGCGTTGTTCTTCAAACCAGGAGAACGTAACATAAACTACATATCGCCTCTAACATCTGGAGCGAGATTTCTTAATAGTATTATAAATGAGACACAACGGTGACTACTGGTGTGGTTTTTATTTTTATTTTTCGATGTAGTCTCCTCGAAGGTTAATACACTTTTTCAAACGGTGCTCCAGTCTCTTCTAGCCGTCGGAAAAGTAGGATTTATCAAGGTCTGCAGAGTAGCCATCTGTAGCGGCGATGACCTCCTCATTTGAGGCATATCTCTTTCCTACCAATGATTTTTCATTTTTGGGAATAGGAAAATGTCGCTGGGGGCTAGGTCCGATGAATATAGAGGATGAGAGGGTAATTCGTAGCGTAACTCATCAATTTGGACATGACGATGCGGGATGAATACATAACAAACCCAAGTTTTATCACCGCTATTGAAGAATTCGTCTTTCTCAACACTGTACCAGGTAAGAAATGTCAAAGTACTGCCAGCGCTTCGTTTTGTGGACATCCATAAGCATTTTCGGAACGAATCCGGACACATATTCCGATAATTTAACGATTTGTGACAAATTAATGCAAACAGTTTTTGAAATTTGTGGGAACTTATCACTAAGTATTCTTGTGAACCGTCTGTTTTCACGAATTTTTTCAGTAGCTTTTACAAACCAAACCTACATTTGCAGAACTACGACAATAGCGCGGTGGCGGTGGGACGAAACGGTATTTAGTTTCCAGACAAGCCTCGTATATAAACTCGACGAAATATTATACATGTTCAATTTTTGAATTTGCAACATTTTAACTGGCTAGTGTAAATTCATATTCCGTCCGATTATAAGCAAGTCACATTAAGATTGGTGTAGATGTTCTATTTCTCCAACAGAAATTTTCTGTAGGCAAACCTCAAGATCTCATTCAACGATCGCTGGCTTGAGAAATTGCAAGATTCTACGCAAATGGGCAGAACTACATACGTTACTTTCAACATCTCAATTGTATTCAACAAATACGTTTGGATTCTATTTTTAATCGTATTTTTTACAATCATGAAATACTGCAAATAACGTCTGAACTACTAAAATTAATGTTCGCATAGTGTTGATTTCGCATTACTGAGGGAGTATCGATTTTGAGATGCTGGTGTAGGCCGATACTTGCTAGAAGTAGAGTGATATAACTTTGATATTAAAACTGATCAGTGTAACTTATTGCTTAAATATGAACCAAAAAAGGCGCTTGTGAAGATACATAAACCTGCGACTAAGTAACAAAATGGTAATTAAATCATGCAGGAAATAAAAAACATTTGAAATGAGAAAAGTCGAGGTAAAAACAATAGCAAAAATGATGATATGATCTATGACAAAACAACATCCTTAAAAACAATCCTCCAAGCTAGATTATAGAAAAAGAAGAGAGAAACTAAATTCATAGCTTGGAATGTCCAATCTGTAGCAATTCAGACTTGTCAAAAGCCATCATTTTAAGATTCCATAAGAAATGTTTCAATGAGAATGAAGTTCACAAGGAAGTGACATTGAATCCCTACAGACTATTAGTAGAAGGTCATTTACACCAATTAAAGATGATTTAGCGCTTTAGAAAGTGATCCAAGGGCTCATGTATGTGATTGATATGTGTATGTCTATATGCCTTCGAGATTATTTACTACTGATCGACCAGCTAATTTAGGCTGTTTTCCTACGTAAGACGTTTATTTTGGACGATAACACACTGTGAGGACTACCACATCAATTTTTTTCGAGAAAATTATTATTGTTTACAGATACAACATCAATCCACGAACCTCGAACAAACAGTTTCAAAAGTGCTATATATATTATCGCTGTCGAGTAACCGTCTAAGCTTAATGTCTGTAGACTCCCCCAAATTTATGCCCCTTGAGGAAGATACATCACTGAGAAACTTTGGCCACTGCTTTGACCTTTGTAAGGTAGAGATGTCGTCGAGGTTTAAAAACGCAAATCGGACGTTAGTTAAATCTGCTTACAAACCTTGAGTTAATAAATTTGGCATAATTTCATAATCAAAGTTTAATTTACAAACGACAATTAAATTATTTACATTACCCATACAATAAATATTTTATACAGGAAGCTATGGAATTATAATATGCATGACTTAGCTCTTGATTTGATAAAATTCAGAGTGTATGTGTAACATCAGATAGGTTTCACGTTTCTTCGCTTTTTAGAAAGACTACTGAAAAGTACTGAATCCTATTGCAACATATCATTAAATATCCATTTTTTTCCGTCTCATCTTAACTTCTTTTCAAAGAATTGTAGTGCTTAAAGTGGTGCATTAAGGTGTCTCAACGTTAGGAGGAAAATATCACAAGAAGTGGAACTCTTCTATGTTTGTAGTCTGCTGTTATACGAGGGCGGATCCTCATGCCCTACCCCTCACTTACATCTAATTGGTTGTTTGATTAATGTTCTAGATATCTAGTCAAATGACATTTGTAGAGCATATCTACATAATATCAAGTTTGTATCTCAATATGTTGTTGTGTTGTGGATAAATCTTGAATTGTATGTGGGTGCTGATTTGTAAGCGTCTTTTGGAAAGGTACCAAGTAAACAAAGAGAACTTTCTTAGTCGCTATGTAACCATGGATAAGTCATGGGTGCACCACTATAATCCCAAGACCAAAGTGCAAAGTAGAGAGTGGAAACATCACGATTCTCCTCCTCCACGCAAATTTAAGGTTGTGCCATCTGCTGGAAAGGTTTTACTACCTGTGCTCTGGGAGGCTCAAGGAATCATTCTGACTGACTATTTGCTAAAGGGATAGAGCATTACAGGGGCCTACTACGCACATGTTTTATTTCTAAATTGCGAGACGCTATTAAAGAGAAACGCCGAGGAAAGTTAAGGCACGGTGTGCTGCTCCATCATGATAATGCTCCCAGCCATACATCTGGTATTGCTGTGGCTGCTGTACACCAAGCAGGCTTTGAATTAGTGAAGCATCCGCCATATTCGTCGGATCTGACCCCTACTGATTACAGGCTATTTCCCAAATTAATAAAAGTCTTATGTGTGGCAAAATTTTCCAGTAATTATGAAATGAATTGGGCAAAAATTCTTCCAGGAGGCTATTTAGATATTGAAGCGCCGATGGGCTAAGGGGATGGGAGTTAGGGGTACAGCATAGAACCCCCGTAATTTGATAAAAATGCCTCAGACGCAAACTACAAACGAAAACAAATCCACAAACGCAGTAGTAAATTGGTCAAGAATTTAACAAGAGGTTCAAGCAGACCGTCGGCAATCGCATTGAAATTTAGGCGGCGATTTCTTGCCTTTGGACGAACCGCCTGCGAACTGCCCTTCGTCGGAGCGTCCTTCTGGTAGTATCTCGTGCAGTTTCGGGACCTGAAAGATGTTGAACCACGTTAGGACAGGCGTTACGTGGGATCTTGTGCAACCAAATGACGATATGTACAATTGTGGAGTAATACAGAACGTGGAACACCTCCTGGAGTGTACCAACAGCACCGCATACTGCATCATCGACGATTTATGGGTGAGTAGTCCTGCAGCATTGGACGTGGCCCGCTACTGGGCCGAAAGACTCTGATCTATTCCGGGCACAAGAACGTAAAATAAGTAAGCGGTAGTAAATTGTAGTTACATGTTTCCATATATACATATATTTTAATCTAATTAAAATACACTGATCTGCTTTCTCTTTTCCTTAACGATTGCTTTTTTGCAATTCATTATTTTAATGTTAGCCCAATATTAAAGTTGGTCTAGTTGCATCTTTAATTGATAACAGCATATGTTTCTCAGATTAATTAAATGACTCTAATACTGAATATATACCCACTTCGTAATGCCCATGAAGTATAGAGCATATGCCTTTCAACTGTGTCAAGTCGCTTAGAGCAAAAAGTATATGATAAAAATATCAGTCCTTAATTAAGGAAAACAATCGCACTGAATCATCACACTAGAAGTTGTAATAATAATCCATGTTATTATTACGCCTGCGCTTGTGATGCGTCACCGGGAGTGAAGAAAACCACAGAAAAACCCAATCTTGAAGAAAAAACCCGGCGTTCGAACACGGGACTAAAAGAAAACTACTGCAGCTGATGTATATCCGATATGTAATTTCGGGAAATAATCTATAAGTCTCTATTCAACTTTCTTGGACTTGCTTTGTATACTTTTACAACAAGCATTTGCTATATTTATCACAATGTATAAAAGTATGATCTTTGAACTCTTAATTTCCTTTCAAAGATTATAACTCTTGATCTAAACATTCAATTTAACTTTTACAACGTTCGCTCGTTTTATATTCGCTTTACTAGAAACCCGATGAAGACGTCCGTTACATGTCCGAGATATTTTCTTCCTTATCTTGTAGCTTTTACGTAAGATTTCGAATTCTTAAGAACGAAATGATCCCGAATGTAAGAGGTGCTTTTATGCCCTTCGTTCCAGGTTAATGTAACATTGCTTTCAAATCGTGATAGCAAAGGCTTCCTCGATATGCGACCGCTACTTTTATGTTACAGCGTGTATATGGATCCTCTATCCATAACCACCATCAATCCTCTGGTCCCGTTGACAGAAAATCAGACCCACTTCTCGCACTGAATTACACGGTCCGTCTACAAAATAGAAGCTGAGTTTGACACAAATATTATGCTATAAGTTCTTTTTTATGTCTTCTTATACGAGCAGCAACCGTAAATAATTCTTCATTCAAGCGAAGGTCCGCACTTGTGATTGAGCAGTTGCTTTTTTTGAAACACCGTAGAATTCCGTCCGTAAGTGATTGTTTGCTTTTGAAATAGGGCGTCCATGTACGCAAGATTTATGAATGTGTGTCAAGTATACACAAATGTTTAAATACAACCCTAAATTTTAAGCGAACTTAAGTGGGTCATATAGTAAAAGTCTATTTCATTCATCTCTAATGTATCATTACGATCAACGTATATGTTTCTCGCTTGCTGTAATTTCTCGGAGTACCATCAAATAATAAACAACTCTTCTAAACGTTTTGGCTGCGTTTCAAATTATGCATCGTCTTTGATTCTTATATTGTCAATGTAGTTTAGTTATACATGTCATAAATTCCATTCGTTATAGATCTTGCAGTTTATGCACAAATTGCATCAATGTGAAGGTAAAACTGAAAGGCTTCAAGCGTGTACATTTAGGCGAATGATTTCTTTCTACTAACATCAGGTATTCGTCAATGAACGGTAACAGCCGAATCTTGTAAATGAAGAAAAATGCTCATAACTGCGATTAGACAATTTTAGGAAAAAATCTTATTCCAATCATTGTACCTGGTGAATTAACATGTAAACTGAGCCGCAGAAAAAGCGATCACCCTGAAATTTACTCAATTGTATATTGTATATTGTGAAAGCGTAGTTTGGTTGATAGTTCGTCGCCATTGCTTTAAGTATTTAATCCAATCTAAAATAACGTCAATGTTAGCTTTAAATAGTAAAATCATGATCTTAATAGTATTAACTTAATCTTATACGCTAAACCAATAATAGCAGTATATCTGATCATTTATTTGCGCTAATGACAGAATTTAGGTACCTCTGCAATTGAGTTTCACAGTTAATGGAGTTAATAAAGTTGTCACCTACTACCGTCATAGCAATACCATTAAATACTATGAATGTTTCTCAAATCATTATCCTAACTGAAGGAGCATGTAGTTGACTGAATTGGAAATACTTCATGCTATCGAATAGGATGTTTGGAATCGATATCTAAAAACTGGCAGCTTTATAAGGCGAACAGATTCTGGAAGAAAGAGAGTGACAACTTAATAATTGTTTTATAGTTCTCAACACGTTAAGGAATTGTAGATAAGCAACGGTACAACTTTGCCTACAAACACTGCGTGAATTCGAAATAAGTGATAAGTGATAGTTTTTATTCGCGAAAACTTGCCAGTGGATCAAAATTGCAACATAGACATCGAAGGACACGTCTTCTGTTGCACATTTGCATGTGAATTGGCCTATACAATGGAGCCAAGTATTCCTCACTGAGGAGTTGCGGTTTTCTCTATGACCTGATATTCGAGAAAGGATTTGGAGAAAGTAAAGAGAATGACGCGCGGATTGTACTATTTCTGAGCAGGTGCCCTTTCACAGGTTCTATTACGGTATGGGCAGATATTTCGATGGAAGCACGAACTAACCTCATATTTATAGAAAGCGGTGCTCTGGTTACTCATAGGCATGTGGCAGATGCTCTTCAAGAAGCTATCGTTCCATTCCCACATTTTATTGCTCAGGTATCGGAATGGAAACACATTAATTCCTTTCTTCAAACCCATTTCTTTCTTAACAATCTTTTTTTTGTAGTTTTTTTTTCTCTTCTAATTTTTTTATTCCAACATTATTTCTCTATAATTTATCTCTTATTTTCGTCCCATTTCCCATCTCTTAATTATCTACAAAAAAGGGAGCAACATTTTTTTTCTGTTTCTTTTAATTCTACAAAGTTTATCCGCTCTAATATATTGAAATTCTTCCTGGTTATGATGTCTTAGATTTTACATGCCAAATAAAATCGCGGAGATACAAATAAGCCTACAGTCAAACAATTTTAGTAAGTACCCAAATTGCAGTTACTCCAAGAAACAAAATCCAGCTGATGCTGCTGAGAGGCTCAACTTCGCTAATCATTCCACGGTTTCGGTTCTTTAACAACATTTAGTTCTCAGATGAGGCGCATTTTCACTGTGATGACTATGTAAACAGATAGAACGACATGGTATACAATTACACTCCCCACTCTCTGAACGAATCGCAGAAAATATGTACCGACCAGTTCTCGAAAATTCTGCCTCACGTTTAGAAGAATACCAGCAAAATAACGGAACACAGTTAGAAGACATAATTTTAACAAATAAATTCACAAAGCCTGTATTTTATTTAAAAATTTATTCATCAAGCCTTGCCATTTATTATTATTATATTCCTTTTATTTTGAAAAGAACTTTTGAGACGCCGCACATCCATAAGTTTTCGGCGATATTTTAAAATTATTTCTTAGAAATTGTGATAAGAAAACATGTTTAATAATTTTGTCCACTTACAACTATCATTAATACAAGTTACAGAAATGCTATATCAAAGTGTAGAAATGCTATATCAAAGTGTGTACAAAATTGGTAAAAAGTTTTCCATTATTTAAGGTTGAATGTAAGTAATTTTATTTTGCAATTAAAATAAAGCTGGAAACGAAATGAAATATGAGCCAAAAGCCTTTTTACAAAAAGAAAACATGTTTTCGACTACCCAAGCGATAATTGTGTTTGTCCTGAATAATCGTATTTCAGGTGTAAAGAGAGTTTTGTTCGTGTATTTGTTGTACTAACTAAAGAAAAAATATGCTTTGACTTGTTATTTCAATTATCTAAAAACACGTCAAATGCAATATAGGATAACAACCTAATCACTTCTACTTCTTTAACACACGTAAAAAAAGGTAAAACATAAGTAAAAACCAAACAGTTTTAACCAGAGGGTCCACAACTTCAGTCTCTGTAATTTTTGGGTATATGCGTAATTTGAAATATTCTTTGTAAGAATAGTGTAATTGTGAACAAATGGAAAGTCACTCTTTTAATCAATAGATTACAAAAAAATTATATGTGAATTTGATATGAACGATAAGATTTTGTCACAATAATATATTACTGTAAGTATGCACTATATATCGGGATAACACTAAAAGAAGGCCCCATTTCCAACGAAACTAGCCCTCAGTTAATCTGTTTACCGCAGTATTCGAATTACAACATTTCCTAGAATTCTATGATAAATCGAATTTTGTTATAAAAATATAGAAACCATCCATCTTTTTTGTTTCTAAACAATTACTCTTCTCAATGGCTATACTTTCATAAACTTTTTTTTTTATATTTCGAAAGCAGTACATTTTTTCTTTTGCCCCTTTGTCCCCCTCTGTTTCTCTTAATATTATTATATTAATTATAACGTTGAGGGGCTGCCACTTCAGGTGTCAACATCTGACAAAGATTTAGGGGTGCTTTTTGACACCAGTCTGTCTTTTTCTGATCATATATTTCAATTGGTATCGCGATGTAATAAAATATATGGATTTATTTACCGTAATTGTAGGGACTTTCGCAGTATGCAAGCTCTATCTACGTTATTTTTTTCTCTCATTCGATCTCGGTTGGTCTGGTTTCCTATTTATGAAACACACATAAACTATATTGAGACGGTACAGAGAAGGTTTCTGAAATTTCTCTATTATCTGTTGGAGGGGTGTTATCCACCTAGAGGCTTTGAACATGGTGTATTGCTGCGGAAATTTAATTTTGTATCTCTTTCTACCAGACGAACGATTTCTTTACTAAAATTTTTGTTTTGTTTAGTACATAACAGCATTGATTGTCCCTGGCTCTTGAGTAAGTGTAATTTTCTTGTTCCCAGAGTTGGCTCCAGGTCCTCATTCACCTTCTATTGTGGTCGCGCTCGAACAAATGTCCTTATAAGGTCCCCAATGCACCTGATGTGTACTAACTTCAACAAAACTCAAATATTTTACAAAAATTTCCAATATAACACATGGGCTGAAAAGTCCCGGGCCTAACAAAGAAAACACGGTTTTTTGGTTCAAAATTAGCTTTATTCATCAACGTAATCTCCATCAAGAGCAACGCAGTCATTCCAGCGCCGCTCTAACATTTTAATACCACTTTTGTAGAACGATTTATCTTTTGCCAAATCTGGCGAATACCGTGGATGTGGGAGCAATTCGAAGTTCAATTCATGTAGTTTTGCCATTGTCTTGATTGACTTGTGACACGGTGCGCTGTCTTGACGAAACAAATTTTTTTTCTTTGCCATATGCGCTTGTTTCTTTGCAATTTCGGCCTTCAAACGCTCCAATAACGCTATATAATATTCACTGTTGATGATATTTCCTTTCTCAAGATAGTTGATGAATATTACACCACGGAAATTCCAAAATACCGAGGCCATAACCTTTCCAGCCGATTGTTGTGCTTTCGGGCGCTTTGGACGAGATTCACCAGTCGCTGTCCACTCAGATGACGATCGTTTTGATTTCGGAGTGAAGTGATGGATCCATGTTTCATCCATTGTCACATATAGACGCAAAAATTCCGGTTTGTTACGTTTAAACATGGCCAAACACTGCTCAGAATCATCAACACGTTCTTGTTTTTGGTTAACAGTGAGCAAACGCGGCACCCACTTTGAACAGAGCTTTTTCATAGTTAAATGCTCATGCAATATAAAGCCAATACGTTCTTTTGATATCTTTACGATGTCAGCTAACTCACGCAACTTCACTTTTCGATCATTCAAAACGATTTCGTGGATTGTTTTCATGTTTTCTGGTGTTACCGCCTCATTTGGACGTCCACTGCGTTCTGCATCATCGGTGTCTCTACAACCACGTTTGAAGTTAGCAAACCAACGTTTTATTGTTGTTTCTGATGGAGCGGAGTCCACATAACACTTTTCAAGCCGTTGCATCGCTTGAACGGTATTTTTTCCCATCGAGAAGCAGTGTAAAATTAAAACACGAAATTGTTTTTGATCCATTGTTTTGAAAATAACAAAAGTAGCGTAACTCTTAGCACAATAACTCACAAACTAATGAATAGAATATCATGAAATTTTAACAGCTGTCTTTTGAAGGTTAGTACTAACTGAGAGAAAGGTGACTGCAATAAAACTAGCGTCATCTATGTGTTAGGCCCGGGACTTTTCAGCCCGTGTGTTATTTATCACAATGTTACTATAACATGTTTCGCTATCAGATATTCTGATGGAGCTTCAGTGATAGCGAAACATGTTATAGTAACATTGTGAGAAATACATATATTGGAAATTTTTGTAAAATATTTGAGTTTTACTTCTTCGAGATTTATATTTGTTATAAATATATTCTAAGATTAGTTAAGCTGAATATCAATGAAAAATTGTATAGCAATGACTTCGTTTCAGTATGTCCATGACTTACGGAAGCTTTTGTCTAATTAGGACAGTGGTAAACTTTAGCATTCAGTGGAAGGTATAAACATAAAACCATTTTATCCCGCAAAATAGAGTTAACCACTTCTAGTTATTTACAATTATTACAAGTATTTATAACAACAATATATCAAAGCGTTTATTTTAAGAAGCAACATTACATGTGCTACTAATTCTCCGCATTGACAAAAACACAAACCTTTTACAATGTATACAACAGAAGAAATATCTCAGTTAGATTCAAATCTTAGCTTACAGCTCCAGTTTTATTTCATTCTAGATACCCTAATCGTTCCTTTCACAATCCTGCAAGGATATCAAGAACTCTGGCTAATTATAAGTGTGATATCACAGGCTAGCTTCATGTCTGCTGGATTACAAGTAGCACTAAATATGGTTAATACGAACCTGTAGCGGCGGTACTTTACCAAGTATCGATTGAGAGTGGTTGTCAGTGTTCAAAACGATAAAGTCGTTTCAAACTAGGAATTTACCTTTGAATAACCTTATATATTTGCTTCTTGGAATATATACACAAAATAACACATGACGACGTAAGGGCAGGTCCGAGATATTTATCAAGATCGAAGCGATTCAAGTCCATTAAACTTTACAGTCGTTTGACGTATGTATTATGAAAGAATCTGATGAATTTTATTTTTACTAAGTTCGTGAAAGTAGTAGATCGGTATTTGATTGTCAGGAAACAGTAAAATTGCGTATTCATTTTATTCTATTAAATTTACGTTAGATACTAAGCTCGTAAAATATGGAATGAAATTCACAAAACCGAAGAATTTTTTTCCTAAAAATGCTCGAACATAACAGTTTTACATAAGGGGCACACATGAAAACACTAATCGCTGATAAGTAAACTCATTTCCAGTCCCAAGAGAAAATAACATAGGGAAATCCTCGAATGAATGTAAAGCGAACGAAAGTCCCGATCGTGTGACATATATATACTTGGATCGCGGGCGTACAGTTTCATACAGTATAAAAGAATTCTCTTGTAGGTTACAACTTAATATTGGCTTTTAACTATTATTTCGTATGTAACGTAAAGTAATTTGTCACAGATTAGCTAAGACTAAAACAAGCCACAGAAAAACCTCAACCCTGAGAAACAACCCGGGGTTCGAACCCGGAACCTCCAAGACTAATAACCAAGCGCGCTAGGCACGAAGCCACCAGCCCGTCATGTATTAATGAGGTATCAACTTGCATTATTTCTCTTATTCTTTCATTTCTTTCATGATTTAATAATGTCTTCTTACAGCAGTGTCTCCAGTACATAATCTCCGTTGACATTATTTTGTTTTCCATCTTCTTATTCAGTGCCTACACTTCACTTCCATAGGTAACACAGCTTCCAATAAAAAAGTGCACTCTTTTGTAGTAATAGTTATGGTAATAATCACTTTATTGTCCAAAAGAAAATATACAATTACAAGACAAAAATAGGATTACACCTAATCTACAACCTACAGGCTAACATAAGATACGTATAATCACTATAATATATAAAACTAATGTACTAAGCACAGAATCACTCAAACAAAAAGTATAAGCATTGCCACATTGATACCTAACGTAGACAAGTGAGCTATGAAAACATTGGTTTTGGCTGTAGATAAGTAAAACAGCATAGTTGAACGAGCCGTCAATTGGGGAACATTGAAGTAAATCTTTGCAATGAGATACGGATAACCTATGCTATTGTTTAATAGCTTAATGAGAAATCTAGTATTGTTTTTCTCTTCTAATTGACAAACTAAGCTACTCCATAGTATTGTCAAGATTGCAACCACGTCCAAAGTAAACACTAGCTATTTTATAAGCAGCGACCTTGAAAAAACTAGGTTGAATTTGTTCCAGATTCTGCAATTGAGCCAAGTAAATTGGAAACCAAATTTAGTTAGAATATTGAAGTTTTACTGACAATGAACGTCATGTACAATAATTTAATTGGGAAACCCAGTGTTATGGATGTAAATTTACGCAGTTCATTGATTTGCGGAGCAAATATAAGTTGCGCATCAAAGAGTTCTCCAAAATCCCAGAAAGTGTCGTGTATAAATAATAATGTGCCACAAAGTTGGTACGGATATATAAAAGATGATTATTTAATATATATTACCTTGCAACATTTATTAATACTCAACTTGAGTACGCTCACATCAATCAGCCACCATGTCAAGGTTGTGCTGCAGGAAAACAGAACCATCGACACCAATGTTAATGGAATACATTTTAGGTCGTCGGCATAGCCTAACCCAGGATAAGATAGAGTTGCAAGTAAATCATGCATACACAATAAGAGCAGTAATGGTACAAAGTTAGAGTCTTGAGGTACATCAGATAACATATTATACTGTAACGATCCAAACCCGTTATAATACAGATAGCCCATTCGTTGTAATAGAGATGGGGAAAGCCAAAGTTTTTAAATTAGAATAATATAGTTTGTAATATTAAATGCTTAAGAAATATCGGTAAAAATCGTATCTGCTTGTCCACGGTAATCAAGACACTCTCTGATGTATTAGGTTATAGAAGCAAAATTTGTCAGAATGGATCGACCAAAAATAAATCCATATTAGAGTAGTGAAAGATGCGGATTTACCCCGGAATAAAGTGAACTGTAGAGTACCTGCTCATATATTTTAACAAAATAAGACGGATCGGAAATTGGTCGACATTTCCTCAATTGGTCCTTTTCTCCCTTTTTAAGGTCAGGGACTATTCGGGCAGTTATCCATTTGGTGAGGTGTATATTTGTTTCTAAACTAAAATTTAATACCATGTAATACCAATAGTTTGGCTAATACGGAACGACATTTAAGTACATATATTGATATCTGGTCGTGACCTGTAGTAAATTTATCAAGTTTATATATAATAGAAAGTAAACAGTCTTCAGTAACAAACTCAAGATATACTGTAGGAATGCTTTGAGGCAGCACTCTTGCGAATTCCTCAGAATTATCTAAATCATTCTAATGAAAAACGTTTGAGAATAAGTTGGCAAAAGAGTTTATAACAATATCTTGAGGACTCTTAAGTGTATCACCACGCATAATACCCGGCATCCTCATACTATGTCGCTCTTCAGCGATATGTTTCCATGATGCAGATGTATCTGTCTTAATGCTCTGCAGCATGATGATCAGACATGTTTCATGTGAGGCGACACCTGTTCCTTCAACATTTTATGTAGCTGCTTAAAGGAATTCTTAGTCTTAATATTCTGTTTAATTCAGAAGTAAACCAAATTGAAAGCGCATCACGTTGTGACCCTTTTAATTTTTTCGGAATACACCAATGCAAGACCAAATTAAGTTGCAAGTAGAAATGGTGAACAGCTTCGTCAACGTCATTAAAATTTGACGGAAGAAACCAATCTACGCGGCAAACTTACTGTAATAGCAATTGTTGAATAGAATAGTTGCAACTATAGAACTTGCGATATTTAAGTTAATTGGTAGTTGTGACTTGTGTAATGTCTAACGGCAATCTTATTGCACCCTGGAAAGAGGAAAATTATTTTTGGGGATAAAAAACCCTGTAACTTCAGTAGAACCGTTGCTGATAAAGTAGTTAACAAAGTTAGGGGAGGATTATCCATATAGCTTCTCGGGTAGACTACAGTATACAAGTAGAATTAGCATTAATAAGAATATTTAATGAAGAAAGTAAGTTATTAAATTACTCTATTCACTACTGTCGCTCCACCCAATTCCCGCATTTCATCTGCAATTTATTCCTAGATGTCATATGTGACGGTGGAGGAATTCCTCAGTGAATATAAATCATCACATATTAAAAATATATTAGAAAAAAGTTGCAAATTTACGATTCTGTTTCATGATTCGTGCATAAGTTTAAAGGCAGTGCCGTACTTTTTACTTTACGCCTACGTTCTTTAAAGGTTGAGCCTCCGAAACGAATTTGCTTCCACAAAAATCGCAGTGTACCACATCCGTCACTTTTATTCTCGTCATTAAATTTTATAGCCAGGGTTCACGAAATGCTCCATCCATTTTCTTCTATATATAAATTACTTTGTCAGTTAAAATGAAATACCGTTGCCGTCCGCGAACTGCGATAATACCGAAACACAAAAAGGCAATCTCCTAGGAAAAAGGGAACTCGTATACAGGACGTTTTGAAAACGTTGAATTGACTGTGTGTAGCCGCCTTTCTCATTAAATAAGCAAAAGGTTCCTGAAGATATATTAGACAACTAGAAAGTCAATGCACTTGCGTTATTCAATCTGTCCAAGACTTTTGATATGATCAGGCATGATATGTTTCCTAATAGCAACCTCTTCAATTTTGTTTCGACTAATCTTCAACGTTACAGATTGAAAGTTGGAGTGCCACAAAATACTATATGCGGACTCCTCTTATATCAATTATACGTCCCTTTTGTACAGGTGTTTGGTTCCTTGCAGTTAATATCATTGCACCGATCACGCCCATATCTATTACTTATATAATGCTGAGGATTTTAAAATTGCAAAGCAAATCATTACTAACGATTTAATAGAATCCCATGACTAATTAACTAACAGTTCTAAATCGTCGTTTTTTATATTTTCGGTGTCTGCTCAAGGTAAGATAATGTCTTTAGTCGCATAAAATATCAATACTAAGGGTGATAAAATTTCTTGTAATCAAAAATCCAAAAATCTTAGTGCAATACTTGATTATAAAGTTCGTTTAAGAGTACGTATGTCTTCTGTGGTCAGAAAAACTTCTGTTCCTTAACACCCATACTAAATTGCGTCACCTCTTAATTCCTTCTCTTCATAATACTACAATTTTTGGGCGCTTCTTTCCTTTAACCCATCACTAGAATATCTTGTTCCGACGTTTGAGAACAATATCATCACAGCAATTCAAAGAATAATTTATAGAAAGGATTCTATTGAATATCCAGTTCAACTTGATGCAATTTTACCTGCGCGTATAAATGGTTAAATATTCTTTTGGCATTGATTTTTTTTTCTTTAATGTTTGTGTTTTGGTTTAGGAAAAATAGCAGACAGTTACCTGAATCCTGCACCATTTTTAATTTTGTAGTCTGTAATTTCGTGTATTCATTCGATAATTTTATCTCTCTTATTATTATCTACCCTTCTTCATCCACTTGGTAATTTCAACGTTCTGTGTATTAATCCACTAATCACCCTCTTTTTTATTGAGATTGGTTGACTAGAAGGGAAATTCATATATCTCATACAGTAAGTTTATTAAGCTTTCGGTAAGAATTTTGTTTATGGAATGATTGCGAATTAAGGATACATCCACGAAATTAATAATTTCATGTTACTCCGTTCCGAAAATAATAAAAAAAAAACGTATACCCATAGCAGCCAATTTATTTTGCAGCAATTACTAATGTGCAGTCTTCTGCCTATCTCTTGAGAAAAATATGTTATGATTGCGACGATATGATGTCACCGGTGATTATTTTATCCTGTAGATTATATTGCATTTTTAGATACAATAGGTTTTTATATATGTATATGTACAGATACGTAATAGCTTTGCTAAGTGTAAACGGAAAATTTTTAAGAAAAAAATTGTCAAAGTTAAACGAATAGAAATTTAATACTAAGTAACGAGTAACAAAACATAAATATTACTTCAAATTAATAAACTAAACTTCAATGTATCAAGTATTCAAACTGCTCCCTATCAACTAACTGACGATAGCCTAAATCAATATAAAAGCTTTGAATTGCTGCAGGGAGTAACAATCTACATTACTTTTCTTATTTAATGAAAAGAAAAAGGCTATTGAAGCTCATCGCTTGTTGGTAATAACATATGGTGAACATGCTTCATCATGTAAGACATGGTTTCGGCAATTTAAAAGATTTCAATCTAAAAGACAGTGAGCGCTTTGGTGGGCCACAAAAATGCGAAGACGAGCAATTGCAAGAATTATTGGATGATGGTCCAACTCAAAGGCAATTAGTGGAAGTATTACATGTATCACATGAAACAATCAGCAGACGTGTACGAGCAATGATGCAGATCCATAGACTCGGTAAATGAGTCCCACATGAAAGGAAAGCGTTTTTCTATCGAATTGTGACAGGTGATGAAAAATGGATTTATTTTGAAAACCCGAAGAGCAAAAAATCGTGGCTTCCCCCTAGCAGAGCCCCTCCTTCAACACCAAGTCCAAATCGCTTCAGCAAGAAGACTATGCTCTGGGTCTGGTAAGACCAGCGCGGTATTGTGTATTATGAACTCCTGAAGCCCGGCGAAACCGTTAATACACAATGCTATCGCCAACAAATGTTTAGTTTAAACCACGCATTAATCGGAAGATGACCGAAATGGACCAGAAGACACGGCAAAATGATTTTGTTACACGACAATGCCTCGTCTCACACACCAAAACCAGTGAAGGACACCTTGAAATCGCTTGGATGAGACATACTTCCGCACCCACCGTACTCCCTAGACCTGGCGCCATCTCACTATCAGCTCTTCGCGCTAGCAGAACAGCATTTCAGCTATTTCGACGAAGATGGAAAATGGCTCGACGAATGGTTTGCTGCAAAAGGCAAAGAGTTTTTCTGGCATGGTATCCATAAACTACCTGAAAGATGGGCGAAATGTGTAAAAGTCGATGGCCAATACTTTGCATTAATTTCCCTTGAAAAGTACGTGCTTCCATTTTCAAAAAACCGAAAAAGATCTTATGCATACACTGGATTTTCTTACAGTTCCAACCACATCTTTAACTTTTTCAACGTTCAGCTCTAGGTAAATCTGTATTTTGCAATAATTCTACTAATAGCAGAATCATGTTATTGGATGTCTTTCGGGGTGTACTCTGTTAAACAATGCATTCTGGCTTCTACTTTTATCGCCATAGTCTACCATCATAAGAATCTCAATTCTTTCCCACTTAAACAAGCCATTTGGAAAAATTCATTAACACGGTACTGTACGCTCGACATTAAGCAGACAGCTGACGAATACAAAATATCAAACTCAATGCTTTCATTGTCAACTCGGAGTGTGGCGCGCAAATAAACTAGTAAGATGAATGATATCACTATTCTATTACATTTGTATTTGAATAAACAGTATCCTTCAATATTTTATGCTTTCTTTAAATTTTGTTACCCGTTGAATTCAGTTTGTTATAGTAAATTAGAGTTTTCAAACGCCGATAATTTTTTCTCAAAAATTTTCTGACTACACTTAGCAAAATTAGTATATACCTGTAGATATAGAAATCGGATGTATCTAGAAATACTATATAATCTACAGGACATCTACATCTATATATACAGAATGTTCTTTAACAAAATCATCGATGACGTCATATCGTTACAATGACAACATATATGATTATTCTTATGATGTCAAAAGTAAGTACCTTTAAAACACCAAGTTATGGGTTTCTGCGATATAATTACCAATAAAAAATATTACGAATTTTATGCGTAACTTTATAATCTGTATATATAAAGGAAAAAATTAATTCTAAAGCTATTAAAAGGTCATGTGAAGACAACTCTTTTGTTTAGTAAATAAGTACATATATTATAGATCGCTCCCATATAGGTATTGAAGGTTTGCAACCCAGTTAATGCAATAAATATAAGGTAAATCGTGTCTATAAGCATACGCCTGACACTTCAAACTTGTTTAGCAACCCGATGTTGCAGAAGTTAAGGGTGAAAGTTCTCACTACGACTTAATGGTTTGTTACAATATGTTGTCCGTGCAGCTAGACATGAGATTTCGTTATTTTCAAATACGTTACGTCGAGCTTTACGTGTTCGAAAACTGTGTGGGTGTGCGAACGCAATTTTTGATACTTATTTCACCTTGTTCGATTATAAAAACAAAAATATTTACCAAACTCTTATTTAAGGTAATTACCCAGCCCTTGTTTATGTTCAACGTAGCTAGATCAACAATATAGTTCGTAGAATATATAATGAACGCACGAGAATGTAATTTATTACACAAATTTAAACTGCGCAGAATTTATTACTGGGTGCTGAGTAGAGTCAAGATTCCGGTTATTTCTTATTATTCTTAAAAATGCAAGGAAAACTGAGCAATTATATGCAAGTCGATAT
Source organism: Trypoxylus dichotomus (assembly GCA_023509865.1). Lineage (NCBI taxonomy): Eukaryota > Metazoa > Arthropoda > Insecta > Coleoptera > Scarabaeidae > Trypoxylus > Trypoxylus dichotomus. The sequence continues at coordinate 42,758,716 of CM042078.1, forward strand.
ACTTGGTAATATTGTGATTAAATATACTTATTTACTTACAGAAAATATGTAATTGGGACGTGCTCACATATACGTTTCCGTAAGGTATAAAATAAATCAAGTTAATTTTGGGAAAGTCCTTGGAGAGATCAGTTTTTTATTTCAACTGTGGACTTCTTGTAGTGTTACATCGCTGTTTGCACAATAACATTATAAGAATACTTTTAAATGGAACATCCTGTGTATTTACCATTTTTCAGTTCCTTCATAATAGGTGTTCACCTAGAATCGAAATATCAAGAAATATACAAATAGATATAATATCAAACGAAATTAACGCTAAGTTCCAAAATATGTTTGAACTGAGAAGTAACAGTTATTTCGTACTTTACAGAAGCGTTGTATGTAGCACACTACCCGTTATTAAGGACTTAACTTTTGTGAATATTGTATGTCTCTTGGAAAGGGTTAGAATCAAATGCTGCGGGATAATTCGCCAGACCGAAATCTTATGGAAAATGTATGAAAGCATAGTAAAGACGGGATTACTGGAGTTATTATTTTAAATAGAGCTGCTACTCCAGAAGCGTCTAAGTAAGAATGTAATAAACAAAACGACAATAAAAGGCCAACGGATAAATGTTGGATAAATCTCAGTAAATTCTTTTTGTTTCGTATTAATGAGCGTTAAAATCCCAAGTCCAAATAGTTACTAAACAACAAACGTTAATTAATTAATTCAATCTCGCTGGTTTCAATTCACAATTCAATAACAACTATAAAGAATGTTAGAATTATTGTTAAGACACATGGATTTAAGAAAATGATTTTCCTCACGTCAAGGACATATATGCTAGACAAACACATTAACTTCTTTCCAATGAATCTAGAAGCAGTTTCACCGGAACATGAGGAAAAGTTCCGTCAGAAGTTATCTATCACAGAAACGCAGTGTAAAGAAAGAAACTCTATCAATATGCTGAGTGAATATTGCTGGAGCACTCTTGAGACATTCCTAAAGAGGATTGTTCGTCACAAAGAGAAAGTAAGCAACAAAGCTTTCATTTTTTACTACTTGCAATAAATTTACTTTATTTAATTTAAAAGATATAAAATTTAATTTAAGTGTATAACGCAAACGAATGTAAAAATGCAATAAAAATTCAATAAATAATGAAGATATTTTATATAGAATTTTTTTTAAGTAAATTAATTATAAGCGAAGTTTGACCTAATAGCAATAAATCAGCACTATATATCTAATTTGTTAACCAATAGTCCAGAAGGCGTTGATAAAAATAGGAAAAGTTAAATATTGTAGCTTTAGAAGTAGTTTCGGGTTACTGCCGACTGGTGTGCAACCATTTGTTTGCCACAAGTCATCACTGAGCTTCGATAAGCCAACCCCGAAGGATGAATCATCCTCCACCAAGACAATGCAAATTCGCACACAGCACGCAAGACAATTGAATTTTTAATGCAGCAAAACGTCGAATTATTGGACCATCTTCCGCACAGTCCAGACCTAAGTCCTAAGGATTTCTTTACCTCTCCGATAATCAACAACGAACTGCGTGGTCAAAATTTCCAGTCGTCAGAAGGAGTAGTCGACGTAGTTAACTGTACCAACCAAAAAGTGGAGTAACTACTTCCAGTTTTCAAAATTCAAATTTTTCAATTAGCTAACTTTATTTTAGTAGACAAAAAAAGGAGGCATTAGATATTGACTAATCCTTGTAGTAAAAACTTTTCCTATCGTTCTTAATAACTCTAGTTATGATCATCAAATGCCAGTACGGGTGGATACTTTAGGACGTCGCAGATAATATGATTTATGTATAACACATATAACGCCGCAGAAATCATTAAACCGAATCGTTAAAAATCTTGATTCGCTTCTAGTACTGGTCTATCGATTGTTACCCATTAATTTTATGTAAAGGTGATAAAAAGCTCAACAGTTCCTGTAAGAAGAAATTTCACTCAAAATTGCAGTCAATCCAAAAAGTTAGTTACCTTGATACTTAATCGCTATATCCGATTAATACGAAAAACTTTAACTTCGAGTTTAACTTGTAATTAAGTTTACTTAAAACTGAATAAAGAACTTTACTGGAATAACATGAATATCAGTCAAAACAATTCGACAACATATGAACTTTGTCCTAAAATATTTGAAAAGAATAATTACTGCGACTTAATTTAAATATGAATAAAGGGTGGAAAATAATTCCATTTTACATAAAAAACAACTTTTAATAAAATGATATAGTAACTCTATCGGTTTCGAAAACCTAATCGAACAGGTGAGATAATTAAATACGTAGAATTACGTTAATCTACAATGGACACAGCTGGGGCCATTTAAATAGCAATCAGTTTATTAAAACTTTTGGTGTGCTGTCATTGTAGCTACTAAAACTATGAATATGTAACCATCCATCAAAATGTATCTCGCGTCTTTTAAGATATATTACAGATAAAAAATACTCCATTGAAGTGAAAAGCAACAACATAATAGATATTAATAAATCCCGTGCAACTAAATTCATTGTCTATAGTACGCAAACAGAATTTTTATCTCCGCCATGTAACACAACAGCTGTGCTGTTATTTATGACCCTCTCTGCGGGCCTCTCTTCATATCCTTGCCTTCATATGGTGCGAAATGAAACATTAAGTGGAGACTTGGGTTTGTACAAACGCAGTGTATTACAAAAGAATAGTTAACGTAAAAAGATACCTCCCGCACGTGACTGTCCTTTAATCTTAAAGATATAAATATATATGCATATCTATATGTTATATTATATACAAACATACATAAGTAAACACCCTTCAGTTAGTGAAAATCGGTTTCTGACAAAATTCTGATACTGATAAGAAAAGAGAAACCGCTGCTAATTTTACAAGAATATTCTTCTACACTTGTAGGTGCTTTAACCTTTGCGACCTTCAGGTAATTTGGATGTATCCTTTCATTAGAGCTATATAAAATTTATTAAAGCAGATAAGTATGATACCACCACAATATAAATACGAATCGCGAGTTTGTTAAGAAAGTAAAAAAGCAAATGATCGATCGATCATGATGATTGACTAGACGGTTGTAGCTTATCATCGATGTTGATTTGAATTGGCAACTACACGACTGAGGCTGCGGTGACGAATTTCTTTCATGTGATCCATGTAGGCCGCATTTTAATTAAGAAACTTATTGTTATCACCCCCTAGCTAGAGGTGGATTTGGTTCTTCCGCAGAATCATATATCGGTTGACTCTCTTTCCAGTCCGTCGAAATACTACACTACAAACTTAACAGGTTAAAGTTCTACCTCGATGAGGTTAGCGCCATCCTTAAGACTCAGTTTGTATTCCCACATGAGTTATGAGAAATTTCCAGGCTCTGCCAGTGACTAGTAACAAACCAAGGGGATTTATTGCATCAGAAACCACAACACCGACGACCCTCTTCAAATATCAATCACTATGATAAAATACTAAAGCAATAAAGACACAAAGCAATAAAAATAAAAGAAAACAGCAATACCATGACCATGATCGACTTAATAATAAATAGACTCAGAACGTACTAATGCATCTTCAGTGATGACTCACAAGTATTCGCCTAACTGCGTTTACTCTACATTTGACTACCACTATACATGCAATTCTCAAAACATATCGCTACACAGTTAATTTATTGGAAAAATTATGTTATAAAAATTGTTCTCACTTTCACAATAATTCGAACGTTGAAATAACTTCCTTATAACAGTGTTGTTATAATGTTTCAAATAGAGAAATTGCTCAACAATTAAACATTTCTGAGTGTTGTGTACGTAGAACAATTACAAAAATGACGAGACCGGTAGACTTTATGGCAGGAAACGATGTGGAATACATTCGAATGATTTCCTTAAGAAATAGCTGCCTTCCCACACCGCAAATCACGGCAGAGTTCAATTTACAACACCGTCAGCCAGTAAGTGTGTTGACAGTAGAACGGGGACTAAAAATAGACGGCGGGTCGTATAGCAGTAAGAAAACCACGGTTCTATGCACAAACGGAAAAGACTAAATTGGGCAAAATTTGGAAAAAACTTCCGACTGGCAAACCAGCATTCAATAATACTCTGCAGGAAGTGTGGAATGCCGCCTATCTGTCAGGCAATTATTAAACAAAGCGGGATTACTTTGAAGTACAGTATGTATTTTATTGGAATGTATTATTCTCTCAATAAAACATATTAAGTTAATAAGTAAACTTTGTTTCTTTAATAAATTTCTCGCAAGCATTATCTATCTAGTGTATTTACTTAATTTATATAGTGCGAGCAAAATTATGAACGGTGGTGTATATATGACGTAAGCCATTGTTTCTAATGCTTTGTGTCATCGACGATCTAAACTTAGCCACAGACAGCATATGTAACAATTATCAGAAACAATTACAGCAATCCCCTCGCGACATAATACAGACATTTCATTCATCTATGTTCCATTTCTAATATTCAAGCGGAAACTAAACTAAACATAATGACTGAAGATACAGATTACGTATAAAGAAATCGTCTTTGAGGCAAACATCTATGATCAACGCTTCCCAAACATTCGTTCTGTTTCTAACAAGACAAAATAAATACAGGCTTATTCGGTGGTATGCGTATTTGTGACAGATTCTCTATTCTTTTTTCATTCATCTCATGTTCTTTTTTGCTTTTTATATTCCCTTGTGTGAAAAGATGGAAAAGAAAAAAAAAAGGTTCGTCCATTTATCAAGCCTAACGCTAAAAAAATATTAAAAAGGTAATCGAAATTCTATAATAATCGTTTTTAGCTTTGCATATACCAATACCACAATCTGGCAGATACTAGTTATTTAAAATCCGAAATTTAATGCAATAAACGTAGTTAATGAATCAATCAACTAGAAACAACTAGAGAACAACTAATCTGACTAGGATTAGGTAATTTATCAGGTAACTGGATCTAGTTAATTACATACGAATGTACGGCTGCACTAGATTAACTTGGAAATGTGTATTCTCTTAGAGTTTGTTTAATTAGCATGAAAGAAGAGAGACGAAGTCTTCACCACCACATTATTTTAGCAATTGTGAGCAAGTTCTTCAGTGTAATTTACAATATCGCGTAGTAGAATGTTTGTGAAGTTGTAAAAAGCTCTTAATCATTTAACAAAAAAAAGGCCACCAAGGACAAATTTAGCAAGTCCATATTTTCAGATAATTTGCATTCGGCATGTACTATCCCAAACCTCTATGGTGGAATATTACAAAATATTTATCATTATTTAGGCACTTCACTATCACACTTTACTAAGAAATTGTTTGTCAAATTGTAATAAAAAAAAATTGCTCTGCGCAGTGGTGATAGCGTAACCAATGAGCTCTATCTGTATCACTACTGCTAGTTGAAAACTTAAACATTAAAGTGCCCATTGCCTGCATCTATAGTTACTCAAACAATCAATAGATGTACAATTTAATTGTATAAACGCTTACATTTACAAATGAAAATTAGGATTTAAGTCCAGTGGAAGTAAAAACCATTCCTGTTCATCTGTGTGGGTTGATCTAATTTCCGATAGCTGTTTTCTTGTCAGTCATTCCGATAAGCCGTGGGATATGAAACGTGTGTCTCTGTTTACATCACTCTGGTTGCTTTGAAGTTAATGATGTTACTGACTTTCAATATAGGTATTTTCTTTTATGTCTAATTGTTTTCCTCTTTTATCTGAGGTGAATAGGTTGTGATCCAAAAACAGTATAAAAGAATGTCAAAAACATAAACCCTAAAGGCCAAGTAGATAGCATAGATAAATCAGAAATTTATAAAATATCATGTAAAGATTGTAACCAAATATACATAAACAAAAGGATCAATCAAAGTCAGATACAGAGTGTATTTGACTCATTGCAAACTCAAACATGTGGACACTTAATTTGTTCAGTAACCAGATTATAGACTAGTTGATGCTGATACCAAACTTCTGAAAATTGTAGAAAATCCAATTTTGTTCGGATTAAATATAAGAACAGTCAATTTCAGCATATTCTTTCGGTTAAAACATATTGCTCAATTCGGAAATTAAGTATCAATATTTCAGGATTAATTAGAATTAAAACCTCATATATGTATATATAACAAAGTTTTAAATAAAGTTAGTTGTTTTAGGAAAAAATTGCCAAGCAAGAAGAAATCAACTTATTAAACTAACGTTTATAATATAACTTGAAGTTTAATAAATTGGCAGTTGAAGAAAGTATAGTCGAGATAGAAAACGTTGATAATTGCAAGAGAATTGTAATTTATCATCATAAAAGCCAACGGAAGATTCATATTATTTTGCTTTTATAATATAACAAGCTTTTATAATATGGCAAAACTCGAGGTTAATTTTCAAAATAATACTATACAATTAAATAAATATTGTGTGTGAATTGTCACTATTCTACAAGAATTGTTGGATCTACATCACTCAATTAATTACTCTGTACCTGCTTAGGTCAAGACACTTCAGAAAAGGACTATAGACTCAAACAGATGTGGTACAATACTATAATTAGCATCATGGCAACAACATTGAATTAAAAACAACACGTTAAAATTATGAATAAAATATAATCAATAAAACGATACAAGATAATGAAACATCACAAATGTCTTTTCATATTTTTAACTGTTTAAGGTAGCCATGAATTAAATAAAATTTTGAGATGTTGTGAGATTAAATCCTATTTCATTTTCATACATATTAATATGAACTCACACCGAGTTAATAAGTTCCTTTAATAAAATATACGAAGGATGTGCGGTTCCAAAGGTACGTTTGCGCGGAATACCACCTACGTAGCTCCGATCAGTTCGCAACTTGTACGCATTTTGGACGCATATATGCACTACATAGGTGACTATTGGCATTGCCTTGGATTCAATACAACGCGTGCAGTGAATGTCAGTTCCGATTGAACATACTCCAAGTTTGAAGCGCGAACGGTTTTCGTTTTTTACATGCAAATAATAAAAGACAAAAGAATACTGTAAACTAACGGAAAAGGCGTTATGGATCGAAAACAAGTTAGTGTTAGTGAACGCACAGCTCTGAACGATGATCCCGAAGGTATGTGGAAAAACCATCAACAACGAAAACGGACGAAGATCAATTAAAGACTGATACGATGGTTCGAGAAGATCATTAGTACGGGAAATTGCTTTACTGCTCTAAATCGTATCTGAACTGGGCTATCGAAAAGTTTTCGCGAGATAGGTACCAAAACTGTTCTCCAAACGACACGAAATGCAACGAATGGCGGCAACAATGTAACTCTTAACGCGCTATCATCGGGAAAACGTCTAGAGTCAATAGTTACAGGAGATGAAACGTGACTAGAGAAATAGACTCGATCACATGAAAGCATATGAGTTCACCAACACCTAAAAAAATCAAAGTTCAGCAGTCTGCATAAAAGACAATGGAAAATGTGTTCTGAGATATGCAAGGCACTTTGCTCATAGAGCTTTTACTATCGAAGATGACAATCAGGAGGGATATTTATTTTCGAAAACTACACGAAGCCATTCGACAGCAACAAAGAGGAAAGTTGGATTCAAGGATTCAGGTTATTGCATGGCAATACAAAACCGCACATCATAAATCAGACGATTGCTTGGCTTCAGAAACGCAATTAGGAAGTTATTGTCCACCTGCTCCATAGTCCAAACATGGCTTCTTCCTATTTTCATTTGTTTGGGACGCTAAAAGCTCATTTATCGGGTAAACGGTTTGAAGACGACGACGAACTTCAAAATTTTTTTCGAAGAGAATATACAGAAGCTTGTGCCTAGCAGAAGTAAATACCCTAACATTGGCAGCGATTCTGTTGAAAAATAGCTCAGTTCGCGATTTTACTTAGTGTATGTTTAATTTGTATAAATTAACCAGTCCATTTGTAATTGACAAATATACCTTAATAACATATCTGGTATACCATTGTATTAAAATGAATAATCGAGAGATTAGGCACATGAGAAGTAACGAATAGAGAATGTTGGAAAAAGGCGGTAGAATTTTTTAACTTCACTCAGCGAACGAAAACAGTCAGTTATTCAAAAAATGTACAATCTTTAAACGACTGACTATCTTTGTTCGCTGAGTGCAAAATTATTGATAATGGTCCGGAACACACGCACATTAATGTATGTTGGATATGGATAAGAAATGTTTGAAGCCTATATCATTACATTATATAATTATTTAAGTCTTAATTTTGATATTAACGTTATTCTATAGCATTGCACATCTAATTTATTAATCAACTGCTCTTTCGAACGATGTTTCTGACGTAATTAAAATACAGTATAATTCATCAAAAATTACTATGCTTTAGTGAAGATTTACGTGGTAAAATAAGGCTGAAACCTGTATAACCAAAGCAGAATGATAAATGACTAGCAGGCAAGTAGAGGGACGTCCCGCAAGCTTACACTAAAGCACGTTTAGCCCATGTTAGACGTTGACTAATCACAGACGAGGTATACGTTTTGCAATCTACTTTGCGGCTTACGCGATTTTATGCGGCGGTGGATATTCGAAACCGATTTGCGACGCGATTAGGACAACGAACTCCTCCGGAAAACGTTTAGATTTAGTACATAATATGTATGCACCAGCATAAAATAGTGTATTCGAATCTTAGATTTTCCATAAATGGACTGGATTTGTACGAGAAAAATATGGAATATAGTTCGCGGAATGGAATTCGAGCGATTTCAATCTCGAATATTTATCGGATGAATCTCAATATTTTCTGACTGCAACTTTGAATTTAAATATAGGAAAATATATGAAGATTCTGAGAATGTGCTCTTGTTACGCATAGCACAGGTTTTGATATCTGTTTTGTTTTTCTAGTTGCTCAGATTTACCTTAAATACGAGGTACGTCTCAGAATGAATGAATGAATAATTAGTTTTGAAGTATTTAATTAAATGTGTCTACAATTAAATATTATCCCCTTCATATTATGCTGCTTTAGAATGCACACAGCGCCTCCAGCGAATTTTTCATTCCTTGTAATAATTCCGGAAGATTTTTTCGTAGCGTCGTAACTTTTTGGATAATATTTATTATTCCGTAATTTGATTCTCGTGGAATTGTCCATAAAGAATTCATACCGCAACGTCAGACAGTGAATCAAACCTTTTATGGGGAAGTCGTTGAATGTTTGCGGCAAAGAGTTTTAGGTTTGGGAATAGAAAAAAGTCGCTGAGGGCTAGATCCGGTAAATATAGAGGATCAGAGACCAATTCGTGGCGCAACTCATTCAATTTGGACACGACGATGCGGGATGAATGAGTTGGTGGATTGTTATGGTGGAAAAGTACTTTTTCCGCTGCAAACGAGGCCGTTTCTTCTTCAATACTGCATCGAATCGTGTTCGTGCTTCTCTTATGCAGATAGCCAATGTGGATCACAAGGTGGGATTCCAAAAAAATGGTCGCCATGGTCTTTCCAGCCGATGGAACGGACTTTGCTTTCTTCGAAGCCGATTCACCCGTAAAACTCCACTGCTTCGGCTGTTCGTTGGTCCCTGGTTTGTAGTGGTGGATCCAAGTCTCACTCACGGTTACGAAACGCATGAAGAAATCCCTTGGATTGCGTTGGATCATTTCCAGACACTCCTCCGAAACGGTCATCCGATTTCGTATTTGCTTCGGCGTGAGCAAACACGGTACCCATCGCGCCGAAAGCTTTCTCATACCCAAAATTTCGTATAGGATATGACCAACGTGGTCTTCTGAAATGCCTGTTGTCTGTGCTATCTCTTTCAGCTATAATCGGCGATCGGCTAACACGACTACGTGGTTCGTCACTTGTGCTTGTGCGGCCATGTTTGAACTCGCTGACCCAGAAGCTGATGGTCTAAAGTGATCGAGTACATCCGCCATGAACCTTTAGCAAAATATTTCGAATTTCAGTGGCCGTTTTCCCAACCATCCAGAAGTGTTCTATCACTGCGCGAAATTCGATTTTATCCATTTTTACGAAGCCGCATGACTTGCTACACAAAACACACTCTTAAACAAACAACTATTGACAGCAGACGTCTGAAATTTTGACGGTTGCCATAAACAAGGTTGCCCTTGCAGGTCAGTGAATCCACTTCAACCTTCGTGCCGATTCCTGAAACATTTCAGGTCGCCCTCGTATAGTAACAAATATTTCGTTATCTCTTTAAAAAAATCCGTACGCCACCAGTTAGACGCTGCAGTGAAAATGACGCGACACGAAATGTGATTAATTCGATGAACATGACTTCTCAAAAGGAGTCAATTTACAGTACTAAAAATGTTGTAAAGGTTTCAGAATACTAGAAATTTTAGACGAAGACCTAGTCGTAGGCGTAAACGGCCACCGACAGTAGTTAATGACTATTTTCTCATACTTAATTCTACACGAGATCGAGAACATAATATGCATTGATTCCTGCCTTTGTAGTAGTTGCCCCGGATATCTGTTTTAAGGCATAATTGCGTGATGATAAGCGGGCAGCAAGGAAGTCAACATAGCACTTCCAATTCAGTTAACAATCGAGGATCTTCTCAAGAAATTTAGAGTCTTAATGTAATGTAATGTTTTATTTATACACTGATCTTGACTGTTTGACGTATCCAATACGTAACAAGATTGAACGCTTAACTATAAGTCGGGTTTATTGAACCACGTATCAAATTTGTTTAAGGTTCCAGTAACTTCCTTATTTAAAAAACTTTTTGATCATATAATTACAGCGATGTCATTACGTACAACATAGTCGTCTATAGTAAAGCTTCTGGAAGGTTGCACCTAAAGAGTAATACGGGCCTATTTAGGTTTACAGTAAATATCACTCTCACTTCATGTAAACTTTATATTATCCATTTAAATTTGTATGAGGGTTGTCTTTTAAATTATGCATAAAGAGCTGGAATAAATTAAAGGCTATTTTTTTCGAAGTATTCTCTACGAAGATTAATGCACTTTTGCATACGCTCAAACTAACTGTGGTAACATTTATTCCACTCGTTTTTTAGTTCAGTAAAAATTGCTTTTTTGTAGGCAACGACTGCTCCTTCTGACGACTGCAACTTTTTACCAAGCAGTCAGTCTGTCTTGATTTTCAGAAAGGTAAAGAAATCGTTGAGACTTATGTCCAAACTGCACGGCGGTGCAGTCTGAACCCAAGTTCATCGATGGTCTAACAATTCGATGTTTGGGTGCGTTAAAAATTCGGTTATCTTGGGTACTAAATTATTTATACACAATTTTTTATGGGAAATTTTTTGAACTGAGGGCTTTGAAATCTCCAATAATATCTCAATCTCGCGTAATCTCACATCTTCATGTTCGTTGATCTAATGCAGAGCATCGAAATTTCCCGGAATTACTGCGGTTTTTGGTGCACCTGCTCTTGGACCATCGCTAAGACTAATCCGTCCACGTTTGAATTCTTCATTTCATCGAGAAATTGTTGACTGATGTGGTGCTTCATTGCCGAAATCAGAAACCAACTCGGCGGGACAGTCTTGTTGCGATAATTGTCTTCGAAAATTATAAAAAATGGTTATCCGGAAATGTACTTGGTTTAATTCCATTTTTCAACTAACTTGTCAACTATGACCGTTCGTTCTAGCTACAACACTACGCTATCGCACTGAAACTAGATTTAGATTAACTAAATATGGAGGTTAAGTACTTACAATTGATTAGTGTCCCCATTTACGTCTCAGTATGCAAAACTTAAAAGACATCCCTCGTAATGTGTTTTAATGATTTGATTTGTCAAGTAAATTTTTTCAGATAAAAATGACGAAGATGCTATTATTTCCTCAGTTTAACAACCTTTATGCTTTCTATAACAATAAAGTAAGTAACAGCGCTGACTTCTATATTTTCGCCTTAATTATTTTAAAAACGATTACTCCAAAGATGTAGAAACAACTTCCTTGAACGGATTCAACGTAAAATCTCAAAAACTTATTTTAGCCATATTTAATCTAACACAACTTTCATGTAATAGTTAAGTATTTACTTGTATTTTGTAATAATTTCGTTATTAACTATGATAAAAATGGATGATAGTCGAAATATTAAAAATATTAAAAAAGAAATTGCTTTGGACTTTCAAAGCTTCGCTATTTAAAATGAAGTATTTTTAAATTTCCAAAACAGAGGCAAATGATTAAATCCCGTCTTTAAGAAAAGCCATCTTCTTGATTATTTATTAAAAGTAAAGCTACTAATATTTTGCCAAAAGACTTACTTGTAATCTCGTACGAAGCCTGACATGATACTGCGAAAATGTGGGGATCGACTATATATTACATGTTAAAATACCAGAATAAAATTGTCATATACATTTTCTCGTTAATCCCACCATTACTACCCTCGGACTGTTAAAATCTTCAGAATTTATAACTTTCCTATAGATTGCGGTTATACGCATTTTTATCGTTCGAGAGTAATAAATGAAACATTTTCCCCCTCTCTATTTCTGGGTTTTACGTTTAGCTGGCCATTTTCCGCGAATATCGAACTGTAGTTAGGATACAGACAGTTTATCATCGGTCATTCACTTACGAAGGGATCGAGACTGGCAAACCGTTCGTCGTTATTATCATTGGTATACGTATCGATGATTTTGTCGTAAGTACACCCATCTTTTGGGACGCATGTGAGTATAAAGCAGACAATGTATCATCTCTTCGGTACGTGGACGAGAATTTGTGTTTTAGAAATCGGCTTAAAGACTTCAAGTGAGTTCGGCTTATTTGTACAAGATAAACTTGTTTTTTATTTGACGAATTAAACCGTCTGCGAGATCGTTGATGCTGTTATTTCCAAATGCAAAAAGTTTCTGTAGGTTCTTAAGGAAATGTATGGATAAGTGCAACAGCTCAACTATTTTCTCTTTTTGTGATAAAATCAGGAAATGTGAATATACGAAGAAAATATACGAGGGTAAGCTGAAAAATTCGGTAACTAAAACATGGCAAATAGCAATATTTCAATGAAATGTGTTTTATTTTGCGACATAATCTCCCGCAAGATCAATACATTAATTTAATCGGTGCTCAAATTTCTTTATGCCTTCAAAGTACTCATTTTTCTCGAGCTCCTCAAGATAGTGGTCAGCTGTCAGCTCCTCATCCGAAGCAAATCTTATACCGCCGAGGTGTTTCTTAAGTTTGGGGAAGAGATGATAGTCCGATGGAGCTAAATCCAGTTAATAAGGGGGATGCACAAGCGCTTCGAACTTTAATTTGGCCAATTTTTCTTCGATAATTCCGCTCTCGTGAACTGGCACGTTATCTTGATGGAAAAAGATTTGCTTTCTTGTGGGTCTTATTTCGATGATAGCTACCTTCAATCGATCCAAAAGTGTAGGAGAGTATTGCACAGTAATCGTTTGTCTCTTTCGAAGGTAATCAATAAGCAAGATTCCCTTCGCATCCCAGAAAACGGAAGACGTCACCTTTCTTCCCGATAGAATAACTTTGGCCTTCTTTGGAGCCAGTTCACTACGTTTAGTCCACTGTTTTGATTGCTATTTACTTTCCAGTGTGTAGTGGTGGATCCACGTTTCATCGCAAGTCACAAATTGGTACAAAATATCCGTTGGATTTTGCCGAAACTACTCCAAGCAGGTTGTAGAACATTGCGCGTATTTGAGTTTTTGCGGTGGTGTGAGCAGACCCAGGACCCATTTTGCACACCTCTTAGTCATTCTAATTTACTATTTAAAATGTACGTCACATCTGGAGATACCTGATGGAATCGTCACTTACGCTCGTACATCCCTTTTTAAATTCATCACTCATTTGCCAACAGTCTTAAAAGAAGAAGCATGCTCGCCTAACACATTTACCACATCAACACGAATTTCTTTGTGCGAAGAATAATTTTTCCACATGTATTTAATCACTGCGCAAATTTTAATATTGTCGTTCGCAAAAACCATCGTTACCTGTGATTACTAAGCAGTTTTCACAACTACTATTTGGCAAGGCAGGGACCGGGAAAGTGACTAGAAGTTTGATAACTTTTATGAATTGAAGTTAAATTTGTTAAACGTACAGGATGTTAATTATGCCAGAAAGTAGCAAGCTGGTTAATCTTTTTACTATTTTGGTAAATAAAAATTTTCACCCAACTATTGCCGAACAAGCAAATAAATATGTAGAGGAATTTTCCCTACTTCAGAACTTAGACCTATAACCGATGAATTGCGCGTGTTTTAGCATATTTCTGCACACGCAGACTATAACTAGTCAACGCCAAGACTATTGTAAAACCTTTTCATTGGTATTCAGATGCTTACACTTTCCTTCTAGTCCATCAACCAAAGAACCAAAATTTAAGGCCAGTCACTGATTATTCCAGTAACAATATTGCCAAAGTCTATTATCGTGGTAAAAATTTTTCATGGGAACAATCCGTGATATAACAACAAAGAAGTTTGCCTTTTAGACAATATTTAAAAGATGAATAAAAGTGCGCCGTGTACATAAAACTACTAGACAATCTTAAGGGCTAGGTAACGCGACGATTATGTAACTTCATTTAATGAAGGACCACTTAGATTCTGGATATATTTTACATGCATAACTATCACAATACTTATGTCCTTGACTTCGAACTACCCAATCATCAAACTTACTGCACAAGCACAACAAGAATTGAAAGTGTATTCTAAAAGACGTCAGAATCCAAAAACTCAAGGAGGGGGAAGTGCCTATCAACGTAGTGAAGTGGCATGATAAGAGAGTGGTAGTTTATATTACATCCGAATCTAGAAATGAAACGGTTATTTATATAGTGTATTTCTAAATAACAGCTGAATTTTCAGTGAACAATTAATTCCATTGAAAATTCATTTGTGTCCACACAAAAAGTACAATAATTAATTAGACTTTAGGAATTAGGCTAGACTCTTTATAGCAGTATTAGAATTGATCTAACGGCTAACGAATTACAAATAAATAATTATGTATATTTTTTTACCAAAATACATGCTCTCAACCATGCAGCCAATAAATGCTTTTTTTACAGCAGCAGCGAATACCTTAATTCTTGTTATTATAAATCTGTCTTCGGCAGCGCTTATTGCCTGTAAACAAAATATTTACAGGAAATTGCAATAAAACTGTTCTGATTTATAACGTAACAATTACATGAATAATCCTGGGTGTTCTGAACGTTCAACTATTATATTTAACATAATGCACTCATGCACATATGCAAATAACAATGCAGATGTCTGTATAAAATTATTTGCCATCTAACGAACCTGAAAAGAGCCTCGTAACAAGAAAAGTAAATTAACTTTAGGTTACGACACAAATAAAATGTATGCAATAATTAATCAAAATATTTTATAAATAAATAATAGGTGTTTCAATAAGGCATAGGTTTGTAACCCTTTTACGTTAAGCCACTGATTACTTTAACTACATAACAGCAATTTACCTCTTTACACAATAGTTAGTTAGTAGACCAGAGTATTTATGTTGAAACTTTAACTGTGCACGATGAAACTCTTTTTATAAGTTAATACAGAGCCAAATTACACAGAGTAGAATCCACTGCAGTAGTTTGAGTTAGGAAGTAATATGTTGAGCGTTTCAGTAGAAATGTAAACATTTCCATGTTGGATGAGGAAACATTTACTCTTTAGAGACAATATGCAACTGCAACCATTGAAATGAAAGCAGTAATAATATACCGTACTTGGAGCATGTTTTTATGTGGGATATACAGTTGTGGAGTCGATTTTTTTGTTTAATACGTAGAATTAAGCTCTGAGGATAGATACAAAACAAAAAATTGGAGGAAAGGTACATATGCGTTGATTATAGGGATACCAATTCTAGATAACCAAAGGTACAAAACGTCTACCTTCACTTTCAATACGATGTGTAGCTGACATGTAACCTACCCGTAACTGTTATTAATTAAATTAAATTTTACCTTCATTTTCGCTTCTATACATATGAAAGTTTGTAACATATATATTATTGTACAACTATAGGTAGGAACATATAGTTAGCAAACAATATTATGGCGCAGTACGATTTCCTTACAAAAATTCATATGTAGTGGTAAACTGTTATCAGTGTATCGTTGGTTCCACTTCCAGAACAATTACTGGATATAGATGTCAATCAAAGAGAGGATAAACAGACATCTTTTCTCTAGGAATTACTGATTTAGATGCCAGCAATTTGCAAACCTTAGGTAACCTCAAAAAAGATATAAAGAAGGTGCAAACTGCCGACAATATTAGTACACATAAGTACTCGAAAATAAGCAGATTATGGTAATTATGATTTCATTAAAATTATTATATTATAATTCATAATTACTCTGCATGTTCAGCTGATTCGGTAACTTTTCAGTAACAGTTACTTCTTATTCAAAAGACAATTGAAATCCAGGAGAACGTTTATGCTCAGTAACATGAAAATTGAGCACACAGATAAATAAATGGTAATATGCACTTATTAAGCAATATAATAGAGAGGAAATGGATAATGAAAAAGAACTATTTGACGTTTTATGATTTAAGAATAGCACTGGGTACAGCCAACAGAGCCATCATATGAAAATACTTGAAGCAGGTGAAACTAATAAGTAAGCTTACAGGGGCCATAGAAACTTATACAGATACACCAGGTTTTTGTTTGTTGGTTTAGTACAAATGAATTGAGGAAATTATTAATTTTAATACTAGGAAAAAATAGAGTTACAAAGATAAAAGAAGTAGGAATAAAAAGTGCAACAAAAGAATAACGGAGACGAAACACTTATTAAACAAAACAATACTTAGAAAAAAATAATCAGAAACACTAGATTACAAATATATGCATTGGTAGCTTTTACAACAGTGGCCCATAATGGTTTATACTAAAGAAGCACAGAAAAATAAGTGTCGCAAATGAAATGAAATTTCTAAAGGAAATAGCTAGAAAAACCAAATAGAACAAGGAGAAATGCGGAGGCATTAGAAAAAGTATACATTGCGATAATAGCCGAAATAGAAAGAATCGAGGTAAATCTGTGTGACCACATGATAAAAATAGATAAACGACCAATTGTTAAAGAAGTAATACCAGTCAGAGACGTAGATGAAAAGGAGGAAGGTAAACATGAAAAATTGAATGGGGAAAATAGATGCAATAGACAATAAAAGATAAAACTAATAGATAGGATGAGAAAGTAAGCTCTTGACCATAATGGATGGAAGATATATCCGACGCACTGCCAGGGCATGAACATTAGAGTAGAAAAAGAAAAACAAGGAAACTCTAAAAAGAGGGAGGAAATGTATTAGGAAAAGTAGAAGTACAAGATATAGAAATTGTAATATCTAGTGCGAGTCTACATTCTTTAGTCGAGTTTGACTGTTTGTGTTGTTGTTGCATTAAAGAAACTCAATAATTAATAAAATTCTAAGAAGTCGATTTATTGTTAGAGGTTCATGGCGGATGTACTCC
The DNA here is from genome assembly GCA_023509865.1 of Trypoxylus dichotomus. Taxonomy (NCBI): domain Eukaryota; kingdom Metazoa; phylum Arthropoda; class Insecta; order Coleoptera; family Scarabaeidae; genus Trypoxylus; species Trypoxylus dichotomus. The sequence goes on from CM042078.1 coordinate 42,776,254, forward strand.
ATTATTTTCGACCATCAGCTTTTGGGTGAGCGAGTTCAAACGTGGCCGCACAAGCACAAGTGACGAACCACGCAGTGGACGCCCAAAATCCGCTACCAACGATGAAATGATTGTGTTAGCCAATAGCTGATTGAAACTGAAAGAGATAGCAGAGACAACATGCATCTCAGAAGAACGCGTTGGCCATATCCTACACGAAATTTTGGGTATGAAAAAGCTTTCGGCGCGATGGGTACCAACGCAATCCAAAGGATTTCTTCATGCATTTCGTAACCGTGGTGATCCACCACTACATACCGGAGACCAAGGAACAGTCGAAGCAGTGGACTTTTCCGGACGAATCGGCACCAAAGAAAGCAAACACCGATCCATCGGCCGGAAAGATTATGGCGACCATTTTTTGGGATTCACAAGGTGTGATCCTCATCGACAATCTGCAGAAGGGAAGGACGATCACGGGGCAATACCACAGCAGTATTGAAGGAAGAATGGCCTCGTTTGCAGAGGAGAAGTGCTTTTCCACCATGACAATTCACCGGCTCATTCATCCGGCATCGTCGTGTCCAAATTGAATGAGTTGCGCTGCGAATTAGTCCCTCATCCTCCATCCTCCTATTTCCAAACCTGAAAAAATCACTGGAAGGAAAGAGATTTACCTCAAGTGAGGAGGTCCTCGGCGCTACAGTTAGCAGACTTCGAAACATCCTACTTTTCCGACGGCTTGAAGAGATTGGAGTACCGGTTGAAAAAGTGTATTGATCTTCAAAAAATATAAAAATAAAAAACCTCACCAATACCGTGTTTTTCTTGCTGATTCCGGAAACATTTCAGGTCGCTCTCGTATATCTCTCCTGTAGGGGCGCCCAAACCTTATCTTTTGGAACGAAATTGTCGATTACCATTGCAAATACATGCAATGCAACTCAGGTCTTCTTGTTACCGGGGGTATTTTCAACTGTATATATGCACCCATATTATTGCTCACTAGAGATATGGGGATGAAACTAATCAAGTTTTGTGCGATGTGCGCACCTACAATGGGAATGATCGGATCACCGGTCAATGGCAACCACATCTTTCAAACGGCGGACAACGGTTCTCAAGCGTACAAGTCTCTTCCAAAGATGTTGTGGTAGCGGACTCGCCCAATAAACCATCCCAAGTATCCCAACAACAATATTGATGGAACGCCTTACTGTCTGCCGATGTTATCTTGTGTTTATCGATATATCGACTAGATCGTCCTAAATATCTTGGCAGCAATAATGTTGGTGAAATCTCTCAACCGACGACGTTATATCGAAATTAAACACTTTGCTCTTTTACGCGTAAATAATTTAACATATGCATATCCTTTTCACATACTGAATGCATACATATACATGCGTGACATATATTCATTTAATAACACAATAACAACCAATGAATAAAATATCAAGTCCTCAACACAAAATAATCATTTCTTCTGGTATAGTTATGTGTGTATAATTACGAAATTCCTTTAAAATAAGCTTTCATGCGGGCTTGGCTGTGTTAGGATATATTTTACCAGAATATAAATTTTTTGACGATAATGATTTTTAAGGGCTTTTTGATATGGGCGACACTTCCGCAATTAATTTCCGCGCAGTTTGTTTAACGGCGAGCGTAATTTCCTTAATTAAATAATAATACTCGCTGACTGCTTGCGGACATTAATTTATTGATTATTTAATCTTCGCCATGCCGTCGGCATAAATCTAGAAATTTCAACTGGAATATAAATGTTATTTCAGCACTTCAATTTAAATTAAACATCACGTGACTAATTGCCTTGCATGTTCACCTAGAAAATTGGATTTTATCAAGGTACCCCCCGATAAGGAGGTTTAGTGTTAGGTGTAACAAAGAAATATGAAATTATACACGAAAGAAAATTTTATTTTACAGAAATCGCTCTTTCTACAAACCCTACCAAGGTAATGATAATAATAAATTACCTTGTTGCGTACAATTTCTCCATCGAAAAATGTAAAAAAGTAAGGCCAATGCTGCGTAAATAGGTAAAAACTACATATTTTGCTACACAAGTGGTGGCGCAGAGGATGCAAATAGCATCTGTTAAATAGCGACAACGGTTTTCTAAACATTCATAAAATCGTGACTGAAAACTCGCTGTAACTTGTTGCAGCATTTCCTAGTTTATCGCTCTAATTTCTTGAGTAATGTTGGCTTGTAAAACTTGTCCGGTTTGAGAAATATTTTGGGAAGCCTTATTCTTTAAACAATCTCATAGAAAAAAATCAGGGCTGGTCAAATCCGGTGACCTCGACGGCCAATTAAAGTCACCATGTTCGAATGTAAGTCGTCTAATAACCATGTTTCTTGGAGCAGTAATGCAATTTCACGCAGTATTGCTGCCCTGTCTTGCTGAAACCATATATCGTTATATTCTACCCAAAATCGGTGCAATTCAGTAGGTAGAAGATTCTAGAGCATCTCCAAATACCATTGTGATGTTACAGTTACTCATCTTTTTAGAAAAAATACGGGCCTAGTTTTTCGAATGCACCCACATCGTAAATTTTTCTGAATGCAGGGTTTGTTCGTGAAATTATTGAAGTTGTTCGGCAACACAGTACCGAAAATTGTCCCTATTTACAGACCCCGATATGTGGAAATGCCCCTTACACGTTATTGAATTAATACGCGGCAACACTAAATCTGCGTTGATTCAACTGCCATATTTCGATGGCTATTAAACTACATTACATCAAAATTCATTTAAGTCATTGATTACACCCAGCACTTTATTCATATTCGGGCAGTGGCGTTCCAAAAACCGTCAATACCCATTGCGCCATCCTTAATATTCTTCGTTCATTCGATCTTGACGGTTACGTCATCAGTTTTTACTTGTACGAACTAAATTGGCACTTCATGCTCTATTGATCTATTAGATAATTCGTAGAAAATTGTGCACACAAGCATCACATGGAATATGATTGGTGACTGGTGACACAGTCCAATATTAAATATTATCATGTTTAACTATACTTTCCTCTAAACTGAAACAGGTTTTAGATATTAAACAGTGAATAATGAATGTTGGTCGATAATAAGACTTGATGTTACAACGATAAATCAGAATTCAAACGCCAGTACTCCTGCCCTGAAAATGTATAAGGATATGCGAAAACATAAATCTTAACTTTTTCGAATCTCATGTACTGCCATTAAATTTCACATCTCACACTGTTTATATTTTAGGTGCAAGAATAAACTTCCGGGAACCTTACCAAATTAGAGTTATTGTTTCAGCTAATTTCCGTCGTTTGTGGAATTTACATATTCCAACGTTTTGACAGTGTGTCTCCTCTGCTTGATGTCTTGCCCGATTCATCATTCGTTCGATAATTTTGTCTGACATATTTGTCTTCCTTATTTTTTGCTAGTGCAACTGTCTCGTATGGGGATCGAACTCGATTTGTTTTTTCTCGAATTTCGTACTCCAAGTGACTTCACCACTAAGCTAATATGAGTGATAGAAGTTACTATGTTAAACTTATGTTTAAGCTACGATTTTCAGCGCAGAGAAAGTTGCTCAGTAGGCTCGTTTTTACGCCTGAACGGTTGTGAATTCCGTTAATCCTTCTCTATTCTGCTGAGTTGGTCTGTGTATGCTTATTCTTCTGTCCTCCGGCTAATACTTTCCTTAATCATACGGAACCAGACATTTTTTATCTTCAGCCTTGGTGTGCTAATGGCGGTTGGTGTAATGGCCACATATGCTGTTTCCAACATTATTCTTTCTGTAAATTCCACAAACGATGGAAATAACCCAAATAACAACTCTAATTATAATCCATCATCAACAATATCACGTCAAGAGAATCATACAAAAGGTGTAATACTTCTATAGGATAATATATATAGCCATGTATATAGCCGCGCCAACTTTACCATTTATAGATCAGTACACTGACTCATACGTAAATGCTAATATAAATTCCATATTGTGTTACAACTCCTAAATCTCTTTCAAAGTACTAATGGCTACGAATGCTAGAATTTTTTACAAAAGCGTAGGTAATTTATCTTGTAACAAAAACGTATTGTGAGTTCAAAACTCACAATCGTTAGGCACATCATCTTTATCCAGAATACGAAAAAGAAAGATTTGAAAGCTTCCCTCCTATTAACCTAATAAGGAAACTGTATTGCTACAGATGCTTTTCAACACATTGCCGCTGTTGCTTTCATTCACGAGTCGACAGCGGAATGAAAGGAAGGGAAATGGCAGAGTATGTCGAACATTGGCGAAGTTTTAACGAAATTGTAGTAGTCATTTAGCACGAACTAGGTATTGTACAAAAGTTTGGATACTGTGAACCGCGCCTTCTGGGCGGTTTTATTTTACCAGTTGCTAAAACATAAAGCCGATCAACACGTTTGATTTGTTTTATCAATTTGAGACGAATGGTTCGAAGCGAAATATATACGAGTATTTATACAACTTTTCTCCGTTACTAGAAAACTGCATACTATTCTATTCGTTGTGTTTATCGTACTTCCATTCAATAAAGTTTTCCTATGAATGTGTTTTATCGATACACGGAAACACAGGCACCCGAGATTTTCGACTGTAAGCTTGACGAATTAAAAAGTTATCTTGCGAAATACAGTAGCTGTTAACAATTCTAAATAAATAGCTATTAATTTATGAAGTAAACACAGTAGCAAGAAAAATTCTAAATATTACCGAGACGTAGAGATATGAAGATGAATCCTGAAGATTCAAAATAGATTAAATCCTTGAAAACATGTTATTAAATTTAAAAAAAATCAAGGTTGCTATACTCACAGTTTATTATTCGAAACAAATTATTTACCTGGAAATATGCATCATATTCTTAATTCTTGTAAACACAGAGAGGATAGTAGACACAGATCAGTTATATATATGTGATTTGTTATAGTAGAAGAAGAGTATTTGTTGTGTAGTCTAACGACCAGGCAAACAAATTTAAGAACATCTTTAAATTTGAGTTATTGAAAATTTTAGTTTAAATAAATTATAATCATAATTCGAAGAAATGTAGTAGTCAAAGAAAATACAGATTATCTCTGAACAACAAAGGGCAACCAGGGAAGTGTTATAGCCTGTGTTCAGAACATGGTATTTTCACATTGTTTTGATTAGTGAAAGCGAAAATCCAGGGAAAACGTAAAAACGAGTGCATATATAAGTACAATATTTATACAAATACCTAAGTAAACACTCACTAACATTCTTAGTATTATTGATACCTATTTGAAAATAACACTGGGCAGCGAATAATGTTTTTCTGTTTACTAAGATCTGTCACTTATTTTCAACTAATATAGATAGGCTAATGCCAAATATGAAACCCATTCTTTTCTATCACGTTACATTTTTTTCTACGGCATTTCTTATTTGCCGAAATTGGGTCTTATGAAGCAATATGTTGAAGCTCTAGATTTGCAAGGGGTACATATATACTTCTGCAAATACCTATGCCAAAAGTTTCCACGACTAAGTTATGCAGAAATTAAAACTGGCGTCCTCAAATTAGAACCTTAATGGCAGATCCTAATTTCACCAATCCGACGAAACTGAGAAAGAAGCCTGGACTTCATTCACTGTGGCCGCGAACAATTTTCTTGGAAACAAAAGAACCTCCAATTATAAAGATCTAGTGAAATCAACGCTTCAAAAATTCCATCGCCTAGGTTATAACATGAGCATAAAGCTTCGTTCACTTCATAGTCATCTTCATAGGTTTTCCGAAAATTTAGGTGATATAAGCCAGGAATAAGACGAGAGATTTCATCAAAATTTAAAAACCATGGAAACTCGGTACCAAGGAAGATGGGATCCTAATGTGATGGCATACTAGTGTTGTAGTATTCAAAGGGACTGCCAAACCAAAATACTCAGCAGAAAGTACAGCAACCGAAAATGTATTCCCCGATTGTTCTTTGCGTTTTTCCAAGTACCCTTGTAATTTTTTAATGATTATTAAAATTCCACATTAGTAGTTCTTCAATTCAAATGGCGTACTATGGCATAGAGCTAAATTTTGACGTTATACGCAAAAACCAATACGACTTTCGGATTCGGCACACCTATATTCGTAAAAAAAAGTCTCAAATAGAAGTCGGCAAAAATTGTGTTGGGTAGCGAATTAGGGTTCGTGTTAGGAATTTGTTTTCTTTTAATTATTTTTTCTTTTTTGTAAGAGATATATACCATGAGCGCACTTTCGACGTGTCGATGGCCATTTATGAGCAAGAGGAGGATGAATTAAGATTTCTATAAGTTAAACTCGAGAAGTACCCATGCTATTCTGCAGGGCCATTGTGTCTCGGTGTGCTAGGTCTGTCTAATGGTATTCTCTACCCTTCTTTAACTATTACTACGAAATCCTATCCTCATCGATCTTTTCAATTTACATCAATCCAATGAAGCCTTCATTACGTGTTACTGCGAGGTGAGGAGGGTATATCGCTAGACATGCGTTATTCGTTTCAAGTGAAATCGCTGTTCGATTCATTTTTCAGTACCCCAGAATGCAAACAACAGCTCGCAACTTTTCACCCGATACACAAGTTGCGAGCTGTTGTTTGCATTCTGGGGTACTGAAAAATGAATATATATATATACATATATATATATATATTTATTTGGGAATTATTTTGTTAAATTTTTTAAATAGTCCATTTCTTATTATATAAAGAATATATTATATGTCAAAAACCTTGAATCAAAGAACCCACTCAATTAACAAATTGCCTGAGCTTTTGCACCACAGTTTATTATAACCTACCTAATTGTACCACCGTCTTGCACCAAATTGATCCATTTGTAATTTTTAAATACCATAACCTCGTAATGATTTTGTCATTTAGCTTAGTTTGTGTTGTTCTAGATTCTAAAACCTAGAATTTGGTTTCAAGAATTATCCCTAAACCTAGAATTATTTCTTTTGCATCTACATTAACTAATCGAGGCTGGTAGCTCAGTACCTTGCGCGCTTTGCTATTAGTCTGGAGGTGCCGGGTTCGAACCCCGAAACTATTTTCAGGGTTGAGGTTTTTCTGTTGTTATTACTACTAATTGAGCAGAAATTATGAAACTAAAATGTAATGTAGATTAAATAATAGGTACAGAATGTTTCGTATCTGTTTGAGTTTATAGAAAAGCGACATGAATGTTGGAGGTTCTCGCCAATATATGTATCTCTCTGACGAATAATTTCGGGCGTCTAAAATTGATTTAATAAATAATTCCTTATATGAAAACCAACGTACAGAAATTAACAATGTATATGTAAACAAATACTGGGACATTTCTTACTTGCTCAACCCGTTAGATCGTATACATAAGTATTACGTAGTTGTATTAAAGTTTGAAGGCTAATACGCTTTTTGGAATGAAAGCTAATTATCGTGTAATGTATATTAACTATTAGTATGTTGGTATGTACGTCGCACGTAGAGAAGTACAAACGACTAACATCCTACTCATTGTTAATACTTTATAGCTATGCGCAGGTGTAGTAAACTACGTATGTTGCTAAACACTGAAATAAACGTAATGTGTTCCGACTGCCCGCGGTAATATGCAACCTACTCGAATATATTTTGTCTTTCTCGTATTAACGAATCAATTTTGCAAGCAGCGCCGTCAAAGATTTAAATGTTCCTGATATATAGCAAGCCATTTAATCGCGGCATCAGCTGCGGTGTACAGAACTTATTGCGTTGCAAATTAATCTAACGAACACTAATTAAGTCCGACGGTAGGCGACTTGGTGTAAATGTTTAGGGTTGCAAGTAGAATAATTTGTCAAGCGTTGAATGTCAGGAAGAATGTTGGCTAATTCTTTTTCTTCATAGCTTTGGTGGATCGACGGCATAATAAACAACAGCAGTCGTGTAAGAAAAAGGAAAGGAAAACAAACTGAAAGGCAAACTTTGTACAATAACGGTCTCTGATTGCATCTAATTTTGTCCTTTTTTCTCTAAGTAAAAGGATTCTTAGTATTTATTAAATCATTCGGTCTTCAGAGTTAATAATAATAATAATAATAATAATAATAATAATCCTTTATTGCCCAACAGCCCAAGGGCCAATTACAGGACAAATTACAATACAATTCTTATTTAAAATAAAATAATTCAAATCGTGTTGCCTACAATAATAACATGCTGAAAATGTATATAATAATGAAACAAAAAAAAAGAAAGACTCACAAAAATGGCTCTAGATCCCGTTTGTTTGCGTTCCTCACCATGTGACTGAGAGGTGCCTTAAGCAAAATGTTGGTATTAGCTCTAGGTACTTGAAATGTATTAAAGTAGCGAGTATGATGAGTAGGTACGGTAAAGTTTATTTGCGCTAGAAGGGCTGGCGAGTCGACAGTATTTTTCAGGATCCTGCAAAGAAACTCCACACTGTTACGCTCGCGGCGGTCAGCGAGAGATAGAAAACCATGCTCAACAAGTAAGCTATAATACTCGATACCTCTTGCAGGATACACGTTGTCCATTCGAAAGGAGAGATATTTTAGAAATTTCTTTTGAACGCGTTCGATCATAAGCTCTTGGTGTAAATAACGGGGATACCAAACAATGGAGGCGTATTCAAGCTTAGAACGAACGTAGGCATAATATAAACGTTTCATTACACCTAAGTCTGAGAAATGCCTGCAAGAACGCATGACAAAACCGAGAGTTTTGGAAGCAGATGAACACATGGACGAAATATGTTCCGTAAATGACAGTCTATTATCAAACAAACCACCAAGATCCAAAGTTTTGATATTGCGTGGTATGGCTGCATCATTAATTTGGTAGTTATAGTATAAAGTAGTGTGAGTGTTATTGTAGGAAACCACGGTACACTTGTTGATGTTCAGAGGGAGATAATTGACCTTGCTCCAAGTATTAATGCGAAGAAGATTGTCTTGTAAATGTTTACAATCGAAAATGCTACCAACAGTATTAAATATCTTTACGTCATCTGCGTATGCTAAGACGTGACACGTAAACAGAGATAGTAAATCATTTATATAAAAATTGAAGAGAAGTGGTCCAAGATTTGAACCTTGAGGAACACCTGATGTTGGAGAAAACGGCGTAGAGGAATAACCATTGTAGCAGACATAACACTTCCCTCCAGTAAGGTAAGACTCAATCAACGTCAGGAAACCCACACCAAAACCAAATTTGTCCATTTTTTGTAGTAGCATCTCGTGGTTAATGCAGTCGAAAGCTTTAGAAAAATCTACGTAAATAACATCCACCTGCTTTCGCTTATCAAGCGCTTCACCAAGATATTGGCCAATGCATGCTAAATTAGTGATCGTCGACCAACCTGCAACAAAACCGTGCTGATGCTCAGATATGAAAGGAGTTATGCAGGTAGATATTTCTTTGTAAAGCAAATGTTCAAATACCTTAGCGAAATTGGGCAGTATACTTATAGGCCTATAATCAGCAATGTTAGATCGGTTTCCTTTCTTAAATACGGGGGTAATTCTGCTAATTTTCCAAACCTTTGGAAAAGTTGACGTGCTTATCGCTAGGTGGAATATAGTTGACAGTGGATAGGACAGAACAGGAGCACAATCACGTACAAAGAAGCTCGGTATTCCATCATCTCCAGTTGTCATATTAGATTTAAGTCTCTTGATACTGTTCTCCACATCCAATTCAGAGAAGGCATGAACACAAAAATTATTATAATTGAGAAAAGAGTTGAAAGATACATTTTGAACTCTAGGTTTATACACACTCGCAAAGACACTGGAAAAGGCATCCACGATTTCGTTTGGCTGAGTTGAAAATTCTAAGTCAAGTCCCTTTTGCTATCAGTTTTAAGTGAAAACGTTGTATATCTGTGTTAAAATGTTTTCGATTTGCCTTCGCTTCTTATCACTGCAATCACTATAAATACAGAGATACGCCTAGGTTTTGTTACAAAAATAGCAATATGCATATGTATAGAGTAGTGAGTAAGAATGCCAACGCGTAATTTCTTTAATTTACCTACACTAAACTTACAAAATAATACAACGTCATATGAACCAATGGAGGAGGAATTGGTGCAGAGCTTTCGCTGAATATTCCCGGCAAACTATCAACTGTTTGATAAATTCTGCGTAATCTAGTGGATCGCTTACGTACTGTTAATGAGTTCCGCTAAAGCGCTTATTCGCTTTACTTATTTACTTTGTTAATAAAAACATTTTTATTCACTTTAGATATGCTTCCAACTCTGTCTCTTTCTGTTGCGAAGTTTCATTCAACTAACTCCTTTCCAGCTAATCATATACAACTACATACTAATTCATTTCGTTATTCCAAGTTATTGTAATTTGAAATCTACTCAAAATATCTATGCTACAGCATGAGTCAGGCATCTGGCAAAGTTCAATACTCTGTGCACTATCAAAAATATAAAAAAAGGATTTTAGACGATGTGTGGAACTGCAGGGTCCTTCGTGTGATGGAAGTGGAAGAGCACTTCTTTCTTTGCTAAGAATTCCTTTTCACTTAATTATTTTTCTGTGAAATCTCGTTTTTCTTTTTTCCAGACAATCGATAGAAAAAGAGACCCTCCGATCTCCAAAAGGCAGCGGCCATAACTTCCCCTGCTAATGTCATCTTTGTCTGGGAAAAGCCACTCTTTTAACTGTTCTCTCTAGTTCTGACTCTAGTGTGTTGTGATGAAGGTGAGTACCATCAACAGCCACATTTTTTTAAGTGTAATCAAAAAGAAGGAGAAACTGTAGATAAACACATCACACAACTGAAAAAGTACGCTGAATTTAAGGACGAGAATCTGATATAGGATAAAGTAAATGAACAATGTTGGAAATTTTGAAGTGGTAAATCTCATCAAGTCCGAGAAAAGTAGTGAATGAAGAGGATCGAGTAATACTGAATGCAGTGATACAATAGAATTAAATAGTATTAAATATGAGTGGAAAAAGTATGGTATAAAGCATATTAAAAATAAGTGTTTTTAACGAAATGTAAGTTAAAATGTTACTTTTATAAAATGTGTCATACTAGATTGAACGTTTATAAACTCACTAAAAAAAGTGTTAGAGACAATTTTAGTAATAGTGGAGATGATAGTATTGTATATGTTTAAGCGAAAATCAAACATTAATAAACAAATTAATAAATGGTTAGTTTACCCATAAGTCTAGCGCTGATAAAGATTTAAATCAGTTGTGGTCTATTAAAGATTACATGTTTACACGTAATAATATCATGTTCCATAATAATATGAAATAGTTCAAGACTCGAATTTCTAGAACTTAATCGTTGAAGTTGTCAAGATTTTGTAGCATATAAAGGTAAATAAAGTTATGTATTGAATAATGTGCCTTACTGTACTACAATTGCCATGGTAGAAAATAGGCATACATTTTGAATCTTTTAATAAAGAAGACTTCTCCGTAATAGTGGATTACGTTAATAAATGTTGCATTTTTAATACGTTATATAGTAAATTCCATAGGTAAATTCCACAAGAGATTTTCTCGGATAATGGGCCAGCATTCGACCTCTATGGATGTAAGGAATTTGCGAGAAAATATCATAGATAAAACGTCTTGTCTCCTGGTTTTCACCATGGGTGGAACGCTATAATCAAATTATGAAAGCATTGTTTACAAAAGGATGTGACTCTGGTGAGGATCCTATGCTAGCCATACTAAGCCACGATAACACACCCAAAGACAATATTCCAAAGCCAAATGAGCTATTGATGGATAGCAAACTCAAAACGTTAATATTCGTACCAACCAAAATTCCCTTACAGACAATCGTGAAAGATGTTGCGGAAAAGGAATAAACTTCAAAAAACTTATTGCAACAAATATACAAAAAATGCCATGAGTTACGACGTTAGTAGCAAGTGCTTGTTCAAGACCATGTCAGATCCCGGAAACCTACTACAGTTATTGAACGAATCTGCTGAAATGATTACAACGTCACTGTGGATACACCGCTGCCACTTTTTTTAAAGACCAAAACAGTTACTGAACCAGGAGGAGACACTACTGAAATGCTAACAGATAAATCAAAGAAAGTCATAACAATCCGATCTGGTCGAACTATGAGACCAATCAAAAAATTAGACTTTTAATTTAAAAAAAGGAATGTAATATATGTATGTTGGCGCGGCTGGACAGTAAGTTAGTTAGGTTAAGTAGTAATAAGTGGGATGTACATATAAAATAAAAGGGAAAGATGTTCAGTAATAGTGTCTACTTTTTTATAACAAATATAAGCTGCACAACACTGCATTCACATGTCAGTTGTTATATTCTGCATATGTCTTCTGCTGTCTTTAGTTATGATGACAGAGTTGATGTTCAGCTTTTTTGTTTGCATACGTTACGTTTTATGGTTTAACGTCTTTGTTGAGAATTCCTTTACTATCTTTGGCGAAATTAATAAAAATCTCTCACCTGACTTGTTGATGCTAACCAACCATCATACCTGTTGCTTTCCTTTGTCTCATTTCCTCCAGTACATCCGGAATAAATCTTTTCATAAAATAAACAGCATTATATCTTCAATGCTTTAAGTTGTGTATGCACAGACGTATCAAGTCAAATCTAGTTGTAAGTTTTGAGAGCTTTTAATCCTATCTAACTAGCCGTCTACTAGTATGGCCTCATTTATCTTGATATCGCCGTTCCATCTCCAATACGTCTTGGTGGAAGCGAAGAAATTATACTATTGATTAGCAGTTACTACGTACTACTTGCTAAATGTAGTTAAAACAAATTAACAGAAATGTACCAATACAAAAAGAAAGACATCAGTTGTTCGACGGGCTTCGTTAAAAATTAAAGGCACAAAGCATTTGGAAATAGCTTCAAATTATTATAACAAAATCAAAATAATTATAAAGTTAATCGATTTTGTTTTTATAAAAAATAATTAGTTGATAATTTGTGAATAAAAGTTAATTAAAAGAAATATTTCAAAGTTCCTATACTACATATATATATATATATATATATATATATATATATATATATATATATATATATGTATATATATATGTATGTATAACAATACGACGATGGACTTTATGTCGCCACTGTACACATAATTAATGCACCTTCTTTTTATAACTATATCCTGAATGCTAGTAAATGGCAAATGAATGTAAATAACTACAATATGAGTTTCATAGAAAAAATCTGCAAAAATCATAAAAATAAATATTTTAAATGAAATTAGAGGGTGTTGTAACATAACTTTGCCTCCAAGCTTAAATAGCATACTATTGGTAGAAATTTGAAAGTTTACAATTATATACTGTCAACTATGCTCCTACTAATAAAAATAGCTTCAATATAAAATCACTTCCGGCAATACCGGAAGTAAGTATGAACTTAATTATTAAAATAATTAGAACACTTCGTATATTTCAGCAAATTCTGTTTTTTATCGAATTTTAGTGTGGCTTTATGTAATAAGTCATACTTATGCCTCACAATTTTAAAATTATTCAATTCGTCCTGAAAATTTTGACTGATGTAAGTTGAGACAAGCAACAGTTCAAGGAACTAAGTGGGAAATGTTAGATACAGAAATCAATTAGATAAGGTACGTTACACAAATTTAAATCAAAATTTAAGAACCTCTCATGGCATATTTCTGTCAACAGCCCTTGTATACCGGCAGAAATAAATACCTAGACGGGATGAATAAGGGCGTTCCCATCCCTCGAACCCTGCTTTAAATTAAACATGCATTCTCGCTCTGTTGGATTTCTAGCAGAGGAGAATTAGCGGGGATGGGAACTGATATCCTCTCTCTTGTTTGCATCGGTCGGGTATTATTTTTACCGATGTACAATTTAAATAGGAATACAGGATTATTCACGACCGCTGTTCGACGCATTTCTAAAAGTGACAAAATTTGATGTAGGATATTATGGATAGGGATTTATTTTCCAAAAATATTTTTAATTTCACCGTATTCTTGGTTAAACTGGAAACGGATATGAGCCTTTTTATTTAAAGACACATAAACATTCTAAATGTTTAGATATTTGTTTGGTACCAACCACCTAAAACAACTATGACATATTTATTAACAACATGAGGGCCTACTTGATGCAATAAATGAATTTCAAAAATGATACACTGCGTGTTCCAAAAATCTCATTCAAACACGGATATACAGTCTCACAATTAAATAACGGAACTTTTTAGATATAGAATGAAATACACATTATATTAGTGTTGAACAATTTTTTTTATTCAAAATATGTTCCTGTGGAGTCAATACAGCGCATGCATAGGTAACTAATGCATAAATCGATTTTTTGAAGTCGGGTTGTGGGGATCTTCAGCACCTATGTCACGGCTGCTTGTCGGCTGGAACATTATCATAAAAGTGTGCTTTCGTTGCAGTTTTTAGTTTTGAGGACAGAAAATAATCTCACAGTAATAGATACGGTGGGCGATGAAACAATTTTTTCTTTAGTCAAAAACTTACAAACTTTAAAGGTTTTATGTGGGTCTATTGTCATACAACAAAATCAGCTGTTTTCCTGCTGGATATTTGGGCCCAAGTCGAACAATTCTCAACCGCAAACGATGTAAAATTCCTAGATAGTATTCTCCCTTAACAGTTTAATCCTCTGGAATAAATTCATTGCGGACAATATCTTTTGAATCATAAAAAATAATCATCATTGTCTTGATTCTTAACTTCTGAGAGCGCAATTTTTGTGGTTTTGACTCACCTTTGAGCTTTCATTGGGAATACTGGTGCTAAGTTTCAGGGTCATACTTAAAGCACCATGTCTCATTAGCAGTTATGATAGAATCAAGGAAATCTGGATCATCTTCAACAGTTTGAATGATGTCTCTACAATGCACTGCACAAGCGATTTTTTTGGTCTTAATTCAACTAATGTGGAACAAAACGTGAACACACCATTCTTTTAGCCAAATCGATCGTCAAAATTTGTAGAACAGTTCCTGTCTTGGTATTTAATTCTTCAGCCAACATCATTCAGTGAAATTCCCATCGACAGCAATGATTTCTCAAATTGTTTGCACCAATTCAGCGAGATTTTCACATTGTGGACGTCCAGGTCTTGCATCGTCATTTAAATCTTCACGATCGTTTTTAAATCGGACAAATCACTCATAGACACTTGTGCAAGATATATTTATCACCATAGACTTTTTCAACAGTTCGTACGTCTCAGCAATTTTTCCCAACAAAATTTAGTATTTTCTCTTTGTTCCATTGTGATTTTACGAAATGAGCATTTAAACTACAATCACTAAAATGTGTGTAACTTTATAAACTACCGTCCGATTTGCTCGAACTTCAGTGCGTTTAAAATAGGTTGCCTGTGTATTTCTAATACTGCTACCTTATGGCGCTAAGTGGACTATGATTTAAATAAAAATTCCGCTATTTAATTATAAGACTGTGTATTTAGCAGAAGTAATTTCAATTTTGAGTACCTCTACACACTCTTCTTGGAAAATGGAAATAAAACATATTTCACTTGCTTTCGATAAATAACGGAAACTAATGAAATAGACTTTTCTTTAGTTAAAGCACCGAAAATTAAACACTGGAACAATGACATTGCAAATTGTGGGTGCAATACAGATATTACTTCAAAGATTTCTGGTTATATTGGTGAGTAAAGTCGTATTACATAAGAAAACGTAAGCTGCTATAACATTATGAATCAAAAAATGAGAAAACACTTAACATAACAGCATTGAAACTGAGACCTATAGCAACAAATAACCAGTAATAAATCGCTGCAAAATCACGAATTTATTTTTTTGAGTGGAGTGTAGTGCCTTAACTCCTTTCAATACGTGTACCAGTAACTATACATAGTAACAGCGATTACTCCAATGGGTATTCGTAAGACAATGAAGTTATCGAAGATTGGAGAGAAAGCTTTTGAAGAAAGGAAATACTTTCTAACATGTACTAGAGGGTAGATATCATAGGTAATCTTGATCAAACAATTGTTGATTAAATCTGCTTAATTTGCTCAGTTTTTGCCTTGTACTGTATATCCTTATGGTGTTCATATCAGATATTGCCATATATCTCAAGGTAACGGGTCGGTGGTCCAATGGTAAAAGGACCAGCACTTGAATTTGGCAACTCAGATGTCGTGAGTTCGAAACCAACGTCCGTTAAGTACAGTGGCGTGGTACTTTTTCGGGTGGATTCGATATACTCCCGAGTCACCATTCGCAGTTGGAAAAATAAATAACGGCGCGTCACTCTTTACGGTAAGGAGCTAATAACAAGGCTATAGAACACCTTACACACATTTTTCCACGTCCTTATAACTCCGTTGGGCCGCTTATAACAAAAAAAAAAATTGTATGTTCCTTTTGTAAAAGCAATTATGCAACTTATAAATACCTTATCTTTACTGCTGTAACTTTTAAAATGAATCCAAGCAGTCATTTAAGAGACAGTTTGTAAGATTGAACATGAGAATAAATAAGTATGTATAAGAGACACATTTTAAATGTATGTATAAGTATACACATGTATAAGTACAAGATTGTCAACTTCATACTTGCGACATCTCATTCTAAATTCAGCATACCTATATGTTTCAACGTCACTCCATCGCTCGTTATGATAACGTCTACTGCGAACAATACATATTTTACATACGCACTTTGTATAACAATGAGCAAGGGGATGTAGCTGACAAGACAGTACCGTAATAATAAAGCCTTCGGAAATTATATGTCAACAGATGCTAGATTGCAATTACGTAAGAGTATCTCTTGAACGATAATTTCAGCTCACTACAAATTATTATAATTCTCGTTATCTTAACATTTCTAGTCATTTAATAAATTGTGTGATAACAATCTACATGTATAGTAGTTTCTACGACGTATTTATACGAAGCTCTGTAAATAATTCTCCCTCAGATTAGCTAAACTGCTATGTTTTTTTATAGACTTAAACATATATTACACTCAAATCGTGCAATAAAAATAAACAACAGATTTCCTTGGAGATTGTAGAAAGTGTACTGTAAAAAAAAATATTCACGTAACTCTTTTATTCATTTACAAGGGCTGTTTTTTCCGATCACCGTTCGTGCCTGTAAAGTCACGCGAACGGTGGGAGATGGGGATATCCACAAGATGGCCGCGCATCTCCCTCCTGTCACTTACAACATCATTACACCATTTTCAGGTGAGTTGCGGACACGTAAACATGGCTGCTGCAATTGATTCTCCGGCAAAGTGCGAATTGCGTAGTGTAACCGATTGCTTCAAGCGGAAGGGAATAGTGCAGCTGAAATACTTTGAAGAACGAGTCGAGTATACGGCGAAAACTTTATGGCGAATGGTGTTATGCGTGCATGGTATATGAAGTTTAAGGCCGAGCCGATGTTCACGATGATTCTTTTTACGAACTGGAAAAGTAGCTAGGAGAGCTAAGCTTCCAGAGAAGTTCCTCTTCAAAACAAGATCACGGACCATCTCAACTCACTGGCGGCAACATTCTATGCAGAGAGGATTGAAAGGCTCATCCATAGATATGACAAATGCATCAATCTTCATGGTGATTATGTAGAAGGTAACCATGTTCGTACATCACTTTTGGTAATGAATTTATTTCATTTCCACTTGTCTTGTTTTTATGAGCTATTGGACGTTGAAGATAAAACAGCCCTCGGCATGAAATCCACTACAGAATTGCCGACCTAATTACAACGTAACATCATTAAATCACATTCTCGCTGTTACTTACCAATTATAGCATATGCCTGCTGTTAGTACGTTATCGATTATATTATAAGGAGTTCACGGTGATTATATTATTCTCCTTTTCCTATATGTCTGCTTTTAGGTTCCAACAACAAGGTGAGAAATTTGTATTGGAGAAATTAAAGATAGAAATTAAAGATAGAAATACCAGCTAAGATTTATATAAATTATAATAGAGATGTTCTTGGTGTTTAGAATTCTTTACGTAACTTTTAATAGTAAGTATTAGCCAATTAAATTTAGAGTACCAAATTACCCGTACGCTTTCTCTACTAATTCGAGGTGTTTGTTCAGCTTCAGTCCTAAACTTTTTCGAAGATTTAAGGTGAAAAACGGTTATACTGTATATACTCAATTAGAATGCCTTCTATTTCAAACATCTTCGAAAGTATTGATAGAAATACAATGAAAATATAAGACAAAAGAACATACAGTAATTAAATAATGGTACCAAGTCAGATACAGATTAGTGCAGAAGCACATTCACGTATAAGCGACAACTACTCCAGCACAGTATCTACCGCGTTAAAATAGAGAACATTGAAAATGCAAAATAAATAAAGTACAATTAAAATCACAAGGAAAACCACACATTTAAATAATGACAATAATAATAATATATGTAATTGCCCAAGAGAAAAATTCCTGTGCAGGACAACATTAATTATAGCCTACTAACTTCATATGTGAAGTACAATGGTTTAATGGAAGTTACGTCATCAAAATTCCTACACATTTTCAGTATGGATCCAATACACTTTACAGTTGCCCGACTCATTCAAGATTTGCTCTGCAAAGCTGAACCTAAAATCGAACACTAACTAACCTTACTAAACTAGCTCTTTTAATACAGCTCGCAAAACAGCATTTCGCAATATTCAGGAATTGTCTAAGCACCAATCATAAATTATGTCTAAGTTGCAGTACTTCTGATCAGTTAATCACCCTGTACCGTCCCAGCGTTTATGCAATTCTAACTAGATAGGTTTTAACATACCGAAAACTTTTGAAAAGCTTTTGTTTAAAAAAGTAACTTCTATACTTCGAATAATATCACCATATTTAACAGGATAATCTAATAATAAACACGTCTAGATGAAACCTTACTTAACAATTAGAGTAAATTGTAATAAGTTTTAACGTATACAAAACATCTATTTGTAAACCAAGACGACAGAAACTTACTTTCCAGCTAACTTTCGAGTATTCTCGAAATGCAAAAATAACAAGGAGCTCTTACGTTGTAGTGGAGCGTTATTACATAGACCGGCGGTTATCTTTGTTTTACCATCGAAGCCAAAATGCCCCGGAATTATTCTCGAAACTTCTCTCGAAAGTTATTTATGACCTCATTGTCGAGGCTTACACATACGGAAACGATAAAGTCGTCGAGCGACCTCTAGGAAAATTGTTTCTAATTGTTCAGCCATAAATTTCAATGAGCAGTCCGAGAAACTTTGTGCGTTTAACCATCTATTTGAAAAAGTGACTACGCAGTTGTTTACACACACACGCACGCTTGAAGAAGCATCTTTATCGTTTAAATCGCGGCAATTAGAAGCACTATAACTTATGAGAGGGCGAGATGAGAAGAAAAGAAAAATTTATGTGATTCCAGATAATAAAGCTTTTGGAAGCGATGTCTAATGAAGAAAATAGAAAAAGGTCATAGCTTGATATTCACCTTCAGAATGAAAGTACTTTAAAATAAATACAAAATTCAAATATATTGTACCTCTACTACAGAAAATGTTTAAACAGCGACTTTCTTAATAGTTCTTGAAGTCCATTATGGAAGGTAACAGCTGCAGAAGAAGCGTATGAAAGTAATCTTATATATAACACATGGGCTGAAGAGTCCCGGGCCTAACACATAGATGACGCTAGTTTTATTGCAGTCACCTTTCTCTCAGTTAGTACTAACCTTCAAAAGACAGCTGTTAAAATTTCATGATATTCTATTCATTGGTTTGTGAGTTATTGTGTTAAGAGTCACGCTACTTTTGCTATTTTCAAAACAATGG
Organism: Trypoxylus dichotomus; assembly: GCA_023509865.1. NCBI lineage: Eukaryota > Metazoa > Arthropoda > Insecta > Coleoptera > Scarabaeidae > Trypoxylus > Trypoxylus dichotomus. The sequence continues at coordinate 42,796,118 of CM042078.1, forward strand.
ATCAAAAATAATTTCGTGTTTTAATTTTACACTGCTTCTTCATGGGAAAAAATACCGTTCAAGCGAAGCAATGGCAAAAGTGTTATGGGGACTCCGCTCCATCAGAAACAACAATAAAACGTTGGTTTGCTGACTTCAAACGTGGTCGTAGAGACACCGATGATGCAGAACGCAGTGGACGTCCAAATGAGGCGGTAACACCAGAAAACATTAAAGAAATCTACAAAATCGTTTTGAATGATCGAAAAGTGAAGTTGCGTGAGTTAGCTGACATCGTAAAGATATCAAAAGAACGTATTGGCTTTATATTGCATGGGCATTTAACTATGAGAAAGCTCTGTTCAAAGTGGGTGCCGCGTTTGCTCACTGTTGACCAAAAACAAGAACGTGTTGATGATTCTGAGCAGTGTTTGGCCATGTTTAAACGTAACAAACCGGAATTTTTGCGTCGATATGTGACAATGGATGAAACATGGATCCATCACTTCACTCCGGAATCAAAACGATCGTCATCTGAGTGGACAGCAACTGGTAAACCTCGTCCGAAGCGCCCGAAAGCACAACAATCGGCTGGAAAGGTTATGGCCTCGGTATTTTGGAATGTGCGTGGTGTAATATTCATCGACTATCTTGAGAAAGGAAATACCATCAACAGTGAATATTATATAGCGTTATTGGAGCGTTTGAAGGCCGAAATTGCAAAGAAACGACCGCATATGGCAAAGGAATAAAATGTGTTTCATCAAGACAACGCACCGTGTCGTAAGTTAATCAAAACAATGGCAAAACTACATGAATTGAACTTCAAATTGCTCCCACATCCACCGTATTCGTATTCGATTTGGCTCCCAGCGACTACTGGCTGTTCGCAGACCTCAAAAAAAATGCTCGCCGGTAAGAAATTTCGGACGAATGAAGAGGTTATCGCTAAAACTGAGGCCTATTTTGAGGCAAACGATAAATCATTCTACAAAAGTGGTATTGAAATGTTAGAGCGGCGCTGGAATGATTGCGTTGCTCTTGATGGAAATTACGTTGACGAAAAAAGCTTTTTTTGAACGAAAAAACCGTGTTTTCTTTGTTAGGCCCGGGACTTTTCAGCCCATGTGTTATAATGGCATACATGGTTCTATGAAACCAACACCGAACGCGGAGCAAAACCCGGGAGGATAACAAGACATATATATATATATATATATATATACATATATACATATATACATATATACATATATACATATATACATATATACATATATACATATATATACATATATACATATATACATATATACATATATACATATATACATATATACATACATAAGATATATATACCCTTATGAGTTAAGGATGTCGGGTGAGTAGATCTCTACTCTTAAATAATAACAAATTTCTCCCATAATTCTCTGTTATTGGCCAAAATTTTAGCTTCTCCCCAGTTTTTTCCTCTCTTCTGGATGCTGTGTACAATGGTATGGTCCCATACCTCCCGCGTTCTTCCTCTTTTCCATACTTCATCTCTTCGCACTCTATCAAAAGCGTTTTCCAAATCAATAAATGCGAAATATCCGTTTTTCCCTTGTTATAATCTTTTGTTAACCATTTTTTTTTAATATATATATTTAAATATATGATCTTGTATACTTCTTCCTGGTCTGAATCCACTTTGTCATCCCGACAGTGATGGTTCAATTAGTGGTCTTAACCTGAAAGCAATCTTAAAATACATTTTTAAGTTTCCCTCCTTCTTTTACCTCCAAAAGACACTTCTTCAATAGAATAAGATATAATATAATGACAGAGAAATGTTCTATTTCACCGTAACTTAGTACTGTCCTTGTCTGTGCAGACTAGATTTCCGAATTGACTGCTATAGAATTTTCCATGTTGCAGTAACTTGAGAAATTGCAGCCTTGAAGCAACTCTTTATGCACTCAACTCAAAGTCTTACAGTTACTAAACATCATTGCTAAAATCGGATTTGCTTGAACAAAATATTTTAGAGACAAGGACTCTCACATATGCAATATTTACTATTTATGCATTATATCTGTTGATCTTAGTCGTTTATTCTGTATTTATCACGTTCATCAGTGTATATAATCCGTTTCATCGAGAGGTAAGCCAAAATACTCACACATACACTTTTATAAATTCACTTGCTAATATAAGTTGTAAGTATAGATGTCAAAAAAACCTAGTTTCAGACAGGTAAAGGTGACTTAGAAAGTTATATTTGCTTTTGGCCATGAATTTAATTCCTTGAAAATAATTAAAATGAGCACTTGAATTAAATTCCTTTCTTATTTCCTGAATTAAAATAAATTTATATATTTTTTATGTGATCACTATCCAAATTAAGAAATGATTTAAGTCAAACTTAACTTATATTCACGTGACATTTTTTTCGAAAATGTGTATTACTTGAACGTGATACCTAAAATTGTGCTAAATTAAAATATTTTTAATTTTCTTTTTTCTTCTGTCTCTTCTCTCTTTCCTTCTATTACTCTTTATTTCATCCTCCTTTTCCATTTTCTTCCTTCTTTTTATTTCTTTTTCTTTTTATTCCTTTTTTTCTCTTATTCTTATTTCATTTTTATATCTCATCTTGGTACGGCCCAATTCTGGAAATAATTCGCTTATTAATGACTCTGGCCGAGGAAGCATATGCATTCATTTCGAGAAATAATTGGAAAAAATGGAAAATCCAAAACGAAGTTCTTTTCAATCTCTCGAGGAAATACGTTTAGTATATTAACAATACCCAATAAATTTTCAAATTTAAAATCTAGAAACTAAAATCAGAAATGATGATGAAAAGTAGCGTATTAGCTTTAATACAATTTATGAATCAACTTTAGAACACAAAGTAATATTTCAACAAACGAAAATATTCGTTGCATTAATTTCTCCTAATTATTAGCATGACCACCATTTCCATCTGAACTAACACCTACGTCTCTTAATTTACACCCCTACTATTATCGTAAGCGGAAACTGCTTTCGGTAAGACGATTACTGATGGAAAATTGTTGCTGCTAAAGCCTTGTAGCTGAATATCAGCTAGAGGTCGGTGAACTTCTAATGCTCAATATACCCGAATCAACCTGTCATTATGTAAATATAATTACACGCAAGTACTAAAAAGGCATATCTTCTCGAGCACGTTTACCGTATTCGAATAGACATGTACAGTTTAAACTTGGCAATGCTGCGCAAATGACAAGAGAACAATTCAGCAAGTCGTCGTTTTGTTTCGCTTCTAGTTTAATGAGGCAAATTCGCAATAATTTTATTATAGTTCCAGCGTATACCAACCCCATAACGTAATTTACGCGCCAGTCCTTTTGCAGCATTTCTATTTCAAACGATCCTTTGTTATTCGCACACATCATGTGACGCCACCGAGGAGTACGAAACTTCCTACAGCACTAATTCCTAACAGTTTAGAGATTAATCTGCCTTTAACCTCAGCGCTATAATTATATATCAGTTAATCACAGAATAAGTGTTACTGTAATGTTTCACAAATTGTAAAGAGCTTATACAGTAACGCTGAAAAGTATTCGTCCCCTTCCTTCGCTAACCTTTGAGAGAAGTAATAGAGAACCCAATGTCTGTGAGACAGGTGACGTTTTCTAAGGAAAGGAAAACAAAAGCACGAAAAGTGCAGCGCCAAAATAAGGGTTATAATTTTATACAAATAAACAAGTTCTTTTATGTAAAATATCATTCCAATGTTATTATTTGTAGTACATAATATTTTATACTAATCTCCAAAAAGGAAAGATACCTTTCTACAAACCGTCCGAAAGTTAGTACTAGGGAAAACACTTTTCAGCTACACTGTACATGTGCTATTGTTGGTTAAATTAATTTAGTTTTAATATATACGTAGTGGCACATCAACGCTATTAACGTAAATTTAACGTTTTGGAATTAAGCTTTCCCTAGAAATAACTACATATGAGGAAACATAAAATCTTAGCATATTAGTTTGACAAAATTGTAATTAAACAACAGTTAGATTAAAAGATTGCATTTAATGAAAACACATTCTAACCAGTATTAACGATAAGAAGATAAAGCAAGTAGATTTCAGTAACTACTTATTTACGATTTAACTTTAAACGTAATGTAAGGATAATTATATTGCAATGGGTTAAAGGGCGAATATCTTTGTAACACGATATGATGGTAATTTAGTAGATAGCTCTCTGGATACTTTATTTCAAACAAACAGGAAAAGAAATAATAAAAAGATCTAAAGGGCTAAGTTTTATGATTAATTACTGTAATGTTTCTCTGTAAACTTAAAGGATCGTAAATCCAGGAAATACTTCTGTAAATCTTAAGACCGTTTGGATAAGCTAGAACATTGCAGTGAAGGTGACTAATTATTCACATAGATACGAAAAAGAAATAGATCTAAATTAGAACCTCGAGACATGCTATTTATATAACATGAATGATTATGAAGATATGGCTGCTACAGGGTGACAACATTAGGACAAAACCCAATGAAAAAAAGTTTGGATATTAACAATGTGTTATTAATCATCACTTGTTTATCAAAGCTTTGGCTGATATCCTAGATTACCTCAATCAGTTTGGTAGTTAATTATCCACCAAGAAATGGTTAGTGTAGTTGTAACGTCTGTCATAAAAAAAGCTATTCAAAACCCTTATCAGAATTAAACGGAATACTAATTGGCCCATAATTATAAATATTACTACAAAAGCTTTTTTTAAGTAGTGCGAGCCTACTAACTCTTCAACAAGTTGGAATGACTATATTAAAAATTGTACACAGGTTCGGATAAAACTAAAATGCAACCGCGAACAAGAAAACTAAGTAAGGAGTCATATCTACAAATCATAGTTGCTTTAAGTTATCTAAACCACGGAGTAGAATATCTAATGCCAAAATAACACGAATTGAAGTCCGAACACAATTGACTAGAAACATTTTGAGTGTATACATTGGAGAATACACCAGTGAAAGATTGAACAATGTCAGTAGATTTGTCGATGGTTACAGTGTCAAAATCTAAACACCCCGGAATTGCGGAGGACCTTCATGAACTTCCAAAAAACTTTCATCAGTTATATTCCTCCCAATATTCCCATTCCTTATACGTTGTCTTAATTTTAATGTAAAATGAATACAATTAAAGGCAAATGTAATGCACAAAGCTTGATTAAAATAGAAGAGAGAAAGTTGATTGAAAGTAGGTGAATTACCAATATTCCATTACATCATGCATATAACTAGTTCTTATTTCAATAAGCAAGTAGTTTTTGCAGCTCATATGTATTCCCATTACAGTAAAAGACCTTTTCTGGTTTTTATTATCTTGTTCGCAGCTAGGTTGACGTTTAGGTTGAAAGTTTTTAGTGTATTAGATTTCGTAATAATGTATTACATTTTCAGAATCCGCAACTACGAAATTGATATTTACCTCTTATTATTTTATTAATTTCTTATCCACATTTTCTACGTTATTAGTGACTATATAATTTTTAAATATCGCAGCTTACTATAAGAACTTAATTTCATCAAACTCATAAATAAAAGTATTTTCTTAATTAATGCAATTTATAATTTCTTTCTGAAACAAAACAAAAAAATTACGTTTACATGTGTTCTTAAAAATAATAATTGATTATATTTTACTAAATAGGTCTACTCCGCAAAGTCTAAACTAATTCGATAAATTCGATGTGTCGGCGTTAAGCCCAAGCCGAACATATGCAAACAACTGCAGAAGAACGTTAAACCGATATCAACACGCAAACAATTCTAGTAAAAAGCTTCGAAAACCGTCATAAAGACAGCACGGTCGTATTAGCAAGCGCACTGAACGTCGGCCCATTTCATTCAAAACCGCACTAGATGTTCCATTAGAATGCAAAGTGCCTCTTCACTGAGAATCCCTGGGCATGCAAACTGCAATCTCGTCCGTTCGTAGTTATAAAGAGTCTGGAAATTGGTAGATTCGAGCTACAAAATGAACTGACACCTATCGTACGAACTATGTAAATCCCTTTACCTTTATTCATTTGAAAGTTTTGCATATATTCATAAAGTATTCTTCAAAATGTTTGCACTACCTGCAACTAACAAAGTCATGATTACTAAACCTTATACAGGGTGAGGCAGTAATGTGATGTTTTATTATTATTGACATAATTATTATTTCTGGTTATATACGAATATCATAAATAATAATTATGGCTTATGTAATATTTGATATTTCACTTTCCACGTTGGGTATTATTTAGCCACGTTCGGTATTATTATAAAGCTGGGAGTATTTCGAAAGGAAACGTCATTTCTGATAAACCAAAATCATTACTTTTCATGTGATGTCCTCATCATGTTTTAAACGGAACAGCTCTGATTGTTTTTAAATTCTACTGTGCAAAATACTTCCCATACCTTACATAAATTAGGTTAACTTTTATTTTACGATCTGTTAGTAATCTACTAGAAATATTTCTAGTAATATAAAATACGTATTACAAAAAAAATTACGTTCAATATTTGTTAAGTCTCCTACCGTTTTAATGGCAGCTTTAATCCTCTGACGCGTGCTGTAAGTATAACTTTAACCGCTCCCAGAAACAAGTATAGTTTGTAAATTTGAATAATGAAATAATAAACTGCTAAGAAACAAATATTTATTGTAAATCAAATTACAGATCTTGGAAAATGATGTCTTAAAAATAATACTATCTAAATGTGAACCATAACGTTCCCGGCACTCATTTAAATGATTTCTGAAATTGTTGATAACTGCATGGCATGTCCTTTCTGGGATTACTGCAATTTCTTGGCGGATATGTGTGGCTATAACTCTTCGATAGACCTGGGATTACTGCTATACACTCTTCTCTTTAGAAATCTCCGTAAGATAATGTCCATGGGTGTCAAATCGGGACTACGCGGAGGCCAATTAATGTTCCCTCTTCTCGAGACCAATTTACTAAGAGTGCTCGGACAACTGGTAACGTGTTAGAAGTATATGTCTGTCTTGTTGAAACCACGTTTCTTGATTATAATCACCGAAATCTTGTGTTTGCGTAAAAAAGATTTCAATCATGGTTACATATTTCCCAGAATTTACAGTAACTCGGCGGCATCTATCGTCCCCAGAAAGTACGGACCGATTACTCGGTACGCCGACATAGCAGCCCAAACCGTTACTTTAGGAGAGTGTAATGGTGTTTGATGTTTACGTTTGGGGTTTGTCTCGCTTCAGTAGCAGTAGTTTTGTTTGTTGACATGGCTATTGAGATGAAAATGTGCTTCATGAGAGCAAAAATGTTCTTAAAATTTTCAAATCTGTCAAACATTTCATTCACAAATTGAAGTCCGTCAGCAGTATCAGCAGCCTTTAATTCCTGTACCAACTGTATTTTGTGTGGATGCAAACTTAAGTCTTTTCGAAGAACACGTTGCAGGGTACTCCTAGACATAATTAGGATACTTGACAGTGATTGGCCTATTTGCGGTATGCTCAATGTCGATCCTGTTTCCGCAAATTTTTTCACCCATTTTTTAATGAGTTGAACACTTAGAACTTCATTTACGTCGTGAAAGTAATAATGTGCGCAAAATTTTCTTGGACACGATAGTCGCAATTTTGTTATATTGCGTTTGTCCCCTCCACAATATACAGATGAGTAGCACCCGTTGCGTAACCACATCATGAAATTGGGTTTCATTTCTTCTAATAAACCAACCATTTTCTATCATCAAATGTTCGGATTCATCACTAAAGATCACTTAACAGAAAGAGAACGAAACCTAATAAAAATGAAATTTCCTCTTCTTCTTCTTCTTTCTTTCTCCACGTGATAGGTAGGCTACTGCCTGTTTTCTTCCTATACTTCTTCAGATGTAGATCTCCAGCATTCTTTTCAGCGTTTTGATAGCCTGCCCTGACTTCTTTTTCCGACAGGGCTATTTATTTTGGCACTTTACCGATCTATCATCGCCCATTCTGCTTACGTGCGTATTCCAACGTTTTCTTCGTTTCCTTATCCATTTTCTCACGTTTTGTATTTTGTTTTGTTGTAGATTTTCGCTTCTGATTCTGTCAAGTAGTATTTTTCCATAAATACTTCTTATGATTTTCATTTCGACTCGCGTTATTTGCTATATCTTGGAGATACCTGGTCTTGTTTGAGCAGCGTATGTCATTACGGGCGTTACTACTGATTTGTAAACTATCACTTTGCTTTCCTTTTTAAGGTATTTGTTTCTTCATACGATGTCTCTCAAGCAGCTTGAGATTTGAGATGCTTTCATTGAATGAAATAAAAGCATCTCAAAAATTTCCTTTTACTAGATAGAAAATTGTCAATGCATTAGCGACAAAGGAGGTAACCAGCTATACACCAGTGCCTATAATTTATTATTTTTTAAACAAAGTTACTATGGAGAAAAAAACAATTTTATGCCAAACATTTCTTTAATAATTTACTCCAAGTTTTTATTCGTGTCAAATTAAACGTATTTTACTCATAAGTAAAAAAAAAGATCTAAAGTGTTTAAATCCGTAAACCGGGAGGGCCACAAAATGGTGGAATTGTTAATATACCTGATTAAAAATAATTACATACTCCGCATGTGACTACAAACTATTGAAAAGAATAAGAGGAAAACGCAAAATGTATATTTACATATAGATGAACAATAAGCACAATCCAAAAATATTCAAAAGTATCGGGTATGCTATTTGAAATAACGACGAAGACGTTATTTGAAAAAATTAAACATGTTGACATATCGTCATAGATTTTTTCTTTAAACGAAATATTCCTAGCTCTGTTGGTTAACTCAGAGGTCCCCGAGATTTTTACCGTAAGGGTCACCAATTTCCAAGAGCTAAAACAAATACACTGTAGTTCTGCATTATGGGCAAACTTATAATCACTCTCCGGTAATGCAGCGCCATCCTATTTGGAGCTACGAAATTACACGAAACCATCAATTATGCCTTATTAGCCGAAGCTTACAGCACCATCTTATAGCGAGTAGCATAGCTAGAGCATGTTCTGAAAAAGTTTTGTTGATCGATTGTCTGGGAGACTCGAATACTTTCAAATATTTTCGGATATGATCTAAGCAACAAAGAGACAACCGAAAGCTGAACAATTCCAAATTATGAGTGCAATATGAACATAATTTAGAATAAATACAAGTGTTTCATTGTTTAAATGTAATTGAAAGTGTCTTCATCCATAACTGCCATGCATAATTATTAATTATTGTCAGTGGAAAGTTATACTACATTATTTCAATAAGAATATTTAATAGGAATAATAAATAATACTCACTTTCCTTATGTATATCAGTAATTATGTTTCTTAACTGCTTGTTAAATAAAAACATCTGATTATAAAGTTTATGGTGATTGATACAATAAACGATTTGCTTTTTCTTATGAATTAAAGTACGTCAAGGATCAATTACTGTATGCAGGATGTTAGTAAAAGTACTTTATAAATTCAACAAACAGACATAAAAGCATACAAGTATGCAGGCTTCAACGCTCCATTTCACAGAAATTTAGTATTTGTATCGTAAAATTAGTTTGTCATTACTTTTAATCAGTTGAAACGTTTTTAACATTCGCTCGGACAGTAAAGTTTCACGCTAAAGGGTATCCAAGCCAAGCTACTGTAAGCTAAAGTTATTTTGGTGTAGGTAGAAGGTTACGCAGAAATAGTTCCTTCAAGCATCATCTTCTGTGTGATATCATTATGTTCGTCCAAATCGTTAAAGTGGATACTAAACATCACAACAAAAATTTGAAAGTCAGCGTAGAACGAATTTCTGTCTATCAACTATTGGGCTTCTCAAATTCGTAGCATGGAGCATATTTCAGGAACAGCAACTACATCCATTTCAGTTTAAGAAAGTTTCAGATTTTCAGCTGACAAAAATCAGCATCATTTATTTTATTATGCATCAATTATTTTGAAGATTATTTTTACAAATAATGCTTACTAGAGTAAATTTTAAAAAAATGTACATCTAGCTTGTTACTTCCTTTCGATGAAGTATGTAATCCCATCTAATATTTATACAAAATGGCAACATTTTAAATATTACTAACGAGATATTGAAAAAAAATCTTTCTCCATAGCAAGACTGATTTTTCTTATTCGATAATATTCTAAATATTTCTCTTATTTTTAACTGAATTCTATTCGTTTATTAAACTATAACTCGTTGTGATTACCAAAAATCTGTTCACGTTTTTCAATTCTGTACATTAATTGACTAGGGCAACAATGTAATACCATTGGTAGTTCTATATCCTATGTGTGTCGGTATCGATTTTGATACGCTATATTAATTTCCGAACATTGCACGTTAAGTTTTATACGATTTTGACATAATTAAAAAATAATAAATTGTCTACTGTTTTCAGAGCCGTATTTAGCAAAAGCGAGGCCTGGTGCAAAATAGTTTTGGGGAGCCTGTATGTAAATGTTTAGAGACAAACAAATCCAATATAAACCATTGAAAAGAGAAGGTTTCAACTAATTCATTTTTAGTCCGTATTACCTTATTCTAAGAACATTTTATTGTGAAAAGACTCCTCACCGCGGGGACTTCGTAGGCGCGGGGCCTGGAGCAGCCGCTCCCCCCTAAGGACGGCCCTGACTGTTTTTTTATCATTGCTATAATGCTTTCACTAGATATCTTTTTAAAATAATTTAAGTACATAAATAGGTTTTATCGCGCTGTATTACAATAGTTCTACTAAATGCTTTATTTACAATTTAAAAATATATATAATGGAAGATAAATATGAATAATTCTACAGTACCTGAATAGTACAACAATACTCTTACAACTGTAGCGACATAGGAAACACTAATCTTTACATGGCACCTGACGCACCCTGTAGACGTAATATCGTTTGTATGTAGGATAAATAGCAGAAGTCAAGTTCTTCGTTGTAAGGATATATTGAGTTAATTCAATTATTTATCACTACTTAATTACAATTTAGGCTACATCTTGAATGTACAACTTTTGTTATATTCAATCCTTTCTTTCTATTTTCTCGATGGATTAATTTGGTTTTCCTTTGTTAGGTAGTAAAAAATTTGGTGACTATTTTTATCATTTTCCCTACCTTATATAATACTAGCCTATTTTTCAACATATGGTTGGGAGGATAACGATTCCACTCAATTACTTTACAATAGCAGCGTTTGACACGCTATTAATGCTATCCTCGCGATTTTCTTAATTCTCTTAAATTAAAATTGTTAATTATGGCGAAATAAAGCAACATTAATATTAGTTAAAGAGTTTCTTTGCATAAACTTATAGTTATAGTTTGGTAACATATTCGAAGTAATGATGTAAAAGTGTAATGTAAAACTCAAAAATTCGTCTGATATGATAAAACATAAATCGCGTCCAATTCAATCTTTAGGCTTCTAAATATGTTTCTACAAGACAACAGTTGTAATACATACTTTTATTTACAAATGAGTAGACAGCACATTCTCATTAACAATTAGATTGCGTTTATCGTCCAAAGAAATACTGTAGTTTTAATGTGTCCCTCGTTGACGGCGAGTTGATAATAATAATAAACTACAAGAAAAAGAATTTTATTTAACAGAATGATTTATGGTATGCCTTTTCTTTTAACAACATTGACGTACATATTATTAATTAAAACCACTTTTGAATGCGATTGTTTTATTTTAATAACTAATTTGAAGCATACAAAACTGTTCGAAGTATATTGTAGATTCATACGTATTAAAGAGATCGTTGACACAAATTTGATTTCGCAGGATTCTTCATATAACTATATCACTCAATAAATAAATAAATAACGAATAAATACTTCATGATGTTATATATTAGCTTCTTAAATATGTCAAACATCGTGTTTGCTCGACTAACGCTTGCAACAAAAGAGGAAAGACCTGAAATATGAAAATAAATGTAGATTAGTTCGCAGTAATTTTAGGAACATATTGTTTATCTACGATGTACAAATGCAAGCACCTAAACTAGCCCGTGTTTGATGAAATTCATGCATGCGTGAAGTACTTCCATGTCGCATATTTGAAGCGTTTAAAAAATAAAGCTCGGGCCTTTTCTTAACTTTCTTAAAACGCGTAGCGTTTTTATGCTAATTACATAATATTAATAAAGCTACGTTTAACAAAAGTTCTTTCTTTTTTGGCACTTCGTCGATGTTCTACTTAACCGTTATATAATTAGATTGATATATATGCACATGAACATAATAGAATCCGACATCAATTCAGAATAAATTTATTTAAGTATTTATAATATGCAAAATAAAATAAGCAAAAATTTTGAAAATGTGAAAAATGTGTTGAATTAAGATAGATAAAAATATACCAGGGGACAAAAATGCAGGTTGAAACTTGTTACAAACATGGTGTGACTGGCTCACTCAAGGAAGGGCAAGGTTTGAATTATTGTTCTAATCTGATTGATATACTTTAGGAAGGAAACAAGCAGACACGTGCTATATAAGAGATTTAAGTTAAATTAAACAAATTAACAGTATGAAGCCGTGAGAGTCAGTGCACTTTAATAACGGAAAAACATAAAAAAATATTTAATCTTAATTCAGTTCTATAAAAACACAATCATGTCGCGTTTGTGTAAAAATAATCGAAATAATTTTTGCTATGTGTGATAAATTTGCTCCATTGCATAAGAGTGAAACGTTGACCGCGAGAATGTTAGACCAATAAACTTCACTTCGGTATGAATGTCAAAAATCTACCCAAACTGTAAGGTCTACATGTAATATGTATCGTATGCGCCAGATATTTGGGAGATTGGATATTGGCAATCGATCTGCTTTACCTTTCACCCTACCTATGTTGTGGGGAGAACAAAAGGACTATATTAATGATTGCTATTTTTGCCTTAATAATAGTGCAAGGCTTACTATTAAGAAAAGAAAACATGATTATGTAGAAAAAGTGTCAACTCAAAAACTTTCGCTGCATGATGAACATCATCCAACCGACAATTCACAAAGAAAGCGAGAAAAGTTACAACTGATAATATATGAGGGCGACCTGAAATATTTCCGGAATAGACAAGAGATGGCGCACGAAGGTTGAAGTGGATTCATTGGTCGGCAATTGCAACCTTCTTTTATGGCAACTGTCAAAATTTTAGATGCCTACTGTCAATGGTTGTTGTTTAAGAGTGTGTTTTGTGTAGCAAGTCAGGCGGTATCGCCACAAAGGATAAAATCGCATTTCGTGCAGTGATAAAACACTTCAGGATTGCTGGAAAAATGGCCAAGGAAATTCGAAATAGCTAGAGGTTCATGGCGGATGTACTCCATCACTTTCGACCATCAACTTGTCTTTTTCATCCAATACAACAATTTTATTTCTGTTAATCCATCGATATTCGCGACATTTTAATTAACTGCAATATTACGAGGGTGACCTGAAATGTTGAAAAAAGGTTAAAGTGGATTCGTTGGTCGGCAAGGGCAACCTTTTTTTGTGGCAACTGCCAAAATTACAGACGTCTAATGTCAATAGTTGTTTAAGAGTGTGTTCATGGCGGATATACTCCATCATTTTCGACCATCAACTTCTGGGTAAGCGAATTCAAACGTGGCCGCACAAGCACAAGTGACGCCCAAAAACCGCTACCAACGATGAAATGGTCGACAAGATTCATGATGTCGTGTTAGCCGATCGCCGATTGAAGCTAAAAGAGATAGCAGAGACAACAGGCATCTCAGAAGAACGGGTTGGCCATATCCTACACGAAATTTTGGGTATAAAAAAGCTTTCGGTGCGATGGGTACCGCGTTTGCTTGCACCAGAGCAAAAACGAAATCGGGTGACCGTTTCGGAGGAGTGTCTAGCCAGGATCCAACGCAATCCACGGGTTTTCTTCATGCGTTTCGTAACCGTGAATGAAACTTGGATCCACCACTACATACCGGAGGCCAAGGAACAGTCAAAGCAGTGGACTTTTCTGGGCGAATCAGCTCCGAAGAAAGCAAAGACCATTCCATCGGCCGGAAAGATCATGGCGACCATTTTTTGGGATTTCCCAGGTGCGATCCTCATCGACTATCTGCAGAAGGGAAGGACGATCGCGGGGCAATACTACAGTGATTTATTGACCCGGTTCGATGCAGTATTGAAGGAGAAACGGCGTCGCTTGCAGCGGAAAAAAGTGCTTTTCCACCACGACAATGCACCGGCTCATTCATCCCGCATCGTCGTGCACAAATTGAATGAGTTGCGCTACGAATTAGTCTTCATCCTCCATATTCACCGGACCTACCCCCCGGCGATTTTCTCCTATTCCAAATCTGAAAAAAGCACTGGAAGGAAAGAGATTTGCCTCGAATGAGGAGGTCATCGCCGCTACAGCTGGCTATTTTGCAGACTGCATCACCGTTTAAAAAGGGTATTGATCTTCGAGGGGACTACATCGAAAAATAAAAATTAAAAACCACACCAATACCGTATTTTTCTTGTCGATTCCAGAAACATTTCCGCTCACCCTCATACTATCTCCGAAAACATTCAACTCAGGAGATCCTGCTTTTATACCCGAGCCACATTTAATTACTCAGTTTAATTTAAATGATTCAAAAAAAATTTATTAATTTAATTATAATGTTGTGCCAATTTTTTTCATTTCATTTTCTTATTTTAATAAATTGCATTATAATAACATTGTTGTATTATTTCATGTCTGATATCTATCGCTAAAAATTGTGAACACTACTTTAAAATGTACTACTTTTAAACGCGGCCCGCACACTAAAGTTTGGTCCACAACATGTCAAAGGTTGCCCATACTTGTTATAAAGAATAGAAGGGAATTCCCCGAATAGTATTCACTTTCAGTGTAGCCGGTCATAAAAATAGGTGTCTATGTTTGACGAAGAAAAAATACTCTTATTAACCAATATTAATATTTTGCAACGGAGAATCTATGAGGTAATAACAATTTCGATCTTACTTATACCGAAATAAAAAATTACATATGCAGTATTAATAGATAAAATGGGCAGAAAACACCATCGCACCGGAAAAATATACTGCGACAATTACGAAAAAAAAGAAGACAAGAAAATTTCAAAATTCATAAAACGTCGAGATTATTGCGAAAAAAAAACTACTCTAGAAACAGATCGTTATATAATAAAATTAACAAAACGACACCCATTTATAACCTCGGTAAATAATTTATACCAGATTAATATGAATCTGAGTTCACGTACAATTTGAAATTACTTTTCCGAAAAGAATTTCACTCTCGACACATACAGAAAACAGTTAAACATGGAGAAGCCAATATTATGGTATGGGCATGTTTTTCTTGTTTTGATTAAAGGAATTATGACCAAGGAGATTTATACAGACGTCTTGTCCAATGTTATACAGCCATATACATACACTAGGGTACAGAATAAAATAGACACCAGGTAAAGCGGTATAAATATATAAACAGCTAAATTCTAAGAACGAATTCAGAACTTTCTCTTGTCATTAGGGTAGGGGTAGATGTATCGGAAGGAATCCGTCATAGTTTAGTATCGTTACAACTATGCCTCGCTTACAAGGTTCGAGTGATATTAGCGACTTCACCCAGGGTCGCATCGTTGGCCAGAGTGAACGCGGCGCTTCGCAACGTGAAATAAGTAATTTTTTTAATATTCCGTTGTCCACAGTTAGCCGTGTGATTACACAATTTAAACGCAAGGAAAAAACAACAGCGTAGCCGAGACCAGGTCGTGCCGGACCTTCTGAAAGAAGTAAAAGCGTGCTTGTGCGCGAAGTGTTAAGAGAACCGCGAAAAAGTACAGTTCAGCTTGCGGCAACTTCACAGAAAGGTCAGCGCACCGTTCTGCGATACCTCCACAGTGTGGGGATGTATACGGCGTTTCAAAAACGGCGCCGAATGGCTTGGGCAATCGAAATGCGAACGAAGCCCTAAGAGTTTTGGCGGTCTGCCATTTTTTCAGACGAAAGCAGATACTGCCAATTCAGTGATAGTGGTCGTACGTAGATATGGCGACGTTCGTCACAGCAACTGGACGACAAATTTTTGCATCAGACGGCGAAATACGGCGGTGTGAACATCATGGTGTGGGGCGCGATATGGTATGGTGGAAGATCGCAATTAGTAATCTGCGACGGAAATATAAATGCGGCAAAATATATCCAAATATCAACAGAAGGAGTACTACCGATATTCGACAACGCCATTTTATCTAAAGAAGACGCCACTTCTATGGAGGATGGAGCACCCTGCCACAAAGCGAGAACAACAACCACATGGAAAGAGGAACGGGGGATTCGGATTTTACCATGGCCAGGCCAATCACCAGGCATGAATCCGATAGAGAATGTTTGGCACATAATCCGTGGCAGCTGTTACAGAAGAGTGGTTAAATATTCCAGAAGACACCATTAATCATTTAATAGATTCTATACCACGACGACTCGCAGCACTTCACGCAAGTAAAAGTGGATGGACAAAATATTAGCCTAATTTAAAAATTTTAAAATATTTTGTATATATAACGAGAATAGTCTTTTTTTAATTAGTAGGTGTCTATTTTATTCTGTCACCCTAGTGTATGATAATTTCTGCAAAACAGTGACCGTAAACATACTTCCAAGTGTGTTAAACATTGGTTTGAGGGAAATAATTTGAATGCTTTAAGTTGTCCAGCACAGTCACCCGATTTAAACCCTATAGAAAGCCTTTGGAAATATGTAAAGGATTTGTCGGGTAAAAAGTTTAAAAATAATACAGAATTGTGAGAAACTGTCGAGAAATGCTAGTATGCTATTCCGATAGAAAAATAATAACTATTATATTCCATTTTGTTTATAAAACAATATTTACATCTATTATGCCCAAACCAAAATTACATCAATTTAATTAAAATGTATTTTCGGTGCACCTATTTTTTTTGTTCACCAATGTGTGTTATAACTATGAATTATAATAAAACAGTTTGAGTATTTTTGTTTTTGGTCTTTATGTATAAAAATTTTGAGGGTGCCAAAGACGTGAACTCTCCTGTATTAAAAAAATTGTTGAAGCTCGATAACAAATAACTCCCCACGAAGCAACATAAGAAGTTACACCCTATTGAAACGTAATACAATATAAAACTGCTCACACAGAAAATAAATTGTTGCCAATTGAAGAAACAAAGACAAAAGTAAAAGAAAAACAGTGTAATGGGTTAAAATTTCATTTATTTCTCAATACGTACGTATATATGAGATTACTTGCTGAAACGGAAATGTGAATATCTTATATCTATGTGTACCTTACTAATTACTAATAAATATTGAAATCAATTAACATAAATTGATTGAAAAAAAAAATATTTTTTTCTTAAGCTATTGATTACATACATGTGTACTATGTGTATATATAATTGAAATTAAACAAATATAAAAAACACATGCAACAATATACCACCTTTACACTGCTAACATTTACGAACATATAACGTCCATAAGTAACGAGATGTGAATAAATGGTAATTAAATATATCGAATAATAACGTGAGGTGTTAAAATTTTAGAGCCACCAACTTGTTGATATTCTATACCATATCTTGTTGTGTTTTAAACGAAATGATTAACAAAACATAACGTTTCATAAATAATAAACGAGTAAATTTTCAAAATTACCAACAGCTAGAATAAATACATAAAAGTATAATTACTACTAAAATCAGTTCAATTGAAATCTTCAGCAATAAGATTTGTACTTATTTCGTTAAGATTTATTAATAAAACTAGGTAAAAATTATTCTATACATTGTCATTATATGTAAATATTGTAACGTATTAGTAGTGATAGATCATCAATGATTTATAGGATTGGTAAATATAAAAATTTAACACCTAAAATTATACCATTAATTCTCGAAATTAATTAAAAAAATAAACTTTTTACACCTATCTATTATATAACTTCGAGTACAAAGTATCTTATATAAATTTAATCACCGCGTAAAAAACTTGGTGTAAAAATACGAAATTTATTGTAGCCATTTAGACTTATGAATTATTTGAGTGTCGTTATTATCATCACATTATACGAAATCGAACGTGATACTCTTTGACGAGTTGCTTACGTAACCCTAGTATTGTTATCTGTCTCATCCAATATATATGATCGTTCTTATCAGGCTATGACATTTGTATACAAAAACACTTAAAGCAAGTTAAAGCTCTTACACTCACACTTCATACTTTATACAAATACGGCAAATTACAAGATTACACACTTTATTCTCTTTTTTGTCTTCTTATCCTTCCCTCGGCCATTATTCGCCTTATTTTCCTCCATTTTTCTAGCGCGTATTGCTCTCATCAAGTCGAAAAATACCTAAACAAAGAAAACATTTATTAGATCAATTTATTTTTTACTACAAAAAGTTACATTACTTTAAAGAAACTGAAACATTGCAGCACAACGTAATAATTAATTATTATTAATTAATTAAATAAATTAATATAACATAAAAAAATAATTTCGATTTCCTTCTAGTTTCATGAATTACTGAAGTAACATGTTATTACATTAAGGTTTTCCTTTTAGCCAGCAGACTCAGCGCACCCGCGATTTACCGGAGAATATTACCGAAACGCTCTCTTGCAGTTACGAAGCAGAACTATGTTGATACCTTCCCTATAATTTGAATAATTAACGAATCAATTAGCATATTTCTCTCGTTTATTTCTAGTTTGATATGATTTCAGTTTCAATTAAGAGCTTTCTGTATTTCTAAGCTTCTGCCTCTGAATATTTTTATTGCTTAAGTAGCAACAAATTCTTTGGGGATACTAGAAATATTTGTTAGCTATTTTCCATTTGCGCTTCACGGGTTTTGACTCTCAATATTTTTATAGTCAAAATTAATTCCTTATAGAATTTTGTAAATCGTTATCTGATTTCCATTTGACAAGAAGTACAGTACCGATTTTTTCTAACGGTATGAGTTTGAAGTACATATATACCAGGGCTATTTTTTCAACCTCCGTTAACGCCTGTAAACAGTCACGCGAGCTGTGGGACCACTTGCAACGTCATTACGCCATTTTCAGCTGAGTCTTAGCCATGTAAATATGACTCCTACAATTGATTCTGTAGACAACTGCGACTTGCATAGTGTAATTCGATTTCTTAAGCAAAAGGGTCTAGTGCAGCTGAAATTCATCGGAGAATGAGCCGAGAGCATACGGCGAAAATTTTATGGTGGATGGTGTTGTGCGTGAATGGTGTAGGAAGTTTAAAGAAGGTCGAGTCCATGTTCGCGATGAAGAGGGATAAGGACGCAAGTTTGTTGCATCAGAAGACACTGATCAACAAGTTGACAAAATGGATCGAGAAAAGTTTACGATCAGTGAGTTGAGTGAGGAATTTCCAGCTCTTTCGTGAACTGAAAAAGTGGCTAGGAGAGCAGAGCTTCTAGAGTACAGAGAAACTTATAACGTCACAGACCATCTTAACTTACTGGCGGCAACATTCCATGCAGAGGGGATTGGAAGGCTCGTCCATAGATGTGACAAATGCATCAATCTTCATGGTGAATATGTAGAAAAGTAACCATGTTTGTACATAACTTTTGGTAATAAATTCATTTTGTTATTGACACCTGTCTTGTTTTTATGAGCTATCGGAGGTTGAAAAAAAAAAACAACCCCCATATGTATGTATAATTTCTCCATAAGTTTTCTTGCAATCACAGTGATGCTCTAACGTACAGTTGTCGGGAGATATATTTACTGACGAATCAAGAATCGAGGCGGTAACAGAGTGTCCTCAGCATGTTACGTGTTAAAGAAAGACTGCATCGTGAAAAGTAAAACTTCTGTAATGATTGATGAAGTCCAGAGCTATTGTACTTTATAAAGAGAACCATACACTAAAGATAATACAAACACGTCTTAAAATATTAGGATACTATATTTTCAAAGCTTACATTAGATTAACTCATACACATTCATGCACGACAATGTTCCCTATCATAGCGTGTAATATCGAAACGCAAAAAACTTGTCGTTGGACTCAACCCGCAAATTAGTTAAATATAAAACTAATAAAAAACATACAAAATGTTTAAAAAAGCATGGTATCCTTGGGGAAACATGCCAGTAATGAATATTAAGGATGTGTGAGAAAGTAGGGATAATACATGTCAGTAGAAAGGATAGCCAAAGGAATAGCTGCCGTTGATACATCAAAATGAGGTCATATTAAATACTAAGCCACTCTACATGTATATTTATTTATTTATTTTAACAGTTATTAATAAAATACTGCGCAAAGATCGTTTTCCATCTGTTTTATACACTGAATTATTATAATTGGTTCTGATTTAATGGTTAAGAACTGTATTACTGTTATGAATACAGCACAACGTGATGACAGTAATTATTGCAAAATTAAATATTTAATGGTTAGCGGCATTAACAGATTATAATGCTGCGCGTAACGTTAACACGAATCTAAGACAGTATAACATTAGTAATGCTTTACTTTTAATTATCGACCATCTGTGGACGGTATTGCAGAGGAAATGGAACAATATTCCTCAAGATACACTAAGGAAATTGGTAGAAAAAATGCTACGAATTGTGTAAGCAGTTGAGGGTGGATTTTCCGATGAGAAGAAAGTATAACTTACTTTGTTTTCTAATATTTATTATTACTTCTTCTTTTATCTACACGTCTACAAAAAGTCGTAGATGAATAAATATTTTTCTTATAATTGTTTTGTTTAAAGTTTTGAAGCAAGCGTTAAATTTTGCATCAAATATGAAGTGTTCATACTAATACGAGCGGTAGTGTAGAGGTAATTTTTAATATTAGCAAATATAGCATATATCTATTCTCTAACATTCTTAAACATTTACGAGGAGGAATTCGAAAATCATCAAAAAAAATAACCTTTACTAACAAAAATAAAACTACCCCCTGTAATTTATTTGCCAATAGTAAAATAGAGGTGGAGTTTACAAAATTAACTACATGCAGTGTGATGCTACATACACAAGACAAACTGGAAAAGATATTAAAATAAAATTTAAACAATATACAGCGGACAAAAATATAAATTCAGCTACGAGTAGCTAGGGGTTCTGAAAATCATAATGCTCTTAAACGCAATAAACTAATATTCACAGAAAAACTTGAAATTATTATACATAAACGCACCAACTCTAATACAATTAACGACATTAAAGACTGTATTCAAAAAAATCTTTAATTTTTTAAACAAATTATCCCCCTTATTTATTATATAAATTACAAATAAAAAATTATATTGCATTTAACCAGTTTGTTGATACGTAGCATATCAACCTTTACATAATTAAATCAATAACTTTTATATCCAGAGTAAAATTTTCCCCTAAATATACAGCAAAACAGACAAAAATGTATGCGTACATTTCCACATACTCCAGCGTACGTCGATTGATACTTATCCCGTTGGGTCGTTCTAAAGACTAAATGTTTTCGGTGAAACTTCATAACGCTTTATATAAGTTATACATCTAAATTAACGGTACCTACTCGGATATGCACTCTACTTGTAGTACTGAACATACATTTTAACAAAAATATTTTTTAATACACAAGCACTTTTCTTAATGTGTATTTGAGAAAAAATATACACTGACTGGACGGTCCTCATTCTATATTTGAATTGTATAACTCAAATTTGAGACAATACCTTTTAAAAAGACTTAAAAATTATAACAATTTTGTTAATATTGACTAAGATATACTTTGATCATTATATATATATATATATATATATATATATATATATATATATATATATATATATATATATATATATATATATATATATGGCCCGAAGATGGCAAACCGCCGAAATCAATCACCAAGAATTTGAAGCATTTTATGAAAAAAAATCTTTTCGTAGAAAAGTCGTAAACAAAATGAAAAATTTATCCTTTATAACTTTAATACAGATGAAATCACGAAAGTTTGTAGTTACATTATTGTTTTATCGATAGAGTGAAGACAAGCACTATATATAAAAGCCAGAAAGGTACGTATACGCAAGCGAGATAGAAGTATGTAACATAAACCGTAGCTATTTAAGCATACGTTGTAACCAACTATGACGAAACTACAGTTTCGTGGTTTTTAGTGTATGTATCGACAATTACAACAAAAATACTAATCCATACATAAATTTGTAATCAATGGAGACCGGATTATATTCAAAGTGCGTTATTTTATTTTTTGCATATCTTTAATTATAGTCTATATGTAGACGTATTACACTAATTGAAGTTAATTAACACGGACAATTCCCAGAACGATAAATCTTTTACATTGGTTTCTCTTATACCTTTTTCCGAAAACTGCACATGTTTAGTTTCGCCGTGGTAAATGCGTTTTATTATTATTAATTCCCAAATAAACTATTCATTCATTGAATATCTTTGAGCGAAACAGCATATAATTGTGTTACGTTTTGCGTACATACAATGAGTACAGCGAACAAAATTTCTTTATGGATTAAGCCGTATCCTGAACTGGTAAAGGATGGCGACAAAATATTTTGCCGAGCCGACAGTAAACTGGTAAGTTTAATTTTACTAAAAGTTTTACAATTGTTTTTAAATTCTTTAACTTTTGATATAAAATGACAATAGTTGTTGCAGGTGTCTTGTGAGAGAAAATACCTGATTGATCAACACGCTAAAACCCCATCACATATTGGAAAATGTGAAAAACTAAAGCGATCCGCATGTGTGCAGCAATCTATATATCAATGTGTAGCATCAAGTTCACGAAACTCAGAACAAGCAGAATATAATACGGATCTGTATAATGCGTTAATTTTGTGTAACATACCATTAGCAAGATTAAATAATGTTAATTTGAAATCATTTCTGCAAAAATATTGCAAACATAATATACCTGACGAAAGTACCTTACGAAAAATTATGTCACATCTTATTACCAGCAAACAATGGCAGAACTTCAACAATTGGTAGGGAATAATTTTATTTATATCATGATAGATGAAATTACGGATAAGTGTGGCCGTTATATTGCCAATTTGTTAATAGGAATTCTTCATGAAGATATTGTAGGTAAATCATATTTCATTTATTGTAAAGAACTTCAAAAAACAAATGTGACAATTGCCCCATTCGTTCTTTTTACCTGGAAGTATACCTTGAAAAGATTTTACTAATGCTGCACCATACATGATAAAAGCCGCGCAAAATTTAAAGAATTTTTATAGTAACATTATTCATACCACTTGTTTAGTTCATGGGTTCAATCCTGTAGCCGAAGACATCAGGAATCAATTTTCTTTGATTAATGATTTAATTAGCAATGTCAAAAAAGTATTTTTAAAAGCACCTTTACAAATCCAATTTTATAAGGAACGACTTCCCGGTACATGGCTAGACGCTACAATTTTTAGTCCGATAATTTTGAAGGAATAAAAAATGTAATTCTTCTTCTAATCACTGCTGACTGCATTGCTCTAGAAAACTGTAAAAAGATAGTAACATCACCAGAATTGCTACAAAACCTTTTGTATATTAAGTCAAATTATAGCTTTATTTCAAGTTCCATTCGTAAGCTAGAAGCGCAAGGGATGTCGCTCTCGGAATCAGTCGAACTAGTAGACGAATTTGATATGCTATGTAAGGAGGTTAAGGGTACAATAGATAATTCTATATACGATAAATTTAAAAAAGTGATAAATAAAAATGCGGGGTATTTAAAATTGAAGAAAGTTACGAAAATTTTGGAAGGTGAAACAGTAAACGATTTCAACTTTCATTTTATTTTAGAATGTATTGCAAAGTTAAAAAATGCACCAATTGCATCTGTGGATGTTGAAAGAAGCTTTTCTATTTCGAAACATATATATTCTGATAGAAGGCAAAACTTTCTTTTACACAATTTTCAAAAACATTTAATTATAAATTGGTTTAGAAATTAGTTCTAAAAAAATTTTGTGCAATAAAGTTAATGTTTAAATTTCTGCTCTTATTTAGTTTATGTAAAAATTTTGCGTATATGCCCCAGGTTTATACATATTTTCTCAAAAATCGATGTATATATTCCAGTTTTTCTTTGCATATAATCCTGTCTATAGTAAGCAATATTAAGAACCACTTCATTCGTCATATGTTATTAACATTTTTATATACGGTTTCTTGATAGACAATTATCGCACCTTAAAATTAATAAATACGTTATGCCTTTACGCAATTTTTGAAGCACAAAAGAAGCGTACGATTTTCCATTTTCAAGTCAATTTTAACTTTGTTTTCTTAAGACGTTTATTTCTAGCAAAACTTAAATCGTTTTCTATTCAAGTAATTACATAGTTAGCAAATATTAGCTTGCTGATTATCTAAATTTATAACATGTTACAACAGCATATCTATATAGATGAAATCACAACAATCAAATCGTGACAACAAGCATACTGGTGCCAAGAACGATAAATATCAAGATATATTGTTCCAAATTCCAAGCTAATGTAATTAGTTACCATTATGACATAAAACAAGCTAAATATGATTCTTTGTAATGTTTGTTAAGTTATTTGACAGCTGAATATATCTGATTAATCTGTTAGATGTGTCAGACAAACAAATTCCTTTCAGTTGTAAATAATTATTCAATTGCTAATAATCCTTGTTAATATATTAAACTCATTAAAAATGTGGTATTTTAACTATTGTAAGATTACTATGAAGTAGTCGTACTACTTCAAATAATACTGCTATATCACACAACGACCTTCCTTTGCGTGACATGAAATTTAAATTGTAAATAATATGTATCTAGAGAGCACTATGTAAATATAATTCACAAATATACTAGAAAGACACTACACCTTTTGACTTACAAATACAGTCTGTATACTGTGCACTAAAAACGAATTAAAATTATTATAATGCGTTGTTACGGAACAAATATGATTAAACTTATTTACATATTTTTAATTACTTAAATACGCTGTTTTGAATTATTAGAATAGGGGATACATGTGGCAAGGAAAGTACCATTACACGTCTAGTTCTACAGACGGAAAATTCTAAAGGATGTTTCAGCTTTTAAATATCTCTGATTTTTTATCCTTTATAACATTTACACTTTCCTAACGTACTTCCTTAAGATAATATAGTTACCTACGCTATTCATGATGGTGCTGAAAATACAATAATTGTTGGACAACTTTAATTTATTTCTATAAACTTTATTTATATAGGTGTAACAGAATACCTAAATGTGAATAATTTTGTATCTGGGATATCAATGAAACTATAAAACTCGAGAATTATTTAGATTTTTTGTAATTGTAATAAATCAATAAAAACAATGAGATTAAAATAAAAATATTGTAATGTTACTGCAATGAGCATGCTATTGAAAGCACAATAATTATGGATGAGTGTTAATAAAAAGTAAATGGAATAATATTGCTACTGAGGGAAACTCAATAAAACCTAGTAAATTCAGTGTTAAATAAAAAGCAATCTCAGAACGTGTACTCATTTGAAGAAAGTACGTAATAATGGTTGGAAACAGAATTACCTTCGCAAAGTAGTGAAGCTTACAAAAATGATCAAATAGGGAAAGATTTGCAATCTTATAGGCCCGACTTAAAATGCTATTTGTTTCTTTTGTTGTACTGGATATTCAAAAGAAATAATTTCCTTTGATTTAATTAAAATGCACATATTTTCGTTGTTTTTACTTTTAAAGAAAAAAAACAAGGTACAGATAATTATATTCCTAACAAGATAGTCCAATCAAGTTGTTAATATGAGCTATCTTGCTGTGGTTATGACATAAACTTGTTTTGTTGTAGCGGTTGTCGGGTTCGCAGTGTCGCTAAGGTTTCTGTCCCTGACGTTTCGCGAACTGCGGTTCGCGTTCTCAGAGGTACCTTTCTGATAATCGCAAATAGCTAGTCTAAACTTGTTTTTTTTTTTAATATGTATCATTGTTGGCTATGGTCTTATAAAATATGTTTCTTTGTAACCTTTTCAACACTTAATATGGCTATTTTTAAAACGGAAACGAATTAAGCACAATTTCTATTCTGCTATCATATTTAACTTACCATTTTATTGACCAACAGAAATAAATCAGCAAAAGTACAGAACAAAACGAAATACAAAAAAAAGAAACACTAAAAAATGAAAGATATTTATAACGATGTTCGAAAAGTCCTCAAATGTGATTATACATAAATTACAACATTTCATAGAATTTATAGCTTTCCCGAGAGAACTTCTGTAGCATATCTAGATCTTACATTATTTGATATGAGTCTGTTCTTAAGCCGCAAACATTAAAATCAACCGCAAAAATATTATAATTTAGCAGCAAATATTCTACTAGCAAAACTGCCTCAGATTTAATATTAAATATGTTTCTAAATAGAGAAAAAATAACAAATATGGAGGTAGGAAGATATAAACTTTTTTCAGTTTTCGTGTTGTACGAAATGTTATGTTGACATTATAATAATAATTTGTTTATCTTTTTTAACAAGCATTTATTTTCATGTTAAATAAAATGCTTAAAATAACCTACATCAAAAATTAAATTGCGAAACTTATTTCTCGCATTTTGCAATTTATTGCATTTATTGTTTTCATCACGATTTCAAAGTCTATTCTATTACAGCAACCTCGGTGTATAAATTTCTGCACATTAAGACTCTTGTGCATTTCTCCTTTCGAAACGTTATAGCACTACTTTTTTCAACTTCAAATTCATCCGATGGAAATCGCAACGTCGAAAAAGAGAAGTTTTCAACAAATAAAAAATATCATAATTGGATCATTTTTCTTTGTGTTATTTAAGCAGTCAGTTTCAAAATATATCAGAAAACAAATTGATCATAATAGCAGAAGAATATGTAAAGTTATCAATTTAAATAGTATAAACATTAATATAGCTCCATAAGTTAATGTTGAATGGAGCTAGCAAACAAATATGTACCAACAAACAAACCACAGTTACTAATACAAACTGACAGCAACTAATCATCTGGCCATGCATGTTTTGATTGTTCTCATCTAGCTCTCACCGATGGTACTAATCCTTGATAATATTAATTATTACATGTATTATATGTGGTATTACCTTATATTTCAGGTTATTACAGGAGATTATCTACTTATGTATCTTTACCTCGGTGTGAAAAGGTAGATCGTGCAAAATTATTGATTAAATACAGTGATCTGTGTTAAACGATTACTATGGCTATCTTCTTTAATGCTGAGTTAGTTGAAATAGAGAAATATTGGTACTCATACCGATTAACTTACAATCGGCAGAAAAACATACTATGTTAGCTATTTCCACATTTTTCGCAAAAGTGTGTAAACTGACGAAACTATAGTCTTCCACCGGCAATTCTCAGAAACAGATTTTGGCATACACATAAATGCTTTTTTAAAACTGTTTAAATACCTGACTACATCTTTAGCTAGCGGTCACGATATGTTTCAAAACAAGTCAAACTCAATAATCTCTGCTCGTCGATGAATGCTATTCTCTTTAAATAAGATATCATTTCCTCGAAATAGCTCGGTATAATATTGACTAGCCTTCACACAGCCTTT
Source organism: Trypoxylus dichotomus (assembly GCA_023509865.1). Lineage (NCBI taxonomy): Eukaryota > Metazoa > Arthropoda > Insecta > Coleoptera > Scarabaeidae > Trypoxylus > Trypoxylus dichotomus. The sequence continues at coordinate 42,823,841 of CM042078.1, forward strand.
ACAGCATACATGTCACACTCTGTCAAACAGTAAAATGTAATACAATGAATTTGTGAAAATTTGAGACTTCTATTTTTATGCATGTGATTGTAATACACACCCATATATTCTCCTTCAAATTAGCAAATTTAAGCAATGTTCGCAAGGAATATATCTATATATAGACAACTAAAAATAAATTGCATGTGGTTATATATAAGAATATAAATTAATTGAAATCAAATCCAAGAGTAATTGTATTGTGGATTTTATATAGATTTTACAATTTATATATGTTAACATCCAAACTCGAGCAACCAATACTTTAGTAAGACACGTACAAAAAAATATAATCTTAATAAGGAAGCTATGATTTCTACACACATATTAGTAACGTAGTAAATGAGATTGTCGCTATAACGCGTGGTATTCGTATTTAGTCATCTATTAAATACATCGACCGCAATTAAAAAAATGATCTCTATTAAGGAAAACCGTAGGCAGTGACTCATTAATACAAATCATATCTTAAATTCCAATCAGCTTTAACCGAATTAAAGAAATGAATGACCCTTTGTAAGTATGTGAAGGATCCCTTTTTTATGAAGCCTGTAATTTCATATATCCTTCCAACCCACTTATCTGGACCGATGATTCAGTCAGATCAGGAAATGTAAACATTTGTATGTAATACTCATATCTCGTCCTATCAATAATCATGTCAATTTCATTGCATACAAATATGTCTCAAATACATAAGTAATTACTCATCAAAACAAATATAATAATTGTATAAAACAAATATAATAATTATACAACACATAAACCGTTAATGCAATTGACAGAAATATCGGAAATCTAGAGCATGTACCTTTTCACCAAAATATCGTGTGACTGACATACTCGAACTCAGGAATGTCTTTTTACAAGAAAGAATATAAAGAACGTAATATTTTGTTGCGCGTGTTAATTATCTTTTAGGAAAAGCAAAATACTGTTAAAACTGGATTGATGAGAATTTTTTTTATAAACTTAGGACGTTAAATGTGTTACGCTACGATGGATAACAGTATTCTCTGTAGTAAAATGGTGTAACAGTACATACATAAGACTGGTAATTTAAACAAACGCAAAATGAAGTAGCACAATGTCTAATAAAATATACATATAAAATGTCTTCCATGCTTTTGTTAATTTCGTATCAATATCCTATTAAGTTATTCACACTAGTTGAATTCGTATGTGATTAACAAATACAGTTTGCATTTCAATTTCATATGAAGACTCTTTTCTACTACATCGACAGGTAATACAGTGGAACCTTTATATAACGAACATATCGATTCAATGATATTCTCGATTTTAGGATTTTCTTCTAAAAGAACATTGCATGTAGTAAAAAAGTAACATGTAAATCTTGGTATAATGAACTTTATTTAGGTATTAAAAAGAAAGCAAGATAATTGAACATGAAAAAACAGGGTTGTATAAAATTTACTGAAAAAGGGTAAAAAAAACAAGCAACAACTCTTCAATAATATCGCTTAATAGAGAGTACTGCATATTGTAATACACACTAATCGGTCGAAGCAATTGATGCTGAACATCGGGCTTGGCAAAGGGCATCCGTTTTTATGTGTATGGTTAAACGAAGATTAGCCAGTGCAAATTTATATGCTCTAAAATTATGACATAAACCATCATTGACGATAAAATACCAAAAGCAGCGACTTGCGTGGGCAAAAAATAACAAAAAATTGACAGCAGATGATTGGGCTGCTGATGTTATTTGATTAGAGGAATCAAACAGGTGCGAATAAGCTATACCTATTATTACATACCTACCCTTCATAACCTACTTAGCCATTTGAATTCTATTGTCTCTCTCACTAATAACATAAACAATAACGTTTACAATTCTTTTATTAACGAATTACAGATGTATCCGTTTGGAGTCATATACATTCGTCTAAAATCGGGAGACATGTTTACCAGAATGTAGTACTTCCATTATGACACGTGGCGGTGATAATATTATGATTTGAGGGTATAACACCATAAAGTATTACCGAAGTGTCTGTCTGCGAGGGCCGAATAAATGTGGTGCATTACATCAACGTGTTGGAGAATGTTCTGGGGATATCCGTTGTGAAGTTTTATGATAATGTCACGACAACAAGACAAAGCTCGACAAATCCTGGGATGATTTTAAACTTTTGCACTAGCCGCCATAATAATGGCCTTTCTCCCATTTTACAAGAAAATGTTCGCCAACATAATCGGAGAACAAAACTAGCAATAATGACAGAATAAACCAATTTTCTAGAATATTTGTAATAAGTTAATTATTATGTCTAAAAGATTTAAACCAACTGCATGCCATCACCGATTTTATCCCCCTTGGTTTAACTCCTAAATTATTCAAATGTTAGAAACTAAATCGTTAATGTTAAAAAAATATAGGAGGTACAGAACGGAATATTTTCATGATTAATTTAAATATTACAGATCCGAAGTTAAAAAACTTATTGATACAAATTATATTACTAATATAGAGCAAAGTATGTGCAGGGATCCAAAACATTTTTGGTCTTATATTCAGAGCAAACCCGGACGTACTAGAATAGCTGGGAGTATGAAGCACAATAATATTGAATCTACTACACCTGCTGATATAGTAAATGCTTTAGTAGCGTATACACTCAATCCCAAAATAATCACGATATGACATATTCGACGATAACATTTACGTGTATTACACTTGAAGAAATTGAGTTGACACTTAGGCGGCTGAAGGATTCTTTTACGTGAGGGTGAGATAATATTCCGGGATTTATCGTTCATGCTTTTCAAGACCATTGCGCTCACTTTTACAATCGTTCCTGATCCATACAGAATTTCAAGTTCTATAGGAACTACGTATTATCCAAGCACATCGCTATCTTTGGTATACCGCAAGGATCTAATCTTGCACCTCTAATACCCTTGCTCTTCACAAACGACATTGCTAGTACTGTTGAATACGAAAAGCTAATGTACGCCGATGATATTAAACTACTTCTAAGCACTGATGCCACTGCAGACTGTATTTTGCTTCAGAGATTGTGTTTCTAATTGATTTAAAGTTAATAGTTTCTCCCTAAATATATTTAAATGCACTAAGTGGCAGCAAGCTATTATCTACAATTATAACGGTGAAGGAACACCACTGCAGGTGTCTGCATGTGTCAAAAATTTCAGGGTGATTCTTGATACCATTTTTCCTGATCACATAACCCAGTTGGTATCGCGATACTTTAAATATATGGATTTATTTGTCGTAATTGTGGAAACTTCCGCAATATACAAGTTGTATCTGCGCTATTCCTTTCTCTCACTCGATCTCGGTTGGAGTACGCCACGTTGGTTTGATTTCCTACTTATGAAAGACACATAAACTCTATTGAGGCGGTGTAGAGAATATTCCTGAAGTTCCTCTATTTTCTGTCGGAGAGATCTTATCCAGATGGAGGCTTTGAACACAGTATATTGCTGCAGAAATTTAATTTTGTTTCTCTTTCTGCCAGGAGAACGATTTCTTTGTTAAAATTTTTATTTTGTTTAGTATATAACAAAATTGATTGTCTCTGGCTCTTGAATACACTTATTCAAGAGATTTTCTTATTCCCAGAATTAGCTCCAGGTCGTCATTTGCCTTCTATTGCGGTCGCACTCGAACAAATGTCTTTATAAGGTCCCCAGTATACCTGATGTGCACTAACTTCAACAGAATCTCTGATCTTTGTGACATTAACGCTAACCCATTTAAATCTGTCATTAAAGCAGTCTTTCTTTGTCTGGTGTCTTCCCTCTAGCGCTTAATAGAATAATCTTTTCTTTATATATCCTTTTATACCATAGGGTAGTAGTAATACTTTGTATTTTTGAGACATTAAGTATTATGTACCTTAGCAATTACTTTATATAGATATATTTCTTTTTGTATTTTGCGACCATGCAATATTAATTTTACTGTTTCCTGTAACTGGGTAAATATCTACAATTACGTGTAAAATTACTATTATTATTATTTAAAAATAAAAGCTGTGATTTAATCTAAGGAACGCAGTATAAAATACTAATGTAGTAAATAAATTGGTATCAACAACCTCAACATGCATTTTATTCTAATATTAATTACTGTGTTTGCCATATTCACAAAAAAACCTACCCCGCCTGTAACGTATGGTCTCAACTATACACAAACGCAGAATATTAGTTTGATATTTTGACATAAATGATACAAAATGTTTAAGTAATAGCTAAATGAAGAAGTAGTGTAACTTTCTTCTCTTAGCTTTGTCTATCAGAATAATAAATACTACGCTGTAAATCGTATATACTACTATAAATCTTTCCACTTAAGTCTTTGTAAGACAAACGCAAAATTTGCCTCTTTTTCTCCTCATTCATATCAGTATTGGGAAAAGAAAACTTGATTATGATTGTTTCTGTATGTACGATTCAATCATGACATGTGTCCGAAGATAAAATGGATGGAATGTAGTGAGGATGCAAAACGTCGTTGTGTCTTAAAACATGGACATCAGAGAAATTTCAAATAATCGAAAAATATCGGCAACAAATAAAGTAAGTTTATGTGGCCAAGAACTTTTTTAAAAAGTATCATATGCAATACTCTGTTTTGTTCTATGTTAAGGACTCAATAGATACAATAATTTTCTCACTACTTCCGCAAACGCAATTGTATTTTATAAAAGTATGCCAAATATATTTCACATTACTTAAGTTAGTGTACAAAAAAACCACGCACGTAGTGAAACCGCACTTTATCTATTCGGTTATGTCATTCAAAAGATAATTTAATTTACAGGCATTAAGTCATGACACTGATGAATCACATCATGGGATGCAGCATACAATAAGTTCTCGTTAAAAACGAATTCGTTTCACATTGCAGAAAACAAAGCAACGTATACGTGGACACATAAAACAATATTACATAAACGACGAACAGGAAGTACTAATATAAACGGTTCTAATAATAGTCGAAACCAATATCAATTATAAACAAGCAGCGTACCCTACACTGGACTACAAATTTTCAGACAATATACGGCCGTATGGATTAGTAGGGTTAATGACCCCGTATTGACTTCCTAAGTTAAATAAAAATATTATTATTGATTATTTGAAACTAGGCGTGGAATTAAATAAAAAATCAGCCGGTAAAAGGTCAAGCCTCTAACATATGTACAATTTAAGCAAATACCCACGTATAATCCCAATATGTACTTCAACATTCTATAGTTTGTAATTACATATTAAATAATGCTAATGCATAACAGGTTGTAATTTTTATATCACTGCATGTATGTATATAGGCAGTTATAAGAGAACCATTTTCAACTCATTTAGTATTTTTTAAAAATGACAATTACACAAGTAATTTGATAGACTGGCGTCTCCACTGATTAAGTTCATGGGTATCCTACTTGGCATAACATAGAAACTTAATCTTTTCTTGGGTTTATAAAATAAACAAAATGAGGAGAATATACATATGCGAAAGATTATGTTCTTCCACTTTTCAGCTGCAAAACTATATACTTTATAGCATTATTTTTTTGGGATATTTCTACCGTAAAAATTTTAAAGTGAATAAGCATATTTTTCATCCAAGAAACTAAATGAAGGAGAGTTTTAAATATCATCAAATTTGGGGCAACAAATAGTAAAGATGTAAGTTTTGGGCATTTCGAAGTGGAATTTTTTGTGATGAACAAATTAGTTTCTTTATTCGTCTTGTAAAATAAGAAAATTGAAACATTTTAGATTGCCTTTTAACCAGTTTTTGGCTAAAGTCTCTCTTTTTCAAAATTTCAAGTAGTCTACAAATGTTATTTCTAATTCAAAAGTTGGAGATTACATAAGTTAAAATAAAACAGTGACACATTACTATACTCCGGCTATCCAACAAAGTGAACAATTTTTTGCAAATGAATCATACTTTAAAGAAATCTCATGATAGAAAAGTACTATAAAAATGATTCATTTTAACAATGACTAAAATAAAATAAAACATTATAAAAGCATGTAAATTTAGACATCTTATTTATAAAAAAATTATGACATTATTATACAAGCAATCTAAATAATTATGATAAGATATATTTTAAATGGCTTAATAATAAAAAGTTAAAGCACTTACCTTATCTACATGTTCCCTTGTTTTAGCTGATGTTTCAACATATGGAACACCCCATTGCCGGGCACGTTCACTTGCTTCCTGAAATGATACTTTTCGCTTGTCTTCCAGATCACATTTATTTCCCACTAATAAAAATGGAATGTTTTCATCATTCTTAACACGTAAAATTTGTTCCCTACATGAACAATACACATTAATAGATAAAGGTGCTATGTATTTATGAAATCTAACCTGAATTCTTGAGTAGCTTGGAAACTTTCATCTTCAGTAATAGAAAATATACACAAAAAACCTTCACCACTCCTAAAGTAATGATCTCTTATCGCAGCATAATCTTCTTGACCTGCTGTATCTAATATATCAATCTGGACATCTTCACCATCAAGTAGTATTTTCTTTCTATAAGAATCTGCTTTCGTAGGCTCATAGTCTTCGACAAATTCATCATACATAAATTGCAATGTTAATGCAGATTTGCCTACACCTCCACTACCTACCATAATCACTTTATGGAGGGCGGGTTGGACTGTTGGTTTTTTGGACATATTGGTTTTAATACACTAAAATTGAAAATAGTAATTTAGAAATTTTCTTGCTTACGAGAAAATTCGAATAACGTACCACTCACTACAGAAAACAGTATCTTATTAACTTATCCTTAACAATTTTAACTGATTGTATTTTCAGGTGTAGCTACACTGGTTCAGTTCAAAGAAACATTTTTAATCACAATACAATTCCTACTTCACGCATCTACGTTTATTACTAATTTATGACTGTCCCCACTACACACCAGATAAATAAATTATTGACTTTTCTACATTTAGAAATCTCCATCCATAATTGAAAAATATATCCTCTTCTAACACAAAACAAATTATAACTGTGATCGGTGATACTCCACACTGGCAACCGCCACTGGCACCAACACTGACAGAAATCTACTTTTTAAGTACCTAATGAAATTAGTATATATATATATATATATCCATATATATACTAGAGGCACGCTAACCTCCAATGCACGTCATCAATAAATCGTAACGTTAGGTTTTACGCCGTTGCCGGATATACACACATAAACTCGTTATCAAACGTAATCTAACATACTAATGAAACCTAGTCTACGAAATGTCAACATTTAAAATGGCTGCACCAAAGACAACTGACAACATTGTATTTCACCAAATATACCCAATAATAGCAACGTAAAAGTAATGCGATATGGAAAATATAATAATTAAGAAAATAATTATTTTTTTTACATTTTTAACTTTCATAAAACGAGCGTTTGTATTAAAAAACAGTGTGTTGCGTTATCCATTCAAATTTACTTTTATTATTAAGCATATGTTATAATTATCTACTAATATAAAATACTTTTAATTTATTTGTGTGATCGCATTGCATCTTTATGGCGTCATTTGATTATATGTATGACGACGCGTTAATGACGTACATTGGAACTTATCGTACCCCAAGTATATGTATTGTATATTGTACATAATATACATATATAATTTTAAAATTATTTTTAACAGAAAAAAGGGTAAACGTCGTAAAAGTAGAAGTAATGCAGACTATTTAAGGAAAGCACTGAAAATCCTGTAACACACAGCTGCTTATTTCTTAAATTGCATAATATATAGAAAGACATGAATTTACATATAAAAATATTATCACTTATGTAGGGAAAGTTCAAAGTACTATTTAAAACCTATAAGTTAGAATTATATGTGGTGTTTGGTAGAGCGAAATTAACTTTTACATCATCAAGATATAACCAGAATCGTAGTGATATGTGTCTATAATTAATACATATATCTCGCAACCATTCTCTCCTATAATATATTCCAAAAAGAGAGAGACAAATTTCTGAACGGACCCAAGTAAAAGTTATTTATTTTTAGTTGATAACAAGGCGAAATCACACCGTACAACATTCTCTTTTTGTTATAAATGTCAAAGATTTTAACATCCTTAATATTGTTTATATCATGCTTGCGTATTGGCAGTTTTTTTCATAATTATTATATTACTTTAGTTATTTTAGAGTATAGATTAGTTCTTCTCAGAGCTTTGATTCCAAAATTAATAGATTATGTAAGTAATAAACAAATACATAAAATAAATGAACCCTTGAGTAACGCTGAGAAACAGACATATAATGAACTTTTTCAACAAATAAATAAAATATGTGTTTCCTACACAAATTTATTTACTCCCATGTGTTGGAACTACTACATTTACCATTCTGTTTTTTTAATTGTACAATTATCTCTGAAGAATCCATATGCAATTTGATTTGGTACAGATTTTATAGTTCAGACAGATCTTTAAATTTACGTATACCGTGTAAAATTGGTTTTACGAATTTATAGGTTGTAATTTGGGATGGGGATTTGTTCAGAATTTTGTCTTCCTCTTATTGGAATAAAGTATATTAAAACCGATGCTTACATTATAATCATGCGTGTGATATAACAATCATCATTCAAACAAAACTTCAAGTTTTTAGTTAGAATATAACAAAATATTGAATATCCTACTTTAATAAGCTTTATATTAGCAAGTTATAATTGAATTGCATTTAAGAACGTTTCATTACTTTAATCAATTCATTCAGGTAAATTTACTATGTGTTTACTACACACACACGTTTGTACGTACTTCATTGATAATTTTTAACATCTAATAATATTATCATGGTGGTCATGGTTTTCAGATTTAAATATGCCAGTGTTTCGTAAATTATAATTTAAATATGGCTCAAATTAACTAAATATGGCTGGAAAGTTAGAAATTCAATGGTCTCCCAATAGAAATAAATTTATTACATGGGGGTCTGAAGTGTGTCTATATGAAATTGAACAAATAAAAGAACAAAGTGTGCCATGTATGTTGTAAAATGCACGTTAGAAGCTTCATTTAATTATTTTTTATATTCTATTTGTAGTAATCAAATTATCCCCTTCTACTGGAGCACATTTACTTGCTACTAATAGCAATTACCACTATGTTAAATGTATAGATATTTACCCCAAATCTGATAAAGATTTATTATTAGCAATTGGGCAAGCTAATGGAAAAATTGCTTTATCAACTTTCGGTGCAACGATATACGATTCACAATTTTTACCAGGAAAGGAGCTAAGTATACAATCTTAAATTTAAACGTAATTTCCCTAGGAAATATATTTGGTAGTTCCTAGGCATCAACGACCATGCAATGCAGTATCTTGGAACACAGTAGAATGTAACAAAGTTGTAGCTGGTTTTGAGAAAAATAGATCAGACTACTCAGTCCTTCTTTGGGATATTAATAAGACCCCTTCTCATGGAGAAAATGGACCCATTCGTCCTATTGTCGAGTATGGTTTATCCGATACTACTCATAGCTTAGCTTGGATTAATGGTAAAGTTTTAGCTACGGGAAATAATAACAAGCAAATTAGAATATTGGACTTCAGAGGTTACCACATCAAAACCTAATATTAAACATTTTATCTAATCTGTTATTGTAGATTCTGCAAAACAAGTCAATAATACAATAACAAAGGCTGTTCATGGTATTAATGTCAATCCTCACAATGAAAGATTTTTGGCATCGTATACTGATCATCAAGTTTGCGTATGGGACACGAGAAATTTTGAAAAACCTATGCTAATTTTACCCCACTCTAAACATATAAGCAAAATAGCATGGTGCACAACAAAGTAAGTTTTTTTTTGATATACTGATTCCTTGTAAGGTTAGTCAGAAATATGGTGCTAGCTAGAAATGTGAATAGTGATATATACATCCAAATGTGTATCTGTCCAAAGTACTCCTCATATTCAATTTAATTCATTATTAAAACAGCTATCTTCATGCACTGGAAACAAATAGTCTAATTTCTGATTAAATTAATTTAAATAGTCAACAGATTTGTTTTTATAACTTGATGTATGTATCATTTTTCAAGTTTGTTTGATCATGGTGGTTTTTGTGGTTATTTTGTGCATTATGTACTTGTATTACTTACTTGTACTACAAAAAGCAGCATATTTTTGTACGATGAAACATTCGATTTTTAAATAGTTAAAGAGGACAAAATCAGTGAAACAATGATAAAACCACACTGATAAAATCTAATTAATACATAAAAAATTGATAGGTAAACAAATCAATGATGTTATCATTGATATGTTAATATGTACACATAGGCAGGTAGAAACTTGCTGCATTGCAATATCATAAAATTTAAAAAAAAGACGCTGTCGTTCGCCATTACTTTCTGATTGGCCCTCTGCAGTCAAGTGGACCGACTCGAATAAATTCGATAAATCGAGTTGCATGAATGATATCTTGATATTATGAATTAAAAATGAAAAATTCAAAGCGAGTAGCGAATATCATGCATAGATATCATGATCCCTCGTATAGGCTTTACTGCCACAACCACTAACTTGAATTGTCCACAAAATTTTAAAAAAAGGTTCTTCAACGTACCTTTATTTTAGATTAATGATTTGATTAATTACAATGACTACAGCGCTTCTAAGTCTTTCAGAATATTTGCTCAATAAACCAACCCTCTACTAATTCTATTATATTTTCTTTGTAATCCTATATCCCAAATGGAGCTTATGGCAGTCTGTGATGTATCTACAAGTGCAATTATAAAATAGCACACCTTCACACCACTTCTTTTGCCCTTGATTTTACTGATCGTTATTATTTGGCCCTTTTTCTAATATCCATCATAATTACTCATGCATATCCTAGAAAAGTGAAGTAAGGTTTATTCTAATGAATTTTTGAATTTGAAACTTTATAGATCTCGGAAAAGCATGGCGCAATTTTGCAAAAATGCGTCCAAATGTTTCGTCTACGGTTACAATGGGGCCCATAGAGTCTCTTTTCATTTTCTTTAAAGCAGACATAATTTAGATACTGGTGCCCGGTTTTGTTCGATATTTAAACATTTAGGGATCCATATTGAACATTTATTTTTTCTACTTCTTTTCAATACGATACAGATTACAGTTATCTACATTTATTTGGCATTTATGATGTATATATTTTTTATATTCTTAAAAAAGAGAACCGCTTCAGTAATGTGCATAGTAGAGACGTGGACTCGACGATATTGTCGTTATATATATCGTTTTTGAATGATAAAACTTATGCTAATCTTTTTCAAAATTATTCCTAAAATAAAAAGCATGGTATGCTCACATGCACATTATGGAACTATTTATTATTCGAAAAATGTTAAAGATCTGGAAACATGCATAATTCTAATATTTGAAGTTCTCGTATACGTGTAAATGATAGTAACAGTTTTATTTGTAATATTTCCAATCATGAAGTGTTTGCTGTGTAGCCTAAATACCAGACAAACTAATTTTAGTTCATATTGGATAGGGCAACGTCTCGGTTACATTGGGGGACATATTTATCAAGAATAGAGTTTTCATACGAACACGTATATATGATGGTTTTTTTTCAGTTCTTGGTTACACTTTGATGTATATGAACGTACGCTGGACCAGAAATTCTTTATTTTTGTGCATTCTCCGATTTTAATGTCTATTATTATTTTAAATATATACGAGGGCGACCTGAAGTGTTTCCGGAATCGAAAAACACGGTATTGGTGTAATAGTTTTTTATGTTTATTTTTCGATGTAGTTTCCTCGAAGATCAATACACTTTTTCAAACGGTGCTCCTATCTGCTCAAGCCGTCGGAAAAGTAGGATGTTTCGAGGTCTGCAAAATAGCCATCGGTAGCGGCGATGACCTACTCATTTGAGACAAATCTCTTTCCTCCCAGTGATTTTTTCAGGTTTGGGAATAGGAAAACGTCGCTGGGGGGTAAGTCTAGCGAATATGGAGGATGAGAGACTAATTCGTAGCGCAACTCGTTCAATTTGGACATAACGATGCGGGATGAATGAGCCGGTGCATTGTTGTGGTGGAAAAGTACTTTTTTCCGCTGCAAACGAGGCCGTTTCTCCTTCAATACTGCATCGAATCGGGTCAATAAATCGCTGTAGTATTGCTCCGTGATCGTCCTTCCATTCTGAAGAGAGTCGATGAGGATCACACATTGGGAATCGCAAAAAATTGTCGCCATACCTTTCCGGTCGATGGAACGGCCTTCGCTTTCTTCGGAACCGATTCGCCCGGAAAAGACCACTGCTTCGACTGTTCCTTGATCTCCGGTATGTAGTGGTGGATCGAGGTCATATCCACGGTTACGACACGCATGAAGAAATCACTTGGATTGCGTTGGACTCTGGCCAGACACTCCTCCGAAACGATTACCCAATTTCGTTCTTGCTCCGGTGTAAGCAAACGCGGTACCCAGCGCGCCGAAAACTTTTTCATACCCAAAATTTCGTGTAAGATATGGCCAACGCGTTCTTCTGAGATGCCTGTTGTCTCTACTATCTTTTTGAGCTTCAATCGGTGATCGGCTAACACGACATCATGAATCTTGTCGACCATTTCATCGTTGGTAGCGGTTTTTGGGCGTCCACTGCGTGGTTCGTGACTTGTGCTTGTGTAGCCACGTTTGGACTCGTTCACCCAGAAGCTGATGGTCGAAAATGATGGAGTATATCCGCCATGAACACACTCTTAAACAACTATTGACATTGGACGTCTCAAATTTTGGCAGTTGCCATAAAAAAGGTTGCCCTTGCCGATCAATGAATCCACTTTAACCTTTTTTCAACATTTCAGGTCGCCCTCGTAATATTGCAGTTAATTAATATGTAGCGAATATCGATGGATTAACAGAAATAAAATTGTTGTATTGGATGAAAAAGATTACAGTCAGACAAAAATCGTAGGACGAGTAAATTATTTTCACTCTATATAACGGGGTACAAAAAATGAACGAAACTGCGGATGCATGAGACAAACCAAAATGTGGAAAGCCTAATAAGCTTACCTAAGCCGAGAAATGCTTTTTAAAGGTAACTGCACTACGCAATACAAAAAGAAAAAAATAGTTACGGAATTGACGCGAAATTTAGAGCAGACTAGAGGGACTTGAGCAGACCGCTCCACCATAAAATATTCAAAGAAATTAAAACTACAGTGCAATGTAGCAACTCTTAAAGCGTAGAAGTAAAGTAAAAAGATTTTAATGTGCAAAAATTTGTCCATAATCACTGAAAGCTTTATGAACCGATCAGTCCAAATTTTAATTACTGCTAACCAACAGGCGTCAGTATGTACGAGAACGTACGGAAGAATCTCTTTTGGAATCATGTTAAGATGCAGTTAAAAATAAGGGTTAGGATACAGTTAAACGTAAGACTGGCATTATCGGTGTTTGATGGTACATTTCTTCGTAGGGTATGTGCGATATTGTTTGTTTTGAAGGCAGAATGACAGCTAAAAGATATCAGATATTATAGGAACATGCCATACAATCTGGACACCGCCTACTCGGAAATAATATCATTCTGCAATAGGGTAATCATCTTAAACATGCTTCTTAGATTGATGAAAAATTAGTGAAGTCGACAACACGAAAATACTAGTGCAGTACGAACCACGATAAGGCTGCCAAAGAGTTCCAATTTAAATATTATAGGGCACGTTTGGGATTATCTCAGTCAGAAAAAAGCTGATATTTCTAACGAGTTTCACAAAAATATGTAGGAGATTCGAATAGTGAATAAAATGCACCATCAAATTAAAAAGCGGTCATGCGCAATATTAAAAAAATCAACAAAATATATTATCACGTATTAAATCTATCAATGTAAACAACAATAAAACACTGTTAACGCAACATAGCGTCCCTTTACTATACTAGTTGTTTACTGCACTATACTCTCCGAAAATATATTTAGGTGCTGTTTCTTATGCACAGCAGTGTATCTGGAAAGATAATAAAAAACATTTATTTCATTTGGAATCACACGTCCCATCTAATCATTCTCGTATTAATGTAAGTCAAATATTGTGACTACTATTTGACAATCGAGATTACAATCTCTAGTTCAAATCCAAATTTTGTTATATGAGGAATTTAATCTACGGAATTGCTTGTCATTTCAATATTAATATCTGTTATTTTTTTTAGGCAGAATCTTTTAGGTATTTTACAAAGGGATTTGCCGAGTTTAAATTTATATGACATACAGCAAACAGTTGTTGGCAACGAAGAAGTTGAACCATCTGCAATTGAAAGAGTAGTAACTCCAGGTTTGCATAATATAACATCCTTTTCCTGGCACCCTACTGACGAAAATAGATTCCTAGCAATTTCTCTAGCAGGTTGGGTTGGTGTTTTTTTTTAACTTTTATTTGATTAAATCAATCCAAAATTTAAGGTCATATTGTGGATTATACTGTATTTGATCGGATAACTCTAAACTGGACGACAAATGGCAACTTAGTATGGACTTGTGGTCGAAGAACTTTAAAATACATTACCGAAAGTAGTCCACTGTATGATAGCTTACAAGATATATCACAGAAGATCAAAGTAAGAGCTTGTAAAGGTTACGGCTTAAAGGTGAGTCGAACAGGAATACGGAATAAAGGAAACTTATTACAACTGCAGCTTAATTTTACTAGGATGAATTATGCAAAAACGGAGAGATGGTTGATGACGTTATGCTACGAAATGTCTGGAATCGCTTACATCTGAGCAACAAACTAGTGGAAGACGGTACTCTGAGAGGGAGTAATTCTAGACATCCAGGCGTTAGATCGATATTAAAGATTGATGGTACATCTGTGAAATCAGAATCAGTATCTATATCTTGGTCAGAAACCGGAAGTATAAATTGTGTAGGATCGGCTAGAATTTATAAGTAAGCATTCTATACTTTATTCAGATTGTATTACTTTCTAGCTGCTTGTAGACATGAAGATAGGGATAAAGCGTTACGTTTGTGTGGTTGGTATTTTGATAAAGATACTCCATCCCTTACAGAATTTTTAGATGATCTTGAGAAAAGTCAGGCGTATACACGAGCTGCCGCAATAGCAGTATTCAATTTAAAAATAAAAATAGCCATAGAAATGCTTACTAAAGGATCTGAAAGTAATGCTTCGGATACAAATTTACATGTTGTAGCGATGGCGTTGGCTGGTTTTTCTGATGACAAAAATAGTATGTGGAGACAATTTTGTGCATCGCCGAAAACTAAATTAAACGATCCATATTTACGAGCGATGTTTTCATTTCTAACGGCTGAAAACAATAATTACGATAACATTTTGGTTAGTATTCGTTGTTGTCCGAAACTCTTAACTATCCATACACACGGTGTCCCAAATGTCATTTTCAAAACAAAAGAAAATAGTAACATAATGGCAGGTTTACTGAGTAAATGTTTATTTCCTACTAATATTTATAATTAATAATACAGGCTTTGCAAATTTATTTCTTGAAAATTATGTCTTCCGTTATTTTGCTGGCGCTTTTCTAAACATAAAGCCCAAATTTTTAATAATTCCTTGCGCCATTATTGCAACACAAACAGTAATTTTTGGGGAGCGAAGTTCTGCCTATTTACATGGCCATTAAAGTGAAAATGTACCTCATCTGAGAAGAAAATGTTAAATAGTTGAATCATTTCCTTAGCGAAGTTGAACCTCTAACTGCGTAAGTTGGCTTTAGTTCTAACTGCAATTTGTAGGGGTGGGGACGCAAATCTTTACGCAATATGCGATGTGTGGAACTTTTAGGAACATTTAAGACACTTGCTCTCTTGCGAATGCAAAGACCGTGAGACTCGCGAACTAACTGGCGCAGGCTCTTCACGTTTTCCGCGATTCTTGACGTCAGTGGTTTTCCTGTCCGAGGTGTGTCTATTGTCGAACCAGTCTCCTCGAACTTCTGTTTCCAGGTACATTTTTTAACGAGTTAAGTATACGGTACTTGTGTCTAATGTGAGGTAAATGACAAAGATTACAAAAGTTTCGCCGCGTAATAGTGACAAAATTAGTGTTTTTGTAAAACTTCTGCATACAGAACGGACGCTCTGCTCCCGTAAAAAGGTCCATACCGACTAAATTCCCAAGCACGGGGTTAACAATTGCCATACCCTCACAACCCCCACTCAACGATTTATCTAGTGTATATATACATATATAGTAATAATATTTTTTTTAGTACGAAAATGGTATGACTGTCGATGATAGAGTCGCATTTGCATGCATATTTCTCCCAGACAACAAGCTAAATGAATATTTAAAAGCATTAACATCAACGCTGACATATGAAGGAAATTTAGATGGGATTCTTCTTACTGGTACTTACTATTGAGTATCCTTTGTAAATATTTACATTAGGTTTATTTTTTATTAGGAAATACCCAGGAAGGTGTACGAATTCTACAAAAATATTTGGATACTGCAGGTGACATACAATCAACAGCGTTGATTGCAGTTAGAGCATTTAGTGCAGAATTACTGCAAGATGTTGGAAAAGATTGGATCAATAGGTAAATTCCTTTTATTAAAACGATGTGTGTGCAGGTTATTCCAGAATTTCTATCAACGCTTCAGGTAGACATGTTTTCCTGGTTTCTGAACAAAAAAAATGCAAAAACATTTTCTCTTAAGCTACTTTCTCGTATGCACTTCAATGTGAAGATCACACAATTAGAGAATTTAATACCCAGATGATGCAAGTAAGAGCTCGGGCGCGCTCCTCTCGTCTGGGATCCGCTTTATTTGCATCTTTAGCATTGCATTAACGAACAGAACTGATATCTTGTCTCTCCTTCGAGTACTTAAGCTGTACACTTAAATAGCTACAAATATTTAAATTTAATGATTCGTCCATAAGTCTAATACAACCCAAAATCAACATATCATTTAAAGCGATGTTAATTTAAACAATCAAAACTAAATGAAAATGCTCTTATGCAAGCTACTAAATGTTTGGTACTTGACGGAGGACATTTTAAGTAAATATTGTAGCAGTAACATTTTCATATTTAATAATCCAGTGGTTTCAATATTTATAGCAGGCTCTGTGGGTTTGTCTTTAATTTAAATACATTTTTAAAAATCTCAAAAACAGAATTTACTTCATTAATGAAATAACTGCGAAAGTGTTGTCAAATTTATTGTACCTCTTCCATTCCATAAGCGAGCTTTAGATCTTATAAAGTTTTATTTTTAGGTTTTCGATTTCAAGGGCATAGAACAAGGTTATTTTAAGCTTTAGTGGAAATTCTGGAACATCTTGTATATTGAGCTCTTTTAAAACTCTAGTTTCACGTTATTTTTATTTAAAATTTCTTTAGTATATTTTAACACTTGCATTCTAATTTCAGCTATCGCAATTTATTAGACTCGTGGCAATTGTGGCATGAACGAGCAATGTTCGACATAATGCTAAGCGCACAGAGACCAAATGACAAACCCCTCCAACAAGTTTATATATCATGTAATTTTTGTGGAAAAAGTATTTCAGCATTTATGCAAGGTCTAACTAGGGGTAGAGGTACATTTCCTAGAATGGGCGGAGCAAATAAAATGAAGGTAAGTGCAAAAATGCATTTTATTTTCTATATTGAACCGTTGCCAAAATCTTGTCAAACAAATAAATCGATAAGAATTTTGAGACAGATTTATAATAGTATGGGTTCCCAGTTTTAAGCGTTGAGAGACCTTTATATTCTAAACTAAGAAGAAAATTGAAAGATAATTAAATTAAATGAAATGAATGCTATACTAGAATCGGTGAATAAATACAGTAGCAACGTCGCAATTGAATAGCATTTTACAATGTATAAACGTTACAAACGTAAGCGATGATTTAATATTTGTAGTAAATACTTAACCTTGAATACTCCTTAAGGCATTTTTCGAAAATGTTTTCTTATATAATGAATAAATATGAATTTATTATATGACTTGAGATTAGTAAAATGCAGATTTAAAAAATGATAATATACTCATTGATATATACACTATTACAGAATTTATTTATTCGTAATAAAATAATTACAAAAAAATTAATATATAAATAAGCAAGCGGGACACATTTTTTTTTGTATACCATGGGCGGGGCTTTAACCCCTAAGAGCAACTCGGTCAGTACCTCGCCTATTGTGCACCCATGTGCTTTTAGTTCACCACCCCTTCAGCAACAAAGTCTATAATCCGCCCGAACGGTAATTTTCCTAACTTGGGTCCGTCAAGCTGAGCATCACCAAGATGAACCTGTCTTCCCCTGTAGACTGCAGGGCAATCGACAAGAAGGTGCACAGGAGTTTGCTCTACTCTCTCGCATTTTCTACATGAAGGAGTTTGCTAGACCCATGCGGTGCATGTGTTTATTCAGTGCGCAGTGTCCAGTTAAGACCGCTGTGAGTGCTCTCAGTTTGCTCCAGCTCATTAGGACTGCCTTACACAGTCTTCCCTCACTTGGATAAATTCCGAGAGATTTACAGTGTCTTAAACCTTCTACACCGTTCCAGTAGGACCGGTGATTGGCGGCGAACTCGGATTTAACGTAGGTCTTAATACTGCCATAGGTACTCCCACACATCGGTTCAGGACCTGAAAATGGTCGTCCACTGGCATCTTTTGCTAGCAAGTTAGCTATTTCGTTCCTTTTGATCCCCAAGTGGCATCTCAGCGTAACGCTGCAATGTTTCGCCAGTTGTTACAGCCTTCTATGGCACCCCAATACCACTTCGGAGTCAAACTTGACAGCTTGTAGCGCCCTAAGAGCGGCTTGGCTGTCCGATACGATTCCGCTTCCAGGTCATGTGCGTAGTCCAGAGAGTTTTCTGCACATGTCTGGATGGCAATTACTTCTGCTTGAGAGATGGAGCAGGAGACCCCTACACTGAAGGCCTCGCAATCCAGTTCTCCCTCTTTCCAAATTCCAATACCTGTGCCATTCGAGGTTTTCGAGGCATCCGCAAACCAGCGAGAAATGCCCCGTCTCGATTTACTTGCACATGTCTTTATTGCTTCGCCGTTGGGAATTATGACATTGTATCCCCCAGCAAAGCTATACACGGGCCGAATTTTGTCGGTCCGCATTGACAGCGGTGCTGTTTGTTCGATGTAGTTGAAGATGCTGATGTGGTCCCCGAACTTGCCAGAGAATACCTTGCACCCACTACATTTGACTCTGTACGCTCCTAGGGTTGCTTCTAACCTCAGCACCAGCTGCAGTGGCGAAAGCCCAAGAATGGTCTCCATCGCAGCCGAGACATTAATATAATTTGAATATATTACAATTTCGTCAAAACCTATAAAAATATATTCATACACGACATGTACTAAAAGAACCACTTCATTCCAGACAAAACATCATCTTAATGCTGATCTCGCAATTGTCAGTGGTATTCATCAAACCGTTTTTTACTTGTAAACAATAAAACAACTTAACTAATAACTAATGAAGCTAGATTACCCTAATATAAGCGAGACCGCCAATCAACCAATGAAAGACCTTATTTGTTGCTACTGCATCGGTTGACCGCGTCTGGTATAAAGTATAGTAACTTTGATGTTAACTAAATGTAAATAATGCTATAAATACTATATTTTCTGACAGTTCTTTTACACCATTTCAAAAGAATCCTCTTAAAGGTATTCAATTACAATTGAAATATCCCGAAAAGTGGTCATCTTCAAATTAATCGTATTGTAGATAACTTTGCGTAATATTAATTTAGAATATTGTTATTTAGATGTCATCATGTCCAAATTGTAGAAAACCATTACCAAGATGTGCAATTTGCTTAATGCACATGGGTACAACGACTGGAGATCAGTGTACCAGTGATGGTGGGAGTATGAAACTAATCGACTTCTCTCATTGGTTCACATGGTGTCAGACTTGCAGACATGGCGGACATGCATCGCACATGATTCACTGGTTTAAGTATGTATACTCATATCATCACGAGCTACGATAACCGAATATTAGGCAGATTTCTGAACCGTTCTGAAATTGCCTTTAGCGAGACTATGGCAATCTATTATCCAAAAAGATATTTTTAATTTTTTGGCACTTTTGACTAAACTCATGTGAACTGTCTTATTTCAAAGAGAATAGTCTGTTTATTACGAACTTGTTGAATACAACTATACCAATTTCGAAATTTTTAATAAATGATCTTAGGTATAGAATTTGCTATTTTTTTCATTTTAGTACACCATGCTTTTCTTCCAATTTGACATGTAGGCTAAAAGTACACTTTACACTATTTAATTACCTATCTAGTATGAGTAGATATCTTTTATATGCGCATACATGCTTTAGCATAGAAGTCCTTATTTTTTCAGTTCACAAGATTGAATTATGCAGTACTAAATACATGACTATCAGACATGAATCTAACGATCTTGCAAACTCTAGTAATGGATGAAATAAAAATTCAAAAATCTGTCATGTGCAAAATACTTCATTTAGAATAAGGAAGTTCATATTTTGTTTTAATAAAAAAACATACAAAACTTTAAAAACAATACTTCTAGTACTTTCAGAAATACGTCTAACCAGTAGTCGGTGTTAAATGACAATAAATTTCAGAAACTAAAATGTTTATATTAATGGTTTTTCAGAGAACACTCGGAATGTCCTGTTACAGCGTGCCAATGTCGATGTTTTTCGATTGATGTTGTTTAAAAATTAGATTACGTGAAGATGTACCATTTATGAAGTATTGTGATATATTCTTAATGATTTTGTATGCATACATGTAATTTTCTATTCAAATATACAATATAAAATATACGAAAATACTATTCATGAAGTGGGGAAAATAGGAATTAGCGCTTAGAGTAGAATAAGGAGTATACACAGTGAATCGGTTTTTCATAATTTGAATGTATTGATAGTTACATATTCATGCAAATAACATTAATAAACAATAAAACACATATAAAAAACAATGTAAAATATACTTCTAACTTATATAATATGCATATAGTTGAACAAATATGTAAAATTTGTTTACGTCGATGTACTTATTTGGCTGTGAAAGAGAATTAGCATTATATAGTCAAAGAACTTCACCATACACCTCTTAAAAATTCATATGGCTTAAAAATCAATCTAACAAAGTGTTAACGAAAAACATTTGTTTACACTCATCACAGATAAAAATATACACCTGATTAAAACATTCGATTGCATCGTTATTTGCTTTGGGATTTAAGAGATTTCGTTCTGTTAAATGTACATACGTCTGGGTTTCCACCCGGTGACCATTTTGGTGTTTTGATTTTGTACATCAAATTCCTCATTCGAGTGATAATTCTATTTAAACCATTTAAACATGAGCAAACTTTGGTCCGTTGTGCAAAATGTATATATGTACGTTATATTTTAATCTTTGGCGTTCATTTGCATCTATAACTATATGCAACTTTAAAACAGAAAAGAAAGCAATATTCTATTGGATAAACCGAGTTAAAACAAAGGTAAAGTTGAAACATTTCCTAGATTAATCATAAAAAATTACATCAGTAAAGCCGACCCGCCACTAACCTTGGTGCTCATCCACTTCAGTTTGGCAGCAGCTACGATCCAATACGGTTGCTTACTGCTTAGGTGTCCGACTTTAAAATGTGTGACAAAATTGACGATCCTGCCAAATGTGGGGTGCGCAGTATTATCCGCTTTTTAAACGCGTAAAAAGTCCGACCCATCAAAATTTATAGACAGATAATTGAGGTTCACGGTAAAGTGATGAACGAAACGTCAGTTCGGAGGTGATGTATCACCTTTAATGGCGGACGGAAGAATGTTCACGATGAAGATCGCTTGGGCCGGCCCTCACTGGTGACTGATGGACTCAAAGCTAGGATTGAAAAAAAAAATCCAAGAAAATAGACCCTTCACAATTAGTGAACTACATTCATTGATCATGAACTTAAAGAAGCCGTTAATCAGTGGTTTAACAACTTGACGGCTACTGAGTATGCAAGGTGCTGAATTTGAACGGTGGAAAAGCGCAGAGCAGCAGCTTAGGTACCTAATTTTATATAAATTACAGTTTCGTTTCATTATATGTAATAAAAATGTCTACAAAAAAAAACGTTTTTTTTTACTTTCTGAACGGTTGTTGTATATCCAGTGTGAATATTTTTTGTATATTTAATGGATGCATTGTGCTGTATGAGAAGCAAATTTAATTAGAGCGATATTTAAAAACCATATAACATTGAATGCCATGGTAGACACTGGCGTCAGTTCGCTTATTTTGCCTTGACCGTCACGGCAGATACTGGAATCTATTATCCGTTTGTAAAGCGTTCTTACTGTATGTTAATTTTGTCCCATAACTATAGGTTTTAATGTAGTGTGTACTCACTAAAAATCTTTGATACATACAAACATTCTATATTATTGAAAGTATGGTAGTGTCCACCCTCTTTGAAATCGAAACAAAATCGATTTTGAACATTAAATACCTATTTTTAATATTTGTTATAATACAAATATATATAAACCAACATCTAGTCTGAAATTAACTTACAAGAATTTGTATCAAAACTACTCTTCAATCTAGCTATAACATAAGTATACTAGGTATCTTCACGGGCCGATCAATAATAGGCATACATAATATATAAGAAGTTATATTCAGCTGCTTTTTTGTATACTTTTTATATTCTCTTCTAAAATATTTCCTTTTCCCACAATTTCATATTTCTCAATATGTACCTATAGTATAATGTATGCAATTTCATGACATTATTTAAGCAATAAATGTGAAATACCTACTAATTCAACATCTGTAGTATAATGGAAATTGTAGGTCACCTATATTTCTTTAGATGGTAGTAACATAAGCAATGCAATAAATAATAATTATATAGCATTGCTAGATGGATGTGAAAATATTTTGCATTTTTTGTTTTGCCGCTACTTTGAAGAATATTCACTATTCTTTTGTAATCTTTGTTATTAATTAAAAGAACTATTAGATACAAATTAACCATATTACTACTAATATTACTTTGCGCCTCTCCGTGGAAAATATTCGCGAGTTACCACTGTTGATGATATTACATTACAACGTATTGAACCCCATCCATTCTTGCAAACAATAAGGTTCTCAGAGTCGGTGCTAGATCCATGGGCATATAGAGAGGTACATGAACATGGTAATGTCGAACGAAATGAAGCGATTTGATTGTTCAGTTTCCCCCTCTACAGGTACAAAATATCATCCATCTCTTTACACGTCCATGGGTTATCACCAGTTTGGCAAACCCTAGAAACCGTACAATGTTAAAGCTAAGTTTGCTAGTGTACTCGTCCTCAGAGCTGCGGTAAACACCAGTTCGTTTTTTTTTTTTCTTAGAAACATGATAAAATGCATATTTTATGTGTTTTAGTTCATGAAACGATTAATAAGCACCTTTTAAAATTACAATAAATTGTTGAATTTAATTTCATAGCTTAACATTATAAATAAATGTCAAGATTTACATTTTGTCATTGCTCATATTGGCCGCCTTTGATACGATTCTGAAAATTGAATTTCTTTTGGTTGTTATACACGATTATTATCTAGTACTAACCAGTTTTCAAGACGTATTGGATTAAAATGCACATCCTCAAAAATCATGAAAGTTTAAAACTATATACATATAAACAAAATTCGTTTTACAAATCTACTGTAATATATGTTAATGGTTTTATATGAAATGATTAGAATGCAAAATACAGGAAGTGTAAGAATCTAACCACTACTAAATATACATAACAAACAAGGAAATCAGATAGTAAAAACTAACTTGGAGGCAAGGTTATTCGATAAACACTAAAAAAATACTATAAGGCACATGCTCTAGCAAGGTTCTTTTGTGAAAGTTAGCTTGACAATGCAAAATTTGTTATATTTATATGGAGCATAGCAATATACATTACGCCTCAGTCTAAACTCAATAGAGCAATAGAATAATCCTTAAGAACATTGATGTACAAATTTTAGCATCAATAGTAAAATAAAAATTAAGATATCTAAAATATAATATTGCGAATACGTGCATAATTCAATTACCAGCAATACTTTTGAGACAAATAACCACAATGATTTAACAGGTCTTGTCATTAATACATATAGAACAATACTGGATAAAGTTACAAGTTATTACATACAGACTAATTAAAAATATCTTTTGCAATTGGAGTTAAATAATTAGTATTTTACATCCATTAACTGAGGTGACATTCGCATAAGGCTGGCACGGTTGCAAATGCAATAGGGATAGGATCAAATTAGGGATTGCAAAATATCAATTGTTTGTTGCGGTTCTATTTGATTTTGTCGTATATCTTTTTCTCTTTTTTTGCTATTCATTTTAGCACAAATATTACAAAATTGTATATAAATTACTGAACATAATTTGAATGATATTTATGTAAATCTTATCTTCGAATTGTATTAAACTGCACATATTACACTTCAAAAATCAACTATTATTGTCTATTTTTCCTTTTATAAAAACCTTTTGTTACAGTACTGTATCAAATTAAAGGTTCATCCATTAGAAAATTACTTTCATATTTATATTTCTTTTATTTGTCAATATTGTAAATACTGATCTGTACAAATTAGATCACTTAATATAAAACTTATAAATGGTTAAAAAAGCGAGCACATGTATCCTTAATATGCTTCCCGGACATTTTCGGTGTGCATACTTGGTTAATAAGATATAATACAATTGTTTCATAAACATTTACCAAAAAAAGGGGATACAAAAACCTGCAGTCAATATTTCGTTTTTTTTTTTTTTTAGAGTAGAACACATTTACCAAGCTTTTGTAGTTTCTTCTTTTTTCTCTTATCATTCTCGCCTTGGGGTTGGTTGCGAATTATGCGGACAACCTGATAAGTACATTTATATAAACTTGTATTAACATACTCAATAACTACACACCTTCCATGTATATGGGGACGACTATAAAATTGACGTTTTCTTTTATTTGAATTGAAATATAGAGTTCGTTTGCAATAATATTTATTAGTAGATATTTGACATCATTGAAAAAGAAACAGAAAATATTAATTTAAAGTGATTTCATATCAATATACCCACCTCTTAGCATTCTTCTAATCAGAGACTGCAGATAATCATCTGTAATTTCAGCCCATACTACCTGCAGATTTTGCCAAAGATCTCGTTCGCTATTAACTCCTCTTTTTCGAATTCTTCGTTCCAATTCATTCCTTGGTAGTTCTGTTAGTGATAAATCTGGAGATTGGCGTGGCCAAATACACCATATAGACGAGGTGAATGTTTGGGATCGTTCCCTTTTTGGAAGATAAAGTTTTGGCCATATAATCTTTCCCCACTTGGCACAGCAAGATTCTGAGATAACCTTCCTTATGTAGGATCCTCTCTATTTTATTATTTATCAAATCGCTTACAGCTGTACCACCACAATAACTCCAAACCATTGCACTACTTCCCACCATATTTCACAGTAGAAACCATACATTGGTCACTCACTCTTTCTCTAGTCTTCTGCCTCACAAATGATCGACGTTTTGAACCAAAAGTTTGGAATTTGGATGCTTCTGTCCATAATACACTATGCTATTCCTCAGAGGTCGTATCCTTGTGTTAGATGGCCATTTTATAGTTATTCTTCTTCTTAGCCCTGCTGTGAAAAGTCTCTGCTTAGTTATTGTGTGAGATATTGATATTCTTGAAGTATTGAGGTGTTGAGTGATATCTGGCGCTGTGAAAAACCTATTTCGTTTCGAAGATATTATAATAAGCTGATCCTCAGCGATTGGCATTGCTTTCGCTCTGACCGTTTTCTATTGCGACGTGAATTTGTTTCCTGCATTCTCTTAAGAGTCATAAATACTGTTTCTTGATACCTTTACCTTTTTAGCGATTTGTTATTGAATACCCTTCATCACGTAATATAATGGCTGAACGTTTTCCAATTGATATTTCGTGTCGTTTTCACTACGATCTTACTGCACGATAACAAATATTAAACAGACGCTTTATTCGAATTACTTGCATACATTTCGAATGTTTTTATAATTTACTTCTTGGAATCGTTTCGTCTTACATTACAAACAATTCCTTCCTAGAATTTATCTGAATCTGATTACAGCAGGGATTAATACTGTTCCAAATATTGTAGAATTTAAAATAAGACAGGTGCCGTAAAATGCATATTAGTTTTAAAATGTGCTATATTAAGGCATTGTTTGCGTAAACTGCGATATAACTATCAATGTACAATTGAAATATAATGCAGGATGTTAAGATATTAGTATTAATATTTCTGTGTATTTGTTTTTCACAGTCGTTCCTATATATATGGACGGCAGTGTATATGTAATATGAAAATATACCTCGTGAAATGTAGCATCGATGTTTAATGGTGGATCTTTAGCACTCGTTTCAATGTATGGTATACCCAATTTATGTGCCAATTCACGACCTTGCTCTTCAGTTACTTTCCTCAAGTGGACCAAATCTACTTTGTTGGCCACTAGTAGCATTGGGTAGACATCTCTATTAAAATACGTCAAAAAATTCATCTCTCACAAAAAAAATCTACATAGGCAGTTAATAAATATAAAAATTCGACAGAAATAAACTCTAAGAAGGAGCATATTTTGTATATTTCACTTCATATATATTCGCGACTTATTAAATGTTCCTTTTACATTATATCGTAATCTTGTAGTTTGATTATAAATTGATATTTCCAACAATGCAACAAACATATGCTTAGTAGTATATTCTTGATATAAAAATTACAAACACAAGGTAATGACAGAAATTAATCAAAAGTTATATACTTACCTGTCTTTGACACGTAATATCTGAGTATGAAAATGTATTATGTTATCATAACTATTTTTGTCTGTAACAGAATATACAAGTAGAAACCCATCACCTTTCCTCATATACTGCTCTCGCATTGCACTGAATTCTTCTTGTCCAGCTGTATCGAGTACTAAAACCGTAGAACATAGATAATGGTCTTTACGATATTATATTTCTATATACCATCTAATATACACCATTGTCCATCCACTTCCACATGCTGCAGATAACTGTCTTCTATAGTTGGATCATAGTCTGTTACAAACAGTTTTTGGAAAAATTGGATGGTAATTGCACTTTTGCCAACACCCCCATCTCCAACTACTACCAGTTTAACCGCTGGTAGATTATCATTCGGCGGTCTCGTCATGATTCCTCTCGTGCTAAATCTTCTGCTTCTGCTACCTATTTTGTTTTGTTTATATAAACTTCATGTATATATACAAAATATTATAGTCCGTCATCAACCGGTATTCCTGAAACTGAATCAAACAAAAAAAATACATTGAGCTATATATCAATAAAACGAAATTATTAATTAAGTATTAATAAAGGATGTCTATTTTTAAACTTACACTAACATAATTTTTACATTTATTTTTGTATTTAAGGGTGTTCAATTGACAGTTCTTGGAAACTTTAAGAGAAGTAAGTTCCACACGATATTATGAAATTGTTTATTTGTTAAAAGATTACATATCTAAGGAAAAAGTAAGTTATGTTGCTTGCAAATATAGTAAAGGTGAACTATATTTCCTTTTTTAAGTTACTACTATTTACATTAAAATAATCGTATCTTATCATACGAAATAAATAGTATTTATATTATTAATGTATTGTGCATCGGACTGTATTCTCCGAATTTTGAAAATGTTAAAGAAAGTTTGGATTAAAGTAATTAGAGTTCTCATTAATTAAACATATTTTTATAAATTTGGAATTCCGTTTGGTATTCTAGTGAAGGACTTGAAAAAGTTAATATACGCATGAAAGATATATTTATTCTCTACTAAGTCGAATTATTTTTTGTGGAAAGCGTTTCTCAAAAATATATTTTTAAAAATAAAATACAGTAAATATAGAATTGTTATATTAAATATTGACTTTTAAAATAAGATAAAATTGATAGAATAAATTAAATTATTTAGAATAACTAAGTTACTTAATTATTTAGAATAAAATTTACTTGAAGCAATGCAAGGTTTTTGTGTATATATATAAATCATAACTGTCAGTTACACATGATTACCGTCTGGTTACAGTTATACATATTGGTACTATAGAGTGTCACTCTGACTTCGAAGTATTGTCCTTATGGAGATAGCACTAATGGTTGCCAGATTTCATGCAAGGGTTATTTCAAATAATAAGGTGATATGTCATTTTAACAAATTTCATTATGTATTTATTTAAGTTTCTATATAGGTTACCAATATTTACATACGTACGAAAACATATCCATTTCTTTTAAATTTTTAGTGATGCATATTCTGAAACGTAATTTTAATCTACTTAATGCGAGAAAAATAAGTGTATTTATAAGTTATTCGTAGTTTAAAGCTTGAAAGGTAACAGAAATGATAACGAAAACAGATACGTTACTCTATATGCAAAGAACGCCAAAAAAATTGGCAACTCTCCCACTTCTAAAAAAGGATAGCCACATGCGAATATAAGATAATAACGGAGGACCATACTCTGGGTGGTCTATACATACTTTTTGAAGTTTTCGTGTTTTTGACATAACTCTTTTCCTTTTACTTTTACTTAATAGAAAATCGCTAAATAGCTATTATTAGGTTACTCAGTTGCTTTAAATAATTTCAGATTATTAAATTAATGATTTAAGACTTTTTAGTCTAAGGGCCACACTAATTTCTCCAAATTACTAACCAGAAAGTTTGTAACATACTATTGTTTTGAATTACGCGCAAATTTCAAAGCACGTCATGGTATAGATAACACTGTATAGAAGTTGTACAGAGCCATCTTGTGAGGAATAGTGGGCTAGATTGGTGTTGCTCGCGGCACGGTGTTAGCCCGCAGAACGTAAGCTGTATGGTAACAAAATACATTTTTGTGAGAAAAAATTAAGTTATTTTTTTAATGAAGAAATAAGAATTAATGAACATCAAATTTTCCATTTATTATTCTTTAACATAAGCTACAAGCTGTAATGCTATAAATACAGCGAAACTTGTTACCGACCTGTAAGAATGTTGCTCATCTTTAAGTACACAATTTGGTAAATTTATACTTGGTCCACTACTTTATTATGTACCCACTTAATTTAGCTATTCATTGACAGATGTTGCTTCCTCTTGTTAATATGTTGTAAATAGAATACATATAGAAACAGTTTGATAAACTTTTATTTATATTACTCTATAATATATTAGTGTTCCTCTGCATTGTTGATAGTAAGTTTACGTGTATAGAAATTATACCGTCATCTTAGCGCACCACACTTAGATGTGCTTAGGTAATTTATCAACTTATATTTTAATCGAGCATGACTATTAATAATCCGACCTAAAAAAATTAAGTATTATGTAACATGCGTCCTACATTACAATGTGTATATTGGAAGCACATCTCACGTCAGCTATGACATCACACTACAGTTACAATAACGTATTAGACAATAATATTCCAAATGTTAATTTTCTGTTTAGATTTATAAAATCTATTGTAAAACGAAAGCTATAAATATATTAAGGTATATTTTTTTGGTATTTACTATTATATTCTAATATTTCTCGGCAATCAATAATTGTTTAATGCAGAAAACAATATTTGTTGCCAAATCTTCTAACAACGGTTTAATTTCAAAATATTGCGCGGTGCCTGGAATTTCGTCGTCATGGTTACGGCGAATGCGTGTATTGGGTAGTTTATAGTTCGTAGGGGTTCTTCACCGTAATCAATATAAGTTTGGTATGTTGAAGGGTTTGTATTCAATACGCAAGCGTGGCGGTTTAATTCTTGGATTCATGATAACAATACAAATTCGTTCGCCATGCGTTTCAGCGAGCGTATGCCGCGAATAGGGCCGTAAATGTAAATTAGAAAGTGGTAGTAAGCGGACACACGTAAGGTGGCTTTTAGTGGGAAGTGTTTCAAGTCTCAATGAGGCAATGTCATTTGTTACAGTTAAATGATATAGCCGGAAATTATAAGAATTGTAAGTTTTCGTATGTTTATGTTTTGAAAATAATTATCAATAGTACCTAATGTAGCTAGGCGATCTTCGTATTTATTTCCTTTTGCTATTCCTTTGTTTAGTTCCTTATTTGTTAGTGAAGTACATTTTTGTTCGAATATACTATAATTTAATTTGTTTTTGATTTGCTCAAATTTTATACAATTACCTTGAAAAATATTGTAATTTTTTATATGGTTCCTTTTCAACGATATGTACCTATCACTTGCTTTACCTGTTACATACTCATACCTTTTTCAATACAATTATTACATACGGATATACGTACGTAACTTTATTGCTAATTGTATTCAATCACGTTTCGTCTACTATAACAGGTTTACTTCAGTACTTTACGAATGATGGAGTAATATACACTTATATGCATCTCCAATAGGTATACTGCAAAATAGAATAGACAGGGTCATGATATGTATAAGATACATATCATTATACCTGGTATCAGTGGTTTTTTCTTTCTACACATAAACTTTGATCAAGAATCGTTCGTTTAACTTGTTGCAGTAATGATATTATTTTTGAGAGGTTTAATTAAAAATTACAGCAGGTAATAAACCTTTAATCCGTTTGATTTATTTGTCAGAAAGGATTATTGTCATCTGCCCAACATCATTTATAATTAATTCAGTGATCTATTTGAAGACTTCCTGAGGATTACTTATTTTTCAAAGGTGTTGAAGAATACTTCTTAAAAAGGAAAATTTTTGTTTAAATGATTAAATATCAAATCATATAGTATTTAATTGAACTAAAAATATATTCATAGTAAGATATTTGATTTAAATAATTGAATAATAATTGAGGTATCAATTTACTTATGTGCAAATGAATTGTGCTGGCAGGTTGTTTTTGATAGTGGAATAGACTGCAATTCCTAATAGTGAAATAGACTGCAATTCCTAATAGTGAAATAGACTACTGTCTCATCACCTCTTTTTGCAATTTTAGAAATATTATTTCACCATATGGTAAAACCACAGTTAATATATATATGTCATAATATTGATTTTTTCATCTTTTACTATTTTTTGATTGGTGATCTTATGGTCTATAGTTTACATATCCGCCCATCTTCAACAAATATTAATGATAGTAATAAGGATTATATTTGTTATATATTACTGTGTAGTAAGATTGATAGCAAAAGGTTTAATTCCATTTAGTTGATGTAGAATTATTTCATTATTTTCAACATCAATTAAATGGTATCTTACAGGACTCCGTTGCATTATTCAAAATTTTGTAATTATTTGAAATAATCACTTTCAAAAAAGAAAACGTTTTCATTGTTTTTGAAGCTTCTAGTTTTTACTAGTTATGATATATTAAAACACTGTTGTATCAATAATATACAAATTTGCTTATTTATTGGTGCTTCATGTTTTACTAGATTCGGGTATATTTATGATGATTGGTATAAGTTTTATTATGTATACAATCTGTAGCATTCTTTCTGCCAATTTTCTCAGTGCACCTTCAGGAATATTGTTCCACTCCCTCTGCAATACCGTCCAGAAATGGGTTTTGGAGGCGTAGAACAAATCATACCTTATACTACTTAAAGCAAAACCACTTATATATTGCATATATGTCTTCTATTAAGAAAAACCATAATTAATTAGTAAAGTTCCATCGGTTAATATGACCTAATGTTCCTAATTTATACAAATGTAAACACGGGATTAGACGTGATAACAAATCATTAGCATTAAATAGTAATGAATAAAGTACTTTTTGCAATCCGTATTTAAATTATGTATTCAAGAGAAAGTAGAGGGTAGACGTGGGTTCGGCAGGAGGAAGCTGTCATGGATGCGGAATACTAGAAACTGGATGGGACTAAATTTTGAAGACCTTATTAGAGCAGCTACAGATCGAGAGACTTTTGATGAGGTGAAGAAGAAGAATAACAGATTTGTAAAAACTTCTTTAATTTATATGGAAAGGTTGCACCCAGGCAAGTGTATACTTGCTAATATCGACTGACAAAGATAAAATCTATAATAGCAAAATACCTAGGTATTTAATTAATTCGACTAATATTATATTCATGGAAAAGTATTGAATCATTGTGTACTTAATTCCCATAATGTTTTATTCTACGGGTAAATATACGACATAAAAATTACTTTTATTCTTTTTCTACTAAATTCTTTCACTATCTCTTGCACGTATATGTTTTACCCGTTCTCTTTTCATTTCACGTGTTGCCGTTTACGTTGCTTTTCTATCAATCGAGCTCTATTGAGTCAATATTGCTACTCAGTTTTATTGTTTCTGATATTTCGTCTGCGCGCTCTTCTCCGTATCGCATTACATAAATATTTGATTGAGTTCATATCGAACTATTGAAGGCATGTATGAAACTGTTTTCTGGCATTAAATATTAACCACTTCTGTACCTACTGCTTATCACGTTACTAAAAGATGGAATAAGTGATTCAGTGTAATGAAGTTTTTGAGTATTTACATACATACGTGTTTTTTGTCACTACTAATTATTACCAATAAAATCAACCTCCCAGCATGCTGATGGCACAATACAGAAAGTGTATGCTGCATACATTTAATTGCTTTCGAATGTTGAGTTATTTCTTCAAACTATGATTCTGTTATTTGACACAAGAGCATTTGATTTCGATTCATCGCAGTTTTCAAAAGCGATAAATAGAGAATCATGTGTGTGACCATGAAGCATGGCTATTGTAACGTCCTTGTGTCATTAAAAATTGATAAGTGAGGTATTACTAATAGTATAACCAACTAGCATGTCTTTCTAAAGATTTTACAACACACAATGACACACCTGGGGTTTTGCTATTATAGGTTGTAACTTTGTCATTCGATATTAAGATGTATATGCACTCCCCGGTACTTACTAGGTGCATCCTTTTCCCATAAAAGAAAGAAGTTTCCACAGATTTGCTATTATTAAACTTTAAATAAAAAGTCTTAGTTATCGACACACGCTGAGGTATTTCTGGGAAAAAATTGTAAATTTATTTTTTTTTTTATTTAAAAATTAAGGTATTTAAAACTCCATAGAATCTTTATGGGAGGAAATGAAAGGAAAGTATGTGAATAAGATATTAGGAGCAAGAGACATACGAAAGTAGTAATATTGAGCGGATAGAATTTGACAATTAGAGTTACTAAGAAAATTAACCTTTATTTTGTATATTTCCTTAGAACCATATTTATAAAGACATCTTGTAATAACTAAGTATGCAATGACAGCTTTAATAATACTTCATATGCATTTTTTCATGGATGAAATATTAGGCAAATGTAAACTGAAAGTATAGGGGATGTTTTAGGAAAGAAAGCATATACTTCAACTATACATAGTCAGCGACATTTTTATATTTCCATATAAACCATAGTTAATACCAAATTACAATGGCAACTGAAATAGAAAAGAACTGTTTTGTTTTAATAACTGTCTGACAAATACGCGGCACCTTTAGAACTAATCTCACCAATATCGATTCGTTCATAGCATTCCATACTTCCTGTAGAACATTCCATTTTCCAAGTGATCCCACAAGAGCTCAGTGGGGGCTCAATCATTAAGGATAGAACTCATTGAGAAGATTTGTCTTCAAAATAAGCTTCAATCGCTTTTGCGATGTGTTTGGGGTTATAACTTTACTGATAAATGAACCCCTCCCCAATTAATTCACATCCAGTTAGCATCGCATCGTTTTCTAGGATTCTCAAATACACCTATTTTGTCATTCTTTCATCTATTTTAACTAATCCCAATCTTTCCGCCTCCAAAGCTACCCCACGCCATGATGTTTCCTTCTCCATGTTTCGCTGTTTTTGAAATACCCTCATATAACATTCTTTCTCCAGGACAACGACGATCAAATATGCGACGTCTACTTCCGAATAATTCGAATTGCGATTCGTCCGTCCATAACATATTTTTTCCCGTCATTTACACTCCAGTTTTTTCCAGCTTTTGTCCAATTTAGTCTTTTTCGTTTGTGTATAGAACCTAACTGGATTTTTTTAGGGCTATACAATTCCTCAGACCGGCTATTATTAATCTCCGTTTTACTATCGACACACTTACTGACTGAAGGGGTTGTAAATTGAACTTTTCCGTAATTTGCGGTGTGTAGTAAGGCGCGCTTAGGGGAATTATTTGGATGGATTGGTCATTTCGTTTCGTCGTTGATTTGAGCCTTCCACGTCGCTTTCTACTCTAGAATCTACCGAGCTCTTCCTTTCTTTTGATTGTCCTACTCATACAACACTCAGAAATATTTAATTGTCGAGCAATTTCTGTATTTGGAACATTTGTTTCGTGTAAAATGAATATTCTGGAGCGGATTTCATTATCCAATTTCCTCGTTTTTGGCATACCTTTGATCAAATAAAGTAGCAATATGAAATAGGGTCTTTCTAATGCAATAACACCCGTCTCCAGTATCTCGGCAGTATACTGGATGTATACTGAATGTATAATTTATTATATGGTAGGTGGATTATTCAATACCTCCCCCAAATTCTATTTCATAACCATCACCAATTTCTTATTACTAACGTGTTATTTGTTTATTGCCATCATAAAATTTAATACAGGAAAACATTGTTATCGAATTTTGTAAATAAGTCTTGTTGTTTTGAATACATACTATCGACATTAGTAAATGTTATTCTAGTGTGAGTTTCCCTAAATATTTTTAAAATAGTTTCAAGTATAGCACATTAGGTGCGATCAAATTTATGAACAGTAGTGTACATATACCTATACATACATCTACTGAAGGTTTTATTACGGTGCTATTTTTTAATTTAAAATATATAAAACATGTAAATGAAATCACGACATGTGAATTGAATTGTTTTTCAATTTCTTATTAACAAAAGCAGAAATATAAGTTTCCCACGTTGAAAGCTGTTTCCATTTACATAGAGATGAGTATAATGCTAAAAAATATTTTGTATTTACAAAACCTAGTTGAAATATTATTAAATCGATATTATGAAATACCTTTTTAAAATAACGTAGCAGTGATACAAAGGGTTTCAAGGTTAACTTTCCACTCCATACAGAGTGCAAATAGCATACTTTGCGAGGGTTTCGTTAATTTGTATAAGCATGCTATAACACGCTTGTGTGTATGGTAGTGGTAAACCAATAGCTTGCGTATAACGTTATTATAAAGAAATTAATATATCAGAAAATAATGTTATTTCGATAATGACCGGATGCGCGGATACTACACATTACGTCTTAACCTATTATTCTAAATTTGTAGGATTGACAAGAAGCTGGCGTCGTCCTAGATCCCTTGAGAGATGTGGACCGCCGTGGCGCCTTGCGACGTCGAATGTTCGGCGCCATCCTCAAGATCTAAACACAGTGCGACACTGATCGGCGATCATGTGTATCTTCTTGGTGGGAGGAACGGGAATCTTCCGCTCAAGGACTTCTGGAAGTATAATTTGGGTTAGTAGTAGAGAAAGTCCTTTCGCAATCGACTTGCTTTGCTTTCGACAGTCTTTACAACTGTTTTCATACACCCTCATGATTTGTATACAAAAAAGAATTGGAGGAATATTAAATTTTATTTTTATTTTCTTTTTTAGAACAGTATTAATAAAAAGCTGTTCTTAATGCAAAGCAAATTTAATTGAATCAACATGATGTAATATTTGAGAGTCATTAAACGCTATAAAAGGCCTATAAGCGCTATAAAGGACCCCCTTTCCTATGGCGGTAGTAAATTGCCAAATGACATTACACTATGAAACACGCACCTATAAATTATTTAAGCGGTACTGCCATTAAAATTTGCAAGATATACAATGATTATTTAAGTGATCTTTGTTAAAGTATAAATTTATACGACCTGCATTTGTTTGAAGTTATAAATCTATGTTATTTACTAATTAATTACACCGTTTGCGTTACGTTACGTATATTCGGAAATTTACAATCAATAAAATATGAAAATTTTATTATACACTAATGCCATATTAAATTATTTCGGTTTTCAA
The DNA here is from genome assembly GCA_023509865.1 of Trypoxylus dichotomus. Classification (NCBI taxonomy): domain Eukaryota; kingdom Metazoa; phylum Arthropoda; class Insecta; order Coleoptera; family Scarabaeidae; genus Trypoxylus; species Trypoxylus dichotomus. The sequence goes on from CM042078.1 coordinate 42,860,085, forward strand.
ACGTTTTATTGACGTTTGCAATGATTACTTGCAAATGACTATTGTTGCAGGATTGTCAACCTATTATCATACAGAGAAGCATTTACTTGAAACACGTCTATCTTTCTTCGCAGAAGTATATTAACACATGGGCTGAAAAGTCCCGGGCCTAACAAAGAAAACACGGTTTTTTTGGTTCAAAATTAGCTTTATTCATCAACGTAATCTCCATCAAGAGCAACGCAATCATTCCAGCGACGCTCTAACATCTCAATACCACTTTTGTAGAACGATTTATCTTTTGCCTCAAAATAGGCCTCAGTTTCAGCGATAACCTCTTCATTCGTGCGAAATTTCTTACCGGCGAGCATTTTTTTGAGGTCTGCGTGGATGTGGGAGCAATTCGAAGTTCAATTCATGTCATTTTGCCATTTTTTTCTTTGCCATATGCGGTCGTTTCTTTGTAATTTCGGCCTTCAAACGCTCCATTAACGCTATATAATATTCACTGTTGATGGTATTTCCTTTCTCAAGATAGTCGATGAATTTTACACCACGCACATCCCAAAATACCGAAGCCATAACCTTTCCAGCCGATTGTTGTGCTTTCGGGCGCTTTGAACGAGGTTCACCAGTTGCTGTCCACTCAGATGACGATTGTTTTGATTCCGGAGTGAAGTGATGAATCCATGTTTCATCCATTGTCACATATCGACGCAAAAATTCCGGTTTGTTACGTTTAAACATGGCCAAACACTGCTCAGAATCATCAACACGTTCTTGTTTTTGGTCAACAGTGAGCAAACGCGGCACCCACTTTGAACAGAGCTTTCTCATAGCCAAATGCTCATGCAATATAAAGCCAATACGTTCTTTTGATATCTTTACGATGTCAGCTAACTCACGCAACTTCACTTTTCGATCATTCAAAACGACTTTGTGGATTTTTTTGATGTTTTCTGGTGTTACCGCCTCATTTGGACGTCCACTGAGTTCTACGACCACGTTTGAAGTCATCAAACCAACGTTTTATTGTTGTTTCTGATGGAGCGGAGTCCACATAACACTTTTCAAACCATTGCTTCGCTTGAACGGTATTTTTTCCCATCAAGAAGCAGTGTAAAATTAAAACACGAAATTGTTTTTGATCCATTGTTTTGGAAATAACAAAAGTAGCGTGACTCTTAGCACAATAACTCACAAACTAATGAATAGAATATCATGAAATTTCAACAGCTGTCTTTTGAAGGTTAGTACTAACTGAGAGAAAGGTGACTGCGATAAAACTAGCGTCATCTATGTCTTCGTCAATTAAATCTAACTTTATTAATTTTAGAAGATGCATACACTAGCGGCTATAAGTGTTTACCCACCTATCAAAATATTTGTATTATTAAACTGTAAGTACAAAGATTTGTGACCATTTTAGAAATTTCTCTTTCACAATTTTTTTCCCTTTTGAGCGTTCAGTTTATGAATAGGAAGTGAATGTGCTTTTGAATTCCCATTTCGTGTGTGAATTTTATATTTTACAGGAAATATTGGAAAAATAAAAACAAAATTAACCAGTTTTGCTAATTTAGCAGTTTAATTTCAAATTACGAAAAATGTACGATGACCTTTAAAGACACATGCACAATATTTATATTGTTTAGGCAAAACTGAACGATTAGCATTTCATATTCAACATATGCATATTTATTGCGCGTAATATTATTGTAAACAAATTTATTATTGTCATCAAGTATTCGTAGAATTAGTATTTCATTAAGTATGTTTTAAATTTTAGAATTAGTAGAAATCCCGGCAATGTTATTTAACTACTTAGCATTCATTGGCAAATTATCCTCATTCACATTTAAGGTATTATTACTGCGGTTTCTAAATACGATTATAACATTATCGGTAATTATTTAGAATGTTCATTATTGCAAGGGCACTCAGGTATTCCTGTAATTACCTATAAAGCAAACCGAGGGTTATTTAAACCAAAAACAACACAATTTGAATTGAGTGTAACTAGTATCTTCAAAAGAACAAGACCTAGTTCTCTACATACAGTTTAGAAGTGAATGGAGTTTCAACTTGTCAAGAGCAGGTTAACTTCTATTCATTTATTTAGAGTTTCAACTTACCAAGGGCAAGTTCATTTATTAAGAGTAAAATAGTGAGTTTCAATTCGTCATTGAGCGGTTTAACTCGTCACTCAGTGTATCAAGTGTACTTTGTAACTACTGTAAATATAGTGTATATATTGTATTTACTAGTTTTATTAACGTGTTACAAAGAAAAACATAACTTCTTCAAACCAGGAGGGGTTCAAACATATATGTATTATCAGAAAGTACTACATATATTAAAAAATACCTTTAACACTATGTAAAGTAACATTTATCTAATCTCTATATTATACAATACTCAAAATGAAAAATAAATTTATCTATAATTTTACGATATATTTCAGCTTGTGTAATGTGTCACTAAGATTTTGTCTATTTCGTATTAGGTCACTTACAACTATATTTAACTGCCTATCTAATTCGCAGTATTTTTTTGCTCTTTCTGGGTTAGTTATGCACACAGAATTTTGCCGGAAAACACTATTATAATAGTGCATTTCTTCCTGAAGAACTTTCATTAATTCAAATATATTGGGATGTTTTTCCAATCCGTCTGTTGAGTCTGTTATGCCATCCTTCTACAGAATTCCGATGACGTTCTCCATCGCAGGCCCATATTCGGGGAGAATTATCAATCCATTGGTCAACAAAATAATCATTACCGTGTGTAACTTTCTCTTCTGACAGATGAGCTAATGTAGCACACTTCCTTAGTCTTGTACTTTACGCCAAAGGGCTTGATTAAAACGAAAGTTACATCCTTTGAGAACTGTAGTCGGAAAAACTTCTTCTAAAGCATTCATTGTGATAACTTCAAAATCAAAAATACATTTTTTTGGTAATAAAATCTTGATTTCATCCTTTAATAAGAAGGAAAATCGTTTACACGTCGCCTCTTTTTTGTCGTGTAGCAGGGCATATGCGACAGGAATGATGTTTGTTCTTTCTCCTGTACTAGCAACATCTACATGAACTATATATTACTTGACAAAATAGTGAACTACAGCTTTTAAAAGTCCTAAAGAATAAGAAGTAAGAACCTCCTGTTTATAAATTACCGCCCATTGCAAATGCAAGAATCCTGTCTTCTACACCATCGTCAATTGTTGTTTTTCGGAAGCAAGCTAATACCTAGCGATTTGTGTCGCTCATTATACAGTGCATGTCTCACTGTTGTAGATTGTGGAATATTTGTAGCGAAATCCAAACTTCTGTCCTTAGCAACCATAATCTCTTGTTAATATATTGGCGATACTGGTGTCACTTATTCCCTTTAAAACGTTTAAAACTAGTGAACTAAATAAATAATGAGTTCGCATAATGTTATGTTACTGTAATTCTATCGCATTAACATATTTAATGTTGTTTCCCCATTAAATTTGTGAGTGTTCTTAAGAATTCACGAAAATATTTCTGCTTTATACTATAAGAATGATCAAATGCTATTTGCATATTTTTTCCCCAAAAATGTTTTTTTCCTCATTTACGCAATGCGTTGCCTAGGTTTAATCACAAAAGCACTTAATCCAAACGCGAAATGCATTCGTCGGCGTTGAACTGTTTCCCCTAGCTGCACCATTAATATTCCTAAACGCAGTGCTCTCCCTAGCCCATTGTTTTTTTACTGACACCCTGGCATATGTAACAGTTCTGTTGGAATGGATTGGAAATTGGTCCTTTTGTTACCTAAATCACAATTCGTTAGGGTTGGTTGTGTACTTGATCAGAAGTGCCATTATGCTGTATTAATAGCTAGGGGTCGCTCGCACGTCAATACATAAAAGGGTTAAACGTTTTCACATGCAGAAAGAATCTGGGACCTATGGTAAGCGCTGTTTATCGGATACATTTATAAGAAACCGCGCTATATGTTGTGCTCAGTCCGAACACATGAATGAGTATTTTCCAGCTTTGACAATTTATACAGCTTATGTAAAATAAAACGACATTAACAATAGACATTTGAAACATATAAGTTTAGTGAAATTTATACTACGTTGAACATGGGCGTGAAATAATCTAGCGAATTTATTATGCCAATTATAAAGTTATAGAAAGCAAGACTATCAGTAAAAAAATAAATTATGTTCATAAATAAGTATGTATATATGCGTAATAAATTCCACATTTACAGGGTTAAATCTGTTACCTAAGAAGCCATAGATTGATAATGGCCCAATTAGGAGTTAAATAAACGTAATTAAGATAAAAATAGTATTCAACTAGTACCTATCCAACCAAGAGATGCACTTGCGCATAGTGTAGATCCACAAATCCATCTAAAAACTTATTTCTGACTGTAAGTCATCTGTTTGTGCTGTATATCCGTTGGCACTGTATACCTAATATGTACATGGGAGCATAATCAATACACAAGTAGTAATAGTATATAGGATATCATAATTTAAAATGTGGGTCACTGTATTTAAATAAATGTATGAATCAGCGTATCCCATTAACATGTAAATAATATTCTAAGTACTGCAAATAACGTTCAAAGAGCCGCAAAATTACAAGATATACGTATACGTCACTGTTATTGCTTTGACATTTTCTTTAAGGCATTTCAATTCACAGCAATTCGATATTCCAAAACATTAACCCACAAACAATTTAGTTCCATTAATTCATTAAGGATTTATCTCCAAAGCAACGAATCTTACTTCTGATCTTTTGTTTTATTCTTTTGGATATTCTATTTGCATCCTTAAGATTCGTTTTTACCTTTGTATAATATTTTAAAAAATTAATTTGTATATCGTGAATCTTTTTAGTCAGCTCTAAGTTCGCAAAAAGGTGCTCAATAGGTATTATGCTGAGGCCTGGAAACAAATCATTGATTATTTTAGTGATATTAATAGAAAGGATTGTTCAAAATCGCAGTTTTTGCTAATGCTATATAATATCTATAGAGAAAAAGTACAAATAAAATTATAAACAATAGAAAGGCATGGTTCGGTTACTATTTTATAACTAACATGAGTAATTACCTAGCGAGTTAAATAACATTAACCGTTTTTTTTTCGAAAATTATGAGATATCACACAAAAATTGAACGTTACTTACTTATTAGCTATATATTGGATATTTCCAAAATGAATAAATTTTCGAAGGTCGTCCAACTGCTATATCTTGACTTGAACCCAACGTCTCTACATCTCCGGTGTAACGTGCTAAACCCTTGAACCACAAGACCATTAATCGATTAACAATGTTGGAAATTGCAAAAAAAATGTCATTTTATCATTACTAATCCCAACGGTTGGTTACTATTGATATTCATATTAATATGGATGTTAGTTTATCTGTGGAAAAACTATGGATGATCTTTGACCAACGATGACTTGGAAACGCTTTAGAAATGTTTTTGGCAACTCCAAAAGTACAGAGGACATAAAAGAGAGGTCCAGAATTTGTAAGATTATATACTAAATGTAAGGCTAAATACGAGGGTTGTTTTTTTCTGATATTCCTTCGTGCGTGTAGTCCGAGCGGTGGGACACGGGGATGCCCAGAAAATGGTTGCGAATCTCCCTCACTATAATATCTGCCACTTGCAACGTAATTACGAGTTGCGTAGTGTAGGTCGATTTCTTCAACCAGAAGGGAATAGTGCAGCTAAAATTCATCGAAAAATATCCGAGTGTACGGCGGAAACTTTATGGCGGATGGTGTTGTGCGTGAATGACGTAGGAAGTTTAAAGAGGGCGAGCCGATGTTCACGATGAAGGGAATAAGGTCGCAAGCTTGTCGCATCAGAAGATATTGTTCAGCAAGTTGACAAAATTGTTCGAGAAAAACGGAGGTTTGCCATCAGCGAGTTGAGTATGGAAGTTCTTGAAGTTTCAAGATCAACTGTGTACATAATTGTAACGAACCGTCTCAACTCACTGGCGACAATATTCTATGCAAAGGGAATTGGAAGGCTCGTCCATAGATATAACAAATGCATCAATCTTGACGGTGATTCAAAAGTAACCATGTTTGTACATAACTTGCTAATAAATTTATTTTGTAAGGTACACAAGGTCTTGTTTTTATGAGCTATCGGAGGTTGAGAAAAAAACAGCCCTCATATAAATAAAAAAATAACATCTATATTGCACAGATGAAGCACAGCAAATAAGTCTAAAGAACACATACCTCATTATCGCTATGAAAGGCTTATTAAAGTGTTGAGAACATAAGGAAACGCGATATAATATTAAATCAGAGAACCGCACAAAAAGATATCTATGCAAAACAATAATACTTGTTAAATCCAGAAGAAAACCCAATCAATATTGTATGTTAAAAGCCAGATATTTTCCTTTCATTATTCATAATATCTGTAGAAATGATGGTAGGATGCGTGTCAAATAATGTTATTTTCTCATAACATTTGGCGTAATATGTTTGACGATGAAAGTCCACGAATTACTGAAACATCCGCGTGTTATAGGTCAATGGACGCGCAACTCCTAAAATTTCCAAAATATTGATTATCTATATGTTTATGTTTAGAAGCTCATTTTATATTATTTCCTTTCGTTTCTGCTAAATTTTGCTTTTTGAGTGTTAGCCCTATGACATGTCGATATGCCAAAAATAGCTAATGAATTTGTGAGGTGCGGGTGTGTATAGTGATGTAAAGAAAATCACTGCGATCTAAGGTAGCTCGTGCAGTTACCAACATCCAAACTTTATCAGAAATAAGGTACTTCTTCATTCTTTTCAGTCAGTTTTGCCAATAAATGTTTATCATTTATTTTAGACTCTAGAGATAGGTCAATTATTTTTTTGGATTCACCGTATATGAAGACAAACTTGCAATGCCTTCATTGATATACTCCATCATAATTCAGTATACAGTTTTTGAAATATACTTAAGTGCTTCCCTATATGCCACGAGAAAGCACTTATGCTATCAATAAATATCTTAGAACAGAGTTAGGTCGATGGTACTCAATAAGACATACAAATATTTAAAGAGAACCATGTATCTGTCAAGATTTTCAGAAAATTTCTCAAAGTTGGTACACTTTAGATCTACGGTATGCAGTGCTGTTACACGTACCTTTAAAATCATCATCTAAAGAAACAATCGTATATTGGGGGCTGGTGGCTCAGTGTCTTGCGTGCTTGGCTATCAGTGTCGAGGTACTGAGATTTTGTTTCTCACGGTTGAGGTTTTCTGTGGTTTTCCTCAATCCATGACGAATGCTAAGAACGAATATCTTAGGACGCGCCATAAACGTAGGCGTAATAATAACTCGTGGCATGCCAATGCTCCCTGCAATTGGCGAAATTAGTTGGAGAATGCGAATGCAGGATTATTGTTCTATTTGAAGAAAGTTCATTTCCGTTTTTGGTTCAATCGAATGTGCCATGAAATTAAAGATTTTTAGAAAATAATCCCTACGTTTAATACCATGAGCCGAAATGTCAAAACGATAGCTTCCTTACTTTCAGAGATGTGTCTAACAGAAGGTCGTTGCGAAAGACTGTATATTTTTACCAACCTTCTGATCGAAGGTACTGGTTTTTAAATGAAAATGTTCTTGTAATAATAATAGGAATAGAAAGGAATTTATTTCTACCTGTGGAATAAGTAAGTACAGAACAGTAACAAATTTAACGAAATTACTTATCACCAGCTAAGGCTTTTGAGAACTGAGCTAATTTACACTTAATGTTTTTAAAGTCATTAGGCACCTTCAAAAATTCCTTTAGAGAATAATACCACTTATGATCTAAATATATGTTTATGTACCATGTAAATTTGTTGTTGTAATTATTAATCAATAAGGTAAATAATAAATACTTTTCAAAACTAAATTTTTATCATCATCCGCATGTTTAAATCTCTAATAATAATAATTTCCAAAAGGAATACTCAGATTTGGTCTCTTGCACTTTAAAGAGTATTTCTACTTAAAATTGCAGAGTAAAAGGAAAATATACGTTGACTTCTGTACAAATTGATCCTTCAAGTTGTAAGTACTTTCTCTCATCCTTTACAGTAACTGGCAAGTGGCAGCAGCTCAAACCAGGCGGAGATAAACTACCCTGTCTCCAAGAACACTCAGCAGTCGCGTACAAGGATAACATATACGTATTTGGCGGTGAAGTGGGATTTTCAGCGGGTAGCGAAACTCCACTGTGGTGTTACGATGTCAAGAACAATAGTTGGAGGAAAATGCGACCTAGAAAAGGTGCGTTATGTTCGGATAAGAGCGTGTACTTAAAGCATAATACCTTTTTTTACAATTACGTGTACGCTTCAGTTTTGTTACGTGCAATATTTGGACGAAAATTATGATTTAGCTTACTTTCTCGCGTCTTAGTTATAGCAATTTTGATTTTCCGAATATGGTAAGATTTCTACACTCGGAGTTAAAAAGAAAAAATACTAAATTTTATAGTAAATAGTCCGCGCTAGGTTATGTTAAGGACTATTTCTTTTAACTACGGGAAAACATTTTAAAATGGTGAACGAGCTATTCAAATTTAGAGCTGTTTTTAGATTCTATTGCCGTGAGAAAGACGAATAAAGTATTATTGTTATATATTAAAGTATTTCCGTTTTGAAATTTAGTCTACGTTATAACTTAAAAGCAAAACTTAAACCTAATCGCCACTCCACCGCCTCCAGAAATATTTTTCTGTTTTCTTCTTTTGTAATGCGAAAGAGTATTCAAAATAGTATACCTTCACAGGGCTTTTTAATCCCTTTATAACATTTTTCTATCAGTAAAAAAGCTGACTACTCATTCGTAATATTTAAATTTCTTTTATTTTTCGCGATGGTAACCCTTTCAGTACATGCGCTCGTAGTGGTTCATGTCACAAAATCAAGCAATCCATTGATGTCAACCAGTGCACTGTAAGTCAATTCCAGACTAATAAAATCAATACATTATAGTATATTGATGTCTACGGTACTTCAGGCAAATGGGCATTAAATAGATTTAAATTATTTAAGGCCATCGTAATAAATTATGGAAATTAATCGATCCTTTTCAATACCTCTTTATTCTCTTTTTATAGGCCTTTAGCTACATGCAATACATTTCTATTTGCATAACAAATGTAGTGCTTGTTGTGAATAATGCTGCAGAATCGAGTGCTTTCCCTGTAGCGTACGGCTAGGTTACTGGGAATATAAAAAATAATGAATGTAATTATTTACTATTTTAGTTTGATTGTCTTTTCGCTGTAGTATTGTGTCATTAGCATGCCTTCCAGTGGTGACTTAGTCATACTCCTACGGCGAAAATATGTTGGTGTATTTGGAAAAAGAGTGTTCTATTGGTACTGGATTTTCAGTTAAACCCTTGTTTATACGCACTATAGGAAACTTTTCCTCAAACAATTTAATGGTCTTGCGGGATGTTGGGCATTTGCAACGTGTTGTTGAAAAGAGAAACAATTGTTTAAGTCAATATTTAACATTCGCGCCACAATTATTCAGTTATTATATTCCTAAAACGTTTGGTATTGATAGTAACGTGATTTCGTTTTCAAAAGTTAGGCACAATTACTCTATGAGCCCACGCACTCTTCCAGCATGTAGAGGCAATTCTTGAATTATTTGAGGATTTCCATTAGTACAAATCCTGCAATTTTTCCTGTTTTCATATCCACTAAACCAGAAATGCATTTCACCAGGAAAAATGATTTTTGAGCAAAAATCTGCTTCCAACTCCTCCAGAAGCCAAGTCACAAAAGTTCGACGTACACCATGACCAACAGGTTTGAATATATAATTCTTCAGGCGAAGATTGCGATGCAGAATTTTCTATTTAGTCATCTGAAAAAGTCAGAGAAATATTTCAACGAAATGATCAGCTGGTTGATTGTCCGTGAATTTGTCGAACTGAACGTGCACTTTAACATAATCAGCTAAAAGCCTACAGAGTATTTTTTGTGGAACAAATGTTGAAATGGAGTTTTGCCGGAGGTACTGGTACATTGTGTAAGTTATCCATCTGCTGAGGATTACTTATACTCACTTGGACCCACTTATAATAAACTGCGGATGCAAAGAATTCCGATTACGTTTATCAACAATTTATTGTTGTATTCACAGTACAGGAAAAGTGCAGAGTTTTAACTGCAAGTGCAACAAGCTAAAGCTTTTAACATTTATGCTTTAATCTAAATCAATTTTCCTTAATATCTTGTTTTGGTATATATAGCGGATCTTATGAAAAATCAAGTTAGTCTTAATTCCGATATAACTGAGAGGCTTTACATAACTTGAATTTTCAGATTTTCTTGTAGTAGTTTTCATTAAACATTTTATGTATATAGTAGCACGTAATAAGCCTTGTAGACTTGAATAGAGGTTATTCGAAGGTGTAATTGTGCAGATATTTAATTTTGTACTTTTTTTATTTATTTGGTTTGTTTTATATTATCTATAAAGCAGAATTTAAAATGTTTTCCTATTTCTAGTTATGCGAATGCATCCTATTATCTATTGTTTCTAGATTTGTTTTTAAAACTATTGTTAGAAAAAGAGATTTAGCGAAAATTAAATCGGAACTATGTGGTGCGTTTCAATAATGTATATTTGTTAGCGTTTCCATAATTCGTTATAGAGAATTACAAGCAAAAATATAGCCCATGTAATCTAATTTACCTCTCTATTATGTATGTAAATAATATTCATGTATTCAAAGCATGGACCGGCAAATCATTACTGCTACCGCATTTCTTAATAGGTGTAAGCACGCCCAAAGGAAGACGAGGTCATACCGCTTTAGTGCACAAAGGAACTATGCTTATTTATGGTGGTTATCAAGATCTGAAGGGATCCTGCGGAGAACTTTGGGCTTATCACTTTGGTAAGATTATAAACTAATTTCGCAGGATTTAACGCTGAATTTTCGGATTACCTATCGCAGCTCCTTGTTTCCGGCTGAGTTGTTAGTATTAAATACTAATTAATTTGTTAGGCGAATTAAATTTCGATAAAAGGGACGCTTAATTTATTAGATTTATGCAATTTAAGTGAGAAAATAATGCTAGTTATGCAGAATTGGAAACTTTTACAAAAAAATATTTGATATGAAACCGTATTTGAAAAAATGGACCGTATATAACGAGAATGACTGTCATAAATTAAGCAATGCTGGAGTAACAAAATTGCTATTATATTTTTTTAAGAACCAGTAAATATTTTAAGTTGATAGAGTCTTGTTTAATAACAAATATTTCCTTACAACAAAAGCTAAACAATTTATTTTTGCATATAGGTAACATACCTATGTGCAAAAATATGTAGTAACAAATAGAGTTGGGATATTTTTTCCGCGTGCTAGGATCTTAACCAGGCTAGAGTACGAAACAACGGACGACCTTGTAACGCATACGTTACTTATATCAGGCATATGTTATGTCTTATAAATTGCTACTGTATGTTGCAGCATGACGGTAAGTTTTCACATTTGTTTCGGAGAGCAACGCATGGCATGCTGAATAGATGTTCTTGTATTTAGAATATATAATTATCGACATAATATTGTTAAAATTATCTTTAGAAACAGGTAAGGAATCTATTCTTACACAAATTTGTCTTAATCTAGTCAAATCGAAATCTTTGTTTATAACACTCTTGAACTTTTGTACAACACGCATATTTTTTGTCACTTGTAGCACATAGCAGTGAGTGTACATTGTTGACAATGATTTCATATTTTTCTATTGAATCAAATAAACCTTTCTAATTGTCGTAATTATCTTTAAATCGGTATTTTCAACTCTTTTCTGGCTTTCTTTAATTGCTGTAGCTTCGTTAGGGTGCAATCGTAAAACTATAGATTTTATTTGTCTGAAATTCTTGCAATAATAAAAAATCGCTTTCAACCAGATTCCCCAACGTGTGAGAATTGGAACAGATGATTCAGGAATATCACAGCACTGCCTGTGGAGTTCTTGATTTCGTTGGGAAGATTTCAAAAACACTTTTTGGTATTTATTGCTACAAGGCATAAAAACATGGACCTTCACGTCACGTATAAACGCTTCTCACAGTCTTCTTTGCGAGAACGGCCTACGCTGCATAATATCGCCACACCATCGCTAACAAATACGAGGGCTAATCAAACATGAAACAGACTTGATTTTAAAACATTTATTAGTACAGTAAATAAAAATTGAATACACCTTATTTTTCTATATAATCTCCTCTTCTATTCACACATTTTTCCACCGTATCGGAAGTTTTCTAATTCCGTCATCAAAGTATGAATGTGGTCGCACGCAATTACGCACGAACATTTCCACACCTTGGTCGTCGTCGGAGTGGTGATCCCCCAGTTATTCTTTGAGTGGCCCAAACATGAGGTAGTCACATGGTGATAGATCGGGTTTTAGGGCGAATCTTCTATTGTTTCCCAATGAATTTTGTCCAACTTTAGTCTCTCGATCACACGAGCATTGCCATGGAGCAGAATCGCGCTTCGAATAGACATGTCTCGCTTTTTTTGTCGATAGGCCAGCTTCACTTCACTAAGCAGTTGGCAGTAGCACGCAGTATTAATTGTACGCCGTTTGTGGAGAAAATCAATGAGTAGTATGCCTCTAGAATCGCGCGAACATTAGCCTCAGTGGCGGTTGTTCGCGGTCAGACCAAATGAAAAATTTTTGTGCCAGTCGTACACTCGGGTCCCTGAAAGCGGTTTTTCAGCGAACTGTACAGTTAGTTGATGCAAAATTTCGACAGATTTTAATTTAATAATAATACGTTGTTCAACACACCTTAGCTTTCAGTTGACATTGTATTTATTCCAGAAGTTACGAAACGGTTGCTTGTCGAATAGATGAAGTCTTAAATCACATGCGACTGTCATGAACAGTAAATCAAACATAAATTGCGTTTTAGTTTACACGTTGTTTTTGTTATTTCGGTGTTGCGCACTCTTCATATGGTATTTACAGTCGCGTTTGTGTCAGCACATCGACAGTTTATTGTAGAATTTACGGCATATTTTAACACCGTTGTAATATAAATCGGAAAATTTATTAATAAACTGTTGTATTGCGTCATCTAACCGTCCCATTTTTCCCATTCTGCACACTTATCCAACTTAATAATTGTACGTCCGCCTTATATAAAGATTGCATTGATGGGGGCTCTGCGTACTTAGTACGAACCTGGCTCGCGGAAAGGCATCCCAACTCTAGGAATAAATAAGCGTACACAATAAACAATTAGAAATGATAAGCGATAGGGGTTATACAATCTCGGATAGTTTTATTGTAGTGTAGAATAGTCATTTGACTGCCGTATAATCGATCCTGTATTTCAGAGACTGAATCTTGGCATTTATTGAGTAGACAACCACTTAAATCCACCTCCGAAAGTCTTCCGCCCCCGCGACATAAGCATTCGGCGGTTATACATGATGACGCTATGTGGATATACGGCGGCATGACAGACCTCCACGAACGTGCCGATTTATGGAGATGGGACATTGTATCCGGTACGTGGACGGGTATAAAGACCAAAATAAATCCGGGACCGCTTCATAGTCACGCCGCGTGCAGATTACCGTCATGCATGCTTGTCTTTGGCGGCGAAAGGGATGGACATCCTACTAACGATTTATGGAAATTTAACTTTAGTAAGTATTGTACGGGTTTGCAATGGATTTATCTTAATGAAATTATTTTTCTAGCCCGCTAAAGATATAATATGTATACACATTCACACATTAGGTCTGCGATCAAAAATTAATGCAGTATCTGTTTGATTTGTCGAAAATCATTTCAATAAGAGATCGAATATACAATGAAAATTGTAGGTTGTCGGATACTTAAAGAAATAGAATCTACGAATCTTAAAACCTTCATAATTAATTTAATTCCTATACACCTATTTTTTTGTAGATTAGATAAGTTTCAAAATTTATGTGTCTTATTTGAGTAAATAAAGGTTTCTGCTCGTCGAAAACAAAACGGTTGTTTACACCTATCATAATTTTTCTTTTCTGTAAAAGTCTATGAAAGAAAAGAAAATATCGAAGAAACCAAAATACACTGAAAAATTATATTATTTATGTTTGCCCCATAGATCCCTTTATTGAAAATCCCACAGTAGTAAAGAATATATTTACCCCAACCCATGGAAAAAATGTGATATAATCACGCTGTTTAAAGAAATAGTAAGAACGGGCAACCTATACGTTAATTCATTTTGTTTGGTTATGTACATTAAAGACCAAAGAACGTTTCCAGAATTTTTAAAACAGAATAACATTTTCAATTACATTTTAAGTTACATCGTGAAATATCGCGCATTTACTTCACTTCATCTTTTATGATTATTTTATCCTCTTCATCATACTGTTATGTTCGTATTTTCAATGAAAAATAAGTTTAAAAAATGATCATGTACTCCATTATACACAAAACATTTCTGTAATATATAATGTGTGATTAATTTTCGAATTTTTTGTCCTATCTTTCGGGCAGCGTTCGAATCATGTGGCGAAAAAAATGCTCATCTTTTGAGGCAGTCACATATTGCATTTTTCTCTAAATATAATTTGAAAATTTTGTTTTAGGTACGGAAGCATGGGAGAAAATTACTATTAATGGGATTAGGCCACAACCTAGGGCAGAAAGTGTAGCTTTTACTGTATCCGAACTACTACTAAACAACAAAACATCTTCTCTGGAAAATAAAGCAATTAGAACTCGTTTAAGGACGTGTACTTCAGCCGATAGAGGCAGTAGGCATTCGTCGTACCTAAACAATCGCGTTAAACCCTATGAACAAACATACGTTTTTAGTCCAACACAAGAGGACTACACAGACGGCAGCGAGCTGTTAGGGGATGGAGCTGCACGTTCCAGCAAAACGAGTTTCTTGCAAGAAATTAGCAAACTTTCTCAAATAAATATCGCTAGAATAAACAATAGATGCAGTTATACAGTGTTAACAGAACGCCATACGGATAGTACGGAAAGTCTACTTAGACAAGCTGCCTTATCACCTGGTATAGACTACGAGGAATATGAATTTTCCACGCCGACTAGGGGTACTATGATTAAGTCGAAATCGGCTTACGTTATAAAAAAGAAATTCAGTAATGATGTATCACCGACTGGCCAGAATGAAAAAGACGGGTCGGTAAAGAAACGCGTAGAATTCGACAATACTACGAAAAAGATTCCCAGGGAACCTATCTCAGTGCCAAATTTTAATTTATTAACTCTTCCAACTCCAGTATTAACGCCAGTAGAAGCAGCTAGGTTAGTGTATTTAGATACCGAAGAAGAAAACTATCATTACGATGACGAATTCGCACTGCCCTACGGTAGTATAACTCAAGTGAAAACATCTAATATCGACTATAAAGAGAACAAAACTGTTAAGCGGGGCGATAGCTATAATTCGCATTTAGCATATGCTGATAATCCTCTCTATCAGCACATGATAAATTCAAGTTCTACAAGATTCGCTAGTTTTGCGGTACCGGAAAGTTTCGACGAAACGGTTTCGTCAACGTCGGATTATTTCAGTATAGATACTGTCAATAGATTATCGTCAGCTAGCAATTCCAGTATAAAAATGAACAACATTCAGGAGGAGAAGAACAAAGCTAAAAGTAACGACGGCGTCTTCGGCTTTAGCAATCCAAATTATTTAGGTCCCGATATCAAAAGCTATTTAGAAAAAGAAAAGGGCAGAAAAGAATTTTCGAAAACCATAAATAATTTAACCAATGAGGAAGCTAACAATTCGAATCTATCGGAAACGGAAGATATTCTAGAACTGCAAACTTACGATGGAACATTCAATAAAAATACGAAAGTATACTATAAGCATGTTAGGAATAAAGGGCCACCCAAATCACTGCCTCTAGAAAGCCATTTAAGACTTAAAGGTGGCAAAAGTAGAGCGAGTAGCGCAAGTAGAGCAGAGAAAAATTCTATTAAAGACGATAGGTCCAAGATCGAAACGGAAATCCTTTCAAACGACGCTTTTATTCCGTTGTTCGTGTTTATACTGGGTGGTAAGGAGCAAGGCCAAGTGACTGTTTTCCAAAGACCCCTTTCGATTTGGAAATTAAAATTATTTTGAAGAAAAATTTAAAATAGTAGTAAAAAGTCCGTCGATTCTTACAATATATTATATATATATAGAGTGATGTGCCAAAAAAATTTTAAAAGAAATTTTAGATTAACAGTAGGAGTATAAAATGCAACACCAAAAGGTGATATTTTTAACAAGTGAAGTATTATGAGTTTTTGTCATGTTAGAAAATTCCGAAAATTTCCAATCTTAAGTTGAAAATATATCGAATCTTACGTAGTAGTATGCGTAATTTTAAAACTGATATATTCATTTTAATTTGTTTGCGTACTAAAAGAAGATAATTTATGTTATTGCTAAATCGGCTAAAGGAGCTTACTATTATTCATATATTAGTAGTAGAGCCGATTTGATGGACCAAAAACGAACTTGCAAACCATTCTTGGTTGGCATAGATTTTCAAAATATTTTGTTCAGGCAAACCTATATCTAATCTAAATAGACAGAAGTAAAAATGCGATAGTACGCAAAACTGAGAAACACCAACCATACGATGCTTTGTTATCTGTGTTTCAGAGATTCTTATCGGAAAATAACATTCTCCAATCTTTTTTGTTTTTGACTTTTACTTCTCCATGTACCTTTTATAATCACTGCAAATTTTTTTGCTAGATTTAGTAGATTAAACCAACTTTGTTGTTTGTATTTTTTCTTATTACTAGCTTTGCTTTAGTTAGGTGTAATTATATAATAATTTTAGAATGTAGAAAAACTAGTTTAAGCACTTGAAGACATTAATTTTTTATTTAGTACACTATATGTGAGGTTTCTATTTCTATTATTTACCAGTCACTAAGCAAAATCAGAAAAGGCTTAAATATAGAGAAATTTGTTGTGGAGGTATCTTTAATTGCAACGAACGGGGACAACCTAGTGTTTTTTTGGAAAGTAGAAAAGAAAACAGTTCTTGATATGTACAAATTCTACAAACTAGGCTAGAAATTAATAATTACCCAACCTCCATTTTAAACGAGGCCCTTTTCTTTTGCTCATTTCTATGTTTATTTCAGGTTTCTGGTATTCATTATTGGGTTTTACGTCTAAGGCACGGTTGTTTACATTTCGATTTAAAATACTTGGTACTGCCATCAGTATTTCACTAATTCACAATTTTCAAATATTTTTCTAAATACATTTTTTACAATCATTTTATCATAATGCACTTATCAATCACTGCAAGATATTTACAGTGGTAAACATTTTTAAGCAAATTTATTTGTAATTGCCATTTTGACCTCAAACCTGGCATAGTTGATGTGAGTCATCTCATATAATGTCTGCAAAAGATATTTTTAAAGTAAGGTCCATTTTGCAAGAAAAAGAAATTAAACAAGTAAAAATTTTCCAAAAGCATATCTATCTTTTTGCACATATGTACGTACAACTATCTATTTTAAATGACGATTGCAAGGACTGTGTGGATGTACAATTCACAGGTATATCAGTAAACTCCACTCACACAAATTAATTAATTATGCGGAATGCAGCGTTTCAAGAGCACGTGGGCTCCCATTGTCAACCGTGTTACCGACTGCGCATAATTAATTAATTTGTGTGAGTGGAGTTTACTGATATACCTGTGAACTATCTATTTTTATATGTAATTTTCTTGCGGATTTAAACACTTACTGTAAGAAACAACGAGATTTTTTTATGTACTCATAGAATTTTGCCCCGTATTATGACAGTCAGTCACGGTCGTTTCCACTTCATCGTTCATGTCGAAGCGCTTGCCGGTCAGATCTTCAGATGTCGAAAGAGGTGGTAATCGTTATATACAAGATCTGAATAGTAAGATGGATGATGGAATTTTTTCCAGCCAAAAGTGGCGACAAGTTTGAGCCGCAATATGCAGTCTTGCATTGTCAAGTCATTGATGTAGTTTTCTTAGAGACTCACTCTGTACGAAGTAAAAACGACTGTGAATAATTAGCTATCGTACTAGAAGGTAGACCTCTCTTAAGAGGGTATAAAAAGTCGTTGTTTGTTATGGTAGATGTTTAAATTAGCAAGGAAGTTATGTAAAGAAGAAGATAATTGTCAAGTTCGCACCATATGGAAAATTTTTTCCCTTTTTAAAAAACGCAGTTATGGTATTAGATTATGCTTCTCTGAAAACTGAATAAACCCAAACCAGATCTATCGAGCTACTATTTGATTTGGAAGAACACTTTTAGGAACATTCAAAATCAAAATAATATTGTTTTTCGAAAAATATACAAACTAATAACATAATTGTATTACGAAAAAGCGGAAATAAAAGTTTTTTTTTGTTTGAGCTTTATGGCGGTCACTGTATTATTTAGAAAATAATTGTGCTTTTTGGGCATTTTTATTTGTTTTAGTTTTATTGCAAAACGGATCTTACCCAAAAAATTGCGGTTGTATTATTTGTAAACAAGTTACTGCGGCTTTCTACTCGATGTGTCATGTGTTGCTACAAAGAAGGGGATCTTGTTAGTGTAACTGTTGTGTATCGGGAATAAATTCTAGATTGTTTTTATTAATTTATACTACATAAGATATTAGGCTTGTTCAGGCAACAACTTTCGTGACGGTTTGCATACAGTTTGTGTGCTAACAGTCGGTCAACATTGCGCATGTCGAGTTTCATTTGAATTGCACGCGATTTGATCAGGCTTGCTGGCAGAATGCATACTTGTTTGTTTGAATAGCATTGAGTAATAACAATTTTACTGGACATCTAGGTGATGAATTAAAGTTAATTAGCGTTAATTAACTTTAGTCAGTGTAAGACATCTACAAATGAACATAAAATATAATAAATAAATAAAATAAAAGATATGCAGTTTGCATATAATCCGGTCTTTAGTGATGAATCTTCGAATTAAAACACCATAACGAAAGTTGTCAATAATTACTATTAGACGTTAGTAAATATACAGAAAGAATCTTCATTAAAAAACAACAAATTCATTAAGAACACGATCATAGTCTAAATATGCACAAATTTAACTTTAACAAACCCGACACCCGACAAGAAACTAGCTACGATCAACGTTTAATGCAACAATTGCTGCTATAAATCAGCTGTACCATTTGAATATTTTGCAATAAATAGCAATGCGCATTCCTTTGATCATCAGTAAATGCAAAATACACCCGTTTACAATTTAGCTTCGTAGCATTCATCAAATGCGCTTGAATAACGGACTAACTGTTGAAATATGTGCGTAAGTGTGGTAAATTTTACTTGAATACTCAAATACGTCTTCAATATAATTTCCAATCACGTTTAGTGGTTGCTTGAACAAAGCTATTAGTAAAATTGTTTATTTAACCTGAACAGCCCCGCACAGACGTATTGATAAAGGAAGTTCTCAGCGTAAATCATCATACGAATACTGGTGCGTCCACCGTTTCAATTGAAAGTACCTCCATATGCATTGAAAAAAATTCTTATATATTTATAGAGTTGAGATGAAGATATATAAAAACAAGTAATATACTCGGGAATGAAAGTAGCACTACGTAGATTAAAATAATAATAGTAAAAGTTAGTTCAATCAATTTCTCAACGCTTGCACTAAATGTGCAATGAAACATTGAGAGTACCTAACCCAAAATTAACGTACACAAACTTTAAATAACAATGTGATCATAGAATTTATTCAAAGAACTGAGTGAAAAGATAGTCCAAGTCAATTAAACCAGTAGTGATGCGTAGGTCTTAATAAGAGTAGTAATTGAAATGAAACCTCTTCGATTTCTTTTTCTATGCGCGAATCGATTTTATAATGCATGTGACTTGTCGTGATACTAGAACTTATTTGACAGTATAAATTCTCTTGTTAGCTGTTGTGTTCATTAGAATAGTATAACTGCCTGTTCGTTTAACATTTGTTTTTTTTTGTTCTTTTATGTAGTGTTAAATATTGTTGTAATTGAATTTGTTGTTAGTTAAATGCATGTTATAATAATATATTATTTTTTTTTGTTTAAGTTTTTACGCATTTTTATTTTTTTCGTTAATATATGCGTATGTTAAACATGCATGTTGTTGAGTTGCTTTAATGAACATTAGTGTTCTGTAAATCTTTGATAGGTATCTTAGGTATAAATCCTTCCGTAATGAGTAAATGAGTTGTAAGGTTAGTGACTGCCTGCATTAAAGTTTAGTGTTTAGATAATTATTTCTACAATCTTCCAGTTTAAGAATAAATTTTAAATGTGTAAACATTTAGAAACAGAATAATATAGAATCCTAGATATAAAGTGATTTTCCAGACAAGTAGATTTTATATAAAAACTTATTTGATACGAAAATTCGTCCAGTAACAATTCTAGTTTGTAGAGGAATAAAAATAAAACAGATTTGCTTATAGCTTTTGAAGAAAAGGTATTCTATTTGTGACTTATACTTTTCTCATATGAACATAAAATAAAGATATTCATTTTATTTACTCGAGTTATTGTAAATACGATGCATGTATATAAACTACTTGCGAAGTTACTACCTAGGTATGGTGTTCTGTCATAGTATAACATATATTTTTCAAAATTGCAGTCGTTAGAAGAAAGTTATATATCGTAGGTAAATATTCACAGGCATGTAAACACTGTGCAGTAATAATTGGATAAACTCATAGAGAGCGTTAGGAAATAGTAGGGAATTACCAAGGTGTCTTCCCGGTGGTTTATTCTTTTTGGTTAAAACTAGTTGTCTCGTGTTAAAGATCCACGAGTTCAAGAAATTAATTTTATTTTTTAAATAGAACCTCTTGTGCATTTTTGAATTGGTTGTAAAATTCCGAGTACAATAAAGTCTCATATTCCTTGAAGCTAATTTTTATTAATAACTGAATACGCCATAGTGTCAAATTTGATATTTTCAAAAGAACACTCATTTCATAGTTATAAGATATAATTGCGGTTAGTGTCGAGGATATCTCAAGAACAATGTACATCTATTTCCTGTGCACGGTAATTACTCAAGCTATTCAACACAAGAAGGTGCTCAAGTAACAGAGCACGTCCAATCTTTGGTTCACAATTTATTCATACTTCATCCAACCTTAAACAAACATTTTATGAACACCCAGTGGACATCCATGAGTGGATGTCCAGAAGCGAACATTCATTGTACACTATCGTCCATATTAGGCCGGACACGCAAATGAATTTAAAAAAGGCGAGAAAATATCCAAACTCATTTTTCCAAAACTTCACTAGCTTTCACAATCCGAGGCATCCGCTCCACTAGTTTTTCAAGGACTCTATTTGGTATATTAGTCTATTCCTTTTGTAAAATGTTTCACAGGCGGCCTACGATGGTAGGACATACTTTTCGGACCCTCCTGTCCAATTCATCCCATAACAGCTCGATGGGCTTTAGATCGGGGTATTGCGGCGACCATGTTATTATTTGTTGTTCTAACGAAAAATAAACAAAAACTTTCCGTTCATCAAAGAAACTCCCTTTTGCGTGAGGAACAGCTTTCACAATCCGAGGCATCTGCTCCACTAGTTTTTCAAGGACTATTTGGCATATTAGCCTATTCCTCTTATAAAATGTTCGACAGATGACCTACGGAGGTAGGGGATACTTTCAGACCCTCCTGTCTAATTCATCCCACAACAGCTCGATGGTGTTTAGATTGAGGGTTTGCGGTGATCATGTCATTATTTGCAAAGTGCCATTATCTTGTTCTTCATTCAAGACGTTTTTACATATCACTGCTGAGTGTTTGGGCTCGTTGCCCTGCATGAATACAAAATTTTCGCCGATTAGACGTTGCTCCGATGGTGTTGCATTTTCGTGCAGTATTTCTAAATAACCCTCTTTTCACAAAATACCTGCGATTCGCTTCAAGTCTCCTGTGCCGGCGTAGGAAAAACAACCCCAAACAAGCACAGAACTTTTTCCTTGCTTGATAGTTGACAGTACACAATCTTGCAACATTCTTTAGCCTTTCGCTCTTCTTACAAAAACGCGTCTGGATTGTACAAACACCTCAAATTTTGACTTATCAGTCTATAGCGTCCTTTTCCAGTTATCCATTGTCCAATTTTCACTGTAGTAACAGAAATTTTCCTTGCACGATCGCGATTCATTTCGGCGGCGATTTCTGGTGCTGTCAGTTTTCTATTTTGCTTGCTCAGCAATTTTATACGCTCGTCGTCGGCCTGAGTTGTTATTCCCATACGACCCGATCTCTCGCCCGTGCGTTATCTCCGAATGATATCACTAATTTCTTAACATATTTTTTTCGGAAATTTGACGCACTGAATAACCTTTTTGATGAAAAGCAACAATTACAAAGCGCTTTTCTAAACTTCCTTTCGGCATTTTAGTAGCTTTAATCAGGTTCACACAAAAAGATACGCTCTTAACACTAACGCACGCACAAGCAGGTTTGTTCAGAAACTAAACCATTTATCAATACACTACTTTCGGGTAGCCTGCAATATACATCCATTTTAAGTACAAATATTCAAGAGAAATAAATTTATTAAATAGCGGGTAGAACTTCATACTACACATATAAATTATTCTTAAAGTTATGACATAACTGAATGAAGATAGTTTTGGGAATATTTTTTACTATCTTTTCAATACCATTATATTCTTTTGTGAAAGAAATATACGTTATGGTTATTTCGGGGGTGATTTGAGTTGCTAGTTCTGACAATAAAGACCATATTTGCATGTATTAACTTGAAAAATGACCGAATATGACATTTATTGTCGGAACTAAATCGCCCGAAATATGTATCTGGGCGATGATCGACACACAATATACACATATGTGATTGAGATGTCCATCCAACTTACAAAGAGGACATGCAGTGAACGTCCAAAAAAGTGTAATCGGGACATTAATTGGACATATATCGGACACAGATTGTCCACTGGACGAATCAAATGTGCATATTGGGTGTTCATTGGATATCTGTTGGATGAATGTTACTTACTTGGGTATATGGACTTGAGTGCCACGAATTAACGGGCAGACGACTCGCAATTAGCACCTTCAGCTTGAGAAAAATCTTGACGATAATTAAATGATCGATATTTTTGGATAACAGATGCTTGTACAACAAACATAAATATTTTTTAACAGAAAAGGTGGAATTACAGATTAGGGTAAATCTTCGTTTCCAATAACAGATGGTGTGTTAAATTGACTCGAGTTCTTGATTTTAGCTCCTATAAAGCTGTAAAAATTCGTCTAATAATTGAAGTACCTATTACATCTTGCACAGGTTTTCATCTCATTTAAATTTATAAGCCATTTGTAGGTGATGTTTTCAGAACGATTCCACATGAAGAAATTCGGAAGCATGAAATCTGGAGAATTCATTTTTTCCATTATTTATTACGCACAAAAACCTTCATTCAAACATTATTTTAGAATAATAGGCAATTTCCCGAACCATATTTGTAACAAATATTCCAAAGCACACATTTAAACTATCAAATATGCGGAAACTAAAAAGTCTTCAAAGATCTTTCAAAAAGACACATCAGCAAAAAGAATGCGATCATTAGTAATTAGTAATTTGTAATAATGGAGGTTATTACTATGCCTTTGAGAAAGTTTTGGTTCGCTCAGAAGCACCACAATGAACAAAGTACAAAAATAAATTATAAGTGAAAATTAAATTAGCAATGATAGACGAAAATTATACTCCGTAGCTTAAAAAATGGAATGTGAAATGTAGGAAACAGATATGATACATTTTTGTGATGTCTAAATTTATTATTGCTTGACGTCTATTCCAAGGTTAACATAATATATAAGACAAAATTCTTTATTAGAGAATTCTCCCCTCTAGGAAAAGATCAACATGTGTTCTATTTAAAAGGTGTAAAGATGTGATTATTTTGATTAAACTGAACATGGAATATTAAAATTACCAGTTTTTGTACCCTTTTATTTTCTATAAACTTAATTTTAATTAAAAAGAATGAATCATCACAGAATTACCTAGGTTGTTTCAAGCTATTTACTAACTGTGCATATATAGCATAAATGTAATCAATCTATTTTTGTCTGTATCAATGGAAGGTGGTTTCATTTTCTTTAAATATTGAAGATTTATAAGTGGAATCAAAATTAATTGATTCATATTATGACGTTCGTGTTTATTTACTACCCTTTTTTTGTGGATAGCTTTAATAAGCTCCTTGTTCCATTATTTTCCAATGATTGTTGAAGTATTATTGTTCTATTCCATTTTGTTATTTGCAAAGAGATGTCGTAAATAATTTACAATTGGTAATAATGTCAAGGTAAAATGAAGACTCGATCAACCTGCATTGTTTTAATTTTATTAATAATGTGTATATTAAGAAAGCTGTATGATCTACGTTTTTCATACTCTGAGTAAACTTTTGTGGCCACATTTTTTCTTTGAAAGAGTTTTTTATTCATCTTAAGAATCTTTTGATTTCATTCTAATCTTTGTGAAACAACATCAGGTAACTATGTATATATCTTTTCCTGATACTTTATTCTAATTTAAGTTTGAAATGTATTCTTATGTTTTCTACTTTTTCTGCATATTTGGGTGAACCTCAGTCTAATGTGAATAATAAAATAGTTATTTCGACGAATATAACTTCGCATATAAAACTTATTAATTCATTGGGGAACAATAATTTAGACGGAATTAATAACGTAATCAGTTTGTATTTTCAGGATTTATTTTATTTGCAAAAGAACCAAACTTTTTATAGAAATCGATATACTAAAACTTTGTATCTGTGGTAAAAATGACGCTGAATTATCCGACAAAATTCTCGTGAAAATTGCAGTATGGCAAAAGGCCTGTAGCCGTTATTCTTAAATGGTTATGTAAGATTGGCCCGCTAATAAGAGCGGTGAAAATAAAATGTGCGCAGAGTGATTCACTATTGTCACGAGATATTTGTTGACTTGACTTTATTTGCGCATTGCCTGTAGCGAACATTATTAATACAACGCCATAATTCTTTTGTTCTTACATATTATGTGTTTTTTCAAGTAAATGTTATTAAGAACAATATTTTTGCAAAAATATAGTAATGTATACCACTTATAATAGATATGAATTACTATAGCGAGTATATCTAGAAATGCTAATTTCAACTTTCAAAAATTAAGACAGATGGAATAGTATTTACAAGATTATATACACATACACTTTGTGTTGTTTGTCATAAAACATGGCAACCAGAGCTAATTAATTATATACTATTAGCATTGGGCTTTACAAAAGTAAATACATATGATTTGTATGTTGTCTACCGTTTTTCTATTCTTTCTGAAAACAAATTAGAACCAGTTTAATATTATCTGCGAGAAGAAAACAGAAATAAATAACGTAGGTCCAATTAATTTGAAATTGTTTATTGTTAATGCGAAGTGTTTGGGTAACTCACCTGATTTTTCATTGTTTAAACTTTTCACTATATCTTGATAACTAACAGTGCAATCAATTTATTGTTATAAGTTAAAAATTCTGTAAAATATATTTTGTCATGTTGTATCATTTACTGTATTTTTAGAGGTGGAAAAGGCCTATACATCTTTGAAAAGCGAACATTTGGTAATTATTTGTATTTGTTTAATTTCAATTCCTGTAGTTGACGATATGTTTATGTTCTGCGTTATGTAATAAAGGACGTCGAATTTGGAATCAATCACGTGTTGTTTTTTTTTTTCTGATTTGCAAGGGTATTTAGTCTCGGGGTCACGGGTTTGAATTTTGGAGCTGCTGTTGAGGGTTAAGGTGTTCCATGATTTTGTCAAATGCTGAGAGCAAACATCTCAAAACGCATCACGAACGCAAGCGTAGTAATGATCAGCTGATGCCCGTTGTAATTTGTCGAAAGCTGTTGAAGGATGTAAATGCACGAATTATTATAATTATTACTATATAGCTATATGAAATGACATCTTTAGTATATTTTAACTTAGAAATGCCACAAGCCGTTGGCTAGAAATACAAGGCACCATACATCCCTCCAATTTTAAAACTGAAATATATTTGCACTGAAATCGATGTCATAAAATCTATCGAGTGAGGCAAGGTAAAATGCAGACATCGCAGTTTCAATTATTCTCAATTTGCTGGAATTTGATTTTGCGTTATAAAGCACTAATTATTTATGTAAAACGTAATAGAAAATAACCATTTGCAGAGTCAGTAAATAAGTTTGTAGGCGAATTTACTAACTTAGAATACAAAGGTACAAAAATAATCAGCCTTATCCATAACCAGAAACTTAGTAGCGTGTTAGAACGCCACCAAGATCCTACTAAGACGGTACTATCTCATCATATTCATAACCGTATATTTAGTGGCTACTAGATAATGTGATGTTAATGGTGAAAACGACGCGGCAACATGGAAAGGAGCATACGTAGCTTATATTATATTTTTAATTTTTTGCGTATTTTTATATGAAGGGACATGTTATAGGTATGAAATGGAAATGTCTTTCGAGAACATTTTTAATTAAAAATAAAAATAATGTAATAAGTTTGTAATATGTTATAATGTGATAACATAATGGTAATAACAGCATTATATGCTTTTGTATCCTCGAGTAACTTCCGTCATCATTTACGACATAAGACTCAGCAGTATTTGAATCTGGAGTATTGTCTAGCGAAGAACACATGAGAAAATTTGCTATATACACCCAGGGACATGAATATGAGGGACCCTTTAGATGTTTTAATATAGCGGTATTAACAGACAAACAGCCTTTACCTGCTGCTTCTTAGAAATACCTGTAGTATAAATAGAAGGGTTGGTGGGAGAAATACCGTTATTAATCCATTTATTGCTGTATTTGCGGAACTAATTGTATTTTACACTTAGTATAGTTCGGTGAATATCAGTATTTTTATTTTAAATTATATGTGCGTTTGTTATTGGCAATTAAAAATATTTATTCGTGATTAGTTTATGTGTATGTAACTGAAAATGCCGAAATCTAAAGAACTCTCTGAGTTTCAACGTGCGCAAATTATTACATTACATGTCGAGGGATTATCCCAAGTGATGATTAGTAAAAAAGTAATATCTTTACGGTGCACCGTACAAACAACTCTAAAGCGTTACCAAGAAATGGGATACTAAATCAAGACCGGGAAGAGGTACAAAACGAAAACCGACAGAAAGAGAGGACCAGCGGTTACAGCGACACTATAAAATCGACGTCAAACGGCAACAGATTTGGCGGACTCAACGTTAATTTATAGCTTAAAACAGTAAGTAGACGCCTTAGAGAAGTCGGTGTATCATCGAGAACAGCTAGAAAGAAACCGTGGCTGTCGGACGTAAATAAAAATAAACACAAATCGTGGACAGAGAAGGACTGAGCGAATGTTATTTGGACAGATGCGTGTAATATAGAGGTGAATATAATTAATCGTTTTCTATTCAGTACAAGGTAACTATTTCATAGAAATTTAAATGCATTATTTTAAAAAAATCGAGAGTTAAAAGAATTAACTGAATAGGTTTATTACAGATTTTTGGTACACCTGGTGCCGTGCTAGTGCGTCGGAAGCCTGGTGAAGAATACTATGCCGATTGTGTGGTGCCTACCATCAAACATGGTGGCGGTAGTGTCATGATATGGGGGTGTATGACGTCGACAGGGGTTGGAGAGATGTTCGTGTGCACTGGTAGAATGAACTCGAGGACCTACGCCAGTATGTTAGATGAAGTTTTACTGTCTTCAATTGAAAAATTATTCGGAATGACTACTGACGAAGTTTTGTTTCAACAAGATAATGCACCATGCCACACTGCGGCTGCAAGTTAAGCGTGGTTCCGGAAAGCGAACATTGACATCTTGGAATGGTCACCCCAAAGCCCGGATCTAAATCCGATCGAGCAGGACTATTATTAAGCGAAAAGTATGCGAGCACAAATGCAAATCCAAACAAGAATTAAAAGCAATACTTGAAAGAGAATGGGAGAACATTCCAACTTCAACCTGCCATAGGTTACTGGCCACTTTACCTAAAAGGATTCAAGCTGTCAAAATGTCCGCGGGGGGCCAACCAAATGTTGAATTTCTAGTTTTTAGTAATAAATACTGGCTTTTATAAGATTTGTTTTATTTGTTCATTGTTTATCTTAAAGATAATTGAAAAACTTGGGGGTGCCTAATAATTGTGTCCTTCTTTCTTGCAATTTTCATTATTCATTATAACCATGGGGCAACAGCGAAGTACTGCTTACAGAAAATGACAGATAGACTGTAGGGGAATACTGCAACGAGAAAGAATAATGGGAGACGCATATGTGTAGTATAACTCTTGACTTTGCTCATATATGTATATCTGTATATTCTCTAGCAAATTTACAGCTGAAGACATATTAATTTAATAGAATCCCAACATATTTGAACTGATTGATTTGATTTCATAATATATACGAAACATTTCAGGCTCGAAGCTATTAAACGCTAGGGACTGGACTAGGTTCAAACAATTGCCTAAACAGAGTGTGACTATTTATTTGTCAAATCAGTATAAACAAAAATATTACACATATTTACATCGTGTAAACAGTTACTGTATCTAATATTCCTGTATGTAGGTTATCGACGACGTAACGAAATTGGGGTTTCATTTAGTATGGTCACCTTTTCTTTTAGCATTTCCGATTGCGAGAAAAATTAAGTGCTATCGCAATTTACATGAATAAATGTTTGAAAATCGCTGGTGTTTGTTAGCGTTACATTCATTGTTCCAATGAAACAATAAAAATATACTGCGTCGTATTAAGGCTATACTTTTTTCAAGCATACATACATATATTCCCAGTAATCATCATAACACCATTTTATAGAATGGATTCATTTAATGAAACCGCGACAATTCTTAACGTAGCAGCTACTATTAGCAACTTTATACGTTAATAATTTTAACTACGTTAAAAATGAGGTGATTTTGAAGTTAGACATTGGGGTGACGGATATTCTGCGTAATTATAATCAAGTGGGGTCTAAGAGGCACAGATGTGGGTTATTGCCCAAGTTTAAATAATTAAGGAACTTTTGAGTATAACAGAGATTTATGGAGAGATCAATAAGCGCAAAGGTTTAATAAAAAGCCCCGTGTCTGTGTTGAAGAAATTCTAATCAGAGCAAAAGAATTTGTAAATTAATAAGGTAACGGAAGTTAAATAGTACTAAAGAATTTCTTTGAAAATCTTTTCGTGAAAGTTCAGATATCTCGTTATACCTGGAAGTTTAAAATGTTTTATAGGTTTAATACTTCGTTTTATAATTGACTGTGTGTTGTTGAATACATTTGATCCATATACTGTGTAGTTGCACTTGATATTTTCCTACGCACAAAAAAGTTTTTGAGATAAATTGAATCAGTATTGCAATATGGTCAAAGTTTTATTCAAAAAGTGTTAGTTTTTTTTAACTTTGGTGTTACTGTACAATACAATAAGCAGCTTTATTAAAAATGGGGTATTGCTTTTTTCTTTGGAGTTCCTGCGTTTTCATGACAAAATTACTTCCAAAAGTATGCTTTAAAACAAATACTAAGTAAGTAAGAGAGAAGCTACACCATATAGTGAGTATTCGACAGGTAGCAATAATTTTATGTTAAGACGAAGAAAGAAATTTTAAGTTGATAGTAAATATTTATACAGTGCAAGAGTTGGAGAATATAGGTATAACTGCTCTAAGAATAAAAATTTAGAAAATATCACTAGGTACTATAATTTCACAATTTTTTCGTCGCAATATTAACTTTTTGCATGATGAACGCGGGAAAATAGTGAGAAAAAGTTCCAAATGGTGTTGTCATGTCCACATTTTTATATGCACAAATCACATTGTTATTTATAAGTGTGTATCATACTGTTGATAAGATCTTGGTATAGTTTTTTTTATATAAAACTAGCGATATCTTTTACTCTTGGCATAACCAAAAATATATTTTAAGATATGAAAATATTTGGTGAAAGAAAATCTCACAACTATACCGCTTAGAAAGCAGTTAAGAAAATAAAGCCACAGAAATAAAGTTTTCAATGTTAGTGATCACTAGTTTCGTCATCATTGCCTAAAAGCTGTAATTGTATTCTCTGCTACTTCTTTTTGAAGGAAGTTGTGTGTTATGCATCTTTTGAACCCCAAAAACCTTCGTTAGAATGTATGTTCAAATATATGACGAGCGAATATTCCTATGTGTACATTGTTCATTCGTTAAAATTTTAAGCTAAGGATTGCATTTTTTCTGAAAATAATAATAGGCAAAGAAATTATTTTTGCGCTCTATGTAAAATAAATGACGAATATCTTTTGGACATACGACATACGATGTTGAAGGAAAACTCAATAAGGATAATTTTCCCTGTCTTTGACTATTGTCATTTGTAGTGAGTTTATAAGAAGGTAGAATCTGGTTAATTACTTTTAGCTAACAATATACATTTATTTTACGTTAGATGGAATTTATTATGGAATAGAAACGCAACCTTTAAAAAGTGCTTTTTCCAAAAATATAAATTGCCTTCTAGCGAGTGTTATATATATGGCACATTTTGTTTTAAGGTTTTTCGTAGTATTAACGGTTGAAGCAAGATACTATGTTACGTACCTACTAATTCTAAAGCAATTATAGTGTTTTTGTAACACAATTTCTTCTATAATAGTTATAGATAGTGAGAAAAGCTTGTGGAAAAATAGGGATTCTTCTATAGTGACTATTTCATGGGATTTATTGCATATTGGTTCAAATACAGAATTGTTAGTTTACTAAATTAGTATACTATGTATTATATTATAATAGGCAAATAAGTAAACTACATACTTCATATTCGTTACCAAAGACGGTTCGTTTTGAATGTACCCTGGATGATCTAATTGATTTTAATTAATTTATAGCGGAAATTTTCATTTTATATGATGCACTGAAATAGATTTGAAAAAGTAATGAAAAGATCTATTGTTTACGGATGAATTTAACTAAATATAAATGCATTTTAATAGGCTTTGTGCTAGTTTTTTCTACCCTTAGAGGATAAAACTCACTACTTAGTGTAATTTGATTCCTTCAAAGGGCGTAGTTTAGTTGAAATTTATCGAAGAATGAATTATCTGCTCGAATTGTCACTATAATAAAAAATAAGTTTTATCTACATTTTCTTGACGTTAATCAGCGTAGAAGATCGCAGTATAGGTCAGTCTACGAATTGATCTATCTAAATCTGATTTTGATAGGAGCTCATTTACGTATCAAATAGAAATGAGCTACTACTGATCCGCAACGACGAAGACTATTTTATATTACATAATCTTCTAATTATTTTTATCTTTTTTATATCATATATAAATTTAGTTTGTGCAGCTAAGAAAGATGTTGTTTATTCCAGATTGATGTATTAGATGCAGTTTATCCGATATATTTGTTCTTTTTATTTGAGATTTTTTAAACGAAGATTTAAATGTATAATTATTAAGCGATTTATTATTTTTGGAGAATTTACTGTCATCAGAAAGAAGTAAAGAAACAAGTAATCCATTTAAGATTTGCTATATGTCCTGCAGAACCGTCAGCTAGCAAATAAATCTATATACAGTCTGTAAAGCAAGAGCGTGTACAGCATAAATGACAGTTGGCTTCAAATATCGTCCTTTCTTTTGTAATCCGATATATGAAATCTTTGTCGTGAATGCTTTGCCACAAAAATTCAGTTGGTGTCGAACTCTGACCTGAGAAACACGTTAACCAGCATGAGTGTCGTATACGCATTGTGCTACAAGGTTGGGTTCCTTTCTTCTCACGCTAAAGGACCCAAAATGTCACGTGCAGTGGCTGCTAAATACATGGCAAAGTCAAAATCATTCGCCGCTAAGTGGGTTCAGCAATATAAGGAGATCAAAAATGTCGATGACTTGCCAGAACGTGGCTCGATAGGCAAAGTGGCGCCGAGTGTAGAAAAAAATGTGAATTTCTTTAAACGAAATCCGACTTTAACATTGCGACAAGGAGTAGCAAAATTAAAACAGAAGGCTATAGAAACATCACATACAACTATCTCCTTGTGCATAACCTCAAATATCGAAGCACAACGAAAAAACCACAGTTAGGCGAAAAAAATTTCACGAAAAGACTCGCTTGTGCAGAGGAGAATTTGGACCGAGATTGGGGCAACGTGATCTTAAGGACAAAGCTTATGTTTGCAGATATACTGCCATCGGATGTTCCTGGTCAACCCTGACCAATGGATTAATACAACGGACTGTTAAACACCCTGCAAAAGTTCATCTTTGGGCGTGATTTTCGAAACAGGGTTTTGGAGTATTACATCTGTGTACATCCAATTTAAATGCTCCAAAAATGTTTAAAATTTATGAAAAGTGTTTGTTATCGATTGCTGAACGATGCTTCATAAAAAGAAACGAGTACTGGATCTTACAGGAGCAAGTTTTGCAACGAGTGGAAAGAGTAGTCTAGCATGGTCACACTTGATTGAAAATGTGTGGGAAAATCTCAAACACAAGCTTCGAGGAATCCGCTCAAAGAAATA
The DNA here is from genome assembly GCA_023509865.1 of Trypoxylus dichotomus. Taxonomy (NCBI): domain Eukaryota; kingdom Metazoa; phylum Arthropoda; class Insecta; order Coleoptera; family Scarabaeidae; genus Trypoxylus; species Trypoxylus dichotomus. The sequence goes on from CM042078.1 coordinate 42,892,800, forward strand.
CCGAAGGAAAGAATACGGAGTCAACTTAGTGAAAAATATGCCTCGGAGATGCCAGACTATTATCAATGCCGGTGGCGACTGGACTCATTATTAATGGTATAGCATTTTTCTTCTCCTGGAGTACAATAAATAGATGTCTTTAGAAATCATTAAAAATATTTTTTTTCCACACATTAACTCGTACACGTTCTTATTTTACAGACTGTATTATAGAGCAATTCTGTATTTGTCGAATAAACCACGTTCTAGAGAATATACTGCGCATATGTTTCAATTATTTAAATTAATGAAATCTCAGCAAGAAATATGCTTTGGTTCGTTTTAAAAATTTGTAAAATTTAATGGCTAGTCGAATCATAAATCAAGAAGATATATCAGGCTTTCCGGCTAACATATGAGGCACTTTATCTTTACGCCTGCTTGCATTTACTGACTGACACGCGTTTCTAGATATATGTGTTACCTACATTTACGTACATACATACATATCTGCGCGACAAATTTAGACATGACTATGAAAGAATAGTATAGTTTATATTTAGGGGTATACCCACCGACATAGAAATTGTAATATATGCTACCACTGGATATTTTTTGCTCAATTTAGGTAGAAATATGACACTATTGGAGTGTAATAATTATTATTACGTAGCAGAGAGATATGAGTGAAAACTGCTCATTATTTTGCCAATACAAAGTATTACTTAGATCTTGTATAAAAAATAATGAAAGAATGTGAATCCAAGTTATATCACAGTTCCTGCAGATATTAAACTCACTATCTTTACGTAGCAAATTTGGCTTATTTGCTTCCCGTTCTGACATTTATATAAGCAAACCGACTACGAATATGGAATCATTTAACCGTTCGACTCTTGAGGATCACAAAGGTGTTCTACGTATTCAAACGGCCAATATATTCACCAATTACTTTTTATAAAAGTGAGAATTTCTTTAGATTGCCATGTTCATCAGTTGCACTAACACATATAAATTTATTCCAGATTTTATCCCACTCATACATATATGAATGAATTAAATAAACGTACTCAACATTGATTTTATTAATTTCTTTTCATCTTGAGCATCTTTTACTTAATTTTTGCTACACTACGTATATAAACTTGAATAACGATTTTATACGTTGTACTAGCAGTAGTCGTTTTCAATGCCTGTGAATTTGTTTCCTTCAAAAGGTGTATATGGTATATCTAAACTTCATCATATGATTAAAAGCAGTTACTTAAATCATTTAAATTTATCGTGATTCACATCCCGTTCTAACTGGAATGATGTTGGGCGTCACATATCTTCAAGGGTTGTTATCTATGTTTGTGAATTTTTATTATTGGCTTACATTTGTACGTATCTTTTATTTATACAAAAACAATTTTGCAACTATAGTTGAACCTTTTGCATTCTTTAAATTACTTTGTTATTTTGTTTAATAACAATAATGTTTCCACTTTATTTTGTTTATTGTGAGTATTCAATCGTTGAGTGAATCGCCAGCCACGTCTTTAGAAATATAGTCGCTACGGAATGTTTTACGGGAGGGTAGCGTGCGAGCTATGTGCGCGTGTTTTACAAAGAGCATGTTTCAGTGCCGCGCGGAGAACAACGTGGAGGAGTGAAGCGCGCGGCACGGAGAATTGAGTACCCGTATCAAAGCACGCTTGTTCAGTATTATTCGACTGGTCGTTGTGAGTGCTTGTCAGTACACACATACTTAGAAAATGTCGAAAACGGCGTATTTCGAATAAACTAGCGAACGTAATAGCGAGTATGCCGGATTTAGAATATGAAGGCGGTAGAATCAAATGTGTAAAGTGCGACAACTATTTGACGTGTACCAGCAGATGGAAGTGTGGACGCCACCTAAAAAGTATAAAACACTGCTCTGTAATCCGTCGCAAACGATACAGCGAACAATTAATATTTGATATAGGTGTTTGTTTTATTCTATGTAGTGTAGCGTTCACTTTACTAGACCAACAAGTATTTGTCTCCTTCTGGAGCAAGTATTCGTATCATACATTACCAAGTCGGACATCGTTAAGAAACCTTATGCCATCTGTTCGTTACTATCTTGAAAGAAGAATTAAAAATTGTGGTTGTGTGTGGACGAAACAACCGATCAGCAAACACCTTCTGTGGTAAATGTGGTGGTACACACAATAGAGGAGTTTGAACTGTCATCCCCGATCTCACTTCAAAAAAGTTACAAAATGTACTAGCGATGAAGTCTTGAAAGTGGTGTTGAGGGCGTTGAACAAATTTCAAGTTTCAACAATCTATTGTTGAATGCATTGTTTGTGAGTGCCAGTGCCGCACACATACTTTCCTTAAGTCAATATCTTAAAGAAGAGAGTGGCGATCTGTAACATGTAACATGTAAAATCCATGCTTTAAACCTTGTGGCGCAATTGATCCCTAAATGTTATCAACGAGTAAATGCTTTAATAGCTTATACGAAAGCAGTATTTCTAAAGTCGCCAAAACGTCCAAAAATATTTCACGAATCGCATCCCAAATGCGCTACAGCCGATTACTACGCATTGGAGAACATGGTTAAAGGCTGCGTTTTACTACTGCGAACATTTTGATGTAAAAGACACGCCATAGCTATCAAGAAAAACCAGAAAATGTTTCAAGATAGTCAGGTAAAATGTGACTTAGAAAGTATTCGCAAGAATTACTATGGACTGGCGGAGGGAATTGAAAAATTACAAAATGACTCGATGTGGTTTCTGAATTCTGTTGAAATTGATGATGATGTTCACTGACACCTATGTAAGGTAGAAGGCGAAAAAAATTACAGTGTAATCCGAAAATTTGAAAGTATTATTGACACGACATACAAGATTCAGATTTTCTCATATTAGGACAAATTCTTGGAGGTGCGTCGAAAGATCCATTAAGTTGTCACAGTGATTGCTTTAAATTTGCAAATATATCACTCGATGTGATATATTTGCAAATCGTCGTTTTCATCATTAAAAAGTATTTGTTCCGCGCGCCGTACTAATTTGACTGAAACAAGTGTGGAAACGTATTCAACGATTCTAATACATAATAGATGCCATCCAATTTGTGATTTCGTGGAAACTTCTTAAAACAGTGTTTGAGCACGTTATATAGTATATTTTGTATCATTATTTAATGTGTAAATATTCCCGCGTCCGCATCGCCTATGCTTACTCATAAAGGTCACGATCATAAATGACGCGAATACGTAACGTACTGAACACTAGCCCTGATACGGCCGCTCGGCCCTTCCACGTTCTCCTGCACTGTAAAATGTAACTGCACATGTAAGTAGGCAGCATTGCCATTGTTGGAATTCAACAAATCCGAGACCGAAGCATGAGAAATCACTTCATTCAACCAAAGTTACCGCTTGGGCTGCAATATCGGCGCAATGAATTATCGACTCATGCTATTTCGAAGATGACAGAGATCGTACAGTAATAGCAAATTCCGAGCAACATATGTAGATGATTAACAACTTTTTTGCGCCAGCCTTGCAGAGTTTTAATGGTTTTAGTCGGAATAATTGGTTCCAACAAGATGGAGCGACAGCTTACACGCCTAACGTGTTCTCACCAGTTGTTCCTGAAATTTTCACTGGAAAATTGATGTCCAGAAAAGGTGACATAATTAGATGGCACGTAGCCCCGACTTAGCAACATTCCTATGGGGCTACTTTAAATCAAAGGTTTACGGTAATCCTTTTCACTCTCTGAGTGTATTAAAAGATAATATTCGAGGAGAAATGGCGGCTGTCACGGAGAATATGTACTGAGCAGTTTTCGAAAATTTTACTTCACGTTTAGAAGAGTACTAACAAAATAACGTAACACATTTAGGAACCATTACTTTTAAGAAACAATTTCCTAAAGCCTGTATTTTAATAGAAAATAAATAAACATTTATTGATTAAGCCTCGCCATGATTTTAATATATTTTTTTATTTTGAAAAGGACTTTTTGGACACCTTGTACAATTACATTACGTTATTTGTTTTGTTGTTATTGAAGAAGTGAAAGTTAAGAAATTCTGACTTTCTGCGGATTTGATAGAATTTCCGGTTATACCACAGTAATTTAACGTAATAGTTAGCTGAAGGAGACTTTAATCAATATATTAAAAATTTACTTAATTAATTGGAAAGATCTATTAGGTATCTCTCATGTCATAATTACGTATAAAAATAATATATCAATGTCCTTTAACACAAGGAATCTGTTATTATAATCACAAATGCAAGATAATCTTTCAACTACAGCAATGTAACGTATCCTAAACCTACATAACAAAGTAAGGTAAAATCAATCGTTCATGTAGATAATTAAATTCCATCTGCTAGATGGAGTTAATTCAAATTATAGATTCTGTGCTAAGTTTCTAAGAGAATGTCGAAGCAATTAATTAATTAAGCTTTAAACGTCGTGACAACTTACACCTAGATACAAAATCTATGCGTTAAGTTCGGAGAACATTCGCGAGGTGTTCCTCAGCGGCGGCACGTGTGGTATGACAGAACTTTTATTTATCCATTCTACAGTATGTAAGCTTTCGTTTTGTCACAGTTTTTGAGGGGAGGTAGTGCTTCATAGATAATAAAAGACTTACTTTTGGTGTATAGCACATGTTACTAATTTCCTATTTTGTCCAAGAACTTTGGGTGTATTTTTGAAACAGTTATGCTTATAAAATAGACAGGTTTAGGTAGCGTTCTCAAGCAAGAAATAAAGTGTTGCAAAAATATTAAACAAATTTGAAATTCAGATCTGCCGCAATAACTTATAAATGAAATGCTTACACCTTGTTCTACGCTATTTACTGTAGTGAAGGAATTTATTAAAGACAATTTTTATTCACTTATAGTTGTAGTATATTTATATTTCTTAAACTAAGTTAACTATAAAACAAACTTGCTAGTTTATAGAACAAATGAAGTAGAAGTAAGAGTATTACTAAACAACAAAGACCTAATTACGTAGCTACAAGGAAGTAAACTTGGAAATAAATAGAAATAGGAGTCCAATAAAGTAGAGAAATAAATTCCTTGACAAGAAAACACAAGCAGTGCGAGAATTTGGATAAAACTTCATAGACTGATATACACTACGCTTTCAAAGTTTGTAAGTAATGAGGGATTTTAGAAAAAAATGTGTATGTAGTGGAGTTATAACGTTTTATTTATAAGCATAAAGTATGTACGTACACATATATTTTTTTCATTTGTTTATCTCTCTTTGGCCCATATTTTTTTCTAGCTAATTGTTATCCATTTGATACAAAACATCCTGTAAATAGTCCCAAAGTTCTTGAGAATTTTATCGCCGTCGCCTTCACAAAAGCTCAATAGAAGACAAATTAAAGCCGTGAAAAGCCCAAATCATTATTGTTACTTCACTTGTCGCTCTTTTTTCCAAAAAGTTTTTACATATCTTAACTGCATGTTTTAGATTTTACCTTGTTGGAATATGAACGCTTGGCCAATAATACGACCTCCACATGGAGTTTCTTAAGATGTCCAAATAGTGTTGGTTTCCCATTTTTTTCAGTTATTTTTATCAAATTCCTAACCATCACATTTAGATCCTCGTGTTTCAGCAAGCGCAATAAATAAGCTTCGCTTGGTTGATGAAAATTTCAGATTTGACTACTCAATCAATTACACCATTTTCCTCTCATTTAACGTCCAGTTTAGATGCTCTCTTGCCATAGCACGGATACGTTTTAATAATTATTTTTTTTAGTGGAATATAGCCCCTCAAGCACGCAGATAATAAATGCTTTTTAATGGATACTCTCATTTTTCGTTAGGTATTAAGACGCCTCCTCATGTGTGAAGCCGTAAGTCTTTGGTACAGTTTTGCTGGTGTTATTATTAGAGATTGCAAAACTGCGCAGCGATTCATTGGACACATGTCCAATAAAGTTCCATATTATTTCTCGCCAATAGCGTAATTCTATATTTCGCAGCATATCTCGTTCATATGGTTTTATTGACATCAGTTGCGAAGTTTTGTGCGCTGTATACAGTTACGTCGCAATTACGTCGAAAAAACGGCCATCGTCTGACAAAGTGAATAAATTTAAAAATGAATTTCTGGATTTGATTCGCGAATGCTCAAAAATTAAAATGTTTAGTCTGCGATAGACCTGTATTGTGCTGGGGCATAAGAGACACGTGAATAATGCAGTACAAAAATACGGGGCTGGTTTTTTCTCAACCTCCGTTCGTGTTTGTAAACAGTCATGCAAGCGGTGGGACACGAGGATGCCCAGGAGGTGACTGCATCCCCCCAACTATAGTATCTGCGACATGCAACGTGATTACGCCATTTTCAGCCGAGCAGCAGGCACGTAAACATGGCTGCTACAATTGGTTCTCCCGCCAAGTGCGAGTTGCGTAGTTTAGTTCGATTTCTTCAAGCAGAAGGGAATAGTGCAGCTGAAATTCATCGAAGAATGAGCCGAGTACACGGCGGAAACTTTATGGTGGATGGTGTTGTGCGTGAATGGTATAGGAAGTTTAAGAAAGGTCGAACCGATGGAGGGGGACAAGGACGCAAGTCCATCGCATCAGAAGACATTGTTTAACGAGTTGATAAAACGGTCCGAGAAAGACGGAGGTTTACCATCAGTGAATTGAGTGTGGAAAGTGGCTAAGGGGGCAGAGCTTCCAGAGAACAGAAGAACTTCAAAACAACGTCATGGACCATCTCAACTCACTGGCGGCAACATTCTATCCAGAGAATATTGAAAAGTTCGCCCATAGATGCGACAAACACATGAATTTTCATGGTGATTAAGTAGAAAAGTAACCGTGTTTTTACATAACACATGGGCTGAAAAGTCCCGGACCTAACAAAGAAAACACGGTTTTTTTGGTTCAAAATTAGCTTTATTCATCAACGTAATCTCCATCAAGAGCAACGCAATCATTCCAGCGCCGCTCTAACATTTCAATACCACTTTTGTAGAACGATTTATATTTTGCCTCAAAATAGGCCTCAGTTTCAGCGATAACCTCTTCATTAGTGCGAAATTTCTTACCGGCGAGCATTTTTTTGAGGTCTGCGAACAGCCAGTAGTCGCTGGGAGCCAAATCTGGTGAATACGGTGGATGTGGGAGCAATTCGAAGTTCAATTCATGCAGTTTTGCCATTGTTTTGATTGACTTGTGACACGGTACGTTGTCTTGATGAAACAACATTTTTTTCTTTGCCATATGCGGTCGTTTCTTTGCAATTTCGGCCTTCGAACGCTCCAATAACGCTATATAATATTCACTGTTGATGGTATTTCCTTTGTCAAGATAGTCGATGAATATTACACTACGCACATCCCAAAATACCGAGGCCATAACCTTTCCAGCCGATTGTTGTGCTTTCGGGCGCTTTGGACGAGGTTCACCAGTTGCTGTCCACTCAGATGACGATCGTTTTGATTCCGGAGTGAAGTGATGGATCCATGTTTCATCCATTGTCACATATCGACGCAAAAGTTCCGGTTTGTTACGTTTAAACATGGTCAGACACTGCTCAGAATCATCAACACGTTCTTGTTTTTGGTCAACAGTGAGCAAACGCGGCACCCACTTTGAACAGAGCTTTCTCATAGTCAAATGCTCATGCAATATAAAGCCAATACGTTCTTTTGATATCTTTACGATGTCAGCTAACTCACGCAACTTCACTTTTCGATCATTGAAAACGATTTTGTGGATTTTTTTTATGTTTTCTGGTGTTACCGCCTCATTTGCACGTCCACTGCGTTCTGCATCATCGGTGTCTCTACGACCACCTTTGAAGTCAGCAAACCAACGTTTTATTGTTGTTTCTGATGGAGCGGAGTCCCCATAACACTTTTCAAGCCATTGCTTCGCTTGAACGGTATTTTTCCCATCAAGAAGCAGTGTAAAATTAAAACACGAAATTGTTTTTGATCCATTATTTTAAAAATAACAAAAGTAGCGTGACTCTTAGCACAATAACTCACAAACTAATGAATAGAATATCATGAAATTTCAACAGCTGTCTTTTGAAGGTTAGTACTAACTGAGAGAAAGGTGACTGCAATAAAACTAGCATCATCTATGTGTTAGGCCCGGGATTTTTCAGTCCATGTATTAACTTTTTTAGTAAATTCATTTTGTTATTTACACTTGTCTTGTTTTTATGAGCTATTGGATATTGAAGCCCTCGTATAACAAAACTGGCGAATGGCTGAATAGTCAATTTCTATTCCATGTAAATTTTAGAATGATTATGTGTTAGAAACACATCTAGAAATGCCTAGAAAATCAAAACATCAAAGACAAAAACTCTGTTGAATACAGTTTCTCACACTTTTTGCTGTATCTGACTTTGTAGACCAGTGTTTCATTTTTTTGGCACTAGTTAGCGCCAAGAATAATCACTTGAACTGCAGGGTTAGATATGGTAATGGTAGCAGAGGGAGAATTGCAATGTGTTGAGCAAAAAACCGTTCGAAACCACACCGATGACGCCGGGTAGTCAGAAACATGTCCTTGTGTTACCGTTACTTGTCTCTTCACATTGTCTTTCTCACGAATGATTTCGCCAATACCATGGGAAGCTTTATTTAACAACGTTTTTATCTTTAATGATTACGTGCAATTAACCACTTCATTTAGTGCATAATCCGTTAAGTATTAACAGAAGTCATTTTAGTTGTGCAAATATTACATCACTAGACGTCGAACGGCTCTTAATATCACGAACATTTTCCTCATGTTGCCCTCAGTTTGCTGAAACAACTGTGGAGACATACCTAAGTTCCAAATATTTAACCGATCTTATCCAGTTTACGATAACACTGAAAACGAGGTTTAAAAGGGTAAACGATTGACAACGTTTTATTAATTATAAGTCACTATTTTATTTACGTATTACCAAGCTTACGCCTGTGGTGTGCCGCTTATTTTGCCTTCTCTAGTTATTATAAAACCGTTTTGGGCAATGATTGTTCAATTCTGACTACGGCTGGTCGAGAATTACATATGTTTGTAACAATTTTATCATCCTCTTATTGTCGAAATAAATATGCAGTATTTGGTTTATGGCACCTTTCCTATTCAATAGAATATTTACAGATTACTGAATCATTGTTATCACTACATTTTCAGATATGACTTCCAATAAAATGATTAATAATTTTATTCACGCGTGCACAATTATAATTTAACAGCATTTTTCAATCCATCAAAGCTCGGTATATATGTATATATCAGTATAATCTCATCCATCATGTTATTATCTGTATACGCAAAAATAAGCGATACATTTTCATTATTCAACGTACAATTCTGCAAGTTATATATGATGTGACCGCATTTCCCCAGCAAACTCGTTAACCTCCATGACACCCTGTTGGACTATAAATACAAGATTAGGTCACATAGGTATGTAGTTACGTATGTATATGACGTAGAAATATCTGTGGTCCAGTCACGTATCCGTAATATTAAAGCAGATACAAGATTTCCTTTCAAAAGTTGTCAATAAATTCCGCTTGCGTAGCAATTAGTTGAATACAAGTTAGTCAGGTACTATTATCATTTAATCTTTTATACTATTAATAAGTAAATTAAATTGGGTAAGATGTCACAAAGCATTGAAATAGCGAAATAAAGATTAGATTTAATTTTCGAAAATACCGTTACCCTAATTTCTGTTTTTGGGTGCATTTTAGTAAATATCTACGAAGACCCCTCGATAGCTCATAAAAATGAATTTATTGCCAAAAGTAATGTACAAACACGATTAGTTTTCTACATAATCACAAAGAAGATTGATGCATTTGTCATATCTACGGATGAGCCTTCCAATCCCCTGTGTACAGAATGTTGTTCCCAGTGACTTGAGATAATCTGTGACGTTGTTTTGAAGTTCTTCTGTAGTCGGAAAGCTCTGCCCTTCTAACCACTTTTTTTCGAACAATTTTATCAACTTGTTGAACAGTGTCTTCTGATACGACAGACTTGCGTCCTTGTCGCCCTCCATCGTAAACACCGACTCGGCCTTCTTTAAGCTTCCTACACCATTCAGGCACAACAACATTCGCCATAAAGTTTTCGCCGTATACTTGGTACATTTAGCGGGAGAATCAACTGTAGCAGCCATGTTTACGTGCCTGCAACTTAGTTGAAAATGACATAATCATGTTGCAAGTGGTAGACATCATAGTGTAGGAAATGCGCAGTCACCTTCGTAATTAATGTTTAAAATAGTAACATTAAAGCTACTATTATTTACAATCTTCACTTTCTCACTTCGATAGACTGCGGGATGTGAAATGTGTGTCTCTGTTTACATCGTTGGAGGTCAATTTTAATGTATTTTCTTTCATTTCTGATTGTTTTTTCTGCGTGGTAAATGAGCTGTGATCCCGAGACACCATAAAAAGACTTCCGCACTTGAAACCAAAATTCTGCTGTTTTGAACAAAGCAAATGCTACAGTTGTATATTATTCTGCTATGCAACTTCAATAAAATAGGTGCTTCGTAAACATCAAATATTATAATGAAAAGAAGAATGAACAAAGGTCTATTTGTCAATTTTTATAAGTAGATTGCTGATAAAATTTATTTGTGTTACCGCTGTTGTCTTTATTGTTCTTGTAGTTTCTGTTCTTTTTTCTTGTTGTATCAACACACCAAAAAAAAACTTATTACATGCTTAACCCATTGCCGTTTTTGAATTTATTTTGTGATTTTCAACAGATGCTTAACTTTTTTGCTGCAAAATCAGGTACTCGAAAATATTTTCCAGAATTTTTACTTTTGATGCAGTCTTGGCAATTATACTCTTCAATATATTAATGATGGTTACGCATAGCGGAGCGGGCGGTCTGACGTTTCTATTCATCCGAATATCCTTTTCAAAATCGCTAATGTTCTTTTATTAGATATGAATAATATAACCTATTATTCAAATTTAATAAACTACAATAAAGTCGAGTGAATCGCCGCCGAAATGAATTGCGACTCTGCAAGAAAAAATTCTGTTACTACAGTGATAAGAAGATTAAAAGCTGCAAATCTTTACGGCCGCATTGCAACAAAAAATACCCTACTTCGACGGGGAAATACGCAAAAAACGGCTACAGGGTAGAAACATATTTAAATTGGAGTGGATGATTGGAAAAAGGTGCTATGGACTGATGAGTCAAAGTTTGAGGTGTTCGGATCAAGACGCGTTTTTATAAGAAGAGCGGAAAGCCAAAGGATGTTCCAGGATTGTGTAGAAACAGCTGTCAAGCAAGGAAGAAGTTCTCTGCTTGTTTGGAGTTGTTTTCCCTACGCGGGTACAGGAAACAGAAGGTTTTTTGTGAAAAGGGAGTTATTTAGAAATACTGCAACGAGCTCAAACACTCAGCAGTGATATGTAAAAACGTCTTAAATGAAGAACAAGATAATGGCACTTTGCAAATAATGACATGATCACCGCAAATCCTCAATCTAAACACCATCGAGGTGTTGTGGGATGAACTGGACAGGAGGGTCCGAAAGTATCCCCGACCTCCGTAGGTCATCTGTCGAACATTTTATAAGAGGAATTGGTTAATATGCCCAATAGAGTCCTTGAAAAACTAATGGAGCAGATGCCTCGGATTGTGAAAGCTGTTCTTCACGCAAAAGGGTGTTTCTTTGATGAACGGAAAGTTTTTGTTTATTTTTCGTTAGAATTACATTTTTTTGCTTTAACACTCTACTTTTGATCGTTATTAATAAAATAGAATAAAAATTTTAAGTTTTGAAAAAAGGAATATTTTCTCGTTTTTCTAAATTTACTTGTGTGTCCGAACTAATATGGATGGTAGTGCACGTCAATGAATAGCTTATACAATCTAAAAAATGTTCTTACTTGAATTACCAGCTATTTGTGATATTTGCCTATGTGTATATATATTCATTATATTTAGTTAAAGATGCTGATTTACCTGAAATTTTATGCAAAAAAGGATATGGGAGGCAAAATCAATGAATCACAGGTCTTTGTGAAAAAATATAAAATACATTACTGTAAACGTAACCGAGTATTTGTTTTTCTGTGTGTTAGTATATTTTTTAAATAATTGATCCAACATCTTCTATTGATTAATGAATTAACAGTGGTGACTACTATTAATGATAATCCGATAAGTCGGGATTATTTGAGAATTAGGAGCAAGAAGTTTAAATGAATTAGGTCTGTCAATGCGAAGTAACAGCAACAGAATAAAAGAACGGGACAGATAAAACAGAAAAAGAAGTATAAATTACAAATAAAAGTGGGAGTGCTTAAGAGCACAAGAAATTTTTGGTTTCGTCAGCCGCGAATAAAAAAAAATAAAAATTCGCTCGATCCGGTAAATTAGATTAACCGAGGATAAAGAAAGCCCAAGACAAATTCTTACAACTCAGAAAAATCATTATCTCGAATTGGCAGACTCCATTAATTTACGAAAACTTAAAGCATCTGGATGAAACGAAAAAGTACCTGTCATTTATCTTGTATTTTCTTCTTGTTTAAAAGCAAAATTAAGGAAATGCAGCCGAAGGAAGTTGTTAAATACTAAATAGCTCGAGTTTGAATTTTAATCAACTTAAACGAAGAGAAATACAATCAGTTACATTATATATTGAGCTACTTGCCGCGTACGAATGGAATAAATCAACTAAGGTTTGTAAAGACGAAGATCTGTATTTAGGTTTTCGATTATACGAAATAGCACCAAGTGCGTCCTTATACATTACTAATATTTGTTTATCAAGTAACGCTTTGCGTGTTACGGAGTGGGAATACGTTGAATAAATATTTGATGTTTGACCAATTAAGTTGATATAGAAAGAATATGCTGGAAATGATGTGCAAATACTAAGCACCCTGTTTGAAGGTGTTTATTTAGTATTATTTATTTATGTACTATTTGTGAAGCGTTTATGTGTAACATCATATTTTATCCGTAACGTCATTAATTTCCGGTAGATAAACGTTATATGTACATTACTGAAATCTAAACGATGGTATAAAATTTAAATATTTGTCTTCGAAAACACTATTTCCCTTAAATTACTTGAACGTTAGAGAGTTCCTAGATTTTCATTCATGTGATATACGGGCTCCATCCCACTTTAGTTAGCCTGAATAATTGTTCAGAAGTCGGTATTTAAGAAGCAAACGTATAAGTAATAGTATATGAACTTGGTCATGAAGTGTCAACTATGGAATATGGTGGTTTTCTGTAATAACCGTTCTTTTTACGGTGGCCTTAAAAGGTGTTTTTCTTTGGCCTAAAACAATTTTGTAATTTTTAAGAATATTTTTTTAAAAATATGTTTTTTTCTTTGTTTCCGCTTTATTTTTTTATAATTAAGAAAATACCTTGCAAGTTCCTAACTCCAGTTTATGAAGCTTCCTGTGACACCTAGGTCTGAAAATTAGCCATCTAACAGACTCAGATTACATAGCACTTGACTGAAGATAATTTATACATTTAATACTTGATGTTCTCAACAAAAATCGTGTATTAACGAAAAATGAATATATTAAAGAAACTGGGACATTTAAATCGTATATGTATATAAAAGTTTTTAAAATAAATAAGAAACTTTAAACTTAAGAAAAAAAAGTTTATTCCGTTTAGATATATATATACAAAATATAATATATGTACATAGATACATAGATGTAGTATGTAATGCAAAACAATGAAATGAATAGTTAAGGACGCAAAAATCCATATATTGTTGTTTGTTTTCTCTTTTTCTTTAAAATGTCGTCTTGAAATCGTATTTCTTATTTAGAAAGAAGCTCCAAAGACTCTGTATCTCCGTGATTTTCGACAAAACTTTTGAGCTGCTTGGTCAGGGTAATAGCTTTGCCATAATTTTCTTTATTAACTCAAAAGCTGTACCAGCAGTTTCAATGTTTACTAGCAGATGTTTAAGTATTAGACTTCGGTAATAAGTTTTAAAATTCTTTATAATCCCCTGGTCAAGTGGTTGACAAGCTGATGTACAATTAGGGGGTAAAAATAATATTTTTATATTATTTAAGCGAACGTCTTTCGAATGAGATCCCGCATTGTCTAAAAATAACAAAATGTTTCTTTCTTCTTTAGCCATTTTCCAATCTAGGTCTTGCAACGACTTTGTCATAACTTGTCATGTCAGCTTTCTTATTGTATTTCCAAGTTACAGGCAGGTTATTTATATTAATGTTTTCAAAAACTCTGGGTTTAGCAGCCCTTCCAGTGACTAGGAGTTTTTCTTTTTCACCCGCCATATTTGCACAATGCAAAATTGTAAACCTCTCTTTGGGATACTTATCCCCAACACATTTTTCCTTCTTGAATGTGAGCGTTTTGTCGGATACAGCCCTAAACTACAGGCCTGTCTCGTCGGCATTATAGATGTCTCTCGGTGAATATCCCTTAATCAAAGAAGGATATTTTCTTAAAAACGATGAAACATATTCAGCATTAACCGAAACTCCTTCTCCCGAAATCGCTTTAAAACTTATATTGTGGCGGATTCTAAATTTATTGAGCCAACCAGAAAAAGCACTGAATGTAGAATGCCCCAAAGAAGCGGCTATTTCTCTTGCTTTACATCGTATTGGCGGACCTAAAAAAAAATAAGTTTTTTGCGTTTTTGTCACGACAAACCTATTGGTAATCTCACTTTTTTTATCTATTTTAGAATTTAATATGAAAAGAAAATCAACGCATTAATACAAGAAAACCTTATCTAAAAAAATCATATGCATACCTGTTAAAGGAATCCCCTTATGTCGAGCTGCTGTAAACCAGTCATAACACAATTTGTCAATTTTAGTACCATCACCCGTCAAAAAGCTTCTTATTCCATTCAAATTTCTATACGATATCCATTTGTTTAGAAGGATTTCTTTATGTTTAATTATATCTGCAGCTTGTGTTTTTCCAATATTAAAACGCTTGGAGAAGTTCCTTACACTTAATTTCTCTTTATTGTAGACTTCAACAATCTCAATTTCTTGTATAAGCGTGAGAATTTTTCTATTTGGAGCCATTTATACAATGAATGTATCGCCCACTGTGTCTTTTCCGCATAGACATCAGACTAATATTGAAAGCAGATTTAATCGAAAGCGTACACCCAAAGAATAAGAACGGTAAATCCCCAACCAACTTGGGGAAGTCCCTAATTCACGCCAGGCAGAAATGCACGATATAGGCCACGTTTGTACCGAAAGATTAAAGTCGGTAAATCTCCGGTTTACTCGGGAAAGTCCCAGCGAAATTGGCGCGCGGTGCGATTGAGAAAAGCAATAACAATACTCTCGATATAAAAATAAGATAAGGCGTTTCTTTTTATTTTATTTTTTGTCCGGTTAAGAGAACATTTTCTCGTGTCCGCGTCCGTTCAAGAGAATGTCCGTCCAAGAAAGAGTTAATACAATATAAATTATATAAGAGCCGGTCGGGACCATGAGAAACTGTCCGTTTAAGGGAGGTGTCCGTGTAAGAGGGGTGTCCGCGAAGAGGAATTTCACTGTATATATATATAGGTATTTGCAATTTATTTTTTTTTTGACACATCGTGGCTTTATAGAGACTTTCGATTTTCGGTCTATATTTCTTATGGTATATCGGGGTAATTGTAATAAATTTGAACTTATGTAGTCCGACGTTTCGACAATTCGTCTTCAGGGTAGCCCTGAGAAGCGCTGTTACTTGCCAGATTAATCATATGTTCGATGATTTTCTGTCTGACGTATTTGTCTTCCCTATACAATGACAATGTCATGTCAAGAATGAATTTGCAATTTTCGAGTTTGATTTTCCGTAATTAGAAACTTTGAAAAGGAGTGAGTGAATCCTTCGATCGAAAATCCGTCCTCTGCCCATTTCCCGAATACAACTGGCTTTAAAATGTACAAAATAGTTATTAGCTATCGTATAGGCGCTCTTTTCTCAAAGTCACCTGCAATTATAATTAAACCTTCATTGTGAAGAAGTGCGGAGTTTTTTAACAATTTTAAAAATGAAATGATGGAGTTGATGTTTTCTGTCGCATATCACTGAATATCTTCTTTTAATCAATTTGGGATCTAAAAAATAATGTAGCATTTATTGTGGTTTGATAGTGTTGAGAAAACTGTCATTTAATTTGGTAGACAAGCGAAGTAAGAGTAGGCATGAACATATTGTGAAATTAAAACATCTTTTGGTGGACCGGCTTTTATACGGTTAAGTAGCAATTATAAACTACTAACATTGAATGAAAAATATGTAATCCAGGAAAAATCGATAAATTTTCTGTGGAGCTGAATAGGTACTATTTGAATTTTGTACAAAGGTATATTAAAACATCAAAATCGTCTCTGTCGTTATTACTTATTTCTATTAAAGCTTTCCAACATGGTAACAAAAATATAACTACACAAGCCTACCTCCATTTCAACACTTAAAAAAGCTTTTTCCAAATGGACTTTAAAGAAAACTATGCAATAAAAAGAATGTATTTTAACCACTCTTTATGCTTGCATTGTGAAATTAGTATGCAACAGCTGAAAACGTTCACCAGGATAATAGCATTAAGCTAAAATTTTGTCAAAGCCATATTTCTTCATTCGGTAGGCCCTTTATGTATACACCATTCTGCTACGGTTTTTATATTTAACTACATCAAGCGTACAAACCGCGACGCAAATACAAAGAAAACAAATCCAGAGATGATTAATTGGTCGCTCTTCTATCCAAAAGAAAGTCGTAATTTATGCAGAAAGTTTTTATTAGCGACATCTCTTAAGAATTTAAATTCTAATGAACGTATCTAATGAATATACATTTTCCTATAGATTTCGTTATTCTCGGAATTGAAAGTACGTAATTGCGCGAGAGGTAAAAACTCTCCTTTTAGAAATATTGTCTGCTTTATATAGCTGTTTCTAATAAATTAAAAGGAAGTTTCTCAGAACGAGGCTTTTATACTGAATGGTTACTAGCGACTTTTGTATATAATTGCCAAATATGGCATTCATATATAAATGGGGAAAATTTAGTCATTTATCATGTAAAATGTATTCGCAGTTCCCGATGCTAAGGTGAGCACTTTATTCGATTTTGCTTTTCTAAATTGAAGGAAATATTTCATTGGGCAAATATATTCTTTATACAAGAGAATATATGTATGTCCTACCATTTATCACAAGGTATAACAAGAAATTAATTTTTATCTATATTTTTCGAATCTTTTTAGTTAATAAATCGTGGACATGTTAATCAATCGTTTTTTTAATAATTAATTGTTTAAAAAACGGATACACAGTATTCTTATTATTTCTGGAATTTCTTATCGCTTTTTGCATTCGTTCGTTTATACTAATTATATCAAATTTTATACCTCTTAATTTAAATGAAATAAATGCATTGTGAATAGGATTGTAACAACACAAGAATGCTTTTCAGGAGTGTCTTACTCCCGAATTAAACTCATACCTCTTTAAAGTAACTATATTATATTCATAAATAAGCTATTTTGAGATAGCAATATCTCAGTAGATTTTATAATCAAATAGTACTTAATTAATTACATAGAAATAAAGCTGATACGATGCAGCTTATGAAAACAATTTACTAAATAACTCCAAGAAGCAAAGTCCATTAAGTGACGCCCTTCTTTACGTATGCATTGTACCTACTTCTTATCAAAATTCTCCGTTGCTCTTTGCAATATTTCGACCTCTAAACTAACAATTTTTAGGTGAAAAGATTCTCTTAGTTTGTGGATGGTGTGGGGTTTCTTAATTAGATTTTAGCGGAAAGTTGTTACATACGGGTAAGTCAGGTGAACGACGGGGCTAATGGATCATCTGCATTGTGTGCTGCGGTACTGTTTTGTTTGAATAAAGTTCGCTATGTATTGCCGTTTTATCTGCCTACTTCCTGAAACAGGAAGGTGTTGAGCCTTCCAATATACACACTAAAGTCAGTGTAACTGAAGTATTATCCTCTTCAAGAAATAAGTACTGATCACCTCAAACTTCACAAAATTGCAGAGTACTCTTACTAGAGCTATGGAAGAGCTTTTAATAAGACCCCCAGCCAGATCTGTATTACTGTTGATTCACAATCCCATCCAGCAGGAAATATGCGCCGTCACTCACCACTATCACTATAAATTAAAGTATCTTATAAACCACCTCTCAGTTAGAAAGACTGTGCTGCACAATGCTGTGGACCTTTCCACCCTACCCCACCAGATTTATAGATTCTGTATTTTAAGAAGGACCCAGTAGGTAGCTTAGAGGGCCAAGGAAACAGAGCAACGGATCCTGACTTTGTTGGCATGTCCGAGGAACCCCATAAGATAGGCCAGATAGATTTAGACGATTCAGTCCATGAGCTGAGTTTGCCAAAAAAATGAAGAGCTCTTAGCTTGAAATCCCAAATGATGGAATTTATTAGAAAAAGGGATAACCATATACAAATTTCGTAGTAGATAGCAAAAAATTCAGAAAAAGTGCTGTTGCCATTTCTTCACATTAAATCGGAGTTGATATAAAACTGCGTGAAGGCGATGTATAAAGGTAGTGAAGCTATTTAGAAAACGAATTTACCAGAATAAACTAAGCTAAAATAAATATTTACGAGACTCCAAATTAGGAAACTAATAAAAGAGTTTCATACTCCAATGGACTTGATCACTAAGCTAATAGGAATGCAGAGAAGTTGTGTTAAACTTATATTTTAGCTGCAATTTTCTGCGAAGAGAAGGTTGCACAGTAAGCAAATTTTTAGTGGTCAAGTCCATGGGAGTATGAAACTCTTTTATTAGTTTCCTAATTTGGAGTCCCGTAAATATTTATTTTAGTTTATTCTGGTAAATTCGTTTTCTAAATACCTTCACTACCTTTGTTCATCGCCTTCACGCAGTTTTATATCAACTCCGATTTAATGTGAAGAAATGGCAACAGCACTTTTTATGATTTTTTTTGCTACCTACTACGAAATTTGTATGTGGTTATCTCTTTTTCTAATAAATTCCATCATTTGGGATTTCAAGCTAAGAGCTCTTCATTTTTTTGGCAAACTCAGCTCATGGACTGAATCGTCTAAATCTATCTGGCCTATCTTATGGGGTTCCTCGGACATGCCAACAAAGTCAGGATCCGTTGCCCTGTTTCCTTGGCCCTCTAAGCTACCTACTGGGTCCTCCTTAAAATGCAGAATCTATAAATCTGGTGGGGATAGTATGGGAAGGTCCACAGCATTGTGCAGCACAGTCTTTCTAACTGAAAGGTGGTTTATAAGATACTTTAATTTATAGTGATAGTGGTGAGTGACGGCGCAGATTTGAGAAGAACGAATCAAGTTCGATTTTCACACAAGGCAGTTTCGCTAATAAGAAAATAGGGAGACAAATACGTCAGACAAAATCATTGAAGAAATGATGAATATGCAAGTAACAGCCCTTCTCAGGGCTAGCCTGAAGACAGCAGTAGACACACTGCCGAAACGTAGAACAATGTAAGTTCTACCAACGATGGAAACAATACAAATTGTCAACAATTTCACGTAAAGGCATAGCAGTAGCACTGAATTATTGACAGTTTGCATGTATTAAAAGTTATAAGAATAAAATTATCAAGCTAACTTGAAGCAATCGCATTTTTTGTAATAGTTTGATTTCTATTTACGCAGTTAATTTACTTATCACATAAAGTAGTTGGTAGAAAAGTCCTGTGGGAATGGTGAGCGAGTCTTATGTTCTAAACTATAGTTGGAACTAGTTCTATAAATTAAGAAACCTTTTCATAATTTAAGTGAAATAGTTTCGAATTTTGACCTTAGAAAAGCCATTAGTTTCTTAATGAATATACTAGAAAGTACTTTAGTTAACCAATTTTTGGGGTAGTGTCAAACCGGCTTAATGTTTGTAGTTTTGTTGGTTTTTTGGTTACCAAATAAAAAACATTATATTTTTCACCATAATAAGATGTTAATACTAGACAATGTACCTATTCCAAAGCTTTATACATATAGCATTCCCTTTTACCTGCAAACTGGTGATAAAATAACTCTCTGAGAGACCATATTAATCGTAAAGAATAATAACCATTTTTTAAAAAATATAAAATAGAAGTGAAAACCTTTTTCGCTGCTTTACCATATTCAAAAATTCCAGTAACAAATTTACGTAGAATTACATACCTTAACATTAAATACGTCAAACTAAAAACAAAGTGGAAAGCCTGTTTACCACTACTAATACGATCATATAACGAACCTCTTATCTTCATGTTTTATTCATTCTGTATCCCAACAAAAACGTTACTAACTTTGCATATTTCCTTCATTGTTATGATAATACATATACGTCCGTAGATTTTACCGTAAGAAAAATATCTTTAAAAGCCTTAACCTAAGAATTCCGAGCTACTGACGACGACAGGTACTGAAGTAGAAGCGTGTCCCATTAAGCATCTTTGGAGGTTTCTCGATGCTTCCGATAAAAGGTTTAAATCATTATATTCGTTTTGAGATAAAATATTTTTCATTTCATCTTAGAAGTTGATGGATTATAATACAGAAAAGTACTTCTTTGAAGAGGTTTTTATTTGGGGGAAGTGTTTATTGAAAGTAGGAAACCCATTTAAATCTCTTAACTAAGGGAAGTCTTTCCAACCAAGGCATAAAAAGTGTAGAGTAGGGAAACACTCGCTACAATGTATACAGAGTGTCCAACTAAGAACTATCGATACCTAGAAAAATATGAGTCCGAGAATGGAATAATGCAGAACAGGGTTCGACGCATTATAATGCAAACTATTTTTTGTTTTATGTGGCAAATTAACTTTAAAACATATGCAAAAGGAAACAACTTAAGATCGAAGCCCTCCGTTTTTCTAATATATTTCTGCCTTATGTCAAGTAACAGGAAAACCTTCTATTGCTCTATAAAGCATACGGCGCAGTAATATTATTAATATGTTATAGATTCATTTTCAGTGTCTACAAGAACAAAAATTGTCAGTACATTGCATAAATTAAGAAATCTAAGCGATTTGATTTAGACTACTACTAACTATGTGTCAAAGGAGGCTTATAAACAGCAAAAAAAATAGTTTTCTAAAAAAAAACTAAAGAATTGACAAAGAAAAACCACTGTTAAGGTCGCTATAAAAGAATAACTGATTAAGATGAACAAAAGAACCCGAGAGTTGTATGTATCTGGCATCGAGAGATTTCTTTTTGTTCCAGTTTGACGTTGCACCAGCTGCAGCTCAAAATAAGTTCAAAAATTAATGGAAGGCAATACTATACTGTTTATAGAATGAGTTTCTAGTCGACCTGCCTCCAATGGAAATTTTGTGGGGCGAGATGAAAAGGGCGTTACGAAACATTCTGTTAGTACAATCCATGAACTGACGCAAATATGGAATTCCTTCATATCAGAATTTTGCCAAGGCTTAGCTAATACTAGCACGTATAGTTTTGGGTGTTCCAAAAATAAAGGGGAAGCTACCTAGTGGTGAGCTTTAAAATAATTTCTTGTTAATTTAAAGTTTGCTCACATTTCTTCTCATTTTGTGTCAGTTATCTGTTTTAATAATTTAGGTACTTACTTTGATTAAGAGATGCTAAAGATGTTAAATAAATAAATAACTTTAAATTTATAACAGTATTTATTATTTGTACTTTTGCTGCCTAAATACCGATTTCTAAACAAATCTAGCAATTGAAACCGGAAGGGACTTATATAACAGATATTTATAATAGCGTCTATCGTTTTACTGTTCAAAATTGTCCTTTAGGGATAATTGATTAGTATTTTATATTTTTATCTAGTTTTAACTATCTGGTCCATATTCCATAATAAGAAATAAATAGACATGGACAGTTACTTCAAATTGTTTATAAATACATTGCCTATAGTATAGTGTCATAAAAGAGTGATTAAAGTCTCTGGGAAAACTGCTTTCCTAAATATTGCATATAAAATCTTATCGATAGTAATTCATACAAAGTCTTCTACATACTCATAAGTAGAGACCGGATTATATGGAAAGTCCATATATTTGATTTTATTTATTTATCATCTTTTACGTCTATATGTAGACGTATTATACTGATTAAGGTTAATTAGCGTTAATTAACTTTAATCAGTGTAAGACATCTACAAATAGACTTAAAATATAATAAACAAATAAAATAAAATATATGCACTTTCCATATAATTCGGTCTCTACTCATCAGGAATTAATAGGTAAACATCAATGCTACTTCGTACAATCTAAATCGATACGTATCATGCAGCAAATAATAAAAAAATGTAGCGGAATATAATGCCCACATAAGGATAATATTTTGCGATTTCACGGAGGTATTCCGTATTTTACAGTATGACATAAATAAATAAACAAATTCATACCTCAGTCCCTTAAAATTCTCAGTATGACATTTTCATAGCTAGTCACGGATTGAGTTAAAAATCGATTTCTTTATCTATAGTATACTGTAAAAAAACTGTAAGCTCTTTAATTTACTTTCCATAAAAAAACTTAGATTTTGAAAAACTAAATCAAAGAAACTACTAATCTGGTAAAATCGCCTGAAATCTTTCACTGCAACGTACGTATATATTAATTAATTTGATAGTAGTACATTTTCTCGGTACCTCATTCGATTCTCGGAAACCAGCAAACTACGCGAGCGTCGAAACCTAAGAGGGTAACAAAAGTGCTCCTTTATTAGAAGATCCAATAGGATAAGAACTTCTCACAGATATATCACTTTTTCTCAATTAACAAAAATATATAATTAAAGGTGTTTCATGCTTTTGCCCTTCAAGTAAAAAAGGATGCGATTTAAAAACCTTTACAATAAATTTCCCCTTTTTAAATTGCGTTTTACGTAGGTATACATAGTTTATCTTTATCGCTTGCAATAGTACAAAGGAATGCAGTGATGTGCTTCAATGAAACACGTAAGGAATTCGAACGCTTGTTACTATTCCAAGAATGCCCAATATTGGCAGGATTCGATATTACAAAAACCCCTATCAAGAGAGATTTACAACACGTTATGGAAACGGTTTCAATTAATTTCGTCTGCGTATCTTCTATACTTTAATAGGTTAAAAAAATAGAATTCATTAATCTACGTTAAAATCATAGAAGAGAATATTTTTTGCTTTTGGAATATAAAAGTATATATTTCTTGAATATTAAATAGAATGTATAGCAGAATTTTGGGAAATACGTACATACTCGGTAGCCGTCAAGTTTATTAAAAAAAACTTTTACATTATGTAGCAATTAAATATTAAAGTTTAATTTAATTAAATAACTGAGAACTACGCTAATATACATATTTATTAGATCGAATTTCTATCATATAGCGCCATGAGAGTTTATAAAAATTCTTTCATGTGAAACTGGTAAAATCGTATTAGATAAATTTCAGGGCGTAAAACATTAATTGTCAAGAACTTTATCATTGAATACCATTAGTGATAATGGTGTGCTACGAGGGTGACCTGAAATGTTTCCGGAATGGGCAAGAGGTGGCGCACGACGGTTGAGGTGGATTTATTGGTCGGCAAGGGCAACCTTTTTATGGCAGCTGTTAAAATTTCAGACGTCCACTGTCAATAATTGTTTAAGAGTGTGTTTTATGTAGCAAGTTAGGCGGTTTCGTAAAGATGGATAAAATCGAATTTCGTGCAATGATAAAACACTTCTGTAAGGCCGGAAAAACGGCCACGGAAATTTAAAATATTTTGCTAGAGGTTCATGGCGGCTGTACTTCATGATTTTCGACGATCAGGTTCTGTGTGAGCGACTTCAAACGTGGCCGCACAAACACAAGTGACGGACCACGCTGTGCACGCCCAAAAACCGCTACTAACGATGAAATGGTTGACAAGATTGTCGATTGAAGCTGAAAGAGATAGCAGAGACAACAATAACGCGTTGGCCATATCCTACACGAAATTTTGGATATGAAAAAGCTTTCGGGGTAATGGGTACCGCGTTTGCTAACATCGAAGAAGGGGACCGTTTCGGAGAAGTGTCTAGCCAGGATTCAACGGAATCTAAGCAATTTCTTCATGCCTTTCGTAACTGTGGATGAGACGTGGAGCCAATACTACATAACGGAGACCAAAGAACAGCGAATCGGCTCCGACGAAAGCAAAGATCGTTCCATCGGCTGAAAAGGCCATGGCGACCATTTTTTGCGACTCACAAGGTGTGATTCTCATCGACTATCTGCAGGGAGGAAGGACGATCACGAGGCAATATTACAACGATTTATTGACCCGAGTCGATGTAGTATTGAAGGAGAAACGGCCTGGTTTGCAGCAGAAGAAAGTGCTTTTCCACCACGACAATGCACCGGCTTATTCATCCCCATCGTCCAACGAATTAGTCTCTCATCCTCCATATTCACTCGATCTGGCCCCCCCAGTGACTTTTTCCTATTCCTAAAGCTGAAAAAATCACTGGGACGAAAGAATTAGCCTCAAATGAGGAGGTCATCGCCGCTATAGATGGCTATTTTGCAGACCTCGAAACATCCTACTTTTCCGACAGCTTGAGGAGACTGGAGCACCGTTTGAAAAAGCGTATTGATCTTCGAAAAGACTACATCGAAAAACAAAAACTAAAAATCACATCAATACCGTGTTTTCCTTGTCGATTCCGGAAACATTTCAGGTCGCCCTCGGAGATTTAAATTGTGAATGTTTTACTAAATCAAAATTGCATCAGTCACATCAATAGCTCTTGAAAGACCGTAAGAGTGTGTAAAATTTATTATTTATTATATTTCTTTTATTATTCAAAATATAGGTGAATCTTATAACTAGCACTTAGTATAATAGGTGGCACAGGGACACGCAAAAATTTTGAATGAACCCTCGCTGCACTAAAACTAATTAATTCACAAGTTTTAGTATTATAGAAGAAAAATAAATTGCCACTAAGTGTCCCACCAGAATTTCATATGATAATAACCCCTTCAACGCATATATTCCTGAAAAGGAGTACGTTAAAATACTTTCTTGAATATTGCAGTAATCTCTTTGAGAACCTTTGTTTTAAATTTAGCGATTACCATTAGGCAAGTAGAGTATACTTTGCTTTGGAGATGGTTCAGAAGAAAAAAAATCGTACATCGACAAATCTAGTGATCTCGGAGGCAGCAAACCGTAGAACTATGTGGTTACCAAAAAGCTGTCGGGCGGCTGTCGTTAACACCTAGGCCGTATAGGCCGTGGCTCCATATTGCTGGAACTAAAGAGTATCAAGATCGAGACAGTTTTGAAGTTGTTCAGCAACAAAAGTTTCGAGCATATTAACATATCGTTTAGAACTTACTGTTGTTATATTCCCTCTGTCATTCTCGAAAATATAATACCTAATCATACTTAGTTGTCAGTTGTTTAATACCTGCAATTCTATCTGTTGATATATTTTTAAAAATGGAAATGAACATGATAAGGTTATTGGGGTTGGTTTTATAATTGTTTGATGTCCTGGAATGCTAATGTAATACGAAACAAATCATTAAAATTCACTTAGAAAAGTTTACGATTCTACCTTCGTTGTAAGGCGAATGAATCTATTAAAACAGACATTTATCCCTACTTGTTCTTTACAAATTTAGTTTAATAACCCAATGACATTTTATTATTAGACTTAAATTTAAATATTTATTATCAAGGCTATATATATATATATGTACACTTGCATGGGTGTGTTTTTTTATGGAATAAAGTACTTTAAATTTACTAGGTATTGCTGTACTATTGCATTGTCATCTTCTATATGAAACCTAAAGATAAGTTTTGGTGGAGGCGCATACATTATAAACTGTACTACATAATACCTTTGCCAATATCATTTATAATTCCTAAGAACTCTTCGATAAGAGAAGTAATATATATATTTATATATATATATAATTTATATATATATATATAACTCTTCGATAAGAAGCGAGGCTCTGGTGCCCTGAGCCGTTTTACTTCTCTTATCGAAGAGTTCTTATGAAATATAAATGATATTGGCAAGGCTATTATGTACTACAGTTTATGATGTATGCGCCTCCACCAAAACTTATCTTTAGGTTTCATATAGAAGATGACAATGTAATACCTAGTAAATTTAAAGTACTTTATTCCATAACATACGCATTAATTAATATTCGATCGATACTTCTTTCTCTTTTATAGTAAATTTTTTAAAGAGTTTTCACTTTTTTTAAATAGTTAATGTTTGGTGCCTACTAATTAAAACGGTACAAAGGATACGTTAACGTTAGTCAATATATATACGTCTATATATATATACTGTGTAAAGGAAGGTCGAAAGTAACTAGCGGCATGAAACAAAGTTAACCAACGCCCCTTGAATTCATCGACTGTATAGAGCGTTTCACGCAAACCGCAAAATTTTAAGACTTCCATTAGCGAAAGGAAGGAAGAGAATTTCTTAAACACACCCATGCAAGTGTATATATCGAAGCATAGTAATTGTTCAACTCTCAAATGTAAAAATAAGCAGAAAGCGTCACTGTTAGATATTAAAGATGTCGTTTGATCAAGGAACAGTATAGTATTTTTGGTGTTTTGTTTAGAACCGAAAGAGGGCCCACTCTTAAAAAGGAATACATTCACATACTTTTGAATAAAATATTTGTTTGTTTTTTTTTAGTATCCATTACAAACGATTAGCAAAAATTTAGTGCACTTTTACAGAAAATATTTACAATAATTAACATCTGCCTCTTTGCACTTGTTACTTTATGCCATCTGTTCGTGAATATGTTGAGACAACAGATCGGCGAAAACATTCTGCGGTGAATATGATGGTACTTACAATAGAAGAGTTTGAACCGTCATACTCTATCTTACTTGCTCCCAAAATAGTTGCAAAATGTATTAGCGATGAAATTTTAAAAATGGTGTTGAGGGCATTGAACAAATTTCAACTACCCAACTTTTAATGTTTGTGAGTGACGGTGCCTCTAACATGCCTTCCTTAAAGAAAAGAATGGCTATCTGTTACGTGTCACATGTAAAATCCATGCTTTAAACCTTGTGGCGCAATTGATTTCTAAATGTTATCCAC
The DNA here is from genome assembly GCA_023509865.1 of Trypoxylus dichotomus. Lineage (NCBI taxonomy): Eukaryota > Metazoa > Arthropoda > Insecta > Coleoptera > Scarabaeidae > Trypoxylus > Trypoxylus dichotomus. The sequence continues at coordinate 42,919,950 of CM042078.1, forward strand.
GAGTAAAAGCTTTAATACCTCATACGAAGGCAGTATTTCCAAAGTCTCCAAAACGTACAAAAGATTTCACGAACTGTGTCCTAAAGTGCCTGAACCACCATAGCCGGTTACCAGGCGTTCGAGAATATAGATAAGGGCTGCGTTTTACTACTGCGAACGTTTTGATAATGTAAAGAAGGTAGTTTTACAATTCGTTCCGAGACACGCCAAAGCTATCAAGTAAAGCTAGAAAAGGTTTCAAGATAGTCAGGTAAAATGTGATTTAGAAAGTACTCGCAAGAACTACTATGGACTAGCGGAGGGAATTGAAAACAACTTATGTACGGTGGAAGGCGAAAAAAATGAAAGTGTAATACGAAAATTTGAAAGTGTTATTGACAAGCATTCAGGTGGATCGAAAGATCCTTTAAGTTGTCACAAGGATTACTTTAACTTTGCAAATATAACATCACTCGATGTGGAATCGTTTTCATCATTACAAAATGTTTATTCCGTACGCTGTACTTATCTGACTGAAATAAGTGTGGAAACATTTAATGATTCTAATATTTAATAGATGCCACCCAGTTTGTGATTTCGTGGAAACTTCTTAAAACAGTAAATGTTTCAACACGTTATATAGTATATCTTTTATCATTATTTTATGTGTAAAGGTCACGATCATAAATGATGCGAGTAGTTAAACGTTACTGAACATTCGCCTTGATACGGCCGCCCAGCCTCTCCACGTTGTCCTCCGCACTGCGCTGTAACTTGCCTTATTTTGCCAAGACTACTTATAAGAAACATGCATATACAAATTACTATAGACATTTGTAGATCAGTTGTGAAAAGAGTCAATGTAGTTAACCCCCGTTTCGTTATTTAAACGCCTATTATTTAAAGTAGTATTCCCTTGATCTACGCCGTTTTATTATGTATACATTTACACGGCATTGAAAATATGCCCTTCAGCTTTAAATTAAACGGTTCGTTTCGCTTTTCACGATCGAATTCCTTTCTCTTCGACGACTTCCCCATTTTGAAGTACATGCCAGCGTATTGTAATAAAATTTTAATGCAACACAAAATGCAGAAAAGAAGAATGAGAATCGTTTACAAAGTAATCTATGTTATTAAATTGCAATATATCAGACTAAAATTTAAAACAGTATTATATCTAACAATGTTTTGGAATAAAAGGTAGAAAAAGCGTTAGTTCTCTGGGTTCATAAAACAATGCAAATCTCGATACAGTTATCTGTAGATTAACATTTTCTTTGTGTTAAAATATTTTCGATTGCTTTATAAATTTACTATACTTCATTCTTTAATTCGGAGGAGTAAAATGAAAAGACACGTTTACACGATGGATTTTTTCAGTTACTTCTTGGTGGCTATGATTTTATATAATTGTAGTTATCTAATTAATTATATATTCATTATTCATTACAAAAATAATTAATCAATCAGATATAGAAAACACTGGAGAATAGTATTTATTGATCAAATACACATCGTGCTACATTTCAACTTTATACATCGTATCTTTGTTAGTGGAAGTTTCTAAATGTTGCTAGATTCTACTATAATTCTTATTTTTCTATGTTTATTTACAAGCAAACAACAATTTAGACCAATATTTAATACAGCATATACATATTAAACAATAAATTGACCTTAAATAGATGTGAATACATTACATTACCTTTTAAAATAATTATTCACTAGCACTTTCCATTTCACTTGAACTACTATCTTTGCCCATTGATATAATAAATGGCTCGACAGTATCAGCAATTAATCCATCTAACTCACAACTCACACATTTTTCTTTCTTCTTTAATCACATTTTCTACATATTTCTTCCAGTTGTCTGTCGTGACGTTCCGGATTCCCTGTAGTAAAAGCACTCTTACATCTGCTAATTTGAATGAGATATTCTTAGCTGCCACCTCATTTTTTATTTGAGCCTACTAACTCAATTGGGTTGAGTTCGCAGTGATGAGGTGGTAACCTCAACACAGTTTTGTTGCAACTTCTGGCCATCATATCTGTCACATGCGTATTATATTGGTCTTTATTAAAGAGAATTAAATGAAAAAGTTCAGATCGAACCATCTCTTCATCGTATTCGATATTTTTTGATTTCAACCAAATCTGCATATCAGTTTTCTAGATGTTGTGGGAATTTTTTCAATTTTTCGACTATGATATGTAACAATAACAATAAAATATGATATGTAACAATAACAGCATTGTCTGGCAGTACTGTCAATATTTGATGAAATCATCTTTCAAACACCTCGCCGTTCATTTCTTTATGGTAATCGGTTGTTTTTTTACCTTCGAAGTTTTCTTTGGTGGGGCAACTTGCCCTTTCTCCTTGAATTCTTTTATGATACGACACACAGTAGACAGACAGGAGACCGTGCCACTTCTAGAAATAAGATAACTTTATAATATGTATAATGATGGTGGTGTAATATAACACCAACCTATCGTGCTTGATATTCTTGCAATAATAGTAGTAATTTTCATTCTCGGCTTATGAGTTCGAAGTATTTTGAATATATTCAATATATTTTGCTTCTCTATTCAAGATTGATGTCCTAAGCTCAGATATTTTCGCTTTCTCGGCGGAGATATTTGGGTTCCAGTAGTAGTTGCTACTTCCTCCATATCCACGAAAAACGCTGTGAAAGTATAGTGGTATACCAATCCCTGAACGCCGATAATCTTAAAATACTGACTTCAAACACTTACTAATGTATTAACAGATTGATTTTATAGTTTGCACAACAAACTAGAAGTAAATAATTATACCTTAATTATAAAAGTGCGAATATTTGGAAAAGCATCGCTAACTTCACTAACATGCGAGGCTTTAGATAACATTGCTGTATTTTGTATTCTTTTCGTAAAGTAAGTATACATGTTTCGTACTTACGATTTTATACTCGATTTATCTTTGCTTAAACGTAGTGCTTTGTGATTTTCAGCAACAAGATATCTCAATTTGTTCCTTCATCAAAGACGATGCCAAGATTCTCATTTAGTGGAAACAGTAAATGTATGTAATTTGAAATTATTTTAATTTTAGAATTCCTTTTACATATTTCATTTTTTTTTATTTCCAATGGTTTAATAATTTAATTTCAGTACTGTTTTCAGTACTGTTGGCTCTTAATATTTAATGAAACTTAAATAAAAAAAAATACTTACGTAATCAAGTATTCCAAAATGTTCATTTGAAGGACTAACAGCTTTGAGAAAAATAGGGGGCCTAATGCCTCCCGTACACCATAAGGAAATTTATATACAGTAGTAAAATAAGTAGGACTAATGATCAATGCCGCCAACTCAATTGACATATTTTCACATGTTCGTCGTTTACAGTTATGCCGGAAGTCGATACAAACTTGTCTACTTTGAATGGAACATTCTGCCTGTTATGATATTTTTGAATTCGACATAAAATTGTAAGGTAGGCTTGTGACTTCTTTTAACTTTATGCAACTGATTTTAACTTTTGGAAATGAATTTATATGTAGAGGCCCTCATTCGAATTCTGCAACAGGATTTTGTAGGAGAATAATAAATGTTTCTACTTCAACGTAGATGTAGATGAAGATGTTTATTCACAACTTTCTAATTTACATATAAAGGTCGACAATGAAAACCTATTCTAACGTACTTTTTCACGCTACGCCTATCGCAAGCAGGGTAAACTTTGTTCACGTTTTCATTTTATGTCTTTTGTGTAATACCAAAGATACCATTTTTTTAGTATGTGTCATCGGTATACTTTGTATTATAACTAATTAATTGAGTTCCGAAAACTAAGAAATGTCATTTCTCAAATGAACCACAGTTTGTTAGAAAGCTCACTAATTTTCTAATGTATTTTTTCTAAATTTAAAATTGCTTCACGTAAAGTTACTTGCTTTAAGGACTCAGAAATCTTTTTAGGATTTTTTGATAACTCAGACGAAAGTAGATACTTTCGATAATACAATTTGGTAATCTTTATTACATTTTGATCCATCGGGGGATGGATAAGCAGAGTTACATCGGGCGGCATGAACATAACAAAAATTGAGCCATTGTTGCTTCTTAATTGTTCCTCTAGAGGATGACATGGTGGGTTATCCAAGATTAATACCGCCTTTATTAGATCACTAAACTACATTACTTATTATTACAGTTTTACTGTCATACCTGAGGGACCAAGTGTTCATGGAACCATTCCAGAAATATGCCTTTGGTCATCCAAGAGGATTTTGAACAGTTACAATCAACATGACTCTTAGAATTTCTAAATGAACGTGGACTGTGTGCCTTTCCTATTACTAGTGGCCTTATTTTGTGTGTACCAGTGTGCACGCTAGAAAAGTTATGCGTTGTCTTTCTGCCTTTTTTACCCGGAGCAGATTTTTCATGTGATGCAACATAGGATTTTGTAGGTAATACTTTCCAATAGACTGGTTTCATCTGCATTGTATATTTGCTCATCATTTAAATGTAGCTCTTTTAGATATCGACAGCAGTCGAATTCCGTACCTCCTTCTTAATCTTTTTAGCCACCCATCACTAGCTACAAAATTTTCGGTCTCTTTTAGGTTTTCATTCAATGATTTTGCTCTTTCTTTAATTAATTCACCGCTAATTGGAACATGATTATCCCTTTATTTTACGAGAGGCAAGAGAGCCAACGCTTACAGGAATCCCATACATAAATTGGGGAACAATCGATGCCGGCGCTGAAAACGTTTATGTAAACATTCTTTTGATCGATTCACGTACGTACGTAAATCGGAAAATAACCGATATCCTAAAGTGTTTACATTATCGAATTGTACGTGGTGCAAGCTTGTTTACATTACCGCGCGTTCCATTTGATTTTATAGTAACAATTTTCTATTTACATGACCGTGACGTTTCCACTACCGGGTATTTACATGAGCGAGCGTTTACTGTAGTTTTATGTGCAATACAATATATCAGATGTGATCAAACTTATGAACGGTAGTGTACACGTAATGACGGTCGTAAATCACATATTAAAATTCGAGTGTGTGTGATTATTGTCACAGATGGGAGGTATATAAAAACGCAGACTTGAGAGGATTTAAATCAATTAAATGAAATCAGAATTTAAATTATGATTTTAAACAGTGATCTTATATTTAAAGAAAAATTGATTTCTTTTCTTCTAATGATATTTTATATTTTTGTACTATGCATTTACAGAATTAATTATTTTACAAAAGTAGAACATTACACAGATTATATTTTCCATTTATTTATTAAATTTACTATTTTTTCTTTCCCGGGAATTTTCAGTCAGGTAGAATAACCGACTTTGATTACTCTACATATTTTCATTTTTCTTTTACGCTTACCATATTATATAAAAAATTTCTAAATACAAAAGACAAGTGAGTAAAGATAGGAAAGTATTTGTCTCATTATTGTAGAATACATGGTTCCTTGTAAAAATAAAATATAAAAAATTCTAATTTAATTCCTTTTTTGCTGGCTATTTTCCGGAGGATTGAAGCATTTAACTTTCTCAGAATATATTTCACTGCTAAACTTAACGTACATACCTTTCCTACATGTCGTAAATGTCTTCACGTTTTCCCTTTTTTTATTAACAAAGTCGGCGATTACTTAGTGTACTAAATTTACGCACACAACTTTTTATTAATTTTTTTTCATACAACTAAATTAATAGTCGCACATTATGCTTATTTGTGTCGTGTGGTACATGGCCGTGTGCGCCATTCAAACTAACTGCCCAAATTTAACTTTCCCTTCGGTTGATGGGTCGATTTGTCTCGCTACAGGAACGACAGGAGCAACAGAAGCTGTCTCGCCGCTTTGCATGGAAATATATTATGACACGCCCAAAAAGCAGGTAATACTGTAGGAGTAATTTGTAATGTAAATTACCAGATTTGATTTAATATCAGCGGAAAAGCCTGTTGTCACGATAGTTGGAAGTTCCATGTGTGCCTACTATTCGTGCGCAAACAGTTTCAGACGTAGAACATGGATTGATTTCAACTAAAATATGCATTCGGTTTCGATTGCGAAAGTGTCAAGTTTCAATTGGATGGGGTAGAGCGCGAGCGGATTCAAGGTGTTAAAGATGTTGCAAGTAGTTTAGTGTGAGAGTTTGTTTGCAACTGACTTGCAAATAAGAATATTCTAAAACTTATATTTCTAAATGAATGCGGTTTATTTCGTTGGAACTTTGTCAAAGTTCGAAGATTATAGCATTCGTTTAATATCATTAAAAAACCCTCTGGATGAATAAAACGTAACGGGTAGAATTGTCTAACCGTCAGTACTCTCCTTCTATCGGCATACAGGCAAAAGTCATATATTTTCTTCTAATGTATCATTAAAAGTTATTTTTACACAATCATTTTATTTTTGTAGTATCTATACGAATACGTTCCTCTAAATGTTGTTTATTTGAATTTGAGTATTGAGTATACTAATGTGTATATGTATTATAGTGACATTTTTTTAGTATATTAAAGCAAGAGCTGAGAGAGATGTTGCATTCTAAATTAGTTATAGTATTAATGAGATTAGCATAGATTAGTCTGTTTTCGATAACATGGCATTAACAACCAATAATAGCTTTAAAATGTAATAGAAGAAATCGTCCTGTTGCTGTTACTTAAGTTTTTCTTGTATATCATATTAATAATGTGACAGCAGATGGCTTGTTTTGATTAAAGCGTGCGGCATTTTTTCAGCATTACTACTAATAATACCTCACATATTTCTGTCTGATTATTTTTTATTTAACTCTTTATACGTTAGCTACACCTACCATAGTAAGTTGTATGTAAATAATGGATCTGTTCCCCGAACATAATGCAAACCTTATTCCAAGGTAAGACTGGCGAAACGCACAGAATGTAGTGAACACAAAAGGGCTTTTAATCACCTCACATGTCATGTCCAAACCCACTTCTGTTACCGCAATGCCACGTTTCACTCAAAACAATTTAAACGAAGGGACCCATACGAGCACAGAAAAAATTATATACGCCTATATTTATAAAACGTGCACAACGTACTTTTTGTTTCTCGATAAATCGATTCCACGTATTCCTCCATATTCACTCTGATATGATTCTTTGTGCGTGTAATTAAAAAAGAAATAAACGGATAAACCATCAAATGAAATATTCCGTCGTTTTTGAATACGAATAAAAAAATCATGGGAAATAGTCGATCTGGACCTAACAATAAAAAACAATTATCTTGTTAAAGAGGATTTCCAAATAAATCGTCTTTTCAGTATCTGATAATATTTTATTTATTTTTTACGTCTTATATTTCTTTAAACGCAGCTACATTTCTATTTCGAAAGATATAACGGATCTGCTTACTATTCATTTTTTAGTTTAAGAGCTTAAGCGGTGAGTGTCTAAAAGGTTTTTTAAAATAACGTGTAGAGGAAATTGTAAAGAAATAGCATTATTCTATTCTAAAGGAAACTTTCAGCTTGTTGCTTGACAAAATATTACAAGATTTTGGAATTTTCTTGTGTGATATATAGTTGCCCTGAGAAAGTGAGAGTTTAGTCTTTGGAAAACGTATGATGACAGAAATAAATTAGAAAACCTATTTAATAATAATTTCAAAGTCTCAAGGGCACGCAAAATGAACTGGTCGAGATGAAAATGAGGAGATATTCTAAATTTTTAATTAGAAAACAAAATTTATCTGTTTGGTAAACAGATCAGTACAGTGAAACTTCCAAAACAGAGCTTTGTCAAGAGATATGCCGTTAATATTTTCCCTATAGCTGAGAAATATCAAACAAAGAGCACTTTTGCAAGATATCGGAATATTTTTAGAGACGGCAAATAATTATTTTCTTTCTAGTAATACGAGTGCCTTTCGGAAAGTAAAGGACGTTCTGTTCTATAGACATTTTTATTAGGGGTAATTAAACGATACTGTTTTGAATAGCGTGTCTAAGTCGCTGATGCTACTGACAGTAGCGCCCTGCATTTATGGTGTCACCTCTATGCATCTCAAACTTGGCCGGATCGTCAATTTTGTGACACCCTTTGAGGTAAGTAGCTGCCGCCAAAGTGAAGCGGGTGAGAACCAAGGTCAGTGGTGGGTCGGCGGTAGTGGAAGGGGGACGCGGTCACGGGTGAAAACAAAACATTCTTTACTTTTCGAATTCCCCTTGTATTTTTCCGTCTTAATTTTGAATTAAATGATGTTGAGTCCTTCTATTTAAGTGCCTTGAATGTACTACTAAAATTCAAATATATTAATGAGGTTTCATAACAAAGCGATTTTTAAATTAGCCATAGAACCAATTAACAGAGGATAAACACGCTCCATATATAAACTTTCTCTCGCTCTTAGAAAGATTGGTGGTAGAAAATTTTGGTAAAAATGTATGATTTGTACTTCGGAGAATTGCTTATTGATGGCTAAGATTGCTGCATGAAGGTTATTATGATATATGTGCAATGACATCGATGGGTAGCTTGCATTTCTAATGGCCAAATATTAATATAGATGTAGTGGATAACGTAAAGCAGTGTGGTCCTTGCCCAAGTTTCTGTGAAAGCAACTGTAATCTTCCATAGTATCTATAAACTGTGCCACATGACTTTGAAATTGTGCGGCGCAAACCAGCCAATTTAGTTTTATTCAAATATAATATTGATAAAAGCCTATATTTTTTTGGGCTAGTGGTTCGGTGCCTTGCGCGCTTGGTTATTAGTCTCGAGGAGTATTCGAATCCCGTGGCTCCTTTTTAGGGTTGAGGTCTTTCTGTGGTTTTCCTCACTCCATGGCCAATGTTGAGAACGGATATCTTAGAACGCCCCACAGACGCAGCCGTAATAACGTAACTCGTGATGGGCTGATGCCCCTTATTACTGGTAAATGCTGTTAGGCGATACCAAGGCATGAATTGTTATTATTATTATTTGCCTCAGGTCCACAAGTGCGCTAGCAAAATAACTTGGCGCATCTAGAAGACAAAGCCCAAAGCCTGTATTTTAATAAGATGTGAACATTTATTCATTAAACCTGACAATAACTTTATCACTTTTTATTTTTAGAAGGACTTTTGGGGCACCTTCTATTAAACAAATAAATAATATAATCAAAATTAAATACAACAATGTCACTGGTAAAATGTAGAACAAGCGAGATCCTAAGATAGATCCTTGTGGAACATCTATATCTCCTAGTAAAAATGAAAATTTAGTGGATTATAACTTTTAATAATAATTTCTTCTCCAGTAAACTTTACAAAATAATAATAAAAATTCGAAAATCATGAATAAGCGAATCTTAAAAATAAATTAAAAAAGGTATTTGAAATTTGAAGTGTATGTAAGCAGTTATAAGTATGATTCAGAAAGTATACAAGGTTGGTATGAATAATAATAATAATTTCCGTAGAAAAAGAAATAGAAAGAAAAATGACTTTTTGATGTATATACAAATATCAGCTCATTAACAGTTAATATTGTTTTCACAAGTTTAATTCAAATTTTATTGGTTTTAAATCAAAATTATATTAAATGTTTAAAGTACGTGTATGAGAGACAGCTAAACAAAATATTAACAGAAAACTGAAAAATAGAAAAAAAATTAAACCGAATATAGTGTTTACGTGGCCGACTATTCATCTTTGTGCGAAATATATTTTAATACAATTGCGCTTGTGGCAAACTAATAGCATCAAAGCTTTGCATTAACAATGTATTCATAACAAATATTCAAAGGACGTAATTAATAGTAAGCAATAGTTGAGGATTTCGGTGGTATACGGTAAACGTAAATTTAACTAGTGCCTTTGAAGTTGGTTTAAACACACGAAAATTGCGTTATAACTTGTAATATGGGCAGCAGTTTCCTTTTTCCAGGTTACAAGCGCGATATGTACACAATCGTTTATATTACCAAAGTTATCAAATGTAATTAATGCGGAGGCTGTCCACTAGTGTTTGTTAGTATTGAATCTTGTTTCCATAACTCTCAACTCTGTGTAAAATTTGATATATTGCTGTTAGTCCGATGTTAGAAAATTAACTCCAGAGGGCAATATGGTTTTTACAATTCACTTAAAATCAAAGCGTAATCAGACACAAAAACTTAAATAGTAACCAATGGCAATTTATTCTTTTTGTAATATATCCAATAAGAGCACAGAACGTTGTAATCCAAATATTAGTAATTACAGACCTGTGGCTGTAACTTCCTCTATCGCACAAGTTTTCGAACTTTTAATTTATAAGCGTATCTCTTATAGTACCAAATCATATATCTTTGAATCTCACGATGGATTTATGTCAAATCGATCTACTGTAACCAACTTGCCCCAAATTTTCCAAATATTAGCTGAGATTATAAACGGGAATGGTGAACTGGATGTTATTTATACTGATTTTTCTCGTGGATTTGACCAGACAGACCATTATAAGTTATTGGAAAAGCTGAGTTATTCGGTGTCGGCAGGTATTTTCCAGACATAATTCGATCGCAACTTCTATATAGACTTAATTACGTTTACCTTCCATTTCTGGCGTACCTCAGGCGTCGAACCTAGACCCTCTGCTATTTAATAATTGATGAACTGCTAGAACCTATTACCTGCTCTTTATCGGCTTAAGACGGCGGTATTAAAAATTTAACACGCTGTTAACTCTCTCATTGATGTTGACTTTCTATAACGTAATTTAGACAAGATTCATATCTGGTGCCTTCATAATAACCTAAAATTAAACATAGATAAATATTCGTTTGCATTAACAATATTAATATTGCTCATCAGTCTTCTACTAAAGATTTATGTGTGATATACAACGAAAAATTCACCTTCACTAGTCATGTCTCAGATGTTACAACAGGTGTGTCTAAATTATTAGGATTCATTTTTCGCACTTATGGATTTTACTAACCTTGACGTAATAAAGACCCTCTTCTTCGGTTAGGTGGTTTCCAAGTTCGGAAACACTTCTGTCGCTTGGTATCGTTTCTATAACCTCCAAATTAAACCTTTTGAACGGATTCAGCGTACATTTTTGAAATGTCTCTGATACAAGACCAACGGCGTTATCCTTTAAGAGAAATACCACGCAAGGAGCTAATTGAGAGGCGTGACTCTATTATCTTTGTTGAGAAAAGAAACTGCGTCAGCGCCACATTCATGCGTAATATTATCATTGGAAGAACTGACTCACCTAGTTTGTTGTTTGGAGTCATCTGTGTAGCACGCCTGGAATCAAGGTCGCACCACTTGCTACGCATCTTTAGCTCAGACAAATGTGCTGAGTACCTTTGGTATACTCAGTAAGAAATTTTAATAGTTTCAACTTAGATTTTCCTTAATTTTTCATTTTGTTTTAATGTTTCATATCATTGAACTTTATAATAAATAAATATACATCCATACAAAAAAATATGGATTTTCTATTTTTGATGTATTACATATGTTACCTCTTATTATGTTGTCCAGTTTTGGATATTTATCTATTTGGCAATAAATTATTAATAATATTACGCTTAATTACTTGCGAAAAGGGGAATGTCGCCCAACGCTTTATTAAATTGCTAATGATTTTAAAACTAGGTAACTTTCAAAACTCCGCCTTACTCTGCTTTCCTAGTCAGACGTCTTGCGTGTGTAGATACATATATACCAGCGTTCATGTCATGCTAACTGTTCTACACTAAAAAGTATTTTGCTTGTTTTGTTCATTTCTGGCTCCATCCGATTACGTGCCTAATAATTTTATTTGCGGCAAGATAAGTGTCCAAGTTAATTTCACCTACACATTGTATTTTTATTTCAAAGCCTTTAATTCATATCATTGGTCAATACTGAATATTTTTGCATTCCAGAATTTTGGAGTTTCACAATTCTTTCTGGGTTCCGTTAATTATTTTGTTTTGCTTCAAATTAATTTATTCTTCACAGGTATCGTAAATAATAATAAAATAGTTTAAAATAAATTAGTTTTTATAATGGAAAAACAATGTAATTAATTTCAGAACCTTCTTATTGGATTTGGAGGCACTACCAACTGAAACCAAATTCAAAGCATTTGTAGATAATTGGAATTATGATGAAGATGATCTGATTCCTGATAAAACTAATGACAATGATAATGCTTATCCCGGTGAACACCCCTTTGACTTGAACCAAGATAACGGTGGAAAGAGTATTGGGGAGGGTAGTGAAGATGAACAGATACAACCGGTTAACTATTTTTACTCTAAAGATAAAAGCATACAACGGAGAAAAACAGCTCTACCAATTAATATTACCACTTCACGGAAACATCTTCTTTATTTCTTGACCGATAGAAAGAATTTTGGGTGTACTTGTAAAATACAGGAACATGTCAATTGCAAGCACGCACGTCAATTTTGACAAGGAAAGAGATGCTAACGATGTATTACATGAAGAAAGACGGGGATCTATAGGATTGCCTTTTGTTAGTGATACGTTATAGTTTTCTCATTTGAATTTAGAGAAGCTGTGGGCAGAAGATAGTATAGGATATGAAACGTTCTTTTTCTAATAATGTCGTCCAAAAGATTTCTGTTCCTGCTGAGAACATTAAGCTTTAACAATTACGCTATTCTAAAGGAAGGCAAACGGACAGATGAACTCCCGGGCTTGAGAGAATTTATTGATAATTTCTGTTTTTCATATTCCACATTAACATAAGTCACAATCCACGGACTACTTTCGTGGTAGCTATAGCTATAGGCGGTACCTGCCAAACAAACCAAGCAAGATCCTCTCTATCGCAGATTCAAGATAAAAATATCATATTGGTTCTAAGCATGCTTCATGATGAAGAATTACCTTTTACGACAAAGATGGGCGTAGATGTCTGAGACCAATTTTGTTTAATACATAGGATGTAGGAAGATGAACAAACAGATGGCCTTGGGCTATATCTTCCACTTTCTAAAGGTTTATAACATGCAAAAGGTATGTGCAATTGAGATTAAAAAGGATTGCTTTTGAAGCGGAAAATGTGAAAGCAAATTTGTATTGAACGAGTTATATCTGAGAATGTTCGGTGTCAATCGTACCTGGACTTTCTCGGAAAAGAAGATCAAAATTGCGAAAAAAGAGACAATGAACATTACACATACCAATTTCATCTACAAAACCCACACAACGTCAATTTTATGCATAGATTATGTTGATAACTATTACCTGTTCTTATAATACGTTTTTGTAATAAATTAAATGTCTGCTATAAATTTTCCTTCTATATAGGTATAATTCATTTATTTTTTATGCTATGTGTTATTTCGGTTAAAAAACATAACCATTAAACTTCTTATCTCATGAGTATCTCCAAAATTTACAAAGATCATAATATTTACCCCATCGGACTAGTTATCTGACTTTCTTCCACGTGATTAATTAAGGGCAAGGAAATTAAAAGAAAAAGGCGTACTTTGCTTCGATGTAATTTATTTTTTAGTTATACGTATACCCAGCAGCACTAAACAAAAATAAAATTCCACATATTTGTTATAAGTATGCATATCTAAAGTATATCAACAGCACTTTTATATTATCATATATTGTATATCATACATAGTAATTAGATTTAGTAATAGTTTCCTGTACATCCTATAAGTACTTAGTTTACAATCTAACGTTATGTATTATGTACAAATGCACGCCCACACATAACAGAAATAAAAATAAAAGCTCTGAATTATAATGCGTTTGGAGTAAGTATTATCGTTAAACACATGCCGTATATCTTTATATGTATGTAACAGCATTACGGTATATTTTGTGCAATATCATTTAAAAGTAAGTACAATGTCTGCTATGTTACACCCTGGTAAGTATAAAAACGAGATGTCAAACCATGGTATAGATGATAAGCACGATGTATCCCATTTCGATTCGATTTATTCGCGTCTAGCTATTTTAGATCAATGTCCTTCCGATTTTGGTACAAGCGTAGAATAAAATTACTTAGAAACCAACTTCGAAGGAAATTTCATTATCGTCAGCTAAAGTAAGAAAGTTTAAACTTGAAAGTGCAACTTTTTCTTGCAAATATCTGCAAGCTTTTTATTGGTTTAAGTTCGTTTGTGCTGTCTTTTTTTGTTTGCAAGTTTGCCGCGAGTTGCATATAAAATCCAATTTGTAATATTCTAAATTTTGGAAAATGTTCGCAACCCTTTTATAGAGTTTAAATACATTTGCATGTGCAACGATGCTGTGAATATGTTTTTGATTATTCTATGTAAGTCCCGATTGTACTACTTTGTTACATAATTTTCCTAAACATATTTCTATAGTTTTAGATTTTATTGCATTAATTTCGTCGGCTATCAAGAGAGATTATGTTTTCTAGGGCTACATCTCATCTATGGTAAAATAATAATGTTAATACCAGAAAATATTGCTATAGAAATGATTTGCACGATGTTTTTGGCGCATTTTAAAATTAAAAGTCTTAGATTTGATCGAAGCGTAAGAAGACATTTAATAAAAACGGATTACATGCATATGTTCTGGAATACAGAACTTTCAAACTGCCGAACAAGTAATAGTGCAATTCTTTGATAATAAACATTACCACTAGAAATAGGGATCTGTGATAGTTTGGGGAAATTTACGAGATTTTATATTAGAGATTTTGTACAAATTAAGCAACTGAAGGTAGCTGAAGCGTATATAAAACGGGAAAAGATAATTTGACTATATTATATTATGTGGGCGATACAGAGTTAATCGTGGATAATGAGGACAACCTACAAAGACTTGTATATCGATTTACAAAAATGGGCGAAAGATATAATATGCTGGTATCCATTGCAAAGACAAAAACGCTAGTGATATCAAAGGTGCTTATACGATGCAAACTTGAGATAAACAGCAAAATTATTGAACATGTGATGTCCTTCGTATACCTGGGAGTTGAAATGTCGAGCGGATGGAACAGCTATAGAGAGGTCAGGCAACAAATTATGAAGGCAACACGAGTATCTAGGTACTTGAATACTAGGATATATAACGTAAGAGAGACGTAAGATATATAAAATCATGATAGGACTAATAAAGACATACGTAGCTGAAACAAGAGTCGATACAAGTACAATCAAACAGATGATGGGGACAACTGAAATGAGTACTTTGAGAGTGCCAGTTGGAGAGATAGAATGAGAAACAAAAGAGGAATATGGGATTGGAGTAGTTAGATTTGCTAGAGGGAGAAAACGACTGTGCAGTAATCATGTGCAAAACCCAGAGGAATCCAGATTGATCAACATAGCAAGAGACCAAAGACCAATGGAAAGAAGAGACCCTGGAAGACCATTGAAATGATGGAAGGAAAGTTGTATCTCCAACTCAACAACCCTCTCAGATTGTCTACGTTGATTTGAGGTACCACTTACACATTATTGAAGTCACTTCCATGGAATTTCGGAATTAAGGTTAAGAGAGATACCAGAAAATATTCAATTATATAAATATGAGTTCTTAGTTTATTTTGTTCATTAGTTTACAGCGAAGCATTAAGTTAATTTTTCCTTCACTTTCGTAATTTAATTTTTTTATGACATCTTATGATTTCATAGATCAACGAAGTTTGCTTATGTTTATATTTCTACCTCTAATAGTTAACTGGGCGGGATTTTCCAGACACCCTTTGATATTCATCTGTTGTAGGTTCGAAATGCGAGCATGCACAAATGCATACGAATTAAGGCACACCTACTATAACAGACCTCATCATCAAATTCGAATGAAAAATATGCCTTCGGCTGGTAAGTTACATATACTTTCTATTATTAGTTATGATTATTATGGCGAGTAATGAAATTTACAAATTATCTTTTGGTGCCACAAATCTATATTATGTTAAAACATCTCGTTTGATTTTTCAGGAAATAGTAAGTTTTGTTTTTAATTTACAGATAACTTTAAAATAATTAATTTATGCAAATCAAATTAGAACGCATTTATAACATGAATGGTAATAGTCTGCCAACAAGAGTGTTTTTTTTTAATTACGTATTATGGTCTAATTGAGTTTAGTAAAACACAGCTAACAATTTAAGGTGCGCAGCAAAATATATTACGTCATTTATAATTTTATTTCACCTTCTCTCTATTGTTCTGTATAGTTTCGTTGTTATTTTAATTTACACATAGTACATACATACATTCATACATACATGCTAAGTTTATGGCTAGAGTTTGATAGATATAGCAGGAAGTATCTTCGTATTAGCAAGAGTGATGGTTAGGTCCAATACAGTGAGTGAGGGGGATTATGTTAAACTACAGATAGGAATAATTTTTATAAGCTAAAGTGTTCGAAGAGCCTGTAGTAAATTTCTTATAGAAAATTGCAACCTTTGTTATTACCTTGTAAAAAATAATTAATACTAGAGACTTTTCGAGATATACTTTGCCTATAAGAAAGACATCATTTCGCGATCAGTAAGTGATATGTTGAATATTAACGTCCTTTCCAGGTTTCAAATTTTAAAGTTAGTTAACGCAGATTTCAATTACTAACTATAACCTTACCAGGTGGGTTATCACTTGTTCTTTTTAAGTAAATTCAAATTTAAAATGCTACGACAAAAACTTACTAAAGTTTTCCTAGACTATTGTGCTTTCATAACATATCATATAAGTAATGGCACGAACATATGAGTTCTAGATATCTCATTTTATATTACATATACATAAGACGATTATTTATAATGTAAAACTTTAGCCTAGATATTAGTTTTAACTTCAAATAAAATAAGTTTTGCTTTATTCTCAAAATCAAAAACAACAAGATTTCATGCAGATGCATATAGGTTATATTCTCAAACGATAACGTTGGCCTTTCAAACAATGCAGACGATCCTGAGATTACGTAGTTATCAATTCTATTGTAATTCCTCCTTTTGTCGCTTAAATGTAACAGACGAAAAACGTTAGACTACGCCGTACTATTTACAAGATTGGTCGTTCTCTATGGCTCAGACACATTGATCGGCCGGAGCAGAGACGCTACCGACACGTACCATCACAGTGGAAGAGGCTCTCCTCCCCGCTATCCATTGAGAGGCCCTACGGCCGAGCTTTCCTAGTCATACTTTATCCTCACCGCCGTTTGGAAATGAGGATCTAACGAACTGAAATCAAAAGCAAATAAAATGGTACATACCTAATATACATATACGACGATATGAACATTTTGAATAATTCATTCAAACTACCTATTTTAGATGGCAAAATTCAATTGAATTCGAGACAGTCTAAATTATATATTGGCTTTAATTAGAAATATGTGGATAGTACCCCTGTGTCTAAATCCAACACACAGCGATATATTTTCGATGTGATGATGTATATACTATATATATAATCAATAATATCCTTTTATCCATTGAGTGTCGGGTTAGGTTAAATTTGCTTCCTAGCATTTCACAAATTTTCGCTGGTCCTCTCTGTTCATTGCAATTTTCTGAGGTTCATCCCAAGTTTTCCCTTACTTATATAAAATTTTGCCTATTTTCTTATTCCAGCTTGGTCTCCCCCTTATTCTTTTTTCCTGAATCTTTGCTTTTCAAACCGGCTTAACCTAAATTGTATTGTCCATTCTTTCTAAATGTCCTCATCATGCTAATTCTCTTTGTTCTACATAACTCTCTATTCATTCTGGTTGTAGCTATCTTCTAATTTGTTTATTTCTTATTCCGTCGCTTCTAGCTACATTTTCCACTTTTCTCAGATATTTCATTTCCAGGGCTTGGACCATACTTCTTTCTTGACGATTGAGTACCCAGGTTTCACATCCAAATGTGAGAATTGGTCTGAATATTGTTCTGTAGACCGTCATTTTTGTTTGTTTTGTTATTTCTTTTTTGTTTCTTTCTAATTTGCTACTCTCTTATGTAGATATTCCCATACTTTATTTCTGGGTATCATGCTTTCCCCATGTCCAAAAAAGCTAAAGGATACGCTTTTTCCTGCAGTCATTTTTTTTTGTACACTATCTCTTAATGTAAACGTCTGTTTTTTCTAAACCCACTTTGGACTTCTAGTAATGTCGATTCTACAATTTTCCTGAACTTCTTTTCTAACAATTATTCATAAATCTTCACTAATGTGTTTAACAACATAATTCTTCGGTAGTTGTTGCAGTTTATTTACAAAAAGGGTGACAACAAAAACTGTAACAACTGTGATGATGTATAAATGCTAATATTTTGATTGTATGCGTATTTGTCACAGTTCCAGATTCAAGTTAATAATTAGAGGATGAATATGTACGTTCTAATTCATTAATATCTTCTATTTAAAAATTTACATTCTGTTTTAATTAATATCATCCAAGATTCATTGAGATGCACATGTAGCGTTAATTGAATGACTTTTACGAAGCGAAACGTTTTGCTAAAGTGAAAGTTTTAACTATTTTCTAAATATCCCAACAGATTAAAGCGGTCAAAGTACTTTTAACCGAATAAAAAGGGTAAAACTCTGTCGAATAAATGTGGTGTAGGCTACTTACTGATACCGTGGTTACGGTGCACGAGTTCGCTCTTGTTCTGAAGGCAAGCGCTGACCATTTCCTTTTTATTTGTGCTAGTACCTGAAATATAAATTGCGTGTAACATCAAGTAAAAGTTTTTCCTTTGAAAGCGGGCGAAAAGCGCTTTTGTATGTGGAAATCTACTGTTGTAATTATGATACTGTCATTTATATTACATGTAATAAACAGCTTGTTATATGGCTCTTTGGGAAGCCTTATTATTAAACATTTTATAATGTTTAAATATCAGACTTTCAGATCTGTGGAGTTTATAATTTACAAAGTGCAGGAAAAAGCTTTCAACGAAGAAAAATTGTGATCTCCAGTCTGTTTTAAAAGAAAAACGGAGAAGAAAAGGAAATTTATTTTTATCAGACTTTATGCTATAGAATCTTCGTTAATGTATACTTGACACATAACGTGTAATACCAGTAGTACCGTTGAAGTACGCAAGTAAATTTAACAAAATGAGGATAATATATATATATATACATACATATATACTGAGTACTTGAAGTTTTTTGAGCTAAAATATATTTTTCAATATACAAGCTGTATGCTTAGTATATAATTTCTTTTCTAAATTCCGCATGATATTAAGTCAGTTTTATTAAGGCCTTCTTTTATCTAGGTTGTTTCCGTTTTCGCAGAAAAATACTTTCGCTTGAATTTTGTGGTTATAGCGCTAGTGAGCCGTGGTACAGTTACTGGAGTTCAGATTTGGAAACCGCTGAACACTAATAAGTTTTATTTTTCACGCAAAACATTCTGTAACTTTTAATACTATTGCATGCAGAAACATGAAACAACTGCTACAAGTTACAGAAACCAGGCTGCAAGTAGACAATGCTAAGTATCACTGTCATAAGAAATAAGACGAGTGAATGAGAAAATCTAGATTTACACCAAATTTTCAAAATACCTTTAATGTTGAGGCTGTTGTAGGCCAGTTACATCTTGTCATTATTAATTAGTTTCTAATCTACATAATAAAGCTCTGTCTGGTTATCATCAATTTGGGTACAGGCCAATATAATAATAATTATTATTACAACTGGTTTTAGTGTATCACCAGTAACCATTTGCCAATCCTAGCAATTAGGATGGACGTCAGGGCAAATGTAAGACACTCTTCACCCCTAGGGTTGATCGAGTGACTAACTGCAATAAAAGACATGCTTTCTTTTGGTGGTGAGTGCTCCAACCGGGCTATAAGTTACTTTAGCTTGTCATAGCAACAGCCTTAAGGTGGAGGAAAGTGTATGTAAAGTGTTTCATGGCCTTCTTGTTCCACCCCCACGCCGTAATTTTTTTTCTTATTCCCGAAATTGAAGTTAGAGCTAAATGAACGCCGTTTTATCACGGTTGATATTAAAACAGATTCATCGCAGACGTTGCAGGTCATCTCAAAGTTAGCTTTCCAGGACTGCTCTGAAACTAGGAAATACACTTAAAAAAGAGAGCACTTTAAAAAGGGAAAGACCAATAATCTGCAAGACTAATAATTAAAGTTAGGAAGTTATTTTCTGAACATTGCTGGTATGTAGCTAACTTATTAACTAGATACTTGCTTCATTTCGAAATAATAGCGTACCTCGCATGGATAGTATCAACAAAGAAATACACGAAATTGTACAAGCATCATTATAACTGCATAACAGTGGGTATAGAAAAACTTGTAGACTAGGCATGAACGGATCAGTACAGCGGAAGCTGTAGCCATATTAGAAGGAATTTGTTCCAGTGCCACTAGTAACTCTAAGTACATAGTTATAATGTCTGATTCTGCCACTGTGTACAGGACCTTCCGTTCTTCAAATCCACCAGTAAAACTAAATAATAAATTGTTAGATAATACAAAAGTCGTAGCATTCGTAGGGTGCGAAGGTGTGCATACAAAATTTTAGTGGATTCGAAACCATGTTGGGATCTTATATAATGAAATTGCTGACAATTTCACTAAAGTTAGTTGTACTGGCAAATGAAACGTGTTGAATAGAGAGTGGAATAATTTGTGGCAAACAACATACACCAACAGGATAAGTCAGTACGTCTACATTTACGAATACAGTTTGCAAATACCGATACGAATAGCAATATCTCTCGGTATTATCACTTAAGATTTGATCATGGTTTGCCTTACTTTAACCACATTTTCTTCGCATGCGCATTGTATAACAGTATTATAACATAGTTCAACTATATATGCACCAACTTTCCAGCGAAGAAAAAGTAAAAGAATTCTACTCCCAAATCGGAAACAATACTGAAAGAATTACCCAAACAAGAATTGCAGATAGTCTTGAGAGATTTTACTAAAAAATCAGAAAAGGAGGGGTAGATGATACTATACGACCATATGGACTGACGAAAAGGAATGAAAAAGGCAACTTACTGAACCAATTCGCTGAAGAACAAGAACTCGAATAACAAATACAAGATTTCAACTTCCAGGTAGAAGACTATATACATGGAAAGCACCTCAAGACAGGAATGGACGCGTAATTAAAAATCAGATAGACTTGCGAACAAACGATATCGAAATAGGTGTAAGTCGGTAAAAACTAAAAAAGTCTGTTTATAAGCCAAGATAAGACTCCTGCGTTGTTGTGTGTTATCCCTTTTTCTACGGGGCGGAAGCATGGACGCTTGCTGAAGCTACAACAAGGAAATTAGAAGCATTTCAGATGTGGTTATATCGCAGGATTCTAAAAATACCTTGGGCGTAACGCGTAACAAAGACCGAAATTGTGAGAAGAATCATAAAAGAAAAAGAGGTGGTTAATACCATGAAAATTCGGAAACTACAGTACTCAGGACACATAATGAGAAAAGAGAACTGATTTCATATATTGCAGAATATTTTACAGGGAAAAGCAATGAGAAAGAGGGGTATTGGTGGAAGACGAATATCTTGGTTGAAAAATCTTAGACCCTGGTTCGGTATGTATACAACTGAAATATTCTGAGGAGCAGCAAACAAAGTTAAAGTAGTATGTATCCGAAACGGATAGGAACTTTTAGAGGAACAATCTCGTAGAAGACTGAAGATCGATTGCGAGATTCTATTGGTGAGTACACTAACTGGAGCAACCTGTATACAAGTTTTCAAAAGGCATCACGACATATGCAATTACTCTACGATAAAATCGGTTTATCCTCGCTGCAATTTTGTAAAATTTAATGAATTTTATAGTTCAAACATTCGCGTAGATGTGGATACAAAAATCTGCAGCTATTCGCGTTTGTATTTGAGCAGGCTCCTCTTGGGGAATTTAGATTCCAGCTAAAAGCATTTTTTAAATTCAGATGTCATTATCCTATCGACGAGCATTTTAATTCTTCCACCTATTTTGTGCAATGACCCCAGAATAAAACTGTATAGGAGTTATACGTTGTGCAATGAATGGTTAAAACGCACGTCCGTGTATGTTTCCAACAAATAGTACTTAATATCCATTACAGTAGGCATATATGATAGATTTATGCATAGTTAATCTAAATTATGGTCAATGAATCTGGAATTTCCTGTTATTGACTAATATTTCGCGAATAAAATAGCTGATATCCATTTATAGCGATGAATAGATGTAGATACTACAGATAATTCTAATAGATAAATTACACGTTTCATAACGAAGGTTTTGAAAGTACAAGGTCTAAATTTCATCTAGTTGGAGGGATATAATAGCTGTATTTTTAACGAATGTAATCCGCATTAGAAATGTTCATAATACTTTCTTTGTATTAGTTGTGGGAATGACGTAATGCTTAAAAGTTGAGAACAACCTTTAGCTATTAGATTCAAAAACGAAATTAAATTCTCAGATTATTCTCTCCCTCGCTCTTCTGCAAATACGACTTCGAAACTGTGTCTGATATCGACAAGGGCCGAGGAAATAACCTTAAATGTAATGCTAATACACGAAAATCGTTGTCTGTTCACTCCGTGAAATGAATAAACTAAATTAAATGCATAATACCCAGTATACTACACTTCGCCAAAAAAGCATCGCATAGATTACGAAAATGCGTTTATATACTGAGATATTTTTTATATGTCCATGTTGCCATATGTGTGCCGACTACAAGCATACAAAAGAAATCATATAAACAGCTTTTGAATAAGTTCCTTTTTGTTATTACAGAAGCACTTTCGAAAACTGCTTGTGGATATGATTTACTTAGTTGTTTATTGAAAGTGTTCTTATACGAACAAATTATAAAGGGCGGTATTGGATTCTTTACTAACGTTAGTAGAAGCAAAAGGAGGAATATAACTCCAGAATAAGTGGCTGGAATAGTTGTTTTAATCGGAGATGGGCGATCTTGAACATACGTGGCTAATTTAATGAATATTAATCAGTCAAGTGTTTCTAGGGCAGTAGCCAGATATAGAGAAACAGGAAGTTACATATGAAGACCGCTATCAGGTCGTCCAAGCCATGCTGCACCCAAGATGACTGGTTTTTAAGACTACAAGCATTATGTTGGGGGCATGTTACTGCAAGGCAATTACAGATCGATTTCGCTAGTGTCAGAAATTCTCGAATAAGTATCCAAACCGTTCGTAATAGGTTGAGTCAGAGTGGAATAAGAGCTAGAGAAGCCGTTACAGGTTCTTGTCCTACTACTCACTGAGTGTCCGGCTTAAGGTTTGCTATAGGAACATGCCAATAGAGAAATGAATGGCTGGGACAACGTATTCTTCACTGATGAGTCAAGGTTTAGTCTTTACACCTCAGAGATACGTATACCAGTGTGCAGACGAAACGATGAGCGCTATTCCCAGTGCAACATCAGATCTACGCCTAACTTTGGTGGTCTTTTTCCAAACCATGGGGTTTGGGGAGACTTCTCTTTAGCAAGCTGACAAGAGTTAGTATCAGTAAATAGAGGTACAATGACTGCCTACAGCTGTATAACAGACATTGTACAAGACCATGTAGTGCCATACGCACCAATAATAGGCAACGACTTCTTGTTAATGCACGACAATGCACGACCTCGTGTAGCGATAATCGTCCAGAGCGGTGAGTCCAGATATGAATCCCATCGGGAATGTGTGGGACTATCTTGGCAGCATGGTACGGACCCAGTATGTTGCTCCAGCAGAGCAATAGGACTTAGAAGATGCCCTCCATGAGGAGACCGAATACGAGCGGTAATTTTTTTCCAAAAACATAATTTCTTTTACCATATTTGCTTAATATAAATTTCAGATATGAGTTTCTGTCCCTGCATTATTTAAATAATCGTATCAATTGTTTCTTGGAGTATTCAACAGTTTTTAGTCATAAAATCATTCTTGTGCTACAAAAATGAATTATGGGATACTTTTTTACGAAGCATATTTATTCATTATATAATAGTTTGGACAATAGTAAAGAGTAGTAAAAGGTAATTTCACGCTCGATAGTACGTTTTAATACACATTACAAAGCAACACCGACAAATCAAAAAAATTAGACCGAACGCATAAAACAGTTTAAGTTATTCACTACCTTGATAACATCTCAAGAAAACATGTATTAGTGATGTATGTATTATTTCTGGTTTCTCTCGATGTGCTAGAGTTTCTGTCTTCACAAGAATCGGTGCTACGCTTCGGTAGAGTCTCATTCACCTTCTTCAGGCGTAAGAGTAACTAACGCCTGAAAATGGTGGCGTGAGTAAAAAGTATTTAATGAAGTTTAAATAAGTTAATATTGTGCTTTCAACACTATACTGTAATGTAGCATGGGCACATACGCAGTATGTAGAAAACATAACGGAACATAAACATAAAGAAACAACTACTTATTTCGCCAAAATTATTTATTTTTGTTTAAAGTACATCCTTTCTGCTTCAATGCAGCTCTGGCCATGTTCAACCAATGATAGCATAATTTTTTTTCTCATTTCTCGGAATCGCCTCACAGATCCTTGTCGCGACTTCTTGGTCTTGTCCAATATTGTCATAAAACCTTCCCTTCATAGTCAGTTCCAGTTTTGGGAAGAGAAAATACTTGGTGTCACGTGGTGATAACTCTGCCGAATACGGAGGATGCTGTAATAAACAGATCTGTTTTTTTGCCAAAAGTTACCGTGTAACAAAACCAACTTCCCGGTGCTTGATATGCCGGCCTCACTCAAACTATTCTCTTCCACAAACGCTCCATAACCCCCACATAATGTTCGTCAGTGACATTCCGACCCTGTGGAACGAATTCCCGATGTAAAATACCTTTAGAGGGCCTCTGGATACAAAATTTTGCCGATCTTGGAGAGCCTGGGGAGTTTGTTTGAGGATCGTACTTGAAGCACCAAGTCTCATCATTAGCTACAATCGATTCGGGAAATGTGCGATTTCTTCTGGCTTTGATAAGATTCTTACAATGTTCAACGCGAGCACTTTTTTGGTCCTCAGTTAGGGCATTTCGTTTAAATTTCTCGAATCATGTCTTTGGTCGTATGTAATTCCTCCACTATCCATCTCACAGTCGAATTCGCATCGTATGCAATGATTTTACGCGCTTTTTCAACCTGTTACCTGCGATTTTTGTTTCTTGGATGGTCTGGCGTTGGATCGTCTTCCAAAGCATCACGACCATTCTAAAATCGCTTATACCACTGTAACATTGCGTACAGAATAAACAGTCATCACCATGGTTTCGCCTCTAGCGTGGTTTGCACGTCGAGTTACCGTGCCACTTTGGTTTCTCTGTTTCTCCTGAAGAAGTCTCCTACGAGGGAGGCGAAACGTCGAGATCCCACCTTTCTCTTTTTCTTCTCTTTCTTTTTTCCCCTTCTTCCTGTCTCTCTTTCCTTCTCTTACTCCTTTTACCTTTTCTTTTCCTTTTCACCCCCCCCTCGACCCCTCTTTCCATTTTTCTTCTTTTTATCTTTTTATTTCTTTCTCTTATTTCATTTCTATATATCTCATCATGACAATTTCGGAAGTAGTTGGTTTATTATATATATATATATATATATATATATATATATATTTCTTTGCAATTTTAAGTTCATAGTAGTAATACCTCTTGTTAGAGGTACGGTAAGATACTTACGGATACGTTCTCCAGTGCGATACGGAGATGTTTACCCCGATGCAGGCGACACATAAACATACGTTATCTTATTTAGTCTTCACGGACGAAACATATATAAGTAGAGTAGAGCATATACGAGCGTCATCGGGAACAGACATTCTTTTCTATATTACATTTATTATAAAACTTCTTTCTTTAAATATAGCGTTTTCACGTATACTGCGTTTCAATAACCTTCCAACAACACTTCTATTCTCACCTTTTACCAATGTACATATTTCTTATTGTCGGTTGTGTATTAACTTAAAATGTATAAACAATTGTGTATAGTAAACTAAAAGATAATTATTTTAGTAGCACTATTTCTCGCCAAAAAGGTGAGAGAAACTTCAATTTCTAACTACTATTTCACATTTATAATATTGGAGTAGTTTCTTTAGTGTCATTTGTACGTTAATACACCTTGTACATGCAACCTTGATGATATTAGACATAAATACCGCAAGTGTATGATCGCACTTTGCGGTTGTATATGTATATCCACTCGATTCAACTAGCACGTCCATTTACATACAAATGAATGTACTACGTGAATAGAGCTTTTAATCTCATATTTTACTTCAATATCCGATGAAAATTTATAGTTTATTTTGTTTTTAATACGGTTTCCCACTACCATTGTACGAAAATACGTTATGCATTTGTGATTCAAATTTTCCAGCGTCTGCCGTAAATGAAATTATACCCGAATAAATGCTTTTCGCTTCAACGCAAGCTAAATATATCAACGCATATTTTACGTGCTATCCCTATTTATCCGTTAACATCAGCAGGAGCATTATACATCACAATTTACGTATGTATATTAAATTAATACGAATTTTTAATTTAATAAGGGGTGTGCTACATTTTACACATACTTAAGGATTTAGAAGGAGCTTTTAGCTAACAAAAATTTCCATGTTTTGCAGATAATATATATTAGATGTGTCCCTATATTTCAACAAAGATACTATTCCCCATATGGCCATCATCTTCGCTATTTTTATCCTTATCATCTTTATTGATTCGAAATCCAGGCTTTTCGAACTACTTAGTAAATGAATGGTTTGATCGTGTCTTTCGCATATATATCCGTGCTCATAAAATTTGGAACAAATTCTAGCGAGTATCAATTTCAGTGAAAATATTTGTAGAGGTAAAAAAATATAGTTAGAAAATTGACTTCGCTGTAGGATCTTTTCTTTCTTTAATAGTCACGTAGTTTTCTGTAGCTTATGATGTTATACGATGGGCACTTTTTATAGGAAATATAATAATATATTCTAGAAAATTTTCTTCTAAATAACTTCATAAATAGAAATACTATTGCCTCCTTCGCACCAATCCAGCTAGCAAGGAAAACCATTCAGTACTTGTTATAAATAAAGCTGTCAGTCGTACCATCCTTTCCGCGTATACCAGAACTTAGAATATTGTACGTGTCTCCAACTTAATCCAACTTTACAAATGCTAAACAGTTCCATAATGTGCGTGTGAGTATAGCATGCTTTTCATAGAAATAATAATAGTTTAATAAATAAAGAATAACTTTGAAGAATGTTAACATAAGCTAATTCTTTTTTAAAAAACGATATATGTATATGATAATACTATAGTGGAGTTTACGTCTCCATTGAACACGTAAGTGAAAGGACCCCTTTTTCATATACATATTTTTTCAATTGTGTGGTATGTAAGTGGCAAAACAATGTAGTTCACTGTAATCTGAAATACATGAAAAGAAAACTACAAAAAGTGAATGTTTGCATATTCAAATTTGAACCAGAGGAAGTCCTAATGCTACTTTACCTCCAACAACAACAAAATGAAAACAAGCGCGAACCAAGTAAAAGTTCAAGGAGACTGTAATGAAAAAAATTGGAATAAATATTAACGCATTCCTATTATAAACAGATAATACCATTACAATTCGTACAAGGTATTCCATTTAAGAAAATGTACATATATCTGACGTTATAATAGAAATAGTGAAAAGTTAAAGCTGAACTTGCTTCAAACTACAACATATTCTTTGAGAAATAACGTCTAAACTTTTATTGAAACTTTTAAAAGTTTTTTAATAGAAGTTTTGGTAACAAACATGGTAAGACACTATTTCGATAGTTTGATATTATCTTTTGCTAGGAGAAACTTTCCGGAATTGAGGACACCTTTGTACTACTACAAAGGGTGAATTTCGCTCGATATATTCGGCAAGGGTGTTGTAAGTTTCTAAAACTAACTATTTGTTAATAGTGAAAAGGTCTACGTACCTAACACGGTTTAATCAATGAATTTAAAGAAAGTGTCGTATTAACTGATTACATTTACTTTCGTAACTTTTATAATTAATAACATAACAAGTTTTTTTTCTATTAAAAAAAGCACGAGTTACGGCATTGATTTCCGAGATAACTCTCGGAAGTCAAACGGTAAGTTAATTAAAAAGTTGCAGGTTTATTTAGTAACTTAGGAATCCCCTTAACTAGGCGTGATATTTTGTTTGTATAGAAACATTGGGGAAATGGACTAATATTTGTATTACCTGAAGTAATAAAAGTCTTACAATTCATATTTTTTCTGTGGTTTAGAGGTTTCCTTTTTATTATTCCTTATAATTACTCGCATACAGGGTTGGCAGAGAATCTGGAGACATACCATAACGTCCAAGAGATTCGACTCATGGTCTTGAAATTTCGTATAGTAAAATTGGAATATTTTCCGATTTTCTTGAAATAAACTAGTATGCGCTTTAATGAAAACTTTCCGAGTTTGGTCGCGCCCTTGAATTTCTT
This sequence comes from Trypoxylus dichotomus, assembly GCA_023509865.1. NCBI lineage: Eukaryota > Metazoa > Arthropoda > Insecta > Coleoptera > Scarabaeidae > Trypoxylus > Trypoxylus dichotomus. Next base: position 42,948,405 of record CM042078.1, read on the forward strand.
TTTAATAGTAATGTGGGTTTTGAGTAGATATTCGATAGTTTTATTATGTTCTCTTTGTGGATAACAGTATATTGCATTTAAGTAAATGACTGTTCAACTTCTGAAGAGCAAGAAAAAATACTCGCCTCTAAAAGGTTATAATTTGAAAATGTTGCTAAAGACTATAAAAAATCGTGTTTAAACTAAATCTTGAAATTGTTGTCCATTCACCTACCTGACACTAATAACTTTTTGCTCAATCAAATTGAACAATAAACGGCCATTTGTTGCACTTTATGTTGTATTCTGTCTTCCAAATTTGTTGGCAGATCAGGTGACCCAACCAGCCATTCAATAAATCGTGTTCTTCCTATCTATCTTCGAAACAAAGAAATATTGAAAAATTCCCGAACATTTTGTTGAATGTAATCATCGCCCGAAAGTAAATTTTGAATTCCAACGATGTTTTGTTGAAGCTAGTGTAATTATTTTTGGCTGGTGATTGTATATTTAACGAAGAATAATCATAAGCAATACTAGCCCAATAATTTTTTGTGGGTACTGAGAGTGAATTCGTTCACTCCATTGTGAATTATTGTCAGCCCAGCATCTACAGTTTTGTCTATCAACGACACCCATTTAGGTAAAAAATACGAATGTAGGTAATCGGGAGTTCTTTCAATTTCTTAAGCAATATATTTGCAGACTGTTATCCTTTTATTGAAATAAATGTTTTTGAATGTTCCTGAACACTCAGTCTAAGGTCTTACTACCATATATTGTAGTCTGCGGTTGATGATATGATGATGGTAATAGTAATTGTTTCAGAAGTGTTTCAAGATATTTTGGCAACCGAAGATTTGTTAATTAGTGGACGCTAAACATGTAATCCTTAGCGACTCAAGAAGTACAGACTTTAGCGTATGGTGTCTTGCTATATATGTATTCAATCATAATTAAGATTTTTCCCGGTCAAAAATGCTGTTACAACTACTGCACATTAAATTAAGGGTTCAACAATAATTTGATAGATAAGTATTAACTGGTATAAATAATGAAGCAATAAGTTTATTGTTATTGCAAAGAGGATGTAGCAAGCCTATCAAATATGTAATACAAAACCCATATTGCCATAAACAGAAGTCAGGATAGCAGCCAACTTCGGAAGGTATTTATTAAAACAGATATTTATTTACTACACAATTATTGAAAAATATTCTAATTCTACTAAGGAAAGTTTAAGACCATGACTTCAAACTGTTGGGCGCTATAGCGTCTCTCGACTTTCTGCTATCTATATATACAGTGGGACTAGTATCTATACTTCTTTGAAAGTGTTTGCCTGAAAATATGACAAAATGGAAGTGAATGTTTCCTTGACAAGAAAACAATAATTCTTGAAATCCTAGCGTAAGAAAATAGATATTTTTTTAAATTATAATAGGATTGTACTAGTTTATAACGATACTTTTTACGTGTATATGGACCTGCTGTTTATTTCATGCAACCGAGACTTACTTGAATAAAACAAATCTTTCCATGCGTGTAATATACATATATCTATGTATGTACGTTTTAGATAATAAAATTTGTTACAAACGAAAATATATATGTATATTAATATTAGTAAGTTAAAAACATTCAGCACAACAATATTAATTCAAATGTCGACTCTACTAGATAAATGAATAAAACATAAAGTATAAATACGATAAAAGTCTACTTACCTCGCCGTTGCAGAAGCAAAAGAGGATTGCGACGCAAAGACCCTGTGAAAACGAAAATTTCATTCGTTAAATCTCTATAATTAGAAAGCATGGACAGACAGTATTTGCTCAGTTTGAAACATTGGAGCCTTGATTAAATTTTCAACGACGTTCTATGCTTCTATGATGTTAGTACGATAGTTGATATGTGTTTTTTAAATTAACTTGGAAAATCTTGCTGCAGACAATGTCCAAGCAATCAAATTAAAATTATATAATCAGATTAATACAGTTGTTCGTTAGGTAATCGAATCTCAAATAATGCGCTTCGTTCTATAGAAAAATTTAAGAATTTTATAGAAAATCTAGAAGTGCAAAGTTTAAGTTGATTTACACTTATTTATTTTACTATTTTTTAACAAGTGAAAATTATAGAAAACAATAGTTTCTTATTTCACTAGAGAAGTTTATTGTTAATAATTTGCATTATTCATTACGTTAATAGTATTACAAGTAATGAGTGCAAGAAAAAATTAAGCAGGCGAGGTTAAAGCAAAAAAGGAGGATGGCGAACAGAAGAGAGTGCAAAGCTTAAGAAAAAGACACCAAACAAATGCAACGTTCGTTGCAACGAGATCAAAAATGTGAACCCCTAGGAAAAGACGAAAAGATTCTGCATAGATGGAAAGAGTACTTTGATGGCTGGATGAATGTACAGAAAGAAGTAAAACCAGTATGTACATACTTTGCCGCGAAGAAAGTGTAATAGATTGAAAAATAGAAGAAGTAGAGAAAATAAATTAATCTTCCGGAAGAGGATTACACTGTAACTGAACTATAGAGAAAACTGTAAAGGGCAAAGTAGTAAACTAGTTAAAACAGCCCCAAACAATTCTAATGTGGAAGTTTGGTTACAGGGTTGGACTAAAGCAATGTTGCAAGGGAATGTAGTAGATTGTATTAACTACTACATTGCAGTTGAGGAATATATGTATTTCGTGGTATTAATTACAAAAAATGTGAATATGAGCACGTTATATATTTGGGAATGAGCCAGAATATTTAGAGGGAAAAGGGAATAATTATGCCATCTGAGAGAAACACTCCAGAGATTTGGAAAATATGTAGCAATTCACATGGTTGGAGCTAAAGGTGGAGGTTAATTTTTAGTATTGACGTTTGATTAGTAATGCCCTTTATGTCCTAGCACGTAGAACTTAAGAGACACCCCTGGTATTTCCTTTCTTTTTAACTTAATTTTAATAATTTTGCAGAATGGGGATGCCACTCATTACAATTTCAGATTCCTCAACTGCTTCCCGAATTTTATTGTTTGTACAATTTACCGGATCTGTAAAGCATGGATAATAAAAGACAACCTACAAGAATATGAAAAGCAAATATTACGAAAAATCAGAGAAGAGGAAGGTCAGGGTAGACTTGCGACAATGCCACAGCACAAAATCTGGAAAGAAGGGGTGAAACGTCGACTGAAGCAGCGAAGTTGGCAAATGATTCCTATTCTTTAGCAACTGAAGTGGAGGAAGTTTGTAAAGATATGAAACATAATTTCTGACACCATTTATGGTACATGGGTTACGTGTATATTTTATATATATATATATATATATATATTGTTGGTTCTTAGAAGAAGAACCATGTACCTCCTTATTCTAAGAACCAACGCCGAACGCGGGACAAAACTCGCGAGGATAACAAGACATCCTTTCCCTGCGAAAACATACGCTACAACACACACACACACACATATATATATGTTGTAGCGTATATATGCACTAAGGTGACAGAATAAAATAGACACCTACTAAGTAAAAAAAAGATTCCATTCTCGTTATATATACAAAATATTTTAAAATATTTAAATTAGACTAATATTTTATCGATTCACCTTCACTTGCGTGAAGTGCTGCGAGTCGTCGTGGCATAGAATCTATTAAATGATTAATGGTGTCTTCTGGAATATTTAACTACTCTTCTGTAACAGCTGCCACGAGTTCTTCCTTATTGCTGGGTTTTCGGGGTCGTTTCGCCATATTTGTCTGGATTATGTGCCAAACATTCTCTATCAGATTCATGTCTGGTAATTGGCCTGGCCATGGTAAAATCCGAATCCCCTGTTCCTCTTTCCATGTGGTTGTTGTTCTTGCTTTGTGACAGGGTGCTCCATCCTCCATAAAAGTGGCGTCTTCTTTAGATAAAATGGCGTTGTCGAATATCGGTAGTAGTCCTTCTGTTAATATTTGGATATATTTTGCCGCATTTATATTTCCGTCGCAGATTACTAATTACGATCTTCCACCATACCATATCGCGCCCCACACCATGATGTTCACACCGCCGTATTTCGCCGTCTGATGCAAACATTTGTCGTTCAGTTGCCGTGACGAACGTCTCCATACCCACGTACGACCACTATCACTGTATTGGCAGTATCTGCTTTCGTCTGAAAAAGTGACAGACCGCCAAAACTCTTCGGGCTTCGTTCGCATTTCGATTACCCGAGCCATTCGGCGCCGTTTTTGAATCACCGTAAGGAGAGGTTTTTTCTTTGCCACCCTTTTATACATCTCCACCCTGTGGACGTATCGCAGAACGGTGCGCTGACTTTTCTGTGAAGTTGCCGCAAGCTCAGCTGTACTTTTTGACGGTTCTCTTAACACTTCGCGCACAAGCAGCCTTTTACTTCCTTCAGAAGGTCCGGCACGATCTGGTCTCGGCTCCACTGTTGTTTTTTCCTTGCGTTTAAATTGTGTAATCACACGGTTAACTGTGGACAACGGAATATTTAAAAATTTACTTATTTCACGTTGCGAAGCCTTCACTCCGGCCAACGATGCGACCCCGGGTGAAGTCGCTAATATCGCTCGAACCTTGTAAACAAGGCATAGTTGTAACGATACTAAACTATGACGAATTCCTTCCGATACATCTACCCCCATCCTAATGACAAGAGAAAGTTCTTAATTCGTTCTTAGAATTTAGCTGTTTACATATTTATACCGCTTTACCTGGTGTCTATTTTATTGTCACCCTAGTGTATATATATATATATATATGCATACGATACTTACTATATATATATATATATATATATATATATATATATATATATACAAGTTTAAGTTTTTAGCGAAATGTGAAGATATGGGAGTGACTATTTCAAATCATCATTTTTCTTAGTGTAGCCGTGTTTGAACTACGTTTTGAGAACACTTTGCATGGTATTTTTTATAATTGCGATAGTACTAATTTCAAAACTAGGTTATATGTCGAAGGAGAGATGGTAGATGGTAAGTTCTACCTTATTTGTTACTTGAGAATTTCTCAGAAGATTGCACCTGTGTTTTATATTGAACGTTTGTTCTTTTTCCTACTTGGTTTTCCATTACAGGGAGTACACGAAATTGAATTGTTCATAAAAAAGTAGCTATATTCTCCTGTCCTATTTCTAGATAATAGGATCGTATTTATGGTAAACGACAGACGAGATTTTTAAAACTCAATCTCGGTCAAAAGTTCAGTAGCCGGCGTCGAGTTAGCGTAGAAGCCGTCGCATATAATGGAAAATAAAGTGTATTAAATTGAAAAGCAAATTTCTTAGATTGAAGTGTAATCCGTTTAGGGACGAAATCTGTCCTTTCTTTGTATTGAGGTAAATGATAGGATAGCAAAAGTGTGAACAAGCGAGAGGAAAATTAGATAGTAAAGATCTTCAGCTTTCTAGGAAGGAAGCATAAACTTTTCAACATCAGATTAATTCACTTCGAACATCTGTTTGTTGAGCATCAGCAAAAATTAGTTAATGGAGATCAACTAAAGAACTTTGACGGTGTTGAGGTTGCCATGAAGTTTGTACCCTGAACAGTATTTAGATTGTGTTATGATTAGGCAGTTATTTTAAGCATACATTTGTAATCCTAATAATATTTGAGAAGAACTTATTAAATATTATTTTTTAAATACTTTGATTTCAACATATTGTATAAATAAGTAATCAATTAAGAAAGAAATATGGCAAATCTCGAATTTTTTTAAACTCAATCAATTCTTATCACTTGAAAGTTTGAGTTGGGTAGATAAGTATTCTAACGAGAAATTCTAAATTAAATATTTCTTTAGAATAATTTATTTCATTGGTTTTCAAGCTCCAATTCTTCTTAATTCTTTTTATTTGCTCTAGCAGTTGTTTGTTATTGGATTTGAATAAACAAACGTATTCTCCTTCATTTTGTTATAAAGTGGTCTACTTTTTTATAGTAGGGCGGCAATAATGACGATGATATTAGTATAAAAAAATACAGGAAGAGGTACGGAGGCATCCTTCTTCCTCAATGGATATGTGATTGTGCTTTCTATCGCGTTGGATCTTCCTGTTTGCTTGATCAACATGCTTGACTTGAATGTTAGGAGTTATTTTAAAGTTACTTCATTGCAGTTGCAATGATAATAGTAATAATAAGGGAGATACCAATAGCGGCAGAAATAGCAATAATTAGTGATAAACACTCAGGGACACGTGACGTCAATTCTAGGGACAGATCGAGAATTAAACAATAAATCAGCCCGTGGTACAAAGCACTTGCGATTTAACTGAAATACTATCGGCGCAAAAGCCCGCCCTTCAACGTTACGCACATTCCCTGCGATAGATGCAACTGCTTTTATACATACATATCGAAACTTGTATTATTCGTCTAAGTCCGGTCCTGGAGTACACCTTTTAATGCCGATTCTTAGACTCATGATTTTAGCTTCAGAATCATTTTATAGGGCTTAATAAAACCGAATCAATTGAATCGATTGTTAGATTTATTTACTTCATAATTATAGAAAAATATTCTATGGAAAGTTTAAGACCATGGGTTGAGACTCGGCGTTATAGCGTCACCACACTTTCTGCTAGCTCTGTATGTATTGAAACAACATTTCGTACAGATCTGAGAGAACTTTTTTCAAGTGTTTGGATATCTTATTAGAATAATTTACAATGTCTTAATAATTCGGAACTAAGTTTTTCACAATTATATACAGTAATACAAGTATCCATACTCATCTAAAAGTATTTACCAGACAATATTATAAAATCGGAGTGAATGTTTCCTTGACAAAAAGACAATAATTCCTGGAATCTTAGTTAAATACATCTTCTTAGGAATTGGTCAACTCTTTTTGCTTTACTTTATTTCACATTCCCATTTGGTTATTATAATTGTGAAGTCACAATTTGCTAAGTACTTTTATTCTATTCTTCTTTATAATTATTTGTCAGTATTAATGTATCAAAGTTGATTACAGTCGGTAAGTATGTGCACTTGCATATGAAAATTTGTTACAATCTTAAATGTAGTTCTATTTCCCTTATAATTTTCTGCGGCGATACTTTCAAAGCACTTATAAGCTTCAGAATCATTTGATAGGGCTTAATAAAAACGAATCAATAGAATCGATTGTTGTAGGTTCTAATCAATTATCTCCATCACTTTTTATGTTGTTTTTATCTACGAAATGAACGCCTATTTCAGCTATTTGATATCTACATTTTGGATTTCCTACAACACTCCCAGATAAGTTCGATTCTGAAATTATAAATCGGCGGAACTTTACGTCAAATCAAAATAAATCGCCATTATTAGTTTTATCATCATTTAATGGCTCCTTCGTGATTTATACAACCATTAGCTACATTTTTCTTGATAGAAGCGAATCTGTAGAATCGATTGTCGTAGGCCTCAATCAATTATTTTCTTGAATTTTTTAAAGTGATCTTACGCTTGAAGTATCGATAATAATAATAATAATGAATTCATTACCTTTACATTTATGTGTATGTAATAAGTCCAAAAATGACTTACATTTAGAGAAATAAGAACACATACTGCGTTATTAATGTGATAAATTATTAATATGTTGGTTTTCTTTTTCTTGATAGAAACAGATCTGTGGAATTCACTGGTGTAGGTCCCAATCAATCATCTTCTTCACTTTCGTTGTTGATTTTAAGTATAAAATGAACATTCGTTTTATCTAAACACAGCTGTTGCATGCATTAGAATTTCCTGGGACATTCCCGGATAGCTCTGCTTCTGTAATTATCGATTGTTATGTGCAAAAAAACTTTACCCAAAAACAAAGTTTAAATCGCCGTTAGCTTTAGGATCATTTGATGGCTTCTTTATGTCTTACACAAGTGTTGGTTACATTTTCCATGGTAAAGCGGATCTGTAGAATCGATTGCCGAAGACTTCAATCAATTATTTCCTTCAATTTTTTTAAATTAATTCTATGCATGGACATTTTAATAACATTAATTTCTTTATAACTTTTACATCTGTGTGTATGTAATAACTTATTACTTATTACGTCTAAGCCTGATACTGGAATGTACCTCTAAACGCCTACCCCTTGTAATGATACTAGAAAACGAAATGTTTACGTTAAAAAAATAAATATAAATCAGTAAAGTCGAAAAAGAGAGTTGTTTTTATTAACAGTAGCAACAACTAAATAGCTACAAAATTGCAAATTTGGGTTTATCAAACGCAAAAGATAAGAATCTATAATTGAGAATATTTAAATATTTCACAGCAATACGTGTGTAACACATGGGCTGAAAAGTCTCGGGCCTAACAAAGAAAACACGTTTTTTTTGGTTCAAAATTAGCTTTATTCATCAACGTAATCTCCATCAAGAGCAACGCAATCATTCCAGCGCCGCTCTAACATTTCAATACCACTTTTGTAGAACGATTTATCTTTTCCCTCAAAATAGGCCTCAGTTTCAGCGATAACCTCTTCATTCGTGCGAAATTTCTTACCGGCGAGCATTTTTTCGAGGTCTGCGAACAGCCAGTAGTCGCTGGGAGCCAAATCTGGCAAATACGGTGGATGTGGGAGGAATTCGAAGTTCAATTCATGTAGTTTTGCCATTGTTTTGATTGACTTGCGACACGGTGCATTGTCTTGATGAAACAACATTTTTTTCTTTGCTATATGCGGTCGTTTCTTTGCAATTTCGGCCTTCAAACGCTCCAATAACGCTATATAATATTCACTGTTGATGGTATTTCCTTTCTCAAGATAGTCGATGAATATTACACCACGCACATCCCAAAATACCGAGGCCATAACCTTTCCAGCCGATTGTTGTGCTTTCGGACGCTTTGAACAAGGTTCACCAGTTGCTGTCCACTCAGATGACGATCGTTTTGATTCCGGAGTGAAGTGATGGATCCATGTTTCATCCATTGTCACATATCGAGGCAAAAATTCCGGTTTGTTACGTTTAAACATGACCAAACACTGCTCAGAATCATCAACACGTTCTTGTTCTTGGTCAACAGTGAGCAAACGCGGCACCCACTTTGAACAGAGCTTTCTCATAGTTAGACGCTCATGCAATATAAAGCCAATACGTTCTTTTGATATCTTTACGATGTCAGCTAACTCACGCAACTTCACTTTTCGATCATTCAAAGCGATTTTGTGGATTTTTTTTGATGTTTTCTGGTGTTACCGCCTCATTTGGACCTCCACTGCGTTCTGCATCATCGGTGTCTCTACGACCACGTTTGAAGTCAGCAAACCAACGTTTTATTGTTGTTTCTGATGGAGCGGAGTCCCCATAACACTTTTCAAGCCATTGCTTCGCTTGAACGGTATTTTTTCCCATCAAGAAGCAGTGTAAAATTAAAACACGAAATTGTTTTTGATCCATTGTTTTGCTAATAACAAAAGTAGCGTGACTCTTAGCACAATAACTCACAAACTAATGAATAGAATATCATGAAATTTTAACAGCTGTCTTTTGAAGGTTATTACTAACTGAGAGAAAGGTGACTGCAATAAAACTAGCGTCATCTATGTGTTAGGCCCGGGACTTTTCAGCCCATGTGTTATGTACCAAGTTTTAGTTTAGAAATTAAAATACTTCAATATAATTGGGGGAAGGCTAGATTTATGTTTTTCAAATCGTTTCTATTGTAAAATCTACGCAAATAAGGAAAGACAGCTTCGCCAATTAAAAGGAGGGATCCGTTCGCAATGAAAGGAAGGTTTCTTTAAATCGAAGGCGAAGCTTTCATTATTAATCTTAAAAACGTTGCTTTTGTCCTATTGAATAGAAGTACTCGGTATATTCAATTTTCGCCTTTACGAGTTCTATAGCGCAGTACACTTCATAAAATGGAGTTTTTATTAGCGTCATTAATTCACACTCTACAACATGAAGTGAGTCGAGGGTGGTAAAAATTGCTTTCACGTGTAATAAAATTACGCACGTGTTCTGAATGTACTATTTGGAACTGTGAGTTAACTTTGAACTAGTTATTTATTTAATTGTATGTTAGAAAACAATCCCCAATTATTGTCACGTGCGTGTTTTAAATTATGTAATTATCGCAATTGTAATCTTCTGTTCTGAGCTACGCAAATAAAGTAAATAAAGTAACGACGCTATCTTTTTTTAATTCTTTTATTCAATTGGTAATAGTGCTGGAATTCGAGCATTTGAGTCGTTTTCAGTTGGTCGGTCGCAGCCTTTCCAACGTTCTCTATTGTCTCAAAATTGTGTCCTTTGAGGTGAATTTTCAATATTAGAAAAAGGAAAATGTCACAAGAGCTCAAGTTTGGTGAACACGTGGGTTGCGGTGCCAGAGCGATTTACTTACCGCCAAGCCGCATTGCAGTGAACTAGTACATAGGTGTTTTTGATGTTTGGTCTCACATAAAAGATCCTTGTTTGAAAACTATTAAAAACTCCTCGGGAAAAATGTAGGTTTACACTTTTTAAGGTACACATTCTTTGTGGATGATCCCTTGGCTATCAAACAAGCAAATCACTATGCTTTTGATCTTTAAGTTGCTCATTTTGCCTTTCTTTGGTCGTGGTGAGTTTGAGGTGTATCAGTCTTGACTCTAGCGTTTTATTTTTGAGTCGTCTTCAAAAATCCAAAACTCGTTGCTTATAACAAGTTCCAGAAAAAGGGAGTAATATTCAATCTGCCGCGGAAAATGAAGGCATGTTTCTCTATTTGGTCCAGCGAAAGATTTCTTGGAACTATCATCACGCAGATTTTCTTCATGCCGTTAGCTTTTCTGTGGATGTTTCTATTACTTTTTGCAGTTGAAGGCCTTCCGCTACGAGGTTCATCTTATATACATATTATAATATTTCAAACCATCTGATATTGTTGAAGTTTCCATTGTACTGTGCCCAAGTCCAAACCGTTGCACAATATTTTTGTTATCCATTCTCGGAATGCACTAGAGGAATTCGTACGGAAATGCACCAGGTATTGGCCTATCTTCTTGCCAAATGATACGATAACAACGTCTCTCATTCCTATACCAACACACCTCGTATGCAGCATTACGTGGTGTATCTTTTCTACCGAAGAGATATTTTACATTTAAATGAAGATGTAGGTATATGGATATAGCAAGCCGTAACAAATTTTACTTCATTTAAGTGGTACTATTTTAATTTATTCCAACAAGACAAATGTGTTTAATCGTTCCTTTTGCAAAGAACTGCTTCACATCGAATCAATTCCTTGAGAATATATTTACTTTCTCTTATGTTTATTTAGCGTTCATTTAACTTTACTTTAAGAGAGCTTGAGATAATTTCATTACATTCGAAAATTAGCGGTAGCAATCTCATCTACGAGCCATCCGATAAAACTAAATAATTTAAAACGCAAATTTGGAAGAAGTGAGTAAATTCTAGTGAGTAAATTCTATTTGAAAGTCTAATTTCGGCAACATATTAGACGATAGAAAAGGACTTGTCATGGAAATAATCAAAAACTAGTCAAGTATGAAAAAGAGAAAAATGAAACACCTTTCTCGAAACGCATGTTGAATGATAAATTTTTAGTAGCGTTTGAACGCGATTTCAAGTAAGCTCTAAAGAAAAGAAATCCAGACGCCTTCGCTTAGAGAGATTATTTTTTACCAAACTGTTGGCGTAAAGCATTTACTGTTTCTGCGGCTGTAGGAGTTGCGGTTTTTTGAAACCAATTTCCAGTTTTTAAAACTTTTTCTCTTAGAATATAGATTTGCAGATTCCTCTCAAAAAATTTCATTTTTGTATTTGAAGTAATTAACAGTTAATAATGATAAGCCTATTTTATATCCTAGATATCATTTCAAGCGAAAGAATATAAATACAACGTAAAGGCCGTAAATCACCAACATTAATTTAGAATTGTTGCTTCATTAAAATTGATATGCTATATATATCAAAAACGGTTGGGTATAAATAATACCAAATACCTTTACATAATAGAGCTAAATTTAATTATAGGTAATATGATACATAGAGTCAATATAAATTTACTAATAGAAAGCAAACATGGTGCATCAGAAGCGACTGAGTATGTTGATAATTTGGAAGCATATATTTTGGAGATCGGCAAGCATCGTCTTTAATCGTACTGTTTATAGGATTTAGCATTCCATTTTCATGCTCATTTCTACTATAGAGCCCACAGGAGGTCATATCTACGACAAGAAACTTACAAACTAAATAATGTATAAATAGGTTTGAATTAATTTACTTTTATTTGACGATATCTTCTACAAATTCATTAATAATCACATCTTTCTGTATTTGTGACTTTTTGTAAAATCGGTTGCTGTTACCAAACTTTTGAATGATAGTGTATGTTCATAACGGAATTTTGTTAACATAATCATTTTTGATTTTCATACAGAATATGGTTCATTTGGAAAACAATGATGTGCGGATCTTTTGACTTGTGGATATTTATGATTGCTGTACTATTAGTAGGGTGGGCCAAATCTTTGGCGTGCCAGGTCCGGACTCGTCTGCACGCACCACTGCTACGAAAATTGACTTAGTTGAAGCAATCTATCTCCGTTTCAATGCTGTGTATGCACATATGGCACATCGTCTTACGCTTTATAACGTATTCATACTTCATTATATGAAAGAACATTTTAACAGTTTACCTGTATATATTTCTTAAAAAAATAGAAATACGTAATTCTAAAATAGGGGTAGCACGATAAAACCTGATTAAGCTGGAGAATGCGAGAATCTTTTTTTATATGTCAAGATTTTAAATTGTTTTTCTCTTTGTTAAAAACTTAACTGTGGAAGATGCCATACATAAAACAAAATTTGTCCTTGTTGTTTGGCAAATTAATTTGTCTATTGATTTTAACGGCATATTAATGTATGTTATCTGTGTTTTAGCAGGTAAGTCGAAAACATAAAGACTTACCTTGTTTATAGTTGTTGGTGACTTCAGCAATCCGAATTAGAAAGGATCATGAAAAGTTTGTAGGATCAGGTATGTTCCGACATTTGTCTCGGTGAGGTTGGTTCGTAAGCGGGATAATGCCAGAAGTGTTGAAACTGGTGTTTATTGTGCAAGCTTTCCATGTTACGTACATGTTCTTTGTGGTCGCTTTTGCACCAGCACATCAAAGGGATTTCGCAGACATTACAACATATTAAGTCGGGATATTCGGTTATAACCTTGTTTACTTGGCCAGCCAGTAGTCGCTTCGTCTCCTTACATGTGTTCGACGTGCTTAATTAATTATTATTACGCGTAATATGGCGTATGACTTCTATCGTTGTCGAGCAGACCACGACACGCGGGAAACGCGGTAACTTTCCGCATTAGCCTTGGTGGGGATCTAGCGCGCCGACAATTTGGATAACTATACGTATTACTATTTTTCATGAAATATATGCAGTGCACAACTGTTAAATTGTTCTTCCATATAATGAAGTATAAAAAAATATAACGCGTAATACGATGTACCATATAAATTTGGTCAACCCTAATTATCAATAACAATAAGTAGGTAATTCTTTCACCTTCATACATTGAGTAACTATATGATACATTACTTCATGGTGCTTCGTAGTAGGATACCTATTTGTAGCACATATGGTATTCGCTATAATCCCCATCAAAGAAGAAGCACTGAATTTGATATGTCAAGAAAGATAGCTGTTTTCAGTTTATACAATCCAGAAAGGTTGGATGAGATAAATTTGATTTAGAATAAGCGAACAGCGCTAGACGATGTTTCTGTTGCCTGTCAACTGAGCCTATTCGTAATTTAAAAGCATTTGCGTTGTAGAATGTTATATTCGATAAGACTTTCGCCGATAGGACTTTTCGAGAAATGTATTCTACTGGTATTTCTTTACGAATTTACGTTTTTCACAGATAACAATTAAACAAGTAAACGTATGCATATTTGATTTTAACGTCGTCTGCAAATCCCGTTCTTACATAAACAATATTTTGTGAATTTCTGTAACTGCGAAATGTGTAAAAAAATGTTTAAGCTGCACGTATTTCATCTGATTAAAGCTATTCTGAATGCTCAGCGAAAAACCAACACGGCTATCAGGCGAATTTATGGAGTGCACAGCCGTACCGAGCGTGCATATAATCAAAAGAATCGTTGTGTAATTTTCTACAAATCATAATTTAATTTTTAGGTTTACACCTGAATGCTCGATGGGGGGAAGGAAAGCAAATAGAAAATGTATGAGGAAGGATAAAATAAAACTGAAATTTTGATAGCTACAACTTATGCGTGGTTTTTCTTTAAGTTTGTTTGGTTGTCCTTTCGAAGGAATTTGCCTAGGATTAATTCAAATGTATGAAATGACGTGGCGCTTGTAATTAAATACTTAATGTTTATTTTTATGATATCACCTACTATGTTTTAATCAAAACAATATTTAATTCATATTTATTATTTGGTAATTGCTTTACACTTATGCTACTTATCCCCTTTTTTATATTCAAAAATTGGGAGACTGCCAATATCTACCAGTATGCAGCTGATTTTACAAACGTTTTTTCGTCAGCGATATCTCGGTTTTATAAAACACATATAATGTCCCATCCGTAATCGGATTTATGAAAACCCTTGTCTGCTACGGAATGCTGTTCTAGTAAAAATCCTATCGTAAAGGATTATTTTCGGGAAGTCCAATATAAAAAAGCTTTGGACGAAATTTGTTGGGAATAGCTAATTTACCTTCAAATTTACATTTGTTCTTTTTCTGTTTGCCCTTAAATCGGTGTAAACCCGTAGATAAATATTATTTTAATTTTATAGGTGATATTTTCCTATCCATACGCATATTTGAAATGCTTTCAATTCAAATTTAATTTCCGTTTAAATCGGAATTTTTGTTGGATAGATAGGGAAATTTAAATGACCTGTAGTTTGCATTCCGATAAAGCTATATTATTTTGCAAATGATGTAATTTAGATAGATAGAAAATCACTATTGAGACGTACACTACCTAGGTCAGATGTATGGGATGTTTGTTTATATTTAGCAGATAGCTAGTTCCGCTCATAGTGGTCGAAATTTAAATTGTGAAAGTTTAAAATTAAGTTCAATGAAATTATAAACATTACACATGATACATAATTACAAACTAAGCAAATGAAATTAAACACTTACAAAAATTCTTAGTACTTAAAAAATTAAGAGAGACAAAAAAATCGCAAATACAAATGATTGGCTTAGCAAAGAAAAAACCCGAATTCATTATATTATCAACATAAATTTCCTTGAAACTGCATGTTCCGTTTATTAACATGATTTATCTTAAATTGTGATGTCGCTTAAAAAAATTTGAGGTTACGTAAAACACCCAAATTGTTTAACAGAATGGGCCCCATTCGTATTTTAAGCCCCAATTCTCGATGTAATTTCTTTTGAGCGTTTCTAGAAATGTTATTCTAATCTTGCTAATAGTCAGTAGTACTTATTAAGGATATTATCGGGTAATGTGCACGGGAAATCAATCAGCGGCTTGAGTGCCCTTCAAACAGTGAAGACAATAATACAACAATCAAAAAGATAGTACTTAGTAGGAGATTGGCTAGGCAGTGTTTAAGAAAATACAGTATAGGGAAGATAGAGCAACAATAATAAGGGGAATGTTATTATAGTCGTCCCAAGAGCGCTTCAATATGCAGAGTCTTCAAAGTTGGTACAAAGTGTAGGTTAAATAAAAGTAATTGCATATAATAATTTGTAACAAATATATTTTATATTGACATTTTATAATCTGTTCTAAATACGGTTTTGGATAATAGATGCTTATACAAATTATCCTCTCAATTGGTGGTGTGCAAATACCTAGATGTTTTAGAAGGACCCACCGCACCTAATAATCTTTACTACATGGGGAAAATAGTTGCAAAATTCCTGTTTTTGGAAAATATTTTTACTGTAACAAGAAGAACAGGAAGAACAGAAATATTTTATTGCATATGGAAGTTAAAGAATATTTTAAAAATTTAGATGTGCGGGTTGAAACAGTGTCGTAATTGCATTAGTCTGTTGATATTTCGCTTTCAGTTGCATGGAGGTTTTTCTGGGCGTCGTATTGTTCACAGCACGATATGCAGCAGCCTATAACAAACTTCATACAGCTAAGAGCAGAACGTTGGCATGCAATTACGATGCGGTGCGGAATCCTAAATTCCTTAAAAGGAAGCAATGACCGCGGAAGTCTAAACTATATTAAAGAAGATAGTTATTATTATAACAAGACGTTTGCTAAATGTTACTAGAATGTCTAGCAACGCGTCTTCAATACGAACATCTATTTAAAATAATAAACATGTATTTAGCGAACATAAACTAACCTCGCCTGTGCAATAGCGTTAACCTTTCCCACACGATTTACCAATAACTTTGCTATTTGTGCACCAGCATCATTTACGTCTTTCATCACCTACTTATTTTGCTTGTTAACAGTACATATGCTAAGAAGTTTGAAATAAATTTGTTAGTGAAACTATAACACGTGAAAATAATTAAAACGTTAGAAGGAATACGTCACGTAATATATATATATGAGTAATAAATTAAATTTTATTAGTAATACAGAATAGTATATAAAAGGCGTTCAAATAAATATGTTGTAGTCCAGTGGAATAAAAACTTTTGTCATAATTTATACTATTTCCAGTTGCATTAGTTGTCAATTTGACAGAGTATTCGCTCGGATGCACAGTTGACAGAAACTTGCATTAAGACTTTCAGTTACAGCCTAAGACATAATTATAATTCCAAAGGCTATTTCGAGGTAAAATTTATTTGAACGCATGTCATAATAGATTATGACACTGTATATCATACAATTTACATGGGCATGTGTTTGACCTATAGAATAACTCTTTCTTTTTCTCTATACTTCTGCAGATATAACTAATATTTTCTACCGACTTCTTATATATTTCTCATACTTTGTTAAATGTTTAAACAAGTAATTTAATTGGGTCCGCTACTTCATAACTGTATACTTCATATCAAAAAGATACATATCGCATAACATTGTCTTTATGCCCAACTAATTTTACTTCTTTTGGTGATATACATACATCTCTCATTCTTAATTTTGACGGACATAAAATAAAAAGATTGGTAAAACATAAATGATATATAATCCCTGATATATAATATATAATTTTATTTACGCAACTCTGGTAATATTTTGATAATTCAATATTGCCAGCTAAAAAGCTACAATCTAGAAACAGCTTGTGATGTATAGGTAGAGTTTTACAGCTGCAAAGGGAATAGACCATTTATATCCAAGGAAAACCTACGTAATATACGTCTACAAAGTTAATTTTGTGGAAGTGATACAGCATTTGCATGTAGACGGCGATGTTTTAATCGTAGCATTTCGTACTAGAACGAATTATATACATAATTACCGCAGGGAAATGAACTTTATAAAAACATTGCCGGTGGTTCTCTCTAGGTACTGTGCAACTGAAATTCTAACAAAGTATACTGCATAATAGGATTAAATTAGCACATATATAATAAAGTATGTTATATGTTGAAATATAAAACTATATTGTCTTCTCCAAGAATATATTTTGGTGTGTTTTGTCAGATACGGTTTTAGGCTTGCAAATTCGTGTGAAGTAACATGTATTATTATTCCTAGATATCATGCTCCTACATTTAATAACACACGTTAATACTTGTACAGATACAGTTTTACCACGTTTTATTAATTATATTGCCGTGTACATTCAATATTATTAGTTATAAGATTTTAGGGTTGTTACAGCAGCGCACCATATATTTTAATATACTGTGTTACAAGAGGATAAAACAGAAAGTGCATATATAAATTTTATGTATACACTATAACAACAAATTGTTCTGATTCTGAAATAGCTTTGCTGACAGATATACTACTGCAAAATATTGTAGAAAAAACAATATATATCTTTACTGAAACAATTCATTTTTCCCCATACAAGCTCTACACGAAATTTAAAACTTTCGTTCTAACTCCCAATTACTTAATATGAACATACCGAATTATTTAATACGACAGTTATACAATTATAAACTTTTTTCAGTAATAAATCCTTTTTGCAAACATGTTTATAGTTGCTCTCCTTTCAACTGTATCCACTTTTAAATCAAAACACTACCGCAGACAAAAATTAACAAATCGGAACGAAACAAAGTAAACAGAACGTAATTATATCCATTATACTTTGTAAATTCTCCTCCTACATATACATACGTATGCATATTGACCGCTCAAAAATTAAATGTGATTCTTGTAAGACAGCTTCGATAGAAGTGTGTAATATATCTTTAGTTTCTGTATGCAGTATAGTAGTTTATTCTGAAATGCAATATGTATACGTAGAAGGGATGGAATATCGTTAGTAAAGCTCGCGGAGCATGAAATAGATGCATGGAATACGTACCTGGAAAGAAACGGTAACCGCAGATAAGACTTCGTAGGCGTATTCCCAAGGCGGATTTTTTTCCGGTCGGAATGGCGTTAGGAGATAATTCAGACCTAGTAGTGGAACTAGTAGCAGCGTAGCTCTAGAAATAAGGGTAGCGATTATAAATTTTGATGAAATTCTTATCTTTCGTTTTAAGAACTTTTAAGAAGTTTAACTGATAGTGATATATAATTTCGTTTTCTCTTACGAAGAGAGTATCACTTAACATTAAAAAAAGTTATTTTGCGTAATTTATTATATTATAAAATAAGTACTATATTAAATTATTAGTAAATTTCAATTAACAGATGAGCAATACGAAAATAAGATCTTTCTGTCACGTATTAAATTAGACATTAATTTTAGTTTCTAACAGTTGCAAACTCATGCAAATCGAGGAATATCATTGATACAAATGAAATCGTTGCTTCATTCGAAGACGAAAAATGTTTGTGAAGGTATTAATGTAAGTCAATCAATAATTCAAAGTATGTTGCAACGGTATGATGGCTATGTGATAAGAATACCAGTGTGTGTAAAGTAATAAGTGCTTTTACAGTAGACAACCACTTTATGGTGGAATAGGTAATTATGTTGCGAAATTATAGTTATACTTCTGTTTTTGTGTTTAATATCCTGGAAGAAATATCGGGAAGCTTTATACAGCAGCTGGAAACTGAACAGAATATTTGAAATAACATAAAACATTATGGGTCTACAGAAGGTCACAATTTCTGGTATATCATCCTGTTGTTTATCTGAAGTGTGTTTATTCTATTACAAGACCATGATTGGTTAAAGGGGTTGTTCACTAATAAAATAGGTCATCGCGTATACGGTGTAGATAGAAGGAAAAAAAACTGAAGAACACTTTGCTCAGCGACATTTTTTGAAGTAGTTGTATATGCCGATACTTTAATTATGGTAGCGCTAGGGATTTCATTAGCCTCCGGTACAGAGCTTGCAGTCGTTTCATAGTTGATGGTTGCGTACGCGTTCAGAATTTGGTGGCCCAATAGACGGAACGATACTAATTCAGCATGCTTGGGATTATTTACGAAAAAAAATCGTTAACGCCTTCTAACTATGTACACGTACGCTACAAGACCATGAAATTGGTTTTTGGGGAAGTACTACTAAACAACACAAAAAGCTTTGACACTATTTGTCGCTAAAATACTGTGGTGGAAAGTCCACCATCGTAATCTATATATATCGTTTTTTCTTAGAAATATATTTGTGATTAAATTTAATTTCTTCCAAATTATTTTTAAAGGTACGAAACATACTGTACTCACACGCTTTTTAATTAATAAAATTATAAAAACAACTATCGCCTCCCACACTGTTTTCAAAATTCTCGTACATGGAATAGATGGCACGCAGTCTTGTTAGAAGTCAATTTCATTCCATCAAAAGTGTTTGCTGTGTAGCCTGTCGACCAGGAAAACAGGATTAGTAAACCATGAATGTGACAGTGCCCCCGAAAACAACGGGTGATTAAGTAACAACAGCTTTAAAGGAACTGATGTTGAAGTGTCACCGGAGTAGAACTTAATTTATCTGCCAATAAGTAGAGATTTTGTAAATTTCAAAGCTAAGTAAAAGAGTATAGTGTCCCAGGTGCTACACTTTCAATAATTTGCAGTTGCCGATACATTTGCAGAGTCTCAACCCAGGATATTTAAAATACAGTACATATGTATGTATGAGTACTATTCTAACATTTGAAATTCCGTCGAAATTCGCTGCTTTCTTGTTCTATTTCATATTTCGTTGATATATATATGCATAGCAATAGCAACATATATATCAATAGCTAGATAGTTATAGGGAAATGGTTAAAGAATTGTGTTAAAAAGCGATATATATATATATACACATATTCTGTCAATATACTTTTTATAACTTTTCGTTTGGCTACATCAATTATATAATTCAATATATGTACAATTTTTAAAGAAAAAATGTAAAAAAAAACCCACTCGTGAAGAAAAGAGTCTGAGATTTTTCACCACAAAATTAGCTATTTCACTTTTTGGGTACCTAAACTTTTCACAACTCTAATTTCATTTTATTAACTTATTTCGTGATAACTCGAATCTGAGACTGGAAATCCTTTGATTTCCAATAACATCTCCGAGCTTAAGCAGTCAATTAATAGTTTGAGCGAGGATGTTAACAATCTTATGAACGAACGTGATACTAATCTAGTGATTCTAGAAAACAGAATTAACTTGATTGAGAACTATGTAGAATTTAACATTCATGAAGGTATTTCGGACATTGAACGTTCTGTTAATTACCAAATATAATGGAAAATCTTAGGCTGTTGCATTGCCGAGCGCTATTTTTTTTTTGTATATATCAACGAAATGTGAATTAAAATAACAAAACAATGAATTTCGATGAAATTTGTAATTCTGGGTATTTAATGTTGGTGTAATACTCACACACACGTATTGTATTTTATATATCCTGGGCAACTCCAAGTTATTAAAAGCATAGCAGTTGGGACACTATATTTTCTTTCAGTTAGCTTTAAAGATTTACAAAACCTCTACTTACCAGTATATACATCATGTTTTTCTCTTGAGAGACAATTTCAACGTCAGTCACTTTGACGCTGTTGTTATTTAATCATCCGTTGTTTCTGTGGGCACTGTCACGTTCATGTTTTACTAACCTTGTTTACCTGGTCGATAGGCTACACATTAAACACTCTTCGTGGAATTAAATTAATTCCTGATAAAGCTGCTAGGCGCGCCACTAATTTCGCGTACGAGAATTTTTAAAACAGCGTGTATATTACTTCCAGACAGTAATTGTTTTTGTAATTTGAAGAAAAAAGAATCTTTAGAAATAATTTGGAAGAAATTAAATTTAAACACAAATCCACTGTGCACGTTACTTAAGGGACTCTTTTATTTAAATTATAAATCAAGTGTCGGTAATCAGGAACCAAAGGTAAAATTTATTTATTTAGTTTCGGAATGAAATCAATACAATATGGCTTTTAATATATCGTATCATAAAGGTACATATCTAGAAATAGAGTTGCGTAGTAACAATGCTTTTTAAATAGGTAAGTTATTTTACCCACACCTGGATAAATGTAACTATCTAGGAAATTCGATCAAGTTTCATAAACTAGAATCTATTAGTTTAGCAGAAAAAATCGCTTTGCAACTACACCCAGTGTACAGAATGAGTTTATACTAGACGAAAAGCCCGTAAACAATGAATAATAAAAGAGAAGTGTAAAATTTGTGCATAAAACGGATGAAAAGAAAACCATAAAACAACAAGCCTTGCTTATCTCATAAACTACTTTCTAAAATAGATTACGGTAAACACGCTTTATCCACCGGATTAACTACTCATACTCCTAAGATTTACCTTTCAGGAGACAGAAAACAACGTTTTAATCAGAGGATTAGACATGAAAATTGCAATACAGAATGGGATCATTGAAGATAATTCTATGTACTAACTACCAATGTACCAGGTGTATGCATAAGTTCTTTTCGGTTTTTTTTTTTTTCTAAAAGGATTAATTTACGAGGGAAATTGATTTCTGTTATTCAAAATATTGACCATCGGATTCTACACATTTCACTCAGCTTTCAGGTATTTTATGGATACCATGCCAGAAAAACTGTTTGCCTTTTGCCGCCAACCATTCGTCGAGCCATTTTCCAACTTCCTCGAAATTGTTGAACTGCTGTTCTGCGAGCGTCCGTCCTATTGATGCGAAGAGATGACAGTCAGATGGCAAAAGGTCTGGGGAGTACGGCGAGTGCGAAAGGATTTCACTGGGTATCCTGTGTGAGACGACATATTGTCGTGTAACAAAATTACTTTTCCATGTTTTCTGGCCCATTCCAGCCATCTTTCGATTAATGCGTGTTTTAAATTAGTCATTTGTAGGCGATAGCATTGTGTATAAACGGTTTCGCCGGGCTTCAGGAGTTCATAATACACAATACCGCTCTGGTCCCATTAGACACAGAGCATGGTCTTCTTGCTGAAGTGATTTGGATTTGGTGTTGAAGGACCCGCTTCGCCAGGAGAAAGGCATGATTTTTCCGCTTCCGGTTTTTAAACTAAATCCATTTGTCACCACTCATCACAATTCGATACAAAAACGATTTCCTTTCGTAGCGTTGAAGCAGCAGTTCACAGGCGACTTTTCTATTTGACGTTCATTCAAATCGTATGGGGCCCATTTGCAGAGATTAATGATCTTCCCCATTACTCCGAAACGTCTGCGAATTATTTCTTGTCACACATGTAATGCTTCCGCTAATTGCCGTTGAGTTTGTGTTGGATTATTATCCAATAACTCCTGCAATTGCTTGTCTTTGCATTTTTATGGTCTACCAAAGCGCTCACTGTCTTACACATTCAAATCACCATTCTTAAATTGTCAAAACTATCTGTCACGTGTTCTAATCAATTCAGCGTGTTCACCACATGCCCCTACCAGCAAACGATTACTTTCAACCCGCCTTTTTCTTTTGATTAAATAGGAAAAGTAATACGTGCCGCAAATGTTCTTTTTTATGCACAAAGCTCGGCATGATCAGTGAACGATAAAGAAAAGACGCTAGTTTTTGGTGGAGTCAATTTGTGTGTGTTTTGTAGTCTAAATGTCAGACGAATAAAATGGCGTATGTGTCAAATTAATGCACTGCTTACTTTTCGCTGGCGCCATTTCTCAGTTAAACCGGAAGAAAAAATTATGCATACATCTCGTATTACCACATAATGAATTCCTTTCGATTTGAATAAATAACGTATATCTTTTTCCTTTTGCGAACTTTACAAGAGCTTGCACGTGAAAATATGCGCTCATAATATCTCTTCTCATAATTTTCTAGAGAAAGGCATAAAATTCTTTGGTTTAATGACAAAGCTACAAAACTTTTCACTATTATTTAGAGCTGACAATAATTAAAAATTTCAGTGCAAAGATAAAACTTTATCCAATACAGAAAATAAGAAACGTAGAAAACCGCCGTTAAGAGGAGCGATAAAAGTTTTAAGAGTACTCAATTCTAACAATTTGAGATCTCATTTTCCGAACTACGTGAGAGACAGTTAAACATTATCAACGATAACAAGAACAATTCAAATACTTTAACGAAGACAGAACGAATTTTCCCTCAGACATTTATAAATACGTATTACATGTTCAACTTTTTTATTAGCATTGCCAGTAGAAGTTTAGAAATCGCTTGGGAAGCACGGAATTAAATAACAAAAAGTTTATTGTACTTCTGGAAAAGGATCTTTGAAAATAATGTGGTAATTTAACTGGTAAGTTAGCTACTTAACACACATATGTCCCCGAGTGATCTTTACTTCTTTCGACGTTGAAATTTTATCGAATTCTCTCTATACACAAAAAATAAGTTATATAACGACTTGTATCAAAATTGAACTCTATTATATTCTAGGGAGGTGTTCTATGTTCATTATTTTTATTTGATAATCGATTGTATTAGATTTTCTTCTAAAGAATTAATTATATCAAATAAAATTTTGGAATAAATATAAACCTTATTATGCGTAGTTCTATGTTTTGAATAATACGTTATTTAAATGTATTCTTTGAGCGTTGATTTAGTACTGTAATCTCTTTTTAAAGTTTTGCACCACTTTATCCTCTCTATTTACTCCGAAATCGAGAGGATAAGTTCTTGCGATGTTTGCATAGGTTTTGTCTCTTAAGTGTCCCTACAAAAATACCGCAGCCCTTAAATCGGCTTCAAATAAATTACATCGCCAAGTAGCGCCACCAAACATCGACATAAAGTAGGCAGAAAATATATTCTACAATTCTTGTTGAAACTATAATTGATTTTGTCTACGTCTCTGTAAGTTTAACTACAAAATGTCTTCAGTATACAGGAATACGACGTGCTATACAATCTTTCTCTGCTTCCCTTCACAATAAAAAATGAGACAACACCTCAGTAATCAGTAACTTCACGCAGAGATTTTTCTTGACGTTGTGCTATTGCTATTAATAAATCTGGTTAGATAAAATCGACTGTCGCATGTTTCTAACAAAAGGTTTAATTGATTTATAACATTCTGTAGAATTTGTAATAATTGAGAAAGCCACATAAAAAGATGTATCGGTGTTTTCCGTTTATGAATGATTCGGAGTTTATACGAGTATTTTACATGAGCGAATGTGCAAATTTGAAGGTGGAATTCTTGGTAAACTTGTTTTAGAAATCTGTAGTGCCATGGAATATGCAAATGTGGATTGCTGTGGATTTCTTTGGACAATTTTTGTTGACAAAATTGACATTTTCAAGTTGTCACACCACCTCTACATTTGGAGGAAAAATGTTCATCTTCATTGAGTTCTATAAACTAAGGTTGAAAATTAGAATTTAACTCACGATTAGAACCCATAGTTTTTCATAGTATACATTTTTGTAATTAATTTTATACGAAGAAAACATGAAGAAAGATTATATTTTACATTTAGCTATTTTATTAAGCACGTGACATGTTACCGAAACTATTTTCTAAACCAAAAAAAGCGAACTGAACATAGGAAAACCATGTACATTTTATCAATAAAAAATGTTTTCTGCAAAATTAAAATTTAAAAAATCCTTCGAAAGATTAAAGAATTTAACAGAATTGTACAGAAATATGTCTCTTAAAAGTCTTTTGAGGTATTACTATAATGTTTAAAAAGAGACATTAATTTAAAGACCCTCTGATTATCTAATCTATTTCTTGATTCTGAATGGACAAGTGTATGTGATGAAAACGTTCTTTCGTTATCTACGAAGCATTTGTACACAAAATTGGTCAATTTCTGCTGTTTCCACATTTTGTAATAATTCTTCCGAAAACATTGCTTGTGGAAAGGAAGAATTGTGCTGCAACACCAGAAACTCTAAAAATGTGTACAACATGGTGATGAATTTTAGATTTAGTCATACGACCCAGCAAATAATCGCTAGTCATCTGTTTGGGTATTCTAAGGCGAGAAGAAGCAGACAAAAGTCATCCGTTGTCGAAGTGCCTCCAAAAAGACATTTGTCTCGGAAGCAAGACATGTAGCAAGAATTCCTGCACAAGATCAAAGAACCACTACTGCCGATTGGTATACCTTTCCGAAAATCGAGAACATGGTCAAAGGTTTCAGTCGTCAGAAATAGCCGATGCCTTCAAAATCGCAATTGTGATTGCACCAACAAACGAGTGGAATAACTGCTTCCCATTGAGTTGGTTCGAACACATGCAAAAGTGCATTAGTCTTCGTGGAGAATAGTTCAAAAAGCTATAAGATCTTTAAAAACTATCTGCTGTTTTATTTGAGACATACAAAACTTAAGAGACAATCCTCGTATGAATAGCGCTTTGGAGTCGAAGCAACCATTTTATACTTTATACGAAACTATTCATGTGTTCAAGGTTTCAAGGAATTGGTTTCACTATGAAAATGGGAAGGCAATTAACTTTTAGAGTTATCAAGAACATATTTCTCCGTTGAGTAGATACCATTTCCGCAATTTCGGAATTAGGGATTTCATTTTAATGTATTGAAAAGGGCGGAGAGAAACAATAGATGCAGGAAAGCGTGCGTTGAATCGATTTCCGTCAGAAATCACGTCGACCCGTATCACGCATCAACCTAAATCAAGACATAATCTTGAGTGAACTGCCGTAAATAGCTTTCCTAAGAAGAAATTTACACGAATGCTAAGATAAGGATTGTATCGACAACGAAGGGAATCCGTGCTAGCTTAGAGTAGATAAATGTTGCATGAATTTCGAGGGATTGATTCGTAACTAACGAAGATTTCTGTTCATGTACGTTAGAGGGAGATAAATGTGCATGCGTGTACAAGCTGTTCCAAATACCGATGGTTTTACTTATAAGAGTGCGGACTAGCTACGCCTAGCTTTAAACTTTCTTTGCATTTGTAAAGCTGTAACTGACGTAAGAATCACGAAATCTTCACTCTTTCCAACGTAACTTATTCCCAGTAAATTTTAAAGAAGCAACATTACAAAAAGACTTACACCTTATCGATTACGCAAACTGAGTTTTCCACCCCTCAAACATGTAACAGTTTGTAATCTCGTATAGATACCCTTACAGTGTGAAAAGCACTATTCGTTCCAAAAGATTATATTTTCGTAATTCTACGTTATTGTTATTTTTTGTTTGTATTTTCAACTCGTTAATATTGCATGTCTTTTTTACTTCTTAAATAGGAATCTGGTGTTGATTCATCTAAACTCTAAACGTTGATAATATTAGGTTGGATTGCCATTTCAATTTGCCATAATCCTATTTCACTTTTAATTTTTGCTCTTGCCAACAATTCTTTTAAACATTTCTGGATTGCATTGAAGTCCGTTGATTTTCCTCGTCAAGGCTTTTTTTTAAATCTAACTTTTTTACTTCCTTAGAAGTGCATCGTTATCAAACTAATCGTTCCATATTAGGGGCAGGAAGGAAGATATTACATTTTTTGTAAATGTTTCCTTGATCCATTGAAGAATATCAGCATCAATCGAAAGATCAAAAACATTTCTCGAAGCGATAAGAAAATCACTACGCTTGAATCAAATTGCATAACTTACGCAGGTCACTACGATGCTCTCCAAATAAAGACTAGAATGCAGTGGAAATTCGATAATTTTCTTGGTTTGGCGTTCTCTTTTCTAAATCAGGGAAACGATTAAAAATATTTGTTAGGATATATTAAAGAACGTAATGTTTAACTTTGCTGAAGAAGACGTGCCCCTTACATGGTAGTTCCAAACTGTATTCGTGATATTTTTCACAATGATCTATCAACTCAATACGTTATTGGTGAGACACGCTCAGTAGCCGAAGGATATAGGTAAGCAACCACACACAATCATGAAGCATTGCATATGGAATTTTTAAATCTTGCAAAGTTTCGAAGTAAAAGAAATGTATACAAAAGTCAAATAATACCTTCGTGGGATCTTTGAATTGAAAATTTATTTACGGATTGGTTAAGGCACAAAAACCATTGCAATTTATTTAAAAAAAATATTGCTTTTACAAACAAAAATTAGTTCCCTATTACAACAAAAACATCTTTAACTAAACTTGTTTCGTTTAATTTATTTTATTCGACAAATATTTGAACTCAATCGTTTGATAATTTTCAAAGTCCCTTTCACTATTCACAGTATGAGCTTCTTGATTTTTTCGGATATTCAACTTTCCCCCTTACATTCCAAATGACGCTCTACCGTTTCTCATCTCCACTTCCTATATTATTCTCAACTAAGGTTTACTATCAACCACTAATACCTGTATCTAAAGTAATTGGCTACATAGAAGACTTAATGATATTTTCGCCGTTTTCTTGAGAGAAGTTTTAAAAATAACATAGAATAAAATGGCTACTAACCTTTACTAACGGTAGGAGGAATCAATGTATACTTAACAGTTTTGCATCCAATTTACTTTCCAAGTTTACAACTTTTGATTACGTATTATATTATGCCGTCTATTATTGCACGTATTTTTAAGTATTAGAAAGGCATGTGCATCAGTTGTAAAGCTTTATGGAACAATACGCAAATTTCAGAGAAAGTTACTGGAGCAGAAAAACTTATATCTGAAGGCAACGTATGAAATAATAGAATCGTTGTGACAGCAACGGATAAAAAGTCGACCGTGATGGGGTAGAAATGTGGAAGTTTGCGATAGTTAGTTGACAGAAATAGGTCTGTGAAATGTAAATAAATAAGGTTTGCCACCCTCAAAAGAAAATACGTTGAAACTTTAAAATCGAAGTAATAATTTACATAAATGTTGTAGCAAAATAAATTTAGGAAACCAATACCGATGGTCATAAGTACCAATGGCTACTTGGAGTATCATAATAATTTTATAAATTGCAAGAAGCTTATTGTTAAATTACAAAAGAAGTATTAATTTGCTTATTACACAAAATGAGATAAAACAGTAATATACCAAAGTTGGCAGTAACTTGTTACGTGCTAAGCTATTTTTATTTATAATACGTAGTATCGAATGTACAGAAAAATCCAGTTACAAGTAATTTCGCACAGAAGGTCGTGTGTCCTAACTTAAGACTTGATTTAAATTTTAGACGTTATATACTAATAGTGACCAGAGTGCGATATCAAAAACAGTATTGTGTATTTTTGATCTTTAAAATGATATTTAACAACGTGCAAAGTACTACTGGTACAATCATATTTTAGAAATAGCTAAAATATCAATAGGTAGTGGACTCCGCTCATGATTGTCTAAAAGAATTTCGAGATAAATAGCCAACATGAGGATGTGGATTGATACGAAGCCCAACAATTTGTACGTTGAAGCTCTCCTATATCCTCAGAAAGTTGGTGTTTGGTGCACTACAAGTAGAAGAAGGATTATCAATAACTTTGAAATCAGAAAGATAACGGCAAGAAATCACTTGGTTGTCTCTAAACAGTTTTGTGATGATAAACTGACTTTGGATTCCTATCGAGATGGTGCTGTAGCTCATACAGCGCGTAGCACAATAAACATGTTAACCGTTTAATTAATAACAATAATAATTTGTTCAAAGTCAATATTCAATTAATATGATAACTAGAGACTATTACCATTATAAGATTAATAAAGCTTTTGCTTATGAACAGCACACGAATAGGATTGTGTAATTTCTTCCGCAGTAACGAGAGATATTATTATACAGCAAGAATTCTCTAAACTGTGGAAACACTTGATTTTAAATTTGAAAACTAATTATTTTTGTCATGTAAAACCGTTACTGGACTAATTTCTATTAATTAACTAGCAGAGCATTTTAATCGTATTTCAAGCGATGCTACAATCACTTGTAAGTTATTCAACGTTTTAACTTTAACGTGTTTGTGGCTGTTATATATTACCTACATTTTGAATTAGTCATTGAGTTTTCGTAAGAACTACAATATGTAAAAGACGTTTCTATTGCTATTATTGCTTTGAAGAGAGGGTAACGCAACTCCGAAACACGCATCAAAGAAAAATAAAATTACATAGTTATCAGAATAGATTACTTTACTTCATACAAAAATACTTACTTGAAGAATTACTGCAATCAATGAGAAAATAACAATAAAAAAACAATGTGTTTCGTATAAGCTGACATTTGTGTGTACACTAAATTATACATCAATCATTCTGTCGGATTCCATGTCAGGCGAGATTTCAAATATCCACAAATTACTTTGACATCCGATTTTTCTAAATACTGGTTAAATATAGAAAGTAGTATATAACTTAATAATAATATTGTTTCGTTAGAGACAGTTGAAAAACGTAATAATAGCTTAAATTACGTACAAGTCGAAAATATCTCAATCATTATTTCATTGAACATGAAATAGCTTTTAAGTGTAATCGTGGAACTCCATATATTCCTTCTTTGTACGTAACTTTCACTAATTTGCCTTTGAGAGTCATAGAAAAGAATTTTATATTACTCTTTTCTCTTCCAATCGATTTATATTACTGTACTGGGGTCTCCAGACGTTTCAGAAGGTACTTATTTTTAATTGGCTGCACTAAATATCGAATGATTTTTGGAAAGTAGATCAGTATTTGCGTTCTTTGAACATCTGTGCTCTTCTAAGCAGTGTTCTAGATAATTTCGATTAAATAAATTCAAAAATATGCGCCAGATACTGAATATTTTTGTGGAAATAAAAATAGAACTTATTGCATACTATCCCTTTTCTACATAACAAAGATAATTTTTTAGTTGTACGTTTTTCATGACTGCAATGCATCTTTCAATAAGCCAAGAGTACATTAATTTCAACTATTTACTTTCAATTATGTGGATTAAGTAGTTTTCAAATCCACACCTGCTAATTGTATGTTCAATTTCAAGGCCTTGAAGTTCGTAAGTCATTCAAAACTTTGCATCACAATTACCATCAAATTTCATATTTATTTTTAAGCCCTTATCTATTTCAATTAGAAGTACATTATTCTATTCTAAACCTTTCGCTTTTTCAAGCATTCAAATTTTGAAGTTTTCTTCTCGTGCATTGAATGTTACAATTATCTACATTTACTATGCAATTTAAAAAATAATAAATTTAATATAGAAAAGAGTCGCTTAAGCTACGTGTACATTAGAGCCATAAACTCCACCATCGTGATAGCATACATATATATCGTTTTTCAAAAAGTATTTCATTATGCATATTTTAATTCCTTCAAAATTATTCCAAAGATGAGAAGCATGCTTAATCACACGAAATTCATTGTCTTGAAAAAACACAGAGACAATCTTCTACATTCTCGTATATGGAAAGGATGCCACGACTAGCAGCTTTGTTCACAATTCAGGAATGGATTATCATTCTATCAAGAGTGTATTGTATATAGCCTATCATCCAGGGAAATAAGTCTAGTATACCATGGAAAATGTATCGCTTCGATAATAACGGGTACTTGACAAAATAACAATGTCAAAGTAATTTATTTAAACTTTCCTCATACAAAACAATTCGATTTCATCCTCGAAAGTAGTATAAAAGTTTGGTGAACATCGGAGTGTGTACTGGGAAGTAGTTTTCCAAATATTCAACGACCATTATTGGAAATTGCCGATATCCTTCCGAAGATCCAGGCAAAGATTGTTGAAAACCAGTGTGCGTGTGTGTCTGTGTGTACCATTTCATACAAAAATAAATTAAGAAAACAAAATTCTCCATTTCTTTCTGTTTATCTGTTTTTAGTTTTAAAAACTGTATTGTTGTCATTAATTTTGTAATTTATATCTATCAATAAATTAAAGGGAAAAAGCTAGACTAATATTAATATGACGATGTTTCACCAAAGGAAACACACAGTTTTTTTTATAACACAACTGATTTGTCCTATTATTGTTTTGAGTCCTTAACTTTCACTACTATATTGCAGGCTATAGTAAAAAGTACTATGCTCAAAGGGTCTTTACCTATACATATTCGCAGCAATACATTGTTACTGCTTTTTATTTGCAGTACTTTAACACTATTCTCAATATATTTGAGGTTTACGACGCTTTACGATAATTACAGTATCAAGAGGTATTTATAGAAACGTGGAGAATTAACATGTTGTTGACTTTAGCAGTCAAGTAATATCATTCCTCTCGTTCTATTGTGAAAATCTACATATATAAGCACCTAATTTCTTGACAAGTCTTTTAATTTTTTTAAAGTGATGAAGAAATTAAGTGTAAAATCTCAGTAGCAAGCTTTCGGTAACATTTTCATTCATAAACCAATAGTTTAATGTTTTATAATGATTCAATAATAAAGCAACGCTACAACCACATAAATATGTATGTATTAACTCGCTTATGAGTTTATGGGTGGTCGCGCTATAGGGCAGTAGAAGAAAAAAACATAAATATCTACCTGAGTGCTTGTAAGGAAGCCCTTGATGCGCCGGAACCGGTATGCGGAGCTCTTTTCAGTTTTGTACATAGTACCCTTAATATATTGAAGAGGAAGAGAACGTTGAGGCCGACAGTGCAGCAGACGGGTATCTGCAAAATTAAATAATACCTCGTTTCATCCAGCCAGCAACTGAAACATATAAAATAAACTACGTTAGAAATGTATAAGTGGTTATAGTCGATATTTCCGTAGGAATATTATATTAGATAGCGCTTTTCATATATATTACATTTGTATCAATTATATAGTTTTTTCGTGAGGCCGAATTAACGAAATAAGTTACCGCTACAATCCTGTTGTGCGAACTGATTGACTAGTTCACATTGCTTCAACTACGTGCACAGTTTGTTAAGCATTACCGATCTTTCGTTGAAGTAATTAAATTAAATCTTTGCATTTTGTGAATTATCCTTATATTTTCGTAGATATTTTTATAAATAGACTATCAGGAAAGCTCTTAATCAGTGAGGTTGATTCAAATCAAATCTAAATGATCATTGTATGGTGAATTATCTCTTTTACTACAAAATATAAATAACATTGGAATGTTACTTGGAATTTAGAAATTATTTGATTGCCTTGGAAGCATATTTTTTTTTAATTTGTAAGAACTGGAAACTTACACTCATAAAAAATATTTCAGAGTAACTCTCTGTTAAGAAATAAAAGTTGAACAATTAAAATCATTCAACAGAAAATTTGTGCAAATAATGTAAATTTTTAAGTTACAAAAATGGTGTTTTCTATAGGAAAGTAGCTTTACTTACTCACTAAATAGGACAAATCTAATAAGAACATATTTGTTAAATTAACATTACTACAAGGTTGAATGCGATGCACGATGCAAACAATATTCCAAACGCCGAAAAAACGTCGACTAAGTGTGATCGAATCTATGGTTAGAGAACGTCCTATCGTTAAAAGAATGTTAAATAGAAACATTGCCGTAGATTTGTACATCAACGTTATATGAACGTTAGAAACGAACATTGAACGAAAATATGTGTTTAAATATTGGTTTACAATTCCGGAAAACAACGCCACTATGCGCAGTTACAACGATATAAGGAGATATTTAAGTGAATAGCATTCAAACTTATGACTGAAGTATTGATAAACAGCAATATTGTTTTATATATTTAACGTTACGTCACGTGAATGTTACAAATTAATGTTGAATTCGACGGTATATGTAAATAGGTGTATACAGATATAATCGGAGTAAAGTCAACGACGGGGAGGTATCCATAATCACACATTCGCCGGCTATAGCTATAACCATGATGTAACAAGGCAACAGCTTACGGCGAATGACTGATAGACTGATTGCAGGGGAATACTGCAGCGAGAAAGAATAAGGGGGGACGCACACGCGTATTACAACCGTTGACTTTACTCAGATTATACCTGTATAACCCTGACATGCAACATTATTTTATGCAATTACTATAACGATGTAAAGAAACGTTTAGTTAATGTTAAATTGAAGGGTTACTTTCAACAATAATGTAAATTATCAACAACTTTAAAATAATATTTAAGTCAGCGGCTTTGTTTTGGAGGTACCGCTAATATATAAAGTGATAAATACATATCTGCCTGAGCATTTAAACTGTCTCTCATCTTGTAGCTAGTACCCCAGTTTGAGGATCTAATGTGTTGACAAGTATCAAATTTATGTTGTTTTATTATGGTGCATTTACATTACAACAAGGAAAATCGGCCGCATGCAACTAGGATTTAATATTTTAATTAAGTCTAGTTTAAAAAGAGATAGGTCGCATTTCTACGCTAAAACGTTGCTACATGACGTTATTTTGGCAATCTTCACGGATGTATTCGTATGTTTATTCAACGTTGGCGAGCAACTGGAAAGTTATATTTATATATAACGTTGCTTTCAGTGTTGCCTCTAAAAGGTTTTCGATGTTTTACAGATGGCGTTAAAATTTTAGGATTTCGGATTATTTGATTGACATGTGTGCGCCTCGATGAAGGCTTTATTCAAAGCCAAAAATTTAGTATCAAAACAATTTCAAATTAAAGTTAGTCAGCGTTTTATCTATTTGTCTGTGCAGTTTTCTGGTAGGTGGGACCCTATTTCGAGCGCAATTAAGGACATCCTTTACCTTTCTTAATAATTCTAATTAGCCGTCAAATATCCAAACCAATAGGTAATCTACTTCCATCACTCCTTCAATCGATCGCGTTTATATCTATTCCTTTCAGCATAGGTGTCATATCGCAAGCTATACTAAAAAACAGATACCTCTAATTATGTATTTTTGTACTACCGCAGCTATTTCGGCGCAGCTATTTGTTCGTTTATGGTTATATTTTCTTCACAAATAATATTGTTTTCTGAAGTAACTTTCGATAAACACTATTCATCCAGAATATTCAAAACGAATAACATTTCCGTTAGAGATTACGGATCAGCCTTTAAAAAAGTTGACTTAGGGAAAAATTAAATTTAAACATGCAGACTCCCATTGTTTCAATGTCCATCACGTCGAAGTTCCAGTTCCCATCACTGTAGCTTCAAAATTGGCAAAAAATTGGAATTTTAGGCAGATATGGCGATTATGTAGAAAAATAAAGTAAATATTAATTGACTGATTAAGCTTGAACGGTAACTCGCATTTTTTAATCCTAACATAAAATCCAATCCAGTAGTAAAGAATAAGCTAATTGTAATTTGGGCTTTTTTTATTTGTTTTAAATGTACTTGTTTACTGTTCCATTAACGGCTGTACTACAAAAATACAACAAAAATACAGTATTACGACAACGTAGCATGCAGACATTTCGATTTGCTTTGGCGCAATGATGCAACTGCTGTAGTTTCAGATTTTCAAGGGTGTCGCAACCTTTACGACTTGCCTGTTAGATTTTCAAGCTACAAAAGAACAAGGAGTGGCTACTGTTTAAATATGTTAGAAACTAATACATTGGAGCAGCTTTATTTTGAACATAATCTCTTACAAAAAATAACATTTAAAAATAGTTATTACGAACGCTACAGTATTAGGGACAATAAAATATTCTCAAGATTGAATACCACCACAAAAACAAATAACGTAATATTCTAAGAAATCAGTTTCAACACACTTGGTTTATTATACTTTTATTTTGTAAATGGTTCTTCTTATAGAAGAGTTTCGGCCTTATAAGATATAGAAAAGAAAATACAGACTTTCGAAGAACTAATCACCAGTAAAAATCAGGAGTTTTCCAGTGACGAAAAAGAATTATACTTTTTTAACGAAAAACATAGTAGATATGTAGTTAGTAGATAAAAGTGAACGGGATAATATTGATAATTCTAATAGTAACTTACGTCCTACAAAGAAAACATCGTGTTACCCCTATTGCCGAAGGTGATCACCATGACCTAAACTGTAACGAAAATACAGACGATAAAAATGACGACCCAGTGAAAACATTTGGGAAAATATTAAATTTTCAGTGTTTCCAAAGGTAACAGGGCCACAAATGTCTCCGAATATATTTGAGACAATGGCTATATGCAAATTATGTAACACAGAAGAGATGGCGGATGAGATAATAAAAGAAACAAATGATTGTGCACATTCTAACGTAAGAGCAAAAAGATAGACAAAACGATCAATTTAGAATAATTCAGTTGATGTAAAAAAAACATCAAACAAGGAATTTTGGGCTTTCCTTTCGATAATTTTCAATATAGGGATAATGCCGTTAGAAGACAGGTTTGCGTACCATATCAGAATTCTATTTTATTCGGATAGATTTACAAGTAAGATTCAAGAAACGAGTGCTGTTAGAGATGTGTGCGGCTCGGTTAGTATCAATATTAAAAATAATTAATGTAATTCCTTACTATTTCAGTTTGATTGTGTTGTTGATGTAGACTTTACATCAACAAGGCCTACATGAACAACAGACCAATAGTAATCGAGCTGCATGCATCTCTAAGAGCACTCGTTTCGGCAGCCTTATTTACAAGAGATCGTTTCTTCAAAGTAGGGTCTGGTATTTCCCTTCAGTTATTTATCTAATGCAATAATTCGAATATATAAGAGGCAAGCCTCATACAGAAAAGGTAGTTACCAACATAGTTTGAAGCATATAATTTTCAACTACGTCTCATGAGCGAAATGTACAACAATTTCTTATTTATAGTTTAAGAAATTATTTTGAGTCACTCAGCCCTGCATTGTGTGGGCGGGCTTGCGTGTTTTACTTTGTTAATAAAATATGTAAATGATTTTACATTGTAAACAGTCACCAATCACTTTAAAAATCAAATCTTATACGAAAGTCACGATCCATGAGCAGTGAAACACGTCTCAACAATGACAGGCCATTAAACGAAGATATACATAGCTGTATCATGTAAAATATTATTCGGATAGGAAGTCAGCAATCGATGTACGTATCTACCAAAACGTTATCAACTGAAGCTTCAACGTTTTGAACAACAAAATAAGCTATTTTTTCTGTTGTTAAAGGAGTACTCGTTAACATCCTGAAGCTTTGCATTATTGCAACTGTTAAGGACTTAACATTGTTTTTTGTATTTTATAAATTTTTTTACTATTATGTATTTTATCTTCTTTGCATTATTATTTTCATTTAGAATATTATTTTATTTTCATTCTTATATTTATTTATTTTGCTCTCTTATATCCAATTTTATTTTAATATGTATGTACATTACGCATTGTATATGTATGCAAGTCAGCCATTCGCATTACGCTAGCTAAAACTGCCTAAATAGAAATCATTCACTGCAACGTCGTCGGAAATGTAATGCGAGTTTTCTTGAAATTTAAGGTACACAAGCATAGGCAGTCGTCTCCGCGCGACAGTCGAGGTATTAGCGATCGTGCACTCTCGGTTACCTTTCGTGCCTCGTCGTAACGTGTACAGTAACGTCGTCGTAACATTATTAGAGATTTCTAAGTTTTTCTAGTTTTGGCGGGAATCGTCGAGACGTCGTCTATACATTTATTTCTGGCGGGAGTCATTTGGTACGTCGTCGGACCACACGTATAGATTTTTTTAATAAGTATAAATTCTCGATTTTCTATCATCGTACGTCGAGGCTACTGTGTCCATTGTCATCTATACATATTTTTAGTCTTCAGTTAAGTTTGTGTCGGAAATTATTTTGGTGAGATTGTCGGCGCGCATGTATGAACCTCCTCTACAAGTTGATCACTCTGCTTCTTGCTGACGGTCGTTGCGGCCGCAGCGCCCGTTGTCTTTTGTACGTTTGTTCGGTCCTTGTCGTATCAGGACTTAGAAATTTTTCATTTAGTTGCTCGTCGTAGCGGACGAGTGTCACAGACCAGTTTTCTTATGTAATGTCGGCATCATCGCTCCGTTTTACTTGTCGGTGCACAGTTCGCACATTTGCTGGTTACTGGATTTTTCCCTTCTTTGGGGCGCAGTAGTAGAGAGCTAAAGATTGCACATAGCGTAATATTTCAAACGAGAACGCCTGGGTAGCTGTGACATTACTTTTGTATTGAGATCGGCTATTATCGCTACTGTCGCCTCGACCAGGCGTTCAAGCTCTAAGAGATAGGGTGGGTTCCTCTATAAATGTGAATATAACAAACGTATTTGGTCAAGTACAAATACATGCCAATAATACAGGCCAAGTCCCTTAGGCAAATTTAAAACAAGAAAAGTATATTAGGCTCCCGGAAAGGACATATAAATAAGCATAGCACCGAGGTGCGCTTATAAATTTAAGAAATAAATAGGGTTGGCTCCCCCTATAAAAAGGTAGTGGTGCATGCAAACAGATAGAGGCATTAGTACATGCCTCTAACAAAGCTTCAGCGAAGCATATAAGAGTTTAACCTTTTAAACAGAATTAAGACATGGCTTTGCAACGTACATGCTGAGGCATTACTTTATGTTGCTACCAATGAAAATACATATACAACTGCTAATGTACATTACATGTATAAGAGAGCTCGAATAACTGCAATTATTGCAAATCTATATATCTTACGTACATCGTACATGTACATAGGCAAGAGTGGAAACCGTGTAACCATTCCATTTTTAAATATATTTTTTTGCGCATGCGCATTGAGTTTCATTGTACAACCTCTCCTCTAGTAAATAAGCGAACATACTCTACAAGTAAGTATTGGTCAAGTAATTTAGGAAATTACGAGCAGGCTACAGCGGCGTTGTTCTTCAAACCAGGAGAACGTAACATTGGTCCTTCGAGCCGGATATTAGCCTTGTCTCGATAGAAATTAAATTTCCCGTCTAATAAAATGGAGGAAGATCTATCTTCGTTGAAAGTGCACAGAAGGCAAATTAAGAGCTCGCTTACAAGAGCAGGCAAGTTTTTAGACAAACACGATGCTACTACACAACTTGACCAATTACAAGTTCGCTATGAAAAGTTTACTTACTTGTACGATGAATTCGACAGAATTCAAGGCAAAATAGAAATACTAGATGAAAATGAGATAGACGCAGACGAACGCGAAGAATTTGAAGAGAAATACTTCGACTTTGAAACCCGCTTTAGAAAAGCTCTAACTGTAAGCGGCAATTTGAATCAACAGAAAACTGAGGTTTCCACTCCCGATGTAATAAAGCTGCCGAGAATAGACTTGCCAAAATTTTCGGGTAGTTACGAAGATTGGCTACCGTTTTACGATATATTCAGCTCTCTTATACACAGCAACAGTAATGTACCAGCGGTACAGAAGCTGCACTATTTAAAAGCATGTTTAAAGGAGAAGCAGCGAATATCCTGCATTCGCTAGAGACGTCTGCAGATAACTACGAAAACGCCTGGCAAATGTTACAAGACAGATATTGCAATAAACGAGTTATTATGCAGAAGCACATAACCGCTATCCTTGATCTCCCTTCTGCGACAAAAGAGAATGTGAGCATGCTACGTCGAATCTTGGATGGCATTTTAAAGCATACTAGGGCTTTAGCTGCTTTGAAACGACCCACAGAACATTGGGATGATCTACTTATCGTTATCGTCGCCAAAAAACTAGATGCACAAACGCTAAAAGACTGGGAGACAAGGATACAGACAACAGAAATACCGACATTTAAGGAGATGGTCAGTTTTCTAACGCAGAAATGTCAAACACTAGAGGCCATCGCTAAATCAGCCGGCACGCATTCTCAGAAAGCAACCATCAATGTGGTAACGAGAAAGCCACCGTCGAATACACATAAAATGTACGTCGCTACATGTTTATTTTGCAAAGGCAAACACATGATACACCAATGCGAGAAATTCCTCGCACTAGTACCAAAGAAACGTTTCGAAGAGGCCAAATCGAAACAGCTATGTTTTAATTGCTTGAAAGCCAGGCACAAAGATAACAAGTGTCCGTCAAACTATAGCTGTAGAATATGTGGCAGGAGGCATCATTCCGTCTTACACATTGGCGGAAGAAACGATGAAGCTCAACGCAGCCGACCTGGCTCTCCACAGCCGGAATGCTCCACTTCTGTTACAAGTCATAGTTGTAATACTAAGTGCCACGTATTGCTATCAACAGCCGTTGTGAATATTCTGGATCGCAGAGGACACTCTCGAAGATGTCGAGTATTATTGGATTGCGGATCCCAATCTAATCTAATAACTAAACGAATGGCTGATAGTCTTGGCTTTAGGCAAACACCCGCTAATGTAGCATTAGCAGGCATCACACGCACGAAAACACAGATTACACGAGCAGTAGACGTATCCATTAAATCAAGATGTACTGGATTCCAAACAAAGCTAAATTGCCTCGTATTAAATAAGATTACCGATAGTTTGCCTCTTGTTTCAGTATCACGAAGAAACGTTAAGATACCGAATAATATTAAGCTTGCGGACCCGCAGTTTAATACTTCCGCCGATATAGACATGTTAATTGGTGTAGAATTATTCTACAAACTACTTTGTGTTGGCCAAATAAATCCTACTCCAAATGGGCCTTGTTTGCAGAAAACTTTATTAGGGTGGATTGTTTCTGGCAAAATACCGACGCCACGATCGTCAAATTTAACAACCTGCCATATCAGTACAATGTCGAAGATGAATAACAATATCAACAAGTCTTGTGAAATAGAAATGATACCAGAGCAACATATATTCTCCGCAAGAGAGAACAGCTCTGAACGACACATTCATGCCACAACACAAAGAGATTTTTATGTAGACGATCTCTTAACTGGACCTCAAACAATTAATCAAGCCTTAAAATCTGTTAAGATACACCCGACTAAAATAACCGGAAATGCATCACTAAATTATGAAAAAATAAATACCCTTCCCGTACAAACGGAAGGTATTTTGAACTCTCGACCTATTACACCAATTTCAAACGATCCAAACGATTTATCATTCTTAACTCCCTCGCATTTCCTAACTGGAGGTCCTACTGCAACTATCCCTGAACCAAATCTATCACATCTAAAGCCAAACACCCTATCCAGATGGCAATATGTCCAATCCCTACGTGAACATTTTTGGAAACGATGGCAGAACGAGTACCTAAGCCAACTTCAACGAAGGAATAAATGGCAAGCAAATCAGGGATTGGGTATCGCTCCCGGCATCTTAGTCCTTGTACGTGAGGACTCTAGCATCCCGTGCAATTGGTTAATGGGACGAGTACTGGAAGTGTTTCCAGGCAAAGATGGTATTGTACGCGCTGCCAGCGTGCAAACTCCCCGTGGGATAATGCAGCGACCCGCTGCAAAGCTGTGTGTGCTGCCTCTCTCCAGCAGCGAAGGAAGACAGCCCTATCCAAATCACCACACCGAAGAAGAGACTGAAATGTGCAGTGTTGTGCTAGTGCGCGATTGTTGTTCTCACCCAGTGCACCAATTTCCCTCCAAAATAGACTAAAGACATTAAAAAACACTTTTCGTAGTGCATGTTGAAGATGGTCCCTTCAAGGGGGCCGGTATGTTAAGGACTTAACATTGTTTTTTGTATTTTATAAATTTTTTTACTATTATGTATTTTATCTTCTTTGCATTATTATTTTCATTTAGAATATTATTTTATTTTCATTCTTATATTTATTTATTTTGCTCTCTTATATCCAATTTTATTTTAATATGTATGTACATTACGCATTGTATATGTATGCAAGTCAGCCATTCGCATTACGCTAGCTAAAACTGCCTAAATAGAAATCATTCACTGCAACGTCGTCGGAAATGTAATGCGAGTTTTCTTGAAATTTAAGGTACACAAG
Organism: Trypoxylus dichotomus; assembly: GCA_023509865.1. Taxonomy (NCBI): domain Eukaryota; kingdom Metazoa; phylum Arthropoda; class Insecta; order Coleoptera; family Scarabaeidae; genus Trypoxylus; species Trypoxylus dichotomus. The sequence goes on from CM042078.1 coordinate 42,989,632, forward strand.
CATAGGGCAGTCGTCTCCCGCGCGACAGTCGAGGTATTAGCGATCGTGCACTCTCGGTTACCTTTCGTGCCTCGTCGTAACGTGTACAGTAACGTCGTCGTAACATTATTAGAGATTTCTAAGTTTTTCTAGTTTTGGCGGGAATCGTCGAGGACGTCGTCTATACATTTATTTCTGGCGGGAGTCATTTGGTACGTCGTCGGACCACGTATAGATTTTTTTAATAAGTATAAATTCTCGATTTTCTATCATCGTACGTCGAGGCTACTGTGTCCATTGTCATCTATACATATTTTTAGTCTTCAGTTAAGTTTGTGTCGGAAATTATTTTGGTGAGATTGTCGGCGCGCATGTATAGACCTCCTCTACAAGTACGATCACTCTGCTTCTTGCTGACGGTCGTTGCGGCCGCAGCGCCCGTTGTCTTTGTACGTTTGTTCGGTCCTTGTCGTATCGGGACTTAGAAATTTTCATTTAGTTGCTCGTCGTAGCGGACGAGTGTCACGGACCAGTTTTCTTATGTAATGTCGGCATCATCGCTCCGTTTTACTTGTCGGTGCACAGTTCGCACATTTGCTGGTTACTGGATTTTTCCCTTCTTTGGGGCGCAGTAGAGTAGAGAGCTAAAGATTGCACATAGCGTAATATTTCAAACGAGAACGCCTGGGTAGCTGTGACATTACTTTTGTATTGAGATCGGCTATTATCGCTACTGTCGCCCTCGACCAGGCGTTCAAGCTCTAAGAGATAGGGTGGAGTTCCCCTATAAATGTGAATATAACAAACGTATTTGGTCAAGTACAAATACATGCCAATAATACAGGGCCAAGTCCCTTAGGCAAATTTAAAACAAGAAAAGTATATTAGGCTCCCGGAAAGGGACATATAAATAAGCATAGCACCGAGGTGCGCTTATAAATTAAGAAATAAATAGGGTTGGCTCCTATAAAAGGTAGTGGTGCATGCAAACAGATAGAGGCATTAGTACATGCCTCTAACAAAGCTTCAGCGGAAGCATATAAGAGTTTAACCTTTAAACAGAATTAAGACATGGCTTTGCAACGTACATGCTGAGGCATTACTTTATGTTGCTACCAATGAAAATACCTATACAACTGCTAATGTACATTACATGTATAAGAGAGCTCGAATAACTGCAATTATTGCAAATCTATATATCTTACGTACATCGTACATGTACATAGGCAAGAGTGGAAACCGTGTAACCATTCCATTTTTAAATATATTTTTTTGCGCATGCGCATTGAGTTTCATTGTACAACCTCTCCTCTAGTAAATAAGCGAACATACTCTACAAGTAAGTATTGGTCAAGTAATTTAGGAAATTACGAGCAGGCTACAGCGGCGTTGTTCTTCAAACCAGGAGAACGTAACAGCAACTGTAAATTTTATATATGTATATTATGACGCTTGTACTGTTGTGAAGTTTGATTCATACGAATAAAAAAAATGACAAGTTAGAAAGAATCATGAGATAATTTTTAAAATATATTTCAACTATCCCTCCCCTATGTCTCCCCATATGAAAAATTGTATTTTATTTTGTGCCTTAAAAACAAAAAAAAAACAAGAGACAACTTTAATTTACAAAGATACGTACATTTATCGTAGTTAACAAGAGTCTAGAATGAATCCCACCTTACATTTATCGTTCCACTGTTCTATTTCAAATCTACCAACTTTTATTGGAAGATCTCTAATTCCATATTTTTTAATACGTTCGTAAGTAAACAAAAGTAATTCCCTCGAAGTTCACAACTGTTTGTTATCGGCCCATATTGTTATCATGTTTAGGAATTTATTTGTTGAAACATAACTGAAACATAATATAGTGTCGCATTTGTTTCGGCATATTTTATTAATTTTTGTGCGATTTAAATTTATCCGGGTTCCATTTAAATTACACGTGCGCCAAACTTAAGTTGACTCGTGTTTTGAGTACCATTCATAGTGCTCGACACCAAAATCGTCTCCCTTTGTCTTTTAAATATTTATCGCAGACTAGTGCGTAAGGCACCGCAGTCGCGTACAGGTTTCCTTTGTAAATATCCACTCCTATTTACTTCCTAACCTTCGCATTCTCTCTAATACACAGCACAAGACACAAGTAGGCCCTAGCCCAACAACTGTGTAAAGTGATATTTGTAGAGTGTAAAGTGATGTTTGTGTATGAAATATAAAAAAATAAAAAACTAAAGCAAAGAATAGAAATGGAATTTTAACATCTTCAATTTATTGGTGATTTTAATTGCCTCAATAAACTGACATCAAAGCGACTTATATGCACATCCCAATAAATGGGAGGTCCACTAGTAAAAATGAAATAATGCTGTCAAATAAATTTGTGTTTTGATAGATAAACAATAGTTGTCAACTTTTTGAAATTATGACCGAAATAGCTTTATTGTCTTGTTAAAATTATTTACGGGAGATTAGAAATTTGCTTCCCTTTAAGTAAATAGGATACATTTAGTTATGTTTGGCATCACGTTGTACTTAAATTTAAATTGATTTGTGAATTGTAAAACCAAGTCGTACGGTGTAACAATGCTGAAATTATTCGAATGCGTATTTAAAAGAGTAGATTGCTCACTGGATTGAAAGAATCCAATTCGATATTTTATAATTTTACTTTAGAAAGGCTTTTTAAAATATCAACAAACGCATAACCAAACATTGCTGTCAAATATCAGTAAAAACTAAAAGAAAAGCTTGCGTCTTTGGTTTTACTATAGAGGTTGAGCAAAAACTGTTAGTCTGAAATAATTTAGTTGCTTGTTAATGGCATTCATTCTGTCGAGAATTACGACTGATGTAACCTACAATTCCACATGATTTTACGATTTTTTGATAACATTTGTCTATGCCAAACAAACACTTTTTCAACGTACGTATGTAGTTACCACTCGTCTCTTTATTTTTGCCTCCACTAATAACATCCACATGTCATCTATTTTACTGTCGACTGCATGGAATTCCCCATGCTAATTAGTTTTAGTGCAGGTAGATTATATGAAAGTTTTATTTTAGGTAAACAGTATTTACCGAATTTCCAGATTAATTACATGAATATAGAGTTATTAAAGAAATTTATATATATTAAAAAAAGGAATAATTTAAATCCAATTTGTCTTTCAGAAATAAAACGACTTTAAAGTCAGCAGTACAATTCTCAATATTTAATAAATTCATTTCAACTATAAAGTTGTTAGTCTCATAAACTCTATCTAGAACGGATTGCGAGTGAGTTTTTATTATACGGAGTGATAAGAAGTGGCGTATAGAGCTGGTAAGTTACGCGGCGTTATTTAATTAGCAGTTTGCTAAATGATAAGCGATGTCTAACGACTAGTTACAAGTCGCTTGCATGGAGAAAAAATAACTTGAGCAAAAGTTGTTTGGTAACACATATCTGTAACCGCCTAGTTGTTGTGAAGACCAAGTTTTGTTAAATAACTGCTTATTTTTTATATTTTATGAGATGGTTCCCTCCTTCTGCAACTACATCTTTTTAAAATTATTTATTCACAGAATTTGTGAAAAGAATTTGCTTAAAGATGTAAATACGTAAGTATAAATCTTTCTAAAATCCCATTTAAGCTTTGAGATAATTTCAAGTGGAAATCCTAGACCTCAAAAATTCTGTGTTTTGTGATGCTTTTAGATAAGCCGAAGGGAGCTTACTACTCACCAAATATGAGGAAATATTTCCATTAACAGTTCACAAGCATTGGAATTGGTAAAAGAGATTTTATTAAATAATTTCAAAATATGTAAAGTTAGAAATTCAATTAAATAGATCAAATATTTAGCTGTGTTTATGGCGGAAGCAGTGCACATTTGAAATGGAAGAACATTCACGAATAAATTACAGAGAAAAATTTAATTGATCACTTTTTACTGCAACGTATGTATGCAAAGTGAGAATATATCGTGGATCAAATGCAGATTCTGAGTGTTTCCTGCTTATAGCCATTGAAAACGAGCAGAGCATCGAAAGTAGAATGGAATAGGAAATCAGCACCTACATATAATATACAACTATTGACGAAGACTTAAACAGTTCAAAGATGCAGAGACGGTATAGTGCCTATGAAGAAGAGAAACACCATTGCACTAGAAATAATGAAATCAAAACTGTTGCTAAAATGCTGCATGCAAACGTATTCCGGAAGTGAGAAGAAGATAAATACGTAATTAAGTGCAAAATATGAATAAAACTGAGATCCAGATTGAAGCAAGGAGAGCTTCTAACAATGAGATCTTTAATATAAGTCCAGTGCAAATTATAAGAACCAATGGTATAAACAAAGAAGGAATTCCAGTGACAGAAAGTTATCAGTAGTTAGAATACAAAAACAATGTGATATCAGCTGTAAATACAGTTTTTCTCATTGGTGAAATCATTCACGATAAAGACATGTGAAGAGACATAAAACGCTAACACATATACATGTTTCTACCTACCCGGCGTCATCAGCGTGGTTTCGAGCGGTTTTATGCTCAATATATGTAATTCCCTCTCTGTTACTATCACCATATCTAACCCTACAATATAAGTGATTATTCTTGGCGCTAACTAGTGCTTTAAATGTGAATTCAGTTGCCAGAAAAGAATCAAACTAAAGAAAATTGCAAAATTATTAATAAGTCGATGAAACTAATGAAGTTGAATTAAGAGTGATTTCTTTAACATTCTAAACTACAAGCAAGAACAACCGTAGGCCAATAGAAACGCAGGAGCTACAAATAGTTTACAAAGGTCTCAGTTTCTCCCTAGAGGGTCCCAACGAAAATTATGGAAAACAATATTGTGTCCAAATTTGCTGTAATAATGAAACATGAATGATAAATAGGAAAACCAAGGAGAAACTAAAAAAATCACCTATCATAACCGGATCCCACTCCTCTGGTACCGTCTCTGCATAACACTAACATACTGGTGAAATATTTCATGCATAAGATGAAAAAAGAAGGGTGCATAAAATGAACTTTCAGTGCAGAATTCACCGATAGATCTTCTGACAACTCGGTATAATTTGAACTTTGCAGTTTTTCAATTTTTCTCTTTCATTTGAGGACTAATAAATATACCTTCTTGCAGTTGGTGGTATGACCTTTACCAAGTAAAAATAGTAGACAATTGCATTTGATTCTAAATTTTATACAAATATTTTTACAGTTTGACGTCTGTGTCAGGTTGACATAACATGACGCACAGAAAATTTTTAGAACATATTTGTCTTGATGTCTTATGTTATAACCAAAATATTCTAAATAGCACAGTTTTTTTTTCTGATATCTTATACCGTAAAGTCCACGCATATAACAAAAGTTGAATGAAGAGAGAATTCGCCCACCAACGGACAGACTGTTCCATTCTAAGAAACTTTACGCAGTCGCTAAGCTTATCCGCTTAATTTAAAATGAATGTTATTGCAACGTGATTACGTACATCATAAATGTTTACATATGCTATTTCGAAAATATGATGCGGTGTAATGTGGCGATACGCTCCTATATAGTTCTATTAATGAAAGGAATAAAACATTGTAACTGCGTTAATTAAAAAAAATCATTTTTTTAGTTATTCATACACTTTTTCTAGTTTCACAAATAAAAATTGCATCAATTTACGTATATAGGATGTATATTATCCTAGAGAACTCCTTAATTTTACGTTAAAATAACATTTAAATTGACAATAATAAAATATCTTTACTAACTGTGTTTCGGCCTAGAGGAAAGACATTTAGAAATGCTTTTTCCAAATTTACTTATAGAGCATGACAATATATCATTATTATATATAGCGATATGTGTAATGAACATTTTATAAAGTATTGGAGTGGACCTGCGGGAACTAAAAGTTGTAGTTATATCCATTACTGTTTTTGCTGTGTACGTGTGAATCAGAAAATATGAAATACGTTATGGATACTGCCGAATAAGTTAAATTTAGGATTCTTTTTCACGTAAATTATGTCTAGTAACAAACATCGTGTGCTTCTTTCTTACCTCTTTTTATACGAGGTAACTACATTTAAACATATACGAGTGCCATTTGATAATTGAACAAACTGTATACAGGTATAGTCTGAGCAAGTCAAAGGTTATAACACGCATGTGCGTCTCCCGTTGTTCTTTCTCGCTGCAGTATTCGCCGTAAGCAATACTTCGCTGTTGCCCTACTACATCATGGTTATAGCCATAGTGAGGAGACGCAAGATTGTAGATATCTTTCCGTCGTTGATTTTGCTCAGATTATGTCTGTATATACACTCAGCCAAATCTCTATAGTAGTAGCCCTATATACAGTTTCTGGACAATATGTAATAGTGGATTAATTATTTTCCTAATATCGTAGTTGAAAAATATAGGGAGAGAAATTACTATAGTTCTATAAGGTTTGAGAGATCCTGCACGAAGTTAGGCACTGCCTCCTAGCATAGGGCATCTATGCGTGTTGAGGTTTCCCAAATACGTGTAATACTAATATATTTTTACAATATACTATAGTTTTTAAATATGCCGAGAAATAGATCGACAATTCAATGAGAAAACCCTAAAATAAATTGTCGTAAGGGGACAGGCCTTTTAAAATCGATCAATAGCTAAGGAAATAATATCATCGTTTTAATCCAAGCGGAGGTCCATTGCGCTTTAAGATATAGGGAGCCCATTTGAGAGAAATTTAGGATAACTGTTAACATACTGTTGCAAGGGCTAAGGCGCGGGAGGGTGGCTTTCTGGATCGCGGGCCCTCTAGGGCAGCAAATAAATGCATAAAAGCGGGCCTGGATACCATTACTTAATCAACGATTTTATAAAATTGGGCCCCTTCGCAGTAAAGATCGCGCTAAAAGGAAAAATCAAAAACTAATACGAAGACGGTGGTTATTGATATTACGATTAATCTCCTTTGGTGATGTCACTGTGCAACAAATAAAATTTGAATTAAATTTATCAATAAAATGAAAGACGTATACAACAAACTTTATCTGGTACGTAAACGTTTTCGATGGGTAAAAAGCGTTTCCAAACCATCCTTAACAGAGAAATGCAAGCAACTAAAAATGCAATTTGCACTAGGTCATAATGGTCGTGATGGCTTCAGATATTATTGCACAATAATCCTGAAGTTGCGACGAGCTGAAATGTTAGTGACGGTACTGTTATGGGTGGGGCAGCTTTTACATATAAGCTAGAATACTTATATGCCGTCTCGTTTCAGATATACAAAGAATTGGTTTCTTAAAAGGTAAATCAAGCTATTAGAATAGCCAACTCACTCAACTGAATAACTGTAGAGAATAATGCCAAAAAGGTCTATGTCAATAATAGGTAATACTGAACTGAAATTTGCGATAAACAGGTGCTGAAATGGGATTCCTATTTTAACAGTAATCAAGTGAGTTAACACTATGAAGAAACCAATTTTTTAAAGTTATTTTGAATAAGGAATGCGACACCGATTATTAAGGTTAGGTAAAAATGCAAATTTCTCGTTCATTTGTCGATTTTGTATTAATGAACTTATCGAGCACTAAATTTCATTAATGTTGCTTCCTCTTTCATTTGCATTGCTTTGTAGTAATTAATTTGAATCCATAAACTATAGACGATATTAAAAAAAAAACAAATATTCTATTCAACGACCATAGAAATTTCGCTGGGTGTCGTCTAATGACGTTAATTGAATCTTTCTCGAATCGCTTTGTTACATTACTATTATTTCCTTTGAATAATTTACTCAGGCTAACCAGAATACCATAACCTTTATTTAAGCTCAGATTTACATACATGCAAACATTTCTAACAATTAACTTACGCTCCGTTTTCTATTGGTGTTCCGTAAGCGCTCCTCACTGCAGCATATATGATAATTTCCAGTAATGAAGTTCCCCATCCAACTAGCAGCATGCATCGCAGGAGAAGCACTTCCGATATGAAAGCTGACACCAGTACCGTGTGCAGGTAAAGACCCTCGCATAACATCCATGAATAATTGGATATCAGGAAATAGGTTAGAATTATATGAAGTAGACGGCACCAGAGCTGTAAAAAGAACCATGATTAAATTTACGTACATCGTGCTTACATGGTATAAGTTAAACGATTATCGTAAATTTGTTTTTTTGGTGCGAACATGGATTAGGAGCGTAATACGTTTGACTTTTGTCCGTTTAATGAAGAAAAGGATTCCCGTAATTTTTTGCTGAAAGATTTTTTGCGTAAGAAGCAATTAGAATTTCCGAGATTCCGTCATGTGTTTTTTGGTTATTATCTACGGTTTGAAAAGTTATTTGCTTTAGGATTTGGGGGATTCATTCCCCGGAAGCCGAAGCTTAATATCACATTCAATAACTGTTTATCTGCGTAAAGGAAAATGGGAAAGCGAATTTAATTTTCAAATGTATATATATATACATTATACTCGTATATACCTGGAATAATAAACTTGTTTGTATTAAGCTGTCTTTATTACGGTTTATTGATATACCCAGATATTAAAACTCGCCGTTGAAAAATGGAAAAATAATTAAGGCACATTCATAAAGTTTTAATTGCGGGTATCTGTCGCCTTCTTAATGACTATGATGAATTAATGTAGTGAATTTTGACATTGAGCTTAGACTATTTAATTATAATTGATTACATTTCAAATATATGTAAAGCAAAATCTGACTGCTTCAATCCGCTACAATAATGGTTTTCTTACAATACTTGTATCACATTTTTTGTAGTTAATTTGTTGCTAACACGAATTTGGTAATTCACTACATAATTCAAACTTTTTATCTTTAGGCTATACTAATATATTTTATGTAAGTATTGCTGTTTTAATTCATATCGTTCTTTATCCATCTTTTTAAATTTTTGTTGTAGTAATAAGGCAATATGCTTTCGGGAGTAATATAGTTATTGCTTTCTTCTCTGAATCCAGACTTGGTAACTGCAAAATTTGGATTTAGATGCAATTTTATAGACTGATAACCATAGTCCATACTCCAGAGCAGTTCAATGGTACTAAGTACCTTCAAAGTATGCATTTTTTATATTTTCTTTTGATTTCGACAACTAAAGTACTTAAAGGTTATTTTTCTAACATGGTTCGAAAAATATTATATAGTTTCAAAGATAACGCTATCAATTTTTGCTATAGCCTTGATCTTCCGTTCACATATCTACTTTTATATCACTAATACTTGGAAAGTAGAGAAATCTTATCTAAAGATATTAATTGTGGGTTAATGATTGCGGATTAATAATATCGTGCTTTACAAAAACCAACACACAAATGAAACAACCATTAAAAGTTTCACAGAAACCAAAAGTAAACCGGTCTTTTGAGTGCGTTTAAAACGTCTGAAGTTTTAACTATTAATATACCCTTGTTGGAGTATTAAGCAAGTATCTTTACTTTTACCGTTTAAGTGTCTAATCTATTTACACCGTGTTCTTCCATCTAAATATACCAGAAAAGGATATTAAAAAAACAAAAATACGGGGGATGTGTTTTAAGTTTTGCGTACCGAGTCATAGAGGGTGACACTAATCAAATGTCGGTACTAAAAATTAACCTCCACCTCTAGTTAACCTAAATTCAATGATTCTTCGAAGACAATTATCTCAACAAGACTGCTTCGCCGAGGAGGTTTCTGCAATGAAGAACCACACCAGTCAACAATTTCTAGGTGGTGTGGTGAATTCAAACGTGGACGGATTAATATTAGCGACGAACCAAGAGCAGATGCACCAAAAGAGGCAGTCACTCATGCTGTGAGCAAAGTCATTAACGAATATCCACATGAAATATATCGCGAGGTTGAGGCATCATTAAGGATTTCAAAGACCTAAATTCAAAAATTTTGCATGGAGAATTGCGTGTGAAAAATTAAGTTCTTATTAAAGCAGTTACGGTTAATTGTCAAAAGCTTTAAATTTTCAACGCCGGGAATTCTGAAAACGTGTACATAATCTATGGTAATGAATTGAATCTTGGATTTACTCATACGAGCCGGAAAATAAATGCCAGTCGACTGTTTGAATGGTCCAAGGTGAAGAAAAGTCGATAAGGGTCATCCGTTCTCGAAATGTCTCCTAAAAGATGGTTGTGGCATTTGTTTTGAAAGCAGATCATGTAGAAAGAATTCCTCTAATAGATCAAATAACGCAGAAAGCACGCACGACAATTGAATCTTTAATGCGACAAAACGTCGAATTGTTAGACAATGCTCTACGCAATCCTTAACTAAGTGCCAACGATTTGTTTACCTTTCAAGGATTGTGTGATCAAAGGTTCCAGTCAACAATAAAGTCTTTAAAAGCTATCTACTGTTTTATCCAAAACTTAAAAGACAACCCTCGTACTTATAAACAAACAAGCTATTTGAATATAATACATTTTGCATTAAAATTTATTATAATCTGAAAATTGAAAATCTGAAAAATACCGAAAAAATTAAGTTAATTATCTGCAGCTCTCACTCCCTTTCATTCTGTCCACGATTTACAGGGTACAATGAATGTTTGTAACAAGAAATTTAATTCGTATATTTGTAGTGCATAGCAGTGTGAAAAGAAAAAAAAAATGAAAATATAGTTCAAATAAAACTAGGCACTGTTAATGTGTAAGAATTAACACGAAAATTCGTCATTACAATACCATTAGTGAGTGAGCTTAGTTGCCGCCGCGTGCTAATAACCGTGTTAGTTGATTACCATTTTAGAGTGGCGTTATATCTGGCGAACTATTATAGCAGCCAGGTTATCACATTGGTTTCCGTCCGAATGTTACTTCCGTTCATTACGAAATTTTGGTAGCAGCCAATGCACTATCGGTAACTGCTCTAGTTCTGCTTAATGAATGATTGTCGCTGCAGTGACAAACGGCAGAAGTAACTAGACTAATTAGGTGGGGGCCTAAAATCCACCAACACTTAGTGATAGGTTTTTAATTGCTAATTAAGTTAATATTGATTTTTGTGATACGTGTGATAGATAACATTTTGTTGTTAAATACATTTACTTGATATTAAACTTCTTAATTAACCTTACGAGCTTGGTAGCACTTGTAAATTACTTAAGCGTTTGCTAATTGCCGTTGATGCAGTGCAGATGCTAGGAAAACTGGAGTATATAGCGCTCCAGATTTCAACTTTTCATTCGCGTTGAAGCATTGCTATTTAATTTCCTTAAGTTTGCTGCTGCGCGCGACCTTAATAAATGTATGTACGTAGAGGAAGTCCTATTAAGTTATTTCTTATTACAGTTCAAAAGTACAAGGTCCGGTGGGGTAACTAATTTTTAAGGCGACAGAAAACTTTCGGAGCTTCTATAAAATACGCTGACAGTGTCTTCTACTACCAAATTGATTTAGAAAGGAGAGCATACACCTTGCTAACTAGTTTATCATAACGGCGTCAGAAGAAGTCCTACTTGAGGATCGTAAACTTCGAACATATTTACGAGTAATGGTGTTACTTCTTTGGAAGAGAATATTAGCACGCTCATGCATTTTAACCATACTGCAATATTCAAGTTGTAGTAGTATATTCAACATTTACATTGGTAACGCAGGTTGTTGCCGATTATTTTTTAATATATAACAAATAATTCGTATGTTTTTTTTACACTGTATGAACAAGTTTAATGTATTTTTCTACAATTGCTGTTTGCGCTTTCTGTTAAGGGGTGAAAAAATGTTATAGTGTGTATGCTTAGTATTGGTTGCTCTCTTGTTTTCACTCCTTATCAAAGGCGCATTCTTTGCTATCACACACTTTAGCAAGTGCTGATGATTAATATAGGTTTTAATATAACGTACAGATATGGTCACAGAAAGGCTATATATTTTAGTTATAGTATTTTTTACATTTTGTAGGGTATTTGTAACTTGCAATTTTATATGCTGAAAAAACCTTGCCAGTTGGTTTATGCTCACTAAATTTCAAGCAGGAATATATCTTCTCGAAAACGTACAAAATGTATCTTGCTACAGTGATCTGTTGAAGAATTGATTTTTTATATTTTATCCGCATTTCTACGTGCCATTTGCAATCCTTTCTTCGTAAATAATTGCAAGGCAACCCCTGTTTACAGAGCTGTTTATATTATATTTAATAATTTATTATATTCGTCGAGAGATCACCTAGCGTCATTGTCGATTGATGACGTGCATTCCTTCCTCAAATAATTAGACTATATTTGTATTGGGAGGCAATTCCTAACAGAAAAAGTAATAGTGTACAAGCGAGTATACTGTGAAAGCTAGTGCTTTAAGTTGTGACACAGTGGTTATATTTGGACAGAATATCGAAGATATTGTTACCAAATAGAAATAAAGTTGTTGTTTTACATCAACAAGGTAACAGCGAAGCAGAAATCGCAAGGCGTATTAAATGTTCTCGCTACAATGTACAAAAAATTCTTAAAACTATAACGAAGCAGGCGACATGGTGGATAAACTGAAACCTGGACGATCAAAAAAACTTGCCAGAGCGGATGGGCACTTTGTGAAAGTAACAGCTATAAAAATCAGGTAGAAGTAAGCGCGAAAGTAGTGCGAGAGTTAGAAGAAGCTACAGATGCTTCAGTAGATGCTTCGACTGTAAAGTGGTCTTTGAAGAAATCAGCAGTACGTGGATGTGCTTTTGCAACGAGGCAATAAAGCAAAAAGGTTCAAATATGCTAAAGACCATCAAATTGGACAGATGATGAGTGGAGGTACGTATTATGGCGCAACAAGTCTAAATTTTAATTACTTGGATCGAACAGGCATCAATACGTGCGACGACGTATTGGAGAAGCTCTACCTTTTGGGTATCTTCCCATTGGTAATAGTTTCCTTCTGCAACAAGATAGATTGATTGATCAAGAACTGTTTAGGTCAGCTATAAGAGGACGGAATAGTTCGCACTGTGGTCTGGCCGCCACAAAGCCCGGACTTAAATATTATCGAAGATATCTGGGATTATCTTGACCGTAAAAAGATTAAAAGGGTCCCAAAGAATTTAAATGAGTTGTGAAACATATTTCAACACGAGTGGTATCGTATTCCGGACGATTACATGAGAAAACTGCATGATAATCCTCAGGCTCATGTAAGATACACTATCGAAAATAAGGGTAGTCATACAGAATAATGGAAAACTATAAGTTCTGAAGACATTCAATATACTATTTAATGATATAAATGTTGTATTAGTTGTAAATATTTATCGTACAATGTAGTAACTTACATTAGGGTTACACATTTTCTCTTAAATTTGCTTTCTATAAAATTTATTTATTATTTATTCTTAAGTGCTTTTTCTTTTGCACAGTTAGTGTATGTACTACGAAGCATTTTGCGATAGTTCGAATCACACGAAAATACTTTAGTTTGAGTGGGAAATATTGCTTCTAAAATACTCGAACTGCTCGTACTCCTGACTTCAAACAGATAAACGTGAATTTGATCTACACAGTAAAAAGTTATAAAATTTCAAGAATGTGCCTGTACAATTTTGCAATATTTTACATGTAATTTATACTTTATGACTATAAGCATGTAGGTTTACGGGCTTCTAGAACTCTGGCGAACACAAAGCACACTGGTTTAATTTATGCTTTTATTGTTATGTTATTATATTGTTATAAACGTTACGGTCTCTTGAGGTAAATATACAGAAACGTAATTATAATTATATCAACGGTAGCTTTGTGTAGCTAAAAGTGCATTTCTAGGCATGTTAAGGAGCTTCAATTGATGTAGTTATATTCAGTATAGATTCGCATAAGAAATTGTTTAATAAAGAGGTTATACTTATCAAAGTATAAGAGCATATAAATGTAACTACCAATGTATTTAAAAATGTGTAAAAGTCAGTTCCGGTAGGATTTGAACCCACGTCCTCTCCTTGCCGGGGGAGCGTATTCAGCGCTACACCACGAGACCCTGTGAGTTCAAATCATTTTTAAAACCTAGATGTCGTATTGTCTGTAGGTATATTATAGTATCTCAGCGGACAATTTATTTAAACCCAAGTTCTTATTAATTAAATTAATATGAAACTTCCAGTGGCAAATTCGTCATGATAAATTATAATTTCCTTGTAATTACCAACGTATTTAAAAGTAGAGTACGGGGCCTTTCTAGCGGTGGAGACGCCCCCCGGCAAGGAAAAGGACGTGGGTTCAAATCCTACCGGACTAAATTTTCAGAAAGCATTTTTAAATACGTTCGTACTTACAAGGAAATTCTAATTTATCATGACGATTTTATATAATTTGTTAATTTAGCACTATTTAGACCACAGAGTAAATTGATTCTAGTAGAACAACACAAATAAACATTAAAGTAATAACAGTGTAGACTATTTGAAGTTGGTTTTCTAATAACTAAAAAGTTTAACAAAACGTAACATAATTGCTTTATTTGTGTATGTAGTATAATGCAATTTTAATTATTTACAGAAATGCCCTTTGTAAAGCTATTGATTGATCTAAAATAACCAAATAAGCAGTCGTTGTTGAGTTCAACGGGATCTTCAGAACTTGCGATGGTCTATCAAAATCTGCCAGGCATTAAAGCGGTTAATCAGGAATTCCTCAGTTAGCCATTTTGAGACATCGTGACAATGAGAATTTTAAGCTTTATATGAGGCGGAGGTCAATATTGAAAGATACGCGTTCTAAGGAAATGTAACGAGATTCTAAGGAAAATTCTCGGTTATCCTATCAAAGTTGTTTAATAAATCTCATTGTGGGCTCTCTGGCGTTGTTAATCTTGAAACCGCTAGAAGTTCGTGTAATGGAGACTAGCTACATTGTTGAAGCGTGTTACCCAGCCACACTGTGGCTTTCTAGGCTCCGCTGTAATAAATTGCAAACACTTAAAAAATGCAAGCTGTAGAGCGGGAGATTACTTGCGGAATTTATACTTTTAAAGCGATATAATAAGTAGTGTAGCGAGATAAATAAAAGGATGCACAGCAAAGTAAAGTAAGGGAAAGTACAAGCATATGCAACGGTTAGCATGTTTTGCATTTTTAGTGGTTTTATTCATTAACGTAATAATTTAAACGTGTTTCGGTCAGAAGCATTCGCAATATAGTAAATAAGAATGCAATTATGCTGATAATATACAAGAAATTAAAATGAAAATATTTAATTATTCCTGTTTTAAATATCGCATTTTGATTTTGCTATTGCTATATGCTTTGTAGACTAAATCTCAACAAACAAATAGTATCGGACGTAAATCAAATAATTCCGCAGAAACATACTAATTACCGAAATGTTGTTAAAAATAATTTACAAATTTAAAAGCAAGTATATCAGAATAAAATAATTTGAATAATGTTTAAATAATCGAATGTAGTGTGACCTTTATAATTCGTAAATTAGATAATCTGAACTTCCAGTGTTAGTTAAAATTCTTATTTCATTAATCCGACCACAATGACGATAATCCTGTTATAGTAAACTAAAAATACACAACGTTGTCCTTCTAGAATAAAAGTGAGAATCTAACGAGAATCTTGAAAGAGGACAAAATGTCACAGGAATTAGTGAATCGTACGGTATCGGAAAATCGACAGAAAGTGACATTCAAAGAAAAAGAATGCCTACCCCTCATTAAAAATTATTTATCCCGGAGTAAAGAAAACTTTAAAATCATCTCAAAATCTAAATACCGAAACGGTATATGCTTTACTTTGTTGTTAAAACAAAAGGCACCAATATCTGCGGTATTCCGCGAAAGAGCTAAGTGGTTTCTTCAACAAACAGCTGGAAGAAACGATTTTGAAACCAGATTTTGCAACAACGTTGGCTAAAAAAATATCTGCTGATGAATCTGATGTTGAGCCGTTCCAATGAATACTTTAAATGGGAGTTGCAGAAATGTTAACGAAGTGAACTGTTTTAAGGAGTCTTTCAACACAAAACTCTCGCTCGCCGAAGCGAAAAAATGGTACCAGGTCGCAAAACGAGGAAGAACAGATTTACTTCCATGCCTTGTGTAAGTGACCCCAATATTTATGTATGAGCTAAAACTACTAGTTGTTAGAGAAGCAAATAAATTCAAGGCATTTAAGAGACGTATGTGGGTCGAAACAAAGAGTGAATTACAATGGATGTTTTCCGTAAATGGCACCACGATTTTTCGTACTTGAAGTTAACAGAAAAATTAACAATTTGAATTTGTCTTCGAGAGGACTGCTCATTTTGAATAATGCTCCTGGATATTCCGATGTAGAAGAATTATGTTGTGAAAACAAACTTATTCAAGCAATGTTTTTACCACCAAATTGAACCCTCGTTTTTCAGTCAATGGGTCAACACGTAACCCAAAGAATGAAATTATTATCTTAAATCTCTAATGACGTCTAACATATCCGAAGATGTCTAAGATATATTTTCTGTTGGTAAATGTTGATTTGTTGTTTACAATACTATCTCTTAGAGGTGCTTGCTTTGCTGTACCGTCACGACTTCTTCAATATTAATACTGCAGCCCAATATGGCTGATCTGCCCAAAGGAAATGATGAAAATGAGGATTCTATTACGTTAATTTGTATGTAACGCAGATTATTACATATTCAGAATACTCAATCCTATCAAGTCAATAACAATCGCAAAATTATCGATATCTGCAACAATGTTCTTCAAATCTATATACGCAACATTGAAATTGTACAATGGCTTTTGGTAGGCCTTCAAGAGATTCTAGCTACGGATGAAGAGACAATTTGATTACCAACAATAGACCAAATTAGCAATAAGGAAGAAGATAAAGGAGAACGGGTTCCGCGTGAGAAGAGCATGAAAGTATATCATAAAGAAATGCTGAAGTGTTTTTATCAATGCATAGAATAGAGTATAGAAACTAACATAACAGGTCATCAAATGTTGCTTCTACAGCGTATTAGAGATCAAGTAGCTGCTTCTCATATAAAATCCCCGAAGCACTATCACATTGATTCATACTTTAACGTCTAATACTAAAGTTTTGTTTGAAATAATGTTTGGACCTGTATTTTTAGAGCGTTTTGATCCATATGTATACTCTTGAAACACCCAGTTGAGCGAGTTTATGTGAAAAAATCGTTACACTCACTAACCAGACTAAATCGCTAATGCGATTGTTTCTCTTCCCCAGTTAGTTCGTATTAACGAGGTTGTACTATACTCGCTGAAATATCGGAATTTAATGATCAGATTAATTCCACTAGTCATTACCTACATGTATTTTAAAGTTTTGAAATAAGAATATCAGCGAATGTTGCGATTGCAAATCTTACTTCATAATGCTGATTATGCTGATCATCAGATTGCTTCTATATTGAATGTACTTTCAAAATTAAAAATATACATATACTTTTTGCAGGCCCTTATTTAAAAAAAAGGAATCAATAATCGATTTGATTTTTAATAATCACATATTCTATATTTTTCACTTAAGTTGCTCCGTTGTTAGTTAGAAATTTACCATTTACATAGTTGCGTTTATATCTTATAATACCGCAAAAGTGTTTAGAGTGCTATGTTTGTGTGAGGAATACAAACACATTTTGAAAAATATCAACAAGTTATGATGTCAATAGCGCATTAAAATTTAATGGAATAACTACCAACATGTAAAAAGAAAACAAGTTTCTTCTTAAAAAGTCCTCCAAAAAGGCATTTTTTCATACTTTCCTTTACCCAATTATAGAAGGCACCAGCTGGCCATAAGTTATTATTGCACCTTAACTGGTCTTAAGATGTTAGTAGTTGAAAAGAAGCAGGTCTAGGATTCGAACCCTTACAAATTCAGATTCAAACTATTTAAAATCTTATAATGAATCATTTTAAACGTTTGAACGTAAGTGGTTTTCTAAAGTGCAGGCTTAAATTATACCAGGAAATGTTGGAGGTCGTGACAATGCGAAACTCCTACAGAATAAATTTAATCTTTATAATCCCTCTAGAAATTTGTTAATTAAAACGATAAACACTCTGCTTAGGTCCAAATAGATTTTAATAAAGGCCTGTAAAGTTAGTACATGTATCTAACTTATATGAAGTAAGAATTTTACTTTTAAGAAGAGCGAACCCTCACAATTTATCGGTTTCTCTAACGAATGATCGTCGCACATTTGATAAGATAAGCACGTTCCAGTTATGATCTGAACATTACACAGTAGTATTAACGACAGTTTTGCGTGGCTTATTGATAAAGCAATATCTACTGCTGCCATGTACCCTCGCAAAACAATTTCCCTTCTCTAGCTAATGCAAACATTTATAATTTACAGGTTAATTAAATTTGACCTACAGGAAAATCGAGAATACTTCAGGTAATCCTAAGTAATGTTCAGGCAAGAGAGTAAAATTATATACATAGATTATCTCTTATTTATTATAAAGGATAACCTTAAATGAAATTTACGGAAGACTCGTTATAGATAAGCCTAGATTGTAAAGGGTAAGTAAATAGATACGGTATGGATTATTAAACTATTAATGAAACTTAATATTAGTCGTTACTAAGTTTCGAAAAATACTCTTCCCTTTTTAGAAGACATCAAATACAAAAATTCTATTTATAATAATAGTATCTTTATTGCCCAACAGGCGAGTGTAGTTACAGGACAATGAATATAAACTAAAAATACAATAATAAAACATGAACCAAAGGTTAATTTGAACTAAACTTAAAATAACAGACAAGAATTTATTAATTTTGCTACAGGGGTAAAGCGAATATCGCCATCAGCATTAATTTCATTGACAGTACTACACATTCTGTATATCGGTGATTTAATTAAGACGTTTGCATTAGCATTGGGAAAGTAGAAGTCCTTAGACGAAATATAGTGTTACTATTGTAGCAAGAGAACTAACTGACTGGATACTCTTTACATACATCCAAGATCCCTCAGTGCAGAGGATGAGACACTACCGAGTAAAACGCCTAGGCCCTTGAGGAGGAACAACGATCCAAAAGAACACCGTTATATCGATAATGACAAATAAGTGGACCTAACCTTCGTGACTAAGTTATAACATTACATTACACGCATACGCAGGTTTATTTAGAAATTAAAGCATTTACCAATACACAATACGCTTTCGGCTGGCCTGCACCCACCCCAAGGAATATTTTAAATTTACTAGATGCAATATTTTCCCAAAAATAATCCTATTGGTGACGATAAGGATTATTCGGAAAATTACTATATTGGGTCATAAAATATACTAGGTTTTTAATCATTCTTTAATCGATATTTGTGGAAGTTTGCCTGTATAATTAATAAACAATAAACTTCTTAAAGGACCTAATATAAATGTTATTTATATATAAAAGCAATTATATTATCTTTTATATACTTTACATTTTACTGGGTGTCCGAATCAATATGGACGGTAGTGTACATATATCTGTAAATATACATTTGACATGTAAGCCATTACACTTATGTATATATATATATTTAAAACCCTTAACTTTCATAGAGCAACAAAGAGAAAAATCTACTATCGATTCTTGCGTGTACAAAACGGTATTTCTTTTACCAGATACAATACCGCTAGAAATTTTGTTTCTTTATTGTACTCAGGATGTGCTATAGTTTTATTGTAAATATTTACTATATACTGAGAGAGCTAGATATACTTTGTAAAGATTTGCTTTTTTGCGTCAGAACATAGCGTTGGAATGTGATTAAATTCTATAATTACGATATATATAGAATATTGAAGTGCGTGTCAATCCAATTAGAAGAGGCTATGAAACAAACTTCATACTCACCGTATTCTCTTTAACAACTTGGGGATTATCAACTACGAAGTTATACCACAGCAACCATAGGAAATTGTTCATGGCAAAGGAAGCAAATAGATTCATATGTACGCTAATTCTGGCACACCTCAGGGTCCTGCAATTAAATTTAAGAGAATTAGATTAACTGGAACATAATTTTGTGTTACGTAGCAATATGTTTTATCTGTTAATGGTAATATGACCTAGACAAATACGTAAACTGTGACAAAAGTTTTTTTTTTTGAAAATAACAGATACTAGGGTGATATCAGAAGTGATAAGCGAACGGAGAAATAATACCGTTTTAATTAGGAATTCTAGAATAAATAATAGGTAGCAGGGAGAACGAAAGGTTAATGTTTCAATATCGAATGTTATATTATCATCTTCTTATACTTTGAAATGATTTATTTAATACATTAATTAGATTTGAATGTTTTTGTTATATATATATATATATATATTATATATTATATATATATATTAACTATTATTATATTCACAGTGACGAGAAAATACACAAGTACTCCCTCTTTATGAATTTTAAGCACAGAAACTCAATCTTTATTAACTTTATTACTTATTCACAATTTTCTTGTTTAAAAAAAAGTCCCTTCAACACACTTACAGAGGGGACGTAAACTTCACTATCGTTTATTATACATATATATAGCTTTTCGTAAACATATTATTTATATAAATAAATATTTCCAAATTTCATTCTTAAGAGACGTATATACAGTGTACTCAGGCATTTCAATGACATTGTATAAATATGCATTATTACGAAATTATACTTATAATCTTCAAAACGACGGAAGGATGGCACGACTGGCAGCATTTACCTATATAATTTCACTTATATCAAGTATGTGTCTACTCTGTGGCCCACCATATAGGCAAACAAATGCGTTGCTAGGGATATAAAAGAAAAAAATAAAAACATCGTGCTAAAGTCACACACGTTGTCGTCGTTTCTCCTGAGAATAATTAATTATTTTCTCATATAACACTATAATTTTACAAAGATCTTCGTTTATATCCATTTATAAAGTGTATCAGCTGATACTACAAATAAAATCTGGAAGTTCCGGACACATATTTTGGAACCCAAAGATCAGTCCATCTTAAAGGCGAGAAATCACGTGCGTGTGTGTACGATTTCAAAGATTAAAGACGTCGAATCTTCTTAACTTTTTCAAAATTATTTGTATCTATTGCTCTCATTTTTGTTTCGCATATTAATTAGAGTACTTAAATATTAGCTAGACAGGGATTGCCTTAGGTTTTCCGTAAAAACATTTTTTTTGTATAAAAGCGATATATATTTATTAACTTATAAATATACTTGTCTTTTCAACTATACATTTGGTACTTTAATTTAGAAATCATAACTTAATTCAAAACAAATAAATTATTTTTAATTCAAAGAACCCAGTTAAAAATTTTAACGAGCCTGAGATTATTATATATATATATATATATATATATATATATATATAGATGAAAAAGGGAATTTAAACGTACCTATTTTTGTAGGTTACTTGCCATTAACTTGTTACTAATATACTGAGTGTGGTACATCCATTGCAATTGGGGATTTCATGAATATTTGAAGAAAGGAAGTTAATAGCCGATATTAAAAGAGACAAACTGTATTGTTTGTAGCGCACTTATAAGGGAAGATTCCCATATATTATTTTAAAGAAAGCAGAGGCAAGACTTGGTCGGCGCGTTCACGATTCCTTACTTAATTCTCCAATTTAAAGGATTTCAGGCAGATTTTATCGCCCTGTCTTGAATTTTAACTAACTGTAGGATTTCGTATACAAAGAAAAATAAGTTTGTCAAAATGTATCAAGAATAGTCACCTTTTCCAATTTCTTTTGCAATTGTGAATTCGATATTTTTAAAATGTTGTTTCTTCGTACAATAACACAAGTTACTATGTTAAAACTAAATTCTTTCAACTTTGATGTGGAGGAAAGTTTGACAAAACTTTCAATGTTTTTGGAGCAAAATAAATTCGAGAATTTAGTTACCCATTGTTATTGTAATGCTTATTAGAACGTAATAAGAGAAACAACAACGATAGACAATAATATAATAATTAACAGATGTTAAGCTTCTAAAAGTATGCAAAGCCTTCGCTACTGTACATACATATATATCTTTAAATTTCACCCTTTCAATGATAAAATTCTCCGTAAAATAAATACTATATTGTAGTAATTTTAGAATTTTAAATGAACTTTGTGTTAGATTAAAAGCAAGTCAAGACTTTTGGAGTATGTTGCTTCATTATTCAACTAAGTTATCGACTGCATTAAAAATAAAGAACAAATAATTTTTGGCGTAATTATTTTCGACATTGAAATTTGAAGAACGTAATTCTAGAAGTAATTTAATTTAGTAGATAACACTTAAATTTGCTTAAAACTCGTTGCACTTTTTGGAAAATAGTGTTATTTTCATTCCCAATAAAATACTAGTTCATTAGGTCTTATTAGGGCTTATTTAGTTTGTATATGACAAAAAAATAGAGTGAGGTAATATTTTAAGAAAAAAAAATGGAACTACAGCAAATGTTCTCATCTGGTGAAAACTTTATAGTGATTAATTAATATTGACATTAATATACAACTTGAAAATAGAATTGTTTGCACTTGATACTTATTTATTGTCATAATTTACGCAATTGTAATGGAATTCTGGAATAATTCAATGATCACTTGTATCACATGTATTCAGACTAATATATGTATTAAAATTCTTTTGAAACGTCTGTGTACTAGTACAAATTTAGCAGACAAACAATCATTTCTGCTTAACATTTTAAAGAAATATACTGGAAATGTAAGCTTTTAAAATTCATTCTGGAAGCTACTTGTGGTATTTGGAAAAATAAACCTTCTTATTTTATCAATACTACTTGGGTCCCTTAATCTGTCTTCATCAATATTTCTTATTTGCATGCCGTACCGGCGTTGCTTATAAAAGAAAACCAATTCCTATCTTGGAGTAAAACGTCGCGTATGTTTTTTATTCAGTTGCTATTTGCTATGAGATAGTATCTATAAAATTTTATTAGAAATAAAATTTGATATGCTTCTGGGATTTACATTTCTATTTAGATGTAAAAATTCTATTATTTACATTGGACGGAACTTCGTCAATATTGTGAGATTGAGTAAACACTTTGTGTTATTTAAAACTAAGTTCATTATAAAACTTTCACTTTTGTGATTATGACTTTAATATAAACCTGAAATAATATAAAACTAATTAGCATACGTGTGCATACATGCCAAGTATGTGAAAACAGCTCAAATCTGTTAACTTATAAAGTTAAAATGACAATAAAAGATTAATTAAAATTAAGATTTCGGGAATTTTATTCCACAGATTCATGAAATGACTGTTAGACAAGTTTAAAAGAACTTATTTACATTAACGGATCTTTCTGATGATGCTTTATCCAAAACTTACATCTACCTTTGGATTTCTACGTTAATTTTATATCAAGGAAATATGTAGTATAGTAAGGTGATACAGGAAAAGTCATTATATAAGTCGCAAACTGCTGTGGGAAAGCCGAACATAACCGTGAGGTATTTCCCCACTAGGTGTCACCACAATCCAGCTTTATAATACTCAAGTGACAGTTACTGTGCGCGTATGCAGGCAGTGTTAAAAGGGTGACCGTGCTCGAAGAGTGTACTGCGGAAGAGCAGCGTGCCATTGTGCGATTTTTTCTGGGCAAAAGGACTCCATGCAAAAGATATCCTCAAGCAAAAGTCTCCTCTTTACGGTGAAAAGTGTTTGTCGTGTACAGCCGTGTATAACTGGGTCGAGAAATTCTCTCAAGGGCGTTCGAAAGTTGTTGATGATCAGCGAAGTGTGTCCTCCCCTCCCGTTCATCTTGCGACAGATGCAACACTTCGACGGGTGGACCAGATGATTCGAACTTGTAGCATAGCAACTGCAATAGGGTGTTCTCATTGTTTAGCTTACGAACCGATGCACGTTCGTTTAATTTTTTGACAAGTGTGCTCACGGTGGGTACCTAGACAACTGACCAAGGAAGACAGAAGACTTCGAATGGGTTTGTACTTGCAACACCTCTCTCGGTATGCAGAGGAAGCGGAGGACATGCTTAATATGATTGTAACTGGCGATGAGTCATGGGTGCACCACTACTAACCCGAAACAAAGCGTGGTTCAATGCAATCGAAACATTCTTCTTCTCTGTCAACAAAGAAATTCAAGGCTGTGCCCTTAGCTGGCAAAGTTATCTGCGATTATCAAGGAGTGTTCCTAGCCTACTTCCAGAATAGAAATGAAAACGCGACTGCTGAATCATACAGCAGCGTTTTGTTATTGCTTCGGGATACCTAATGACGAGAGCAATATTGGTGCATCACGATAATGCCAGGTCACATTCGGCCCACTTGACCAAGATGAGAATTGCAGAGTTAGGGTGGGAACTTCTTGAACATCCAGATTACAGCCCCGACCTAGCCCCAAGCGACTATCATCTGTTTGGTCCACTCAAAAAGCATCTCGGCGATAAACATTGAGGGTAATAACAATGTTCAACAAGAGGTACGCATGTGGTTGAGACGGCAACTAAAACACTTTCATGTGGGTATTGGGGCATTGATAACGCAATGTGGATAAGTGTATTAATGTAAATGGAGACTTTGTTGAAAAACAAAATTTGTTTTTAGCTAACTATTTCTCTAATTATTTTTTGTGGCCTACTTACTGACTTTCCCTCGTATATATCGAATGAATCTCTTAATATTTTTCGAACAAACAAGGTTTTACATTTTAAAAGTTCCATTACCATAATTTATTTTCTGGTGCAAAGGCTTTTCCTTTTCGCCAAGAAAAAATATAATCTCTTTTTAGGAGGCATTTACTTGTTTGATCTACATAATTAGTTTCAACACCGTTGTAAGTGGGTGAGAAAATTCCACGTCAAATACTACGTGCCATTGTTAGCGAGTAGCCGCCTAGTTATTAATATCACATTTTCTAGGGCAGGTTACTGAAGCTATTAGTTATTCACAGGCGATTCTACTGGAAAATTGCCTCGCAAATTTCGACAATGACGTGCCGAATCATGACAGAAGCGTAGCATACCTTCTAGCGCACAGATGTTCTTTATTTTGGACTCATTCAATATGCTTTTGTTCCGGACAAACATTCCGCAGCTACAAAAGCTAGTAATTTACTGTCAATCTTCTACTTTATCCTTTCACGTCCGATTATTATTCATGAATCAATTATGGTTACGTGCTATCCCGACGGAGATAAAGCAATCAAATGAAACAGGAATTACCCGCAGATGTTTCCAGAAGTAGCAATGTGAAGTTTCTGGTTATATCTATACATATATGTGCATATATGGAACTTAGGAGTACAGCAATTAAATTAAGTTAACTGTGAATGTTTTAATGTAATGCATCACCAAATTTAAACATAGATTTAGCTTGTTCTCTTGGAAATCAGCGCAAATTTTGTTATTTTTACGATAATTTAGTTTATATTTATATGATAAATAACATTACCGATTATAGCATATAATATCACGCCTACTTATACTCAGCTATTAATATGCATACAGGTGTTGAGGAAATTTCCAATTATAAAGTATAAGATCAGGCGCTTGTGAAATTACCAATTAAAGATGTAAAACGAACAAATTGTACGTCAACTGTAGGCATAACAGGTGGAGGAAGTAAGAAGAACGCAGATTAAGGAACGATTCAATTGATGAGTATAAAGGACTTAACCAATTTAAAAGTAATTTTTGTAGCCATTTTAAGTAACAAAAGGGAACTTGCGTTAGTTAATTGTAAAACAAGAATAAAAATAAATTTCTTCTAAAAATTAAGTTGAGGTATTATTACTTCTACGTGTCATCTATTTCAAACACGTTTAATAGAGAAAACAGATAATAGATTATATCCCCAAATAAATAAAATTTCCAAAAGTTCTTTGCGAAGATAAAATTAAAATAGGTTAGGGTACAAAAAAAGTTCAAAAATACAAACAAATCGTTATTCATTAAACAATTAAACCAAAACTGTGACGCATCTAAAAGAATGCCTAGGAAATAACACCAAAGATAAGAAGGCTGTACGGACGTGCTTTTAATGACAAGTAATTCTTTAAGAAACCTCTTACGTAATTCCACAGATAAACCAGGTACGAAACAAAGATCTCATGTTTACCAAATTACATCTAATGAGAGGGAACTATCGAAACGAAATTTAAAGAATATATGTATGTGGTATGTGTATGTTACTCAAAAATGGAGAAGACAAAAAATTATTTAACAATTTAACAATTCAATTAATAGATGATACGGTTATAAAGTGTGTGATAATTTATAATCTCCTTAAAACATTGGATGCCGTGGAGTGGGGTCAAATTCTCGAAAAGCGGAAAAAATTCAATATCTAGAGAACGGATAGTCCTATTGAACTGCGGTTGGCCTCATTTGATTCAGGATAAAGAAATACATTAAAATGATACTAAATTAAAAAGATCAATTAGTTTGATATGCGATTTATTAATAATAATGTACTCTAAATATGAGTATATTCTACACAAATGTTACTAACCCCTAAATTGGAATAGTTTATATAGGAAAAATTGCAGTTTTAAGGAATTGTGTAACATAATGCACTTTATTGCAGTGTAGTGTGATGTAACGTAGTGTAACACAAATTAATATAATATTGTGCAATGTTGTATAATGGTCTGTTTCTGAAATTTTGATTTGCTATTATTATTTCGATAAAATGAAATATTTCCTAAGGAAATTAAGAGATATTACAAGTAAAGTTATTGAATTTTAATCAATGATGATCTACAAAACTGTGGTGGAGGTTAGCCACTGTGATAAGTTAAAAAATAATGTGCTCAGTGGTTTGTATGAGAAAAACGAGTTTTGCCTACTTCATTAATAAAGATATTTAAAAATAAATTTAAGTATAGTCAACCCTATTGCAAGTTGTTCGTAGTGATATGAGAAGTTCAGTAAATCCATAAAAACTATCACATTAAACATAAAATAAGATAGTTGATATCAACACCCTGTACGCCGCAAATCTGTTAAGCAGAAACTATTTTTTTCAAATGGATTATAATTCACCATGACTACAAGACAGTTTGGTGGGACATCCTGTACAGTTAGTTATATAAGACGTAGTTATAAACATCGTAAAAATAATGGAAGGTATTTTAATAAATAACAAACGTTTGATTGTTTACGCTATAACTAAGTATAACAATTGTTTCACTACTGTTTTCACAACATTATATCTGAAGCAGCCACTGTGTAGTGAAACAATTGTTGTATTTAGTTATTAAAGTGTAACTCATGAAACATGTGTTTTAATTCTTTAAAAGGCTTAGTTAACCTTTGTTTTCATTTTCTTTCGTATTTTCAAACTTTGGTAGTTGTTGTTACGTTTTATGTCGGTGTGAAGCTTTGGAAACATTAAAGATTGCTTTACTTAAACGTTTCGAAAAAGTTTTAAACCGTATGTCGCATTTTTATTAGATAAGTTTTCTGTGGCGAGATACAAAATATTTTATTTCATTTCCACGTAAGCAACTTTTCTTACAGAATTGCCTGCAATTAATATAAAAAACCAATGACAGCAGGTAGTTAGTCTGGAATCGCATAAGCCTGCGTTATAAAAAAAGCCCAGACTTTACGACGAGAGGTTAATCGATTAGCAATAACCGTACCCTTAAGGCAACTAAAGTGTCGTGCAGGATTTTATAACATCATTATATGGAATATACCACAAAATATAAACAAAAACTATCGACTGCTAGAGCGAATGTGCATTGTATGCTTAAATATCAAGTAAGTATCTAGAGAACTTTCTTAGCTTTATATTGATTAAAAGCATGTATAGATATAGGTAATGTCAAAGCTAATACTGGTACGTGATTTGACAACGAACCATAATTGATAATCGATTCTAGTACGATTCTGGATCATACAGAAGGAAATCATGATGATTATGTAACCTTAAAAACAATATACATTAATGATTTATTCGTATGATAAGCGCGATGAATGTAATTTTGGTAATTTGTGTACTTTATGACTTTTAGATATGTGCGCTTGAAAAGTATTGCAACGGCGCTGTGTGAAAAAAGTTATTGCGGTTTGTATTACAACCGCGCTAACTTTTGCAATAACATTGTTTCATGAAAAGTACAACAGCATTATTGTAAAAAAATGTTTAAAAGATGCAATAAAGTTGTGTATTGTTTATCATTCTTATTTATAAATATTTTAACGTACGAAAAATCTTGTTTCTGAAGTTCAGTTTTAAAGTCATTGAACTAACCAATCACATCGTGAAATAAATAGAGTTACGCATTTCTGTCTGCCTAAAATTGGATATGTGGGATTAGTTCTAACATGCAGAACAAAAGCGTTCATTTTCGTCATATGTTGGTTTACTAAAAGAATGTAACAAAAACTGCTAAAAAGTTATGCTATGTGTATGGTGATGAAGCTCTAAAAGAAAGACAGCGCCGGAATTAGTTTGATACATTTCGTTCTGACTATTTTTCCCTCAAAGACGAACCACGATTCGGCACGTCAAACGAAGTTGATGATGATCAAATCAAAGTCATAATTTATTCAGATTTGTTATCACGTATAATCCCGTGTTAACATTTGTATCAATTATGAACCTTAGGACATACTAACCGATTCAATTTTACTAATTGATAAGGTTGTTTCTTAATAGAAGACATACGTATGCAATATATAGATGATTTTGCTTTAAGTGGCGTAAGATATAACTTGTTCTACACCTTTGAAACACCTTGTATAATTTAAAATGCTTTCAAATCTATAGAAGATGTTAAAGATGAAGAACTTGCGTTAATTTCTTTTCAATATTACTATAATTAGCTCTAGCATAAGAGGGTGACGCTTAAATGCAACACCCTGTATGTACCACCTTCACGTGTCCTGAAAGACATTTTGATAGGGTACAACATTTGCATTTAAAGTTTTGTTCTATCTGTTTCCGTTTAAGAATTAAATGAAAACAAGCTGAAAGCCTATGAGTTTTCTAAGGGACGTTTTATCCTCTCAAAGTGAATTTCAGCTCAAACAAAAAAGAATATTTTCAAGTCTCAAGATACTCTACTTGTCTACCGGGTTTCATTAATCTCTGAGTTTGCATCCTTGTTAGTGACGAAACCTGTCAATGCTGGGAACGTAATTTTCAGCAATTAATTAATACTGAAGAATTGAATATGGATGAATAGCACATATATTGTAATAAAACTTCTGTACAATTGAATATTTCTGTAATTTCCTATATTCTTCTCTCAATAAGATCATATTAAAATCATATTAATATTTGCTCAAGCACAAATATACGTTCAGATTTTATAAATGTTGAAAGTAAAATACTGAAACTAAAAGATGTGTGAAATCATTATTTTTAAATTTATTATTTTTATGAAATATGCGTTATATGTATATATTGAAATTCGAACAGCATTGAAAACGAAGATTGCTGAAACCTAACATAAAATTGTAAGGTGTTATTATTTGCATTTTAATTATATAGTTAATGTAGTTAATTCCTGTGGGATTTGATTGTTTTTCATTTAATAGACGCTTTATGTTGTAAATCGTTTTCTTTCGCGAATAGCTTGCGTTATATGATATAACACTTGCACATAACAATCATGCTGCTAGAACATTTTAGACACAAAAATTACATAAGTGCTTTAAGTTGTGGTTCATGATGGAACGGTTGCTTTTACTTATTGAAGAACTAATTAATAGGATACAAAGGATGATCCCCATCATAAATAAATGTAGACAAAGCGATTATATATAACGATATACGTTGCATAAATTACATTCAAAGGTTTACGTTATCTCATATTTCAGCGCTTCAAAACAATACCTTTCAAAATAGCATTACTGGTTCGACATTTCGAAAACAATGACCCTGCTACACCCTATTAATGATAGAAAAATATGAGCTTAAAGATAAATATTTCATTATAAAGGAATATCATCAATCAATGAATTATTAAATTACGTCCTGAAAATCATGACGGGCAGTTTTTCACTTACATCATAATCACCGTTCTCTTATGATGAAATGAACTTCTTTTCGCGAAGGCAAGTTGAGGATCAATGCGAAGGATTATATGCAAGTATGGATGTCTGTATACGACAGAAGCCGCATAACGGACCGAGGGAAAATTTAGATCATTTGAAACCTTATTAATGAAGGAAAAGTATACTGGCAAGAATCTTTCGTTGTGTGCTGCTTCCATGGTTTAATTGGTAGAGGATTACAGAAGTCTAGGTCAGTGTTCTATGTTAGCAAGCTACAGTAGTGTGAATACGTTTTAAATCACTAGGTAAAATATTCAATCTATATTATTATATAGATTTGGATGTGTAAACTCGACAATATAGTTTCTCAATAAATATAAATTTCCCCTAAAAGCGTACTACATCAGGAAATTTTAACGTCTTAATTTTTTTTTATAGTTATCATTTTTAAAAAGAATAATTAACGTTTAATTAACATACATTTTACACATTAAACGTTAGCCTTCCATAATCTGGTAGAAATAATATGCGTGATTAGTGATCTGCTACTCCTACCAGCAAATTGTTTTTCCAAACGAATTTAAGCCGGCCAGTTTATGCAAGGTTACAAGTGACGGGCGATGATGTGATAATAGTATAATTTATATATATATATATATATATATTTATATATATATATATATATATATATATATATATATATTACATTATTGGTATTATGCGCGGATAAGACGACAAATGTTAGGCAGTATAACAACTCGTTGTCATGGCTGACTTCCGAAACGTTTTGTATGCATAATGGAAAGCAGAAGTAATCTAATCTAAGCAGAAGCCATCGTCAAGTGTAAAGAGTCTTATAAAACAATGACAAACTTACTAAGACTTATGAAGTACCAGAGAGAAGAGCTTTTTTACGTTGATAAGTGTGGTTTGTAGTTACAACACAAAACATAGGTTTACCTATTCTTGGCTTTAAGTTAAGCTTATCTTTTAGAATGAGTGGTCAAGGTGAAAGTTTTCATCAAGATTGAAAGAAGCTAAAGACTATT
This sequence comes from Trypoxylus dichotomus, assembly GCA_023509865.1. Lineage (NCBI taxonomy): Eukaryota > Metazoa > Arthropoda > Insecta > Coleoptera > Scarabaeidae > Trypoxylus > Trypoxylus dichotomus. Next base: position 43,020,633 of record CM042078.1, read on the forward strand.
GTAGACTGATAATAAGAGAAATTAACTTAAACTTATGCAAGAGAAAGAGCAATGCGATACATGTGTCAATAATATGTTTGTTATCAATCACAATAAAAAATTCGCAAATATTTTGCTTCTATTTGTCAAACTAGTCTCCATTAAGTTTAACACATCCTTCCTGCTCTAGCATTTTTAGTGCTTCCCGAAAAAACTACACGATTTACACACATATCACATCATTATTTGATGGAAATCGTTTAACACGTAAGTGTTCTTTAAGTTTTAGAAACAGTTGATAATCGCTGCGGGCAAATCTAGTGAATGTGGTAGATGCTCAACTAATTCGAAGCTTGCTTGAGCTATTGCAGTTGTTGCAATGGCGGGCTTGGGAGCATTATGCTGGTGCAAGAAAACACCTTTGCGCAACTCCCCTCGACGTTTTTCTTTTATCAAGTCAGGTAATTTAGGAACTAAGTTAGTATAATAAGCACCTGCAATTGTGGCTGCTTCCTGCAGGGAATTTGCTAAAATTAAGTTTTTAGTAAGCCAAAATAGGGATAGCATGACCTTCCCTGCCGAAAGATGGACCTTGTATTTTGTCCTTGCCCTGTATTTTGTCTTTAGATCATAGTCGTGGATCCAGGACTCATTCATTGTCACAAATCTTGCAAGAAAATGTTTTTTGTCGTATGTATGTATACCGTGTTAAAAGACTATTACAAATGTGTTTTCAAGCATCTGTTAACATTCGTAGTATCCATCCTGTAGACAATTTTATTTGTTCATGTTCAATTCGGCAGTAATTATAATATAGTCCACATGGTACGAAAGACCAGTATCTTCAACTAGTTGTCTAATAGTCACACATCGATTTTGCAGCACGAGATCATGGAAATCTTTAATAGTTTCTTGGGTAGTGACGGTTGTGGGCGCTCCATCTGCATATTTCTCTGTATACGACTGTCTATCACTTAATAAACTTTAAAATCACGACACCACTTTTAACTGTCATATGATACTGCAGACTCCTTTAACATATCCACCAAATCTTGATGAATTTGAGTTGGGTTCATCTCTTTTAAATGCAAGTATTTAATCACAGATCGTTGTTCGACATCACGCACGTTACAGTACAACGTGAAGATAACTAACTGTTCTGATTTATAAATGGGTCAGGGGCGGAGCAAAGGGATCAGCCCTCATGTATATTTAGAAAATGTGATGTGGTCGAAGTCCTTTGACAATAGCTATACCAATCCCAATACTTCTTAAAGTATCACCTTTCGCTATTTGAAGCAAAACCAGCAAAACTAGTGTAATCATCCTTGGTTATAGCAAGTATTAGCTGGTATAACATAAAATCAATTTTAAAAAATATGATCAGCCAAACGAAATGATAAAATATAGATCAAGTTGCAAAACGTATTCGCATATTTATTGGAAAGGAATCTTTTGAATTTGTTTATTAGCTATGATTTATATTATCTTCGTTCAAAGTAAGAAGCAATGTCAGAGATGTTATTACCTAAACAACTTTATTATCGATATAAAAAGCTTTTGATGCAATTTTAAAATTAAAATTAGTATATACTTACACTAATTTTAAAATTGCAATTATAGTGCACTAGTTATAAAACAACTAGTGTACTATAAGCTTTGAGATATACTTTACATAATTTAATTATGTATTCGTAATTTCATATTACACTTACTTCTTTGGCTGAAGTTAGGAGTGATAGTTGAATTAAAGGCACACTTTGCTTGGGAAAACAATACAAGGAAGATAGCGAGTTCGATGCAATTAGCGCCGTTATAAACTGAGAAGAAGTTAACAAGATGGCGAGAGTCAGATGTTACTACATACAATCTACTCGCTGCTAAGCAATATGTAACTTCTAATAACTCGATAGAACTTTCTTGCTTGTCAAATCGTTAGCAGATAAGTTAATTAAACTGCGAAAAGGTCTCTCTTAATTAAATTTGTCCCTTTCTACTAGATCTACTGTTAAATCTAGACGGATCCCTATAGACAGGAAGATACTAGCTATATTATTTCCTAAGATACCTAGCCATCTGTGTGTTACGTTATTGCACTGCGTATGAGCAATACTTACTTAAAATATGAAAACAATCCGAGGGAAATAATTAAGGCCACTAACGAAACACTGTAGCCCACTGAGTAGAGGAAGTTCACTAGCTGGCGGAACTGCAACATAAAGAATACTAATTAGCAACTGTATGAAATGTAAACACGCGAAACAACCTACAAGTAGTTAATGCAACGGTGGGTTTGTACGCTTTTTTGAATGTGGTGAAAACGTGCAAACAAAGATAGAAATACACTTCCGTGCTATAAATTTATGCGCGGTTTGGAAATTAATGGAACTAGAATTCAGTTTCAGGTATTATCGATCTTTTTGATCTCGGAATTGCTTTTGTCTACTTAGGGATTATACATACCCACAGCTCGTCTAAGTTCACACACGTTGTGTAATTCGACCATGTTTTGTTGTATTCGACGTGGAAAAACCATTGTCCGTCGTCTTCGCATCTCCTGAAAGCAGTTCCTGTAATTAAATAGGGATATAATAAGTTTTTGCTTTCTAGAGATGGTATATAGTTTCAGGTACTAAATGAAAGAGTTTACACTCATTCTTTCTGCACAAAAGATATGTATGTATATATTGTTTATTTTAATGGGTATATGCAAATGTAAGTTTCATTTTTCTAATAGATGGCGTAAATGTTCTTATATGTATTGTGTGTATATGGTAATACATGCTTTTGAAAAGTTTCTTCATAACCTTGATAGCGTAGTATGACATTCGATTAAAGTACAAACAATATTGTTTTTTTATTCGATTTAAAATGGATACTATTAACCCAAATAATCGTTATTTGTTGTGCTCTGTATTTGGTGGGATATAAAAGGCGTTGTATATTACGAACTACCGAAATCTTCTGAAACTGTTACTGGTAAAGTCTACCAACGACAGTTAATACGTTTGAACCGAGCTGTTCAAGAACATCGACCAGAATGAGAAAATAGACACAGTAAACTGATTTTGCAGCATAACAACACAAAACCCCGTACAGTAAGCATCGTTAGAACCTGTTTAGAAGAGCATGACTAGAGGTTTTTCCGACCCGCCATATGCGCTAAGCATTGTTCTTTCGGATTACTATTTATTTCGGTCGATGAAGTCAGGCGTTCAAGACGTACGAATCATATTTTATGGAGGTATCAAACATTGGCTTGACGAATGGGTCGCTTCAAAAGACGACAACTTCATGAAAAAGTGGTATATTATTCTTTGAATGATGGTGACGCTAAATAAACATGTAATATTAACCAAAACATGGAACTTACTTATGCACATATATATATAATCTCTGTGATTTAAATTATTAGGTTAGATTACTTTTTATAATTATTAAAAAGAGGGAGAAAGTTGCAGGCCGATAATTATTTAAACTAGATCATTTACATCACCTTTTTCTTAGAGAGGTACAATGTTGGCGTCATACAATTTCAATTCATTTAAAAAAAATTGTTTTCTAAAAATTTATTGACAATCTAGCAAAGCGGTTTTAAATAACGCCCTGAACATAGTCGTAGAAAAAAGGTACGAATTTTATCAACTCCCGACGATCTAAAACTCCTTAGTCATTGAACAAAAGTTAGGAGTTCATTACCACATGTAGGAAAAAATATAATGAAAGAGGATTAGTACGAACAGCATGATTATGACTACCTGTGGTAGAAACCTGTCCGGCAGTGAAAGAAACATTAAAACGACTTGCTAGTGCCCCAAAAGCTTTTTCAATCGTTGAGTGGGGAATGGGGGTTATACCTGCCACTAGCGCCGTCCTTGGGAATTTAGTCGCTATGGAGCTTTTATGCGAGCGGAGCATGCGTATTGTGTTCGCGAGTTTTATAACTTCTCAAATGAGGCGTATTTTCACCTTAATAGCCATGTAAACAGATAAAACTGCTATTACTGGTGCTCGACAAATCCAAAATAGGAGCACGAGAGACCACTTCACTCGCCAAAAGTAATTGTTTTTACTGCAATGTTCGCGAAAAGTATTATCGGCCTGTACTTTTTTGAAGATGACAGAGGTCGCATAGTAACCGTAAATTCCGAGCGATATGTGGAGATGATTAACAACTGTTCTACCGCCAGCCTTGCAAGATTTTAATGTTTTTAATCCGAACACTTGGTTCCAATAAGATGGAGCGACATCTCACATGGCTCTAGTTGTTCGTGAAACTTTCCCTAGAAAATTTATATCCAGATGGGGTGACATAAATTGGCCGGCACTTAGTCCCGACCTGATACCAATGGACTTTTTCCTATGGGGCTACCTTAAATCAAAGGTGTATATCAACATTTCTCACTTTCTGAATGAATTAAAAGAGAATATTCGAAGAGAAATGGCAGCTCTTATGGAGAATATGTACCCGGAAGTTCCCGAAAATTTTGTCTCACGTTTAGAAGAGTATCAACAAAATAACGCAAATAACACATTTAGGAAACATACTTTTTAAGAAATAATTTCCTAAAAACTGTATTTTAATAAAAAAAAATAAACATTTATTCATTAAACCTGGCCGTTATTTTATTATATTCGTTCTATTTTAAAAATAAATTCCAGGACATCTTGTATTTCGGAGTCAGAAGTCAGTGGTATCCCCTAGGTTCTTTACCAAGATGGTTATTAATGGTTTTCCAGATGCTTTTATTTCTGCTGAAAGAATGAATTAGTGTATTATCGTTTTTCAGTTTCGTTATGGTAACTTAATCTCAATATCGTACATTTTTTTGTAAGTGCAAGTGTGTCCTTATATTTATTATCATGGAAATAATTTGCAAAGTACAGACAAGATCTTTAAATTCACACAGATGCTTACGTAACTTTACTATCTTAGTTTTGTTAATGGAATTTTGCTAACTGCTATCATAAACGTCATAACGTTCACTATAAGTACTCTCATCATTGATGGCTTCCGTAAATTCTTTAACCGTTTTTTGTGAATGGTTTGTTCCGAATAGTGAAGGAAAAGTAGGTATGCCAAAACACATTATTTTATGGACAAGATACATGATTATGAAAATTACCTTTTGTACACACTACTTCATAGCAAATATAGTAATTACAACCGTTCCAAAATTTATAATTCAATATAAGTATAACCTTTGATGGTAATGTATTATAATAAGAGCAAAGGATTTATCGGTTTGTCTGAATACATAACTGCACTTGAAACCTGTATTATTGAAAATGATTGTGAAATTGTTTCGCATGTAACTACATTTATTTTGTCAAAGCAAACGAAAACGTATAAGACAAAGTTAATGGAAGACCAAAATTACTCTGGATTGTTGCTAATCTGCTTCTGAAACTAATTAATAATTTATTGCTAACAACAAACTTGCGGGGTTGGATTCACAAAGAACGTTTAAATACAAATACACGGACTTATTGTAGCTGCCAATGATGTAATGTATTGATTGTACGGACAAAGCTACCATAGATTATAATATTGGAGTTAATCAGGTATTGATAGAAATGAAATATTTCTCAGCTGTAATGTAGTACTGTGAAAATTACACATTGTTATAATTCTTTCTTACTAAATTTATAAATGGCTAAAGAAATTTCTTTAATAGATGTGATAACAAAGTAAGTAAAATAATGTTATATCTTTCTTAAACGTTTTTATTATTTTGGGTTATGACTAAAATTTGACTTCAAGATAAATTACTTTTTTTTTCTTACTAACGATATATTGATATATGTATTTTATACCTTTTTCTAGAAGAATCTGGGGAGACAGTTTGGGATGGATAAAGTGAATACGAAAACCGTACTCCATTACGTTTCCATAAATTTATATTCAAATAATCACTAAGAGTGGAAATTAAATTGCAACAAGTGTTTAATGACCTGTTCCAATATGTATATGCAAACATGGAATATAACTACGGATATTTTATTTGCAGAACTCGAAGGATGTAAGTGAAATATCCGTACCGGACCTTGATAAGAAAAGGATACGGTTTTAAAATCGTGTTTCGGACAACGGCTATTATCTAACGATACTAACAAGGTCTTCCGAATTTGCTGCACGAACAGTTCGTGACGTTTCCTTGAACAAATATTACCGTTAAATAAAAATCACGGTCCCACAAATTTCGCGTAGAAAGGATCATTGAATAACACGAGTCAATCGAAAGCAGGCGTGTAACTTGGCGAAAAAAAGTAATAAAACTACCACATTACTTACTATTAGGATCAAACCCGACTATAAAATCCGGGCACGGCTGACTGGCATCCTTGCCAGCTGGCGTATCCGGCCAACAAGCCCAACCGTCAAAGAGTCCCTTGCAGTAGAGGCCTGAAACGAAAGACAAGAAAAAGTTGTGTGAAATTAATGGCGTAGAACATGAAGATTAATTATTTTTTGTATACAGATGGCGATAGTGATTAATACAAATTATTACCAACATTAACGCGGATGGAAGGTGATTTATTAAGGTTTTTTGTTTCTCAAAAAAGAATGAAGTAGTTGTATAGTGCTTTTATTTTTTCTTCGTGTAATAGAATAATTTGTAAACAAAGCATGCAACTTTAAACATATTCTGTGTTTCAAAGTAATCAATAATGTTGCAAAAATTTTAAAGTGAACATTTACAAAATAAATAACATTCAAAGTACAATACTTTTGAAGGCTCTTTCAACAATTGCGGTATTGAAAATAATAGTTATTTGTTGCATAAATGCCTCATTAGCCATTTTAAAAAGGAAAGTAAAACGCTTTGGTCGAGCGCTTTCAGTACCAATAAGATACAAATATAATACAACATATCGTTACAACCAGAATCGTCATGATATCTCGATGATAATTATTGAATCTGACAAAGTTATGATTAGTTGGTATGGCAACGTCATCAAGCGGTTATTATTTATTTTTGACGTATAGCCACCACAGCCGGCTTACTTACAATACATTAATAACTTGGGAATATAACACATCAGTGTTTATTTTATTCCCATAAGATTACTTAAAGTAGTAGGAATATGAACTAGCAATATATTGATTGTGGATCACCATTATAATTTGAAAAAATATATCTGCTGAGAATACAGACATGGAAGTATATTATTCATAAATTTAACAAGGATTTTTACCAGCAAGCTAAGTTATGTATTAGTACAAAACAGTACCAGAGCCACTGAACTTTTTAGCCATTATCCATATCTACATGCACTGTATGCCAAGAATATAATTTTCTGTTAGTACAGTGTAATTTCTATTTAATGGGCACGACTGAGGAAATAGAAAGTGACTACTATTTACGAGGAAGCATCCTCATGCTCCACCCCATACGTACTTCTGATTGGTTGTTTGATTAATGTCTGATATTTGTAGATCATACCTATATAATATCAAGTTTGTATCTCAAAGTGTTGTTGTGCTGTAGCTAACCCTTGAATTGTGTATACTGATTGTTCATACAAATGTATCCTGAAGAACAAAGAGTCGTAAAATACTTCCAGGAAAAGGGCATGATGTCAATTCAAATCCATAAAGACATTATGGCAACTATTGGTGAATCTGTAGTTTCTTATGATATGGTCAAACACTGGTGTTGAGATTTTAAATGCGGTAGAACATCCTGTGAAAACCAACATGCCGTGGTCCTCTCACAACGGTAACAACAGGCAAAAACATTAAAAAGGTACACGACATCGTACTGCAAGACCGGCGAATACGCATCAGGGACATCGTGGAAGATACTGGCTTATCATGTCACGTGGTGCAAGGCATACTGACTAAATAATTAGATATGAAAAATATGAGTGTAAGATCGGTACCACGAATGTTCACCATTGATTAAAAAAAAATCAGGTGTTGATTTGTAATCGTGTAAGGTATCAAGCAAACAAAGAAAATGTGACCATGGATGAGTCATGGGAGCACAACTATGGTCCCGAGACCAAAGTGCAAAGTAGAGAGTGGAAATATCACGGTTCTTCTCATCCACGCAAATTTAAGGTCGTGCCGTTTGCTGAAAAGGTTTTGCTATCCATATTCTGGGGTGCTCAAGAAATCATCCTGACTCCCTATTTGCAAAAGGGACAGAGCATTGCAGGGGCCTACTACGCACAATTGATTTCTAAATTGCGAGACGCTCTTAGATTGGTTTGGATGCAATTCTGTTTTTTTTTCTAGTTACAAAATATTAAAAAATTGATACGATTTGTTCGTTTAACTTTTTCAGTGTGTGGTAAAGGTTTTTTTTGGTAAAATTGTTAGATAATTATACATTTGAAAGTCTGTCTATAAGTCTCATCCTCTATACTGCTAAAATGAATATTGTATTATTATCTCTCAATTACAGGTTGCAATCGTTTGTTTGTTAATTTTAATGCTAGTAAGAACATAATATACTTTGCGGTGTCCACAAAATTTGCGAAATGCTTTTATAGCAGCGCCAATCTTTCATTATAACAGGCGATGAACACCGTTCGCTTATTAACCTGTAATGTCATTTTACCCCTACTCGTTATGTTTAAGTAAGTTTGAGTTTATGAGTTTGCGGAGCGAAAATCTGCGGCACTACTATCAGATACTCTCTTACCGTAACTGTTTATGTATTAGTTGTTTACGTTGATTTCAATGAAACCAGATGACTAAATAAACATAAACGCATTTAATTACAGTAATATCTTTCAGGTACTTTGAAGAAGTCTATGTCCAACCTGGTAATTGAATAATTCAATTAGAAAGCGCGAACATACAGTAGTCATCTTGTTTCTCATATTTATGAAAAGATATTAGTTACATCATTGATCGTCTATTAGTAGAAAATGAAAAACCGATACTTTACACCACTGTTAAATATTTCAATGAAATTAGTACTTTTGTCAGATGAGTGTGCAACACAAAACCACAATAATGAACACAATAAAGGAAACATACAACTGCAACACTTTTCAACCAAAGAAACAGGAATTTTACCACAACTAGTTATTTGTTATGATGGATGTATTTAAAATATAGCAAGCTTAGCCGCGATATTTCTTTAAGAGATAAAACGTTAGGAGAGACTTTTAATGATTCAATTTTCTAAAAAAGCTCGTACGCAAGGTAGTAAAATATTACGACGGAATTGAAGCTTGCGTGCAGTTTTATGACTGAACGATTATTAGGGTCGCCGCAATAAAATATATACCGCCAGACTAAGCTCTTGGTAAAGTTTAAGCAGGTACAATCCTTATTTGGGTTTGTTTCCCTACAATTGTTTAACACAAACGTAGGCGTACATATATGGTGAAGAGGTATGTGGTAAGTTTCTGGTGCTCTTTGTTGATTAACGTGTGAATTTAAAATGACAATACTTACGAAAAATATGCAACTGAAATAAAACAATCTACCATTAATGGTAAAGGTATCATCAATGGTATACAGGATGTTTCAGAAAATGTGAGCAGTCTTTTATAAATACAAAATGCGAGCAAATTGATAATGCAGCCAAAAATTAACATACAATTTAATATATTAAACTTATATATGGTGCTTTTGTTGGTACCAAATAATGAATTTCAATTTCCTAGGTTACAACATCCAAATTAATTAATTAGAAATTTTGAATGTGATTAGTATTCGAACCTGCAGTACCTACTCGCTAAAGAGGTGCATTAACCAATTACGTGCACGAAGATCCTGAAAACGAATTAACTTTAATATTTTAATCTAATAATGTCCGGAGATAAATTAATATGTACAACTTTAGTTGACTCTAAGCGATAAGCTTCAATTTCCGTTTGCCTTATTTTGATATACCTGGCGATAGTGTTTGGTGGCGCACTTGGCACTAAAAACATTATGTCTGTCCGGGTATTATAATACATCTGGGGACATTGTTAGATCAAGGTATGAATAATGATTCGTTCCTACGGTCTCCGTGGCGTAACGGGTTAACGACCAAGAGTTGTAGGTTCGAATACTACCGGATGCCGTGAAATTTCTAATTTCACGAATTATTTAACTTAGACGTTAGAAAAATGTAGAAAATTAAAATTGATCCACTTAATATATCCATCGTATTTTATATGAATAAGTTGATACTCATTCGCTCCTTAAGTACTAAGCGCTCTCTAGAAAGCTATGTGTAGAAAATAGTTTGTTATCTTTTATTAATTTACCTGTTATTTACTACTATGTTGTGTATGGTTTCTGAACAAGAGAGACACATTCGATTTACAAGGTATAGTTGCATTTGGGTACAGTTATATTTGAGTATACTTGAGTACAGTTGTATTTGAATTACATTTAACTATAGATGGATTTGATAATTACTGTTAAACATTAAGTTTGCAACAAATATCACTAGAAAATCCTTTTACCCATAAGGACGTCGGATGAGTAAATTTCTACTCTTAACTATGAACATATTTCTTCAATAATTCTCTGTTTCTGGCCCAAATTTTAGCTTCTCTCCAGTTTTCCCTCTCATCTGGATGCTGCATCCAATGATGTGGTCCCATACTTTTCGCGCTTTTCCTCTTTTTCTTTTATTCTGTACTTTCGCTTCATATATTAATTTAACCGATCTAGTGTTCCCCATTCGTAGCAAATGTCCCTACTAACACATATATTGTAAACGTAAATGCTTGCTCTAATATTATATTTTATATTGTTATGCTCTTATTTTTTTCTAATTTATTTTAATTTTATTGTTCTGTTGATATTCTTTAGTTTAAAACTTATTTTTGCCTACAATCAATGATTATTTGGGGTGGTAGTATGGTTTATCTTTCCAAGAGTCTTCAATGAAAATGTTTATTTTGAATTTCAGAAACAACTAAAACGTTTGAGATATGTTTGCCACACGTTACTTCATTTACTGACTGGCTATAGCACCAGATCTGCTTTCTGGAAAAGAAGATTGTATTTTTCTTTTCGTGGAGCAAAAGTAACTTGAAATCCATTACGAATATAACTGAGCTTTTTATGAAACAATAGAGCTTTCCCTAAAGTGGTCTACATACTGTAAATTTTCCTTGTAATCTAGAAAGGAATCCAACCAAGTTCCGTTAGTGCGATACATTTTGCATTTACTGCACTTCTGGGTGGACGGAATTTGTGCCTAAAGTCAGTTTCATTTTCACCTCTGGATGTTAAACAAATTCGCGGAAGGCAAAACCCAACCAAATAACAAGCAATTACATACTGCGAATATGTAAAACAGAAAAAAAAACTTTTAAGGGGTTAGAATTACATTAATGTAGAAACAGCAGCTATGCATTTGTAACGATGTAGTTTCGCATTCGGAATGACTTCATTACGCATCTGAAATAATCTGAAGAACATATTCAAGTTCATATATACAACAGCGCTTTGGCAATGTATTTTGATTAAATTATAACCTCAAAAGTGTAAAAATAACATCGTTTACGTATTAATGTTTGAAAGTCATCGGTCACTTAATCTTTGCCCTTTATAGATGGCTGTCCAGTTTAAAGGATTTATATTGACGAGAACAGAATTTACATTGCTTTACTAAAATTGGAATCATATATTTACAATTTAATAGGTTACTATTTGATATTTTAGTAAAATCTATCTTAGCAAATGACGCGCTAGAAATAAAGACACTGAACTTTTTCTACTACGCCAGACAATTCTGAAGCTCGCAGAGAAAATACTAATACGCTGCATCGGAAAATTCTTCCATTGCAACAGGTATATCTTAAAGCCAAAAAAGAAACATCCGTGTCGAGATGGAGAAAATTAAACTCGCTAAGGAGGAATTTTTACACTGCATCGGTGAAATTCTAACATTAAGAAGGAAAATTTCTTCATCGCAATAAAAAAGTCTCAACACCGTCCTCGCCGTAACGAGGTTGTTACTGCATAGTAATATTTTAACTCGTTCTTTTTAATCAGGCGTGGAAATGAATACGTGCGAACCGCGAGACGGACTTAAAAGGGTGTTAGATCGAACACTGTACTTTTTGTGTCTATAATCACAAATGAAAGCATAAATATTCAAAGCGGTTCATTTGCGTCACGTAGAAATCGTTACCGAAATATATTCACCTTCCTATTTGGAAGGTATTGTAATGTAAAGTAGGACATAGCGTAGCTATTATAAATGCACATATAGATTATAGTGACAGTTTAGCCAATTACCTAGTATAACCATACCTTTGGCTGTACAGTTCGACAGTGTAGTAGCAATTAATTTCGCATCTCTGCTCGAATTGCCATTGAATTTAAATACTATACCTAGAGTAGGTTAAATTGGATTAAATATATTACCATCTGTACGTAGTTTCCTCAAATTAGACTATTATAGGTGCATGTGCATACATATAGATTATTGCCTTAATTCAAGTAGGTAATGCTTCTGTAACCACGGAATAATGTTTAAACCTATAAATATTTTACACGATCGCTCTCTAGTGGTACGTATTTCACCTATTTAATTAGCTGATTACTTTATGTTATTAGTACAGAATAATTTGCATACAAAATATAGATATTTACATAATATTCATTATTATATAGAGTTGTCGGTACCTTGGTCTCTTTCTTTTTCTAAATTTAATATTTCTATGTGTCGGTTTATTTTATTATGTTCCTTTGTTATTATTGCTAATAACGCTTATTTGGTATCAGAGAATGTCAAAAAATGGACGTATGCATACGTAATTATTAATTAATCATAAGCCAACTAAGTTTTTATCCACAGTCACCAACTGATAAAATTAACCATCATATATTAAATACTTATTATTAGTAGTATTGGCTTAGTCCTGATTACGGAGAAAATACAGATTAAAATTTGTTGCGGTCGTAGTGGGACTCTCTCACTTAAGGAAGGTTAGATTTTGCATTATTGTTCTAATCTGATTGACTTATACCCATGAAAAACTTTGTTAAAGTACTGGATTGAGAAGATCACGATTTTTAATATCTTTGAGGAACGTTGTCAAAATAGCAGAAAGAAAAAAAGTAAACCGCTACTATATTCAGATATTAGGCGACAAATGACTACTTCATGGCAACGAAAACATCTCCTATGTGTTTTCAGAGAGAGATGTAGGTCTTGGATGTGATCTTCGCTAAGTGCCGTGTGTTTATGTGGGTGTTAAATATATTTCTGTAAAATTTTACATTGGATTTTGCGATATATATTTTTGATAGGACAATTTCATCATTCTCTTCTCCTGTTGTTTAAGGTATTCTATTCTTTTTAAAAGAAAGGGAATTTTCTACATTATAAGGACGAAAGAGAATCTCGAGACGTTGTATTTAAACGCAGAATACATCGCAAAAAAATGAATATACGATTGCGTTAAGATATTTAGTAATTAAATCATATAAAAGTGCTATCCGATCTTAGAGGGAGTCCAACCTTGCATTCTTCCTAACAATACAATTAAATTAAAGGAAACTATAATTACAGCAAATAATCTTATCGAAAGGTAAGTCTAGGAAATATAATAAAAAATTTGTATGTTCTATATATATATATGTTGCAATGGCATTATTTGAAGCCTTCGTTCTCCTCAAGAACATGCCCAATTTTTATTGTATTTGCAAAACTTACCTTTCACTAAAGTTATTTTCTTTATTTATAGTGTCCTTTAATTTAATAGTATTGTTAGAGAGAATGCTAGCACCCTAATATTACATTAAACTATTAAATATATTAACGTAATCGTAGCCATATCGGGCCATATTTTACATTTAAATTCAACTTCCCAAAATTTCCTTTCGTCTTTATTGATTAGAAAATTCCCTTTCTTTTGACAAAAAATTAGGTATTTGATATCCTATCTAAGTGATATAACTTAAATTCTATAATACATATATTGGTCAGTTTTTTATTTCATCTGTTCTATTTTCCTTATTTAATTAATTCGCGTTATCCAAATTTATTCACTATAAGCAAAAAGAACTCACTCGCTAATACTTTACCAACCTTTAGAAATTTCACCACAATATATATACATATATATATATATATATGTATATTGTAATGAAATGAAATATTGTCTATTATTTATCAATGAATTTTTGTAAATTTTACTAGTTACCTATTCCAGATATTTTCTCGTTACTGTTTGGTGCACGCCGTTATCTTTTATTATGGTCGATGTTAGAAGTTGGAGGCAAAGTATCGTTAGTACTCCCTCTTTAGGAATTTTAAGCACAGATATTCAATCTGTACAGGTTTCTTTCTAAAGTCTTACAGATATCTACTTTGGGTATACTTTATTAACTTATTATTCACAATTTTCTTGTTAAAAAAAAAGTCCCTTCAACAATATTTACAGAGGAGACGTAAACTTTACTATCGTTTATTATATATATCGCTTTTCGTAAACACATTATTTATATAAATAAATATTTCAAAATTTCATTCTTACAGGACGTTTAATATACTGTACTCACACGTTTCAATCTCACTCATATCAAGTATGTGTGTACTGTGTGGCCTATCATATAGGCAAATAAAGGCGTTGCTATGGATAAAAAGTAACAAAAACATGTGTCAAAGTCACACATGTTGTCATCGTTTCTCCTGAGAATAATTAGTTATTTTCTCATATAACTTTAATTTTACAAAGATCTTCGTTTATATCCATTCATAAAGTTCAGCAGATACTACAAATAAAATCTGGAAGTTCCGAACATATATTTTGGAAGCCGAAGACCAGTCCATCTTAAAGCGAGAAATCACGTGCGAGTGAGTACGATTTCAAAGATTAAAGACGTCACATCTCCTTAAGTTCTTTAAAATTATTTGTATCTACTTCTCTCATTTTGTTTCGCATACTAATTGCCTGAGATTTTATATATATAAAGAAAGTGTGGTCAGTTAGCTATACAACTCGTAAAACGTTGAAAATTACGAACAGGGAAGTAATAACAATACCATTTCCTAGCAGAAATCTTATTTAATAACTGTACACCAGTCACGAGTGCATTGCAGTACGTTGGTTACGTAGCACCGTGTGCCATATTGCAGTGAAGTAAGAAGCAACGTCGGTTTACCACTTATAAAATTTAATTATTCCATACAACTTCTGAAAACATATTGCTTAACGAAATTAATTAAACAAGATCTTACTATTCCATTTCTGTATTTAACGTGGGAACATTGTCTGAATAATAAAGTTTTATACTTGTTTGAGACATTTCCTGCAGGAACAAATACTTCGCATTTTGTAGAATATCCGCTGCAACTTTATCGTTCACAAAACAGTTGTTTACTGTAGTTTACTGCACTTCTTCGGGCTAGATGCATATCTAGTTTCCTACGCTATTCTTCCTCGTCGTTGGATTTACGTCTATCAAACGTGGAAAGTTAATCGAAATTGTCTGTGCATTCGAAACCGTAAGGCAATTTGTAGTTGACCAGCATTATATGGTTTGCGCGGTATGTTATTTGAGGTGTAACTGACATGTGCTAAGCGTTTGCTGCAGAAGTAATTTAGAGTATTCAATAGCAATAAATTTTTACGATGAAGTTGAAGTATCTGCAGTTTCGTTAAACTTTGAAAGGTTTTCGCATGGAAACCATTCAGAGTGAATGCTTGGAGCAAAACGCTTAATGTAGGATACTTTATGGAAAGCTTCAGTTGAGATGAATTTTCGCATTAATTTGTATTGAGGTAACATTAAATAAAACAACTCCCAATCAATAGCTACTGGTTTGGCGTATTTCCACAGTCAACTATTTACGTAATTATCAATACTTATTCAAGACAAAATATTCACTAGGGATTCCCCACATTTATTTCTTTTACCGCGGGTAGTGACTAATAATTTTTTTTGTATTCTTTCATTGTTATAGCTACTATAGGTATTGCACAAGGTCTTCTTAGAAAGTAATTAAACTTTATTTTTCAACTTATCAATCAGACAGATTATTGGTCCATGTCCTCCTCAAGGCACTCCCGCTATTGACACGTATTTGCTAACGGCGTTTCCATTTTGCGAAGCTTCTCTGGGGATGTTCCTCAATGTCTGTGGCGATGTTATAATGTTATTAATGATATCAAAAACAGCGTGCTTTCAGCAATGGTTCCAATTTTGGGAATAAGAAAAAAGTCGTAGGTCTGACGAGTACGGACAGCCATATGATTTTTGCCGCAAAAGTGATAAACTGGCAAAGCAGATTGAGCGGACGCATTGTCATGGTGAAATAACCATGAGTTGTCCCGTGATAATTCTGGTCCTTCTTTACAACATTTTTCACATAACCGTTGCAAAATATCTCCACGATACTCCCGGTTGACAGTTTGAAATTGAGACAAATATTCAAAATGCATACCTATATCTGTTGGCCGACGGTCATTTTCAATTGATTAGTGACAACTTTCGAATCGTGTACACCATCCGTAATATTACGTACATACGTGCAGCCCAGAGCATCATCTTCGTAACCTTGCCTCAAAAGTTGAAATGTTTTTGTGAGAATTTTCGCCGATTTCACGCAAAACTGCACGAAAATCGCATATCGCAATAACACGCAAGTAATAATAGCACGCGATATCAGCAATTCGAAAATATGTGGTTCAACGGGAGGTTACGCCAGACTTAAAGCTGCCAACTTGATGGTAGCATTAAGTAATAACGAACTTACTAACCTTCCCAAAATGTCCTATAATCAAAATATAGATAGTTTTCCACGCCACAGAAATACATTCCGCGGGAGCGCTTGGTTTAATTTAAAAGCTTTTCGTTTGCCAAAGTTACTTAAAGAGCACAGTGACTGCAGATACCTATACATTCAGATATAGTTGCAAAGATGTTTGAATTTTAAATATGATTGTGAGGTATAGCATAGTGTAAAATAATAAGCCCAATGATATAATGACAATTGCATTGTTCAACATGTTTATTTTGAAATACTTAATTAGCTTTTTACTTAGAAAAAACTATCCCATATTATTTAATGGCATTTTGAACAATGAGAGGTATTTGACTTTAGCATGAACAGATTTAGAAGAAATACCTATTTCATATTCGTTAATTGAAATGATCGCCAGTTAGATTTAGGATGGACCAACACTGACTTAATTGGCTTAGCAACTAATTCTTCAATTTGTTAATCGATAACCATGGACGCTGGCGTCAATATGAAGGAATATTCAGGTCTACGAGTACCCACTGGGTTGGTTCCCCTGGGCATCATTCTAACTTTATGTTGGTTAATGATTTGGAAGATTATCGCCAGAGGGCTAATGCATAGCAAACTCATTGTGGCTGTTTCTTATTATTATTATAGACTTATCCTACTTTCCTTGTTGTCATTATGAAAATATTTTGTGGCTACTCAAACTTCCTGATTAAAGCAATTAAACTATTTTCGTTAAAAGCAATATGTATCCGTCAAGATTTGAAAATGTTAGAGATTTTTCTGAATGAGTTCTTGCAGCGTTTAGTAGTGTTCCATGACGTGGTTTAGTATTGCAGTTATAACATTATGTAACTCATAATTATGTTTAGAACGTAAATGTTAATTTTATCGATGTTAATCTATTTGAAACATGCTTGCCCACTAATTTTTTATGATACTCAATTGTTTATCAGTTTCCCAGAGTTAACTTGCAATTACAGATACGGCATGTTTCAATGTCCTTTGTTATTTTCGAAGATTGATGCTTCATGTGCGATACTTATACTATTTTTAAAATAAGGAAAACAAAAAGTATTTTTAACTATTTCAAAGCTTTCTTGACGTTCCATATGAAAAAGTGGATTAAGGTAATGAAATATAGAAAATAAAGGCAAGAAAATATTCAGAAACCATATTCCAATTCTAGAAGAAATGCTTCAAAAAATTAAAGTGATGTTATTCTGCGTGCTGCAAATGTTATCTGCACTGAAAACAAAGATTTTGGGGGAAAATTTTAGAGATGCAATAGGATTAAGTGCATATTGTTGAAAGAAAATCTATTTTCTTTTTAGTATTTTAGTAGTATTTTATTTCATTCAAAATTTGTAATAATGTTTACAACGTAAAGCTGCTTCTTATTAGGCAAAGCTGCAGTAACCTGCTTATTTAATTGTAGAACTACAAAAAATACTTTCAGAAGAGTGGAAAGTATACAAGAAGATATGCTACAACATTTTCATTTATTATACGTAATTGAATTATTGTATTATCGTTCAATCGCAGCGTGATCTCAAATGCCCGATAGGAAATAATTTATGTGGTCCAAAAATAATTCATTTCTAATCCGCTTTAGTTTTCTTATATCATTTAGATAATCCCCAAACAGTACTGAATGAATCTGGAGAAAAACCAAACAGCAAATTAAAAATTTGGAATCGGAATTTCGAGGATGTACATGCGCTGGGTCCATTATTGTTCAAAGGGGAACGAAAAAAAACCCATCTACTTCAACAAGTGATATGTTTCAGTATACTTTCGATTCTTAAGTTAAACAAACAACTTACAGCAATTTAGAAATTCTTCTATGGAAACGGTTTTAATCAGTTTTGCTACGTAAATGTTTTGATATTTTCTATAGATCGCAGAACAACCGAAACATAAAGCGTTATACCGAAGTAACACTCATTCAGTTATTTTTGTCACGAACTGTGCCAAAGCGTTTGAGATGACAAGACAATAGGCTTACTTCATATCATCATTAACGAAAAAAGAGAAGAAATACGGAGCATTAATCTAATGGATTCTTGTACAATACCATAAGTTATGTATTATATCGTATTTGTTGTACATTTATCATTCTTATGTCGGCGCGGTAACGATTTTTTATATAACAAAGATTGATGAAAACGAGCCTCTTCATAAATTGCATTTGCGCACACTTCATACGTGAGATCCTTAATATTTCCTCATACATAAATTTCTGATTCAGCTGCTTCTGTAAACAACATATCACGGTAATATGATGGGAAAGCACCGGTCGGCGTTCAGTTCAAATTATGCAAAACAAATCGCAACCTGATATATATTGCGAAATTTATGTTTTATAAAATTTCCTAAGCACGGTTGTTCAATACACAACAATGTAAGGTAAGTAATTGCATTAGTCAAATAATCCAGGTTTGTTTACTCAAATTCCATTTAATTTTTTTTCGGTTTCTTATCTAATATTTACCTTGAGCAGCGCAAAATGCTTCGCCCTTCCATAACCTATGTAGGTAAATGGTAGACCTGGGAACAACTATACTTTTGCATCCCTTACATGACAGAGCTAGAGGAATTTAGAACCTTCTTTCAGGATGTAGTATAAGACTTTTTATATAAAAAATTAATGAAACAAAAATAAATGTGAAGTGTGTAGAATATCCCTGACAAGATAGAATTACTCAACTTTCGTCAATGAATTTGGCCTGCAGATACTGATATTTATAGTAACTGTATAAGTGTTTTGTCGTAATTTGTTCAGGAGAAATTGATCCACAAATTTTAAAATTATTCTATTCAACACAAAGTACTATATAATTAATTAAAAATGGAAACCAGATTTTTCGAAACTAATAGCAATCATTACACTCTGCTGAGTAAGATCTGATATTTGTTTTTACCTAATATAACACATGGGCTGAAAAGTCCCGGGTCTAACAAAGAAAACACGGTTCTTTTGGTTCAAAATTAGCTCTATTCATCAACGTAATCTCCATCAAGAGCAACGCAATCATTCCAGCGCCGCTCTAACATTTCAATACCACTTTTGTAGAACGATTTATCTTTTGCCTCAAAATAGGCCTCAGTTTCAGCGGTAACCTCTTCATTGTTACGAAATTTCTTACCGGCGAGCATTTTTTTGAGGTCTACGAACAGCCAGTAGTCGCTGGGAGCCAAATATGGCGAATACGGTGGATGTGGGAGCAATTCGAAGTTCAATTCATGTAGTTTTGCCATTGTTTTGATTGACTTGTGACACGGTGCATTGTCTTGATGAAACAAAATTTTTTTCTTTGCCATATGCGGTCGTTTCTTTGCAATTTCGGCCTTCAAACGCTCCAATAACGCTATATAATATTCACTGTCGATGGTATTTCCCTTCTCAAGATAGTCGATGAATATTACACGACGGACACCCCAAAATACCGAGGCCATAACCTTTCCAGCCGAGTGTTGTGCTTTCGGGCGCTTTGGACGAGGTTCACCAGTTGCTGTCCACTCAGCTGACGATCGTTTTGATTCCGGAGAGAAGTGATGGATCCATGTTTCATACATTGTCACATATCGACACAAAAATTCCGGTTTGTTACGTTTAAACATGGCCAAACACTGCTCAGAATCATCAACACGTTCTTGTTTTTGGTCAACAGTGAGCAAACGCGGCACCCACTTTGAACAGAGCTTTCTCATAGTCAAATGCTCACGCAATATAAAGCCAATACGTTCTTCTGTTATCCTTACGATGTCAGCTAACTCACGCAACTTCACTTTTCGATCATTCAAAACGATTTTGTGGATTTTTTTTATGTTTTCTGGTGTTACCGCCTCATTTGGACGTCTACTGCGTTCTGCATCATCGGTGTCTCTACGACTACGTTTGAAGTCAGCAAACCAACGTTTTGTTGTTGTTTCTGATGGAGCGAAGTCCCCATAACACTTTTCAAGCCATTGCTTCGCTTGAACGGTATTTTTTCCCATCAAGAAGCAGTGTAAAATTAAAGCACGAAATTGTTTTTGATCCATTGTTTTGAAAATAACAAATGTAGCGTGACTCTTAGCGCAATAACTCACAAACTAATGAATAGAATATCATGAAATTTTAACAGCTGTCTTTTGAAGGTTAGTACTAACTGAGAGAAGGGTGACTGCAATAAAACTAGCGTCATCTATGTGTTAGGCCCGGAAATTTTCAGCCCACATGTTAGGTACGCTAGTGCAAAACATGAAACCCATTTTTCCCTATCACTTCACGTTTTTTACGGTACTCCTTGCCTGCCATATACTGAATACATGTCAGGTGCTATTGACGAACAAAACTCAAATGTAAATTCTAATTTGATTCTGAATGATTCTGGTTATGAATGTATGAATTCTAATGATGAACTTGCTCGACCAAAGTACCAAGTCAACATTTTATCATCACAAAGAAATTGAACTTGTGCAATATTTTAAAGAAGAGTGTGCGTTTGACCATCTAAGTTGTAACATGAGCATAATGTTTCATTTCCTTCATAGTCATTTTGATAGATATCCCGAAAATATAGATGTTGCAAGCGATGAAGAAGGCAGGAGATTTCATCAAGATGTAAAAACCAAAGAAACTCGGTACCAAGGAAGATGGGATCCTCATACGATGGCCTACTACTCTGGAGTTCAAAGGGGCCGCCAGACCAAAATGCACAGCCGAAAGCGTAGAAAACGAAAATTTATTTTCAGTTATTTGTGTTTTTACAAGTAATTTTGTAATTTTTAATGATAATTTTAAAGAATACTGGTACCGTACTCGTGACTAATATTCTACTTAAACAAATAAATGCATTATTAAAATTTTATATTTCATTTATACCTTATCAGTTCTTAAGTAACAATAGCCGCATTAGTGATTCTTCAAAGAGCATAGCATGGCATAGAGTTAAATGTTGACACGATACGCAAAAGCTAATATGATTTTCGGATTCAGCACACCCAAATTAGTAAAATTGTGAAATTCTATTGTTTTCGTTAATACAACAATCTAAGTGTCCCAAACAAAAAACTCGAAGTTAAGAATACAATTGGAAGGTTAATGTAAAAGAACTAAGTAATACGTTTCTTTAATGCATGCATTCAATTTGGCTCGTGGTTTATTTTAAACGAATAATTTAGCAGTTCACCAGCAATCACTACAACAAAAGATATAGGTATTAACATTGTTAGATCATACAAACCGATTAAAAGGTAAGGACGAATTTGCAGGAACAACGTATGTGACTTGTGTACTCTACAGCGCCAAGGATATGACTGAATGCGATATATGACCTCTGATCGATGTAACGAATGGGGGTGAGTATAAGTTTAGCAGCAAATGTGCCGATAGGTTAATGTATCTTATATATTTTCAGTTAGACCTTTTCTGTCTACGTTTTCGTTACAAGTGTTGTTCTAGGACAGTTCTTGGTTCTCGTTGTTTTTAATTTGATTCGGAACGCTAGGAATTATTTACTACTACTTTATTACGGCTTTATCCGTAAGTGGAAACTAAGTACTCTGTCACCACCGATGAAGGTTCATTCTGGAAGGTGGGTAGGTAGTGGAGAAGAAGTGCATGGTAAATTTGACGTGGATGTAGGATATATTTTTCTAATTAAAGAGAAGCTATGTACGTGGATGGTTTAATTGATTGTAATTATGCTTTACTTAACAGTTCAACTTCTAATTTTAGATACAATAAAGCTACGTTTAAAAACCTTAATATAATCGTAATCTTAAACAGATTTACTACAGCTTGTTATATGGCGTTTTCTTTTATTCGACGTTTTTAGCAAATTAGCCCAATAAAGTTGTCTAAATTTAGAAAGGTTCCTTTATCTAATCTACTTCTTAACGGAAGGGATTTTCTTTTCGAATGCTTCCTTTGTTGTAAAAGAATGTGTATAGTCGGTGTTTACTGACTTGAAATCAGCACTTTTCAGTGTCTTTACGAAACCATCACGATGACTAAAGTTTATTAAGTCATTCGTTTAGATGCTTTCGCTTTATAGGTAGATATATTTCTCATTATCTCTAATTTTTGTCTTTTGTCTTTTATTACAACTATCAATCTCTAATCAACCCATAACATTACATTAAAGTAAAAATTAAATGTTCTTCACGTTGAAATAACCACTGGCATCCCGGTAACTAATTTTGTAATTGTTTCGTGAGCAGTGTTTCTCCATTCTCTTTAAAGGTCTTGTAAATGTTAATCGAATGTGGGGGATTCTTTTTTGATTCATTCATAAGAACTTTACTTAATATTACTGTTAATACATTATTCTTTTGTTGCACTTCTAAATATTGTCTACTATTCGTTTCCTATTAACTTAACAAAACACCGCCAAGCAGTAATAGATTTATCCCTGTACTTAACTGTTGGTACAACCTGATTGGTGTAGTCCCGCACCCTTTTTTAATTCTTAGAACCTACAAAACTTATTCCTTTTTGCACTAGGACTTCGAATTTGGCCCCATCAACCCAAAGCATTTTTATTGTCCGTTCTAGATGCATTTGTGTCTATTATCTTATCACTGAATATCGGTCTTGTAATGCTGCTTATTTTAATCGATGTTCCATAGTACTCACTGAAATCAAATTCATACACCCGGGAACATTTTAGGTACCGTTATTCTTCGATTTCGCTAGTTGACGAGTTTAAATCTTAAATCATTTGCTTGAGTAATGATCCTTGACGGACATGGGCAATTGTGGCCTTCTAAACTTCCCGTTTTATGACTATGATGTACGATATTATTGATGACGGATTTTGTATTTCCATCTTTTTGATAAATTCGCCGAATAGAATAAGTTCGTGTAGAGCAGTGATTCTCAACTTTCTTAGCTTCGCGGCCCTCAAACATGGAATATAAAGAAAATTAATATTTTGCGCCCCCACATCTCTCCTCTATAATTTTATCTCGCTGCGTTTATACCGACGGGTATGAACAATTTACAAGTTCTTGAACATGTATATGGATATATTTAAACAAGTCGTGCTGTCACTAGTATAAAAGAGGCGCTTGCGATTGTGCAAATCCATTGAAGTTTCCAATGCGAAGCGCGCATCTAGTGCTTTTATTTTAGTGTGTGGTCTAACGCGAATTGTTTTTTTTTTTTAATTCCTTATGTGAAATGGATAAATTTGTGGAAAAAGGGAGTGAGCCATCTACATCCAGTGAATCGGTTGGTACAAAGACAAGGTTGTACTATGACAGTTATTTAAATTATGGTTTCACCTTATTGGTTGGAAAACAATAGTGCGCTGTTTGTTATCAAGTTCTCTCCGATGAAAGCATGGAGTCATCAAAATTAAGTGGAAACTAAACATGTAGCTCATAAAAGCAAACCTTTGGAATTTTTCGAAATCTCGTAGCGTTAAGAGTAGCAGAGGCGCCGCAACCTCATATAACCGCCGAAAATCTCATATTACCTGCTGGAATTGATATGATCAGTGTTTTAATAGGCTTGAGAGAATCAAAAAAGCCGCTTTCTAACGACACAGTATGAAGGCGAATTAATGACATGGCTGCCAATGTTCACGACATTAGCATTCAATTTGACGAATCAACAGATATAGCCAACCTGTCTCAGTTCTTATATTTTGTGAGGTATGAGTGTAATAGAGACACACATCAACGACAGAAAGTGTATTATCTTGCAAAACAGTACTGGGTCGTGCAGCAGGTCAATGCCCTTTTGATGTTTTTTATGAAGCTACTAGAAACTATATACTAACATAGATTGGACAAAATGTATTATCGTAAGGGCAGAATGGACGCGATGGTTCCTTCACAGACATGCTTCTGTTACAAAAAATATAACGGAAATTGGTTGCGAAGCTACAAAGATGGTTAATTTTATTAGAAGGCGACCGTTACAGAACGGGCTGTCTGCTAAACTAAAAATCTCTTGTTTTCCAGACAGAAGATAGTTATTGCCAGGGAAAGTGTTAACTCGGGCATTTCGAATTGCGAGATGAATTAATTCTCATGGTTTTAAAAGAATAATGAGCGTATGTTGTTGTTGGCTTACTTAGCTGATGTATATTCGCATTTAAATGACTTGAATGTGAATTTACAAGGACGTGATAAAAACATGTTGTTAATGACAAAGTTCATGCTTTCATTAAAGAGCTTAATATCTAGGTTATTTACCTTCAAAGTAAAAATTTAGATATACTATAACTCACTTCGGATTATACAGAGAAAAATTTAAATGAAAAAGACACTGTTATCACAACAGTTTGGATTGTATGAAGATGCATTTGCGTGAGCTAAGAATTCAGTTCACGGAGTATTTTCCGGAAGATAAAAATGGTTTCTCGAAGAGATGAGTACTGAATCCCTTTAGGGATAACGTTGTTCCCACTACTAAGTTACCAGTTAACAAAACGCTATAACTGCAATTTACATCTGAAGAGTTAAATATGTTATGGCTTGCTCGTCTACATGAATATGGAAATTTTGTCACAGAACCATTGAAAATATTAATTCCACATCTTATCTTTGTGAAAAGGGTTTTTCGTCTATAGTTGCTCTAAAAACTAAATACAGGAGTCCTATTTTATCGCTAGACAACAATTCGCTTTTGTGTGTTTCTAACATAGACCCACGCATAGGGAAGGCCTTAAACGAGAAAACAAATGCAACCATCAAATTATTTTTTTCTTTTCTTTACATGTGTACTTATTACAAATGAAGTGTTTATAATAATAATTTTTTACATAAAATAATTTCGTTATTGTTTAGGCTATTTTCGGGACCCTCCTTTAATATTGCCGCGACCCCCAAGTTGAGAAATGATGGTGTAGAGTAACGATTGAGGAACGTTTGTCAGCACTTATCGGTTTTTGGGCGACATGTTTTCAAACAATTTTACTGATTCTAAGTTAAATTCCGATGACTGCATGATAACACTTTCGAAAAAAGTTGTTTAATTAATCATTAACTTACAATCTAGCGTACGACCCAAAGGACAAATCGTGAAGAAATGCGAAAATGCATTCCTTCAATAATAGGGAAGAATCTCAACAACTAAAATTGTTTAATGTAATAAAGTATGTAAAGTATCTTAGCCAAAGAAAATGTAGATATCTGATATTAAGGTAAGTAAATTTTCTTAGACCACAAATATGCCCTAGTATATTAGAGTAATATAATTCTTAATTTATTTGCCAATCAATCAATCTTTCATGAGCGAAAATATTTCTATTATTTTTGGTGAAAACGTATGTTGATACATAATTTTCTTATATTTAAGTAAAAGCTGCATGTACAATTTTTAAATCTCATATCGAAATGCTTCGCTTTTTCGCAAACTGTCCGATATCGTTTAGTTTGTCCGTTTTCTTAATTTCATAGTATACCTGTGTGTTTACATATAACAATCTTCTTCTGCTTCCAATAGTTTCTATCCGCTTCGGATGTTGGCTACCATGCATATTTTAACTTTGTTTGCTGGTGCTCGGAATAATTCAGTCGCATTCAGATCGAACCAGGTTCCGAGATTTTTCAATCAACAAATTCGTTTTTTACCAATACCCCTCTTTGCCATTACTTTTCCCGGTAGAATATTCTGCTGTAGATTAAATCTCTACTATTTTTTCATTATGTGTCCTAAGTATTGTAGTTTTCGAATTGTCACGGGATTAACCATTTCCTTTTCTTTTCCCATCGGTTGAAATAATAGCTTTACGTCGTATATGGCCTCTCGTATACACACTGCATTTCTGAATCCGAATTCCCATATCACAGTACAAACTAAAATTCTCTTTCTTATGTAAGATACATGAAAGAGAGGTTATGGCAAATTGATTTCAAAACAGATGTTAAAATTTTTATTAGAAGAAAGATATTTGTATTCCATATTTTTCCCATCCATATTTTTCCAGATATCTCAGCAACTTGCTTCAGGAAAGAAATGTTTATTGTTGACCATGACTATGAACTACTTACTAGAAGCAGCTATTCATGTTTTTTTTCGAATATATGACAGCATACAAGATATCTCGATAGAAATAGAACATTTTCAAATCGTTTCTTAAACCAATAACAGCGCGAGCTTCTTTTATCGAAAGAATTGGAAAAGGTGGAAAAGTTAATGTACTTCTGGTATAACCTCTTTTATATCTTTATATCATATTTTTCTTTTATTAAAAAAGAGATGCAATGTCTCGTAATGAACTATAGGAATAGAAAAGTGCTTTGTAGAAAAATAATAAACACTTTATCTTACCCAGAGAAGGACTACAGTGCAAGGCTTGATATTTAATTAAAGGAAATACCTTCAATAGCGTTTCTGCCCAAAGCGATCCTTTTACTCATTTTCCAAAAGAATAAATAAGAATTATTTACAGCAAAAGAGGACAAAGGAAATTCCGTCGTGGATTCATAGTTATAATTTTCTGTGTAAATGAGCCAAACTGAACACTTGTTTAAGCGGAAATCAAGACAATTTCCAATGCATTAAGCGATATTGATCCAAGAAAGGAAGTTTCCGCGTTCGATATGCGTCACAAGTGATGCAAATATTATGCTGTTGGAAGTAATAATTTGTACAAAAATGAAGTTAGATTTACTTTGCCAATTAAGCGCAAAGAAAATGCATTGCTAAATACATTGTTAGAGCTATAAGGTTCGCACAGTGATAATTTACACGAATTCA
This sequence comes from Trypoxylus dichotomus, assembly GCA_023509865.1. Lineage (NCBI taxonomy): Eukaryota > Metazoa > Arthropoda > Insecta > Coleoptera > Scarabaeidae > Trypoxylus > Trypoxylus dichotomus. Next base: position 43,047,987 of record CM042078.1, read on the forward strand.
TTTAACAACATTTTTGTGTAACAACAATAGCTTTCTTGTTTCTACTTATGGATAGGAAAATGCGGATTTAAGTAATGAGAGTTGTAAAAAAAAAGAGTAAGCGTTGCCGTTGCGCAACAATGAGTTAAAAATTATTTAGGGGAAAAACTTTAGATCAACCAACTAAAATACATTACAATTAATGAGCAAAATGATACTGTGATGGTTTAAAAAGAATTTGATGTGGTTGGGGGCAAAAATCCTCGAGATGATTGATTTTGTCTCAACCATGATCCCAAGACACGTTTACTTACCAAATTATATATAGATATATAGGGTATATAGATAATTGTTTTCGTAGAAGTATGGCCCTTCTTACAAGTTTGAAGCACTATGGAGAATGGGAGTCCTTCCGAGTTGCTACGAGTGTGTTAAGGAGCAAAGTAGAATTAAAATATCGAAAAAGATTCCGAATTCTGAAATCGAAATTTCATCTACTCTTTAGTAAACATATTAATACAGTCCTACAACTGATTTTAGTATTTACAATAATACCAATTAATTGATATCTAATATTAATGTGATTAGCTTTTATAAAATAATAACTTCATTGCAATTTATTTTGAAAAATTACCATTACCTTCTTCTAGCTTGCGTGAAATGTTTGGTCCCCGCTGTGCACGCGGAAGTTAGTGAAAAAAGTACGGATGTAGGAAAAATATATTCAGCTTATATAAGACTTATTACAGTGCATTTGCTACTTAATTCACAGTAGCATTTGTGCCCCGCGTTACAACTACTGCATTTGATACGATATTAACAATTAAGTAATGCCATCTTACACTACATTATGCAGTAATATGATATTACTATGAATCAAGATATATAGGCTATAGAACTCAGTGTAACCATACATGAGAGACGACGGCGAACAATTGATCACAACATTCAGCAGCAAAAGAAATTGTGTTTTTAATTACCATGCTATTCTTGGGTATCAAAGAAGTTAAACTCTATGTAGAGATCTTTAACTGTTTGTGCTATACTATGTCAACTGGTATATGGCCTAGTAGAACGTCGCACTTTACCATCACTGACTTTTATAAACTTTGTGGACTGACTCTTTGATAGTGCAAAATAACGTCAAATTTTAGACCAGTCGAGAATTTTGCACCGCATCTATGAGAAATTTCTATAACTCCAATATTTCATTATTATGCATACAAACAAATTCGTATGGTGTTCTTGACGATATTAATTTTAAATTCTCAATTTTCTAAACTGACGTGCCAAGGAAAACATATGTTAAAAAGATCAACACACACAACATAGCTGTAGTGTGTAGCCCACCCTAGTCCGTTTAATTATAAAGCTATTCTCATGAAATTTCTTAATGGACGACGTGAGGAATTTTTGCAATTTTTAATGTAATGTTGTTACTTTGCAATTCTACATTAAACTTTGCAATTTACTAAAAAAGAGCTGCAGAAGATGGCCATTTCTAACCGATCTTTAGGACTCATGCTGACTTTTATGAAATTAACTCTTGAACCTTTCAACGCAACGATGGTGTCCCTAAAGGTAAGTATCAAACGTAGCGCATAGATCAAACAAGTCAAAACATATTATTTAGTTGGCCTACTTCTCCGATATGTATTCGATTTTGAGTATTCTTATTGATGATGCAAATGCTTATTTATAATTTACAATTAAAACGTTTAAAGATATATTCCGTGGAAATATTCGCTCAAACAAATTGTGACATTTATTTAACCATCTTCTATTTTTAATTGTTTCTGCGTGTCTACACAAAGGAAAAGAATAAAAGAAAAAGATATTTCACTTCCGATCTTTAGATTTCTTAGTTTCCAAATGCAACATAATAATAATAATATAACATAATTATATATTTTTTTGTTTTTGCCAATAACAGACCCACATTATTTTTGGAATATACTGAATAATATTTCATATTTACTTATGATTAGAGGCGTACAATAAGTATCGTCGTAAATAATTACTTTACATTATAATTTTTGTTCGCATCCCCTAACAGCTTTCGCTAATTACAGGGGCCATACATTACAATTCCGTCTGTACCCGTGACGTATCTTAAGATATTTGCTCTCAGAACTCGCAATAGATAGGAAAATCTCTGCTCGGAGGGGTAGTAGTCCCAGAGTTCGAACTTTGGACCTCTTACGAACCAAAACCGAAGCGGTACTCCAACGAATATCATCGTTATAAAGTTTAAGAGTTTCTGAAAGTGTTAGCAAAATGAAGGCTATCGTGACTCTGGTCTGCGACAGTGGTGATATTATTCTAATATATCCAGTACCTCCAAAACAGCTCGCAAACGCTCAGTGTTTGGTCTTGAAAAACGATTGTACAATCGATATGGAGAAGGAAGAAGCGACAGTTTTTATAAAATCTATCCATCATTTTGCACGGTAATTCTCGAATTCATGCTACATAGGCTGTAGTTGATCTTTAGAATTGGTGGAATTGGAAACTGCGTTACCATCCTCCTTACTCTTCGGATTTAGACACTTGCGATTTCAATTTAGTTCTTAAAACGAAGAAATCGCTAACTGGAATCTCTACACAGTAGTGCCGCACCAACAAAACAGAACTGGCTTTGCCAACGGTATCCTACACCTCTCACATCGCTAGCAACGACTTTTAGAAAAGCCTGGTAATTACATTGGAGGACAATAGAGCTTAAGAAGTTGTGTTCATAGAAAACAAATAATTGCCACTATTAAAATTTCAACGCACGTGCGCTCGTAGTAAGTAATGTCGCACACTGTACAAAAGCTTTGCTACTACAACCATACTATTGAATTGCGAACAACGTTTTGATGTGAATATTTGAAATACCGCTAAACCCAAGGTCGTAAGAGAAAAGTTCGTTCCAGTACCATTTTATTGAAACGTGTTTTACTGTTCTCCATAAAGGTTTCGTATATAAAGGTTTCTATTGTTTGTTCCCTTTTTACGTAAAACGTTTGCAAGTCCCTAACTAAGTGATATATTGCTTCTGCTAAAATATACTGCATTTGATAATATACTGCTTTATGCTAATAACCATTCTCGATAACATTTGTATTCGGATCACATACCCACTTTTGAATGCATCTAGCATCTTATAGCATACGTTATTCACTAGAGAATATTAAAGTGATTGCCTTTTCTGAAAAAGTGTAATTTCTTATACGGTTGGAAATGGAAGTAAATGTTAAGGATGCGTATTATAAATTACACAATTAATAAGAGAGTAAAAATTTTGCGAATTATGCTCAACCCAACGATCCTTGTTGCTATTTCACTAATCGGTATAGGGGTGACATTCCATCCGTATATAATTTCAATAAAAGGGTTCTACCAACAAAACGGTGTTAAAGAATGCGTACACTATTAAGTAGGGCATCCAGTATATGGTCAGACAATCCCAGGTAAGGAGAATTACGTATTTAGTCACTTTACACAAATATTAAACAATTCGCCTCTAATCTTATAATGGTAGAGTTGTAAGTGATACTGTTGAATTATTACAATTAAAAATATCAGCTAAAGCGTTGCTAAGATTTTAAGTTTTACTTCAAACTTTTGCACAATATTACGAGAATCAGCTCTAAACAAATCTGTTGAATAAAACATATTTCTAAGATGGAATATGCCTCAAAATGTCAGATACAACAACGTAAATGCTGGTTGAAAAGTTTCCAGGAAAGACCAACAAGTCATCAAGCCACTATTCTCAAGAAATGTTAAAACCGTTGCTATATTTCTGAAACTATTTCACATATATATATTTATCTGTACAAACATTAGAAGTTAGTCACACAGTACTTGCTAAATATATTTATTATATTATATATAGTGATATGTTTTATTGCAATTTAAAAATCAATAACTTTTTTCTAAATTTTTCTAACTTATGTTTTTACTTATTATATTATATACTGCCTTATTTTATTTTGTTCTTGTTGGAGGTGAAGTGCCGTTAGGGCTTCCTTTATAATCTTAAATTTCTTATTTTAAATATTTAATTCATACAGGTTTATTTCTGTGTATTGGATATTGCAGATATCTACTTTAGTTACTTATTACTGACACTTAAATTTAAAATGAAAAGAGCATCCATCAAACAATGTGTACAGTGTAGACATAAACTTCACCATCGTAATCTATACATAGTTTTCCTTTAAAATATATTTGTGATTAAATATAATTTCTTTGAAATTATTCCTAAAAATTCATAACGTACTGCACTCACACATTTTTGTCAAATGATAAAAACAAGTATCGTCTCGGAATAATACACACACTATTTTCAAAATTCTCATACGTCAAATGGATGGCACGCCTGGCAGCCCTTATTTGTAAATAATTTCATCCTATCAAGTGTGTTTACTGCGTAGCCTATCATCCAGGTAAACAAATTCAGTAAAGGGACAGTGCTCCTGGAAACAACGGGTCATTAAATAACAAAGAACAAAGTGACTCGTGTAGAAGTCTCTCCGGAGAAAAACTTCTTACTTCTCACAATAAGTACAGTTATTACAAATCTTCAAAGCTATTTGAAGCAATAAAATGCCCCAGCTATTATACTCGTAATAATTTGGAGTTGCTGATAGACTGGCAAAGCCCAGACAACCTAAAATACAATACATGTGTGTAATATAATACGTGTATGTGTGTACTTTCATGATTAGACTTAAAATTCTAATTCTTATCAATATTTACTGTTTTCTTGTCCTAATTCATATTTTGTTTCTATATTAAAAAAATTAGCAAGTCAGGGAATGTTTAAAGAGTTGTACATCTTTTGGCAATATATATTTATAGAACCTTCCATTCACCAATTATTTAATTTTATGTACACTTAATTTAAAACAAAAATTTAAACAAAAGAACCCACTCGGCAAGAAAAGATCCCGAGATTTTCCACCACATACAGTGTAACAATTTTTACCTTATTTTGGGTATAAAGTATACAATTAGACCTTACACCATCCCCTTTATATGCACTAAATAACTACAAAAAGAGTGAAAAGGTAATCAAAACTCAAACTATGAGTACAATATTTTGCGAAAAAATATTTCATGAAAACGATATTGAATACATCAGTGCCGACAGAATGCACATATTACTGTTGGATAATTAATACAATAGACAGAATTCATAATACCATAACACTGTTTGTGCGAATATTCTTCAATCTACATCACATTTTTCGCAGATATCACGTTTTTTTTATATTCGCCGTCCTGTACAATCAATACATCATTTCAATAAATTCCTGGTCACGTACGGAACCTTCTGTCAAAGCGGTTGTTTGACTGACACTAATAAAATATCAAGTAGGGCCATTGAATTAATTCAAGTCGTGGTACGTCAGGAATCGAATGACATCAATTTGTGTGAAGTGCTTGTTTACCATAATAGAAATCCCAATTTTTCTTTTGTTGATGTCTTTATGTCTAATTGATCGATGGGGTCTATGATTTGCTTTAATCCGTTCGAGATTAATCTGTGTACTTTTGCGTTTTTTTTTTGAAGTGTATGCATATTGCTCCCATATACGGTTTCATTATATCATTATAAATACGAACTTTTGTGTTTTGGAAATTGATAGGGATTTGTTTGTTTTAGCTAAATTACTTGTAAGTGTTTTATCACCAAGTACACAACAATAAAGTATTTTTCGGCTAAATTTGAATTGGAACTTACAGAAATTATCACGTCAGAATTTTAAGGTATCGGAGAAAAAACAAGATAGTCATGATATTGGCTTATTTAAATTACAATAACAAAATTACTAAAAAATATCATAACAAAATTTCACTGTACAATTTATTGTTTCCATGTAGATTCTCAAAAAAATTATATACTAGATTCATGAGTAATTCAAATCACATATTGGGTATCACTTCGAAAAACTTGGTTATGCATACTTTTTATAGAGAATGTTCCATTTTAAGATTGCTTTCAAATTTATTGCAATTAATTCTCTTTTGTACCAGAATATCATGTTATTTCATATGTGACCAACAACCGGCCCGCGGGCCGGATCCGGCCTGCTGTAAGATTTGATCCGGCCCGCGAGACATTTTGAAAAACCCAACTAAAAGAGAATATATTCCACTACTTACTCATACTCACTCCAAATGAGGAAGGATGATATGGGGGTTGTCGCTTGCTCCTGCGGAATCAAATGAGCGGGTAAACCGACTGACGGCGATCATCAAATAGTGAGGCGGCCTTTGGCACAACAAAAGAAAATTCGCAAGGAGATTGATTTGTGCATTTTTCAGTACTTATAAATGCGCACAGTTCTTTTCAATGATGAAAGTTTATAAATCACAACATCGTACAAGGCTGACTGACGATAATTTGGAAAATTGTTTACGTCTTTGTATCAGTTGAATTGATCCAAACATCGATGGATTAGTTTCCCAAATTCAAGCGCAAGCGTCTTATTGATTTCGGTGTCGCTATTTAACTTTCGTAGTTTGTAATAATTCCAAATTTCACGATTTGTTTGATGCTGTACCTATTTTTTTCATTTTATTTTCATATTTTAATAAATAATAATTCAGACCGGAGTATATGCAAAGTGCATGTTAATTAGCTTTGATTAACTTTAATTAAATAAATATAATATATGCACTTTGCATATAATGCGGTCTCTAATAATAACATTGTCGTATTATTTTATGTCTGATATCTATCGCTAAAAATTATGAACACTACTTTAAAATGCACTACTCTTAAACGCGGTCCGAGAACGTATTTGCCCACTAAAGTTTGGCCCACAACATGTCAAAGGTTGCCCATACTTGTGTTATTTTATAGATGGCAAACGAAAACATCATAGTTAATAGAAATAAAAACGGGAGAGATTGAACGACGTGTGTTTATTATCAAAAATTTGTTACGCAAAAGCCACAGGAAAATTCCGAACAAAATATGAGAAAGAAAATTGTGCACATTCGAAAAATTGTCAGAAAATTTAGGGAGACTAGTATAATAATAGATGAACAAATTGAAACGGACCATCGTAGTGGTTATTTAAAAGTAAATATTTCAGTTGCGCGGTGGTTCTCAGCAATTAAACAAACGACCTTATTTAGAACTTTGTACAAAAACTTATTTAGAGGCTTTCAAAATTCAGATAACTCAAGAAATAAAAAGTCAACGAACTTTGTATTACGTCAATTTGCAAATTGAACCATACAATAAAAATGGATGATGTTAATTTTTCAACAAAATTATTCTCTGCGACGTTACAGTATTTGCAGTTGGAATGTATTTGTCAACAAATCCATGAAATTGCCAAATGTGAAGAACATACACGTGAAATTCTGAAGTAATCGTTGAATTCATAAAAGGTAACTTTTTGGGGTCGTATGAAAATGAAGATGCATATGCTGTTATTGCTATTGGAGCTCAATATCGACACATAATTATAAACATTCTGTATAACGAAATGGAAGAAACGGATATCAAGAACATGCGGTTTTAGCAAGACTCATATAGCATCTCATATAGCCGCGGAAATAATAGACGTTACTCTAAAGATTTGGTAATCATTGCATCAACATTAGTAATATAAGACGCCAATGAACAACCTCCACAAAATTTGTCCCTTGAATTCAGGAAGTCGATAAGAACGACATTATCTACGTTTTCTTGACAACATTCGATGGCAAAATTTTGATATTTACATTTCTCCAGCTCGTCATTGTTTTCAAAACTAATCTGAAACTATCGCAGAAAAAATGAGGCTCCTACTCATCGACTAGATGCTAGCAGTGTAGTAAATACTGCAAATATAAGATGTAACGTGTTGTTTGATTAATGTTATATAAACTTCTTCATATTTTAGCACAGAATGAATTCGAAAAAGATTAGTTATTGTATATTCGACAACAGTGAAATCCACAAGATGTAGATGTGTAGATGTCACGTATCGTTCGCGATTTTGGATGTAAATGTAGATAATAAATAGTTCCCTTAAGTTTTCTTTTAAAAAATTTAGGCTTCCGGGTTGATATCGTGTCGTAGCTGCATGAGTCTGCTCAAGAATTCTTCTGACAGCAACATTACGACATGGAGCAGCCCAGAAGAACGTCCATGCAACTGAACGGCAGACCCGTGCAATTACGATGCGGTTTCAACCCGGAAACCTAAATTCCTTAAAAGGAAGCCTACAACAACATCGCTTAAATTTATTGAGGTAAAAAAAGTGAATTTGCAAAATATTTCTGCTTCTTGATAATAGAAAGTGTCATAATTTCGTCTTTATCACGTAACTAAGCAACATAATCAATTTCGCTATCTAATTGTTCTCTGCAATGTTCAAAGCATTTCCCTTTTCTAGCATAGATCTTTTCTTCGTCTATATAGAACATGGGCAAAAGAGATATTTTCAGTTCTATTGCAGCACAATAATATAATTTTTTTTTGCCAATGTTCGCTTCTACTTTTCAGAACCTTTACGTTGGAAATTCAATTTTTAAACGGTTCTTTTAGCTAAGACCGAATCTCGTATATTGCACTTTTAAAAGTATAGTAAAGTGCACTTTATTGACAAACGAATAGGCGGCACAAAACAGACAATGCTTTCCTTGAGAAGAGGCAGCCAGTATTTCCTGAACCTAAAAAAAAAAACGAGAACGGTGGAAATATTGCAAGGGAAGATGTCGTAGCGTAATATTCATGTAAGCTCAGGTAAGTTAATCGCTAGCGCTATATTAAAATAGATTCTATTTCTTCGTATTTCTTTAATAATATTGGATTTTCCCAGGAGAAAAGCCAACAAATTAAATACTAGTTGGAATTTCATAATCCGCGGAACATACTTTTGCATTGCTTTCTGCATATCCTTCTGAGGAATATGGTGAAAGATCAATAGGTATGTACGTGATTTACATTCAGTAAAATGCTTGTTACGTTCTCCTGGTTTGAAGAACAACGCCGCTGTAGTCTGCTCGTAATTTCCTAAATTACTTGACCAATACTTACTTGTAGAGTATGTTCGCTTATTTACTAAAGGAGAGGTTGTACAGTGAAACTCAATGCGCATGCGCAAAAATATATTTAAAAATGAAATGGTTACACGGTTTCACTCTTGCCTATGTACATGTAATGATGTACGTAAGATATATAGATTTGCAATAATTGCAGTTATTCGAGCTCTCTTATACATGTAATGTACATTAGCATTTGTATATGTATTTTCATTGGTAGCAACATAAAGTAATGCCTCAGCATGTACGTTGCAACGCTATGTCTTAATTCTGTTTAAAAGGTTAAACTCTTATATGCTTCCGCTGAAGCTTTGTTAGAGGCATGTACTAATGCCTCTATCTGTTTGCATGCACCACTACCTTTTTATAGGGGAGCCAACCCTATTTATTTCTTAAATTTATAATCGTACTTGTAGAGGAGGTCTATACATGCGCGCCGACAATCTCACCAAAATAATTTCCGACATAAACTTAACTGAAGACTAAAAATATGTATAGACGACAATGGACATAGTAGCCTCGACGTACGATGATAGAAAATCGAGAATTTATACTTATTAAAAAAATCTATACATGTGGTCCGACGACGTTACCAAATGACTCCCGCCAGAAATAAATGTATAGACAACGTCCTCGACGATTCCCGCCAAAACTAGAAAAACTTAGAAATCTCTAATAATCTTACGACGACGTTACTGTACACGTTACGACGAGGCACGAAAGGTGACCGAGAGTGCACGATCGCTAATACCTCGACTGTCGCGCGGGAGACGACTGCCTATGCTTGTGTACCTTAAATTTCAAGAAAACTCCCATTACATATCCGACGACGTTGCAGTGAATGATTTCTAATTAGGCAGTTTTAGCTAGCGTAATGCGAATGGCTGACTTGCATACATATACAATGCGTAATGTACATACATATTAAAATAAAATTGGATATAAGAGAGCAAAATAAATAAATATAAAAATGAAAATAAAATAATATTCTAAATGAAAATAATAATGCAAAGAAGATAAAATACATAATAGTAAAAAAATTTAGAAAATACAAAAAACAATGTTAAGTCCTTAACAATGCTTCTCACTAAAGTTTTACTTCATTACGTATGTAAAACGTGATACACTTCTTAATAGTGTTTAATTCTTATTTCTACTAAGAAAAAATTGGATCGATTGAATATGCTATTTCTTAGTGCCGTACTGGTGGATTTCAAAAAAAAAACTATGGACTGCCAACGTAAAGATTGGGAATTTGGTAAGTTTTTTGGTCGCCATGCCATAATTTATGTCTTTGACCGTGAAGTAAAGCAATTACCACAACTTTCCTCCTCAAAGTGAAACAATTGTTTGAAAAATGTTCTAAAATTGTTCCAGAGTTTCTTCGGTGTCTGTTTTAGCCAACTAGATGAGACTAGTCTTTAGAATTGAAATCGTAGTGTATTTCTTTTTGAGCCTGCTATCGTTCTAATGGATCTTTACCCGTGATCGTCGCTTGTTTCTATGTATGAGTCAAAGTGCTTTGTACTTAAATTAATGTATAAATAGCTTCTCAGGTTTTCAGCCGCACAGTACCTTTGAGTATGCGAACCGCAGTTGTCCGCAAAACGTGACCGACAGAAACCTTACCGGCACGCCGGAACCCAATAACCGTTACGGCAATGGCAAATTAATATATGTACTTCATACAATGCGACAAACGGAAGAATAGAAATTTCACAATTCACAAATGTCAAATAGAACAATATAACTATAAATCTGTGAGTCCACACGAAACATGTGTTTAATATGTGATAATTGAACAATGGAAACTTCTGAATGTTGAGATTACACAATACATTTTTTATTAGAGAAGTATGTAAAAATACTAGTACAGTTTAATGTACTACTAAAGTTGGCAGTCCAAGAAATCACACTCCTTAATTTTTTTTAAGTAGATGAAGCGCGGACGGGTTTCTTTATATATTTTATTCAGAATTGTATATACATAAACAAGATACAATGATACAATAAATTGTCAATCATGTACACCTTTTGTTTTTGCTGAATACTGGAATGGAATTTTAGACATGCTGCTGCTGTGTAATGTATATTAGTTTCTTGCGACCACTGTAAGATATCAATGTTTGTGCAAGCAATTGTCTGTTACTTGTTGTCTTGTACGCTGTAGTACTGCACATTATCCATTATCATTAGCGGTGGCTCCGCTACATAGGTATAAATAAAGACTACTATCCATTTCACCATGGTGACCCATTGCTTATGATTTTAAACCGTAAATAAGGCACCTTCGGTAAAACCTTTTTTGGTGCTAGAACAATGATACACCTTTTGCTAGCATAGGCCTTATGTCCTCGCAGACATTTAGTAAATCTGTCTTGCTATGACCGGTTGAATAAGTATATCTACGTTTCGTCAAGGAAAATAACTAATAAGACGATTTTTTTTTCATATATTTTCCTAAAATCACAGTGTACATGGATGCAATTTCTAGATTTCAATTAATGCTGGTCTGTCTTTATCCTTTTTAAATTGAAAATCCAAATCTATTAAAAGGGTTACTCAAAAGAACTTGCTGATAGGTACAATTTCCTTTGTTTGCAACTCTGCTTTATTATTTATAACTTACAATTCTTATACATATTGTAAAAACTATTTCATACCGACATTTTAATAGCTTTTGGCAGATTGTGTTTGTAAGTATGGTCAAAATTTGATTTTCTCTGATGAACATAAAACAGAATCCTTCCCCTTCGTCTGATTGATAGAATATTGAGTTTCGGGAGACCCGTATGGCAGCAGCTAACCTCTAAAAAAAGTAATACCTAAATACTTATCAAGTATATAATTGACACATCTCATAGTGCATCAATAGATATTAATGGTCTCCCGTTCATATTTTCGCGTTTTAGCCCAGACCATTCAGCACTATCTGCTGCGGAGTTCTTGGCATTTTCTACAAAAATGATTAAATTAGTGTAACAAAAATAAAAGAAGTAATAGAAATATCTTGCATGTGCAATTGTGTTGATTCAAAGATCAACACAATTTCTCTTAGAAGAACATGGTTTTCAAATGATATGGCAAAAGTAGCAAAAAGAAAGAAAGCAAATAACCTTAAACGTCAAAAGAAGCTAAGATGCAAAATGTAGTATACTCAAAGTGCAATACATTTCTTTACTGGTCAGCAAATCAATCCTTAGAGGCGAAAGGATCAAGATTATTACTGATTGTGATTGGGTCTTTTCTAATATACCTAACTTTCCGCTCTCTCTTGTATTGTGTTATTGTAGGTCTAATAAATCCATGAAGTGTAAGGGTACAGGGCAGCTACGATCAGCACCAGATGAAGACTCGAAACTCGAACAATTAAAGCCATAAACTATAGAAGGACAACATGTAATGGACTTGAAAAACGAACATTTGCAGAATGCCTCATTTTCTGTGCTGAAATTGTAAGAATCTTGAATTTTGGTTTCGATAAGTTCGCACAGCCGTTAAATCTGTTACTCTGTAGGTCATCGTACCTTTGCGAATTAAGTTTCTCGGTGCTTATAGAAAGGAAATAGACGGGAATTACTATAGATGACAGATGAGGAGTTACTTATTTACGCAATATAGAGCCGATGTTTGAGATAATTCTTTTTAATGTTATTATAGTAAAAATTTATTTAGTTTATATACTGTATGCTCATAACACATATTGTTTTATTGTTACCAGAATAAGAATTTATTTAGTTTTATTCATACTAATTAAACATTTTTAAATTTGGTAGTATGCTCCAAAATAATATTCTCATCAAAACAAACACTGGTTTAATTAGACAACTACCTGGTTTGCAGCATATCTAACCTACACTATACACTGTTTCTACACGTCTTATCTTTTTTCAACATGAATACGGCGTAATCTTCATGTGTCGTTGCTTATATCGGACGTCCAGCAGACAAACGTTTGCATTTTGAAATATGTTTCCATGTCTTGATATCAAGAGATAAATTGCGTGACGTATTATTGCAACACAAAACATCGACGTCCGAGGAAAGACTCCTTGGATCTATATTATCTACACAGCCAGCATTTTTTGATTTCTATATTTCTTCACCTATAAAATAATAACTCATCTTCGAATTCTAAATCGTTAAACCGGTTAATTATGATGTGTAAATTTATAGAATCATCTAACTCAAGGCTGATATCCTTATGCACTCTTCGTATCGATAATTTCATGTTACAGATTTCCTTTGTGACAACCTTCATTTTAACATTGCCCATTTCTATAGACACGAAAACACCTTTACAAATCGGGATTGATAAATCTTGGACAAAACAAGAAAACGTTGTGGTGCTTGAGTGCAGTAACATCAATAAAAATGCTATAATATAACACCGCCCAACAAAATAATTTTTTTGGGCATGGTATCTCTAAATACGAACTGATTTAGGCTATTTCTGATGTACTAGTTCCAAAAATAACTGGTATTTCTTCCTAGCAGCTCTAGTTTTTGTTAAATTGCACCGTTATTTATAAGTAGAACACATGCTTTCTAACCTTCACACGCTCGGATGTAACATGAGCATCAAGATTCATTACCTTCAAAGCCGGTTAGATCGCTTTCTAGAAAACTTAAGTGATGTTAATGAGGAACAGGAGGAAAGATTTTAATAAGACATCAGCATTATGGTGGAAAGGTATCAAGGAAGACGGGATACTCATATGACAACCGATTACTGCTGGAATCTTCAGCGAGACTGTTTCGGTAAACCTCACGCAAGGAAATCTTATAAAAGGAAATTTATAATTGATGATTGAAAGTTATATATGCACATTTTTCTATTGAATAAATACCCCCTACCCATTTTTTGTGTTTCAATTAACAGCTATCAAATAGTAATATTTGAAAAGTTACATACATAACAAAACATTATATGTAATCTTGGCGAATTTTTCCTAAATAACGCAGAAAGAGTAAACTTCAAAAACTAGATCTGGTAGAACAAATCTGACGGCATTTTTGGATTAGCCACCCCAAAATTGCTTAATTACACTTAAAAAATCCGAGGCACTAGAATGTGTATTGGCCAGTGTAATCTATAATGCAGGCTTTGGGAAAGGTCAAAAACTGTATTTATAAATAATTTATGGGTTTTTTTCAATATGCATATAGTCCTACTATTTTTAGTGTAAAATATATAAAGACACAAATAGACACAGAGTACTTTTTAATAACGCTAAGTGAAGGAAATTTCATCCTATTTTAAATGTATACAGAGTTTAGTATATGTTGTCCTAGGCTTCATATACATATGTTTGAGGCACTCACGGGTATAATATGTGTTGTTTCCTTTTTTCTCGGATTCTTCGCGTTTGTTGGATGTTCTGGGCAGGACCTTGTTGACGTTTCAGTGACATGGCAGCTACTTTCTTTTTAAATGTGCTACGATCGGTGATCGAGTACTGGCCGATACTTGTGAGACCAACGCTATAAACAGATAGAAGGTATACCCATGTAACCTCCACTGCCTTCAGCGTTAGCAAATATATTTATAGTCTTTTTTGAAACGAGGGCGCTACAAATTACCTCTTTCAAGCCTATGCAATGGATAAGGTACGTATACGATACGTCCGTTACTTGAACCTAAGGCACTAAAAGCGATTGGAACTCACAAGTGGTCTCGTCGATGTGGACGATACGCCTGGGTATGTCCATGATTTTATGCACTTGAGATTTTCAAAATAAATCCACTTTTCATCCCCTGTAACTAAACGGTGCAAAAACGATTTCCTTTTGTACCCAGAGAGCAAAATGTCACATATCTTTTTCCCTTTTCTATTTGCCTCTCATTCAACTCATGTGGCATCCATCTTCCGGTTTTCTGAATCTTTGTCATCTCTCGCAGCCGATTGGATACAATTGCTTGGCTACTTGTTCCTGTGTTTGCGAATCATCTTCGTCCAACAATGCTTCCAATTCCATATTTTCATATTTTTCTGGAGGTTTTCCACGATCCTTGTCTGCAACAACGAAATAACCACTTTTGAAACGCCAAAACGTTACGTACACGCGTATCTTGCGATGGAGCATGTTCACCGTAAGCTTCTCGAAGTAATCGGTATGATTCAAATTAATGCCGTCCGCAAATGCTCTTTGTTCGGTATAAATTTCGACGTATTGAACACAACAACACAACACTATGCATACACTTTTCCAATGTGTCACTCGTCCGCATCTGACACTTATTGATGGCGGAACAAAATGGCGCAGTATCAAATGTTTATAGCACAAACTGCATTGGTGGTGCTGTGTTGTCTGAAATCCGCATTTCGTATTTGTGCACCTCGTATAAATCAGTCAAGATTTTCTTTAAACATGTAACATTAAACGTATACGATACGTCCGTTACTTGAACCTAAGGCACTAAAAGCGATTGGAACTCACAAGTGGTCTCGTGGTGTAATTGTAGCACAATGCGCCGGTAACGCAGAAGTCGTGGGTTCAAATTTAATTGCCTTGGTTAATTACAAGGAAATTGTAATTTAATAATCAATCAACTGAATTAAATATGAACGTGAGTCAAAAAGGACGGATTAATACACAATATATTTATTTTAATGCGTACTTGCATAGAAAAGGAAAAAATATAGCACCCAATATATTTCCATCCTTTTCTAAGAATCGATCCGGAAGTTGAACTCAAAATCCATCTCCAAGAAATATTTCCTTTTTGTAACGCTAATAATGAAGTAACGTGTAGCTTCTGTTTCATTCCAACACCCTTTTAGTTTTAATTTTAGAGAAATATAACTGTTGTTAAGGACTTAACATTGTTTTTTGTATTTTCTAAATTTTTTTTATTATTATGTATTTTATCTTCTTTGCATTATTATTTTCATTTAGAATATTATTTTATTTTCATTTTTATATTTATTTATTTTCATTCTTATATTTATTTATTTTGCTCTCTTATATCCAATTTTATTTGTAATATGTATGTACATTACGCATTGTATATGTATGCAAGTCAGCCATTCGCATTACGCTAGCTAAAACTGCCTAATTAGAAATCATTCACTGCAACGTCGTCGGATATGTAATGGGAGTTTTCTTGAAATTTAAGGTACACAAGCATAGGCAGTCGTCTTCCGCGCGACAGTCGAGGTATTAGCGATCGTGCACTCTCGGTCACCTTTCGTGCCTCGTCGTAACGTGTACAGTAACGTCGTCGTAAGATTATTAGAGATTTCTAAGTTTTTCTAGTTTTGGCGGGAATCGTCGAGGACGTTGTCTATACATTTATTTCTGGCGGGAGTCATTTGGTAACGTCGTCGGACCACATGTATAGATTTTTTTAATAAGTATAAATTCTCGATTTTCTATCATCGTACGTCGAGGCTACTGTGTCCATTGTCGTCTATACATATTCTTAGTCTTCAGTTAAGTTTGTGTCGGAAATTATTTTGGTGAGATTGTCGGCGCGCATGTATAGACCTCCTCTACAAGTACGATCACTCCGCTTCTTGCTGACGGTCGTTGCGGCCGCAGCGCCCGTTGTCTTTTGTACGTTTGTTCGGTCCTTGTCGTATCGGGACTTAGAAATTTTTCATTTAGTTGCTCGTCGTAGCGGACGAGTGTCACGGACCAGTTTTCTTACGTAATGTCGGCATCATCGCTCCGTTTTACTTGTCGGTGCGCTGTTCGCACATTTGCTGGTTACTGGATTTTTCCCTTCTTTGGGGCGCAGTAGTAGAGAGCTAAAGATTGCACATAGCGTAATATTTCAAACGAGAACGCCTGGGTAGCTGTGACATTACTTTTGTATTGAGATCGGCTATTATCGCTACTGTCGCCCTCGACCAGGCGTTCAAGCTCTAAGAGATAGGGTGGGTTCCCCTATAAATGTGAATATAACAAACGTATTTGGTCAAGTACAAATACATGCCAATAATACAGGGCCAAGTCCCTTAGGCAAATTTAAAACAAGGAAAGTATATTAGGCTCCCGGAAAGGGACATATAAATAAGCATAGCACCGAGGTGCGCTTATAAATTTAAGAAATAAATAGGGTTGGCTCCTATAAAAGGTAGTGGTGCATGCAAACAGATAGAGGCATTAGTACATGCCTCTGACAAAGCTTCAGCGGAAGCATATAAGAGTTTAACCTTTTAAACAGAATTAAGACATAGCGTTGCAACGTACATGCTGAGGCATTACTTTATGTTGCTACCAATGAAAATACATATACAAATGCTAATGTACATTACATGTATAAGAGAGCTCGAATAACTGCAATTATTGCAAATCTATATATCTTACGTACATCGTACATGTACATAGGCAAGAGTGGAAACCGTGTAACCATTTCATTTTTAAATATATTTTTTTGCGCATGCGCATTGAGTTTCACTGTACAACCTCTCCTCTAGTAAATAAGCGAACATACTCTACAAGTAAGTATTGGTCAAGTAATTTAGGAAATTACGAGCAGGCTACAGCGGCGTTGTTCTTCAAACCAGGAGAACGTATCAACTGTGTCACCCTATTTTTTTCTTGCCAGTGATACCATTAATGAAAGGGCTATTAACGATCAAACTTTAATGTAACTCTAAACCTGGCACGAACAATAAATTATCGACCCTATGTATATTATTAGTCGCTTAATTCAAATACATTTATATTATTTTTATATGCACGTTATGCAAATTACTACTGCTTTCTGATTTTGTTCCATCCCAATTAATCGACGCTTTTGTAAAATTTATAACCGCTATTTAATAACAGAAGATTATCCATGATTTTTTTAGTTGGTGTTACCCTCGCGACTGAATACAAAAGAGATCCGCAATCATTTTTTGTAGTCACAATAACTAAGCAGACACTTTGAAGAACGTATATGTGATTGATATGTGATGATTTTTCTTTATGTTTGCTTCATAAATAATATCAGGGATCTGAAACGGTTGTACGAGCACTTTGAATGAAGACGAATATATCGAAATTAATATTATGTAAATACACGCTAGGACCTTTCATCCACTTAACCGGCTAGGTCCTTTCAGTTAAGAGTATCTTTAACACGATAGAATTAGCAAGAGCATTGATTGAAATGTTGAATTACCTTGGCGCGCATTTTTTTCAAATTATTTTCGAAAAAATCCTTCCCCTATTTCTGCTTTTTAATATAACTATATATAGACTATTGCCATAGATATTTGTAGTATTCATACAGACAAATATGTGCGTGTATGCATACTTATTTATATATGAAATTGATTTAATATTTATTTACAAATTAAATTACGTAAAGATGTTTATACCTTTACGATCAGACAACTCATAAATTATTTGGGCGTCTATATAAAGTGAAAGCAATAAAAGCGACGTACGTCCTCTTTTCCGTGAATGTGGGGCACTTTTTGAAAGTGGTAGAACTTGAACAAAACGCCAGGATCGAAAAGCTTTTGTGAACTTATCGCCCGAAATATATCACACATATTCGGGAAAATTTATTTCGATTCTCGCCTGTTTACCGACCTACCATTCGCCAAATGGTAGATAAACGTACACAGAAAGCCTAGGTATTTCTACGCAGACAATGGGGGAGCATGCAACAGTTTAAATATTTCAGCGTAAAATATGGGAATGGTATACGGCGGCAAACCTCGTTTACTGCCAACAATTTGTTGGCGCTCGGCTCTCTTCATTAATATGCAATTTAATTTAAAATCAAATATGTTGTTACTATGGAAGTATTTAATTGAGCAATTATTTTCCATATATTTTCCTCGATCTCTATATCTATTGCTACGTTACCTTAAGCGGTTTGAAAACTTGATTATACTTGGTTTCTGTTGCATGTTCATCATTTTAATAAAAGAATCATATGAGTGAACCATTTAAAATAAAATTTGTAAACCACCAATAGGTATAGTTGTTATAAAAGATGTTTTCGTTCTCACAATAAAATGTTAAAATATATACCCAACGACATGAAAATTGGACAATATTAATATATTAATACAGGCCGAAATTTCAACCTCCATCTTAGCAGAAATGTCATATAATAATTGATTAAAATTGAAGTAAAATAGATAAAGACTAAAAAACTCTCACAAATTCAACTTATCTAAGAAGTAGTGTAACCAATTTTATATACGTTAAGACTTCAGGATAGCTAGAAGTTAATATTGTTATCCTACCGCAATATTCAGTTTTCTGAAAGTACTTTATCAGGTGTACAAGTATGAAGTGCTGGATTTTTCCTTCTAAAGAAACATGTTAAATTCGGAACAATAAAGAGTGCTTTATTCAAAGTATGCTCCATCGCTTGTTATATATCTTTCGCATCTTCCTGGCAATTTGTGAATACCATGCCATTACAAATTTTCCCCTTTTGCTGTGAACCATTCACCGAGATATTTTCTCACATCTTCGTACGAACTAAAGCACTGCTCAGTAAGTTCGTAACCCATCGATGCAAACGAGTGGCCATCGGAAGGAGTCAAGGCGTATGTCGTCAGTAAGCCGCATGAGGTAGAACTTCTCTGCTGAGTGCTTCCAACGTGTAGCGAACCTGTTTTTTGCGTTATGTGATGGGGCATTGTCATGAAAGAAAATTACTTTGCGTTGCCTATTTCGATATTCTCACCTTTCCTTCAAGCAGTGAGCGGTTCACATCGATTAATTGTTATTAGTAACGTTTAGTATTTATCGTTTCCCCAGGTTTTAACAGCTCATAATAGACCACGTTATGGTCCCACCAAACACAGAGCATTGTCTTTCTACCAAAGCGATTCGGTCTTGCGGTCGATGTGGACGATACGCCTGGGTATGTCCATGATTTTATGCACTTGAGATTTTCAAAATAAATCCACTTTTCATCCCCTGTAACTAAACGGTGCAAAAACGATTTCCTTTTGTACCCAGAGAGCAAAATGTCACATATCTTTTTTCCCTTTTCTATTTGCCTCTCATTCAACTCATGTGGCATCCATCTTCCGGTTTTCTGAATCTTTGTCATCTCTCGCAGCCGATTGGATACAATTGCTTGGCTACTTGTTCCTGTGTTTGCGAATCATCTTCGTCCAACAATGCTTCCAATTCCATATTTTCATATTTTTCTGGCGGTTTTCCACGTTCCTTGTCTGCAACATCGAAATAACCACTTTTGAAACGCCAAAACGTTACGTACACGCGTATCTTGCGATGGAGCATGTTCACCGTAAGCTTCTCGAAGTAATCGGTATGATTCAAATTAATGCCGTCCGCAAATGCTCTTTGTTCGGTATAAATTTCGACGTATTGAACACAACAACACAACACTATGCATACACTTTTCCAATGTGTCACTCGTCCGCATCTGACACTTATTGATGGCGGAACAAAATGGCGCAGTATCAAATGTTTATAGCACAAACTGCATTGGTGGTGCTGTGTTGTCTGAAATCCGCATTTCGTATTTGTGCACCTCGTATAAATCAGTCAAGATTTTCTTTAAACATGTGAATACACTGTTATTTTGTACACTAGCCTAAATACTGTTATATAAAGATTTTATCGTATCACAAACACGAAGTTAATTCATGAAATACTTTTTTACTTGTATTCTTACAGAAACAGTAAATGTAAAAAAGCCAAACTTTACTCAAAATAACTCCCTTTGGATACAATGAATGCTTCCATCGTTCTTGACCATCATCAATAGCTGCACGTATGTTGTATAATACGAATTTATGTGCTCCTTTCCCCTATGACTTCTTTAGAGACTCAATACTAGGGCGTGTTATAGGCATGCCTTAAAATGGATCATATTTTAGACTCTAGTGGGTTAAAAACCTGGCTTAACAAAGAGCAACCTTCTGCACTAGCAAAGTCAAGACTATTTTCTTCCAACAATTTTTGAAAATGCTTTGCTTTATGGCCTGGTTCCAAATACTACACAAAGCTCTAGTGCTGATTTTGAAATAGAGTTGTATTCAATAAATCCACTATTTTTTTCTTTTGTATACTTTAACGGAAGCTTTAATGTTTTTCTTTTCACAATGATGCTATTCCGAAATGCCAACTCCTAACTACCCAATCCCTTATGTTAGTTGGGTAGTGACCTCTTCATACTTTTTCTCTAAGTTCTCTTTTTCTTTTGATCTCAAAGCATAAGCTCTCTTCTACTGTAAAAATACTATTATTAGTAAACAATACCGTTCTGTGGTTACCCAATACTCTACAGCTGAAGTAAGCGTTTCGCTTTTATACGTCTGTTGCTTTTTAAGTTATCATTGCATCTATCAAATGCAAGGATAGCAATTCGATTTTCTTTTGCCCCTCATATCACCAGAGAGTTTGCATTAAAACAAAAGGAAATGTCCAACTGATATTTCAGGCTAAACTTTTTCAATAACATTTATGGGTAAACTAGATATGTATCTAAAACGGAAATACAACACATACGTTGCAAAAGGCACTTAGCACTGTGGAATTTATATTTTGTCTACCGTCTTCCACATACATTTTCAGTGTTTTACAATATTCACACGAAGTACATCCAGTTACCTGTACCATCTGTTAGTTTATTTGGACTCCCTATTCTGAAAGCTTTTAAAAGGGAGTTTCAAATTTCTCACAAAAATATCAGCTTACTATCGTGGCGTAAATTTCCGACGAAAAGCTACACCGACTATTAGAACGGCAAAACATATACAAGGTTTCATAAAGACAGTATTGTAATACATTACATCATTAGGAGGGGAACAATTATGACTCAATGTAGTATCGTAACACATCCATCAGACACCCTGAGTAAATTTAATATTTATGTTAACCTTAAATTTCAAAGAAAACAACTGGAATATAGAGTTAAGTTTGAATGTGCTAATAAGATTTAGGGTGATGATACTGTAACGCAGCTGCACCTGTAAAACGTAACTGTATCTCTTTACTGAAAGGACAATTTAAATTTGTTGATACATAAATGAAAACAAATAAGTAATTAATAAAGTTACCCCAGAATAAATTCAAAGAGGAAATGGAAATAAAAGATCGAAAGTAATTTGTTTTATGTTTCGCAATTAATTTCAATAAAAAATATTCCTAGAAAATCAGCGTTTGTATACGATTGCCTTTATAGCACTTTTATTCTATTCAACAGGCACAAATTCATTCACTGTTTTGGTGAAGGTGCTGGTTCTATATGAACGAAAACTAACAGGGATTGGAAATCCTTTCAAACAAAGCTATTGTGTTTAAAAGAAGTTATTTTAATGCCTGCAGGAAATTTACAACATTCACCACAATAGCATAAAAAATAACTAGGATATTTAATGAAATATGATATTTCTTTTTCTGACTCGAAACACCATATATAGCCGTATAAAGAATTATTATTTCAAATGAAAATAAAACCTATCTGTGAAGCCATAAGGACTCGATCAGGAATTACTAATTCGTGAAAGGTATCTACGAAACTACTTAGCCCCGGTCCGCAAGTAGCATGCATCTACTATACATGCTTATGCAATAAATTAATGTGTTGTATATATTGGATTGCTATGAAGGCATGTCTATTTCTGCCTTCAGAAACGTGTTCCCAGTACTTTATTTCCGACAGTAGGAACTCTCTTTCTGCTATACTATAAACAGAGAATGAAATTATTATACAAGCAAATAAAGTTTGCAAAAGAATATGACTTGAGGGGATTAAAGGGTTGCATGTTATTTACGACTACTGTTTTCCGGAACGATGAATATATACGCAAATTCTACCTTATTTACATACTATGTTAATAAAAGTTATATGAAATTTATTATGAAAGCGGATGACTAGGTTATAATAAGAAAGGTAAAATTTTCAAATATTGCTAATATGAATTATTCAAAAACTGCTTAGGACTAATGTTTGAAAATAAACAATATTCCAAATTTAATACTTTTTCTAGAGTGAGCGTTAATATATTATTTATATATACCATTTTGGAAGAGAAATTTTTGAAATATGTTTTTTCAGGATACATAAACTGCATCCAGATGTGTGCTTTATCGTTTTGCTCGTCATGGTAAGAAAAAGGTTCTAATATCTACATTTCAACAAAATCATTCTTTTTAAAGGAAATCCTGAAGTATAACACGCATTTTATACATTAGATGCAAGCCTTTCATGTACAAATACGCGTTTAATATATGTGGATTTGCTTTTCCCGGTGTATCTCAGGCTAATTCGCAAAGAATATTGAATTATTCCTTCAGTTAACATCTGAAAAAATGTTACCAATTTACTAACTCATTTTGAGATGGAGACCTTATTGGAAAAGTAGACATAAAACTTGTCTGATTATACCGCCCAACAAAATAATTTTTTTGTCATGGTGCCTACAAAATACGAACTGATTTAGAATATTTCTGATGTGCTGGTTCCAAAAATAACTAGCATTTCCTCTGAGCAGTTCTAGTTTTTGAGATATACCAGCGTGAAATTTATTACTCATACGAATAAATAGCAAAATCAAAATAATTAACTAAATATTTAGGAAACCTAGATTGTTTGTTTTTACCTGAAATTATAATATAATTATAATTCTTACTGTAAAAGAGGAATACGAGATAATATCATTTGTCATGAAAGCATCAAGTATGAAGAGCATCAGTGGGTAATATGTGTTGATCTACAAATGGTAAACTTTCTCTTCGGGGAGCAAAGTTGTTACGCAAAATATCCTTCTCTTTTTATGTCTTTGGGACAGTAAAGCTAAGGTCCAGCACTGGATTACCAGAAACTGGCCTTTAAAAAATGTTTTAGTGCAAAGAGAATACAACGTTCTTAACGAACCGTTGGTTGATAGAAACAAAATCATCTTTCCACTACTACATATCAAGCTGGGAGTTATGAACCAATTTGTTAAGGCTTTGCCTCGAAATGGACCGTGCTTTGAGTATTTGAAACAAAACCTTCCAAGGCTTAGCACAGAAAAACTGAAGGCTGGAATTTTTTATGATCCTCGGATAATGCAACTCTTAAGTAACCCGTAATTCACGAGTGTGAGTCTAATGCCTGGTGCTCTTTTGTTGAAGTGGCTAAAAATTTGCTTGCAAATCATAAAGCAGAAAACTACGCCGGATCAGTAGACTAGATGCTTTCTAACTTCCACAAGCTCGGATGTAACATGAGCGTCAAGATTCAGTACCTTTAACTTAGGTAAGATATCACAAAGACATCAGCATTCTGGAGAAAAGGTACCAAAGAAGATGCGGCAATCATATGGGCATTGCCGATTACTACTGGTATCTTCAGCGAGACTGTTCCGGTAAATCTGACACAAGAAAATCTTATAATAGGAAATTTTTAGCTGATGCTTGAAAGTTGTATATGTTTTATCATCATAAGTATGATTCTTTTTACTAATAATCCGATTATAGATGTGTACATTGCATCCTTTTTAAGACCACATACGTCCCTAATCACACTTTCTTTGTATATATAGCTCATCATTATTTTTTCTTTGTTGCCCAGAATGGCATTCATTTGATTACCTCTAGTCTTTGACATACAATATTAGTTTGCTCAAATCAGTACCGCCAGTCGAAATAATTCAAGGATCTTCCCATAAGCGGAAATTAAAAGGTTCCCGTTACGGAACAATAAACAATGTTCACAGAGTCACGATGCTGGTTTTAAACAGCTTACGGAACAGGACTTCCAGATTTGTTACTAAGGATGGATAACTCGCTAGAGATGCTGTATACATTCCAAAAGAACATACTTTCAAGGAGCCAATTCTTCAATTCAAACTTCAATTAAAACCAATCATTCTCATTAATTCTAAACCGTAGTTCGTATGTTCTGTATGGCTTTATTACTTTGTAATATACGTTTAGACATCGTATGTTCGTACACAAATAAATATGTATACTATTAAACTTGAAAAATGCATTTTGTCAGTTTCAAGATAGTTTCTGGAAGTCATTAGCCAATTGACCAAATGGAGAATCCACCGCTGATTGTATTATTAGTCATTCTGAGGTGGCCAAACAGGGTACTTCTCCTCTCTTAATAACGTAAATTCTAGCTGTTGCTAAAGAATAATGTTCCGATTGCAAAGTGGCATTAGTACTTAGTATGTACAATAATAAAAATGTTACGTACGGTGTATGTGTTATTGTGCTAATTCTTAATTGCCACTGGATCTCTCCTTTAAGCCGCTGTGATCCGAGTAAATCTTGGACATCTATTCAAGCTTCTTTTAATGAAAATCCTTTGAACTTGCTTAATGATACTTCCATTATTATTTAAACAATGTATCACGAATAAAGAGAATTAATATTGGTAATATTTTTCGTTTTAAGTAGTT
Source organism: Trypoxylus dichotomus (assembly GCA_023509865.1). Lineage (NCBI taxonomy): Eukaryota > Metazoa > Arthropoda > Insecta > Coleoptera > Scarabaeidae > Trypoxylus > Trypoxylus dichotomus. The sequence goes on from CM042078.1 coordinate 43,073,342, forward strand.
GGCCGAAACTATATATCTAAATTCAGGTTAATTTTACTTGCTGAGAATTTCTAAGGAATGGAATATGGGAATAATTATGCCCATATACAAAAAGGAGACACTACTCAAACTATAGAGGAATAACATTAACCAGCATCCTAGGAAAAGTATTGACAAGAATACTAGAAAAAAAAAAACTCCGAGAGACCCTGGAGACAGCTCTAGAAGATACTCAACATGGACTTAGAAAAGGAAGAAGCACCCAAGACTTAATATTTGTAATCAGACAATTAGGTGAAAAGCTAATAGAGAAAGGAACGGAAATACATATATGTTGTATAGAAAAAAGCTTTTGAAGGGTAAAAAGAGATGAAGAAATGATAGAGATGATTAACGCATTGTATAAAAACAACAAGAATAAAGTCAGAACTTCCAACGCAGAATCAGCTGAATTCGAATCACAAATTGGATTAAAATAGGGATGCGTATTGAGCCCATTGTTATTCTCTATATTAATAGACGACTATTAAAAAAGCCAAACAAAGAGGAAAAATATGAAAGTAGGAAACTGGAAAATGAATGCGATTAACGTACAGGAACTAATGCTTGCAGATGATATGGTATTGATAGCAGACTCGGAAAAGACATTACAGCAAAACTTGAAGATATACCAAGAAGAACTAACAAAGATAAACATGGAGATAAACACGAGGAAAACAAACACAATGATAATAGCAGCAGAAGAAAGAAAACATAACATCAAAATTGAGGGAAAAGCCTTGGAACAAGTTAAAAGCTACAACTACTTAGGAACAATCATTGAAGGCAATGGGAGAATAGAGAAAGAAATAAATGAATAGGGAAATCCGCAAAAATATATAACATATTAAGAAATACATTTCTGGAAAAAAACAAATACCAAAACAAATAAAGACAGAAGTGTATAAAAGAGTGGTCAGACCAACATTAACATACGGTAGTGAGTCATGGATAACCACGAATATAATCAAAACCAGAGTTAGGGCCATGGAAATGAGATTCCTAAGAAGAATAGAAGGAGTTACTAGAAAAGACAAAATCAGAAACACGACAATCACTAGTAATCTAAATATCGGACCAGTAGAAATAATCATAGAGCAGAGACAACTGGGATGGCTTGGACATACACACAGAATGGAAGAAGATCGAATAACAAAGAAGATCTTTGAAGCCAAAACAGAGGGCAAAAACATAATAGGTAGACCCCGAAACACCTGGAAAGAACAAATGTATAGAACATTAGAAAAAGGAGGTATAGGATGGATTGAAGCCAAACAACTGGCTCAGAACAAGAATCTGCGGAAGATAAAAATAAGAGAATGAATAGTCCAACACCGCAAGGTACAAAGGACGTAGGATTGTTGAGAATCTCTAATTTAGTTAAAAATGCGAACTCTCATGCAGTCTATAGTACATTCTAAGTATATACTTAACTGCAAAGTAATAAATGTTAAAATAACTAAAGTTTGCGCAGACCTTTATCTGCGTCACTTATATTACTCCCAAAGGAAATCGTGATACTTGCATTTTCCCAGAAGTTGATGAGCGAATGTTAACTTCATGCTTTAGTAGCTGGTCTTCGGTTTAGTTTCGTTTTATCGTATAACTGTAAAAGGAGACCGGAAATAGTGAAAGCGACATATCGGAAAGAGGTAGTTGTATATTGAATAAAGTAGATTAAAGTGGCAGCCGACGCTAGATTGCACATTTCCGATGTTATGGATTTATTTATGAAATGGTGAGATCTTCTATCGCATCGGACGTATTTTTCTCAGCATTTCTGCTATCGGTGACTTTCCATTTAAATCTTTCATGGCATTTGATGTTTGTACAGAGTTTATTATCCTAGAGTTGGAATGTATTAGATAATTTGAAATTGAAACGAGTAACAAAACTTGATATATAGAACTAATATAAAACGTGATATTTATTCAATAGTAATTCAGGTATATACCTAATTGCATTTTAGATTAGTGCAAAATAATTTGGAGATAAAGCATTACGAGCATAATTGATATACTTTAAAACGATTTATAAACAAAAAAAGGGTGCGAAAACTGATAATAAAAATAAATTTGCAACTCTCCCTATATTTTCAGATATCATATATCTAAAGAGTAATCACTCAGAGATTTACAATAAATTACTACGTCTGAGAAAAACTACGTGACAATTATTCAGAGTAACTCGATATTGCATACCATAATTCTATAATGAAGATATTTCAATGTATAGAATTCTATTCAACTACAATAATTTTCATTTTTCAGAAAGTATTTCCTTAATACTTTAATATTCCCAATTTAAATTTGTAAATTATTCAATATCCATATATAAGAAAGATGTCTTGAGCTAATTAGTTTAGAGGCTAAGCGCCGAATCACTTTTAAATAAAATTTTATCTTCAGATGAAGTAAACCCCACTATTTGCCTTAAGGTATTTAGTTTAGAAGATGCCGTTTTCTGGTTATCGTATGCGTGAAGTACTCTTACATCACAAGCAGTTGAACAAAATCCTCAGCACGAGTTAGTGTAGATACGAGATTTTTTTTAAATTAAAATTTTGCAATATTTTTTCGCGATATCAAATATCAACTAATAAAAATGACTACAAACCAACTCTATATTTCAATACAAACCAAAGAAAACGTCAATTTTATAGTCGTCCCCATATATATGGGCGGTAGTGTAGATACCAACCAATTTGTTTATTTTAGTTTATTGTTTTTGCAACGAAATAAATGAATAAAGAATAGACACGTTACTGTTATTACTGTTGCTGCTACTATTACTATAAACAGACTAAGTATCAGGTACTTAAATAGGCGATCTGCCAAAACAATATAAAGTTCTAAGTAAATGCATTTGGAACGGTTTAGTTGTTTTTCAGACTTGAAAAGTGTATGTAGTCACTTAATAATACCAATTTATAGCACAAAGGTAAATAAAATTCAAATTGATTGTTAGTTTAAAGGCGTTACTAAAACGCTTCTGATGTAATTTTGTTTTACGAACAAATCATGTAATCCCATATAATGGTTTATACATGTTATAATAATTGCCCCGTAACTTCAATTTGAAACATACTGCCACTCCAACAATTGGAAAATCTTGTACGTTGGGAAAGCAGTACTTCGATATCTACATTAGAATTTCCTGCAGTGAAACTCGATTCAATATCTAACATTACAACCCCCTGCGTTGAAACAATTGGTGGCGGCAAAACAAAGACGGATACATACATAAATACATACCAATGTGTCACGTTCCTACGATACAATCTACTAATAGTATAGTGCAGTAAAGAAAATGGAATCGTAGCTTTGTTTAAAATATTCTAAAAGATTTTGTACATCTGTTCTAAAAGCGACGTTGTTTCAACTAAATTGTTTATTGAAACAAGCGTCTGTGTTTAAAATAAAATGTTTGATGTTTTACGAACAGGTTGCAGATATACGAATCACAAGTTTGGCTCCGATTTGGAGCCGAAAATAAAAAGAACAAGGTACGTAGACGTTAAGAGAAGAGAAAGGCGTTGTAATTTACACAAGCCCGGCGTAAAATGCGCAAATGATAATCCATATCGCTTCTAACATTTCTGCCCGGTTTTATGGTGTCGTTTATAGATAACGTCAATAGGCGGGCAACGTATTATACGTTTATAGCGTCAGAAAGAAATAGTACCTATCACGGGGAGTTTTACTAATGTTTTTCTTGGTGGAAGAAAAGATGGCATTCATGGGGCAATTTATTTTCTAGTTTCTAATTGAATGTTGAATGTAAGTAGTGTTAGCACTGCAAATGTTGGTCAGTAGCGCACGTTTAAAAAACGTACACGGTGTCTAGCAGGTAATACACATAAATAGACGAGGGTGTATCTCGAAGCTGTACCCCTGACCCTCTTACAGTAAAACTACAGTGGCATTATTTCGGTAGTACATTCCTTTGATATTTAACTAGCTAGTAAAATTGAAACTGTTGGTTGAAGTGGTGCTATTATTACGCACCACGATACTAAAGACAGAGTTTTTTGACGAATAACTTTTTTAGGTTTTAGTTTTGATTTAATACTATTCAATTTTATCGCACAGTTTCTTACTTTTTCGTAAAGTTATCCAACTAAATAGTTTCCAATTCAAGTATTTATTCCAGAAGGAGCAGATTCTTTATTTAATAAATTAAACGGTATATTATACACAATTAACTTTAATCCTAAGTCGAATACAAATTAGCTATGTAACGCCCTTTTATTTATTATTTAGGTGCTACACGTTGGCAAGGCGTTTATTAGATTCAAATTTATTCCAAACACGAAAGCATTGTTATGAACTTTAAAAATTGCTTTAGCTCCATCATGTATTAGATTTGAAAATTCTCTGATAAGCTCCTATCCTTTGTAAATCCATAATCGAATTTGCCCTATACATCCTGATATAGGAACAAATTGACGTGCATACGTGGTAATGCGACATGCCTTTGTCCATTTAGGTGATGGCCGAGAAAATGTGTGGAGAAGACAAAGTGGACGGTATGCGGATTATATGTGTGTGTCATCTCTAAGCAAGTACCTTTTCAAGGAGGTTTTGTTAGGGTGTGGGGTAATACTTCTATGGAGTTTCGAATTATCCTCATATTTGTAAAAAATGATTCTCTAAACGCTGATACACAAGAAACAGTCGTTTCATTTTGGATTTTGTTGGGATGAATTGGCCAATATACAGCATAAATCATAATCAGATTGAACATATTTGAGATTAGCTTCAGAGGCGTATTCGGCGCCGTCAAATCACGCCACATAGGCTTTAAGAATAATCATCGGCTCTGCAAGAAGGCTGCGAAACAATTCCTGAAATCCGTGACCAGCGATGAAGTGACGTTATTGTTAGTCAGGGTCCTATACCACATGCACATTATTGGAGAGGACTAAGACACCCGCTTTTCCTTATGTTCTGTAGACGACGAAAATGTTCTCATGACGCTCCTGTTTTCTCTTACCTGTTTTTATAAATCTATTGTGCCTCTTGCTGGTCTGATATCACTACCAAAGTATCTTACGACTTAACATCAATACCTTTCCGAGTTAATGCATTTTTAATTCTTTTTTACTATATTTGTGATGGCTTGCTTTTTTGTCGGTCACTTTATTTCCAACGCTATAAATTTAGGATGCATGTGAGCTGCTGAATTATTCTACTCTGAAAACTTCATTTCCATTTCATGTATTTAAAATATTCAAATGTAGAATATATTCAACGTATGTACCGGGTCTATACTGCAACGTAAATTTTAGTATATATTCCCCCGTGAACATTTTATCTTGCCTAATCTAATTTCTCACGGAATAACGTAACGTAATAGGTACTAAAGGTGTTCCTGTAGCTATTAAAAAAAAAGAAGAAAACATCGTCTGAAATAAGGAAGTTTAAATCTTATTTTTTTCTACTCGATCATCGCAAGGTTACGGAATAGGGCTAAAATATTTATTATAACGTAAACTACGTCTTGAAATTCATTTGAAACATTTTCCGTGCGATACCAATTAATAAATTTTCGAAAGCTAAAGGTCAGAGGCAACAGGGAATACCTGTTGCATGCGTCACGAGTTTGCGATAACCTTTCCATTTTAAAAAATGACCGCATGATCAATATTATCTAGAGAAATAAACGCACACAATGTCGCTATATTTATTGTCCGAAGAAAAATATATTCTTCAAATTAATGGCGTTATAATAACTGAATGGAGGAGAAAAACGGTGTAGCAATTAAAGAGACGATGGTGTTATTACTGTGTGTCATATTCCTTATTAAAACTAGAATCCCTCGTAATTAATTCACCTCATTAAGCACTCTAGGCATATCTGTAGCTTGTTCGTTTTCGCTCATTACAAATTGAATTTCTCACGCGGGGGAACTCGGAAAATTGAGTGTAAATCATTTGCTTTACTACTAAATTGCGTATTTTCTCGCCATGGTAGAGAAATATTATAGGAAGAATTATGTCGGTTTTTGTAAACAAATCACTACGCAATTTAACTTTTATCCTACGTATAATATAATAATTAGGGATCGGTATTTAGGGGTACAATCCAGGACCGAACTTAAATGAAAGTGAAGAACACAATAATACGTAGCAAGCTGAGCAGTATGTATATATTATACGAATTTGTCCAAGAAGAGTAGGTACTTCAACGCGATACAGCTAGCTAACGATCTTTAAAGTCAAGATGCACGTGTATAAAAACAGTCACATTTATTGCGGTAAACATCGGTGACGACAAAGAGTGGGTTTTTGCGCTGATTTTACTTACATCCTAAATGTCCTGCATAGTAGGCCGATTTATTGTTTACTCCTCGATCCATCACTGGAATTGACGACATATACCCCTGTGCCGATCCCTAATAATGACGTAGTAGTAACCTATATAAGCATACGTGTGCAACTAGTGAAGTATTTCTAGTAGAGGTAAATGAAGAGCAAAACCGGCAAGGTAATATTCGAGTTATGAGTCAACATACGAATTTGAGGTAAGAGATATATCCGAAATTGGTCTATTTTAGTTGCACGAGGCCGGATCCTGATGCGTCACCTTTCATCTATTTCTAATTCCTTGTTTGATTAATGTTTTTAACGTTTGGTTAACTGAGATTTGTTGATATGTACATAGTTTCAAGTTTGTATCTCAAAGTGTTGTGTTGTGGCTAACTCTTGAATCGTGGGTCGTCATAAAAATGGATTCTGTGGAACAAAGAGCCATTATAAAATATCTCCAGAAAAAGGGCATGACGCCAACTCAAATTCATAAAAACATTCTGGCAACTATTGTGAGTCTGCAGTTTCTTATGATATAGTCAAATGTTGGTGTCGAGATTTTAAATGCGTCCTCCCATAACGGTAACAAGAAACAAAAACGTTCAAAAGGTACACGATACCGTAGTGTAAGACCGACGAGTACGTATGAGGGACATTGTGGAAGATATTAGCTATCATATCATGTGATACACAACATACTGACTAAATAATTAGATATGAAAGAGATGAGTGCAAGATGGGTGCCCCGAATGTTAATCATTGATCAAAAAGGAAATCGGGTGTTGATTTGTAAACGTACTTTGGAAAATAACCAAGCAAACAAAAAGAACTTTCTTGGTCGATATGTGACCACTAATGAATCATGGGTGAACCACTATAATCCTGAGACCAAAGTGCAAAGTAGTAAACAACACGGTTCTCCTCCTCCACACAATTTAAGATCGTGTCGTCTGCCGGAAAGGTTTTGCTATTTGTGTTCTGGGATGCTCAAGGAATTCATCCTGACTGACTAATTTGCAAAAGGGATAGAGCATTACAGGAGCCTACTACGCACAATTAACGCTATTAAAGAGAAACACTGAGGAAGGTTAAGGCACGGTATCCTGTTCCATCAGGATAATGCTTCTGGCCATACATTTGGTATTGCTATGGCTGCTTATACACCAAGCAGGCTCTGAATTGGTGGAGTACCTGTCATATTCGCCGGATCATGGCCCCTAGTGACTGACTAATTTGCAAAAGGGATAGAGCATTACAGGAGCCTACTACGCACAATTTACGCTATTAAAGAGAAACACTGAGGAAGGTTAAGGCACGGTATCCTGTTCCATCAGGATAATGCTCCTGGCCATACATTTGGTATTGCTATGGCTGCTATACACCAAGCAGGCTCTGAATTGGTGGAGTACCTGTCATATTCGCCGGATCATGGCCCCTAGTGATTATAGGCTGTTCCTCAAATTAATTAAATTAATTACGTGGGATAAATTTTTCAGTAATTATTAAGTGATGCAAGCTGTAAAGAGGTGGTTTCCAAAGGTAGGACAAAAATTGTTCCACGTATTATTTCCAGGAGGCTGTCGAGGCAGAGGTCCGATGTTCCAAGTGCATTAGTATAGAGGGAGATTATATTGAAAATTAAAAAATATAATGCCACTGCAGGTTTACTGTAAGGGGGTCAGAGGTACAGTAAAGAGATCCATCCTTGTACGTAGTTACCAGACAATTTGCTATTTCAGTTTTCCCTTAAATTAATTTTATTGTAAGGGAGGAGGTATTCTTGGAATCCCTTTGATTTGTTAGCATTTCGGTAACAAACTAGAGATATTTCTTTTTATTTATTGTCGATTAGAGGTTTTTCAAGATTCACTTGCGTTCTTAATTATCTCAAAATTCTCATTTTTGAAGAAAGGGAGTGCCTTAATCAATAGGAAAGCAGAAAAAGAACTAGCGTAAAGTTTATATCGCGATAATATAAATAATTAATGTAAAATTTATCATAAGAATATTTGGCATGCCCGTGCACACGCACATACACGGCAATTAACAGAAATCAAACCACAAATCGGCATCTCGATCTTTGGAAATATATAGGAAACCTTTCGTTGCCATGACGACAGACCGAAGGCAATTGTTACCAAATCTGAGATCAAGTCGCTGGTTGCACAGCGACGAGGCGTACAATAGAGAGTTAGCTTGGGTTGTTTTTGAAGACACAGAGAGCAGAAAGCACATATACAGTTTACAAACTCCTTAATTTTCATATTTCCAAATTAGAATTGACAAAATATATGTGTCTGTTGTTGATGTACCAAATATCCTGCAATCTTTCGGAATAATATCCAATCATAGTCTGGAGTTCGTTCCCTTTTGGAACGTGAAGAACTAATCACAGCTGATCTGCAATTTATAAAGTTCGTGTATGCAACTAGAGTAAAGGGTCTTTGTTAATATCATCTTTATTCCGATTGTATGTGATATAATCTTTTTTACTTATACTAGTATAATATTTTGCCTCGAGAAATTCATATCTTATTGTTTAACAAAAATAGTTACTACTAACAAAACTTTAAACGAAAGAATCTATTCATAAGGGAAAATATAGTATGGTGCGCTAAAAAATTTCTGTATGTATATATTTCTAATATGATGGTCGTTAGAATCAAATTATGAAGCTGCAGTGCTGATTTTCCGAATACATCAACACATTTTCACCTTGTCGTAGAAGTATGACCGAATCAGCACTGGAAGGCATGTTAATGACGCAAAACTGCAGCGAATTTTTGCGTCACTCTACATCAACAATACAATCAAACTAAAGTAGTACTTACATTCACTAGTTTTAATATTGACAGTAACTGAAGCGTACGCTACTGCAAAAACACTCAACCAACAGTAATTATGATACTATTAAGTAAATTGGAATCTACAGTCGTCTTGCATGCCGAAATAGCATAGCATCATAATGTTGTGTTTATATACTGATTTCAAAATAGGAAAAATAATAATAAAGAATGAGATTATCTGAACAAGGTAAGTCGCAAAATGTAACCTCAACTAGAGAACTCGCTGAGATAATTCAAACGTTTGTTTTAAGTTTGATATTTCATAGTAATTAAATGCTAATTATTTATTAATAATTCAATAGTCTTTGTACGTATGACCTCTCTCCAAAATTTATTAACATATTTGATACATTTTTTAACATTATTAATATATGTAGTGGCAATCCGTGTTTGTTTGACGCTATTCACCTTGGTGTGTAAAGATGTTCACGATATTCGAGATATCGCCTGTACAGTGAAATAATGCCATATTGGAAGTATCGTGATAATAGTCTATTATTCATACAATGAACTCTTGCATGATTTTGGTCTTTAGTCTCTCCATGTTCCACATGTGTACATATGAACATTGTGCATACAGACAATATGTAATTATCTTATCGCAAGCTGAAAGCGTTGTTATAATTTCTATATTGATGAACATTTGTAGTGAAATTTACAACATTTACTGGCGTAGGAAAGAATAGAAGATTAACAAACTTTAATCAATAATTCGTTTTTTTTATATTAAAGCTAACTCCGTACATATTTATAATGAATATTATGGCTGCGCAGCACAACTAAAATACAGTCGTATTTTAGTAAATAGTAATAGGCTAGATATCTTTGTTACTGCTGCGATATCCTGTAAAAAGCTGTGTGGCTGAATTTAAATGTGGCAGGATTAAATCTAGTCATGAGGCATCTATTGAACGCAAAGTTATTTTAGTAACAGCAACTAAAAGAAGAACTTCGAGCGCAGATGATAGAACTTGAATTGTATTGAGAAAGTACATCTTTCGCGTCTGAGATCCTTATTATTTGGATAACTACCTGATAACTGATCGCAGAAAATCTCGTTGAACGTAACAAGCGTATTCGCTATCCCTGCTTAGCGGTCGACTCCAACCGTTGCGATATGTCAACTGCGGCTTCCGCATTTTGATACTCCTTCTGATTTTCAAACTGAATGTGCCCAATCTTACCAATCAACAATTCTCTCAGTATACGATCGGATGTAGCGAGTGAATTGCTCGACTGCCCAGTCACTAAATTTATTTCCGTTCAATATATAACCACGTAAAAGCATCAATTTTCAGAAAACACACTCGCACACACGTATATATATATACACTAGGGTGACAGAATAAAATAGACACCAGGTAAAGCGGTATAAATATGGAAACAGCTAAATTCTAAGAACGAATTAAGAACTTTCTCTTGTCATTAGGGTAGGGGTAGATGTATCGGAAGGAATTCGTCATAGTTTAGTATCGTTACAACTATGCCTCGCTTACAAGGTTCGAGTGATATTAGCGACTTCACCCGGGGTCGCATCGTTGGCCAGAGTGAACGCGGCGCGTCGCAACGTGAAATAAGTACATTTTTAAATATTCCATTGTCCACAGTTAACCGTGTGATTACACAATTTAAACGCGAGGAAAAAACAACAGTGGAGCCGAGATCAGGTCGCTTCGGACCTTCTGAAAGAAGTAAAAGGGTGCTTGTGGGCGAAGTGTTAAGAGAATCGCGAAAAAGTACAGCTGAGCTTGCGGCAACTTCACAGAAAAGTCAGCGCACCGTTCTGCGATACCTCCACAGTGTGGGCATGTATAAAAGGGTGGCAAAGAAAAACCCTCTCCTTACGGCGTTTCAAAAAAAGCGCCGAATGGCTTGCGCAATCAAAATGCGAACGAAGCCCGAAGAGTTTTGGCGGTCTGTCATTTTTTCAGACGAAAGCAGATACTGCCAATTCAGTGATAGTGGTCGTACGTGGGTATGGAGACGTTCGTCACAGCAACTGGACGACAAATTTTTGCATCAGACGGTGAAATACGGCGGTGTGAACATCATGGTGTGGGGCACGATATGGTATGGTGGAAGATCGCAATTAGTAATCTGCGACGGAAATATAAATGCGGCAAAATATATCCAAATATTAACAGAAGGACTACTACCGATATTCGACAACGCCATTTTATCTAAAGAAGACGCCACTTTATGGAGGATGGAGCACCCTGCCACAAAGCAAGAACAACAACCACATGGAAAGAGGAACGGGAGATTCGGATTTTACTATGGCCAGGCCAAACACTAGGCATGAATTCGATAGAGAATGTTTGGCACATAATCCAGACAAATATGGCGAAACGACCCCGAAAACCCAGCAATAAGGAAGAATTCGTGGCAGCTGTTACAGAAGAGTGGTTAAATATTCCAGAAGACACCATTAATCATTTAATAGATTCTATGCCACGACGGCTGGCAGTACTTCACGCAAGTAAAGGTGGATCGACAAAATATTAGTCTAATTTAAAAATTTTTCAATATTTTGTATATATATAAGGAGAATAGAATCTTTTTTTTAATTAGTAGGTGTCTATTTTATTCTGTCACCCTAGTGTATGTATATATATATGTGTGTATGTCCTCATATAAACAGAGACGGATATAAGCTTTAGGGTGTACTCGGAACTCGTTCGAGTGATATACGGTTTGATGAAGGCATGTTTGCTGGTGGTTGATGTGATAATCTTTGAGAGAATGAGCCTTTGGAGTAGTTGACTAATAAAATGTTTACATGTATTTCATCAACTAATTACTTTACTCTACACAGTTGTTTAATAACAATTCAAAGATTAGCTGAAATGAAGCAGGTCGTTTTCAATTTATTTACTTTAAGAGAGTGTACTAAACTTACTGAATGACGTATTTATACATAGTTTAAATATACTTGTTGTCACTTATGTATATTGCTACAGAAATTGAACGTGATTGTAGTTAGTGTTGATTGCGACCGCTTTCTAATACGGACTCCAGTCTTATTACATCCTTAACACTGCGATCAACAGGTGTACTGTATCATTCTCGCATTTAGTTTATTTTACTAAAATAAGTTAGTTTCATTGACTAAGTTTAATAGCCTGTACAGTATATCGCTCTCTAATGGTTGATGTAGTAGCTACACATTCAAAAATAGAACGATAAACTATTTATTCTTTTTCATTGCATGGTTTGCTTTAGTTCTTTAAAGACTTCGAATTTTATGCAGTAGTTCCCTTAAACAGCCATGTCCTGTTAGTAGAGAGGTCGCTTCCTTAAATAATATTTTATCCAATGCTAGAGTATCACTTGCAGGTAGTGTACCAATTTGCTCATTATTCGTTTGTCGCAGTTCTTTGAGTCACCTGGCTCCAATAGAATTGATGTTACTATGTAGTTTATTCACTTAGTGCGGGGCTGTAGTTTTTGTTATATCTGTACCTGGTACGGATCCAGTGAAGGCAATACTTCTTGAATACCGAAATCTACGTTTATGCTGAAGAAGAGAAGACCGTTTGATCTCTTCTCTTTCTCATGTAGCTACTAAGGCTTAGATATCCGAAATTGCACCGACTATAGCACCATATCACAAATTTGGATAAATTAAGGGAAAAAAAATCTATACTATTACGAACCTCATTACAACTAATAACTCCGTTTTCATTCCAGTAATTGATTGGATTTAATACCAGAACGATCAATATCGGCAACATAAGTGGACTAAATATAAAGTAAAATTACAAAGATACCCTACATTACATTTAGCTGAAAACCTAACTATGAACTTTAATAATACATACAAAAATCACATACGAATCGCATACGAATGTAATTGAAATAATTCACAATCTTCCTTACCGCAATTCAAAATAACGATGGGAATACTTGATTATCAGGAAAGCTTTCTAATAACCAGCATAACAGCAAAAATATACCTCCAAGTTCTTTACTGGAAAGCAATAGAAGATTCTTGGTTTGACTGATACAAATATATAAATAGCCCATGGTGTAAAGATCGAATCGTTTATCGAAAATGATGTGTCGATTTCCTCAAAATTCCTTGTGAATATAAGAAAATGCTACAATCATAGAATAAATTTCGCAGCAGAATTAGCCCAATGAGCTTATTTATTAGTTTAACAGAAGACGACTACTTAAATTAATCAGCACTTGCTTTTGTGAATATAATAAGCGAGAATATTCTCATAAAAAAATTCATTTTCAATATCATACAACATTGAACGAAAACGCAAAGATCAAAAAAAGAAGTTCATTATGCAATATTTTTCTTACCATAACTGGTCTTACGAATTGATTCGTTGTATTGATGAATGTGTATGTAGTGGTGGATGTGGCTATATTTTATTAAAATTGACCCAACTAATTGATTTATTGTATTAATGAATACATCGCTTTATTTTCCTTTTTTAAGGACAAAACGAGTTTTATAGTCTGCATTGATGGTTAACAGCTGATGCAGTAATATAGGTCTATTACAAATCGTTGAAGTAGCATAATTAGTTCCCATAATACGAAACAATCGTCAGTAAGACTCAATAACCTTCGTTTAATTCATATGATGGGTGTATGTCAGATCTATGTGCTACATACGGAAGTTATTGGGGCAATGCAGCGATACTATACCGAGTGAAGCTTATTTAGTCTAGCAGCAATAAATTAGCACCCTTTCAGGAACTAATAGCTATATGAACGGTGCTTTATTAACGCGCTCTTCTTAAAATAAGTAGTTGACGAGTTGGTTGTACTTGGTTGTATATGCTTTAGCATTAATTTTAAACTTAATTATCAGTTATTAGCTCAGAAAAAAAGCCTCTTTCACAAAAAGGTACAGTGGGTCGGGATAAACTGATTAATATAAAGTGCAAATGGAATTTATGCTATTAAAAACTCCGTACTTGGAAAACCTACAGTTGTTTACCTCTGGATATATAAGTACATACACAGTACGCTGCACTGGAAATGTAGGACAATTTTCTTACTTTTTTAGCAAATAGAGAATACTATTCATTAGACGTTAGTTGTTTGAATGAATGTCTAGTGACTTCAGACTATCATTTGTTCTGGTCGATGCAATGGGCACTAACTGGAGAGCGCTTTACCTCGTGACGACAGCATACAAAATGAGTCGATGAATCACCTCGAAAGAAATAGAATTCTTCACCCGAGGAATCCGTTTATTATCAGATATCTCATGAAGCTACAGTGATAGCGAAACATGTTATAATAACATTGTGCTAAAAATATATTGGAAATGTTTGTAAAATATTTGAGTTTTACTTATTCAAACATTATTCAATATGGATTTCCAGAAAGTATCCGGCCGACTCAATCGATATTAATATTTTCATGTTCGAATTGTTTTTTGTCTACATAAAAAACAATAAAAAATTAATTCCATATTATTAAGTTATTATATCCAGTTTTTTTCTGCAAATTTTCTGAATTCGTGAATTGTCTTCAATATAAACTAAAAACTTTGTATTTCCTTTATACAGCATCAATACGGTAACATGTTTAGGAAGAGAGCAAAAGGCTAAATGAGATTAAGGGAAAGTAACATCTAATTTGCCTTCAAGAGAAAGAAACTTGACTTTTATTTATTCTTGTAGTCGAAAATATCTTAGTGCAATCTTTCTTAACAATAGTATTTTAATATTTTTTCTTAGTTAAACGTACGATTTTACGCATTGCATCTATTAAATAACTAACACCGAATGTAGATTATCTGTTAAATAAACGTGAAATATATTTACAATTTTATATAACGATTTAGAGAAGGATGTAAACTATTAAACTATTAAGATATTTTTAAAGCCTATAACTATCTAATAGAATATTGAAACCAATTATTAAAAATTGATTGGGTGGTATAGTGCTATACTGTATTGTAAGTAACAATTATAAAAATAAAATTTGAACGTCTGGTTCCAATTTAAAGTCCGTACGTAGTTCATTCATTTAAACGAGTGGGGTAAATGTACCATTGCAATTACCATATATGTATATACCATTGCAATTTGCGCGATTAATTTTAATTATATTTAAACAGAAACGCATTTTCGGTACCTAGCTACTCATGACTGGTTTGGTAGACAAATATTTACTATTTGGAGTTGTTTGTAATAAAATAACGAACGTACTGCTATTTGCGTGTTGTTTTCTATCGAGGTAAACCGCGAATGATGGATATGTGGATTGACGATTGACTAAATAGGGGTTGTATAAGTTAGATTCCAATAAAATGTACAACTATTGTTAGTTTAAATAAAGCCTGTATGAATTATTATGACGCGATTGCTGCCAACGTAAATATTTGCATTTTTATTGCAGATTGATTGACAAGCGTGATTATTCACCGCAAAGATTGGTTTTAATTTTATAGTAATAATTCACAATGTAAAATGACAAAGTGTCATTACTTTTTAATAATTCGGTTCGTTCAAGCGAAACCCCTTTCCGAACTTATTACTTTAATTTCAGGTCACAATACATTGGAATCATTCGCATGACCTTACATGGATTATCGAAATAGTTACTTACAAAAGTCAAGTTCGCCGTTATCGTACTGTATTGGTAATCTTGGATCAATAAATTATCCACTTTTTGTAAATTGCAAGGGTTGTCTTTTTAAATAAAACAGTAGATAGCTTTTTAGTTTACATCCTTCTCTAGATCGTTATATAATATTGTAAATATATTTCACGTTTATTTAACAGATAATCTACATTCGGTGTTAGTTATTTAATAGATGCAATGCGTAAAATCGTACGTTTAACTAAGAAAAAATTTTAAAATACTATTATTAAGAAAGATTGCACTAAGATATTTTCGACTACAAGAATAAATAAAAGTCAAGTTTCTTTCTCTTGAAGGCAAATTAGATGGTTACTTTCCCTTAATCTCATTTAGCCTTTTGCTCTCTTCCTAAACATGTTACCGTATTGATGCTGTATGAAGGAAATACAAAGTTTTTAGTTTATATTGAAGACAATTCACGAATTCAGAAAATTTGCAGAAAAAACTGGATATAATGACTTAAGGATATGGAATTAATTTTCTATTGTTTTTATGTAGACAAAAAACAATTCGAACATGAAAATATTAATATCGATTGAGTCGGCCGATACTTTCTGGAAATCCATATTGAATAATGTTTGAATAAGTAAAACTCAAATATTTTACAAAAATCTCCAATATATTTTTAGCACAATGTTACTATAACATGTTTCGCTATCACTGTAGCTTCATGAGATACCTGAATATCTGATAATAAACGGATTCCTCGACTGAAGAATTCTATTTCTTTCGAGGTGATTCATCGACCATTTTGTATGCTGTCGTCACATGAGGTAAAGCGCTCTCCAGTTAGTGCCCATTGCATCGACCAGAACAAATGATAGTCTGAAGTCACTAGACATTCATTCAAACAACTTACGTCTGATGAATAGTATTCTCCATTTGCTAAAAAATGAAAGAAAATTGTCCTACATTTCCAGTGCAGTGTACTGTGTATGTACTTATATTTCCAGAGGTAAACAACTGTAGGTTTTCCAAGTACGGAGTTTTTGATAGCATAAATTCCATTTGCACTTTATATTAATCAGTTTATCCCGACCCACTGTACCTTTTTGTGAAAGAGGCTTTTTTCAAAGCTAATAACTGATAATTAAGTTTAAAATTAATGCTAAAGCATATACAACCAAGTACAACCAACTCGTCGACTACTTATTTTAAGAAGAGCGCGTTAATAAAGCACCGTTCATATTACTAATACACCTTCGCATGCGGTCGAACCAATTCTGGAAGCAGTTATTCCATTCGGTTGTTGGTACAGTCGAAATGGCGTTTTTGAAGGCATCGACTGCTCTTTTTGACGACTGCAGCCTTTCATCACGCAGTCCATTCTTAATTTTCGGCAAGGTAAAGAAAGGTACGGTATTCAAAAGTTCAATTGTCTTGCGTGTGCTGTGCACGAACTTGCATTGTCTTGATGGAGGAAGATTCGTCGTTCGGTTTTTCGAAACTTGGTGGTGACGTGTGGCAAACAGATGATTGTTTACCCATCGCCAGTAACAGTTCTTTGATCTTGTAGAGGAATTTTTGCTACATGACTTGCTTTCGAGACAAATATTGTGAACATCTCTTCGGAGACACTTCGAGAACTGGTTACTTTTGTCGACTTTTCTTCACCTTGCAACATCCAAACTGACGACTGGCGTTAATTTTTTGAGTCGTATGAGTAACTCCAAGATTATTCTCTGACAATGTTGTACACCTTTCTAAAGTCTCCAGCGATGAAGCGGTCTAAAGTTTTTTGACACTAATTCACCGGAGTTGCTTTCGCTTTTTCGGTCAACGGTATCCAACGGAAAATTAATTTTCTATACAAAATTCTTCATGCAAAATTTGTTGAATTGAAGTCTTTGAAATAAGTAGTCAAGAACACTAACAATTTTAAAGAATTAACTATGAAGTAAAGGAGTCCCACTATTGATAAGTAAACTCACCAATGTCCAATAACACAAAATTTAAAACGAAGACAAAAATTCAATTTTATTTCTGATCTAACAAACCCAAATAGAACAATGGAATTAAGGCTGATATAAATATTGAACAAAAATAGACACGAGTTGGGAAAAAAATGTGAATCCGTTATAGCAAAAATTTATGCGGGTCTAGTTTACAAATATAAAACGATGAGGTTTGCAACTCTTGATACAAACCAGACGATAAAGGCTTGGAAGTAGGTGTGATAAGAGTATCGAACGGTTTGATAGAATCTGTGTAAATATCAACTTCGCGATTCCTGAGACAATGAGTAACACATAAATTGTGTAATTTTGTACTAAATTTGATAGAATCGTGCTATCAGAAGTAGATATATATTAATGATAAGAAATATAGCGTTGTATAGTTTTAGATGAAACAAATATTCAAAAACTCTGAAGCAAGTACGAGGGTGGATCTCTATGCTGTAGTCCTAATCCCCTTACAGTAAAACTACAGTGACATTATATTTTTTATTTTTCAACATAGTCTCCCTCCACACTAATGCACTTGGTCCATCGGCGCCCCAACATCTCAACAGCCTCCTGAAAAAATTTTTGTCCGACCTCTGCAAACCACCTCTCCACAGCTTGCATCACTTCATAATTACTGGAAAATTTTTCCCCACGTAAGATTTCTTTCAATTTGGGGAACAGACTGTAATCACTAGGGGCGAGATCCGGCGAATACGGCGGGTGCTCCACCAATTCAAAGCCTGCTTGGTGTATAACAGCCATAGCAATACCAGATATGTGGCTAGGAGCATTATCCTGATGGAACAGTACACCGTGCCTTAACTTTCCTCGACGCATATCGCGATTTAGAAATCAATTGTGCGTAGTAGGATACTGTAATACTCTGTCACTTTTGCAAATAGTCAGTCATGATGATTCCTTGAGCATCCCAGAACACAGATAGCAAAACCTTTCGAGCAGACGGCACGACCATAAATTTGCGTGAAGGAGGATAACCATGACGTTTCCACTCTCTACTTTGTACTTTGGTTTTGAGATCATAGTGGTGCACCCATGATTCATCTATGGCCACATACCGACTAAGAAAGTTCTCTTTGTTTGCTTGGTACCTTTCCAAAAGACGATTACAAATCAACACCCGATTTCCTTTTTGATCAATGTTTAACATTCGGAACATCCATCTTGTACCCATCCCTTTCAGATCTAATTCTTTAGTCAGTATATTGTGCACCACATGACAAGATAAGCCAGTATCTTCCACAACGTCCCTGAAGCGTACTTGCCAGTTTTGCAGTACGATATCGTGTACCTTTCTAATGTTTTTGTCTGATGTTACCGTTATGGGAGGACTACCCGCGTATTGGTTTTCACAGGATGTTCTTCCGCATTTAAAATCTCGACAACAGCGTTTGGCTATATCATAAGAAACTGCAGACTCACCAATAGTTGCCACAATGTTTTTATGAATTTGAATTGGCGTCATGCTCTTTTCCTGGAGGTACCTTATTACGGCTCTTTGTTCAACAGGATCCATTTTTATGAACAATTTGGATAGACAATTCAAGAATTAGCCACAGCACAATAACACTTTGAGATATAAATTTGGTATTATGTTGGGATGATCTACAAATGTTAGTTAACTAAATGCCAAAAACATTAATCAAGCAACCAATTAGAAATAGGTGAGGGGTGCGGCATAAGAATTCTCCCTCGTATAAGGAACACAAACGGGATGATAATTGGCTACATCGCTTTTACTTCCTTGTTTGAAACAGGGTTATCATACTTAATTTCCAGAAGTCGGAAAACATAGAAATGTCAGGACTCAAGTTAAAAATGGAAACCATTAAATTTGGTCTGGATCTATCAAAATATACGATTCTGCATTGGTAACGATATCCACAAACATACAGCTGCTTACGAGTAACAATTATTGACGAAATAATGTCACACATTATAGCTCGCACAAATTTGAGACTCATATTGGATTCCAAAAAATTGCTAGCATTGCCTTAAATGTAAAATATCATAGGCTAAATTTGAGGTTCATATGAAACGGCAGTCATACAAGAACGCAAAAAGAGCATAACGAATAAATAATGTTTTATCAATTCATACCAAACGAAAGCAGAAACGAGTTGATAAGAAACTATGCGCGAAGTGCGAAGAACTTTATAATATGTAAGTGAAGCTTGTTTATTACTGCTACTTTTTCTTTCTCAATCCGAAGAGCTCGTCTCGAAGAATTCGTTTTCTGACTTGCGTTACTTCTAAAGGCGCCAATATATCTCTCCGCGCAGAGTTTGAAAGTAGGCCCCCGAGAGTAGCAAACTTTTCCCCTACGTAATTTCCGCGATCTTACGGAACGACCTGACAAACACGCAAATTAATTCCAGTTTCCACTTACACGAGATTATAAGATACCTTCGTATCCCATTAAAATAATCGCGTGTAATGGAGGCAGTGATTAGAACAATAGACGGCTGTTTTTTAAGCATAGAATTGTTTGAAACTGACATTACAAAAATCTTATAGAATAGAAGTTGGTCACGAAAGGAAACGTCATACTGGAAATCGTTTGTGTTCAGGTTTTAAATGTGCTTTATTTGCCACTTTATAGTTAACTTGATAGAAACCAATAACAATATTAATAACTCGGTTCAACTCGAATTACAATGCTGTCTCTGCTAGTTTTGTAATTCCTGCAGGGTTTCGCATTTTATTGCAATTGTAATTTCAACACTAAAATTTTAATGTTTAGTATTACCCTATTATAGCAGAGAACATGTATACAACTTACAACAGGAGGATACGCCATGTGAATTCAGTTTGATAACAGATTTCATGTAGTGGGATAATACCCTTAATATGTTGAGGTATTAACGCGCATTATCCAGATAATTTTGAACGTATTATATCCTATAAAGTTACATCGGTTCTCTAGTAAGTAGATAATTCAATGCTAGTATCCTTAATTCAATTATGAGAAGACTTGGATTTGATCCTGTGGTGATGTTCATATATTTCATCACTTTTTAATATCCCCTTTTTGTATCATGCATTAAAGTGAAACATATGTGTAAATATAGAAATTAAAACAAAAGAAAAAGTTTCATGAAAACCAGCAGTTTTAAAAGTGAAATAATGAGATATTTTCATTACAGCTTTAACATACAATATAAGAAACAAATGGTGAAACGATTGTTATATATGTAAAGTTCACAATAAAAAAAGTTTATAAGTGAGTTTTGTTGTATTATGTCCAATTGTGGATATGATTTTCGTCAAGGAAACGATGAATTAAAAAAATAAATTAAAAAATTAAAGCATGACTATTTCGCATGCGACCCCTCTTTTTTCAAAAATTTAGTTGATTTAGCATTTACTTGCCGAGAATCTCTATCCCTAACGATATGTGGTAAAACGCAGTTCACCTCTAATTTTTAGTTATCAAACAAACTTATGTAACAATATTTGATAGAGATTCGATAACTTTAGAAGGGGTGTTTCCCCCACTTCAAAGCGAGTTTTGGACAGAAAAAAGGCGTCCTCTACATTTCCG
Source organism: Trypoxylus dichotomus (assembly GCA_023509865.1). Taxonomy (NCBI): domain Eukaryota; kingdom Metazoa; phylum Arthropoda; class Insecta; order Coleoptera; family Scarabaeidae; genus Trypoxylus; species Trypoxylus dichotomus. Next base: position 43,094,643 of record CM042078.1, read on the forward strand.
GAAAGTTTTATTAAAATCGGGATTTGAGGTGCAGGAATCTTTCCTTATAGTAATCTACTCCTAATAATTGCAGCTAACTGTTGTTACAATGTGCAGTGATGGGTGAAACTTTATTAACTGCAATAAGAATAGTTATTTTTTGGCGTGGAAGCAGTCCAATAGGGTTTATAAGCTAGTTTATTGTATCATACACTGCATGTGCCTTAACGTGTAAGAATAAGGTGCGAAGTGTCCCTTGTAACTTTACGGACGCAGGCTTTGAGTGCACGACAGCTGGGTTGCCAATTCAGATAGCGGTCCATTTACCATTAAGCCACTGAGCCCTTTAATTCCGAAAATGGCAAAAGGAATTTTGAAATAGTTGTATTCATTGACGACGTAAACGAATTAAGTATAGCTGGTATGCTGCATGTTACATTTAGTATGGATCCATGTTAAGATCAACATCTAAGATGTCAATTGTAAGAGTTTTAGACTCACATCCAAAGTGTATCTACATGATTCTCATCTTAGATTTCTACCCATCAGAAGCCGCACATCTTTTTTCCAACGCTATATTCTTTCAATGCAAACATACGATCGGTTAAGAATATTCCCAAAAACTAGTTATAATAGTAATAATAATAATAAATAATGATAAATTATAATTCATCATCTGTTCAACTTAATGCTGTTCTTATTGCATATATAATCTTTAAATTATACTGAAGGTCAGCTTCGCACAATTCTGGTACAAAATTCTATGTGCTTATTGTAATCAGGGTGTATATGAACGAAACCTATGCTAAGTAATCGGATATGAATACGTTGTGCCATGGCCTACTTTCGTTGAAATTTGCTTGATTGAAATCGATGGATTTTGCATTATACTTGCCAATGAATTTACCTCTATATGTTGATCAATGCCTCTTTGAATTTTATTTAGATTACAGAGAGAACCACATTCTTCTAAATTATCATACAGTCTTTTAAAGGTAGTTAGAGAAGGCTGGCGGGGATCTAAATACCGGTTGACATGGTGTTGTGCAGCTTGTACAACATTTTTGGCACAAAAACAAAACCTCAATCCATATTACTTAGACACTAAGGTTATATGCACTTGCCAATAATTGTCGTCTGAATCTATCAATTATTTGCGTAGTTTACTCCGTAAACAGTTCGGAAAATAAAAGGATAAATTGGTCACAATTTAATTATTTGCAGAAATAGCCATGTCAAGTGATAAAATTACGATTTTTCTGCCTCTTACAACGTTTTTTACATTTCTGAAAAATTTCAATCAAGGTAGGAGGATTTGAACCCACGACCTCTCGGTAACCAATGGAACGTGCTGACCACCACATCACGAGGCTGAATGTGGATTCAAATCACTTTTAATGGTGTTACAATGTTTGTAGATATATCGCAATATCTTAGCAGATACAATATTATTAAAGGCGAGTTTTTATTAATATTAATACTAATTTAACTATATGAAGTGTTGTATCGCTGGAATTATTGAAGAACACCTTTCTTATGAAGTTATAGCAGATTATGGTTTCCGTTAAAAAATCAAATTTTATCTCAAAATTATAACATAAATAAAAAGTTCAGTTGGACTTATCGCCCATAATTGCTTGTAACTTCCATTATTTTTGTTTTTCAAAATATCCAGTTAGCTGTGCACTTTTTCCAAAAAAATTAAAGGCTCATTCAATTGCGTTCGTAAACTTCAATTCCTTCCGCATTTAATTGTCTGTAAATCTCCGCTGGTTTCTGAGATGTTCGCACTAAATATAGAAAATAGTTGACCCGGTATAACAACCAAAGTAGCACAATGATCCCAGTAGTAGTGCTATCATCAGTAGCAATAGTGGTGGTAATCACTTTGTACGCCGTTAATGGTCATCAATTATACATTCACGCAACGCAAATTAGATACGTGTAGAGGCATAAATACGACTTTAACAATTAATTTGCTGCATATATTACCTGTCCTGACATCTAGGAAATTAATAAGGAATCTAGGACAGCCAATTTAACACGCTTGTATAAATTAACTAGTGCGGTATACGTATTCTACGGGGATATAGAGCTAGGTACATGAGCGAAGTTGCTAATAATGTTGTTTTAAGTTTCAATAAACAGAACCAAAAAATATTAACTTGATGACTACACCACACTGTCAGTAATTATTTTATTTGTATGGTTAAACCTTCCGTTAAACATCAGGAAACAAAATATGTTACACATTAAAGCAAAGTTTAAATTTCTTCCATAACAACTTTGTTACTGTACGGTAACTATAAAAAAACCAATAGTAATACACACGTTAGGTAAATATTGTATATAAAGTGGGCGAAAAGAAAGGAATAATTAGAATTTTACAGCTCAAGTAATTCTGTTATAGACGAGTATTGTTATTTTGGTAGATTACAAACCCTTCCTTTTGTCAATATCTTCTAACTGTTGTTAAATAGCCATGTCGCAATGTTTCTGAAATCTAATTGTGCCAGATTTAAAGCCAGCCCCTTCTACGACTCCCCGCAAGCTTGCTTCAAAAAATTGGATGTTGTTATTATCAGCGTACATTTTCACGCTACATTTGGTACATAGCAAATATTTATTTTCGGATGGTATTAGCATCATAGGCATTAACTTTTCTCAATACTCCTTTGTCATCTCCTTCTTTGAGGTAGCACGATATTTTTGATTATTTTTATTATAACTTTCCAATATATACTTTCGTTAGTTAGCAAGTTCATTTAATGTTTTATGATTGCCTATCGTTATTTTCTTGCATTGTTGCATGTTGTAAGCAATACAAATAATTTTGTGGAAATCTGCTCATGAATGTTGCGAGGTGCAAATGCAGACACATGCATTAGGAAATCTCCACCTGCTGAACAAGAATTAAATTCAACGTATCCTGCAATGTAAAGCATGAAGTAAATCACTGGTTCGAAATGTGTGTATCGCAGCAACTATTAAAAATAAATGACAAGTTCACTGAGGAATTTATATATGTACCTATTCCTGGTATTTCTTAGTTCAATTTATTAGTTATACTGAAACTTAATTAGAGTAATTGTTTATACTTCAATTAAGTTCATACTAGCACAATAAACGGCAATTATATTTTATACACGAATTAAATTCATTTTGATATGGAATCTCTTAAATTTTGTCATTACAAATCTGATAGTTTTATTTACATAAAACATAATCGACTAAAGTATACCTTTTACACTAGAGATCTGAATAAAGCTTTTTATATCTTCACATTTTGAAAACACGTTAGGAGTTGTGCGTTCGAATTCTGCCTGTGTAGATGTAGGGGCAGCATATTTTAAGATGAGTCTTACAATGAGGCTTGAAGTAACAAATCCATGAAACAGCTCACACACACTAATCTACACACTAAAGATCCTTTGATTATGACAGGACCGCTCACATCACATGCAAAAGCGATATATATTTCACAGGAATATGAAAACGATCGTAGATATGAGGATGAGCTTAGTAAAAAAAAATACAGTAAATAGATGTTTGTTGTTTCCCAGTTGTCATTTTCTGGAATGCCGTTACCAAGCATTCCGACTGGCGATTACAACATTCTGAACTGACAGATCTAAATCACGTACAGAAGTTCTCTTGCATTTGTATAGGATATCGTGTTGCAGTTCAATCTAACACTTACGTATATCTGATACCTCAAGCATCGTTCTTGGAGAAGCACGTTATAATTTGCAAATAAATGGTCTAGTGAAATCTGATCACCGTTAATTGTATCGCCTTTTAATTAAGGGTAGAGAGGCTACTGACAGAGGTAACCAGCGGTAGAGTTCTGTGTTACCTGCGAACACGTTCAAAATGCAGTACATATACAGGGTTGATACAAAGTCGCACAAACAAAACAATTTTTTTGCCTGACAAGTATTTCTCTTAGATATTTCGTATGGATATATATGTACATATATACTTCCGGCTTGATAGGAAATGCTTCCTACATATTTTTTTAAATAGGGCACCCATTGTATTACATTTTCGGATCTACAATTACCTAATAATGTAAGACTAAGGTATCTATGAGAACACCGGCATTTTACTGAACTTTATCAGATTGTTATCACAAGTTATTGATGTCACTATCTTCTGGTTTTAGTGATTAATTAGCACGCCAGTAAAACTTACAATATCGGAGCGAATAGATGGCTTGAAGATGCGAACAATTCAAGAATATGAAGCAGACGGAAACACATTTATTTTCCTTACGTTTAAAAAGCTACACTGTTCCAAGCTATACTGTTCAAGATCACAAAAGACGAAGAACAGAATAATACCCACAAAAAAAGCACTGTTCGCAATTATATACTCTCCTTTTTAATTTTTGTACGAGGTAGTAGTTATTGCATTTAAGTTTCAACTAACAGCGTATTACACTCGCAGTAAAGAATATAGAATAAACATTCGAAAGTAGCAAACAAAGAATTAAATATTACGCTTGTTAAGCAAGAACTACTCGTTGTAAATAATGAATAATTTAGTCCGAAGTAAGACAAAGGCGATTGTGAAGTGTCGAATCATAGCAAAACAAATAGAAAAGAACCTTTCTTCCACTTCATTTATTTATAAAGCTGCTTTGAAAGAAATAATGACTATCTTAACCGCAAATTCTAATTATATTTCGTAACGTCATGTTTATTGTTACGTAAATTATTTGCGAAGTTTATGCATCTAATTGTGCATGTTGCGGTGTTCTACCTTACGGCTTACTAAAATAAATGACGGGGTTATGTGCTATAAAATGTAGCCATGTGTTACAGTTGGTAATTAATTATATAAGTATTCAGTTGTGCAAACGTAACACGAGTCTGAACTATTATACTCTATTTGGCAACAGATGTATGCACTAGTACACCACTAAGCTAATTTACAGTGAGTATCCGACTGTAGTTTTCTTTTAATTAGTAATAGTAATAGTACATCCTAATTGTTGTATATGGATAATGCTTTCTATCTAGATGATTTTATAAATTATTGCGTTTCGAATTTATGGTACAAATCTCTTAATTTTCACTTAGCTAAGGCGTCTGGACATACTTAAGCTTAATTTATACGACCTTGAATTTATCCTGTATTTGCTGAAAATATCTTAGGTACTGTAGTACTAAATAAAGCAACATTCTTCTTAATGAAGAGATTTCAAAAACATACAATACTTCGTGCCTAAGGTGAGTTTGCCAACTACGTATAAGTACATATTTCATTTTATTAACAAAATAGTATTCTGGTAGTAAAACTTCTTTTAGGGGATATTCAATAATTGAATTCATTAATATAGTTTAATTAAAATCTTTAATTTTATTTTCTCATATATTTCATTAACAGTTCGGTGGTCTAGAGATGCAAAATTAAAACTTTACCATACTTGTTCCCTAAACACCTGCATAGAGTTGACTGTCTAGGATAGACAGCCTACTTTGCCCTTATTGGAAAGGCTAACCATATTCGTCGCAAATGTTCTAAATTTAAACACTTCCGCGACAATTTTTTTCGCGAGCAATAATGTCTTGTAAGTATTCCTCTTTATAGCTATCTTTTAGATTGGCAAAAGGAATGTGAGCAACATTACCATGAATTATTGGCTGGTAATCAACTGTCGTTTGCGAATCGCTATTTTCATATTTAGATTGGGTTCATTTCTCACTGCTGTTGGTAGTCTTATGTGAGAATTCGCGGAACCCATCTTACTGCCAAGCACAAATTCAAGGACATAGCTTGGTGTACGATAAGTAGTCGTGGCGAAGTGGAGCAAGTTACAGTGTAGTGCGGAGAACAAGTGGAAGGACCGTGCGGCCGTATCAAGGCGAGTGTTCAGTAACGTTTACGTACTCATATTATTTAAGATCGTGACCTTCATGAGTACGCGTAGGCGATGCGGCCGCAGAAATGTTTACACAAAAAATAATGATAAAAAATATATTATATAACGTGATGACACACTTAACGTCTTACGAAGTTTCCACAAAATCACAAACTGGGTGGCATCTATTAAATATTAGAATCGTTGAATATGTATCCACACTTGTTTCAGTCAAATGAGTATGTTATGCGGAATAAATATTTTTTAATGATAATCCTTGTGACAACTTTATGGATCTTTCTACGAACCTTTACAAACCTATCCTAGTATGAGAGTATATGAATCCTTGTCAATAACATTTTCAAATTTTTGTATTACACCTTCATTTTTATTGCCTCTTGATAGCTTTGGCCTGTCTCGGATCGAATTGTAAAATTACCTTCTTTACATCATCAAAATGTTCGCAGTTGTAAAACGCACCATTTAACTATGTTCCGCAACGCGTAGTAATCGGCTGTGGTGGTTCAGGCACTTTGGAACACAGTTCATGAAACCTTTTTGTACGTTTTGGAGACTCCGTATGAGCTACTAAAACATTTAGAGATCAATTACGCGACAAGGTTTAAAGCATGGGTTTTACATGTTATGTATAACAGGTTGCCATTCTCTTCTTTAAGACATCGGCCTAAGGAAAATATGTTAGCGGCACCGTCACAAACATTAAAAGTTGGGCTGTTGAAACTTGAAATTTGTTCAATGCCCTCAACATCACTTTTAAAATTTCAATGCTAGTACATTCTGTAACTCTGTTGGAAGCAAGTAAGGTAGGGGATGATGGTGCAAGATCTTCCATTGTACTTAGCATCACATTCATCTCAGAATGTTTTTGCCGATCGGCTGTTTCGTCCACGCAAAACCACAATTTTTTATCTTTCAATTCTGCTTTAATTCTTCTTTCAATATAGCCACGAACAGATGTCGTGCAGTTTTTTAACGATTGGTAATGTATAATCCGAATATTTACGCCAGAAGGAGACAAATGCTTGTTGGTCTAGTAAAGTGAACGGTAAATAATATAGAATAAAACAAACACCTATTTTAAATATTAATTGTTCGCTGTATCGTTTGCCACGGATTTGCAGAATTTACACTTATACCTGCTGATACACGTCAAATAGTTTTGGCACTTTATGCATTTAGTTCTATCGCCTTCGTATTCTAAATGCGGCATACTCACTATTACGTTTTCTAGTTTATTCGAACTACGAAAACGAAACGTACTTAAATGCGATATTTTCTTAGTATCTGTGTACCGACAAGCTCTCACAACGACCAGTCGAATAATACCGAACAAGCGTGCTTTGATACGGGTACTAGATTCTCTATGCCGCGCACTTCATCCCTCCACGTTATTTTCCGCACGGAAGCTTGCCCATCTTTGCCGAGACTAATAATAATCAGCTGGTTTTGTACATAATAACCTAAAATTAAACTGCCTTGACATTCGTTTCAACAACACAGAATCTTGGTCTAACATTTACGCATACATCTGTATAAGGAAGTTATTAAAAACACCATACACAAACGAAATAGAATTTTCTTCATTTTTTAGTACGCCACAAAGCTCTGCGAGAGAAAGAAAATTAATTTATAAGCTCACATTACGTCGGTATATATGTATAATATATAATCTGTTCTTTCAAGCCCTTTCTATAAACCCATAATAAAAACAGATGACCAATTAGCGGTATCAAAAAGTAGTATTTGGTTTGTAAACGAGCACGAATTTTATCTTTTCTCTAGGTTCACGTGGAATTATGAGAGAAATTTAATTCAAATGAAAGTTTGTAAAATAATATGTTGCGGCTGTTTTTATGCTTTTTAATAAAGGATTCATTAGTTTAATTAAGACCTATGTGAAAACGTCATAGTGAATAATAACTGATACGCTTAATTTGCTCTTTCGTGTATTAGGTATTTTCTCAAAGTTATCAACAGAAAGTACGAAACATTTGCGTGTATTATATATATTTTTCACTGTTAAAAGCACTTCGTACTAAACTTTTAGGAGTTTAGAAATTACTCTTTAAATTTATTTTACCAAAAATGGGGGTTATATTTTGGAAAACCTTAATAATAAATGGACCTGATATGCTCGCACTGGTAGGTGATTTTAATTTAGTCTACGCTCAGCCATTGATATGTCATTGATTTAGGCTACTTCGAAAGTTGGTTTTCGGGATAATACCTACAATTCGCCTAGTTGGAAAGATTCGTTAGATATTTAAACTTACACATTGGCAATCCACACAATAAACGGAGTTTACGTAGCTACACCGGGGCAACTAATTAGCGATTTGAATTTAATGTAGGTTTAACCACGTACATTTCAAGAATCATTTATACAGATTACACTACGAAAACTTCGTTCAGCGAGCTATACGTACACAACTTAAATTACTTTAAAACACTTGAGCTTAAATGAACTAAGGGCAAATGATTTTTTTGCCGTCTATTCAGTTGCTGGAGACGTCTGAAAAGAATTTAACTTAATTAAAAGAAAATATTTGTATTTGCGTACATAAGTCTAAGCCAAAACGGCAGACAAAATGGTGTTTGTTAAAAGTAAAATATTTTACTGAAATATAAACGAAATTCCCAATTATATCTAGATCGCAACACAAAGTAGTTCGATTAAAGAAGAAATATATGTATCCTTGTAATTCTACAAGGAATGAAGATATCTCGAGATAAACAACTTAAACTTTTGTGTTAAGAGCTAAGATTATTATTTGAATTTAATCCAATTTTTCTGTAATAACTCCAATTCTCGGTACACAATATCGTCACTAGGAGATATTAACATTTAAAGTATTACACAACTTTGCTGAAAATGTGTATCTTAAAGCAATCCTCATAATAGTAATGAAAATTATTACCCAACAGATTAGCAGTAATCCAATAGAAGACTAATTATAGTACTTTAACCACATGCATGTGAGCTTATGCGTTTAGTTACGTACGTGCAAATAGATATATGTATGTATGTTTATAAGTTACAACGCATACTTGTTATGCATATTTCGTGACTACTGTTCAAGATTTATAGCATGTGAAGAGGTCCTCCTATTTATTGTTGTCCGTCTGTGATAATGTATAGATTGGAGCCCACTTCATACCAGGTGCTCTTGCAAAGGGAAGCATGAATGTTAAATTGTATCTGGAGTTAATGTGTAAGATTAAAAGGAACATGTATTCAAGAATAATCAATTGTAGTTGTCATCACTTTCTGCAAAAACTTTGTACATATTGTTTCCCTTTATTTACTCATTGATGCTATTTCATAACGTAATAAAGAAATAAATTTTAGAAGTTTGCGATGAGTTTGTTCTGGAGCTAGTATATCAGAAATATATGTCAAAGACCAGAGACGTCTCATTCTTCTGAATCTATTAGAAAAAAATAAGTTTTAGTTCTATTTCCACTGCGATGGTCATAATATTCAATTTTGATGTTATATAGCAGGACGTTGGTAAGGTCTAAAATCGAAAATGTTGTAAAAGGCTTAGAGTGCATTGTTTACAACTTACTAATACAACAAAAGAATCCAATCATAATTCAAGGAATGATTATATAAACATAGATCATTTGCTTCATTGAAATTATACCTAAAGTTATTAGCAGATGGAAACTAAAGCTATTTACAATTAAAGGCTGCAAAATATGATTTTGTATTGCGTTTATTAATACATTCAACAGCAATAATTTCAACAACATAATATAATTTTTGTATTCACTGTGTATATTCCTATTTATTGACTAAGACTCCTTTTTGAAGCGTGGAGTTGAAGCATCTTTTCTGTCGTACTTTCAACGTCAGTAGGGTTGTGATATTTCAAAAGTTGGTAAAATATCTTTTTGTTTCTGTGATTATCTTTTAAGTATTAGCAAATTCATTTCCTTCTGAGGTTGTTAGTGCTCGTTTGTGTATTACATTATACGGCTGACGTTCCAATATCGTAATTTAAGACCAATTTATAAATTTATTGAAAACCCGGATTACAGTAGAATCTTGATCAAATTTATGGCTGTTTAAAATGATTATATGTACGAAAACATAACAGATGCAGTAGTAGAGATTTCACCAAGTAGAGGTTTAAAAACGTTACCCATAATTTTGGCATCTTCTTTCCTCAACCTCGCCAGTTATACCGCCGTTTTAGTTTTAGTGCGATCGGCGCCTGTGAATTTCACTATTCACATATTAGTTCTAATTTATTCTAAATTCAAAATATTAATACTATCCTTATTTCACATTTTTATTGTAAGACGGTTAAGGGTGAAAGTTCTTTATTATTGATCCTTTTTTACATGAACTATGAAATGATTAATTCCGCTACCGATCTTCTCGAATGGCTAAATTTTCAATTTTATTTCTTTGTATTCAATAGAGTTAATACAAGGTGTCGCAAAAGTCGTTTTCGGGGAATATAATGAAATAATGGCCTGGTTTAGCGAATAAATGTTTATTTTGTATTAAGGTACAGGCTTTGGGAATATATTTTTTAAAAAATATGTCTTTTGAATGTGTTCCGTTATCTTACTGGCACTCTTTTAAACGTGAAGCAATATTCTCCAAAACTGTTCGGTAGATATTCCCCGTGAAAGCCACCATTTCTTTTTGAAAATTCTCTTCTAATTCATACAAAGAGTAAGGAATGTTGCTGCAAAGCTTAGATTTAAGTCAGCCCATAGGAAAAAATCCACTAGTGTCAAGTCGGGAATATGACTTGTGAGATGCTGCTCTATCTTGTTGAAATCAAGTACTTCGAGTAGAACCATTAATATCTTTCAAGGTTGGCGCAAAAAAGCTGTCATTCATCTCCACATGTCACTCGGAATTTACACTTACTGTACTAGCTGATAATTTTTTGCACCGACATTGAAGCCCAAATAGCAACTTGTGGCGAGTGAAGAGAAAAGTTTTCGAAAAATTCGCGCACACAGCACGCACGCACCATTTTTGTAAAATAGTAATTATATTCCCAAGGACGAGGCTAGCGATTGTGTTCGCACAGTGAGCAAAACAAATTGAAGAAAACTTTTGGGACATCCAGTTTATTACAACAGATTATTACTATTTCTTCTTTTTTGCAATATTGTCTTTTGTTTTAATAACGGCAGTTAATTTTTGCTTTACTTAGGATTTGCTCGTATATTACTATCTTAGTTTGAGTGTGTTGTTGAGGTAGACTCTACATCAACAAAGCCTGCATCAACAACACAATCTAACTAAAGAAGTAAGTAATTACATTCATTATTGTTAATAGTAATAGTAACAGTAACCGAGCCGTATCTCCGAAATCACCTGTTTCTGCAGCCTTAGTTCCAACTAACGGAATCAGTACTTGTCAACTGATAAGTATAAAGTATACGCTTAAATCGATACAGAAACGGATGTAATATTATGCTATCGGGTTTACAGATGTGCTGACTATTGCTTCCCAAAGAATGGTTTCGAAATAAATTGGCAATGTCACAAGCAACAAAAAGCAAACAGCAGGGCCGCATACATCTAATAGTTTCAATACAAAGATGCAAACATGTTTCATTGTAAAAGATACAGCATTATTAATAATAATAATAACTCCCGCTTATTTCATATATGTAGAAAAAAAACATGAAACACGTCAAAAAACATGCATAATTTACATAATACATCATATTATTTCTTCTCGAAAAAAGTCTCGTATGTCGTACAAACATTTTTGAACTAAGAATGTCTTGAGGTTATTTTTGAAGCACTAAATGTTCACTTTTATAGTCTTGAAGAATACAATTATACACTCTTAAAATTTGGGTAACCGCACTTCTGTGTACTATCATGAAATTTGTTTGAGGAATCCACAAAGTTCCCTTCAAACACTCGCAGGTGTTGTATCCATGTCGTAAAACTTTACCAAATTATTATAGTGCTTCTGGGCAAAATATGCGGATTCGTATATATACATACATCTTAAACTTTTTAAAAACCTTCATACTCGTTTCTCTTCTCCTCAGGTGAAAGATGCTTCTTAAACAGGATTTCTGAAGAGTGAAAATACTTCTGAAGAGATCAGCCTTGCAGCGTATACCATTCCCGTAATCTTTTTGGTAAGTACATTGATGTTTTCTTTCCAGTTTTGCATGATGTTACATGTGGTGCAGATGTGATTTGTGCATTCTCATATGTCTTTTTTTCAGTTTCTCTGAGACCAGATTTCATTGTGTTTGTTTTTTGTATGTTCAATTTGAGGTAGTTGGCACCAAACCACTCTTTTATTGAAGACATTAGTCACCCCTTTCTCGATGTTTGTGCTGTATGTTACAACTATCAGGGTGTCATCTGCAAACATAATGACACTGTGCTGCGTTAGCTTTGGTAAATTATAACATATGTGTATAACAGAAAAAAGAATGGCCCTAGAATGGAACCCTGTGGTATTCCTCTCTCTGATTTTAACCACGTTAATTGAATGAAGTCACCATTGTTGGCAGTCCTCACAGCTTGCAAGCTATCTGTTAGGTGTGGTTTCAAGAGGTCATGTATCTTGTCTCTGAATCCTATGAACGAGAGTTTGGTGAGTAGTGAATGGTTTACGCAGTCAAATGCTTGGAAAAGATCTAAGAAAACACTTACTGCATTTTATTTTCGAGAAAGTGTTTCAGTTACTTTGCATAGTATATACGCATTTTGCCGTTCTGTTAGTATATTACTGGCCCCCTAAATTGTACTAATCTTATTAGAATTACTTTCTCTACTACTTTTGCTACAATAGATGTTAATGTAATTGGTCTGCAATTTTCTATATAGTTTTTTTAGCCTAGTAAGTGCGAAACATTCTGTATAAGTAATCGAGAATAATCTTATAAGACATACCTCGCAATCCCGCTTAAAATTCATTCAACATTTCTTCTTTTTATACTTCTAAATGGTGTAAGAAATATTGAATTATACCAGGCAATTAGCGCACCTTGTATATGGTAGTATTTAAATTAGAGAAAATTTCTCTACAGTATGTTACAATGGCCAATATGAAATACATTAGTTTATTACAAAAGTAAGCAGTAAATATTCGTGACAATACAAGCAATAAACGAATGAATCTGTCTATTCTACTTGAACTGTAAGCAATTAGATTAGGACTTACCTGTCCTGTTACGATAGATTCATAAAATAAGTTCACGTTAAAACTCCATTAAATTTCATCCCTCTAATGCGGTAAAGAATCGGTGTTAGGTTGCGACTAGTACTAATGAACGATTTTGACACGGGATAAATTAATTTTGAAAATAGAACCGGTTAATTAAGTCAAGACCATTTACCAAAAGCAGTAATCTGTCACCTCGAGCAATTTGTGATGGAGCTGCGAAATTTGCGCCTTTACATACTCGAGCGTCTTAGCGACGTTCAATCTTGTCACTTCGATCGCCCGTATTTACACCGGAGATTCCTTCGTACCTATCAATTCTAATGTGACTCCCCCGGATTATATAACATTACTGGGAGATATCTCTACGTGCGTAATACGTACAATATATACCCTTAGGTTTCCTATGTACATACTCAAATATACCGGTGGTAATTTTCGTGTGTCAACAAACGGTGGTAAATTACGTTAAGGACACTTCTTTCCTTGAATGCAAGGATACATATATGTAGCAGCTAAGGGAATCAAACGTCTATGTATACGTATATATTAATTGAGATGTAAAATAGGATAGTATTAAATAAGTAAACGGTGAAGGTATTCCCATGGGAAAGCGGAAACTGCACAGGCAGAAGTTAGGGAAATTGACTATAAATTTTGTAGACGGGATATATTATTAATATACCTATGTCAGTGTGATCAATATTGCTAACACACATCTTTCGTCCTTACAAAATTCTTCCCTTTTGCATGGAAAAAATTTATAAATATTAGTAATGGCATATGTACTAAATAAATATTGAAAGAACAATTTCGAAATGCAAAATACATACCTACATTATCTAAACTGGTATGTCACTTACAAGCGCGTTAGATTAATACGTACTTTTTTGTATTTCCATTTCTAATGCTGTATTCACTTGTTTTTCGGTTTGAGCACTTCTGAGTGAATTATGTGGACGGGAGGATGCTTGGATAATAAATCGTTCCAGAAAATTTATCGTATGATGTACAAAAACGGAAGAATAATTATAATATACAGTGGTGGACAAAATAATAGCCGAATGCAATAGAAAACCGCAAAATTATATTTAAATTATAATATTTTTCGATAATTAGTTTACTATATTTCATTGTAAGAAAAATGTGATATTTGAAACGCTAAAGCTATTTGTTTATTAAAACGAATGTAAAAGTATAAAGGAAATCGCCAGTTTTTAAATGAAAAATTGAACAATAATTGAGCTACAGTGTAGTACTATAGAAGATAATAAACTAATATTTGAAGCTACGTCTAATCAGTAGTACTTCATTGCGCGCCGTCATAGCTTCATATCTACTCGAAGCTTATTCCATTAAACCTTGACAAAGCTTATAGTAAAGTCCAGTTTGCTTGGAGTGATCTTTATAGTTTGGTTTATTTGTAAGTTTTCTCCGTGTTATTAAATCCTTAACACTTTCAGAGATTCTCGTTCGAATATTTTGTCCTATAACTATACTCCATTCACGTTAAGATTGTAGACTTAGAATAGATAGACGTTAAAATACGGGCTTGCCATTGGCTAATGGGCGAGGCATGTTCACACTGGAGAAATTCATGCAATTTCTTTATATGAAATTTCTGTCAGTTGTCAAATTTACTTACGATTTTGTTGCGGTTGTTTCCTGTAGCTTTTCATTGTATTTTATATTTATAAACAGAGTTGTGGCAAAACTAATTCTTTTCAGCGCTCTTTTATCTCATCATTTAATAATTCAAGGTATTACACAATTAATTATACAAACAAAATTATTTTTGCTCTACTATTACAAAATTACAGCTTTGATTTGGTATGTCTGAGGAAGCAGTAGTACATCTGAAAAACCCTCAAGGGAAGCATATTGGCAGTAGGCAGAGGCTAATGGCTTACAATTTATATGTGCTACTGAAGCAAGAAAATTGCAAGTCAACGTCTGTTAAGTTGACTGCAACACGACTTGGTTTAAGTGAGAGAATAGTATGAGAACAATGCCAAAGAGATTAATACAAGAGGAATTTCCAGCTCGCCCCCTAAGAAACGCTTCATGAAACAATATACGATCACTTAGACGAAGCTCAAAAATCTATAATTAGGCAATTCATTCTTTTTAAGAAATGGATTGCCTACATGTACAAAATTATTAAATGTAATTATAATACAGTTTGACCTTCGATTTAAACCAACTTATTAATCCTCTGCAGGTAATTACTGCTGACAATTTGCCCTAGTTGAAACCCACAACATTATGGAAAATTTTAAAAAAGTTAGGATTTAAGTGGTTAAAAAAAAATCGAAACAGTGTGCTAATAGAACAAGACATTGTGGTATGGTGACGTCGGTATTTAACCAGCACTAGAAAATTAAATAAATTTAAATTATTTGTTCACCTTTTTCACTCTACCCTTTGATTCATAAATCAAGTTCATATGTTTATTTCATTTGTTATTTTGTAAATAAAATGCTTTTTTATTAAATTTATTGCAGATATGAAAAGAACTATATAAATTTGTAATATGTGCAGTTGAGATTTTTATAATTAATTAATATATTTGATATTTTATTGTAGTCATTAATATGCATGCAATTATTTATTGACTGTACTGTTGTAGAAAATGTACATTGGTTTTACTGCAGTTGGGGTACAGTAGACAAATATACTTGCACTGCTGTTTTCTTTTTCACCGAACAGCTCACCTAACTTCACCATTGACAATAAGCAAATTCTACGCAAGATTTAAGGATCTTGTGTCTTGGCATATATTTTGAAGCCATTCTATGGACTTAGATACAGTCTCGTTGAGCCCATTATGTATTGTTCATAATCAGCAACACTCTTCTTTGTTTGGCTTTATCTTGTATATATTGAATTGCTTAGTTTCAATCATATCATTGAGACTTTCTTTTTTAAAATTGATGGAGATTACCAACGAAGAGGTTTACTTCATGACAAATTACTTGGTATAGCAGTATGTATATAACCATTCATGTTGAAGTTATATTTTCGATTCAAGTTTATCCATGGCAATATTGTTATTTTAAAGCTTGTCATATGACATTTATATTCTCTTCGATTAATCCCAAATGCAATCACATTTACTTTTTAACATAATTAAATAAGATCCAACTATTTCGGTAAATGAAACAACCGGAGGATACATTTCTTTATTGTTGCGGTATTATTTTGCCAGGTCATATAACCATAATGTATGCACATAAGATATGAAAAACTTTACTATTTATTATACAAGATTTTAATAACCAAACTTTGATATCTATGATGGTGCCAGTTGACAGTTTTATCGCTTAAATTTCTCCACTGTAATACAGCCGCTACCTACTGCATTCTTAACATGAATAAAGTATAGTACTCAATCTCACCTTAATCTTCCGGCAGGCACGCCAAAAGCTCACACGAGTGAGTTTGCGTCATAGTCTTTATCGTATTTAATTTCCTATGATATTTCGCATATGCAATTCTAATTTTATCTTTTACTAATTTACTCAAACGTTTAAATTTAATATGGCAAATCTCCTTTCCATTTTTGCTTCACCTACCAAGCCGGATATCTTGAAGAAGGATGTTTGGACAAACGAACAGATCGACGAATAACAATGACGGTTATGATGGCTATTCAGTTTCTGATACCCTGGTTTTATGCGTATGCCTGTTAGTTCAAGATTTTATAGTTTTTTAATATAACACATTATACACAATAGATTATACTTAACATTTAGACACTAATATTGCTACAAAATGTATAAATATTTGCAATATATTTGAAAATTGCTAAACAGTTGATTGTATTAAAGCAGCAGATTAAATTACTTTATTTTCTTTAGTGCAGTATAATGAAGTTATATAACTCCTTTGTTTTCCGGTATTAAACAAAATTAAAAGATTTCTATTTACCGTGACCACGTTCTTAATTGCAATTTAACCCCGACTAGAATATTAGCTCGCTAGGTTCATGTATTGCACGTGGAAGTATATACTTTAATTACAATCGATAACGCGAGAGGATGCAACTTTCCATATGCGACGTTCTATTTTTAACCACCTCTTACGTGCCTGAATCCTTAGAATTCCTTCATTTCCTTAACGCCTTAGCGCGGAACATATTTATAGTTCATCGTCGCGCTAAGATCCTTTCTTAATCTAAATTGTCATTTACTTTATGGTGCTGCAGGATATCTTTAAAGGTTTTCGGTGTACTCTATTCTCTACCTATATACTCTATATCCAACTTTAGGATATGTTTAGGTTTAGTGCGTCTAGAAGTTTTAACCTTGCGTAAAAGGAAAATCCAACATAAATTTAATTTACGACTTTGATGCTATCCTTTGAAACTGTCTTGCCCTTATTTCAAGAGTTATTTTCTTTAAGCAAAACCGTAGCGTATTTTCTTAAAACTACGTCTTCAGTAGCATTTTTTACGTGATTTCCTAGTATACATGTACATACATCATATTTATCGAATCAAATGTTTTCTCTAAAATTAAATAAATTGTACACAAAAACTTCTAGTGAGTTCAACAGAAATTGTTCCAACATCCATTCTACCTTACAAATACAAAATTGGGACACAACACCAACAATTGGTAAGAGAACGATAACATTCAAAGTGATGATTGCGATATTTCCAATTTTCCTTTGTTATTTCAAAATTTCACGGATAAATGTTTACGCCTGTTGAACGCTTCTTTCCTAGGGTAAGTAAATGTGAACATATTAATCCAAAAGCACAAGATAAATATTTAACTGGTTTCAGAAACAATACAGTGACACAATTACTCCTAGTTTATTTTCGCCGTCTGGAAAACGACGAGCAAATATTTAAACGATTGATTTGCGCGATGACAACGGAGAAAAAACGTTTTCAACTTATCAATGTATCTATTTCTACATTTCTTTTATTTGGATTGTACTAGGTTATTTATATAAGGTTTAGCCTGCGCAGAGATACGTTTCCTTCCCACATTATAAAGGTATACACTTAGATTTCGATTCATTCTACGTTTTCTTTCAAATATTGCTGCGTCAGGAAAGGTACTCGCGTGTCATATGCATTTTGCAAAAAGATAGCTTCTCGGAAATGCAATTACAAGGAAACTTTAACACCTTTAGTTTCAGAAGTAGTTTGACTAAAAGTTTTGAACTCGCAGTAGCTTTGACTTTTCGCCTTACAAAGCAAATATTAGCAACCCTTATTGCGACAATTAAGTGTATCGCGAACATCCAAGGATCTAATAAACTCGGCTTTCTTTACCATTGTGTGTTAGAAATTAGTTGGAAAACTTTCAGTGAGAATATTAGAGATTTCTCTGCTTCTAATAGTTCATATCCGTTTCGAATGTTGGCTACCATGCATACTCTTTTGACTTTGTTTGCTGCTGCTGGGAAAGAGATGTTTCAACCAAGATATACGTCTTCTAACAATACCTCTTTCCCATTACATAGATGAAATCTGTTCTCATTCCTCAATATGTATAAGTATTGTAGTTTTCGACTTTTTACGTTATTAGCCATCTCCTTTTCTTTTCCGATCCTTCCATAACTTCGATGTTTGGTACGAGGGTCATCCAAGGTATATCTAGTAACCTAAGATATAAACATATCGCAAATGCTGCAAATTTCCTTGTTGTAGCTTCAGTAAGCGTCCACGTTTCTACGCCGTAGCACAAAACGGAGAACACGTAACAACACAGGAGTCTTATTTTGGTGTGTAATGTTATCTCACGGCTTACGAACAGATTTTTCATTTATTATTATAAATAGATCTGGCCTTTTCGATTCTACCGTTTATTTCTTGCGAGTGATTCCATTGTTCATTTACATTAGTTTCGAGATATGTACGTAAAACTGATCACTCGTTCTATCGGTTTGGATTAGTGGTGAGATGACAGTTGTTAATTCTTTCTTTGCTAATGACCATTAATTTTGTCTTTTGCTCTTTATGTCCAGACCATATAATTGACTGTGATATCTTGTTCTATCTATAAGTTCTTGTAATTCTTCCAAGCTGTCAGCGAAAATGACCGTATCGTTTGCATACCGGACATTATTTAATCTTTCTCCATTCAAGAAGAACTATGTGTGTTCTAAAGCTTCCTTGAATATGTACTCTGAGTACACATTAAATGGTAATGGAGAGAGAATGCAATCTTGCCTTACACCTCGTAGTATGTTTGTCTCTTCAGTTGTGTCATTCCCGACTCTGACTAAAGCAGATTGATTTCAGTATGTCTATTATCCTGATGCCTTTCCCATCTAGGACCACCTTTTTTAGAATTTGTCTTTTGACGGTCAACAAAACGTCCCTTTATGATTCGGTTTAACTTGATACATCTGTTGGTGTCATCCATCTTTTTACGTCTTTGTTCCATTAGTAGTAAAATCTCGTCGGTCATCCAAGATTTCTTTTTTGCTGTATTAGGTTGTAGTAGGTCACCGTTAATAGTTTTAATTGTTGTGCTGAACTCACTCAGTTGATCTTCATACCTCAGACCTGTCATCGATTTCATTTCATTATTTTAGTGGGTCTTTACTTGATCTTTTATTAATGGATCTTTTAATTTTCGCAGATTATACTTCTATTCCTCCTTCTTTTTTGGTTTTTTCATCTTTACTTTAAATACACCGATAAGGATGGTTATGATCTGATTGTATGTCAGCTCTTGGGTAGGTTTCTACCGACTTACAGTTGTTTTGGTACCATTTATTCACAAATATCAGAGATTGCCGCAAAATTATATAGTTGTGCACCAGATTTAATACTTTTCAAAAAGTTTTATTTAGATACGTGATGGTTGATAGTGTTGAACTAGTATTAATACAAGAGACATTATTTTCTTTACTACACAAAATTATATAAACATCGGAGCATAAACGTCAACAAACCAGAATTTGTAATTTAACATCGTTTCATTGTTGCAAAGTAATATTCCCATTTCTATGTGAAAATAAAGTTTTATTATCTAATCTTGAAAAAAGGGGCATTCCACTACTTTTAAGTAAGTAAGGTGTAGGTTATCAGAATTCTAAAACAATTCGTCTTATAAAAAATGAGCACATCATTTATAACTGTCAGTAAAATCGATAGCACAATGAACACACGACGAAAATTTGAGAACTATTTGTGTACCGAGCGTTTTACACCATAGATACGACTTCTTATTTTCTTTTATTTACAGGCTAATTTGATTGATAAATTGGATTATATGTGCATTTTTTTAACTGCTTATCAACTTTCTGGTACATCCGGTATTACTCGAAATACCATTAAGTGTAATATCTTAAATGGAACAACCTATGTTTTTAAATTTTTTGATTCATCGCAACTTTTTCGGTTATAAATCGTGCTTTCCATTAACTCTGGTTAACGGGTTTATCGAAAATTCGAATTTTTAGTTTTCATTCTTTCGACACGACCACACTGAAGCAATCCTCGTTGGATCAAGTAATCACAACGATTGCAAGAATTGCGTGATTCCATAATTCATAGATATCACAGTAAAACTCCACCCCACATAAATTAATAACGCCGCCCAATAAAATATTTTTTTTGTCGTAGTGCCGGTAAAATACGAACTGATTTAGGATATTTCTGGCGTGCTGGTTCCAAAACTAACTAACATTTCTTCCTAGCAGCTCTAGTTTTTGAGATACACTACGGTAACATTTATTACTTATATGTATAAATATCAAAATCAAAACAATTAACTAAGTATTGAGAGCACTTAAGTTGTTAGTCGGATCTAACATAAGCATCAAGATTCATTACCTTCACAGGCATTTAAATCGTTTTCCAGAAAACTTAGGTGATGTTAGTGAAGAACAGGGGGACGATTTCACAGAGACATTAGCATTATGGAGGAAAGGTACCAAGGAAGTTGGGATACCCATATGATGACTGATTACAGCTGGAATCTTCAGCGAGCTGTTCCGGTAAACTTCACGCAAGGAAATTTTTAACTGATTTTTTTTAACTGATAATTGAAAGTTGTATATGTATATATTTTCATCAAATAGTAATATTTAAGTTACGTTATGGCCTAAGATACTCGGTAACCGCTAAAAGGTTAGCGTCAAATGGAGAAAGGATATATTACAGATTTATATCGGACAAATACATATGTCAATAAGAACATCGCAAAGACTGTTATTAAACAATCTGGGTAATATTTTTAGAAAATTATATTTTTCTTTACCTGTATCTATATCTTTATGCTGTATTTTTCACTAACAATGTGCTATTTTTCAGAGTGTAAGAAAAGTCCTTTGTCTATCCACTAGTTTGAGGCCACTGAATAATACCAGAGCCTGGAAGCTACTTTCTTCTTTGATGTTACTACAAGTTAATTTGTAATAATAAATAAGTCTGGACATAAAATTTGTTTAAGAGAAAGCTTTCACCTAAACTTGTTCTCGCCTTGATTCATAAACTTTCCCTATGGATGAAGGACATTTATTTCAATTACGAGCGATAATTGAAAGGTACAGAGATGCCGTAGAAGCTTTTTAGCATATAATGCAAATTAATTCAAGATCTTTCTATCTTTTTAATGCTTTTTGTGGTAAATGGTAAATTGAATTTAAACAATTTTTCTTTTAATAAAACGTTTCCTTTTTTTTGTAAAAAATCGGAATTGATAGGTATCAAAAATCCTACGGTAGCTTCCATTCACCTCACCTGTAACACCTTTTTAAGCATTAACGATTGCCAGATTTCAACTCGTAAAATGTTCAACGAAAGTTTAATTGTACATTCCAGTTTTGTGAGGTAAACTTTAAACAGCATTTCTATACAACAATTGAGGACTTCTTTCATCAACTTTTTAGATTATTAATCATAGGACGGCCGAAATGCTTCATCAATTATCTTTTCATTTGAAAATATTACCAATAAAGGGCATTAAGGGTAACCTTTTGTCGAATTCTGCGCTTCTTATTTTAATCACCTTTCGCGACAATATAAGCTTGCGTTGCTTAATTCCTTCCACAATTATTAAAGGCAAATGGATTACTGAATCAAAAAGATAAATGACGCATGCCCGCAAGATACTTTGTGGCCGTGTCTAGTTACATCCCGCCAATCTGATGACCGGAAGAAGGGTTCTTATTCTTCATATAAGACTGCTAGATTTTAGTAATTAACGCTGGATAATTTGAATGAAATGAAATATTATCCCTTAGGGAGTTATTCTTCAGCACTTAAAACAAGTTTTCTTTCCACTCTAAATATGCGGTAATGGATGGAACATCGAAGAGGCAGTATACCATAGTATGACATAGCTACATTCGTCATGTTGTAGCGGTTATAAGAATGGATGATTCACCTAATCGATAGCTTTTAGTAAGAACTATTTTCTCAAAAAAAGGTAAGTGAAGATTTTCCTTCTGTTTCAAAGCATTATAAGTGGTACAAAACTTTTTTACTGTACGGTAAATATAATCATAATGCTCTGGAAGGTGAAACATGTATAACACTATTATTACTTATATCTTATCAGTAGTTATCTTTCTCATCTAGAACCCTATTACGCAATGATAGTACGAGTGTAGATTTTGTCATTTAGTAAAAAGTGTGCAAGCAGCAAATCAGCAAAGGACAAATTTAGCAATTGCAGAAGTTTGTGTTATAGAATAAAAAGGTCAGCATATCCACGATAATCTATGACTCGGTAGTATAGTGGAGGAAAACTTTGTAGAGGTGCGATTAAAAGGTAATATATGCATTAGATGGGCAACATATGTTACGGAGAATATTTTCAACTTAGAATCAATGTAGATTTGCTTAAAAAAAGCCTAGACTAATCAATAGTCAGCTTCCTATAATCAGACCAGAGGGTGCATCAAAAAGTGGTTCAAGGAACTTCAGACTTACTAGTAGACCTAATAACTGTACTAGTTCAAAGTACAGCTTTGACTAAAACTATAAAACGCTAATACCAAATAGCTGCAATAAATAAGATTGGGTCAATAATAGCTAAGCTAATAATAGCGAAGCGCTACAATGTTTCAAGGCTTTGTAAAGACTGTGTTACGATGTAAAAAAGAAATAAAGAGACAAGGAACTGAAATCGACGCTAGCGCAGGACAGCATCTACATTTTGATTAGGTTTGATTGAGGAATTGCTCTGGATACCGCGACACAAGAGCAGTGATCAAAGCTGCCAGGAATTAAATGAAATTGGTTCAATGACCATAGGACTGAATTTGCAACCAGCTACTTGCTAGACACAGTTGGAAAGTCTGTTAAAAACAATATACAGTACGCCAACTGGCCAGTGAACAACTTGTGCCTGAGAAAACAACAGGATGAAAATGCTGTAAAGCTGGCAAAAAAACACAGGTTTATATATTGCGCTACTATTACATGGGGGTTAGAAAAATGGGCTCGAAACATTTGAAAGCCAAAGCTTATGGAACAAAGTCATTCATAAGACTGTTGGGTTTACTTAACAAAGGTATCCCTGATAAATACCAGATTATATTAAATGAATGATTTGATCTACTGTACTATCTATATGATTAGAACTTCTTGCCATTTATGATTTAACTTTATTCCGTATTAATTCGAAATTCTTACTAACTTGTTCTATTAAAAATCGTATTTCATTAAACGAAATAACCGTAGAATAATTTAATGAATAGCATTAAATTGCAAGGATATACGATGAAGTTGCTCAAAAGTAAATGAATTTCAACAACTTTTCCCTAGGTATAGTTACGAATGGAAAACAGACTATAAAACGAAGTGGAACTCATTGTTAGAATAACTTGCTTCCTTCGTACAAAACAGAAATTGTCATGTATGGCCCTCATTTGGCTGTCTTCTTCAGTTGAGGCAATTTCCAATTCAATCTGTTAAACTTGCTGTACGAATATATCTCTACACTTTCCATGTCTTTTGCGCGAGTACACCGTTAAAAGGAAACTTAAGTTCTGAAAGTAATGACGTTATTCCATTCTCGACATTGATTGACGTCGTACAAATCTGTATTCGCAAATTTAAATGTACATTTACAAGAGGCAGAATATATGCAAAGATGTATATCTCGTAAATTCAAATAGCAATAATGTGTTTGTTGTGTAGCGTATCTGTATTTGTCATCATTTATAGATGTACGATAACTGTCAAACTAATATACACGTTTATATATAAAGAGGGGTGTCTAATCGAATAACTCTCGTTGTCTCTCTTTCATTAATTTGAGTTGTAGATTTCATAACACCAAAAATATTTGTTTCTCGAATATTAATACACATGTATACCTTTCAATTAGAATCCCAAGTATATATTTGGACTGGGAAATATTGCATTGTAAAGTCGACACGTTAAGGACTGCTTAGATACATTTTGAAAGAAGTGACGACGTGCAGACATCGTTCAATTCCTCAATAAAACATTCTCGTAACACCTATACGTAAAACCTTCTCATAATTCTTTCCCTATCTAGACCAGTAAATGTTGAATGGGAACCATATTAGCGTTTTCAGTACCTATGGGGCTAAATCCATTATAAATATCCCCTTAACGATGAAACTATGCCTCGCAATAGCCTTGCTATTGAAGAGGGACATTCAACCTAAATTCCGAAGATTTCTTGTCCTGCGTACAAAAGTATCTTTAAAATATTTAACTGCATACAATGGTCCACTATGTTATTAATATATTTACCATATTACATATATTGCCTCTTACATAGACCCCCCTTTTATACATCATGGTAGTTTGTTTCCTGATTTATTTCTGGCGACTAAGGATATGGTTACGCCTTCAGCTGTAAGCAATTTAGCAAGTAGCGAGAACTAATCACGTGTAGTTATATAGAGGTTACATTTACCAGTGGACATTTTCTGCCTAATTTTGGTAGAAATGTTAAAAAACACTATTAAAATGCAACATTCGACAACATTTTGAGACCAAATCACAATGTCCACAAATTACTATTAACAACCGTCTTTGTGTTAATCTACCCTATTTTATTTTTTGCGATTTTTAAAATTTTTATTTCTTTTTATCTTTACGTTTATTTTTTTTTTAATATGCAAAGTGTTCGAGAAGATTAAGAAATGTATCGACTCCTCTAATACCAATATGTGGCGCAAGCTTTGCGAAAAGATTTCGACCAACATTCCTACAAGATAGCTTCAACTGATGATCTCAGACCAAACGATAATTTATGGCGTTATGGATTCAATAATTGCGTGCCAGAGGTACTTGAAAATGATCCATAATATCATAGGAAAATCATCTTCAGTGGTAGAGCTCACTTTTGGCTTGATGATTTTGTGAATAATCAAAACTGTGTTGATAAAATTACAATTTCCTTGCAATTATCCAATGTAATTAAATTACTGAAAAAAATATCAGTCTCGGAGGGACTCGAACCCACAATCTTTGCGTTTCCGGCGTACTGTGCTACCATTATACCACGAGACCACTGAGTTCAAGTCGCTTTCAAACCTCCTAGTGGTGTTGCCTAAAAATCAGTTAGAATTAATACTTTTTTCAATGATGCTGAAAACCTCGTTACTGGGAATAGAACTCGTTACAGCTCCATATTGACAGTATTTGTTTGGTCAGAATTAGATGCTTTCGAATTGATCATGTGGCTTCCACACGGCGGTACAAATCAAATAATTGATTTACTACAAACCAACAGCATTATATAATTTGCAGACCAGTATAAACGCGTCATTGGTAACATTCGATACAATTTATCTGATAAAGTATAGAGGTATGGAAAATTGCGTTCAACGGTTTCGTTTCTGTCAACACTTCTTTGGAGTGATATGCTCCATTAATAATAGTATTACTGTACTTTGCAAAGAAATGAAAATAACAGATTTCTCATAGTATGAATTTTGTGTTACAGATAATACGCATCTCTATTAATGAAAAAGCCTGTATAAAATTCAAATATTAATGAAAATCCCCTACGGAATAGGTATTATATCACTATAATAAAAAATTTCGGGTAATTGTTGTCAAAACATTACTTTAGCAAATGAATTAATCATGATTCCATTTCATGGATCTACTCCCATGAGGGCAATATAGAAAATGTAAGCGAAATATATTCAACTTGAAAAACTTTGCAATGTGTGGCCCTGCTGGATTAAAGGCAATGCCTGGCCTGTTTCCATTTTCAAACGGTCTTAATGTGGAAACGAAAGTGGTCATAAAAGTTGCAGATCAATTTTCAGCGGGAACAGCAGTTTATGTAGATAATTTGATTGATTTTGATGAACTACTTAATTTTAAAACATGACAAATATCTAAGGGACTAGTCATAATATAGATTAGTGAGGTAAGCAGTGAAGGGTAAATTGCTAAGGTGTGATAATAAAAAAAATATATAGTGATATACATATGAGCAGTTTTCGAACAGAGGAAGATACAGTAGGCTCATTAAATAAAATACATTACTTTTAAAATTGCCAAAAATTATAATCAGTATGTATTTAATTTATTTTTCATATTTACGTGGTCCTTATTTGCAATAAACTTTAAACTTCTTAAGTTGAAAGTTAAGTTGTTTAATCAATGAAAAAATTAAAAGTTTTAATAGGGTAGAATTACTTTACTTGGCTACGTGGCGCTCTATATTTAATTAACGCAGAACTTTTTAAATAAACTTTCGTAAAAATCGATACATATATAGGTACGCTTTTAAGATTGTTAAAGAAGAACAAGATACGAAAAAATTTAGTGTTTCGTACAATAAGGTTTTAAGTTTATGTGATATATTGCCTTGTAAAAACTTAGAACTTTTTTAATTAACGCATGCTGTGCTCAAACATTGTTTATATACACCATTTTATTCTGATCAACAAACTAGACATTATCTATTTTACTATTATTACAAAGAAAATAATCTATCTCATAAAATAATCAAAATTATGTAGTCTGATAACGGACTCCCCATATTTTTAACGACTTGTTTTGAACGGTGTTTTCTCCATTTATATCCTCCCTTTACTGTTAAAATCGGTTGAACCCGTCGTTTTGTTAAGTTAATCTTTTATTTTCCCAGAAATCAATTTCTTAGAAGCTATTGTACGATAATGTTCTGGAAATTTTTGAATTTCCTCACCTTTTTCTTTGGTAATCATAATGTATATAATTTTGGAAAATTGAATGGCATTCGATCGATTCATTTCCTTTATTATTACCCGGGGGTGATTAATCCGGATATTCTATAAGCGCTTACTTTTGCTTTCTCTATAATTGTAACTCCATTGTCTTCCACTATATTGATAATGCAACGGCGCAGAACAAAATTTTGCGACTATTCCGAAGTTCAAAATAATGTAATTCATTTGTGCATACAAAGAGTGATTACGCTATTCACGCAAGGAGTCATTGCTGCACGGCTTATCCAAATTTCTTTGAGGCTACTAGCTGCAAAGTATTGCATTATTATTTACATTGTTGCAAGTTTTCTTGCATCAATGTAATTCCAAACAATTTCGAAACTATATTGTGTTTCCTAAAGTAAAATATAACTTAACAAATAATAAAATAGTTGTAACTTTTTATAGAAATTATGTACATAAAGGATTTTTTTTTAATCTTATTTTAACGTATGTGTACGTACGTACATACATTTACCTCGTTTGATATAATCAATGAAGTAACAGTACTGGGGAATTCCCCGAAAGCTCACCGAACCTGCCAAAAAAGTACCCCCCACTGTACTTGAAAGTGCTGGCCCTCTTACCACTGGACCACCGACCTGTTAAAGTATACTGCTACAGTAACTTGTAGACGGAATAGTTTGTTATACCAATATATTTTTTGGGTTGCTTGTCTGAATCAATTTGTAATAAATTGTTTGCAATTCAGAACGAGGCGTAAGAAAAGGTAGCACCATAATAGTTATGTAGAATAGAGTATTTTAACATGTGTATTTGATCAAGAACTCGGTGTAATTTCCTTTGTTAATACTGTACAAACTAAAATACAACAGTAAGAGAGCTGTAACGAAATTACTTTGTCCAAAAAATTCGCCATATATTTCAATATATCGAAACAGTGAACGGTATACTCGTCGTATTTAGCTTTCCATTTAGGAAATTATCTCGCTCATCTGGTAGCCGCTAGCTGTTGTGTACATATAATTGTTTTCGCAGCAAACAGCCAAAGGTCATTTATTTAAAAGTGAGAGACGGTAGCGAACAGTACATAACAATAGTCGATGTCAAATAATGGTCTGAAAATAGATATGCCCCGTAGGCGCTTGTTTGTAATGCAAATCCGCATCTAACTACTAAAACGGTTTTCCTAATCAATGCGCCACAGATATACATATACATATATTCACAAAACAAATAATGAAACGGCGTGAGCTGCATCAAATTGGGTTGTCAATGTGTTTAGAAGTTGTTTGGGCACCATTACAATTTTATATGATTATTGTATAGAACATGTTTTGTTAATGCAATATTGTTAAATGATCCAAAAAAATTTTTCTACTTTGTTGATTGTTAATTTTTGCTTTATCGAACCTAATTCTATATACTAGAGCGAATAAAATACAAAACGGATAATATTGATATTACAGTTGGTACAATCTCCTCTTTTATCCACACATTTTTCCACCGTATGCAAACTTTCTTAATCCCGTCATCAAGCAATGAATGTGGTCGCGTCTATAGCCAATTGCGCACGAACATTTACACACCTTCGTCGTCGTCAAATTGGAGATCTCCCAGTCCTTTTTTGAGTGGCTTAAACATATAGTAGTCACACTCTAACAGATCGAGACTATGGGACGGATATTTCAGTGTTTCCCAATGAATCTTGTCCAACTTATTTTGGATCAATGCAGCTGTGTGTGGCTGAGCACTGTCATGGAGTAGAATCGCACTTCGAATAGGCATGTCTCGTCAAGTCATAGTACGCAGCATTAACAGTACGCCGTTCGTGTAGAAAATCAATGACAGCCTCTAGAATCCCCAAAAACCGTTGCAAGAACTTTTCAGCAGAAAGACAGATTTTGGCTTTCCGAGGTGCTGCTTCTCCAGGTGCTTATCCGGGGTGTAATGGCACACCCACGTACCATCACAGGTAACAATATGGCTCAAAAAATCATTCTCCTTTGTTCGATATCGTGCCAAAAGACGGTTTGTTTTCTAATCTTCCGTCAAGACTCAAGGAATCCACCTTGCCGACACTTTTCGGTAACCCACATCACCAGTGCTTGGGCACTCTCATATGATATTTCGGCGTGTGCCTATATTGGAAGGCGGTAGTCACCTTCAATCAGCTCACCGATCGCACGAATATTCACCTCTCTGGTACTCGTTAGCGGTCGGCGTGCATGGCTCTCGTTCTTCAGTGAAATTATATTCCTGTCAATCGTAGAATTGGGTCTTTCATAGCGTTTTTTCAGCGAGCTGTACAGTTAGTTGATGCAACATTTCGACTGATTTTTCGCTTCACCATTTACGGCGAAGGGATGTACTAGCAAGGCCATGGAACACTTTATTACACACACTTTAATAACAATTTATAATAGGAATAATTTACACATCTAAAACAAAGAATTGGGTTACATTGACGGACTGACGATTACTACCTAACAACGAGCTCTTTACAGGGACCTGACGTCACCAGAGACAATTTGCCAACCACCTAAAAGCAATATTATATTGCCAAAGTACTATTACATAATTGTATATTTTTTTATGTAAGACATAACAGGCAGTATCACTCTTCCATCAGCTTTCAAATTGTAGAAAATATGGAGGATCTTATATTTAAGACTTGGTGTCACTTCCAGTGATTACAACCCGATAACGCAAAATGTTAATCTACAAACAAGTACTACTACTTAGCATTACTTATTGCTTTTACCCTATATTTAAGCGACGTAATAACATTTAATAATGATTGAAATATGCAACGGAGGATGTTATGTGTATATAATCAAACGTACGGAAGTCGTATGGCTTATTGAGTTATTAAATATAGACCTATTAATTTAATGAAAGAGTACGATAATGACCGTTGTTCGGAAATTAATACTCTGATAACATAATTAAAAGGTTATTACTCTTCCTTGGGGTGGCTGTCGAGCAGTTACTGTAGAAATCAATTGACGAAAAATGAGCACGTAAAATTTTATTGAGGTATAAATTGCGACAAGTTACGATCATGCAATAAAAATGTTTCGACCGCTCTAATAATAGCACTAATTTATTGGAAAATCGTACATGTTTTTCTTATCGCGTTTCAAAAGGAAAGTGTTATCTTACCTTCGATATGTACTTGCGTGGCGTTTAATAAAAGGTCGCACTGTTGTTTTAGTTCATAAGAAAAGTCGAAGTCTGTGTGATTCATATTCTATTTTGATTCACATCAACGGATTTCCTTCGTTTTTGAAGCACAAATCACATCACAATCCACTCCTCTTCATCGACCGATGACTCAAAAAATTGCCTTTGAGTTTTCCATATATCTGAAACAAGAAATTATACTCATTAAAGATTAACACTGGCCATCATACATATAGTGTAATTAAGCAATTTTGGGGTGCTTAATCCAAAAATGCCTTCAGATTTGTTCTATTAGATCTAGTTCTCGAAATACACTCCTCTCCTTCGCCTCTGACCTATTTAGGAAAAATTCGCCAAAATTAGATATAATGTTTTGTTATGTAAGTAATTTTTTAAATATTACTATTTAATAACTGTTAACTGAAACACAAGAAGGTGGGTAGGAGGTATTTATTTAACAGAAAGGTAATCGTATACAACTTTCAATCATCAGTTAAAAAATTCATTTTATAAGATTTCCTTGCGTGAGGTTTACCGGAATAGTCTCGCTGAAGATTGCAGCAGCAATTGGCCATCATATGGGTATCCCATCTTCCTGGTACCTTTCCTCCATAATGCCGATGTTTTTTGTGAATTATTTTCCCCTGTTCCTCACTAACATCACCCAAGTTTTATGGAAAACTATCTACGTGGCTTTGAGGGTAATGAATCTTGATGCTCATGTTACATCCGAACGTGTGAAACTTACAAAGCATCTGTTATACTAATTCGACGTAATTTGCTGCTTTATGATTTCCAAGAAAATCTTTAACGACTTCAGTAAAAGAGCATCAATTAGATTCACGCTTTTCTGAGGACCATAAAAAATTCCAACCTTCAGTTTTTCTTTGCTAAGCCTTGGAAAGCTCTATTTCAAATACTCAAAATACGATCCATTTCGAGATAAAGCCTTAACAAATTGCTTCATAAGTCCCAGCTTGATGCACAGTGGTGGAAAGATGTTGTTTCTGAGTACCAACGGTTCGTTAAGAACATTGTGTACTCATTGAACTAAAACATTTCTTAAAGGCCAGTTTCTGATAATTCACTGGTGGGCCTTAGCTCTGCTGTCCCAAAGTCATAAAAAAGAAAGGACATTTTGTGTAACCACTTTGCTGCCTGAGGAGAAAGTTTACTATTTTTAGATCAACACATATCACCCAATGATGCTCTTCATACTTAATATTTTTCACGTCCAATGATATTGTTTTGTCTTTTCCTTTCCTCTTTCATAGTGGTGGAATGTCGAATAGGTACAGAACCATGTTTATTACCAATGTATAAAAGGACACATTTTAAACTTTGAGATGAACTGTCTATAAAAAGACGCCATTCATTTGGCGTGTATTCATTTAATCCAATTTTCTTCCGTCTTATATCATTGCAAACCACAGCGTATCTTTCTCTCTGGCATGATAAAATGAAATATTACTACCTGGACACAGTAAGTTCCTTTCCTTTAATCTGGAAGCAAGCAATTCGGACGACTCCCTTGAAAGGTTCTAACAAGGTCATTACCCTCTTGTTGTCTGAAGTGTTGGGGACTCGCTGATGGTCCTTCAAAATCACTATAACCTTCAATTTTCTGGAACTGGAACTGTGTTGCCCAAAATTTAACTTGGTCTCCCGGCTGAACGCTCAAATACGCCAAATACGCACTTTTTATATAGGGAGTTATGGGTTTTCTACTATCCTTAAAAATGTGTTCACCATAGATGTAACAAAAACATCTGGGTGGTTCACATAATTTCATCTGCTTGTAGAAGCCATTGTTGTCATTTGAATTTTGAATATTCATGCAATAATTTAAAGCAAATATTTAGTAAACACTGACACAGTTATCACATGAAAGCACAATACTAAACTGAACTGTTAGATGTAGACAGAGGTACGAGGGTATCGGGCGTTGGATTGGGTTAGACAGGTAATTCTTTTAAGTAAAAGGGGAATACTAAGAACTGTAGTTATATTATAATTCCCAGTATTGAGGATTATCTTCAGTAATGGGGAATACTGTACTCCCCTACTTGTACTATCCCCATAGTACAATTTAGATCTCCTAACTATTTAGTTAATTATTTTGATTTTGCTATTTATCCATGTGTGTAATAAATTTCACCATGGTGTATCCCAAAAGCTAGAGTTGCTAGGAATATATGCAAGTTATTTTTGGAACCAGGTCATCAGAAATACCTTAAATCAGTTCGCATTTTGTAGGCACCACGGCAAAAAAATAGAATTCTTAACAAACTTGTTATTTCAAAATACTTATTTAATCTAAACTTTGAAAAAACCCTTGCCACATGAGCACCCGCGGTCCTGTTGTGAAATCGGATCTTTTAATTTCTAAAGACAAGATAAAAGAGCCAATTTGACAATCTCCTAAAACAAAAGTGCAATGAATACAATACAACTAATTTGCGAAAGGCAATTTGTTTTCTTATAAATACCAATAACTAATCGTAGAAATTACTTGTGTAGATATAGCGGATCTTGATAAAGATTACGAATATGCCTGCGCATACCAAATAACTATCCCCTCAAAGTTCTAAGCGGAAACTTTTTCTATCCTGAAGTGCGGTGCGCATCAGCTATCAAATTGTAACTCGATAATCTACCGTACGGCCCGGCCCAAATTGCTGTTTCCGATTCTAATCAAATTTAGGCCGGTATCCCATTAGGTCAACACAACCAATAACAATTTTTTTCAGGACGTAGCTCTTTCCATGGAATAACGTTGCGCAAATTATATTTGAACCTTCTAGTGGTTAACATACAACATAAAATTATATTTTGTAAAACTAAAAGCCGCTGTTTACATAAATAAGAGTATACTGGACGAAGCTACAGTACAGTACTCTTCAGTAACGAATAATATAGAAGCTTTTTCATATGAAAATCATTCAATAAAGATTATTTTGAACAATATATAGGATGCATCGAAACGGTAGAATGTCATAAAATTTATTGAACATTACGCAGGACTACCTACACCTACCTCAACTGTTTTGGAAAATGATTTTACTGCATTTCACTGAAACAATCTAATTTCAATGAAATGGAGCATTTCGCTTTATTCATTACGCTATAGGTCTAAAAATATTTGCATACATAAGAAAGGTCTTTTAATCCAGAGCATCTTCGATATTATGTCAAGAGTTTAATCTTTCAAGTGTGTATCTTTAACTTTCAAATTGCTAGCAGTTATATAGACTATTTTCTATATATTACAATAAAAAAATAAGCACATTTTAAAGCCTAAGAAATTACAATTTATTTGAAGTTCGAGTTCCCCTTTATTACAAAAAGAGTCCGCGACAACCTAGTTATCAGCAGCAACTAGCTAAAAATCTGTTTCGTTTTTTTCTTAATTTCACAGTTTGATGCGCATACTTTCTTCGAGTTTTCCAATTTCAAACGTCCAGTAGCGAATGTGTCCTGTGAATCTATCCCATATTTAGCTTCTTTGGAGTACATAAGTAGTTAGTTACATATAATCTTAAAATGTAATACGCAATGGATATCTATTTTGAGGTAGAACGTTACTTTCACAGGGACTGTGCTCGTTTATTTTCTAAACATCCCTCTGCCATTTATTGCTACCATTATTTCATATTTTATTCTTAATCAAACATTATCATTAATTACCAGTACTTGCATCCAGGCTAATTCGATATAAAGATGATCCTCTTGCTCTCCAAAGTTACTTGGTTGTTGGAGCTATCCTGATAGTTGGATTCTATGGAAACTGTAATGCTTTAGATGACCGATTGATGGCACGTGTCTTATGTTATTTAAAATAAATTTTGCATGCTATTTAACGAATATAAGCAATATAGATTCCAAAAGCGGTACCAAAATTTTGTTCTCCTTAACTACAGTCGCTGCAATAATATATGTTTGCTTTAAAAATAGGAAGGGGGAGTTATTTTATTTAAGGTAAAAGTTGAAAAAATATGATTCTATCATTAAGTAAGGACAAACGTATGCTTTTAGAGGGATTGGGAATAGAATCAAAAGCATAACAGTGGAACCAAAGTCATGGTAAAACTTGAAAACCTATCAAAATCATGCGCATAAACATGTCGGTGGAGAATGCGAAAAATTTGCAAAAAAATGAAAATAGCGGCAAAAGAAAACGAAACGTTCCTAAAATCAATTGCAGTACATGTGTAAGCTGATCCAAATACTTCCGTAAGAATCTCAGTTGTTATATGAGAAACAGATTCGGTTGAATTAGATAAATTGTTGTTTAGATGTTGATGTTGAATTTGTAAAACTCTATCTGCTTCGGGAAATATGGAAAACGTCAACAACGTTATTATTGTAGTCGATACAGCATTTCTGATTGAAGTTCTTACAGGAATAGTAATATAGAATTTAAATACCTTTTCTGATTTTTTCTTTGACTTTTCTTTTTTAGATGTAATACCTGATTTCATCTGGGAACGCCAAAGAGGCTTTAGAATATTTGAATGTGATTTCTAATTCTGTTCGTAGTACTACGCGCTATGCAATATTCATCATTGTTTGTTTTCCTTGAATATTGCACATCCCTGCTTCCAGATTTCTGAACGCGTCTGTACTTTTGCTAACAAGTAATTAAATAATGCATGTATTTAGGGTTTCAAAAGTGAACTACTACGGAAAATTTACGCAATGTTGACTCACTTTCTAATGACTACCTAACAAAATGCCGTGTACTTTACGTAATTAGCTTCTTCTAATTTGAAAAACATCTTGGGTTCATAAGCATCACACACCTATTAGAGTTTGCGTTAATTTCTTTATTTACTTCCTTTACATTTCACACACGCTTCTTTCTTCATATGTGCAACGTGAGGTTTTTAATACAAGCAAGGTATAAAGTTTACACTTGACTGATATTCCTTTTTTCTTGATCGGGATATTGAATTTCAACAATTGTTATTAGGCCAAATCTTCAGCGCGTCATGTCCGGTCTTGCCCACACGCACAACCGATAAGAAAATTAACTGAGTTCGTTGAAACAATCTGTTTCCGTTTCCTTGCTGTGTATGCACATATGGTACGTAGAACTACGCATTATGTATTTATACTTCATTATATGGAAGAACATTCTAAGAGTTTACCTGTATATATTTCATGAAGAATAGTATTAAGTAAATTTAACCAAATCTTCGGCGCACCAGATCCCCATACAGCCCGATGCGGAATTCTACCGTTTTTCCCGCGTGACTCGACTTCATATGCCAATGCCAAATTTAATGCCGATGAAGCTGCAGCTATTAAGGAGAGCCAGAAATCATTTCAAGATCCTTCTGTTGAAAGAGATTTAAAAACTATTTACGATAATTATATAGGATTAGTGGATGCAATTGAGATATTGCAGAATAGAGGGTTCTTGTTAGTGCAAATAGTGGACGAAGTGAGTACATTATTACACGCTATAAAAAACGACAAAAAAGCGAGTTATACAAAAGTTAGAAAGTGTTTCGAATAGGGATTCCAATTTTATAACATTAGGACAAATTTGTGGCGGTGCATCTGCAGATCCATTAACTAATTTCAAAGATTGTTTTAACCATGCTTATGCTACAACGGTCGATATTGAACCATCTTTCTCAAGGTACAAGAACAGTTTCCCCACCTGCGAATCAACTTCACTGAGACAAACGTTGAAACATACTTGGTACAGTTAAGTTTTTAACAAAGAGAAAAACAATTGAACTTTTTCGCATATAAAATGAATCTCGCGAAATATTTGACTAGCCCTATTTTACAGTTACATATTACTATTCTTAATGCGTAGTATTGTGTACCAGACGTGCATGCACAGCAAGGAAAGGACATATTGCTTAAACGAACTCGATCAATTTTCGTATCGGTCCTGCTTGCGGGCGAATCCGAACCTGGCGCGTCGAAGATTTGATCAACCCCAGTTATAAGTTTTACTAATTTTTGTGGAATTTGAGATTCTGGCCGTGCCTTTAGCATCCTTTCTTTGTTTACTATAGGTCTCATACGCAGCTTCAAAATTTATGAACAGAAGATTTATACAAATTCCAGTGTTTAGCATAATGTTAATACTAGCTTTTATTATAAAACTCGAGTGTATTATGAATCTGGTTTTGCTAAAATAGTACTGCTCACAATTTATTCTTCTGTATTTTCGTAGTTCTTTATTTTACCAATTAGTCTATTTATGGAATTCGGTAACAACATTGCCAGTGTAAATCACGAAATACATGAAATAAAAAGGGGTCATCTAAGGATCTATTCCTTCAAATGGGACATTTATGCCACGGAGCCTGGTCGGTGACTTTCTTTAGGATCTTAAATGATTAAGTAGTGTAGTTCATTCGGTCAAATGCAAATGTAAATTGTAAGCGATACTAAACGTAAACCCGTCACTCTAGCGCTGTAAAATGAACGTAATTTATTGTTCATAAAAAACCAACGGAAAAGTACATTTCGCTTTATATGTTATATTGAAGGTACGTGGATACTTACAATTTAACTACGTTATCCTTCTATAATCAGTATTTACACTATCCTGCGCAATAGTTCGAAACATCATATTACTCATTCTTGTTGATGCTTACATTCATACTTGCACGCAAAATATTGTGTATGTGTGTGAAGTTGCTTGTCCTTTATGATGGTGGAAGTGCAGTCAATTTACCTGACACTGGAAGGTAAGCTCACTTTAAACTTCCAAATGAAGTAAGTAGAATAGGAGGGGACAAGCAAAATGAGAATTTGAATTGTTCTTCTGTTTATAATATCTTTGATTCTCACTTGTAATCTACAAAATGCAAAAAGTAAACGTAGAAGCAGGAATTAGTTATACGAGGGAAAGTCAGTAAGTAGATCACAAAAAGCTATTATAAAAATAACTAGAGAAATAGCTAGAAGAAAACAAGTTTTATTCTTCAACAAGGTCCCAATGCTTGCTGCATAACAGTGCTTAGGTTGCCATCTGCACCATGTGCGTACTTCTTCTTGAACATCGCTATCAACCTCGAAATGTTTGCTGCGAAGATGCCCTTTGAGTGGACCAAACAGTCCCTTGGGGCTAGGTCGGTACTATAAGCCCGATGTTCAAGAAGCTCCCACTCTAATTCTGCAATTCTCGCCTTGCTCAAGTGGGCCGAATATAGCCTGGCACTATTGCGATGCAGTAATATTCCTCTTATCAGTAGGCCTGGAGACTTTCTTTTTGGCAAGTGTCAATTGAGTATCATAACTGGATGGTGCTGACACCTAGTGACAGATATAAAAATGGCTCACTACTATTTTCAGGTTTCCCCCAGCAGTTTGTGACTTACTTAATGACATTCGCTCGTATTTGTTGTATTGTATACATTACTACGTTCTGTACTGCACCGTATATAATCAAG
Organism: Trypoxylus dichotomus; assembly: GCA_023509865.1. NCBI lineage: Eukaryota > Metazoa > Arthropoda > Insecta > Coleoptera > Scarabaeidae > Trypoxylus > Trypoxylus dichotomus. The sequence goes on from CM042078.1 coordinate 43,132,409, forward strand.
TACTCAATTAAATTAACTTAAATTAAAATCGATTTAGGCTTAGAGATCCAACTACGAGGGCTGTTTTTTTTTTCCAACCTCCGTTCGTGCTTATAAACAGTGACACGAGCGATGGGAGAAGGAGGTGCCCAGAATGTGACTGTGCATTTCCCCCACTATAATATCTGCCACTTGCAATGTCACTACGCCATTTTCAGCTGAGGTGCAGGCACATAAACATAGCTGCTACAATTGATTCTCCCGCCAAGTGCGAGTTGTGTGGTGTAATTCAATTCCTTCAAGCAGATGGGAATAGTGCAGGTGAAATTCATCGAAGAACGAGTGAAGTATACGGCGAAAACTTTATTGCAGATCGTGTTGCACGTGAATGGTGTAGGAAGTTTAAAAAAGCCCGGAATATGGACGTAAGTCGACAATGTTCAACGAGTTGACAAAATGATTTGGGAAAAACGGAGCAACTTCTATCTCTTTCATGAACAGAAAAAGTGGCTAAGAGGGTAGAGCTTCCAAACTACAGAGGAACGTCAAAGCAACGTCTCGGACCATCCCAACTCCCTGATGGCAACATTCTATGCAGAAAGGACTGAAAGGCACGTCACAGATATGACAAATGCATCAATCTTCACGGTGATCATGTAGAAAAATAACCATGTTTGTACATAACTTTTGGTAATAAATTAATTTTGTTATTTACACTTGTCTTGTTTTTCTGAGCTATTGGATGTTGAAAAAAAAAACAACGGTCCTCGTATAATCACGATTAAGCTTACATTTAGCTAAATATAGTATTTTATGACACTACAAAGCAGGAGAAAAAGTGGTTTTTCGCAAACTACGGAGCATTTCGATAAAAATTTCGTTAAACTTATTTGCCTGAATAATTATTCCTTAATATAGTACACAACCTACAATCCGATTTTGAGATAAACTTACGTGATAAAACCCACGCTTTTGTTAAAGTTTCAAACTTGCCCGGAGCATGTCTTTATCTCGTTCGTCGCGGTTACCGAAATACACAACATTGAACACTTTCTTTGATTTTAGCGGGTTTGAATATCTTAAAATTAAGCTGTTCGGCGAGCGCCGTCAACAAACTGAGAACATTTTATCGTACGTGCAGATATGTAGGTACATTGTTACACAAGTTTGTTTGCACATCCAAAGATAGAACTTTAATATTGTTTCTTTTTCACAAATGTTCTATTCCACAAAAATTCCGCTCTTTTATATGAGATTTTACTTCGCTCTGTAACCTAGATTCTCGCGGTATGAGCTCGATAGCTTTCGTGAAAAGAAAGATTTAATATATCAAACCAAAGACATCCCAATAAAATTCGTGGATTCCTGTGTACGAATCGATGCATCTCCCAACAATAGAAACAGTGAAACTGACGAAAATTCAACCAATGTTCGCCACTTTAAAACGTGTATGTATATATACATATCTGTGTATGTATGTACATATGTACCTAACGTAATACTTTGTGGCGATACACATTGAGACTATATACGCGTCAGTATATATAACGTAAAATGTGAAGTTATAATATTGTTCCAAATTCATATTATATGCTCGTGACGTAAGTGGACAGGTACACTACAACTAAATGTGTATTATATACACTAGGGTGACAGAATAAAATAGACACCTACTAATTAAAAAAAGATTCTATTCTCGTTATATATACAAAATATTTTAAAATTTTTGAATTAGACTAATATTTTGTCGATCCACCTTTACTTGCGTGAAGTGCTGCGAGTCGTCGTGGTATAGAATCTATTAAATCATTAATGGTGTCTTCTGGAATATTTAACCACTCTTCTGTAACAGCTGTCACGAGTTCTTCCTTATTGCTGGGTTTTCGGGGTCGTTTCGCCATATTTGTGTGGATTATGTGCCAAACATTCTCTATCGGATTCATGTCTGATGATTGGCCTGGCCATGGAAAAATCCGAATCCCCCGTTCCTCTTTCCATGTGGTTGTTGTTCTTGGTTTGTGGCAGGGTGCTCCATCCTCCATAAAGTGGCGTCTTCTTTAGATAAAATGGCGTTGTCGAATATCGGTAGTAGTCCATCTGTTAATATTTGGATATATTTTGCCGCATTTATATTTCCGTCGCCGATTACTAATTGCGATCTTCCACCATACCATATCGCGCTCCACACCATGTTGTTCACACCGCCGTATTTCACCGTCTGATGCAAAAAATTGTCCTCCAGTTGCTGTGACGAACGTCTCCGTACCCACTTACAACCACTATCACTGAATTGGCAGTATCTGCTTTCGTCTGAAAAAACTCTTCGGGCTTCGTTCGCATTTATATTGCCCAAGCCATTCGGCGCCGTTTTTGAAACACCGTAAGGAGAGGTCTTTTCTTTGCCACCCTTTTATACATCCCCACGCTGTGGAGGTATCGCAGAACGATGCGCTGACTTTTCTGTTAAGTTGCCGTAAGCTCAGCTGTACTTTTTCGCGGTTCTCTTAACACTTCGCGCACAAACACCCTTTTACTGCTTTCAGAAGGTCCGGCACGACCTGGTCTCGGCTCCACTGTTGTTTTTTCCTTGCGTTTAAATTGTGTAATCACACGGTTAACTGTGGATAACGGAATATTTAAAAATGTACTTATTTCACGTTGCAAAGCGCCGTGTCACTCTGGCCAACGATGCGACCCCGGGTGAAGTCGCTAATATCACTCGAACCTTGTAAGCGAGGCATAGTTGTAACGATACTAAACTATGATGAATTCCTTCCGATACATCTACCCCTACCCTAATGACAAGAGAAAGTTCTAATTCGTTCTTAGAATTTAGCTGTTTTCATATTTATACCGTTTTACCTGGTGTCTATTTTATTCTGTCACCCTAGTGTATAATGAATTGAACTTTTGTAGCATAGGTGTTAAGTTCAATTATCTTGTAAATGTTTACAAAATTCGGATTACTGATGTAATTCGTACTTTCCGAAAGACATTGTGCCAAATATGCTCCGAACATGCAAAAACCAACAACGAAAATTACCCAACCCCCAGAATTTAATTATACTTCAATGGTTTGTAGATCCTATATTATATATGTATAACACCAATATTCGTTTCTGCTATATAACGATTTTGGGAGGTAAAATCGGTGTTTGAAAGTCAGAGTTTTCTTTTTTTTTTTGTTTTTTATTTGTTCATAAATATTATCGTATCATAAAAATAATATTATTATCAAATATGAAACTGTCATTAGTTGTTTGTAATGATAAATTACGATTTTCTTGCATTCTACGTTTTTAAATTTATGACAAAATAGCAGTTTCAGGTAGGATTTGAAGTCCTTTACCTGGGAAGCTTCATACTACTAGACCACTATTAATACCTAAATGCCAGATAGATATGTATATACTCCATTAGATGGAAATGTCAAGAGCATGAATTTTTTGGCAGAAACGTATAACTATTAAAAGGCAATAATTATTATAATTTCCAAGAACAAAAGGTTAACACAACTTAATTTAATTTTTATTAGTAATGCGATGGGTCTACCTCTATTGATTTCGCACTCCCTCACTCTTCGTGAGTTTGATTCCGCTCGTAGTAGGTGGTCGATGTGCTCTTGTGATATGATATCCCAAGCAACCTGTAATTCATGTAGCAGTGTTTCCAAAAGATGCATTAAGGTCCTCAGTTTTCTTCCCATAATATTTCACACACCTTCGTTTGACGAGAAGTCAGAAGAACTGGGTAGCCATGGCAAGGTGGTTTCGTGGAACTAATTTACGGTAGAACGGGCACTCGCTCTGTTGCGTGGGTGGTATCTCGAATTAACACCAACTGAGACCTACATCCATATGCTACAGCATCCCATACCACAGCACGGTATTTACGTCTTTCGACAGAAATTTCAGTATCGTATCTTTGTCTGACGCTCATGCAAAGTCTTAATTATAATAACAGTGGCTACGGGTAAAGTGATTTGCAATTTCCTCTACCGAAAAACCATCTTCGCGCAAACCAATAATTCTACCTCGAATTCATTCTAGTGGCGGTAACCAAACCCTTGAAATATGTTAAACAAAACCATGACAAAAAGAGGGGGTGAAAATTGAATCAAAACTTGCAAGAAATGCTCCTAATATTAATGTCAGAAAAAAATTGTAAGAAGTATCAAATATGCCATGACCCTCGCAGCAAAATTATAATCGATTATTTCCTTTGAACGGTTGTATGTTTTTGCCAAGTTTGCTCAAAGAAATCGAACCCTTTCTTGGTGTTGAAGTTTCCATGTATTCTAGCGTATTAATAAGGTTACCTTGCGCGTCGTTAGTACAGGGTTTCTGCAATTCATCTTATCTCCTTCTAATAGTTATTCATCTTCTTTCCCTATTCCTTGTGCTACTAAACGATGTTAAATAAATCTTCTAATCCATACATTGTTACGTATTCAAAAGAAGCGTTTTCTATACATCGAACTATAATTATTATACCGTTATAAGGTTCATGCCCCGATCTTCAAGCACCTATTTCACCCTCCAAAATCGTTTTTTCACAGAAACTAAAACTGGTATTTTACATAATCCTATAAGGTATATAAATTACCAAAATTCTGATTTTTTTCTGAATCGTTATAAGGTAGGTTGGCAAAATAACGCGACCGTATACAGAAGCTATATTTTAATAGATGTTTATTTGTTAGACATACAAAGTTTTGCGAGGTTTTTATGAATCTTTTGATTGGGGTTACCTTTCTGAAGGAAGAGATGTCATTTGCTGAAACTCATAGAGGTATGAAACATGAACGAAATTTCGAAAGCAATAAACGAACTGCTTCCGGGTTTGGACCGTGTGGTAAAGTCTTTCTTTGTCTTTGTACTGTTCATTATGACACCCTCTACTCATGGAAATAATTTATTATTGACTCTGGCCATGGAATTCTGTGCACGTTCAAAAGCATACTGAAATAGTTTTTTTTGTACTTTTCCAAGCATATTATTCTATAAATTTCAAACGTTTGAACTTTTAAGAACTGATAAAATGATTGTTTCTTAAGATAGCCTCTTTTATTGATTCTTTCAACATATAAATGACAATTTAAAATTTTATACTGCTTATATTTAATTAAGGAAGAATCTTTCTGAAGTGTGAAGAAGGAATCTATATAAGATGCAAAAGTCTCCTCCTACCGTCTAAGCTTTAGCATCCTTTTCTATTATATTAGATAATATATTTGAAATAGTGTGAGTAATTATTTGATAAGATTCTTTAGATATCATAGATAGTTGAAGTGAAATAACTTATTTACACCGTTTAAAATATCCTTTTATATCCTAAAGAAGGTTATTTGTTTTATTTCCAAAAATATGAATGCTCACGTGATCCATTAGAACTTATCTGGTATTCAGCATCATGGTAAAATGTATCCCGTAATACCATATATTTTTGAATATGTTACAATTAATATGACCACATGATAGCATAATTAAACTTGTACTGTACTATCTGTAGGACAAACGAAGAATAGTAGGTGTCGGCACTTCCTATAGATTGATTAAATGACAGAAGTGCCTAAGGCTCTATTAAACAAATTCCAATGCCGAAAATCACATAAAAAATGCTTAGAAAACAATACCTAACACAATAATGCTGATAAATACAGTTACCCATGGTATTGATGGAATCATTCACGGGAAAGATAATGTAAGGTGACAAAAAGTGCTAAGACACAGGCATGTTTTTGTCTACTCGGTGTCATTAGGGTTTCCCCCTTTCTGGTGTAGCAGTCCATGAGCTGCTCGCGAGAAGGGTTGGAAGCTGTACCCGCTCGTGTTTAAACCGGCAGACGACTGTGTTACTTTTGTGGCACTAGGTAACGCCAAGAATGCTCACTTGAGCTGTAAGTTTAGATATGGTAATAGTAGTCGAGAGGGAATTGCAATGTGTTGAGCAAAAAATCGCTCGAAACCACGCTGATGATGCCGGGTAGGCAGAAACATGTCCGTGCGTTAGCGTTTTTGTCTCCTCACATTGTGCTTCCGGTAAATGATTCCACCAATACCATGACCAGCTGTATCTAGCATCTTCTGCACTACAGCAGCACTAGTATCTTCTGCGGCTTAGACTACAACAATTCTAAAAATTACACATTTTTTCGCTTAAAAACGCAATACATGAAATGCCTAATCTTATTATAATATTTTAACTTGCGGAAATTAGACTAATCATAGAACGTCATAATTAACATAATCAATTTTACAGCGTTTCATTACAGATAAGCAAAAATAACTATAATTTCCTCAGATAAGTCCTATACTAATTATATCTTGTAATACTCAATACTTAACTCATAAACATATATAAACAAATTTACTAAATTATAATGAAACAGAAGGATAAGGGTACATTATTTTTTTTTATCGTATGTCCTTTATACCTTGCGGTGTCGGACTATTTATTTCTTATTTTTATCTTCCACAGGTTCCTGTTCTGAGCCAGTTGTTTAGCTTCAATCCATCCCATACTTCTCTTTTCCAATGTTCTATACACCTGCTCCTTCCAGGTGTTTCGGGCTCTACCTATTCTGTTTTTGCCCTCTGTTTTAGCTTCAAATATCCTCTTTGTGATTCGATCTTCTTCCATTCTGTGTAGATGTCCAAGCCATCCCAGGAGGTCCGGTGTTTCTTAAGGAAATCTACTATACTAGCCTAGCTTTTTCACCAAAGAAGGGTACATTATAATGTATAATATAATTATATTTAAGCGAAAAAGTTGTTGAAGTATGAAAAAGGGTTGTGATATAACCAGGCAGGCTACTTAACAACAATTTAAAAGAATACCCAGGATAAAAGTATACGTATGTATATCTTCCTCATTTACCTTGCAAATTACGAGACTTGCTCTACTTTAACAAGAACTTAGCCCCATTTGCGCCGAGTTTTGCCGGTAGTTTCTATACGCAATTTCCGTTCTGTTGAAAGTTCTTGTGACTCTAGATGCAACCCTAATGTAACACGACGGTCATTACTCCATTCACTACTTTGATACGAGATACGAATGCGGACTTTTCTGATTCACTTTACTAAAGCTGGTAGTATTTGTAATTTGAATGAATACTGTTCTTGGCAAGTTTTAGTCATTATGTTTTTTTTTCTTTGAAAGGAGGAATGTTTGCATTGCTGTTCTGTCTCCCTCTAACATCTCGCTTTTTATATAAAACGAATTCAGCGATAGGAATCGAAACAATATTAAAAAACATTTCTCACAACTTCTTTGGCAGTGGTAAAATAGCAAGAAACTTCTGTTAAGTTATAATGATTATAATAACGCGCTTCTATCATCCACCTTAATAATTAGAAATTACGACGTTATATTTCCAAAAATAATAGAAAATGGGAATTAGATCGTTGGTTAACTGGGTTAACTGTAAAGGGAACCAACTAGTTAATATTATTTTTTAATATAACAAGAAGTATGTAATATTGCAAATATACTTCTAGCATTATTAAAAGTGGGTTGTAGTAGTAATAAAGCAATCTAGGTTTCTGGTTGTAAACTGCTATAACACCTTTTATGAAATCAACTTCGATGAAATATAGATTTTACGACTACGCTAACTACCTGGAGTTTTACGAACTTCAGAGCAGATGTTATTATTCACCGCCAACATTTATTGTCGCTTACTAAAATTGGATGATCAAATAAGAACTAACTGGACAACATTAAAGCTTGGTTTCTATATTAAAGTGGTTCTTTACATTATTCCGACTGTTTTTGTAGTTTCTGTTATTATTCGATTTATGTGTACTTTTTAGGTCAATAATATTATATCTTGCGTCGAAGCATATAAAGCATTTATACGTAAAAATCTGAAATATAATATTCTGCTGGTGGCAAATCTTGTAGCACTACTTAAAATATGTGCTCGTCTACTACTTTCTTTTTATAATTTTTACTGATTGTGAGACTACTAAGCTGCAAACTAACACTGCAAATTTATCCAGATTATCAATCAATTATCCGGTTCTTTGCTAAAATGGAAGGCGTAATTTTCAGGGAAAATTATGTTTTTATATTAAAATATTGGCTTCTACATATTTCAACCCATCTTTCAGGTAATTTATGGATATCATGCCAGAAAAACTGCTTGCCTTTTGCGGCAAACCATTCGTCGAGCCATTTTCCAACTTTCTCAAAATTGCAGAAGTGCTGCTCTGCGAGAGCGTGCCCTATCGATGCGAAAGGGTGATAGTCAGATGACCCCAGGTCTGGGGGGTACGGCGGATGCGAAAGAATATGCCATCCAAGCGATTTCATGGTATCTTTCACTGTTTTTTTTTTGTGTGAGAGGGATTGTGAGACATGTATTGCTTCTGCTAGTTGCCATTGAGTTTAGGTTAAGTCTTCATCCAATAACTTCCGCAGTTGTTCGTCTTCGCATTTTTGTAGTCTAAGTGCTCACTGTCTTTCACCTCTTTTAAATTATCGAAACCATGTCCCATATGTTCTAATCGATGGAACGTGTTCACCATATGTTTCTATCAGCAAACGATAACTTTGAACAGCCTTTTTCTTTTGATTAAATAAGAAAAGTAATACGTGCCGGAAATATTCCTATACACCTTGTATGTACCATTTACTTGTATAAAATGGAAAAGTTGAAAATCAACACTGTGGTCCCTTCGAAAGAAGTCTAGAAACGATAGCACGCATTAACACATGGGCTTAAAAGTCCCGGACCTAACACATAGATGACGCTAGTTTTATTGCACTCACCTTTCTCTCAGTTAGTACTAACCTTCAAAAGATAGCTGTTAAGATTTCATGATATTCTATTCATTAGTTTGTGAGTTATTATGCTAAGAGTCACGGTACTTTTGTTATTTTCAAAACAATGGATCAAAAACAATTTCGTGTTTTAATTTTACACTGCTTCTTGATGGGAAAAAATACCATTCAAGCGAAGCAATGGCTTGAAAAGTGTTATGGGGACTTCGCTCCATCAGAAACAACAATAAAACATTGGTTTGCCGACTTCAAACGTGGTCGTAGAGACACCGATGATGCAGAACGCAGTGGACGTCCAAATGAGGCGGTAACACCAGAAAATATGAAAAAAATCTACAAAATCGTTTTGAATGATCGAAAAGTGATGTTGCGTGAGTTAGCTGACATCGTAAAGATATCAAAAGAACGTATTGGCTTAATATTGCATGAGCATTTGACTATGAGAAAGTTCTGTTCCAAGTGGGTGCCGCGTTTGCTCACTGTTGACCAAAAACAAGAACGTGTTGATGATTCTGAGCAGTGTTTGGCCATGTTTAAACGTAACAAACCGGAATTTTCGCGTCGATATGTGACAATGGATGAAACATGGATCCATCACTTCACTCCGGAATCAAAACGATCCTCATCTCAGTGGACAGCAACTGGTGAACCTCTTCCAAAGCGCCCGAAAACAACAATCGGCTGGAAAGGTTATGGCCTCGGTATTTTGGGATGTGGTGTAATATTCATCGACTATCTTGAGAAAGGAAATAACATCAACAGTGATTGTTATATAGCGTTATTGGAGCGTTTGAAGGCCGAAATTGCAAAGAAACGACCGCATTTGGCAAAGAAAAAAATTTTGTTCCATCAAGACAACGCACCGTGTCACAAGTCAATCAAAACAATGGCAAAACTACATGAATTGAACTTCGAATTGCTCCCACATCCAGCGTATTCGCTAGATTTGGCTTCCAGCGACTACTGGCTGTTCGCAGACCTCAAAAAAATGCTCGCCGGTAAGAAATTTCGCACGAATGAAGAGGTTATCCGCTGAACCTGAGTCCTATTTTGAGGCAAAAGATAAATCGTTCTACAAAAGTGGTATTGAAATGTTAGAGCGGCGCTGGAATGATTGCGTTGCTCTTGATGGAGATTACCTTGATGAATAAAGCTAATTTTGAACCAAAAAAAACGTGTTTTCTTTGTTAGGCCCGGGACTTTTCAGCCCATGTGTTATATACATATGGCGCCATCGTTCGCATATGACACTAAATTTTCAATAGGGGTATGTTCAACTAATCAAGTGAAGGACAGGGATCCCAGATTGCTATTAGAGTTTAACAAAAGTCTTCAGCTATTCTAACAGAATGTAATGGCAGTGTTAAGATTGATCTCCTAGGTCGCAGCGACTACAGGTATTAGTGCCGTGATTAAATCCAATAGCCATGATAATAAATTACGTATACCTTTAAAATTATACATGTTCCCTGTTCATGCATGTGAAACATCTGCAAATGCAAGTAGATATACATGTGGCCTAATAAAGGTAACACAAATCTGGTCATCGAGTAAATTAATAGAATTTGTTAACCATGATGTAAGTTCACGTCATAAAGAATTATTACGGTTATTTTCCCTAAAGACAAGTTGTATATGATGAACAGTGACTAGAACAATTTACAACCTCTATGCAAAAAATATAGGCAAACGTTATTGTTAGAAATCAATATGTAGTGCATTTAAAGCAAAGAATTATTCGACCAGTAATTAAATTTCTGTTTGGTGAGCAATAAAAGCGGTAAAAAGCGATCGTAGTAATGAGGAAAAAAGTATCAAATGCGGGGATAGACATTTACATTTACCGATATTCAATCTCGAATTAAACTGTACGTTTACACAAACAACACAAAACAATGCATGTATATGTGTATGCAAATATCATGGGCCATTCCGCGTTTTATAGCTGTAGTAAAAAAACACCATTTGACGGAATAACTTAAATATAATTTTAGCCCGAATGAAAATTGTAAATAGAATACCCCAGATACAATAGAACATTGCTAGCACTAATATTTGATTGCAATAATTTAACGCATTTTACACTTTAATAAAACATCTACTAAATTTGCAATACATCATTGATATTGAAATTCATTTTCTATCCGCCAAAACTACTCCATATATTAGATTCTCTACATCTGCGAACTGTTGAATGTGATTTGTTGATTTCAATTGTCGCTTTCGCCTATTCATGGAATTCTTTCGATTGCAACGAGTTTAATCATCCACATTCCTCTTTGTTTTCTCGCTTTCCAGACTTCGCGATCGCTTTTGTACGACGCAAAACGCGCATTTTCAGTACCTACGAAACGTTATAGAATTAAACTTTCGGCGAATTTTCGAAGTTGTATGCCGGTGCCTTTATCGTCGAAGACTTTTAATTTTAATTCTCTTTCGTAAGAGGGGAGTTAAAATTTTCACAAGATAGAAAAGAAGAACCTATTAAGATAAGTAGGTTAATTATCTTTTCATCCTTAGCACAGCAATTGTTCGTAATTCGTCGTAAAGATTCAAGTGATCTTACTTGCTATAACTAGAAGAAACTTATGGACCTTATTTCATTTGGAACATGTTCGTAACAAATCAGAAATAGGAAAGATATGCTATTTTGTACAAATTATATGAAAAAATATGTATTGTTGGTCCAAAATTGACTTTTTATATAAACGATCTTTTGGACCATCTTTGAATGGAGTACTTGTTCCAGATTTGAAAATTATACGCCAATGTTATAAATTGGCTTTCTGGGATATTATATCATGAGTTAGATAAAGACCAACTTTTTCATAAAATAAAGTTAAAAGAATAAGAAAACAACAATTTACGATTGTCAATAAAAACTATCGAGGTTAAATCACTTAGTATCAATAGTGATGGTTTCGAGAAATTGGAAGGCCTTGAAGTTGTTAATGTCGTACATATATAGACACACATATCTAGCAACATCTGATAAGAATAATAGCGATATGTATTGTCCAACAAGATATTCCCATTTATAAGACAAAACAAAGTACTAAATTATCCAAGACCATAGAAATAATAAACAAATATATGAATTTAAGAAATACTCCAAAATTTAAAATATGTTTGTAACCAACTTGAGATTAAATATTGCATCCCTGTCTAGCAGAAATCTTTGAAATATAAAACGTCACCCATGATAGTAAACACGCAATTAACTTTGTTGCCCGCAAGAACTTCTCGCAATGCACCTGCTTGTCATAAGTGAGCCTACTTTGTCAGGAAAGCAGTTCAATCTGAATAAAGCATACCATTTCTAAGAACTGACTATAAGGATACCAAATACTAACTAGGACATACTAAAAATACTTAATAAATAAGCGAAATAGAGATCTTTTAAGAATTGATAGTCATACAGGCGTTTAGAAACCATATTACAAAACCAGGAACCCTACACATATTTGTAGATATTCGTTGTGTATGATGTCTAAAGTCTACTATGTATCAATAATTACACCTAGATCCTTGAACACCAATTTTTTTTCCAGGATATTATCGGCTAGATTATAACATGCGCTCAAATAAATTCTAATTGTCTTAGCTTGTTACTGGAACTCTTAATATGATATTTGTTTGGTATAAGGTATTTCAATGATATGGCAACTACTCTGCCAATTTGACAACTAATGCAACTGAAAATACTACAGGTTACGACAAAAGTTTTTATTGGAAAAGATCACTAGAAGTAAAATTTATTGGAACGCCTTTTAGTTGTAAAAGAATGGTATGCTTTCTTCATATATGTTACAATACAATACTTCTGAACACTTAGTTGCAATTAAAATGTGTTGTATAAATGATCAATACAGACTTTTCTGCAATGGCCGAGCGTCCGCCATCGAAGAAGAAATCTCGGAATAAATGATCCGCAAAGACTAAAACGGAGGTGTCAACGTGTGCATTAGAAAATCGTTAATACAAACAGAAATAAATGAAGACCTAAACTTGATCTTTTGTGAAATACTAGAGATAGCTAAAGAATCAACTGAACGATAACCATTGCAAGAAACGTTAGATGATTGATCTTTTACATATAAGACTATAGCAGCTCAACGTTAGATGGCGCAAAACCAAAGGAACTAAGCTCATAGAGGACTATAGCATACTAAATCGAAAAGCGTGGGATAAATCGCTTAGGAAACGTGGACATTTTTATTGATTCATCAATTTTTATCACCGATGGCTCAGGAAAAACAAACCTACAGTTCCTGAGAAATTGCTCGGTAGTATAACGTTGCCAAAAGTGCGTTTATTTAGTCTAGTCATAACTCCGTGTATTTCAGGTTTAGTAACTGGAGTAAAAGGAGAGACCTTTGCTAACATGTTCTGAGCACTTAGTGGAGTTGACTTTTGAAAAAGTACATTGGAAAATGTAGTAGCAATTGCATTGACTATCTCCATTGGATATATAAATTTATTATCATAATGTTGTCTACCTGGTATTAAAGGCATATTACGCGTGTCATTGAAAAATTTTCATTTCCATCAGGATTGACGGATCAGAGTTAATACTGCGTTCAACCCAGGATAAATATGAAACCAAACTCTTTACTAATGATATTAACCTCTTAATTAAGTAATTGCAGAGTGCCAGAATATTGGTAGTTATTCGCTTCCGATTATTGTAATTACGTCTCTTGCTGTAAAATATAGATACAAAAGTTTACGATTGCTGCTATTAAGAATGCACATCCGGGAATAAACCATTAGACAAAAGCTTTTCAAACAAATAAAAATTAAAAACTAAAATTAATGAAAAACATTTTAAAAATGTTATTACTGGGCAAGTATAATTAGTACAAAAAATAACGTAGAATAGGATGTAGCGTGAAGAACCAGTGTTACATACACAGCAGGATGCGATCGTCATCAGACATTACGGCAGAAAGAAAGTTGAAGCTATTTGAAACTTCAGGAAACATCTAATCCAATTGTCGAATAAATGTCCGCCAATACTGTGTAGAATAATTTGACTAAACGAACCTACCAGCAAAAAATGGCGAATAATGATCAACCGAAAAATATAAGGCAAGCAAACATATTAGAACCAAATGGTCAAAACGAGGGAAGAATAAAAGAAGTTAGTGAAAAGCAATATGCCGTCAAGTAGAAGAACAGCGCAAGATGTATGCAAGTTGTTTAGAAATTTTCACCAAAATTCCAAGTTTTCATTTGCTTTCTGAACAAAAAAATCCTAAATCAAATTTTATTTGCAAGACTCAGTTTATCTTGCCGATAAAAGAAGAACCAATTTGACGAAAGAAGTAGAATTTCATTTGAAATAACTATTTAAAACTACTTTAAGTAACAAATACATTTTAATACTTTCGAAATCAGTAATCTGCACAATATGTGTTCAGAATATCCTGTTGTACTTACAACCCTATTAAAGATTAGCACTGCAATTGTCTATTCTATATTATTCAGCAACAAATCAATAACACCTATTCAATTTTGAAAGTTATTTCTCTGTTTTAGGCAGTCCAGAGCCAAAACCATGACCGCACATTCCCTTACAGTCGAGTATATAATAAACACAGATAAAAAATACTATGAACAACAAATCAATTCAGAAAGATAACGCTAAAGTTAATTAATTCATTTAAGTATTTGCGGTCATTATGGTATCTGAATATATCGTATTAAATATACTGCTTTCAAGATAGTATGAGAAAGGTAGCCTCGCCTCATAAATATGAATATCATGTGGATTATCCTGTATATTATTCGAGCACAAAGCTATTCAACACGACCTCTTGTTAGATGTTTTCTTCTGAAACTAAAGTATCAACCTCAACTGATAATGAAGGTAGGTGCTGGCAATGATTTCACTCATTTGTGGAAATGTTCAGTGAGTACCTAATTGACAATCGACTTATTTAATTATATTCATTTAATAACTCTTCCTCTATTATAATAGCAGACTGCAAATTTCTGAGAGGAATGAAAGAATGGGAATCTCAAAAACCTTCTGCAAGTGCCTAGTAAACATTTTTTAAATTTGGCGAACAATTTAAGTTAGTACTTCCCGTAGTAAAGTGCGTAATTGCATGCATTACTCCAAGAAAGTACTGAATATGACCTTTACTGCCGGAATTGCCAACTTCAATAGTTCGCGAAATTTGAAAATGGTTTACTGGATGAGTTCTACAAATATCCTCTCAAGGTAATACCTTAACTTTCCATATATATCCAGCCCTTAACTCGGTATGAGATTGATAAATTATATAACTGTGCCCGATCCAATTATAAAATATCTTATTAAATAATTACTATTAAATAGCCACTATCGACAATCTTTCTCATAGTATTTTCTACAAATTCATTAATATAAAGCCATCGACCATCTAGTGAATAATAAACATACATAAACACGCATATATTCCTCGTTTCTGGGTAATTTAAAAGTAAATACAAATAGACAAACAATTCATTGACCGAATACATTTAACAAACTGATGAGGAGCAAACTTTACGGGTTTATAAAATCAATGTTGATGATCGTTTCAGCCTGAGATTGGTGAGAAACTAAACATATGTGCGGCTTAGCAATTATGTAAGCTACCGAACGACATACATACGAACAAATAAACTAAATAAATACTGGTAGGTTTCAGTGCTTTACTATTGGGATAGATCCATTAATTGGGATAAAGTAGTGTCACATCGGGAATTGCAATACGTAATTCTCAATCCTCCGAAATGGATAGGGATTTATGGTTTGTTTGTATCAATAAAAGAGATATTTGGATGAGTTTGCGGATTATACACTTGCATTCTAATACATTTTTTTTCGATTATGGCATATATCGAAGGAAAATGGAAAATTTGCTTTGAAATCAGTATTAAAAACTGAAATTAAGAGTAAATTAAATTGGAGAAACAGTAGCCTATATCACTTTTAATAATTATATACCTAAAGCATTACGAACTACGAGGGGAGGTCCAGAAGTTCGTGGAATAGAGGGGATGGAGTGGGGATAGAGGCGCTCGCTAGGTGTCATTCTGATTGGCGACTCATTAGTATATAAGTTAAGTTGCAGCCCTATAGCGTCAGTCGTTTACGAATAGTTGCCTGCTAAACAAGTCAATCCGGAAGAAAACTGAAACTATGGAGGAAATTGAACACCGTGCTGTGATAAAGTTCCTTACAAAGCAAAGAGAGAACGCTCAAACCATATTGAATGAAATGGAAACCGTTTATGGGGAACAGTGCCGTAGTAAATCAATGATTTATAAGTGGCATGTTCGGGAGTCGATTGAAGACGACCCCCGCTCAGGACGGGCAGTTGAGGCCACCATATCAGACATCGTTGAAAAAGTGCTAAAATTTCTACTGCAAGATGCCCGTTTGAAGAAAAAACAATTATATTAGTTGGAGTATCAGATACCACCATTTTGCGTATCCATGACCACCTGTGTCAGTGCAAGATGGGTACTGAGAATGTTCGCGCCGCTGCGGAAACAGCAGCGCGTCTGTGCGTCCAAACAATTTTTGGAGCTGTATGGAGACAAACCTGCACAGAATTTGGAGCGGATTGTTACGGGAGATGAAACATGGGTTCATCACTTTGAGCCTGAGTGCAAACAGGAGTCCATGCAATGGCATAAAAAGGGAACACCACCGCCAAAGAAATTCAAAGTGTCAGAATCGACTGGAAAGTTGGTGGCTACTGTTTTTTGGGATTGTAGGTAGGAGCATAACCGGAGAATATTGCTCAGCAATATTAGAAAAATTAAAGGAGGCCATCAAGGAAAAACGTCGAGGAAAATTGACCAAGGGTGTGTTGCAGACAATGCGCCAGTTCACAAGAGCAAAGTTGCAATGGCTACTCTGCACAGGCATGGCTTTCAATCAATAGCCCATCCACCCTGCAGTCCAGACCTGGCATCTAGTGATTTTTATTTGTTCCCCAATTTAAAAAAAGACTTACGTGGAAGAAAGTTTTCCAACGACAATGATGTAAAGGAGGCAATTTTCGCGAAAGTTAAAAAATATTTTTATGATGGTTTAGAAAAATTAATTCATAGATCTAATAAATGTATTGTGCTTAAGGGTGATTATATTGAAAAGGAAAAATAGATTTATTGTTTTATTTTATTTAAAACTCTTTCATTCCACGAACTCCTGGACCTCCCCTCGCATAATCACTGCGTGAAAGTACGGAAAAGATATGTTTGAAAGTATCGTTCTCGATAATATAGGTAATCCATAGGCGCAATTTCCGAGAAATTAAGGTAACAACAATTCACTACTCTTTCACAGTGTTAAAAGTCAGAGTAATCACATCAATAAAATTCACTCTGTATACGAGATATGTCCCAAAATTAATGAGAATGGTTAGTTTTAAAAGTTTTAAACTGAATGTATATACAACATAATATTCCTCCCTTCTAGTATGCTTCTTTGGAATGCATGCAGCGTTTCCAACGCGTTTTCCATTACTGGTAACAATCTTGGAGTCTGGTTTCATCATGTGTTGTTCCGTAATGGGAACCTTTCAATTTCTGTTTAGGCGTTGGGAAACCAAAATCACATGGAGCCATATCTATACTGTTGGGCAAGTGTGGGAGTACTGAAATGCTTTGCTCTGCCAAGAATCGTCTAACCGACAATAAGCTGTGTCTGGGGGCATTATCGTGTTGAAAGATCAACGAGTTAGTAATATTAGGCCACACACGCAAAATTCTTTTCCGCAAACGTTCAAGGACCTCGCGATAAAAGATTTGATTCACTCTATGGCCTTGCGGCCCAATTCCTTGTGAACGTCCACGAGAATCAACAAAGATGATAAGCATGGACCTGATTCAGTATTTGCTCATGAGAACTTTCTTTCCGGCTGTGGTGATGCAGGTGTGTACCTCTCCCTCGCTTTGTTTCGGGATCGAATTGGAAATTGAAAGGAAATTCCTATTAATTCCGGAACAATAAACAACAAACAAAGAGTCACGACGCAGGTTCTAAATAGCCTAACGTAACAAGACTTACAGAATTGTTATCAGGAATGGAGAACTTGCCGGAGACGCTGTATGTAATCAAAAGGAGCATACTTTGAAGGGAACAATATTAAATTGTAGAAACATTCAATTAAAAGCTTAATTCTGTAACATACCTCGTACTTTGTATGTTCATATTAGTAGTAAGAGAATACTACTGCGTCTAGAAATTAGTATGGTTTATAGGACGTAAGGAATTGTTACAATAATTTACACTTTTTATACATTTGGTAACAACACTTTCGCATACAAATTAAACTTTAGCTAGTGATTTAGCCCCGGGATACTTCTATTTGAGATTATTATGATTATCGTCTATATAAGACCTTTCAATTATGTATTCATATTCCCCGGATTATTCTTACCCTTCTCGAAGGAAAGGGTTCACTAACTATGGTTATTATTTGTACTTACATTGAACGCTTGCGATGCAATAAATGCTACATTAAGCTTAGAGAAATTACAATTACGGTTATATCCATATTGACGGGTCATTTGCCAAAATCGTTTATTAAATTGATTTTTGAGAATAATCACATATCGGGCGATATTATGGATACAATTTTATTTTCTTATAGAACTCTTGATTAAATAAGAATGAATCCGAATTTTCATACATCACATGGTACACCATATATAGCATGAACTTTTCAATTGAGCTACTTTAATTACTTTTTTAAACATATTTCTATCGAGAATTTTTTTCTCATTCTTCACTGATAGGTTGAATTGAGATACCAAATCAGTAACTATAAGCAAATATCGTGTTGGTGAACTTTACGTACCACTAAATTTATTAAGCATTGTTTATTTTAAGCGCTTTAGCAAAAAATAACGTATTAAAACAATCGAACTCAAGATAGTAACAAAATGCCAAATAAAATTGCTAGGTATTTACTTTCGTCGAAATATCTTGTTGAATTGACAGTGACAAAGAAATTACATTTGTAATGTGTACTGTATTTGTTTATTAACACAAACATTTTTACAATAAATCACAAGGTTTTCATTATCGAATTATACTTCACAAATGGTATAGAATTAGAAAATGGAGAATGGTCCTACTTTTTGCTACCATGTACAGATGAATTTCGGCCGAATTTCCAAATTTTCCAGTAACATATGATACTTTGCGGCAAGTTATTCAAGAATCAGTAGTCAAATTTCGTAAAACAGAGTCTGTGTCACGAAAAGTAGGTGATGGTACAGTATTTAAACGAACGGCTGAAAATATATCAGACGAAGAACAAATAACTCAATCACCTCAGAAATCTATTCGCAAGTTTTCGCCAGGCAATCCTTAAAAAGAATCTACAAAAATTTCCATACAAGTTTCATTGCGTGCAAGAGCTTTTACCCATTGACCACGTAATCCGGTTTAATTATTGTCAATGGTTTTTAGGTACGATGGATAATGATGATGATCTTGACAAATTCTTTTCGGCTAAAGCATGATTCCACTTACCAGCATATATAAATAAACAAACAATGCGCATCTGGTCTAGCAAAAATCCACGTAAAATTCTTGAGAAACCCTTGGCTTCTTGTTTCTCGTGAACAGATTATTGGTTCATTATTCTTTAATGGCACCATAAATGCGGTGAAATATCGCAATAATACAACACCGATACAATAAGGGAAACAGTGGAATTATTGCATGAATTCTTCGATAATCGGATAGTAGACCTTCCACCGCGATCTTCTGATTTGATAATTATGGATTATTAAAAAACAAAATATAACAAATCGTCTTCGTACAATTGACGAACTTACTGAAGCTGTCCGAAATGTCAGCGAGAAAATTACACCACATGAAAACATAAAACGAAGAGTGGCGTCATGTATAGAAAATGAAGAAGCTCACTTTGACCATTAACGTAACAATTCTTTATTGTTCTTAACTTTTTATTTTTCCAACTGAAATGCTTGTGTGCGAGTTATTTGTCAAAACTTCAAAGCCTAATCTGACAACCTCATATTAACAGTGTAACATAAACTGAACTACTTACGCTTAAGCGTTGTCACTAACGCCATAAAATAAGTCAATTTGCACGTTTTAAAAGTTATTCTATTAGTTTAAGTTTAAAGAAGAAGAATTTCGTGGCTTGCTGAAGGGTAAATTTAATCATATGGTATTATGTAAGAATTAGTTTTAAAATTATCTGATGAAAAGGATATTCCGAAATAAGTGCGAATTCAAATTATTGACTCATTTTGTCGTTTTCTATATTTGAAATACTTGTAATTTCTAACAGAAGCACATTTATATGTGAGGCATACGAGTAATATACAAAAGTTTTATCTTCCAGTTTTACATTACTACCTACATATACCATTTCCAATTCGTTAAGAGTAATAGAATTTTCAAAAATTTACACTTTAAATATTAACTCTTTGTGAGAAATACATATGTCAAACCGGAAAATATCGAGATATTTTAGATAAACTGCAACTTTGAGATAATCCAATGTGCTGAAATTATTTATTTCAATTAAAGGATAAAATGAAATAAACCAAATATTCTACCCATTGGCATATACACTACCGCTCAAAAGTGTTTAGGCACTCTCACTGACAGCAAAAATGTTAATAATATTTATTTTTTATGTACAGATACACGTACATGAATAAGAATATATTAAATAAATTTTGCTTTCATCTATGTGACCTCCTCTCGATTTAATAATTGCAGCACACAATCAAGGCATTCTCGCAATAAGTTTTGCCAGAGTTTCTTGTGTTATTGAGGTCCAACTCGATTGCAATTTGTTCCACACACTCAGTAGCTGATGTCGGAGCCGATTTCCGTACTTCCCGACCTAGTTCTTCCCATAGAAACTCGATTGGATTCAAGTCGGGGCTCTGGGAGGCCATTCCATAATTTTGAGAGTTCCTTCCTCTTCTAAATGGCATAAATAGTCTTTACATAATTTAGAGGAATGTTTTGGGTCATTATCTTGCTGAAAGATAAAATTTTGACCCAAAACTTGAATTCCGGAAGGTATTGCGCGGTTCTCCAAAATTTCGCGGTAGCCTTCTTTTTTTAATATACCGTCAATTGTCACAATGTCCCCTACACTAGTGCCAGCAACACAGCCTCAAATGAAGATAGAACCTCCACCATGCTTCATGGTAGCAGCAATACACTCTTCTCTGGCATGTTCACCCGCAGATCTTCTTACGAATATGCGTCTTCGGGTTCGGAATAGCTCAAATTTGGACTCATCCGGCCATAGGACGTTGTTCCACTCTTCTATGGTGCAGTGTTGGTGTTCACGAGCCCATTTAAGTCGCTTTTGCTTGTTTTGTTTGCGTAGTAATGGCTTTTTCATCGCAATACGTCCATGGAGCCCGGCTTTCTGTAGGCGACGTTTGACCAACATTTAATTCTGCGGTGATTTCCGGGGCTGTTTTGCGTCTATTTAACTTGCTGGTAACTACTATTCTGCGATCATCTGCAGATGTTGTCACTTTTGGCCTCCCACTCCGTCTTTTATTAAGAAAACTGCCAGTTTCCCGATATCTTTTTACGTTATAGTCAACCGTAGCGTGGTGTATTTTCATTTTTTTGGCAATTTCTCGATTACTTATGCCACTTTTATGGTAAGCTATTATAAGCGCACGTGTTTCCGTACTAATTTTTCTTCGCGGAGGCATTTTAAAAAATTGTCACACGATATTTCGCTCACGGCGTGAATAGAGTAAATACCATACTGCAACTGACCATAGGTTACAGATTTCACTATAATCTTCTAGGAAGGTAATTTAAACATTATTACCTACAATCTAACAGATGACTAAATTTACCCAGTAAATTCAGAGGGATTGTTATTATAATTGGACCGCAATAAACAGTTTATGGTAATCCGACCAAGTGCAGGTAAATGATAGTAAACCTTATGCGATATAATGGGTGTTTATCTTACTGAACTACATTTTAAATACATATTTCATTTTATTATAATGTTTTTTTGGTAAACATAATACTATATGAATAATCCACGAAAACAGGAGTATCTAAACACTTTTGAGCGGTAGTGTATGTATGTGTTCATATATTGTGCGACGTTTTTTTACTAAAACAGGTAACCGACATTTTCCAGTAATTGCAAAGTAATCTAATACATCTACATATTCCAAAACGTCTGACCTTAGGGTTCTGGAAATTTAATTTGCTATGTTAGAAAGGACAAACGCTGCAGACTTCCGCCTAACGATCCCGATGTCTATATTATGTATTAACAGAGCTTTTGCTTCATGTTGAATTTCCTTTGATATCCTAAAGGATCGAATGGAATATTTCCATGTTAATTGTATGAATGCGTTTTGAATGTTTCGGGTTATATTTACAACTAAGGGAAATTAAAATTGATGGGCGTAGGACAGCTAAAACAATTACGTATCGCGGAATTATGGAAAATGTTCCATAATTCTTTACATTCGTATATATGAATACGTAGTATGTTTTCAAAAAGGTTTGTACTATATAATTAAAAGCGACCTTGCGGATGTAGGTGTGATTAACGCGAAAACAGGTAAAACAGAATGCTAATACCATTACGTAGAGTATTACAGAGGCTTGCGGTAGGATACGTAATACACCGTTGTTCTTGCGCTGACCTTATTTACATTTATTTGGGAAAGCGTTAATTGATGCTCTCTACTTCGTTATTTTATTTTGAAGACTTTAGAGCTTAATGGTACGCAGTCAAAATAAGATGGACTTGCTAGTACATCAGGCAGGACTAATTATACAGGGTAAAAATCGATATAAATATGTTCTTATTTTACTTTCTAGTTATAGACTTCAGTCTTATGGTCATCTTCACTCCAACTACAGAATAAAAATTCTGATTATTGATTCTAATCTTCTACATTATTAAATAGTTATGTTATATAATGTTTCTTATATTGTTGTATTAGAGAATTGCTTACGATCGTTGATATACGGATAAGTGGAACTGTTTCTGCATACTATCGCTATTTGTCTAATATACTTCTCTAGTATAAATCTATCGTTAATGAAGCTGCTTTGCAGTGTTACTTCCCGCCATCAAACTTCCAAACTTCGTAAGATATTGGAAAATATACATATATATATATAACAGTATATATATATATATATATACTTTTACATATATTTTGTCTTTATCTCCCTAAATTGCCTTCTTAGTATTCGTGGAAGCACCATGGATTCTATAGCCTTACTTGGGAGTACCATTAAGTATCACTTCGGTGCTTTTAATATTACATTTTACAGATTTCACTTTTTCGATTCCCGTTGTGCGACAAATGTCTTGTCCAAAATGTTAATAGTACTGCATTGAATTCTCTATTGTCTGACAATTTTTTGATATTTTCCTTCTACAGTTATTGTACAGGGTAAATAACATTCATATGTGTAGAAACCTATTGCGCTCAACAGTTCCACAGGCTAAAACCATAGAATTTCATTTTCAAGAATTTAATTTTCGACAGTTTTTTCTTTACACGCGTATGTACGGATGTCCATGAAATGCAATAAAAAGGTATAAAAAAGGGAAAGATCTAATTTTATTAGACTTAAATCAAAAATATTTTGTGAAAGTTCCTTCGCAGAGGCGAGAAAAAAAAATTATTTATTTGATATTAGATATTTAAAATAAAATTTCTTTATTATTCACAGCTGAAATATTCCTACGTCAGGATGTTATTGAACTATTAGCATGCCGTTTGAAAGGTTGACAGAGCTATCTTGTAGTTTTTATAACATCTATGGCTGTGCTATTGTAATGTACCGTCAACAGGGGTGACAAAGTGCCATATTTTTTAGTTTTATGCCATATCTCATTTGATATCAGTTGAATTGGGTTGAATTTTCAATACGCTTATATCTTTGCTATCAATTTATAAATCTTAAAGAAATTTTAATTACAACAGGTGGGAGGGAGGAATTATTTTCTGTGGCAACAGCCCACACCGTTTGTCAGGACGACTAAGTGCCACACCTGCTTTCTCTTTGAAAAGACACTAGAAACGTTATATGGTTACTAGTCACCATACAGAATTCAACTATACAGACTTATTATGTTGGAAACTGTTGGAAAAACGGGTAAAAACAAAAGAAAAGGATAAACAGAGGATCTATGTAAGTTTTATTTTTGAAACCAGTCATTATAAACGTCAATATAATTAAATTTTTTCATAACCAAACGGCAAAAGATTACCAATACAATCCTAAAAAATACGAAACAAACAAAATCGTGAGTTGGTGGGAACACCTTTTCTTTAAAAAGTCTACCCTATGCATGTACGACTGTCTTAAACTTTACTGTACAGAGTTTAGGAACTTTAATTAAAAAATTGAATTAATAAAAATGGGAAATAAGGCGATCAATGGTCCACCTGAAATTTGAGGCTGTTGATTTCAGTCGACGGCACAATTTTCTTTTTACTGTATTGCTCTTTGTACCTAAGAACATCCGGAAGCACAGGTCACTCCCAGAATTTTCCTCTCTTTCTTATACAGGATACACTGGCTTTCCTGCTGACATCAAAGTTAGTCAATATTAAATCCATAACATTTAATACGATATTCTATGACACCAAGTGACTCCTATAAGCACCCCGGTTGACTGTATGTAGTCTGTGTGTATGTATGCGAATTTGGTTGGATGGATGTATGTATTATGTATACATATTCTGTATCCATCGGCGGCACATATTACAATTTCCTAGGGTTTTTTTTGACTCAAAAATCTTTTAATTTATGTTCTATACAATTACACCTTTTCATTTTCCGTACTTTTTAATTTTATTTCAAAGACATCCTGTATAGCTTCTATTATCTCCGTTCTGTTTTAGAACAAATAATAATTTTGAACATAATGTTTACTTTCATCCGATAAAGTGCTGTAAAAATCGAGCAGGATTATAAATTTTAAGAAATTCTAAATATTTGCGTTAGAATATTAAAAAGATTTTATTACTGCATAGTTGCAATTATCTATCAACTATCTACGAAAGCTCCGGCAAAACTCGATTCAAATTCTGGATTATTTGTTTAGGTTCATGCTAATAGAAGATATACAAGATTTTAGTCTTGCTAGTAATATTTCTAAACGATTTTTACAAAAAAAAGAAACGGAATAATCAATGTTTATAACACTACAGTTTGTTATAATACTATTCATGCAACATCTTTCAAATAAAGCTCTCTCAACAATGACTTCCAACGGCTCAGTGGCCCAACAGTAAAAAGCCTGCATCTGACTGCGGCAATGTTAACCGTTGCACGTTCGAGTGTCGTTTACGTCGACGTAGTGGTAGTATATTTTCAGGTGAGTCCGATAGGTTCCCGAACATTACACATCGTAGAATGGATAGGATAACAATTAACACCGTTTCGCTCTCTACGGCGAAGGACTAAGGCAACAAAGCCATAAAATACTTTACATACAGTAAGCATCTACAAAATGACGACTATTGTGATTATAACTTGTCATTTATAGTAGTTTAAAACTTCGTTTTGCCGTTCACCACGCAGAAAAAAGTTGTGGATAATTGTTCTCTTAAATAATATTAACTTTTCATTTTTACAGGATAGGATTCCCCCGCATTTGTTAACCGGCGAACGTAATAGCGTGCAAATAAAACAAAAGTGATCCGATATCATAGCCACCTAGCCAGTTTAAGTACAAGAGAATTTGTATTTGTATATTTAAAATCGCTATATTCAAGGTTTCAAATATATAATGCTATAATAGCAATGGTTAAGGCCTGACTGTGAACCTATCATTCAAAAACAAGAAGAATTGTTCATTCATGTGAATACGGTCTTCCTAATTACGAAGATGCTAATGTACGAAAAGATGATGATTTGAACGATATTATTGTATATGTGTATAATGGAACGTTTAGAACCATACTTTTTTTTAGATATTTTGTATATGCCTTTCGACCATATATTTTATTTTATTTTTGAAAAGAGTCTACTGCAACGGATAGGGATTTTTCTAATGAAGTATTGAAAATTTAATTTTCATTCTATATTTTAACATCCCAAGTAGTGTAGATAACTACTGTAAATTCTACACTCAAACTTTTAGTAACTATTACAACAGAAATCATAAATGACTGAATAGTATTCATATTCACGTAATATTTGCTAACTGTATTCCGAAACTGAAGGTATCAGCAGTGAATTTTACAACATTCGTTACCAATACGTGAATCAATGATCAACTATTCAATTCCTTGAGAATTATTTTTATATCAAAGATTCTGTATATATTGTATTTATTTATGTACATCTAAATAACGCATAATGGAGCATATTGCGAAAATATTATATGAAGAATTTGAGATGAAAATTTGCCTCTGTCAGCGATCCAATGCTATTTAAATACTTTATTAAGTCTGAAAGACTAGGAGTAACGAAATAAATTCTGCACGGATTTAGACGATTATCATATATATGGAAGTAGCAAAGTACATCGTGGATTTTTTGAGCCTTATAGGATTTTATAAATGCGCAACGAAACGATATATGGCTAACGCGAAACGTATATAGATAAAAAAAGTATTACACTGGAATACGAAATTTATGAAATTTAATTCGTTTAGCATAGCGTAATTAAGAAAAGATTCTGGTATAAACTGCTACGAAATTTAAAAATAAACATCGTAAAAACGTTTCTTAAATTAAATTCTTTCGATTGACATCCCATCTACGAAATGTCTAGTAAGCTAAGTTTACGTAGGTTTATAATAAAATTATCCCTACATATATTGTATCGTCTTCGATTCAAAATTGTTTAGAATGATTATTTATCAAATCTTTTATTTTAATATTTCGCTTTTTCGAGCACAATGAGTGGTAACTATTAGAATTTTTGTTACTATTTAGGAATAAATGTTTATATTTCCTTTACAAATCATTCGATCATATGATTCATTTATTTATATGGATCAGCTTAGATTTTTCAGAGAATAGCCAGACACCACAACCTGGTCTTATTGGTCGTGACTGCTTTGGGCTATTTGCAAAGTTACCAACGAGGACCTACTTAAACCAGTCAATTTGTTAATTGCTGTTGACCTTGGCCAATAGAAATTATTTCTGAAGTCAATGTATCTCTGTGCTTTTGGGGATTAGCATAAGGAATCCAAAGATTCAGTTGTTGTAGATATCACTGTTTTATCTTAACTGTTTTAGTGAAATCACACACAACCAGGTTCAGGTGTCAGTTCACAACAATTCAGTTCACGTTACGAGAATTGAGAGTAGGGAGAGTTTAGTGCTATGTCATTGATTAATATATTGAGTTCCGATAAAACCTGTATAAAATAAGGAGATCTTAGTACATTTCGCATTGAAAAGAGAAAGAACAGCTGTTAGCACGCTATTTGTCGTGTCTGTGTTTATGCAATATGATTTGACCTCTAACAAGTTTTTTAAAAGTTTTTCAATCGTATTTAATTCTTTTTCCCTTTTGCCAGAATCAGCTTTCTGCAAATAGAAACATCATGATAGACTACGGTAGAACTCCTGCAATATTTTAACCAAGAAAGGGAGGTTAGCGAACCATTAATATCTGCGAATAGTGTACAGCAAGTAAATAGTACAATTGTAGTTAAACCAATTATTGATATTCACTGAACTCTTTATTTTTAGAGTGACAAATGTATTGCCAACCGGTGTTGCATTTATAAGAAAATCAAAGTTCAATGGGCGCAAAGTCGTAGTCTGTTAGGTCTTGGTAAAAGAGAATACAAAAGAAACCATAAGTGATGACTTGGATGATACGCCAAAAGTGCATGTAAGAGCCACGGTATATATGATGTGCTTTCAAAATAAATTTATGGCTTTACAGAGAAGCATATGATAATTAATGCAATTAATAAAGGATTTGTGGAAAAATGCATTTCATTTAGTAATAACAGTGTAGATTGTGTCCTTTATGATACTAGGTTTAAGTTTCAAAAAGATAGTAATCGTGGAGCTCTAGCTGGATCGGATTAACACTTCTAAAGGGATATACAGAAAACTTAAAAACTTATTTTTGACAAGGCATGGATATTTATTTGGTGATCCTGCTCTTCTGTCAAGAATGCAATGGAAAATGTGCTTGCACACCTGGTGATTACAAAGGAAAAGGATTTATAGGAGCACATGCAAGATCAACAAATGGCTTTGTGCCAAACGCTTCCCTGTTATTTACTTCTAACTCATCATGGTGAAATTAACGGTAAGATATATTTGAAATGGATATAGAAGAAGTTACTTTGAAATTTAGAAAATCCATCGGCTATATATACGAAAATTAGAAGCTCTGCATCGTCTCATGTATCCATAAAAATACCTACATATATCATCTTGGTCAAAGCATCAGATACTTCAATGTTTAAAGAAAACAATACACCTTACGACCGACAAGTTCTTTAAACTGGAATTTGTAAAATTAGCGATAGTTGATAAACTATTACGAAAAGAAATGCCATGAAGTGCTTCGTTTGGCTCCATGTCATTGGAAATTGCATGCTATCAAAATGATATGGGCTCATGAAAGGATCAATACAGTGAGAATGTAAGTAGGGATGGATACGAAGAGAAAGAAATTGTCGCTATATGAAACGAAACACTGGCTCAGAGCAGAAGTCTGAACGAAAAGAAATATTTGTTATCATGACACTTGAACCAAGTGAATTTCAGTCAAGAGATGATTCAGGTATATGAATACTTATTTTCCTTCACTATATGTAAAACAGTTGCATTATCATTTAATTGTACTATTTTACCTGCTTTTATGTTTATGGCCAACTCAATAAAATATAAATATATATTGTAATTTTCCTTTTGCATCAAATAAATATGCATCTTTTTGTAATCTAACTTGACAGTAATCTTTAGTTATGAAAAAAGATTAAATTGCTGCAAAAAGATCCTAAATAGTAAGTAAGACAAGCAGGTTATATTATTATAACAAAATTATTGAATTAAAAATGCCACTGTTTTCGGCGTACTAATTTGATAAACACATTTATATGTATGGGTGTTCATCTGCAAATATCTAATATTGTAATCGGGTTATTTGTCTTACCATTAGATTGTTTCAAAAGGATATAATTTAAAATTTTACGAGCTACAAAACCTAGCTTCCTGCATATACGCTAATTTTCATCAACTACTTTTCATTGGTAATAATTCTATCATGTTTAAATTAAGATTGTGTGGTGACGATATTCTTGTTGCCACTGAAATTGAATTGTTAACTCCAGGCATGTACGGCATTCGGCGCTGCATCTAAGCTATTCGTAGTTCCGAGATGCCTCATATTATTGGGTATATTAGCGGTTGCAAAATAGGGCAATGCAATTTTAGGATGTATATTACGGTCGGAAGTTATTTATCTTACTAGGTTGTGTTTATTATGATTACGGTATTACTTGTTTATAGAAACGTTCATCTCTTCATTACTTATTTTCCCAGAATAACAACGTAAATCATGTTGCTAAAGCAATGTCATGCTTGTAATTAATTGAAAATAGTACGCGAATAAGATATTGACTTTAAAATATCAGATTTCTGATAGATTTTAAGTGGAAATCAGACATTATCGCCTATATGTTTTGTTGTCTAGTCTTCGTTCAAGTATGAGCGAGTGCTGTAGGTGTAGTAATTTGATAGAAGATAGAGATGAAGTATTTGAATCAATCGGTTTAAACAACATTTTTACAACTATTAGATTTACATTATCCGTTAATAGCGCTGGGCGATTGAAGACCTTTGATCCTCCTCTTCTTCTTATACGCATTGGAACTATCGTAATATCTAATTATTGGACGTGAATATATTACTTATATTACCCCCACCAGGAATGATTCCCAATACGTAAATGCCACAGGATCAAACATGTTTCCTTTAACTCAAAAAGTTGAAAACCTGCAGTATCATAACATGTATGGCTATGTACATATAAATATATGTATATTTATATGTATATATATATATATATATGATAAAATATATATAAAACTTATAAAAGGGTATCAAAAGGGCCACTTAAAAAGTAATATCAAGAGCACGTCTATTTTACTCATTTTAAATCTTTATAGAGAATTTTATGGTATGGGTACCTATCAAGTATCAGCTTCTGCTAGAAACGTCAACCAATATTGTGCACTACCGTCCATATTAGTTCGGACACGTAAATAAATTAAAAAAAAAAACACAAAATATTCATTAATTTTTCCAAAAATTACAATTTTTATTGCGTTTTACTAATAGCAATTAAACTTAGTAAGTATACAAGTAAAAAAAAAGTCATTCTAACGAAAAATAAACAAAAACTTTCCGTTCGTGAAAGAAACTCCCTTTTGCTTTCACAATCGAGGGCATCCGCTTCAGTAGTTTTTCAATTACTCTATTTGGCATATTAGTCCGTCCCTCTTGTAAACTGTCCACAGGTGGCCTACGCAGGTAGGGCATATGTCCACAGGTGGCATACCTTTCGGACCCACCTGTCTAATTCATCCCATAACAGCTCGATAGGGTTTAGATCGGGTCTTTGCGGCAGCCATGTTATTATTTGTAAAATGCCATTATCTTGTACCAATTTAAGATATTTTTACATATCACTGCTGAGTATTTGGGGTCGTTGTCCCGTATGAATACAAAATTGTCGCCGATTGGTATTGTATTTTCTTGCAGTATTTCTATATAACCCTGTTTTTGCAAAATACCTTCGATTCGCTTCAAGTCTCCTGTATCGGTGTAGGAAAAACAACCCTAAACAGGCACAGAACTTTTTTCTTGCTTGACAGTTGGCACTGCATAATCCTGCAACATTCGTTGGCCTTTCGCCCTGTTTACAAGAACGCGCCTTGATTGTCCGAACACCTCAAACTTTGACTAATCAGTCCATAGCACCCTTTTCCAATCATCTTCTGTCCAATTTCTATATGTTTCTGCCTACTGTAGCCATTTTTGCCTGTTTCCCCGTCGAAGTAGGGTTTCTTTTTTGCAAAGCGAGCGTAAACATTTTAGCCTTTAATCTTCTTTTCACTGTAGTAACAGAAATTTTTCTTGTACGGTCACGATTCATTTCGGCGGCGATTTCTGGTGCTGTCAGTCACCAATTTCGCTTGCTCAGCAATTTTATACGCCCACTAACAGTCGATCTCTTAACATGCATTTTTTCGGAAATTTGACGCACAGAATAACGTTCTTGATGAAAATCAAGAATTACAAAGCGCTTTTCTAAACATTGTTGTAGTATATTACCGATGGTAAAATACAAACATGTTTGTATATATTTAAAGGAACTACTTTAAATTCACTGCTCCTACAAACCTATTCTTATTCAAACCGTGATCTATGTTATTATTACAGCACCAACTTGGGAATATACAAATATACGTATATATTTATAAATGCAGATGAAAGACATAATATTTCGTTTTATAGCGACTTTAGTATTGACCATGATGGCCAAACGTAACCCTATGTGACGGCGGATAATAAAATGGGAGTAACAGTGATGCATGTACCCATGGGGGTAATACAAGCATGTGCAACACTTTAAGCTTTATGAAGCTTTTCTTTGAGAATATCAGATCTAAAGGGCAATACACACGTGTAGAGCTTTTTAATAATATAAACGATAGAATGTGTGTACATTTGTGACACACCGAAAATTCAAGTAAATTACAAGAATAGTGTAACTTGTAAAGCCACTTATTAATGATCTTATGATTTTAAGTGTAACTGTATGCAGAACATTCCTGAATTTTTCCTGTTCTTGTAATAAATATATATTGAACAGTGTAATTGAAAATGACTGGATTAGAACATTTGGTACGAGGTGTCACCAAACGTTTGCCGGTATTGAAAATGTTCTGTGTACACCAGTCATTATTACTTTCTTACTTCCATCGATCAGTTTAATACTAGTTTATTCTTATACATACTCAACGGTACTTCCTTTTCTCTTTTTTAACTTATCTCAAGTTTATTCATTTTTTGTTACAATAATATTATTATTATTGCTTTAATTATTATTTCCATTTTACAATTATTATAGGTACCAAGGTTTATCAAAATCAGAACACAACATTATGAGATTTTCTTGTTAGTCTAAATTAGCGTGCATTTGAACTTTAGGGGTAACAATATTCATGACTATATGGCTTCATTTTATCTCACAAACAAAAAACGTAAAACTTCTGGTCTGCGAAAGTTCTCAACCTAAATATACGACTAATAAAAAACTTCTTTGACTAAATTGTTCATGTTTATGTAGTGGTGTTTCGTCGCTTTATGACTCAATATACGCTAAAATGAAATTGAATAATTCGCCGACGTGCATAATTTAAGAGACGTGTTTACGGAAGGACGCGTAAAACGTGGAAAATTTTTCACGTTTTGTTAGCACAAGAATATTGTAGGCAAATGCATGTTTTATGTGCACGATAATATTTCGATATCTTCACCATGGGAAATAAGTTTTCATTTTTTATTTGTTCTTGCACTTCATATAAAACAGATAAAAATTCTCACTACATGCATGTTTCTTCTTACGATATGAAAGTTTATGCAAATGAATTGGGAAAACTATTGTAGATAATGTGGGTTGCAAATCTTATTAGTATAGATATGATTATTTTGAATCGCGCAAAGAAAGAGAAAAATGTTATACTACGGTCCAAAGAATGTTCAAAAAAACAGCTGCTTATGATGTGTATCAACGAGAGAGGTACGGTAAGTGGATACCAAACATCTCGCTTTAGAACTTTACAGCGTGTTCATTTGAAAACTTCCCACCCTAAATTTCTGGAAATCTGGAAATTTATGAAAAATTTCCTGAAATATGTAAGAAATATTATCTTTTTATGTGAAAGTTAAGTCATCTACTTTAATCCCCTCTACTCGAGAGCAACTTCCATGAAAATCTTAAACTGAAAGGTGTATCAAATAATACCTCATTTTAATGGTGTTTTTGAAACAACACATTTTGGGGTTTAATTTTTTAAAATAGGTCGATTCATTTTACAGATTTTTAATAAAATGGTTTGTTTCGTATTTCTAGCTAGTCAATCTATTTTAGGAGCATCGAAACAAAAACTTATGGGTATTTAAGTTTTAAGATAAGTTTAATGTAGAACATTTGTCATCTTGTTTACGGTTATTTAGTGAATAAAAATACATGTTTTACATACGTCTTTATCCCGATTTTGTGTTCGTATTTGGATATGTTCGAGAATGTTATCAATCCGTTAATTAGTGATGCTCTCGAAATTCAACTGAACACAAATGGAAATGTCCTGCTTGATGAAAATGGATCATATTTTTAATAAGATAGAGCTCCTCCTCTCTATGTTCTTTCAGCATGGCAGTGATTATACAATATATTTCCAAATAAGTGGATAGGACGAAGAGGACGTGTAGAATAGCCAGCAGATCGCCTGATTTGACGCCACTAGATTTCTTTTTATAGGGTTATTTAAAGTCTGTTGTATTTACTTCTGAACCTTAAAATTTAGAAGAGCTTAGTCAGAGGATTACTACAACCTGGCGTGGAATTCAAAGAGATGTACACCGTGGCATTGAATAACAGCTATACCATTGTTAGATGGACAACATATTGAACAATTGTTGGATTGATTTTCTCTGCAAAAAAACCCTTTCCGTTTAACATTTCTAGGAGGATAGTTCCCAGGGGTATGGGCTTGAAGTGGGCAAATTATTTTTTAAAAAGTTGCCCGCCCTCGATAATGCTTCTTACGTGTTTTAGGAAATTTTTCGTTAATTTGCAGATTTTCAGAAATTTAAGGTGGGAAATTTTCAAATGAACGTCCTGTATACGGTAATATTGCTTTCTCTTCATTGTTTCATTAAAAACCAATTAATTGATTTATATACAGAGGCTAATAGTGGCTACAGCGTACAGTTATTATCTCTGTACGATTTTAATTATTCTTTAGCTCTTATTCTCTCCCCAACATATGCTTTAAATAGTGGTCTAGCCCAGCGGTTCTCAATCTTTTTCACCTGTGACAAAGCATTCATGCACGACGAGGTCGTATATATTTCTTAACAGATTAAATTATTTTCTTCCATCTACATATTTATAGTTGGAATGTAAATAACTTACTATAAGTTCATCACTTCCAGTATTCCCTTAGCTTGAGCACAGTGTAACACGTTTGCTATTAACACGCTAAGCTATGAAATAGTAAATAATTAACGTAGCGAGATGTCCCTAAATACCGTTTTGTAAGGGTAAAATCTAAATAGCATTAGAAGAGCTTTTTGATCTAAGAAAAATGGTAGGCGGTTAAATTTTCATGAAATATTCACTATAACATGCTTAAAACATAGATATAAAATAAAGAAGTAATCCCAATTAAACTTTCAAAAATTTTTTTAAGAAGTGGTATATTAGTAGGTGTATTTTCTAATCATTTATAAATTGAGTCAGTGTGAATAAAATCAGCCTGTAAATCAATTATGAGACGCAGAAGAATGTTTTACAAGGGCACATGCGGCAACTACGGTATGGTACTCGTATACGGTACGCGTGGTGTGATAAGAAATAATTTATGATTCATATGAAAGCGCTGCATGCCTATTATATAAAAGCTCTGAAGGTCTAGAAGTATGTAGGCGCTAGCTTGTCGTGTATGTATAATTCACTTAAAATAGAAAGGTCACGCTTGATATGCCTTCAACCAGATTTACTTTGTTTTCATATGTAAATATCTAGCTTATTTGCATGTTCCTTAAACAGAGGCTGAAAAGTATCATTAATAATAAGGTATTCTTTCCTTAGTAACTCATCTTTTTATAATTTGCGAAATCTTGGCTATGTGTAAGGGTTTGTTGTTAGAAGCGAAGTATGCTTAGGATACTTTCTAGTTTAATTTCTTATCACAATTTCTTTGTACTATATGTGAAGCCAGTTACAGATAAACGAGGCTATCGGAAAAAGTACGTTAGTTGTTTCAAAATATTTTGGATAATCGGAAACTGGTCGTATGATAACATAAAATTCATGTTTTCATATAAAAGAGGTATTAAAGAAGTTGTCCTTTTCTTTATTTAGATAACTTTAAAACAAAAATTGTGCTATTTAGCTCCAAAAACTTGGAGCCTTGATTCATCATTCCATAGAATATTTACCCAATTTTCTCCGGTTCAATTTCTATGTCCCAAAACTCAATTAAACCGTGTTTTTTTTCTGTTTTGTTTGCGATGTAATTGTTTTATAGCAGCAATACATCATTTTAAGCCTGATCCATTTAACGGTTGCTTAACCATGGATATTGATACAATTTTTTGCATGATCTGAAACTGTAGGTGATTGTTTTATAATTACAAAAGGGAATTTATTTACTAATTGATGCATTAGAACCATAAGAAACTAAATAAAGATGATAAGAACACTCATGAAAAACTTATAGTGTAATATCTTACCTGTCAGATTGTTAGAGTCATATATTGCACTTTTACCATATACATATTGAAATACCTATGTACATCTTTTATAACTTTGAATGAGCTTTGGTGCTATGTCCTGCGAGTGTAATTTATTGAAAAGGATTGATTACGTAAGTGAAAGAAATTTGCTCTCTCAATAAATGTGGATACTTCACAGTATAGAGCAGTATTGGTTTCAAATACATCATCTTCCTGCCAGTACTCGGTTCAGGAACTAACTTTTATTTTGTAGGTGATAAACTTTGAAAATCCATTTGGGTATCCTCGTAGGATTAAAACTGGCTTTAACATTACGAGCACCGGTCGAATTATATTTATGTGTGGAACATGACTGCAGACTGTACTTCACGTTTGTTCAGTTTTCCTTCACTTCCGGAAATGTAACTAACTGAGGCAAGATGTGCCATAATTTTTATCACCATATAATCTAAATCTTTGTATAGGAGAAGTTACATTATTTACTAATTTCAGATATTGCAAAAAAGGAAGAGAAAATATATTCATCATTATGTCATCAAAATAATGCACTATGATCCAATATTAACTAAAAAACTGTAATTGACACCAAGATGTTCAAACTAACGTTAAACTTTACTGCATTATTTTCTAGGAAAACACAGAAATGGATTAATTCAAAGCTTACGCTTACCGCTTCATTGATACCTGGAAAACAAAGCCCGAAGAGAACCGAATCACATTATCGCATTAAAGATTGATTGAACGGTTTCAGTCAACTATCGTGGTTAGCACCCTTTTATAGCCTTGGATCTTCAGATAAAAATAAAAAGCTTCATTTAGTTCTGATCCTTTTTCAACCACAAATAAATACGTTGCAATTTCCCGAAATTGGATCTTCCCTTGTGAATTGCTACAGTTTACCGTGTTTACCTTCTACTGATCAATGTACCCGCACCGATTCCGATGTTGATAACGCTCTTTTCCACTCAGTACATTTAACTGATCGTTAAGTCTTCGCAGGACAACGGTACTATATAGATACACCGACAAATGTTTGTGTTATAATAGAATTCGAGTGCTTGTAAAATATTAACAAAATTCTTTTTTAAGAAAATACGGATAAATCTGCAGTAAACCTACATTATTTTTTTAATTTAGCGGGATTTCAAATTGCTTTCTTATCGTCCCCTACGATTCTTCTAGCTTCCATTAAATGGTTTCCCGCTTTCTCAAGTGGACCACAAAGATTCTAACTTTGTCTTAGAATTATATTTTACGAGATAATTCAAACTGTTTCTTCGAAAACTAAATTTTTAACGCAAACTTTCTGCAAACTGTATATGGTGTTTGCTATTGTTGTGCGTTTTCTACGGTACGAAAAGACAGCGCCCAATTATGTACCTATCTTATAATGAACATTGCTAAACTCTATTTTTAAATTCGGAGGAGTAAAATAAAACGAGGTGTTTACACTATGGAATTTTTCAAAGCTATTTTTTGACGGCTGTTTTAAAAATAGATACGAATTACAGAGAGAATACGTTAGTTGATTGCTTCTCGCAAAGAATAGTGGTTCTAAAACCCTTTAGTAAAATAAACACCGAGAATTTCGTGGTTACTATTAATTTCAACATTGTCTCCAAAATAAGTTTCTGCCGGGCAAATATTATCGTTTCGCGGTGAGAATAGGAAACAGTCGAAATGAATAGCCAAGAAAATAAGAAAATATTCAAAATTCAAATTTATTATGGAGATGAAATCGGCCATTTGAAACATCAAGAGGGAAAATTTTGTGGCATACATGCAAACACATTAAAGCGAGGCTCTTGACTATAATTTTCTTTCTGTAATAAGTTGTTGAAGTGATACCAGCATCAATATTGAAAATTGCGCAGAATACCGAAATTAACCAAGCAGACGTTTCAAGAGTTCTTTGAAAACATAGTTACCACCCTTATAAAATCTAGCTCTGTCGTGAGAGCGATTTTGAGAAGCGAATTGAATGTTAGACATATATTAGCCGAAAATGAAAACTTTGTTAATATTATGTTTAGTGACGAATACACGTTTCATAACAATAATAGGATAATGGCACGATATTTAATTTGACCCTATTTTTCCGAATGGAAAATTATTTTTGAATTTTTTAAATAAATCAAGTTCCAATCTTGCTAGAAAAGTTTCCTTTTACACATAAGAAGAATGCTGTGGCTTCAAGTAGATGGATTGGAAGAAATGAACCACCGACTTTGCCCCCAACATCACACTGTGGGATCCATAAAAAGATTCGTTTGTATATCACCAGATAATACGAGGGAGCGCATCAGAAAAGCTTTTCAAAACATAAGCCCGCAAATATTGTCAAACATTGCTGGAGGTTTTAAAAATAGAATTATGTTTAGAATCAGGTTGTCAATTTGAGCATTTGTTATAAGAGATTATTTGGTATATTTTCTATTTTCTTCATTATCTAAAGTAGCCGATAAAATTAAAATATTTTGTAATTAAATACGATTTAAAGTCCGGTGAAATATGCCTAGTCTGCCTTTATTGCCAGTAGTCAGCTACACGAAAGCATAATAATACTCGATAGAAAATTAAATTCTACATCTGCTGTTGACATAAAGTATATAGGTATTCCACTTAACTTAAACAGGCTACTGATATTTAGCCTCAATTTTTGAACACCTTGTACACGTTAGTAAATTTTTCGGATGTACTAGATATAATTTAATTAATCAGTAGACTCTAGTGTGAATTTGGTATAAAAAAAGGAAAATACACATTGAGAATTTACATTGAAATTGGTATTACATTTTCATAAAATATAAAATATTTCAAAAACTGTAAAGTTTAGATGAAGCAATCTTTAATGAAACTCTCCGCTATTTCGATCTTAGAAAGCGAAAATTAAATTATATACGGTGGCTGTTCCATTACAAAATGTAACTTCGATAGGTTTAATAGGGTCCTACTCATTCCAAAAATAGGACTTTACCAGAACCAAATAATTTAGCCGCAATAATAATCTTCTGGCACGTGCACATTGGTTGTACACCTAAGTTCCATCAATTCGCATTCCAGTTCGAAAATATGCATTAATCATGTACGTTTTTTGCCCTGTATTGGAAACCACATTTGAATTTACTCAAACTGGATATTCAAACTTGCTTTCAGGAGTTCTAACATATTAATTGATGACAGTCAATGTCACTGTCAAAATAATTTTCGAAACCTTTATGTTACAATACCTGGCCTATGTTTAGACATATATATACATATAGTTATATATATATATATAATTATATATACATATAATTATATATTTTGCTTCAATGCCATCTTTGTCCTATGATGTCACGGCGTTAAGCAAATGTATCACACTGTATATCACGAATGAGCCCAAATTTCTACGGAATGCCTGGTTTCGGGGTTCTTCTACGTTCGTGCTATCAATTTCTGATATACAATAATTGAATAATTGAATGCTAATGAAGAGTCTATTTATAATAAATCAGCATCCAAGATAATATTATGTGAGCACGGTTTATATTTTTATCGAATTGGAGCGTCTGATTCAACAAATCAAATTAGTTAGGGTATAAGTACAAACGCGCTATTGAAAAAATATAAATCCGGCTTATCCTGCCTCCCAAGGGATAATCCGCCGTTGATGAGGTAGGTAACTTTTGAATCACTCGTTAATATCTGGCAACAAAGTGCCTACTAATGATAAATACCTCTAATAGGACCTTAAATATTAATAAGATTTTCGAAACACTGTTACTGCAGTTAAGAATACTACTATGACCCCCGTTGCTCACTAAATTATTCTCCGCCCCTCTTGTGTACAAATTTAAAATACACCTCAATTACCGAAGTTCCCTCTTTGTAGTAGAACCGATAAATTATGAAGCAGAAGGCGTGGATTTCGATTTATACATATTTTATGTTGAAGTATACCTTCCATTAAAACCTCCAGAAAATGTTGTATAATATATTAGCGTACTTGGATAACTACGCGGCGTGATTTTATACAAAACAAGGTATTAACGTATATGCTCACCTATTACGTTGGGAAACATTTAGGTGGTTATTTTATTGGCGGTTTTCATTTTGTAATACTGTTCTGTCACAGCCTAAATTTCCCATTCTTAGAATTCAGTTAAATGTCGGTCTAAAGTCGCTTATATAATTGAGTACTGAAAATAAGGGACGACTTGAAACGTTTTGGTATGCCTATCTAAATAGTGCTGTCTCCTAGCGGTTATAATTTTAGATACGCAACTGTAGAGATGTCTTGACCGTCGTTCGCAATTAAGTACTTATTAAATTACATTATCTTAACAGGGACCTGTGTAGAATTGTATTTTATTGAAATTTAAGTTAAGACAAACATATTTTTTTCCTATTGTATACTCTATATTCCTTAGCTATTCTAACTAATGACATCGTAGATATTTCTTCGCATACTATATTTATGGAATACTAAATATCTAACTTTGACTTAAAATACTAAAGCTAACATTTCCAGATGTGTCTCACTTTATTTCTTCAAAATACTGAGGCGACTCGAAAATGGTTATAAATTATAAAAGAAAATTTATAAGGAGTGACTTAAATGCTTTGAAAAAAGCTGTAGCATGGTAGAAGCGAAGATATTTCACCTGAGAGGAAAATTTGGCATTTCTTTCGTGATTTGTTTAGAAAATCCAAGGTCTTTGTTTAAAGGAAAATTTCACGGGCTTAAAGGCGAAAGAGGAAGAGAGAATGAATCTGTGGAAAACCTTCAAAGTTTTAGGCGTTAAGACGAGAACAAATAAGGGTCTAACATACCATAAAGTCCTTACTTTATTCTGCCTTCGCAAGATTGCTCATATTTTTAATACACCTTATCACAGTAGCGTGATGAAAAGAGCACGATTATAATTATTATTTCTTTAAAATGATCGTCTTATCCTTTTTTGAAGTTCTTCTCGTAAATCTACCACCATTTATACATATACATATATGTATGTATACTTGACCTTAGATTAAAATCATCAGAACTGAAGTAAATATATGTTTAGCATAATGTATCGCAAATAATAAATATATATAACTAGAAATGAAATTCAACATAGAGCAAGTAATAATTTTTAATAATAGCAATAAAAATAATAATAATAATAATAGTAATAATAATAATAATAATAATAATAATAATAATAATAATAATAATAATAATAATAATAATAATAATAATAATAATAATAATAATAATAATAATAATAATAATAATAATAATAATAATAATAATAATAATAATAATAATAATAATAATAATAATAATAATAATAATAATAGTAATAATAATAATGTATGCCTTTACATCCTCCAGCAGCTTTCGTCAATTACAGGCGACATCGACCGACTATGAATTATATTCATTCACTATGGAGCGAAGGAAATCACAGAAAACCTTAACTTTGAAAAAGTAACAGTCCCGTAGTCTGAACCAGGCACCCCAAAACTGATAGCCACAAGCACTAGGTATTGAGCCACCAGCCCAGTAAAGTTTTAAACTCTATGCTTTATTGCGAAGATCGAAAGAAGCGAAATTGTAAATATACAAGATAAGTTGCAAAAGGAAACTAAACACAAATTAATGTTACAAAGGTAGACTTTAACGACAGGTGTATGAAAATTGAAACAATTTAAATAAACGAAACACTAACACCAAGAAAAAAAAATCCAATAAAAAAGTTCACCAAATATTATTTCATTAATGAGAAGGAATCTTTATAAAACATAGCAATGTTAAATGCATTAAACAGTTTAATAGGAGTTTGTGCAGCATGAACATATATCGAACAAATCGTAATTCCAAAGCAGTGCGTGTGAATATCTTGAATACATGTAATACAGCACTGCTCGGGACCATTGGCACCAATCAATAATCACTCTCACTATCGCAGACGTAATAAATGCTTCAACAATATCCGTTAGTCCGTTTAAGCTCCACAGTTTAGTTGCGCTTTCAATAATGTAATTTATACAATTCTTCAATTTGTTTGCAATTGCATTTGTGATTAAATGAATGAATTTTCTGAAGCAACCTCATGATTTATCTACATATGCCCATGCCATTTCAGTTGAATTCAGTTACTAGTGTAAGATGATATTCTCAAAATAATTCTGTTGGCAGCAATTACCATTTCATTGACAACATGCTAGTGGGACTGCTCTTTGTTAGGACAAACTTAATGTAGCAGTTGCAAGCACACCATGCCTGTATTAAATTCAATACCTTTTGGGCTCAAATAGTCTTTAATTGCAGATTTCTTCTATAAAGTAGTTGTTACGTTCTCTACTTTTCGGGAATGATACGATGCATTATCTATTAGAATAATAGTATTAATTGGTAGCTCACATAACATTTTCTCGAACCATTCTGTCAGTTTTATTATGACAGCCAACTGTTTTCTTACTTTGAAAACTACCAGTCTATCTTCCAGAAATTCTGACCCAAACCCTGTGGAAGATTATTAATCATCCGCACTTTCCACTAAGACCTTTTAATCATCTAGATAGCCCTACGTCAAAAACCTAGCATGCGCTCATTACATTCGCATCAATTCAAACATTTTTCCATATGTACTCTGTGTTGAACCATGTTTCACACAATACGTTGGGCAACTTTCATTTCTACCCTACTCCATTGTCGCTAGATATATTCATCTCCCCCTAATAACCTCATTCTTCTCAGTGAGTAAATCTTTCTTCCTAATTTTAACTTATTTGGTATAACAGTTGTGACATGTAAATATAAAAATAACTACTTTCCAAACGGTTATTTGAAATAAATGAGGATCAAAACACTACGTAAAATGGTTCGGCTTGTGCTTTGGTATGTCGTCTCTTTTAGCTACCTTTGGCATAATTTTATTATGTACCGGAAGTTCATTCCTAAGCAGGAAGCAATACATTATTTTCTGTACAACATTCTTGGTTGATTGAAAAACCTGGAGGTTGGCAAGTCCGCTTGTTCGTTGTTTTGGGGCTGGGAATTCGCCTATGTCTTCATATTCTTTAATCCAACAATATATTTTTCACCTTTCGTAAACATTGATTAAAGTAAATTATTTACTAAATTAATATCTGAGCCTTCGTTAATGTGTTTGAGATATTAGCCGCGGTTGCAGTAGTCCCTAGTTTTGGATAGACGCAGTAATATCATAACAGAAGATTGTACGCACATAAATATACTGTAAATCAAAATAAGGACGAAGATACTAGTGCTCTAGCCAAAGATTCTACTACTATGGGACGTTGGTTTCGGACACCAGAGTTACCAACTTGAAGTGCGGGCCCTCTTACCACTGGACTATCAAGCCGTTAAAATAGAAAAGTGAGAGATGATATTAAAAATTTAAGCAATATATAAGTACGTCCATAAAATTTGGATGCAACCTGTATCTGGCTGAAAAACTACACCTAACATAATTAAATAACGTATTGCAAAAAATTAAAATACACTTATATTAAGCAGTTTACAGAATAGTTTTGATATAATTTTAACGTATTTGTGGCTGTTTTACGACATTCTAAATAATTTATGGGGTTTTCATAAAAAGTAGAATATGTACATTTTGTAAGAAATAATTATTGTTTGGTTTGTTGAAGAACTAACTTATTCCTATGTAATTGTAGAATGAGGCTTCTATTACCATTTATTGACTTCAAGAAGGCGTAACACAAGACCTGTCAAAAATTAAACAAAATTGATTACGCTGCCTAACCGAGAATTCCCAATAAACAAAGGAAAAGAATATTAAATTGAGGGTGTCCGTAATGTATAATTTTCGCAAATATTTAATATTTCGTGTTCGTCATCATATGCCATATGTTCGAATCATTGGCGTTTCCTGGTTAGTTTGGGTCGCATGAGGAGCAATTATGCAATTTGCTCTAGAGCATATATACATATATATAAATTTTCTCCTTATTTATGATTTTAAAAATACTTGTTAATAAAAACTTGTATCCAGATATGTAGCGCATCAGAGTCGTTAATGAATAACTGCTAAGGATGGTCTGTAACATAAAATTACACCTATTAAGTATACTCTTTACTCTTACCCACAGTTTATTATAATTGCAAAAGTGCATTATAAATTGCCTTGTTTTTTTATAAGCGACAGCATATAAGCGTGATAATGACTAATGACATACCTGACTTGCTCAAAATTTTGAATAATTAGCATACTTTCATAAAAATTTAAGTGTTTCTTAAATTTAATTAATAATATTAATTTTACACGTGTGTACGTCCTTGAACATATTTTGCGAATGCAAGCTGTTCTACAAAGTTACATAATCGCTGTGAAACTAATGCAGTTCTGAAAATAGATGTCCATTTTGTGATATGAGAACATTGTGGAAACGTTCTTCGATGTATGAAATCTGAAAAGAAAAGTTAACGAGATGGGATCCTATATATTGCTAAGTCTCTGCGCTAGATTTATTCGCACATTGTATATTTGCAATATATCTTAAACGTGAAACTTTTTGTCATATACGGTTTTCGATCGAGGCGTTGATATTAAAAGCAACAATAGTTTTCTCGTTCGCATATATGTATCATGTTTCCACGCGTTATATTTTCATCACAATAACATTCTATCGGAATTACGTAATAACTCAAGTGACATCATTTATATAATTTTAAAAACGATAGAGATATTATAGCATCTCATCTCTTATATGAAAGCCTATGCTATGACAACGTCTGGAAGAATACGCTATTTTGCAAATACCTCTTCACTTGATAAATAATGGCCGCGTATTTTTCTTCATTTTGTTTCGTTTCTTATCCCGTTTTCGTCGAATATCATTCATATTTCAACGTGAAATAAATTGTTACCTCCAGCGACGAGAACATAATCTCACGTGTTCTCTTCCATTGTTTTCGCATGCTTCTCCCTAAGCATA
Organism: Trypoxylus dichotomus; assembly: GCA_023509865.1. NCBI lineage: Eukaryota > Metazoa > Arthropoda > Insecta > Coleoptera > Scarabaeidae > Trypoxylus > Trypoxylus dichotomus. The sequence goes on from CM042078.1 coordinate 43,176,645, forward strand.
CCAAAAAATTTAGCCAATTTGATAAATTATTATAACTTTATTGACTTTGGCAGTTTACAAATGACGATAATTTTGTTGTAGAAGATAAAAATCATTCACTCAACTTAAGTGTGTATATAATAGTCTTTTGTTTGAATTGCGCCATAATGTTTATTTCAAAATATCCAGACTTCAAATCCGACAAATGTTTGGTGTACAATAGAGATTTACTGTTATGGAAACCATCACAATGCGAACATGTCAATAACCTCAAAGAGAAAAAATGCGAGTTTGTAATGGATTTAATATTTATAATATTTGTAACAGTCCGTTGAGTAACAACTAAACAAAACAGCTTCGTAAGTTTTGAAACAGATATAACTACAAATGGGAATTGTCCAGCGAATTAACATTGTAAAATGATTTACTACGTGCGTGTGAAAGAATAGATAGCAGGCGGTATGAATTGTATGGTAAGAAATTGCACTTGACTGTACATTAAACAACGGATTCAAAGGAAAAGCCAACGGTGTTATAGCTCAAATATTAAAATCAAGTGGGTCCTCATCTCCATATTTAATAACAAGTAAAATACTTCAATCGTGTCTGTCATAAAAAGCACAAATAGCCACCTTGAAAAACTTCTAAATTTTGAAAGTTTCAGAATATGTAAAAGATAATTTACGAAGTAATTGAAAAGTTGACAACAACGATGATAGAGAAAAGCGTATATAATATTTAAACTATTGCTGATAAAAAGAACTCAGAAATTCAAAAGACAAAATTGTATACCAAATTTCATCTTAAGCAAGACTAAGAGAATATTACATCTGCATGTGTACCTTGCACTTGTTGTCTATGCTTTTAAACCCTAGCTCACGGGATTCAAGCCGCTTAGCTTGGTGAGTCTGTGTGACCGCCAAGATGTGTATTTTGTGGCTTTGTTTACTATCTCTTTCCACAATACCAAGGATATTATAGCGCTGATTCTCGGTTTCTATATAATAAACGATAATTACACTTATAGATACAAACAACCTGTAATAATTTAGAAAATTTCTCGTATGTGCGAAAATAATTGCAAATTCGTTATATCGTGTACAGTTCTGAACATCGGCTAATTAATGTTGTGCATTATTTGTTCTGTTGTTATATCTTCTTCAATCTTTTTACGATTTATTTCAGCGATTATAGTCAGCTCTTTTAGAACTGTCATGACTTGTTATTTTTCAAACTGCATCATGTCCAGATGAACTTCTTTTATAGAAAGTGTTTTGCTTTCAATGATGTACCCTAGAAAAACAGTCTCAGTTTAGGAAATAATAATAATCCATGCCTTCGCATCCTCCAACATTACAGGCGGCATCGGTTGGCCATGAGTTAAATATTATTACTCGTGAATCAATCTTAAAATATTCGTTCTCGACATTTGCCATGGAATGAGAAAAACCATGGAAAATCCTCAACCCTGGCAAACAGCAGCCCCGGGATACGAACCCGGTACTCCGAAACTGATAGCCAAGTGCGCTAGGCACTGAGCCATCAGTCCCGGTACAATGGGATGCCAAGAAGTAAGTAACTTTTACCGTTTAATGTGTTATTTTTGCTAGTCCCCACACTGAAAATACAAGAGTTGTCTTTTAAGTTTGCATATAGAGCGGAATAAAGAAAAAGACAGCTTTTAAAGACTTGTTTCTCGAAGTATTTTCCATGAAGATTAATGCACTTTCGCATGCACTCTGAAAGCAGTTATTGCACTCATTTTTTGGTACAGTCAAACTTGCGTTTTTGAAGGCATCTTGACCACGTAGTCCGTTCTTTATTTTTTGAAAGGTAAATAAATCGTTGGGACTTAGATCGGGACTATCTAACAATTCAATTCAATGTTTTGTTGCGTTAAAAATTCAATTGTCTTGCATACATGCGAACCTGCATTGTCTTAGTGGAGGATGACTCGTCGTTCGGGGATGGATTTTCGAAGCTATGCAATGACTTACGCTAAACAAAAACAATAATGGATGTATACCAATAGGCAGTAGTAGTTCTTTGACCTTGTAGAGGGATTGTTGCTACATGACTTACTTTCGAGAAAAATATCGCGACCATCTTATTGGGGACACTTAACGAATAATGTTTGTCGGTATTTCTTCAGCTTGTAACACCCAAACAGACGACTGACGTTTATTTTCTAGGTCATACGGGCAAATCCAACCACTGACGATGTTGTACACATTTTTAGAGTTTTCGGTGTTCCAGCGATCTACAATTTTCTAACACCAATTTACCTAGATGCCTTCGATTCTTCGGTTAACAGATACGGTATCCAACGGGAAAGTATCTTTTTAGATATAATTTTCCATGCAACATTTCTTGAGTTGAGGTCTTTGAAGTCCCGAATGATGCCTCATTCTCGCGGTATGTCACATGTCGATCTTCGTTGATAATCTTGCGCACAGCATCCACGTGTTAATGAGTGATTGCCATTTTTGGTGCACCTGGAAAGTCGTTAAGACCAATCCCTACCAACGAGAAATTGTTGACTAATGTGGTTTTTCTGAATGAAAAATTTACTTCCATTTTTCAAGTAACTTGTTAACTTTCCCAGTTCGTTGTAGCTACAATACTACACGTATCGCACTGTAACTTTGGATTTAGGTTAACTAGAGACGGAGGTTAATTTTTGGTACTGACGTTTGATTAGTGGCGCCCTCTACGCCCCACTATGTAAAGCTTAAAAGACATCCCTCGTATGACTGAGGATAAAATGTAGGTAAATTATTTAATATATTGCAACCAGATTAAACCAAAACCCAACACCAGTGTTCCGATGAGATTCCTAAACGAAAAGATTAGATTTCGTATCTTTATTGATGTCCATTCCCATTTCACAGTCATATTTATTTTTATGTATGCTGTATAAAATTAATTCAAAAATCAAACTTCTTAAGCAAATACATAAATTCTGTAGTTTTTGAATCCTCGAAGACACGGTTCCGTGCAAGCAAGGTCGTAATAATTGAAGTACGATAATATGAGAGCAGCAGATGTTTCTTCCACGTTAGAGACGCACAATTTCTTGGTTACACTGAAAATCTTACAAATGCATTTACAAACCTGTGATAAATCTAATTCTTTCTATCTGCATATTTTGCATTGAAACTGTTGCATTTTGTAGTAAGATTTCCTTTGTAGCGAAGATAAAACGATTGTAAGTTGATTTATATTTAATGTGATAAATCATGTAACTTTGAATTTGTATTTAACTCTTTTAAATCCAGTTCATTTGGCATACGTTTATATTCTGAAATTAGCGCCAGCGCAGATAGTTGGCAGCTGAAGTATTTCTGTGCTATCTGCATCAAGCAAATTTGGAAAGAAATAAAAGCGATGTATTTATTTACGTTTTTTTGGTTGAGCTTTGATACATAAAATAACTATAATCTCGTATCGTAATATTTATTTTTTATTGCATTAAAACATATTTATGGACAATTTTTCCGCTAATCCACAGGAGCTGGCAATGGTTCAACTTCAGTATAAAAACTCACACATATGTATATATACAGACGTTACTTACCTACATACAGATGTAGATGCTGTAACTGCAAATACGTTTTATAATAAGACGGTTGCAAAACAACACGAGCTGTTTCGTTTAAGTTGACAAGCATGTTCTGCATCGTGTCCGAACACACTCAACCAAATTAGCTTCGACTCAATATCTTTGAGAGGCGTATATCATTTAGCACTGACGTACATGTTAAGTGTAAAACAATACACAGCTGCTTCTGATTTGGTTAAGATTCATAGAAGTAGAATAAAGTGAAAATATATTGCCATTATAGTACCTCTTTGTTTAGTGACCTGCTTTTCCATAGGGAAACGTTAAACATGTTTTTAAAAGGCTTTTCTTTTTTTACAAGCGTTTCTATATAGAATAGTTTTATTTGAAAAGTAGTTTTTATATTTAAGATTTATAGCGGAATTTTAGTTGGGTAAAAGGTTTTAAGTGAATGTTTATAGTCTCCAAATATTTCGTTAAAGAACAGTGGGGCTTATTTTGCAAAAGTGGTTTTAGCGAATAAAATGCGTTGGTTGGAAAAATACTAATATGCTTCTAAATTCATCCTTTATTTCATTCTGTAATAGAGAAACATTTTATTCCCAGGCATACTAGAAATATTGCTGCAGTAGCATTCAACTGAGAATACTTTTAGGAATTAGTCAGAACAGCATAATTAGGAATACAGTTTGGATTATGGCGAAATTAAATAATCACTGGTTTTTAAGTTCTAATTTATTGACAAGCCCGATACTTGCATCTGATCATCCGTTTTAAATAAAAGACGTTGGCCGCTAACAGAATCTAAGTTGTGAAGCATAAGTAGATAAACAATTATCTCTGATTTTATAACAACACTACAATTATTACAAGTTATAGCATATATACATGGTACATTTATCAATAAAAAACTGCACAAAACGAAAAGGTTTAATTATATAGAATATGAATCCAAAAAATTTTGAGGTAATTACGACGAGAGGTAGCCAGTTATACACCAGTGAGGGATTTATTATATTTTTTTGCCTTGGAGAGCAAAAAACACTTTCTTTTGTGGCAATTATTTCTGGTCTTCTATTCATACAAGAATTTTAAATTAAATACATTTTATTGAAAGATAGATAACTAATTTAAATAAAGAGTAAATACAATAAAGATGAAAAGATATCAATGATAATGCGGTACCAGAAGAATAATAGCTTAAGGCCAGTTAGAGATATGTATTCAATTAATTATCCTAATAGACCTATACCTTGTGCGAAAACAATTTTAAACAAAGAAGATGGTTGTGTTCTCAATCCCCACAAAAAATGAAATAAAACCAATCAACAGAAGACATGAAGTTGAATGTCCTGTATTATGTAGAGGAAGTAAGTATGGTAAGAGGAGGTCTGTAAGATCACTTTTAGATGTAGCCAGGCATTTTGGAGTATCGTACAGTCCGGTGTACAAAATCCTGAAAGAATTTCAATATAAGATATATAAGACTTCAAACCATCAAGAGCTTTGCAAAGAAGACAAAGTAAGGCGAACTGATTTTTGCGAAAAAATGTTTAATATGTTAAATGAAAATGAAGAAATTTTAAATAGAATAATGTTTACGAAACGGACACGTATCCATTGAAAAATTCAACATTTTCTTTCCATCAATACGTTAGACATTCGTCCCGTACAAATCCTCATGTTCAAAACCTGACCAGAAAGCAATACCCTCAAAAAGTCAATGTCTGGAGTGGAATAATAATAAGTGAAGGACTTATTAGCTATTTTTTTATTGTCGATTACGTCACTGCAGCAAAATATTTGAATCTATTACGAGAGCACATTATTCCATCAATTGAGATACTGAATGTTGGTGAGCCTTGATTCCAAATGGATGAGGCTACGCCACATTCTACAAGCGCCGTCAGGAATTTTTCCAATGATACGTTTCAAAGACGCTAGATTGGTGTGTTTATCTGCAAATAATTCCTTCCTTCGGAGCTACTTGAAAAGTAAAATTTGTAACATATAAATACGTAGCTTGGACGAACTGAAAAATCGTATACGTACTGCATATATGTGACGGAATAAGCCCAGAATGTATTCAGAATGCCTTGCGTTGCTTTCAAGATCGCCTCGCTTATTACTTTGAAAAACAAGGACACTTCGAAAAGTTGCTATAAAATTAGGCTTTATTTTTGTTATGTTGCTTTATTTGTCTTAATTAATAGTTAACATAAAAAAACTTTTTCATCAGATTTACAGAATAGTCATTTTATTTGCATTAAGACAGATCGTGAGTGTACGACTGATTCCTCACTATCCTGCTAACTAATTGACTAATTGACAATGTATACGTAATGATAGAAAAGAACCCGGTATATGCCGCCTATGGATGCAGAATGTGTATACACAATACATCCATTGAACCAAATTCGGATACGCGCAGACTGCATACACTGCAATAACACAGCTGCCGATGTTGTAAAAACTAAAAGATAACAGATGTCTACCTTTCAAACGGTATGCTAAGAGTTCAATAACATGCTTATATAGAAATATTATGACTGTGAATAATAAAGAAGTTGCTATTTTAAATATCTAAGAAAGAACTTTCGCAAAATATTTTGGATTTAAGTCTAATACAATTATATCCTTCAATTTTTCATACTTTTCTATTTTATTTCATGGACATTCAGTATATACTACAAGTTACACAGAAGGCCTACCCTTAACTGGTTCACCACGGGGACCACATTCTACTTTTAAGTTAAAATAAGTTAATTACCTTTTTGATTTGGTTAAAGTGGTTACACGTCATTTAATAATGAAAATATAGACGTTGAGGCGATTTTGTATAATCGACTGCGAAATATTGCATGTTTCTAATGCAAGTGCCTTATCACAGTCACAATTCTAAAAATTTACAAGTATAACAGAGCATAAAAAACGACGCTTCAAATTTACTGATCTTCAATGTCAAAAACATTCTAACGTATATACTACGCGCTTTATACCTACATCTACTCTATAGATTTATAAACCCCTTTTTGTCTGCAGGGTCTCCTCGTTTAGCTGAATAAGATCGGATTACACACGCGTTGCAGAAATTAAATTTTATTGAATTGTTTAACAACTGCTACTCGAGCCAATTCATCAAAGGTTGCTACGAGTAAACGCACATACATACAACAATAGAATTAAACTACCAACACGTGTAGGTTAATATACATCTGTTACACGAAACAAAACTAAAAGTAATAATGGAAAGCTTCTCTCAAGGAATATCCATAGTCGTTTCAATCGAAATAGATTGAACTTAATCCAACTTTTTCATCGTGGCAATAAAAGGAAAAGAAAACAGAAAATAAGGAAAATACGTTGAGTATGGCGTATCTGCCGTTTATATTGTAAGCTTTTCTAGTCCTGGAGACCTTAAGGCGAATTTTCACGTGCATAGATTATTGATTCCGGTCTATTTCGACCGTAAATTCAATATTCCGGCGTTAGATTGATTTAAGGGTCCATAAACAAATATTTATCGTGCCGAAGGGAACATTTTGTCATTAGATCATTTGATTTTCTTGAAGTTTAGTTCATGCGCATACTTATAAAATCCACACATGATTATTCTATGAAGGGATGGTACTTCCCTATGTAAAAATTTACATATAAATTTATTTGAAAATGTTGTATCTTTTGTACATATTAATAACTTGGTTCCATTTATATATAACTAGAAGTGTTGTTCCTTTCTCTTATATGTATATATGTAGTTATTTAATATTTGTTTTCCTGGTACCTTTTTTTATAATGTGTGACACTGCGACTTTGAGCACTCTTTCAATCGATACTTGTTAAAATGGTTCTACCGCTACGGGCTCATATTGGCCTTATTATTAGAAATTAAACAGATAATATTCCAATGCATTAAGGAGATAGTCAAAGATTTGGTGGTCCTCTTTGATGCCACTCCTTTTTTGATTACATAACTCAGTTGGTATCGAGATCGTATAAAATATATGGATTTATCTGTCGTAGAGACTTACGCAATATACAAGCTCTGTCTTCATTATCCCTTTCTCTTATTCGATCCCGGTTGAAGTATGCTGCGTTGGTTTGGTTTTCTATTTACGAAAAACACATAAACCCTATTGAGGGGGTACGGAAAAGATTTCTAAAGTTCCACTATTTTCTGTTGGAGGGATCTTATCCACGTGAAGGCTATGAACATAGTATACTGCTGCAGAAATTTTGTTTGTCTTTCTACCAGGTGAACTACTTCTTTGTTACAATTTTTATTTAGTTTAGTACACCACAAGATTGATTGTCCTTGGCTCTAAACTAACTATAATTTTCTTATTCCCAGAATTAACTTCAGGTCGTCATGTGCCTTCTATTGCGGTCGCACTTGAACAAATGTCCTTATAAGGTACCCATTATACCTGATGTATTAACTTCAACAGAATCTTTAATCTTTAAACCCTGACCCATTTAAGTCTATCATTGATGCAGTCTTGCTTCGGCTGGTCTCTTCCTCCTAACATTGGTCAATTTTTCATCAGTCATCTTAGTATTAGTTGAATATTATTATATCGAACAATACGTGGATTGAGATAGGGATTTTACTCAGAAAAGTTGTATATTTCTATAAATTTGATGCTGAGCTTGTTACCCTTCTGAAAATTCGGATGATCTTACTTGTGTTTCAAATATGTGAAATTGTAGAAGTTCTTAGAATTAAATTATAATAAGGGAGCTAGAGGATAAGCCTAGGCATTAGTGCAGTCGTTTCCGAAATAGATGTCCTTTTTTCAAATCTAAGATATGTATGAAGTTAGAGTTTCCTCCGCTTCCATGGAATCAATGTTAAACGAAAGACTATGGATAATATGATATGGATGTTGACAATATCCTTTTTATGGAAGGTGTCCCATCCCACAGAGACAACAACGAAAGGTCACTACTACGTAATGTATTACACAATAGAAAATCCCATTTCTTTATGAACCGCATGGTGTTTTCATTTTCTAGAATGTACACTACCGCCCAAAAGTGTTTAGGCACTCTCACTGACAGCAAAAATGTATAAAGACTCAGCAAAAATGTTAATAATATTTATTTTTTATGTACAGATACACGTACATGAATAAAAATATATTAAATAAATGTGAAAATTAAAACGTTTAATTTAAATTTTGCTTTCATCTATGTGAGCTCCTCTTGATTTAATAATTGCAGCACACAATCCAGGCATTCCCGCAATAAGTTTTGCCAGAGTTTCTTATGTTATTGAGGTCCAATTCGATAGCAATTTGTTCCACACGTTAGTAGCTGATGTCGGAGGCGATTTCCGTACTTCCCGATCTAGTTCTTCCCATAGTAACTCGATTGGATTCAAGTCGGGGCTCTAGGGAGGCCATTCCATAATTTTGAAAGTTCCTTCCTCTTCTAAATGGCGTAAATAGTCTTTACATAATTTAGAGGACTGTTTTGGGTCATTATCGTGCTGAAAGATAAAATTTTGACCCAAAAGTCGAATTCCGGAAGGCATTGCGTGGTTCTCCAAAATTTCGCGGTAGCCTTCTTTTTTTAATATACCGTCAATTTTCACAATGTCCCCTACACTAGTGTCAACAAAACAGCCCCAAATGATAATAGAACCTCCACCATGCTTCACGGTAGCAGCAATACACTCTTCTCTGGCACCCACAGATCTTCTTACGAATATGCGTCCTCGGGTTCCGAACAGCTCAAATTTGGACTCATACGTCCATAGGACGTTGTTCCACTCTTCCATGGTTCAGTGTTGGTGTTCACGAGCCCATTTAAGTCGCTTTTGCTTGTTTTGTTTACGTAGTAATGGTTTTTTTATCGCAATACGTCCATGGAGCCCGGCTTTCTGCAGGCGACGTTTGACTGTAGAAACACTGACTAGTTTTTGGCGACCAACATTTAATTCTGCGGTGATTTCCGGGGCTGTTTTGCGTCTATTTAACTTGCTGGTAACCACTATTCTGCGATCATCCGCAGATGTTGTCGCTTTTGGCCTTCCACTCCGTCTTTTATTAAGAAAACTGCCAGTTTCCCGATATTTTTTTACGTTATAGTCAACCGTAGCGTGGTGTATTTTCATTTTTTTGGCAATTTGTCGATTACTTATGCCACTTTTATGGTAAGCTAGTATAAGCGCACGTGTTTCCGTACTAATTTTTCTTCGCGGAGGCATTTTAAAAAATTGTCACACGATATTTCGCTCACGACGTGAATAGAGTAAATACCACACTGCAACTGACCGTAGGTTACAGATTTCACTATAATCTTCTAGGAAGGTAATTTAAACATTATTACCTATAATCTAAGAGATGACTAAATTTACCCAGTAAATTCAGAGGGATTGTTATTGTAATTGCACCGCAATAAACAGTTTATGGTAATCCGACCAAGTGCAGGTAAATGATAGTAAACCTTATGCAATATAATGGGTGTTTATCTTACTGAACTACATATACAAATACGTATTTCATTTTATTACAATGTTTTTTTGGTAAGCATAATACTATATGAATAATCCTTGAAAACGGGGGTGCTTAAACACTTTTGAGCGGTAGTGTATATGTTTGGCAAAGCTATGGTAATTTTAAACTGCAAAATTAATTTTGAATGACCTTAGAGACTCCATAGATTTGAAAACAAAATTCCTTCCCTGATTAAATTAGTACTACTTTCAGTTTTTGTAATATCGGATGGGAATTTCCAATAACGTTGATACACATAATCAATTGCCCGAACAAGATATACAAATTGCAATTTACCACTTGTTTGAACTAAACTTACTGTTGTTTGAGCGTTTAAAACTAATAAATGCGCCTCGAGTTAATTACATGAGGTGCTTCTCGCCAGAAAATAAGTTCTCCTTCACGGAAAGTTGAAATGTGATGTAAATATTATATAACCATTACCAACACAAGACAATTTTTAGTGGGCTGTGGAATAGCGGTACAGTATTGCTTAATACAGGGATGCACTGAATACGGCTAATCCCTGCGGCTAAACAAATTTAAACTTAGAGCAAGTATATTAAGGTAAACGTTATTTCTCTTACCTACCTATTGCAGTTGAGAAGATTAAATTACGTATTTTTTTTAATCATGCTTATTATTAGAATGTACAAACTATATATAATATTGGTTAATAATTAGTAATTAATAGTTTTCTATCGCATAATCGTTGTTAAACACGCTTTCAAGAAACAAGTATTAGCAATCTGAATTAGCTAAACATTTCTTTATGTGTGACCATAGGCGGGGCTTTTAACCCCGACGAGCAACTCTGCCAGTGGCTCGCCTATTGTGTACTCATGTGATTTTAATCCATAATCCGGTCGAGAGGAATTTTTCTTAACTTGGGTTCGTCAAGCTGAACATCCCCACGGTGAATCTGTCTTTCCCTGCAGACTGTCGGGTAATCGTTAAGTAGACGCACAGGAGTTTCATCTGCTCTCTCCAACTTTCTACATGAGTTTTTTGAGAAGAGTTTACCAGGCGAAGCATGTGTTTATTGAGTGAGCAGTGTCCAGTTAAGATCGCTGTGAGTGTTCTCAATTTGGTCCTGCCCATAAGACCGCTTTACACAGTCTTCCTTCACCTGGCTAAATCCCGAGTGATTTGCAATGTCTCAGTTCCAGTAGGACCGGTGATTGGCGGCGACCTCAAATTTAACATAGGTGTTAATATTGTAATAGATACTACCACACGTCGGTTCCGGACTTGAGAATGGTCGGCCACTAACACCTCTTTCTAGCAAATCAGCTATTTCGTTCCCTTTGATCCCCGAGTGGCTTGGCACCCCACCTCAGCGTAGCGCAGCGATGTTCCGTCAGTTGTTCCAGCCTTCTATGGCACCTCAACACCACTTCGGAGTCAAACCTGACAGTTTGTAGCACCGTAAGGGCTGCATGGCTGTCCGACGCGTAGCTAAACATTTGCAACATTGCACAAGCCTTTATACTCGTTTCGGGAAATGATGTTCGTTGTAGTTCATGTTATTATTCTACTGGTCTACTGGTGGAACATTTAAAGTAATCTTTGAACCAAGTTGCAGTGCAGGTGAGTTATTAATCCAATTTTTCTTAATCTTGCAAAATGAGAGATGTTGCTTAATATACTACGAATTATTTTAATATAGAAATACTTTTTCGTCATTATGGTATATAATACTGTTTACACTACATCCACTATTTTTACTTACTCCACTAACGCTATTGAAGACGAACAATATGTCACACACCAAACAAACTACTTTAACAACATTGTACTTTAGGTCCGGAAACTGACCGATAAATTTATTTACACGATCCAGGAACAGCAGACTATTATCCCTTTTTGCTGACATAACTACTCTCTAATGCGATATCTGATACTGATCGTTATCAACACAACAAAAACTCGCCCATATCTACATCTACAAACTTACTAGAAGTTATTGCTTCAAACGAAGTGATAACAAAGAGATACGGGTACACCCCTACCGTTACATGTTTGCCGTTCCACCGCCTCACTATCCTCCTATGGAAGGCGTCTCAAACTTGTGCGCTTTAGTTATTACTTGAAAGCAAAATTCACAAGATACTATGCAATATATGTAACAAAATCAAAACTTAAGTAAAGTAATAATTTGGTATAATATGACAGATATACAAATTTCAACACCAATCACAGTGGTAAGATATTTATTATATTTTTACATACTTATTTTCTGATTAAAAATGTATTGTGTAATCCTGGCATTAAAGTTATATTGTCTTACTTTAACGATTGCATAATTTCCATGATTCCGTGTGTCCTATTGCACGAAATTTTTTAATTTCGTACATAGATGTATTTGACAATTTCGGGTAAAGATCCATTAGAACGGTAATAGGTAACGTTGACATGCCTACAACTTCTTAAGTTTACTTAATACACAATGCAGATGAATATAAAATGTTTCATGTCATTGGAACCGTGAAGAAATTTACATTTATTCAACATTGATTAGCCATGATGATCTATTAATTAAGAAATGGTTAAAGTTTATCACAGTGGCTATAAAAAGCAAATAGCACCCATATTCATATTTTTCTATTATTACTTAGTCCAATGGGAATCGTTTTGGCATAATCACGGCACTCTAGAATGAAAGTAAAAACTCCGATTTTTTATAACCATGGTAACCAAAATTAGCCGAAAGCATATTTTCTAACTTAGAAAATTATCTAGAACCCAAAAATATACAGAATTTTCTATTTAATACATTACACTTGACGGACTTTCTAGAGAAACTGGAAACGGCAGGGCGTTGCGAAGTTTAAAAAAAAGATTGCAAATACGTTCAAATTTCAGTAGGATAATCCTGTAAATCAAAAATAAAATATGTAACTTGACACCCAATAGGAGGTTATTATTTATGTATCCGGAATAATAAATAAAAATAAATATTTGTCATTGAAAATAATTTTTTAAAATATTCTCTGCGACGTTCCATATACTTTTGCATACGATTGAATCAATTTTCATAGCACTTTTCCCATTCCGATTGAGGTAATTCCGAAATATGCATGTTTGAATGCATCAACTGATCCTTCTGGCGTCGCAAATCGTTCATCACGTAGTTTATTCTTCACGGACGGAAGTAAAAAGAAATCATTGGAAGCCAAATGAGGACTGTATGGTGGATGACTCATCAATTTAATGTTTTGGCCGTATAAATATTGGTAGTTTGGGTCGATGTATGAGAGCTCGAGTTGTCATGGTGAGGAATGATGCTACGTCGCTGGTTATGTTATTTTATTTCTTCAAAGACTTCTGGCAAACAAATGGTTGTGTACCATTCCGAATTGATCATTCTACGATTCTCTAGTGGCACTCTTAGCCACACCCTCTTTTATCTCAAAAAAATAGGTGACCATTTCCTTCGAGATGCTTCTTGCGCGAACACCTTTTGTTGGGGATGGCCCGTCCTGGAATACTCATCCAAGATTCGTTACCTGTGCAAATGTTATACATGCCTTTTGACGGATCACCGCTGCATTTTTTGGGCATTTTTTGCACCAATCGATACGAGCCCTGGAGCTTTGACGGACTGTCAAATTATGAGGAATCCAACGCGTGCAAATCTTTTTTCACGGCTAAATGTTCGTGTAAAATCTTGTACATGCCTGTTGTTAAGGACTTAACATTGTTTTTTGTGTTTTGTAAGTTTTTTACTACTATGTATTTTATCTTCTTTGCAACCGTATGGGTTACCATTATTATTTTGATTTAGAATATTACTTTGTTTTCATTTTTATATTTGTTTATTTTTTTTTTGCTCTCCTATATCCAATTTTATTTTAATATGTATGTACATTACGCATTGTATATGTATGCAAGTCAGCCATTCGCATTACGCTAGCTAAAACTGCCTAATTAGAAATCATTCACTGCAACGTCGTCGGATATGTAGTGGGAGTTTTCTTAAAATTTAAGGTACACAAGCATAGGCAGTCGTCTCCCGCGCGACGGTCGAGGTATTAGCGATCGTGCACTCTCGGTCACCTTTCGTGCCTCGTCGTAACGTGTACAGTAACGTCGTCGTAAGATTATTAGAGATTTCTAAGATTTTCTAGTTTTGGCGGGAATCGTCGAGGACGTTGTCTATACATTTATTTCTGGCGGGAGTCATTTGGTAACGTCGTCGAATCGCATGTATAGATTTTTTTAATAAGTATAAATTCTCGATTTTCTATCATCGTACGTCGAGGCTACTGTGTCCATTGTCGTCTATACATATTTTTAGTCTTCAGCTAAGTTTGTGTCGGAAATTATTTTGGTGAGATTGTCGGCGCGCATGTATAGACCTCCTCTATAAGTACGATCACTCCGCTTCTTGCTGACGGTCGTTGCGGCCGCAGCGCCCGTTGTCTTTTGTACGTTTGTTCGGTCCTTGTCGTATCGGAACTTAGAAATTTTTCATTTAGTTGCTCGTCGTAGCGGACGAGTGTCACGGACCAGTTTTCTTATGTAATGTCGGCATCATCGCTCCGTTTTACTTGTCGGTGCGCAGTTCGCACATTTGCTGGTTACTGGATTTTTCCCTTCTTTGGGGCGCAGTAGTATAGAGCTAAAGATTGCACATAGCGTAATATTTCAAACGAGAACGCCTGGGTAGCTGTGACATTACTTTTGTATTGAGATCGGCTATTATCGCTACTGTCGCCCTCGACCAGGCGTTCAAGCTCTAAGAGATAGGGTGGGTTCCCCTATAAATGTGAATATAACAAACGTATTTGGTCAAGTACAAAGACATGCCAATAATACAGGGCCAAGTCCCTCAGGCAAATTTAAAACAACGAAAGTATATTAGGCTCCCGGAAAGGGACATATAAATAAGCATAGCACCGAGGTGCGCTTATAAATTTAAGAAATAAATAGGGTTGGCTCCCCTATAAAAAGGTAGTGGTGCATGCAAACAGATAGAGGCATTAGTACATGCCTCTAACAAAGCTTCAGCGGAAGCATATAAGAGTTTAACCTTTTAAACAGAATTAAGACATGGCTTTGCAACGTACATGCTGAGGCATTACTTTATGTTGCTACCAATGAAAATACATATACAAATGCTAATGTACATTACATGTATAAGAGAGCTCGAATAACTGCAATTATTGCAAATATATATATCTTACGTACATCGTACATGTACATAGGCAAGATTGGAAACCGTGTAACCATTTTATTTTTAAATATATTTTTTTGCGCATGCGCATTGAGTTTCACTGTACAACCTTTCATATAGTAAATAAGCGAACATACTCTACAAGTAAGTATTGGTCAAGTAATTTAGGAATTTACGAGCAGGCTACAGCGGCGTTGTTCTTCAAACCAGGAGAACGTAACACCTGTCATGCTAATGCCCAGGGATGCCCTAATCTCACGGTACGTCATATGATGATCTTGCTTTATCACCGCGCATCACAGCATCGATGTTATCTGGCACAACAATTAATTTTGGACGATCTTTTTTAAATTCGTTCGTGAGTGAACAACAGCTACGATTTAATTGACTAAACCAGTGATATACGGTGGTTTTAGATGGTGTTTCATCGCCAAATGCTGAAGTGAGTTGATCAATGGACTGGTATTGAGGTAATCGACATGGAATGTCGTAGTAAATCGTCGCATGAAAATTCTCACGAGTTAATTTCATTTTTTGACTGAGATGAAATTTTCGAGTCACTAAACAGCGGAAAAGCATCCGTACGACAAAACCTTCTGAGTACGTATACAGTGAAATAATGTCAAACTTTACGATGTATATGTCAGACGGCGTCTAACAACACGATTATTACCAATTCCGGATACATGAATAGCAACGCTCGTATGTGTATGTTCTATTAATTCTAGATCCACATATTCCCTCTTTACAAAAGCCGGCTCCTTGACAATTACGTAAGAAACTAAATTAGTAGCCAGCAGCGTAAATAATGCCACTAAGTGTAATTCCATCCGCTTTATTAGATTATTTTCTCGTTTCGAGTAAATGAATAAAGTTACACGGATTCAAATTGCATACTAGGAAGCTACAAATCAATCCCCCATTGCCCGAATCTAATCTTTTCATGTACCATCGAAGTACTAACAACGCACATAGAAACAGATGGAAGTTAATTGGACCGAAAGGAAATACTTACAACTGACACTGACTTTCGGATGAACCGCAGTATGCACATAACGAATGAATATTTCGATGCTTGCGTATACATATCGCTGCGATGATCTAAAATTAATTTCAGTCGAAAGCTCGCGCGATAACGCAACCTTAAATGTGTAACATCTATTAAATTACGTATGCGTAGTTATAATTTTTCTAATATCAGCGTCGCAATGGTGTTTTAATTAAAATTTATGGAGTTTTACTAACGAGAATAGTGAAATTGCACGCAATATTGGGTAATAAAGTGTAGAATTTGCGGTTAATGAAAGTTTGCACTTTATGAGCCTGTTATGTCGGAAAATACAAAATTTATTTGTACATAGGATTGTTTATCGAAATCATCCGGAAAAAGCAAATGGAAAAATAAATATTTCGCGAAAGCTGTAAAGAGAATCCAATTATTAGTACACAGTGGTTCACAAAATAATTAGTTGTATTGGTAAAAGTTCGAAAGCTGAACCATTCGCTAATATTTTATACGCTATACTTTCTAATTTGTTTTTATATTCAATTATATTCCAAAGTATCATTTTTTTCCACAAGTTGAATGAATAAATTACGTATTCAAGATCAGTTTTTGATCTGTTAAATACAATAATCAATTCAAATACATATTATTTTCGAATATCTTTTTGTAAACTTTGCGAAAGTATTTAGCTTACTTAAAATATTTATAATTTATTTTGATATCATTTTTGCCAACTTATCTGTAATTTATCCTTCTACCGTTGCTTACAACAAAAATAAGACCTGAAACATTAATTTATGTAAAACTTAATGCAATCTACATATAATATTATTTTGATTATCTTGTTAAGGTTCCACCCCTGATTTAAATGGTTTCTTATTGAATTGTAGCGAATTGCGTCATTTATACGTAATATACGTCATACCTTCTTCATGGGTTAATCTCACGAAATACGGTCTGAACTTTACGTCCAATACTATTACCAATTTAAGAACATGGATCACACAGTTTGAAGGAGGTAACTGTATTTACTTTTAGAGTATACCCCGTATAATTAATTAGCGAACATTTTCTCGATACTTTTATTGACACATTGTTACCTATTGATTTCGTAGTGTGATATCTTTCTTATATTGTTATTCTGTGTTTCATCTTTAAACGCAATTTGTAATTGTTAAGTCTACCTTGAAATTTACATTTCGTTTACGCATAGCGCAAAGCATTTTCTGGTGCTGCTTAATAAAGAAAACAATGAAACCAGTGCTACTTAACACAGTCTACATCTAATTAAACTCATTCTGACGTTCTAATGCCATTTCATTGTTAAAAGGGCAGGAGCAAACTCAGACACTACTACGTGCGGTATTGGATTTCAATAGCTGTTCCGGACAGTATACTGTAAGGACTATAACTTTCAGTTGACTGGGTAACCCACCTTTTAACCTTTTTATTTTTAGCGTGTTTTGTTGTCGGAGTGTTCCTGCACGTATAATACATAATATTTGTTAAAGATTCAGAAGTTCTTATCGAGAAGTGCTTTCGTAATTCGTATTTATTTTTAGAGCAGCTATTTCGAACTTCGAACTCATAATTGGGACATTCCTCCTTAATATATATTTATATCTTTGGATATAAAGAGAGGAAAACATTAAGTTTAAAAGAAGATTTCAAATATATTGAATTGCGTAATTCATCTAATTAGTTAAAAGCTTTAGTACTGGTCATGTTTCATTAGTAAAACGCGCGAATGTTACGAATCGCAGTAGTTTTACTAAGATTTAAAGTGGAAACTAAACAGTGTTCGTATGCAAAATGCAAATTACTTCCACGCTGCGAGGCAGTAACGGCTTTGTCAGTGGCTTTAACGAGAAAGGTATTGCGCTTCTTATTACAACACAATTTTCATTTAATTTTCAAATTTAAAGTATTAATAGAAGTTTTAAATGAAGATTATACGATAAGACCCAAAAAATATCTGGGGAAATATTCCAACTGCGTTTTATATAAAAAAGTCTGTATTAAAATCGTATTACATTAACCTTATTATATTAATTCCCGTTAAATTACGACAAACTACAATAATCTTGTTAAAGAAAATTATATGAAAGAACATAGTAAAGATACCTTTTGACTTCCTATTCTTTCTATTCTTATGTGTATTTACCAATCACAGTAAAATGAATCTGATGTATAGTTATAAAGAAGAACTCCTGTAGCAAATACAATACCAAACATTGGTTCATTGGGCAGATAATCTTGATGACCTAATATTGTACTCCCCTAATTCACTCTAAAATTTCAATCATTTTGGCATTAACTTGCCCAAAATAGTGGTGTTTCGTGGTTGTAGTAACATACAAGTAACTTCGCTATTGTATTATTTCCATGTCTGTATGAATTTGTGGAAAATTTCTAGCGCTATAGGCAGCTTTGTTAAGGAAAATATCTTTCGGCTTGTGATGTATGCTGGGTGATGTCTTTTGATGTAATTTGTCACCGAGATACCAATACTTTTTGTTTATTGTCCATCTGTTTTATCTCGACTTGGTGTGTGCCCTGTGTCATAGTGAGATTAATTTCGCTATGTCTAAACGGACTCAGATCATAGGAGATTAATCTTTGGTATCAGAACGTATAATAGAATTTCTAATAAGCTTACTGATACTCTATGGCTGTTAATGGAACCATTGTAAGCAACTGCAATCTCTAGTATTCTATCACAAAATCTTTATGTGTCGCAAATTGGAGTATTTATACAATAAGGTTTCTTTTAGATATCAAATTTATAATCGAAATACTCGCGGCGAAGGTGCTGTCCATCCACTTCGACATAGTTCAGTTTCTTGGAATTTTTGCGGTGATTATTTCGAAAATAATTTTGATTGTACTTGCCCACTGGTAATAAAATCATTTTGTTGTTCACACCAATCTTTACAGAGTTTGAAAAGGTATCCCTCGCATACTGCCGTGCTATGCAAGAATAGCTAACCCTACATATCTGTCCATTTCGGAAAATTAATACTATTTTATCAAACAGACTTTTTAAGGTTTGATTGTCATGTTACAATATAGAGTTTATTGTATCCACAGGACCAATACTTGATATTAAGTAGTGTACTAGTTGTTCATAAACAGATAAATAGGCGAATACAATTCTTTCTGTGAAGAATCCAAATTGCTTCACACGACGATTAAAGATTTGAAAGAAATATATATCTATCTTTCAAAACTGCAAGTTTCTGCATTTTTTGTTCCAAATAATTGTTTCAGCTATTGAAAGATGAATTAATTTTAAATACAAATTGAATACCCTCCTTCTTTCAATAAAATGAAATTTCCTTTAATAAGATTATCTCTTCAAAGCAAATATTGTTTTCTACTAAGAAGTACATATGTATGTTTCAAATAAGTGAAATTATACTTTGATCCAAATACAGCTGCGAGCAATTGTTATAGGCCCCCTAATCAAACATGTGTTTCGCGCAGCAGGTAGCGCTTCTTAGGACTAGGGTACTGCGAACCTATACCTGGTCGTTATCTAAAGCAGAAATTCTTAGAAAATATAAATGACGAAGCTATATAAGACAGAAATTAAAATTTTTAGGTTGAGTAATATATTGTAGAGAAAGAAACGTCGTTTGTCGGTGTCAAAAGTTCATTTAGAGAGCGGACCTTCTTTTGTAAGTTTGTGTATACACAATATGTCAAAAAAGCCCCAAATATCTGAGGCTTTACGAGGCCAGATAATTTTATTGCACAAACAAGGATTGTCACAAATAAAAATTGCCAAGACAATAAAATGTTCACGTTGTGCAGTGCAAAACACAATTAGCTGCTACGAAAGGACTGGAGAGAGTATCATAATCTACCCAAGAGCGGTAGAAAACGTGTAAGGACAGTGCGAGAAGAACGATTGATAGAGCGTATCGCGCTCCGGGATAGGCACAAATCCGCGATAGCGATTTCTGCAGAGCTCTGCGCTCAACGAGACGCACCAATCTCCGTGCATACGGTAAGAAGAAGATTAACTGCGGCGAATTTACGTGCCCGGAAACCGCGACACAAGCCTTTGCTGACGAGCCACACCGCTTTACGTGGGCAAAGAAGTACCGACATTGGACTTGTAGATGACTGGGCCAAAGTACTTTGATCCGATGAATCTAATATAATGATATACATAATTGAACTCAGCGCCCCTACTTTTCTCACCAAAATAGAAATATTCAAAAAGTTAACGTCCTTCGTTTATTCTGTGCAAGTGCACAGCGTTTCCGGAGCAAGTTATGCTCAGAGGAGGTCCGGTGAAGCATTTGTATGCAGTGTATTTTACCTACTGTTAAACAGGGCGGTGAAAGCATTATGATTTGGGGGTGTATGTCTGCACAAGGTATAGAGGAAGTTCATGTGTGCGAGAGCCGCATGAATGGGGCACACTATATGGGGGCGTTGGAAGAGGTTCTCGAACCATCAATTATCAGATTTTATGATATCGACTCAGAGGAGTATTACTCTCAGCAAGACAGTGCCCCTTGCCACAGGACTCGACCTGTAATGAAATGGTTTACTGATAACCAAGTGAAGATTTTGGACTAGCCCCCACAATCGCCTGAGCTCTCGCCTATTGAAAATCCATGGCATATATTATTATAATATATAATTATTATAAGGACAGGGTTCGTAAATACAACCATGCCTCTAAAGAAGCCCAAAAGCAAACAGTGTTTGTGGAATGAGCGTCTATTTCCCCAGAAACATGTTACAAACTGGTAACTACTATGCCTAAAAGAATTAAAGCTGTAATAAAGGCTAGAGGAGGCAGCATTAGATACTGATTTATTTAATAAAAGAACCTTATAAACTGAATTATGTGTTTTTTTTAGTTTTGAGATTCTCGTCTTATGGTAACGCTAAAAAAATTACCCTGCCTATAAGATTTGCTCGCAGTTGTAGATATGTGTAGTAAGGGACAAATATTTCTTTGTACACAGTAAATATGCTTAACTCGATTAAAGAGAATCATTACTTAGCATAAAGTTTTTTTTCAATCAAAAGAACTTTTTCACCAACATGGACCACTTCCAATGTCAGTTTTTTGCCGCAGATTTCGGAAACAAGGATGCAACCTCTTTTCTAAATTCAAATCATTCAAAAACTCATCCAGAATAAATTATTAAATTTCGGTATACCGTTCTCCAACAAGTGCACTTTCATAGTAACATCTCCCAATCGATCTATTTGGATAAATACCGCACCGATAATTGGATCGCCATAAATCCTTCAACATAATTCTCTTCTTCTTCATTTTGGGAGAATACGTGCAGGACATGCAATTGTTTTATTTTTCGATTACGCCATTGTAATCCGAGACTACAGACTCTGATTCTTGGATTAAATACATATCTTGTCCCTTAGCTTAACTTTTCCTGAATTATCCAGAATTTAAATACGGTCTACCGAATTTCAGAAACACCTTTACCTTCTTTTATATGACAGTGTCTTTTGCACCTCAGATTCGCAACAATTTGTAGTTAAAATTTACACACGATTATTTTTTAAGTAAGGTCCGCTTGTGAACACTGGTTGAAATTTCGTCCGCGCGTGAGAATGAGAGTGCGTGTAGGTTTTCGGCATCCCTTACGCAGAACACAACGCTATTTGCGTTCACAGTGTCTAAATCTATGCTTTGTAGCGTGACAAAATATTGAAGAAAATCAAGCGACCCGCCAACTGTGAAATACGATCAGTTATTCGGTTCTTAGTAGCGAGAAAGGTAAAAGCTGCGGATATTCATCAGCACGTGTGCGAAATTTACAATGAGAATACAATCAGTAACTGCAAGATGCGAAAATGGGTAACATTGTTCAATAAAGGCAGGTACACTGTCCAGAATACTTTATCATCAATGACGATCTGGTGCAGTCAGTTGTCAACAAAATTCGCGACAACAATGGATTTTCTTCTATGGGGCTTTCTTAAACCCAAGGTATAGAGTAACATCCTCAATCTAGAGTCTGCATCAATTAAAGAAACTCGTTGCTTGTTACTATAAATATTTAAACCATTATTTAGAAAAATAAATAGTCAGAGAAAATAAATGCGAAGAAAATATTTACTTGTTTTATATTTATTGCAAAACGGACCTTACTTAAAAGGTAGCCTTCGTATTTTCTCCGTTCATTTGAATTTTTTTAATTCAACAGAGCTTTTTAAGACCGTAGTACTTAAATAGCATCATACCACATTCACTATAATATGAAGTGTAATTTAAGTCAACAGCCGGTGTCACAAACAAGTATTTAAAATATTGGATGTGCTTGTTGTCTCCACAAACATATCATTCATCTTGCTAATACAAATATTTGAGGAATGAATTAAATTCACCGCACTGCAATGGCAAATACTTCTTCTCTTTTATCCCCATTCTAATCATATATGGAACACGAACGTGCATACACAATACTTTATCGCAAATAACATTAGTACAAAGATCGTATATCATCCTGGTAAATAAGTTAATACATCAATCTCTCAACTCATACAGTGATGCTATTTAGCAGATATTGTAAAACCGACACAACATAATTCAAAATAGAGAATATTTGTATATGCATATACATACGTACAGGCGCCCTTTCACGGGATCGTGAGCAATATCATTAAATGGAGAAGTATGTTTACCGCGTCTCGAATATTAAGCATAATCCGAATTGCATTAGAACTAATACATTTCTGAAGATCTATTGCTTGGGACCGCAACAGATGTCCGTATTATCAAAGACTCTATCTGCCTTTCGCTACGACTATGTGCTATTGAAACTTACCGGTTTGGATATTATTATTCCATTTTCGCATGCAAAATGGGCGCCACAGCAAAGCCAAGCTTTTGTAATGTTGATCTCTTATTCTAATGCATCTGTTATGTATTTATGTAACTATTGGATATGTATGAACACTTGTAATAAGAAAGATATTAAAAACATAGTAATAACTTCAGCGACCATGTTTAGTACGAAAGGCTGAGCTCAGCGTCAGCTATTTCTGCTGTCGCGTTATTTATAATTTTACACACGATCTTATCATACAAGCTTGTAGCACGCAAGTTATGGTCGGACACCAATAAAAGAAGCATTATCGCATTAATCGTACTGTGTGATGAAACGGGGTCAGAGCGTAAAAATAAAGGTGAGCAAAAGCTATTACTGAAACGGTAGAAAATGCATAAATGAATTCTAAACATGAATGTATGGACCGTATGACTTTGTCGTTAATAATAGCTAATAGACATGTTATTCTTACGAATGTACAAACAAAACTGTGAATAAAATGCCTATAATTCCGAAGTCCATTCTTTTTTTGTAAAAGAAATAATCCATGTTATTCTTGTAGCCATCAAGTTAGCTTCGAAAGGACAAAATTAATACACTAAACATTATGAATTGGTATTCGCTAGAATTATTTGAGGTGATCTCTCAAACAAGGATCCTAGCTTGAAACTTCATAATAGTCCAAATTTCATTCAGGAAAGGTATTTTTAACTAGTGTAGATTTCTCAAAGCGCTTCATGTTTTTAATAATCAAGATTTTATATTATAATATGTGTGTCCTATAGTCATAAGCGACACTTGTTATAAATAGCACTGTTGATATTCATTTCAATTCAGTTATTTAAATTTGTCATCAAATTTAAATAACTGATATTCTGAAATAATTGTAACATCAAGATTTACAAATTTCTTCAAACTAATAACCCCTAATAAATTAATAATTTCTTGGATATATCGAGATACTTGTATCTATTATACGACCTTATAATCTTTGCAATCATAGTAATTCTTGATGAATCCTTTGTATTAAGAGCTATTTTAATATACATTTATTAAAGATATAGAAAAGAAAACTGATTGAAAAGAATCAATCAATGTAAGTAAGGTATTTAGAACTTATCGTTAACTCCACATTCGACCTAATTAGCTAGTGAACCAAGTAAATTATCTTCCCTAAACTTTAGAATTTATTTGAATTTAAACCGCAGAGAGAGAGAGAGAGAATAAAGGAAGATTCAATTTATAACCTCGGGTATAGATAAAAACAAGATACAAAGAAAACTAATACAAACTCCTATAGTAATTTACTCCAAATTTTTCTTGGGCATAGCGGTGATTGAAAGAATACCACTAGGCTGTCTTTTTTATATATTTGTCGAGAACATCCCTTTGTTGTCTGTGCAAGAATCATCTTAATAATTTTGTATACAACTTTTACAGCTCGAAAACAAAAAAAAAACGGGGGGAGGAGGGGGGTGGGGGAGAATGTTGGTTTACTTCTCTGGACATTTACAATTTATTAATAATTTTGTTACCGAAACTTGTAGGAAGTATGTCGTCGAAAATGACGCCCCATCTTTTTTTTAATTTAATTTAAATCTACAAGGAAATCCAGAATTATGGTCACCGATAAAGCTTACAACAAACATTAGCACTGACATCAATGTGACTTAAAAAGGATTTGCGACATTGTTTCATTTGTGTTACTGACTGTTTGTAGATTTTTATCAATGTTGTTAGCATTAGTCTTCAGCTTAGTAGGTGTTAAAAGTGTCCTATTGAAAAATTTGTGTCGACAAGTTTGATGTTTCGTCGTCTCTAGTAATTTTTGATATATGTAGATAGCAAAGTTAATCTTCAATTATACACTGTTCTGAATGACAAATACATAATATTCTGTCAGTAATTCTACTACAAGATTTCTTAGTGAAATTGATATAAATTTTTAGTTCTTTTGACTATGTTCTGATGTGTTATTTCAGTAAAAGATCATTTGGCTTTCCCCCTATTCCATTCCTATTCAAGGCTTTTGTCCAACGAAAGGCATATTCGCTATTTCCTTGATTGGTTTTATTAATCATTTCCTTCAATCCCGCCACCTAAATTGCTTTTGAATCTGTATGTATACATGTATCAGGTGAGATAGATATGTGTGAAATTTCAGACACCCTAACATTGCCTGATGTTCCGTGAAAACACTTGTAGTTGGCTCCTGAAATCCTTTCTTCGAGTTCTTTATGGCGCATGGATTTAAAAGACGAATATCAACTTGACATTTTTTTTCGGAATCTTGTAGGCGCTTTTTAAGTGATAGTTAACGTACATCTACAGATGCCTAGAAAATAACACCAAAGATTAGAACGCTGTTAAATACAGCTTTTCTCATGGTGTTGGTGAAATCATTCAAGAGAAAGACAATGTGAAGAGACAAAAAACGCTAACACACGGACATCTTTCTGCTTACCCGGTGTCATCAGCGTGTCAGCGGTTTTTTGCTCAACACATTGCTATTCCCTCTCTGCTGCTATCACCATATCTAACCCTACAGTTCAAGTGATTATTCTTGGCGTTACCTGGTGCCAAAGGAATGAAACACTAGTCTGCAAGTCAGGCAGAGCGAAAAGAATCGGGTACAGCTTCCCACCCTTTTGGGTGGAATACGATTCCTTCTTACATACCTTACTTCATGTATCGCCAGCCATACTTTTGATTTTGCAGCTCTACCTTTATTTGATCCGTAATCATATCTTTCGCCCGACGAAAATTATACTGTAATTGACCTCTCGCTGGCAATCTCCATTCCGGAAAGTATTTCCTTCAAAACTTATGAAATTCTTCATTGTCTACAATACTTTGTGGATTGTTGCACACACTCGACATATAAAGTCATACAGAAATTTATAATGTGGTATATCACGTTGCGCATATAACCTGTGTTGTGTGCTACTAACATCTCCCTTGCACACAAAAATACTGTACGGTAAAATGTTGATATTGCAAACAATAGATTTAAACATAGTGCTATTGTATTCTAAAGTTGGGTATCGGTTAAGAAGCTATTAACACCCATCGAACTAAACAAAGAACGCCGTCGATTCGCCACCTTAAATCTAATCCGGCATTCATACACATACTAACCGCATGAATCCTGACTTCGGGTATGTCCGACGTCTTTCGAAATATATCATCGCCGTATATGACCAATTCGCTAAACGCTAAACAATTATACGAAAATGGCTACGTAGAGTTGCAGGCAACAACCATCAATAAACTAATTATCCTTGCCACTACGAAGATAGCACGTAGCCTACAAACAAAACAATTTTGGCGTGCAAGATAATGAACTAAACTATTACGTTTCACGTGAAGTGTACATTCTCCATCAAATAATACATGAGTTAACGAGAATCAGCGCTGAGCACGAACGTCCAGGAAACGTTTTCGTACCGGAAACTTCTGAATCATAAACTCATTTACACAGTTGCTCGCAACATTATCCGTTAACTATGGTAAAGTAAATTAAGCAATATGGGATCTAGACGACGCTGCGCGATATGGAGTTTTATTTGATGTAAAATTGATTTTAAACAATTGACTTAACGCGAATATTTATGTAAGCGGAAGTTCTCTGATGCAGCTGGTATTACCAAAGCCTTGGAGCTTCAGGTATGTACGTATATTTCTGATATCTCGTCAACTTTATATATATACTTCTTTGTAGTAATTGGAAAGGATTTGCAAACATTATATTTTTTGCCGGGTTCATAAGACGTTTATCGAGTTGTAATCTAACTTTTATCTGCGCATATTTGTACGTACACAGTTTCTTAAATGGAAATATCTGAATCTGCTTATCCCTGAAATTTCTGTGGTTCTTCAATATCAAGCTGGTCACTCCAGAATTCTGGATCATCCAATCCATCCGTTGTGAAGTAGAATGTATTCCAACAGAGTTACCCTTTAATTTTATAATAGAACATAAATTACTTAAAACGTAGTAATATTTTTATTTCAAATCTTAGTACAAAAGTAGCTGTGTATAAGTGAACAATAATATCTCTGAAGCGACCTCCTGCCGTACTACGACCGGCCTCTATCTTCCTACCAAAATTTTCATTATGTATTGTTTTATTAAAAAGTAGCTTAGTTTCGCATCAATAATGTTCTCCTTAAGATCATAAATTATTTATGGATGGTTGGCAACGATTGATATTTCCTCCTCGAAAACTTATGTGATCGCCAAGTCGTTGGCGTAAAACGTCTATTGCTTTTACTGTTGTATGTAGTGCAACACTGTGTTGTTGAACCTACATGCTTTAATATCGAGCTTCAGTAACAGCATTGGCATGTTCATTTTCGGTCCATCACCCTAACCTCACTACAAAGTTGCTTTACTACTGGATGCAATAGTTTTTCAAATATTTCTCGTGGATTTTCTTCGCCCCAAATTCGGCAATTGAACCCAGTTGAGAATATGCTTTGTCGCTGAAAATAACTTTCATAAGAAAATTATACATTTTTGTTGCATAGTCCAGCATTGCTGAAAGCAATAATAAATTGATGTTTTTGGATATCCAAAAAAACACTAAAAACACTAGCGCTTAAAGCAGCAATATTTTCTTCTGAATGACTGTGGTGGTGTGTATTCTTTCTCTTCGTTCTTTACTACTTTTCTAAATTGTGTATCAATTTGCCGAATGGTTACAATGTAACGGACAATTTCTTTTCCACAGTATGTACAGAATTTTCTTCTGATTTCTACACAACTTTTACCAGTGATCTCCAAACCTTTTAGACAATGAGCTACACTGACTCGTTCATTAAGTTTCAAGGTTCAAGACTCAACTAGCTCATCATACCAACATACTGTAAATTTGAATTACGCGGCAATTTCTAATCATGCTACTGTACTATTGCGGCATCTTGTGAGGAACAGCGGGCCGAATTGGTGGCTCATATGGCATAGTTTGGAGACGCCTGGTTTATGGCCATATTTATAAATCGTGTTCAAGGTACTGCTCAAGACGTAAGTACGCTTTAGTGACGGTATCTGCTCAAGCACGCTTTATGTTTTATAAACCAAACTTCGAGCAACCTCCTGAAAGGTTAGTCTTAAGGATTCTTGATGTATTTTAAAAAATGTCACCACTGAAAGTACTTTCCCGCCTTTTTTCGAATGGTATGAAGTTACTTACATTTAAAATCCCACTTCTTATCGAGTTTTAGATCAAGGAAGTCATTTTACAATATATTTTTGCAGCATTATTGAATATCTACTCTTTCTAAGTTCTTTCTTAGAAAAAGTAAGTAGCAAATATTTATTATACTAATAAATTAGGCAACAATGAAACAATTATTGAATAAAATGAATACGTAGGCTTCCACGGCCAGAGTTAGTAATAAACGAACTGCTTCCGGAATTGGACCGTTTCATGACGAGATATATACATAAAAAGAAATAAGAGTAAGAGGGGAAAGAAAAAAATAAGAAGAAAAAGAGATAAAAAGAAAAAAGAAAAAAGGAAAAAGAAAGAGACCAAAAGAGAACGATGGGATCTCGACGTTTCGCCTTCGGCGTAGAAGGCTTCTTCAGGAGAATAGGGGAAACCAAAGTGGCACGGTAATTCGACGTGTAAACCGCGCTAGAGGCGAAACCACTTTGACAGAAGGTTACAGTAACTCGGCGTGTTCACCGCGCTAGAAGAAGATTTTCGCCTCTAGCGCGGTCGAGATCCTACCTTTCCCTTTTGGTTTCTTTCTTTTTTCTCTTTAGATCTTCTTCTCGCAATGTGTTTGGAGTGCTTAAACTTTCTACTGATGTCAGCTATTATCCAAAAAACGACAGGATCCAAAAACTTAATCATTTCATTATCACGTGTACTGAATCCATTATACTGAAAATTCTGGCGGTGAGTGTATGAACATTGGGGATACACGGAAACAGTAGTTACGATACAGGTAACTATAAACACAAAATCCGTAGATAATCAGAGAGTATTAATTTACTCTATCTGACACAGTTTGTGGTTACGAATATAAAGGTAAATATGTAAAACCTGGAATACTACTTAGCGTTTAATTAAGAAAAAAATACGAGGTTTATCGGCAGGTGCTCCATGGTTTATAAGAAATTAAATATTATCATGGCTGAATTCAAGGGAATATAAAATCCTATCCCAAAAATTTCGCCACAGCACGACATGATTTTTATCAACAGGATATTTTCGCATAAAACAGATGCTTTGTAGATCAGCATTCTCTCGTTGTTACACATTCATTATATGTATCACTCTAAAGAGCATTTGCATTCGCCGTTCTCATTATATCGTCACATCGGTTTATTGCTTTAACCTATATAAAAGAGATTTACTCAGGCGA
Organism: Trypoxylus dichotomus; assembly: GCA_023509865.1. Taxonomy (NCBI): domain Eukaryota; kingdom Metazoa; phylum Arthropoda; class Insecta; order Coleoptera; family Scarabaeidae; genus Trypoxylus; species Trypoxylus dichotomus. Next base: position 43,206,073 of record CM042078.1, read on the forward strand.
GAGTTGGTAAAAATGTTTTATTCCATTAGCACGACGTATTAAAATATATAAAAAAAAACGAAAGGGAAGCCGACTCGGCTGCTGAAAATACTCATGTGTTATGTTCCCATAAACCCGCGGAATACATAAATAAAAGTGAATTACCAAATTCATTACCAATTTAAAAGCTTCCTTGAAATAACACGCATGCACATCAATATGGATTAACGTATCTCGAATTTAAAATACAGAGAAAATGTATTGAAATTTTTTTTAGATAATGCCAAAGATAACAAACGTATGTCTATGTTATTTATTATTTACTGATTCACTTGCATTGGCTATTAATTAAATAGTTGAGTGTCTAGCATTTCTGTTTCGTATTTTCTACAACTAAGTGTAAAACACCTATAAACTGAACTCGAGTATATTACGAAAAGCTGTGGGCACTTGGTATTCGTTCGCACAGTCTATTTGCTGAGAACGGATGTGATCGTTACAGTTTCAAGTTTCTTTAATGGTTGAAAACTAAATGTGGATAGTACAGTAAATCCCTTATAATAAAGTTAATAGTATGGTCTATAATTGGGTATTACATCGATTGGTATTCCAATGCGACATTATAATAACAATATATACATAATAAGGAAACTTCGTTTGTATGTAGTTGGCAAGGATATAAACTAAGTATATACAATAAGGAATTTGATTCTTTTCATTTCTACTTGCGTCGTATTGAAGCTAATGTTAAATCTAATCCGAAGGATATATGGAAGTCTGCTCATTTTAAACGTGGCATGGCTAGAAGACCTGATATACTTTCTGATGTAATTAATGAATATACTCGTTCTCAAGTTATCGTAAACGCCTTCGCTGAAATGTTCTCTAACATTTTTCTGTCTGATACAAAGACAAACATACCTGATATCTATAGCAAACGCTTGTCATTCACTATTAAATCCATGGAGGAAAGTAATGTATTGAAGTGCATATTAAGTCTTCCATCCAGGAAATGTATTGATGACGATTTAATTGCACACTACGCAATGAAGAATTGCAAATAAGTATTGCCAAACCATTAATCGTTATCTTCAATCTGGTGTTGGCTGCCGGTGTGTTTTCTACGATTTGGAAGAAAATCAAGATTGTTCCTGTCCATGGAAACGGTGACATTTCGAACTATCGACCTACCTCAATTATCTCCAACTTCGCAATTTGGTATTCCAACTGTGATATCTTATATCGCACGTATCAACATGGCTTTTCGGCTGATGAAATTCATATGTATATCAAAAGTGATGCCAAAATCGAACACTGAATCAACTCGTGAAAATTCATAATTATCAACATGATGGGATGTCCGAATAGGCGACAAGCTTCTAGAAAATGTCAGTACAGTATTTGCTAAGATTAAGACTTCAATTATTTGCTTCCCACAAGTCCCCCAGCAAGAACAAATTCCATCGCACGAGCAGATTGTCTTCAGTGCTATCTATCACACTATATACTTTATTTGACTTCTTACCTTGATAAAAATAAATCACTTTCAAAGATATTGAGCCTAATTTTGAGCCTTGTGGAATGCGTGAAGTCGACAAAAAATCTTTAGAACAATATCCGGTGAAAAATACATAATTGGATCTTTAATCGAAATAGAAATACACAATTTTCAACAGGATAGGTGCGATTCCAAAGCGTCTTAGTTTTCGAAGTAAGATATTCTGAACAATGGCGTCAAAAGCTTTGGAAATACATGTGTAAATTATAAATATTCTTCTTTCTCTGTTCATGCTTTCACAAATATATTGGGATATGGTAGCTAAGTTGATGATTTTGAATCTTCTACGTAAGCCATTTCCTCAAACATACTCCCCAAATTTCACTTATTTTTAATACGTCAATCGAGACAGAAAAGAAACGTTAACTTTGTATGTTGAATTTTCATAACAAAATTTCCAATTCTTAAAACATTTATTAATTAAATTTGAAATGTTTTTATATTGGATCGGGCTTAGGAATCTGGATAATCTATTGTAACAAAATTCTAAATTACGCTACAACAGTCCGAAGCTTTTCTAGCATCTTTGTCCTTTGATTTTCACTCTTTTCAAGTTTCTATAAATTATATTTCAGGTTTCCTTTGCAAAAAAATAGCAGTGCCTTTACTCTGCTTGACCAAGATAATTATAACAATAGAATAGTTTCTTTACGTGAACGTTTTCTTTTGTCCCATTCGACAACTGTACGTGCAATGAATGCTAATAATATCATTGGTTCGTGGATCCTTAAAAACTAAACTCCCTCGCTGAATATTCTCGTAATAGAAAACGCAATATGAAAGGCGAAAGGACCCGATCGTTTTCCAACAATACCGCATAGCAGTATTGGATGCAGGAATGTGTGTCGGAAGCATCATTTCTTATGTATTTTTGTATAACAATTAACATTGAAATAAAGTACTAAAAATAGTAGGATTATAAGTAACGATTCAGAATTGATTTGACAGTAACTTATACAGGGTATCCATTAAATATAATAAAAAAGTATGAAAAATAGAAAAACCTAATTTTATTAGACTTAGTTCCAAAATATTCCTTCGCAGACGCGGGAAATGATAAAGATGCTTAAAATCAAGATTTCTTTATTATTCACAGCCGAAATATTTGTACGTAAGCATGTTATTGGACTCTTACCATGCCGTTTGAAAGGCAGAGAGTGTTAGTTTGTAGTTTTTACAACACCTCTAGCTGTGTTATAGCAGTGCACGCAGTCTGCGTGTATGTATGCGAGTTTGATTGGATGCATGTATTATATATACATATTCTGCATCCATAGGCGGTATATATTACAATTTCTTAGGGTTTTTTAATATGGTGTTTGTGCTGTAATTGACTCAAAGTTTTTTGGATTTATGTTCTATATAATTACACCTTTTTCGTTTCCATTCTTTTTATTATATTTCAAAGATAATCGTATATCTTCTATTACTCCCATTCTGTTTTGAATGAAATAATGATATTGAACAAAATGTTCACTTTCATCCGATAAAGTGTTGCAAAATAAACGAATAGGATTATAAAGTTTAAGTTCTAAATATCTGCATCAGAAGATCAAAAAGCATAGTTTGTATTACCTATCAATTATCAATGAAAGCTTCTGCAAAACTCGATTAAAATTCTGTATATATTTTAAGGAACACTTTGACAAAAATACAATTTGCATTCTCCAAATCCGAATCTTAGTTAAGGTGATATCTTCTTTCTGTCTTTAGCTTTGCGACACAAACAACGTTATTTAGTTTGTGTTGCTTCTCCTCTTTTGATTACGAATAAGCAAATACGATACACATTTGGCGGTTAGCTTTTTCATATCCAAATGTTGATGCAAAATATTGCATATTCAATCGGCATTAGCTATCTCGCATACTTTTGTTCGATACAAATGGCGTATATGCTAATGGGATCACTTTTCAAAGCAATGAACCATTTATAAATCATTCCATGAGAATTAGCAGATTCACAATAATATTTATTACGTTCTTTCAGTCTCTTAAATGTTTTTTCTACTTTAAAGAAAATGTTTTTTATGTATTAAAAATAATGTTTAATCAATACATATTGACATAACCCTAACTTAACTTTAAATGATCGTAAGAACTTCTATATCTGGTTGATTTTGCAGAAATTTTGACAGTGAGCTTTTAAACTGTAGCTACAGACATGTACTCATCATGGTGAAATTGTTGTCAACTTTTAAGGAATCACTCTGCCGTCAAATCGCCCTAGTATTGTGATAAAATTAAAAGACCCTATTAAGAGTTGTGTTCGGATATGTTAAATTTATTTTTTCCATTTGTGTATTTAGATTCGCATTTGTTGTATGATAAATTCAAACTTAATGTAATTGTAAACACCTAAGAAAATACTATTTCCACTTTATAATACTTTTGTAAACAGCTGTAGGAACAAATGAAATTAAACAAAAGCAACTATAATTTTTCGGATTGACTTTTATGTATAAGTTTGCACCATAAAATTATTAATTGTTTCAGTATGAAGATATTTTTCCTAAATTAAAATGTATGGAAAGCCCTATATGCATCTAGTTATAAAAAGGAATTGTGTGACAATATATGTATTGCTCTTTGACAAAATTCTTTCAGACATTTAAAACAATTGCTAATTCAATCAAAATGTCAGTAGTTAGAAAAGTTTTAAACAATTAATAAATGAATACACTTATTTTGCTACTTCAACTCAAACATTTGACTGACTGTATTTAACCTATTTTTTTAATTGGATATGCCCTTTTTGTCAAATCAACTGGAATTTTTTCTGGGTGTGGCTATTTATTGAAGTAATCCGTAAAAAAAAAACAAGAAATCTTCGCAAAATAAAGTTTACAAGATTCTTCGTTTAAACGTTTACGACGATGTTCCTCTTACGAGTTATAAATTATTTCAGATGAAGATGTAATAAAACCAGTCAAGTATGCGTATACACCAACACCAGTTTTAAATTAGCCGTCATTAAGAATAGAAATAGAACTGGGCATATACAATGCGTTATAATTCAAAGATAGAGGATAATCCTTAGGATACTGTTTATAAATAAGTATTAAACTAAAGCGCGTAAATCATAGATCCGGCTATAAGCTTTGCAACTGTTATGCGCGAATAATTCATCTTATTACACGTAAATGAGTTCTATCATCATGTGATATATCTTAACGAATGCGAATATTGCTAACAACAATTAATAAGCAAATGTGGCGCCTACGCTTTCATAAAAAATGATACATAAAAGAAGTATATTACAACTGTAATCGGAATTGTTTAGGTATGAAAAATTAATGTACTAATTTTTATACAAACATCCAGAAAAGTTTTCTTTGCGTGGTTTGCGTGCGTTCCTATATTAAGTTTTGCTAATATTCTAAAGTTTACTTCATTAAATTTATAATGTGGATTAATAAATTTAGTTCAGGATACTTGACACAGACTTGATAAAGCAGCATTTAAACTTATTTAAGAACTCAAGTATGCATTAAATACTTATTGTTAAGTTTCAATTTTCTGTTGAGATTAATCTCTTTATAATATATTTCTCGTAAGATGCAACTGAGTAAATTATCTGAAATATTCTCCGTAACTGCGAAACGGATAATGATGAAAGAATTTTTCCAGTATTGCTTCAAAGTAGTGTCTTGCTATATTTTGTTTTAATTTGGATAATGATAAGTTGATTACTTGTTGATTTACATTCTACAACTACTTGAAAAACTAATAAGAATATAGTTGATAAGGTGTACTTATACACGTAGAAAAAGAGTTTTCTTGAGATAAACATTTACATCCATATGTGAATATGTAAGTTTACTTTATTTAACAAAACTAATTGGAATCTACAACATATGTATACAGTCTAAATAGTAATTTTCAAACATATATAGTAATTATTGGCATGATACGGTTGACAATAGATTATAATTAGGGTTTCTGTTGAGCTATTTCCATCGTTTGTGAAGCTTACATACTCCGACGTTTCGGCAGTAGGTCTACTGCCATCTTCAACGTACCCCTGAGAAGGGCTGTTATTTGCCAGATTCATCATTCGTTCAATGATTTTGTCTGACGCACTTGTTCATCTTCCTTATTTCTTATTAGTAAAATTGTCTTGTGTGGTGACTGAACTCGATTTGTTTTTCTCGAACGTCCGACTACCTAAGATTCACAAACGATAGAAGTAGCTCAAATAACATGTAAGTACTGCCCGTTTCAATTTATAGCGCACAATTACAGACGAATCCATTACCGATTTACTGCGATAATTTCTTCATTAACCCTTGATAGTAAGTAAACCTTCAAAGTTTCTGTGGAGATTAAGAATATGCTGAAATGTAAGTGTTCTTGCGTACCACGTGGTGTGCTTCTGCTACTGCAAAAGCTTGCATTCCGCACAATATCTTCAAACAGACAGTATATTGCTTATTAATTCCATTAACATTTCTGTATTTTTCCACCGGTTATTGTTCTACTTAATGTCGTTAAATCAGATAAATCTACCTTCCTTAAGTGAAGCTTCTTTTCGTTTGCTCTTGTTTAGAATTAAGCACCAACTTCTATCTCGATTATTTCAGAAAATATTAGCGTTTACTGTAAGAAATCATAGCTGGCTTATGTAAAGTAGCAGTTTTGCATTTTAATTAAGATTATCATGTCACTTAGCCAAGAATAATAAATATTACCTTATTCAATTTTGTAAATGTATTATTCAAAGTTTCTTTTTTACTGCTAGTTATTCTTTTTCCCGTGATAAGTCAGTAGATTGGTTCGCTAACTCAATATTTTAGTAGTGTAATTTTTACAACCATTGTGTCTAGCTGCTCTGATTATCGCGTTCTCTGCCGTGAAAGAATTTTGTAGTATTTGGCGTTTCGATCATCCTGTCATGATATTCTTCAAAAGTGAAATGATTGGGCTGTAGTGATCCTGAGTTTATATATAGTTGTCTGTCCTTTGGCGAATAACTGTTCCGCTCTGTTAAAGAACAACCGCTCCTCTCTATTTAAACGTGACGTTCTGCTTTATTGAAGCGTGTCCTTTGCTTTCCGTTTGCTTCTAAAGAAGGCTTTCCAAATACTTGATAACTGCAGTCCGCCTTCTCCCGATGATACACTATTTCGTCTGTATTTCAATAGCTCCTCTCTACAACCTTCTCCAATAACATGATTCTGTTTGCCCATTTCCTACAATTGTAATGGTTGATTCAGTGTTTCGGGCTTGTGAAGTATTTTACTTCTGCTAACCTCTCTGTGTATTCGTATTGCATAATTCGTATATGTTCTCCCAACCTGATATTCATGTTTTTGCCTGTTTGTGTACCATTCTGTACGTGCAAGGTATCTTGTTGACTTCTCTTGCAGCAGTAGCCCATGATCTTCCAGTGAATTTTCAATAACTTAGTCGATAATTTCTCCGAGGCACTGATATTGTGTTTCCCTAGTTTCCTTCCGATTTTGTTCGTGCATCCTTTAATGTATGGAAGGCAGGTTGTTGGTTCTTTTTACTGTCCAGATTGTCTATTGATGGTCTCCATAATGCCTCTGAGTCCGTAGTCATTTTGTTGTAATGAGGTTTTGAGGTATTGGAATCCAGCTTTAAAATATTTTTCATGTGGCACCACCTTAACTCTGTGCACCAACATGTTTAAAATTCTTCGTTTTTGTGCTGGATTATGGTGAGAATTAGCGTTAATGTCGATTCATGTTGGACGGTTTTCAGAAAACCTGGCGTCCTAGTGGTTAGTTTTGTCTCCTCTTGAGTAGCAAGTTCAGGAAGCATCAGGAATCATCTTCTTCAAGTTCTATGGTAAGTTATATTTTGTTGTGCTGTTTGTAGAGGTCTTCCAGAAACTTTGGTACGTACTAATACCATGCGGCCATTTAATAAAAGTGTTTTCGATGTATTGATACCAGCATTTCGATTTAAGTTCACTTGATACGATGTCATTGAATGTCTCCATAAAAATGTATGCCGATGCCAGTAATAAAGCTGATCCCTCTATTTGTTCCTACAATTCTCGATCGAAGGTGAAATATGATAAAGTTGTGCCGAGTTCTATTAAATCTTGTATATTATCTTCGATATTAATTTTTTGGATCTATTGTCCTATGATGTTTCTTCTTCCATTGCGATACTTGTGAGCAGCTGAGAACATCATTCTTGTCCTCTTTCGTCACTTTTTCGACGAGGGCCGAATTTTTGATGTACATGCCCATTTTTTCTGAAAGAATTTTAGCGAAATAGTGCGTGGTGGATCCAACAGCTGATACAACAGCCTTCGTCTTTATATACGTTGAGGGTTTGTATAATGTAGGTGTTTTAGTATCTGTTTTAATCATGTTCCGGTGTAACTCTTTAGGTATCAATGAGGGAAATTGGCAAACCATCCGCATCAAATTTATCAAGAAAAGAAAGGAGAGCCATTATTGAATTGAGAAAGGACAAAGACCGCACGATAAAGTCCGCATATAAAAAGAAGGCAATCATCACCATGGACACTAAAAACTACAATGGTTACCTTGACGCAAATCTCATTAATCATCCATCGCATAAAACGAAAAGTGCTATACACAATGGTGTAGCTAAAATGATAACAGACGAAGCACACATTGAAACTGAACTCCAATACCTCAAGCATACGCTACAATAAAACGACTACAGATTCAACGTCATTGCTAATACCATCAAGGACAACCCAAAATAGAATGAACAAACAACCATTATTGGAACCATTTGATGTATACATAGGTATACATCGGACAAACAGAAACATCAACATCTGGATAAAAGAACGAGATGCAATATAGAAATACACATACAAATGAATAGTAACAGAACACTCCACGAGCACGAAACACGGAATTAACTTAGGTAAATGCAGGAAATTAGTAGTGTACGTATAGTGGCATATATCGGAACCTAGATACTAGTAGAATTTTCCATCAATTGCTAGTCAGAATAACTGTACATTATTGCGATGTATCATTTATTTGTTTTAGAAATTATTAAACATCTGTGTAAACATATACTAATTTCTGTTATATATAAAAAAAACGTGGTTTCCTTCTGCACTTAACATTATCCCGTAGTATATGACAAATAAAAACGCTGGTAATAACCTACTTTACTGTCATAAGCCATAAGATATATGAAAGCGTCACTTGCTTATACGGTATTTACGACGCGGAGCGCACCCATTAAAAACACGACTGTGAAAAGTATTAATCTAGAAGCGCAATAAATTTTTACTGCATTAATCGATCGTTGAAGATTAATCTTGTCAGAATTTTAAAAATATTTTCACGTTTTTGTAAACATGGCCGCTGCCGAAAGCTCTATTACTTACATATTTCAAGTGGACAACATTAATTAAGCGTAGAGCAATTACTTTATCATCTCCATACACACTAATAAAAAAGGCTACAAAATTTCTCTCCGGGATTTTCAGCGAAACGTAAATTGTTACTGATACAGAAAAAGGAGAAACATTCAACCATTTTCTAATCTTGCAATATACACAATATTTTTTCAGTTTCACTGTATTTTGTTTTTAATAATTCCGCATTGCAGAAAGAACTAATTCATTGTTCGCATTTATAATCAGTAAGCACGTAATATGAATATCTTTTTAGATCGACTCCTCAGATGATTTCGAAAACCCATAAAGTTCCTAAAGTAAAGTGGTACTACGTCCTCTAGTTCTCTGCCGGTAATCATATTCCCTGCGGAAAGGAGGTAAACAATCTATAAATTCCCAATAGGCATTTGCAGCTGAAGTCCGATTTCTTCTATTTAACACAATTACTTTGGTGGATGAAAAAAATTACTGAAATAGTAGGTAGTGCAATTACAGGGTTATAGTATCAACACTTACAACTTAACATACAATACGTAACGGTTATTTGGAAATATTTACTTGAATTTACAAGTGGAAATAAGACAAAAAAAAACATTTTTTTATTTGGGTAAGACGAAAAACCATTTGCACTGATTACATATTGTTTTCCAATGAATTGATTGGGTTTGAAGAAGCAACCATTTGTAATGCGCGCATGTTTTTGCATCACTGATAATCGGTTTCGGCTAAATATCATCCGATCCATATTGTAGAGTGTTTCCCCCGTTTATTTCACATTTCTCATTAGGTTTTTTAATTGTAGTGAGGCAACCTTAACCCTTAGCCATCATAGTGGAAATAGTGTAACGTCTTCACCGTTGTGCGGTCTTGAAGGCCGCATGTAATAAACAAACTTTAACTACCAAAATATATTTTTTTACCCATTGGAAACATTCTTATTGGATTGAGGGCACCCTAAAATAAAACTCAAGATGCCTTTTAACATAGTTCGTTCTTTAATTAACATAAACCCAACAATAAATCCGTAAATGTCATATTTTGCTCTGTTTTTAACACAAACGCTAGAATTTTTCTTTAGTAATATTCTACACAAAAATAAAAACAGATTCTTAACAATAAATGATCGTGCGATTTAAAAAACCAATAATATAAGAAATAGCCTAAAACAAATAAAAAATTTTAGAGGGTCAAATACCCAAAGGTTGTGTTTACAATTTGTACAAATTTTTGACGCACATGCTAAACATGTAGGCATATGGTAAATTTTACACACATAAAAGGTTTTTCTTTTAATTCTAGAAGAACAGGTGCAACATGTTTTTCGTTTTTCCAGTTTTTCTTCTAGATCTTCCTCTCAATCATATATAAATTTTGCAATTCAGATCTTTCAGTACTTTTATATGTATATTTTGTTCTGATGTTCTATAATATTACATTTGTCCACTGCAATACACCTTGTAGCAGATCTGCCGTAAATAAGATATTCCAGTAAGTAATTGCGTCCGCTATATTTCTTAATCCGGTCGATTGTCGCAACCCTGGAAGCTGTATAGCGATATTGTGCTTCTCGCGTGAGAAACAAATCTTTGCGATTACATTGTTTTGAGAAGTGCCGCCGCTAGTTTCAGTTTCGTCCGACAATTCATTAGTTTCTTCTGTTTCTTCTCCCTCACTAAGTTCAATTTCTGAGTCTGTTTCATATTCACTTTCTTCATAACTGTCCCCATTTACACTGTTTTGGTCACTAATATCTTCACCTTATGCCTCTTCATACCATGCTAATGAAGTGCTCTCATGAGCAGGATCGCCTCACTGAACCATTTTGGATGTGGTAGGATTTTTTACTCATTATTTTGTCCAAAAAGCGCAACTCAAACACTAGCGTTAGCACCGTAGACCGGTCCCTGCGACCGCTTCATAACTTTGGCCGTGTTTTTATTGCGCACCGAAACAAATATCGACTTCAACTTTTTGCAGCATATGGCAAAGAACTCACTTAAAGGTACATTTTCTAAGCTTTTGAGTTTACTGATTGGTGTTGCTTACTGACAATTATCCTAATTACCATGGGCGTATAGAGAGAAAAATGAGTACCGTACTGTAGGTCGTTTTGATAAAACCATATACCTAAGAGGAAAGAAACTAAATAATCGCAATTGTAATATCAGTCCACAGATATCATTGCAGCACGTTCGACGTTATCATATTCATCGACCTGTCCATATGCCCGTGGGCCTGGCACCTGACTAAGGTTAGGCTTTTCTAATGTATGTTTTGCCAAAAGCATGAATAAAAATTGTTGAGTGAATTAGACTTATTTTTGTGTTGTTACGAAATCCTTATATAACGGTATTCATGGTGGTACACTACTCTAAGAGTTTGCTTAATGTAGCTGCAAAAAATCCGGTTTTAGTAAGCAAGAGTATAACATCCTTTGATGGTTTCAGGAAGAATTTCGGTTTCGTATCTGATGTTTTTAATAGTTAATATTGTAGCTTTGTAGTAGTATTAAATGCACACTTAGTGACGGCCTCTGGCTACTAGTAAACCGTTACCTTAAAATATGTCTGCTTTAATATCTAATGTGCTGTTTAACCAGAACATTTTATTCCAGACACTGTAAACTGTTACAATCATGATCGTCGTAACATGTCATTAAAATTCAAATAAAACAAGCTGTAACTGATAGAGTTTCTATAGCATGTATATGTTTGAAGAAAGTTTCGATAGCTTACTTGATATTATTTGTATATCAAACTCGTCAATATTAACGCAATCTATAAATCTGTTACGTTCTGAACCGTGGCTTCTCCTTTATGTTAATTACATTTACCATTGTTTTTGTTCAGCTTACAATAAATTACCAACAGTGTGCCAATTGATGGAAAATGTTTAAGAAATAGGGAAACGATTTAAGTAACATATGAAGAAATAAAGAAGCGTTATTTTCACTGCGAGTAAACCATTATGTATTGAGAAATATGGGTGAAACAGATAGTGGCTGCAAATGCAAAACAAAGTGATGTAATGTCCGCAGTATCTCCGAACTTAGTTTTCCTTTAGAAATATTACCACACTAGCGATAGTAAAGGAATGAAAGTAATAAAAATATCAGTTCTTGAGTGGCCGGTCCATCTGCCTGATGAGAATATGATCGAAAATGCCTGAAGTACTTAGCACATCGTGTATACAGCGGTGGAGGACAATCCAATTCAATTCAGGAATTAAGGAGTATTTCATTGGAATAGGGCAAAATCTTACACAAAAGTTGTTTGCTACTTTGCCAAAGAGAATGCTTGAAGTAGTAGAGAAGCGAGATAGTCCAACGCACTATTAGATTGTTTTTAAAGTTTAATTAAAATAATGTCCTATACTTTTGACGCACCTTTATTTAGTCAATAACCCTAAATGATCCTTATATCACGTATTTTTGCCCCAAGTAGTGATACAGATAGTGAAATTTCTTTATCGTATACAAAAAAAGTGTCCAAACTTGATAGGCTTAACAAAACAATAAAATTTCTTTAATAAATGTAGTGTCCTATACTTTTATCACATACTGTAAGTATTGTATACGCTCATATTTATTTCAATCCGTTAAATTTCATATATCTCAAGAATAATGACAAAGATAGTTAATTACGACAAGAATATATCTCTTCCACATATTTATTTAGACTCAATGAAGTAAATACTTTCTATATGAGTACGAACCAATCTGATGTACTTACTTTAAGAAGCATAAATTTGCCAGCATTTCCTGCTGTTAATAGCCTTGCATCTCTTGCAGTGTGACTTTCTATGGTTTATCCTGTCGCTTAGGAAACTTTTTGCTTTGATCTTACGTTAGCTAATAAAAAGAAACTACACGAATACGCTTATTGGCGACCTTCCAGTATTACAATAACAAAATTATACATTATTTCAGATGCAAAAGAATAGTAATAATTTTAGCAGAAATTCATGATTCAAGATACTGTTATTTTTAAACATATACAGATAAATATTTAGCGTAGTAAGAGAACTTTAAATCTCGGAAAGATAAAGATAACTCTCACCAAAAGCACTTGAAATAGGCAGTAGCAACAGTTTCCGACACGATTAAGCTGCTTGAAGTTTTATTTTAGTATATAGTATATAGTTTTATGAACAGTTAAGATATATTTACAATTTTATTAGTCGTTTTTGGTTTGACATCAAAGCTTGAATGTTTACACCTCAGTACACGTAGGCACCTCCGTATAGGTACATAATTCTATTCTTGTCGAAAATAAAAACAATACAAAAATATGGTTTAACAAAGTATGTAAATATATAGATTTACACTTTTCTATAAACAACGTCAGACATAGTTACACATTTTCTCCTTATTTAAGAATAAAGTTCTCTATAAAATGCAGATATACGAAAAACAAAAGATTTGATATATGTATTATGACGCGTGCCATACTACTAATACATTACTCTCTGCTCATTTTGTCGCTAGAGTTGCAATATTACATGTATGCATCAGCAAACTAGTGCAAGAGAAAGCCTTTGAAGTAATGCCGCTGATATCCATACTGTATTACTGTATACGTATATGCTTTTCCATGTATCACCAATATTGTGTTTATGTCGTGAATACGTAACGTATGCATTAGTTCCAGTCTATATGTTCCATGTTATATACCCATATATCTATCTTATTTGTAGTTCATATTAGAACGACTTCTGAATGTAACGTATCCCTTTTACTGCACCATTTAATTCACATAACCACAAAACTGTTAGTTGCAAACATACATGGTTTTCTTAATTTATTGGATATGATAGGATAGTAAACGTAAAGTTATAATCAAATAATAGATTACATATTTTACGTTTTTGTAACATACCAGGCAAAAACCTGCAAGCTGTGGATTGCATTATGGGCGACTGCAAATACGAAGGACTCCAGCCGTGGGCGTAGATAGGCTCGAGGCCGCAGCGCAGATTTGTTAACATTCGGCTACACATCATAACCCATCCGAAATAAAACGAATGCGATATTCGTTTTTTTCGCTAAAGCTCACTCTTATATCGCTATTGATGATATTCATAACAGATTAGTAACCAATACTTATTTCTAGGTACGTGTGTACATAGTGTCACGAAGAATAAAATAATATTAAACGTTCTAATCTGAATAAACATTCTTATCAAACAAAAGCAATAAACATAAATAAAATTCTGAAACTTAACTTCTTATTAGAATAAATAAAGAATTTGTAAATATAACAGCTTAAACTTAAAAAGCAATAATTGAAAACAAATGTAAGACTATAAGTAAAGCAACAAATTGTTAAAGAAAATTAACCACAAAAAATTGCGACGAACATTTCTTAAGAAATCGAACACCGGCTTCACTCGTCCCCTTCACCTCGCAGTAGGGCTTCATTGAATTGATTCAAATTGAAAAAATCGATATGAGGATAGCATTTTGTAGTAGTAGTTAAACAAGGGTAGAGAATACCGCTAGAGAGTTATAGCATACCGTGGATTGGAGGTGGTATATCGAACCATACATCTGACACACACTCGCCCTGCAGAATTGTATACGTATGAGGGTGGATCTATATGTTGTACACCTGACCCCTACAATAAAATATATTTTGATTTCTAAATTTAAATTTTATTCTTCGACAGAGTCTCCCTCTACACTAATGCACTTGCTCCATTGGTGCTCCAACATCTCAACAGTCTCCTGGAAAATTTTGTCCGACCTCTGCAAACCACTTCTCTACAGTTTGCACCACTTCATAATTACTGGAAAAATCTGCCCCACGTAAGATTTAATTTAATTTGGTGAACAATCTGTAATCACTAGGACCCAGATCCGGCGAATATGGCAGGTGCTCCACTAATTGAAACCCTGCTTGGTATATGGCAGCGAGAGCAATAGCAGGTATATGGCTGGGAGGACTATCCTGATAAATAGCATACTGTGCCTTGACTTTCTTTGGCCTTTCTCTTTAATAGCGTCTCGCAATTTAAAATCAATTGCGCGTAGTAGGCCCGTGTTCCTTTGGTAAATAGTCAGTCAGTATGATTCCTTGAACATCCCAGAACACAGACAGCAAAATCTGTCGAACAGACGTCACGACCTTAAATTTGCGTGGAGGAGGAGAACCGTGATGTTTCCACCCTCTGCTTTGCACTTTGGTCTCGAGATCATAGTGATACACCCATGACTCATCCATGATCACATACCGACTAAGAAAGTTGTCTTTGTTTGCTTGGTACCTTTCCAAAAGACGCTTACAAATCAACACCCGATTTCTTTTTTTATCAATGGTTCTATGAATAATCTTTATCATATCTAATACTTTAGTCAATATGTTGTGTATCACATAATATGATGAGCCAGTATTTTTCACAATGTCCCTGATGCGTACTCGTCGGTTTTGCAGTACGATATCGTGTACCTCTTTAATGTTTTTGTCTGGTGTTACCGTTATCGGAGGACCACCGGTATGTTGGTTTTCACTGGATGTTCTTCTGCATTTAAAATTTTCGACACCAGCGTTTGGCTATATCATAAGAAACTGCAGACTCACCAATAGTTGCCATAATGTCTTTTTGAATTTGAGTTGGCGTCATACCCTTTTTCTGGAGGTATTTTATTACGACTCTTTGTTCTGCATTTTTATAAACAATCACGATACACAATTCAAGAATTGCCCACTGCACAACAAGACTTTGGGATACAAAGTTGATATTATGCAGATATGATCTACAAATGTCAGTTAACTAAATGTCAAAAACATTATTCAAATCATCAAGTAGAGGTAGGTGAGGGGTGAGGCATAACGATCTGCCTTCGTATATCTCGACTTTGTTAATTTATAGAAATCTTATATCATTTTCCTATTACTCGCAGTTACGGCTATACTCAAGTCAAAAGCGGTGTACCCATACTCCTTACAATTATTCCATAGAATGCCATGCAAAATATATTTGTCCATCTTCAAGGTTTAAATGTTAGGAAAGTATTGAAGCAGCATCTATTCCTATATTTATAATATGAAAGCGGTGTGAATGTACAAATATTAAAAAGTAGTGTTTTTCAATTAATTGATTTAACGTTTTAATTCCTATGTCACCCATATATGAATATGTCATTTTCTTTTAATAATCGATTTAGAAAAAAAAGGAAAAATCATAGTAATATAAACAGGATATTCGGAGCTTCTGCTTTGAGACGTTATTGGCTTGTACTAACAAGTCAAATTACAGTATTTTTGCGTTATTGCTATTTTATTTTGGAGGTGTAGTGTTACCTTTTTAATAGTTATGTACAGTGCGTTATGTCGTAGCAAACGAAATGAAACTTTTTATTGAAAAATAAAAGCAAAAACAGGTGGCACAAATTTTAAAAGCAAAGTAATTTACGTCTTCAGATTTGAAATTGAGTACTCTTGACAGATTAAAATTTGTGGTGATTACATTGCTTAGTAACGAGTTATTTATATGAATCTGGTCGCATACGAAACAATTCGGCGCTTTTCGTAAAACCAATATTGTTTTTCTAATTTCAACCTTTGTTATTTAGCTATTCTGCTACGGTATATTTCCCTTAACTTGGGCGCCATAGCCAACGACTTAATACTGAAGAAAAGATTGTTATCATAGATACTAGTCTTCGCCTAATATAAGAGAAGATTAATAATTAACCTTAGCATAAAATACATATACTACCTCCGAAATTAAAATTCTGCAACAGAGATTGGAAGCACGGCTTCTCAACCTGAACTTTTAGGGCTTACCTAACTAATTTGCATAAACAGAAGAGCTTAATATAATGAATTTTATCGTCGTGGAGATGAAAATATATGGTCTTCGGTTGACTTGTCGTCTGGCATTTGAAACTCGAACAAAGAAGACATTAAAATGCTTTTTCGCTTTTAAAGCGCTTTTAATTGAAGTTTATTGACGTTTCATTAATTGTTCTAAGCTTATGGGCGAAAAGTTTTTTTTCTAAGGTACTATGAATTCGAAACTGAAATATTCCACTGAAATTTAACATTGAAGCGTGCTTGTTTGTGCATTGGATGGCTTTACAAAATTTTGTATGGGATCTACCTTAGTTAAAATCCAATAATATTTCATTCACCGTATGAAAAAACCAGTTTTACGTGTTAAAACCAATTGATATATTGATATAAATGTTATAATTTACTGTACCAACCAATTATTCATTATTTAAAGAAATTGTGGAAGCGTAAGTCAAATAAAACTAAAAGCTAAAGTTTATATACAGGGGCGGTGTTAAGCGGTAAGCGAGGTAAGCAGCCGGGGAGGGGATGTATTATGTAAGCGACGCTGCAGCAAGGTCAGCTGTTTAGAAAGTTTTGCAGCATTAACAACTAAATTCTCTCTTAAGACACCAGATATCATACAATCACAGCAGACATCAGGCCAGAGTATTAGGCAGCAAAATTAAAAATTTTCATTCTGTGCGTTCTTTACTACTTCGGTATAATTTACTTAATCGAATAAATATTGTTAGCAAAACACTCCAAAATGTAACTATTAAGTGATTGAAAGTACTGCAACAGCTGTTAATAATATAATTACGTACGTTAAAAATTATCATTCAGATGAAAGTTTTATAAAATTTTTAGAAACTTTTACAGAATTAGCAAATATATTAGAAATACATTCTGAATTTGCACCATTAAATGATCCGTGCGAGAAAAACGACAACAACGACAATTCGATTATGCACATGAAGATGAAAGACCGAAGTGATGAAGACAACCTAAGAGATTTATTTAAGATAAATTTTTACAACATAGTTTTGGATACAACAATTAACGCATTAGAAGAAAGATATAAATACCTAGTAACACATAATAAGTATATTGACTTTCTGTATAATTTAAAATTATTAGATGTAAGTGATAAAATACTTAAGAAAACAGATAATACTTAAGAAAACAACATAGTTTTGGATACAACAATTAACGCATTAGAAGAAAGATATAAATACCTAGTAACACATAATAAGTATATTGACTTTCTGTATAATTTAAAATTATTAGATGTAAGTGATAAAATACTTAAGAAAACAGATAATTTAAAAATTTATTCAAAATACAGAAGAGAATGATATAATATCCAGTAAATTATTTCACGAATTCATTTCCCTCAAAGATGTATTCTGATCTTTTTAGCTCATTAAATTATATTTATGCAAATATTTAGAAACATCATATGTAAATATATGTATAATACTAAGAATTTTATTAAGACAGCGTATAATACTAAGAATTTTATTAAGACAGCCATTTACAGTTGCAAGTGGAGAAAGATCTTTTTCGACATTGAAATTTGTAAAAGCATATCTTCGATTAAAGTTATCAGAACAGTTAGATGGCGTGTCAATAATTGCGATTCAAAATAATATTTGTGATCAAAATAAACATCCAAAAAATATTAATGAATTTGCTACCGCCAAAGTGAGAAGAGTAACATTTTAATAGTTGAATGTAGGCTTTGTTAAGGACTTAACATTGTTTTTTATATTTTATATATTTTTTTTACTACTATGTATTTTATCTTCTTTGCATTATTATTTTCATTTAGAATATTATTTTATTTTCATTTTTATATTTATTTATTTTGCTCTCTTATATCCAATTTTATTTTAATATGTATGTACATTACGCATTGTATATGTATGCAAGTCAGCCATTCGCATTACGCTAGCTAAAACTGCCTAATTAGAAATCATTCACTGCAACGTCGTCGGATATGTAATGGGAGTTTTCTTGAAATTTAAGGTACACAAGCATAGGCAGTCGTCTCCCGCGCGACAGTCGAGGTATTAGCGATCGTGCACTCTCGGTCACCTTTCGTGCCTCGTCGTAACGTGTACAGTAACGTCGTCGTAAGATTATTAGAGATTTCTAAGTTTTTCTAGTTTTGGCGGGAATCGTCGAGGACGTTGTCTATACATTTATTTCTGGCGGAGTCATTTGGTAACGTCGTCGGACCACATGTATAGATTTTTTAATAAGTATAAATTCTCGATTTTCTATCATCGTACGTCGAGGCTACTGTGTCCATTGTCGTCTATACATATTTTTAGTCTTCAGTTAAGTTTGTGTCGGAAATTATTTTGGTGAGATTGTCGGCGCGCATGTATAGACCTCCTCTACAAGTACGATCACTCCGCTTCTTGCTGACGGTCGTTGCGGCCGCAGCGCCCGTTGTCTTTGTACGTTTGTTCGGTCCTTGTCGTATCGGGACTTAGAAATTTTTCATTTAGTTGCTCATCGTAGCGGACGAGTGTCCCGGACCAGTTTTCTTATGTAATGTCGGCATCATCGCTCCGTTTTACTTGTCGGTGCACAGTTCGCACATTTGCTGGTTACTGGATTTTTCCCTTCTTTGGGGCGCAGTAGAGTAGAGAGCTAAAGATTGCACATAGCGTAATATTTCAAACGAGAACGCCTGGGTAGCTGTGACATTACTTTTGTATTGAGATCGGCTATTATCGCTACTGTCGCCCTCGACCAGGCGTTCAAGCTCTAAGAGATAGGGTGGGTTCTCCTATAAATGTGAAAATAATAAACGTATTTGGTCAAGTACAAATACATGCCAATAATACAGGGCCAAGTCCCTTAGGCAAATTTAAAACAAGGAAAGTATATTAGGCTCCCGGAAAGGGACATATAAATAAGCATAGCACCGAGGTGCGCTTATAAATTTAAGAAATAAATAGGGTTGGCTCCCCTATAAAAAGGTAGTGGTGCATGCAAACAGATAGAGGCATTAGTACATGCCTCTAACAAAGCTTCAGCGGAAGCATATAAGAGTTTAACCTTTTAAACAGAATTAAGACATAGCGTTGCAACGTACATGCTGAGGCATTACTTTATGTTGCTACCAATGAAAATACATATACAAATGCTAATGTACATTACATGTATAAGAGAGCTCGAATAACTGCAATTATTGCAAATCTATATATCTTACGTACATCGTACATGTACATAGGCAAGAGTGGAAACCGTGTAACCATTTCATTTTTAAATATATTTTTTTGCGCATGCGCATTGAGTTTCTCTGTACAACCTTTCCTCTAGTAAATAAGCGAACATACTCTACAAGTAAGTATTGGTCAAGTAATTTAGGAAATTACGAGCAGGCTACAGCGGCGTTGTTCTTCAAACCAGGAGAACGTAACAGGCTTTCACGGCCGTTACTCATGTCACTGAAACTTCAAGAACAGAAGTAAATAAACTAACATATCAATTCTCATATTTATTTCCATTTTTTAATAAAAGCACAAGAACATACTAAATTTCCTATTTTATTTTTACTTTGACATTTGAAATAGATGAGTATATTTATTATGTATTAATATAATATGTGTATGTATGTATATTGAGAATTAAAATTACTTAGCCGACATCTTAGTTTTTATTTTGTTATGACTGTAGCTCTAGGAAGGGGAGAGGTCCATAGCTAGACATTTGCAGGGGAACGCCAAAGGTGCTATCGCCGCCACTTATATATATATATATATATACATATGTATATATCAAATCGTATTTGCATGTGTGCAAGATGTTCACTTATTCTTAAACTCCGCGTGACCTCCAAAGTAGAGTGTCATTTATCGACCTATTTATTAATATTTGGGTGTGTACCAAAAAAGTTTATTAGGGAGAAATGTAGCGGCAATTTGCCAAGTAAATATGACTGCAGCCACACTTCATTTCAATTTTTCCTATTCAAAAAGTTTGTGTTTTAATAAGAGAAAGATCCAAATACATAACTAAAGTAATAATGTTCTTTCGTTAATACGAAAAAAAGATGCTGTAAGATCTTAAATATATAAAATGTACATACAACCACTATCACACCACCTAAATTCAAACTAATAACATCGCCCTACAAAATAATTTTTTTGTCGTGGTGCCTGTAAAATACGAACTGATTTAGGGTATTTCTAATGTGCTGGTTCCAAAAATAACTGGCGGTGAAACGTATTACCCACACGTAATAAATTTCGCTGTTATTTATTGGTAGCACAGAAAAAATTCGTGTAAATATCATTGTTAGGTAATATTCTATACGACTATTTCAATATTTTTTCATCGTAGACTTTTTTCTAACAACTAGACAACTAGACCCCTATCTTTGTACCCCCCTAATATACAACACATACATTCAGCGTCGTGTAGTAAAACATATTGTGTACAACAAATTATACAATGAAAAGAAAAAAGGTGTTCTTTCCACAATGGGTTGTGGGTACATTAAAAGAGAGAACTAACTAATAATTACGAGTATGTGCATGAATATTAAACAGCTTATGTATGTTATTACACTTTCAATTTACTCTAAATATTGAAAACGTTTATTATCTCTTTATTTCAAATTTTCAAAATGTTGCGCAAGTATTGATGTGCAATATTTCTTTCAATCACATTCTATGGAATATGTATTGATCGTATAATTTATTCTTTTTTAGTGCTGTGCTATTGTTTTATCTTGTTACAAATAGTCTTTTCTCGGTTGCGTAGTTCTTATGTGACTCAAATTCTG
This sequence comes from Trypoxylus dichotomus, assembly GCA_023509865.1. NCBI lineage: Eukaryota > Metazoa > Arthropoda > Insecta > Coleoptera > Scarabaeidae > Trypoxylus > Trypoxylus dichotomus. The sequence continues at coordinate 43,227,555 of CM042078.1, forward strand.
CCATTTTGGTTGCATATACCGAGAAATAAACTAACTCATAAATTATTGTTCAATCATTGATAAAATTAGAAGCTTTTGCATAAACTGGTGTAGTCTTGTCTGTAAATAAAGTACAACCGTATTTTGTCCTAGAACTACGCTATATTCGCTCTTAAATGTCAACAATGACTTCATCACTAGCTTTGCGCAACAACGTATCTATGACACATTATAATTGAAACCTAACACGAGATATTACAGTATAAATTGTTTAGGGTAATATTATGGATCATAAGATCACGTTCCACCCAGACTACGTAGATGCAGCATTAAAATAAAGTCATCATGTTCAGATTAAGATAAACATCAACATAAAATTCTAAAATTAAATTTCTGGTTACATGATCTCGAGGATTTTATGTGGGAATAACAATCGAATTTACGTTACTATCGATGAATTCGGATAAATACGAGGGCGACCTGAAATGTTCCTGGAATCGACAAGAAAAGCACGGTACTGGTGTGGTTTTTATTTTTATTTTCCGATGTAGTCTCCTCGAAAATTAATATACTTTTTCAAACTGTGCTCCAGTTTCTTCAAGCCATCGGAAAAGTAGTATGTTTCGAGGTCTGCAAAATAGCCATCTGTAGCGGCGATGACCCCTTCATTTGAGACAAATCTCTTTTCTCCCACTGATTTTTTGGGAATAAGAAATGTTACTGGAGGCTAGGTCCGGTGAATACGGAAGACGAGAGACTAATGCGTAGCGCAACTCATTCAGTTTTGGACACGCGATGCGGGATGAATGAGCCGGTGCATTGTCGTGGTGGAAAAGTACTTTCTTGTGCTGGAAACGAGTCCGTTTCTCCTTCAATACTGCACGGAATCGAGTCAATAAGTCGCTGTAGTATTGCCCCACGATCGTCCTTCCCTTCTGCAGATAGTCGATGAAGATCACACCTTGGAAGTCCCAAAAAATGGTCACCATGACATTTCCGGCCGATGGAACGATCTTTGCTCTCTTCGGAGCCAATTAACCGGGAAAAGTCCACTGCTTCGACTGATCCTTGATCTCCGGTGTGTAGTGGTGGATCCAAGTCTCTTCCACTGTTACGAAACGCTTGAAGAAATTTCTTGGATCCTGGTAAGACACTCCTCCGATTTCGCGTTTGCTCCGGTATGAGTAAGCGGTACCCATCGCGCCGAAAGCTTTTTCATACCAAAAATTTCATGTAGAATATGATCAACGCGCTCTTCTGAGATACCTGTTGTCTCTGCTATCTCTCTCAGCTTCAATCGGCGATCGGCTAACACGACATCATAAATCTTGTCGACCATTTCATCGTTGGTAGCGGTTTTTGGGTGTCCACTGGCGTTCTTTACTTGTGCTTGTGCGTACACGTTTGAACTCGCTCACCCAGTAGCTGATGGTCGAAAATGATGGAGTACATCCACCATGAACCTCTAACAAAATATTTAGAACTTCCGTGGCCGTTTTACCAACCATCCGGAAGTATTTTATCACTGCACGAAATTCGATTTTATCAATTTTTGAAAAACCGCCTGACTTGCTATACAAAACATACTCTTAAACAACAACTATTGATAGTGGACGTCCGAAAATTTTGGCAATTGCTATAAAAAAGGTTACCCTTGCCGGCCAACCTTCATGCGCCATCACTTGCCAATTTCGGGAACATTTCAGGTCTCTCTCGTAATCTGTGAAAACAACTACTATGAATAGAACGACCGAGTTTTGAAGTGCAAGAAACACGGAAGCAAAATTAATCGATAATTGATCTGACAACTGATAGCAAACACCAACAAAAATTACAAAGCCATGTATGTTTGCATGCGCTAGTGACTAAACTTTTATTTTGGTAAGGAATACATTGAGATTATTTGAAATACACCGCCTGAAATTGGAAATTCTTACTTAACCGGATAATATGTTTGAGCTTGGATAAACATGGTATACGTCCACAAACGTGAGTTGACAGCTAAATATACTAAAAATTAGTTTCAAATTAATTAAATAAACACAACAAGTGCCTGAACGATGTTTTCCTCATCCGCGAACTATAGAGTTTAATAGAGCAGCGAAATCATTTACTCCGTGTCATTCTCTGACGGCATAGAAAAACGTTAGTTGCGTTTGTCGAATAGATCTTCATAATGATTGTGACCGTGGATGTTTTTAAACCATAAACTGGTGAAGTTATTCTCGCGCTGGCAATTTGAGAGCAAATGGAACCGGAAATCTCACTTCGAGTGGTATGAGGAGCGTCTGCAGCAAGAACAAAACCGATAATGAACTTTCATCTGTGAAGCCAAGCAGCTATCCGGACCATTAGAGAAAAGCAGAATTTAAAGTTCACAAAGGAAACTCTACCTCCTTAAGGTTACAATTTAGTTGAAAAACAAATCCCGGAGTAATGGTTGGCGGTTGTTAGTAGTGCAAATCGGAACGTGGGTGTAATTTTCCACGATGGCTAATTCGATTTTCGTGCTCAACGCGACCGTATTCGTATAACCGAGTTGCAAAACGAAATAAAAATGGAAAAACCTAAATTAGATCGTTATGAAAACTTTAAAGCGCCGAAAATAGGAAGTTCGTAAGCGTTTAGAAGAATATTAACTCGGAAAACTATTTGGACGCGTTTTACATATCTTATACGCGTAGAGTAACTATAACGTCCTCATTTAAAATTGCAGTCTGCGAAAGAAGGATATTCCATGTTTATTATTCATGTCAACATTTTTATTAACAACGTGATAAAAATTAACATCACATTGGCTTTGTTCAGATGTCTGTAGAAATGGAATTATGTAAATATTTTAACTTTCTTATTTTATTCATTCTGTCCTTTTTTCATAACACTAAAAAATCCAATTTCCATTACATAATTTAGTAGTCACAAAATTTAGAAGGAAAAAATTATAATCGCCCAGTTTAATATCGGTTACTTGGTCTTCAATAACCATCTATAATCTCTATTACTTTGAGATCGAAGTATTGCTTTTATGACGATACTGGAAATTTCTAATAGACGGGCTATTTGATTTTGCATGATTTAAAAATTATCATATCTAAAGCGCATTAGAAAACTGATTTAATCTTCGAGTGAGCGCTCTTCATATCTTACCACAAGCGGGCACGTGTAGCATTTCTTACGTCTACCAATATATCTAACATTGTGTTATTATTAATTTACGTTGACATAATGTTAGAAAAGTTCCAGAAAAACGTCTTTACAAGGTAAATAAATATTTTAATATAGGAAATAACTAAATTATAAATTCTAATCATGTATACCAGGCATATGGAAAACTTTTCCAGATTTTTGCTAAAAACAAACACGTGTTCTTAAGGAAAATTACTTTTCTATTAAAAATATTAACCATCAGCTTCTACATATTTCACCCGTCTTTCAGGTAACGTAGGCCTGTTCCAAGGTTAATCCCAAAACTTTATATTATATAAATGCAAAATATGTATTTCGAATGTTGTTTTCTATTCGTCCTGAGATTAAAATTGAAAGGGTAGAAGGCGCTCTCAAAAATAGGAACTGTCGAAGTTAAATATTATTAGTATGTATATGCAGTACTTGAAATAAACTCTCCAGGCAAACAGGTATAAGGCTTACTAGAGTTTCATTTCCTCTAGAAAAATCTCCCATTTCTCTATGCTCAAGGTACTTCTTTTATTCGGTCCTCTAAAGCGATTTTTTTAATGATCTGTAACTTCCAGTAATCTCTGAAGGACATCATAAATATATAATAATATCAGCTCTACTTGCAGTTTATACAATGCCCTTATATTATTTCATTAAAGATGTATATGTTAATAATTTCTAACCTCGATATTTAAGAAATAATCTTGGGAAGACGAAAAACACACAGACCTTTAAGAATTCATAAATCGTTTTGAATTTAAATAATTTGACATCAAGAGGCAATAGCTCTTTACGCGTACGTAATTATGTTGGCACACCAATGTCCTCAATTTGGGATTTATTCACGGAGAGGGATCTTAATGCACCGCGACAGCTGTGGGAACATTATGATACGTAGCAATTTTTAAATATAGAGTAACTATCGAAAGAAGGTTAGAACGTTATTTTAGTGCTAGACTTACTAGAAAACATCGGCTTGCTGGGGGTGTGTACACGTTTATAGCTCCAGACTTAATATACTCACAATAATATGTTCAATATCTGATAAACCTTTGTTGAGATAAAGAAAACTTAGCAGTAAAAGACACATTAAACGTGCACAACATGAATGTAGAGAAAAACTGCGAAAAAGCTTATAATGACTTTTTGATTTTTTGCTATTGGTAAGTTTCCATTTGTTCGACTTGCGCAAAACACAATTTCGTGAATTCAAATAAAGATTATCATCTTGATTAATATTACATGCATACATTGAAAACAATATTAAATCCGATTTAGATAATAAAACGCTCTATTATATGTGGACGAGACTACAGACGAACACTGGAACCCTTTCAACCATCATTCTCATTGTTATTGGCTAGTAAATAGGAAAATACAACTGTGTAATTTTGAGGATGCTATATATTGATAAAGTTTCAGCGCTCGTCAGACCAAGTATTAATGCCAATGACTGACAGTGCCACAATCATATTTTACGTAGATCGTTCCCTCAAAAACAAGTCTAGTCACTTAAAACATCTAACATGTAAATTTCACGCTTTACAGCAGAAGCAATTGGCATTGTAAATGAATCAATTGCTCAAGTAAAAGCCGGACACCTCAAATCTCCTAAATCAATTCGAGAATTTCCCCAAGCACCACAACCAATTCATTACAATTAAATCTTAAAGAAGGGACAGCTATTAAAGAAAATATAATAAAAGATAAAAGAAGGGCGTAGTTAAAGTGACAGAAAGATTACAAGATCCTTCAGTCTCATTAGTCACTGCAAATGGTGAGTGATGTTCACTCATAGTTCAACTCTTTGAACGACAATAAATCACCCCTCGTCTTTTTATAGAAGAACTGAATAATGATTCGAATTTTATCGTATAAATCAGAATCTGTTGTGATAATAAGCGTACTTTTTTTGAATTTCTTACGTAACTTAAAAAATTATCTTAAATATGGAAATAGCACATTATTAGATGTGGAACGGCTATTGGAAATGTGGTAAATGAATAACCGAGATTATACGGATCGGCAATCATTCTTGGCAGAGTTAAGTGTTTCCAAAACCTAGTGGAATAAAATTTAAATAAGAAAACACTTTGTGTGAGATGGTGTACAGTCCATACACGGTCTTACAAGTTTTTGTTCATGAATTAGTAACACGTCATACCAGTTGTTTAAGAGTAGCAAGGAAGAAACGTGATAAAATGCATTGAGACCAGATAATCACATCTTCCCAACTATGACGACACATTTTTGAAATCAACTCTTCATATAGAGTCCAAAAATTTAGAAAATTCCAGAATATATAGAGCCTATTTAAAAAAAAAACTATCTGTGATACCCGTAAATAAGTTAACAATCGACCTATTTGAAGATTTTCCAAATTAAGGTTGGTTGGTGAAGTAACGAATTTATTTACTTTAGAGTCACAATTGACTAGAAGAAATGGCAAACCTAACATCCATTTATCTATTGCTTGTGATACGTAAAAGTATCTATTACTTGCTTTATTTCTTTTAGATATTTAAGTAATATCAAATAATTGATACACATCATCAATATGTCAATGTAACATTTTCTTGACACACTACTAACACTAGCAAGTTTTGGAATTATTCAGAATTGGTCGCTAATTAATCAAAACATTGCATAAAAGGACTATCAAACAAATTTATCAGAAACGTCTACGTACGTATTTGAATCCCTTAATTACAGTAGGGAGCGTTGCAGTTTTGCTAAATATATTTAATCGCGAAAATTTTAGATCTTAATGCTGTCAAGCTTTATGGTATTAGTGCGTCCTCATACAATGAATGAAACGCGGAACAATTAAATTAAAGCATAGCGTCAAAGTATTATCAACGGGGAAACGAAAACCGCAGTTTTCCCCAGGATTACGAAAAACTTTAATATCCAAGCGTAACCGGAATTAAAATAATTAAAGCGCCGTCTAAAAGCAAGAAATTCATTTTGTATGAGCAACTACTACTGTAACCTCGTTCCTATTTCATTTTTGCTACGGTTACCATTACATTTTGCCATAATTATAAAAGTGTATGATAAAAGATACGAAACTACAAAAACAAGAATATAAATATGTTACTCAGCATCTTTTTTAATTATCTCCTACTCTAGTACCGTTATCGTTGCTTAGGCATTACATTTTCCATTTCATTTGGTTTTATTCCATGAAATTTCCAAGAAATATTCATATTTTTATCTCATGAACTCATTCGAATTCTCTTGGAGAGACAATTTCTCTCACTGCTCATGTCTCTTTCCTTTAATCATCTTGTTTCTAAACAATTAAATTAAATTATGTATTAATCCTGATAAAGTTTACGTCAAATAAATCTTTATCTGTCAAAATTTCCTGGCAGCTTTAAGTGCTGGAAACTCTGTTGGTCTAATTTGTCTCAGATACATTCTTTCTAAACGATTAGTCTTGTTCTATTTGCTTTTAGGGAAAACCTATAACAAAGCTTGTGAATTTTCAAAATACCGTATTGCTTCAATCTAGCGCTTTCTTAGACTAATCCGAGGTTTAGAAGGTACTGCTTAAACTTAAATTTTTGTAATATCTTAAAAAGGACAAATCAGCAAATGCATTTGCTCATATTTATTTCATATTCTTTTGTCATTCAATTCAACTTGATTTCAATATAATTAATTAGTCCAGAGATAACTGGAAACGAAATGTCAAATTTGGAAACACTTAATTTGGCTTGAGAGCTAACCATTTTTTTTTTAGAATCTAGGTTTCCAGGTTGAACGATGATCGACTACAGGAGGCTGCCACTGGTTGATTCAATAACCTGGCGATAGCAGAACATAAAGTATGAACCGAAAAAATTATAAGACGATTCAGGTAAAGTGTTTGAACTTGCGTGTAGAAGTAGTTCAGAAATTATAAATCTACAAGGTATCTCAAAAGTCCTTTTCAAAATTAAAAGGATATTCGTAATAAGATAATTGCCAGATTTAATTAATAAATGTTTATTTTTTTATTGAAATACAGGCTTTTGTTTCTTAAATATTATGTCTTCGAAATGTGTTTCGTTATTTTGTCGTCACACTTCTAAACGCGAGGCAAAATTTCGGGAACTGCGCGGTACACATTCTCGGCGATGATTTATTTAGAGAGTGGGGAGCTGCACATCTTCGATTTAAGGTAGTCCCATAGGAAAAAATTAATTGGTATCTAGTCGGGGCAAAGTGACGGCCAGTTTATGTTAGCGCGTCTAGATATGAATTTTTCAGGAAAATTTTCTCAAACAACTGGTAATGACACGTTCGATTCATGAGATGTTGCTTCATCTTCTTGGAACCAACTGATCTGATTAAAATCTTGCAAAGCTGGCGTAAAAAGTTGCTAATCATCTCCACATTTCAGTCGAAATTAACGGTTACTATACGATCTCTGTCATCTTCAAGAAGGTACGGGTCCATAATTCCTTGCGCCGACATTGCAGCCTAGTAAGCAACTTTTGGTGCGTGAAATGACCTCTCCTGGTTCTATTTGTTGATCTCTAATAACGGTAGTACTGCTTGTTTACGTGGTTATTAAGGTGAAAATGCGCCCCATCTGAGAAGTTTTTGTAAAACTCATGTACACACTACACATGCTCCGCTCCCGTAAAACGCTCCATAGCAACTAAATTCCTAAGCATAGGGCTAGCGATTACCATACTCTCCACTCAAAGACTGTGTTCACACCGTGAACAAAACAATTTGAAAAACACTTTTTGCACTCTCGGTACAATACATTTTCTCTTAACTAATAAATGTCTGAGAAGGAGACGTTCTTTACTTTCTCGATGGCCTTTATATGGTTTCATTTTAACATAGCATTGTTGAAATATTAACTAGAAAAAGTTGAAGTGAGTGGTACGTAATTTATAGATAAGTTTGCAGATTTCTAACTATTAACCGTTTACTTATAAATAGCCAAGCAATATTTTTTCAAATTATTAACTTCCATCAAGAGAAACTGTTCCAACGAATCGGACGAATAGGTGACAGTAACAATGTATTCCTGGACAGGAACTACATTGTGAACAGTAAATTTAACATGATAATAATGTTGGTTAGACATTTTTATAATAAGCGCTTAAAAGAAAGACACTAATGATATAGACTGAATATTTTTCATAACAATATTTCAACTTAAAACATTTATTGTAGAGTACTTTGTCAAAATTGTTAAACAGCAAAAAACAGTAATTTTAGATTATTAAAATGTAAAGATATTACTTTATGTATAATGTAACAACACTGGAAGTTTACATTTCACGATTCAGTGAATTCTTTAATATATAATTTACCTGTACATATGCAATGTTTTGAGCAGATTTAGCTTAATGTTGATTCTATAACGTAAACATCAATATTTACAATTTGTTATGAAAAGCTCAGTCGATTCCCAAATATTAGCATTATATCTGATTCTCGACAAAATTCAACGTACAGATGCAATACGCAAATATTTGGTAGATGTACATATGTAATTTTAAATTTGCTATCGCATTGTCAAGCATGCTTTTAATTGTTCCTGACTTTTTAAAGACGTTGAAGTAATCGAACAGAGGTAAATATCTTCTGCTTCGTTAGATATAAATTTTGATGTGTATCCGTGCATGAAGTTGGGTATAAGTTGCCAGCTAAACTATTAGATTGGCGTTCACATTTGCTCGAACAATAGCTATGTAGAAGCAACTAAACGATTGTCTAAGTAGCACATTCAATAGACTATCTATTGTTGGAATAACAGCTTATGTGCCCACGATTCCAACAAACTTATGATAAGCAAATATTTCTTTAGTACCACAACCCTCCTATCTATTTATATGAAATATCTATTATATTTCCTCTTGTATAATGACTGTTATTTATTTTTTAAATCAATTGGAAAAAGTATTCCGAATAAGACACTACAGGTCGCGTCCGTACTGCAGTACACTAATAATAAGTTAACATCGTTAACAGGTATTTAGCATTCAAGGCTCCTTTAGGGTCAACATTGCTACCCATTAACCAATAAGTTAACAAATCAGAGGCACGTCATTTTAACTGAAAATTTCAATTGTTTTGTTGTCAAAGACTGGAGTTTTTGTGAGATTTGTCGTCCCATATTATTATTCCAAAAACTGCTATTGATGTGGTAGTTGAAAGATGTAGACAAATAGGAAACAATTTTAATCGCTAAAAATAGTCGACTTACAGCATCGGACATCTCCAAAGATATTAGCAGAAACCGTAAAAATACTGTATTAGTGTCCACGAACAAGCACTAAATGCAGAGGGCTTACAGGAGGCAGTATTAGAAAATCACTACTATTTGAGCTTTAGAGCATAAAAATTGAACCAAATATGATTGGACAAATGTTCTTTGGAGCGACGAATCCCAGTGTTAGGTTTTGGTAATAAAGGAAGCATTTTTTTCGAATAACATCTAGGAAATGAGTATTGTCACAAATTATCGTGCTAACTGTAAAAGACATAAAAGATTCTGCAGCGGTGTTTTCCTGTAAATGGAGTAGGAAATTTGTCGAGAATTGAAGGAATATGAGCATAAATGAATTTTGGAGCACTGTATAATTCTATCTGGTTTGTTATTTTTCAAGGATGAGTTTATTTTTCATGACGATGATGGCCCCAGGTTTTGTTCAAAGTGTATTACAGCTTCTATCAAGCATACGTGCTTTTTCTTATGAAAAATGTATTGCTTTTAAATTTTGATACAAATTTCTCAAGACCGTCTTAATATTACGAGTGGTAATGTGCTCACATGCAACAATCGCTTATTTACAGTGGAAAGATATTTTGTACGAAAGTTATGAAGCTGAACTAAATATAACATACACTGGTAGCTAGTCATATGCCCAGTTATTATTTCCTAGTACAGTCTTCTTTAATAAGCTGTATAGCCCTTTATTCTTTCGCAAGTTCAAATAAACTTACGAAACTCCACGTCCTTTCTCATTAATTTTTGGTCTCCATTAACCTCCAGGATTCGATTCTTTATCTATAAGTGACCTTAGAAAAGTTCCCGTATTACAAGTTAGCTGTATTCGTTACAAAAGAAGATATCGATTTGTACATGAGTATAGCGTTGGTTTTTAACCCTACGCGTATATTTCACTTCTTTTATCTCGCTTATATTACGTTTTACCTAACCTGAAGTTCTGAGTAAAAACAAAAAGGTAAATACAAATATCTGTCAGAAACATCAAGCATAAAACAAGACGACTTATCTCAACTTTGCACAGCAACGTTGTTTGTCTTAACGCTCTAAGACCAAGTCATGCGTTTTTAACGTCCATTATTTCTTTTTTCTTTTGCCTGTCCTAAGGCTTAACAGAGAGGAAATTCTCATTAAAAGTACTAATCGCGAAGTTCCGTATTAAACTTTTAATGTGAAGTGAGTTAGAATAAATTAGCAAAAACATCCCCTTAAAAAGTGGGAGTACACATAGATATACCCGAAACCTTTTTCTTTTAGTTTTAGTGACGCGCATAAAATAAATGTAGTCAAGTAAACTTTCTACGCATTTTGTAGATGGAATTAAATCGTCTGTTTGACATTTCTTAACATATGTACCTCATATACCTATAAAAATGTAATAATAATAATACAACTGAACCGCGTATAAATCCTAGATTAAAGATAGAGATTAGAATTTAATGAATATTTACTTCAGTCACCTTAATGACCGCGTTATAAAAGTATTGTACAGCTTTAATTTGCGTGTTCTTTTCTTCAAGTGATGTAATTAATATTTAACCAACCGGTTTTGACTGAAAAAAGGATATTTTCTTTCTAAAATATTTTTTTAGCGGGAATATAAAGAATATGGAACGCTTTAACTCTTAACAATCAATATATTAAATACAGTATCTAGGAAAAGTATTTACACACTAATTCAACTTTAACATTTTCAGTTGCTATTACTTTTAATAAAAGACACTTCTATTGTAATAAAAATAAAAAATGAAATCACATTTAATATAGAAAAAGTATATATCAATCAAAATCATAAATTCGTGTAAATAACAATGTAAACTAAATTATTGTAGAAATATATACAAAATCAACAACGAAAAAGTATTTGAACACTTCTATTTTAAGGCTTGTAGGCACCATGGTATAGAGTTACTTTTCCGTTATATAAGAGTTGTTTTTAGTCCATTCTTCCGTTGAAGCAGTTATTAGTTGTCCCTTATTTTTTATTTAGCGTAAACGAACTTGCTGATCCAGTATATCCTACAAATTCTCAATGGAGTTCAAATCTGGTGATTGTAGAAATGTTTGTAGCATATGCGGTATATTATAAAATAACCACTCCTTCACTATCTTCGATGTATGTTTAAGGTCGTTATCATGCTAATGAAAGCAACCGTCTAAATTTAATTTTTCTGCGCCTTGCTTCAAATTTTGATTTAAAATGTTCAGATATGCATATCTGTCCATTATACCTTGAATAAAAGATAAGTTCCCTACGCCATTTGCCGCAAAACACCCCCACACCATACCACTGCCTCCGCCACTTTTCACTGTCTCTTGCACATTATAGATTTTTAAAGTTTGTTCTTGCTTTATTAACTTCCATTTCTTGCTATGTGAGCCAGTAACCATAAGTTTGCTTTCGTCAGAATAAATTAACAGATTTTCAAAATTCTGAAAATTGGTTAATATATTTTTTTGGAAATTCCAATCGTTTGCGTCTTTGACTTTGCTTACAAAGGGATTTCTTTGGGCCCTTTTGTGGTTTTATACCACAAAATTATTACTTTGAGGAAACCTACCTATTTGTAAAACAAAATAAAATTACTAGCAGACGTTCACAATTTAAATTTACGGTTTAAACACATTTTGTCACCACACGTTCATCATCCAGAAATTTTTGAACGTTGCTTCCTATGTCAAAGATATTCTCTAAGTAATCCTCTGTCGAAATACTTAAGGTTGCTGTCTCTAAAATCTTTTAAAACTAAGCTGTATCCGTATTTACAAAGAGCCGGTTGCTACAGTCGGATGATGACTCTTATTAAATGTGAAACAGAAATTTACGTTCTTCTTTTTTGTAATTGTACATGCTGCGTAGTGTATTTATTAGTTATAGCAGTTGTATATGCTTGTGCGCGCATACGTAATTATGATTGTTTGGTTGTAGTTTATATCAGTTGAGATATTTATATTCAACTCTCTATACAACCTTTCGACCAAGGTCTATTTTTGATGTAATATGATGAAAGCCTGATCAATAAGTACTATTATTATTATTATTATTATTATTATTATTATTATAAGTAAAGAAAGATAATACTACCTACAATGAAAGAATTTTCGACAGTTAGGCAAAGTAATCCGTGGTCTAACTAATAATTTTAAATTTATAGATAAATGGGCACTAATAAAATATATTTCTTTTACTCACACTCGCAATTTTATAATTTTATAGATCCGCTACGGTTGTGAAGTTCCAAATATACGGTGATTGAAGCCTATGATTGAATACTCTTCCGAAATATGAACATTCTCCTCAATCTGAGAATATTATGCAGATTGTCAAAAGAAATGATGATTATATAAATTAGCAGTTAAACATCGTTAACTTAATTTAAATTTTAGATGAATTAGATACTTCTCCACACTCTCTATCCAAAAGTTTGTCTCAGCACGTCAACAATTCAAGAATGGTTGCTAGACAACCCAGCATATAAACGTATACTTGACACGACATTAGCTAGCTGTTGCCTTCGTGTTGTTATCATCGTTGTGTGTGTATTCTTAAAGATCGAGATGTTGATTTTGAATTTGAATTTTGTTAGTTGCCGTGTGTGCATGCACGCGTGCCAAACGTTTAGTTATATATTTACATCAGAGAATTTTATTGCTCCTCTTTTTCCACCAATTAAGGAATTTTTAAATATTCTAGGGGTAAAATTGAATTTTAAGGAAATGTAAATCAAATACTGAAGCTGTTGGGGGGAAACTATAAACTACATTAACAAAGAAATTCGTCTAAGGTCTTTATGAAACGCTAAAAAACCCAGAGAGAGTACAGCAATATTTCCTTTCGTAATTAATTAGATGATTTGAAATTTAAAGGTAAATACAAGAGTACAGTAGAATATGTTCTTAAATAGAAAAGAGATCACATCAAAAATCCCATTGCAATATATTCCTAATGTGTTCCATTACCGCCACACTGTACTTACCGAAATCTGTTACTGATAATGCAAATCGTACATTACGCCAAATATATGGTGAACTTGGACTTGTTATATGAACATGTTTTAACTTATAATGGAATTAACTAAATGCGGCTACACACTATCGATTGAGGAAGGAGGGATTACTGGGAAGGTATCGCGAACAGTAAACTGTGTAGTATACAATAATATAATTTATATTGCGAATTGACTTATAATATAAGCGACTACAATAAGCAAGATTGATAGGTTTCCGAACTCCTCGAAAGCCAATTAAACAACAAGAAACTTAATTGAATTTAGTTTCATAAGACTGAAAGTTATATTAACGTAAACGGTTGGAATTGCTTTGATCAATTTTAAGCATTTCGATGGTTATTTGTTAGTATAGAAAAAATATATATCTGATGGATCGTTACCTCCAATTCTGGGGTTAAACATAATAGGTTAAGATTTTTAATGCATGTTTGACGTAAAAAATGTATAGTATCACATATACTTTATTACTACATGAAATATTACATTTCCAAAAAATTTCGTGGGCGGCATAAATATTGGTATCATTTTAGGACGCAGACATGAACCAAGAACCTGGAGATTCTAAATGAGAAGCGTGTTCTGAATCTAACATAGAAGAAGGTAGGGAAAACAAAAGCATGAGGTCTCCGATACACAATCAATAATTCATGAATTACAGAAGAAATCCCGAAATAGGTGTAGCGGTGATTGTTAAACAGTTTCCTTTATATACGTACACTAATGTAAAGGGTGTTGAATTTGAAACAAAGGAAAAAGAAAAGTACGCATATGTGAAAGCCCTCTCGAAGGCAGCTCTAAAGATTTCTAGCGGCTTTTCGCCGCTTGGAAATACCAAAGCGAATGTTGTGTCTCTCTTAAAAAATATGATAACGAGGTATCAAGATGAGGGATAATAGAAACGACTCTGCTAAAGTAATATATATACATTCGCTATAATTTTAACGGTAAGTATATAAGGATATCATGTGTACGTCATAGTAGGTGTTAAATGACTCTACGAGGCTTAGAAAATTAATAAATATCGGCTGCATGTGATTAAAAACGATCGCTCAATTGTTCTACCTGGTGTACGAATAAGTTTTTTCCGGTTCTTTGCTAAAAAGAAACGCATAATTTTCAAGGGAAACTATTTTTTTTTTATTCAAAATATTGGCCATCGCCCTCTACACATTTTACCCATCCTTCAGGTAATTTATGGATACCATGCCAGAAAAACTGCTTGCCTATTGCGGCAAACCATTCGTCGATGCTTTTTCCAACTTCCTCGAAATTGCAGAAATGCTGCTGTGCGAGTGCGTGGCCCATTAAGTTTAGCTTAAAGCTTAAGCAAATTGTAATTTTATGTTTAATGAATTTTACAAACGAAAATTTCCTAAGCTGAATTGTTAATCTTTTAGAAAACATTGCAATAAAACAATACTCCTTGCCGCACGCCTCCTAACATTAAACCTTTGACACTAAAATACATCTTTTAGTTTGGCCTGTATAACCCCATACTACCATCCAATAAAGCGGAGGTCTACAAATGACGACCCAGCGGCCAACATTGACCCGCTAGTACCACCAGTTAATTTTTGCTGCGTGATTTAAAATTTGCCCGTAGTTGAAAACTACTGGTATGATGAGTTAGCTCAAACTGAATTATTGATAGAATAGTGATTAAACACACTGAGACCGCAACTTTATGATAACGTTCATTAACAGCTCAGTGCTCGAGTGGTGAGAGGTCCTGCATCTGATGTAGTGTATTTTCAGACAGATCCGATATAATTCACAGGTATAGCAGTAAACTCCACTCACACAAATTAATTAATTATGCGGAACGCAGCGTTGAGAGCACGTGGGCTCCCATTGTCAACCGTGTTACCGACAGTCGGGAGCCCACGTGCTCTGGAAACGCTGCGTTCCGCATAATTAATTAATTTGTGTGAGTGGAGTTTGCTGCTATACCTGTGAATTGTACATCTACATAGTCCTTGCAATCGTCATTAGATCCGATATACTCCTCTGTCACTATCCGCTGATGGGAAATGTTAATTAACGGCACTACACACTTTACAGCGAGTTAGCGATGTAACAAGGCAATGGAGAACTTTCACACACCATCTTTAAAGAAGTGTTGGGCTACTCATCACATCAAAAAGAAATTAGAAATATATTTCAAATATTTGTGAATTAATCCTACAAATAAGAGATGAGATGAGTGATAGAAAAAATATATCGGTGTCAGTGCTTTCATCCTAAACATTTTTCAAATTATTTATATTCTATTAAATTCTTAACACTTAATTTTTGACTGCGGTCAATTGAAAATAGCATGTTGTTCTTTTCATAGTATGTGTAATTAATTTTTAAAACATTATAAAATAACAAAAATCACTTCAAGATATTGTGAAGTGTAAAAGCGTCTTAAGCAATAATGGCAAGCTATTCTAGCGTGAGCATTTTACAATGTATCATAAATTACTATGCTTAACTAAATTCAAGAAAGAAGCATTTCGATATCAAATATCTATAAATAAAGTTTAAGCAACATCTGTATTGCTTATATTTGTTAATGTAAAATATTACTGCAAGACGTAAACGTAGTGCCAAAAAGAGAAAAAAATGTTTTCGTGGGTTAATGATTGCCGAGAACCTTAGAATTTCTTGTGTCACTCCCGAAATAATTAATTTGTCATTAATTGCAGTCGCTTTCTTTTGTTTTTCCGGCTTTGTTTTGAGTAAATGGCAAAAGAGCCTTTTCTCTCTATTAAGATACAATATTTTCTCTAGAGCATAATCTTACTAAGGCTTTCCTTAGTAAATAGTACTCAAGATAATTCACAGGTATAGCAGTAAACTCCACTCACACAAATTAATTAATTATGCGGAATGCAGCGTTTCGAGAGCACGTGGGCTCCCATTGTCAACCGTGTTACCGACCGTTAAGTGCTCAAGATAACTTGCATACAATTTTTCTTTTTGAAGCATGCTTTCGAAATGCCTCGGAAGATTAATGTTTTCGTCTGACACAAATAAAACAATTTTCTTTCAATATCGTTAAACTGAGTCGAAAGAATAATTCGATTCCTTTAAAAATAATAAAAGATGCGGGTTGATTAACTTTTAACTACATAAAATACTTACAACATACATATATTTGTACGCTTGTCTTCCGATGAAGTTTCTCTTACTTTTGATGAAGTATATTCGATAACCCACTAACTTTTCAAGACATTTCTTCGATAGATGTATTGGTGTAGGACAACAAACAGAGACATTTGAAATTTGTATATTTCTCGATTTTTTGAAAAGTTATAACATCCCACGTACTTTACCGTCATAGTAGAGGCAAATAAAGTCTCTAGACGATTGTGAATTATTTTTGTTCTCACTTCCGACAAACCGACGTACTTGTAAGTATGCTTCTTAGGACACTATAATTGAACCCTCTTTTAAAAGTGTAGAACAAGATGCAAACTAGATCTTGTGGTGATTGCTATCTGAACAAACACGTCAAATTTATTATTCCGATTTAAGACTGAACTACAGTTTCGATGCACTATTTTCAACCACATTGGAGTGCCAATTGTACCGTAAAGTTTGCTGCGTACGTATTGCAAGCCTCTAGTAGAAATCTGTTCCAAACAAAGACTGTCTCCACCTAAAGAGTTGCTTCAACACTCCCAAACTGTAGTTATATGCGTATGTAGCAGATATGCGCTTCTATTCCTCTATCATCATGGAGAATTAAGTGCCGTTAAATACTTCTTAACAACGAATGCTGACTGGTAATGTATAGTGGATCATTAAAAAAACAATAACTATCTTTGGTAGATTTTAAATCCTTGGGTCTTGCAGCTACCGTGGAGAGAAACAGGTATTCTTACCATTCAACTATAGACTAGTTTTTATAAACGTAAACACAATATCGGTCAAAGATTGTATTTACTGGTAACATTTAATAAACACGGAAAAATTTCTTAGGAAATTATAGTATATATTCTTTGAAAATAATAGAGACTTCGTCGGAAGTTAGATATAAAGTATATATTCTAAATACCGTGCATAGTTGAATACAAAGAAACGGCATCTTTCATAACATTTTAAGCGAACCACTTTTATACTTGAGATGTTTTTCTTTTACACAGTCAATTAGCGACTAGCAATTACTTTGAATTTCTTCAATTATTTTCAACGCATTTTTATTTTATACCTTTGGGAAAGGCATTCGTATAAAATATTTAGCGAGGAGTTTTACTCCTACGCAACGGCTTCTCAAAGCAAGAGTGCGTTACATTATTTTTTGATTAAAGATGATGGATTACGGTTGATGCTTTACATTTTCAATTTTTTCAGAAAGAGTTTGTGAATATATAAAGTGCTTCTGTACGTAATCTCACTTAAGCACTCTTCAATATATTATATGCATGAAGTATAAAATCTATGTATACCTTCCAACTTCTTATTTTTTCTTTATAATCAGTGACAACCAAACTTTGTTATTACAAATTACAACATACATGCATTGAATTATTCCAAAAGGCCGTGTGATAATATACCATGCCTTGAATTAAATTTTCATTTAGAGTGATTTATGATTTTCATTGAAATTTGTCAACACTGTATAGTTGACTCTACTATTTTGAACTTCCCACCGTGCGCCACCTACAAGGAATGGAGAAAGCAGAGCGAAAGTAGGCGGAAGGAGGAAGTAATAGTCATCACCAAAGCATGTAACGGGCAAGCACCACGTGTTTGTACAGTAACAAATAAAAGTGAGAAAAACCAAATGGTTTTATTTTAAAACATAACAAAGAGTCATTATTTTATTCAACAAACACTGTCATAGTAAAGTCAATTTATTGAAAACTTGTCTTATGAATTAGAATATTTAGAGTTGTCAAAGTTTGACATTTGAAAAACACTACTGTTCCACAGGGTTCCCAAATTTAAATGAAAATCATAGGCTACTCTAAATGAAAATTCAATTGGAGGCGTGGTGTATCTACACATACGTGAAACAGCTCTATCTGTTGTGTATACTACGACATACTGAACAGTTTATTTTCGTATATTGAGATCAATAAAAACGTAATCAAACAACGGGAAATTCTATTTCCAACAATCGACCCAATATCTATCAAAATCAGTCAACTATAGCGCACTACTTTCGAACGGACGAATCACGGTGCCATGTAGAATAAGAGTGCAATGACGACATCCATCACATACTCCAATTAAGATGTCCTTGTAATATAAACTGTTTTAATCACTTAATTATGTGTACCCCGGATAAATGCTCGCATACATACAAAACTACGTTTATTTATTCACATCGTTAACTCTGGAATATTAATCAGTAAATGTTTTGAGTTCGACTAAGTCACTTAATTAATATTACAAGTAGATTTTGCCAAAATTACTACCAGGAAATCAATTGTAATGTTAGCGTAATATTTGTAGTACGGCTTTTGAAATGAGTTATCATAACCAGTAAGAACAATAAGATTTTATTCGCTTATGTAACATAAAATCTAAAAGTTGCACTTAATTTTAAGAGATAAAACTTAGAAATCAAACACAAAGATCTACCATAAAAGATGATACAGTATAACATTTTCATCTTTATTGTTTAAAAATCGCTGTAATAGTAACAATAAACATAATCCGCTCGTTTAGACTGAACCAATAGATGTAGAATGAGATATAGTAAGATATCGTGTTAGACGAATCTGGTTAGTGTTACATTCATAATTGGTGGTAAAGAATCAAAATCTCATAAATGTAAAAGTTTCGTGTAAAGCAGAACAAACAATTTATAGTTTAGAGACAATGATCTAAAACAGACTAAACAAAAATGATTCTTGAAAATAAACACACATTATAAATATACAGGGTGAGGAATCTAATTTGTAGATTACACGAATTTTTAGAAATATTTAGAAATTTAAACTAAGTTTTGTCCAGATTTCCATATCCCTAAGTTCAATCGTGTGGAAACACTTCACTATCACTTTTATGGCAACACTTTATTAATACTGGATGCATGTTTCGATAGTCAAACAGTAATATTGAGCTAACAAACTAAACTAAACCCTCAATTCACAGTTTTCTAGCATCTCGGCCGATGTCATTTTTAGAAAACTTAAGTTGGACAACCAAGTGGATAACAAGGAAATTGTTTGTTTCTCTGGCAAGACTTCGCATGAAACATTTTTTGCAAATTAACACTTTGTGTCAAGAAGCTGTAGGAACAACAATGGGTAACAGCCTATCTCTTTTTACAGCTAACCTTTTTATGAACAGTAAATTTAAAAGTGATCTTAAGAATACTTTGGTTTATTTTCCATTGATCAAATATGTTAGGAAGATATTTTGCATCTATGATGCTAACAAATGTCCAATAACTCAGTTTTTGGAACAAATATCACTATTGGTTTGGAGTTGACTGAAATTGTTCTTATGTACATCGTATTATACTTTAAATAGCTTGTGTGTTAATATTTAGCTATTTATACATAATTTTATGTTATTTAAATTTTCTTGAATAGATATGCTGCATACAGATATTAGATTGTTAAAAAATGTTAACCCTGCTTCAGTACTGTTTTAGGAATTCAACAGTTAATTTACTATCAATACGCCATAAAACTGTAATCAAATCGGTTTTCCTTGGGAATAGAAAGGAAATATAAGTAGGAGTAGCTGGCTAACATAACTCAAGTAACTTAAGTAACTTGATATCAAGTTTCGAAAGCATTATATTTTTACTGTACAATTTATTAACATCTCATAAAATTTTACTAATCGACGAGTTAAAGCAGATTTGTTGTACATCAGGAAATTTTATGTGTACATGAAACTTTCATGTATACATGAAACTAAAAAGGCTGCTTTTAATACTGTAAAACTTAATTCAATATCGCAGTTATTGCATAAACTCTTTCAAAAATACATAAGTTCTCTTTCTATTTTATAGAAAGTAATTCGATTGATTTCAAATACGTTCCACACTGAACGGGTCTCATCTTGTTTTCTGCCAGTTTGAGGGTTGGATTTATATAGTATCAAATGTATAAATCTATAAACTCGTCATTTGTGTGAGTATTATGCGATTATATACATACAAGCTGTTGCAATTAAGATTAAGTATGAAGATACAATAAAATTGGCGACAATTCAGTATGGTAATGGTGTAGGAAGTAAGAATGAAATATTGAAATCAGAAATATACATACATAGTTATTAGAATTAAACCGCTAAAAATTCCATTAACCACAAATAGAGAAAATCGTTGCTAGTAATGCTTCTGGATTGCTAATTTTATGTCAATTTCACGCTAATGACAACTGTGTAGGGTATTAAGCTACCTTCGTATACAGCATGTTTCACAAGCTTACTATATAATTTCGAAAGTATAACGCATTCACAAATAGAGATCTATTCCAAAAAAATCACTAATTTGACAGGAACTAAGAAATTAAATGTTTTCATTCAACCGCAGAGTTTTAGTTTTAGTTTTTTAAAAGCAGAAACCGAACGTAATGCCAACTTGTATGCTTACATACGAAGAAAATAAGAGTTATGGAATCATCAGTACAATGTCAGCGTTGTTAATATTTGTCATTTTCACTCGGACGCGTGCCCGTCACAAGCGCGATATCCCTTACCGATAGATTGTTATTTGAATGTATCCCTCGGATTATTCTACATTATCCATTTTATTTTAGGTGTTGCTGCAAATAAATTACAAATAATAAATAAATAACAACGAAATACGCAGCATCTTAAAAATAAAGCACTAGAATGTTAAAACGGTAATAATCGACTACGATAACTTTTACCATTCTAAAACTGTAAAACCTGCACACAGTAAACTATGTATCTAGAGAATAACCTTATTAAGTTACGACTTCCATTTGAATGCGACTTCTATATATATCGCACATGATTTTCTCCAGCATAAACTAAGTAAACACGAATACCCACAACCAACAATTTAGAAATAATAACAGAAGAAATAAATGCTGAAACTAAGAGAAGCAAACACAAGATTACTAAAAGAGTGTCAATTTTTCTTTTAGTGATGAGTGAGACCCAACTGGGTTATAAGCTACTTTAGCTTGTCATAGTCGCAGAAGTCTTAGGGTGTAGGAAAGCGTGTGTAACATGTTCCATTGCCTTGTCATTACACCTGCTCGTTGTAAAGGGTGAATCGGTATTAATTATATTCTCAACGGCGAATGGTAACTCGGGAGCATACCTAGCCGGCCCGAAAAGTACAGCCACTGCACTCGTCAGACGTTTCAAGTACTGGCCCTCTTACCACTGGACCACCGAACCGTTTAACCAATAGCATTAAACGTAGAAAGCTGCGAATATTGCTGTTTCCATGACCTACTTGTAACATGATACATAGTGGCTATAACCAGCTGTTATCTGAAGTAAACGATGATATGTGGTTATGTCACGCTACGATTATGCTTCGAGTTCTTAAAGTGTGCATTTAAAACAAAAAAATGAGAAAACTATTTGAATATTTCTTGTGGAAATGGCTTTTAATTCGAGGATGAGAAATCCACGTCACTGTATTATCGAAAATCGAAATTCGTCATCGTTCTCAGCAATCAAACATTCCAAAAGGCATCTTATTTAGAATTTTGTACAAATCTGTTTACACAAAACGTTACAAGATTTGCATAACTCAGAAAATAAAGCCAATGAACTTTGGATTACGTCGTCAATTCGTAAACTGGTTCACACAACAAAAATTAATTATGTTACTTTTTGAATAAAATCATTTTTAGGAAGGCATATTTATAATTGTGCGGATTTGCAAACGTAGAAAATTGCCTAAATTGGTGCGAAGAAAAAACTTTCTGGTGTGCTTTCTAGATTTGTGGAGTATTCGGGCCGTACTTTTTGGAAAATAAAGATGGTGATTCTATTATTATTACTGGAGTTCGCATCGCTAATAGGATTACAAACTTTTTGTTTGACAGATTGGAGAGTACGAGCTCCGAAAACGTAACTTCAGCAGTACGGCGCCGCGTTTCATACATCATAAACAATTTACGCAAACAATGTGCTAACTGAATCATTTCTCTCAGAGTAAACATCAATTAGCCGACTAAATCAGACGATTTAACACCTCTACTTTTTCTTTTGCAGTTATTTAAAGCAAAAAGTTTGCGTCAGTCCAAAAAATCTGATAATCTCAAGAACGTTATTGATGATACTCGTGCTATTGAACTGTAGTTATTTAAAGTCGTAGTAGGGA
Source organism: Trypoxylus dichotomus (assembly GCA_023509865.1). NCBI lineage: Eukaryota > Metazoa > Arthropoda > Insecta > Coleoptera > Scarabaeidae > Trypoxylus > Trypoxylus dichotomus. The sequence continues at coordinate 43,250,227 of CM042078.1, forward strand.
AGTAAAAAGGTGCCATACAACAGTCGAAGGTTGCTTACAAGATATTATTTTTCATTACTAAATCGCAAATCTTGTATTAGCTTTTGAAATAAAAGTATTGTTACATTTTCTATAATTTTTGTGTTCTATTGCAATTTACAAGGAAATTCCAGACATTAAAACGATCTCTATTTCTTTCATCAACGAAAATATTGCTTTGGTTTTTCATATACAAGTCATTAGGAGAAGCTTCCGGCTTCCCGAGTTATATCGAAGCCATTTGATACTGTCGGGAAAAACGGAGAAATAGGGTGTTACGAAGCCTCGCTGGAGATTTCATAATAGAAACGATATATATTCCAGATTCTCTACAGCATTAACTTTTTGTATTGACCCTTGCAAGAAGTAGAAACCATGTGAAAAAATTTAAAGATGCGAATGCCAGGTGAAAAAATGTGATGTTGCTTCTGCGAAAGGCACATAAATTCTTGGAACAACATTTCTAGACAAGAGTTTCCTGAAATGGAAACAAATGATTTCCAGTTTCTCTACTTGAACTTGAACGTATGTAGATACACACATATGTAATATGCATTTCAAAAGTTAGTATCTTAAGCTTTTGTGTTTTTAATGACTTAGATAACTGAATATTGACGTTATTTTATTGGGGATGGGTAATTGAGAACAAAATTAAGTTGATAAAAGTCAATAAGACGAAAGTTTGAATATATAAACACAAAATTACGATTACCAGAGAAAATCCAAAAAAGTTATTTACATAATTGAATTTAATTTCGCAGTAATTAAATTATGTGAAGTTCAAAAACTTCCCTCTTTTTTTTAATTTCTGAACCTCTTATAAATCTAATCTGTAGAAGCAAAATATCAAAGATGGATGTCTTGCAATTAGTACAGCAAAGTTCATTTGTTTATTCATCAAATTAGTTGCTCCCACATTGCGGGCTGCATTACATCTAATGCATTCAATTTAGAAAGCACTATTTTTACATCTAATCGTACTTTGATTCACAACGAGCAATGTATGTGATACGATACAAAGTTATTGCGATATATTTAAGGATGAAATCTGTTCAGAAATTAAAAGCGCTGTTTACCTAATTTTAGTAAATGGTGCGGTAAATAAGCGATACACACTTCCAATACTTCTTTAACAGACTTCTTAGTTTTGGCACATTTTGAGTAAGTTTTACGTTTTGATATGTGAAGATAGGTACTGACTAATTGTTGCAAATGGAAATGAAAAATATGACTAATATCCCAGTCCTATTTCGATTATAACTGATTTGTTATATAGCTCATTCTGCCTAACCTAACATACAATCTCGTAATTATCATAGATGTAAAATGAAACGAAAAATATTTCGTACTTAAAAGTAACTTAACAATACTATTAGTTATTTATCAGGGAATAACGATTATTTTGAAATTGATGTTAAGCAAGAGTTGGGAATTTAGACATCAGAAGGATTGCTAGAGAAACTAGATGAAAATATAAATATATTGGCACAACGACAAATGAGAAAGAGAATGTTAATTTTGAGGATGCAAACGAGGGAATTCAAAATTCAAAACACACATTTCCTCGTATTGTTTAATACATTTTGCAACATTTCACCTTTTACTTCTTTTGTAATCTGCTTGTAATTTATTTAAACCATAGTCGAGTACTGAATACCTTATTTTTCTGAATACCAAAAATGAAAAACAGATCTCGAGGTATTGAATCGGAGAAATTAGCATACCACCGAATCCTGCTAATTAGTGTTAGTATAAGTTAAAGTAGCCTATACAGTATGTGCCGAAACTCGATTTTGTTGAAACTAGACTTAGTTTCCTTCTCCTTCCTATCCAATAGAATTTGAAGTTGTGTTCCAAACTCCTTGACAGATGACGATTAGTTTCAACAAGAACATAACTGATGATCTTATGAACTGATATACGAAGACATATGGAATTGGGCTTTATCTAAAAATGGTTACCCAAAATTTTTCATCTCTTGAGGTTTCATTCAATCACTTACAATAATTCTGTTGCAATTCAAAAGTTTGAACACGTAAATTGTGAAAAACAAAAATTATTTGAATGCCTACGTAAATGTTTTCAGCCTTCTTCATGAGCCACTCCCCATAAATTAATTGTTAACTAATATTAACATTTTGTCGAATATTTTCTACAAGTGTATTACTTAAAACAACTGGCATACTATCAAGTTTTCGTTTCAAAACACTACCTGTGTTTACAAACAATTAACAAACAGCTAACGAAGAGTTAATTATGATGTTTTCAACGTCTATAGCGCAGTAGCGATAACAACGTCAAACAATTACTACAATTCAACGAGAGGTATCTAATTAATTGCAATTACTGAACAGGAAAAATATCTTCTTAATGTTTGGGACGTGTATTGTGATAGAGATTATAGTTAGATTTTAATTCTTATTGCTGCTATATCATACAAGAAAATAATCTTTATATTCACAATACACATCCCAGATGTTAGAAAGGCACTTTTCCTGTTCACTAATTGCAATTAATTGAGTGCTTATCCTCGAATTGTCCTAAATGCTTGACGTTGTTATCGCTACTGCGTAATAGAAGTTGGAGACATCATAATTAGCTTTCGATTAGCTAAAGCAGATACCTCGAAAACGTCTTATAGAGAATAATACACACCTAAAAGTGATAATTTTTAAGAAAATTCAGAAGCAAAAATGAAAAGTTATATTTACATCGATATTAAGTGAGTATTTGCCGAAAACAAATGAAAGAAACTGTAATATACTATAATTAGTAGCAACACAAAAGACGTTTAATCCAACTGCCTGTACGGATTTTTTCTTAAGTTTAGATGAAGCAGTCGACGTATTTACTATAATATTCGATAGAAAGTTAGTGCTATATTATTCCTTACTTTTTTTGAAAATAGTTCGCCTTTTTCATCGAAATAGTATTCAGAAATGAAAGCGAAATCTGTCTAGAGCCGTCTTTCAGTTTACTGAATAATTTCGAAGTGGTTAGTTTTACAAAAAAAAGTTTGAAGTAAATGTGTTAGCATAATAAGGGACCCATACAACGATGACATTGTCGTAGTTCTAGGAAAACGCTTGAATGTCGCGGGACAGTCAAGTCAACAAATTCTTAGAAAGTATTCTATTCGGAATAGAAAAGTAGTGAAAGTAATATGGTATAAAGTTAACATTCGATGGGATTTTACAGAAAAAAGGATAAACCTGAAGGATTTACTATCAAAAATATAATAGCTGTCAAAGCATAATAACAGAACATTTAATATTTTCATAAAGGTGGTAGTTCTTAAAAAAGAAACTTACAACAACAGCTTGTTAGAAGGTAATAGAACATATTTCTTGTTTGTATCCTACATTTATCAAGTTGTCAGAAGCTCAAGTAAAAAACTTCAATGTAAAAAGCAATTCTTGTACGACAATTTTTGTAACAGAAATGTCGTAGATTAGCGAAAAGCATGAATCGTCAGTGTATACATATACAGTAATAAAGAAGTATCGATCGTGCTGCTTTGGAATTAAAAGGCATGTTTTTAGAGTTATCGATTTGCACTTAATTAAAGAAACTCATTTGTTCGTTTTCCAATATTTCGATGATTTTTTTACAGCTCCATCAGAGCTATAATCCTCGAACAGATTCAAAAAGCACCAATTACTTACAACTAGAGTGCAGACTCACAAAAAGCAAATTGTATCTAAGGATATCCATATTTCAACCCGTTTAATTAAAATTTGAAATATTAAAGCTTGTATGATATTTCAGTTGATAAAATACGACCGAGCGATATACATTTTATCAAAATCTAAAACAGTGTGAATTTGAATGTTCTATTTATTATGTCGTATAAAAGTATCTGATAAATGGTCAAAACCTCTTTTATTTATATACTGCATTAAAACGGCACAATAACACATTTATGTTGAAAGGAAAGTGAACAAAATATTGGTTTTATTTTAAAATTGCAACAGATACCTGTTTGGTTTGTTGGTATCTATTTCGAAGTTAACAATATACTGTTCTTTATTAATATGCATCATTTCTAACAATCATTTATTTTTCTAGGCTTACTATTTGCCTAAAATTCGATGATTGCTACGTGAAACATTGATCTTGTCCAAACCTCATTTTTATGGCTCTCGGTATAGCTCGAACATTTCCAGTAGATATAAATTTAAAATCCAAAGGATTCAAAACTCCTATTTAAGTTTGATATACGGCATTAGATGTAGAGAACATATCTCACATAAATTGGGGGAAATTGGCTTAACATGGCTTAACATGCAAAAACAGGAGGCTGTTTCATTTAACAACTTTTTACTCATGGTGTTGTCTTTAAAAGTAAGCCAGATTTGTTCAACAAAATTAAATTTAAGCGGACATCAATACCATTAGCATGCGTTATAAAGGTAATTTGACTCCATATCGCCGTCACCTTGAGCAATTCAAAAAGGGTTACTCCAATCAAGTTACTAAAGTTAATAATATGATACCGCCTGAAATAAAAGCAAAGAAATTCTTAGAGTTTTAGTCTTTAGGGCAGCAGAGTGAGGAACATGGATGGTCCAGTAATCAGTGACGTAGCCTGTGGACTGCAGTTTTTCTTTTTTTCTTTCACTTATTACGTAGATTTCTTAGTTTCTTAGTATAGTCTCCTCTTCCATTAGGTTTAGGTAGTTTAAGTTTTAGATTGAGCTAAAGAGCGGGCGTTGCAAATAGCCTGAAATCCGCCTAATTTCCTGTATTTCGATAAAATTGTTTGAAGATGTCTGAAAAACAAAGATATCAATTGTCATTATTGAAAAAATTGGTGCGCTGTAAAAACTGAAATAATGATTGGGTTCCTGAAAGTGTATAACTAAAGCACAAGAGTGCTTGCCTATTTTAGGATCACTTTTATATCGACTGATCGTTTGTTTTAATAATTGTGAGGTTTGTCCAGTGTGAACACCTTCACAATTACTGCGCGAAACTGTATAGATAATATTACTACAGTTCAAGAATTGAGTTCTATCCTTACTCTTCTAAGAATTATTGTAATACCTCTGTTAGCATATTTGGAAAACGTTTGAAATGTTTAATTAATAACAATAATATTTATTTCAAAAACTCAGAATGCCTGAAACAAGTCAAGAAAAAAATATATGCATATATATATATATATATTCATTATATGTAGAAAAATAGACATGAACAAATGTTATACCGCTCAAAAGTCGTATTTTTGATAAACATAGTACTTATGGAGAAGACCTATCACGTGCACCAGGGAACCCAGCTAGTAACAATATATTAGAACACTTCAGCACTTAGAAGCAAGTTCTAGCCAAATTTATAAATTCATCAATGCTGTAGCAATTAATTTGCTTCAGATACTTCGGCATTTCTTTTTTTATTGTATAATGTCTATTTATAGTCTTCAAAAATGCAGGCAAATTATTAAGCAGGACACAACCTCTGCGATAAGGACTGGTTTGATAAAGACTAGGTAAGTATCATCAGCATAGTTAACTATTTACATTATTGCAATATAATGTAAATAGGACTTGATATTATCGATTAAATTATTAATATAAATCATAAATAAAGTTGGTCACAGGTTAGAGCCTTGCTGAGCACCAACATTAATTTTTAACGTTTTAGAACAATAAGGATCACACCGCATCTTCTGCATTCCACACCTCAAATAGGATGTGAACCAATTCTTAACAATTCACCTAATGCCTGTACTTTCTAAAATGTATCAATTATTTGTTCAGCGAAATTTCTTATATATAGAATCTTTTATTTTATTATATTATTGTTGTCATCTTTCGAACTACCAGAGATGAAATTATAAACTAGTTTGTTTATAATTCGTCTAGAACGACTATTATTTCTGAATAGGTTAAATAATTTTTTCAAATCATCATTTAAAAATTTGCAGTGCGGCTGTTATGAGAAATTTTACTTTCGTTGTAATAACTGTATTCTTTTTGTAGCAGCTTCAAATTTCGCTTCTAAGAGGTTTGATGACTAAACTAATGACCCTTAATTACAATTAAATAACTGCGAAGCTTACAATCGCGTTGTAAACAATAAAACGAGGTTTAAGAACCTATCTGGGATTTTAACGGAGATGAGAAGGCCCGTTCTTAATCTATTAAATTAAAAACACCCCCCCTAATAGACAACTGAACTATTATAATCTATTGTCCTGTAAAATGGAGGCTTTAAATAGTATGTATTTCTTCTTTTAGAGCAATGAACCATATACGCTTTATAATAAAAACGTTATAAAAAACATAAAATATTGCTTACATGATAAACAATAAATCTTTGCAGTTTGTTTTATGAAGGTTAAAAAGAAATAAACTTCGTTCCTCATATAACACTTAACTGCATTGCAGACGGATATTATTAATAGAACGACCAAAAATAGACATCCTTAATTTCTTTACGAAAAAAGCGTATTTAAGATAAATCGCCAACAAACTACATATCATCCTGTGACTAATTCAGGTTGTACATCTTCGATTATATTTAAAAATTAAGAATTTCAGAAATTTATAAAAAAATATAAGAACCAAATAAAGTTACTGAAAGTGAAACTATTTACCTATCTATATTTACGTAGATTATTTATCTATTTTATGCCTTCTCCTTGTCTGAATTTCCTAAAAAAATACTAGAAGATATTGTTTATATAAAATTAAATTTCGTTCAAAACAATGTATTTAATACGTTACGGTGTATTAGAACTGTACAGATTGCAGTAATCAAATTGTTTTATCCATTTTCTCGAATTTATTATGAATACAATTATTGAAAATAATTCGAAGTTATGTTGGTCAACTAACGTTTTAACGACGTATTTGTAATAAAACATTACGTCTCTATTTAATTTTAATACGCACGAATATGAATGAAACTCGAACCTTGTTTGCCGAACATTTAATTGGATATAAGTTTCTGATCGCAACTCCTGAAATATCAGCATGTCACTCGTGTAAACTTTGCTAGTCAACACCATTTTTATAGCGAGGCTAACATTATGTAAGCGTTTTATTCGCCAATGAAACAAGGTTTAGTCTCTACGTGTTTAATGAAGATGGAAGAAGAAAAGTCTGGAAAAGATCCGGTGAACAATTTACCGAAGCATATTTGGTTGAGTCGGTCGTATAACGAACCTCGCTTTAGCCGTTGCAAATGAGCCTTTCCGTAGCGACTGTTAAACTAGAGAAGATCTTCGAAGAATGTATTGTTCTCCTTTCGGTAAGTGAGAATTAACAAACATTGGTATTGCTATGTAACTGCTGGTTCTGTTTTTTAAAAGAATTTCTCATAGCACTATCTGTTTGATATTATTACATATTAAATATTGACATACAAGTCAAAAGTATTACAACGTTACATTGCGTAACAAACATACGTAAATATTTTGTTACATTCCGCCAGCTTTTAATTTTACTAATGTACCCATTTAATAAAAGTAATTTAATTTCATTATGAACGGCAGAAATCCGACTCTCTTCCTGTAATCGCTCTGTGTTTTTCTGTGAATAATATATGCTCATTCCTAAAATTACCCAAGAAGCTATTCTAATTGCTACTAAGCGGCTACTAGCTTTTTACATTGAAATTAAATGGTTTAATAATACTAAGATTATGACCTGTGATGATGGGGGGAGTATGATCGTGGAGGAAGATGCAGAAATACCTTCGCGATACTCTACTGTGCACAGCATTTTACTTAATTGGATGAGTTAAAATTATTTATGCACTACTTAGGTTGATGGCCGACCAGAGTCACAAGTAGAACCAAATCACAAGCCTAATACCCTGAAAGAATTGCGAGCAAATATCGATTATACGGAAAATATTTAACCCGAAACAACTTGAAAACGGCATTTTCTCGTTTGTATTAGAAAACTCTGTTAAACATTCAAGTAATAGGTCAATTTAGGAGTCTGTTCAATTCTGAAACACTTCACTGTCTATCTAACCGCAACACTTCACTAGAAACTTGACGATAGCTAAGTATAGTTCAGTATTAGTGCTGAAATTGATAGCTTAGCTGTCGAAAAATGTGTCCACTTTTTAGTGATGTTAGCTGTGGTTAGAGAGACAGTCCAGTGTTGGTTCCGAAAATTAGATATTTTAAAAATTAAACACAAAGATGGCACATCTTTTGGCAATAGTTATACAATTGCAAGAAAGAAGAGAGTAATAGATAAATTCTGATAACATATTCAGATTTAGCGAGCAAAATTACATGGAAATAAGCGATAGCTGTTTCTTCCTAACAAAATCTTTTAGTTACTTATTATGCATCAGATGGAAAAATTAAGAAAGAATTTTAAAAAATTCGTGAAAACTTTTTTCTTTTAATACAGGAAATAATTATGTAATCGTGAAGAAATTGATATAAGAATTGAAACTCGAACCTGTAGCTTGTGAAGTAGCAATGAGAACATTGTAACATGTACGATGCTTTCAAAGTTCTACATTTAATTTTTCTCAAAATCGTTCACAATCAATAATGAAATTGGTAAGCAATCACCTTCTCTAAATCACACGAAGAAGAGGAGCTCATTTAACTAGAAAGACTCTTCGTATGCCTTGAAAAATGAAATTTCTAATGAAGCAATAGATGGTATTTCATTTTTTTTTAATGGATCTGGAAGAACGACAATTTATCATTAGTTAAAGCAACAAACATTTGGTTTCAACAATGTGGAGACGAACTACCTTAAGAACCGGTCCAAATTTAAACTTATTAAAGCATCCTGTTTCGGGATACGTTAAAAATAGTTTATTTGAATGAGAAAGAAGGACAATTTATCATTAATTAAAGCAACAAACATTTGGTTTCAACAAGGTGGAGACGCATCCTGCAATTCTGGCTTGTTAAGTAACTACCTTAAGAACAGTGTTTCAGTGTAGCAGCGCCACCAGTATTCGGCTTTTGTTATTTACTGTTTAATTCTCTTAAAGCATATACATATTTAAATCGCTGACTACAGAGAAGGTCTATACATATATACAACTGAAGTAAGAGTTCTTTGAAGTTTGTATGCAGTTCAACAAAAATTAGAATGCATTAGATCAAATATGCGAAAAAATGTAACTCTTTCCCTTGTATACTCGCCTTAAAAGCCTTCAAAATTAATGAACATGTGCGCTTCTAGCTAGTGTACGTTAGTGATAATTGTTTCTGTATTTAATGATGTTTGGAGGAATTATTTTGAACATAATTTGTATTGGGCATAAATTCTTTAAGCACTCAACGATGTGGGATGATTTGAACACTTGATCCAAACCATCAAAATATTTTTTTTTGTCGTGATGTCGAACTGATTCAGGGTATTTCTGATGTGCTGGTTCCAAATGACTGACATTTCTTCCTAGCAGCTCTAGTATTTGAAATACTCCACGATTATTAGTAGAACAGATGCTTTCTAACATTCACACACTCGGATATAACATGAGCATCAAGATTCATTACCTTCACAGCTACTTAGATCGTTTTCCAGAAAACGTAGATGATGTTAGTGAGGAACAGGGGCAAAGATTTCACAATGACATCAACATTATAGAGGAAAAGTACCAAGGAAGATGAGATATCCATACGATGGCCGATTACTGTTTGATTCTTCAGCGAGACTGTTCCATTAAACCTCATGCAAGGCAATCTTATAAAAGGAAATTTTGAAAATCCATACATGAGTGGAATTCATCAACCAGCACTTCATAGCTTTCAGCTTCTTTAATCCCGAGGAAGTTTCTTACGATAGCCAAGCCTTTCTTTTATCTAACGTATTATCGAAACTGGCATTTTTCACTAGTTTCCTGGTTTGGGACGTAAATATTCCCGGTTTTGCTTCAGCTTCATTTATTATAGGAAATTTGTTATTTAAATAAGGGAAACCTTCACCATATTTGTTCATCGCCTTTCTCAAGTTTTTCATCAGCTCCAATGTAATGTGAAGAGGTAGCGTCAGTAGTTTTTCTGAATTGACAATAGGCTCACAATTTTCATTCTTAAAACCTGGAATAACGTTACTTCTTCTTGGTATAGTATTTTCCACTCGCACAGAAAACAGTATGTTGAACTAAGGGTACAATTTTAAAATCCGCACAAGTTTGCCATAGGAATCAGTGGTACTCTGTCTTACCTAGTAGTAGCTTCGCATGTTCATAAGACTCCTTCATCAAGAGTAATGACAGTAGAAAGATTTTCATTTTCATTTCGAGAAGTCTATATCGTCCTTCTAAATTGTGGTCCTGGCCCATTGCCTCTAGTAAAACGTTGACACTGCTACAGAGTACTAGGTCATCTTGCCTGCAGTGTGCTGGAGTTCTTGTTGTCCAATATGTAACGTTCATATTCTGCCTCACTTGTCTAATAAAATCCATCCTTTGAGCATTGAAGAGTTTTGACCTGTATGAAAACCTCTATCCAACAGCAACACAAGCTCTTCTGGCATAGTTGAAGGGAGGTTTGGATATTTTACTTTAGTCTAGCAATTTTAGTGCACAAAAGTAGTAATCTTAAGAATGATGTCTTGGCTCCCTCTATATCATTGATACTATAAACGGCATGTCACTATGTTCTTCAGCCAGCCAGAGAGCCGAGAAATATCTGTTAAACAGCTGATATGCGGGAACCAAACCAAATCTTCAACTTTACACCTAAAGTGCAGTGCAGAACTTTTTTTGATAAGTGGGATTATATTTCTTGTTTCAGTTTTGGTCACTTCACCATACGCAGTTGCGTGGCATTGTAAAATTGAAAAATAAATTGCTTAAACTAATATCAATTTTAATACTAAACCACCGTTGGCATTAGTAATGATAAAATTACATCTTCCTTGCAATTAGCCAACGCAATTAAATTACTGAAAAAATATCAGTCTCGGAGGGACCCGAAACCAACATCTTTACGTCTCCGGCCTACTGTGTTAACCAATGCACTACAAGACCATTGAGTTCAAGTTGCTTTAAATCCCCCTAGATCTCACGATGTCAGTAGATATATCATAATATCTCACGGACACTACATATATTATTAATACGGCAAGTGCGTAATAGTTAAAGTAATATCAATATTAATTAATTAATATTGATGTTAATATTAGTATTAATCGCTTAAAGTTTGAGTGGTACTCAACTTCGGCTTCGTCAAAATCCGGTACAAGTGATAATTTAGAATTATTTTAGAGTTGTAATATAACATATCTGTGTACTTCACAAACGCCAGTTAGGTAATAAACAACTCAAAATATAATGCATCGTATCCTAGCACGTGTTGCACGTCGCACTTACTCGTAGCTGGAAAACTTCAAGCAGTCCAGTCTGATATAGGAAAATAAATCAGATTTATCCAGACTAGCACGCAATTTGGTGAGTAAAATGCACAGTTAAAGGAGCAGTGTCTTCGCTTTGGTTCCGAAAATTAGATATTTTAAAAATTAAATACAAAGATGGCACATCTTTTGGCAATAGTTATACAATTGCAAGAAACAAGAGAGTAATAGATAAATTCTGATAACATATTCAGATTTAGCGAGCAAAATTACATGGAAATAAGCGATAACTGTTTCTTCCTAACAAAATCTTTTAGTTACTTATTATGCATCAGATGGAAAAATTAAGAAAGAATTTTAAAAAATTCGTGAAAACTTGTTTTAATACAGGAAATAATTATGTAATCGTGAAGAAATTGATATAAGAATTAAAACTCGAACCTGTAGCTTGTGAAGTAGCAATGAGAACATTGTAACATGTAGGATGCTTTCAGAGTTCTTCATTTAATTTTTCTCAAAATTAGGAATTCAATACGTTAATGCCTTAAAAGTAATCTGGCACCACACATACAGAACCGCATACGTTCTCAAACTGACTGGACTCTGACTTCTCGATGTAAGTGAGAATTTATGCGGTAGATTAAATTATAGTAGAATGTCGAAGAGAAAATTACAAAACGATGGGATCTAGGACCGATTACCTATTTAGAATGTTATCTATGCTTTTACGAACTTCTGGAGATATAACCTGTTCTTATATTTTTTGCAGTTAAAATGTGCTAAAGAAAGTTTAAACAAACAACGAAAAATACCCCAGAGATTCCTATGTAATAATTCTCGCCCATCACATTGTTTAATAATAACTTTTGATGAGCCGTTGCCAGAACAATCTACAGCGCGAACATATAAATTCAATAATTTTTACCGGATTGCATTGTAAAAATAGAGTTTAATTAAAAGAATTCTCGCAATTAAGAATTTTAATTCTTTATTTTAAGAAAGATAAATGATTATAAAGTCATTTTACAGCCGAGCCGAACATGTTTCTTTACCCATATACAAGGCGACATGGTCTTTGATATTAGAAGAGTTTTTATCTTCCTTTTTACTTTAACAAGGTTTCTTTCGTAATAACACCTTTATCGCAATTAACCAACAATTTATAGTATCTTGTCTCCAGATACCCTTTCAGAATTTGGATATCTTCTCTGCTTTTTACATTTTCCATTTAAATACCGTAATTCAACTTTTATTGTAAAACACTAAGCAATCTTTGAAATAATTCAATGAGTTTTGTTCTCTCCTTCATAATGAAGATGTGTATGTATGATTCTAGGTTACTTCCGAAAAGTTCACAAGCAATTCTGAAAATTGTTAAACATATAGAAGTATTGAAACAAATCGTTCACAAGCAATAATAAAATTGGCAAGCAATCACCTTCTCCAAATCACACTAAGAAGAGGAGCTCATTTAACTAGAAAGACTCTTCGTATGCTTTCAAAAATGAAATTCCTAATGAAGCAATAGATGGTATTTCATCAAACATTTGGTTTCAACAAGGTGGAGACTCATCCTGCAATTCTGGCTTGTTAAGTAACTACCTTAAGAACCGGTCCAAATTTAAACTCATTAAAGTATCCTGTTTCGGGATACGTTAAAAATAGTTTATTTGAATGAGAATCCAGAAACATTTCTTGCGATATCTCATGCCGTAATTTATATAAAACAATTATGATAAAATAGGCCATGACTGCATTCAGAATGTAATTATCAATTTTATTACAGGTCATGGACTAGATAGTTTAACCAATACTTATATATGTTAAGTAACTTTTTCACTACATCCAATCGCTCTTTTTTTGTTTTCCAAAGCTAATCCAGAATCAGCAAAATATAGTTTTTCTTTTTTCAGTTTCTTTTGAGTAATCGCTACAAATAGGAAAATGTACAAGAGAAACTGATTTTAAGCTTTACGACGCAAGAAAGGGGAGGAGAAAAGAAAAATTGGAAGAGCATATTCACATTCTACATAAAAGATACCGCAAGAAAATGCAATTAATATGAGATACTTATCGGTTACAATGAAAAAGCTACACGTAAATTCAGACAGAGTTAACAGCCTGTCTAATTCTAAAGAACAATTCATCCAACTTAACCGTACTTGTATCTCTTACAATAAGCAAGACCCCCATCCTGGAAAGGTTATCTGATGCAGCTTATATAACCTTCTATTAATCAGATCTTTCTATTATAGGAATTAGCATATTTTAATCAATGTAACCTATTAAAAATGTACATCTATATTGAAGAATATTTGAGAAAATAAAATTAAAGGAGAAATTTTCAAAAGCTTACCTCCGATCTTCCCAAATTTCTAAAAGCTGTTGCATTAAATATCAGGTACGGTGACCATAAAGATTCACCTTGATAATTCTACGCCTACGGCAATCACTATGCTAATCAACTTTTTCGCCCTTATCTCGAGTTCACTTTTTGCGCTGACGTAATTTTCTGTCGACGCGGTAGAAAGACAGTCGTCGTGGTCGTCGCGATGTGATAGAGCCGCGGAAAATTCGCCTCCGACTCTGAAGAAGGACGCGCCAACACTGATAATTCCAGTCGAGAGTTTACATTGCTCCCAATAACCCGCTGCACCTGCGACAAGCTCGCGCTCCAAAGGTAAATATTAGAGCGCGTCAGAAGGAAATCCACAATACCAACATACTTTACTTCGCACTCTTCTTCGTTCCCGAAGTGTCCTGAAATGTACTTCTGCTAGTAAAGATGCGTTTATGGTAAGCTTTTCTCGGCTCGTGTTGCTACAGCAGCCGTGAAAATAAAATCGAGAAAACAATTAGCGTAGATTTGTTTCCCGACGTACGCAAAACGTTTTTGAGATATACTAATGGCGAGATACTTTATTTAATAGAAAGTACATTCAAAATCTGCTTCTTTATTTATTTTTTTGCAAAATACGCATTAAAACTAATTGTGAGGTTTTAATTTCTCAGTAAAATTTTCCAAAATTACCATAGAAGCAAAAATACAGCCTTGGTCAAATACATTAGACAGGCCCAGATAGTATCGCTATACTTATGCTACTATTAAATTTAAAAGGAAAAAGCTGTATAGAACTGTATTTATATAGCACAAACAAGGTATTTGAATGTTGATGTGATTCTTATACTGCGATAATAACAGAGATATAACATATTTTCTAATATAAAAGGGCCAGAAGCTGCCAATGTTTTTCCCTGAATAAGTGCTCTATCAGGATTAGTACAGTTAAATTAAGTAACAGAGAAGAGTTAAAAATTACGTTCCAATTTTGATTTACCATTACATAAATCAGTATGGATTAGTTTCGTTTTGGCTAAATGAGAAAATATCATAAGGTCTGTAAGGCCAAACTAACTAACATGTTAATCAACGTCTACTAGTTGGCTATGATATTGTGGATGAATCCTGTGGCAGCTGAAAGACTTTCTTAAGGAAACATAAGAACATCACTTTTATTGAGGCTATGAAAGAGGTCAGATATTAGATTTTCAAAATTGAAAAACCCCACCGTGACTATAAGTATTGAATTATAACAACGAGATTGTGAACAACACTTATAAAAAATTGGTAACAATTTCATCTCACCCGAATTATATCGTCTTCCAAAAATATATGAATCTGATGTCCCTTTGCTACCTATTGTTTCGATCATGAACTTATGATTTCTACTTCATTTTTCTTATCGAAACTTATCAAAATTTTATTCTGCCATAGAGCTTGTTTTAGCTTCTTTTGAAGTTGTAGTCATTTTTTACCAATACACTGTGATGAAAAATCTCAGACTCTTTCCTTGCCTGTGGGTTCTTTTACATATTTTTTTTTCAAATTAAATATATATTAAATTAAATAATTAATGTAGCCAAATGAAAAGTTCTATGAATATATTATATATTAACATTTTAACACAACTCTTTAAACATTTACCTATAACAATCCCTGTCTAGCTAATTTTTTTTAATATAGAAACGAAATATGAATTAGAACAATCAAATCTGATAAGAATTACAATTTTAAGTCTTTAATGTTGAAACAGTTCACACACACACACACACACACACGTACTGTATTGTATTTTGGACTTCCTGGGCTTCGACTCTACCAGTGTATCCGGAACTTGAAATTATTACGACTATAGCGGCTGAGACACTTTATTGTTTCAAATAGGTTTGAAGATTTGTAATAACTCTACTTATTAGGAAAAATAGCTTGTTTCTCTTCGACATGAATCACTTTGACATTCTTGTTGTTCAATCAGCCGTTGTTCATTTCAATACTAGTTACCATTGTCATGAATTACATTGCCCAACACAAATTTTACTGACTTCTATATGAGATTTGTTTTTTATTAATTTGAAAAAAGAAAGAACAAAAGAGAAAGGTGGGATCTCTTTCGCTCTTTTCTCTTTTCTTATTCTTTTCACATTTCTTTCTTTTTCTCGCCCCCCTTTTTCATTCTTCTTCTTTTTACCTCTTTTTATTTCTTTCTCCTCTTACTCTTATTTCATTTCTATATTATCTCACCATGACACGGTCCAATTCCGGAAGTAGTTCATTTATTACTAACTCTGGCCGTGGAAGCCTACGTGTTCATTTCATCTATACATGGTTGCAAAGAGTATCACCATTCTCCATTTTCTAATTTTATACTATTTTTGAAATATGATTCGGTAATGAAAACTTTGTGATTTATTGTAGCCATTCTTGTGTCAATAAACAAATACAGTACACAAGACAACAATCAGGGAATACATTTTCGTTCGCTGTACTTTCTGCTGCGTATTTTTGTTTGGCAATCCCTTGGAACACGGCAACAGCAGTCGCCCGTGATATGAGGATTCCATCTTCGTCGGTACCGAGTTTCCATGGTTTCTAAATCTTGATGAAACTTCTCGTCTTGTTGATCGCTTACATCGACTTCACTAGATCTTTGTAACTGGAGGATTTTTTGTTACCAAGAAGATTGTTCGTGACCATAGTGAATTCCGCAAAATAAGGCGCCATGAAATTTTGAGCCAAAATTGTTATATCAATATAAAATAAAACATTGTATCACTTACAGTCGAAGCAATTTTCGACAAAATATAAGGCAAACTGTACGCTTTCTACAATTTCAAAATTTGTAAAATAAATACATAACTCTTTGAATTCCAAAAAGGGCGCTGATAGTAAGCTCCAGGCTATAGTTTGATATTATTCAGCAGGATTAAGGGTGTTCATCTCGGTTCCAGTACATTTCGTTAGATAAACAGAGATAGAACAGGTTTTATAAGGTTTTAAGAGGTTCCTTTTCTGTTTCACTTTAACATTTGCAAAATGTAGGAGCTTACAAACTGTGTTGTCTCCTGCATTAGCAATTGAAGCTAACATTTTTATTCGCCGCGCCGTTCTATGACCAAGCATAGATGTCACCAACAATCAGCGATCAGGGTACAACGGCCAATGGCAAAACAAAGAACGAGGAAAATTAACAAGCATTTGATAGTTTCTTCTTTCAATATACGATATTACTGAGGGTGACGGCATTTTTAATAATGTACTAACTATGCTGTGTAACTAAATTACAAATACATAACCAAAATAATTAATTATATTAGACAGACTAATGAATATAGTACACTGCAGTACTTTACCTTTCAAATATTTACACGAAAAATCATCATCAAGTGTAATTATTACCTTTTCTCATTCAACGCTAATTGTTAAAACGTTTCTATAAACAGTATATAGGTACAGCACAATACGACTTTCTTCATTAGTAAAGTAAATACACATAAAATAAAACAACTTGCCAAATAGAGCGAAATTCCGCACGTCAGCAATGACCGATACTAAACCTTGTCTAACATGTAATCATGTCAACATATTAATTATATCCTTTTTGAATAACCACGTCTTGAGTAAAAAGCAAGTAGAAGGTTTTTGTATATATAATTAGGCTAGTCTATAACTTGGCCAAGTGCAAATTACTTTACTTCTTACGAGTTATATCTGCTGTGTGTAAAGTTTCCGAAATAGATATTTGCTAAGCAAAATATTTAGAATCATGGAAAGGTAATTATTAGAGACCGGATTATATGCAAAGTGCAAATCTACACATAGACGTAAAATATAATAAATAAATAAAATAAAAAATTTGCACTTTGCATATAATACGGTTTCTAGTAATTATCATGTAAAGAAATCTTACTATTAATACTCTTATGAAACAATTATCTTCCTTTTTTTTCTAGAAGCAGATCATTCCAGACAATACTTAGAATATGGGGGTCTTAGTTAAAAAGAGATGCCACGTCTAGTTAAATCATATTCCACTATTAAAAAAACTTATTATTTCCTCTTAAATTGCGCAAATAATACCAGTTCGCATGTATCATTTCACTTCGTTGGACAGTATCGTGTTTAATAGCAAATATAAGTGAAGAAAAAATTTGTGGCATGATGATCAATGTCCGCAGGGTTTTTAAAAATATCCAGGCTTCAAATACGACGGTTATCATGTGGAGTGTTTGATATGCAACAAAAATTTGCTGATTTAGAAACGACGACAACGCGAAAAAAATGTCAATAACGTTAATCTTATCCCGAATTTATAATGAACTTAATATTTATAATGAGTATTTGTAACATTCTATTTAACATTCAAAAGGACAAGATTCGTAAGTTTTGGAACAAATATAGTCCCATCTGGAAATTGCTAATTTTCGCAACATTTACTCTTACATTACCGACTTATTTACCATGCAGGTGTAAGAATAATTCGGCATGAAGTGTGCGGCAAAAGATTGTAGCTGACTGTAGATGAATTAAGAGATTCAAAGAAAAGATCAGTGATATACATCGTAGTTCAAATATTAAAACCAAGTGAATCGCCACCCTCACAATTAATTGCCGCTAAAAGATTCCAATCGTGAACTGATAAAACCATAAGGAACGTAATATTGGGCACATTACAAAAGTTCGAGATTATAGCTAACCAAATTTTGATCTTTGGTGTCAGAGTAGACCAGCTATCCTTCGCGCTGACGATTGCCTAAATCCACTTTCTCTAATTTGTTATATGTAGCGTGTATACTGCATGTAGTGAGACATCTAAGTATTAAAAGCGATTTGAACAGTCTAGCGGTGCAGTTGGTAGCATAATGCGCCAGTAAAGCAGAGGTCGTGAGTTCAAATCCTACCGTGACTGATATTGTTTCAAGAGATTAAAAACGTTGATTAAATGCAAAGAAATCGTAATTTTATTATTACTAATACCGACGGTAGTCCCATATTAATTTAGCAATAAGACTTGCAAAATAATATAATACACTTAACACACTAATATATATAATGAAATAGTTTGACAGTATGACTTACACCTCGAATTAAAAGAAAAATTGTTTCATTGTACAGTATTGTGTTCACTGATTAGACAACACAACTTATTGAACCAAGACAGGATTCCGGGTAACTGTATTAAACAATATTTGTCATTAATTGGAAATAGATTCTCGGGTAATTATCGTAAAATCCAACGAGCAATCTGCGCTTAAGACAACAATTTGTATTCAGGTCAATATCCGAGTAAGAAGGTTTGTGCGATAACTAAAACAACGGGGATGAGAAAATTTGCATGGTAACGTCTGTAATCGGTCCTTCTTCGGAACGCAGCACACAAATGAAATTTCAATCAATATATTTGCGCTCATATTACCTCACATTCGAAATTGATGCATTCATGCATAAATTGGAACTTATTATTATGCTATCATTCTTTCATCATACTCAAGATGATTTAAAAATAAAAATATAGGCAGAAAGCTAGCGTATATAAGTACATAACGTCCACCAACAGAAAAAATCGTAACCTGTGTTCAAAATTATCTCCTCATAATTGCTAGGTTTGTTAATTTCGTGGTAAGTGTTAATGTAAAAACGGAAAAAGCTGTTTCTTACAAGTTTTAAAAGAATAACCCTTTTTTGATGCACCATATACATATTTTAAAAATACACCAGAACAAAGTCTTTTTAGTTCACTACACAAGACGTATAACGCAATTTGAAAGTTTATCAAGGAATGGATTGTAATCTGCAAAATATGGATTTCGTTGTTGGTAAGTCCGTTATTATAGATTTACTGTCAACTCCGTCTAAAGCCGTTTCATTAAAAATGTGCATTGATAGGCGTCTTTCGTCCTTGAAACTAGTAGCTAGAAGAGGGTTTCATTATACAGGTAAAATAATGGCAAATCGAATAGGGAAGTGTGTTATAATTGCAGTGAAACAAAAGGAGAAATAAGAAAGGGAAACTTTCCATGCTAGAACTGATACTAACACGAACGTCACCACGTTACCTCCTGAAATAATAACAAGGTCGTAAGTTCATGCGATGCTGTACAATACAATGCCATACAGCCTATTACACATCCAAGTGTTACATAATACAACCTTATGCTATTTCAGGGTATAATCAGTTCATGATGTGGATGTAGTGACCAAGAACATTAATAAATGCAAGATTGTAATAAACAGAATTAAAGATAGCTAATTTAATCAATTAAGTAAATTAAGACCTGCAGACCTTATATTAGACATTGTATTAGTTATTAATTTTGTAGGTATGTTTTCTTATTTATACGATTTGGTTTTTCTTTAACAATAGTTTATGTAATTAATCGAAGGCTATTTTCACAGATACCAGATTACTGCACTTACTTTCCTGACAGTAAATTCAGTTTATCGGTCTTCTGTAAATATATTTGTAGATGATATGACAAGGTTTGTCACCGTTTATATTTTTATGCAACTATTCAACTATTAAATAACAGCTGCAACCGTATGCTATGTATTTTAACATAAAATCCGGACACAGCTCTAACTTCTCGTTTAATGCAAGTATATCATCCATATCTAACTAGCGCTGATTTTGAAAATATTGTTCAAGGTTCAATTCACAGGTATAGCAGTAAACTCCACTCACACAAATTAATTCATTATGCGGAACGCAGCGTTTGGAGAGCAAGTGGGCTCCCATTGTCAACCATAACAATAAATTAGAAATAGACATCTACAGAAAAGAAACTAGTTCCAACAGATTCATCACGTTTGATTCGCACCATTGCGAACAACAAAAAATGTCCGCGATTAGTTTTCTGGTCAATAGACTCGTCAGATTTCCGCGAAACAAGAGCAGGTATGACAAAGAATTAAAGTATATCAAAGATGTAGCGAGGTACAATGGTTTCTCTTCTATGCATGTCGACCGTATTTTAAGGAAGGTCCAATACAAACAACACATCAGAAATTCCACGACTTTGACATCAACAAACACCGGTAATAAGAAATTTATAAACTCTTCCTTTTCACCCAACAGTAAAAGGGTTAAGTAAAATTTTCCGACAACTAAATATGAACGTGTCTTTTGTGTCAAAAAACAAGAATCTCTTAGGGAATCCCAAAGATAAACCGGAGATGATAAAAAGGTCTGGAATATACCAAATCGCATGCAATGATTGTGAGAAAGTTGATATTGGACAAACAAAAAGGAGTATCGAAACGAGGTTCAAACAACATATTAGACACTATCGTTTCGACAAACCTGAACTATCAAGCGTAGCAGAGCATATGGTAAAATCCGGACATAAGATTGATTTAAAAAATCTGACACTACTTAAAAACGTGAACTCGTATAGAGAATTAGACGCGTACGAAACGGTATATATGAAAAAGAACGCAAATTTATTGAACAGAGAACCACCCCGAATTGCACCTACGAGTTTGATGGATTTATTACCATAGGCCCTGTTAAAGATACGGTTCGCTTTCGATCCATCTTTTCCCGTAAAAGGCATTAGACCACCTAGTAGATTGTAAATAGTCATATGTTTTAGAAATTTTAAAGCCTGCGTAGAAAATAATTTGCATGTGTAATACAGCTTTTACTTTCAGTCGGTAACACGGCTGACAATGGAAGCCCACGTGCTCTCGAAACGCTGCGTTCCGCATAATTAATTAATTTGTGTGAGTGGAGTTTACTGCTATACCTGTGAATTGTACATCCACACAGTCCTTGCAATCGTCATTTGTTCAACGTTGTTAAAAACAGTTTCTAAAACATCAAAGGTTGCGACAATTGTGTTCTTGCTGGTTATATTGTATTTAAACTAATCGATAGCATTGCGAATGATTTAGTGTCTTGCCCTAATTGATACTAGACAAAGTTTAAAATCTTCAATAAATAAACCAAAATTTTGTTAGTAAAGTAATAAAATACACTATGTGTCTTCTCAAATGTGTTGCCGTTACAGAAAAAAACTATGTTTGTGACATGATCCTCCTTTTTAAATACTTTTCTAAAATTCTAAACTGTTTCAAGACGTCTTTAAAATCTTTCAAATTCTTTTTTAATTTATTTTTTTTTATAATTATATTTGTAGAAGGCACTTTATTGATAACCAGGTTCTTAACTATCCATTTTTCCTAATATAATTAGCTCGCTATTTTCTCTAACCTCAAAATTTTAAGCTGTCCCCTTCTGATCTACGCAATTACAATAACTTTAGCGAAATTATTCTTAAGACTAAAGGTAAATCTGAGAAAAGTTAAAAAAAATGTTTTAGGAAAGAGTTAGAAAAGACAGAGATTTTCAAAAGATTGGATTCCAAAGATTACTTTTTCTTATAATACGAGCAAATGTTAGGAATAATAATAATAGTCAAATAACCTATCACAATAATAAAAGATGCAATTGCTATGACCATTGAAACACGAAACTTGATTACTCGGTTCAATACAACCATAGCTTCAAGTCTGTCAAACAGAATAAGTTCTCTCATTACGCAATACGCACTTAAGATAGTAGTGTGAATCATAACCTGAGTTTTATATTTAAATGTTCCTAAAAAAATGATTCAATTTCGCTTGAATAAGTACAGACGATTAGCTTTACACACAATAAAATTTATTAAGGAAAAAATATTTCATAAATTTGGGTAGAAAGTATATTTAATGACTTTACTTCACGACCATTACAATATTTTTCATTGAATATACTTTCTACCCAAATTTTTAGAAATTGTTACTAGGTTTCTCACAACATAATTAATGAAACATTACCCTGATAAACATTAAACGACGCGGTTACTTTAACTTCAACGTAATATTTCATATTCTTCTAAAACAAAATATTACCATCGTTTAAACTCATAAAGGTGCTATAAACCGAAACAATGCATTGCGAAATTATCATTAATACCTTTTACTTTTACCTTCCACGCTTTCGTAAATACTTTTAGTACCACTACAAAAGACACCATTTCGCTAACTCTCATATTACCATAAAATTTGCTCTGCTATGTACCACATTTCCTCGAGGCGACTTTCGCGAAAATAAAACAATTTATGAGATTGTAAAAATATGAGTTATGTAAAAAGTAAATGTAGAAATGAGCGTATATCAAATAATTAAGATGCTAATCTCGATGACGAAATACTGTAATAATAGATGTTAGCGCAAATGTCCTTTCTTTTGAAATTTCCAAAAGTATAATAAACTTTAATACTGTCACAAGTTAAAAGTAATCAAAAATAAGATTTTATTCTGATAAAACCAATTATCCCTTTTAAACTCCATCAACTACGTTATTACCGTACCTCAATGTATTACAAAAAGAACCCTATATTTCCCGTATTTACTTTGCACGTTTTATAACTTTCGAAAATATCGTATTTACTTTAGAATAGACGTTTTTTTTCCATCCATCGCTTTATAATTTCCGTCTCCAATACACACCCGACTTCCAAAAGGACAGTCATTTCATTTCGAAGGGTCTATTCATCTTCCTTCCCGAAATTGTGTAAGCTTACATAAATCACGACAGAGATTGAATGGTTACTACAATAAAGACACGCAGTATACAGCGTCTGTCATAATGTATGTCGATGCATTGAATGTTTTCATTTATATTACCATTGGTCGCAAGTGCTGTGGTTAGAAATTGCCTTTAGTTGTCGATTTGGGTAAAGCCATCATATTATTTATATCTCAGATGAAAATGATTCGAACAAAATCAAATAATGCACGTCTATTATTTCCTACTTCATTATCACTGCCTCCATTACTTTTTGTTTCTACCACATTTGTGACAAAATATACGAGGACTGAGGACATAGGCTCATAAATGTAAGTGTAATGCATTAGCTAATAATTATGATTTCTGCAATTTCAAAATATAACTGAGCGGTAGTATTATCAATCACGAGCCCTTTGATTTGCAAGAAAGACGCGCACAGTTCAATTCACCAGGATACTATATAAATTAGCTTTTAGAGTTTTATTAACATAGTATCTATCTACTTGAGACCATGAATATGTACGAATAATGTTACAATACATTAAGTAGATACTTCGAACATAGATACATACATTCGATTATGAAAGTTTCTATTTCTTTAAATAAAAATTTCTTTCTTTTAGGTAATTTGTGCATATTTCTCATAAATAAATAACGTGAAATATATTTTAGTTTAATTGTTTTAAAAAGTTGAAAATTAAACATCTTCCTATTGGATTAACGTTCTTTGTTTATAATAATGACAGGCTGTTGTAATAATGGAAAAGTGTAGTAACGAAGGCATTTCGTTTCCAATTTACGTTACAACTATGTACAAAAGAAATAGTACAAATTTCAATGAAGTACAGTTTTATTATAACAAATTCCTAAAATAAAATTTACGGCCCTTTGAAATCACAGTTGAAATGATAAAATATATGGCCTTTCAGAAATTAATTACGTTAGAAATTGCAAGAAAAATTGTAATTTTATGATTACTAATGCGACCAAAATGCAAAGTGGAGAGTGGAAACATCACGGTTCTCCTCCTCCGTGCAAATTTAAGGTCTGCTGCAAAGGTTTTGTTATATGTGTTCTGGGATGCCCAAGGAATCATCCTGACTGACTATTTACAAAACTGACAGAGCATTATAGGAGCCTACTACGCACAATTGATTTCTAAATTGCGGGACGCTATTAAAGAGAAACGCCGAGGTATGCTGTTCCATCAGGATAATGCTCCCAGCCATACATCTGGTATTACATATGTACATATGTACATCAGGTATGACTACTATACACGTTTGAATTGGTCGAGCACCTGCTATACTCGCCGGATCTGGCCCGTAGTGATTACAGGCTGTTCTCCAAAAGAAATCCTACGTGGGGCAAAATTTTCCAGTGATTATGATGCGACGCAAGCTGTAGAGGGGTGGTTTGCAGAGGTCGGACAATGGAGGCCGTTTTGATGACGGAGCACCGTTGGACCAAGTGCAATAGTGCAGCGGGAGACTATCTCAAAAAATAAAAATTATAATACCACTGTGGTTTTACAGTAAGGGGGTCAAGGGTACAGAATAGAGATCCACCCCCGTATGTTATTGAAATCTTAGCACGCCGTTCGAAAGGTAGATAGGTGTATCTTGTAGTTTCTATAGGATCGGCATCTACGTTATTGCAGTGTATGCAGTCTGCGTGTATATGTGCGAGTGTGGTAGGATGGATGATACACATTTTGCATCCATAGGACTCAAAATTTTTTTGATTTACCTTCTATACAATCACGTCTTTTCGTTTTTCATATATTTTTATTTAATTTCAAAGACATATTCCAAGTACACGTGTAATCTTAGGGTTTACTTTTACAGGTAAATTATAAGCAATTTGAACGCGCTAATACTCGTGCGGTATGAAACACGTCTCAAGACCGAAACTCTACTCCAAAAAATATATTCAAGTTAGTCAAAGTTCATGCTTGCTTCCGGCTTACTCAAGTGTGTCATAAAGTGGGAAATACTTTTAGAAAATAGATCTTTGTTACATTATCCGTAAAACTTTAGAAACGACAGTTTTATTGCTCCTGCGAATATGTTTAATATGCAACATTTTTGTAAGTTGTTGATTGAAAGGAGGTCATGTTATTTCAGTATTTTCACAGCATTTTAAAACAAAAACCACCGTCTACACGCTTACGTAATTTTAAAAGTCAAATTACATCCATGTTTTCATTAGTTAGCCCTCTTGTAAGCGAGCAAGAGCACGCTTGTATGCTTTAGTTTATTTTCGCTGCATTTTATTTCAATTAGAAAATCTAACAAGACTTGTAAACTGAATTTTAAGTAAGTAAAATGTATATTTGCAGAGTTCATTTAATTTTTACGACCCGATGGAATTAAAATTCGTTAGGCAGGTTCGTTTTTATCAATAAAAAAATACGTGTTTATATAGCGCTTCTGTATCAGTCATATTTTTTAAGTTCAATTTGGGTGAACTTGCAGGATATAATACGTTCTATGTTCGCCGTACTGTGAAATTTTAATACTTTACTGGCCGTTTCAAAGCATTTCTTATGATACTTTTTAAATTAAACATTGTTTCAACGCATTGTATCTGTTATTATTTACTTCATATTTGATAATGAAGAATGAAGACTCGTATTCTACTAGAAATAGACTTCTAAATATAGGCTTAGAACTACAAGCGCCTGCTTTATTACCGTTTCTGCAAGTATAAAGTTATTATACCGGATATCGCGTGGTTTAAATCTATCTGTGAGAGTAGTCAATATTATCAACGAAAATCTATTATTTAATAACAGTTGCCTTTTATTACCAAAATACCTTCTTTTAATAAATATCTTAAAATGACAGACATGTGCGAGTTTAGGTGTATAAGCCAAAACACATGTACTTTACCTTTACGCGGGTTGTCTTTTAAGTTTCTCATATAGAGCTAGAATAAAGCAGTAGATAGCTTTTAAAAACTGCTTTTCGAAGTATTCTCCATGAAGTTTAATGCACTTTTTGTATGCGCTCAAAGCAAGCAGTTATTCTACTCGTTTTTTGATACAATCAAAATTTTCTTTGACGACTGGAACCTTCGATCACGCAGTCCGTATTTGGTTTTCGGAAAGGTAAGGAAATCGTTGGGACTTAGGTCCGGACCGTCTAACAATTCAACGTTTTGTTGCGTTAAAAATTCCATTGCCTTGCGTGTTGTGTGCGAACTTGCTGTCTTGATAGAGGATGATTCATCGCTTGGCGTTGGTCGAAGCTCAATTACGACTTGCAGCAAACAAATGATTATATACTAATCAGCAGTAAGAGTTCTTCGATTCTATAGAGGAATTGTTGCTATATGACCTGATTTCGAGACAAATATCGCAACCATCTTTTTGGAGACACTTTTTACCTTGGAATACCCAAACAGATGACTGGCGTTTATTTTCTGACTCGTATGGGTAAATCCAAGATTCATCACTACTGACGATGTTGTACACGTTTTAGAGTCTCCGGTATTGAAGCGGTGCAGAGTTTCTTCACACCAATTCATCATAGCTGCTTTCTGTTCTTCGGTCAACAGATGCGGTATCCAATAGAAAATTAATCTGTTTTGCACACAATTCTTCATGCTATATTCTTTGAATTGAGGTCTTTCAAATCCTTAATGATGCCTCAATCTCGCGATATGTCACATGTCGATCTTCGTTGATGATCTTGCGCACAGCCTAGACGCTTTCCTGAGTGACTTCCGTTTTTTGGTACACTTTCCCTTGGATAGTCGATAAGACCAATCAGTCCACGTATAAATTCCCCATACCAACGAGAAATTATTGACTGATGTGATGCTTCATTCCCGAAAACAGAAACCAACAAGACGGGACATTCTTGTTGAGATAATTATCCTCGGAAATTATAAAAAAATTATTGCTGGAAGATGTTCTCGGTTTAATTCCATTTTTCAAATAGCTTGTTATATTTACTGAAACTTTGGATCTGGGTTAACTAAAGGTCGAGGTTAATTTTTAGTATTGATATTTGATTAATGGTGTCCCAGTACACAAAACTTAAGGGACATCCCTCGTACTCTTTTAAGTAGAAAATATGATCAAAAGTATGGGTATATTATATATATATATATATATAACGTTGTTGAGGGAATATATTTGATATGCCAATATTACACGCACACTTATACTTTTCAAAATTTCGATACAGTCTAAATACCGAAATGCGAGTTTTTATTTATTGCAGGGCAGAAATGAAACAATTCTTTTTTGAGGTCGGTTTAACGTTTCCACTATTTAACTTATTTCATTTGTTTTATTTGTAAATACAATCTTACTTTAAAAACGGATCTTTGCTATTTTTTATGAATTACAAATACAAAGTAATACAGATATCTTTGCTGTATGCGTATTTGCAGTTGTTATACATAGGAATTACTATCTGTGTAATATACATAATTATTTGTTACTATTTTATTTACTGTCTTACAATAGTTTTTTTTTCCTTTTTAACAAAAGAAAAAGTATCAAATTAACATTTTAGGAATCCATATGACCTATACTTTTCAGTACATACAATAGAATTATAATACGTAGTCGATTTGATTTGATAAAGCAAAGTATGTAAAAGAAAATGAACACGTAGCAGTTCATAATTACATACAGACCCACGTGGTCCAATGTTTTAATTTCCTCACAAACATTAAATCTAACACTTAGTAATTTCTACCAATTGCAAGAATGGCAGTTAGTGATCAATATATATAGTATTAAATCAAAGCCTTGCTTTTTCTTTGGACCACTAAAAATTATTACATCAGTTATTGAGAATCAGTCTGAATGAAATATGGATGTCAGACGCATGTAAATTTCATACTTTTTTTAGTGGCGAGCTGCTCGACGGGGTCATAAGCTGCCTTAGCTTGTCATAACCTCAAGAGCCTTAAAGTGGAGGGAATAGTGTGTATAAAATGTTTCATGGCTCTGATACTACATCTCCTCGCCATAAGAGGCATAGCGCTGTTAATTGTTTTCCCAATGGCGAATGTGAATCGGGAGCATTCCGAACCCGCCCGAAAAAGTGCCCCCACTGTACTTGCGCTGGTTTCGAACGCACGATGCCTGAGTAACTTCAAATAATAGTTAAAGCATTCACTGCAAGAATGATAGATGTGAAAAGAAACTATTCCGTGTGTGCACTTGATCATATCTAGCACAAAATGAAGCTCACAATAGGAAGGAAAAATTATTGGTCCAAGGAGAAAGCGCTTGTATCCCCAATTATATTGCATCTAATCAATTCGGTTACAGCTTATTCAATAAATATTATATATTAGTGCAGTTAATTGAATATATTTTCTATTTTGTTAGAATGACATCGCTGTTTATTTGTCAACGAGCTAATGAATTTCTTCTCAAATCATCCTCACAACACCTCATACAATACAAACGTTCTCTCGTATATGTATATTCAAGAGTAATAGATATTATGAAAGTGGTGGGATGAAATCCAATGTATACGGAACTCACTATAAATTTAATAATTCGTCATCCATATACACAACCCTTTTGAGATGTCGATACGTTTTGCCAAGGAAATAAGTCGTTAATGGGTTATTTTTGAACATTCATTTTTTTATGATTCACTGATATTTATGCGCACTTCTAAGAGAAGAACATATGGCAATAAAACCTATATTCATGGATTTTATAAAGGCGTTTAATTTTTTATTTGAAATTCATCTGCTAATTTTATCTGCGAAACCCTATCTAGCGAGGAAGTGTTAATACGAGCTTGCGGTCAACAGCATTTACAATGACTTATTTCTAACATAAATGATGCGGTAATCAACTCCGTATGTAAAGAAATCCTCAAAAATTTAATTCATCTTAATCGTGGCTTTCCTAGTATTCAATTGCATAAGATTTATTTTTGAACAACGATGTAAATGTATATGTTTATCGAATGAAACATTAAATTTTCGCAAACCATTGCCAAATTACGATTTTACAAATAGATTTAAAAAGTCAGGTCATCATATATCTATTTCTTCGAATTTTAATTTCATTTATTTTGATAGATTGGCAGTAAAATAACTGCCGATATTCCTATACAAACGAAAAACATGATTCTTTATATAATTATTAAACTTATTAAACTGGGAGCGCTTAAAATAGCAGTGAGCTATTTCCCTCTCTGTCACTAGGTGTCAGCACAATTCAGCTTTATGATACTCAAGTGACATTTGTATTGCGCATAAGCAGACAGTGTCAAAATGACGACCGTGCTCGCAGAGTGTACTTTGGAAGAGCAGCGTGCTGTTGCGCGCTTTTTTTTTCTGGACGAAAGGACTTTCTGCAAAAGATATACATAAGGAAACGTTTCCTGCTTACGGTGAAAAGTATTTGTCGCGTAAAACCGTGTATAACTGGGTCGAGAAATTCTCTAAAGGTTCAAAAGTTGTTGACGATGAGCGAAGTGGCTCGTTCAGGCTGCGACAGATGTAACACTTCGACGGATGGAAAAGATGACTCGAACTGGCAAGCGGATAACAATAGACAGCATAGCAACTGCAATAAGGTGTTTTGATGGTTTTGTCTACGAAACCGATGCAAAACATTTCGAGGATGATGACAATGTTCAACAAGAGGTGACGTGGTTCAGACGGTAACCTAAAGGCCTTTATGCAACAGGCATTGGGGCATTGATAAAGCGATGTGATAAGTGTATTAATGTAGGTGGATACTTTGTTGAAAAATAAAATTTGTTTTTGGCAAACTATTTCTCTAATTATTTTTATAATAGCTTTTTGTGACCTATTCACCGACATTCCCTCGTATATTTTCCATTTTGATCAATAACCTTCTGCAATCTTTCCGTCAATTTAATTATCCTATGCTCATAGAACTTCTAACCTTATCAGTTAAAAACTGACTTGTGTGGCGTTATTATCGTGGAATACAATTCCTAAACGGTTCACCAACTCTGGCGGTTTTTCTTGAATTGCAGAGTTTAATTGTCCAATTCACAACTCACATCTGAATTAATCGTGTCGTTCCTAGGAAACAGCTCAAAATACACAAAACGTTTGTAGTCCCACCAAAGTGACAGCATAATCTTCTTTTTCTGCATTTCAATCGGCATTGGATATTGTTTGCGCTTATTTATTTTCTTTAGACTATAAGCGCTTTCGTTCAATGTTATAATAAACTATCTGGTTTTCATCACAATTATCCGTTTAAAAAACGAATGAATTTCCTTTAACTCATAAGGAACCCAAATTTCAAGTTTTCAATAGATCCCATGTTTTCAAATGTTATCTTAATTGTTAGTTTTAATCTTTCTGCAATCTCTCGGACAGGAATATAATGATCAGAATAAATTGTAACTTGGTTTTGATCATCATCTACTTCATTTGGCCTACCAGATCGTGGTTCATCTTTGAATTGAAAATCGCCAAAGCAAAATTCATTCAAACCAATTCCGTCACTGTCTTTCTTTTGGAGTTTCATCGCCATATACATCGTTAAACTTTTTTGCAGCGTATGTTACATTTTATCGTTTCCGGAAATAATAAACCAAAATATGACGAAAATAAAAGCTTTTGTTACCGATGTAAAAATTGAACCGACACAAACAAACCTCACAAAAAATACCCTTAATTTGGATTTTAAGAAAGCTAAAGTTCATGTAATTGTAATACTGACAGAAATTATTCAAAAGAAACAGTACTCCCATTTACATTTAAAATCGATAATTACTTTTTCGCCAATCCAATACATATTAATTGATATACATACATACTATGCACTCTCTTGTACGCACAGTGAGTGGTTCAACAGGGCGCTATAAGATGGCAGGTTTGTCTCCTAAGTGATGCTAGAGTGCCATAGGGGCCTGCAGCTACTGGCGTAACATCGCAGCGTTACGGTGAGATGGCTGCCAAACCACTCGGAGATCAAAAGGAACGAAGTAGGTGACTCGCTAGGAAGATATGTCAGTGGATGACCATTCTCATGTCCTGAACTGACGTGTGGAAGTATCTATTAAGACCTATGTCAAATCTGAGCTCGCCGCCAATCACCGATCCTACTGGAACGGTGTAGACGATTTGAGACACTGCAATGGATGGATTTATCCAGGTGAGAGAAGACTGCGTAAGGCAATCCTTGTGAGTAGCACCAAACTGAGAGCACTCATAGCGATTTTAACTGGACACTGTGTACTAAATAAATACATGCATCACATGGCCCTAGTAAACTTTCCTTCATGTAAAAGTGTGGGAAAGGAGAGGAAACTTTTGTGCACCTCCTTGTCGACTGCCCTGTAGTCTGCAGAGAAATACAGGTTCACCTTGGGATGCTCGGCTTGACGGACACAAGTTAGGAAAATTACTTCTCGAGCGGATTATGGACTTTGCTCAGGTACAACGATCGAGTGAACTAAAATCACATGGGTGCGCAAGAGGGGCTACTGGCCGAGCTGCTCCTCGGGGTTGAAAGCCCCGCCCATGGATTAAAAAAATCCAACAGGATTAGTAGAACGCACAAATTTAAAACAGTTTCTATAGGCTACGAACGAGATGGTCGAACGGAAATAAATAAAAGCGGTAAAGATATCCCCATAATTCTAGATCATCACACAAGTATTTCATTCAATGCCATGATTTCAGTACACTTCTAGGTTTAGATATGTACGGTTTTTTCTTCCATTGATAATGATTACCATTTAATAGTGCATTGTAGAGCAATTATATATGAAAAACAGAACAACAGCAGTTCTGTATTCATGGCCCCTAAATAAATAAATAATTTGATCATGATGTATTAGCAAACACTTTTACTTTATAAACGCAAACGTATAATAGATTTGCTTCTCCGTTGAGCTTTGAGAAAATTATACCAACTCCAGGCCGCATCTTTCTCATGAATGGCCTTATATATCACTCAAGTTTACAGGTTCTACTTTGCGTTCTAAATATATTTACTGAAGTTTACGGCACTGAAATTATTCGCGAGTTATCTTAGAGATAGTTAGAGTGCTATTAGTTCCGTCATTAGTTAATTGCACTTACGCCACTTGGCATATTTTTAGTTAATAATGATATTTCCTACTGTAAACTATGTTCGTTCTATATTAGCTGATGGTATTGACGCAAGCGTGTGGATATTTGAGAAGCAAGTAGAGTAGTTTCTTTGATACATACCGAAATTGGTTTTGTACTCGTTGCAATATAAACGATTGTACAATATTGCGAATGTAATTATTTGAAGCACAAAATAATAGTAATAATGTCAAAATGTAAAAAAGCTGTATATATTAATTAATTTGTCAATATATTTATCTTTTCAACTTTACATTTGATTATTTTAATTAGAAAACATCATGTTTTAATTTAAAAAGAAATAGATCAAAATTTTAAATCAAAGAACCCATTTAAAAAAATTTAACGACCCTGAGATTTTCCACCACAATATATATATAATAAACACCCCTTATACGTTGCAGTGTTGGTGTTACAATTTTTCATTGAATTATAAACAAAGTTGCGCTCCTGATTCTTGTCTAATGCAATCACTTTTGTTTCATTCTTGTTCTACGTTCCAAAATGTTCTTAGTTGTACTGTACCAGGTTCCCTGTAGTCCACGTTTTCTCCTTGCACTAATTCTGGCGATATTTTCTCTACAACTCTTCGGTCACTCATTCTCTGCAGATGTACTGTAAGCCCAGTTGAATTCTTATTTGTTCAGTTCTTATTTTACCTAATTTGATTATTCCCTGTAAACGCCTAAGATTGTGTTTATTGTTATTTGCGAAAAAGGAACACTGAGTAGCATAATAAGAGAGCAAAATATTTGAAATTGTTATAATAATAATAATAATAATAATAATAATAATAATAATAATAATAATAATAATAATAATAATAATAATAATCCTTTATTGCCCAACAGCCCAAGGGCCAATTACAGGACAAATTACAATACAATTCTTATTTAAAATAAAATAATTCAAATCGTGTTGCCTACAATAATAAATGTATATAATAATGAAACAAAAAAAAAGAAAGACTCACAAAAATGGCTCTAGATCCCGTTTGTTTGCGTTCCTCACCATGTGACTGAGAGGTGCCTTAAGCAAAATGTTGGTATTAGCTCTAGGTACTTGAAATGTATTAAAGTAGCGAGTATGATGAGTAGGTACGGTAAAGTTTATTTGCGCTAGAAGGGCTGGCGAGTCGACAGTATTTTTCAGGATCCTGCAAAGAAACTCCACACTGTTACGCTCGCGGCGGTCAGCGAGAGATAGAAAACCATGCTCAACAAGTAAGCTATAATACTCGATACCTCTTGCAGGATACACGTTGTCCATTCGAAAGGAGAGATATTTTAGAAATTTCTTTTGAACGCGTTCGATCATAAGCTCTTGGTGTAAATAACGGGGATACCAAACAATGGAGGCGTATTCAAGCTTAGAACGAACGTAGGCATAATATAAACGTTTCATTACACCTAAGTCTGAGAAATGCCTGCAAGAACGCATGACAAAACCGAGAGTTTTGGAAGCAGATGAACACATGGACGAAATATGTTCCGTAAATGACAGTCTATTATCAAACAAAACACCAAGATCCAAAGTTTTGATATTGCGTGGTATGGCTGCATCATTAATTTGGTAGTTATAGTATAAAGTAGTGTGAGTGTTATTGTAGAAACCACAGTACACTTGTTGATGTTCAGAGGAGATAATTGACCTTGCTCCAAGTATTAATGCGAAGAAGATTGTCTTGTAAATGTTTACAATCGAAAATGCTACCAACAGTATTAAATATCTTTACGTCATCTGCGTATGCTAAGACGTGACACGTAAACAGAGATAGTAAATCATTTATATAAAAATTGAAGAGAAGTGGTCCAAGATTTGAACCTTGAGGAACACCTGAAGTTGGAGAAAACGGCGTAGAGGAATAACCATTGTAGCAGACATAACACTTCCTTCCAGTAAGGTAAGACTCAATCAACGTCAGGAAACCCACACCAAAACCAAATTTGTCCATTTTTTGTAGTAGCATCTCGTGGTTAATGCAGTCGAAAGCTTTAGAAAAATCTACGTAAATAACATCCACCTGCTTTCGCTTATCAAGCGCTTCACCAAGATATTGGCCAATGCATGCTAAATTAGTGATCGTCGACCTACCTGCAACAATTTATTATTAAATTATTATTTAATAATGTGAAATTTAATTTCCGTTAAATTTGTCAATTTGCTTTGTTCATGGCATGAATGTATTCGTGTTGTAAAAATTCTATAGAAGGTGATAGTATTTAATTTATAACTTCATTAAGTTGCTACACACATAAGTACGAAAGTTTGTAATTATATAGCTTTTATATTTTTGTTGTCAGAATTAACAATATACAAAATAATGGCGAATAACTACGGTAAATAATGTGTGTGACACAAAAGTTCACGTTTATATGAAAAAGTGTTCGAAGTTAACGCCCCCTGTTCGAACGCAGTTGCACTTACCGTATCTGCAAATTATAACCCGTGCGAATATTTTATCCTTCAATTGTCCTTATAACATTTCAATGCTTTCACTAATTGAATGTTTTCTACTCCCTTATTATTATAAACACGATGTTTCATGCATCGCGGCATATAGAGGTGACTATCCCTGATCTGTCGGTCGGGCACCGAAGGTGTTATTTAAATGCCCACGTAGTTCGTGACTTTAATAAGGTGGATCGCCGTCGTATAAAAACCACACGTGTAGACGAACGTTTAAACGCACCTCTTTTAAAAGTCCAGTTAAATTTTCATGCAAAAGCCTGAAATATTGCCTGACTCTTAAACGTTATGGTAAAATAAATGGTCCAATGAAAATACTATTAGGAATTCCTGTTAATGCAAAACCTTTATTGAAAATTGGTTCTGCGAGGAGTACATCGAATTTTAATTCGAGCGGGTTATAATTTGCGGGTACGCCAAGTGCAACTGCATTCAGTAACGGTAACTTCAAACATTTTTTCATAAAACGCGAAATTTTCTGCTTTACAGCTCTTATTATATTTATTGTAGTTATTTGGCATTATTAATGGCACTGTTAATTATGACAATAAAAAGATAAAAGTTGTATAATTACAAATTTTCATACATATAGTGCAAGTAACTGTTCAACTCAACATCATTACCTTCTGCAGGATTGTTACAAACAAATACATTCACGCCATCAACAGAACATTCAGAATGACAAATCTATCAAAACTTAAACATTCCATTATTACATAACAATTTTAAACGCTCTATTCTCTTATGTTACCCTGTATTCTCGTTTTCAAGTAGTTCCACAATCCCCTAAAAAATATGCAGGACATTTTGCTTGACTGTTGCTTGCAAATACATAAGTTTAAATCATTTTAACTGAGTTATTTCATCATCAAAACTGATTTTGATTCTAGAGTTTTTAAGCGTTGAATTCTGCTGCCAAATCTGTCACCTTATTTCGAATATTGTTTCTTAAAAAATTTATAACTGTTCTAGATATACACGGAGGAGCTCCATCGTGCTCAATAGATCTTCCACGCATAAAAAGAATCTTCTGTATGCTCGTATAAGCTTCCTAGAGCTGTTCTATAACGACAGACAGCAGGTTCTCTACTAATTCATTATTACTATACCAATGTGGCGTCTCGGATTGCTGAAATAATTTACAAATGTTTATTATCAAAGAAAGGATAGATTAATGTAAACTTACTTTCAGTGAACAAAAAATACAAAATACAAAAGTCTCGATAACGTGAACAACCCTAAACGTGAACAGCCAAATTGATGCAGTGATTTCTAAAACGTGAACGTCAAGAATATTTTGCCTCTATAACGTGAATATAAATGACTTTTATTTTTTCTGTCCGTAAATTTAGTGGCTTTGCATTAGCCTACATTTATAGAATGGAATAAAGATAAGTTCGGTAAACAATGAAAATTGTACTACAATAGATCACTATGGTGATTTTGAAATTGAATATGTTACAAATCAAAATGATGGATTGTCTAAGAATATAGATAAAATCGGCCACGTAGAAGTAATTCGTATATTTAGCAGAGCAACGGGCTGAGCAAAGTAGTGCTGACATCGAGGATATCCAGTCCCTACACAAATTACGTGAACGTGCTACTATACTTTCAACCAAACAACATTTCCGTCAAACAAAATTGGATTTTTTTTTCATGGGCGGGGCTTTAACCCCAAAGAGCAAACTCGGCCAGTACCTCGCCTATTATGCAACCATGTGATTTTAGCACACTCGACCGGGTTCTACTTCAGCAATAAAGTACATAATCCGCTCGAGTGGTAATTTTCCTAACTTGGGTCCGTTAAGATGAGCATCCCCAAGGTGAACCTGTCTTTCCCTGCAGACTGCAGGGCAGTCGACAAGAAGGTGCACATGAGCTTCCTCTGCTCTCCCGC
The DNA here is from genome assembly GCA_023509865.1 of Trypoxylus dichotomus. NCBI lineage: Eukaryota > Metazoa > Arthropoda > Insecta > Coleoptera > Scarabaeidae > Trypoxylus > Trypoxylus dichotomus. Next base: position 43,286,887 of record CM042078.1, read on the forward strand.
ACTTTCTACATGAAGGAGAGTTTACTAGACCCATGCGATACATGTGTTTATTCAGCGCGCAGTGTCCAGTTAAGATCGCTGTGAGTGCTCTCAGTTTGGTCCTGGTCATCAGGACTGCCTTACACAGTCTTCCCTCACCTGGATAAATCCCGAGAAATTTACAGTGTCTTAAACCGTCTACACCGTTCCAATAGGACCGGTGATTGGCGGCCAGCTCGGATCTAACGTAGGTCTTAATACTGCCATAGTTACTCCCACACGTCGGTTCAGGACCTGAGAATGGTCGTCCACTGGTATCTTTTGCTAGCAAATCAGCTATATCGTTCCCTTTGATCCCCGAGTGGCTTGGCACCCATCTCAGCGTAACGCTGCAATGTTCCGCCAGTTGTTGCAGCCTTCTATGGTACCCCAACAACACTTCGGAGTCAAACTTGACAGCTTGTAGCGCCCTAAGAGCGGCTTGGCTGTCCGATACGAAACAAAATTGGATTACTTTCTAAAGTGAAATTAATTGCACTTATTTATTTAATTTGTTCGATTTTGTTTATGTATTATTCAAAATAAAGTAGTTTGGAGTAAAAAATGGTACTTTCACGTGAAAATTTCCGCGTCATGATTTTCCCTGACTTTAAATATGGTTTTACCCCGAGACAATGCATTGATCGGCTTATGTCGATTTTGGGTATATTCCATCATCCAAGAGCAGTGTTCATAATTCGTTTGATAAATTGTAGTATGGGCATACCATCATTAAGGAAGGATATGGTGGGGATCATCCGTCGATGTATGTTGTAACCATTAATGTTGAAGTGTTGACATGAAAGCAATGTACATACACGATTTTTCATAAACATTTGCATATACCAAAGCTTTGCAGTCGTTGGATACCCATTATTAATAATAACAATAGAATTTATTTCTCAAAGAAAATAAAATGTACAGTAAATAGGGAAAGTCAAGTGAAACAGAATAATAATCCACTAGTATCGACCCATGAAAAGAAAGTTATATATCCAATAAATTAATGAAAACTAAACTAATTTATACATTTATATCATATATCAGATATTATTTCAATGAGCTCTTACAAGGGCGATATGGTTATTTCCTTATTTGAAAAAAGATGTTATATTCTTTCATGGTGGAAAGTCTCAAGCTCTTGCCAAGTAGGTTCTCGAAATGAATTATGTATATATATATATATATATATATATATATATATATATATACATGTCGATTTTAAAACAATTCCTTAAACATTTACCTATAGCAATCCCCGTCTAGCTAATTTTTAATAATCAATAATGGATTTTGAAGTACCTTTGAAAATGCGAACCACAGTCGTTCGCGAAACGTCAGGGACAAAAAACCTAGGGACACGGCGGAATTCAACAACTGTTATGACTATGACAAATAGCCGTGAAACTGTGAGATACTATTTAACTTCCCAAATTAGCTCGAACATACGCAAAATTATATTGATGCCAAAGGCGAATACTTTGGAAAGCAATAAAGTAATTTCAAATTTTATGTGCTTTTTTATATCATCTCCAGAAATATTTCCACAACAGGACTCGATATTACCCAAGCTTCAATTATTATTTTCAATATATTACAACGTTTAACCTCAAACCATCTGACACCTCCCAGTTTCAATAAAAGTTTGTCAATTTTGGCGTTATATTTTTGTCATATTTAAGTTTGCAAAATAGTTTTATGTAACAATAAGATGGGTTTATTTTCTACAAAATGATTTACCAAATAGTATTGTGCGTATGTGTTTGTTTAAGTATACTTATCACAACCTGCGAATTAAAACGATTTCGTTGCGTCCAAGACGAAGTTGATGTCCAACCATTAGTTCTTACTGAGCTTATAAACAAAGGTGAGATCGCGGAGGCTCAAAGTAAGGCATTTGTGCAAATAGAGGATTTTAGAGATATAATAAGTTACGCCGGCTTCCTTCAGGTTAGCAAAGAGTATGATTCCAATTTGTTCTTTTGGTATTTTCCATCTCAATTGAATGTTAATCTTGATCCAGTAATACTTTGGCTCCAAGGAGGCCCAGGATTAACATCTTTGGTAGGTTTATTCCTAGAAAATGGACCATTTCAACTGGAAAACAAGTTCGATATAAGATTAAGGATGTATTCGTGGACTAAAAGGTTTTCTGTTGTTTATGTGGACAACCCCGTTGGAACAGGTTATAGTTACACTCGAAAAGGAGGATATCGAACTAACCAAACAATCATAGCACAAGATTTACATGCTGCTCTAAAACAATTCTTCAAATTATTCCCAAATATTGCGAAAAATGATTTCTACATCATGGGGGAGGCATACGGAGGAAAATATGCAATTAGTTTAGCAGCCTTGATAGATCACACTAACGCTAAACGAAAGAAGAAAGTACATCTCAGAGGTATTGCAATTGGTAGTGCCTTTTGTGATCCTGTTAATCAAATAGCATATGGTGACTACCTCTACGAAGTAGGATTAATAGACCATAATGCCAGAGAAAGATTTTATTTTTTAGAGAACTGCATAAAAGAACACATTAAAAATAACAAATGGGTAGAAGCCTACCAAACTTTTGATTATCTAATAGGAGGTGATGCTGTCCCAGAAACGCTATATAAAAACCTTACCGGGCTCGAGAATATGTTTAATTATGTTACAGACAATATTCCCCGAGATCAATTCGATATAATTAGCTACTATATAAATCTGGAGGAACTGCGGAAAGCTTTACACGTTGGGTTTATTCGCTTCAACACTACGAATCCGGTGGTCGAACAGTTTCTGAGAGAGGATTTCATGAAAAGCATCATTAATTCTTTGCCACCACTACTTCGTTCCTACAAGGTGCTATTTTTTAACGGACAACTAGACGTCCTCTCCGGTTACGATATGACAGAGGATATGCTCTACAACATGGAGCATGAGAAAGCCGCGCAATTTCAAAATGTAACCCGGTGTATCTGGCGCGTAGGCAATCAAGTGGCTGGCTACGCGAAGAATTTCGAGAATTTAACGCAAGTTATGGTTCGCAATGCAGGACACTTAATACCGACCGATCAACCTAAATGGACTTTCAATATGATAGTTAGGTTTATAGAAAATATAAATTTTTGTTCTTAAAATGTGTTTACGTTCCCTCATACTTCCCCGCTTCATGAGAATGTGGAAAAATGCAGTACTAACACTCATGAATAATCAATAACTGCAGTTATTCCATAATATTTGGAGGCCAATTTTTTCTTTCTAGGGAGAAATTTTTTTTTAATAAAAATGTATATAATTCTTACGTGGTCATTTAGTTCTGAATTATGAACACCCCGGTTGATTGTTATTAGCTTACATTTCTCGTAGTTGTATTCAATTTTAGAAAAACAGTTATAGAATGTTCCATCGGTAACTGTAACATTTACAGTACTAAAGTTCAGGTTTGGGGCAATATCACAGGAAACAACTAGCGACAGAAATAACCACTTGGTCTTTATAAACTATGATACCATAAAGTTTCTAGGACAAAGATGACATTGAAATAGAAAATATATGTCTAAACTTAAGCCAGGCATTATAACTTAACGGCTTTGAAAATTATTTTAACATCAATCAATGTATTAGAACTGCTGGACTTTATTTTATGAAACTGATTCTGCAGGTCATAAATCACGTACTGGTAGATCGACTGTTTGTACGGAAGAAATTATAAATGATGTGCATCAACGGATGGAAAATGGACCCACAAAACCCTTGAAATTTCTTTCCCAAGAGATTCGATTTTCTTATGGAACATGCCAGGTAATTGTAAAAAAAAAAACTGACACACGCATCCGTACAAGATGCAATCACATCAAGCTATTTTGCCGGCGGATTATACTAGACGTCTTGCTTACTGGTAGTGGTTTGCAAATAATTTAATGCAAGATGATGACATGCTAAATGTGACATTTTTCTCTCATGAAGCGTGGTTTCATCTTTCGGAGTATGTCAGTTCCCAAAATACTCGGATGTGGAGTAGTAAAAATTTTCATTTTTTTCTGTTGTCTTCTCTACATAATGCGAAACTTGGTGTTTGGCTAGCAAATTCTCGCCGCAGAATTGTTGGACCAATTTTTTTGAATTTTATAATGAATACTAAGAGGCATAGAAACATCTTGAATGAATTTATTGAACAGCTGCACGAAGACGAATTACAATATGGTTACTTCCAGCCAGATGGTGTAATTGCACACACAACACAAGAAAATATAGCTTTTCTTCGTGAGTTTTTAACAATCGGATTATAAGCTCACATACGGAAGCTGAATTTGCGCCACGATCACCTTATTTGACAATTATGGGCTTTTTCGTATTTCGACGCCCGAAGAATAGAATATTTAAAACTCCTATTGCTAATTTGCAAGACCTGTAGCAAAGCATTATTGAAGAAGGTGCGTTAGTAACGCCGTAATATTGCAAAGTGTCACAGCATAAGAGGGCGTATAAACTTGGGAAATGAAAGTAATAGACCACAATTTCAACATTTGCTTTAATTTCGCCTTTTTTAATAATAAAATCTTGAATACCAGCTGAGCTTGTTATTTTATTGTATTTTTAAATTTATTGACATATTTATTAATGTCTTAATGACACTGTCAAAGTTAAAGTTGTGTTACGAATGTGATAATATGACCTAAATTCAGAGATGCACTTTCTACTTCAAGAAAGAAGACGGTCTTCGTCCTACAATATCACGGTACATATGGCTATCTTTTACATTTGATACACTATATTCTAACTCTCATTATTCAAAGCTTTACAAAAAAAAATAACATAAATAAAACACCAAAAACAGAGACTTTGTTACGCATTCATCAAGACACATTTGTTTTTCTGTTTGCGTTTATGTAGCAATTAAAGATTTCAAATTACATCTATACATGGTTTATGTGAAACAAATTTCGTCAATCTTCCGAGAGCTAAGAGCTATATATTGCTATAATTGTGGACTAAATACTGTTCTGCTTCTACACTGTAAGTTATAGGAACTATTGTTTATCGTCAGACTGTTAAACATATATCAATCTTTTCGCGCACATATTATCTGTACCTACCGCTATTCAAGAATTTTATAATTAGTTAGTAACTCAGTTCTTTTTAAGTCAAAAAAATAACGTTACTTACGTTATTTACTTCCTGGCTATATCTTTCAATTAAAGAAAAATAAAAGTAATATTTAAATTCGAAAGCTGTGAAAAACTTTTTAAGTACTTACCTCTTTATAATCTATAATTTGATGTAATTTAATTTCGTTCACTCCGTAATTTGCTCAATCCAGTCAAGTCATCAACTCGGATTATACAACATATACATATACAGATTCGTTGGAAAATCCAGTCGCCAATTTCGATACCTTTCCATTATACATTCAGTTTTATTGGCAACCAGTAGTGATTAACCCATCAATTGTAAATTTTGTAAAAGAGGTTCTACGACTTTCCTTTGTATCATTCCAGTTGAGTGGTAAGGAAGGAGATTTCACTTACTAGCATTTGCAAAACGGCTTGAGTTCAGCGCTGATTACGATCCGGTGTAGAAATTAAGTGGATGTATGTATGACTTTGTAAGGATATCTACCCAAACTTTCTAGACAATTTCAGAGCGCAAATATTTAAAGTACAATTCAACTCGATGTTGATTGAAAGTTCAAATTTTGCTGGTGAAAGAGGCGACAGACGTTTATACTTTACTAATTATTTGCGTCAATTATCGTGTAGACGAGTTGTGAATATGTTTAATTCATTACGAATTACACCATAATTACGAATTACACCATAAATAATTAAGTAACTACATTCTTAGTTCTTATTTTAGATATAATGTATCAGATTTTAAGTTTAGAAGTATTTTTTAGTACAACACCCGTTTTTTGAAAGCTGCATGTCAGAATTGTTACTTCTCATTGTTCCTGGTTATCGCTGACTTAGTGTGTAGTAGAGAATACCGGCATGTCGATCTCATTGCAAGCAGGTGATTCGATTTTTTAACTATGCTCTTTTTGGTTTAGCTGTTTGTTTTTTACGCAGAATGGAATTTTCTTTACTGAGTACCTCACAAGTAAGTATATGAATGGATTTTTATGATAACCTGTATATAAACACTTAACAGATCCTCACACCGCGAAACAACATATCAATTAATGCCTAAATGTTTACAGCATGCGCCAATAAATAAATTCCATTTAATAAAGCGATCACAGTTTCTTCGTCTGCGGAAACCTTTCAAGAAATTGCACTCCATTATACATATTTCGGAATCTTAACTTAAAGGATTCATTAAAGCTCGTTGTATTTTAAAATCGGTTTATGAAACCAATTTTGTAGGTTTTAAAACTTCAAGAGGCTTTAAATTCATAATCGGTCACAACTATGAAGTACTATGTAAGATTTTGCATGTGGAAAGCCGATAAATGTTTACAATTAATACAATATTTATATCAGTAAATAGTATACTAATTGTCTTTAAAACTTTTAGTTTTTTGATATTTTGTATCGCTGCCCTTATTCTTGATAGTGTCTTTTACACGAGTCTGGGGACTATCATGCAGTGTTCTGATGTAATCGCCCGGAATACGATACTACTTTTGTTGCAATATGTTCCACAACTCACTTAAAGTCTTTGGTGTCTTTTCAATCTTTTTATGGTAATATTTAAGTCCGGGCTTTGTGACCGCCAGACTATAGTGCGAACTACTCCATCCTCCTGTAATTGACTTAAATAATTCATGACCAATCGAGAAGTGTGTTTGGGATCGTTATCTTGCTGCAGGATGAAATTATTACCAATTAGATGATGCCTAGAAGATACAGCATATACCTGCGGCATACCTGGTTATCTGTTTATTTGTCGCATTCTTGAATACTAAACCGTAAATATCATTACAATTAAAAGTATATTAAGAAATATTTCTGGAACCTTGACCGTTACATAAACTTTAAAAAGTATATCTATGTGCCCCTTTCTTTTGCGCAGTAGTGTATATATGGACTTTGCATCTTGATCGACTACATTCTCAATCTATTCGTTCACATTCATATGCTATTCTTTCTAATTTTGTGGAAATTTTAAAGATTGTTGTAAACAATAATAAATACGCAAGCATTGAAAGTGTATTGTTTTTCTCAAATGATTTTGAAATCTTTAGTATATCTAATAGCGGTAAAAGAGAACTGAAAGTTCTAAACGGGTGATTTTAAAAAGTATCTTGGAAGCCAAAGCTATTACTACAACCAATACCAATAAGTGTAATTTATGGAAATAAGAAGCTAACGCCAACTAAGTCCGACATTTTTACTTTATTTAGTGAAATACAATATTGTTGAGGTATATTATGGTTTCATGAAGTAAATTATCTTAATCAGTTAATAGTAAGTCTTTCTTCCAGTTCTTTTGTTACCGTCATTCGTTCTTGGGCAATCACTTGAATTTTCATTAACAGATCAGGATAAGGTATAATCGAGTTTAAAAAGTCTGAGCGGTCTAATCGATACAGTTCGGATGTTTCAACTGTTACGACTGAGGCCACTCTACGGTCATTATTTGTGATCAGAGCTATTTCACCAAAGTGATCTCCATCGTGCAAGTGGCATATCTACAACAACAAAAAAAGAACTAATATTCTATATCACATTATAATTTAATTTGCACAAATATTGCACTGTGAGGTGACAGTATATGACTACAGTTATGTATATGTCCTCATGTTTGTTATAGTACATTTTTTTTCATAGAAACTAAGCTGTAACGCTTCTTACAAACTACAATATCACTTAAAATACATTCTTATAAAATACTATCAATGCTCATTTTGGGAGCGGATGCGTTCTTTAGCGATGAACTCGATTCTCATTACTAGATCAGGATAAGGTATAATTGCTTTTGTAAAATCTGCGCGGTTTAAGCTATATAATTCACTCATTTCTACTGCTACAACTGAAGCTACCCTGGTTTGGTGTTTTAGAATCAAAGCAATTTCGCCAAAATGTTGTCCATCGCCTAAATGGCATATCTACAACAACAGAAAAATGTAATAGCACATGTGATTCTGTATAAATAGAACTATTGTGAAATTTTATCTTCTTTTGAAACTATTAAGTTGTCAGTATTTAATACGTTCACATAGGTGGACCTGGTTGACTTGTTAGTAAGAAACATACCAATTTAAATTACGAATCTTTTTGAAAGAGTTCAATCCATAAGGGATAAATAATAAATCTAATCTATTAGTGATTAGTTAAAACTTGTTATTTATCTGTTTTCTAGAATTGGATGAATTTGAACATTTACACACTGTTTCTATTACTGTCACTAATCACTTAATACGTGGGTTGCTATTTATGTATAAAAATAAATATTATAAATGGTAATGAAAATGGATTTATTGTTTTTCAAAATATTCTCCGCGATGATCGATACATTTTAGCATACGTTTGAACCAATTATCATAACACATTTTCCATTCCGATTATGGTATCTCCAAAATATGCATTTTGAACGCATCAACCGCTTCTTTTGACATCAAAAACAGTTGAGAACGTAGTTTATTCTTCCCGGATGGAATTAAAAAGAAATCATTAGGTGTCAAATTAGGACTGTGTGGCGAATGATCCATAAATTCGACGTTTTCGGTTAAATATTGAGTTGTTTGAGTAGATGTGTGAGAGCTCGCGTTGTCATGATGAAGAATGATCCTACATCACTGGATGTTTTTCTTTATTTCTTCAAATACTTCTTCCGAACCATTCAGAACCATTCTACGATTCTCTAGTGGCACTGGAGCCACATGCCCGGTTATCCCAAAAAAAAAGACAGGGAACCATGTTGGGTTTGGCTCATCTTGGAAGACCCATACAGTCGATTGCTACTTACTTTCGGACTCATCGGCATAGATCCAAGATTTGTAGTATTATTTAGTAAGTATTTTTGAGCATTTCTTTGCATTAATAGACACGAGCCTTATTTTGGGAGATTGTTAAATTATACGAAATCCAACGCGCACAATTTGTTTTCATAGTTAAATTTTCGTGTAAAATCTTGTGTATGCTTGTCATTCTAACGCCCAGGAATGCCTCACTCTCACGGTACGACACATGACGATCTTACTTTATTACTTCGCGCACAGCAACGATGTTTTCTACCACAATAATCAGTTTTGGACGATTTTCTTTAAATACGTCCCTGAGTGAACAACGGCCACGATTGAATTCACTAAGCCAGTGATATACAATGGTTTTAGATGGTGCTTCATCGCCAAAAGCTGAAGTGAGTTGATCGACGTTGTTGAGATAATCCACGTCGAAAGTAGTAATAAATCATGCCACGAAAATTCTCACGGGTTAATTCTATTCTTTGATTGAGATGAAAGTTTCAAGTCACTTCGCAACATAAGTAGCATCCGTGTGACAAAACTATGTAAGTGCGTATATAGTTAAATGAAAAATTTACGATGTATATGTCAGATGACTCTTAATAAATAGCAACCTACGTAACCCCTTGCATTAATACAGTTAGTTTCCAAAAGAACACAGGCAACTCGAAAATTCAGAAAAAATTGAAACTTTGTGGGTTAATCTAGTTAAAAGAAAACGATAATATTTTTAGGTACCCAATCGCCCATGATTCGGAAGCCCAGCCTCTATTTTAAAGTTAATAGCAAGTGTTAAAACAATGAGAATCAACCTTGTCAACGTTCTTAATTTGTTACACAAAAACCTATCCGTAAGTGTCATCATGTCTATAATATATGAAAGACAAGAGCTGCATGAGGCTTTAACGGATACCATTGTAAGGGCTGAAGAGCAACCTATCTTTGTCTTCAAAAAGGTACTACCACTTGAAAGCTTGCCTAGCTCGCGAGAACAGAAATTTGTTGAGCCCAGGTCTGAATGTGACGAAGATTACAAAACTGCAAATTGCATGTTCCAGGAAGGAAATACCTTCATCCATATTGAGCAAGTGGAAAACAAGGCGTCGCTCTTTATAAAGTCACCAAGCAACATCGACTTAGAAAGGTAAAATCGATTGCACAATTTCTCAGGTGGGGAGGCAAGCGTTCTGTGTTGTCTATTTTCTCACCAACTTTAAACATTATCTGGACAAAAGAAATATTATCCACACACAGATCTTAGAAGGTAGACTCCACTGGCTAAGAACGATATTGACTTTTTTTATCAATTAAGGCAAATCATTCTTGGGTACGCGATATCAGACAAACGCATAAAATTGTTTTATGTAAACTAGCGAAATTTGTCATACGATCCATTCAAACTAATCATCAGATTTGTTAAAGAAATTAAACTTCTGGCTATTAACATTAGAGAAGGCAACGGTTGCAATACAGATGAGAGTAAATTCAATTTGGAAATACATTCTAGCTGAACTTTATCAGTGATGGAGTAAAAAACAATAGAAGATGTTGTTCAATCCTTATCTTTATAGTTACAGTATATTTCTTGTGTTATTATTAAACTGCAGGACTGTCAACGTACCTATATACGCAGCTTCGGCATCAAGAAAGCTAATTTGGCAACATTTTAGAGGTCGACTTACGGATTTTTCGTACCAAAATCTGGATTCGAAAACGTGGTGCTATTAAATTCTTGTACTGGTCAAGTGTAGAAATGATATTCAAAATTTAGTACCCATAAACAAAAAGTTAATATTTTTACAATGTCATAGAAAATAATGTTAATGGTGCACCCCTCAGATGCTTATGAATTTACAATATGGAAAAAATTTATGAGAACACTTTCAGATGAAGTCCTTTTTATGAATAAACATTTTGTAATTGAACACTATTTAGACTACAATAAACAAAATAAGTTTATATTAGCGTTATTACTTGATTACCCTAGAAAGATATACTCCATGCATTAAAATACTTCTTTTACCTACTTTGTCGTTGTAATAAAGCACTAAACTTACATTTCATTAATAACGCTGTTATGCAAAACCAACCTATTTAGTATTCTTAATTGATGACTCTCTTTAATATGTTCAATTGTATAGCGGTAGATTTAATTTATATATATTGAATTCTGCATAACTATTATATTCTTTGGCACATAAAAGTTTCAACATCCGAAACTAAATAGAGGGATAGAGGTGGTTTTCCTAAAACCATATGTTTTGCTGTTGTAGATAGTATCTAACCTCAGATGGATATGCGATCGTAATGTTCAAGTATTGAATTTCTTATTTATGATGCTTTCTTCAAATTAAAAAATATTAGGGCAAGTTTAGTACATATATATGAATTCGTCGTATCTAAAACTATTACCCTTGTTCTTCTACTATATCAATTTACAAACTAACGTTTCAACTTTTTCTGAATTTTGTAGTTACCTGTGTAGGGAACAGAGGTAACCCAAAATATTTGAAAACTAATATAAGTGCATTGTAGTTTGTCACGTTTGTGTGCTATACAGTCACTTACTAGAGTTCCAGGAATAATGAATTCATTTTATTTGTAGCCTATACTAATCCTAAATACATAAACATTCACAAACATTCATAAACCTGATGACGATTGCAAGGACTGCGTGGATGTACAATTCACAGGTATAGCAGTGAACTCCACTCACACAAATTAATTAATTATGCTCTCGAAACGCTGCGTTCCGCATAATTAATTAATTTGTGTGAGTGGAGTTTACTGCTATACCTGTGAATTCATAAACCTGGTGTTAACTAGAGCTCAAATACAAGTGCTCTACGAAGTCTGTATATTTTGAATTCGTTTATTGACAGCACCTTGACTGCTCATACATCACCGTTATTAGCGTCAATCATCTCCAACTGAGCACACAATAATCAACAGAGAAATGATTTGTATACGATGTAGACTGTATATGATCTTCTTCCCTACCAAAGAAAATGTCCGGTATTTGAGTGAAATTAATAGTTAATACATGTAGGCTATATTTTACAATATGACGAAACCAAGCGAATTTGACGTTAACCAAAATAGAAAATCAACATATATACATGCGGCTTTTTCCAAAAGTCTTTAGCATTAAAGCTCAACCCCAATGAATCGGAAAGAAGAAAATCGGATATGATATAAAAGTGTTCAACTTGAAACGATGCAAAATAAACGCTTACTTTATTTAAATGCATTACTTTACAAGTAACTAACTAGAAGACGCACAAAAACAAATGTTCATCAGCCATTTTATTGCATAGGAATTTAATCTAACTTCATACTTGGTGTAAGAAAGGAAAAGGAATCAAACTAGAAAATAATATGCAGGCTCGAAGACATTTATGTGTACATCCCCTCCTGAGAGAGGCTTCATATTAAAATATATTAATATGGTGAAAAATTAATTCTAGTCAGGTTAATCAAACTTCGGAAAAAGAATGTGATGTATAAATTCATTTATGGTACTGGGAGAATAAATTGGGAATACAAAAGAAGAGCCAATGTTACCATTCAAACATAGAATGACGTTTTACAGCAGTTCTAGTGGTCTACTAACAATAAGTTATTAAATTTCATTCAAGGCAGTGAGTTGCAACGGTACCTTATGAGTGTTAGTGCCTGTGATATGGGAAAAGGCAAAAACTAAACATACTTACTTCACGACCTAGTTTTGTGTAGATTGCCACCGTACCCGAACCGATGAAGAACATGCAGTCACCAATCGTATTAGCTTTTATGATTACGTCATTTGTCATAAAAATTTCTTGGTGCATACTGGCAACGATCCGTAATAGTAACGACATCGGTAAATCTTTAAAGAAATCCACATTTTCTACTAATTTTCTGCACCTATGCATAACTACCTCCTAAAAAGGAACGAATTTGCATATATACGTATACAATAGTGTTGGAAAACACGTACTAACCTGCTTCAGTTGACCAGAGATAGTAGCCAAAATTTCGTTTTCTCTAAAATACGTTTTCTCGTAACGGAACTCGTAATAAGATAAAAGCCTCTTTTGCAAATGCACAGGTAGTCTTTTATGGCCCATATAGTCCTTTAGTTCACTTACCAGTTCAAAATATTTTTGAATCGCCGACGTTTTTGATAAAATAACATCTAAAACTACAGCTGAATGTTATTCGATAGCAATAAGTCATTGGCTTAGTAATGCATATTTACATGCTAAATACATAAAATACAGTTTTGATAGGATCCAAAGGATTGATGTGTAGTACTGCAAATCCGATATAATTGACAAATGTCCGCTGCTATTAATCACTCTTGACGATTCGTAAAATGAGTAGAAGTAGGTCGTCGCAACATCAAATAGCAAATTGTAAGGCATTGATTTCCTAAAAACTTAAGTTCAGTTAAAATCATTATCTAACAAACCATTGTTATAATAAGAATGTAAGGTAATATCACTCGCTTTAATAATAGCCACTATTTCTTTAATGTAAGATACATCACGCACTAAACCTTTCGGTAGCCGCATTGCTCTGTACTTTCCCAATCAGAAACCTAACAAACATTTTTCAGGGGCCTTATATATGTATACACTACCTTCCATAAGTGTTTACCCACCTGCATAATTGGAGATTATTCAAAGAAACGATTTTTTTATTCCTATCAAAATATTTGTATTATTAAACTACAAGTACGCGTTAGATTTTAATTCCTCTGTAATGTTCTGTGTGTACGGAATGAGCTGACTGGCATTAAGAGCAGTTTTTCGGAAATGTCTATCACGGCCGTCATAAAATATGAAAGAAGACGACACCGGAATTTTTATATAATTCAAAATTTAGTTTGCATTCAGCTTTCATCTTACAAGCAGTGAATAGTAAAGAGTTTGTGCAGTGGCTTAAAACAGCGAGTAACTTTAAAGTAATGTCAGCAAAAAAAGAATTACCTGCGGAAACGCGTGTTCAAATAGTGGCGTATCACAACATCGTTGAAGGTAACAGAAAAATTGCTAAACAACTGAAATTAAACCGTAGAATATATGATAGTAAAAACTATCAAAGAAGTGGCGAAATATCCAATAAATAGCTATTCGAATGGCCAAACGTAACAACACAAGAAGAAAATAGAGCAATTATAATCACGCGCAAACGAAATAGACGAAATACACCGACGGAATTTGTGCCGAAATAAATATTTTGCACCCAACATCAGTTAGCTTCACCACAGTAACAATCCGTTTACCCCAAGGTTTGTATGGAAGCATTGCTATGTGGAAACGGTTATTACGCAAAACAAACAAAGCCAAACAATTAGCAGAGGTGAAGGAACACAAAGACTAGTCGTTGGAAGATTAGAAAAAAAGTGGTTTAGACCGACTAATGTAAATATCTCATCTTTAGTTCGAACAGGAGAACATTTCTCTGTAGATCGAAAGAGAAACGGGCACTTGAATTCTGTATTACACCAACAATGAGACAAAGGTTATAGGGAGATTTTGGAGAGAGATGTCATCTCATAATCTGGAACACGATTAGTCGGTGAAAACTTCTTGGTATAATGATCCAAAACACATTACAAAGATATGCCGTGAGTATTTGGAGCAACTGGAGCACAATTGTTGTTATGAAGTGGTTACCCGAAAGCCCAGATCTCAATCCGATCGAGCCTTTGTGGGAGGAACTCGACAAACAAGTTCTAAAATCTGCTCCAGATTTAACAACAGTACTTTGGGCGCAACTAAAGGATACGCAGAGGCAAGGCTGCTAGAGAGAATGTCAAGATTGTGTGCGTCAGTAATAAAAGCGAAAGGCAGACACATTAATGAAACCCAAATTTAAGATAATTTATTATTTTTATTAACAAATTGCTAAGCACATTGGTTTTATAACTGTTACGGTTCTTTCTATAAGTAAGTAAGGCAAGTAGTTTTTCTGGCATGGTATCCATAAATTACTTGAAATATGGGTGAAATGTGTCACCACAGCTAATTGTCAATATTTTGAATAAAAAAATAATTTGAAAATTACAAGTTTCTTTTTAGAAAAAAAACGGAAAAAACTTATGCATACATATGGTATTTAACCTTGAAAACTACACAAATAATGGGGCATATTAAAGGGTAGCTTATTTGGATAGTAAAGATGACTTTTGTATACTTATATCATATGCTTTAGATGTTGTCGCTGATTATCTATTACTTTTTCTATACAGAAATACGGTATATACGTTGGCAGAGAATGCTAACAAAAACGCATCTGCTGAAAAGATTTTTCCTCCAAGGTAAAAGTAAATGCAAGTAACGTAATTTTTTATCATAGATGATCAAAAAATAAATCAAGCATACTTAAACATCATATATCAATAATCATAAGTCTTGCAAGTGTATCAGCATGTCTGAGTAGAACGTTTCACTGGAAATACATCAAACATTTACACGTACCGACTTTCATTATACATCGAAGAATGGTATTCAGCCTTCAAATTCCTCGTTCCGATATATATGGTAAGGCAACAGACGACATGGAAGTATAGTAAATAAATAATAGCTATCACCGATAATTTATATGTGATGTAACTAACTTTAAACGCCTAAAAATGAAAGAGTTACTTACTACTTCATCAGCATTGGTTAAACACTAAAATCGAGAAGCCTACCTGGCAAAACTGTTTGCAATAGCGTAAAAATGATACAATTCTCAGCAATCTTAAACATGATAGGTACGTAAGTATGGTGACCGCTAGTTCAAGCCTTTTCATGTTAGTAAAGGCTACGTATTCTGTCGGTATGGAAGAAAGAAAATCGGGCACGAAATAGGTTACCAAGTAATTTCTGAAACTGTTAACGTGTTCTTACTTCTGAAACTAATTTCTTATATTACATACATACAAATGGCTTTTGGGTCCATGATCACGATATGTCTTTTATTATCTAAGTAACCCGTAAAGAAGGTCATTGCAACATCCAGTAAGCACAAACAATCGGCAATTAGCCGTATTCTTCTCCAAAACAGTTCCTTAGTACAATTGCTTACCATTTGCAAATTATAAAAACACACATCAAGAGGTATCATTATGAATTGCGTTAGTAATACTATCATTATAAAAATTTCCCAGTATTTTCTGAAACACATGTTAAGAATAATGTGGATATCTTTATTGCTAAGTAGTAAATTTTTATGTACTTTATTCCTTAATGCCTTAATATATTTACTTTCTTGCTGGTATCTGCTTGCATAGTACTTACCGAAAATCACTGAAAGGATGAATTATAAATAAATGCTTTACATGCTTCCTATGTTCTAAATCTACATTCTTTTGACTTCTAAGAAACGTTTGGCAACGATAATTTAATTCGGATGCCATTCTGAACCTAATTATGATATTCTTAATTTGTATAATAATGTTACTACTTGGTTTAAACATAGGCAAATCTTCTAAACCAGTGGCTATTGTACAATCATGACCGTTTTTTGCGAACTAAAATACAGAAATAAAAAGATTAACACGGAATATTTAAATATTTTAACATGTTATACATATCTATTTTTTACAGACATGACGTTTTTACTGACATGACAATATGAATTCTACCACCCGTATAATAACGATTTCTCTCATAGGTAAGAGAAAAATTAAGTACGTGTTGTCAGCCTCCCATAAGCTATACTGTTTTACACATTTGGAAATCAAAATAAATAATGACTATCCCAAAAGTAATTCGATTAAAATGTTGATATTAGAAATATTAAAATGTAAAAATGTTTCAACACTAAAGTCTAAGTTTATGACGTGATTAAAACTGTATCTTGCTGTGCTCTATGTATTATCTCTTTGTGTGCCCTAGCTATAATCTGATCAAACTCAAAGCCTTGTATTATTTTGTTTGCTCATTGGTTTGTATTAATATGTTAATCAATGTCTTACGTATATAATTTCTTAGTCATTCTGGAACTTGTGTGATTCGAAATGGGTTTTTTTTTAAGCGAAGAGTGTCCTCTATTAAGACAAATACATACATATTTTGACTGTAGAATACTAAAATTTCTTGTAATGAGAATTGTTTGGCTACACATACACAGCGAACTTTAATTAATGTTGTTATGGTTGTTTACGTAAAAATAATGCTAGTATTGAATATTGCGTATAGATAATTACATACCATTTTAACATATCTTGTGCTTTAAATAATGAATACGTTTTTTCTATTATTAATAATAATAAAAGTAATAATAATAATCATCCACACCTTCGCATCCCCCAGCAGCTTTCGCCTACGAATGGGGGAAGGAGGGAATCGACCAGCTATGTTATTACTACGCCTATATCTGTGGTGCGTCATAAGATATTCATTCTCAGCATTCGCCACAGAGTGAAAACCTCAATCTTGAGAAGGAGCACCGGGTTTCGTGAACCCGGAAGCGCAAGACTAATAGCCAAGCGCCAAACACTGAACTACCAGCCCCAATAATAATAATAATTGAGTGTTTCAGAAATTTTCTCCAGTCCTCTCTGTTCATTGCAATTTTCTGAGCTTCATCCTTACTTATCTTACTTCTGGCCTCCCTCTTGTTCTTTTTTTCTATATCTTTGCTTTCCAGACCTGCTTAACCGGAAGTGTATTGTTCATCCTTTGTAGATGTCTCCACCACGCTAATTGTCTTTGTTCCACACAATTTTATATTAGTTCAGTTTGTAGCTCTCTTCTGATTTGTTCATTTCTTATCCTGTCTCTTCTAGTTACATTTTTCACTCTTCTTAGATATTTCATTTCAGGGTTTGGACCTTACTTCTTTCGCAACGATTGAGTACCCCGGTTTCACATCCAAATGTGAGAATTAGTCTGAGTATTGTTCTGTAAACTGTTATTTTTGTTTGTTTTGCTATTTCTTTTCTGTTTATAAATCCTGAGTTCATAGCATAGTATACCTTTAGTTGAGTGTAGGTTTTAACGACCGTCGTCCATAGTGGAAATGTTTTTCGGGTTTTGTCGTGTATTTACAGTTTTGCTTGACGTTTCGTTGACAGCATGATCAGATCGAAAAAATGTCTACCATAGTATACTTTGTTGGCTTTCTGTATTCTGCTATTAAGTAATTCCTAAGTATTAGAACTCTCTAACTTGTTCTTTTGTCTATTTTTCTAAGTTGTATGTGTATTTATTTTTCCTCTTTTGATATAACCATTACTTTTGTTGTGTTTGTATTAATTTTTCCTCTTTTGATATAACCATTACTTTTGTTGTGTTTGTATTAATTTTCATTCCATACCCAGTGAGTGTGTTATTCCAAACGTGTGTGTGCTTTAGAGCCTTTTCGTTTCCGGCTATCAATGTTATATTATCTGCGAATACACTTTCTGTAATTTCTACCTTTTTTAAGTTGCGATGTTCATTATAAAAAGCCCTTGCTCTGCTCCTTGTTATAATGTTGTAATGTTATAAATAGTAGAAGACCAAGTCCACCTCGTTGTCTAACACATTCCTTTGTATAGAACACCTCTGATTACATGTTTCTACTTATTACACAGTTTGTTGTTTCTTCATACAAAATTATGACAAGTGCTATTAATTTTTAGTTTGCTCCTCTCTTGTGTAGACATTCCCATTCTTTATTTCTGGGTACCCTGACAAATGCTTTCTCCATATCCAAAAAAGCTAAATATACGATTTCTCCTGCGGTCATTTTTTGTACGTTATCTCTTTTAATGTAAAAATATGGCCTTGTGCACTTCTGTTTTTTTTTAAATCCACTTCGGACTTCTAGTAATGTCGTTCCAACTATTTACCTCAATTTCTTTTCGAACAATTGTTCATAAATCTTCACTACTGTGTTTAGCAGCATAATTCCACGGTAGTTGTTGCAGTCTTTCTTTGTTGTCACCCCTTTTGTAAATTAAATAATAATAATAATCAATAATAATGGAAATAATAGTAATAACTAGTAATACTATTTTATGGTATGTTCGCTGTATGTATAATAATATAATATAATCTCACTAGATTTTTAGATAGTGTCCATGAAAATCATCCAATCCGCTGTTACCAATCCTGATTGGTAATTAGATTGGAACTTTCAAACGTTATCTATACTTCCATTAAAAACTGAAATTTAAAAATTCAAATATATTTTAGAACTTGCTCATTATGGTAGCAACTACAGAGCGATAATTTTTCAGATTGAAAGATATTTAAAATCAAATGAGTACCTCTATATCAGAAGATATGTAAATTAGATGCTCCTAGGCTTCTTTCTATCGAAGCAAAAGAAGCTGCTTCTATGACCAAGGGAAGGATTTTTCTTAAAATTGTATATGTTTATAAGTTGTCTAGATTTTATACGTTTTCTTGATATTTTAATTTTGTATTGCTTCTGCTCTTGTGATTTTTGTTCAGTATGTAAATTATATAGTGGTTTTTATTTTTGGTATTTCCGATTTTTAAAGTTCCCTCCATTTTATAATTTACTCAATTATAATGTATGGTTTATTTGGAGTTTCTCATTTTGAAGGAAAATCTGTTTTCATAAATGCTTTAATGTACTATGTCCAATTTAATATTTACCGGTGAGGAATGAGAGAAAAGATTACTCGTCACTTCCAATAGTACAATGCCAAAGCTCATATTCAATGTGACAAGTGCTCTTAAAAAAATTAATTATTAGTGCAAAAATGTGTTATAGAACATATGTATATCATATAATTTTTTCATTTCTTGTATATAAGAAGAGTTAGATAATTTGTAAGCCGGAAAAGAATGACAAAATACTGGTTCATAGGTTAATTTTCAATTATGAAGGAACATTTCGTTATATTATTGAAATCAATGACTGTACTCAAATAGTGAAATAATGTCTTCAAAAATAGTCTAGTCTAGTCTTCAGCAGTATCGTTAATATAAATAAAAGGAGATGCTAAATAAAAAAAAGGTATGAAGCGCTCAGACTATTTGTGATTAGTTGTCCTACCATACAAACAAAAAAAAATACTTTTTAATCAATACTTATTGTACAGGATTTATGATTTAAGTCTATTATGCCAATATTTTTGTGCATGGAATATTTTCCATATTAGCATTACGTCGCCATCTCTTAGTCCATAGATATAATTTTTCGAAGTCTCATTTGTAGTCCTTGTATGGTAACAGTTTAGGATTTACTAAACAGATGGCAGTTAGAAACGTAAATTTTTGTTACAAATATAAAAAGTTTAAAAGTGTTATACACATGTTTGTGAAAACAGAAATAATATTTTAATAACTTCGAAAATAGTATAGAGATTTAGCTATCAAATTTCTCTTCTCTTCGCAATTTTTTTTTGCATTAGTAGAGTGTAATTTGTACAATCATTGCAGATTATTTTAAAGTAATAAATAAATCGTTAACAAAAAAAGTATAGCAGTTATATAAAAAAAGATGACGGCGTCATAATTTTTTACCATTGTGTAAAATATCGCAAAGGTTAATAGTTTATCAAAATAGCAATTGAAATAATTTAGCCAATTTAACAGTCTCATTTATAGCTTACAAGAATGTTGCAAGTGTTTTTCATTGTGTTTGTGATATTCAATGCCGTACATTGTTTTATTAATCCCTATAGAAACATAGAAGAACAACCTATAACTGATGATCCAGGTCCAGCACTATACTTAACACCTCTTATTGAACAAGGAAAAATAAAGGAAGCTCAAAATGCTTCCCAAATTAACTTCAACGGATTTATGAATGTGACTAGTTATTCTGGGTATTTGACTGTGGATAAAAGGTATAACTCAAACTTGTTCTTCTGGTTTTTCCCATCTTTTTCGGACTATAAAAAAGATCCGGTTGTCCTATGGCTGCAAGGTGGACCAGGAGCATCTTCTTTAATTGGTTTGTTCACTGAAAATGGGCCTTTTAAACCAAAAGATGAAAAGCATATTAATTTAAGAAAGTATAATTGGGTGCATGGACATTCATTGATTTATATTGATAATCCTGTTGGAACAGGATATAGTTTCACGAATGGTGGATATGCCCAAAATGAAACAGCAGTAGGTCTTAATTTATATAGAGCATTACTACAATTCTTCCAACTTTTTCCCGAATTACAAGGAAATGATTTCTTTGTCACTGGCGAATCTTATGCTGGCAAATATGTACCTGCAGTATCTTACACGATTTATAAAAACAATCTGTCGGCTAAACAAAAAATTAATCTAAAAGGATTAGCGATTGGAAATGGTCTTTGTGATCCAGTAAATCAGTTAAAATACTCTGATTACTTATATCAGTTGGGATTAATAGATATTAATGCTCAAAAAATGCTTCATGATATTGAAAACAGAGGTGTTAACCTTATTAAAAACCAAAAATGGCTCGAAGCATTTAAATTATTCGATAATCTTATTGATGGTGATTTAAATAATGGCACATCAGTCTTTAAGAACTTGACAGGATTTGATAATTATTATAACTACCTAGTTTCTCATGATCCAGATGCAGAAATGCAAGCTATGGGTAAATATATTCAGTCAACTGAAGTACGTCATGCTATTCACGTGGGTAATAATACCTTTAATGGAGTAGCACAAACTGTTGAAGTAAACCTAATGCTGGACATTATGCAATCAGTTGCTCCGTGGATATCTGAACTATTAAATCATTATCGTGTGCTAATCTACAATGGTCAATTAGATATTATAGTAGCGTACCCCTTGACTTTGAATTTTCTTCAAAACTTAAAATTCAAAAGTGCTGATGAATATAAAGTTGCTGAAAGACATATTTGGAAAGTGGGAGATGATATTGCAGGCTACGTCAAATATGCTGGAAATCTTACAGAGATCCTTGTTAGAAACGCTGGACATATGGTACCTGGTGATCAACCTATTTGGGCTTACGATTTAATAACAAGATTTACTCGAAACAAACCTTATTACTGATATGTTTTGCTATGTAATTCAATTTGCCTTTAATAAAACTATTATGTTAGTAGTTAAATTAATGACCTTTAAATTTAATATTTTATATAAATAAATTTATAGCCTATTCATTTAAATATTAACATATAATTTCATAAATAACCTATTACATTTAATAATTTCTACGTTAACTTGTTGACAATACATAGTTTTATAATGCATTTTGTAAAAATTTAGACAAAAAGTCCTTTGGCTTCTGTTCTACAGTATCTTGGAAATACATCATTATATGTCCCTTTTGCTTCCATACTTCAACTGTCTCTTTCAATTCCATTTGGCCCTTAAAAACAATTTTTTGAAAGATAGTCGTACCGGTTGTCGGGTTCCACCATGTCACTAGATTTTTGTCCCTGACATTTCGCGAACAACTGCTCAAAACCTAGTGACACGGCGGAACTCGACAACCGTTACGACTATGACAAACGATCGTGAAAGTCTGAGAAACTATTTAATTATTGAAAGATTAAACTAAGCAACACTAAAAATACATACCTTTATAATAAGCATATCTATTATTCTTATATCCGTTACATCTTTATGCTTCATGAATTCTTCTCGTAGTTTTTCACGGCATTGTTGCTCAGAACGTGGAATATCATATCGCCTTACTGTAAAATCATTTATTAGAAGGGTTACATAAAATTAGGGTTATGTTAATGTCAACCTATGTATGGGATTTGACGATACCAAGCTTTATATAAATTTAAAACACGCTTTCTTGCCTCCTCATTATCAACAGATAGAATAGGTCGCACTTCCCTTATTCCAACTCTAACTGCTTGTGAAGTCATTATTATTTGAAATATTTTATTTTGACTTCAAACACTCCAGTTGTCAAAATTCCAATTGACAGTTCAACATGAAGT
The DNA here is from genome assembly GCA_023509865.1 of Trypoxylus dichotomus. Lineage (NCBI taxonomy): Eukaryota > Metazoa > Arthropoda > Insecta > Coleoptera > Scarabaeidae > Trypoxylus > Trypoxylus dichotomus. The sequence continues at coordinate 43,309,650 of CM042078.1, forward strand.
TTTTGAGAATGAGCGTTTATCTATAATTTTCCCTGTTAACTACAGTAGATGTAAAATGTATATAAAACTGGAAGCTTATTTGTAATTTAAATAGCAACAATTGACTAAACTATGGACTAACTAAATATTATGGCAGAGAATAACAAGTTACCCGGAACTGCAGTTTTTTGAACAATGTTGTACGTATCTTACAATATATAGGGATTTTGTGTTCGATTTTGTATTAATTATTAAAGACAAATTATAATTTTAAAGGTTTGAATTGAGGTTATCGTAGTTATCAAAATAAATTACATCTTTTTTCAGATTATTTTTCTATCGTGTTGAATTGAGAATTGCATTTAAAAAAGGCAATATATTAGTTACTATATAAGTTGTACTCAAGTTTGGGAGTACTTTTCCATAGCCTATAAACCTACAACTGTTTAATTTCAAGATAACAAAGGATATATAAGGAATAAATAATGAAATCTACGCAAGCTCTCGGAAATGATAATGTCTACACAACAATACCTATTTCATATAATATATTGCAAACGTCAATATATAACCATAATTTTCCTATAGAAATAGGACCAAGTGTTATTATGACACTTCCTGAAAAGACCACAACTCTTACAGATCCACAACAGGTAATCAATTCTTTGCATAGTGAAATGAAACTGTATGTAATTTAGAGATTTCATTTTATATTTTAGGTTAATAATATGTTAATGAACCAAATTGAAATGATTAATTCCATAGAAAGTTCGAACACTACGTGAGTATTATAATTGTGTTAAATAAAAATCAGATATATTTTTGCAAGGTAATTTTTATAATTAGGTTACCAACCGATATTGAACTGTCAGGCACGGCTACAACATGTATAATTAACCAAGAGAGTATATCAAATACCAATCATCTGTCAACCAAAAACAAAGATAATTTAAAGTGTGATACTTGTAATAAAGAATTTGATAAAGTCGGTGCATATAAGAAGCATTTGCTAATTCATAGGAATGTCAAAAGATTTAAATGTGAACATTGTTTTGAAAGCTATAATATCGAGGATAATTATAAATTACATATGGCACTACATCAACAAGGTAAACCGTCATGTCCTTTATGCAAGAGACAATTTCAAAGATTAGCTAGCTTGAAATCTCATTTGCTAATGCATCAAGTTGAAGAAACTTTTGTATGCAAAGAATGCTTAGCTGAGTTTGAGAAAGAGGTATGTACTGATATAGTTGTAATATAAATACTAATATGTACTTTTCAAATTTCTAGCATGAATACAATAAACATATGCAAACTCACAATTCCGAAAGGCTGAAAATGCTTGAAAACATACCATATATTTGTTCCTATTGCAATTATTTATTTGAGGATGCTAAAGATTATAAGGAGCATGTTTCTTATCATATTAAGGTACTTGTATTACACCTAAATTAATTATCCTGCCTTGACTAAATGTCCGTCTTGAAGTATAAAACCGTATTGAAATGTATTCAAGTAATATTAATATTGTGTGGGGATTCAATCATTTAGCGATCAATTTGGTAATTTTTTACAAGGTGTTGGAGGAATTGTTGTTCATAATATTTGCAATAAACTTAAAATAACAATCTTTGCCTTCTCAATTTCACTTAACTGTCGTGTTTTTACTAAGGTACTATGTGATCACTAGAGGCCGGATTATGCACTTTGAATATAATCCGGTCTTTAGTGATCACTTATAAAAAGAAAGCGTACATTTTACTAGTGCCAACATAGGTACAATATACATCTGCCCAACATTTTAGTTTTATCAGTTTTGGTACTCCAATTTTTTTTATTGATTTCCATATTTTAAGAAGTATTGGTAGCACCCTGAAAAGCCTGCGTACACTCCCGTTTTCTATTCTAGATAAAGAAATTAGTTTTTAATCCAAAGAGAGCTAGAAGACGTACAACTAATAATAAGGAATATCCACATAGGTGTACAGTCTGCAGTAAATCGTTCCCTAAGAAATGTTTGCTGGAGAGACATATGCGGATTCATAATGGAGAAAAGCCATTTGCCGTAAGTAATTATATCAAAATAAATTAACCTGAGTATGAACTTTTGTCTGTATACAGTGTCCGAAATGCGATAAAGCTTTTGCTCAGAAAAGTACACTTCAAATACACTTAGTGAAACATTCAGGTCATAAGCCATACAAATGTACCTTATGTTCTGCTGAATATTTTCAGAAAGGTAAGTGATGTTATTTTTTTTTTAATGTTACCACGTTACTGTGGCACTGCATGGTGCACCACTAGAGTTGAACATTTGCGAATCGTTTTCGAATTATGGATAAATTCTCGAAATAGTCTGCTTTGCTCTTGGTGATTAATATTTCTTTAGTTAAGGCAGATCAATACTAATACTCTGTTACTAGAACATTTAATTATCTGTAAAAGTGTGGATGATATGGGGGCAATACTAAATCGATCTGCTGCAATGCTCATAAAAGAATGGGATATTCCTTAGACGTGCTTGTTGCTGCAGACAAAGTTAAAAGACACTGTATTTAAGAATGCGTGCAGAGCCTATAAAGATATACCGGGTGTAAACTGTGGATTACATTCTGGGTGACTGGAAAAGGGACTGGAAGGGCAACTCGTCATAGCCAAGTCGAAATAAAATCAGCGTGATATTCCTTTTCTCGCTAAAATTCACTCTTGTATTGCTATTGATGATATGAATAGCAGATTAATTGTGTAAGCGAGCTATTGTAAACACGATTTACGAAGTTGACTAATATTAAATCCAACGTTACGTTAGTATTAGTAAAAAGAGAAATAATAAGATAATACTCATTTGATAACTAAAAAGAATGCAATAAGCTGTGATGTGTAGCATTGATTTGTTTTTATCCATACTTATTTCTACGTATATACACTACCATCCATATTAGTTCGTACACACAAATAGATTAATACAAAAAAAAACGAGAAAATATTCTCATTTTTCCAAAACTTCAACAAAAGTTCAAGGAAACCCCTTTTTGCGCGAAGAACAGTTTTCACAATCCGATTAGTCTATCCCTCTTGTAAAATATTTCACAGGCGGCCTGCGGAGGTAGGGCATACTTTTCGGATCCTCCTGTCTTATTCATCGCATAACAGTTCGATGGGGTTTAGATTACAGCTTTGCGGCAGCCATGTCATTTGTAAGGTGCTATTGTCTTGTTCTTCATTTAAGAAATTTTCACGTATTACTGCTGAGTGTTTGAGGTCGTTGTTCTGCACCAATATAAAATTTTCGCCGGTTAGACGTTGCCCCGATGGTATTGTATTTTCTTGCAGTATTTCAAAATAATCCTCTTTTCGCAAAATACATTCGATTCGCTTCAAGTCTCCTGTACAGGCGTAGGAAAAACAACCCCAAGCAAGCACATAACTTCATCCTAGCTTGACAGTTGGCACTACACAATCGTGCAATATTCTTTGGCCTTTCGCACTTCTTACAAAAACGCGCCTTTATTGTCCGAATACCTTAAACTTGAGACTTATCAGTCCACAGCACCCTTTTTCACTGTCCCAATTTCTATGTGTTTCTGCCCACTGTAGCCGTTTTTGCCTAGTTCCTCGTCAAAGTAGGGTTTTCTTCGTTGCAGCCGTGAAGATTTGCAGCTTTTAATCTTCTTTTCACTGTAGTGACTGAAATTTTTCTTGCAATCATTCTTCAGGAATCAGATGTACGATTCGATATACCACATCTGATTCCTGAAGATTGATTTAATTACAAATAAGCCTAAAATGAATCCCACTTAAACAAACCATTTTATTTGAAACAAAGATATGTTCTCGTATCTAAATTTTCACACTTTTGCATGAGCCAACCATAAAATAAGCTTAGAGCAATATTCAAGAAAGCCAATGAAAATCCCTACGATAGAAACAGCAAGAGAGGCATACTTTTCACTTTTCCACTCTATAATATCGTATGGAGTCATATTTTGTAGAAATTCGACAGGTGTTCAAATTATATTTAAATAGAAGGCAGCACTGCATATAGATTATAGAATTTAACGTAAACAATTATTTAAAAAAGGGAAACTATGCAACTTGTTACATACATAAGAAACATAGTAACATACGTAACAAACAGAACAAACCAGAGAAAAATGGTCTACTTTTACCATACCACACCACAGATTGAAGGCATTAGCACGAAATGTAAACAGTTTTAAAATAAAATTAAAAATGACATCTGAAATGCACTGTTCTTCAAAATGTTATTGTATAGTGTTTGGGCAAGCGTCGGTGTTCTTTTACATATTTATCTGTATATTTACTTTTATAATGAGATCAATATAATAGAAATTATTGTGCATAAACATTAGTATAATCAATATGGTGATACCAGTAAAAATACTGATATCCAACTCTAGTTAAACAATCTTTAACAGTTAAAACAAGGAAACAACATTGATAAGGCGTTTAGAGTTTATTTGTTTATAGGAAACCTTCGAGTACATGTTGAAAAAACTCATACAGCTCCTCCTAATATTGATAAAATGTACAAATGCACTCAGTGCACCTGCATATTTAGAAGAATTGGTTCTCTGAATGGTCATATAACCAAAACGCATGGAAGTATGAAAAGTGAAAAATGTATTGACGTGCTTCCGGATACTGACGATAGGGTTAGAGCTCTTAAAGAAATGGCTGAACAGATTATGTCGAAACCTTCTGACGAAAACAGAGAAGCAGAAAAACCAACGGTCAAACCGGATGCCGATCCATTAGATGTAGCAGCCAACGAGATATTTGTTAAATTAGCTGAAAATAGTGTTGATGGTTCGATGAGGCGTTATATTGTAAAACAAAGAAAAGTTGGCGGTATGAAATGGTTTATTTGTTTGTATTGCAATAAGGAATTTAAGAAACCATCCGATTTAATAAGGCATATTCGAATTCACACTAGAGAGAAACCGTACAAGGTAAATGAACAATTTCTAACTTCTATTCCAGAATTTATTATTCAAAATTTCTAATTTCAGTGCAAAACTTGTAATCAGTGTTTTGCTTTGAAATCCACTCTATTAGCACACTTGAATACGCATGAAGGAAAAAGAGATTTTCAGTGTTTAATATGTTGCAAATTTTTTACTTCATCCAAGACGTTAAGTGTGCATGTAAAGTAGGTATATTTGTTAACTTTATATTTTCAGGTGTAGTTACTTGTGTATTATAGGAAACACAGTAAAACCGGATCAGTACCTTCTTTGAAATACAAGTGTTCAACTTGTAATAAACTCTTTGGTACACTTGCAAAAGTCAGAAGCCATATGGAAGTTCACAATTGTGGTAATGATGACGCAGAAGTGGATTTTATTAAACAAGAAGAACCTGAAATTACCTTAAAACAACCTATGGTGGAGACGGATCAGGGTGAGATTTGTTATTTATATATTTCTTAGATATGCAATACATTTTCTAAATTGTGTGTTGATGCATTTATGCCCGGTTTCTAGAAAGTATTCTTATGGATTCAATAGTTATCGGATCGATAAAGATACGGATTCTATAAGATGAAACTCTGTTTCTGAAAAGACAGTTCTACAAGTTATGAGTTCGATAAGTATCGGTTCGATAAACATGACACGACGTAAAACATGAAAGCGCGGAGAAATAGCAACTACACCTTCGGATACAAACAGACGCGAAATACACTGCGCCTATTTCAACACATAATTCCTTTCGATAGTATCCACCTTTTATTTTAAAAAAGCATTAAACTTAATCTTAATAATAAACACGCGAAAAAGAAGACGCGGGAATACCCGAACGGTGGTTGAGCGAACTAAACATGGGTCAGAAACGATTTTTGCAGTTTATGGAACCGATACCTATCCTTTCAGAAACCTGACATTAGCAACTTTTTTGAAAAAATGAATCTACTAATTGAAACATAATTTGAGTCAACCCGCAAAATTTGTAATTATTGTTTCAGGTTTGGTATCTGTACCTGCGTTGAAACCGAGGATACCACATGGAGATATGGAAGAATATAAGCATCGACCGTACAAATGTCATAAATGCAACGCGGCATTTATGAAACCTGCACATGTTAAAAGACATATGCTAACGCACTCTGGTGAGCGAAATTTTAAATGTGATTTATGTTCAAAGTAAGTATAAACTTGAATTTTGTTTTTAAGTATAACTATAGTAAAGTATTTTCATATTAAATTAGGTATACCCTTTTTCTTTTTAGATCATTTCCTACATCGTATGCTCTCAAAGGGCACATAAAATTTCATGATCCTGAGAAGAGGTTCGCCTGTACCTTGTGTCCCAAAAAATTCGTAGCTAAAGAATTGTTGAAAAAACATCAAATAAAACACTCAACAGTTAGGCCTTACATATGTCCCTATTGTAGAAGGAGGTTTAAAACCGCTGCATTTTGCCGTAAACATATAAATGTTCACAAAAATGATGTAAGTCTTTTAATATAAAGCAATTATACGTGTACAAACAAAAGTAATAATTACATGCAACGTATCTTTTGCAGAAGAACATATTGGCTGATAGTTTTGATGTACCTACCAGTAATCCTACAAAAATTATTAATCTTTCGACTGCATTGTCAGATAATCCATTTGATTTGGAGACACCAATTGATGGTGGAACGATATTTCTTAGGTCTCAAGACCCTGACGAACCAGAGCCAATAGAGGATCTAATCACACAGTTACCTCCGTTTATACAAAAGAAATCAACGAAAACCAAAGCAAAAATAAGAAAATCTCAAAATATGAAAGAGGTAAATAGGAAAAACCAATTGTTCAATTTGCATTTTGTGTCTATTACTGCTTCAGGTAATTAATCAATTCCCATCTAATTCGTACGATCGAGACGTATTAAACTTACCTAGCGATGCTCAGATATTTGTTTCGAAAGAAGGACACTACACTATTGTAATGCCAGAACAAAATGAAGTTGAAGTTACTACAGTTAACTCCAATATGGAAGAAATGGATCAAGGTGTTCCAGAATTTGTTAATTATGATGAATACCCATCAGTCAATAACGATGTGTATAATACATTGTTATCTAGCGTTAAGTTACAGGTGAGTAACAAAAAGATTGAATTCCTTCATCAAATTAGCTTAAATGTAAGGCTGCTTCACAAATACGCAAAAATGATGCCTTCCATATACTTCTACAAACTTTTTTGAGCGCTGGTATATTTTTCGTTAAGAAACTTCTACATTCGATGAGGTAGGAAGATAACACTTTAATTAATTTCTCTATATGGTTGTCATCGATCGACCCAATCTTAGCAACAACAGAGGAATATTAGTCCTAAAACGTATACTGAGCCGAATATATGAAAGTTTTCTGTTTTTTTTTTAGTGATATTTTGCCGCGCAACGTATAACCAAACTAAACGCTATAAAGTCATTTAGCGAGAACTTAATTTTTGAACATAACGCGTAAGATCAGTTTCAGTGTAGATAAGTGATCTTAAATAACTAGACCAGTAGGTGGGAACTGATTTCGATGAGTTCAAGATCACCTCAGTACCCATCGTTGTTGTTTGTACTGCACTGAGCTAATTCATGAGAAAAGGAACGCGACAATTTTCAAAAATATATGCTAAGAGACACTTGTTGCTTATTAGTTGAAAAATTACGAGCAAGGAACATGCCAGTAGGAATAGTTGAATTGAAAGAGCAAGTTCTCCATTCAAAATTGCTACTACTATTTGAAAAATCATACCAGTCGTGGATAACTCAAATTGTGTCATTTGCAAGTACAAATTCTAAACGAAAATGATTACTTAGATTACAATTTTATCGTTCATTCTTATAATGCAATGACAGTATTTATCAATTACACATCAACAGCAGTCTTGTTTGAATATTTGGGGAGAAATATTTTACTTTGAGTTTTCAACAATTTTTTCCATTGAAGTTAACATATTTTTCTTATCAATGTTCTAGCATTTCTAATGCTTTTCCAAAAAAGATTGTTCGACCTCTGCAAACCACTGATTTTAGCACACATATCACATAATTATTTGATGGAAATCGTTTACCACGCAAGTGTTCTTTAAACTTTGGAAACAGGTGGATGCTCAACTAACTCGAAGCCTGCTTGAGTTATACAGCTCTTGCATTGGCGGACTTGTGACTGGGTGCGTTATCCTGATGCAAGAGAACACCTTTGCGCAACTTCCCTCGGCGCTTTTCTCTTATCAAATGACATAATTTGGGGGCATAATAAGCATGCGTAATTGTGGCCTCTTTCTATAGAAAATTACTAAAATTACGCCTTTAGCATCCTAAAATACGGATAGCTGAAGGTTGTATCTTGAATTTTCTTGGTGGTGATGAACCTCGATGTGTCCACTCATTACTCTGTATTTTGGTCTCTACATTGTAATGATGGATCCAACAAATATTGCAAGAAATTTTTTTTGTCATGTCTATACCGCATTAAAAAGCGACTGCAAATGTCTATTCGAGCATCTTGCAGACAATTTTTCCATGCTCAATTCGGCTTTAATTATATTATATACCACATTGTATAAGAGACGAGTATCTTCAACTAGTTGTCTAATAGTCACATGTCCATCTTATGACACGAAATCATGGAGTTTTTTTAACAGTTTCATGAGGAGTGATGGTTGTAGACGCTCCACTTGCATGTTCGTCAGTACACGACTGCCTATCATTTTTAAACTCACGACACCACCTTTTAACTATGGTCATATGATACTGCAGATTCCCTTATTGTATTCACCAAATCTTGATGAATTTGAGTTGGAGTTATCTCTTGTAAACGCAAGTGTTTAATCACCGCTCGTAGGTCAACATGATCCATTTTGATACTGATATGTAAATCTCGGTCTCGGGCGTCTACTGTAGGTGTGCTTTAACAGATTCAGACTTGTAAGTTTGTAGCATTAGTCTATACATAGGACAGGTTACAGTACGACTTAGAGATAATTGTTTTGGTTTATAAAGGGGTCGGGGACGGAGCAAATGTATAACAATTGCTTTAGCTATTCAAAAATTTTTGTATAATGTGTAACATGTTCGCTCAACAGATTGCAATTCTTTGGATTGTTTCTAGGGGTATTGTGCTAACGCACAAGTACAACAGATGTTAAAAGACACACTGAGAGTCAGTAAGACAGTCAATGATTAGGCGCTCTTAAGAATGTATTTCTGCAGTCGAATATTTTCAAAAATTGTTTTCTTTGACAATCGCTATAGTATTAGTTCAGCATTTGTATCGAATTAAGTAATCTTTAAAATTTCAAAGGCTTATAGTCTTTTACCTAAGTAAATTTCTTCTATAATTACTATTACAAGAACATTCCTTTTCAGTTTGACCAGTATTATAGTAGACAGCTTGTATAATTGAAATACTGTTTAATAAGATAAATGATCACTTATCTGTTATAATTTCAGAATAACGACCCTATTTTAATGAGTACTATTGGAGAATCTCAAGACGCCAATATATTATTTATGGATCCGACATTGTCGCAAACCGCTGAATTTCCAACCGAAGCTCAAAATTTCGAATCTTTCAATCCAACAATATTTAATACTGCTGTCGATTTATCCTTGGGCGTTCAATCAACTAATGTAAATTCAGCGTTTACCCAAAATACGCAATCGATACTATCGTCTGCTGGACACGACGGAAAATCGAATCATTTAAAGTTAAATTTCCCTGACGATGGGAATATGCAAGGGAACGCGAATAAGAAAACTTCTCATACAGTTGACAGTTCCAAGTTGCTTTTAGCGTCTGAACCTATGAATCTAAATGATAATCTAATCATTACTTTAAACGGGGATGAATTTCCTAGCATGAATTTTACTCTAAATAATGGCTTAAATGCCGCGACTGATAATTTAAATTTAAATATTATTGATAGCGAAATACAGAATGGTTCTATGTGTACTATTTGCAAAGCAACTTTCGAGAATGGTAGCGATTTAGGGAAACATCAATGTATTGAGCGGATTTCAGACGGACTGCATGACGCTGATGCTGATGACAGTATGAACGCGATGGATCTTAATGGAGACCTGGCAAATATTCAACAAGACGAGCAAATTACTCTTATTACCGATTATAATGATCAGGTGCCTATTACTGTAATTTTGTGATTTTGTTACTACTTAATTTTTGTTTTCTATTAGCTTCAAACTACTCACGTGGAAATTTCAACCGATGAGCCCATCACTGATTCTGCCATTATCAAAGAAGCAGGAAATGACAGTGAAAGCAGTAAAGAGAGTGTAAATTGTGGAAAGGATAAGTCGAAGAAACTTACTGTGCACATGTGCACTTACTGTTGTAAAGCATTTAAAAAAGCTTCGGATTTGGTGTGTAAAATTAGAAAATTTAAATATTGCAATATACAGTAGAGCTCGCTGAATGTGATCGTAGATAACGTTACAATTCGGACAATTTTATCTATTCCCTTTATCCTTTCACAAGTATAGCAGTAAACTCCACTCACACAAATTAATTAATTATGCGGAACGCAGCGTTTCGAGAGCACGTGGGCCCCCATTGTCAACCGTGTTACCGACTGAAAGTAAAAACTGTATCACACATGCAAATTATTATCTACGCAGGCTCTAAAAGTTCTAAAACATATGACTATTTACAATCTACTCGGTGGTCTAATGCCTTTTACGGGAAAGGACGGACCGAAAGCGAACCGTATCTTTAACAGGGCCTATGGTGATAAATCCATCCAACTCGAGTGTGCAATTGGGGGTGGTTCTCTGTTCAATAAGTTTCCGTTCTTTTTCATATATACTGTTTCGTACGCGTCTAATTCTCTATACGAGTTCACGTTTTTAAGTAGTGTCAGATTTTTTAAATCAATCTTATGTCCGGATTTTACTATATGCTCTGCTACGCTTGATAGTTCAGGTTTGTCGAAACGATAGTGTCTAATATGTTCTTTGAACCTCGTTTCGATACTCCTTTTTGTTTGTCCAATATAAACTTTCTCACAATCATTGCATGCGATTTGGTATATTCCAGACCTTTTTATCATGATTGAACAGAGAACCACTCCTAATTGCATACTCGAGTTTGATGGATTTATTACCATAGGCCCTGTTAAAGATACGGTTCGCTTTCGGTCCATCCTTTCCCGTAAAAGGCATTAGACCACCGAGTAGATTGTAAATAGTCATATGTTTTAGAAATTTTAGAGCCTGTGTAGAAAATAATTTGCAGGTGTGATACAGTTTTTACATTCAGTCGGTAACACGATTGACAATGGGAGCTCACGTGCTCTCGAAACGCTGCGTTCCGCATAATTAATTAATTTGTGTGAGTGGAGTTTACTGCTATACCTGTGAATTGTACATCCACACAGTCCTTGCAATCGTAATTTATATTTTCCTTTAGTTATTGTTTGACTAGAGCCTGGAATTTTCACCCATAACCAGAACTATTGCTCGTTTAGTGCATAGGTGGAAGATAACAAGATAATTCCTTCCTAAAATAGCCTATAGAAAATGTTTCAGATAAAAAACATATATGTAGCGGCAAACCACGCGGAACGTAAAATATTTTCAAAGTCTGTAAGATGTTCAGTTTTTGTTGTTACGTGACGCAAGTTTGCATTTCATATGGTAAACACAAATGCTTCTTTAATGCCCGATATCTAAAACGAGTTATATCCTAGGGTGGTGATACACATTTTTTTCGAGCAAGTAGTAATTTTGATAGTTTTGTATGTCAAAAGATGCCTTATTGAAATCATCGTAAAGTTTACTTCATGCTGTTTCAATTTCATATTAAGCTGGAATATTTTTCCAAAGCCCGATGGCAATGGCTTGCGCAACTTGTACATTAAAAATTTGTAGTAGTATCTCACAGAGTAAATTAAGTATTTATAATATAAAGTCTTCAGTAAGGCTTTTTCCTTTTGGTTTCTAAACATGTAACACAACCTAATGATTGATATCTGGTTGGATACGTTAAACAAATGTAAAGAAAAACAGTCTTGGTTGCAGAGCAAGTGTAATCCATGTATATACATTGAAGATACACGGCTAATGAACTTTGCACTTCCGGGTATGCCTCGATATCGTGCGAGGTTGCAGCGTCAGTGCAATCTAAGCTATCGTACGTGTTTATATGTGTAATAACTTCATAATTTAAACAGATTGTTTTACGTTATATAAGCTAATAAGTGTATATTTGTGTCTTAAAGATGTTTCTACTCTATTAATTTTCAATAATAATGACGCAGCTTGGCAGAGCTATTCCGAATTTAAATCTGAAACAATCGATTTCCAATAAAATGCGAACTTTCAATAGACTATTTAATCCGGATATTGATAGTAAACGTTGTGGATTTGTGGCTGTAATATAAAAAATACACTATTCTACTTTCCTTGTTTACTGGTGAAGAATTATGGACGAAAACGGGTTTGAGTGATTTTAATCATTTAAGCGATCGAATTACGAAACACTGTGTATCACAAATTCCTTTTTGGAAATGTTAGTATTTCTGCTCAGATGGATGGTGCATACCGAAGGAATATAGCATTGCACAACGAGAAAGTGAGGCACAATAGATATGTATTGAATATTATACAATTTAAATTTAATTAAACAATAAGTGAAAATAAACATGGAGTATAAATTCCTAAATTCTAGTTAAAAAAAATTAAGTAACGTACGTTAGATTTTGTGACGATGCAGCATTGGACAGGATGCATAAATTTTATAATGGTATTTAGTTCTTAACGTGAAAAATTCCAAAGAATATTAAATGTATCTACGATACCATTCATTTTTTCGTGTATACACGACATCTACTGTTACATGCGCAAGCAAGTTCGTTGTGCTAAAACAATCAATAAACCCCTTAACATTTTTCAGACTCGACATATAAGAACCCATACAGGAGAGAGGCCGTTTACTTGTAATAAGTGTGATAAGAGTTTTTCGCTTAAATCTACCCTACAATCTCACCTAAGAACACATACTGATGTTAGAAGTAGAGACTGTATTTGTGCAGTTTGTAATTATACCTTCAGCTGCCGTGCCACTTTAAAAACTCATATGCGTATTCATACAGGTAACGCTAATCATTTTTAAAGGTTGTTTGCTTTATAGCTCTAGAAATAGCAAAGATGTTTTACACTGGTGTCACTGTAACAACTCTTAAAATGGCTGATTGTCTAGAATTCTTGTAAACGTATATCGTTTCAAAATGTCAGATATCACTGCTCAAGCTGCTTTAAGTCCTGATGAAAACATATATTTTCCTCCGCACTTATTGCTCCTATCTTCCGAGGAAAGATATTGCAATGTGAATTCAGAAAGTGGATGTTTAAAGATATATTAATAGCCATTTTGTAATTAACCAAAAATTTGAAAACAATTTGTCTACAATTATCATTTTTTTTTATTTCACAAGACCATCACTCTAAAAGATGTTTATGCAGCCTTTTCAGCTTCAGACAAGCGGTTTTCTTTCTTTACAACTTTTCTAATTTGGGAATTAGCAAATACAACTTGTTCCCCCAGTTTTGTTCCCGATAACCATGGGAAAACATTTTGTAGGTACTTAGAAACAATTCATTCTTGGTCCAGTACTTTTATCAAGTTTCTCATCAAGCCTAGTTTAAGGTAAAGGCGAGGTACAATTACATTTGTGGCGGTACTGGATTGTCTTTCACATTCGTTTTCTTCAGGAATAAACTCATCTCTAGCCGGTCATTTTTTAAAGCAATGGCATTTTCTGGTTCTCTCCCTCCACGTTGCAAACTCAGCAATAAAAACAAACTGCTTTCGGAATTGGTAGTATGATGATAAGGTATAAGAGGACAAAATATAATAACAAAGAAAAAATAAGGAAATAAAAACGAAAAATGTGTCTACCTTTCACCTTTTTTCTCTTTATTCCTTTGTTTTCCTTTTATACCCTATCATAGCACGGTCCAATTCCGGCCGTGGGAGCCTGCGTATTCATCTCAGCACTCAACACTTTTATATCTGTTCCAAACCTACCTGTTGTGTTCCTGTTATTTAATAAGTTTTAGTACGTTTGCCATTATTTCATAATTATTTACAGTTTACTGCATGGGAAACATGAATCCGATGGCTTGTGATTTCTACTATGTACAACCTCTGTCTTCAGAGATATTTTTGAAGAACAGAATTTTGCTTATTTTGTAACAATAAAGAGACAGTGTTTCTAGATCGGTAAAGAGTGTTGAAAAGCCATCGTTGTAAACGGAAACCAGCTTTGGAGAGTTGCAAATCTCTTATAAAATCATTACGTGCATTCTGGTACATCTAGTATGCACTCGCAATTTATCTTCCTTAGAAGCAGGAAGTCTAAAATAGTGCAACGCTTTTAACGTTGGTATCTTTTGATTTAGGAACATTATTTTGCCACAATAATAATAATAATTATAACAAAATCTATTAGCATCTACTTTGTACGTAGTTGTGATGTTTTCAATCACCCATACTAGGTTATTTAGACGTGTGAGAGTACTTCATGTTCTTCATATATATGGTTTACATAGAAAAAGGGCTCTTTGAGGTTACTTCTGGGAACATGAGGGGCAGTGTTGTTATATTCTGCAAGATTTTCCTAACTTAGGACAGAAGTTAATGTAATTATTTATAAACAAGTTGATGAAAACATTTTCGTCATTTTATAAAGACTTCTATCTGCATGTTATAAAAAAAGCTCTCTTGAGGAAGACAAAACTTAAACCTTGTAATTGTTAGCTTTTTCATCAAAATTAAATTAATATGAGTTGACATTCTATTCATATATTGTAGGTGCAAAACCTTACGCGTGCCAATTTTGCAATATGAAATTTAGAACATCATCTAGTAGAAAGTCTCATCTGCTTACTCATGCTAAGCAAGCGAAAAGAAACGAGTTGATGAATACTAACCAATCAAATCATTATGAAGAGCTACCGACAACGAACGATTCTACAAATTTGCAACTTACCCTAGATAGTACAAATACCCATGTTGAAAATGTGAGTATACAAAGTAATTAATAGGAATTACGTTAAAAAATTTAAAAAATCGCAAATAGGTGGAAAGCAACGAAATACAACCTATGGAAGGTGTGTCTATGGATCTGCTGCAACAGCTACAAAATGCTGGATTTCTTTTCACGGAAACTAGCAATGATGTATTAGGCGACGGACTGATGCAACTGAATTACGACACAACGCATTTGAACATTATAGATTCAAATATCCCTATTGTGCCTGAAGATTGGCAAAAATCGAAGAAGTTCGAATGCAATTTTTGCCATAAAACATACACAACGAAAGCGGTCCTGAGAAAACATCAGAAACGACATAAAAAAGCCTTCCAGTGCACTAAATGCGATAAACAATTCGATTCAGAGGACCTGCTAGATAAGCACGTGAAATTACATTCTGGATACAGACCGTTTTCGTGCACTCATTGTGCTAACAGTTTCAGCGAAGAAGGGAGTTTAAAGACACATATGAAGCGGTATATAATAAAGTTAACATATTTCTGATTCATTTTACATTGTTTCTTATTTTTAGGATCCACAACGTATATTAAGGAGATTTGTATATATGTGTATATGTATATTTATATATTCTTATATTAATACTTATTTAAATTATGGCAATATCGTGTTATAATATTTTTGTACAGTTTTATATGTTGTGTATATAATATATTTACATTTTAAATTACTTCGTTTTGTGTTGTTTATTTAATTCTCAATTGCAAATACCTTTGGTAGACATAAATAAGTTTGATGTCTAATTGAAAAAATACTTAAATACATTCAAGGTCTAATACATTTTTAAAATTGCTGCGTGCGTAAATGGATTATAAACAAGTATGTGGGATTTTAATTTAGCTTTAGTCAGGAAAAAAATTATATTCGATTATATTAATTGTACGGAAGCTACATAAGAGTACTACAAAAGATGGAATACTGCCGAATAAGATTTTCCTTGTAATCCCGTAAAAGACGAAGTAGTGTCAACACACAGGTGCTTTAAGATACTAAGAAATTGTGTTTTAGAAAAGCTTCACTTCATATATAACAAAACTTATCTAACTAGTTGTTTCGTATCTGATATTTCTTCGTTTCCTATATTTCATTACAATCTTTATATCGATAAAATTACAATTTTATTGCAGTTAACCGACGTGTTCAAATTCCTGAAAACATATCGGTCACGGTAGGATTTGAACCCACGATTTCTGGGTTACCGGCGCATGTGACATCTAGGAATTAAAAGCGATTTGAACTCACATTGAGTCTCGTGGTGTAATGGCAGCAGAATGCGTCGGTAACGCAGTGGTACTAATATTTTTTCAGGAATTTAAAAACGAAAAAATTACAGAATTTAATAATTCCTACATGTCATGTTTAAGTAACTCTGTACAGAGTGGGACTAGTTTAACAAGGATCTTCAACTGTATTTAAAAAAGACAATGGAGTATGTCTTTTGTACCACTGCCTTTCTATGAAATTACATTTTTTTAGCATCAAAAAGTCTAAGGAAGATAAATTTTTCTATTTTGTCAGAACTATATGACACTTCCACGAATTATAATTTCACACCGCTAAATTGCGATAGATCTACTGATATGATGTTGAAGGATTAAATTCAATATTGTCTTAATACTGTTAATAATATGGCATATCGAATATTGAGAAATATTATTGAAGTTTGCTTCATTATCTTCTATTAGTTTTGGTGACTCGTCGGCTCGCATGCACATTACTTGCAGCTTCTTGTAAATTTTGTTTTAAACTTTCGATACGTATCTTTAGTTGGTAGATACTTTTTGAAATTGATTATTCTATTCCTGATAGCCCGTTAAAATGGTTAAAATATCTTTTATTTTCCTTTTTATTTCTTTGAGTTATTACAAGCATGCATATTCCATAATTATTTTATCTTGCGATCCGGATCTTATGTAATTGGCAGTAATATGTCTATTGATATTTTACTAATTGTATTTTTGATATCTTTGTATTATATCATTTACTTTTGTGAATGTTGAACCAATTTGTGTTGGAAAATTTTAAAAAACAGCTTGCACTGTTGAGGTACTCGGAAAGCATTCAATGCAAGTACACGTGCCAAATAAATTTCTTAAAAAGAAACGATTACCTTTAAGAGTTATCCGTTATGGTAATTAGATAGGTGAAGGTAATGTTCTCGATCGTAAAGTTAACTGTTTATGTTTCTAATCGCAATGAGCAAGGGATGGAGGTGGTTTATTTTCCCTGCTCTTCTTTATACTGCACAAAACTCTAATCGCCGGTTTAATACATACATCTTAACAATGAGCCTCATAAACGTCTCCATTGAGAAAAATACGGGAGGCGGTCGGAGTTAAGGGGTGAGACAACGGTTTCGACTGAAAAGAGCAGTATCAGTACTCCTATCTGTGTTCGCTGTATGGTCTCCAGAGACGAATCCTACAGCAACGAGAGGAGCCATTGTGACTGACAGATCCTGGCATGTTCAGATGGAAGGCTCTTTCCTTGCATACGAATGGCCTACTTGTACAGAGACTCTGTCAGACCGGGGAATATTTATGGCGAACATTCGCCCGCGCTCGATGCGCAACTTCCACGCTTTATGCAGATAAGCTGCTTTAATTGGCTGGAGCTCACTCCGCTCTCTCGGTTCCGTGGAAATTCTATCTATGGCTTGGTTGTGCGCTGCGACGGGGACTACGGTAATTTGTGTCATTTACACGCAGGAAAAATATCCCGGGGTCGTCGCCGAAGACGCATCGTCGTTTTGTTGTTCTGTAAACTCCTAAATATGGTCGAACAAAAGAGTTCTTCAATTGGCGGCCTTCTCCCGGGTGGATTTTTCTACAAATTTGTAAGCAAATGTACAAATAATGTCGCTAAAGTTTGCGTTTTTAACCTAACCGCAACGAAATATACAGAGTCTTGTGCGAGAAGTTGTAATCTACCGATGAAATAATCCAATTGCGTTAGTGTTTTCAGTAATTATAGCAGTTTTTACTGCTACTATAGAATGGCCAGACGTGAGCTAATGTTTGGAGGGGGTGTTTAATTCTTTTTAATAATTACTATCGATTCTAATAAAGTTCACTAGAAACAGAATATTAGTAATATTAATAATCACACAGAATATTAATAATCAAAGCAACAAAATACCAAATTATATAGTTCCTCAAATCGATATCGGTAAGATTAGCAATCGTTAAGCGTAGTTTGTTGTTGTGGCGGCAAAAAGTTGCAAGAAGATTAAATCATTTATTTCTGAACATATAAAGGAATTGAACGATTTGTTTCTGATGCCTTATATCACCAAAAAAATTCGTTGTCCTTTCGTTAAAGGGATCCAAGTACTCATAATTTTTATTTATTTACAAAAAATTGAAATTTGCTACTCTTTGTGAACTGCAAAATATTTCACTTTTCTTTTGAAAATTTTTTAACATTTTATTTTCTTTCTTTTTAAAATATTTTACATTTTCTTTGTAGAATGCTGTAATTTTCTAACTCTTACGGTTTTTTGCAATATAGTTGTGGCTTTTGTTAACATTAATCTCTTTTTGTAATTTTTTTATTCTTTTGCAAAAAGAATGCAATTTGATAGCTTTTGTGAATTTTTACATTTTTACTTTTTTGTAAAATATTTATAACTTTTCATTTTTTTTTTTGATAATTTGCATGATTTATTTTTTATAAAATATTTATGATCTGTTAAAAATTTTGGTAACTTCTACTTTTATTTTTAAAATATTCGCAATGTTTCAATTTTTGTGAAAAATACGGTTTTTGTTAACATTAATCTTTCTTTGTTTTTAATTTTTTTTGTTTGTTTTTTAGTAAATATTTGTGATTTTCTAGTTTTTGTAATTACTTCATTCTTTTGCACTCCTTTGACGGTCAGATGAGAAACTCAGCGCGTTCGGTATCTGAAGGATCTCCTGCACAACGGCGTGGGCAATGACTATTAACTTGATTGACATCAATTTGATAAATTTCATTTCGGTGTACTGCTATTTCCATGAATTGTTTTTAATTAAATGTCTTCGGTAAACTTTTCAGTTCCCATTATAATTCTGGCCACCCAAGGTTGTTAATCAGAAAGTTCAAAGAATTGAAATTTTGTTGTTCATTTCCGGCGTACGAATTAAGAACTTTCTCTTGTCATTAGGGTAGGAGTAGATGTATCGGAAGGAATTCGTCATAGTTTAGTATCGTTACAACTATGCCTCGCTTACAAGGTTAGAGTGATATTAGCGACTTCACCCGGGGTCGCATCGTTGGCCAGAGTGAACGCGGCGCTTCGCAACGTGAAATAAGTAAATTTTTAAATATTAAGTTGTCCACAGTTAACCGTGTGATTACACAATTTAAACGCAAGGAAAAAACAACAGTGGGGGCGAGACTAGGTCGTGCCGGACCTTCTGAAAGAAGTAAAAGGGTGCTTCTGCGCGAAGTGTTAAGAGAACCGCGAAAAGATACAGCTGAGCTTGCGGCAATTTCACAGAAAAGTCAGCGCACCTTTCTGCGATACCTCCATAGTGTGGGGATGTATAAAAGGGTGGCAAAGAAAAAACCTCTCCTTACGGCGTTTCAAAAACGGAGCCAAATGGCATGGGCAATCGAAATGCGAACGAAGCCCGAAGAGTTTTGGCGGTCTGTCATTTTTTCAGACGAAAGCAGATACTGCCAATTCAGTGATAGTGGTCGTACGTGGGTATGGAGATGTTCGTCACAGCAACTGGACGACAAATTTGTGCATCAGACGGTGAAATACGGCGGTGTGAACATCATGGTGTGTGGCGTGATATGGTATGGTAGAAGATCGCAATTAGTAATCTGCGACGGAAATATAAATGCGGAAAAATATATCCAAATATTAACAGAAGGATTACTACCGATATTCGACAACGCCATTTTATCTAAAGAAGACGCCGCTTTTATGGAGGATGGAGCACCCTGCCACAAAGCAACAACAACAACGGATTTTACCATGGCCAGACCAATCACCAGACATGAATCCGATAGAGAATGATTGGCACATAATCCAGACAAATATGGCGAAACGACCCCGAAAACCCAGCAATAAGGAAGAACTCGCGGCAGCTGTTAGAGAAGAGTGGTTAAATATTCCAGAAGACACCATTAATCATTTAATAGATTCTATGCCACGACGACTCGCAGCACTTCACGCAAGTAAAGGTGGATCGACAAAATATTAGTCTAATTTAAAAATTTTAAAATATTTTGTACATATAACGAGAATAGAATCTTTTTTTTAATTACTAGGTGTCTGTTTTATTCTGTCACCCTAGTGTATATGTATATAGATTACAATACATGTCTTTTTATCCTCTCGGGTTTTGTCCCGCGTTCGGTGTTGGTTCTTAGAAGAACCATGTACGTCTTGACTTTTCGATGTAATCGCATACATCTTCTTCTTAACTGCAGTCGAAATCACCGACCGCAAGATTCTAGACCGCATTATGATGCGACGTTGTTTCTCGACGTTTCGATGAAAGCGTCTTCACCTTCTCCTGGAGGTTATCGGTCGATTGAAACTGGTCCCCCCATGGTTTTACTGGCCTCTGTACGGCCCATCTTTTTCCAGTATCTTCCCTCTTGAAACTTGCTGCTTGGTATCTGTTTCTTTTTGAATTCTTGAACTTTTCATTTTGTACTTACTTGTTTCTCCTTCTTTAATTTATTCTGGGCTATCACGTCACGTTTTTCTCTACGTCATGCCTTGTTTGGCGATTTCAAAATTCTTGAAACTCTCGATTGAATCGGCCGATACTTGTTGGAAATCCATATTGAGCATGGACGAAGAAGTAAAACACAATTTTATAAATATTTCCAATATATGTAACACAGCTTAATATGTTTCGCTATCATTGTAGCAGAATATCTGATAAAGCTACGGTGATAGCGAACATGTCATATTAAGCTGTGTTAAATATATATTTGGAATATAAAAAATATCTTTAAGCAATTATATTAGTCCTAAACTAATTCTTCTAGTTTCAGATTATGGGAAATTTATACAGCTTCAAATGATATTGGGATATAACACTGCACATTTTCTGAATTAGCACAACGATATAATTGCTTATTCAAAACAAAGAGGTTTCGGGGCAATTTAAGCCGAATTTATTGCTATCTAATCCAGAAGACGCAGTTCGCAAGAAGCGAAAAGCTTTTCTCTTCTTTTTCCCTTCCGCCCATATAATTAAAAGGGATAATGTATATTCCTGATGTTCCTTAATTCCGACTCTGAAGTCTATTGTCTTCATAATAGAAACAGATATACATTTCACCCAGAAGGGGTCATTCGAAACGACGGCGCACGATAAACCCTATGGTCCATGCATAAACAAATTGAAACGGAAAAGCACATCAAACTTTCCCAATACTTTTGGCCTTCTCTCATTCTAGCGATTTGAAGGGCTCGAGAATTTAGGTACGCTACATGTGAAGCAGATTTCGGCGGACATATGACTTCCTTCACTATTTGTTAGCTTTGGAAGAATTAACTTTACTTTTGGAGGATATTTAGTGAACAGAATAAATACGTTTGGTAGAGATTGTTTAATTTTAAGTTTTATACGTTCTTAGTAGATATTTTTAACGCACAATCGCAAAAGTATTACGTATGATCATGGATTTTTGTTCTTGTGATAATCTCTTATATTTTCTGTTCTATATATTCATATAATTAATTATTTTAAGGAAAAATAAAAAAAGGTTACATTTACATTTATTACTTAACAATATTTTCTTAATTATAAGGTATTGTTGTAGTGATAATGAAACACTAACTCTGATGCCTGGTTTTAGCATTTCAATTGCTTAAAGAACTTCTTTATGTTCGACTGACCTGCAGATACAATTTGTTGCAAAAATAGTCCTAGTTATCTGCTAGTCTAATTATTGTTTCTTATCCTGATCTGTTCTAATAGCAAAGAAGCTCAAAATGTCACCACCTGTTGTGGTAACCAGTTTCTTCACTTTCTTTTCCTTATATTGATGGTTCGTATTCATTTATGATTTCACTTTCACAACAATCATTATTTGACTGATGTTTTACTTTCGGATTTCCCAATAATTTTTAAGTTTGTCATGTTTTTACCGCACTTTTTACAGATAGCATGACGCTGTAGTCTGTCAAGTACAACTTTCTTAACGAGATATTATTAAATGTGTAATCTTAATACATAATCCGGCACGACTTTCGACATGTTTTCTTTGCTTATAGAAACAAATATCTTGTCAGTCTTTTTACCAATTGCAGATCCTTGCGTAACATTTTACGACTACGTTTTTAGGAAAAAACAAAATAAGATTTATAAATCAAGAAAATCATGTTTCTTTTTTACATAGATATCAACGATTTTCAGTTTTTTCAGAAAAATCACGATTTTCAACTCTACGTGGAAAATTTCACGTATTCATAGAAATTATGTAATTTTCAAAAAAACACAAAGATTTACTTTGCATGCCACAAAGAGATTCGTTCTGATCTTAGTTAGATCTTGGTGCCTGGATGAATGTGAAACAAGGACCATCATCAGATAGACGCGGCGGCATGTTAATGGATGAGATCCGGAATGGCCGATTAATTCTAACTACGGAAGGAAGTGCCTATAACTCGTTCCAGGAGCAGAGAAAGAATCCTTAATCCGCGTTCTCTCGTTATTTGTCCGTGTATAAAATAAAGAAGAGCCATTTAGTTCTACGACACACTTTACCAACGCTGATTTAAATCTCAACTCGACCGGGTTCTTTGTCTTTATGTACCTGGCGTCCATTACGGAATAGAGGGTTTTAGATGAAAGGTTTTTCAACTAGATGGTGCATATTGGAACAATTTAAGGTTCTATTAACGCTAACGTGTTATTAATTTATTGACCAATACAGAAACTTTTTGAGGTTTACCACAATCGAATTATTCTGTTTTACACTCGTTTAATGTGTTTCTAAATATGTTTTGGGAGATGCTAATAAATTTGGAGATAAACGTGTGTATACAGTCCCTGTCCAATTTATTAGGGTCACTTGCTAAATAGTGATTTTGTTAAAATATATAATGAAAAACGTATTGCACAAGCAAGTTTATTCAAAACTGTTTATAGACATCGTCACAACTATATAACTAATATTTTGTAATGCCACCTTTGACTTTTATAATTGTTCTTATTTATTTTGGCATGCTGTCTATGCAAGCGTTAATGATATGCGCAGCGTCATTTTGCCATACATTCTCAATATTTCTTACGAATTGCTTTCTTGTAGTGTTTCTTCTCGAATATACGCGCGATTTTACTCCTTTTGCACTCCACACGTTTTCAATTGCGTTGAGGTCGGGAGAATTTCCCGGCCACAGGCAGAACGTGCGTTTCCAAAAAACTTTGGATGGATTTGGCCATGTGGCATGGTTCATTATCGTGCATAAATGTGTAAGGGCATTCATTTGGATCTAAATTATTGATATGATGCCATATCAAGACATGCTCCAATACACGTTTATATTGGTGTTATATTGGTTGTTCATGATGTCTTGGCAAAGATACAGTGGTCCAGGACCTTCGACGAATATACAGGACCATATCATAATTAACGCAGAGTGTTTTTACCGTTTCTCGTACACTAGCTTCACCAAATCGTTCGAATAAGTTGAGCTCTTTTGGTTAGTTTTGACTTTTCGCTAAATATGATCTTCAACGAAAAGATAATGTTCAAACAAAAGAATTTTGCTTCATTTACATATTAATTTAAGTTATTTTGTCTTACCTTTCGCCAGTTTTCAATTGTGTAACGTTGATCACGTTTTGCATTCATAACGTGCTCGCTTTATCATCGGTGTTAATCGTGGCTTTTTCAAGGGCCGTTTGCATTTTAATCCGGCTTCGTACAATCGTCTACGTACTGCACTTCTTGTTGAGACATTACATTTCTTATTTCTTTGGCCGATAAACCTAGGTTTTCAGATGCTACTTGCGGGATACATCGATCATGTCGATTAGTAGTGATCCTTTTCTTGCCGCAAAAAGCTCTTCCGGTACTTGTAGTGGGTATCTTTTCTTTCATTAAAACGGCGATTCGCTGCACTGTTTGTCGGGATGCTTCTTCTTTCTTTGCAATTGTGCATTGGGTTCCGAAAATCCTTACGGGTGTCCACAAAACGAAGTGACTTGGCAGTGCTTTAACATTTCTTACTCGGTGCAGTGTTGTGGATGGTGATGAAACTTGGATTTGTCATGTCACTCCAGAATCAAAACAATAATCGATGGACTGAAGACACTCAGAATACTACAAAAGACAAAAATTCAAAAGAACGTTGTCAGCACAAAAAGCATGTGTTCTATGACATGTTCTGCTTGTTGAGTTCCTTTCCAAAGGTAAAACCATTAAATGCGGAACGATACTATGAAATATTGAGAAATCTTCGGCGCGCAATTCAAATCTAAAGACGTGGAAGACTCAGTCAAGGTAGTATGTTGCTTCATGACAACGCTCGTTTTCATTCTGTTGGTGTCACACAAAATCTTATTGAATAATTCGGTTGGGAGCAGCTCGATCACCCATACAGCTCTGATCTCACCTTCTAACTATTACTTATTCTTGAACTTGAAGCGACTTTTTGGAGAGAGGCTCTTTAACAATGAGAACGACGTAAAACTGTATTCCGCAGTGGTTGTTTACACTGGCGGCATCATTCTATGAAGAGGGTATAGAAAAATTGGCTTTCCGCTATGACAAATTAACAACTTTAGAAATTCTCTTTCGTGTAAAACTAAATAAATATATATTGCATACTTCCATATCGTACAATTTATTTGCAAAAAATTCCTGGTATTACATACGATCACTATTTTGGGAATGGTTTTAAAATATAGATATCCACTAAAGTTATTGCATTTGTAAGCAATTAGATGTAGAAGTCTTTCATGGTTAGTGATCATTTACTGGCAACAGGCAATACTACGCAATACCTTTTATCCAAACGCCAATGCAAACAAAATTTATTCTACCATGTATGACGAATACGCACCAAACTAAGTTTACGCAGTCGAGTTTATATTTTCTATTATCTCGGAGGCCGGGTAAAAATCATAAACAAGAATTATTTGCATGAATTAAACGAGGGGCCGCCTTCGATTTCTCTTCTCGTACGGAATCGAATAAATTGTGACGAACAGGATGGAAGGAAGCACATACATTCCGGCGAAAAACAAGGACGTAAAACGGGCCCATGGGAAATGAGTGTGTGTAACATAAATATTGCCGAATTTCTAATAAGATATAATTTCGTGCGTACCGAATTTATTTGACGTCTCGCCGGCACATGCGTTAGGTTTATTTAAAGGCCTGGTCGGTGGCTCCGTAAAAATCTTCTTTTGTGTATTTTATATTTTTCGACGTGTTCTTGCTCGGAATACCTATGTTCAATGATGGAACGTTTATTCTCATAATGTACATTATGATCAATGTCTGTGCTTGTTCCGTTTTATATATAAACTTTTTGGTTCACGCGAATATGTATACACCAAGATTTTATTGCAAGACAAAAACTAATTTTCTAGAATTTTGTTTATGAAGTTTAAATATGAAACACAGGCAAGTTCAAATTTACACAATCTTACTTTCTATGGTGCGTAGAAGCATGTATTGCAAAAAGTTACAATAACATATAACTTTTGACTTTAATATATTATAAAATTCTATAGTGCTTATACATACTTTCTCCAATACTGGCAAAGTATACGTCGTGACATAAAACTGTCTTTGTGATACTCAAAATTTATGGAATTGTTATGGAAATATGAAAATAAACAACGTAGAAACATATAGAAATATGGACGACATTGGATAAATACCCTGTCCATTGAAATAAACAAACTCCAATAACACAAATAGATTTTCGACAAACAAGTTGCAGCATCATAAACAATCATAAAGTAAAATAGTCTAATAAGGAAATACATAAAATTGGAGCTTGATGCAGAGAATCAATTGGCTATTTGAAACATCGAGATAGAAAATGCAAACATATTAAAGGGAACCTTAATAAGTAAATATTTTGTCTGTACTGAAATTGTATTCAGTGTATCAGATTCATTTTAATTTTACACACCAGTAACTTTTTAATATAATTAAATTCTATGTTGCCAGTTAACAAGTCGATCTTTTGGTTTTGTATATACCCTTTGCTTTTGCTAAATAACTAAATTATTACCAATTATTGCCTAGAAGCAAGGGTAACACAACTATCTAGAGCAATCAAATTTGACTATTTTATCTGACTAAAAAAAAAAGAAGTAATAAAGTAAAAAAAAACATGTGCACATATATGCGAGGACAAAAATTTTATTGTAATGAGTCGTAACTACAGAATCTTCTGCAAATTCTGTTAGGGAATTTTGATTATTATCGACTATAGCTACCACGAAAGCTTATCATTTACCAAACCCTTGTCACACTCCAAAACTTAGAAGTTTTTTATAGTTGTATTATGAAGAACAATGTTTAAAGCAAATCCGTGGTATAATTTATACCCTTATAACGATTTAAATATCTAAATTTGTTACACACCACAATTTCCCATATAAAAGTGACTTCATATTAAAAAAAGATAAGAATGAAAAGCCGCGCCACTATTTTTCTTCAAAGAAATTCCGAAAGGAATTGAAAATCTTCCAAGTGCCAAAAGATGTACGGTTTGTCGAAGATAAATAAACAAGATGAACCTCTGAGAACCATGGTGAATAGCATAGGATTACCGACTCAAGCCTTTGCCCAATACCTGGCACACCAACTAAAGCCATATGGAGAGCAATGTCCTAGGTTAAGAATGTGGACCATTGCATCAGCATTTTACATCCAGAACGCGTGGAGAGCACAGACATGTTGCTCAGCTTCGATGTGACTTCGCTATTCAACCAAGTAGGGATCAATGAAACAGTCGACATCATCAGAAACAAGCGCCAAGTGGAAGACCATCTGATAAACCTAATAGAGCATTGTCTTAAGAACATCTACTATATGATGATAATACTTTCACCATATGGACACACCTCTTTCCTCTCTTGTCACACCTCAATAGTATCCTTCCAATGATCAAGTCCGCCATGGAAACTAAAAACCGAAACCAATTACCATTCCTAGACGTTTCAGTAATCAAAAACCAGGATGGTATCTTGGGACATATAGTATACCGAAAAGCGATTCTTACCAATCATTCGCTCAATGCGCAATCACACCATTATTCCGTACATGTACAAGGAGTGGCGAAAAACTTGGTGTTAAGATCTCAACGGTTAGCATACGCCGATAACATTCGTACTGAGAGCAGCGAGATCAAATATATGTTACGAACAAACTATTTCATCTCCATCATACACAGAGTCTTCCGCGCGAAAAAGAAGACAACAGACACTACTATTTATGTAACCAAAGCTTACCTCGCTTGCATCAAGAGTACAACGATCAAAATGAAGAGAATATTGCAGAAACAGTAACTCAAACCATATTTTCCACCTACAGAAAAGTAAGGCAAATTCTGAATAATCCGAATTGTAAGATACGACTGAAAGCTCAAAGAGTATGTGAGATACCCGCAAGAGTAGCAACTATCCTTATATAGGAAAATAAGCGTTAGGAGAGAAAAACACAAACTAACGGTACGAGCAAAACAAATAACCTTAGCTTTTGTCCAAAACGTACTGATGACTGGATACAATATCAATTTTGAAAAAACATAAATGTTAAACATGATCGAACATCTACCGACGAGTTTATCTCTAATCGCTAGCCGGACGAGAGCGTCTATAAGAAGATGAGTGAGATCTCGTCCAAACGTCGACCTAGTCGAAATGGTAGTCGAAGTATACTTGGATACAAACCCGGGAATAGTGTTCCATATATATATTGTCTTGTTATCCTCACAGGTTTTGTCCCGCGTTCGGCGTACGTCCTGACGTTTCGATGTAATCGCATACATCTTGAAGTTGTGATTTCGACTGCGCCTCAAGAAGAAGATGTATGCGATTACATCGAAACTTCAGAACGTACATGGTTCAACGCCGAACGCGGGACAAAACCCGAGAGGTAACAACACATCCTTTACCCGCGAAAATATACGCTATGACATAAATATACAGTTCATGAGTTATTATTACGGCTGTGGTCGTGATAGGTTTTAAAATGTTCGCTCTTATCATTCGGATTGGAGTGCAGAGAATCCAGAACCCAGAGTACCTCAAGTACGCTAGTTACTGTGACTAGACCCTGCTTTTACTTCTATTTGGGAAGTAGTTGTTAAATATGACAGTCAACTAAAGCTTCGATTTACATGACAGTCAATGGAAAAACGAACTTAATACTAACGAAAATAACGAGTGATTTTGGAAGTCATGTATCCAGCTGCTTTTTCAGTGGCGATACTTCATGTAATAGTAGTAGCACGAAATGTCATTTTTTATGAAGCTTGATTATTTTGTACATTATTTACCGCATACATACAACCAAATTGATTCAAAATCGTTTTTCTTGCCGGTCTGGAACTACAGTGTGCTCTTAAAAATATGCATTAGAATTTTGCCAACTTACACAGCTTCATTCAATTCTAAATTTTCGTTACTTAATTAGTAGCATTAGAATTGTCTTGATAATCAAATTTTCAAATTTTGGAAACGAAAACTTTAATTATTTATTTATTTAATTGACGGAAAAAACCGAAGCGATATCAATGAATCATGCTTATGATACAGAGATTAAATGAATTCGTTAAAAAAACAATTTTTTATCTCTAAAAAAGGCAAGTTCGATCGCAAATAATTGAAGTAAAGGAAAAGAAGCACATTTTCTAGAAAAAACAACTTGCTAATATTTTATAACAGAAATATTTTATAGAAAACGTTTAACATAATTTTCATGTCAATTAGAAAAATAGATTGATGTGACGTCATCTTGGCAACCCGTTAAATAGCACGAACGACAAAAACCGACGGAATCCTTAAGCTAATGCACTTTGTACTCGCTTTTCTTGCTTAACGTTTCTGGCGTTTTTTTTCCTCTTTCTTTGACAACGCGCCACCCTTTCTACCGCTACCACTACGGCCTTTTTCGTTTGCCAGTTACATGAGCTTTCATCAAGTGCAGGGCGAAATCCGTTAGCTTAGAGAGGACAGGGGAATTCAACACAAGGATGGAGCAGCAACAGGTGGCTCATAAAGTAGATATTCGCATATCAGCAGGCCGACACGGAACGATTGATATACCCCAACAGTTACGGAGTGGATATATACATATAATACAAGCGAAAACAAGCATTCTCGCGGTGCTTCTTTGTTAACAGTCTCAGTCATTTGTACACATCAGTGATGTGTTTTGTAAGATTTTTATAAGAGCTTCGAGAAAAAGCTTCGCAGTACGTCTGAGTTTTGATCGTGGCGGAATAAAGAAAGGAAGTAAAACACTAAAGCTCTGTGGTAGTAAAAACTAAGCTGCCTGACGTTTGGGATTAAGAGATGTATTAAGATTATGCGTCTTCTTCGTATCTTCTATTTCTTTTATGTTGTGTTTTTATTATTTGTATTTAATTTTATATTATGACTGTACTATTATTATATATTTCTTGGTATAATAAAACTTGCAAGCATTTCAAAGTAATTCTGCTGTTTCCCTAGATGCAAACTTCTCAACTAATTACCCTATTATTAAAATTAAGTTATAGCTTAGAAGTTACCGCATTAACGTGTTTTATAACAGCAATTAAGAATCGAACTTTTTCTTTATTACACGTTGGGCTCATTAACTTCAGATAAAAATGTTACCTTGTCTGACGTTACTTTTATAACGTTCTACGAATTCATAAATTTAAGTTGAATTAAGTTATGTGACCGTCAAGAAATATATCTATATATGTTATATATAAATAATATATACGTACATATGTACGTATTGTAATGATATGAAATATTGTCTATTAATTATCAATGATTTTTTTAAATTTTACTGGTTTACCTATTTCATACATTTTATCGTCACTGTTTGGTGCACGCCGTTATTTTTATTATGGTTGATGTTATAAATTGGAGGCAAAGTGTCGTTAGTACCCCCTCTTTATGGAATTTTAGCGCAGATATTCAATCTCTACAGGTTTCTTTCTAAAGTTTTGCAGGTATCTACTTCGGGTATTCTTTATTAACGTATAATTCGTAAAAAAAAGAGTCCCTTCAACAACACTTACGGAAGAGACGTAAACTCTACTATCGTTTATTATATATATCCCTTTTCGTAAACATATTTTTATATAAATAAGTATTTCAAAAATGTAATTCTTAAAAGACGTTTAATGTACAGTACTCACACATTTCAATCACATTGTATAAATATGTATTATTACGAAATTATATCTTATAATTTTCAAAATTTCTCGTACGACGGGAGGATGGCACGACTGGCAGCATTTACCTATATAATTTCACTCATATCAAGTATGTATCTACTGTGTGGCCTACTATACAGGCAAAAAATATGTTACTATGGATATAAAAAAAACATCGTGACAAAGTCACACATATTGACATCGTCTGTCCTGAGTATAAACAGTTATTTTCTCGTATGACTTTTTAATTTACAGAGATGTTCAAATATATCCAGTCATAAAGTGTATCACCTGATACTACAAATAAAATCTGGAAGTTCCGGACACATTTATTGGAAGCCGAAGACCAGTACACTTAATAGGCGAGAAATCACGTGCGATTGAGTACGATTACAAAAATTAAAGACGTCTTCATAAATCTTCAAAATTATTTGTGTGTATTGCTCTCATTTTGTTTCGCATACCAATTAGAATATTTAAAGTTTAGCTAGACAGGAATTGCCTTAGGTTTTCTGAAAAAGAAACATATTTTTTTCGTAAAAAAAGGCGGTATATATTTATTAATTTGTCAATATACATATTTATTTCTTTCAACCTTACATTTGGTTATTTAATTAGAAAACATTATCATTTAATTTAAAAACAAATAGAACAAAATTTAAATCAAGGAACCCATTTAAAAAAATTAAAGAGCCTGAGGTTTTCCACCACAGAATATTCGAAATGTGCGAATTAAAAGAAAAATGAGGATCAAAAACATATCAAGAGCTTTAAATTGCGTTACTCGCAGAATGGCGTTAAAAAGTAACAGAGTTATGGTGTTTGGAGAAAGAAAGGACTGTACATTTGTCAATACTTAAGCAAACATGATTGTTAATACATCAATCATTACTTTTT
This sequence comes from Trypoxylus dichotomus, assembly GCA_023509865.1. Lineage (NCBI taxonomy): Eukaryota > Metazoa > Arthropoda > Insecta > Coleoptera > Scarabaeidae > Trypoxylus > Trypoxylus dichotomus. Next base: position 43,340,972 of record CM042078.1, read on the forward strand.
TGCAAAATTAAGCAATCGACTGTAGAGGCGATATTACTACTATTAGAGTATTTTCAAAGTATCTGTATATGCGGGAAGTTTACAGTAAAGGAGTAAAAAACAAGTCGTTGATGGAGATATTGAAGAGCAAAGAACCTAAATTAGATCCTTGTGGAACACCACTGGAGTCAATGAAAGAGTTGGAAAGGAATCCATTATAAAATACATAATACGAGCGATCCCGTAAACGTGAGTCAAGGAAGACGACAGTTCTCGGAGAAACGTCTATCGATAGCAACTTAGAGTTTAACACAAAGTGATCGATTGTATTGAATGGTTTGCAGAAATTACTACAGATAACATACGTTTTTTTGACGAGCATCACTTATCTAGCTGGTTAACTCAGTTAAATATATACATGAAGATCTGCGGCTGAGGAAATCATATTGATTCACTGAAATATAAGGGTTAATACTACAGTACAGCTTTTCATATAGTACATTTTCAAACGCCTTAGCGTAGTTTGATACAATGCTAGTCGGTCTGTAGATGTGGACCAGTTTTCTTAGAAACTGATCTAATTTTGCTGATTTTCCAATATGTGGCAAACGTCTATGTGCGAAGCGTCAAATTGAAGAGAATAACAAATGGTTCGCGTTCTACAATTGCGGAATCACGAAGTAGTAAGTGGGTAGCACGTCATGTCCAGAAGTAATATTAGATTTAGCCTTTATAGAGCTCGTAAATATGCTCAGTAACAAAGAAGCCAACATTATACGAATTTGGATTTAAATTCCTAATAAATGAGTTAGGAGTCGAAAATGTGAAAGACAAATACGTCAGAAAATGTATCCACAAAACCTAGTACAGTAGTAGTTGGTTGATCAAGGATAACGGTATTTAATAATAACGATCCAGAAATTTTAGAAAGGCATCGCTTATTTTTAATGAAATTCCAGAACAACTTCTCCTAATGAGCGAGATTCGTACAGCCGCCTGCAAATTTAAGTCAGTTGTACATATAAAATAGATTGTAACTTCATATTATTTTGGATTGATTTATCTGAGTACTTTGGCCAAGACCTATGTGCAATAGTTTTTATATGTAAATCGGAGTAAATAAGAAAAAAATTCCAGTATTATAGTATATATATAATACATTATAGTATTATTACAAAAATATACTGCTATAAGTTGAAATAGATATTTTTATTTCATTCTTGTAGCATATCCCTATCATCTTTATACTAAAAATATTTTATTTACAATAATATAAATATAAATAAATCATGACACACTGGAAATGTTAAAGTGACCAAATTACACTCAAAAATGTTGGATCTAGCAAATTAGAATAGCAATACACGATTAATAAAGCAAATTCCTTCCCAATGCTAGGTAAGAGCTATTGCAATCACATTAATTTGTAAGTATTTATACTACTCTAATTTCACTACAAAAGCTATTGAAATAATGTTTAGGTTGATTAAATTAATTAAAGAAAATAATTTAAGTTGATGTATGAGATTATCTTTAGTTGTATGTTATATTTATTATCAATTTTTATGAAATCATTAGATTGTTTTAAGGTAAATTTCAAAGACGTTAATTATACATACTATCCATTGTAATAAAACCGGTTGTAGCATCTTTGTATAGGTAGTATATAGCTGTTGAATTTTAGCAAAGAACCTTCTAGACAAATTAGTGAAAGAATTGCATATAATTAAAATACAAGGGTTATGTTTTGATAACGTATTTTTTTTTGTTTTGAGTGTGAAAGTTCTTGAATTTAATCTTCTTTTAATCTTGAGTTTTCGATAGAATCTAAACAAAATCTAGTTAAAGGTTCGAGGGCTGTCAAGAGTTACGTGTTCGTATGTAAATATATAATGGATTGCGTTGTAGTTATAAAGCTACATTTTCATATGGATCCGATGCGTCCGTTTACAGCGAAATGGATATGTTCGAGTCAACGCCTTTGAATTGCCGTGAAGGTGTCAAGATAGGGACAATTTAGGGCCCAATTGGATCGGAGTAACAGAGTAACCTTTAAAGGATTGGCCGAAGTTAGGGCGACGTTCGTGAACATTATCCGCGGGAAATGGCCGGACATGCTGGTCATCAGCAAGAGTGGTTACGCTGCCTGCCGAGGCCCTTCGGGTAAGATTGCCATCCCTCGAGGAAATGACCCATATCGACTGGTGATTAGGTGCCTTAATGCCGTACATGCTAATTAAAACACTTGAGTGTCGGAGATATATGTGACGTTAGGGGACGAATCAATATCTAACCGTAGCCGTAGTAAGTACAGCGGCCGACGGCATCGACTTTGGCCAGTTTAATTCTTGGCACGGTTTGGTGGACCCGAGGTTTTAGCTTAACTTACGGTCACTACCACTTACGAACTTAATTCCATTTTATGGCATCGACTCTTTGATTTAACTGGAAAACAGCAGTATAAGTCGAAGCCAATATCGTTATATCGGCATCATAAAGTCTTACGTAACGTTATTGAAATATAATTACTACATACAGTATAATACTCATTTTATAAAGTTAAAACGTTTCCAATAACTGTTATGCTTTGATACTACGCCTTGGGCTTTATAGTGCATGTATAAATGTATTGCTTGACCTTTTCAATCCCTATCACGTAAAAGCTAACGAAATAATCAAGCAAAAGGACAAAGCAGCGTGATTGTAGTGCGACAAGGTATGTGTGTAGTGCTTTTGTCAATGTACTACTTAGGTAATAGTCGTGAAACATCAAGGTAGCGATGAAAAGTGATTGCGTTTAATTCATTTGATGCGCAAAGGGTTTTGTAGTTTAACGATAAACAAATTATTACAGCTTTCATCTCTTCTTAACATGTATAAATGTGAAACACGTGACAAACTAATTATATAAGTGAGAATTTGTGAGCGTATTTTATATCCTTTAAAGAACAATGACTACTATCTAGTAAAGATTGAAAAATGAAAACGAAATGGATATACATTATCTTCCATTGTCAGTATGTAGACATACATAACTACTATCGAAATACTATTATACTAATATACATATATATATATATATATATATATATATATATATATTGATACAAAGTAGACGTCAACAAAAAATTTTTCCTCGTCTTCCTTAGATCTTACACATTCCTTATAATGAGTGTTGAAAATGAAATGATAATTTAGAAAAATGAGTGTCTCTCGTAGAAATAATTTCGGTACAACTAAATTATGAGTGACCCAATCAAATTAAAGAATCAAAAGAGAAAGTAATATTAAAATGTGGTATTTTCCTATCTCGTACTGAGTGGCTTAAGTTTCTTACGGTATTTATTCATTCTAGAGTAAAACACAGCATCAAATGTAGACCCCGCTTCTTTAGATCCTTACCATTTTGTTGAATCTTTAGGAGATATATCGAAGACTACAGATAATTTACACACACGCTGTAATAATAAATATCCTATCATATCAAATAATTACGCTTCAGATTCACACGGTATCTTCAAAGCTCTAGAATATATATCGAGTGCCGAGTCGAAACATTACGATCAATCAAATCGAGTCATTTGTCTTTTTTGTGGCACCCACAAAAATGAATTCCTCAAATTTACACTTCACTTCCGAATTTAAAAAGTATGCTAGAACCTTCTAGTGATGATGCGTCTAATAAAATTATATCGTTTCTGCAACAGAATCTACAGAATATATTCCAGTATCTACTTCAGACTCGAAATCTACCCTATGCACTACTACTTCGTGACCTCTCTGGGTTAGCAGTTCATAAAGTGCTTGGGAGAAGGGTTGTGAAACTATACTCGTTTGTTTGTCATATTTAAACTGGAAGACGAGTATGTTACTCTTGTGGCACTAAATAGTGCATAGAATGCTCACTTAACCTGTTAGTTTAGATACGGTGATAGTAGCCGAGAAGGAATTTCCAGGTCTGTAATTACCAATATTGGAACTATTACCCTTTTTCGAGATTGGTGAAATTCTGATTGCTTTCCACTTATCGGGAAATGTATACCTGTGTAGGGCTAGATTAAATATCATATATAGAGGAGTAGCAAAGGTAATAGGATAATCCTTCACAAAGAATAAGAAAAGTTGTCATCACCAGCTCTAAATTTGTTCTTTAAACTTTTGATGCACTGTGTTATTTCATTTACTGAAGCAGATGGCAAACGCAATGGTGGTAACCCAGAATCTACATCTGGAAGATCAGAGTCCAAAGACCAGGTTAGAAAAACACCAGAGAATAATGTAACGAAACGAACTATCGATGTTGAATTACTGTATTCGTTAGTGGCATCATAAACTTTACCTGGACTTCTCGTAGTATAATTAAAGAAGATAAAAAGCAGTTTACGAAGTCATAGAGGTATTACTTATAAATGTACGTTCAAAATCTTATATGTCTACTACTAATATCTTTGGAGTTAGGATGGCCATAAAATACGTACATATTTCCAAAGTTTCATAATTTTTTGAATTTCCGGGTTCGGGTTAGTCTCTTTGATAGTAAGTAAGCGTGCAGAAACGAGTGCGCACTCATTGGTGGCGGTGATATATTTCGAAAACGGTCAGACATACGTGAAGTCGGGATTCATACGCATATATGCAGTTAGTATGTGTATGAATGCCGGATTAGATTGATAATGGCGAATCGACAGCTTCTTTGTTATTTTCGGCGAGTGTTAATAGATAGCAACGCATTGAGTTAAAAATCATTCAAAACCACGCTGATGACGCCTGGGTAGGCAGAAACGTGTCCGTGTATTAGCGTTCTTTGTCTCCTCACATTAGCTTTCTCGTGAATGATTCCATGGCTATTTAACAGCATCATTATGTTGTTTTTTGGGCATTTTTCGATGTATTTTTAATTGTAAATTGTTTTTCATAAAAATCAGGTCACGTAGGGAACAGGATTATGTTTTAAATCTTCTATTTATTACTTAATTAATGGTAGAGTGTATACGCACATTGATAATCTCTTTCGTTTTTAGCCTCCCTATACAGTTCTAGCATACATAAATAGTATTGATGTTCTATGATAAAACTTATAACGGATGTGTATACAAAATATTCCTTTTATATCGTAAATTACTGAAAGGATAAATGTGTCCATTTTGGTACTTCTTTTTTGGTTCAATGGCGCGGCATTATTAATGTGTATGGTGCATTACATGTTGACTCGTAAATTTCTATGACCGAGTACTATCCGACAAAATACAGTGAAGATATAATTAGCTATTATTATTGTCGGACTGCGGATATTATTTTGAACGTATAAATTATCGTGTCGTCAGAGCAGGACTACGTGCACACGTCAATATATTACATGGTAAATATACTTTACTCGCGGGTGACATTTATCAGTCCGGTTAATTTTATCCTGCAACCTTTAAAATTTTATTGTTTTACTGTCATAATTATATATTTATATCGGTGATATATGGATTATGAAATTTTCTGTTTTTGATCAGATTATTTATTTATATCGTTTGTTTCCACAAAATCTATATGTATTTATTTATTATATATAGGCCGTAATAAATTATTAAACGCGGATACAGTAGACCATTTACATATATTTCTAATAACTTTTATAACTAAATTAAAATTATTTCGTTTCGGTGAAAAATTTATTAACGCAATAAAAAACCATTAGTAAAAATTAATTTCCGTAATTAAAAATGGTGAAATGGAAATGAAACTGTTCATGTATATTAATTTTTGTTTCCAGCGCGTTACGTGCACATGCGTACCATAAACAATATATTTTTAAGTGCGTATGTAGGGACGACATACATTTAGATACTTTTACATTTTGTTTTCGTATTGATTAAAATAATTTAATTTAAAACGGGCCTATAAATTTTTATAAAATAAACCTAAAGCCGTTAAAAATTATTTTAAAAATTAATACAGTAAATTATTTACAAAACAATTTTCATAAATAACCGAAAATCTCATGCCATTATATTAAAATAAAACTCGTCGATATATTTTATTTCATTTAATGCAGTTACAGCCTACTTATGCGTTATGGTTCCGGCACCGCCACCATTTGTATTAGTCCTGGATACATAAATAGGTAAATATATAAAAACAGAAAATAATCGAGTTTATAAGCTTTATGGTTTCACGTTTTCATTTCCACATTTTTAATGTTGCGACGATGATCTAACGCAGGCGTGTATGAGAATGTCTTTCGGAGTATTTTAAAATATAACTAGAGACCGGATTATATGTATTACACCGATTAAAGTTAATTCGCGTTAATTAACTTTAATACATATAATATACATATAATACATATAATCCGGTCTGTAGTTATAATATTAGAACCTTGGATTGTTTACCATTCCAATTTGTCAGGTACTACAGATATTTTTTGGTTTACAAAAATTATTTCTAACCAAACATCCAGATGCTCACGTACAGTGAGGTCTTAAGGTATCCCTTCACTATGCTAATTTTTAAACGATGACAACAAGCGCTACTAGAAAGGTGTCCCGATTTAATTTATTTTTTGTGAACTAATTATATGCGATTTATCGTCAAACATAAACTGTAGCCAGAAATGTATACATCTTGACATGAAAAAGGTTCTGACGTTATTTTTTTGTTTTTTTTCTTTTGTTTATTTAACATGTATATTATGTATTAAACTACCGTTTCATAGTGCTTTTGATAAGTGTAACCTTTTTTAATGTCCATCCTTGAGGGTTTGCTTCACTAATATGATTTTAATGCAACATTCTCTAATGTATTATTTGCAATAAAAAATGACAATTATATTAAATAATACGTATTGGCTTCAAAAGATAATTTAAAAATTAATTCAAAACTTCTTAAAATAGCCTAAAATAACGTATTTAAATAGGATCTTTCAAATCAAATTTTAATGAAATGAGTGGCACTGCTTTTGATTATCGCAGATATTCTTAACATTATGGTTAATGGCTGAAAGTTGAATTCTCGTATCAGGTTCGACATCAAGTCTGTTAAGGCACTTATTCGTTGTTGATACATAAGCTGATGAGCCCGTTTCGTACATATGTATATGTAATTATAAATGATAAAAGGTTTTCGTAACAATTGAGGATATTCATCTTTTAACCTGCATCAAATATGCATTAACTGCTTTAATTTAAATTATTCTTGTTTCTATGAATTAGATGTCATTTCAATGAATGTTTTTTGGTTTTTAATCCACAACTCATATTGATATCTCATACTTTTCAGGTGTCGAATAATTTCTTCAGTAAATCATCCTCCTATTTCAACTCCTTTGTCATTTGAAAAGCCCTTGATTGTTGGAAAGCAAACGAACTCCTTGAAATGTATATAAATTGAATCTGGCGAAATTAGGTCATCCAAATAAAATATGGTTAACATCACCTAATGTCTAATTATTACATGAGCAGCAAGGGCCATGAAGAACACCAATCTTATTGAGATGTGCAGTGAAGCATACATGATTAAACTTTAAGCGGGATATTGTAGAACTACAGTATCTGGTAACACTACACTTGTGAATATAATCAATGTGAGAGAGTAATTCGGGATGGAGTAACGCAGAATGCGTTTTAGATTTTTGGATAAACTCATGCCAGTCAGTAACCCAACGTTCCTTACTCTGAACCCTAAAATAGCTAATAATATCCGAAACACGAACCAGTGAAGAATGTATATCCGTCGCCGGATTATAGAAAGCATATCAGCTATGTCGTTGTTAATTATGTTAGAATGGGCTTTACACCATATAAACTTAACTTGCACGTTTCTTTCTTATAACGCATATACCAAGTCAAAAATTTTGGTGACAATGACATGATTTTTATTAGTTCAGGTTGCAATCTCCCTAGAAAATTAATTTCTTTTGATAAATCAAATACTTGCTTATCAACAATAGCACATTTATGGTAAAATTAAAACAGGCGGCAATAATCAAAGACTAAAAGCGATTGCATAATAAAATTCGCATATCGCACAGTCCGATATCTCGGGTAAATTTTGAAGCCGAGTTGTCATAAAATCGTACTGATGCATAAGTCCGTATCACGGCATCTATTTACGCGTGGAAGGGAGACAACCCACCAATTACCGGTCTTTGAAAAAAGCGCCACCCATTCAAAACGGTTCGAGTAGATAGGGTTAATTTAGTGGATTGACGCTCGCTGCAATTGCAACGTGTAGGTGAAACGTCGGTAGCGTTAGCGGCTGCGATAGGATAAACAGCGGTAGCACATCGACGAGAGCGTCGAGTAGGATTTGCATAGAAATGGGTCGCCGCTGATGGAGTCATGTCACAAGGTGATCATGAATCAGCGACAATAACAGCCAGCAGCGCAGCAATGTTCAAGCCGGTAATCGTCTGCACACATACACTGACGCAGGGCGGTAAACGTGAAAGAAACAAAACTATCTCAACAATCTACGTGGAGCTGTTCCGGCTAATGTCTTCGATAAATAAGCAAACTTTATGCAAGCACTGGATACAGAGTGCCCCTTAAAAAGATGTTCGCGTTCTCAGTCGGACGTAAATGATCTCGCTGCTTTTTCCGTTTGTAAAATAACTTATTATTAAAAGTAAATAAGAATGGTAGTAGAAAATCAGTTATTTACAGTTCTTTGTTTTTTTATAACATTGTACACATAAATACTTTCTCATGATGTTCTTTGATGTAAGACAATTGTTTTATTTCAACATATTTAAATTTCCTTTTGCAAGAAAAATGTGGTTTGGCTTATATTAAGGTACTTCAAAATATTTAAAACGATGCAGTCCCTGTCCAATTTATTAGCGCCATTTGCTAAAATACCGATTTTGTTAAAATATATAATGGAAAGCGTATCGGACAAGCATAAGTTTATTCAGAAGTGTTTATAGCCATCGTCACAACTATATAACTAATATTTTGTAATGACTTTTATAATTTCTCTTATTCTTGTTGACATACTGTCTATGCAAGTGTTAATGGTACGTCTAATTGTAGCGTCATTTTGCCACACATCCTCAATATTTGTTAGTCATAGGTCTTTTGTAGTTTTTCTTTTCGAATACACGCGTGATTTTAGAAACTCCATACGTTCTCAATTGCATTGAGACTAGAAGAATATCCCGGCCAAGGTAACACTGGCAGAGCGTTCATTTCCAAACAACTTTGGATGGATTTGGCCATGTGGCATTGTGCCTTATCGTGCATGAATGTGTGAGGGTCTTCACTCGAATCTAAAGCATTGAGATATAGCATCAAGATATCCTTCAATACACGCTTGGTGTTGATTTAATGTGGTCGAGGACTTTCGACCGATATACAGGACCATATAACTGCTTCGTCAAAACTTCAGATGGACGTCGTCTAACAAATTGAGCTCTTTCGGTCATAGTATCTAGTTTTGACTCATCGCTGAATACTATATTTAACGAAAAGATATTCTTGAAATAAATGAATTTTGAGTGACTTACACATTCATTTACGTTATTTTGTATTTTTCAAGTGATAAATGTAAGGTACTAACCGGAAGTTCTGAGAGTTGACTTCACCATTTACAGAAAATGTAACTTCATCGGTATAAATTATTTTATTTAAAATGTCTTAACTTTCATTTAACATTCAAACATTATTTCGCAAAAATCAGTTCATTTTACTTTGTCTCCTTCAAAAAGCTTGTGATGGTTTGACATTTTGTATGGTTAATGAAATTCTTTTAAGGTTTATACACCGAATTGTACGATACTCTAAAATGTCTGGCTACATCTAAAAGCGATCCTACAAACCATTGCTCTACACAACAGATGAAATTCAACTTCATGTATTCTGTTAAAACATGATTGATTTTATTTCCTTTTCTGTGGGAATCTAGAATACAACCATCTTTGAGTTTGTTAAAAATATTTAGAATTGTTTTCGCGCAAGGAATTGGTCTGTTGGGATAATTAATTGAAAACATATCTCTAACTATCCCTAAACTAGTATTCTTTTGATACCACATTATTATTGCCACCTTTTCATGTTTCTTGTGTACTTGCTCTTTATTTAAATTAGTTATCTACATTTCAATAAAATGTATTTTATTTAAGATCGATGTATGAATAAAAAATCGTAAATAATTGTCAAAAAAAAATTTATTGTAAAAAGGTTAGGTTAAAATGAGCAAACATGTGGTATTAATTGTGCATGTAGCAGCCGTTGAAATATGTTCTACTACTTGCTATATTCTACCTTAGATAATGTGCAAATACGTAATATATGCAACATATGTATATAGATATTACGTTACTTTATAAAATTTATATAAACAAGAAACTCATGTTCTTGAGAACATGTACATATATAATTTGCTTTTACTATTTCTCTGCAATTTTAACCTTGTCTCTCTCAGTGTTTTATTTACATTTGGGGATATACCTTTTTCGTTCACAGAAGGCGATATCGGGTTCCAAACAAGATTCCGAGTACGTGCCTAGGACATAAAGAACGTTTAGAGATTTTATTGAAAGGTATGACAGGAAAATTCGATCTAACCAGTAATCCTGTCCATCAACCCCGGGTCTCTGACAAAACCCGCATTCTACCATTATGGCACCGATCGGCGACGGTCGACAGTGCAGTAAACTTTCATTTAATATCCATAGGCGTCGAACGTGTACAATATGCAGCTAACGGATATTTCTTCCCAGCGTAACCTTCTGCTTTGAATGAATTGACAAACGAGTACACTTTGTAATTGTGATTTGCTACATTACATTGCTTTGAGGTGAAATAAGTTTCAACGATATTTATTAAAAACAAATCGACTTGCTCCTTGACAAAACCGTCTTCTCAATATTTTTTGCATTTGAAATTTACTTAAAATTTTAACTTAATATGGCAGTGTAACTAAGGAAAAACTAAAATATTTTATGTAAGGTGACTGAATAGAACCACGTCTGTTTCTTATATGTACTAGCAAACTTAAAACTTATTACCAACAACATGATACATGTCCCTCTTATGCTGTTTCAAAAATACTTTCGAGTTCTTAAATTGCGTAAATGTCTGCCGAGACATAAAAGATATACTGTGCTCTAACCAACCAATGTGGGATTTCCTAATTTAGATATCTGTAAGAGCAATCAAGATGTTTGCGCCGAATAAATTTTTACCGACTTGTAAGCTTAATGAAGTAGATCGAAGTTTCATGTCTATAATTTTGGGAGACCCTACCGCTTCTTCACTTATATATTCTGAAACCGCGACACGCTCAGCTTATGGCTTTTCCTGAACCGAAGGAAGGAAAATACTTACGTAGGAATATGTGCATTCGGAGGAACTCTATCCGAAACAATTATAACTGTTGGAGTCAAAGCCGACCATCTGTCAAGCGGATACTTTGACTCTGGCTCTAGTTGCTCGTTGCCCACAATGTTGAAGGTAATAATATAAAGTAAGTAGTATCACCACTCAGTAGACCCGGAATAACGTTGAAGCAGTTACAAGAGTGCCACATATCTGCATTGTTATCCTGTGAAACTAATATTAATACATATTACATTAATACTAATTGATAGGTTGCAATGATAATGTCGGAGACGAAGAAGTGGGCTAGCCATGTAGTCTGTAATTTTACGAAAAATCTGCAGTCGAATATTTTGTTGCAGTCTCCTATTTGGATTTTTACTACCAAAAACTACTGCAACATTATCTAAGTCGGTATTAACTTTTTGAATGGCTGTTTGGGAATTATTAGAACGAAAGGAATAATATATCTGGGCATCATCCGCGTACATATCTTATATTTTCCTACACAAAGGTGTATTCGTACTGTATACAATGTGAACAGTAGTGACTTTAATATAGACGCCTGCGGAGAGCCCCTATCAATTATTTTACATGTAGAATAAGTGCTATAAGTGAAAGAGCAGAATTAGAGTGTTACATAAGTCAGTATAGCCAAGAGCATTCTATGACAGACAGATCAAAAGCCTTACTGAAATAGAGAAGTATAAGAATCGTGACCATATCTTTGCCCGTAGATGTAATAGTATCATCCATTATATTTAGCAACGCGACCCTTCCGGAAACTAGACTAATTTACAGGAAAAAAGGGATTTTTCTAACAAATAAGTATTTGATTGCTCAATTCTGTATACTCAAAAAAATCATCATTACGTATACCTTAAAATTTGTGTTGTGCTCGTATTGGGCCTCTTCTTATGCTGCAATAATGCGGGCCAATTTTCAATTATCGCCGACAAAATGCGGAGTTCAGTGAATTTTCGTTCCAGTTTGTTTTTCTCGTTCTAATTCTTTTCCTTGTGCTTTATACAAATTAATTATGGTAATGGCTAGTGATAAATCTTGAACAAGAGGATGGGCAAATACACACAGCACGATTTGGTGCGGAGACCAGAAATCGCACTAGAAGAAATTTCCAGTTTTAAATTTCTTCTGCGACTTTAGTGGAATAGCAATGCGGACGGCGGACGCACGTCGTGACCTCTGCGCCCGTCTCTCAGCTACGGGTCCGGAGTGATCGGTCGACTCCGGGGCTGAACTAAAACAACCCATTTGAATGCATAGTTGTCCGTCAGTCAGGGCGACATTACCACAGAGCAGAACCCTCCTTCGAACGTCGACAATAAATTGTCATAAAACCGTCAGATCGTCCGCGATTTGACAGCTAGGGGGGTAATTAAAGAGTGAATTTATGTGAACGCTGCCGCTCAGCATCTAGATATTGTACCTAGGTGCCCGGGGGATCACTGTAGCAGAAATGATTCTATTACAGCCAACGGGACGATATCGTCGCCGACTAAGGTTTGACGACGTCTGCTGGACTGCCCGCTTTTGTCTTCTTGTGATATAAAGCTGATGCCGAATTCTGATAATGAAGATGAAGGTCGATTTAATTCTGGAGAGAATGTTTAGTAATTTTCGTCAGATCGATATTTGTAAACATTATATATGTATCTCGATATCTGATACGAATCGGAGTATTGATATCGATCGGAACGATGACGTAATGCAAATTTCAACCACAAATGCAAATTAACGTAGAAAGTTCAATACGAGCCAAATTAATTAATATTTTTCGAGATGATGTTTTTTGTTGCTTTCAAATAATGTGCTCCTCTTCTTTCCCTCTCTATCTCTCTCTTCCTCCTTTTCTCCCTTTCAGAGCAACTTAGAGAACCAGTTTTAAGATGAAAGTAGCTGCAGAAAAGCTCTGCGTAACGGAGAATAAATAATAAACTGTCAAGGTGTGCAGACATAGTTGTTGCCTCTTCTGTATTGTTGTGATTTCTATCAGTTTTGTAAGTGTTGTTATATGATAAAGTATATCAGCGGATAGCTAATTGTCTGGTGAGTCTGATTGTGTTATCGATATTCGCATTTATTTGATCCATTTAGTGAAATTATTGTTTGTACATATATATCCTACATATATATGGTACACTATTCGATCTAACGCAATTGTTTTTTCCTCCTTTTTGTTATATTTGTTTTTCTACCTGTTTTTATTTTCTACAATTTATATATTTTTGGTGTAACTTAATACAGGAACTACCAAAATATTGTACATTCATACAATTTCCCTTCCAAATTAAATCCTACTCTATCAGCGGCCCTCTTTGTGCGTCTTAGTTAGGCACCAATATCGGCCCATTGGTGTGAAGTGTATCCTTGTCTTTTCCTTTTCCTTTGTACTTTTTTCTTTTTCACCTGTTTTGTGTTTAGTATCGGTATTTGGGTAGCGTAAATTATGACCTCTTGTGCTATTTGCAACAATGGACTTACGCCAGAAAAAGAGATTACATGTGATATGTGTCGCAATTACATTCACACTACTTGTAGTGGTCTATCCCGAACTGAGCTTCAGTATTTAAAAAATAAGGATCGAAAACTATCATTTCATTGTCCCACCTGTTCTGATCTTAAGCTGCAGCTCGTCAAACTACATGAATTAGCATCCACGGTGGGTGCTTTGGAGAGCGAGTTGAGAATTCTTAAAGAGAGTATGACTTCCCGGGATGTTAAAATAGATCCCATTAAAGTACCTGATGTCGAGTGTATCATCCAGGAGGTTTCTGATAGACAGCGCAGAAAAAATAACATTATCTTGTATAATGTATCTGAGAATGTTCTGAACAACAGGAACGATCAAGTTGCGGCTGACATGGAATTGGTTGGTGAACTGCTTCAAGTGCTGGATGTTTCTGTTGACAATCTCAGAACAATTAGATTGGGAAAATTTGATTCTTCCTGACGGACATGAAGCGACCAATCAAGGCTGCATGTTTACTGCATGGTGATATTGCATCTAAGGCCTTCCAGCGTAGACAGAAACTAAGAACATCTGATAAGTTCAAAAATGTGTTTTTGGTCAAAGACAAAACACCTATGCAGCTAAAATTATATCGTGAGGCTAGACAAGAGTTGCTAACTAGAAAAGCTGCTGGCGAAACAGATGTTTATATTAAGTACATAAACGATGTTCCAAAAGTGGTCAAAGCTGGAGGACCGGAACTAGATCTGCTCAACACGCCCAGTAATATACCTATTTGCTTGTACTATCAGAATGTTCGCTCTCTTCGATCTAAACTTTCTTTCATTGTATCCACTAAGTGCTACTATTGACGTGGACATTGTGTTATTTACGGAGACATGGTTGGATGACAGTATTAACGACGAGGAAATATTGGGTTCCGAGTTTGTTATCTTCAGAACTGATAGAAGATTTAACATTGTTGGAAGATCAACTGGAGGTGGTTGCCTAACTGCTTTCAAGAACAATATTTGCGTTACCTTGCTGGATGTGTCTTCGTTGATTGATTTGGTCCCTTTGGCTGATATCGTCTTATGCAAGTTCGAGATGGCATCGCACACAATTTACATCGCCAATATCTATTCACCACCTGATATGGATGTGATGACTATGAAACTTTTTTGACGCTCTCAGTTTTAAGTTGATTAATAAAAATGTTATTGTTTTTGGCGATTTCAACTGCCCGGAGTATAAAAAAACCGATGCACTAGAAAACAATAATCGTAAAGTGACATCTTTAAGCAATTTTGTAAATATTTTAAATCTAAATGAATTCAATAATATTAAAAATATGTATGGCAATATTCTGGATCTCGTGTTTTGTAATATGTCATGTGAGCTACATGTCCGTCTTAGTTCTGAACCTTGGTTAGCGTTGATGCTTTTCATCCACCACTGAAATTGAGATTACTTTTGACACATGTGTCGAGTGGATAAATTTTCCGGGTAACAATAATGTTAGCTACAACTTTAGCAAAGCGAATTTCCTCTTTATATAGCGATATGCTTGCAGTCGACTGGAGTTTCTTGGATGAATACAGTGATGTGGATGTCGCTGTTGAGGCATTTTATAATACATTATACTCCGTTATAGATCGTTCAGTTGAGAAAACTAAACGTCCTACCTCCACGTTTCTCCATGGTTTAGTGCTAAAATAAAACAACGTCTTAAATTAAAAGAATTTTACTTCAAGAAGTGGAAAAGAACAAAAAGCGATATACTATTTTAATGAATTCAAACGATTGAGATCTCTCACAAAGAATGAAATTAGAGACGCATACAAGGCTTGCTTGGCAGATGCTGAAATTAATATCAACAGAGATCCTAAGTTGTTCTGGCGCTTCATTAACAACAAGAAAACTTCTTCCAGAATTCCGGGAAGTATGCAGTATGACGGCAGAGAATTTACCCAGCCAAACGAAATCGTGGATGCCTTTTCCAGTGTCTTTGCGAGTGTGTATAAACCTAGTGTTCAAAATGTATCTTTCAACTCTGTTCTCAATTATAATAATTTTTGTGTTCATGCCTTCTGAATTGGGTGTGGAGAACAGTATCAAGAGACTTAAATCTAATATGACAACTGGAGATGATGGAATACCGAGCTTCTTTGTACGTGATTGTGCTCCTGTTCTGTCCTATCCACTGTCAACTATATTCCACCTAGCGATAAGCACGTCAACTTTTCCAAAGGTTTGGAAAATTAGCAGAATTACTCCCGTATTTAAGAAAGGAAACCGATCTAACATTGCTGATTATAGGCCTATAAGTATACTGCCCAATTTCGCTAAGGTATTTGAACATTTGCTTTACAAAGAAATATCTGCCTGCGTAACTCCTTTCATATCTGAGCATCAGCACGGTTTTGTTGCAGGTAGGTCGACGATCACTAATTTAGCATGCATTGGCCAATATCTTGGTGAAGCGCTTGATAAGCGAAAGCAGGTGGATGTTATTTACGTAGATTTTTCTAAAGCTTTCGACTGCATTAACCACGAGATGCTACTACAAAAATGGACAAATTTGGTTTTGGTGTGGGTTTGACGTTGATTGAGTCTTACCTTTTACTGGAAGGAAGTGTTATGTCTGCTACAATGGTTATTCCTCTACGCCGTTTTCTCCAACATCAGGTGTTCTCAAGGTTCAAATCTTGGACCACTTCTCTTCAATTTTTATATAAATGATTTACTATCTCTGTTTACGTGTCACGTCTTAGCATACGCAGATGACGTAAAGATATTTAATACTGTTGGCAGCATTTTCGATTGTAAACATTTACAAGACGATCTTCTTCGCATTAATACTTGGAGCAAGGTCAATTATCTCCCTCTGAACATCAACAAGCGTACTGTGATTTCCTACAATAACACTCACACTACTTTATACTATAACTACCAAATTAATGATGCAGCCATACCACGCAATATCAAAACTTTGGATCTTGGTGTTTTGTTTGGTAATAGACTGTCATTTACGGAACATATTTCGTCCATGTGTTCATCTGCTTCCAAAACTCTCGGCTTTGTCATGCGTTCTTGCAGGCATTTCTCAGACTTAGGTGTAATGAAACGTTTATATTATGCCTACGTTCGTTCTAAGCTTGAATACGCCTCCATTGTTTGGTATCCCCGTTATTTACACCAAGAGCTTATGATCGAACGCGTTCAAAAGAAATTTCTAAAATATCTCTCCTTTCGAATGGACAACGTGTATCCTGCAAGAGATATCGAGTATTATAGCTTACTTGTTGAGCATGGTTTTCTATCTCTTGCTGACCGCCGCGAGCGTAACAGTGTGGAGTTTCTTTGCAGGATCCTGAAAAATACTGTCGACTCGCCAGCCCTTCTAGCGCAAATAAACTTTACCGTACCTACTCATCATACTCGCTACTTTCATACATTTCAAGTACCTAGAGCTAATACCAACATTTTGCTTAAGACACCTCTCAGTCACATGGTGAGGAACGCAAATAAACGGGATCTAGAGCCATTTTTGTGAGTCTTTCTTTTTTTTTTGTTTCATTATTATATACATTTTCAGCATGTTATTATTGTAGGCAACATGATTTGAATTATTTTATTTTATTTTAAATAAGAATTGTATTGTAATTTGTCCTGTAATTGGCCCTTGGGCTGTTGGGCAATAAAGGATTATTATTATTATTATTATTATTATTATTATTATTATTATTATTATTATTATTATTATTATTATTAAAATTACATAAAAATACGATGGTTATTTTTTAAGTAATTTTTCCTGACTATACATGTAATTATCTTTTTTCTACATAATTGTTTATTTAATCATTTATCGTAACAAACAACAAGTGTTCTTTTACTATACTCCTGATAGAATTTGGCCTCTTGTGATGATAGCCAGTTATTCACTGTCGGTTTCATTTCATCGTTGGTGTCGAAGCGCTTGCCGCGCAGAAAGGTCTTCATATTTCCGAAGAGGTGGTAGTTATTAGGCGCAAAGCCTGGATTGTATGGGGAATGATCTAATTTCTCCCAGCCTAGAGCTCAGGTACCAGTATGATACTTGTTTGGTAGCATTGCACCCTATTTCTTTTTGATGGTTTGTCGTGGTTTACCTAGGACGTCAAAGTATGAGGTTGAATTAATTGTTTTTCCTTGCGACATGAAGTCAATTCACACTGTATTCTTCCAATATATTCGATATTAAGGGATGGTGAAGATCTCCATATCACAGCCATTGCACGAATTTCACGATTTTTATGATCGTTTATACCGATTTGTACCGTAAGTGTTCAAAAATTGTGGAATTGATACGATGTCCAGATAAGGCTACCCACCATGCCTTGATCTTGAATACCTGACGACCAAAAAACGAAGTGTATATTGCGCATATAAATTCATATTTCTCAAAATCTTGAAAGTGGCGACGATGTAAGGGTTCCCATTGCCGCTTGAACTGGAATATCTTCTAAATGAATGAAGCAGTATATATTTCTACAAGTATCGGTAGATCATAAAATATGCGGGACCCAAAAACATGCGATCCATAGTGAGGTAGACAAAAACATGGAAAACGAAATAACTGCCTGAAAAAGAAAGACGTATCACAACTGCGGAAAACTGCATTATTCATTATAGTAAACCATGCTACTGTAATGTGCATGATTTTCCAGATACTTTCGCAAATAATTATGGTAATAAATATTATTATAAATTAGCTGAATACCACCTGTATGCCTTTGAACGTGTCCTTTGAAAGATAGTATTTCTTCTCGTTTGCATTAACACTTATTCTTTCATTCCTGTAAATATTGTATCAATGAACCTTAGAAATACAATGCTTCATAGATACTCGAAAATAGAATGTTTACTGCAAATTGTCCTTAATAGTGCGGAGTAAATATATCGTTTGTTAACTTTTTTCCGTACAGATCGTTATTGCTTAATTATAGTACCACAGATTTTATCATAATTTGTACCAAAATCGCACAGAAATGTAGTTGTCATACTAATGCTTTTGTACAATTTGCGTTCATTGCAATTAATTTTTGTTAACAGTGAACTTACAATTTGATTACTATAAGCACGAAATATTTTACTACCACTGTGTGTTAAAAGTATGTATGTAAATGTAATAGCAATAATTACAAAAAGGTGCAACTATATAGTAACTATCCGTAATAAGTATAAGAGAAAAAGTAAAACAAAATAAAATAAGGGGAAAACAAAAAAAAATAAAAAGCAAAAAAGAAAAAAAGACGAGAATAGAGGAAAGAAAGAGAGAAAAAGAGAAGAAAGAAGAAAAGGGGAAAAGCGAAAGGAAATAAAAAAAAGAAACAAAAAGGAAAAAAAGAAGGCGGGATCTCGACATTTCAACGTGGTTTACACGTCAAGTTACCGTGACCTTCTTCCAAAGTGGTTTTGACTCTAGCCTGGTTTATATGTCAAATTACCTTGCCACTTTGGTTCTCACTACTTTTCTCCTAACGAAGCCTCCTACGACGAAACGTCCAAATTCGGCAATCTTTCTTTCTTCTTTTTCTTTGTTTTTGCCTCCTATCAACTTTTTCCCCATTTTGTTCTCTTTTTCCGTATTTGCCCCTCAGAAGCTCTAGAACTACTACTGAGACAAACACTGGTTCATGTCTATATACACAAAGACTCTATGATTAGTGCCTTTCCACTTTACAAAAAAAGGCTAAAACCACGAAATCTTAAAGGACGCTTACACATCCTCAGAGGATCTAATATAAACCATCTAACGTATGTTGGCAGATATTTAATCCAGAACCGTATGAAGTGGTCCTTTTGTGCTAATACATCTCAATATAAAATAGGAAATCTTGCATGGTACGTAGGCAGATTCAGAGTAGAGGGAGTCGAAACTGGCGTGGGCATCAATGGTCCTAATTTCCTCCTAAAAGCTCCAAACTGAAATATTTTAGCTGAAGATCTATGCCTTGCGTCTATGCTGAAGGAAGAACTTCAAGTTAGGCTGTACAAGTCTATACATTCGTTTCTGTACATTTGCGTACAACATTTAAGGTAACTACGATGCCGAAATAACATCACACTCGGGTGGGTCCCACGTTACCACGGGATCGAAGGAAATGAACCCGCTAATAAATTCTAACGCATGCCCTTTATTGAGCCACTGCCTTATGATGGCTTACAAGAAAGACACGTGAAATATGAAATCAAGAAGTAGGAGTCAAATGACGATTGCAAGGACTGTGTGGATGTACAATTCACAGGTATAGCAGTAAACTCCACCGACTGTCGGTAACACGGTTGACAATGGGAGCCCACGTGCTCCCGAAACGCTGCGTTCCGCATAATTAATTTATTTGTGTGAGTGGAGTTTACTGCTATACCTGTGAAGAAGTAGGAGGAACATCAGGGGGTGTCGTATTGAAGAATATGACTTCACAAAATTATTCAAAGGCATTCATTTCGTTCTAGTCAAGTGTAGCAATCGCACTGCTATCTTTCTATAGTAAAGGGGACCTTAGATTATGGGCAGGAATACTGACAGGACACGTAGTTTTGAAATATTATTTATAAAAACTTGAAACGACTGTAGACCATGTCTGTTGTTAATGTCAAGCACATTTAGAAACGACAGAACATATATGTATGTGTATTGTCATCAAATCCACTATACAAATTCTCTAAATATCTAACATTTTCTGAACTAAAGGACTAGATTCTTACACCAATACCAATAGTTAGGAAAAAGCTTGGAATATTGTAATTACGTTCAAGGCATTCGTGCAATAAATCTTTTAAAGCTCAGTAATAATAGGCATCGTTGCCAGCTCCGTTCAGTTAATCCCAAAGAAGGAATACGATTATTACTTTACCCAAAGAACGATTTTGTGTAGTATGTCAGTACCTTAGAAAACGAAAATGACACTACAATAAGAAAAAATTCTGGGCAACAGAGATTACACGACCAATATTCAAAGTGTGATATCGAAGATAGCGGTTTATCCTGATTTTTAAATCACTGACCGTAGTTCCATGTGATTTAGTCTGCCTGAAATTTTTTTGTTGATTTGTGTGTCAGATTGCATGCTGAGACAGTATACGATGTGAATAGGGATTGATAAGCAAATATTGCACTGAGTACGAAATCCGCACTAATTTGCGAAGATATAGTACATTCTACTTCAATGTCTTATTGCAACATTGGAACAAATCCACTTAAAATGTGCACCAAACGCAATGTCCGTGCCTCGCTTACACTTACCTCCGAAAATAAATTACTGCTTAAGATTTGATCCTTTTCTTTAGGCACGTTGTATTTTAGGGAAGAAATTCTGAAGGATTCCCTTTGTAAAAAAAAAACATGTAATTACCGCTTCCGAAACGTATTCTTTTAGACCAGGAATACAATTTCTTGCAGAAGTTTCCCATCGAGGTTTGTCGGATTTGATTTGGTTTGATGACGCTAATTAAATTTGTAAAGAAGTATTACTGCATTTACTAAAGGACAAGCCAGAGATCTCTATTCTTAAGTAGGTGAAGATATTTATTAAATTAGACTAAAATAATGCTGTTTCTAAATGGAGCATTCACTGCTACAGTATTACCTACGTACAGTAAACGTAGTGTCGTCTGATAATTATGTAAACTAAGGGTAGTTAATTTAATAAGAGATAATTAAAGCACAATTAATCATCCCGACTTTAAAATAAGTTTATATTTTCTATCAAAGTTTTTTTTCTTTAACTAAGTATCTGCACAAAAATGTTAAATAATGCTGGCGGAAGTTCTTTAGTCTATATTAATATGAGATTTTGTGTTTTCTAATAACAGAATGCATACGGACATTATAATAATATATGGAGTGTAAAGGTTGTCTCCCGAATTTTGACAATCGATAATAATCGAGATTAGCCGGAGGAACATTCAAATACTTGGAAATCAAGAATCGTAAATCAGACCGCCGACATTAGTGGCAAGATTCTTAGGCGAAGAGTTTACTGGTTACTCGAAGATATCTCCCTAATACAATCACCGTGGAATATCCGAGGCTGTATGAGTTATAACGAGACTTAGTTCCAACACAGAGCAATTATTAGCACTAACTAAAACTTGGCTTGGAATAGCGACGACCTCTGCTCACTATGACGTCATAAATAATGAAAATGTGGCGCCCTCTCTCGTTCCTTCTCCGTCTCTATAATGTTTCGGTCCCCCGATCTTCTTCTTCTTCTCCTGCCGCTCCTCATACTCCACGCCCGAACTCCTCTCCAACATTTACCTTGCAGTCATGCGGTTCACTTAAGCCCGAAGTTTATTGCATGCTCGGATGGTTTCGGGATCTCTGTGCGATCTTAACTATAAACGTGCTCATGTGTTCTCCGCTCTCACAGATTTGTTCAGCGAGATTTAGGGCGGTTTAGAAGTTCGAAGAGGAGGACTGACTGTACAGGACGGGTAAGGGCACATGATGGTACGTATGTATGTGTGCATGGAGAAGGGTGAAGGAAGGAACGAGTTATAATAACTTATTGGTTTATCTCGCCCACCCTAATATCTGTATGCTTTCCGATGATTTGCTATTTGCTTTCCTTCTGAACTAAAATGCGGACCTGTGACGGGGACCGCAAATTATTGTGACCGCAAAGAAGCTTAAACAATACGCACAATCGTATCCTACGGGTTCGCGCCAACAAATTTTAAGTTCTAGGTGTTAAATTTCATGTACGGTTATCCAAACATAATCGCAGATATCTGGAAAGCAATTTTAAATAATTGGGATTATGAAAACAGGGATAGTAGAGATTTTCTAAATTTCGTTGCACGTTATTAAAAATTCATGACGAAATTATGACGCCTGTTTGTTCAACGTTGCAAACTCGCTTATAATTATTGACAAATCTGTAATGCAAATAAACTAAAGCTAAAATCGACGTCTGATATTTCATTGTACTAACAACTATTAAACGACAAAATATTAAAAATTTTTGTTTAATAAAAAGATGTAATTTTTCTGTACCTTTGATGTAAATGCTCCTTGAATGTAATTTCAAAAATAAATGATGTATGTTCCTTACAGTAGCCTATTATTTATTGGCAAATTATATGGGTTTTAATTTTAATGATATGGTAATAGATTTAAATGCTTATGACGTCCAGTAATAACGTGCAGCGGAACTTTATTATAACACAAAAGAACGATGATAGCTAAAAGGTACCTATACGTCACATAACCGTTGAATACAACCTTGCTGTTAGTAAAATGTCTTTCAGGAAACAGTTATTCAATTTCGAAACTTTTGTAGGGTGCTTCGAACAATTATACTCACGAGGGCCATTCGAAAAGTAAAGAACCACTGACCTTGGTATTCATCTGCTTCAGTTTAGCGGCAACTACGATCCAATACAGGTGATTACTGCTTAGCTATGCGATTTTAAAATGTGACAAAATTCATGATCACGCCAAGCGTGAGGTACATATTATCTGCTTGCTAAACGCGCAAAAAGTGCAATTCATCGAAGTTTATAGACAGATAACTGATGAACGAAACGTCAGTTCGGAAGTGGTGTATCATGTTTAGTGGCGGGCGGAGGAATATTCACGGTAAAGATTGCTTGGGCCGGCCCTCAGTGGTGACTTTATGGACTGAAAGGTGGGATTCACAATTAGTGAAATGCACTTATTGTTTTCAGAAATTTCATGAACTGTGCTGTATGAAATTGTTAGTACAGATCTGGGCTATAATAAAGTGTGTGCCAGATGGGTTGCTCGAATTTTTTCAGATGATTAAATGCATGGCAGTTCGATAGACATTTCTCAGTTGCTATAATGAAGTCTTGAATCACACTGTCACGGCTGATAGGACTTGGATATCACATTTCACATCAGAAAGAAAACGCCAATCAATGCAGTGGTGTCAGCCGCAATCTCCAACGAAACCGAAAAGCAAAACAAATTTTGAGCACTAGAAAGATTATGACTACGGTGTTTTGGAATTATAGGGGTATCCTGCTCATCAACTACAGGTGAGACCATAAATGCAGAGTCAGACGCTTCAACGACTTCGCTGCGCCTTTCGAAACAAGCGGCGCGAAATGTTAAGCAGTGGAGTCATCCTCGTTGACGATAATGTACGTCCGCATGCAGTGGCAGCCACATACAATCTGGATTTAGCCCCAGTGATTTTTACTTATTCCCCAAATTCAAAGATGTTTTGGGTGGACAACGCTACGGAAATGATAATGAATTTAAAGAAGCCGTTAGTCAGTGGTTCGACAACTTGGCAACAACTGAGTATACAGAAGACGTAGGGAAGCTGATAAAATGGTACAAATAAGTGCCTACATGGGAACGATGACTACGTACTAAAGTGGCTGGGGCATCCAATTTTATGTAAAATACAGTTTCGCTTAATTATACCTAATAAAAATTTCTATAGAAATAAACGTTCTTTAGTTTCCGAATGGCCCTCGTAAATATACGAGGATGATTTGACCGGAAATGGAACACAAAACGAAACAAGTGGGGTAGCGAATTAAGTTTTTTATTATTTTTCTATATATTCTTCTTAAACCTTAACGGATCTTTCACCTTCTGTCTCTGCTTTCTTTTATTAGAATGTTAAATTTAATAGATTGTACGTATATACGTACAATGACTTACTATATATTCAAGAACAAGTTTAATAGTATAATGGAATTTAAGGACGTCTAAATAAGTGTTATGCGGACAAAAGATAAAGCATACATAAATTACCTTCGAAGCAAGAACCAAGAAGACTGGACACTATACAAAGATGAACGAAACAGAGTAAAAACAAAGATAAGAGAAATAAAGGAAGGATATTGGGAGCAATTTACAAAACAATAGGAGAAGGACACGCACAGAAACCAGAGAAAAATATGGGGAATTCTTAGAAGAAATAAAATGGAAACTTTGGATGCCATGCAGACAAACAAAATCAATCCAGAGGAGTAGAGAACATATTTCGGAAACTTATACAAATACAATAAGAAAAGCAAATAGTTGCTGGTTAAGGAAGATGAAGATAAGACTCAAATATAGAACTAATACAGAAAACGGGAAAAAACATCTTAAAACAACCCAAAAATCGGAAAAGCCTAGAACTCGATGAGGTAACAAATGAAATGCTGAAATATAGAGGAGAATACCTGGAAAAGGAACTATTAAAACTCTTTGGAAACATCATAACCCAGCAGAAAATACCAAACCAATGGAAAAGTAGCATGACGATTCCAATTTTCAAAAAGGGCCAAAAAACAATCCCTTAGAATTATCGCGGGATAACGTTTCTTAATAGTACGCGCAAAGAATTTACAAAAGCAATCTTAGAAAGAATGTGTAAAACTATATAGATCCGCGAAGAACAACAAGGTTTCCAGAAAAATAGGTCCACTGTCGACGCAATCTTCATTGTCAGACAAATAACAGAAAAATCGCTGGAACTTAATAAACCGGTGTTCATGACAAAAGCCTTTGGTCGAGCTCGCCTACCGGACATAACAGAGATAATGAGAGGAAGTCACTCCAGAACGATGACAAAGGTGGGGAATGAATTAACCGGCGAAATACAAATACGCACCGGAATAAGACAAGGCGATTCACTAGCCCATTACACAAAATAATCGGAAAGCTACTTAAAACAGCAGGCTACAAAATGTGAAATACATACTTCAATGCTATCTGCTACGCAGACTATACGGTACTAATCGCTGACTCTGAATACAACTTGCAAGGATTACTTCACTTCTTTAGCCAATCAGCAAAACAACTAAATATGTTCATTAACACAGATAAAACCAAATGTCTAATAACATCCAAAGCAAGATGAAAACAGGGATTGACCAAAGTATGGTCGAACAAGTGAATCAGTTTAAATACTTGGGAGCTGATATGACAAACTTTGGAAATCTGGGTATTGAAGTCCGGGACCAAACAATGAAAGCATCTCCAGTCTCAGGCTGCTTAACAGACATTGTGTGGATGTACAAGTAACTTAAAATGGAAAACAACGCGAGAGCTTACAAATCAACAGGCTCGTAATAACATACCCTGCTGAAGCAAGACCAGATACCTCCAGGGCACAGCAAATGATGCGAACAGTCGAAATGAATGTAATAAGAAGCTTTCATGGAAAAACACTACTTGACAGAGCGAAGACCTACGTCGACGAAGCAAAATACAAGAAGTGGGAAAATGGATAAGAAAACGAAGAAAATGCTGGACCAAGCACGTAGGCAGAATGAGCTATGATAGACTGGTAAGAAGTGACAAAATAAATAACCCTGGCGCAAAGAGAAATAAGAGCAGGCCATCAAAACGCTGGAGAGAATGCTGGACATCTACGTTCAAAGAAGCATAGGAAGAAAAAAAGGCAGTACCCTACCTACCACGTGTAGAGAGGAAGAAGAGGACGAGGAAGAGACGTCTTGTCTTATCTTCTTTTGCATTTATTTTAAAATTTCATGCTAACATTGTTGTTATTGGTATGACATATCTACTAAATTACCGAAAATCTAATGCTCTTTTCCGCTAGGTAGCATGGCATAAAGCATTACACATCATTTCCAAACTAGCTTAGGCTACTTACATCTTCAATAAAACCTCTATACACTTAAGCATATCAAAAGAATTCAATTTTTTTATTATAGTATATTTCCAAAATAAAAAACGAGAGGTACTACGAATTTTATATACAATCCGCATGGTCGTGCTAACTTCTTTATGGAATAAGGTCGTCTAGGTATCAAATGTTTAGTTTTTTTTGCTCATTCATAACGTGACAACACACAACGTGCGAACCGGCGTGGATGACCTAATCTGTATAATTGATAGTTAAACGGTAATTAATAGAAAAATTATTGAAATATCGTATTTGCGAAATCAAATGTAAAAAAAGTAAATTAGTAATAACATACGCTTAATACAAAAACAAAATAAATGAGAAAAGAAAGCGCGTCCACGCTAGTCAAAGAGAATTGCGATGAGAAAGCGGACGTTATAAAGGAAACTCAATGCCCGCAGGACCATATTTTCGCCGAAGGTATTTCCCGTGTCGAACTTTCGGGCAAGGTAGTGACGCTTAAAGACTCCAATATCTCCGCGTAATAACAATTTATAGAAATGGCGTTTCTTTAAAATACGCTCATTTAATTGGTTGACTGAGAATGAGTCCCAGCAGGAAGAGTGGCGGAGTAAAACAGAAGCTACGACTATAATAAAAATTACTGACGGTGTGCGAAAAACCTAGGCAGTTAACGGTTATTGGATGCGCTCTGTTGCAGATCGAATAAGGCGCTTCCTTCTATAATGTATGAGGAATCAAAATATATTACTTTAGCAGTAAGTGCTCAAGGAGAAAGGATTTACAGGTGTGTCAGATAATTAACGTTCCACTATTTGCTTAAGTAATAATTTGCACTTCGTGTAGGTTTAAAATTGCGTGACTAATCATCTTTCATGTCATATTTTTACTTTCTTGAAACTTTTCTTGTTAAAAACATAGTGCCTAACATTGCAATCAGAAACACGTAAATTCTATAAATAATAAGAGAATTTTTCTTTCCATAAAAATATATGATTGACCTCTCCAATGCCTTTTGATCCAACTAGATTAAGCATATTATTATTTTTATTATTACTATTGTTATTATTATTGCTATGAAATAAAAGAGATATTCTAATCAAAAGATTAACAGAAAACGTGTCTTATGAAATTTATGAGAGCCACCATGTGGTAGGTGTACAACTTTGTTTCCGCCGTTTTTTTTTTCGATATTCGAGGATTTATTGTAAAAAGACTGGTTTTACATTAACGATTCAAAGCATTGTCCATCGCTGGCCATTACTTTCTCCCATCATTCAGGCAGCGTTCAAATCCAGTGTCAAAAAAATGCTCGTGTTTTGAGGCGATTCACGTAAGAACAAATGTATTGATATACTATTATGAAAGCATTAATAATAATAATAATAATAATAATAATCCTTTATTGCCCAACAGCCCAAGGGCCAATTACAGGACAAATTACAATACAATTCTTATTTAAAATAAAATAATTAAAATCGTGTTGCCTACAATAATAACATGCTGAAAATGTATATAATAATGAAACAAAAAAAAAGAAAGACTCACAAAAATGGCTCCAGATCCCGTTTGTTTGCGTTCCTCACCATGTGACTGAGAGGTGCCTTAAGCAAAATGTTGTCAAGCATTGTCAATAGAAGAGTTTACTATTTATAATGCTGTTGGTTGCAATCACTCATGATTTGATTTTTAAATGCATCGCTGATTAAAATATTATAGAACCAAGAAAATGTATTAAAGATGATAATAACCTCAAAATTTGACAATTGTTGTTTTCGTACAATTTATTGCAAACATGGTTGGTGTACCTGAATTTGTTTCAGACGCTGCATACGTCATAACCAACTATGACGTAACTATAAACATTCACGGTTTTCAGTGTATATATGTATGTATTATAATGATATAAATTGTTGTCCTTTATTTACCAATGATTTTCTTCGATAATTTTACGAGTTGACCTATTGCATATATATTTTTCGTCACTGTTTGGTGCACGCCGTTAATTTTTATTTGGCTGATGTTACAAGTTGGAGGCGAAATACCGTCAGTACTCCCTATTTATGAAATTTTTAAACACAGATATTCAATCTGTACAGGTTTCTTTTAAAAATTTTATAGATATCTACTTTGGGTATCCTTTAATAACTAATTATTCACAATTCTCCTTGTTAAAAAAAAAGTCTCTTGAATAACACTTGCAGAGGAGACGTAAACTTTACTATCGTTCATCTTATATATCACTTATCGTAAACACATTTCTTGTTTAATTAAATTTTTCTAAATTTCATCTTTAAAAGACGTTTAATGTACAGTACTCACACATTTCAATTAGATTGTATGAATATGCATTATTCCGAAATTGTACTCATAATCTTCGAAATATCTCGTACGACGAAAGGATGGCACGACTGGCAGCAATTTCCTTTATTATATCACACATGTCGAGTATGTGGGTGTATACTGATTGGCCTACCATACAGGAGTACAGGCGAACCAATGCGCTGCCCTGGATATAAAACAAAAGAAGAACAGACAGATGAAGATCGGGAACAAATGTGAGAGATGTTGGCATTTTTATTCTCCTAAGAAAGTATAAGTCGTTATTTTTCTCATATAACTCCCTAAAATTATAAATATCTTCGTATTATATTTAATAATAAAGTGTATCAGCTGATACTACATACAAAATTTGAAAGTTCCGGATACTTACTTTGGAAGCCGAAGGTCAGTCCATCCTAAAGCCGAGCCAGTGAGTTTTATAAGTTTATAGACGTCGAATCTTCCTAATTTCGTTAAAATTAATTCTATCTCGATCTCATATTTAGTTTCAAAAATTAATTAGAATATTTCAAGTTTAGCTAGTTAGGAATTGCCTTAGGTTTTCTGTAAAAAACATTTTCTTTGTAAAAAAAGGCGGTATATATAGATATAATATATATTATTTGTCAACATATTTGTTTTTTTAACTTTACATTTGGTATTTTAATTTAGAAAACATTTTCACATAATTCAAAGCAAATATGTCAAAATTTCAATTCAAGGAACCCAGTTAAAAATTTTAACGAGCCTGAGATTTTCCACCACAATATACATTTGGATAATATAATTTATAAACACTTTAATTGGTTATTTGGTCTTGAAAACTTTAAATCAAAACCCACTTAATAGAGTAAATCGCCCGAGATATTCCACCACAGAACGTTAGCAAAATCAGTAACCACATATTAATTATGAAGATGGATATGCTAACCACACCTTCTTTTAAAAATGTGTTACCTCCTTCAATAACACAAACTGATATGATTACCAGATCTAGTTTTGTGATATGTCTTCCTTTTATTTCTTCTTAAAGACATAATGGCTTTTTATTAGTACTTGATGATTTGTGTTATGGTTATCATCTAAATGTGTATGACATTAAAGATGTTACTTTTAAGAAGTTAGTATGACAAAATTGTATCCCTCAGCTCAGATTTCAGAAAGTATGGGTAAATTATTAGTGTTTGCAGTTTTGTTGAAGGCTTTAGAACATCTTGTATATTAAAAAAGATTATAGCTGTTTCAACAAAGAAATATTTTCGCTCGAAAAATTCTGTTTAAAATGTTTTTATTACGATATCATAAATAAAATGGAAAAATGTATCCCATGGACATTAAAGAATTTTTGATAATGGGGTATATAAAAATTCAGTTTGAGATTGTAAAATATATGAAATAACTTAAAAAGATCCACTACAAATAAATAAAGTTTACAGGTGAAAGTTTCCCGAATTACAAATCTTAAATGTGGGGCGTCAGAATCTAATTTGATTGTATCTATAGGCAGGGTATTAGCGTTAAGTACACTTCGGTATCAGATAAGGCACACCAAGGTAAGAGCTATATGTAAACTTTGCCAAATCAATATTAACGTAAGTGATAGTTTAGGCGATTTACGGTCCCGCTATTAGTATGTGTGTGTGTGTCTGCGTTATATATAAGCAATGATTCCGATCTAATATGGCGTACAGTCGTAATATGAGCTGGATAAGATGATATATAGGATTGAGTCTGGAGAGCTGGAGCATAGCGTGGTGCCGGAGCCGCATCCTCTAAACTATTGCAATAACCACAGCGCTAATCCCGGGAGCAATTATTAAGGCGCAGAACTCGCATCAATTAAGCTAATGAGACCGTGAGGCTGATTGATTGAATGACCCGATTAGTCCACACAATTGCCGAGGTGCTAACGTCGTAACAATATAACTGTCACGCCATCTATTGGGTACATCACTCAGTGCACGCACACTAATTGTTACCGGAATGAATGTTGGTCTTTTGTAATCTCTATTGCTGCCGTCGAAGCTGCTTTCCCTTACACGGCCGGTGTGAGGCTCGTGATGACGGTGGTGGTAGGCTAATTGTTCATCCGCATCTTCTCTAAACTGGATCAAATTAAATTGGGACGCCTTTTCATTATATTTCTTTGCTATTTGTTATTGCGCTATTAATTAGATGCGTCTGGAGAGGGAACCGTTTACCTGCCTGAAAGATAGAAAATTTATTACAGTAGCTTAATTTCGTTCTTTTTTTAGAATTGAAAGATAGATAAGACATTTTATTACAATTTTTTTATCAAAAATGAAATAAAATAGATCATATAATTGCAAAAATATATTGCTTTGCCTTTCTATAAAATCCGAAAATTTTAATTTTTCGTGCACAACAGTGGGAAAAAAATATAGTTAGAAAAATTAAAACTTAGTGTTTTCAAATAATATTTTTGCTTCAGAGCTTTTTCAAATTTGGCCGTAGATTTCAACTTGCTAATATTTTAACTGCATTTTAACTTCTTTCTTTACTTTATTGAATAAAAAGTTAATTACAATTATAAGTACAGTCCCTGTACATTTTATGAGAGCCACCTTGTAAATTTAAGTATTTGTGTGTTTCCAACGTGATAATTTACAAATACAGGTATAGTAAAATTCATGAATAGGGTTTATGGTACCTATCTAAATACGTTCCTTAAATATCTTTGTAAGAAATTGAGAAAGTGCTACTTAATGACCTCATGCCTATTATTATCCTCCTCATGAATTATTCTGTACTGTATAGAAGAAGGTTAGAATCCAGATTGAAAGACATATTTATCTGTTTATGTATCAACGTGTTTACGTGTTTGTGATCGCACTTTAAGTTATTGCTTGTATGGGCTTCTTTTCGATATGTGTAAAAAAAGCACATACTAAATGAGAAAAAATGCGTATTGAGGCATTGCTAGGCACAGGAGTGTATTCTCAACGCGCAACTGGAAAGAAATAAGAAGTATACCTACAAATAGTGCACCGAATCGCCGTTTTAATGAAAGAAAAGATATCCACTATAAGTAAGGGAAGGGCATTTTAAGGCAAGAAAAGTATCACTACTAATCGAGATGGTCGATGTATCCTGCAAATAGCATCTGAAAACCGAGGTTTATTCGCCAAAGAAATAGGAAATGTAATATTTCAACAAGGGGTGCAAATATTCACGCGTACAGTACGTATGCGTCGTCAGCGATGAGTCAAAAGAAGAAGCCATGCCCGAAAGAGCTCAATTTGTTAGTTAACATCCATCTGAACGGTTTGATGAAGCTATTGTACTAAAAACGGTGATACACCCTCCGTTAGTTATGGTATGGTCCTGTATATCAGTCGAAGGTTCTGGATCACTGTAATGGCACCATGAATCAACACCAATATAAGCGTGTATTGGAGAACGTCTTGTTGCCATATATTTAGATGATTTAGTTCGAATGTAGGCCCTTACACATTCATGCACGATAAGGCACCGTGCCACATGGTCAAATCCATCCAAAGTTTTTTAGAAACGCACGCTCTGTCAGCGTTGCATTGGTCGGGAAATTCTCCAGAACTCAATGCAATTAAGAACGTGTGGAGTGTTCTAAAATCATGCGTATATTCGAGAAAAAATATTACAAAAGAACAATTAGTAAGAAGTATTGAGGATGTCTGGTAGAATGACGCTACAATTAGACAAACCTTAAAGAGGATAGGAAAGAAGAAGAAAGCGAAATAAATAAAAAGGAAAAAGGGAGAAAAACAGAAACAAAGGAAAGAAAGAGAATAAGGTGGGATCTCGACATCACAGTACCTCGAGTTACCGTGGCTTTCTTCTAAAGCGGTTCTGCTTCTAGCGTGGCTTGCACATCGTGTTACCGTGCCAGCTTGGATCCTCTGTTTCTTTCTTTTACCTTTTCTTTTTCTTTTCCTTCGTTTCTGTCTCCCTTCTCTTTTCCCTTTTTCTTTTTCTTTAATTTATTTATTTCCCTTTTTTCTCCTTTCCTGGCGTTTCCATCTCTCTTATATTTCCTTGTTGTCTCTTACTATTATTATTTATTTTTCTTTTTATATGCTTTATCGTGACACCGTCCAATTCCGAAAACAGTTCGTTTAGTATAAAACTAGTATTTCGGCATCTTATATCAAATGAGACGACAAAATCTATTTGCGAATTTTTGTTTTCTCCTGGTAGCTCCCGTGTCAATCAATTTTTTATTTTGTAGTTTAAAAACGCAGGCCTTGTTTTTGTCCCATTCAGTTAATTCCTTTTTACCGCTTCCAAGGGTAAACATATTAACTGGGTAGGTTTTATATCTTATTTATTAAAAAAAAGTTATTAGAAAATATACCTGACGACAGCAATAATTTTGTTACAGATATTTAACATTTTAAACAGGTTATACGAATGTAATATTTGACCTGTACTGAACTAACTTTGATGCCATTGATTGCCATAAACCTGGCGTCCAAAACTAAAAGCATTTACTACGGGGTATCATTAGTATGGTCCGTGCTCGATGATTACTGATACCATCATCGTACAACATACAAATTACGCGGCAGTACTGCGGAAGACAGACGGAAAGATCGCCATCGTAAGATAATCCTCCCGAAACTCCGGGCTTCGCCGGAGTAGATCGGCAGCAACGGATCGTAGGTTTCGGTCACGTCATTCATATCTGGATAATGTCGTGTCCGTCGGTTATTGGATGTGTTAATACCGGTGTCGGACAGACCATAAAGACAAGACGGTCTCTGCAGATGTCGCTGGACAGTCGTTACATCCTGATTACACCACGTCGAGCGTCGTAAAACCGGAGGACTCACACCAGCACATTCGCACTAACACACAGTTCCGGAAGGGGGCCCTCTCTATGACCGCTATACCGTTTTACCTCGTCTCTTTCCACCGCAACACACCCTCTTTCTCTTTTCAAACGATAGCTTCGGTTTGCTTAACCTAGATTTGCACACTTTAGGATAGCAGCGCTGGGCTATCCACCAGCAAAACCGCTGCCAACCGAACACTATTTCCTAACTTCTAAACTATATCCTTTGTATCTACCAGAGGACCGTTTAAATTTCTGGGGAATTAGTGTATATTCAAATATTGTTTCCGGCCACAATAGGTGATGGTGCAGAAGGATATAGGGACGAATAACTGAATATTTACAGAAGGGATATGTGCTGTAAATGGTAGTTTAATCTGAAGATTTTATTGTATTCGATGTATATTAGGAAGGGAAGTGTTTTTGAATTATATTGTCGAGGTAATATTATGTCCTTTACTATAAAATTCAATCCTACTTCAGCAGTAAAACAAGGGTAAATCTCTGTACAGTATGTTTCATTTAATTATACGATCTGGAACAATTGGGGATGTAATACTGATCTTTGAGATTTAGGAGATTTTCAATAGTTCTATATTTTACTTTACAGAAATTTGTATTAAGCTTTTACTTGATTGAACAATATAACACCTCCAGACAGAAAACCTGTAATGTTTGTATTTTCTGATTTCAATGGATTGAATATTGGGTTTACTTTTTAAGGTCTTCTAAATTCATAGCATAGATTTATCTCCACAAAAGTAACTCAAGTTGTAGACAATTAAAAAAAGTTTTCTGGTTTTACGGAAACTTCTTCTATTGTTGCTGTACCATATTAAGCGGATTTCTTAATCAAATGGTTAGTTGCTGGGTGGCAAATTGTTTCTTTAAACAGCATCAAATTAATGGAAAATTATTTTCGCAATGTTACTAATAATTGTGATGTGCTTATTTCACTGTACATATCTTCTCATAAGATATTCTTCTCATATATAAGGATAAACAAATACGTAAACATAATAATATCATATGATCGAGTAAATTTACCCTTTAGCAATTCATCTGATTTTTCTTCTTTAAAGTTAAGTTGGCAGAATAACTTAAAAACGTGTAAATTGATTTATTCTGCGGCGTTAACAATAGCGCTTAAATGTAGGAGGTTTAATTTGCGTTACACCGTTGGTAAACGGTTATCCTATCAGGTTTTAAGGTGTTGACGAATAACTACACACAAACTTTTCAGTTAGAAAAATAAAAAGTTTAGTAATAATAAAGAATGGTTACATAACATGTAAATAAATTTGCTATACATAATGCCACTGTTCGTTTCATGCTATTGAAGACATTCTTTAAATTATGCGTTTTAATTCCTTTGCAGACATTTCTGATAGCTTCAGTAAGTCAATCGTATGAGGCCGATTTGTAAATTTTCTATTTTTTAAATATGGATATATGAAATAGTCCAAAATTATTAATTCGGGAGATTGCGGAGGAAAGCCTACGAGAAACATCAAGCCAAACCCCTATTTTTGAGACTGCAAATGTCTCTCAAGAATTTCATGTGGATTTTCACTAGCCCAGATATGGGTTTGTTTATTTATACATCCGGATGAATGACACCATGCTCCATCCGAGAAGAGGGATTTGTCAAGCATATCATCATTATTAATCGTACTTAAAAACCATTGTCAATAATTAAACCGTGTTGCGTTATCAATGGATAAACGCTCCAGGACACAATGAAATTTGTATGGCATTGCATATTTTTTTAAGTGTTGCCTGGTATGTGCCATATGAAAGTAGCGCTTGTTGTGAAACCTTGCGAATAGATTTTTTAGGTGATTGAGTTATTCGTTCTTCAACATAATTATGTATTTGTCCTATATTGTCAGTTTTCCATTTTGATGGTATATCATTACTTTTTCTTCGGAACACAGAACTTGTTTTACGAAATTTTACCATTGATTTTTGAATAGCTTGCCGTAGACTGTCATATGTTACTGAAGAAATGGAAATTCTGCCAGAAATTAATACATACATTTTAACTTTATACCATTTCTAAAGTATGATTCGATAATAGAAACTTTGTGATTTATTGTAAACATTTTTGTGTTCATAAACCAATACAGCACACATGACAAATGTATCTTATTTATTAGTGTCAATTCACTATTCCCTACCAACAAGATATTTTGAAGGAATAATTTTATGGCTTGCTAGAGGATAAATTTATATGATCACATAGTATAACTATTTGCTACAGTAAAAAAAAACTGAAAAGCATATGACCAGAGATAATGAGACATGTGTTCAAAGTTTGGAGCATCGAGTTAGTACAATTCTGATACAGGATCTTGAAACTAAAGGAAAAGATTAGATAAGTTTTATACAAGTGAAATTATGCATACTCATATTGTAGCAAGGTCTTAGGGGTATTGATTGGCCTACGTAAAATTGAAGAGCGGATAAAATAACACAATAAAAGAAGTAAAGAGACAAACTGCAGGAAATTGTAGCAGTAAAATGTGGTATCCATCAGTTACTTGTAGCGTGATCGATAATGGCTGATAACGCAAGAATTTTATAAATAATTATAACTTAAGAAGTGGTAAGAATAACTACTATTTGAATGGCACACAGATGGTTCATCAACCCTAATGCAATTAACTGTGGATCACGATTAATTACTGTGACTGTTGAATATTTCACGTTTGAAAGTGAATGGTATTACATTTTGAAATATTTTTTGTTGATTGAATCCCCAAAGTAGGGCTATATATGAAGTACAATTCCTTTTTGTTCAATTTCTACTTTCTCTTCATTGGGAATTGTAGCAAACACTAAGTTATAGGACATACCTTTAACTTCTTAATGAAGTAGTTAATCATGTGCAAAAAATAAACTAAACCATTATTTATTGCAATCATTGTCATTATTCATATACTTTAAACTTACAAGATACAAGAAAATTATGTACAATTAAAATAATAACGCCATTCTGTATTTTAAATAGGAAAAATCATGAGGTAGCCACTACTTTGTAGCTTTAACTCTTTAGGGGTACGTATCCTGTTAATCCTAGCTTTATATTTGAATGGAACGTTACGCTGGTGGACCAGAAAAGTTTTTGCGAAAAGGTCGTAAATACGTGCAATAATAAATAACTCGGATTTCATCCAACCCTTAACCGTTATGCAGTTTTTCGTCATTTAAGATTAGTTGATAGCGTCCGGGCCCTACCGATGGCGATGGTCCGGGCTTTACATCAAAAGCACTTGTACAATTATAAACAGACTGCGGTAAAATATAGCCGAGATAACTTCAATCAAAACGGTCTTTCTATACTACACTTGGGCCCATTATCCTAATCCCCCTTCACCATAAATGTAATATACATTTTGATTTATATGTAGCACACATCCAACAAATAATGAACTTCATAATAAATTTACGACACCCCACGCCATTAGGATTTATACAACACAGAACTGACATTATATTCGTCTACTAATTATAAATTCTGTAATTTACGCAAATATATAATTAAAACCGTAATTAGAATATATTTTTTATTTTTACAGCGTTTGTTACGCACTAGAGAATATGCGACAAAATAATTATTCGGCATGATATATAACAT
This sequence comes from Trypoxylus dichotomus, assembly GCA_023509865.1. NCBI lineage: Eukaryota > Metazoa > Arthropoda > Insecta > Coleoptera > Scarabaeidae > Trypoxylus > Trypoxylus dichotomus. Next base: position 43,378,155 of record CM042078.1, read on the forward strand.
AAAGCGTTTGCTGTGTAAAATAAATTCTGTTGTTATTTTATTTAATATTTTGATGAATTAATTCTATACTTTAGGATTAATAAAATTCTTATAACGGCACCCAGCAGATTTCTTAATAGTTTCGCTCTGGTAAAAGGGCTCCTCAGCGGAGAAGAATTACATGTTTCGATATTCATACATTAGAATTGTGTAAGTAACATGTCATAATAATTATCTCCAAGTTATATTGTATATTTTCTTTAAGTATAAGAATGTTTCGTGGTATCCCCAAATAACGTTGGGATAGATATCTTTAATAAAACAGAAATAACACCGTCTATATTTCACAAAGAAAATTACTTAACTTGAGAGCTGCTATGAACTAGTTTGAAGGATTTTTAACGATGTTTAAATAGTAACGGAGATTGTCAATAAGTAGTTATTGTAATAAAATTTTCTTTATCGGATGTAGGAAGCGACTGCATTAATTTTTTCAAACTCCTAATACACAATCTTTCTCAATTTACATTAAAATTATGTTTATTTTATGTAATTATTAGTTATTAAATCTTAATGTAGTTGGAATTATTTTTGTGAAGAAGCCAATATTTATCGTTGGAAATTAACTTGTAACATATCTTTGTGCTCTATGTTGCTCATTATTTGTCGCTTAGATACGGCTGAATAATTCTCTTTATACTTTTGTTTGGTCATGTTTAGCTTTAATATTTGCGAAACATCTTCGAATTATTTTTTTGAACGAGAAGAGAATATTGACTATCTTCTTCTTTTGCGTCTACGGACAATTTTGCATCATCGTAAGTCGTAAATTTGGTCTTACTGCTGAATCACAATGCTTTTAGATTATATTTTAGTAAATGTCCATTGGTGGTTTGCAAAGCTAACCCTTAATACCAATTTAGTCATCTTCGAAATGGATGATTACTGCTTTTTGGTATCAAAGTCCAAATGCCTCCATATATTACCGCTATGAAGTAATATCAGCAAAGCCTTGCAGGTATTCGGATTTCCATCGGTTAGGTTTGCTATATACTTGTATATACATACATACGCTATCGGCCACAACTGCGTACTCACCCTTAAAATATTACAAAAACAAGTCAAAAACCAATTATGAAATAAACCTTTATTCTGCACTTATACAAATAACTGTGATAGCTATAAGGCAATGGTAATCATAAATTCACTGAAATTTGCGATTCGTCAATGTGTCCACCTTTCGCTTTTATTACTGCCGCACAGAATCTCATCATTCTCTCTAGCAACTTCGCCAGTGCTAGCGGCTTTATTTTCCTCCGCATATGCCGTAGTTGCGTCTAAAGTACTGTTGTTGAATGTGGAGCAGATTTTCAAATCTATCGGTAAAGTTTCTCCAGCAAAAGTTCGGCTTGAGATCTAGACATTGGGGCGGCCACTTCATAACAACAATTTTCTTTCTATGCTCCAGTTGTTATAAAATACCCACGGTATATTTTTGCAGTATGTTTTGGATCATTATCGTGTAGAACACGAAGTTTTCATCGATCAATCGTGTTCCAGTTAAGACGGCATTCCTCTCTAAAATCTCCCTATAACCTTCTTTTCCAAGGATACGATCTATGTTGACTAAATCGCCGGAGAGGTACCGCCAAAATAACCCCAAATCATGGCTGATCCTCCTCCTTGTTTTACTGTTGGTGTAATACAGGATTCAAGTACTTTTTTCTCTTTCGATCTACGGACAAATGTTCTTCAGTTTGAACCAAAGATGAGATGTTTGGATTCGTTGATCCAGAACACTTTCTTCCAATCTTCCAATGTCCAGTCTCTGTGTTCTCTCGGCAATTCTAACCGTTTAGTTTTGTTGGCTTAGTACAATAACGGCTTCCGCATTCTTCAATATAAACCAGCTTCACGCAAACGCCCTTTTACGGTAGTGACTCTGGTTTTGGGCGCGAAATACTCACTTCAGCAGCAATTTCTGGCGCTGTTTTTCGTCTATGTCATTTGCTCGTGATTGCGCGATCTTTTGCTAGTGGTACTATTTTTAGCCATCTGGGTCACTATTTATTGGATACAACATTATAATCCACGCTTCTATGGTTTAACATCAGTAATTTAGAAAATTCTCGGTTACTTTTACCGATGTTGTAATATGCTATTTATTGAGCATGCGTTTCTGTACATAATTCTTTCCTTGCATTACCTTAACTGTTTCAAAACGCTGCACAATATCTTTTCTATTCACTGCTTGTAATATGAATGAACTAAATTTTCCAGTATATTAAAATGCTTCTGTCGTCTATCTTCATATTTTATGACGGCCGTGATAAATATTTCCAAAAAACTGATCTTTATCTAATCCATAATGATATCTTATGCAAATCGGCTCATGACGTACACAAAACATTGCAGAGGAATTATAATCTGTCTCGTACTTTCAGTTTAATAGTGCAAATATTTTGTTAGGGATGGATTCTTTGAATAATCTCCATTTATGTATGTTGATAAATACTTATGGCCGGTAGTGTATATAGATATATATATAAACTTTTTGGTATATATATATGTTGTAGCATATATTTTCGCGGGTTAAGGATGTCTTGTTATCCTCTCAGATTTTATCCCGCATTCGGCGTTGGTTCTTAGAAGAACCATGTATGTCCTGACGTTTCGATGTAATCGCATACATCTTCTTCTTGAGAACTACTGCAAGAAGATGTATGCGATTACATCGAAACGTCAGGACGTACATGGTTCTTCTAAGAACTAACGCCGAACGCAGGACAAAATCTGACAGGATAACAAGACATACTGAGTGATTTTAAATGTTTGAGGACAGTTTAAATTTCGCGCCTTGCTAAATTTTTGTCACGTTGGCGATTTGGTTTTGAATTCGTAACCAGTAGCGTAGCAAATAGATTTTGGATGGGTGATAAAATATTGACAACAGATCTTCAAAAAATCAATTTCATATTGATTTTCTAAGCAGAAAAAATGAATATAAATAACGAATAATAAATAACGTGTCGCACAGGCAGTTGACAGGACCGATACTCACAATGGCCACTCTTAACATGTCATATCCCCTAGAATCCACCGTGTGAAATTTAAACTGTCCTCAAACATATAAAATCACTCTGTATATATATATAAATCTGGGCAAATTAAATTAGAGTTGCTAAAATGTGCAAATGTTTTTGGTTACTTCAGTGTGAATCGCCTGATTACACACAATATTACAGAAAACCAGACTATCATCCAAGATGTGATCAAGTTCGATCACAGCCACATACATTCTTTCGTACAACAGTAAAATGTAATAGTAATAACGTAAATCTGCCGGAACTGATGGGATGATCCACAATCTCCTCCAAACCTGGTGTAGTTATCATAGAATAAAAATTGATGATGCATGTAATATATGTATGCACATAACATCAAATCTAGAAATAATTGTTGCGAGACTGACATCAAGGGATTCAAGAGTGTCAGTGATGGTACCTATAGTGGGCGATATATTGCGTCAATCCCATATGTCTTTGAACGAATTTTTATGGTCATTCAAAGCTGTTTTATGTACTTAAAGGTAGTTACATGGTGTTGCGTTGAAATTTTTCTGCTGTTGTACTCACCTAACCATCAGAGTTGTAATTTAATATAAGAAAATAGGTATTGTAATCAGCATTTGAAAATCCAATACATACTACAAAGAATTAAGGACTCACTCGTAGCAAACAATGACCATTCTGATCTGTACGTCACAAACCAGTAGAAAGGTTATTATTTAAACCGAGTCTCTTAATTACCTTTTACAATATATTTACTTTTGACAAGTGTTTAATTATGTAATCAACGTACTGTAAGCTGTGAATATGCGCACGATTACTTTCCACCAATCTATTCAAAACATTTTAAGAATTATCCATATCTATGTAACAATTCTTGCACTAAAAGCTGCAATTACGAAAAGAGCTCTCTAATTAACACGCCCGCATAAATTATAACCGATCGGAATTTCATTACAAATCCCGGAGAGTTTAAAAAGACCGAAAGCCGTTGTTAATGCGCGATCGACGGCGTGAACCTGCTTCGCAATACATTTGATATACTTGCGTCCAGAGATGGAATAATAACTCACGCCAATTCCAAACGCCATTTACTTTATTTATGTGGCGTGATTTATCATGCACTTTGATTAGTTTATGGCTTTTATGGCGCGGAATGTGAGTAGCGCTGATGCGAGTATTTCTACACATCAGTTGCGTCGATCGACTGATTCTCTACCTCCAAAACTTTATCAGTATTTATTGCTTACTAATGGCGCGCATTACGTTATTTGCATGATTGTAATTCGGTTCGTATACGTATGTATGTGCGTGTACATGTACGTACATGAATGTAATGTTGTAATGTGTGCGTATGTACGTTTGTTTGTACTATATGTATGATTATAATGACTGCAACGCGCGTGTCGTGTTATATTTACATTTGTTTGCGTAGGTGCCGTGCCGGGCTCTTTTCATAATGTCCCATTATTCGTTTGGGTAATTTAAACAGTGAATATATTATGATCATTGAGTGTGTCGTCAAAATTAGGTTACAACTTTATTATCTTGTTTAGAGGTACATACTTCACCACCGTATACATTATTCATGGAACTTATATTTGTTACCTATGTATATTTGTTTATGCAACCTGCTTCTTTAAAATTACTTCTTGATATACATATTTAAACTCCTTAGGGATGCTGGCATTTTTGGCAGATGCAAGGAAACATCATATTCTAAGCTCTTGTTGAAAGTCCACAAAACCTAACTTAAAATAGAGCTTGAATGAGATATATAACCGCTAGGTAACTATAGATCAAAATATTTTTTTATTTTATACAAATATTGCCTCTAGTTTCTAACTAACTGTAGGAGAACTGCAAAATATTACGGAAAATAACAATTGAAACAAGAAACAAACTTCTTCGATACATATGTATCATGGGACAATTTGTTACAAATGTCTAAGTATCAGGTGTACACGTATGAAATGCGGATTTATTCTTGTAAAAAAATTTGTTAAATTCGGAAGAATGATAAAAAGTGCTTTATTCAAAGTATGCTCTATCGCTTGTTATACATTTTTCCCACCTTTCGGAAAATTTATGAATACCATGCCAGTAAAAATCTTCCCCTTTTCCTGCGAACCATTCATCGAGCCATTTTTTCACATCTTCGCACGAACCAAAACGCTGCTCAGCAAATTCATGACCAATCGATGCAGACAAGTGGTAAGTGAAAGGAGCCAAGTCTGGTGAGTATGCCGCAGGGGGTAGAATTTCCCAGCTGAGTACTTCCAACGGTTTGCGGACCGGTTTTGCCGTATGTGATGGAGCATTGTCATGAAGAAAAATGACTGCGTTGCCTCTTTCGGTATTCTGGCCCTTTTTCAAGCTGCAAACGGTTCAAATCGGTCAATTGTTGTTGGTAACGTTTAGTATCAACCGTTTCCCCAGGATTTAACAGCTTATAATAGACGACGCCCCTCTCACTAAACACAGAGCATTGTCTTTATACCATGTCTTTATACTTTTTGTTAAAACAGTGGCTTACCTTTAAAAATAGGTAACTTCCTGAACGCAAGCCGGTATTCATCCACGTAAGTTGATGTTATGCATGTGATGAGACAAATAAGGTGTTGCCTACGCGAATTACTTCCAACGAATGTAACCCTTACTGCTTCACGATAATGTTCGTCCTCATATTGCTAACATGACAAAAAATGTACCCGTTTTTATTTTCAGATTTCTACTTCTTTCGCCCTCCCGGATTACTTTCAAAGAATCTCCTTTTAATAACGGGGCTTCCGATTTGGCGACTGCTTCACCTCCAGACCATCAGATTCCTTCAAGCATGGAATCAAAAACTGCTAGATTGTTGAGAGCAGGACAATGGAGTAGAATATATTTCTGATTAGTTCATATGTTCTGTTGGTTTAAAAATTATAATTTTGAATTCAATGCAGATGTGACGAAGTTACTCATCAACATGATGTAGCATTAGATGTTTAAACTACTGCCTGTTATTATCTACATACACAGTCTTTACAAGCAAACATAAATGTTGGTTAAATTATCGACATTTTAAGATTCCTATGTAATTTACGCCTCTATCAGTTATACGTATTTGGATACATCTCCGCATTTTTGCGAAATATGTCCCTTAAGTATTGAATACGGGGACATAGAGGGCATCTCTAATCAATTGTCAATACCAAAGATTAACCTTCATTTTTAGTTAACCTAAATCCAAAGTTCAGTGCCATACGTGTAGTGTTATAGCTACACCGAACTGTCAAAATTGGCAAGTTAGTTGAAAAGTAGAATTAAACCGAGAACACTTCGTGCAATCATTTTTTATCATTTTCGAAGAGAATTATCTCAACAAGAATACTTTGTCGAATTGGTATCTATTTTCACTAATGAAGCACCACATGAATTTTAAATTTACTTATACGAGCCAGAAAATAAACGCCAGTGGTCTGTTTGGGTGCCTCCAGATGAAGAAAAGCCGACAAAAGTCATGCGCTCTCGAAGGGTCGAAGTGCCTACAAAAAGACATTTGTGTTGAAAGTAGATTATGTAGCAACAATTCTTCCATAAGGTCAAAGAACTGTTACTGCTGAATGGTATACAACCATTTGATGGCTGCAAGTCATTGCTTAGTTTTGAAAAACCAACACCGAACGACGAATGGTCCACCACCAAGGCAATACAAATTTGTACACAGCACGTAAGACAATTGAAATTTAACCACAACAAAATCTCTAATTGTTAGACCATCTTCCGTACAGTCCGGACCTTAGTCACAACGATATCTTTGCGTTTCCGAAAATGAAGAACGGATTGCGTGGTCAGAGGCTCCAATTGTTGGAAGGAAGAGTCGAAGTCTTCAAAAATGCGATTTTGGCTGTTCCAACAGACAAGTGGAATAACTGGTTCCAGAGTTGATTCGAGCTTATGCACTCCGGTTCTCCTTCAACTAATGTATGGTTTGAATTAATCATTTGCTGGCGATAGCGTTGTGTATTAACGGTTTCACCGGGATTCAGGAGTTCATGATACGCAATACCGCTCTGGTCCCAGCAGACACTGAGCATGGTCTTCTTGCCGAAGCGATTTGGCCTTGGTGTTGGAGGACCGGCTTCGCTAGGTAAAAGCCACAATTTTTTCCGCTTCGGGTTTTCAAAATAGATGCACTTTTCGTCGCCCGTCACAATTCGACACAAACATGATTTGCTTTCGTGGCGTTGAAACAACATTTCACAGGCGACTTTGTGATTTCCTATTTGACAGTCATTCAAATCGTGTGAAACCTGTTTACCAAGTTTATTGTGCGTAAACGTCTGCTAATTGTTTATTGCGACACATGTAATGCTTCTACTCATTGCCGTTGAGTTTGAGTTTGGTTATCATCCAATAACTGTTGCAATTGCTCGTCTTCGCATTTTTGTGGTCTACAAAAGCGCTCACTATCTTTCACACTGAAATCACCATTATTATATTGTCGCAACAATGTCTCACACGTTTTAATCGATGGAGCGTGTTCACCACATATTTCTACCAGCAAATGGTGACTTCCAACAGCCTTTCTCTTTTGATGAAATAAGAAAAGTAATGCTTGCCACAAGTGTTCTTTTTCAGGCACAAAACTGGACATGATCACTGAATGTTGAATTAAAGACGCTAGTTTTTGGCGTACTCAACTTGTGTATTTATAGTTTAAATATCAGACGAACAAAATGACGTATGTACGTGTCAAATTAATATGCTGCATACTTTTCTATGGCGTCATCTCTTTGTTAAACCGGAAAAAAACTTATGCATTTACCTGGCATATAAATATGTTTTATGTATATATATATATATGTGTATATATATACGATAGGACACATTGTACATTCCATGACGTTAGCTGTTGTAAAATGGAAATTTTCAAATTCGTGATGGTGATCAGAATTTATGCAAAGGTAGCGAGGAATATACGAATCGAATGTTCGTAATGGAGAATATCAATTCCTATTAAGTAACGGTTTAATGTAGTCGGAAAATTTGACTTCGTCAGCTAGCGTGTGTGCAAACGCCGCTCGGTGAAGTTTTTCATTGCGGCCAATTACTTTATAATTTAAAAAAGCGCCGGAAGATTATCGACTCCGGGTCGTTACGACCACGGCAGTCGTGGCGGTAGCAATGTGTGCAATTGCGTTGCGTAGGATAAAAGGGGCAAGTATTAACTTGACGCCATAGTATTAAACATATTTACTTGTTAACATTAGCGGCCACAATCCAATATAGTTTAATTACAGACGGACGTGCGAGATCGTTAGACTCGCCTCTCCTCTGCATTCAGGCAAAAGGCAATTTCAATAAAAATAAAATATAGTCCAATTTTTGTGTGGTGGCTGTTCGTCGGTTTCTATTGCTCTCTCGCTCATTCCGCACGCCCTTACCGCCTCACTCGCACCTCCTCGCTCTCTAACGTTTTGATTATTTAACTCGGCCTCGGTTATTAGAATGTTTCCGTGTGTGTCAACTTAATTTGAAATTATGCACGTATATCGTTACGTTTTACAATTTTTCGAGAGTTCTTCTGTAATTGTTATTTACTGCCGTCGGAATGGACGAGTGAGGAATTTTCGTCCCCGCTCTTTATACGAAAACAATGATGGAAAGGATCTGGATGGATTTTTAACTACTGCGTGCGGCGTAAGGTTTGATTTACGTTATTTAACAAGTCATGCGTTGGCAACGAAACAGCCGCACATATTATAGAAATTTACAGTCATGCGATAACATTGTACGTACTTATATACAGTTGGTTGACATTCTAAATCAGGCCGAATGAACAATATATGTCAAAGATTGATGACCTCGCTTCGTACCATATTCCGTTTAGTATTGATGGTTTGTTAATAGTATTTATTTGTGGGAGCGAAAACGATCTGTAACACACTGCTATGATATGACATGCTTTCAACAGATTGCGAATAACGAATTTAGATATTGCATATGTTGCAGTAATCTTTGATATCTTCCATAAAATAGTACGAGGACTGTTTTTTTTTCAACCTCCGTTCGTGCCTATATACAGTTATGGGATTGGTAGGAGACGGGGATGCCCAGAAGGTGACTGTGCATCTGCCCCACTACAATGTCTGCTACTTCACGTCATTACGCCATTTTGAGCTGAATTGCAGGGACGTAAACATGGCTGCTACAATTGATTGCCCCTTCAAATGCGAGTTAGCTAGATGATTTGCATCTTATAAGTATTTCATCAACCACAAAAATAATCTTTGGGGAGTGTATTAGAAACAATTACATTGACGAAATAACATTTTCGCAATATAATCATGGTAAGAGCCTTTTTTCATTTACTGTATCTCCGGCACCATGGTTACGAATCTTTATTTGACTCTTTCTTTGATCATAGGATGTCAGACATTTTAGATTTTCAGGCTTGGTGTACTGAAAGTTAGTGTCATATCATGTGTGCCATTTTTAACAATTTTTCTTTTGAACTGTGATTCTCCTTGCCTAAGGTTGTTGTTTTATTCCATCCAATCCTATGGTATTCTTTCCATGCGTATTAACGGTACTAGACACACTGCTGAAGGGTTGGAATACCAAAATTCCACGAACGATGGAAATGGTTAAAATGATAACCCTGATTATCGTCTATTGTCAATAATTGCGATTATCGTTAATTTAACGTAATGACTTTCATGAAACATTGAAATTTAAGGATATCGGTGAAACTTGATAGACGATAAATAAATTTAAAATTGTATTCACATACGAATTGAAAATTTACAGATACAAAAATACAATAGCACGTACCTTTCAGCATAAAGCGCGGTGTTATTACTTCGACGTCCTTCATACTCGACTTGTTGATATTTTTAAAGTCCTTCACAATTTTGTGCATAACGTCATTGTTTTTGGGGCTGTTTAGGCCTTCAAATTCTGGGTGTCGCTGAGAAGACTCGAGATTTGATGAAATTAATTTATTTGAAATAATTAAGCAACAATCCATTTTAGAGTTATTTAAAGGGTTTATGATAGGCTTATTCTTAGTTTTTGAATTTTATTTTCCTGTTTTTGCCTTGCTTAATATCATTTTTATTGGCTATATATTTTTTTTTTATTTTATAGTTTATAACGCTTCGGGCTTTCGCTTAATTTACCTGGTGGTGACACCGGCAGCGAATTTCGACTAGTTTGCAGTTTTAAGCGATCGTTGTAGTCTGTCCTACTGAAATTTTGCTGCACACAGGTAAAGCTTTCAACGCATCAATAACTAAATCAACACTGGATCTAAGATTCGACTTTCTGCTCAAGAAGAAAACGCAATGGAGCTTATTACGCACATTAATCGCAGTTAATTGGCATAAAATATAAGTTTAGTTGGTAGACTTTGAAAAGTTTAACCATGAAATGTGTGATAACTTGCTATCTAAAAATTTGAAATATGTACCTTTCCTATTCTAAATGTTTTCGATTTTTCTAACCATAAATTTTATATGTTAAAATAACAACAAATTTGTCGCGTTCTATCCTTGAAAAATCGCTGAATAAACTAATACTCTACTTTAACAGCTCAAGCATAGAAAGGCTTTTACGGCCACATTACGTTTTTATCCATATCTTAGGCGTGCTAATGGCCAACGGTTGCTAATAAAGTTATGAATTTAGCTGGCACTGTGTGACGTATTATTTAATAGAATTTAGCCGCCAAGATAATTATTAAATTCGTATTTACATTGATAAATAAAATTTAATGCTATATGCATGCACAAGGAGAGTGCTTTCAAATTTAATTCTACCTATTTGAAAAATGTAAGTTGTGCATTAAGTACCATACAATGTTTGCGTAAAAACAAGCGGTGCTATGGTTAGCACCTTATACTATTTCGTAGTTAATGCAAATAATTTGAATGTTATTTTGCTTTGGTATGTTTTTCTTTTCTAGTTGAACATTCGATGTGCGATCGTTTACTTGTTTATTTCTGGTTTACGGACCTACACTTAACCAAGAGACCGACGAAGATTTTATAATATTTTAATCCTAGATATATTTATTCATATATACTTTCGTCCATATTAGTTAGGACATCCAGTAAGATATTGTAAATTCTACTAAAAGATAATATAATTGCTTTTATATATAAATAAATTTATAAAATTTATAAAAATTTATATATTTATAAAAATTCTTTGTAGCGAAATATTGTACAACTTTAGCTATCATCTACTGGTCTCTCTTCTATCTAATGGATACGTAGAACAGTTTTGTAATAGCTGCTTGCGTGCGTTAACGTTTATAAACGTCGGTGAAGTTTAAATATGACATGACCGTATGGTTCCTTACATTTATGCACGCATCTTTTTCTAATTTAATCTTTGATCCCCTTTCGCCCATGTCAGAATAAGTTACGGAGATTACGCAAATTGTTTTCAAACATTTAACATGACCCGTACATTTACGGAGCGTGTACGACGTCCGTTGTCAGCGTTCCGTCTACATATTTAAGCGATTATCTCGTGTTTATTAAATGTCATAGGCGGTCGTTGTCAAGAAGCTACACATTGTAGGACATTGTTTACCGTCGTCGTCGTCGCTAATTTGATTCGTCTAACCGTTGTCAGGTCGGATGGGGTACTTCACGACACGTGACGTCAGTAATTTGATCAGTTTTCCAGGGACCGGCCGCGGGATGGCGCTGCCGGTGCTCACCGCAACGTCCCGTCACATAGGCAACACGATGATTACACGAGAAAGTCCTAATAATACCCCTTCGTTCTACGCTGTAGCCGTTGCACGTCCTTTGTCCATTCAATATCAGATGATGTTCGCGATCAACATGCAACCAGACCTCACATACAAAATTTTGAAATCGGCTTCGTAGACGCATATTGGGTATGCTCGCCTTCAAAGAGGTTACTTTTATAGTATGGCTAGCTTAAGCATCTTGGGCAAAACCGTATTACTTCTTAAAGAATAAAATTGCTGGTGTCTCAATGTTAGACGCAATATATTGAATTCAAAACTTAGTTGCGATTTGTAATCCCGAGTCACCCTGTCTTACACATAGTCAGTTAGTAATTAGTAAAATTCTCTTTCCCATAATAGCTGAAATTAATTGCTACTGGTGTAGCTTGCTGACTGAACCTAAGGCTGGTACGAGGGCGACCTGAAATGTTTCCGTAATCGACAAGAAAACACGGTATTGGCGAGGTTTTTTATTTTTATTTTTCGATGTAGTCTCCTCGAAGATCAATATACTTTTTCAAACAGTGCTCCACTCTCTTCAAGCGGTCGGAACAATAAGATGTTTCGAGGTTTGTAAAATAGCCATATGTAGCGGCGATGATCTCCTCATTTGAGGCAAATCTCCTACCTCCCAGTGAGTTTCTCAGGTTTGGGAATAGGGAAAAGTCGTTGGGGGCTAAATCTGGTGAATATGGTGGATGAGAGGCTAATTCGTAGCGCAACTAATTCAATTAGGACACGGCCATGCGGGATGAAAGAGCCGGTGCATTGTCATGGTGGAAAAGCATCTCTTTCCAGTCAAACGAGGCCGTTTTTCCTTCAATACTATATCGAATCGGGTCAATAAATCGCTGTAGTATTGCCCCGTGATCGTCCTTCCTTTCTGCAGATAGTCGATGAGGATCACACCTTGGGAATACCAAAAAAAAAACAATCGCCATGGCCTCTCCAGCCGATGGAACGGTCTTTGCTTGCTTCGGAACTGATTCGACCGGAAATTTTCACTGCTTCGATTGTTACATGGTCTCCGGTATATATTGGTGGATCCAATTCTGATCCACGATTGCGTTGGATCCTGGCCAGACACTCCTCCGAAACGGTCACCCGATTTCGTTTTTGCTCAAGTACGAGCAAACGCGGTACCCATCGCGCCGAAAACTTTTTCATACCCAAAATTTCGTGTAGGAGATGACCAACGGCTTCTTCTGAGATACATGTTGTCTCTGCTATCTCTTTCAGCTTCAATCGGCGGTCGGCTAACACGACATCATGAATCTTGTCGTCCATTTCATCGTTTGAACTCGCTAACCCAGAAGCTGGTGGTCGAAAATGATGGAGTACATCCGCCATGAACTTCTAGCGAAATATAGACTTCTGGAATGTTGGCAGTTGATATAAAAAGTGTTGCCCTTGCCGACCAATAAATCTACTTCAACGTTTGTACGCCATCTCTTGCCGATTCTGGAAATATTTCAGGTCGCCCTTTCGTACATGTGCTAAATGTAGCTACAAATATAATCATCTTTGCGTTAATTTCATTGTTAGTGAAATATCAAAAATACCATACCTGGCCTTAGTTGGACATGTGCGAATTGTGGGGATGTCGCAACCAGCTTTAATTACTTAAAACGCTTATTCTTGATGTAGCACTTTTAAAAGCTCAGCTGGCGACTGCTCCGTCTGAGGTACTCAATTATTTCAATTTTGAGGAGATTATCAATGATATTAGTGAATGCTAAAAGAGAAGGTGTAATGTTATATTGACTACGAAAGAAGAACGTTTGCAACTGCAAAACCAAACTGTTCCTGACATAATCGACTATGTATTGTCCAATGTGAATGTACATGATATTGTTTCTCTTTGGCTGGGCAGATATAATTCGGACGGGAGGTGAGGTAGACCTATAAAAACTACTTTACTAAAAGAAAACATAGTGCATGAAATTATTAGAAATGCTGAAAGTCTTAACGCTAATAATTTACGCAAAACGTATAGTATAGCATTAGATAAAACACTATGACGAAACGAATGCTGCAAGAGAGTAAAAGATTATATGAATGCTCGACTGGCGTCTAAGGCCTAAGAATGAAATACATCAAGGGAATACCAAAGATCACTCAGACGACATCTCGCCTGCTGTTATCAGAATGTACGGTTTTCAGAAGACATTTCTAACTCTGAATATTTTCCAACATTATATACATACGCCATATTCAGATGATACTGAAGATACTAAACAACCAATCTATATCGCCAGGCGATGGTATTTTGCTTGCTGTAAATAATTCCATTATATTTTATAACTTAAATCTAAATAATATCCACACTTTACATCTTAATATCGACTTAGTGGGCTCTAAATGCATGTTTAATAGTCAACTCGTATATCTATTTTCTGTGTATATAGCGCCAAATTTAACTAAGACTGATTATAAATCATTTACGGAAGCATTTCAAATTTACATTTCCTCCTTTGTTAATGTTGTGTGTGATTGGAGATCTTCAAGCACAATGACAATAATTATATTGTAGAAATATTTACAACCTATTAGAAACATGACCTTCACAACTTTCCCGACATCCCTTCGTTGTATTAAGTACCTAACATAAATAAACACCCCTAAAGGTTATACATACACTGAAGAGAAGGCATTTGTCTTGTATGTTTAAAATTCAGTAAAATAAAGTTGTATTAGTCTAATTTGATTGATGATACTTGATTCCATCTATTACACAGTTTGTTCAATTTAGCAACTTCACACAACAAATAGTGGTCCTAAAGTTAATCATAGACTACTAGATTTAGTATTATTTGGCTAGGGGTGTAGGGGTCTCCTGCTCTATTTTTTAAGCAGAAGTAATTGCCATCCGATCATGTGTGAAGAACTCTATGAACTACGCCCATGACCAGGAAGCGGTGGAAATCGTATCGGACAGCCAAGCTGCTCTTAGGGTGCTACAAGCTGTCAAATTTGACTCCGAAGTGATGTTGGGGTGCCATAGGAGGCTGCAACAACTGGCGAAACATTGCAGCGTTACGCTGAGATGGATGCCAAACCACTCGGGGATCAAAGGGAACGAAATAGCTGATTTACTAGCAAAAGATGCCAGTGGACGACCATTCTCAGGTCCTGAACCGACGTGTGGGAGTACCTATGGTAGTATTAAGACCTACGTTAGATCCGAGCTGGCAGCCAATCACCAGTCCTATTGGAACGGTGTAGACGGTTTAAGACACTGCAAATCTTTCGGGATTTATCCAGGTGAGGGAAGACTGTGTAAGGAGCAGGACCAAACTGAGAGCACTCACAGCGATAACTGGACACTGCGCACTGAATAAACACATGCATCGCATAGGTGTAGTAAACTCTCCTTCATGTAGAAAGTGAGGGAGAGCAGAGGAAACTCCTGTGCACCTTTTTGTCGACTGCCCTGCAGTCTGCAGGGAAAGACAGGATCACCTTGGGGATGCTCAGCTTGACGGACCCAAGTTAGGAAAATTACCACTCGAGCGGATTATGGACTTTGTTGCTGAGGTACTGGCCGAGATTGCTCTTTGGGGTTAAAGCCCCGCCCATGAAAAAAAAATTATTTGGCTAACAAGTAATAGTACATAAAGATGATATGCCATTGGTTCCCTAAGATTATCACCACTCAGCACTTACAATACCTACCATGCATATTCCGCACAACGCCAAAGAAAGAGTCTGGCTTTGACCGTTATACCGAGAGGTTGTGCGAGCACTGCTATTCTACTATTCTGTCCTACCGCTAATACGTATTAGGAGCTCCCGGCGAATCACGTCGCCGCAGTTCAGACTGCGGTCCGTGTACTTTTCGGGGGACCCGAACCCAACGTTGAAGCAGTTTTTCGTGCCCTTTCCAGGGCAAATTAATATAACTTTTCTTCCTTTTTGTTTACCCATCTTGTCCCTTCCTGTTTGATTTTGTTTCAGACGGAAGCCGAGAAGGAGAAGACAACCACGCCCGGGAGGATTACCACGAGGACCGCAGCGGAGACCAGCCCGGACATGGAGAGGAAGAAAACATCGACCGCCACGACCACGGAGACGACGACGACCGCGACGACGTCGAAGCAGCAAACCACCGCATCTGGGACCCTGACGCGATCGCAGCGACGAGGATCCAACGACATCGACACCACGGAGGCCATCCGATTACTTCCAGACGGCCCTCGGCGGCAACCGAATCGTCCGCATCCGACATGGAGTACTCGGACGACAACTCAACCATCGGGAACACCACCGATGACGCCGCTACTGACCCTGACGGTTTCCGGCCGCCTTCAAGGAGGCAACAGCGGAAAAGGAAGGGGTCGTCCAATTCCGACTCAGACACCCGACGAAAGCGTTCCGGGGCGAAGCTAGTGCCAACTGGTGGCACTGGCCCCAACCCGTCCCGGCCACCGCGGCTATCCCGAAGGCGAAAGAGGGCCGTGTGCCCCCCGTCGTCCTGAGGGAGAAGGCGAGGTGGACAACGCTAAACTCCGAGATTCTTCGTAGAGGAATCCGCACCACGAAAGTGGTTAACACGAACGTCGGCATACGAATTCAGCCGACTACCGCGGATGACTACCGGCAGCTAGTGCAGGCTGTGACTGCACTGAACATGCAGTTCCATTCATACCAGCTGACGGAGGACAAGCCTCTGAAGATCGTCCTGCGGGGAGTACCGGAGGACATCACCGAAGAGGAAATTAGCAGAGACTTGGCACGACAGGGCATCCAAACCCTGGAATGCAAGAGAATGCTTGTCGGACAGGCACGTCGTCCCATCCCATTGGTCTTCGTCCAACTGACGAAGAGCGATGAGGCCAAGGGGATATTCAAAATAACCCACGTCTGCGGAATTAACATCTCCGTGGAGTCAAAACAAGCGAAGAAGGGCCAGGTAACCCAGTGCCACCGCTGTCAGCTTTACGGACACGGCCAGAGGAACTGCCACGCAGCTGCGGTATGCGTGAAATGCGCGGGACCTCACCAAACCGCCGAATGCAGTAAGAGCAGGGACACGCCGGCGAGGTGTGCTCTATGCCAGGGTCCGCATACGGCCAACTATAAAGGCTGCCCCAAATCACCGTACGTGAGGAAGGAGGAAGTTACGACCCAGCCACCCAGGAAGGCAGCGCCCAAACCAGCGCAGCGACCTGCCCCGCGGAAACCGGAGGCCCCGAAGGTCTCGACTCCGCCCAGCGGAAAAGGTCTCCACACCGATGGAGGTCGACACCCCGCAACCGTCCATCAGCACGGCGAAGACGTCATACGCCGCCGCCGTTAAGAAGGGTACGACCAAGGCCGTCAAACCAACCAAGACGGTAAAGAAAACACCGAAGAAGGGCAAAACACCTTCAGCCCCATCCCTCCCCAAACCTTCTCCTAAGAAACCTGTCGCATCCAAACCCCCGACCAAACCGACTCCGGCAATCGTCGAAGAGGTCGTCGACTACGACACCTCGGAGACAACCTCCCGCCCGGAAGCGAACGCTCTCGACACGCTCAGCCAGCTGATCCCGCTCATTCAGAAGATCAACTGGCAGAAACTCCTGCAAGTCGCAGCAACCCTGGTGCCCAAGCTGCTGAAATGCAGGTCCATGCCGGAAGCTGGACTACTCCTAGCCGGCCATCTACACGACATCCTGGCAATATTCTCCCATAATGAATAGACGCCATCGACAACCGCAATCCATGACTATCGCGTTTTGGAACGCAAACGGCCTCTCCACGAAGAAGACTGAGCTGGAGGAGTTCGTCCAGAGGCACCAACTGGACGCGGTCCTCATCGGTAAAACTCCACCTCAGAGCCGGTAATAGGCTCACGCTACCAAACTTCCGGGTCTATCGAACGGACAGGGAGAACGCCCGAGGAGGAGGCACAGCCATCCTAGTCAAGTCCACCATCGAGCACCACGCTGACCTGGCGCTGGACCTCACCAACATCGAGGCCACCGCCGTCACGGTCAACCTGGCGACCGGCCCGGTCAAGCTCGTTGCTGCCTATAAAGCACCACAGGCAGCTTTTGGAGGACGACCTATCCGAGATCTTCGACACCCGGGGAGCAGTTATCCTCGCCGGAGACCTCAACGCGAAGCATCCGTCGTGGAACTCCAGGCGTACGAACGCGAGCGGCACTTGTCTACGCCGCTTCGCCGACGACCTCCACCTGCTGGTGGACGCTACCGCCGAGCCCACGATATACCCGCATAACGGACAGCCCGACGTCCTGGACATAGTGGTGATGAAGGATGTCGCGCAATTCCATCAGCTGACCGTTCTCAACGAACTCTCGTCCGACCACAACCCGGTGCTGCTGCAACTTGGACAGGCGGCACCAGAAGACGAGGAGCCCCGAATGCGCCAGACGGTGTCGTGGCCCGCTTTCGCGAACCACCTCTCCGCCCACATCGGTCCTATCACGGCGATAGGCGACCCGATCGAGCTCGAAGCAGCAGTACGCCAAGTCACGGAGCGCGTAGCCGACAGTGTACGGTACGCAACTAACACCACGCGTGCCGTCGACGACAGAGCCTTCATCCCCAGGGAAGTCCGAGACCTGATACGGGAGAAGAACCGGCTCCGAAGACAATGGCAGAGAACGCTAAACCCGGCTACCAAAGCCGAATACAACCGTACGGCGAGACGAACCAAGATCGCGCTGGACGAGTTCCGCAACAACCGCTGGGGTGACTTCATGGAAAGAGCCTCGGAGAGTCCGTCCGAGTTCTGGAGGGCAGTAAAGGCCCTGAAAGGACAGCGAGTTCCTGTCCCGCCGATCCATGGCGCACGCGGCGTCGCCTTCACCACCGAGGACAAAGCGGAAGCCTTCGCCGAAACCCTCGAGCGGCAATGCAGCCCGGTCTACGAGAACGTGGACGTGGACCGGATTGGGCGCATCCATCGCCAAGTACGAGATCTCCTCACGGCAGAGGAAGACGA
This sequence comes from Trypoxylus dichotomus, assembly GCA_023509865.1. Classification (NCBI taxonomy): domain Eukaryota; kingdom Metazoa; phylum Arthropoda; class Insecta; order Coleoptera; family Scarabaeidae; genus Trypoxylus; species Trypoxylus dichotomus. The sequence continues at coordinate 43,396,912 of CM042078.1, forward strand.
TGAAGAACCGATACGACCCACGTCACCGGAAGAGGTGATAGCCATCGTGAAGTCGTTCCGGCCCACCAAGGCCCCGGGACCGGACGGCGTCACCTACCGCGTCCTTAAGCACGCTCCCAAGAAGTTCGTCATGCATATGACCAACATATGCAACGCCATGCTACGTCTGCGCCACTTCCCGTCCCAATGGAAGCTAGCGGACGTAGTGATGATACCGAAGCCAGGACAGTCCCATAACTGGCCTCAGAATTACCGGCCCATCAGTCTTCTTCCGGTCATGAGCAAGATTGCCGACCGGATAATACTCGCTAGATTGCGAGAGGAAACGGACGATCTCGACGTTATCCCCGATTGCCAATTCGGGTTCCGCAGAGAGCACAGCACCACTCACCAGGTGCTGCGCCTCGTCGAACATATAAAAGAGGGCTTCAACCGACGGGAATGCACAGGGCGGTATTCTCGACGTCGCCAAAGCCTTTCGACAAGGTCTGGCACCAGGGCCTACTAGCGAAGATGCACCGAGCCGGCATCTCCAAGGCAATGGTCAAGCTCGTTCATTCCTTCCTCCGCAAGAGGACCTTCCAAGTCAAGCTGGAGGGAAGGCGGTCCACCACGAGGACGGCCACAGCAGGCGTGCCGCAAGGGTCAGCGATCTCACCCCTGCTGTTCAACATCTATACCAGCGACATCCCGACAACCGCGCACGTCAACCTGGCGATGTACGCGGACGACGTCTGCATCTATTCCAGGTCACTCAACGCCAGAGTGATCGACCGACGTCTCCTGGCAGCGCTCGACACTTTGCGGGATTGGTACGCAAAGTGGAGAATCGCCGTCCATCCCCAGAAAAGCACGGCCGTGCTTTTCGCGATAGGAGGTCGCCGAAGAAGGAAGTTCGGCAACGCGCAGGATCTCTCCTTCCAAGGAGGCAACGTGAAGTCACATACCTGGGAGTCACGCTAGACTCCTGGGTAAACTGGGAGCCCACATCAACCGCGTGCTCGACCGCGGACGCAAGATGTTTGGGACCTCTATCCGATGATGGCTGGAGGAGGGAGGCTGGATCCCTCGCTTAAGGTTCGGATATATAAAACCGTCCTTAGGCCCACCATAACCTACGCATCCGCCGTGTGGGCAACCGCCTTGCCCCACACACATCAAGAAGTTAGAAGCGTTCCAGAGCCGGACACTGCGCAGCGCCCTTAGCGCACCCTGGTTCGTGAGGAACACCACCATCCAAGAAGACACCGGAGTGGAGCCCCTGATGGACTTCATCCGGAGGATAGCAGCCGATTCTTCGAACAAGCGGTAGACCATTCCAACCCGCTCGTGTCGGGAGTCCCAGGCGTACGACCCCAGGATCCCTTGGAAGTACGCCCGCCCACGGTCACTCGTCGTGGCCAACGCCGAGGATTAGCAGCCCGCTGATCTCCGCCTAGAAACGGAACCCTCGCGCTCCGTCGCAGGTGCGGTTTCCTTGAGCCGATGGTGAATCGAGTAGCCTGACGCTCGGGTGGCCGTTACCCCGATGGGTCCGAGACTACGTTTCTACCCAGCCCGAGACACGCCAAACGTCGAGGGCAACGACCATCGGCAGGAAGCAACCAACCTGCCGACCTCCATCCGGAGATGGGACCGTCGTATTTCGTCGCAGGTGCGGTTTCGGTGCCGAAGGTGAATTGAGTAGCCGGAAGCTCAGGCCGCATGCGCATCCCGACGGATGCGGAGGCCCATTTCCACCCCGTCTAAGGCTTCACGACTCACTCCAGCGGAAGGTGGATCGAGTAGCCGAAGCTCGAGTGAGTTACCATAAGACGGGGAAACGACGTCCGCCAAATGCGTCGAGGAAAATTCGTTCGGGCGAAAGGTGAACTGAGTAGCTGGACGTCCGAACGAATTCCATTCAGATGGAGAAGTTGAGGGGAAAGATTCCCGGTACTTCGAACCCACCATTCGATCCACGATCCACGCACAACGCCATGTGTGGGTATCATCCTTCCAACAAGTTGTACAACTCCAAAGTAGCAGATTTTCCTAGACTTTACTCTGCATTTGGTGAAGTTAATTGGTTATTTCTATTATCTATTTACGATGTAAACGTTACTTGTGCTGAGTTTTATAAACGGTTGTATGATATTATTGATAAGTATGCGCCAACATTTGTATAAAGGCATAACATTATCCATGTTGATTTGACAAGGAAATCTAGATTAGCTGGAGAACCCTGTATTTTCATAATCGGTTTACGGTTTTGTGGTAGTAGGTTTCCACTAAATGAATGTACAGTATTAAAAACAGTGCAGACGAATATCTACCTCATCTTATATTTACTTAAAAAGTCATATCGTCAAATTAAAACTTCTATTCATTAATTTCTTACTAGAAAAGTGCTAATGGTATAACCGATGAAAAGTAAACAATAGATCAGGTAAACATAACCTTGGTTGATAAAATTTGCATCCTTTTTTGAATGCATCTGCACACATCATAAATCAATGTCCGTAAATTATGCATCGGGCACGAATTTATTTGTCACCGCAAGAACACGGATATGTCCGCATACATGTCCATAAACAAAGAGATGGATGGCTGAACGTCGAAAATCGGTATAAATAGTCGTCGGGAATGTTTGCGCAAACTACAAATTATGTTCAGCAGATAAAACAGACAGGTAACCCACGAGCGCACTTTATGAATTTTAAACATTTCCATAAACATCTTGTTATCGACGTCTCTGCCGTAAATGATGGACAGCTTTTTCCTACAAATTTCACCGATTACGTTCAGATCGGCGTACAGTAAAACAGCTGATTGATGGCTGACGTGACCGATAAGCCAACTTCGTAAATCTACGTTATTTATGGAGATTAACTCCGTTGGCGTTCGGAAATGAGATAGAGAATCATGTATACATGTATTTACAGCGCATTTTTCTTTGTTATCTTTTTAAATAGACATGGAAGTAATTTAGCTCTTATTTACTAACTGAATACAATTAGTCGACGTTTGTTGGAAGTCGAATAATTAATAAAATCAAAAAGAATTTTGTTAATCCTCTTTAATCTTTAAAATTTAGAGATACACACCTGAACCGACCCATAATTTTAGTTTCATCTTCAAGAGAAATACTTCATTTCTTACTTAATTTCTTTATTGATGACTAATTTAAAGTTTTACTTACAGCGAAGTCCTAAGGATTATTGCCATAGTTTTGAAAAATTAAAAGGGTGCAGATCTTGAAAGTTAAAAAAATAAAATAAAATCCAGACTTCATTTCCAGATCTTTATTATAATCATATATCTCCAGGGCAAAAATTGTTCACACGGTTTTGCTTGAACAGGAATTTGAAAACGGAGAAATATTCATGGACATGCCTGGCACTTCGAAAAAATGCTTAGAAAGCAATATCCAACAAAATACTGCTAAATACCGTTAATTTTTGTTATTCTCAAGCACTTATATATATCTTTGAAGTTACTAAATCTCCTAATAAAACCATTAATTACCACTTCTTAAATTTTATATTCCCCATTACGAAATCTTAGTTCTTTTAATATTTGAAATTACGTATACAGACAGCGTCTTTTACAAGAACATTTTTCTTTCAGTTTTCCCCAATTCTGAAAGAAATTTTAGAGCAGCTGTGTATTGGGTTATCCATGTTGACGAATTATCAATTACATTAACAATGTTGTAATTATTTTGTAAGTTGCCATACAAATTGGTAAACCATATGTAATAGAAAAATTCGTTATACGTGTTTCGTTTCCAACATTTTTCTCCAAATTTTAATCGGATTCTTAAGTTGTTGAGACTCTCCTCTAGGGTGCTCCACGTTTTTCGTCTTTAATTTTGTAGTAGTGAAAATCTCAACAGAAATAATTATTGACGTATCATTAATTTAAAAAGAACGTCTGAAAGCTATATTCTAACGTAATAAGTTACATTAATGCTTACTTATATCACTCTTCACATGGAGAAACAGAACTCATGTAAAGAAGTGCTTAAAATTTTTATATATTTATCTAAAAATACTTTTGTTGGTAAGAAAGATTAATACAATTACCTAGCTTCAAAAATATTGCTGTGTAAGCTATGCCAAATGGTTAGTGTGAGGTGTAACTTATTTAATTTATTATCAGACGAATCTACACCCTAACAACCTACTTCTTTAAAAATAAAGGCAACATATTTTCTGGAATTTAATGCGTTTTATTCATTTATGAATGTTTAACATATCTGTAACAAATGTAAATTGATACAAAATATGTTTAACGGAATCCGCAACTAGATGAAAATTAAATTAATAAAAAACTTCTGTTAGTAAATTCGTAATGCTAAATTACAATTTCATTGTAATTACCAACGCTTTTGAAAATGTCTTCCTATCGAAACTGATTTCTCCAGAAAAAAAAAATTAAAGACGCTAGTAATTACATGGGAGTTTTAATTTATGATAGATGAAGGTTGTTAATGAACCCACTTAATAATTGTGAAATTTGGCAATAAATGCAGTAAGTGTCAGTTCAACGAATCTATCAATTATCAAAATCTACCTACATCACCAGCAAATCACTGTATGAATTAAACCAGTACTTCAGAGTCATGTCGTACTTCTAGCCGTATTTTAAAAATGTTATGAAGCGCACACAAAGTACTTAAATAAATTATATATAATAAATTACTTGTGAAGTATTATAACTAAACTCAATCAAGAATCCAAACGTTGCTAGTGGTTATAAACAACATACAAAATACAAATACGTATTTAATTTGTAAATCTCATTTTGGTTGTATCTCTTGTTCTGCACATTATTGAACACATCGTGTTAGTAGAACGCCTTATGATCGATTAACCGATATGTTAGGAAACGTATGTCATGTTTATATGTCTATATTTACCATTTGAACTTATACTAATAGTATTCAGGCAGTTTAGTTCTCTTGATGAAATACACACTTGTGTATGCATCATCTGTACCTCTACTTGAAAATGTGCAGAGAAGGTTCCTTAAATATGCACATTTTAAACATTTTATATGGGGTATATCCAATACAGGGCTATAATCATAATATTCTGCTGAAAAACTTTTAGATACAGTCCTTAGAATCACGACGTCGTCAGGCTGGTGTTAGATTTCTCTACAATCTGGTGAACAATAAGAGTGACCCTTCCGCACTATTTGAACGAGTTCACTATGTTGTGCCGTCGCACAATACTCACCTGTCCTACGTATTCTACTGTCCTAGTGCTAATACAAACTTTTAAATTATCAATATACAGAATCTGCACCACTTAAATTAATGTTGATGTTCATATTCATTTTCCCCTCTGGCAAAATGAATAAAGTTTTGTCTATAATTTAAGTTTAGTTTAAATTAATTTTTGGTTTATGTTTTATTACTGTATTTTTAGTTTATATTGATTGTCCTGTAATTAGATTCTTCTATTGGGCAATAAAGATATTAGTATTAAGGTATCTTGACTAATAACTTTATAAATCTGTGTCGTTACTAGACGCGTGACGTATGATTCTGACTTTAATTAGGAATATTTTAGTGAGAAAGTAAGTGGTGCGGTTTTAACGTTATCGATGATAAAAGTTGGCTTCTAAATTGAACGAAATGTATAACAGATTATTCTAAACTGATAATCAAGGAGCAACCAAGATTTGTAACCAGCACCTCCACCAAAATGACATGTAACACCAATATAAGTTTTCATACGTTATAATGTCAGTTATCACGTTTCTGATATAAATTTGGAGTTTTGATGTAAGTATTATTTAGTGTCTGGAGTTGTTAACTAAAAATAATAGATAAATAATCAATGTGGAGTGTATAACGCTCTAAATAATGTATGTACGCAGTTGATTTAAATTGTTAAAGCGTTTCCTCATCCTATACAACTTGATTCTAAACAGAGATAACTGAAGCGCTCTCGTAGAACATAAAACTTGTGAATTCAATCAGAGCGAATGTGGTATATCACATATACACTGCTTCCGTCGCTGATGCAGAGATGCATTCGGAAAGACGGACCATGAAATAGGGGATTTGCTATCACGGCCGCTGTTAAACGACTTGAACAACTCAGACAGTAATGATTATTGTTTATTGGATCGGAGAACTTGAGAAATTTATGCAGCACTTTGAGCGGCATATTGCCCCAGAACTCGCCATCGGAATAACTCAACACATTTCATGGTTATGACTACCAACTGCAGAACGAAAATATATATTAAGGAAATTTACTGTTACTGAAGAGTTCAACTTCGTTCGTCGGCGAACATTTCTCTCTCGCGTCATTCAGACTTCCACATCTTGCAGAGTTTCTGCTGATTGAAGAGAAGGGGTTGCGCACATTAGAATACGTTCCCGCGCTCCGCGCTCTCCCTAACAACTACTGTACAGACGTAACAGGGAAATGTACGTAACTACGCGAAACTTTATTATACTACTCGTGTTATTGGTGTAATCTACACTGATATATTGCTTCTAGGTGTACCTATACGTCTACTTTTTCTTATTAGTAAAACGAAGTTAATGAACCGATGCAAAACGCTGCTGCATCGGAGGTCAAATGTATTCGTATTGCCAACTACATTTGTATGTAGTTACATCCAAAATGAAAAAGCACGGCATTAGGTATATTTTTTATTAACTACTCCATGTACTATTTGCACAAAAAGAAATCTTTCACCCTAATTTTTGTCGTGTAATTTAAGTATTTCATTCTTTCGCATGGCACTGTGCAGGGCTATTTCAGATTACACTTGCAGTATAGGAGTTTTAGATATATGTTTAGTTAAATTAGATAGAATCATTCATTAGCATTATAAAGATTGTTAGCTGTCCTTGGACTTACAGAATTCCATATACGAGAGAGAATCAGTAATTAATCAGTCTAACAAGAAACTTTTTAGCAATAAAAAATTTATTTTGTAGTATATTCACCATGTAACTCATTATAAAAGTCTCGGGCCTAACACATAAATGACGCTAGTTTTATTGCAGTCACCTTTCTCTCAGTTAGTACTAACCTTCAAAAGACAGCTGTTAAAATTTCATGATATTCTATTCATTAGTTTGTGAGTTATTGTACTAAGAGTCACGCTACTTTTATTATTTTCAAAACAATTTCGTGTTTTAATTTTACACTGCTTCTTGATGGGAAAAAAATACCGTTCCAGCGAAGCAGTGGCTTGAAAAGTGTATGGGGACTCCGCTCCATCAGAAACAACAATAAAACGTTGGTTTGCTGACTTCAAACGTGGTCGTAGAGACACCGATGATGCAGAACGCAGTGGACGTCCAAATGAGGCGGTAACACCAGAAAACATCAAAAAAATTCACAAAATCGTTTTGAATGATCGAAAAGTGAAGTTGCGTGAGTTAGCTGACATCGCAAAGATATCAGAAGAACGTATTGGCTTTATACTGCATGAGCATTTGACTACGAGAAAGCTCTGTTCAATGTGGGTGCCGCGTTTGCTCACTGTTGACCAAAAACAAGAATGTGTTGGTGATTCTGAGCAGTGTTTGGCCATGTTTAAACGTAACAAACCGGAATTTTTGCTTCTATATGTGACAATGGATGAAACATGGATCCATCACTTCACTCCGGAATCAAAACGATCGTCATCTGAGTGGACAGCAACTGGTGAACCTCGTCCAAAGCGCCCAAAAGCACAACAATCGGCTGGAAAGGTTACGGCCTCGGTATTTTGGGATATGCGTGGTGTAATATTCATCGACTATCTTGAGAAAGGAAATACCATCAACAGTGAATATTATATAGCGTTATTGGAGCGTTTGAAGGCCGAAATTGCAAAGAAACGACCGCATATGGCAATGAAAAAAATTTTGTTTCATCAAGACCGTGTCACAAGTCAATCAAAACCATGGCAAAACTACATGAATTGAACTTCGAATTGCTCCCACATCCACCGTATTCGCCAGATTTGGCTCCCAGCGATTACTGGCTGTTCGCAGATCTCAAAAAAATGCTCGCCGGTAAGAAATTTCGCACGAATGAAGAGGTTATCGCTGAAACTGAGGCCTATTTTGAGGCAAAAGATAAATCGTTCTACAAAAGTGGTATTGAATGTTAGAGCGGCGCTGGAATGATTGCGTTGCTCTTGATGGAGATTACGTTGATGAATAAAGCTAATTTTGAACCAAAAAACCGTGTTTTCTTTGTTAGGCCTGGGACTTTTCAGCCCATGTGTTATGTGGTTCACCCATATTCAAGATCTCCAGGAAAGTAAGTTTTATCAAACTGTTCGAAATATGTTTCAGTTTTAGTGATTTCCTCTCGCCATCAATCAAAATCTTTTGCCATCGAGCCAAGGTTTTCGATTAGGAAAAAGGAAAATGTTTCAGTTGACCAAATCTGCCAAATAAATTAAATACGCAAGCAATTCAAAATATAGTTTATAAATTCTTGCCACTGAAACAGCTAAAAGGTGAATACGTGTACTACATTGAAGAAAAGGCATATGTTTCTAAGTGGAGAGTTGTATTGCGTCATACAGTTCCATTAATACATTTAATTAGATAACGAATTCGTACTGGGGCACCTTCCTTTCAAGGCGCTTTGAAAATGATGAAAGTAATTTGCATAACAATTTAGCTTTAATTTAAAAATGAATTCAAATTTTGAGTTAGCTGGACACCCTCGGACGTCGTCGATAGTTATAGGTTACCTCGTTCCTATGGGAGTCATCGGAACCGGTTCCTGAAAATGTTGAACCTGGCTCGGGATAAATGTTTGGGTCGATTTAGCCCTCAGTAAAAACGAGAACAGCAGAAAACCAGAAAAGAGAACCCTGCAAAATGCAGTTATGGTCAAAATAAGGTTTTTATAAAGTAACAATAAAATGAATACGTTTCCATATGCATGGGTCCTAAAGTGATGTTACATAAATACTTTTAGTAAAAATATAAAAATGTAACTGGAAACAGTTCTATACAAAATGCTACCTGCGTTCCCATGAATCCCTCGGCCCAAATAGGTCCGTTTAAGGTGAAGGAAACCTCAAATTTTGTGACGTAATGGAAATACATGCGTTTTTGTTCGTTTTTGATGTTATATCAATGCTATAGCCAAATAAATTTGATGGGAGAACTAACTTACCAACGCCCTGCCTCGCAAGTCACGTATTAAAAATAAACTTTTACATAAAAAGTTTATTTTTAAGCGACATACGCTGAAAATCTAACCCTAGTCTGCTATAACTGCAGAACTAGTGAAAGGAAACGTGAATTTGAAGATAATATTAGATGATATAGGTAAGTAATTTAATTGCGAATTTCTTACACTAGTGTGCAAAAAATAGGTGTAGGAATTTTTTTAGGGAAAACTAACTCAAAATATAGGTATTAGTGGATGAAATCATTACATATCGAATTGAGATAGTAAAATTTATTTATTAATGCATACTTATAGATAAAATAAAATGGTAACTAAGTTCATGTTCACTGAAAAATAAGGAATCCATAAAACAAACTGCGCAGAAAAATAGGTGTAGACTAATTTCATCAGCAATTAATATTGAGAAGAATGTAACTTACGGCAGATCTCTAGAGGAATCAAATGTCAAGCTCTCTGTACTTCATACTAAAGTCTTTCTTTGTTGAATACTTTCACTATATCTAGTCGTCTTTTTACGTCACCCAATAGATTTTCTATGGGGTTTAAATCAGGCAGTTATGCGGGTTAAGGCATGCACTTTATTGTCCGAAAACCAAGCATTTGCTGCTGTGGACGTATGGTTTGCGTCGTTATCTTGTTGATATCTTCACAGCAGCGGCATGTGTTCTTCTGCATAAGGCAGCATTATCATTCGTAACATATTCAAATATTCAACTTGCGTGTTCATGACCCTGATCGAAAATAACGGGGACCTGTAGCAAACCATGAGAAACACCCTCTAGGAGAGAATATTTTTACCGCCACCCTTCACTGTTTTAACAGTGAATCGAGGATCGTACGCTTTGCCTTCTGATCTTCGAACACAACTAGGGGAGTGATCGGAAGCAAAGAGGTTAGCAAGTCTTTGTTGTTCTTTTGAGTAATGATTACCGCGACCCATACCTATAAGTTACAGGTTATTTAAATTATTATGTATTTGTAATTCTTCCAAATTAATGGGGAAAGTGTGAAATTTGGTTTTCATTCAGAAAACTGACCCGTACCTATTATAATGCATATTAAATTATACGATATAGCGTACAAAGCTAGGGCTTTCCAGAATATTAACTGCTACTATCGGTCTCATTGTATTCGTGCTAGGTACTCTATTGCATCTACTGTACACTAGATGTCATACTGGTTTCGTGGATTTAATTAAAAAGATAATTAGATTTTAATTTTGTTTCGGTGCGTACCCTTACTTTTTTTGCATACCAGTGTATATTCATACATATTTTAGGTATGTACTCCGAAATAAAGTAAGTTCCATGTGCAATGTTACCAAGACTACGCCTACACTAAGTGTTTTACATGCGTTCATGAAAACTGAAACTTGATTAAATTGAAATTACAGCTGCTTTTTCGCATTAGCGGTGAACTTAACTATGGATTGTACCGGATTTATCTTTATTTTATTATGAAAAATTGATAGACTACGCTACGCATTTATTATGCGGGGTAGTTGATATTAAAATTTTCAAGTATATTAGTGAAATTATTAACAGGTGGTTATGTATTTGAAGTAATGCACAATTTTGCCGCTAGTTAACGAGACAACACTGATTTCAGGTAATAGTTTAATATGAATCATTACCTTATTTATTGTCTGTAATTTATATTCCTTTATCAATTTAGTGTTTGGTTTCTTGTTCTCTTCGATGTCCGTAATTCTCGATTTTGCCGGTTCTTGGCCATTGTAACTTCCCCCTATTCTTTCTTTCAGAGCTTTGTACTCCTCACTAAATCATACACCCTTTTCACTCTTCTTTCTTACGTGTTGAGTTTTGAGAAGAACATATCTTAACAATGGTCATGGTATTCAAACTATTATGATATGTACATACATGTGTCTATCAAGCTTAAGAGTTTGTGAAGGCCTAATTTGGGCAACTTTATTTTTAGTTTCAGTTCAATTTAATTTTTTTCTTAATATATAGCTTTTACGTGGTATAAATTGTCCAACTGGTTATTTAGGAAACATATATGGCGGCATGGCAAGCATACTGATCTAAAGTGTTGGACTTGTTTAGAGGATTATCTGAAAGAATGAACATTACGTTTGTTTATATGACACATTTCTTGTAATTTTTCTTGGTAGTACTCCTCCTCACGGTACAGCCTATTCCCTCAACAGCTAAATTAAACGTTTTCCAATTTACATGTGCTTATATATATACCCGCCAAAGATGTATACGTATATTAGGGTACCATTTGCAAAATCGAAATATGATGTAATGAACGGTGATAAAGTAGAAAAATGTCAGAAGTGGCCCATTAGCACGTGACACACGAATTGCTCGCAATTTTGTCGAGTCGCGTTCGCTTTTTTTCTCTCTCGTCGATTCGTTTCGGTTTTTCGAACTCGTCGGAATCCTAATGCAAACTAACCGTTTGCGCTCGGGCAAAAGGAAACAGTTGGCGCAAAAGGAGAGAGAGAGAGAGAGAGAGAAAGCATGCAAATAGACGGACGTGTTCAAACACATACATACGCACGTGTTAGGGACACGTGTAGAAATCACAGCGAGCCAATAAACAAAGGCGGCGGGTGTGGCCAGATAAATTGAATAACACTTGCAAATAAGCACTAACACATACCGAACGAACTCGGAACGATTATATATTATATTGTATAATAGTGAGTGTATAGTACTACGGGGCGTGTATGTGGATGTATATGTATTATGTGCGTACCATGCCGTTGTTGTTTCGGCGTTTTGATACAAGACGGCCGCGATATATATATTGATGCAACAGCCGTCGACTATTACCCCCCGGTTGTGAATTTTATGGCGGGCCCTAATTACTGGCAATGTTCTAAATCATATATGAATATTGTATTATATACACACTGCCTTTCCACTCTCCGTAGCACTGTTACTGCTGCTCTACGTACTACACAATATACATGTATAGCTCTACTGATAATCATCTCCACCGGGCGCGCTTGATATGTTATCGTGGCACATCTGCTTTCATTCCGTTCGTCTCTGGGTTAAATTTGTATCATTGTAACTGTCAATTTAGCGAGATACTTAAATGAAATACTCCTCGGTATTTTACACTGAACGGGGTATACTTCGTTGCCCGTTTGTACTTGCTTGCAATTTATCTCTTCTTTCAAAAAGTAGGACTGGAAAGCTGAATAGAGTTACACAGACTTCTTACGAAATCAGGCATTACATTTCAGTGTAAAAAGACCTCTAAACACCTTTTAAAGTTTACCTATTGTTAAATATAAATATATATTATCAAAGTACACATATCAGTTAATAAAAATGCCAACAGGTAAATTGTTATCCGAAGAGGAAAAAACAAAAATACATTGTTATAAAACTGCAGGGTTCGCAAACCCAGCCATAGCTAAGAAAATAGGACGAGTCATCATTTCATCACGAATTTTATAAAGTTGGCCAATTGTTTCGGCAAAAATCTCGCTAAGGGGAGTAATCAAAAACTAACCTAAAGACATCGTTCACCGATATTTCGGTTAACCTCCTTCCGGTAATGTAACCGCGCAACAAATAAAATGTAATTTAAATTTATCAGTAACAAACAGACGTGTACAGCAAATTTCATTCGGTGGCTGAAAAAGGTTTCAAAACCACTTTTAAACGAGACACATAACCAGGTAAGACTGCAACTTGCGCAAGATCATATGAGCTAGGATCATCACTGAAGCAACGTCATGTTTCCTGACGAGAAGAAATTTAACCTGAAAGGGCTTCATTTCTTCAAATACTATTGGCATGATTTGCACAAAAATGATCCGAAATTTTGATGGCGGCAGTGTAGTGGTTTGGGCGGCTTTTACCCATAACAATAAAATCTCTATATGTTTTATTTCTACGCGAATTAATTCTAATACTTATATACAACTTCAGGATCATCACCATCGTAATTCTTGTTTTGTCTCAGGTATGAGACAGATCACTAAGTTTTAAAAAATCGATGGAAGGGTTAATTCAGTGCTGTTAGTAGCCTTATGTGAGAATTCGCGGAATTCTCCTTACTGATAAACAAAAATTCACCGACATAGTTAGGTGTGCGATTTGTGGTCTTGACGAAGTGGGGCGAGTTACAATGCAGTGCAGAGAACAACGTAGAGGGGCTGTTCAGTAAAATTTCGTCGCTAGTAGATTTTGAAACCCTTTTGGAAGCAAGTAAGGCAAGTAAGTATGACGGTTAAAACTCTTTCTTTTTGGCGATCGGTTCTTTCGTCCACACATAACCACAATTTTTTGTCTTTCAATTCTGCTTTAATACTTTTTCAAGATAGTCACGAACAGATGCCATAAAGTTTCTTAACGATGTTCGCCCTGGTAATGTATAATCCAAATACTTGCTCAAGAGGGAGACAAATACTTGTTGGTCTAGTAAAGTGAAGGGTACATGACATAGAATAAAACAAACACACATATCAAATATTAATTGTTCGCTGTATCGTTTGCCACGGATTGCAGAACAGTGTCTTATACTTTTTAGGCGGCGTTCACACTTCAATCTGCTGGTATACGTCAAATAGTAGTCGCACTTTACACATTTAATTCTATCGCCTTCGTATTCTAAATCCGGCATATTGGCTATTACGTTTTCTAGTTTATTCCAAATATATCGTGTCCGATACGTACCTAAATGCAACATTTTATAAGTATGCGTGTACTGACAAGCACTTACAACGATCAGTCGAATAATACTGAACAAGCGTGCTTTGGTACGGGTACTCGATTCTCCGTGCCGCGCATTTCACCCTTCCACGTTGTTCTCCCCACGGCACTGAAACTTGCTCCTCATTGCCGAAACTAGCGATAAGTTTGCACTTCAGAAATAATTCTTTCATGTTCGTCACACGTTTACATAATTTGGAATAAAAGTAATTATTGCCATCCTAAACGTCATTCATAAAAGTTTATTTAAGTCAATATCTACAACTTTTATACTTGACAACTTAACAACTTTGACAACTTTACCACACTCCTACAACAAATGATATACATTTTTTGAAAACATGATATTGTTTCCTATGCTTTCCGTTAAGCCTTCCTGTATCATAAATTCTTTGAACACAGTTTTTTGGTATTTGTTTCTCCCCTCCTTCCTATCTGATCTTTCATGTGCTTTGACCACTTGTTTCTTGTATAGTTGACGCAAGTTGCAATAAACGTTATTTTTATTATTATATAGAACGATGAGCGTTACATTAGCTTTCATAGGTACGAAGTTTCTGTTTAATTGAAGACATAAATAACATTCAATCAGATGTCATTACCGTAACATTATCTTGAATATGCGCATACCATTGTTCGTCCGGAGAAGAAAGAATAATAGTTGGAGAAACAATGCGAAGGAGGATACAGGATCGCGCCATCAGCACATTGAAGGAGTACGGCGGGCGAAAGAATGGCAGCAGCAAAAGTTAAAGGAAACATTCGCACGCGGAACGTGCAATCAAATCAGCATTTCATTGGCTCGGGGCCTCTCCTCTGAAGTGAATTGATGAAAGGACACGGAATTAATTCAACAATTAGCAAACAAAAACGTCGGTTGCAGCACATCGATGTTACGTTTTGCCAATGTTCATCTTGGCAGTTATTGCCTTTAATTTGCAACGCCTCGCGAGGAGGTGAACGAGGAATGTTAATTAAAAGCCGTTCCTCCCTCTCCGTCGTCTTTCGATATCTCGTTCCGTCTAATTAGTCCGATTTCTCTCGTTTTCGCGAAGACGCCCGCGACGTCGGCCGTTACCTTCAAGATGTACGGGATCACTCACGATTGTCCTCCGATAAACGTGGCAGGGCGACCTGTGACCCATCACTCTCTGTGAAACTCCTTACATCTTAGAATCGGCATCGAATAGACCGAGTGCACCTGAAATTTAGAAAACTTTGTTATTAACGGCTAATAAAATATTGAGCAGCATGCGTGAAATAGCTACCAATTGCGATTATAGCTCAATGTACTATCTCGGTCTATCTAGAGAAAAGGTTTTTTTTAATCGAAAAAATACGTACTAAGTATTATTAGAAATATTTTTTTAAATAGGGATCCCAAGAATTTCGAACGCATGGTGATTAACATACTGCTGAATTTACGCATAGAAACCCTAAAAATTGAACCAAAAGAAGTGTTTTAAGCCTTTTAAATCCCACTCATCCCTCAGATGGGGACTTTTTTGATCTTTGGTCTCGACCACGCAAAAACAAAAAAAAAATTAAAGGACCTACACTAACCAGAAAACAATAAAAGAAGAAAACCAAAGGAAAAACGAAGTGAACAACACAGGGACGCGCGCTTCCTGACGTGAAAACCATCATAGAAAACGATACATACGGGACTGCGGAATAGAAAGGATACCAACAAAAGGAATAATAAACAAAAGAAGCGCAGCTAAGCTACAAACTTAAAAAGAATCGAAAACTAATCTGAATATAAATGTAGTTTACTGGGAATTAAAAATCATATAACATTCTACATGCATTTATATTATTTCGTGCTAAAAGAAAAGTCAGGTGGATGTGTTTCAGATGGACATGTGACCGAAGTATTAGGAGAAGTCCATACTTTGTATACTTAATCTGAAATTTTATTGATACTAGTAACTCCGTATTTACATGAAATTCCCACGTGATTGTAAGAAAGAGTGCTAATGCGAGACAAATTCTTGCAACGTATATGAAGAGATGTGTTTCTGCTCGGAATATTTGTCTAAACATCATGTGCAATTTTATACGAAATAAAACTTCTGTTTTCGCCCATCACTGCTTCAAAACAAGACAATTCACGAAATTATAGTAATTAATTTTAGTCTTCCCTCAATATGGTTTGAATTTAAATTATAGAAGGATCATCCACAACTCTCCCAGAAACACTTATTAGTTGAGAAAGACAAACAAAAATTCGTTGCGCACTTACTACAATTGCTACACTACTTCAAGTTCAAATATTCTGTCGTAAGATGTTAGAAATGTTTCTATATCTGCTTTATATTTGCTTACCATCAGATTGAATGTGGACGTAGATATAGGTGTGACTAAGTGTCCGGTGAGGAAGACATGATCCTCAGATCAAAAAAGACATTTCCATCAGTCATTAATAGACTTACAAGATACCTATAATAAATAACCAATGGTTTCTTTAAGAAAGTTCCCTTCAAGAATCGTTAACTGGAGGTATGTTAATTACATAAAGCAGGGATATAGAGGTAGACAGAATTTAGAAACTTTGAAGCATATGAAATCCATCGCGTCGGTGTGACAGTTGTATACTCGTTATATAACAACGATTATAAAATTATTATAAACATTATAATAATAATATATTTTTCACGTTTCCTCATAAAATTGCATTCCAATTAAGTTGGATGTTTAATGCAAGTATCACATATGAATTTCGAGTACGAACTGAATTGGGATATTATCTTTGAAAACGGTTTCAGATTGCCGAAATATACACATGTACGAACATGTGGCAATACGGTTACGTCGTTGAAATTGTCTGGTTCGAGCGAATTGTCTTGGAATCTTATCAATTCAACTTGCGCTGGCACAACCTTCGCTATTTCCCTCTTTCTTCTCGATGCAACAACGCAAGAACCGAAACTAAAATTTAATTATTTAAGTTTAAAGTAATTGCGCTGACGGAAATAATCGGGCGTATGTTTCTTATTACGAATAATAATACAAGTCTGTGGAGCAGCTAGCGTCTAGAACAGGATCGGGTCCGCGTTTTCTGATATAGTTGTCATATCTCACCGTAATAATGGAGTCATATGGTCCTTCGAGTTTCTCTCCTTACGCCCAACATCCGAAATACCTCATCTTGCCGCCTCGCAACTACACCCGAACCAGAACAGTTCTCGCTAACTGCTTCAAGATTGTTTCAACTATTTGCGGAACTCTAATTGCCAATACAGCGGTGAAATATCGAAAGCCTAAGCGATGGTAATTGCCCGACTTTACTACATACATGCAATAAACACTATTATTAACAGCCGCTGCACCCTTTCTCCGGAGCTATTGTTACATCGTCACAGCACACATCGAGGGAGTGAGACGAGGATAACCGTTTATTGAATAGCAATAATGATATTGCTGCCGTTGCCTGCCGCCGTCGTTGTTGCTCCTTCATAATTTAAACAGCCGCAGTGCGCGCTTATATACACACTCCCACAGATACACACTTATACACACATTTATAATCTAAACCTTAATGTTACGTTTGCCGACAAATGCGGTGATAAATACTGGTTAGCGAAAGGCCATGTAAGGTTATTTGAAATATTTAGTACCCAATTGATTCGTCTAAAGTATGTACGGATACAGATTCTGTATTTTCTAACCAAAGTTATCGGTTTGACAAAGGTATAATGATAAACGTTATCGCAAATGGTAACATCGAATATTGTTCGATATTCCTCGAGAAGGAGGCAAAATAAAGAATATTAGATTGATAATATATTTTTTAAGGGAAGTGGATTGAAATCAGACATATCAATTTTAATGAAAAGCAAATACTTACTCAAGTCTTCTACAAAGAAAGTGAAGAATCATTTCATTGTATGAGTGGCATAGACTGCCAAAGGTGGTTATTTCGAAGACAAGAATGTTTAATTTTGTCGCATTGTGTTTTCATATCTTGCTTTTATACTTCTTTGTTTTATTAAGCAAATAGCTAGAGCGTAACGTTTGAATTCTTTTGCGTTTAAGTCAATTTCCTTTTGAAATAATCCAAGTGTCTACATTTCCGTAAGTGACAGTGTATAAAGTAGTAGCAAAATTGCATTTATCACAAGTTCAGTTAAACCACTTTCATCTATTTGTATGCCTTTAACATAATTAACGCAATTTTGTCGCGTACAGAACAGCATTTTTAAATATAGGTTTAACACATAAAATTTCTATATAAATTTGAATACACATCAAAATGTGTTTTACATACTAAATTCCCCATTGTAGTAAGATGTCTGTTAATTTACTCAAGATGTGGTTCTAGTTTTGTTCAAGGTCCGAAAATATTATTTCTACATTTGGGTATGTATGACGGAAAATAACGGATAATAAAAATAATTAGAGAAATAGTTAGCCAAAAACAAATCATATTCTTCAACAAAACTCTCTATATATGTTAATGCCTGCTGCATAAACGTGTTTGGGTTGCCGCTTGAACCACGTGCGCACTTCTTGTTGAGCATCGTTATCACCCTCGTAAAGTTTGCCACCAAGGTGCTTTTTGAGTTGACCAAACAGATGATGGTTGCTTGGGGCTAGGTCGGTACTTTAAGCCGGATGTTCAAGTTCTCATCCTAATTCTGCAATTCTCGCCTCACTCAAGCGGGCCGAATGCGACCTGGCATTGTAGTGATTCAACAACCTCTCGTCAATAGGCCTGGACGCTTTCGTCGAATTACATCCCGAAGCAACAACAAAACTCTACAGTATGATTCAGCAGTCATGTTCGCATTTCTATTCTGGCAATGGGCTAGGACCACGTCTTGAAAATCCCAGAACACAGTAAATATAACCTTATCAGCTGAGAGCAAAACCTTAAATTTCTTTATTAACGGTAGAGAAGGATGTTTCCATTGCATGTACTCATGGCTCATCACCCTTAATAATCCTGTTAAGTATGTCCTCTCCTTCCTCTGCGTACCGAGAGCGGCTCAGGCTCATTCGAATTCTTCTGTGTTCCTCGGTTAGTTATCTAGGTACCCACCGTGAGCAAAATTTTCGAAAATTCAAACGATCGTGTATCAGTTCGCAGGCTAAACCATGAGAACACCCTGTTACAGTTGCTATGTTGTCTATTGCTATTTTGCCTGTCAGTTCGCAGCATCTCTTCCACCTGTCGAAGTGTTACATCTGTCACAATCTGAACGGGGCAACTACTTTGCTGATTGTCAACAACTTTTTAGCGCCCTTGAGTGAACTTCGCAGCCCAATTATATGTCTTTACACGACAAACACTTTCCACTGTAAATAAGGCATATCCTTATGTATATCTTTTGCAGGAGGTTCTGTTGCCCAGAAAAAACACACAACAGCGTTCTGGAATAATGCTCTCAACTGCTAAAAATCTAGAGGCAATACCATTAATAGGTAACAATACAGATAAGCACTTGGCACTGCATAAAATTCAATAACTAAAAGCAAAGATATTCATCCAACACTTTTTAAAGTTTGATTTCCCTAACCTTAGATATACTTGTAAAAATGCCGGACAATATCGGTGTTCTATAAAGGGCACTGCAATTTATAAGCAATCCTCCATAGGGAATGTACGATACTTACGGAAATCGCATATTTCGTTTTAGCTTTGATTATCGCGAAAATCTGTTTGTCGTAATTTCCAATAAAATAACGCGTTAAAGTGAACTAAAACTGAAGTTATGCTAAATGATGCACTGCGTAATAATTCTGTGTAAATAGTCGAAAGCAGTACAATTATAGCACAATCCATAGGTTCAGGGATCATTTCATATTATTGAGCACTGCGTAAAATACTCTACTATCTCATACCTAGATTACGAATGTGTTTCTATTATAAAATACGGACGCGTAAACCCAAAATGCATTACGGTATATTCTACTACCTAGCTTCGTAAAGAGGCAAAATTATGTGTTGGTTATGATTAGGTTCTGTTACACGCTTGAATTATGCGGCCATTTAAATAATATTTGTTAGAGAATGCTTCTCATACTGCGTGAAGGTTAAATTACCCTATTAGGATTTGATAATACAGAGTGGCCAAGATAAAAGAAGCCAGGTATGCATGCGCCGTGGCACCATCTTGCTGTAAAAACGCATACTCTCGTTCTTCCACCGTCAGTTGCGCTACGAATGGTTGCAACAATTCTGTTACGTACATTTCAGAGGTCACGTGTTATTAAAGAAAATAGGACCTACAATTTATCGAGCTGAAACTGCATACCAAATGCCTGGTTTCGTATTATGCAGAGGCATCTCAAAGCGTTCATTGGGATTGTTTGTTGCCCAATAACGAGTGTTTTGAGAGTTCACGTTATACTTCATCTGTGAAAAATTATAGATTTGAATCCAGATAACCATTAGCGGCAAGAATGAGTAACAATTCGCCATTTGCGTTGTTGTTGTGCATAGTCCATAGGTTTTCATGTTTACATCACTCTTACTTTATACACTCGCATATGCGACTGCTTCGACATGTTCTGGCATGACGCTCACTTGATGTTTACTTGGGAGAATAGACGTTTACTTGATTTCTGTGGACTTCTTAGCATAGTCTGTTGAACACGTTTAATATTTTCCGGCGAATAAATTGTATTTATGCGGTTACGTTTGATGCTAGCGACTGAACCTGTAGTTCTAAATATGGTAATCATATTTTGCAAAATACTTTTAGAAGAAGCAGACGTTTGTGGATATTCTATCGTGAACCTTTCATGTAATTTTGTAAACGATTTAAATTCCAAATAATTTTCAAGAATAAACACTCTTTGTTCGATGGAAAATGACGTTATGGAGAACCCTGTTCACAATCACCATTAATAACTGACAATGCAACACTGGTGGACACAATAAGACAGTTAACACGAAAAGGCCGCTGGACATCACGTGGCGCTTTCGAGCGTTCTACGTGCAATATAACTCCGGGCCTCTTTTATCTTGGTGATTCTGTATAACAGATAGTAATGTTTGTATAATAAGAAACGCTAATATCTTCTCTAGGAAAAGAGATAGAGGGGTGGTAATGTTATAACAGATAACAATGACACTTCCCTTAGTACCCGTAGTAAGTTGCAAGTTGGTTCTTTTTCGCCTTTGGAAGAGACGGTGGTATATGCAAATACGGGCGCAGTGTATACAAAGCGTTTTGAAGGAATGTTTTGGAGTAATTACCCAAAGGGCCCAAGAATAAGTACTGCAGCGGCTGCTAGGTACTTACGTAAAACACTAGATTATATACGACGCTGGACAAGGCGATACCAACAGACGGAAGCAGTAGATGACGTTACAGGACACGGTCACTAGGCAAGATAAAGCAATAATTAATTTATTCAATAGTAAATCGCAATTAACATTGCGTCAAGGGTAATCTATATCAGCGGGAAAAAATATAAATATCATGTTAATGACTCCTAAAAGCCGATTGCTCGAGGATGAGCTTGCAAACAAACACCGACAGGTGCACTTGACATGGGCACGACAAAATATCGTCAGAGACTGGACGAATGTGGTGTTTGCGGATGAATCTTCTTTTTGGGCTCGGGTACCAAGAAGCAAAGCATGGTTTAGCCGTACAAATCGCATTGTCGAACGAACTGTAAAACATGCAGTGAAGGTCCACGTTTGGGGATGTTTTAGTGCTCGTGGTTTTAGTACGTTATGCGTCTTCAATGGTAATTTAAATGCTCAGCAGATGGTGCAATTATACAAAAAAGATTACTGACATCTACAAAGATCTGGTCTAAGAGCAGTACTGAGAACTGGATTTTACAGGAGGATGACCATCCAAAATACCGAAGTAGACTGTGTACGGGCTACTAGTTGAAAAATCACATTATAACATTGGATTGGCCCTCGCGGTCTCCAGATGCTAATTCGATCGAGAATATGTGGGTTATCATAAAGTACAAACTCTGAAGTGAGGGTACATATGAAATAGAAGAGCTATCTCGTAGTATAAAAAAGATATGGCGTTCAGTACCTGCATCTTACGCTGAAAATTTAGTAGAAAACAAGAAAAGACGTTGTCAAGCTATCCTGGAAAGAAATGGAGATTAGATCCTTTTTCTATTTCGCGCGTATTAACTTTAAAGATGTTTATTTTAAATACTTTCATTAAAGTTTGTTTGAGTTTGGGCCCTGCGTTTCTTAATATATAGATTTTTTTTTAGTAACAATACGGATGGCGCCATTATTTTTCGTATACAACTCAGTCTCAATACACACAATGATAATAGAGGTAGAAGAAAAAAGAAACATAACACCAAAATCGAAGGAACAGCTTTGGAACAGGTTAAAAGTTACAATTACTTAGGAAAAATCGTTGAAGACAAATGGACAATAGAAAATTAATAATAATAGTAATTTTAATAATTTATTACCCAGCAGCATACAGCTTATTACAGGATAATCGTACCATGATAACTATTAGAAAACAACCAACAGGAACAACAACAACCAAAGGAAAACAATAGCAAATGAAAATACAAAAGTTTCTTAAGCAACAGAAAATTGCTCAAATAAAAGTTGCCTCAAAGCATTGATAGTAATGTTAATCAAAATAAATCTAGATGCATATACATTAACACTGTTACAGATTGACATAATTGGTGACTGAGAATGGTGGCGCGTTTAGGGGGTGGGAAGATAAAAAGTGCATCTATTCCTACTGTTAAGCCTCGGTATGTAAACATTCAAAAGGGACAGTAAATCCGGAACTTGTAAATCATCATTTACATTCCTATGTGCAAAAATTATTTGTGAAGCAACTCGACAATCCGTCAAAGAAATAAATGTAAATTCTTTTAGAAAATTAGTATATAGATAACCATGTTGCAAGAAGACGTGGCGTTTACGGAAATATAAGGTTTTCAAAAATGTATGCTGTACCACTTCAACTAAATTCATGTATTCATGATATCCCGGATTCCACACAGTAGAATCATACTCAAATCTCGATCGAAATTATATGCAGCAACAAGGGCATGAATACTCAAGTGTTTAGTATTACGAAACAGAAAGCTTAATGTTTTAAGAGACTGTTGACATATACTTTCAATATGCTTGTTAAATGTTAACTTAGTATCAAAAAATATATCAAGATGTGTGTACTCCTCACAACGCGTTAAAAGTTCACCGCCAACATTGTACGCACATCCCACTGTATCGGTTCTACTGGCAAACGTCAGCGCTTTAGAGTTAGCAATATTTAGCGGTAAATCGTTCTCTAGATACTAATCATACATCCTGCAAAATGTCACAATCTGCAGTGGAATATATCCTACGAAAAATTTTCAGGGCATCGGCGTATAGTAAGCATTTAGATATAAGCCGAAAGAAATAAATGAGTGAATAGTGATATCCGGAAAAATATATAATACATTAAGAAATACTTTCTTAGATAAAAAAGAAACAGTGAAACAAATAAAGACAGAAGTGTATAAAAGAGTGGTCAGACAAACACTAACATATGGCAGTGAGTCATGGACAACCACGAATAGAATTAAAAGCAAAGTCAGGGCCATGGGAATGTGATTCCGATGAAGAATAGAAGGAGTAATGAGGAGAGACAAAATAAGAAACACAATAAACACTAATAGTCTAAATATCATGCCAATGGAAATAATCGTAGAGGAGGGACAACTGGGATGGCTTGGACATGGAAGAAGATCGAATAACAAAGATGATTTTTAAAGCCAAAATAGAGGGCGAATACAGAATAGGTAGAGCCTGAAACACCTAGAGAGAACAAATGCATAGAATATTAGAGAAAAGAAGTACGGAATGGATTGAAGCCAAACAACTGACTCAGAACAGGAACCTGTGAAAGACAAAAATAAGAGAATGGTAGTCCGACACCGCAAGGCACAAAAGACGTAGCATTAAAAAAACAATATAAAACAAAACAATAAAAAAACGAAATTCTACCTAGGCTAGATACTGTTCTACTTTGTAGAGTAAGCTGTAAGCTTGCGAGAGTATGAGATATTCTGTTAGTGATTTACTCCTTATGTATATCGACATTTCGCGATATTTATTTTCCATTTGCTGCTACCTTTAACCTTAACGGTGTAACACAATAAAAACCTGCATTTTCGTTTGTTCGTCTCATTACGAATTACAAGTACACATCATAATGCATTTTTGTTTGTCGCCCTATACGTATGAAACCAAGACATAATCTTGAAGATTTGAAAGATAAATAATATTTATTAACGTTAGTATAACGATATCGCCGTACTATTTCATAAGTCGCAATATCTTCGGTCGACATTAACGGTTTAAAAAGATCAACGCTTTACCTCCCGCGTTTATAAAATTATTTCTCGGGCGATGCACTGAAACACACCGCGGTGCGAGAACACAGGAGACAGGTTAAATGTATTACGAAATAAAGTTGTACAAATTTATTAACCTTATATGGAGGGAGCCAAATAAAGCATCGGGTGAAATGCAGGGTGAGGGGAAAAGAGAGAGATAGGATGTATTTAAAGCTTATTTCTTGCGCTGTCCCATAGAACATGATTAATTGACGGCGTATTTTTGTCAGCAATAATTTCAGTTTTCGTTTCCACACCGGAACTTCCGAAGTAAGTTTCACGGTAACGCGGGGACAAGGCTGATATATGGCAAATGTTATTATGGGGCAATGCACGACTACATATCCGCACACATACGCATCTACCCACTCACACGTTAATACGTGCATGATAACTGTTAACATTCTCGTAGAGGTTTGTTCCTGCGTAATCTGCTTACGAGAAAAACAGACAAAAAGGAGTTACAGGACTTGTGATATATTCAATTATGCAAAGGAAGCGAGTGGTTGCCTTTGTTGGTGATAGCCAGAGAATTACGTGAACATTGTTAATATTGCAAGAATGAAAATAAGGGGAAGATCTACTAAATTCAAATAATCTATTTAATGTAGAAGTATATATCAAATATGTATTCACTTTTCATCAAAAGTGGGTACAGTATAAATTAGTAAATTTTGGGCTTATTTAATTCTGGTTATTGTAACCGGCGTCGTAACTATGGTACAATATTCTAATCCTGGCTGTTGTTAAAATCTATCGTTTCTGGGTTTTTGCATTATAACAGTGCAAAACACTAAAAGCTAAGTAACGCAGTTTTATTAGCGAAATCAGTTGTTTCTTACACCATAACAATTGAGATACCATACAAGGTTGGATGTTTTTAAATAAAGCACCTGTATAAAGAAGCTCTTGTAACTTTATATATATATATATATATATATATATATATATATATATATATAAATGTTGTTGCTGTCAATAAGAATTAATACCTGTAATATGATTATTAGTCTCGGCAAAGTGGGGCAAGTTACAGTGCAGTGCGGTGAACAATGTGGAGGGGAGGACCGACCGTATCAAAGCGAGTCTACGTATCTAATCATTTATGGTTGTGACCTTCATGAGCGAGCAAACGCGATGCGGACGCAGGAACGTTTCCACATAAAATAATGATAAAAAATATATTATATAAAGTGGTGAAACACTTACTGTTTTAAGCAATTTCCACGAAATCACAAACTGGGTGACATCTATTAAGTATGAGAATCATTAAATGTGTTTCCACACTCGTTTCAGACAAATTATGAACCGTCATCGAGTGATGTTATACTTACAAATTTAAAGTAATCCTTGTGACAATTTAATGGACCTCTCGACGTACCTTCACAAATTTGTTTTAGTATGAGAAAATCCTTGTCAACAACATTTTTAAATTTTCCTATTGCACGTTTTTGCCTTCCGCCGTGGCCTTGGATGTTTTATCAAATTTATTAATTTTTGTATCTGCTAAATATCAGCGTGCAGTACAGATGGAGATTTTAATTTGCATTCTGCAGTTAAGATCGTGTTATGCTTTTTTGCAGTTTTTCTTAATATGCCTTCAATATCAGCTACATGCTCTCGATTCCATCATCAAAAGATTTCCAAAATTTTACTAATGCTAGATTTTGGGTTCATTTTCTCCGTTTTTGTGCCGCCAATAAAATGTTCTGCACCGACGCTTGTAACGTGGCCTTCTTCGTGACTGAACAGTTTCGTCATATCGAAATTTTCTAGTTCTGATCGTAACTAGTTTCGGCAAAGTGGGGCAAGTTCCGCCGTACATAGGTGTGAGTGAACATCGTCCACAAGTTGAACAGAATCAACAAACGACGTCGAATCATATTATAATTGTTCAATTCCCTCCGTTAGTCTACAGTAGTTCTTGCGAATACTTTCTAAATCATATTTTACCTGACTATCTTGAAACATTTTCTGGTTTTTCTTGATAGCTTTGGCGTGTCTCGGATTGAATTGTAAAACTACCTTCTTTATTACATCATCAAAATGTTCGCAGTAGTAAAACGCAGGCTTTAACCATGTTCCCCAACGCGTAGTAATCAGCTGTGATGGTGCAGGTACTTTGGGATACAGTTCGTGAAATCTTTTTGTACGTTTTGGGGGCTTTAGAAATACTACCTCCGTATGAGCTATTAAAGCGTTTGCTCGTGGATAACATTTGGGAATCAATTGCGCCACAAGGTTTAAAACAGGGATTTTAAATGTTGCATGTAACAGATTGCCACTCTCTTCTTTAAGAGATCGGCCTAAGGAAAGCATGTTAACGGCATCGTCAGTTACAAAGATTAAAAGTTGGGTTCTTATACCTTGAAGCTTGTTCAACGCCACTTTTAAAATGTCATCGCTAGGACATTTTGCCACTATTTTGGAACAAAGTAATATAGAACCATTGCTTCCATTGTACGTACCATCACATTCACCACAGAATGTTTTTGTCGATTGGTTGTTTTGTCCTCACATAACAACAATTTTTTATCTTCCAATTCTGCTTTAATTCTTCTTTCAACATGCTCCAGAAGGAAACAAATACTTATTGGACTAGTAAAGTGAACGGTATTACATAGAATAAAACAAACACCCATATCAAATATTAATTGTTCGCTGTATCGTTTGCCACGGATTGCAGAATAGTGTTTTATACTTTTTAGGTGGCGTTTACACTTGCACCTGCTGTTATACGTCAAATAGTTGTTACACTTTACACATTTAACTCTATTGTCTTCGTATTCTAAATCCGACATACTCGCTAAAGTATATGTCTACTAAGAAGCATTCACAATGACCAACCGAATAATACTGAAGAAGCGTGCTTTGATACGGCTTCTCGATTCTCCGTGCCGCGCGCTTCACCTCTCTACATGGTTCTCCACACGACACTTAAACTTGCCCCTCTTTGCCGAGACTGATGATTTAATGTGTGTCCAAGGATGTAGGTTATACGGTTGCACATCCGAATCAAGGGAGTTAAAACAGCCTAACTCTTAATTAATTTAATTAGAACTGGAGGTGTTTTATTAGTCTGGACTGCTAAATTCATACATGCATTGTTACAGTAAAAGCAAATTTTGAAATGTAATAGTGCAAATGATTTATTTCCAACACATCATATTAGTAGCCGTCGAATGACTATCGGGAGAAAGTAAATATTCAGACGATATTTGGAACGGCCTTGTCGTTATTGTTCTATCGTCCGTTGTTGTTCCCAATCTCGCGCTGTTGTTCGCCTTCCAAAGCAATAAAACAAATAATGGCCTAGAATTATACACACTATGAAGTCTTGAACGAAATTAAGTTTATCCATAAATTTGATTTAACAGTGAACCGGAGTAAAACTCGGCCCGAAACTGCTTTAAGACCTTTGATGCAATTAAACATGATTTGTTCTGGCTCATTTGCAGCCCGCTCTGAAACAATTCACCGATGACGAATGGCCATTTCAACCGAACAAAGGATTATCTGAACGATTGTGAAGTTAGTAGTTTAATTCGCCTTGGAGACGACTGCTATTGCCAAGAAAGAAAATCGAAATTTATACTGAAGTTTTCAATACAAATTATTAGCTGTAATGATTGCAGAACAATAGAAATAAAATAATAAAGAAGTAAGTACATTTCAGCTTTTATCCAAGAAGATGTAATGTTGTAAACGGTGTGCTCTTGGTTAACTGCGCAAATGAAGTATTTGATATAATTGAACTTCAGTAAACCTTTTTACCAAGATGTTGCTCTATTTTTTTCAAAATTCTTTGAAAACGCCGAATATTATTTCGTCGGTTGTAATTTACGTATCTAGGAGTTATAATGGTTGAAAACAGCATGGGGATACGCCTATGGAACTTCTACACATGTCATAAATGGCAGCGGTATAGCAACATTGACAATGAGTAGCACATATAATCATGTTGGTGTCGTAGCATTGTGATAATTGTTTTGGTGGTGCAGCTAATGGTTATTTACTTATCTCGGTTTGTCAAGCTTTGTGTTGTGTTAAAAAGCTGGAAAAAATGTGCCTCGTGTTTATGTAAATAGTTCTAATTCTTTTTGTTATATTTATGGACGATTTGCTCTGAAATCACAAAAAACGGCGATTAACTCCTCTGACAGAAGAGTGGACCTCACATCTGCTGTTTTACATGTGTTAAACTTCTGACAGGCTAATTAAATGAATCACGTCATATGCTATTTGCTGTTCCCATGATTTGAAAAGAAACCGGATCTCATAACGGATCGTTATTTTTGTATAACTTAAATAGCTAGAATCACTTCCAAAAGAAACCATAGTGTACACTAGCCAAATGCGCTATTGAATACAAGGCCTGTATGTCACATAGTACAGTATTGCCAGTACCAAGATCTCCTGATAATGTGACAATTAGTGAAGAAAAATCTGATGATGAACACGGAGAAGATGTGAAACGTGGTGAAGTTGCCCCTATAGGAAATTAACTATTACACAAATAATTGGATGTTATGGAGAAGATAAATGTAACCAAAAATGAAAACTAGTTCGAGACTTTGCCGCCTTTGACAAATTAAAAATAATAAACAGTTTCTTGAGAAAGAAATATATACACAAATACACCAAAATGGCAACAGGACAGAGATCGATAATAGACTTCACAATTACAAATAATAAATTAGCTGAACAAATAAGAGACACAAGAGTATGTGGAGGACCAGACATAGGATCAGATCATTTCTTAGTAGTAGCGATAATAGAAATATATAAAAAGTGGAAAAAAAAATCAAAAATACAACGAATTCAATTGAAGAAGCTTTTAGAGCATATTTACTAGAAGAGGAAAGTGTAAAAGGGTCTACCAGGATAGATTGAGCGAAAGATTAGAATGTGCAAAAACAAAAGAAGATATGAACGAAGAATGGTAAAACATGAAACAAGCAGTAAAAAACGACATCTGAAGTCTTGAGTAAAAAGAGGAAATTCAGAAAGAAAAGAGGATTAGAAATATGCTCAGATGAGATGGAAGAAGCAGTGAAAGAAAAACAAAAAACATAAACGCAATATACTAACAAACAAATAAGAATAATCCTCAAAATTACAGAGCAACTAGCCTATTGGGCATCGCTTATAACATGTATGCCAGAATATTACGTAACAGCTTGAAAATCATAGCAGAAGAATTAATAGAAGAGGGACAAATAGGCTTTAGAAAAGCAGATCAACTACAGATGGAATATTCAGTCCACAACAATTTATAGAAAAGCACAGGGAATACAACAGAGAAACACACATAGGGTTTATAGACTTTCGATAATGTAAGCAGCAACATATATTAATGCTACTATAAAGGATTGGAGAAAAGAAGTGCCCTAAAGAGATACGTTTAGACCAGAACACCATCCTATCCTGACTGCATCTTGTGATCGAAACAAACATGCATGTGGACCAATTATCGGAACTTTAAAAAACAAAACAAGCTTAAGGTACACAAATAAAATTTTACAAGACGATAGCAGTGCCAACTCCCTGATACTATAGTGAAACATGGACAACAACGAAATAATAATAAAGCACGATACAGACACAAGAGATGAAATTTTTAAGAGGAGTGAAAGATTGCACAAGATTTGATGGAGTAGGAAATGTAGATGTAAGAATAAAGGAAAATAGAAATAAATGGAGGGAACATGTACAACGAATGCAAGTGACGAGGTTTCCCGCCAGAGCGATATATTATACATGTTTAGGAAGAAGAAGAGTAAGCAGACCAAATAAAAGATGGGCATCGTAACAAGCAAAATACCTAAAACCTGAAGTAAAGAAAAAGAAGAAGATTTGGCACGCTAACTATACAAACTTCCCACACTAAAATATTCCTGGTTTCCAATTTAGCGAAACGCCATTATTACTGTAAATTCCTACTTTAGGGCAAACTACATAAAATTGAGTCTCACTGTTCATAAGCTTAAGCGAGTTATAGCAATTTTATTATTAGAGACCGGATTATGTGCAAAGAAAAACTGGAATATATGCGCATATATATGCATCGATTTTTGAGAAAATGTGCATAAACCTGGGGCATATATGCAAAAATATTGAGACAATATGCAACATTTTTACATAAAGTAACCTATTTTTTTCTTTATTATCAAATCGTGCAGATTCTATTTTTAAAATAACCCAAATTTACTTCAGTGAGCTGTTTAATTGAACATGTTTCGTTATCACCGTATTAAATTTGATCTCTCTTCTAATATCACGTATATGTATTTCGTGTTAACATTTGTTAATCAAACGGTATATCCTTCCAGTCGTCTTTTCTTATTAGACTTGGGCAGGTATAGGGTCGGACCGGAGCAGCAGCCAGTCGTTTACTTAATTCATCTGTCGTACAACGGTCGGCAATGTCGTCTCATCCAGCAGTCGACTTACTCTCGTCGGTCCGAGTCCCGGTCATCCATGTCGTCGTCCGATCCAGGTTAATTAAGAGTTGCTTTACGACGATGCCGGGGCCATCCCGATATACCCGAGGCATAAACATGTGGGAATTGCCTGGAACTCCGTCACATCGCATCGTTTCCACCGTCCGACGAAACGCAATATACATAAACTTTTATCGCTCGCCACTTTGTACGGAATGTATCTCTCGTTCCACTATAATAATCATTTACCAGCTTGACCCTAACTAATGTTATAGATATCTGCGCGACTGCTAGCTTCTAAGTGAAATACAACTACGTCGTGTAGTCCAGCCGTAGATGACCGACCACCGTCCGTCGCGTTTGTAGACCCTAACCCATTGCGCATTTGAAATCGTTGGATAATACCTCCGCAATGGAGAATGATATGCTTAAGAATTGGT
Organism: Trypoxylus dichotomus; assembly: GCA_023509865.1. NCBI lineage: Eukaryota > Metazoa > Arthropoda > Insecta > Coleoptera > Scarabaeidae > Trypoxylus > Trypoxylus dichotomus. Next base: position 43,428,009 of record CM042078.1, read on the forward strand.
GTTGCTAGAAAGCAAGCGAAATGTATTTCATCTCTTTTTTCAAATTCACACCTATCGATCGGATGTCGTTGTTAAATATAAATATGTGTGATGTGTTATAAAAGGAAAACGAATCTTGCTTGTTTATCCTATAGTTCTCATATTAACCATCAATTTTGCATTTTGTTTCAAGAATTTGTATGGTTATATAATTCACAGGTATCACACTAAACTCCACGCCATACAAATTAATAATAATAATAATCATTCGGGACGCAGCGTTTACTGCGATACCTTGATTAAACCAAATCTGATGATTTTGGTGGTTCTGTAAATATAACTGTTACGTAGAATGAAAAAAATGTAAGGGAAATATCTGTACTACCAATCAAATAATGTTACAGTATTATTAGGTAACCCTAATTACATGAGAACGTAAAAGTCTGTCTACAATAACAAGTGATATACCAGGTGTATGCATAAGTTTTTCATGTTTCTTTTACTAAACAGAAACGCGTAATTTTCATGGCAAATAATTTTTTTTATTCTAATATCGCTCTGGTCCCACCAGACACCGAGCATGGTCCTCTTGCAGAAGCGATTTGGTCCTGGTGTTAAAGGACAGGCTTCGCCAGGTGAAATCCATGATTTATTCCGCTTCGGGTTTTTAAAATAAATCCATTTTTCGTCTACCGTCACAATTCGATACAAAAATTATTTCCTTTCGTGGCGTTGAAGCAGCATTTCACAGGTGACTTGGCGGTTTTCTATTTGACATTAATTCATATCATGTGCGACCCATTTGCCGAGGTTATTGAACTTCCCCATTGCTGGCAGACTTCTGCCGATTGTTTCTTGTGACACATGTATTGCTTCTGCTAATTACCATTGACCCTTGGGTGATTATACAATAATTCTTGCAATTGCTCGTCTTCGCATTTTTGTGGTCTACTAAAGCGCTTACTCTCTTTCATATTGAAATCACCACTTTTAAATTGTCGAAACCATATCTCGCATATTTCAATAGATGAAGCGTGTTCACCATATATTTCTATGTTTCTATCATACGTTTCTACCATATGCCACATGTTTCTACCAGCAAATGACGACTTTGAACAGGCTTTTTCTTTTGATTAAATAAGAAAAGTAATGCGTGCCACAAATGTTCTTTTTTAGGCGCAAAACTCCACATAATCACTGAACGATAAAGCAAAGACGCTAGTTGTTGGCAGGCTCAACTTGTGTGTGTTTGTAGTTTAAATGTCAAACGAACAAAATGACGTATGTATTAAATTAATACGCTGCGTCCTTTTCGCTGGCGCCATCTCTTAGTTAAACCGGAAAAAAACTTACGCATACACCTGGTATATTGGGTTCCTTATTTTTATTATGCATATATTATTCCTATGTGTAACATTAAAAAGAAAACTGTCAAGGCAAAAGACATTTTTTGTATGTCATATACTTCTTCAATAATTTATCCTTTTTTTTTTATAGATCAGTATCAAATCAATACATTTTATTGAAAAGTAGATAATTTTATTTAAATTATGAGCGGGTACAACAAAGATGAAAAGGTAGCAACGATAACGTGGTAGCAGAAAAATAGTTTAAGAAGTGTTAAAGACAGGTTTTGAGTCAACTATTCTAAAAGGCCTATCTTGTGCGAAAACAATTCTTAGTATTTTAACAAATACAAAGTAAGCAGTTGAGTCTTAAGTTCCTATAAAAAAAAACCAATTCCATTCTGGCAGAACACATAAAACTAGAAACCATATAAAATATCAAATTATTAACAGCTTTTTGAGGAAGATAAAGTAAATGAACAGTTTTTTCCGAAACAGTATTTAATTTATCAAATGAAAATGTATAAAAATTAAATAAAATACCTTTTTCTGATTTCCGGTTTGTCTTACTAAAAAATTTCCTTTCGATTAATCTGTGGGAATTAACCAATCAACTTCACAAATTTCTAATATATAAGATCTTACAATCAAATTATTAATGGAATGCATAACTTAGATACCTTTTGACAAAGTCTGATTTAATTTAAACATTCGTTACATTCTAGTGGAGATCATTTCCGTTGCCAGTCTTTCATTATAGTTATGTTGCATTAAGTTGTGTTCCAATTGTATTGTGAATGTTTTTCATTATTGGACGTTTTGTTCGTTGGATGACCTACTAGAAAAAATAAAATATGGAAAAGTGATTCTTTTGGAACAAGTGGGGAAGAAGGAGGAGCAATTTGTATTGCAGAAATCTAGTGACTCTCTCAACCTGAAACGACATGTTGAGTTTAATTTCTTAGTTTACTGTAGGTCGACTTGATCGAGACAAATTGGTCACATTGCTAGTTTCTGGAAATTTCGGCAGTGCTTCTTTTATTGCAGGTCTTGAAGTCGGAGATCCGTTAGAGTGTCTTTAATTGACATTTCTATACGAATCCTTAAGTGTGCCATCGCATCAAATCATTACTAAATTTTCCTTTCGTTTGCTAGTTTCTGGAAATTTCGGCACTGCTTCTTTTATTGCAGGTCTTGAAGTCGGAGATCCGTTAGAGTGTCTTTAATTGACACTTCTATACGAATCCTTAAGTGTGCCATCGCATCAAATCATTACTAAATTTTCCTTTCGTTTGCGGCCATTTAATTTTGAGGTTCATCTGAAACAGATTAATAATTTTACTGCAATTTCCCTACCAAACTGCTATGCATTGTAACGGTAATAATGGTTTAAAATGATTTAAAACGTTCGTGTATTTGTTGTTAGTAATTTAGCTTCCGTAAAGTAAAAAAAAACCTAATGTGTGATATATCAGAAAAGAAGTTTTCATTTATTCATTTGTAATTTGTTCAAATGTTTTTAGTTATAAGTTACATACAAGTTTTCGTACTAAACATGTTATTTCAAAACTTGTCAATATTACTTACTAACTGTTTATCAAGTTAGAAACTTGAAAAAGAGGTGGGTGTCACCATTTAAAAAAGTTAGTAATGACGCCTTTTACGGAAAGAGTGATAGCGTTACCAGTTTTATTTTTATGTCAAGTGGTGGCATTCAAAAGTTAGAAGTTAAAAGAAGTAGTAGTGAAGTGAAAACTGATATAATAATTACGAATATTATTTCATACTTGATACAACTAACTAATGAAAGCACAGCAGCCCGTTCTCAGCAAGCAAATGAGAGTGCAATAAGAAAACACCCTTTTTGTTATACGAAGTAGGCCTATAGACACAAAATATGCCTTGCATGTTAGTAGCTATCTTTTTCGATAGTACAGCGATTGTTCGATAAAGAAACGATAATTTGTAGTTAGCCGAAATAGAGAAGACGGCCGTTGCCGCCATTTATTGAATAAAATTAGTACGAACGAAAAGCGGTCCATCCGGTTCGCAAGAATAAACACCTAAATTGTACCGGAATAGGTGTTCAGTATCAAAGGTATAGTTTTCACGCGCTCGTATCCGAGTAAGACATGCCCGGCTTAGAAATGACCCCAATTGAGTGGTTCGTCGACGTCACGTTTCAGTTTGAAGCCTTCTCCCAGGAGAGCGCGTACAACATCGGCAGCGGAGGGACAGGAGGGACGATGGGAATGGTGAGAATCAGGAGAAGAAAGACGAAGAATAAGGGTGATAGGAATTCTCGACAGTGTCTTGGCCATCTTATAACTCCTCATCGGAACGGTCGTAGCAGTAGCACATCAGCGACGAGCATCTGTCGTTCTGAAATCAGCCACCCATTCCCATTTCCAATATTACCGGCGCCGGTGAGGAGATAGTAGGCGGTTTACTGCGGACACGGACTTGCTTGGACATGCAGCCGCTTTTGAGAAATTGTACAAGATTCTCTTGTTTATCATACTTGCCTCATTTATTAGATATTAAAAAATACTCGCCATTGAAACTGTTCACCTGAAAGTCGGCAATATAACCGATAAAAATAAACCAACCACAACTAAAAGCGACTCTTCCAGATTATAGTATAACTTTCGCAGAGCTTTATACAACATAGTAGCAGATATCTTATGTAATATCACAATGAGGTCTCAAATTTGAATTTTTAGCACGATGCAGTATAATATCAATACAACTTACAAGTCATTATCGCAGCATTTGGCGCGTGGTAAGTATAATAACAAAGGATTATAAAGCATCCTTATGGTTGTTTAATGATCACAACACAGTTATGTTGCAATAACTTTCGCAACCTAAAATTCGAAGTATGAATTCCTCTTCGGCAATGAATTGCAAAGTACTTTTTTCACCATATTATGTATACTAGGGATATATTTTAAATTTAGCATATGGTAGAAACGTATGATAGAAACATACAAATATATGGTAAACACGCTTCATCTATTGGAATATGCGAGATATGGTACATAGAGGGCGCCACTAATTAACTAAAAATTAACCTCCATCTTCAGTTCACTTAAACCCAAAGTTTCAGTGCGATACACGTAGTGTTGTAGGGACAACGAACTGTCAAAGTTGACAAGTTTGTTAAAAAGTAAAATTAAACCAAGAATATTTGCGCGCAATAATTTTTTTATAATTTTCGACAATCTCAACGAAAATGCGTCGCCGGGTTCGTTTCTATTTTCGGCAATGAAGCACCACCTCAGTCAACAATTTCACGTTGGTATGGAGAATTCAAACGTGGACGAACTAGGCTTACCGACGATCCAAGGCCAGGTGACCAAAAAATGGCAGTCATTCAGGAAAACACTGTACGTCAACGAAGATCGACATGTGACACATCACGAGGTTGGGACGTTATTGGGGATTTCGAAGACCGCAATTCAAAAAAGTTTGAATGAAAAATTGTGTTTAAAAAATAGTAGGCTGAAGAACAAAGCAGCTAGGGTGAATTGGTGCCAAAAAAGTCAAGATTGTTTTAACATCGAATACTCTAAGAACGCATCAACAGTGGTAATGGATCTTGGATTTACACATACAAGCCAGAAAATGAACACCAGTCGTCTGTTTGGGTGTTGCAGGACGAAGAAGAGCAGACCTCGAAAGTAGGTGATGTAATAATTCCTCTACAAGATCAAAGAACTCCTGCCATTTGTCTGCCGCAAATCGTCGCTGAGCTTTGAAAAACCAACTCCAAACGACGAATGATCCTCCACCAAGACAATACAAGTTCGTCCAAAGCACTTAAAGCAATCGAATTTTTAACGCAACAAAGCGTCGAATTGTTAGGATATCTAAGACAATTGCATTTTTAATGCAGCAAAGCGTCGAATTGTTAGGCCATCCTCCGTACAGTCTAGACCTAAGTCCCAACGATATTTTTACTTTTAGGAAAATCAAGAAGGTCTGCGTGGTCAAAGATTCCAGTCGTCAGAAGGAGCATTCGATGCCTTCAAAAATGCAATTTTGACTGTACCAACAAACAGATGGAATAACTGCTTTTAGATTTGGTTCGAGCGCATGCGAAAGTGCATCAATATTCGTGAAGAATACTTGGAAAACAATGATCTTTAAAAGTTATCTACTGTTTTATTCCAGCTCTATATGCAAAACCTAAAAGATAACCCTCGTAGCACAACATATTACTTGATATCTAATGAAAAGTAATAAGGGGCATAAAGACCTATCCTAAGAATATTAACAGAACAAATCAATATTTATTGAACAGTTTTTATGAAAGTTTCATTAAGTTCTAAGTAAGAGTTTTCAGAATAAAACTTTAGAAAAAAATATTGGTGTCCACTTTCAAAAACAAAACTAACGGTCGAAAAATATCGTTGGTATGGTATTAGTACGAATATAAATGAGTAATTTTTATGCATTTTTGAGAACAATTGTATCTATACATGTAAAGCAATTGATTATTAGATTATCGGTTATCTCAAGAATTATATAAAATAAAAAATAAATAGTAATAGATTGCGAATTATGTCGAGAAAGGATATTATGAGTTGTAATTGAGTTCAAACATCAATACAAAAAGTTCAATAACTTATTCCTTCTTCGTAAATTTAATGTTCTTTCATTTCTTTCTCTCCCACTTAGTTGGTCTCTTACAGATGTTGCTACATTATAAAATATAGTTAAGAAAAAAATTCGATAACAGAATGGTGAATTTAAATGATGACTAAACATTTATCGAAAGCTGTTAAACGTGAATAGGGCATCCGTCTTGAAGACAGGCTAGTGATGCGAACTTGGAAAGGAAAGGATCACAGTAGACTATGTAATTGCCTCTGGATTTCAATTAACTGCGCTAACAAATCAAACCGCTTTAGCATGGACTACAGGCGAAGCGCCGGAGGTGAGGTAGAACACTTTCTCGCTCCCTTTATGCTCTTCAATCCCATGAAATATAATTCCGGAATTTGCTGAACGGTCGAAAGTAGAGAGCGAGAGAGACTGACCGAAACGCTAAAGTGCGACGGATGGAAGGTAATTGGATGGATAAAAATTATACCCGAATAAATTGTTTGATATCTTGAAACAATTTTAAGAATTATAAAGTGTAAAATTGTTTGCCTAATTTCACACGTCGCTGGTTAATTGATAATTGATGATTGCCTCTTTGTTTTTGCGCGGGTCCTCTTTTTGAAAGATCGTTAATTTCTTTAAATTGACAATTAATTGAAATTAGTTTTAGGAAGTGATTAAAATTTATCGCTATTTGCGAGATTGAAGTCGTTGAATATGTAATTTCAAATTTTAAAATGCTACTGAGTATCCGTTTAGCATATTTACCACAATATAGTAAGCTTGAAAAATTCACTTTTTAATATATAGTTTTATTATTATTATTCTAATAGCATAGTGCTGATACAAATCAATATATCTTTTTGATTTTACATACTGGCACTATTCTGTTTACAGAAAATGTTTTCGATCATATTATCAAAAATTACAAAATAATTTTCTTCTATTGATGACCAATACGACTATATACGTTAAGAGGAAATAACTATGAAGTTTTATTTTGTGTTTTGTCAGAAGTTGTTACTAAAGTTATTCTTATATTTAATTGTAGCGGCAAGTCAGAACAGCTATAGCTGAACTCGGAACAATAACAGGGTTCTATTTATTGGTGTTTGTTTTGTTTCTGGGAGAAGCAACTTGTTAAGATGGTTATGATTTCTAAGGTATCGACTGGTATACTATTAGTTAACACAACTGACATTTCTCAAAACTCTAAGTTGATAAAGATTTTCCTGCATATTAAACGCTATATTGATATATAGCATCTGCACAGAGAAATGATTTATATATTCAACAGATTATTCTCTGAAGATATCCGCTTGATCTAAATCATTTCTTTTTATTAAAAAAGCTATACCATGAACTGATGCAATACCTTCTAGTTAGAAGTTTTTGCGTACAAGAATACAGATGATTTTTATGACAGGTGTACAATAGTTGTTGATTTTAATCGATCTACAATTGTTAGAGTGATCGGTGTACGCAAATCTATTTCATTGAGAAGCAAAGGCAATTCTAACCAAAAGTACTCGTGTATCTTCTTTTGCAAACAAACTCGTCGATACGTTGCAGGTATGGATGCGAAAGAATCCTATATCAAAATACGTCATCGAGGTCGCGTGGTTTGGGTGAGTGTACCTCTACCAGTTTAACGTATTTCATTGATCTATGGATTCTAACACAAAAGCAAGTTTTATGAAACTTGTTTCATGTTTCATATTTCTTTCACGAATGGCTTCTTTGCGATTTTCAGATGCTTTGTTTATACTCAAAAGAGTCTTTCTGGTAACGACATGAAGTCGAAAATTCTGCAAGTTTTCTCGTATGCAACAATTTTTTTGTCTGGCAGTGCAAGATATATGACGTGTGTCTATTACTAAAAAATATGTTAGATTTGGTGAAAGTTGTACAGAAGTTGTAAAAAAATTATATATTATTATGGAAAAAAAAACTTCATGATATTCCACCATTCAAAAAACTGTTACAAAATTTAAAAAAAAACTGGTACTGTACATGATGAGAAAACCAAAACACACTATCGTAGTGGTGATTTAAAAGAAGATGTAAGCGCTCGTGCTATTGACAATCCAAAGTATCAAAGATATTTAAAGGATTATCGTGTTCAGAACATTGCACAAGGATATTTATTTAAAGGTTTACAGGATGCAGATATCTTAAGAAACAAAGCTAGTGGATTTTAAATTACGTCGTCAATTCGTCAAATTCGACCAAACAACAAAAACTGGACGATTAATTTATCAGCAGATAATCACTTAGCGACTAAGCACATTTTCATCCGGGTCAATTTGAAAACAAAGTTCTCGAGTCTGAATTGAAGAAAATCTACTAAACATATATGCTGAAAGAACTATTACATCTAAAAATAGTAATTGCCTGGTGTGGTTTTTGATCTGATAGAGCGACCAGCCTATTCCTTTGAAGATGAAGATAGCAACGCTGTTACCAATAATAAGAAGCGTTCAAACACATTTTATCGCTAGTAGTCCATTCCAATAAAAACTTTTGTCGTAACTTCTACTATTTTTAGTTGCATTAGTTCTCAATTTGACAGAACATTCGTTCAGATGCATAGTTGACAAGAGCATGTTAAAATTGTATTGTAATTTAAAACTGATTTAAAATGGTTTTTACTATACAACAAAATTGTTCGTGGTTGAATTTTGTTTTGGAAACGGATGTAAGATTGACGAACAGTGGCAGTATTCTCTTGAAGATTGTTTAGAAGAATTTGGAAATGGGCTTCCCAACTTCGTCTTTGATTATCACAGTTTTCGGCGCACACTTTACTATTGTATTTAGGTTTTCAGGGAAGCAGGGAGTATTAAAGAGAAAGGAGGCAGTGGTCGGCCGAAAATGCGCACAAAGGAGTTAGTTACAATATAAGAGAAACCACAACGGATACACCAGCAACATGCAGACGAGTATTATCACAACCAAAAGATTACTTTACTCCTTTAATAAATCAGCAAAACAACTAAATATGATCATTAATATAATGTAATAATCACTTATAAAAGCAAAGAATCCATCCAAAGAATCGGTAAGATGCAAACTGGAAGTTGGTCAGAGGATGATCGAACAAATGAATCAGCTTAAATACTTGTGAGCTGATATAACAAGCTCTGAAAATCTAGATAGTGAAGTCAGGGAACAAACAATGAAAGCATATCAAATCTCAGGGTGCTTAAGAGACATCGTATGGAGGAACAAGTACCTTAAAATGGAGGGCAAAGTGAGACTTTACAAATCGGTAGTAAGGCCCGTAATGTCATATGCTGCTGAAACAAGACCAGACACCTCCAACACACAGCAAATGATGTGTACGGTTGAAATGAAAATAATAAGAAGCATTCATCTAAAACCACTACTTGACGGAATCATAAGCGAGGACTTACGACAACAAGGCAAAATACAAGACGTGGAAAAGTGGATAAGAAAACGAAAATAATGCTGGAACAGGCACGTAAGCAGAATGGGCGATGATGTACTAGTAAAAAGTGCCAAGAAAATAAACCTGTTGGAAAAAGGAATCAGGAGAGGCTATCAAAACGTCTACATCCGAAGACGCATAGGAAGAAAACAGGTAGTAGCCTACCTATCACATGTGGAAAGGAAGAAGAAGAAGAAGTTTTGTTGTATGAAACATCTCCATGTCGATTTTGCAATGGTATTAAGTGGTTACAAATGCAACAACCGTGTGAAGCGCAGTATTTTCGTCAATTATTGTTATTCTTTTGAGTGGATTTTCTAACGATAGTATTTCATTTTCAAACACATTGAAGAAATATCCACATATAAGCCATTTTTGTGGATATCTAATCGTTTTGGAGTGGAAGTAATGTGCGAAATTATTTTTCTGGGCTGTACAAGATTACGACGTAGGTAAATTACTTCGTGAAACTTCTTTTAAAAGAACGACATTCTGCGTAAATCAAATTTGTAAACTTCTAAGACATTTCCCTGGCACAATTTAATTTTATTACGATATCCAGGATTTCTTAAAATGGAGATTCGTTTCAATAATATGAATAAATATAAGGTGTATCCGGGAAGTGTCGTTCGCGTAATAGTCTAATGAGTTCCAGTTAGCGTCACCGCCCCTGAGTCATGACGCTATTTAAACAATTTGTGACTGGAAATAACATTAAAATCTGTCGCGGAGGAAAAACGTAAATCAGGCTTTGCATCCACAGTTGTTACTCGGCTCCTTTCGCTCTCTCATCCCAATGAGATCGTACGCTAGCCGAGATACGGGAGAGATGGAGATTTCCGCCGGCGGTGGCGCTCTCTTCGCAAATTTTAAATTTTATCTTTCCGACGAATTACTCCCCATGCCCGAATTGAGATGTTCTTTCTAAACGTTCTATTTGTTTTTCTATTTTATTTGGGGAATCTTTTTTTATTATAATTACTTTGTTAGCTGAGAAAAATATACAGAATGTTTATAAAGTAACGCATAAAATGCGTCATTTCATTATTTGCATATATGTGTGTATATAATCAATAAGAACCTTTTACCCAACGGGTATCGGGTTACATTAAATTTGCTACCTAGTATTTAGTTGTATATGTATTTGTTTTTCCTCTATTGATATAACCATTACTCTTGTTTTGTTTGTATTAATCTTCAGTCTACAATCAGTGAGTGAGTTGTTCCAAACGTTTATGTTGTGCTGTAGGTCTTTTTCATTTCCGGCTATCAATGCTACATCATCTGCGAACACTAATTCTGTAATTTCTGCCTTTTCTAAGTTGTGATGTCCAATATAAGATAATATTGTTCTCCTCCTTGTTTCTCTGATAATTTCATCCACAAATATTATAAATAGTAGAGGAGTAAGTTCAGCTCCTTGTCTTTGTAAGCAATACCTCTGATTTCATGTTTTTGCTTATCGCACAGTTTGCTGTTTCTTCATATAAACTTTTGACAAATGTTATTAATTTGTAATTTTCTCCTCTCTTGTGTAGACAATCCTATACTTTATTTTTGAATACCCTATCAAATGCTTTCTCCACATCCAAAAAAACTAAGTATACGCTTTTTCCTGCAGTAATTTTTTTATCCCTTTAATGTAAAAATATGATCCTATAAACTTCTGTTTTATCAAAACCCACTTTGGGCATCTTGTAATATATGATCTACTATTTGTCACAACTTCTTCTCTAACATTTGTTCGTAAACCTTCACTACTGTGTTTAGCAGCATAATTCCTCGGTAGTTGTTGCAGTTTTTCCTGTTACCTTTTTTGTATGTTTTGGAATTCTTTCTTCTTCCCATACGTTATTATCAATGCTCAATAATAGCTGCCTTGTTAAGTACCATATATTTTTGAACATCTCGGTTGTTGATTTATCGTCTCCTGGAGCTTTCCCGATTTTTAATCTTTTTATAACTCCTTCCAGTTGTTCTTCTCTGATTTTCTCCTCTTCGGATACTCTGCCTGCATTATCCCGGCTGTCGCTTGGGCTATGTATCTCTTGTATTGTTATTTCGCTTGCGCTATTCAACAAATCTTGGAAATATGCTTTCCAGCGAGTTATAATCATTTTTCCGTCTGTGAGTATTTGTCCTTCATTCATAATGCTACTGAATCCACTTTTCTGTCATTTCTTGTATTTTTGAGTACTTTAAAAGACAGATTTTTGTTTCCTTTTGTTTGGATAGTGCATACCGTAGAAATATACATAGCATTGCACAACGAGAAAGTGCAGTACAATCGATGTGTATTGAACATTGAAATTACTGCTTTTTGCGGAGCTTTCGAATTTGCGTTCAGAGGACACGTTCAACAAATTTTGTTCTCTAGCCTGGATGTTTTTCGTGGGTTAATAAATTCTAGTGCTGCATTGCACGTTACTTTGAAAGACAATTTAAAAAAAAAATGTTTTCAAGGGAATGTTCAGCAGTTTGTGTGCGAGCAAGGAATCTCTAAAGAACCTATAAGAAGCTATTATTTGTCTCCAATAGTTGACGAAACTAATAACGTGTCAAATAATTGTAAAATGGCAGTGATATTCAGGTATATAGCTAAGGATAAGCCTGTTGAACTATTTTGGAATCTTTCAGCGTAGTCAGATCATAACGTGAAAGCGTTATGTACAATCATTCTTGCAGAACTAGGAACACACGTTAAATATAACAAAAGAAGACCGGCTGCCCAGACATACGGTGGAGTAGCCGTCATGTGCGTTGGTGTAATGGAGTACAGGCAATTATTAAACAAGCTTACAAATTCGGTGCTTTCGTACATTCCTACGCGCATCAGTGTGAATGCTGTCTTTTCCAACACTAATGTCTGTATACTCTATGCAAATTTACAAAGAATTTGTACCTTTTTGAAAATAGTTTTCAAAAAATCATATATACATATAATATTTCATATTATACTATATCAATATTGAACGAAATAGTTAAAAAGCGGTTGTCTCGTTCGAGCCCCACAAGGTGGAATTTTAATTGCAAAATTGCTTGCACTGTGTCTGAACACAACGAATAAATTATAGAAACAAAGCGAAGAATTTTGAATAAATGTTACGCTCCTACTAATTATTTCTTTATACTTTCTTATTTTCTGGCTAAGTCTATTTTACAAGACATTGCATCAAATAGATACATATACATTATGTAAAATTTTAAACTTATTACTCCCATTTATTGCCAATGAATCTATATTACTATTTGAGACTCAGTTAGCTCAAATCGGAAATAATATTACGAACACTCAGCATAGCAGTGATAGTGTTAAGAATATGGTTGTGAAATTGTAGTTTAAATATGAGTTTAACGTAGTAGTTATTATCTCCCCTATTGCCTTAGTGGTAAACTACTAATAGAAATAGATATAGGCAATACGTTCAGCACATACAAATCATCGAACGTATGGATTTAATCTGGAAAATATATTCAGTCCTTCTCGGGCTATACCCTGAAGATTGCCGAAACGTCGGACATAAGTTGATTGATTCACAAACGAATGAAGGAGAAAATAGCTCAAACAATTATAATTAATAAATATTTTCAAATTTTCTGCAAGAGTTTCTTGAATCAAGTTATCAAATTTCTTAAGCAAAGAAATACTATTGTTTCCTTACGAATGTATAATTCTCTTTAGCGGAGAAAAAAGTGTTGAGAAAATATTTCTATTGATATGAAAGAGTAATTCTATTGTGGATAACTGAAACGATTATTTTTTGAATGAAGGCGGAGAATCTTGATACAAGCAAACGTTTTTCTGGGTGTATATCCTTTGAGGTAACGATTTTATCAAAGCTTTTCTAGATTTTAATCAAAGAATTATAGATAAATTTGCTACTACCAAAAATCGTCGCATGGATTCAGTACCTCAACAAAATCAGTATATTAGTGAGTCTTAAAAGTTCTTTTCTTATTCCTAGTAAGCTAACCCTAACATAGATAGTCATTTACTATAAAAGGTTTTAGTATACACAAAGTTTACAACCCCCACATTTGTTAAGCACGAGCTGCCACTGATCAATATAAATCGATACATCTTATAAACTGTACCTTATACTATCAGGCAGTTTTTAAAAAATATGTAAATAAAATCAAAACAGTCACCTTTATACACTGAATGACGTCTAACATACAGCGAAATATTTATTGAAAGATAAATAGAAAATTGTGAACTGGATAATATAAATAATTATGAATTATTTGCAGGACACAGTCTTAGTGATGGTGTAGTATTACTTGCTTTTTCTTTTACGTTCCTAGGAATCTTTACATAAATTTTTAGCTTTGATGCTAGTTAGTTTTAGTGGAAGTAAACTTGCAAGATTACTTTTCGGTTCAAGATAAGTAATCAAATGTATTAGTCGTAACGGCCGTGAAAGTCTGAGATACTATTTAATCAAATAAAATATATATTAAAATATTATAAGTTTGTGTCAAAGTGGAGTTTTAATACTCTCATATAATAAATTTCCCTTAATTGAAGTTGAAACGGTCAATACGTTAGACCATTGGAAACAGAATTCGAAAATGAAGCAAGTAATTTAGACACGAATTTAACCCACTGGCATCTGAACAGGGGCGATGAGTGAATATTAAGATGCATGAAGCTCGAATGCCGAGTCTGAGTACACGTTATATAGAATTCACTCTGTAGGTACGTAGATAATGAAACTTGACAATACTAAACTCCGCATAAGTCAGTCGCAATAATTCCGTTTGTAAGACTCTCCTCTTCTCATCTCGCAACCTAAACGTGTTTGTGTGTATGTGTAACGTTGAAGGGTAGCATTTGACGCTGATAGGAATACTACGGCTTATATGATAGGTACACTGCCTTGCAAAAGAGTTGTCTCCCTGTAAAGACGTGCTTTCCAGAGATTGCGTACGGTGCACTTGTTTTTAGATAAAGAATTGTTTGCCAACGGGGAATATTTTCTGCAATATACTATATTTGTTGTACACAACTGACTAATTCAAAACAAACGTATATACGAGTTTCTTAAATCTTGGAATGGTTTGTATTAAAACTATTAATATTGGATAAACCAATTTTAACAATGATACATAGGTAAAATTTCGAATAGATATCCAGATTTCCTATGCACGTGTGCATGTGATACGACGATACCGTATGCAAACCAAAATTGATTCAAAAAATAGGAATCGACGGAAGTCAGAAGAAACTGATACAAACATACCTATCTGGCAGAATACAAAGAACAGTGGTAAATAAACAAGCGAAGGACAAAGCTCTGAACATGGCGTACCATAAGCCGAAAATCTTATCCCGGTTCGCTCCATGATATATACCAACGACATAGCCAAAACAAATGTTATCGGGAAAATAAAACCTATATATGTCGATGATACCTGTATTTTTTTGGGGAAAGAACAAGGAAGAACTTGTAACAAGCTATAAACAGAGATATGAATATACTAGAACAATAGTGCACTAAAAACAATAAATGAACAAAATGAGTATGTATGTTATGCTCGAGCGGAACAAAAAACAAAAACATCAAAATACAACATAGAAATAAGAATTCAGGAAATAAAAGAAATCAACAAAGTAAAATACTAGGATTAACAATACAGTTTGAAGGTTGAACAAACTACAAAGACAGCAAAACAAAGTGCTAAAACTAGTATGAAAAATGTATGAAACGGCACCCATGACAGAGATATACAGAAAGACAGGTGGAAATGAACACCCAACAAACAATAAAATCAAAGATTTATTACTGATTCCTACTATAGTAGGAGAACGTAAGATTGTAGATAACTGCCCGAAGTTGATTTTGCTCAGATCATATCTGCATAAAATGGAAAAGAACCTTATAAAAACAAATGCAAAACTACGAACTAATAGAGAGAATATCACATATACAAATAAAGACAGCGAAGCAAAAAGAATATGGAAAAGTCCCAATAGCAGACGCAGTAAAAAATTATAAAAAAAATATCAAAAGCAATAAAAGATCTAGACTACATACAATACGAAAGAAAAATAAAACGAAAGGTAATACAAGAAGAAATATAAGAAAGGAACACATCACAAAGAGAAAGGAAAAGAAGCAGCAAAGGAGTCTTTATATAATACCACAACCTCGTGCCGAGATCGCAGCACCCCCGAACCACCCGACATGAGGACCGAGGACCGAATCTGTTGCTACACCATGGACTATGTACATATGTTACATTGTTGTACGTGTATATACATATGTATAGTAATTTGTGAAGTGAATGTTCGTTGTATATAAATGACTACTCTATACTGAATAACTTGTCTAAATCTGCAACTTAAAATCACCAGATGACTTTTCACATTTGTAATAAATTCTAATTTGTATAACTGGATTATCTTGATATAGTCTTTGACTGCTGTTAATTATTCCTCCTGATTCTGCACGTTTTCATGTCATATTGCTTAAATTGCAATTGAAAGTCTTTTAGCATCATTCAAAAATCTGTTCATGTTCTTGTAATATTGTTTCTCTGATAAATTGGTAAAATGTTGCTTCCACCTCTACCTCTTTGTAGACATCAGTTCTGGTATATTAGTTTTCAACTGTTGTATATTGTGTTTTAATAGCACATTTTAAATAGATTCGTGCATGTCAGCAAAACTTTCTTGGACCTGACAAGCAATAAAACTTGAAGTTTTACTTTTATATTAGAATTAGTTGGCAAGATTATTAAAATAACATGATAGCCAGACAATAAAAAAATTATAGTGCCGATTATATTATAACTATACAAGCTAGTTCAATACTTCTTACTGGGAAGTACAAGTTTGTTTATTTGCTTTGTTCCAGGCTGGTCCAGATTAAAAATAGTATTGCAACTAGAGCAAGTTAGAGCATTTCAACAAGAGCTGCAGAAATGAATAGTAAGTTCGTCAGTGAGGATATATTTAGAATTGCTCAAATTTGTCAAAAAATCATTCTAACAGTTTGAACTAATAAAAACTTCCGCAACAACAGAAACACTCCCCTTTAAAGTCAAATGTTTCTTTTAAAATGTTCTTACCGCTTCACCTCCAGTTTCAAGCATATAAAGCATGCTCTTTTTGCTTCAAATCAGTCTGCTTCGGGATTGAATTCTATACTCTTCAAACACCACACTGAGAATAGAGAAAGTTGCGGCAAGTTGAGCAACACAAATAAATGAACCTTGAATTGTTATCTGGAAAAGGATGGAAAACCTAAAGCTGAACATTTAAAATTAATGTTACGCGATATGTTCTATTCCTAGCACAATAATAATAGATAATTGCTAAAAAATTTCAAAGCGCAGCGGGGTAAAATAAAAATGTCGCTTAAGTTTCAAAAAGATGTGCGAAAGTTCAAATTTTAAATGGAAAATCAGTAATTCTTTTTAATTATTTATAAAGCAAGCCAGATTGTGTCGATTTACGACATAACTAAAAGCGATATGTGCATTAATCAATAAGGTTTCTGTTGATATCGATAGGTACCGAACCTGATGCAATACCACGACATGTGGCGTGTTAGTGCTTCAGAACTTCTGGGGATGGAAAACATAAATTTTAACTAATTGTGAATTCATTCGTACAACATGTGTTTTGTTAATATGAAGTTTAAGACATATCAAAGGAAACCTTGCACTCAAACACTTTAGACCAACTTGAGAACATAATATTCAAGTAACATACAGAGTTAGCGTGAAACGGGATCTACAATTTTCGGGGTTTCTCTCTTTTTAGATTATGTGAGGAATATATGTAACTTGACAATCTAATATCCACCTTTAAATGTTAGTAATGATTAAGAGCACAAACTAGGCTTCTTAATGCTTCTTAATTAAGGAGGCACTAGTTTTGCAAGGCAGTGTACCTACAGAGAAGGAAGGACCAACTTGTTGTCCAGTATACTGAATTGTGCATCCACATCAAAGGAACCTTTACGTCGGCCTCTTTGAGGGCTGGCTTATCTTTGTCCACACATACGTACGTATATACACCTACCCGTTCACCTGTCTAACGCGTAGAACTCTCGACGTTTGCCCGTATACTGTCTCCAGATACAAGAAGATCTACCTGCGGCCTCAGTAAACTGCATAGTATATTACAATAATTTCATATCACCCGACCGACGCGAAAGCTTTAGTTACAAGTTAAGTATTAAATTATTCAATGGATGTAATATATTGTAATGTACAACAAGTGACGTAGAAGGATTATTCGTAAGATATGTAATTCCCTCGAATGTTGCGAATGTTTCACTTTGAATAATTGGAAGCAACCTATGCACGGAGTGGCCTTTGGTGCTCATATTACTTTAGTCAATTAATAATGACTTGATATGCAGCGTATTACTGTCTAAATTTTATCTTACTATATAAAGGTAGTCAGATATTCTAGATGTGTACTTTTACATTATTCCTTTTTGATATTTGAAAATTATGAAAGCAAAGTGTCCTACAAAAAAAATCAATTTTTTTAAAGCAATGACCATAAGATATCTACATCTATGTATTCATTCAATATATACACTATCGTCTAAAAGCCAAGAAGTATCAATGGATTCTACAAAAGGTTATAGATGCAGTAAAATTTTATTGTGATTATTAATGAATTCATACAACATAAGTGACTGCCGTAAAATAAAAGCAAATTAGTTCAAACATAATAATATTTATGCACAATTTAGCTCGTAAGTCTATTTTCGCAGATATGACCTGTTTTGACTTTCATAGCCTCTGCACAAATTTTAGGCATTTTTCGAAGCAATTTTTCTTCTTTCGACACTGCGCCACTAATTTTCACTTAATTATCCGTAGTTGTTCCAACAAAACAACCCCAAACCATAACACTACCACCTCCCCGACACCACCCTGATGGATGGTACTAAGCAGACCTCACTAGCTCCTACCAAATAACTGAAATTTGGACTTGTCGGTGCATAAGACTGCGTTGCAGTTATCCACTGACCAGTATGCATGCTTTTTTGCCTGTGTTAATCGTTTCTCTTTATGCACAAGTTTTAAAGACGGCTTTTTTTGCGGCCAGTGCATCCCTGCTGCCAATAATTGCTTCTTGACGATGGTAACAGAACAATTTGTTCGTCGTTGTGTATTAATGCACGTTGCCATATCCTGTACCGTTAGATGTCGATCTCATTTCGAACTTGTTACCATAAATCTATCTTCAGCTCTAGAAGTCACCCGTGGCCGCCCACTTTGTTTCCTATGAAGGTACTGTCCCGTTCCTCTTCTTCGGGCCAACGTGCAATGCACGGTTTTCGGTGAAATCTCTAACTGTAGAGTAATTTCTCTCTCGGTATATCCTCCGTCGCTAAGAGTACAAATATTGCTACGTTGTTCTACAGTCAACTGTTTGTGTTTTGGCATTTTTACGCTCAGTCTTTTACAAAATTATTAGAATTAGTAGTTGAAGTAGTACTAAACCGTTTGACCGAAAGTACATAATTCCTGCAGGTATCGTACGTAAATTTGTATTTAAATGTTTTGATTTTACGGATTATGTGTATTCCATCTTGGAATGAAGAAACATGATTCAACGTTGTGTTAAAATTAGAGAGATTGTCTTATTAAAGGAGTATTCTATTAAGAAATATATGTAGATACATACATATGGTATTACTGCTAATCGAAAGTTACGCTCACAAGATACTGCCTCATTTTCTGAGACAATTTGTATAAAAGAGAACTTATTTTGTTCTAGTCTGTAATTTTTTTATTAAAGATGTTTGACTAGACTACTGATCCTTTTTCATATTTGGAAACAATTTTGCTGATAATTGTCATTCTTTTTATTTCATTTGTCATTTTTTTGCCCTATATTGATTATCTTAATTCCAAATTCTAGATGCCAGTGGTTGGCTTTGTAATTTCAATTAAAAAATAGATAGTCAACAGATACGCACAATTGGTTTCATATGAAATACAACCACATTGAGATTGACATTGTAAAAGGTACATTTAGACTATTTTTTCTAGAATTTAAGCAATACATAAATAAGAAAGTGAAAAATTTTTTCCACCGTTTATTGAGTACTTAATACTTTGAACAATTGCTGAAATGTTATATTTTTCAATACAAAATACATTTTTCAATATACAAATTAACTCTTTCTACACTATATATATTATTTTGCTTGGTATGAAGATGACAGTTGGCAAAATCGATAGCATAACGTTTAAATAGCTTCTTCCTTCATTATAAAATCGAGAAATGTATCTTTTACACATAAATAACTTTAATTGTGTATAACTAACTTTTATTACTAGTACGTATGTACATATGCATGTCTTGTCGCACCCAATTAACCGTATATGCCACGATGCTATTGTTACTATAATAAATTTTAAAAACGAAGAAAGATATTCCAAAATACTAAAATTTACGGCTTAAGGTTTCTGTATAGTTCCTCGCAGTAAAGTTATTTTTGTATTGTCAAGATTACTACCGACAAGTTTCGTACTACTGCTTTACTTCAGCTCATATAAAATTTTTGTACTCATACTTGTTAGTTGACTATTTAGTTTACTGGAAAGAATGTTAAATTTATTCTCTAGTGTAAATATTGGCGAAAAAGTTTAATGAAGATATTGGAAAAACATTTAGAAGACGTCAACGCATAAAACTAATAATTTTTTCTCCGAACGTTTGGGTAAACCGGTGATTTTCAGATTTTACATCTTTTCACGTATATGATCGAAAAGTGCCAATAAACCTGAGATACGATTCGCCATTATGACGTCAGTTTACACGTTCTACGCGCCTGGCGTTCACACAACTATTTTGACTATCGTAAACCTTTCGAAGAAGTTGCGATTTTTGCTTTCCTCCTTGAATTTAATACATGGTTAATACTAAAATGCGTGGAATATTTCGTTATACAGATAGTATACAACATGCCTCGCTTTGTTATTATACGTTTTCTGATCCCGTTTCTTGGTTTCCATTCAAAGAAAGAAATATAAGAATACGTTGGTATTTTGAGGGATCCTGTGACAGTTCCCCGTATTAGATGCTACTGTATCTTAATACTTTTATAGACCAAAATAGCATAATATTCCGCGTTAATACAACTCATAAATTATTAGTTATGAAATGTGCGACAAGTCGAGGCACTACAGTAAATATAATTATTGACATACTCATGTTAAAAAAGATCTTACTTTGAACTTCATTCGAAACTATCTACTAATGGAACAAATACAAATACATACAATTAGACTAGGTATTTTAGAGACCATTAATATCTTTCTAGCTAATTTAACTTGTTTTGGAGACTGACTTTTTACATTAATTAATGATTATGAGTTTCACACTTTTCACTGGAATTTTGTGCTTCTAGATTAAAGAAAAAAGTAAAACATAAATATATATGGTAATCTCATATATATTTATGTTTATCAATACATATATATATATGTATATCAATTATTGTTGTAAATATATATATATTTACAATAATGATTTTAAAAGGGTGAAACCCCTCTTTAAAAATTGATTATTTTTTAATTTTTTCGATAAAATTCTCGAAGTGTTAGAGTTAGACGTGATGTTTAAATGTACGAGTTAATTTATACCCAAAGTTCTTTCCTGGTACGGTACTGCGTAACATGCATAGTGTTACACTTAAACGCAGTACGTGTGTAACGTACGTAAGACGCATATTTATAATAATATGGAAAAAAGTTTTAGATAAAAGTCTGCTGTTCAAATTTACGAATGTCTCAGATGTAAGTAACACCAAACAAGGCACAAAAAGTATCCCCATTACAATATAGATTTAAATAATCTATGGTAATAATTGCAAGAAACAACTGCTATTCACATAATATTGCACTTAAGGGCAATTTTTTATCAATAGCAGAATTTATGTAATAATGTGGGAACATGTTTTAAATAAAGATTTTCTATCCTTTGTTGCAAGTTGAGTTTTCTATTAGCTCATTAAATGAGCTCTACGTACACCTTGCAAGCATCAAAAATAATACTCTTTAGCTCTTGTAATATTTATTGTACAAATATACAAGATTTGGAAATACTTATTTACGTAAGCATATATTTCATCAAGATAACCAGGTCCAAATTAAGCACAGAACTTGTTGATAATAATTAAAGTCGGTAAAGACATTATTAAAGCTATAAACATTATCACACCAAGGGCAACGAATACCTGACAAGGAGCTACATTCAGAACAACGTGATGTATATGGAACGTCTTGGTTTGAAAAAGCAAATTTAAAAAATTGAAAATTAACTAATTTTCGAAAGGGTTTCACCTTTTCATTACATATTTAAACACACTCTACGTCCCTGGCAAGTTTCATCCAATTCTGAATTACCCGCAGAGCTTCTCTTGTTAGTATGGTGCGGTGCATATATAACATAAGAACTGATAAAATAAAACAAATATTTTAATCACTGAAACCATAAATGCTACATCTTATGGCTCTTCGTTTATTTGTGAGGCAGTTTCTATTTGCCTCTTATTATGTTTGACTTCATGTTGCACAAAGGACTAAGTCGCATAAGGTTTAGGTCATGGATAGAGGTATATCTCAGAATTTTTATTGTTAACTGGTCGTAAATCGTTTACGTTGAAAAGCAAGCAACTTTACTTAGAAAGAAATTAATGCAAAGTTTTCCCTACAGCATGTCTCATTGTTTGGATTTTAGATTATATTTTATGTAACTAGACAGCTGTAGCGAGTGAACATGCAATTCCGTTCGGTAACCTAACTATTACATTGTTAATTACGCACTAAACGTGGCTGTACTAATAATTATTTCGTACATTATCGGCGCCTCCGCCATTTCTGCTAATTAATATTTCCAGCAAAAATTAGCATCTGCCTCCGTTAGAATCCTTTGTCTCGTGTTGGCGAAGACGGAGAAGAAGAAGAACATTGTTATAATTTCATCACGGTGCCGATAATAAATTCCGTCGACGGGGAACCCAAATAAGGGTGATGTATGGTTTGCAATAACGCGGAATGTAAGAAACAAGAAATCATGTTTAATATTGACGCCACTTATCAGGGTGCCCCGAAGTTTGGCTGGATTTTAGTCGTCCATCACCGCTGGAAATCATCTGGCCGTCTAGAAAATGTTATATACGACTTGGCGGGGTGCCTTTTTCCGATATTCAGGGCCGGATTAGGGTGTTTTTCTAGAAATAACCTACAATATTTATACCTATAATATTTTGATGCAAATTAACTTTTTGCATATCTAGAACATTTTGGTATAACTACTCTAACAAGCGCAATTTCTCTTACATTTTTAATACTATTTTGAGTTTGGTGAAGTTTGCGATGATATTTAGCGTTCATTTCCTTATCAAAAAATTATCATTGTGTTCGTTGAAATCCAGTCGCATTTGTTCAGAAGATAGTTTTTGGAATTAGCAAGAGTATGCCGTATAAAACGAAAGAAATTCATACATGCGGCATTGTATAGAGTAGGGCTTAAAAACATTGACCTACGCAGACATCAGTTATATATGGGTTGTTCTGTGATGTACTCTACTAGGTTAATACTTTTAGCAACAATATGAAGTTTAGATCACTCCTGGTAAGGGTACGGTGATATCAGGATTGAAGCAAGCTCTCTTTTGCACTTTAAACTAGGTTCTTTCATAGAAAATCACGCAGAATATCTAATATTGCTTTAATAATATGTACAGTTTTTGGATCAGAATCGGAAGATTTTCGTTTAAGACTTAATTGCTTGAGAACTTCATAACAAAATTCTAAAGTTGTTTATTTATTATTACCAGATCCTCTACGCTGAAATTTTGCAAATTTTGAATTAAGTGAGTTTAACTCAAGGAAATCAGAAGTCATTTTGTTCAAAAATGAATCCATTTCCTATTGTGGTGTTTCTCTTGTACGTTCCGTAATTAGATTCCCTTGTGAGATATACTACATATAATTTTTTAAAGCCACTAAGTAGTTTTGTTCTAAATTCTCCTTCAAAACATATATAATTGTGATCTACAAATGTTCTGAGGTGTACTAAATTGTAGGTTTGGTAAACTTGACCTTTCAGTTGTTTGTAAATTTATTTAGACAACATAATTAAGAAAACATGTTCAGCTTCATCAGTAGCAAATATTTGGCTTGACTCTAAGTTTTACTTACATTTGGCTCGTGCTATATGTGTTCAAATACTATTGTGTTATTAAAACGTTTTCTTTTAAACTCCGTAGAAGAAACTTACGTACGACTGAGTTTACATCAGGTTGCAGTTTTTAAATTTTGTAAAATTGGGGAAATCAAATAATGTTTATAATAATTGAGTAAATAGATCGGCCTCATTTACTTGACATACAACTTCTTATTCTCTCCTTAGCGGTACAAATGAACTAATACAGACCTGGGTTGGTACGTAGTAGGAGTAAAGGACTGATACCGCAAGATATGTCCAACTAACATGAAGTATGGCTGACAACCGCCCGCTCTTAATGACACTGTCAAACGTTTGCTTGATTTGTGACGCCAGGTTTCGATTAAGGACATCACTTTCAGCCTTGCGAGAAAATATTACCGGTTCCCGGATCGACTAATAGCGAATGCCTCGAACCAGTGTCGATGATTTGTTGACTGGTGTAGAGCTACAATTTCAACAGTTGTTTAGAATGTTACGTTTATACGGTTCTGTGAAAGCAAAGAAAAAAGGAAGTAGAGTTTTGTTAGTGACTTTATATACTTACTTTTTTTCTAAATGTTAAAATATAGAGCAAATCACAGCAGAAGTACAATAGAAATTGACTCCGTTAATTTTCATTCATTCTGTTTAACTACAGGTTTTCATGCTAAAAAGGCACTTTCCACTGTTTTCAAATAAAGCATATAGTGTTGTAAGAACACAAAAAAGAACTTTGAGGAAATTTTGATCGTGCTGCTATAATTTATTGCTACGTTAGCGAAGATTTTGTGGATATATTGTTCTCTCTGCAAACTAATACAACAATAAAATAGGACCAGAGCGACATTCATCCTACTTTGGCAAAGTTTTAAAAGAGGAGGTATTGAGAAAAATATGAACAGTTGCATAGCCTATATACATTTTCTTGGTTTAATATAGTAACCAATGAAGGCAAATCATTGCTGAAGAAATATGCATGTGGGTTATCCATTATGCATGGGTGATAATCAACTACCGAATAATAATAGTTTTATTTTATTTATATTTACAATTATTTGGGCAATTGGCATCGCAAAGCCCCAAAATATATCCCTACACCAGCAGAAAATGTCGCACTCATTTCATCAACTTGTCATTGGTATGTACAGGAATATGAGAATATTTGCACTCATAGAAGCAATTCATCTACATAAATATTGTAAAAGTATCGGAAAAAATGTATTTACCGTTAAAATTGCAATTAAACGTATTTTCTAAATGGATACGAGGTATGTTACAGAATTAGTGAGAATGATTAGTTTTAAAGTATTTAGCGGAACGTTTTAAACTGTATTTCTACAATTTAATGTTGTTCCCTTTAAAGTATGCTCATTCGGAATGAACACAACGTCCCAAGCGAGTTCTTCATTCCTGGTAACAATTCTGGAAGTCTTGCGCCGTTAGGCCGTTTAGAAACTGCGTCTTAACTCTATGGATGCTGTGAGGTATTAATCCGTAATGGGAAGCTTTCAATTTCCATTTAAGCGTTGGAAAAAGAAAAAAATCACATGGTGTCGTGTCTAGACTGTAGGGTGGGTGTGGCAGTTTTGGAATGTTTTGCCCCGCCAAAATTTCTCTAACCGACAATGAGCTGTGACTGGGGAATTATCATGATGCAAGATGCGTATGCGACGTGATGGTACTATCTCGTGGGGTAATATCAGGTCGCACACGAAAAACTCTTTTCTGTGCCCAACGACCTCATAATAAAAGCTTTGATTCAAAACACGGAAATGAAAGGTTCCCATTACGGTACAATAAACAACATCCGAAGAGCCACAAGGCAGATTCTAGGCAGCTTAACGGAACAAGACTTACAGAATTGTTACCAGGAGTAGAAAACTCTCTGGAAACGCTGGGTGCATTCCAAATGAGCATACTTTAAATGGGAGAATATTAAATTATAGATACATTCAATTAAACACTTTAAAACTATCCATTCTCATTAATTCAGAGATGTACCTCGTAAATCTACGGTCACATGTTTTCTCACTGCAGAAAAACGGAAAATAGATTGCTTCTGTTTACAGTATCGGGAATTTTAATTTAAATTAATGATAATAATGCAGGTCTGTTTAAGAGCTTTATTTAGATTTATGCAAAATCTAATCAGATAGCAATATCTGTTTGATATGGTATATAACCTTAAGTTTTTAAGAACCTTTTTCGCATTGATTGTTTTCTTGTGTATGGCACTGTGGGAATTCTACATGTCAAAACTATATATTAAGGTATCATTGATAAATGCCCTATACAAGTAGATAATACAACTTACACCGGCGAACATGTAACAACTA
Organism: Trypoxylus dichotomus; assembly: GCA_023509865.1. NCBI lineage: Eukaryota > Metazoa > Arthropoda > Insecta > Coleoptera > Scarabaeidae > Trypoxylus > Trypoxylus dichotomus. Next base: position 43,453,926 of record CM042078.1, read on the forward strand.
GAACGAAGAAGTTTTTTGTCTACCTTAGTATTTTATGAACATGTCGTTGAAAAGCTGAGATTTATCATCACATATTCTATATGAAAAATTTACAGAAAACAAGTTTGTATTTACATGAGGTGATCAACCATAGTCTAGTAGACTGTATCATATAAATGTGATTTTGAGACAGTCAGTAATTTGTAGGGATTTAGGTTTGTGGTTGCTTTTTACATTGAACGGAGATACGTTATCACATATAATCTTTTATCTTAGTTTTCTTGTACAACTTTTGAGTATAGTTTGCTGCTGGGCTCAAAAGAATCTCCTTAGGGTGCTACTGTCGCCAATAGTGTCCCTTATTATCCAGTTGTTGGAACTTTTTTTTGAAATATTATTAAAGAGGAGAAAAGCTACGTCTGTAAAACTGGATGAAGAGGTAGCAGTCGAGCACCTTTTGACAATTTTGCTTGACTTTTTTTCTGAGTATTATCTCTTGATTTATGCGAAAAATAAGGGTAATATATGCTGTTGACAATTTTGTTGCGGTATTTAAAATATAGATGTGTTTACAGTCCTAAAATACCATGACCATCTTTTTCGTTGATTGAATGGTTTGTGTGTCTATGTGACGAAGTTCATATGGTTGGAGCCACTTTGTCGACACCTTGTTGGATAAATAATCACAATACAGAACCATTGCTTTGTCTCACGTTACAATGGATTCCAAGATAGGTCTTAGGTCGTTTCCACACATTAGCGTTAAGGAGCAGAAAGAAGTTGTAGTACCTATCTTACAGGAACCTTATTTAAATACAAATGCTGCCTATGCAGGTTTCGGTAGGCCCTTATTCCAGAAATGTCAGACATTATTGATAACTCCGTTACTTTCAAATGGGGGTATTCTAATTTAGTTGAACAAGGTATTTTTGTTCCAAACATTGCCCACTTTTTACGGCAGATATGAAGGAGATAAATGGCCATAAAAACCATCTAGACGTGGTTTACGCCGATTAGGTCTATTTTCTTGTTTTGCTGAAAGTTTAATATGCAGCTATGATACAACACACTTCAACGCGTTTGATAATTGTATCGGATAACATTGGTTGTTCTATAGTAATTCTGGAAACAATACTATGACATTATATCTCTCAATTATAGTTACAAATGGGCTTTTTACAGGACACTGAATCCAAAATAAACAAAATTTCCACCTAGTTGAGTGTAGACTTTCACGACCGTCGTCCATAGTTTAAATGTTTTTCGGGTTTTGTCGTGTATTTACAGTTTTATATGACGTTTCGCTGATCATGCTGTCAGCTTCTTCGGAAGGTTTCTAAAGACTGAAAAATTGTCACCTGTTAGCCATTAATAGTAATCAAATCTTACAAATTTCATTTCCGGAGGCGATTTCTTTTCATTCAAAAAAATCGAGAAACTAGACATCAACCATGTACCTATTTCACCTGGGTTAGCCACTGCGTTTTACTTATTCCGTAATTATAGCGTCTCATATATGTATATATATATAACACAAGAATTGCATATGTAAAAGCAAATAGAGTAAAATGTAGTAGTACAACTGTTTGAACGAGGATGGCGGCGCTACGATACGGCCTCCGCGTAATGTGCGGAATACACAGATAGAACAGGCGCGAAATAATTCCAGAGAGCAATTCTCTGTGTAGTGGTCGCGAATGTTCTGTCCCGGTCCGAACCATTCGTAACAATTTAGTCCAGCTGGCACATGATATTACAGGACATCACATATTTATGTGCGGGCCTGGTCCGCTCTAACTCCTCTATATCTCAGAGTCCTGGTCAAGTAAGTAATTACAACGGTGGACATCCGCCAGGCGGCGCTACTAATGTTGTGTCCGTAAGCTATTAGGAATGCGCCACCTAGGATTAAGGATTTTTATGGTGCTACCGCTAACTTTTGCACCCTTTCCGACATTTCTACGTCTTTCTGATGTAATTCTCTTTCTTCTGTTTAATATTTCGTGTTCCTAACTAGAGGATGATGACAAATATTTATTAGCCATCTAAAGCAATCGTCACCTTAGAGAATTGGATAACTGCTATTGTTAACGATCTTAACTGCATGATTACAATTCGAGATTCGGCACAGTGCACTTTTTCTATATATTTTTTTTGTATTTGGATCAAGACTTTTATTTAGGCGTACATTTTTACTTCAGTATTTTCAATTTTTTATTTTGTACATCTAAGATTTTTGCATCCCTTTTACACATCTTTCCGTGCTTTTTTTCATTCTACTTTGTGTTTAATTTGATATCGTTTATTCTTCTTTGTCCTTAACTAGAGTATAATAATACATTTTTATTTGGTCCCAACCCTCTTATCTTATGTTGTTAGACATCAGAGCAGGCCTATTTGGTGTGAAGAATTTTACTGTTTTCCCTTTTTCTATCTCCTTTATTTTTTAAGCTATGTAACTCACCTTTGATAAGACTATGACGTCTAATTGTATTATTTCTTTTGATGGAATTCCTTTAAAGAAAGAAATTGCCTGTGATTTATGCAGAGATCCTATTGGTACCTTATACATGAGGTCATCGCGTTTAGAAATTCAACGTTTGCAAGCTAAAGATCGCAAGCTAACATTTTTTTGTACAATTTACACTGATTTTGTGTTGCAGTTGAATAAACTATATAGGCTAAAGTCATTGGTAAATATATAACAAAATGATGTCAATTTCGTCAAGACAAACACTACTATTCCTCATTGAATTAATATTAATATTAAATAATTAAACTATCGTTGGTATTACTGTATTAGTGTAATACAAACTACGATTCTCTAACGTTTTAAATTCCTGAAAAAAATATCAGTCAAGGTAGGCCTTGAACCCACGACCTCTGTGTTACCTGCGCAACGTGCTGGTAGTAACTGCACAACGAGACTGAATGATTTGAACTCACATTCTGTCTCGTGGTGCACTTGGTGGCTCGTGTTGCTGGTAACGCAGAGGTCGTGGGTTCAAATCCTAGCTTGACTGATATTTTTTCAGGAATTTAAAACGTTGGTAAAATGCAAAGAAATTTTATCATTACTAATACAAGTGAGAGTTTCATATTAATATTAATTTAATTAGTAGGAACTTGCCTTTAATAATATCGTGTCTGCCGAGATATTACGATATATGTATTTACAGACATTGTGACATATAGATGTTAAAAGTGATTTGATTTCACACTCAGTCTCGTGGTGCATTTGGTAGTACGTTGCGTCGGTAACGCAGAGGTCGTGGGTTCAAATCCTACCTTGACTGATACTTTTCAGGAATTCGTAATTTTATCACTACTATTCCTCATTCATCAATAATAGGGAACTATGATACGCCTAAGACTGGAACGATTATTCAGGAGGTAGGCGGTAGGAATGATGTAAGAACAATATTCTTTAGAACTTTTGAATTAGAGATTGGTAGTAAGACTGATTAAGTTACTGCCGACGTAGTCACTATTACAAAGATTTGAAGAACTGGGATGCACAAGTGTACGCTATTAAACCTATCAGACTCGAAAAATACAATCAGTCTAACCCCAAAAGGAGAAGACCAACTAAAGTCTAATAATGGTTATCAGCTCAGAACAATATTTCTGAGTAACAGCAAGACTCCATTTCAGCAAAGTTAATATAAAATTTTAAGGAATTGTCTACTCGTGGAAATGCCGAAGAGACAGATATAAGAATAAAATTTACATAAGTTCTGCCTGTCCATATTGATATCTATCTTTTCAGAAAAAAATAAATTTTTCGAAATTTTCGAGCTATGCTATTGTTATGATTGTCATTCTTATTGTTATTACTATTATTGTTATTATTATTTTTATTATCATTCTTATTACCATTATTATTGTTCGAGTAATATAGAAATGTACATTACTAAAATCTATCGGGCACTAGTATATCTTTCTGTAATAAATATTTTCTATTTATCTTTATAATATAGTCAACCCGACTTTGTAGTTAGACAGAAAAAACTGCAAGCAACTAGGTGGCTGTTACTCCTTGAAATATATACCATATTTGAAGGCTATAATGAAATCCTAAATAAATTATTGTTCTAAAGCTACTATTACGCCATCTGTGTTGTATCTTGCGTAATTAATTCGCTTAGTTTGTTCACATCTGATCAACCTAATAAAACAATTTGCGGTGAACATATGAACAAAGTTGTAGTATTGATAGAATTGAAAATTCAGAGATGAAGAGTTTTTGTGATTCTCATTTCAAGGGACTCTACAAGAGCTATTTTTAATAATGAAAACCTGGAAACATCTTTATGTTGAACACTGTGAGCAAAATGTCAAATGCTAAATTCTTCGTAAAATATCTGATGATATTGTGAATGTTATTGTGCAACATTGATATTGCATAGGGGTTACTTGCGAATATATCCTGATAGTCCTGATAAGGGCTGTTGGTTACCAAATTCATCGTTCATTCAATTACTTGGTCTGACTACTTGTCTTCCCTATCTTTTAGTGAATGTCTCGAGAAAAACAAATTTAGTTCAATACCCACATGAGACAGTTTCACTAAAAAATAGGGAACATAAATAGTCAGACAAAATCACTGAACATGTCATAGAATAGCCCTCATCAGGGCTACCCTGAAAACGACAGCAGACACACTGCCGAATCTTCGGACTATCGAAGTTCCACAAACCATGAAAATAGACTAAACAATAACTCTAATTAAGATTATAGTTGAAATCAATCGCATTCCCAAATTTTGGTAACTAATATTAATTGCGAAGTTTGTCTGAACATTGATGTATACATTGAACCTAATGAATGATTCCATTTAGAGTAAAATTGTTATAGCATTTATTTAACAAGAATAATTGTAGAATATTCTACGAATTTGGCTGTATATTATCGTTCTTGACAATTGATATTACTTTTGAGGAAGATAAATTGTGTTCTTTTTGTATCTGCATAAATCTACCACCTACAATAAGGTGATAATATATTTGGAACTAATCCTCAACTTGTAAAAAAATCTTTGGAAGTAAAACTATTAACAGTCAAAGCGATTAACTGATAGAAAAGCCTTAAACATGAACACGAAAATAAAATAATAAATATTCATGTTTTTATGTGCAAGTAAGTAGAGTAAATCAGTAACTGTATAGAAAATCGATTGATTTTATGGTATAGTAAGCTATATCTATAGAATACATATAGTAATAAGGCAAGCAGGTAGGTACCTTTTTCACATTTATCGAACGCCAGTGACTTTTCTTATTACGAGGAAGTTGTTTCCATTCTGGTCGCCTGTATTATTGAACGTCATCTATTCTCGGTAAATATCTATGGTTCATGGATACCGGGAGCAAGTTACGATGTTTACCTCTGGGATCCTTCTCTCGTACGGGAACAAGAAGGTCCGAGAGAGGTCCGAACTGTTCCCGACTGATGTCCAGATACCGTCTTGTTTATGGGACGGCTTAAACTATGTCCAGTCTAACGGTGCTCATATACAATGCTATCTTCAGCATCCCGACGGAACGACGGCCAACTTATTTGAGGGACTTGCTTAGCAGATGAAAGTAAAGTACGCAGGCTGACTTCGATAACGTTGACTTATTTTATTAAAGGGCTTTTTGCCGTCGGTCGGTGTGCACTGTTTTACTATATCTATGAATGTATACAGTAAAGGGTGTAGTATATACCGAGATAATGCTTTTGTCGGAGCAGAAGAAGAAAAATAAGTTTAATGATTTCGTTGTTTGTCTGGTTAAATGCATTGCTACTTTGCCCAACGAGCTATGCTAAAGTTATTCCCTGAGATTTATGATAGTAGTTCGAGGTTAATGCAAAGTAATTAAAAGCATAATTTGGTTGATATCGGCATCTTATTTATTGATATGCCAAAATACCATTGGTATATAAATAAGCGTGCGGAAACGAGTGCGCATTCATTGGCAGCGATGATGTATTTCGAAAGCGCTCGGACATACCCGAAGTCGGGATTCACACGCGTATGATTAGTATGTGTACGAGTGCCGAATTAGGTTGATGCCAAGTCGACGGCGTTCTATATTATATTGGACGAGTGTTAATTGATTTCTTAATTGTTTGCAATATTAGCATTTTACCGTATATTATTTTTGTGTGTAATACGTTCCCGAATGAAGATTGCCACTAAGAGGTCAATTACAATATAGTTTTCAGCGGGTGAAAAATACGATTACGGTTCAAATAAATGCAGAGTTAAAAGATCAAAAAACATGGCTGACGCTAGATAAAACAACGGATGCAAGAAGGAATTGTATTTTAAATATATTACTGTGCATTTTAAAAAGCGGTGAGGCATCCTTGCCTTTTATTTTATGTAGTAAAATATTACAGAAACAAAGGATGGTAGAAACTGTAGAAAATACCTTTGGGAAGTTCAATATATCGGCAATCCATTTGGAATGTTGGATACGAATGGAAGTTCAAATATGGTCGAAGGTGGGAGGTTACTAAAGCAATCTTATCCTCAATTGCTTCATGTAACCTGCTTGGTTCATGCATGTGATCTTGTAGCTTAATTTATTAGCAGCAGTTATCCAAAAGTAGATCAGTTTGTAGTTTCTACCAAGAAAGTTTTTACTAAATCTCCAAAACGCATTCGTAAGCTTAAGCAGGCTATTCCGAGAATTCCTTAGCCACCTCAGCCGGTATTGACAACATGGAGAACGTGGCTTAAATCTGTGTTATATCATAAGAAGTTTTTACACATTATTAAACCTTATATATCTTAAATTTAAATCCGCAACCAGCCCCGGCAATTTCAGCAAGCAAGCGGTTGGTTTCAGATATCGAAATCCATACTCGAATAGAGCAAAGTTCTGAAACTTATTCTATCTATCCTTTCCAAACAAGAGAACAGCAAGCTGTTGTTGCATGAAGTGCTAAATATAGTAGATTACTTGAAGGCCTCGTTAGGAAATCTAACTAATAGTATAGGTGAATTAACAACCGATAAATTCAGTGCGGTTATAATTAAGAACCGCGTCTTTCAATCTACAGTGCCTGTACACAAAAGTTTAACTGAAAATCAAGAGTGCGAATATGATGCGAACAACCTCTTTAAATTCGCGAACACCGCATTATGAAACAAAAACGCAGCTTTTCCAAATACGCCAACATATTTTCACCTCGCCGTAGGAGTACGATTAAGGCAGCCCTGGAAGGCGTACTAATGGCATAATACTGAAGCGAATTTTTCCGTCACTCTACATCAACACAATCAAACTAAAATAGTAAGTAATTATATTCATTATTTTTAATATAGTAACCGAGTCATATGCTACTACGAAAGCACTCATGTCTGCAGCCTTATTTATAAATTCAATGTGCATATACATATACATATACATATACATATACATATACATATACATATACATATACATATACATATACATATACATATACATATACATATACATATACATATACATATACATATACATATACATATACATATACATATACATATATACATATACATATACATATACATATACATATACATATACATATACATATACATATACATATACATATACATATACATATACATATACATATACATATACATATACATATACATATACATATACATATACATATACATATACATATATACATATACATATACATATACATATACATATACATATACATATACATATACATATACATATACATATACATATACATATACATATACATATACATATACATATACATATACATATACATATACATATACATATACATATACATATACATATACATATACATATACATATACATATACATATACATATACATATACATATATGAGAATTATTCAATATTCAATATTGATCTATGGCCAACCGCGACTCTATCTCAACAGATTGCAGTTATTTGTGTTGGTTGTACAAATACTAGTGATACCCTTGTTACAAATATTTGACATTCTGCCTTCTTTCTAAGCGTGGTGATTGCTTTAAAAAGCAGCATTTATAGTGAAAAATTTGTTAAGAAGTAGTGTTATTTTATTCTTAGGTGCGAAAGGGCATCAGCTATTGAAAATTTATAAGAGATTAATGTTGTCCATGCTGATTACTGTTATTATCCTATTGTTGCACTTACTGTGACTAGAACACAACTCTTGTGAATATTCACTTACAAGATGTACATTTGGTCTACCCGTTGTGGAGGGTGACAAGACGAGGAAACTAGTAACACACACATTAACTACTACCTTTCAGTTACACATTTCTCCTATTTATAACATCGGTTGTTCTCTTTGCTGCCAGCAACGCTTTAAGTATAACGTCACCGGCAATTGAGTGTTTTTTCACAACATCTTAGAAGTGGTAAAATGAAATACGATTCCTTTAGTTCGAGTTTGCATAAACAAAACTTCTGATTATCATTAATTGATTGAGTGTTAGACTCTTTTTTGGAAACCGACGTCCAAATTACCTTACGGTGCTTCTCTAAAAGACTAATTTTCTAACGATGATGAATGGTTCTGACAGACGTTGCAAATGACAAATCAGTGTTTGGCTTTTAAAAGTAAATGTAACCATAATATAGTATCTCAGACTTTCACGGCCGTTTGACATACTCGTGACGGTTGTCAGGTTCCATCGTGTCACTAGGTTTCGCGAGTAACTGCGGTTCGTATTTCAAAGGTACCTTTGAAAACGCGTCGGAACCTGACAACCGTTACGGCTATGTAACCATAATATGTTAATCATCTTCAATCTTATGAATGCACCGTGCAATCATAGCAATAAAAATTGTTATTTTTTACTACACATAAGAATTATTACAAAGATGATTATAGAAGCTAAGGTAAACATGTAACTAAAACGGGTAATCATTTTCTAAATGGGTGGATTCAAAACAAGCTTTGCCTGCTTTGATCTTCCATGCAGCCTGTATAAATTAAATAAAACACAACACTATAACCAAATATGTCTAAATTTAACTAACCTTAAGATACGTCATAGAAAATAAGATAATTGGATTCACGGTTTATATAAACTAATTGAGAATGTTTCATAAGGGTAGTTCATTACTGCGCATTCATAAAGATTTTATGGATACATTATTTGAATTTAAACTGAATATACCTTGGCGTCGAAAAGTTGATTTATTATTCTTATGTGCAAATGTAGTTTATTCTTCATATTTAATTATTTACGGTCAACTAACTTATCAACCGAAGGGCATAAGAAGAATTAAATTCCGATAAAGGCATTCGGCCCACTTGGACTTTATTTTGCAAATTACCTAAATAGTTATTATAGAGACAAATTGATTTTAACGCATACTAAACTCTTTTGATATTTCTTAAGGCTTGAGTGTTAACATTACTTAATCAATAAGCAAACTTAATAAACGTTTTTGCTTTATTTAAACTATTATCCGATAATTAATAACGTAAAGTTTTATTTACTATTAAATGTTCTTTTAAAATACAGCCCTGGCCAATTTTATTGGACACCCTTCACTTTTATGGATTGGGACCAAATAGTACGAAATAGAATAAAACTACAAGAGCAAAAACGTATATAATGACAATTTATTTACAAAATATTAGAACTCTTACTTAGTGCTTTCTCCACCTGCTTCTATAACAGCACTGACTCTCTTTGGCATATTTGCTGCAAGACAATAACATTTATCTACAGATATTTTCTCCTATTCTTCAAATAATAATAATGTTTCAGAATGCTTTTATTTTTGCAAATATGTTTTACCACTTTAACTTTTAGAATCTGCCACAAATGGTTCATGGGAGACCTTTTTGTTTTTAAATGGTACAGGTAATAATTTGAATTATTCAGATCTACTAGTATTCTAAATGGTCATACTTACGTACCTCTATGTAACTTTCGTCCGACCATAGCACATTACCCTAGTCTCTGACGATCCAATTATTTTGCCGATTGAAGGCGTTGTTTCTAGTGCATTACCGTCAACCGAGGTTTACGACGAGCTGTACGTTAGCGTAAACCACTAACTACTAGACGTCTCCTTACTGTATGTGCAGAAACAGAAACTCTATGCCGCTCTAGTAGTACACTAGGTAGGTCTCTAGATAGTTATCATAGTTTTTCGCGAAACGTCACGGACGAAAAACCTAGTGACACGGCGGAACCCGACAACCGTTACCACTATGACAAGCGGCTGTGAAAGTCTGAGATACCATTTAGGTCCCTAGATGTTTTTGTACGATCTCGTATAGCTATCCACTACTTTCATATCGTTGCAGCTTAGTACGAACATTTCATTACTCTTTCCTTGTAACTTACATAGGGCTATTTGATCATGTTCTATTTCAGTTAGTTATCGAATTTTTGGCATTTTTTCGCTATTTTAAGTTTGAAGATCAAAAATAAAAATATCGAACACAAAATATCCCTATGTTCATTTGCTTAGAAATATAATAGTACTTATTATACCGGAGTTTCATGACATACATAATTGGCGAAGGCTGTACGGAAGTAAAAGTCGAATGTTTCATTACTTTTATACTATGTGAAAGATGTTATTATTGTATTGATATCAATAAATAGCGTTGGACATTGTAAATATTAGGACATACAATGCAATTTATTTTCGTAGATGCGACAATAGTTCCAGATTTTACAATTTTTTAACGTACGGGGTTGCTAGAAATAGATTTCCATAATATCAAGAGGTTTATAGCAAATTCATTCGTTTGCATAGAAGCCATTTCGGGCGATATATATAATAAATAGGTATAGCTTCCTCTATAAAAAAGACAACAAAAGAAATCTTGCTTATTTTTTTCTTCTATCCGGGATTTTCCGATAGTTATTCCCGTATAAAGTAATAACATGATATAGTTTATATATCGGTAACCGTTCTGGGACGCATATGCTCGTATTATCGATATATAATGCAAACCATTCTTATGGCATATATATAGAAGTTGTGTCGTCCGAGCGACGCTAACTGACAGTGGACCACGGCTACTCCCAAAGGTCTTGTATCTTCTTCCTGTTTACTCGCGTACCGGACAATAATCGAACGGGCTTCCATCCCCCGACGGCATTACGATATCGGAGCCCCGAAACTCTACGCCTAGTATTTCAACGTTAGTCCGACTTATTGAACGAGGTGCTCCCCCAATAACTTGCAACCGATTCTTTTATATATCTTTGGGTCGCCTAAAGTAAGATGTGTTTATGTGTCCTCTACTAATACATGCTACCGCTGGAATACGTCAGAGAAAATACCGTAATGCTTTACAGGTTTCAATGAACAAACTGCATAACTTAAACGTTTATAGTTCTATAATTTGGACTGCATAGTTTTATCATACTAACACTAAATCTGAATAACTTCTACCGATTGTTATAAAAGTATAGAATGATGTGTTTTCGTTTTATATTCTAACTCATAGAAAGTTGATTCGGTTTAGCTATGATTGTTGTGCACGAACTCTATCAGTCAGTGTATTTTTAATTCTGTACAACATTTAATATTTAACTGCACCATGCCTATTTTAAAAAAGAACTAGTTCTCCTCATGCTTTTTCTAATACGCGTATGGATGCTGAATTTTGTGGAACCAACTACCCCACAACTTCATGATTTTTTGTAAGCACACTTAAAAACTAACGCTTCTCACGGATCTTAGGTGGAACATGATTGATTACTTCCATTCAAAAATTTACAAAAAAGGGTATATATATACAAACTTCTAAAATATTTTCTTTCTGTATGAAAAATTTAAAACATCGTGTTAACCACGCTAGAGGTGGAAGACTTCTGACATTTGTCGCTGAATACCGGTACGACACTTATACCTTATCATGACATAGTCCAATTCCAGGAACATTACTCTCTGGTTGTGGAAGCTCATGTAGGAAAGTACAGATGGCATCGTTGGCCTTATGAAGGTGCATGATCAAATAAACAATAAATTCGTCAGGTCTATTTCTACTTTTTGCTCCTCTGTTAATAGTGCTAATCCAATTTTAATTTTCCATAGGGTCATCTAGGTGTTGTGTGTTACTATCACTTCGCCCTGAATTTCTTTCTGCTGAGTCATTTTTCAAGGGTGTGGACAAGAAAAAATCAGTTCGAGTTAGATCTAGTGATATAGTCGGTAGGACAGCAATCGATATTGTAATTTAACAAATCTAGCGAATCCAATAGCGAATGAATGGGGGCATGCGCTATTTTAATGGAATAAAACTCTTTCTTACACAAATGTGGTTATTTTTTCTACAGTTCGGCATCAAAACGTGTCAGTACCTTACTATAGTGGTTAGCTAGATTATGCTTTTAGTATTCCAAGAAATTGTGACTACAATTTTATTGGCCGGAGAAGTGACCCTTGCCTCCTTTAGAGTTTTTCCTAGGAAATCCTTGATTGTGTTTTTGTCACTGCAATGTAGTGATGCGCCATTCGCTATCGTAAATAACATCTGGAAAATGACTAAGAAATTTATTTGCTTTGTCACACAACGGTCGTGTTTTCGGCCTACGTAATTGCACTATAACTATATACAACCTATAAAATCCAGTATTGTAACCAGATTTCAACTATACTCACATATCGCCCGAACAGTCTCCTTAGATTTTGTTTAAACTTATCCATAGACTACCCCAGACATCCTAGACCATCCACATACTTATTCATATCCATGTTTAAAGTTGGAACACAATTTTGTATTTAGTCTACAGCAAGCAAACGCGACACCCATCTCGCGGTTAATTCTTTTTTCATATGTCAATGTTGATGTAAAATATTATGTATCAGGTTACGGTATTGCTATCTCGTTCACTTTGATTCGGCGATTGCTCTCTATAATAACCTCTACATTTTATTAATTATTTCTGGGAGGCTACTGTAAATGAAGGCCATTGACATTCAGCATCATATGTGCACATACGACTTATTGAATAAAATAATGACTGTTATGTTGTAAAATAAAACCATTTGGTTTTTCTCACTTTTATTTCTTACTGTACAAACACGTGGTCTTTGCCCACCCCCTACTTTGATAATGACAGTTACTTTCCCTCGTCCACCTCGCTCTTTGTTCTCTGTTCTTCCTACATGGCGCACAGCACGAAATTCAAAATAGTAGAGTTAACTTTACAAGTCATTTAATGGCTAGGAACAGATTTATCACAATATTTACATTACGTTCTTCAGTTTCTTTAACGGTTTCTCTTTACGTAGTTCACTTCATTGTAAAAACTTATCTGACTGATAGATTTGAGGGAAATATTGACACTAGGCTTCCAAAATACTCATTAAGTCATCTAAGTAGAACTGCTTTTCCTCAATTTTCGTAAATCGGCAAGAAATTATCTTAAAGTAGAATGGGAAAAGACTGAAAGACAGATTTAATTTTAAATTTTATCAAGTATTCATCAAAAGAGAATTGAAGGTGGGAGGGGGTCATTTGTAAGTGTTTTCTTATAGTTTTACAGATCCTTTATAAAATTGTCGAAATTTACCCATCCTGGGCCTATTCACCAGCGTTTTTATAAACGAAACAAAGAAACAGTGCTCAAAACACTGAATTATGAAGATTATACAAGTTATTATTTTTACCCTTGCACTTGGTCAACCAGAATCAACAAATCATTAACGGAACCTTTTTTGACGATATACCTTCCATGTCTCTTCAGTCAACACGGATGCTCTATTATTATATTTACTAGAGCTTTCAGACACAAAACGTCTAAACATCTCCCACCATATTACTTCTTATAACTTCACGTAAGATTATGATAATATGACTGATCTGTTCAGTCCTGTCCTAATCGAAATATATTCACATTCCCCTTACTGTTCGTAATGCACACCATCATCCGCGAAAAAGTAGTATTATGGATGTGGATTGTAAAGGTCCGTCAGATGTATGAAATGTACTAACTTCAGATTCGAAGTCTAATTTTAAACATCATAAAATTTTACCAGCGATACATTTTCCACTTTGTGCCACATTAAATCTTATTACTACAAGAGTTAAAACAGCATCCAGTAAACAACCGACGGAGGGATGCTGCGGCGGGCAGTACAACTTTTACAAACAGAAGAAGAACTTTTATAAACCGTTCCGGCGTAATAAATAAAACAGTCTACCATCGTGGAAAAATCCCCCGGTTTTAGTGTAAAACATCGCGCATATTTCGGGGATTCATCTAAATTTTTTATGTTCTCGCGTAATTTAGAGCACGTTGCGCTGCACACAATTCACTAGCAAAGACATAATTTCCACTGCTTTACGATTGTGGGCCTAAACGAGAAACAATACATGAATCACTTAGGAAGCGCCCGGCTTATGCCCCGGGTTCGTAATAGATGAGTACTTCCAGGATTAAAACGCAACATATTGAAATATTTTTATTTCACCCCCTACGCGGAAAAGAGGAGAAGGAGGAAAAGAGATAGCGATGGACGAAGAGTCGCGCTGAGGATACATACAATACAGGAGCAATATGAATATTATACAAAGCCTCATAGTTTTAATACAATGGGCACGGGCTCCTTGTAATATATGACCCGTAATAATGGTTCGAGTTCGTTTTCCTACACGGGTTACACTCGAATAGGAATTAGATATCCGTCCGAGTGAAAGAAAGGATTTACTTTGTTATATCCTCATATTTCTGGCCAGTATTGCTCGTTCTCGGATTGTAGTCTGTATATTACACACATTACCTACATACGTTCTAGTAATTTTATCTTGAAATTTCACCACGCAAATTACAATTTCAATCAGTATACCATCAGTCATCATCATACAATGTCAAAATAATCAATTCTAGAATCAGACGTATCAAACAATATTTTATTTTTGAGTGCCGAGACCAAGAAAGAACGAAGAAGAAGTATTCATTACTGCCAAACGTTTTGAACTTCAGTCCCATTTTAAAACTTCAGAAAAAGAAAACAGATTTATCCCATTTCTTTTGTGATTGTATAAAATAGGTCACACAATAAGAAAATGAGACAAGTAAATTAATAGCTCTGCAGAAGGAAGAAGTTCATCAATTGTAGAATATCTGGGAAGAATTGTTAAAATGTAGCAGAAGATCATTTACACTAGGTTCCAATCTTACTCGATACAGGAAAGACTTTGCACTAAATACCATTAGAGCTAACCGATGAATTAATTAATTAAACTGTATTACATCAATGTTATCAGAAAAGAAAATATTCGAGGTGGAAGTAAGAGAATTACTCTGAGCAGCCACAGAACTTATATATTTTTTAAAGATTCCTTCGATTGTATCTTTTATTTACAAATGTATAGGTTTCACGAAGATACAAATATCTGTCACAGATTATATAATTGTTACGCCAAGCCACACTCTTAAAGTCCGTGATATGAGAGCACAGCGAGGAGCCTCCTGTGGATCTGACCATTACTTTGTAAAAGCGAAGCTATTTTTTTCATTTAAATATCAAACCAATAAAAAAAGGGTGTAAATCAAACTAAACAATCTTTCCCATAAATCGATTGTATTTTGGTATAAAATCACGTTGGCAGCCAAGATGGGATATTCAACATATGCTACACTCGTGGAACAGTATGATTCCATCAAAAAGTGTATTCACGGGGCCTCAAATGAAGTGTTGGGGCACACAGGCAAAAAAATCAGGAGAACGAATGATCGTTGTTGGAATGATACTCCAAAGTTTTTGGTAAATGAAAAGAAAATAGTATATCAGAAGTAACTGACAACACAAGATCCGGAGGATAGAGAAATCTATATGAGCTACAATTATGAAGTAAAGAAAGAAAAAAAGAAAGTCACGAATAATTGGACAGATTCATAGGAGGATAAAAATCTAGGCAAGCATGGAAAACCTTGAGAAAACTGAAGAAAAATACAAGAGAAGTGAAATCTATAAATCCAATAGGAATGGATAGCTGGAAGAGGTACTAGGAATCTTTATTAATTGAAAACAGAAATAATTTTATGGAAGTGGATTACACAAAAGAACCGGTCAACCAAGTCGTAAGAAAACTAACAGTGGAAGAAGTTATAAAGGCAACGAAAACTATAAAAAGTAACAAAGCCGCGGGTCCAGGAGGTATGCCCATGGAACTTATTAAGGATTTGCCAATCGTAATATTAGAAGCAGTTGTCAGATTGTGTAAATCCTGCTTATATTGTAGTGAAGTCCCGGCAAAATTGAAAATTGCAGATGCTGGTTCTATACCCAAAAAGGCACAAGTTGTGCATGCAATCGCAATGGCTATCTAAGTCGTAATCGATATTATTCCATATACTTTAGACCTTTGTGGGCTTCCCAAATGAGCATTGTTAAAATCCTTTCAGCTGTTCCCATCTGCTGGGAAACTATATCTTTTTATGACATTGCGGAGACATCTAGATTTACTTTAGAAGTCTTGTCGAGTTGTAAAAGATGGATGGCAAAAACGTAATCACAAAATTTGTACCTTTCTAAAATAATTTAAACTTGTGGACCTGTCCAATGTTTTTATTAGATATAATTTTGCCGTTTTACTTCTAAGAAATAGATAGATAATGATTTCAATTCTAATTTTGAAAGAATGAAGTGTTGGAATTTATAAAAAGATAAAAGGTACTATGATAATCTTCCTGTAACTGTTAGAAATGATTCGAATTTACTTACTTTGCATACAAAATTTATTCATACTAAAGAAGTTTCTAATAACACCTTCTTGATCCATTGGTACAACATTGTTCTTAATAAAACGAAAAAGCGAAAATAATTAAAGTATGTACCAGGAGATACCGGTCAAATAGATAAATCTTAAACGCAAAGTATACAACCTATAATTTACAGCTCAACTTCAGTAGTAAACCAGTTCGTAGAATACACACGTGTGTATGTATGTACATTTATATACATATATACACACTCATATCGGTGTACATGTACGTAATTTAATGAAACTTAAACAATTCTCGTTGTGTCGACGCCATACAGCCAGCAGCCAACAGCAGTACTAGTATAATACAGTGGTAGCAGAAGCAAATACAATAAATAACATTTAGTTCTGGCGGCGGGGGCCCGAGGACATGTATCAGGGTGTTAAATGGCGTCTCTAATTGCAAGGCGACTCACCATTGCATGTATTAATCGTAAGACGGGCGGCCCAAGTCAAGTCTCTGGTCTGTCGTTTATCCCTGATTTATGCGACATAACTGCGACTTCTGGGGGACATCATGAATCAACTCTTCCTGTCCGAGGTCGCCACCATTCCAGACGACTACACTACACCAGGATTTACTATATTAAATACCTTTAATACCGCATAAATCACGAGCACTGAGAGAACGTACTCTCGGTATATAACCCAAACTACGGCTTTTACCATAAACGCTATCTTCACCACCAATTTCGGCCGGAAATATGTATTTCTTCTGTCATTGATTCATCTACGTATTCATTCTGTATATGATATTTAGTGGGCTGCCTGATGAATTTCCTAACTGCTCTGTACTACATATTAATTACAGTCACGAATGTAAGATTGTACGGTAGGTATATCACGTTAGAATATGATTTCACAGAAAATAATATTGCGAGAAGTGATGCAATTGCAGAGCTTATACTTGAAGTTTACTAGATAAACAGGGATGGCAACAAACGTACATAAGTTCTACATATGAGTACTCGTAGTGAATGTAAATTGTCAGATGTGGTTATAATTTATTGCACATTAACTAGTTAAAAGCAGGTTTAGCTTACTGTACTAGTTAGGTCTTATTGCTCTTATTACTATGTGCGAAATATAACGGGCAACTTCGCTAAGTTGAGATAAACATTCCTAGTAGCAGTAGCTATTGGTACTCTAATAACACACTCTACAATGCAATAATTTCTTCATTGCTATATAATAAATTACAGAAACTATAGACTGCAATTGAAAGACGGCATCTCATACTTTGTTCAATATAATATTTATTGATTCATGAATGTAATTCTACTATCAATGTTTTCAATTTAACCATAAAAACTTACCAATATTGTCAATGTACGAATGTTTTGTTACTATTTCATTAATTAAATATTCTATGTATACATACTTACATGACGTGCATCTTAATAAATGGTTATATATTTATCAAGAATATTATATAGTTAATACGAAAAGACGAGAACAGTGTTAGATTCACACTGCTATAATAGAATAGAATTTTGTTAGAAAAAAAAAGCGAAAATCTTACAGACACTGCAAGAAAAATGTATGGATTTCCATTATCTCTTAGAGGAATGGGACACTTCATCGTGTTATAGAAATAACTAATTTTTGAAATAATTTGTTTCCCAAAAGATGAACGTTAAATGGTCCATACAATACAATACCTTCCTTATTCTATGACCCAAAGTATTATTCTATAAGAAAGATTATTAAAAGCGCGAACCTTGCCAAAGTATTACACATAGGAAATTGCAAAGTGCGATAATTGAAACACATCTAAAAGAATGCCTAGAAAATAACACCAATATAAGAAAACGATGTAAATATAGCTTTCTCATGGTATCAGTATGCGATAATTGAGTTTTGCGATAGGTTTAATCATTGCTTAGATATTTATAAGAGCCATTCTGAGCATTTTAAACCTAATATTAGAATACTTTTACAGATACAGATACTTTTCTATAGATGGGGACAAAATCGCAAAAATTTACTATATTTCTGGATAGTAGCATCCATTTCGGTAGTGCTGAATGAATTTTGTATTGGTTTGACAGTTTTGTTTTGACAGCCCTCGAAAGTGAATAATACAAATGTTTTTGCAATGGCGGAGAAAAGTGAATTCAGTGCAAAAAAACTACTAGCATTCTGCCACTTTTCAGGATTCCTATAAGCTCCGTGCTTAAGACACTCCGTTGAAGTGACCATTAATCGATGATATTTTGTTGGTCGATCACGGAGTGAAGGTTAAACATGCATGTAATTGATAATGAAACTCAGATTCACTACTATACACCAGAATCTAAAAAGCAGTGAAAACAGTGAGTTTTACCTAGCAAACATGCCGTACAATGGATCGTTCTTATGAGCTGTTTAGAAAAGGAAAAACTATCGCAGGAAAATTTTATGTTGCATTTTCCACAAGATTTCACAAACAATTGAATCGAAAACGTCCTCTTTTAATGAAGAAAGAAGTACTTCTCCGCAACGACAATGTATTCACCTTCTCATCCGTTGTTGCAATAGCGAAATTGGTCAGTATGGACTACGAATTGGTATCGAATTACATTATTCTCTGCATTCGGTGCTCTGCGACTTCTTTTTCTTTCTAAACGTGAAAGAACAGCTGATTGGCAAGAAATTCTCATCAAAAAGAAAATTATCACCGAAGTAGAGAAATCGTTTTCAGCATTAAAGATACCTTAACTTTCGGAGAACCTAAAAAAATTAGAATATTGTTGGGCGAAATGCCTAGAACTAGAAGGCGATTATGATGAGAAAGAAATTAACCATTTATGAAAATTTAATTTTCGAATAATATCTGAGTCTTTTATTCAAGTAAATGTTTGTAATAGAAATGCTCTTGTAGCAAGCTTTACTTAGAAAAGGATTCCTTGAGCTTTTAGAAACTGTGTTGTAGGTTTTGTTTTAATTCCAATAGTTTTTCCAATAGGATCTTTAAACGAAACGTTGATATTATAGCACTGACGTGTAGATAATACCAGAAGTTTTGTTGTTAGTAACCACGTGTAGTTTTAGCTCGTTATTTTGAGCGCAAGTGTTATCATTTTTCTACCACCTTCTTTCGAGTAAATAAACATCCATTTGCTCATAAAATTCATCTGTAATAAAATAATTGTAATACCCCTATAAAAACCAAAGTTTGTTATAGTCTGTTTTTTTATGATAAACACGTTATTACTTAATATAAAGAAGAGTTTATTCTGCATAGCAAACTAAGAGTTATTGCGTGTTAGATAGATTTGTAGTATGTATTTTTATTAACTCAGTCTTCTTTTGAGTTTCTTTTAATAAGTGCAACACGTCATTTATTGCATATACCGTTTTAGGTTCCAGTAATTTTTTCCATGTGTTCTTTCAACGTTCCTTACAAATTCATATTCACTTTCACTTTATTTCTCTTTTTTCGTTATTTACGGCTAATTGAATGCTTCGATTCAAGCGTTTAACAATTAGAAGGCACTAAAATCGTAAGTTGTGTGTGATACAGTTACATAAATAACTCTAGGATACTGCAGATTTTTAAAGATTTCGCTGTACATTTGCAGAATTCTACCGACAAATTCATTGCGTTCGCACATTTTATACTTTTCAGCTGTTTAACATTTATAATGCAACCGAAAATATTAAAAATGCCTAGCATCGATGTAGCGATCCGATCGTTCTGAAGGCAATTTATCTGTGTACTGGGTTTACGAATCGCGTCATATTTCATGTACTTGCGCTGCACATACATAAGTTCGCGTTTTTAGCAGCAACTTTTAACTTTTCGCGTAGTATCCGATAAATCAATGATTAATAATGAAGTCGGAAGATGTTTCCTTAGATGAAATATTACCGATCAGGTTCCCACTCTCGGAGTGTAAAGTTTTGTGGTCATCACTTTTATAAGTTACGCCCTTACCCGGACTTATCCGTATCCTTCCACGACATGACGAGTTCGAAAAGGGTATATATTAAGTGAATATTTCCATATATTAACATTTAAGTTGGAAAAAATATATAGTGCCCAATAAGGATACAAAAGAATATATATATATAGATATATATTTATATTAAGTATAGATATATATGTCACTTGTGTTAGAATACAACACTAATGATTGTAAATTGAAGTAATTATAAATGTTAATACTCTTAGGGTAAGTCCGTTATTGATGGCTATAGCTAGAAATTTCTGTCTATATTGCTGGTAACTCGTGTTGATACCGGCAGTCGACTGACTTAGTTGATGTTGTGTTCATATTTGTTATTTATTTCGTGAAAAATCGCTTATGAGTAAACTAATTTCATTCTAAATTATATAGTTGAATATTTTACGTCAAGTATATTTTGAGGTTAACTACAAAATTTGCATGATGCAATTTTGTTCAATGAAATTAGTCACTATGACGTTGTAATATCCAACATAACCTTACACCGAGATTCCAATCGAAAAGTCGAATTCGATTATTACTATAGCCATCTCTCCACTTCTTGTAATAATAATAATAATAATAATAATAATAATAATAATAATAATAATAATAATAATAATAATAATAATAATAATAATAATAATAATAATAATAATAATAATAATAATAATAATAATAATAATAATCCTTTATTGCCCAACAGCCCAAGGGCCAATTACAGGACAAATTACAATACAATTCTTATTTAAAATAAAATAAAATAATTCAAATCGTGTTGCCTACAATAATAACATGCTGAAAATGTATATAATAATGAAACAAAAAAAGAAAGACTCACAAAAATGGCTCTAGATCCCGTTTGTTTGCGTTCCTCACAATGTGACTGAGAGGTGCCTTAAGCAAAATGTTGGTATTAGCTCTAGGTACTTGAAATGTATGAAAGTAGCGAGTATGATGAGTAGGTACGGTAAAGTTTATTTGCGCTAGAAGGGCTGGCGAGTCGACAGTATTTTTCAGGATCCTGCAAAGAAACTCCACACTGTTACGCTCGCGGCGGTCAGCAAGAAATAGAAAACCATGCTCAACAAGTAAGCTATAATACTCGATACCTCTTGCAGGATACACGTTGTCCATTCGAAAGGAGAGATATTTTAGAAATTTCTTTTGAACGCGTTCGATCATAAGCTCTTGGTGTAAATAACGGGGATACCAAACAATGGAGGCGTATTCAAGCTTAGAACGAACGTAGGCATAATATAAACGTTTCATTACACCTAAGTCTGAGAAATGCCTGCAAGAACGCATGACAAAACCGAGAGTTTTGGAAGCAGATGAACACATGGACGAAATATGTTCCGTAAATGACAGTCTATTATCAAACAAAACACCAAGATCCAAAGTTTTGATATTGCGTGGTATGACTGCATCATTAATTTGGTAGTTATAGTGTAAAGTAGTGTGAGTGTTATTGTAGGAAACCACAGTACACTTGTTGATGTTCAGAGGGAGATAATTGACCTTGCTCCAAGTATTAATGCGAAGAAGATTGTCTTGTAAATGTTTACAATCGAAAATGCTACCAACAGTATTAAATATCTTTACGTCATCTGCGTATGCTAAGACGTGACACGTAAACAGAGATAGTAAATCATTTATATAAAAATTGAAGAGAAGTGGTCCAAGATTTGAACCTTGAGGAACACCTGATGTTGGAGAAAACGGCGTAGAGGAATAACCATTGTAGCAGACATAACACTTCCTTCCAGTAAGGTAAGACTCAATCAACGTCAGGAAACCCACACCAAAACCAAATTTGTCCATTTTTTGTAGTAGCATCTCGTGGTTAATGCAGTCGAA
This sequence comes from Trypoxylus dichotomus, assembly GCA_023509865.1. Taxonomy (NCBI): domain Eukaryota; kingdom Metazoa; phylum Arthropoda; class Insecta; order Coleoptera; family Scarabaeidae; genus Trypoxylus; species Trypoxylus dichotomus. Next base: position 43,476,426 of record CM042078.1, read on the forward strand.
AGCTTTAGAAAAATCTACGTAAATAACATCCACCTGCTTTCGCTTATCAAGCGCTTCACCAAGATATTGGCCAATGCATGCTAAATTAGTGATCGTCGACCTACCTGCAACAAAACCGTGCTGATGCTCAGATATGAAAGGAGTTATGCAGGCAGATATTTCTTTGTAAAGCAAATGTTCAAATACCTTAGCGAAATTGGGCAGTATACTTATAGGCCTATAATCAGCAATGTTAGATCGGTTTCCTTTCTTAAATACGGGAGTAATTCTGCTAATTTTCCAAACCTTTGGAAAAGTTGACGTGCTTATCGCTAGGTGGAATATAGTTGACAGTGGATAGGACAGAACAGGAGCACAATCACGTACAAAGAAGCTCGGTATTCCATCATCTCCAGTTGTCATATTAGATTTAAGTCTCTTGATACTGTTCTTCACATCCATTTCAGAGAAGGCATGAACACAAAAATTATTATAATTGAGAAAAGAGTTGAAAGATACATTTTGAACAGTAGGTTTATACACACTCGCAAAGACACTGGAAAAGGCATCCACGATTTCGTTTGGCTGGGTAAATTCTCTGCCGTTGTCAGGGGTGATGACCATGTTAGTTTTTTGATACTGTAAGTACCATAACTAAACATATTACTTTATTCGCGGGTGCCAAATAAATATATAAGAAAAGCTGTACAAACGAGTGGTAAGTGGTCAGAAGAAACTTTATTGGAGGCAATCAGAAATGTCGTTAGTTGAAATTTTTCTGTTCGGCGAGCTTCTATTGAAATTTGAAATACCATATAAACCCTTGGAACGTCGACTTAAAACAGAAAATTATGAAAAGGGAAACATGGACTGTAGATGCGTCTTTGGAAATGAGAGTGAAAATCGTCTACGACTGTATGTTTTAACCATGCAAACACGAGGTTTCCCACTAACCAGAGGCGACTTGAGGCCCACTAATTATCATTTCGGTCAAAATCAAACACAAATTTAGGAACTAAAGAGATTAGCATTCGTAAATCGGAAGGTATCTCCATACCTAGAGCAATAGCAATGAACCGAAAAGGGGTACAAGGCTAGTTTACTTTGTTACAAATATTATCCTCTTTATTATATCGTAAACTACATAAAAAATATTACAATACAGAACACATAAGTCTACACATAATAATCACGTCCCGTGACCCTCTCTCTTCTACTTCCCTACGCCACCTCCAGGTGGCGCAATACAACGCGGTAAATTTAAATCCTAAAAATATATCCTAACATAAACAACAATGGAAGAAAACCCTCTATTTGACAAACCGACAACTATTTTTAGTATTGACGAAACTGGTCCTCAATTAAACAGTAGACTAGGTGAGGCACTCGCAAAAAGAGTCTCACAAGCTGTTTCTATGGTAACGTCTACAGAGGGAGGATATGCTATAACATTAGTTGTTTTTTGTAATGCCAAAAAGAGAATGATATGCCGCTCTCTTCTATATTACTTATGGCACAAAAATCCGCCTATATCAACGCGACTATTTTTCTTCAGTGGATGCATGTACATTACGTCCCTATAAAACAACTACGAAAAGTAAATTACCTGCTACTTTCCAGACAACACAGTAAATTCAAATTACTTACTATAAAAAGATCTTTTGAATTAAGTAAATATCATTTGAATTAAGGAAATTGTATGTGTGTACAAGATTCCCATGAAGTCTGAAGACCATACCATCGCGACCAACAGACTTAATTCATGGTCCTAAAATTTTATCTAGCAGAATGAGGATATTTTTCGAATTTTGAATTGATTGGCATAGTAATGTGTATTATTAATTACATATTTAGGCTTATTATGTAGTCTTCCCTATTTTATTTATTGCAAAATTTTTAGACAAAAAAGAAGATTTGACTTTTAAAGAAAAGGTTATGTTTCGCCTTTTTCGATTGAACGTCAATACTTATAACAACTGCACATCGAGATTAATGTTTCAACAACAATTTCGCAGATAAGTCACACCATTACATTAACTGTAATTGACACTTATTAGATTTTATATAATAATTCATATATAAGACATTTACGTAAAGCCAACCACATTTACTATAGTTGTAAAGAGGATACACTAAGCCTGTTAAATATATTATGCAAAACACATACTGCCGTTAAAACATTCAAAATAACGACTGTACTTGGAAGAAACTTATTAAAACGAAGGTTTATTTTCATTGAAATAAACAAAAACGATGACTGAATTATATTACATGAAATTTTAGAACCATGAGTTGAGTCTCTTGGACGTTATAATATCGTCGTATAATTTTTTCGTTAGTTCTGTATGCACGTAGAAAATATTATATATAATGGAGGAATTGTAGTGTCTATTGGGGATATAACATATGTATGTATATATTCATTAACGCAGATATGTGTTAGTAAATGGCAAACGATAAAACTGTAAAAGAAAAGAACACATAAGTTTTGTTTTTTTGGGAGTCTGTAGATACATCAAGTTATTAAGCAATATTTGTATTAATACAATAAAACCTCATGTTGGTGGTCTCAATAGAAGCGACTTGTTTCAGAAGAAGATGAAAGAAACTGCATCGAAACGTCGAGTTATTTCAGGGTAGTCAGGTTCTTCCAACTATTTACGCAGATCAGCGCTCGGAAGAATTGTATCAGCATGTGTCTGAGATGAACTGTCTCTTGTTAGCCGCACGAGAGCGTCCAGAAGAGGATGAGTGAGATCTGGTCGAAACCATCCCTATTGGGACCAACAACATACGCGGTCAGAACCCCAGGAATATTATTTCATACATGGTGACCGCGAAAACATCCGTTTGATTTAGTTGTAAAGGGTGTGAAATATATTTGTCAATATACATTAATAATTGTTCCGCGTATTAATGAACAGCCCTTTAACAGAGACTGGGATTACCAGTGCTTAACTTATGTTTATATAAAAAATGCTGATTAATTTTTTATGGTTCAATTTGCAAAGTAGGCAGCAACAACGACGCATCTGAATCTTTTTCTTTGCTACTAGCGACGTTAAAGACTGGATTGGTTGTAAAACGTAGAAGGGAAGAGGTGGGCAAAAAGAATAATTGATTGTGGTCGTATCTGTTCTAAATTTGGAAGAGATTTAATTTTTATGGTATGAGGCGCGGTGGGCAACCTAGGGAACCATAAAATCCTACGTTCTTTTATGTCCGTTTGCTGTAGGGGCCTGTGTTAATTTTTTTCTTAGCGCCCCGTTAAAATTTCATCTTCATCTACTGGCTCTGAGAAAAATGCGCGCGTTAATAAAATTTAATGGCACTTACTCCCATCCTAAGCCACGAAAAATGTAAATTAGAGAAAAATACGTCATAAATAATCAGCCGCCTTCCGGTTTCCTGTATACTGGGGAGAAATGTAATTTATTTTCGTGGATGTGTTAAGCAGTAAACATGGTACGGTTTCTTGTACTATACATACATATACGTTGTACATACGAATACATATACATACACACATAGGTAGGTACAATTGTGTAGCTCGTTGTTAGTCAACTAGCAGGGCATAGAAGGAAACGCGGAGAAATCTTTGTTGAATTTCCCTTGATGTAAATAAAAGCTGTCATACTTTCATACCTTAACAAAACTAAGTGATACAATCTTTACTTTTCTACGCGATATTTGAACGTATAATTCAAAAGTGTATTCTTTCCGTATATGCAAATTAATCTTATTATTATTTCTGTCTTTCTTTATTTGTCTTTCTAGCATTAAAGTCGCGTTTCTTCTTGATTATTTACGTAACATGCGCAAAATTTATTATGAGGTTATACAATTTTCGAGCCGTTCCGAGAAAGAACAGAGATATAAAGTAAGCTAAGATAATTCCGAAAGATATTTGGAGGAACCTCTCGAGAAATATTAACGCAAGTGTTTCAGATATTTTCGACGCGAAAACGATTCATCTCACAGTTGTCTTGTTGTAAAAGGAGTGTTTGTTTGAACTTTGCTAGATATTGTTAGAAAAGAAACTTGATAATAATTTTACGTTAGAATTATAGGTATATACAATATCACTGAAATAGACACTTCGTTGGGAACCCATAACAAATTAAACAAAGTACAATAATGACAAATGAGAAACAGCAAGTGGAGGAAGACAGGGGTTAGTGGAAGAAAAATATGCCGGGTCAAAAATGAAAACAGACTAAGTCTCAGTGATATGAGGGTTAACTTTTAAGTTTTGCATATAGACTTGAAATAAAACAGTGGATAGTTTTTAAGACTTTATTGTTTTCAGAAGTATTGTCCACGAAGATTAGTGCACTTTGAAATGAGCTCGGACCAACAGTGGAAGCAGTTATTCCATATTAAAAAATTGCGTGTTTGACGACTGGAACTTCTAACCACGCACTTCGTTGTTGATTTTCAGTCTGATGGTCTAACAATTAGGCATTTTGCTGCCTTAAAAATTCAATTGCCTTGCGTGTTGTGTGCGAACTTGCATTGTCTTGATGGAAGATGATTTGTTACTTGGGGTTAGTTTTTCGAAGCTCAGCGACGACTTGCATCAAGCAAATGGTTGGATATCAATCTGCAGTAATTGCATAAAGTGAGTTCTTTGATCGTGTAGAGAAATTATTGCTACATGGCTAGCTTTCGAGACTAATGTCGCGATAATCTCTTTGGAAACGCTTAGAGAAATGATGACTTTTGTCGGCTTTTCTTCACGTTGGAACGCCCACACAGAGAACTGGCGTTTTTTGGCTCGTATGAGTAAATCCAAAATACATCACCAATGACGATGTTATACACGTTCTTAGAGTTTCTAGCCTTGAAGCGGAAGAATGTTTTGACACCAATTGATCCTAACTGCTTTCTGTTCTTCGGTAAACACATGCGGTATCCATCCAGAAACTATTTTTACACACACAATTATTCATGCAAATTTATTTCAATCGAGGTCTTTGAAATCCCCACTCTCGCGATATGTCACATGTCGATTTTCGTTGATAACCTTGCGCACATCATCGACGTTTTTCTAAGTGACTGCCGTTTTGGTGTACCTACTTTTGTCTTCTTGGGGTCATCGCTAAGACTAGTCCGTCCACGTTTGAATTCTCTACACCAACGAGAAATTGCTGAAAACGGAACCCAACTCGGCGGGGTATCATATCTACATAATATCAAGTTTGTATCTCAAAGTGTTCTTGTGCTGTGGCTAATTCTTAAATTGTGTGTGGTGATTGTTCATAAAAATGAATCCTGTGGAACAAAGAGCCGTAGTAAAATACCGCCAGAAAAAGAGCATGACGCCAATTCAAATTATAAAGACATTATGGCAACTATGGATGAGTCTGTAGTTTCTTATGGTATAGTCAAGTGCTCGTGTCAAGATTTTAAGTGCGAAAGAACATCATGTCGAAACATGCCGGTTGTCCTCCCATAACGGTAACAACAAACAAAAACATTAAAAACGACTACGCATCAGAGACATTGTGGAAAATACTGGCTTATCATATCATGGGGTGTACAACATACTGACGAAAAAATTAGATATGAAAAAGATGAGTGCAAGAAGGGTGCCCCGAATGCAAACGATTGATCAAGAATGAAATCGGGCGTTGATTTGTAAGCGTCTTTTGCGAAAGTACAAGCGAACAAAGATAACTTTTTTAGTTGATATGTCACCATGAATGAGTGATGGATGAACTATGATCATGAGACCAAAGCGGAATGTAGAGAGCGGAAACAATACAGTTCTCCTTCTCCACACAAATTTAAGGTCGTGCCGTCTGTTTTGCTATCTGTGTTTTGGGATCCACAAGGAATCATTTTGACTGACTATTTGCAAAAGAGATAGAGGCATTACAGAGGTCTACTACGCACAATTGATTTCTCAATTATTTGACTCTATTAAAGAGAAACGCCGAGGAAAGTGAAGGCACGTTGTGCTGTTCCTTCAAGATAATTCTCCCAGTCATACATTAGATATTGCTATGGCTGCTATACATACACTATGCGGGTTTTGAATTAGTGGAGCACCCGCAATATTCGCCGGATCTGGCCCCTAGTGATTACAGCCTGTTCCCCAAATTAAAAGAAATCTTACGTGGGACAAAATTTTCCAGTAATTATGAAGTGATGCAAGCTGCAGAAAGGTGGTTTGCAGAGGTAGGATATTTCTTTTACAGGAGGCTGTTCAGATGCTTGAACCCGATGGACGAAGTGCATTAGTGCTGAGAGAGGCCCTGTCGAAAAATGAAAAATATAATGCCGCTGTGGTTTTACTATAAGGGGGTGAGGATTACCGCATAGAGATTCATCCTCGTATGTCCACTACATGCTGGCGATAATAAGAAAAGTCACTGCAATCAAAATCTTATATCCCTAGTTGCTGATTTTAGCTGCAGTTACTAACAAACCTTAAATAGTATGTATTGTAAATAGAAAATGTCCATACAAATGCTTTAATATACGACAAGAGTACAATATTCTACGATAAATCTTTGATATCCTATATCTCGAGACACTTTGAAAGTAACATTTGAAGTCGATTATATGTACTGTCCTGACCGGCTTTGTTGTTGATGTAAAACTCAGTAACGTTTAATCTAATAATTAATTATGTCTCTGGAACAATGCTGACTAGGTGATGTCCTTAGGACAATGGTGCTTCTGTCTTTCAGTAAGATACACAAAGGAATCCCTGCGTCCTTTGTGACGTTAGGACAACATGCTAGGAACAGGCAGGACTCGGCTAGACTCTCCTAGACGTTCAGTGATCGCCTGTGGTCGTGTCCGTTTGACGTTCGGACATCCCGATTGTTAGAGGTTTCCTCTGAAATAGATTAGAGATGCGCAAATATGAATGTAATTTAATAGAAACGCAATTTGTGCCGTATTAATGTACCTTTTGATGTATGTATCCTTGGAACTTATGTTATTAATTTCAGTTGGGAAGTAAATGTTATGTGTGTGATTGCGATGTCGTGTAGACTAAACACGCATTTGCTTTATTGCTGAAGTAATACATTAGCGCTGAAGATGTCTAATGAAAGCTTTACAAAATCTTTTATAATATTAATAATTGGGAATTATGGCTTTAAAAAAGGTATTTTTTCGTTTCTGTCGTAGTATATTTGTCATTTTATTTTGCAAATGCTCTTAGAATTTAGTATCATTCATGCTAATTGCATTAATTGCTGATTAGTATTAATACATTTCTCTTCATTTACTTTATTGATTATTTACTAAAAATTGACGTAAGTATACCTGCAATATTTTAAAAGTTAATATTGCGTTAAAAACCAAGAATTTTCTACATTCAAATACTTTGAAATGATATGTGCAGTGTTTTTGTACATTTCTTATTAAATTATTAAAAGTTGGCTACCCATATATGTACTTATGGGAGAAAAAGGAGCTGTACCTCAGTTCGTATAATATAGGCACTGATTCATAGTTCAAGATATGGCTGGGGAAGAAAAGGTGCAGGGAACAAAATTCCATAGGCGTGCATAATTTTTATATATGTATTGAATTGATAAATACAAATTTAATATAATAGAATTTACTTGTTTATTTACTTCCTTGAGTTAGCGGCATAAGTGGGAACTAAATGAAAATAAAATATCCTACTGCATGTCTTTATTATTATATAATTACATAATTTTCACATAAATCAACAACAAAAACAATTACAACGAAAAAGCTCTCCATCACAGATTTAAGCCAAACAGTTTGCTAATAATGGTAATCAATTAAAAAAGAGAATAGCATTACTGAAATAGACTCGGGTTCATTTTTGTGGACAATTTCGGAAAACCATTTTTCAAAACGATCGGCGTCCATCGTCCTCTTGATAGTCACAAATCTTCTTTGACTTAAATATGCGCAAGCCTTCTTCCAGAAAACCAGAACCACTACCAATATGCCCGATTATGGGTCTACGCCCTTTTCCAGATGGAGCTTTCAAGAGAGTGGAAAACCTCTCACAATGTTCCTGTCTTTTACTTCTTATATTTAAATTGTACCACACTTTTTCAACTGTATACCTTTTATTTAAATAAGTTTCATCGGAATAATATACTTTTCGGCCCTGCTTCGAATACTTATTAATACTTTTGAGAAACATTCTTCGCCATAAAATTATTTCTTCATTTCTAAAATGAAATGTATACATAACACGGTGAATTACATATTTCGTATCATCGACCAGTATAACTTCCTTTTTTCCTCTCAGGCTTTGGTATATTTTCATTCTCACCTTGGCTTTTAATTAACCTATAAACACTCCGCTTTCACCCTTAAGCTTTATCAGAAGAGCTCACAATGTAAACACCTCACTAATCAACATATTTTTTTCGCAAGCATGAAGTCGATCGGACACATCTCAAATTATTGCCTTTTCTTCGGGAATCAAATTAGGACGACGTTGTTTGGTGTAACGGCAACGACTTCCTCATTTGAGCCAAATCTCTTTCCTCCCAGTGACTTTTTCAGGTTTGGGAATAGGAAAAAGTCGCTGGGACCTAGGATGAGAAACTAATTCGTAGCGCATCTCATTCAATTTGGACACTACAATGCGGGACGAATAAGATGGTGCATTATGGTGTTCGAATAGCATTTTTTTCTGCTGCAAACGAGCCCGTTTCTGCTTCAATATTGCATCGAATTGGGTCAATAACTCGCTGTAATATTGGCCCGTGATCATCTTTCCCTTCTGCAGATAGTCGATGAGGATCACACCTTGAAAATCCCAAAAAGTGGTCGCCGTCACCTTTCCGGCCGATGGAACGGCCCTTGCTTTCTTTGGAGCCGATTCGCCCGGAAAAGTCCGCTGCTTCGACTGTTCCTCGGTCTCCAGTATGTAGTGGTAGATCCAAGTCTCATTCACGGTTACGAAACGCATGAATAAATCGTTTGGATTGCGTTGGGTCCTGCCGAAACACCCCTTCGAAACGGTCACCCGATTTCGTTTTTTCTCTGGTTTAAGCAAACACGGTGCTCATCACGCTGAAGGCTTTTTCATACCCAAAATTTCGTGTAGGGTATGGCCAACGCGTTCCTCTGAGATGCCTATTGTCCCTGCTATCTCTTTCAGCTTCAATGGGCGATCGGCTAACACCACATCATGAATCTTGACGGCCATTTCATCGTTGGAAGTGGTTTTTGCGCGTCCACTGCGTAGTTCGTGACTTGTGCTTGTGCGGCCACGTTTGAACTCGCTCACTCAGAAGTTGATGGTCGAAAATGATGGAGTACATCCGCCATGAACCTCTAGCAAGATATTTCGAATTTCCGTGGCCATTTACCAGCCATTCAGAAGTATTTATCACTGCACGAAATTCGAGGTTATTCATTTTGCAAACAAGCAATGCGATATTATGTGGCAGTTGAAATTTCGTATCCATAAGAATACAGCTGCTTCTTCCCAATAGTGACATCTTATTATTATATATGGAACACTGCCTACAATATCCGAACTATAGTATAGATACGTGTTGTAACACATGCTGTTTTAATTGTAATACATAACACATGGGCTGAAAAGTCCCGGGCCTAACACATAGATGACGCTAGTTTTATTGCAGTCACCTTTCTCTCAGTTAGTACTAACCTTCAAAAGACAGCTGTTAAAATTTCATGATATTCTATTCATTAGTTTGTGAGTTATTGTGCTAAGAGTCACGCTACTTTTGTAGCCTAACGTGCTAAGAAGGAAACATTATTATTATTTATTGTGATCAAATTCACATTAAAGGATTTTGTATGGGCTCCATACACTTTGTATCCGTTTCTTATTTAAAAAATATAGACACTGAACAGAAATTTTAATGCCCATACTTTATAATGATGAAATTGTACAAAATCATCGATGTGAGATTAACAGGCTACTGTTCAAAATCTTCACGCCAACGAAACATTTTCTATTAAGATGCTATTTTATATATTGCGCACGGTTAGACATTTCGTATTACGCTAGAAACACCTTACACGTAACTGTATAAATCGGTCGAATTACACATTCAAATTGGTATTTGGAATTTGCTTCAGTTCTCACGCACAGCTCTCTAGATCCGTCTAGGTCCAGTGCAGTTGACATCGAACAAATTTCCTTGTAGTGAACTCGTCAAAAGCTCGGTATCTGTGCCTGCCAGCCATTCAGTTGTTCTTGGTCTTCTCCTCCTCATCCTCATGTCCGCTCCTCTAACTAAGAGCTAATTAGGATAAGAAAGGCCTGGATATCGCACTTCTTATGGCCTTGTCACTCAAAGGAAAATAAGAGACCTACAAAGGGATTGTCTGAATGTTGATGAAAGGGAATTAATTAGTGCCAGAGCTCCTCTCTGTCTATCGGACATCTGCATAATAATTCCGTGACTAAAAAGGAAGAGAAATTGCGGTATCGATTCCCCTCGTAATTTTACCGTTTTTTCTTCTTCGTTTTTAATAATTCTTACGTACGTTACACATAATTTTTCATTTAATTTGATTTACCTAATGTGTCATGTGCGAAAGCAATCTGGGTAGATGAAGATGTTATAATATATATATACCAACGTTAAATTATAATCTTTCCAAACTAAGAACTAAATTTTTCTCACTTGGAGGCTGAAGTTTGTACAATTAAGTGATATTTTATTGGATATTATCATTTTTAAGTGTGGAATGCACTTCGTCCATGCATATTTCCAAGTTATAATATCGTAACCGCAAGCAAATTTGTAACCTTGATATTAATGCTAGAAATTGTAACTCTCTGATTAGTCTGGATACTAATGCCGAAAATAGTATGTATCTACTATTTTAAATAAAATATGAATATTGTTGCTTATTTTTATAAAAATAAGGGTGTATATATTGTAGTGGAAAATCTCAGGCTCATGGGCTTTCTTGCGGAGTGGGTTCCTTGATTTATTTTTTTTAAAGTATATGTATATAAAAAATTAAATGATTAATGTAGGCAAATGAATGGTCATAAAGAAAATATATTAACAAAATATGTATATATACTGTAGTGAAAAATCTCAGGGTATTTACTGGCCGAATGGGTCCTTTTATTTAAATTTTTGTTTGTTTTAAATTCAAAAGTAAATAATATTAAATAATTGAAATAGCGAAACGTAAGGTTCTATAAGTATATTGACAAACAAAATGTATATATATTTATATCGCTTTTTAACACAATTTCTTTTTTAACATTTAGCTAAAACAATTCCTGTTTGGCTAAATTTGTAAATTACATAAACGAAATATAAAATGAGAGCAAAAGAACATTGAATTTTGATAATTTACTACAATTTTAGGTATCTAATATCGAAGCAGTACTCACACTTACACGTACTTTATCGTATTTTAGATTTCCTGGTCTTCGGCTTCCACCAACGCATCCGGAACTCCAAATTATTATTGAAAATATAGCTGGGACCCCTTTTTACTTCAAATAACTTTGAAGAACTTCAAATACAATATTTATTTTGAAAAATAATACATTTTGCTCTGGAGAGACTACTTGATAGGCCACACAGTAAATACATTCTTGATGGAATGAAATTATTTACAAGTAAAGGATACCAGGCGTGCCATCCATTCGAGGTACGAACAATTTTGAGATGGTATGTGTTTTATTTCGAGACGACATTCATTTTAATAATTTGATAAAAAATGTGTGAGTACAGAACATTATACGTCTTTTAGAAATAATTTGTAAGAAATTAATCAAAAAATTATGTTTAAGAAAAACGATACATATAGTTAACGATAGTGGAGTTTGCATCTCCACTGCACATGTTTCTTAATGGTCTCTTTTTTTTTAAGAAATTTAAAATGGTAAATTACTTGTAAATAATAAACAACTATAGTAAATATCTGTAATATTCAGTACATAGAAAGAAAACTGTACGGAATAAAAATATTATAAGAAAATTAAAGAAGAGACATTTATTGGTACTTTTCCTCCAACAGCAAAACAACAAAATAAGGGCGTGAACCAAACACTACCGAGAAAAATTAAATATAGAAGTATTTGAAAATTTTGAAAAAAACATTGTTATGTTAAATGATAATGCATATCATATAGATTAGAATAAAGAAACAATAAATTTTGATGAGTTTTTACGATCCTAAATCTTCTATATTTGAATGGTACACTATGCTGAATTTTAGATATCCGGGCTTGGAACTCCGCAAGTATATCGACAACTTCAATTAAATGGGTGTATAGCAGCTGGGACATTATTCTCTTATATTTACTTTGAAGATTCACATACTTTCTACTTATTTGGGAGACAAATTTCATCTTTCTTTTGAAAAGACAACTTGAAAATCAATCAGAATGACACTATTGTTATTTTATTACCCGTTGCTCCCTGGCGATATCTCATTTATGGTTTACTAAACTTGTATGCGATTGTATAGAATTACTAGATTTAGAATTTTACGTATTAACAAAGCATACAGCTTTCTACGATGTGAAATAAGTAACTAAATGAATTCCTAACTCGATCCAGGACTAGCTAAGTAAACATGATATATGTAAGAATTTTCAGGATTTTGTTTATGAACATTTTGCGTGGATAGTGTACGCATACTAGTCTTGTAGTTGTCTTCTCCAGCTCGAATAACTTGGAAGTAGTATGTTACGAAAACTTAGTAAATGACTTCTTGGGTTACCTCTTAATGTTTGGTTAATAATCATATATCTTCATAAAGTGATTTATTCAACAAAAAAAAAATAGACAAATTAGTTTTAACGTGTTACTATTCGAATTTTGATTGAGTTCAAGGCATCAACAAATCCATCGTGTACTATATTTGTTTGTCTGCTTATTAGACTACTCTGCAAGTATACTTGATGACTTGAAATAATGTTGTAGTGCTGCCTGTCGTACCAACCTCTCTAAAGCTGCAAGAATTTAGAATATAATTCTATGCAATAAACTGTTCTACAACATGAGAGTGAGTCCAGCATGCTTTGCGCTTTCGAAATAGTATATGACCTTAAGAAATAGTAATTCCCAACTGTATTTTGCCTCCAATAATATCAAAACATAAATGCTAATTAAACCAAAGGTCAAAATAAAATCATTCACACTTAGATTAATGAAGTACCATATTTCCTTATTCATGAAATTATTGAAAGTGAAAACATCATAGTATGCTTAAGCTAACGTATCATAATTCATAGTGAACATAGATAATTACCATCATATTAAAGATAGTACAACTGTTGAATTTTTAAAAAGTTACAAAAGGAAAATAAACATAATTGACAAAAACGTGATGGTACTATACAAGAAAAAGAAAGAGTTTGATAATAGGAAGGTCCGCAGGTATTATTTCAGCTTAGTGAGAACTAACTGAATTCCTTACCGGGTCTCCAACTCCTGATAACTTTAGAAATATCATGGCTTTTAGGAATAAAGCTTTTCGTAAATTGAAACACCCTGGGAGTGCGGGACTTTGGGGTTATTATAAACAAGTACGTAATCTTGTCACCTCTATGACCATAACTAGTAGGAGAGTTTGTGTGGATTCTTTACTTGCTAATCGAGACACTCGGATGCTTTGGAAAAATTTGCATTACTTGGAAATTTCCAAAATATCAGCGCTTTTACCTACATCTAATGGTGTTAATGCGTTGAATAATATATTTTTAGAATTCGCCTTTGACTACTGCTAGTGATTCTTCTCTGAAATTACTTTATGATACCTCTGTTCTAAATATGAATTCCACTTCCAACATTTGTCCATCATTTCTAGGAGTGTGGGAGCGGATGGTATTAACATCGCCATTCTACTTCGTTATTCTACCGGTACTCCTTCGGGGGCTAAGTATCTACATGCGTCCCATCGGCATTCTCACGACGTTCTGGAATGTTCTCAAGAGAGTAGAGGAGCACCAACTTAGACTTCTCGTGGATTACAATAACGTTCTTCCTGTTCATCAATCTGGATTTCGTCAGGCTATCATTCTAAACGATAATATATCTACCAGAGCTACCGTGCTGTGGGTGCGGTCGTGTCCCCAGGCTCTATCTTAGGTCCCTTGCTTTTCCCCATCTATATCCAACTCTCTGTTATTGTTACTTTTATGGGGATTAGATGTAAATTTATTAGTTGGCTTCCAGATGATATGGAGTTTGCTTGCTCTTTGATGGATGTGGGCATATAGCGATTTGCTTACTCACCTATTCAACATTTGTTGCACTTAAATCCTCTGAAGTCTTCTGTGGTTGTTTTTAGCGGTAGGCATCTAGTGTTTCGGGATATAACTGTAACAATAAATGATAGCGTGTTATTATTTAAGAAATCTTACTGTTATTTTACTGATTTTAGATCCTATTTGAAAGTGAATAAGATGATGCTGAAGAACTTTTGCTGAGGTTTCAATTCGACAAATCTTAATACTTTATAATATTTAATTCTCACCTAATATTTTGCAAACACAATAGAAATAAGCGCTTATCTGCGTCTTTTACGTTCGGCTGCATTATCCGTACCCCATGCAGCTTTTGTAATTTGGAATTTATTAAAGCTAGGCGAAAGTTACCTTGCATACTTTGGATTTATAGTTAACAAACTGCATAATATATGATATTTACAGTAAGATAATTGTGCGTATTCCGACTGTGAGAGATGATGTGATAAAGTCAAGAAACCCATTTCACACATTAGCTGCACTTTACAGTTTCGGTAATTGTGATGAGACAAAGCCTATAACCTTCTTCCGTCGTTTACTACATATACGCAAATAAGAATGTAAATAAGAAATATGTCAAGTTTATTTTTCTCTTCATACTTGTTGAATAGAACTCATATGACGGTAAACTATCTTCTCCACTTCCTATTATATCTGATGTCCCTCAGGGCAGTATTCTTGGTTCTATGCGGTACATTATAATAATATTTAATGCCCAACAGATACAAATATCCAATTACAAGGCAATGTTAAATAATGTACACATGCAAATATAAGTAACATAAAATTAAAGTATGTCAAATTAGAAAACTTAGTTACTAGTTGCTTAGATTTAAAAACAAAAAGTAGTTTACCAGTGATTAGGAAAAAAAAAGAGAACGGAAAAAGTATTCAACTAAGTGTAACGCACCCGCGGTCTACATACCGTCAAAAGGGACGGTAAAGTGCAGGTATGTATATCCAACTCGGCAAACTCCACAGAGTTGAAGTTGCTACACAATCTATGTATTGGGGACCTGATGGCGATGTTTGTTCTAGGTGCGAAACAGTAAAATGTATTTGTTTGCCTAGATCCTGAACGTGGTACAATGAAGTTGATTTTACTCAACAACTCAGGGACATCAAGACCATTATGAAGTAAAGTAAATAGGAATTTACACTCAGCCTGTTTTCGACGTAGTTCTAATGAATCAATATTAAATGCCTCTAGCAGAGCACTGTGGCTAAATCCTTGTATCGGGTAAGTATTAAATTTTTTAAAGTACAAGAACTTCAAACACCTTCTCTGAATCTGCTCTAGAAGATGTACCTGATAGATGTACATAGGTGACCAGACCAAGGACGCATACTCCAGTCGAGACCGAACAAGAGCGAAATAAAGAGGAAGAATGGCTGTTATAGAAGCAAATGGTCGTGTAACACGTATAATGAATCCTAACATACTCAACGCTGATGTACAAATACTGGATATGTGCTCCATAAAGGTCAGTCTTGAGTCAAAGACGACGCCCAAGTCTCTCATAGAGGTGTCTCTAGGTAAAGAAGATCCAGCCAAGTGATAGGTATATATTGGAGTCGTCTTACGAGTGTAGATGACAATTTTGCATTTGTTTACATTAACTGCTAGTTTGTTGTTGGCACACCACGTGTGGAATATATCGAGTTGGCTCTGCAAATAATCACAATCCTGAGAATTATTAATTGTTGAATACAACTTTAAGTCATCTGCGTATAACAACTTTGGACAGTTCAGTTGATAGCACAAATCATTTATATATATGAGGAACAGAAGTGGACCCAAGTTACTCCCCTGAGGAACTCCAGAGCTCGGCGTCAAGTAATCAGATTCAAATCCCATGTATGTCACAAATTGCTTTCTATCAAGAAGATATGATTGGAATAAAGACAAAAGAGAAGACGAAAATCCAATATTGTCCAATCTATTAATAAGCACGGTGTGGTCGATTCGATCAAAAGCTTTTGTTAGGTCAGTATACACAACATTTACCTGTCCACCAGCATCAATACTATCAGATATGTATTGTGTAATTGTAACAAGATTAGTTACCGTTATCTACACATTTAATATTGTAAAATGCTTAAGATACTGTAAATATCATCTTTATGCCATTGATAAGCAAATTTATTATCCTTTTAATGAGAAGAGAACACGCAAGGCTGTTCTAACATAAATAATGATCTTCATGCTCTTTTTTTCTTAATATACTTTATATATTTTTATTATTATTTTTATTATTATTATTATTATTATTATTATTAAAATATATAATTTTCGAAACGAATTGTTGAAAAGTTTCATGAAATTCTATTCTCTTCTCTTTCATTCTTCTTCTACTGCCGTAAGAATTCTTCAAGTCAATGTTACACATTATAAAATAAGTTTTTTTAATCATTTAGTTAGTATTCCGTATACACATTAAATATGGCGATGTTCACCCGCCCATAAAATTTTGATTATATCCCCCTCGCATAATGACACTAAAATATATCTTCTCGCGACATTTATATGCACGTACGTATGCGAATAAAGGACACATTTCAACTCATCCTACCGAAGTTTCCGTTCTCTCGTCCGCGTCCAAAATAAATATAAAATTAATTAAACGAAACCGCAATACCGGCCATAATTTAGAATGTAAAGCCGGCACACTCACGTATCTTGGATAGAGAATATAACTTGCTCCAGCGTTGGTACTACTAACAGTACGGCCATTGGAAGAGGAAGGTTTTTGCGGAGGTTTCTTCCCACACCACCGGTAGCAAGGCTCTCCGTATAGCACGAATGGTCACCGCTTAAATTACGCGGACACACAGAAGGTATACACACGCTTTTTAGAAGGCCGGAGTAACGAACGTATATCTATTAAGGGACCTGAGGTGACCGAAACGGTTTGCTTGTTTTAATAATATCCACCAACGACGGCTACCCACCTCCACTACTATATACAAGGAATAATAATTCGGAATTGGTCAGATCGCTAAATCCCGACGTTCCCTCCGAAACAACACACATATTATAGGCGAATGGTGATCGTCTAAAGCTCTGCATGTTCGCTTGAAGAATGGTGGATTTTGCAATGCGGAGGATTGCTCGCGTCACAAATCACTTTTACTGCGCCAAAAGGCGAATCGTACACGGACAATTCTCCGTTCTAATACCGAATGTCTCAGGTCCTCTTCGTTGAGCGTGAGATTTAATTGTTTAAATGATAATAGGTTGGGAGATATTCGACAAAGCGACGCTATCACCATATGTGTAGCGGTACTCGGCTGGGCAGATTTTATAAAATGGTTTTATACTTTATATGAATAATAATGTAAGCACTTATAATGTGAAAAGCGTTGTGAATGTTTGGCGCTTTTTGGTTTAAAATGTGTTGATTCTTGTGAGATATGAGGATTATAGGCTAACACCTTTAAAAATGTATTATTTTATTTATTTAAAATATAATAGATAATTTACTGATTGGACGCACCCGTTTACTATTATGAGCGCAAAATGAGGATTGATGCAGAAATTACTGGCGGAATGGTGTAGCTGTACGTTGCTGCTTGTGCGGATTGAACGACAACTTTAACTTTCTTTGTGCCTTGGAAAGCTAATAAGCACCTATCACCTATCTCTAGATTGAGATCACCTTCGCATTAACACATGGGCTGAAAAGTCCCGGGCCTAACACATAGATGACGCTAGTTTTATTGCAGTCACCTTTCTCTCAGTTAGTACTAACCTTCAAAAGACAGCTAAGAGTCACGCTACTTTTGTTATTTTCAAAGCAATGGATCAAAAACAATTTCGTGTTTTAATTTTACACTGCTTCTTGATGGGAAAAAATACCGTTCAAGCGAAGCAATGGCTTGAAAAGTGTTATGGGGACTCCGCTCCATCAGAAACAACAATAAAACGTTGGTTTGCTGACTTCAAACGTGGTCGTAGAGACACCGACGATGCAGAACGCAGTGGACACCCAAATGAGGCGGTAAAACGATCGTCATCTGAGTGAACAGCAACTGGTGAACTTCGTCCAAAGCGCCCGAAAGCACAACAACCGGCTGGAAAGGTTATGGCCTCGGTATTTTGGAATGTGCGTGGTGTAATATTCATCGACTATCTTCAGAAAGGAAATACCATCAATAGTGAATATTATATAGCGTTATTGGAGCGTTTGAAGGCCGAAATTGCAAAGAAAAAATTTTTGTTTCATCCAAACAACGCACCGTGTCACAAGTCAATCAAAACAATGGCAAAACTACATGAATTGAACTTCGAATTGCTCCCACATCCACCGTATTCGCCAGATTTGGCTCCCAGCGACTACTGGCTGTTCGCAGACCTCAAAAAAATGCTCGCCGGTAAGAAATTTCGCACGAATGAAGAGGTTACCGCTGAAACTGAGGCCTATTTTGAGGCAAAAGATAAATCGTTCTACAAAAGTGGTATTGAAATGTTAGAGCGGCGCTGGAATGATTGCGTTGCTCTTGATGGAGATGACGTTGATGAATAAAGCTAATTTTGAAGCAAAAAAAACGTGTTTTCTTTGTTAGGCCCGGGACTTTTCAGCCCATGTGTTATATACATCACCATAAATCTGAAGTAGGAGTTAGCAGAATCAGCTGCATCGTTTTCTAATTGCATGGTATCTCTACCATATGAACTGCTGATAAATTTAGTGATTTTACGCAATTTCAAAATTAATATCCCCGTCTTGAAGTTAAATGAAGTTTTCTAGTTTAGTATCTTCATTGGCTTCAAGCACCCACTTTTTTTATAATTATATCATATATTATAGCATTAACGGCAGTATTCTCTGAAAATTTGTTTTAATTATCTATTAACGAAAACAGTAAACCACACGGGTTTAAATATATTTGTGTGACAAGATTCTACTTGTATCATTTTGCAAGTAAATACAAAAAGCAAACTACGAAGAATGAGGCAGCTTAAACGAATTTATTCATTCGAGCCATACTTTTGTTTTTCTCATATTACAAAGACTGAGGACTGTTGCCTTCATGTTGTCAATGTTTACGCATACCTCATTAAATATTATTATATTATGCTTGTGACGCCTTTTATGTGGAAAACTGTATTTTAATAACCTGATTAAAATAAATTGGTATGGTCACTGAGATTTAAAGGAGGCCCCAGTAGTTACTTCTGGAACACCCTGCAAAGAGACATATTTCTAAAAAGATCGCTTATTGAAAATATTTACCCATATTATTATAGGTACGGCCATAGCAAAGAAAATGTGCTTAAGTGCAATATCTCGCAGTTGTTTCTTGTAATTAGTACCGTTGGTTTATTCGAATCGGTATCGTAGTAGAGACACTTTTTGAGTACACTTTGTGCCTTGTTTGACGCCACTTGCTTCTGAAACACAATGTATAGCTGTATATTGGGATATTAACCAGATTTAAACAGGAAGTAACTTTTATTTTAATCTTCTTTCCATGTTATTACAAATATGACCATCGCATTTAAGTGTAACATTCTGTATATTCCATAGTACCATGTTATGATATTAAGTAACCCTTAGAATTATATTGAAAATAAAACTGAAATGAAACAATTTTACTATATTTATCCAATTCTGAACTTGACACCTGGAGAAATTTCCTTGTCAGTTATTTAAAAAATAATGCATTTTGGGTATAGGAATGTGTTCCAGTTTGTTTTAGATAAACTAATTTCTCAAAATGAATAAATGAAGTCATAAAATAATGTAAATTGTGAAAGTAAAATAATGTGAATTGTCTATAAATTATATGCGTGATGGGAAGAAGAGCTTTTGATATACTACTGAAAACACCAATGTATAATTCAATAAAATCTAGATCACCATACACCATCATCTAAAGCGTTTAAG
The DNA here is from genome assembly GCA_023509865.1 of Trypoxylus dichotomus. Taxonomy (NCBI): domain Eukaryota; kingdom Metazoa; phylum Arthropoda; class Insecta; order Coleoptera; family Scarabaeidae; genus Trypoxylus; species Trypoxylus dichotomus. The sequence continues at coordinate 43,496,511 of CM042078.1, forward strand.
ATATAAAACGTCAGATAAACTCAATTTTCTTGAAAGCTAAGTTCTGTCATCATATTGCGATGGGTTACTTGCGTTTTGTAAATTTCTGGTTGCTTCTTATATTTGGGATAACATAGAATGTCCAATGAATATAGGCGTTAGTTTTTGCATTAAATATTCTTCTAATGATGAAGAAGAATATTCAGTATCGACCGATGTTAGTAGGGCATTACAAAAATTCATCCAAACATTTCGCGATTGTGTTGTGGTCGAACTACTACCGATTTGTTTCGTCTAGAATCCTCTGGGGCGAAGCAGAAGAATATGTTGTGCAAGTTTGAATAACGGCTGGTACAGTAGCAGAGAACCTTAAGGTATGTGCTCCAACATGTTATCGGTTTGGAGGAAGAAGCAAATTTGTTGACTGAATTACAAATTGTGCAATTCTGCTTAAGAGGTTAGGAGAAACTCCATTTTTCTCGGCGGAGATAGGTTTACTAACGTTATTTTGATGGTGTTTAACATCCTTCCTAGCAACATATGTAAAATCATGTACCACACATGTATGATTTTAACAACAATTTTGCGGGGTAAGGACTTGTTTTTGTTATTATCATCAAAATAATGTTTTCCTAGTCCATTTCAAAGTATCCTTGATTTTTCATAACCGTTCTACGAAAACAGAACAATTCTTCTGGTATCTTCAGTATTAATTTCTGAAAATATTATATAGGGTGAAATTAATTAGTAGCAGTATCACTTAAATGTTTAATGAACACTTGTGCGACATTTCTCCGACGCATTTCGATTGTTATGTTATTTGCTATTTAGAAGAAACTCTTAAACTAAAATAAAATATATATATATATATAATTAACAGAAGCATATGTATATTATTGAAAACAATCCAAGAGATATTGTAACATACCGCAACAGCAGCTAAGTCAAAACAAAAGTCCTCTTTAGAGACATTTCCATATAAATTAGATTTACATCTTGCAGTGTATACGTATTGATTAATATTACTTATTCGCATATAAGTCAGTAAAATACTACCGTACGCTATAAAACCCACTGAATCCATCATATGCAAATTTTGTGTAACTCGCTGCTCAAGATAGAATTAATGAAACGAATTGCATTAATGAATATTTATTTATTCACTATAGTGCACTAGTGAATCCTACACAGTACACACACAAGTAACACCACAAAGAAGAATCTCCAAAATGTCCTTAGTAAAATAGAAAAGGAAATAAATTTTTGAAGTGTAACGTAGCCGGAATTTTATATGCCTTGCATATAAGGTAAAAACTAAGAGAGGTAGTTGATGGGCGAAATGAAAAAATAGAAAATATTTATATGTGTAAAGATGGAAAACAACATAAAATTCCGTGTAGTAATAATAAGTAGATACATGAATATGTATAAATCTTCATGCGTATGCTATTTATTGTTTTTAGTTGTGCGTGTGTTTGTAAACATACATTAACTATGTCAGCTCAGAGGACACTCATGTACATCTAATCAGTATAAGCCGTTCGCTTTATACATAATTGGTTGACAATCTGCATACATCTTAATCTATGTTGATGGTATTACGTTTTTCATTTCTTATAATTTTATCCGAAAAACGAAAATAATTGCTAATTCTGTATTTCGGTCTATGTTCGAATTGTCTTACATATCTGCTTTAATATATTTAAACAAACGAAAATATTTCAGAACTAGAAACAGCAAACTTTTTTGACATTAGTGTAAAGAAACACTGAAAAATTCTTACAATCCACTAAAAACCACAAGAACATTTAAACAGTTACATTAAGGTACAGAATCAGTTACAAATAAGAAATTATGGAAAATTGAGGCATATTGCGGAAAAGAAATTGTAAACTTGGATATTAATAGAGAAAGTTTGGAAAAATTAATGACACACACACATTGTAAACATATTGAGGAAATTAGATTAATTTATATTATCTGTTAACGAAATGCACGTCTTATAAAATTTGTTGTTTGTTTCAGTCTTTAAGTTTTGGTGGAGGTGCTGGTCTGTTACTTGCCATTTTATTATTAGAGACCAGATTATATGCAAACCACAGAAATTTAATTTAATTTATTTATTATATTTTACGTCTATTTGCAGATGTCTTATACTGATTAAAGTTAATTAACGCTAATTAATTTGAATCAGTGTAATACATCTACATTAAATAAAATTTTTGTATTTTGCATATAATCCGGTCTCTATTTATTAAGTCCATCGATAGTAGATTTAAGTCTAGTGTGCGTGAGGAAACGCAAATATATTGAATGATCAACAATATTAGAAAGAAATCTTCTACTATTATTGGTATTACAGCTCTGCTCCAACAAAAGATCATTCTTCAATTGTTGGGAACCTGCCAGTATTTTGTTGTTACCTACCTAAATTAATGTAGTATACATATAGAGTGTTTGTAAATGTAATAATTTTTATCCGTATCAAGCTAATGATTTGAATAATCGAAATACCTCGTCATTGAGCCACATATTTCATTTGTCTTTTGTAAAGGAGATCGCCTCATCATCTAATAACTATTATTTGATTATACGTAGCTTTCGTAAAGAATTGTTATTATTTGGCCTGTTTAATTAAATCTGTACTCTTAATCAGAGTAATTTTTGTGGAAGCACAATGCAAACGTAATGCGACGGCTCATAATAGGAAAATAGAAATAGAAATCTCGATTACTAAAGTTAGCCGAATAAAATGAAGTTTTAATTAAAATTTGCCGGAACAATAAATGTAGACATCCACACTTTTCACTTGGTCCGAGCGGTTGTAACTTTTAAAAGTTATTCGAAAGGACGGAAAAGCGGTAAAACGGGCGAAACCTTGGGCGTCGCGTGTTTCAAGTCAGTGAAATGTTTTCACGGGTCTATGGCGAGCGAGTTGATTCGCAAAGTCGCGGCGCACGACTTCGAATCCGTCGACTTCAGCGGCCCCGCTTGTTCTCTTTCTGGAGATGACTTCTTGTTTCTGCGTAGTTCTAACGTCTTTCGCAAATACTCGTATCACGATTGTAGCCGCATATAATTGCCTACCTCGTAGTTTTACTATAAATATATTTTTGTATAACACCTTAAAAATTTAAGTCTTGATAAAACAAGAGCTTCTTGCAGTGTTTTCCTTAAATTTATTTCTAAACATTGTTTGTTGCCACATAAAATTTTCATTACAGTAACTAAGTCACAATAAATGAGTTTTGTATCTAAAGTCCTAATCATATGCACTAGCAGTTTTATCACGAATTTTGAAATATACAGCATAGCAGCATTCAAAGTTTTGTGCGATCAAAGACCAAGACATATCGTTTGCTTGTATTGATGTGAAACAATGTTTTAACGGCATGCCATTTTAAGGTCATTGTTTATATTAGAAACAGCCTCGCGCGATTTCTGGTCATTAAGAGATGGCATTTACAATGTTTTAAGCATTTTATAATAGTAGATGCACAGGTAGGATACAAGGATACTACCTTGAAGGATGTGAAATACAATAGGAGGTGTGGAAGATAACGTACCATTATATGAAACTACTTAAGATTTATTTCACAGGTACCAAGCGAATAATAATATGCATTGAAGTTGCAGCAAAACAGACTGTTCTATTTTACTTACTGCTTTAAAACAGTAAGTCATTAAATAAGTCACACACATAAGTGTTGTAGGAAAGCTGAAAAAAGCAGTGAGCTATTTCCGTATCTGCGACTAGGTGTCAGCACAATTCAGATTTATGACACTCAAGTGACACTTGCAGAATGACGAAAACGTCTAGGAAGAGGAATATTGCCGAATCAGGATAATGCCAGATCGTATTCGGCCCACTTGAGCCAGGCGAGAATTGAAGAGTTAAGGTGGGAACTTCCTGAACATCCAGCTTATAGCCCCGGCCTAGTCCCAAGCAACTATTATCTCAAAAATGCCAGAACACAATTTATAATAGTATAATGCTGCTAAATATAGCAACTCATGGCATTGGTGGTTGGTTTCAGCAGAATTTGTGATCTTTGTGACATCAACTCTGGCCCACTTAAATCTATCATTGATGCAGTTTTTCTTCGTCTGGTCTCTTCCTCCTAACGTTTGTCAATTTTTCATCAGCTATTTTAGTATTGCTTGAATAATCTTTTTTTATGTTCTTTTATACTATGTGGTAATAGTAATATTTTGTATTTCTAAAACATTAAATATATATACCTTAGCAATTACTTTATATACATATACATTTCTTGTTGTATTTTATTGTCATGCAATGTTAATTTTACTGTTTCCTGTAACTGGATAAGTATGTACCTGTATGAGATAAATTATTATTATTATTAAAATCGGGTTTCCCGTAAATGATCCCACCAATGCCAAGAGTAACTCCGCTTGGTCCACTCAGAAAGCATCTTGGCGGCAAACATTTCGAGGGTGATAACCATGTTCAACAAGAGGTACGTGGCTCAGATGGCAACCCAAACAATTTTGTGCAGCAGGCGTTAAGTCATTGGGATAAGCGTACTTATGTAGATGGACACTTTGTTGAAAAATAAAACTTGTCTTTGGCTAACTATTTCTCTAATTATTTCTATAATACCTTTTTGTGACCTACTTGCTAACTTTACCTCGTAAAATAGAATGGTTAGTGTCATCGAAAGCCTTTGACTAGTCTAATAAATGTACAAAACTCTGTCAAAGACGAACAATAAAGTGACCAGATGCAGTTTAGAAATGTATCATATTACAACTGGTGGGCGAGGTATCATATAATATTAAAATAAGATCGATAACTGTCAAGGAATCTATAATTTAACCCAAAGATAAATTTACGTTTTCCAAAACGTCTAAAACAAAATACCTGAAACAATCCCTAAAGTACATGGCTACATCTCCGGTACGCCTAGCATCACACCTAACTTTTCCGATCAAAGCATCATTATTTGGGAATATTATTATTAAGCACATCGGTCAGTCACGTCTTTGTAACAGCCATTACGTCATATTCATGCTGAGAATATCATATAAAGAGAAATTCCCTTCCATTCTTTATAACATAATTACGTGCGTTACACGTATTTATCGAAGACACCGATAGATGCCGTCTGCATTAAATGATACACCTATTTCTTTTCTACCACTGTAACTGTTTGCTTGACTAAGATTATACTTCATGTGTAAACACGGTCAGTGTAGACCTAAAATTGTTCTTAAATTTTTCAGATTTTACGTGCTTCCTGATTTTTTTTTGTATCGCAATTAGCAAATACGCCTTCATTATTATGTTTGACTAGTGAGGATTAAGTGAGATATATGGGTTTGAGTACGAAATGCACTATGAAACAATTCATGTCAACCAGTAAAGAGGAAATGTTCAATAATCGCTGATGTAATAACACAGTTTCTTCAACGCAACATTAATGTTAATCTATTGTTATTGCTATCATCATTAGTATTTTCAATATTACTCAACTTGATATTTAAATTCCTTCAATCTAACCTACTTATTATAAGTGGCTCAACAAAAGAAAGCAGATGAATGCGTCTAATACATCTCACTGATGTAAAATAAACCTGCAGGATACAAATTTGCCACAGAATTTATGATAAACATTACGCATTGCTACTCCTTTTTCACAGAGCGTTTGGAAAATAGTGTAATCTTGTCAACGAATCTAACCAACAATTCAGAAAATCACCCATACTGATTTTTCCTCACCTCTTTTTTGAGTATAGTAATTTTTCATTTGGTTGGAAGCGAGAAAAGATTGAAGCAAGGCGATAAGGCGGTAAACAGTCAACAGAACCGAACCGAGCACAAAGCAAAACAGCGTATAACGACCATTACCAACCACCACATCGCCCGACACTACCGACTTCGCGCCAGCATCCGCCACGTTCCGAGTAATATTTAGAATATAACGCAGTCGTAAACATTTAGATAAAATTGGTTTTGTTTTATACGTGATATTCTTGAATGTTACTTAAATCTGAATTGTAGACCGTAATAATATAGCAGGGGCGAACAGGCAAGCGCGCCAAGCGCGGAGGCAGAGGAAAAGGCACAATGAGTTCGTGTGATCCAGACATTGTATAATATTTGTGTTGTATATTAGGAACTTGTCTCCATTTCATGGCAGCGTGTACTCGCATGTTAATGTTATATTCCAACCGCCACTGTTCGAACTCGCGCACACATATCCACACCGAAGCGGCTAATATATTGCGACTTACGTTTCTCAGCAAATGTTCGTTCGCTCAGATATCCCGTCTCACTCATTCTTAGCGCTGTCTACGGTGTGCATGTGCGAGTATTCGTAAGCGTGTATGTGTCATTGCACGAACAAAGGAAACATCAATTCTTGTAGTTACGCTAACGTCCCCAAAAGTCATTCTGGCTAATAAATTTTTCGCGACTCGTGCGCTACCGTTATCTCTCGTTAAATCGTGTCTATGCTTCAACGTGCAAAAACCCGATTTATATCTATTGCTACGATTTTAAAATCAATTTATGCGGTTTACAGGCGACTATAGTGTACGATTTTAATAATTACAAGGTATTGGTAATGGTTTTACTATTTAAATTGTTTGTATGTGATATTTGTGAGTGCAGGAGTGACTCGCTCTAAAAAGCATAAATCTACTTAATTTTTTCCAGTACTACCATCAATCAATGCTTATTGGCAGATGCTGATATGAATACCAACAGAGACTCTAAGTTGTTCTGGCACTTCACTAAGAACGAAAAAACTTCTTCCAAGATTCCAGGAAATATACAATGCGACCTAGCCATTCTTGTGTTCATGCCTTCTCTGAATTAGACGTGAACAGTATCAAAAGACTTGCACGTCGACAAACTATAGTGCGTTCATCACAAAAGTAAAAAGTGGTTTTGAGTGAACTTAGTTGTAAATAAACTGTTTCCTTTCATCCTTTCAGCATTTAGTTGTCTACCCCTAAACATATGCCTCCTCCTTTTTTCTTCCATCCAATTCTATCTTGTGCTACCTGTAACCAGTTCTTATCAGCCTTCTCCCTTATGTCATCCACCTATCTCCTAGGTGGTCTTCCGATGTTTCGTTTGTATAGTTTTGGCATTTAGGAATATAATTTGTCCATTTTACTCTTCGCCTCGCCAAGTCTCCTGTCCATCTCCATTTATTCCTTGCCACTCTCTCCAGTTCGTTTTCTTTTTTCCAGTTTGTTGTTTTTAACTTAATCACAGATTTGAGGGTAAGTGACATGATCTCCACTCCATATGACAATACCCGAAGTATACACATTTTAAATACTTTTCTTTTTAAGTTAATTGGTACTTTAGAGTCTTCTACTATGAATCCTAATTTACTTGGGGCTGTCCAATAATACGTACTCTTGTATTTATTTCGGTAGTTTGATTTTCTTTCCCAAGTTTGAGTGTATATCCTAGATAAATGTACTCTTCCACTTTTCCAAAGTATTATTTCCCATTCTAAATATTGCGCTGTCCAATGACAATACTTTTCTTTTCCAGATATCTATGGAAAAGCCTACTTTTTCCGATACAATTTCAAGCTCATTGCTCATTTCTTGTAATTCTTCAGGATTGGTGTTGATCAGTACAATATCGTCCGCAAAATGAAGGTAGTTTATGTAACGGCGGTCTATGTTTACTCGTTTTTTATTCCAATTTAATCTTTTGAAAACACCTTCAAGGGCAAGGGTAAACAGTTTAGGAGATATTGCGCTGCCATGTCTCACTCCTCGTTTAACACTGATTTTCTCTGTTACCTGATGATCTGTGATTTGAACTTGCAATGTAGCATTATTTCATATGTACTTTAAGAGGTTTCTACATCTTCAATCGATTCTTACGTGGTCCATAGCTGTCAACATTACCCAAATTTCAATAGAATCGAAGGCGCTATTATAGTCAACAAACGCCAGGTGGAGTGGGACATTGTATTCATTACACTCCTATGTCAATGTACGCATTGTCTTGACATGTTTTATCGTGCTATACCCTTTTCTAAAACCTGCTTCTTCAGGAGGTTGATACAATTTGTTTGTCAATCCATTCGTAATGATTGTCGTAAGAAGTTTGTGTGGATGAGCCTCCTAGGCTTATTAGGTCGGTCATTGTCCAATTTCAATGTATCACCACATTTATGCAACAAGATGACTAGTGCATTTTGCCAGTGGTTAGGTATTTTACCTTCACTGAGGCATTTTTTTAAGAGTATCTTCATAGTTATAATAATGGTACCTCACATCCGTACAAGTTGCCATATAATTGTTCTACTATCTGGATGATGGCCTTAACATCTTGTTACAATTCATCTCTGCCGTCTTTTACCTGTATTTATTTTTTAAATATGTTATTTGTCTTTATATGGTGTTTGCCATATATTATTACTGTTATTATATATGTCGCCAATGACACTAATCATAAATTCCTCGGTCTTAAAACCAGTATTTTTTTGATATTCCCAATGTTTGCTTTCCACTTCTGCTACATAATCACATCTTTCCATTCACGCGCCGTTGTTAAATGAAATTCTCCTTTTGTCAGTTCTAAAGTAATACCTACTTTGGAATTAAGTTATCTTCCCCAATTATCTTTCTTAAAAATATACAGGTGCGCCACTTGCTTGTAGATATCTCTGGTATTCTTTGATTGGTACCCTTAAATATTAAAACTTTATTCAGCCAAACCTTCTTAAGCTGTCAAGTCGCATTTTTAAATACCTTTGACAGTACGTTGCAGTTTGATAAGTGTAAGCAACGTAGTATATTTTTTATCATATTCCTAAAAATGAAAGTAAATAATCATCGTAATAAATAAAAACGTTTTCAATATTTCCCAGTTTATGAATATGTTTCTTTTATTTGTTTTATGCGTTGGTGGTGTTTGTTGTCAACCGTCAAATATCAAATATCTGTTCATAATTATATTTTAATATCTAAGTATAAAGAGTAAAATCTGTAAATACAGCATAGGTTAATGATAGCTTTAAGGTCTTAACGATTTGATCAAATGATCTTTTGGTCATATTTGACTCATGCCTAAGCGACATGGTAGCCAAAAATCTCTCAAACCAGCGCAACAGCAGCTATAAGAATCCAAGCAGCTTGTGTATCTCAATGTCACATGTGTGATATGTAGCACATCAATTCTAGAAGTTCTGACTGGACTTACATAACTTTATATTTGCATACGGAAGGAAGTTACAGCAAGTGCTCTTGCTCTTAGTAAGAGTGTTAAAGCCAATATATCCTAAAGGATACATGAAAACTCTCAGAGAACCTAACATAAACTATTTAACGTGTATTGCTTAATTCCGATGAACCATACACGGTGGATATCTGATGATGCTCAGGACAAAAGAAGCGTTAGTATATTACAAAGCCAGATCAAAAATAGAAGGAGTTGCAATTTGCATAAGCAGCAGTGGTACTAATTTTTTCCCAAAAACACCTGTGGGACTCCAAGCTATTGTATTTCAGGCACAGAACTCACACCTTAGCCCTAAGAATACCTTGAAAAGAAAAGGACTTTTAAGTGTAATATTTTTTTTCGAGTAGTCAGGTAGCTTTAGAGACTTGTGTGCATTTGTGGACAAAACCTAAGGTAATTGAAAAGTTAAAATCACATCATATGGTGGTGGATCCCAAGCTATTAAGGAATCGAAGGAAATAAGTTAGCTAATAAGCTAGACCAAAGGATCAGCGAGCATTCTTTTTATTGGATTAGAGCCCTGTTGTGGTTTACAAGGAGGCACCTAAAGCACGAGTTGAAGAAATGGGAGAAACATCAAAAGATCTTATGCTACGAAAAAATATTTCTGAACAAAGTCATGTAAAGAGATTCATTTCGTCCTCGCCAAGTACAGCAGTGACATTCTGCTATCTTTCAGTAAGAGGGAGCTCTGACTACTGATAGGTATACTCATAAACTTTAATGCCTATGTCAGAAACATCTGGCGATAGCAGATCACATACTATGCGCCATCAGTCGCCCACAATGCAATATTTTCAAAAAGCATTACCTAATTCTGTGTAAATTGTAGGATGAGAATTCCTAGACTTGTTCTAAGATTTATTAAAAGCTTCGACTGTGAAGTATAAGGGTTTCACAATATGTTCCCAAATGGACAATCCTTATAACATTTCCGCCAAGTGTAAATATTCTCAACTTTAGTGATTTTTCTGTAGATATTTTAGTGCACTGGAAATAGAAATATTTTGTTCGTTGCTCTTACAAGTTATTAGCTTTTTATCATGTACGAGCCCTCGATAAAACTACGTTGCTATAAATAATCGTCGAATTGACACCTTCAATATAGATATAATATAGTTTAAGGGCAATTTATGCGTAATCGATAAGAAAGCCGAAAATCAAGCGTTACGTTTCTCTATCAATATATTAAATCACGACCGATCATAAAATGGAAAAGTACTTTATTTAAAAGTAATAAATCACCCGTAATCTGTACAAATGCAGTTACTGTGAACTCCAATAAATTATATTTGTTCTTCAAAATGGGAATTCGCGTTCATTTTCACAAAATTACCGTAAATCAAAAATGACGTTGAGCTTCAAAATATACATCACAGGAACGGGTCGAAAAAAAACTTGCTTAATTTATTACCTATTTGTATTTCAGTTATATTCATCGGCCGATCTATATAATACGCATATGTAGGCATGTAAGGGTACATTTATGAAATGCTTATACAACTTGATATTTTATATATGACAGGTACATTGAAACATATATTTATACGTAGATAATGAATATGTATCTTCAACAAAACCTTTACTAAGTAATGTGGTTTATGTTTTCAAAAACTCTTAATGTTCTCACCTTCTCAAGTTCTTCGCTCACTAACTTTGGAAAATATTTGTCAGAAACACAATTTGTCTCTTTCTGGTAGTTAAGTCTTGATGCGGGAATATTGCTATTTTCCCATTTTTGTTTGTTAAAAATTTAAAGACTAGACATGTCAATAATCGCTTCAAAGTAGAAATATTCAGTAGATCTTTTTTCACGCAAATTCTCATTTAGGGTTCTCGAAGTAATATATTCATCTGAAACTTATGCTATTTAGAAAACAGTTTACTGGAATAATTTTTATGTTTATATGTATTGTATGTGACATTTCGCGTTTCCATCTTAACTGTGTTACTAAAATCTCGAATTTTAGACATTAAACATCTACAAGTAGTATAGTTAGTGGCCAAAGATGTAAATGTATATTCTTTTTCATTATGTTGAATACACACTATTTTTTTTTCGAGTGCAGCGGAAGCTGTCTAAAATTTTTCACACATATAACCTTAGATCACATATCTCAATAAATATTCAGACGTCTTTTTGACGTGATAACTCTTGTACACAAAATAAGATATATAATACATAAAACATGAGTTATAGCTACGAACATATTAATTAAGTATTTTTAGTGTAATTCTAACAAGGAATGATTAACAAATGATACAACATTACAAATACTACTTCAAATGATTTTTACGTAATATTGCACTTTCCGTCATTTATCGTTAAATGGTACTGGACTAACTGAAGACATACGTTTTATTAGTTTAGTTTCACAAATGAGCACTTATACTTTTGAAAGTCTCGCGAAACTATGAAGGGCTCACGTTACAGTATGATAACGATGCAAATTAGAACCTATAACGTACCGGTAAACATTAATAAATCGAACTAGAGTTGCTGACACCGATAGATAACGGGGTGAACGACATAATCCTTTGATAAAGTTATAACATTCAGCGATCGCTCGAGAGCTTGTCCTCTTGAGCATTAAATCTTGCATCATTGCAATCGTTCTTTAATTTTTTGATTTGTGTAATATTCCCAAAACATTGCGATAAAATGGACAAATATAATTTGTAGGTTATTATGAAGCGTGTCTAATCTTATTCAGAATAGGGTTCTACATAATGGGCGGGTTCTCTTTTCAAAATTCTATACGAATTCGTAAAGAACCCTCTTGGCATGCAAAATCAAAACGTATTCTAAAGCAACTCGTATATATGATGCACGTATAACATGTGATTTGCTCTTTATTTAAATCCTATGTAATACAACAGTTCCAGTTTAATCCGCAGCAATTTAAAAATTCACGCAGTCAGATTGGATAAAATATTTTCATAAATAACACCAACTTATATCCGCAAATGCGAATGCGCATATGCATGTAACATATGTCAATTTGTATAGATTTAATTCTGAATAATGTACTGTAAAATGTCACTAAATTTATTATAGTATTTCGTTGAAATATTGGAATCCATAGTCAAATATTGTCACGTAGAATATAAAACAATATAAATAAAATCTGTACATTCACGCATTAATTTTTGTTAAAGCTAGATATTTAATTTCTATAATGTTACACGGAAAAATTTTGAACGTTTTTATATGGGATAAATGTAGCAATTGTAGTTTTACATTTTCGGATAATTTTTGATGAAATGAATTACGTGAAAATATGAAAATCTGAGGAAAGCGAAGTTTTTGCAAATTGAAGTGTCCTAAATTTGAATAAGAGAGAAGGTCATTCATAAAGCTGGATTGATTTGAATATTACAGGTCGTTGGAAACAATACCTTGAAATGAATTATTCGTGGAAGGATTATTAGTGCACCAAGTGTATCTACGAATAATTGCTTTGGGCTATTAGAACACAAAAATATGACTGCTTACAATATCCTTCCTTCCTATCGTGTAATTATCCATGTTTAAACTTCAGATAGAGTATTGGAACTTTTCCTTCTTTTTCGGATCAAATCAATGATATTTTCTTTGTAACGGCTTTCAATTTAATGATTTTGTTTTTTGAAATAATTCCTTTTATTATCAATTAACTTATCCACTTTTATAATGTTAGAATTTCTAGGGAGTTAAAGCTTCTTAAGGGAGAACATATCGCATATCAGATTCTATTTACGTTCTTATGTTTCCATGCCTCTACACACTGTAGTTTCTGTCATGAGTACCTGCTGTGTTTTATTGTTACCACCATAGTGGTTTATTGCGCTCTTTTTCTTCTTCCTCTTCTTCACTTCAGGTTTTAGGCCTATTACGATATCCATCTTTTATTTGGTTTGCCCACGCTTCATCTTCCTAAACATCTATAAAATCTCGCCCTGGCTGGCAAGTTCGTCACTTGCATCCCTTTTACGTGTTCCTTCCACTTATTTCTCTTTTCCTTTATTCTCTCATTTATGTCGACGGTGTTTAGTTCTGTTCTTATATCTACATTTCTTATTTTATCAGATCCTATGCAACCTTTCATTCTTCTTAAAAATTTCATCTCTTATGCCTATATCCTGCTTTCTTGTCTCTTTGTTGTTGTCCATGTTTCACTACCGTATAAAAGGGTTGATACTGTTATCGTCTTGTAATTGTCTTGTATTTGTGCAGCCTCTCTTAGTTTTGTTTCTTAACTTTCTGCTGATTGTTCCACAGATACGCATGAATTTATTCAGTTTTTCTTCTGTCTTTCTTCACAGCCTAAATACTTAGAATATTTCACTTCACACACACAGTACAGTATCATTTATGACTATTTTTGTCTTAATCGGATATTTACCCAGGAGAGCCGTTGTTTTGGTTTTATTTGCCCATATTTTCATGTCATAGTTTTGGCAGATTTTTTGTAATGTATATATTCCTGCAGATCATCCTCCGTTGCCGTTAGGAGTACTAAGCATTAGCATATAAGATAGAATTTAGGGTGGTGTTCTGGCCTAAACGTACTCCTTTACGGCATTTCTTTTTCCATTCCTTTATAGTAGTATCAGCATATAAGTGAAATAATGTTGGTGACACACAGCAGCCTTGTCTAACTCCTTTGTTTGTTGGTGTTTCTATAGTTAATCTTCCGCCTGTATCTACCATAATTCTGGTGTCACCGTATAAACCCTGTATGGCTCTTATTAAATGATGTGGATATCCATGTTCGTTCGTAATATCCCATAATTTTCATCTGTCTACATTATTGAAAGCCTTCTAGAAGACTATAAACCCTGTGTTTTTTCTCTGTCGTATTCTCTGTGATTTTCTATAATTTGTTATAGAGCGAATATTCCTTTTGTGCTTGATCTGACTTTCCTAAAGCCCGTTTGTTCCTCTTCTATTAGTTTCTCTACTGCGATCTTCAAACTGTTGTTTAACATTCTGGCGTAAATTTTATGAGCGGTCTTTAATAAGCTCATTCCTAGGTAACTTTGATAGTTATTCTTATCGCCCTTTTTGAATAGCGAGACTATTTTCGCTTTTCTCTAATCATAAGGGATAATATTACAATTCCAATATTTATTAAATACATGTAGAAGTCTTAGGCGTAGCATAGGTCCCCCTTATTTTCAAAACTCTGTGTTGATGTCATTCATGCGGGTCGTATTTCTGTTTCTAGTAATTCAGTTCTCTTTAATTTATATCACCCAAACCTTTGACGTCTACTTCTTGTATTGCTGTTTCGCCAATATATTCCTTATTTACCCAGTTCACCTCATTTATGCTGTTTATTTGTATTTTGTCACTTTCCTGACTGCTTAATGATTTCATTACTTTATAAGCCAGGGCTCTCTTTTCGATAATAATTTAAACCATTAATTATGCCAACTTATTGTAGCTATAAGTTATACAACTGAATATTTAAAAACTTTTAACGAGAGTAACTAAATGTAATTACAAATGGTCTCTAGATATTATCTCTAAAACCATGGAACATCTGCTAGCAGCTGCAGCTATTGATATCTGGAGAAAATACAGAAGGTGTTCTACTAGCATCAATGGAGTCGAATGACATATTTCCCTGTACAGTTATAAAAAGCACTTAAAGGTACATATACCGCAGAGACATACACTGCTTTATTGATTTAGCCTGAACTATTCCATACTTCCAAAATCATTCAAAATTATGTTGACAGTGAACTTATATTTTTAAATCATTACAAAATTGTACTTGCGATGTGTACGCATTTGAAGCACCTTGTGTAAAATATTCTGCAAGGATAAGCATAAACTCTTAAGATTATCACGAACTAGCACGAAACAAAATTCACTATTTCATATAGTATTATAGAAATAAATCTGCGTTTTGTTAAGGGGTAGACCGAAAGACTGGACAATTGATAATATTTCAGCATTATTCTAACCGATTGTGGACGCGGACAAACAGAAATAAAACACGGAAATAACAGTAGTCGTAAAGGTTTCACGTGGGGCAGTTTCTGACAATATCTGCCCTTAATACAACCACAGTTAAATGGAAGTGTTTATGGTCACGTGAAGGCACACGGGTCGGTCGCTAAGCAGAAGCTATTCCTTATTGGACGCTAATACCGAGTCCTGGAGGAGTCGTAACGTCTTACGCGGCCGTCCCATAACCTTTCTGGTCGCCGTTGTCCGAACCGGAGAGCTTAAATACATGTCCGGTAGCTCAGCGGACCCGGAGTATCGAAACTCTAAGCTTTGTCGTATTAAAATGTCCAGAAGTATTTATTACTGATACTGTTTTATGCTTTGAGGTATGCATGTTTAGTGTTCTTGTCGTTATATTAAGCATGATTTGGACGAAGGCTCTTAAACACAAGAAAAGTTATTAGTTGTATGTAATCGGGATGTCTGTATTACTTGGTAATTTAAGGAAATTTTGCGATTTTTTAACGTTTATTTCTTTCTTGACTTAATATTAACGATTACTTGTACGATTACTTATTGTTGAAGAGAAGGTGTAAGAACTCTCTTCCGTTTTGCTTTTCCTTTCTAAAGTTTTTTTTGGTTTTCTTTAATGGTAAGTGAGTAAGGAAACATTTCCGGAATGCAACTTCAAAAATTCATTACCGTGAAGATTGTAGATTCATTCAGATTATTGGTCAATAACATATCAACTACAAAACGTATAAATTTATTTTATAGAAAATTCTGTCTCTCATCCCTGAATTTCGTTTCCTCTTCAAATGATATTCATCGGTCAACTGTTGCAAGAAGTTCTTGGATTTGATTGGAAGCAACAGGAAGCATAGAATCAGAATCGAATTCAAAATTCGATCATATGTATCAATTAAAATTAATGTCCGAGCTAGGAATGCTGCTTTGCAACGATTTCATCCAAAAGTCCCATCGATTATTAATTCTATAAACGGTTGCGCAATGAAATTATCGAGCTATCAAGCGGGAGAAACAAACTAACTACAATTAGATAACGATTGCTTATAAACGCTATTAACAGGAAAAGACTGAGGAGTACTGCGCAGTATTACCATTGGCCGTTCTCGAAGATCTGATCTTTTCATCAATTTGCTGAATGCTAATTATAACACATAGGCTGAAAGGTCCCTGACCTAACAAAGAAAACACGTTTTTTTTGGTTCAAAATTAGCTTTATTCATCAACGTAATCTCCATTAAGAGCAACGCTATCATTCCAGCGCGGCTCTAACATTTCAACACCACTTTTCTAGAACGATTTATCTTTTGCCTCAAAATAGGCCTCGGTTTCAGCGATAACCTCTTCATTCGTGCGCAATTTCTTACCGGCGAGCATTTTTTTGAGGTCTGCGAACAGCCAGTAGTCGCTGGGAGCCAAATCTGGCGAATACGGTGGATGTGGGAGCAATTCGAAGTTCAATTCATGTAGTTTTGCCGTTGTTTTGATTGACTTGTGACACGGTGCGTTGTCTTGATGAAACAATTTTTTTTCTTTGCCATATGCGGTCGTTTCTTTGCAATTTCGGCCTTCAAACGCTCCAATAGCGCTATATAATATTCACTGTTGATGGTATTTCCTTTCTGAGGATAGTCGATGAATATTACACCACGCACATCCCAAAATACCGAGGCCATAACCTTACCAGCCGATCGTTGTGCTTTCGGGCACTTTGGACGAGGTTCACCAGTTGTTTTGATTCCGGAGTGATGTGATGGAACCATATTTCATCCATTGCCACATATCGACGCAAAAATTCCGGTTTGTTACGTTTAAACATGGCCAAACACTGCTCAGAAACATCAACACGTTCCTGGTTTTTGGTCAACAGTGAGCAAACGCGGCACCCACTTTGAACAGAGCTTTCTCATAGTCAAATGCTCATGCAATATAAAGCCAATACGTTCTTTTGATATCTTTACGATGTTAGCTAACTCACGCAACTTCACTTTTTGATCATTCAAAACGATTTTGTGGATTTCTTTGATGTTTTCTGGTGTTACCGCCTCATTTGGACGTCCACTGCGTTCTGCATCATCGGTGTCTCTACGACCACGTTTGAAGTCAGCAAACCAACGTTTTATTGTTGTTTCTGATGGAGCGGAGTCCCCATAACACCTTTCAAGCCATTGCTTCGCTTGAACGGTATTTTTTCCCATCAAGAAGCAGTGTAAAATTAACACGAAATTGTTTTTGATCCATTGGTTTGAAAATAACAAAAGTAGCGTGACTCTTAGTACAATAACTCACAAACTAATAAATAGAATATCATGAAATTTTAACAGCTGTCTTTTGAAGGTTAGTACTAACTGAGAGAAAGGTGACTGCAATAAAACTAGCGTTATCTATGTGTTACGCCCTGGACTTTTCAGCCCATGTGGTATTAATAATAATAATAATGTGTTCATAATCGTGAACAAAATTATCGAAGTTTAAATTTAAGCATTTGTGCTTACTTGATATCTACAGTACGATTAAAAAAATTAACCATCGATAACATTAGCCTTCATATATGGAAAATCTATATACCTTACCTGAATGATTATATATCACATATTTATAGCTTCTGCATTGAGAAGCTTGTTTTTGCCACTATTTAGAATTCTGCCTTGGTTACACTTATTCTTAGAAATAAAATATGGAGGTTAGAAGAATAAGTATTATTCTTATCTTAGTAATAGCTTGTGAAACAAGAGTAAAGCAAGAATTTTACAAGTCACATGTAAAAGTCTCTCACAGTCTTCTTTAAGAAAACGGCTTACAGATCGCACTATTGTTGTGCTATCAGTTAATTGGTTGAAAGTTGAAATTTTTGTGTGTATGCAACACTACCATCGTAATTGCATCGGCAATACACCTTCTAATCTCTTAACCTAATCTTCTTTTATTTATCTATTTCATAGTATTTACATGCTTTCTATAGTCGCTTTTGCCCTAGCATGGTTTATTGCATACTTTAGAGACAATTTTACTGCCATCACAAGCCGGGAAAGTTGATATACTTTTTCACTGTGTTAACCAGTGGTCGTTTTTCCCCTTCCCTACGTTCTACATCCTTTATATATCTACAAAGCGCAAAGGAGAACAACAGTAAGACGATCAACTACCTAACGTCAAGAGCGGAAAGGAACTAATGCAAATACAGTCGTGCGGTCACCGTAAATATTCTCTCTATTCAACCCGCTTTTTGCATTGCGGATGGCGGGCCGTACTTACTACGAATCTGGCAAGCTGACAAGTGTGACCGATCTACTGATTAATGTATAACAATAAGCGTTTAGACGTAGTGTCAGATTCTTAACGCTTAGAAATACTTCCAGGCATTACACCAGTTAAACTCAAAGAAGAGATGTTAATAGACCATAAAATAGGAACATAGTACAGGACCAAATTCTTCACGAAAAGTAGCAGCTGGGAGTCGTGGGAGAATGCAATGCATAACTTGCTTGATAGCAAAAGGGCTGATTTTGTACTCCATTCCAATTCAATTTATTGACTAATTTTCAAAGAATTAAGGGGAATAGATTTTTATATTCTCCAGCTAATTTAGATGCAAGATAAGCAGAAAGAACTCCTCCATCAATACCTGCATGTTACGGAATGCTATGATGATGAACGGTGATACAAAAATGTAATAGGATGTTACTGACAATTGAATTTCCTTGTTCCAGCATTAAATTCAATTAAATTAGTTTTTCGATTCAGGGATGCGGTAGGATTTGAACCTATACCTCTTCGTCGCTAGACTGGTGTATTAAGCCATTATACCATGCAACTGCCCCAACAAATTGCTATTTAAATCGTCATGTATGTATGTATGTTGCCAAATTTCAATGGGCAAATTTAATACCACGATGTAATAGTGGCTGCAGATGTACCGCTGATATCTAGGCAGATACGATATTTTAATATCAATACCAAGTTGCACTATCAACTAAATTATTGGGAATAACTTCGTGTTTGAAATTTTTAATTAGTTAAAACAAAATACAAGTATTAGATTTACCAATTGGAATTTAGCGACATAAATGGCGATTTAAATAGTGTTAATAGTAGTTTAACACACGAGTCTAGCGAACAGGACCTGTATGTTCAAATTCTTTTAATTAATTAAGGATTTCATGAGTAACAAATTTAATTAAATTTAACGTTGGTAATAATAAGGAAATTCAATTATCGTCGGAAAACCAACGGAAGCTATTCCAGATAATTCAATGGAAGGTTATTGTTTAGGTTAGAGTCTTATAAGAATAACAGCTAATTTAGATAGAAGAAAAAATAACATAACGTATTGAGTCCTTCCAAAATTGTCGATCGATGTATGTATTTATTTCTTGATTCAGTGAATGAAAATACATAAAAAGCATTTTTTATTTACTTTGAAAGTAACACGTATGAAGTAATAATAAGTTAACTTACTCTATTTTATTATAATAACGTTGGGCGCCTGGAACAACCAATATCAATATATGCATTTTTATGTCGGTGTGGGATTTGTAAATACATATAAATATGTAAAAATGCACATAATAATATAAAGTTATTGCTGCTATATAAACGCGTCGATAGTAAAATAATTAAATAGTTTTTGTTTACTAAATTACGTACAGCAGAGTAGAAAATTTTCGGCTTATGAAACATGGCAATTAATACTGTAACAATAAATAACCTCCACAATAATTCCGAACGGGCACGAGCATGGATTTTATGGAGCTAACTGCCCCATTAGTAAATAACTGCATGCAATCCTTCTATAAGGACAATGTGTTGCCGGCAATTATATCTGTATCCCGATATCTCGAGTAGCCCGAAAGCCTCGCCGTGATAGACGGTACTGTAGCAGGTGGGCTAAACAGCCATAAATAAGCAACTACACCATGCTAAATAGCCTACTCATATCGTCCACTCGCTTTTCCTAAATTAATTACGATAGATTGCCTTAACACTCTCTTTTAATGTATCCTCGGATTTTTTATTTATGGGTTCTTATAAAACACGATCCTTGAATCCTTGAATCTCTATAAAAGATTACTAAGTTAGCACAACCATACCGCTTGTCCTCTTTTATCAGTATAGAACATTGCAATGCTCCAGAATCGCAACAGAAGCGAAATATATTATTAATAGATTTAAAATAAATAACTAAGGCTGCAGAGTGCTTTCGGCGCTCGATTACTATAATTTAAAAAAAAATAATGAATGTAATCACTAATTGTTTTAGTTTGATTGTATTGTTGATGCAGACTTTACATTAACAAACTAAGTATTTTTCTTTCCCAATCTTAGTAACCGCACTAATCATATCGATTCTTAGTCCTACTTATGTATATATTCGAAGAAATTCTGTTTGGTGGATTATTAACCAATTACAGCAATAGTTTACATATTATTAATATGAATGACATGTGCGTGTTCTTCTAGTATGAAGTGAGTAATAACTGCTTATGTAAAGAAACCTAATAACTGGATACATGCCCCAAATGTTACAATTTGATCAAAACAACAAAATTTGTTTTTTAAAACATAAACTGAATTTCTAAAATTCCCTCTTAAAGTTGGGAAATAATAGCGAAAATGAAAAGTGCAACATAAATTACCCTCAATTTGTGAAACATCAACAGTTAGTTCCTAATAACATGACTCGAAGGATAATGATTTCTACAGCAACGTACAAGATTAATATCCAGTTTTTGCTAAAGTGTTTACAAAGTAAATTTTGACTACATTTACAAGGTGCAGCAACAGCCCATGCTTGAGTCTTGCATAAACCCATACATACATTAGAAGAACTCGACTTGTGTACCGGTGCTGTCGGCAGTTGTCAGGGCGTTAACTTGTCACTTCTATATGTATTTGTAATGTGTATAACGCACCTTTCAATTTTATAACTTCGTTCACCAGGTAACTCGAACGTACCTTCATCGTACGATTATCATAGCGGACAGTTACTTAATTTTTATTGTTGGTTAAGTGCCTGCTTAAAACAATAAACCAATTGCATAAGGTAAGCCATTTTCCACGTGGACTCTTATGTTGTATATTTTATCATCTCTTTCCTTGTGAATATTCTCTTTATCTTTCTCCTTCAGAGGCTAAATCTGTGTTGTCTTGTGTGAACGAATCTATTTCTGCATGTTTTTTAGTTATAACAACCAAATTGGACTGAAATTTTCTGTAATTTGGAAATCTATGTTTACTGTATCTGAACGTAGATGGCGGAGGCGCCAGGTAATGATCTTGGTATCTCTCGTTTGACTTGCAAGAGGATCGTTGCGGATGTACCTTCACGGGTTGTCGTCCTCAATGTTGCCTATCTATATATCTAATGCAAAATGGTAATTACGTAATTGGGGGACTCGCGAGCGGATACCTCCTATGTATTCATTATCTGTACAATTTTTACTTAATCTGCACCTCGCTAGAGAGTACCCTATTTAACTTACATTCTACTTAACCGACTATAACAACATCTTCACTGTTTATAGGTAAATTAAGCTGCTGATTCAGTTTCTCAGTATTCTGCCCAACGATATCCGTAAAATACGTATATATTACGTTTGATGGACTTTGCAGTGACAACATACGGTGTACTGTTTTCGTCTTTTATTGCGACTATTATTAAAATATCATACAACCTAAGATCTACTGGCAAGATTCAAGAAGGATTTATGAACAGTTTATGTTTTAGACTTAGATAATTGCGAAACTATGAGAGAAGGTTAGTAGGTAGGTCACAAAAACCTATTATAAAGATTATTATAGAAATACAAAAACAAGTTTCATTTTTCAACAAATTCTCCATCTACATTAATACACTTATTCCGTCTCCTTATCAATGCTCCAATGCCTGCTGCATAAAAATATTTGGGTTGCCGCCTAACCCACGTGCGTACTTTTTGTTGAGCATCGTTATCACCCTCGAAATGTTGCTTTTTGAGCTTACCAAACAGATGATAATCGCTTGGAGCTAGATCGGTACTACAAGTCGGATGCTTAAGCAGTTCCCACTCTAATTCTACAATTTTCTCGCCTGAATCAAGTGGGCCGAATGCGACCTAGCATTAACATGATGCAGCAATATTCCTCTCGTCAGTAAGCCTTGACATTTTGGCCAAGTTGCACCCCGAAACTACAACAGAACTCGACAGTATGATTCAGCAGTCACGTTCTTATTTCTATTCTGGAAATGGGCTAGAAGCACTCGTGGAGAATCACAGAGCGCGGTAAACATAACCTTACCAGCTGGAGGCGCAATCCTGAATTTCTTTGTTGACGGTGAATAGGGATGTTTCCATTGCATTGAAACACAATTTGTTTCGGGTTGGTAGTGGTGAACCCACAACTCATCACTAGTAATAATCCTGTTAAGCATGTCCCCCAATTCCTCTGCGTACCGCGGGAGGTGGTGCAAGGGCAAGTCCATTTGAATTTTTCTGTGTTCCTCTTTCAGTTGTCTGGTTCGAAAATTCAAACGATCGTGCGTCAGTTCGTAGGACAAACCATGAGAACACCCTATTACAGTTGCTATGCTGTCTATTGTTACCCGTCTGTCTGTTCGAATCACCTCTTCCAACTATCCACTCTGAACTGAATAGCCTTTTCGCTGATCGTCAACAACTTTGGAGCGCACTTGAGGGATTTTCTCGACCCAGTTATACACGGTTTTACGCGGCAAACACTTTTCACCGTAAACAGCAGACATTTCCTTATGGACATTTTCTGCAGGAAGCCCTTTTGCCCTGAAGGAACGCACAAGAGCAAGCTGCTCTTCCACAGTGCACTCTTCCTGCGCGGTCACTATTTTAACAGTGCCTGCGTATGCGCACGGCAACTATCGCTTGAATATCATAAGGCTGGATTGTGCTGACATCTAGTAACAGATAGGAAAATAGCTCATTACTATTATCAGCTATCCCACAGCAGTTTGTGCCTTATTTAATGACTGTCACTCGTATATCAATGAGTTTGTCTCAAGCGTACTTTAAATTTTTAAATATTGACGTTATCAGTATAAAAAATTTGATTTTATATTAACATATATTTTTATAGTAGTGCTTGAAAAACGGGTTCCACAAACGCTTCCGTATTCCTCATTCACTTTTCGCATGAATTAAAATCATATCTTTTCAGGAAAATAGGAGAATAGCACAACGAACGTAAATTGGCAAGCTCTGTCACTATACCAACATACGCGGCACTCAAATTACGGTAACCGAATAGTGACAATTCCCTGGCAAGGTTTCTGGTAAACTGGCTTTATTTATATGCGGGTTTAGATAACGGCACAACACGCGCGCTGTTTTAAACAGTTTATTGATGACAATTCAATAATTATATGGTACTTTAGTATTTTAGATATGAAATCATAGTCCGGGTCCGGTTTATCGGATGATCGTAGCAAATGTTTTACGAGGTAATTATATTGTGAGTTTCCTGTACCGATTTCGCCGCGTACACGGGTAACACCGGATCATATTTGTTGAACATAAATTAGTATAATCTAAATCTGCCGCCTATAATTGTGTTATTATGCTAAATTCGATTGCAAATGAGACGCTAAGTTATTTATTACGATCGATTGACACTTAGGTGCATACATACATGTCAAACGCATAAACGGGAATTACTTAACTGTGACCCGAACGTTCATGAAAATTAATTAGCCTAATTTGAATTTTAACACACATGTAATGTGGATACCTATCTGACACGTGACATATTGGTTTGATGTCATTTTTGTTTCCTCTAGGACCTATGACGGCAGCTTTATCTGATTCTTATATCTTCACTATTTCACTAGTTTCCTAGGTCTTTGTTCTTCTAGATTCAATTGACGACAATGTTGTACTGACGCTTGCTAGTGCCTTACAGTGTTTGAAGCACTGAATCTCGATTATACCATTCCTAACGTATTATCATCATCTGCTTCGTTTATCGAATACTACTTCCATATCTCTAATAAACTTCGAATTAGGAGACCGATTACTTCAAAAATTAAATCTTTACGGTGTGAGAGAAAAAGCGTCTGATTGGTTAGCTTCGTATTTTTAAGACAGGGTGCTGTTTGCAGCTATCTTCAAAGATGGTAAATTTCGTAAATTTCACGTCAGTGTAAGTTGTGGTTCCATATTTCTTACAAATATCTCCTAGACTGCTCGCATAACCTTATCATAAAAGGCAAAGCTGTATAATAGAAAAATAAAAAAAAAATTAGAAGAAAAAGGACGTATTCGCAAAATTTACGACTTGTAATTAAAAATCATGTAGTACTCTATTCCGTTTTTTATCTTAAAACGTTTTAAACCGATAAATATTTGTTTCCATTTCTTAGGATGGTACCTTTCATGAAGTAGAAGTTGCATAATTTGCCGTAGTTGGTGGTTATGTTTACTATACTAAATAGAAGGACTTTTTAAGGTTTGCAAGAAGTGTCGCATGTGTCGATTTTAGTTGTGCTGGTACTTCATTAACCCTAGGATACTTAGTCTATACAATATCGGTATTTACATAATCCAGGTCTGCGGAGCCCAGTGTGTAAGAGTGTATATAGTCGTAACACAAACAAAGATATTGAAACAAAGCCATTTATTTTTTTGCTACAAGAGTGAGATTAAATGTGAAAGTGAACATTATTGCTTTAAAAAGAAAAAGAATTTTAAGGATTAGAGAATCACGTAGGACACATTCGAACAGTATGCTCATTACAGATATTATTTTTGCACCTAATGCATATCATTGTACTTCGATACTTAAGGAGCACACAGAGCATCACTTTTTCATCACTTAATTGTTGCACTTGTTTGAGCAGCTGAAGGACCAGAGATACGTATAAATTTGTTAATGCACTCCCGGACACTATGCCGTAGTGTTAGTAGATCTAGGGTTAGTAAATCTTTTCTGCATATGTGGTGTCACTAGTTCCTTTGCTAAATCCTTCAAAAATCTCTTCGTATAGACTACATGTGCATTGAGTTCATTGAGTGTTGTAACATCGATAATGTGAAGAAGCATGTCATGGGGCATTGATGATTTTGCGTCTTGTACATCTTGTGTGTACATGTAGACACTATTTGGTCCATAATGCTAACACCGTGCTTTGTATTATTACAGTAAGAGATGATTTCGCGCTTTCTTTATTGACTACTGCGTTGTCGCACATGGTGCCTAGCAAAATTACGCATATGTCCTTTTTATGTGCGTAACTTGTCATGGATTGCTAATTTCGAAAGCAAAATAATGAAGAGCAGACAACACGATTCTGTGAGGCTTTTAGTTCTATCGGAATGTCACGCTTATTTGACGTAGTGAAGAAATTGTCTATCGTGAGATTGAGCCCAGACTTTTGAACACTACCCATACACAAACTTAAATTAAGACATTCAAAATATTTTCATTCCAAATTTGTAGGTTTAGTTGGTATATATAGTTACATTTGTGTTCGGTAGGATGCAGGCATTGCATTGTTGAATGAATAAATCCGAGACATAGGATATCATTGCAAATTTAGTTCTTTTATCGTCAAATCTGAATAATATTTCTATTTATTCTAAGCGAAATATGGACATTGTGGCTCGGTACAACACATGATTAGTTTATTCACTACAAAATAGTTCCCTGATAGAAACATCCCAGGCTCTGTCAACTCCTACATGAAAAAGTAAACTGCAGAATGCTAGAAATTCAACAACGGTTACATCTTTTCACGGTTTTGCTTTTGCTCTGTAAACATGTTTCGCCTCCAAATTAGTACAATTCATAATTTTTTGTGTAATAACAAAAAAGATGAAATGTTTCTTTTGGTGTTGCAGCCATATATCTTCTTGGCAATCTTGGTACCAATATTATCAGCAATATTCTCTAAATTGTCGTCGTTTTCGATGATCCCTCTGCGTGGGTTTCGGCTTTTGGATATCTGATGCCCATTCCCAAGAGCCGTATACCTACCAGCGCTGTGCAGTCACACAGCACGTGGACCGCCGTCTCCTCTTCTAACCACAAAGTTCTTGGCCTGTCTCTAACCTGGAATACTCTTCCACCAGTCTTGAGGCCTCCTATCTTTCCATTGTTTAGTAGTTTCCTTAAATACCATATAGGATATGCTATTCCTACCGAGACCAAAGCAGCTTCTGTTAGCCAAAGAACCTGCTTTGACATTACCTCGGTGGCTTTTGCGTCCTGGTATCCAGGCCAGATCCACCTTAGTTCGACCTCGCAGTCTATTCACCACGTTCATGCAGTTCCACGCCAATCTTAACTTCGTCTGTGTGGAGTCCAGCGCTTTTATTACTGCTTGATTGTCTGAATACATAGCAATACATCGGTAATTAATTTTCGGCCTAGTCTCCCAAATTCGGACTTCTATACCAGTAGATTCTGCTTTGACATGCAAACCTTTTTCCATTCCATTCCTCGCTATCTGGTATTACTGTTTTGTAATTTTTGCCAAAGTTGTATTTGGGACCTATCGCATCTATACCAGTTATCGGCCGCGCATTAAGTTCTTTCAACAGTTTTTTGTAATCTACACCATGCGATCTAATTATAAGATCTGGACCGTTCATTGGCTTGTAGCTTGTCAGCCTGGCCCTTTCTTGGATGAATATATGTAGCATGTTAAGGACAACTTCCAGGGCCGCTGTTGGTGTAGTTTCTATGGCACCTGTGCCTCATAGACATGCCAGTCTTTGTGTGCCACTTAGTCGCTTTATTGCCTCCACCTGTTATATCTTCGTCCACCATACCACCGAGCTATATGTAACCATTGGTATGATTACCTACATGTATAATCATAGCATCATTTTTGGACTCAATCCCCACGTTCTTCCATACAACCTTCTATATCTACCCAGGACGACATTAGACTTGTTAATGGTTTTATAACATAGGGGTGCTTTATATAACCTTCCGATACTTCGTTACTTGTTGGGAATCCATATTAAACATGGGCAAAGAAGTAAAACACAATCTTACAAATGCTTCCAATTTTCGAACATCTGAGCTATTGGAAATTTTTGTAAAATTGTGTTTTATTTCTTCGCTCATGAAAATCTTTCTTGAAGCATCCTCCTGAATATGCTATTAATAAGCATAATGGTCTCAATATATTAAAAATTGCCTTTTAGTGTTGTACTTTCTATAGCTCAAAAAAGTTGTGTTTGCTGCTGAATGACATCTATCATTTACTTTGTTTTCCATAGGCCCGACAGAATATTGTAAAACTGACTATTCATATGTATAAACAATACCAGGTGTATTCTCGGTAAAGCGGGATCAATATTATCATTGATTTGAAAAAACATTTTTCAAATAATTAAACTTGGTGTATAAAATTGGCAGATTTTACGGTACTTATATAGCGCGATTTCATTTGAAGTTACCAAACGTTTTATTGCGGCAAATATTTATGTTCCGATTCTCCTTAGTTCACGGAAGCGCTTAATGTGCGCGCGCTTCTATTTCAATAAATTTCGTTCTAATCTTTGAATATTCATTCGCGTTCTGTATCTCAACGCTTCCGCATCTCATCCCATCTCATCATACTTCATCACATCTTCGGAGAGGCACCACAATTATCGGATGAATTATGGGCCGGTTAACGGTACAAAAATCTTATTAGTTGGCCGTATTTAATAAGGAAATGTTGCTAACTGGCAATGGCGGCCTTCCCCCGGATCCCGCATAGACGGTGGCCGACGACGCCGCTGCAGGAAAGGATAACACCGTTCTTTATTGCCCCGAAAGAGAAGGGAAAAATCTCATCTCGGATTATTTGCATAAACTGCACACAAGTTGCGGTATTTTTGTTGGTCGGCGGTTTCGGAACGAAGCGGAGTGGAGTCGGGGAACGTCCGGTCATGAATTTACTTGATGGCGAAGTCGCTTCTGTACCGCTACGCTACTGTGCGGCTAAGATAGGATAGTAATAATAAGAATAATCGGTCGAAATTAAGAACTTTACGGTCTTTCTTCTTGCCGGAGCTTTCTGCTACGTCGCGGTCTATACGAAGATTGGGTTTGGTGTACATAACTCAAAGTTTAATTTTTTTCCCAGTTGGTTTGAAATTCAAACATGTTTCTGTTAATTAGAGATAATCCTCGAGCCTTGGTCGGTTGATTGGAACCAACCGGCGCTGATTTCATTTTTAAAATAATATGCAAGAAAGTTTTAATTGAATCGCTTCACTGTTTCTGCTGCGAAATGGGTACACACTACGACAGGTCTATTGACGACGTTGGCTATAAACGTGTACGTAGTACAGAAAATGCGAAACATTTCGAATAATAAGTGTTTTTTTGTGGTAGTATAGGGTTCTGCAGTAAATATGGATAATGTATAACATGAGAAGCATTTTTGACTTTAGAGATAACTACTAGAAAAAACTGCAAATCAAATAGACTGATATCGTTTCTAGAATCCCAAGAAACCACCGCAAGAACTTTTCCAGCAGAAAAACTGGTCTTGGTTTTCCGTGGTAATAATAATAATAATAATAATAATCCTTTATTGCCCAACAGCCCAGGGGCCAATTACAGGACAAATTACAATACAATTCTTATATAAAATAAAATAAAATAATTCAAATCGTGTTGCCTACAATAATAATACAATAATAATGAAACAAAAAAAAAAGAAAGACTCACAAAAATGGCTCTAGATCCCGTTTGTTTGCGTTCCTCACCATGTGACTGAGAGGTGCCTTAAGCAAAATGTTGGTATTAGCTCTAGGTACTTGAAATGTATTAAAGTAGCGAGTATGATGAGTAGGTACGGTAAAGTTTATTTGCGCCAGAAGGGCTGGCGAGTCGACAGTATTTTTCAGGATCCTGCAAAGAAACTCCACACTGTTACGCTCGCGGCGGTCAGCAAGAGATAGAAAACCATACTCAACAAGTAAGCTATAATACTTGTGCTGCTTCTCCAGGTTTTCTCGTCACTCCATGCTTGCCTGTTTAGATTCCGGGGTGTAATGATGCATCCAGGTCTCATAAAAGATGACAGTGTGTCTCAACAAATTATCCTCTTCCTTCCGATATCGTGTCATAAGTCTTTCACATGCGGCAAGACTGTTTGCTTTCTGATCTTCCGTCAAGAGTCGAGACAGATTTTAGGCCTTCCCGCGCCAGAAATTTAATAATAATACGTTGCTCAACAGACGTGTGGAGCTCTTGCTTAGACATGATGCTACTAACTGCCCATCTGCTCTGGGGAACCGACCCGATTTGTTCCCCTACGCCTTACATCACTACAAACACATATCAAAACGACATGCCACTCACTTTACCTAGAGGGCGCTAAAAAGAAAAGTTCGGTTCATATTTAATTCATCCTCGTACAAAAATGTTGAATCCGTGTTTCCTATAAATGTCACAAATCAGCTTTGATACTTCTCTTTAATAAAGCTTCGCTAATAATATATTCTGTTTGTATGCCATTCGGAAGAATCTGACTCTCTTAACAGGAAAAGAACTGTACAACGAAAGAAACATCATTAGGATGAGTATTGCAGACCCTCTTCAAATAACCGATTCCAACAATTAAAGTGTAGAAACTAATGAGCTTTTGCATTAATCATTTCATACAGTGTAATATCCCTAGATTCTTTATTCTTATACGTAATAATTATTTTGCGGGAAGATGCCAAGGTAAAGGTATAGATCAAAAATTATTAAATACTTAGTGTTAGTAGAAAATTAACTTTTGAACTGCGAACATATCTAATATTTCCAATTTGACGTTAAATTCACCTATCAGTTAGAAGGAAGTAAAAATTACAACGGCTTGCATTATATTATTCATACCCTGGTACATTATGTATGCGTAAATTGTTACATAGCCCTGCCACAGCGAACTAATAAGATATGGTTAACTGGCAGTATTTCACCCGATAATAACACTCCTGCCTCACAGTAAGAGATGAAGTATGGATGCTGTGGCAAAGATATGACGACGGGGATGTGTTCTCGGAGGGTGTCAGAATTATGAACATCGTCACGAAATAGCCTCATTACAAAAGGTGATCCCCCTTCCATCTATTGTGATGATGATCTTTCTGTGATATTATACTTTCACGCAGTACTGTAGAAAAGTATTTTGCATTGCAATTGTTATTCTTGTATATGTGCATCGTAAACAGTTGAATTTTTAACTGGCGTTAAAGGAAAATGACGTATTTATACTTTTACACTATGCATGCTTAAATATTGACATATTAATGAAGATCTATACAGCCATATACAGCTGGTACTTGAACTCGAAACATTGTAACGATTTATTCAAGAATTATTCTTATCTAAAACCAGAGTCACTAATTTCGGTTTTTCTGAAACATTTCTTTATTGGTACTGAATTTAAAATGTTTTTAGTGCCATTTAATACCAGATTACGTCGTCATGCTTCAAGCATTTATTTGACACAGTTATACATTTCTCCGGTATGTTTTAGCCTACTTTTTATTTTATTTTAGTTTATTTTTTTTGGCCTTGAAAGTCATTTAGCCACGCATAAAATTCTAAAATACAAACGTTAAAAATAAGATTCGATACGAAAGGAACAGCTCAAGGATACAGACTTCACGACACGGGGCCGATCGTGCCGATTTGAAACAAAATAATACATACAGGGCCGCGGAATGGAGGAAACCCACAAAGAGATAATAATAATAATAATATCTTTATTGCCCAACAGAAAATAATTCCATTTACAGGACAATGCGAGGATAATGTAACCTAGCATATATAGTAATAATATACCGCGCAGTAATAAATTAAAATTAATCGAAAATGATACAACTGACTCATAAACATAAAAATAGCTCGGTGACATCAGAATGCAAGAACA
The DNA here is from genome assembly GCA_023509865.1 of Trypoxylus dichotomus. Classification (NCBI taxonomy): domain Eukaryota; kingdom Metazoa; phylum Arthropoda; class Insecta; order Coleoptera; family Scarabaeidae; genus Trypoxylus; species Trypoxylus dichotomus. The sequence continues at coordinate 43,527,576 of CM042078.1, forward strand.
AAATAGGACGACAATGTAAATCCATATAGACACTTCAACAAAAAGGATCGTCAAGTAATTCATTGGCATTTCTAATCATATGCGTAATGGGTGCTTTAAGCAGAACATTAGTTTTGTATGACGGGACCTTAAAATTAGGGAAGGACCTGGTATCGTACTGAGGTACCACAAAATTATTTTTGGAGAGAAGGGATGGAGCGTCAATAGCGTGATTAATCAGTTTAAGTAGAACTTGGCTGCTAAATTCCTTCCTTCGATCCGATAACGATACAAAGCCGTGTCTCCTCAGTAGACCTAATCAAACACTCTTTCAAGTAGTACTTGCAGATGGAGATAGTGAGGATACCAAATTATGGAGGCATACTCCAACCCAGTACGGATAAGCGAATAGTATAATGCTTTTAGCGAGGCAGGATTATTGAATGATCTGCAGGATCGTATGAGAGATCCTAAGGATTTCATCGCAGAATTTCGTACGGATAATATGTGATCTGCAAACGACAAATTTGCATCAAACAGCACGCCCAGGTCCATCACAGACGAGTGCCTAGGAACAATAGCCTGGCTCACAGCATAATGAAAATTGTAGAGAGTATGACATATAGAGTAGCTTACAACAGCGTACTTATCCAGATTCAAATGAATTCCATTCTGTATACACCATCTAACAATAGTATCCAGACTGTTCTGGAGAAACAGGCAATCTGCCGGGGAGTTTATGGTATTGTAGATCTTAAGATCGTCTGCGTAAGCCAGTACATTGCAGTCGAGCCCCTGTAGGAGATCATCTAAATAAATATTGAACAAAAGGGGACCCAAATTGGATCCCTGGCACACACCAGAGGAAGTAGAAAATGTTAAGGATGTATATCCATTGTAGTGAACATAGCATGAACGATCAGTTACATACGAGCGGATCAATTGTGTTGCACTTGGCGGAAAACCAAAACTAGCTTAGTTACCATAAGGGAATGATTGATAGTGTCAAATGCTTTACTAAAATCGGTGTATAATATGGTGGTATATGGATGGTAAACAAAGGAAATGAAACTGAATTACAGAACTAAAAGTGAAGAAAGACCAGTCCCATACACGTATTTTATTACGAATTAAAAATTCTATAATGATATGGTAAACGTGTATATTATTTTGTGCCAGAATCAAAGAGGTATTAACAGGGAGGTAAAAAAAGAATTGACATAAATCTTGAAAGAATTCATTTCTGTATCTGGCGAAATTACGACAACCAAATATAGTTAGGCCTTGGCATGGCAGATTTACTATACATGCACGGATTCGAAAAAAATTTCTGCAAATAGAAAGAATGACATTTTAGAAAATTGGATAGATGAAATAGTAAGAGGAGGATTATTTAGACACTGGTCACTACGTTTAAAAAAAAAATGCTTTTCTTATATTTCCCACAATTTTAAGAACGTCGATTGGAAGGCATCGTACACATAGAAGTATTTATATCAAAGGCCCGTACAGGTATGTCAATACCGATACATCAATGTACCGGCCTTGCAAGTATTGCTACTTCCCATCTATGTCTTTCTCGCCAAGTGTACTTGGTGGTGACAATATATAAGTAATTATCAAATTCATTTTGAGATTCGCTTATGTAGCATCGTACTGTATTCAGATAATGTTTTATTATTTATAACAACGCTTAATTAATTCCATTGTAAGTTTTAAAAGGAGTTAGCCATATAATTCACCGTACATTTTGCATAATAAACGGTCTAAATTAATTAAAAAAAAGTGCAATAAGTGTAATATATGGAGGTAATAATAAAACGGATTAGAAATACACAAAAGAATAACATAACTTATAGTAGCTTGTTAAAGTTGTATATATTGTTATATGCTGAACTAGAACATATCGAAGTAAACAGCATCAATGTTTAAAACAGAAGCATGAATGGCACTGAATTGATATTGGATGAGCTTAGGCACTAGTACCTGTAGTCACTAGTGCCTAACAATCTACCGTAATAATGCTCTTAATAAGTAAAAATAAATAAACCTTAATACTAGCCTAGCATCCTTGTCCTTTAGTTTAGAAGATGCTAGATATTCCCTTTTTAAGAAACCTTGTTGAGGGCAACTAATGGTAGTATCACACTCAGCGAAATTTCTAAAGTTCCATATGAACTTTTGAACAGAATATTTAGTTTCCTTAATATCTTCGACAAACTATGCATCCACGTTAATGCTGAACAAAAAGAAACACAAACAAATAACAAAAAAAATATATACAGAGAATGACGATTGCAAGGACTGTGTGGATGTACAATTCACAGGTATAGCAGGAAACACCACTCACACAAATTAATTAATTATGCGGAACCCAGCGTTTCGAGAGCACGTGGGCTCTCATTGTCAACCGTGTTACCGACTGTTACAGAGAATATTTACTATAATGGTGTCTCACGGCAACGAAATATCTATAGGTCCATTCAAAAAATTAATAAATAAAATAAATACATAAAAAATTTATAATTCTTTCTAGACTTAATAGTGAGTACTAGATCATATATTGAAAATAACATCTGGGTCTTCATATTGTCTATCAATTTGGTCAATGTTTCCAACAGCTCGTTATCGTAGATTTTAGAACCTTGACGCTATCGTATTGTTTATTATGGGAATACACCTCCTTCGCTAATATTCCTTAAAGATTTCCGATTGGCTTCAGAACGCGCGAGCGAGCGGGCTATTGTGATAAATTGATTTCCTTTTGATTAAACTACCTCTTTGTTTGCCTGGAATTATATATAGCTGCATCGCATTACTGAAATATCCGGTCTTGCGTCGGCAATTGTTCACCAAAGTTATCATTTCTAGAAGTTGTATATCAGAATTGGAATTCATTGGCGTAGAAGTAAAACATATAGGGATTGTATTCTTTCGGGTAAAAGCCGCCCTATTACACTACCGCCAGCGAAACTTCGGCTCAATATTGCTGATAATTGCAGTGCATGACCAAAAGTTCTTTATCACTAAAGACCCCAATTTCTGCGGGAAACCTGCGGAATGTTTGTGGAGCTATAATGCCATTTCTTCTCAAGTCGTCAATACGGGCGTTCCACATTAGCTTTTCATCAAGTGTTACAAATATTTTGCTTCATTACTAAAGCTTACGCTGTGTTGAGGGTGGTGTTAAACATGTTTTCCTTTTCCTATTGAAAGAAGTGATTAATACCTTGTTGGGATTTATCCATAGGCTACAATTTCCACCACTTTTGGATGTTTTCTTAATCGTGAATGGCTTGCAAGGATGTCAGCTAGAGCGCTGGCTAACTGCTAAACTGGATTAATTTTCTGGCTGTACCTTAACTGGGCAATATAAATGGTCTTGGACGAAATAAATTTACTTCAGAACCGGAGAATTTCATATGCGGTTGAATGAACAACATATGGCTACAGCAAAATATATGCAATTGATGGTGCTGATTACAGCACGTGCTGTTGAAGCTCTAACAGAAGAATCAGTGGCCTCTTTTTCATTAATGCCAATATGCAGTGGTATCTAGAGGAAAACAAAGTCGCAGTACCTTTTTAGGCAATAAGCTATATTCAGTAAGTTATAGGTGTTAAGGAAGTTTTAGTTACCTTGAGAACCGACAGTGCAGTTTAGCTATCAGCAAAATCCTGGTCGATGTGTGTCTGACATCGTTGTTCAAGAATGCCACGACACTCTTATCAATAGTAAATAGGGAAACACTGTATCTCTTTTTCAAGCTTCTGCCTGAAGACTGTCGCATATCTACTTAGACTTCAATTAAATGTTTTTGGTAGCCGACTCCCGTGTGCATACTGAAATGGTCAGTGTATAAGTATTAACATTAGAGTGTTGTGATTGCACCAGTAGTCGCTGCTAGGGATAGCATACATTAAAGGGGTTGCTCCATAGGCTTGTACTACACATTGTACTTGATGTCATTGACACATAAGACTTCAAGTTTTTTTCTGGGACACCTATCTCCTTATAGACCATGTTTGGCATTACTTGTATTACAAAATATCTACAAGTAACTATCCTAGTCGTCTTGTCCAACAATATATGCAAGGAAATCAGAATAATGAAATTTCTGCAGTAGTGATCGTTGTATTTGCAGTGAATTTAGTCTTCACTGAAATCTGCTAGGCCTTCATCATGCGTATTTGACCGTAGGCTATAAAATAATCACTTGCAGCCAATACATTTTCTTCGCGAGTAATTTTCAAGTTTCCCACTGCCCCTCTATATATAGAGGCACAAGATGCAAATATATATTTGCGTCATGTACGTTTAAGCAAGTATTTCGGGATATCTTGTCACATAACATTCTAATATATGAATAGCAGTATTTTCTTAAAGAGACACCATTTTGTATCAATTTATAAGCTATCGTTAATGGGACAAATCATTTTGGAATTCCATAAATATTGAAACTGAAATTTCTAAAAAATTCAAAGCACTGAAAATGTTATGTCCAGGAGATTTCTATAAATGTTAGATTCTGCTCGTAAAATTAACAGTAAACATATTTGTTCTTATAGAAAAATTCATTTGAATTTGATATGTACAAGATTTGGTTTTGATAAATACGTATGTTTAATTCTATAACATATTTATGACGTGAAATTTATAGAAATGACGATACGTAGTAAAGATAATAAATTTCCCTAGTATTTTGTCAAACATTCACTCTAAATGAATTAGAGGGCTGTTCCTGGTAACTGAGATAGAGACGGAAGTAAGCGCTAAGTTAAAGTGGAACCGGGATAGAAGGAAAAGGGATATAAATGAGTGTCGAGTGCGCCAAATGAATAAATGATCGTGACACCGATGGCTCAAGTGAATCCGCAATCATTTGTCACTAATGTAAGTGTTAAAAATGAGGGATAGGTCGGTGCTGTGAGCGACTACCACCGCCACGACTACTAGGCGTCGCATTCGAAAAAGGGAATATTCGGCAAGAAGGGCATCATCGCACAACTTGTGTAATTGTTTCATTGATCCTTCTTTTTACTGGATCAAATGGCAGCGCATTAAAACCCTCCGTCTTGACATTTGTCACTGTCTAGACTGAGCATTTACTTCATCTCTTGTGACGTCCTTTTTTTCTATTCAGTATTAATTATACGGCCATACAAATACTTCAATTCGACAATTTTATTATTGAAGTGTTAAATATATGAAAATGTTGATTATAAATTATAAATGTTACTAATATATACATATGTATATATACATATATATATATATATATATATATATATATATGTATATACATATGTATATATACATATATATATATATATATATATATATATATATATGTATATGAAGGTTCTCATATTTTCTCAGGTGTAATCTGTTGTTTTAGAGTTTCGGGTGTTCTTCCACGTCAGATGCTGGTACACATTGTAATGCGGCGTTGTTTTTCGATGTTTCGTTGAAAACTTCTTTATCTTCTTCTGTAGGTTGTCGATCAATACCTATATATGCAAACTAAGCCAGACAAAGTCGCCATTGAATAACTAACACCTGAAAATGGTAGATGAGACTCTAATGTCACACATAGTACCCGCGAAAACCTCAGGCATCAAATATGTGTACATGTACATATGAATATACAATTTATTTCTATAATGCTATTAGTAATCTTTATCAAAGCTGTAAGAATACGATACAAGTGTATTTCATTTTCTAATTTTCGATTTTGTTAATTTGAATGAAAAAATGAAAGAATGGAAATTCTTTTAACAAATAACTAATAGCATATTGACTTATTTATGGTGCACTCCAATATAGGGTTCACAGCACCAGTGCGCATACAATTAGCGAAGCGAACTTTGCATGTCACCTTCATGTTGCTTTCGGCATTGTATGTTTTAATAGAGTCTAGAACACCTCGAAGTCTACTACTCTACTCGTATAGGAAAATAGTAGTCAATATTAAAGCTTTAATCATTCCAACTTTCAATAATAAAACATTGTATATCGTTTTTTGCTGGGTTTTTATTGCAATTTCTTTCAAGAAACCTCTTCGTGCTTCAAGATGCACATCTGTTAGAAATTTTTTGGACAATTATTAAAAAGAATAAGATATAAAATTTTCTAGTCACAAAATATATACATATCAATACAAAAAAAAAATAAGAAAGTTTATGTCACTTACAATGGAAAAGTTGTGACAATCATTTAATATAGTCCCTAATCTAGCTAATAATTTTGTATATCCACAACAGCTCTTCGGGTTCCAAAAATATTGTCCTCTTTCCCTGGATATTGTAAGGATTGTCAACGAATCGATTAACTATAAATTCTTAAATTAACTGTCGCCTATTTAATTTAGAATTTCGATTATAAATTTTTTCCAAGCTGTCCATCTGCAAAATTTTGTGATATCAACACTCAAACCAACTTTTTACTTGGTTGGTTGCTAAGCAACATTGTATGCACACCACACTTGATATGATATTAGCTAACAATAATAATAAGATTACAATGTAATTGTCGTGGCAACGAAAATATTCCCTATATATGTATTTTCAAACATGGAGACATAGATTTTAAATTTGGATTTTGTTAATTGCACCGTGTGTTTATAATAAATTTTACATTTATTATAAAAAGGTTTATATTATATAATACAATCTTTACTTCAAAGATTTCTGTCCTTCAGTTAATTAAAGGACCTTATTTTTAATCAGAAATAGACTTTTAAAATTATTGTAAAAATGAAATTGATTTTTGCAAAATATATCAAATATTAGTTATTCGAAGAAAACTGTAACATGCAGTAAATAAAGAAATCAATCCAAGATCTTCATCATCAAGCAGTATTTTAATTGGTTATGCTGTAATGATTTATGTACAACCTACGTTTGAACATTGTGTGCAATTTTCGACGATTTGAAAAAAGCTCAGTGGTCCAGTAACAAGAGGGCTAGCACTTAAATTTGGCAACTGAGGTGTCGTAGTGGCGGCACTTTTTCAGGTGGGTTCGGTATGCTCCCGAGACAACATTTTTTTTTTATTTTTTATTTTTGATGGTTACGAAGTACCAGGACATCTGCCTTTACCTTCTTCATCGGAATGATGCGCTCGAGCTTCCGGCTACTCGATCCACCTTCGGCTCGAGCGACTTCTTTTTCGACGGAGTTGACGGTCGAAAGTATCCTCGCCTAGACCGTACTCTTCCGTGCTTCCGGCTACTCAATCCACCTTCCGCACGCAAGAGTCGTATCAAGACGAGGGGTATGATGGCGCCCGAGCTTCCAGCTACTCAATCCACCTTCGGCTCGGGCGATTTTCCCCTCGACGCGGGTGCAATGTCGAGGTAGAAAAGTAATCTTCACCTTGACCGTGCTCGTTCGAACTTCCGGCTACTCAATCCACCTTCCGTTCGAGCGAGTCGTATCAAGACGAAGGATATGATGTTCAGTCCTGACTGGCCACGATGAGTGACCTTGGGCGGGGGTACTTCCAGGGGATCCTGGCGTCGTACTCTTGTGATTTCGACACCAGCGGGTTCTCGTGATCCCTTGCTTTGTCGAAGAAACGGGTTGCGGTGTTCCGGATAAAGTCCATGATGGGGTCTATTCCGGCGTCTTCATGTAGAGTGTCGCTTCTTACGAACCAGGGTGCGTCGAGGGCCCAACGAAGCATCCGGTTCTGGAATGTCTGGATCTTGATTCGGTGAGTCTTTGCCGCGGTCGCCCATACAGACGACGCGTAGGTCACCGTTGGTCTCAGAACGGCCTTGTAAAGCTGGATCTTTCGGGCAGGATCCAGTTTACTGCGACCGTTCATTAGCGGAGCGAGGGTTCCGGCCATCTGTCTTCCACGATCGATGACCCGATTGATGTGGGCTCCCCAGAGACAACATTTGCAATTGAGAAAGTAATTAACGGCGCTGCACCCCTTATGGCGACCAGGTACACTAAGAAGTCCATGGAACACTTTACGCATATTTTCCTTCACCTTAAGGTTGCTGCGGTTATGATAAGCTAAAATAGCTTGTAATCCCGTTGGGCCATCCACTACCAAAAGATCTTAATTTTTAGCCCCTACACCTATTACGTTATGAGCAGAAACAAGTTTTATTACAATATATAGAATAAGTAACTATTTGCCGATGTACTTAGTAATATATAAATCAATAATTGCATTTCAAGCCATGTTCAACGAATTCTAATTTCCAAAATTTAGCTATGCATATTATGAAATACGTTAAAATAAATTTTGCCTCTAGTAGTCCATTCCAATAAATACTTTTGTCGTAATTTGTACTATTTTCAATTGCATTAGTTGTCAATTTGATAGAGTATTCGTCATGTCATTCAAATAGTTCATACCAGACAGAATTCGTATTCACAGTTTCGGTAACAAGTTAAGACATAATTATAATATCAAAGGTTACTTTGAGGTAAAATTCAATTGAACGCATATTACATAACTATAACAAATACATTCCGGTGCAAATGACGATTGATAGAACTGATGGCAGTTAAACAGCGAGGTATATACTGTAATGATATGAAATATTGCCTATTAATTATCAATGAATTTTTCAAAATTTTACTAGTTTACCTATTCCAGATATTTTCTTGTCACTGTTTGGTGCACGCCGTTATTTTTTCATAATGGTTGACGTTATAAGTTCGAAGCAAAGTACCGTTAGTACTCCCTCTTTATGAATTTTTATCACAGATATTCAGTCTGTACACGTTTCTTTCTAAAGTTTTACAGATATCTACTTTGGGTATTCTTTATTAACTTATAATTCACAATTTTTTTTGTTAAAAAGAACAAGATTCCCTTCAACAACACTTACAGAGGAGATGTAAACTTTACTGTCGTTTATTATATATATTGCTTTTCGTAAACATATTTTTATATAAATAAATATTTCCAAATCTCATTCTTAAAAGACGTTTAGTATACTGTACTCACACATTTCAATCACATTGTATAAATATGTATTATTATAATCTTCAAAATTTCATGTACGACGGAAGGATGGCATGACTGGCAGCATCTACCTATATAAATTCACTTATATCGAGTATGTGTCTACTGTGTGGTATACCATATAGGCAGACAAATGTGTTATCATGGATATAGAAAAATATAGTGTCAAAGTCACACATGTTGTCATCATCTCTCCTGAGAATAATTAGTTATTTTCTCATATAACTCTTTAATTTACAAAGGTCTTCGACTATATCCAGTCATAAAGTGTATCAGCTGATACTACAAATAAAATCTGGAAGTTCCGGACACATATATTCGAAGCCATCTTAAAGGCGAGAAATTACGTTCGAGTGAGTACGATTTCAAAGATTAAAGACGTCGAATCTTCTTAAGTTCTTCAAAATTATTTGTATCCTTCTATCTCATTTTTGTTTCGCATACTAATTAGAATATTTAAAGATTAGCTAGACAGGGATTGCCTTAGGTTTTCTGTAAAAATACATATTTTTTTGTAAAAAAGCGGTATATATTTATTAATTTGTCAATATATTTATTTTTGTTGAACCTTACATTTGGTTATTTTAATTAGAAAACATTATTATTTAATTTAAAAACAAATAGAACAAAATTTAAATCAAAGGACCCATTAAAAAAAACTAAAGAGCCTGAGATTTTCCACCACAATACATACATACGTAACTCGATTGATATCATATTCTGCATTTCTGCATCTAAACCTTTAGGCTTTGTAATAAGAACTAGTGTTAAGCACTATACTATGCCATTGTTCAGTCTAAATTGGAGTATGCCAACTTAATTTGGTATCCTTACTACACGCATCAGATAATTTCAATTGAACGTGTCCAAAAGCGATTCCCCAAATACCTTAGGTATAAGGATAGCGGTACTTACCCTGATCATGATTCAGATTATGTAATATTGCTGCAGCAACAAAATTTTAGTTCATTAAGAGATCGTAGCAATAAAAACAGTCCAAGATTTTTATTTATCCAACTATCTAATGAAATAGATTCACCATCGTTATTAGACTATGTCGATTTCCGAGTATCACCACGTTACACACAATCGCTTGATTTTCGCGTAACGTGTAGGTACAATACAAATATCATGGCCAAATGGCCTGTGTTCCATATGGTCCACAAGTTTAATAGAATATACTCATAGGGTATTTGTTTATTTTAGGGAAGTATTTGTTTTTATGAAATATATTGTATATGTTTGTTGCCTTGAATTTGATTATGATTATTATTATTATTATTATTACTATTATATTCAAAATTAAAAATAATACGGTATCTAGATGGTTGAATGAACCAACTATATGTTCCAACGAGATTTATACATATTACACTCGTAATGACCAAAATTTTCGTATTAATTCCACAATAAAAACTAAAATTAAAAAATCGGTCTATTGTCTTATATATAATCGATTTAAAAAAAAGGTGTATTACGTTTTTGAAAACGTTCAAAGCGAAAATGTTAAATATCGCGCGGTAATGTTGAAAATAACATTTCACATGAATAAGATAATAAACTCAATATACTTAAAAATTAATGCCGCAGTAAACAACAGCAAAAACGTGCCCATTTTGTTTCTTCCTTTCTTTTTGGTCCGTACGACCGGCTTTTTAGATACTAATTACAAAATTACCCAAACATAATTACAAAAGAATACATAACAGTACATCTAGCGCGGCTCTTTGTACTCTGCGGATATCGTAGCGCTTCTGCGTTACGTTTTAGTTGATAAAATTATAGCCGCTTAAACATAAAACATTTAAATTAGATATAACGGTTACGACCGTCACAGACGCATACATACAGGAGCGGAGTTCAGACTTAAGTGAACTATTATGCATAGTAGTTAAGTTAATATAAGAAAGGCCATTTGCTTATTTCGGCTGTTCGCATCAACAATTTGCATCATAACGTTACTAAATGTAATTGTTTGTATACGGCTAGGGAGCTCTTGACACTTGTAACTGCTAATAACGCTTCAGTGTGTTTGTTTTGCCCGCCATCAGCCGTTTCACTCGTATACAGTACCGCGTCTCTGGCAGATAATTCAGTTTTATTTTGTTGGCCACTTCAATCATCATAAAGCTGGCGTTTGTCCCACGACTGTAATAATAATCTTAATTAGTTTTTAAATTTAATTAGCGAACAAAGGAAATCGACTGCAACATAGATGAAGTACATTTAATTACTATTTTTTTTCATCTATTGTATTATCCTCTCGTATAGCGCTCTTCGCTTCCCGTCAAAAATATCTCTAGTTCTGGCTGCATTGTCTAAAACAACCCAGCATTAAAAGCTAATTGGTATAAAATGCTTATACACCGTTATGGCTAATAAGTCTGTATGTATATGTGGCTAAGGTCAATGTTAACATTCTACTTGCAAAAATATCTCCAAGAATTCATTTCCCCAACCTCTGCAGTCAATCTATCAAAGTATCGGCAAATCACAAGTGCAAACAAAAAACTTGTAAAGACTATGCATCAACGACAAGTATCTACATTATTGTACTCATCTAAGAAGCATGTTACTGTATAAAAATAAGAAGTTTACCAATCCCATACATGCTCAATGTTAACCAAATATTCCGAACTGAGATGGATATGAAGTCCATATGACATTGCGAAAAATGAGAACCATTATATTTCCATACATATGTTGAACAGTATTCCATTCTTTTAGGTTTAATGTATTCCTAAGACTCCTTGAAGACGTAACTTTGCGATTATTGCTTACTAGTATCTTGTTTTTTTGTATTTAGAACAGCTGAAATCTTCAAAAATAAGAAAAACTTAAAGCTCAGAGTTTCTAAAAAATAACCTCTGACATCCTATTTGAATATTACAAGGCTTGTCCGGAATCTAAGCACTGTATTGTTCTACCACCACCGCACATGCAGACGTCTCTCTGGTTCACAGTCTATCTGCTGACGTCATTAAAGTAGAATTCTGTTGTGTTCACATTTGTTAGTAATCGTTCAAAATGTTTAAGACGATTTTGAGCCAGCCGCCTGTGAAGTGCATTCTGTAGTATGGTGCTTGAACGCAAGGAATGTTAAGCCAGCCGATATTCATTGTCAATTTGTAGAGATTTATGGCGAAAATGTAATAACAGATGAAATGGTGAGAAAGTGGGTTAGATAATTTAGTGGTGGAGGAATAAATTTTCATGACGAAGCACGGGGTGTTGTTAATAAGGGTTTGGTTGAAAAAATGAATGAGAAAATTCATGAAACCAGATGGTTCACAATAAGAATGCTTACAACAGAAGAGGTTGCAAAGGGCGGGTAGAATTTTTTAACTCCACAACAAACAGGAATAGTCAGTCGTTCAAAAATTCTACATTTTTTTTATTAAACTGCTAATAGTTCGCCATCACTCCAGAATCAAAACAATAGATAGAGTGGGGGCACTCACAAGCCGCCAAAAGACAAACATTAAATCAACGTTGTGAGCAAGAAGAATCGTGTGTACTGTGTTCTGGGACAGATAGGAGATTCTGTTGGTTGAGTTCTTTTCCAAAGGTGAAGCCATAAATGCAGAACGATACTGTTAAACATTAAGGAATCTTCCGCGCGCAATTCAAAGCAAAGGACGTGGAACGCTGTCAAGGCATTGAGTTATTTCATGTCAACGCATGTTCCATTTTGTTGGTATTACTCAAAACATTATTGAACAATTCGTTTCGGAGTAGTTCGATCATCTCCCGTACAGCCCCGATCTCACACCTTCTAAGGACCTTATCCTTGAACTTGAAGAGTCATTTTGGAGGGACGTGCTTTAACCGCGATAACGGCGTAAAAAATGGTGTCATGTAGTGGCTGTTTTCACTGGCGGGATTTTTCTATGAAGAGGGTACAGAAAAATTGGTTTTCCACTATGACAGATGTCTGAGCAATGGTGACAACTATATAGAAAAATAATTTTAGAAACGCTCTTTTATGTTGAAATAAATGTTCTTCTGAATAAAGTATTTTTATATATGAAATTACTTTTCTTTTACCACATGCAAATTTTTTCGCTTACTTCTGCTATACATTTTAGTACATTCTCAGTGTTAATTCCGATATGGCACAACAATCTTTTCAATAATTCATCTGTCAAATATCTAACAAATATTTACATATTCCTAAAATACAATAAATATTCATATAAGCTATCGAATAATAGATGTGAGAATTTAATAAACGACGTGAAAGTGCTTCTCTCAACAATAAGTAATCGTAATTATCTTGGATATAAACTACAATTTATTAACTTTAGTTTCCAAGTTGGCCAACAATGTTGAGTAATGGTTAAAATGTTATTGCATGTTCATACATGCCATAATTCCATGCTCCTAAGGGAAGTGTAGATCAATGGTAAGTACGTAGAGTCAGGGCTTACGTGTTACCCTCAGGTAAAGGGCCGCTGAAGTATCTACTCTCGCCGCGTTGCGTCGGCTACCGTGTGTCCACTGCAATAAATACACGAAGTACAAATATTTATATCCTCATTTAATGCATGTTTTGCAACTACCGCTGGTCGTCGTTTGCGTTAGCCGCCCGGGCAGTCTTTCTTATTTCTGTCCCGTGTTTAGCGCATATGGGAAATGAATAGTGTCTCACATGCACTACTCGAGGTTGTAATAGTAATAACGTTCCGTAATAAATTTTCGGTTGAGCATAAATATATTGCACTAGACTATTAATACCATATACTCCTACAAATGAATATAATACCAAATATTCCTCTGGCTCTTATAAATGTTGCATAGACATAAAATCGACAAAACAATCTAACGTATACATATGTTCTCGCTCAAAATTCCAACTTTTTACATAGAGCGATAAGGTATGGAAAGATGAGAAACGAAATGTGGGCGATGTCCTCGTGCAAGATTCAATTCGAATTGAGTACAAATTTTCTGTCGAATAAGATATATAAGCACTGCATACAAGGTATGCGCTATAAATTGTCGGCCTGATATAGAAAAAAAGAACTTTGGAACAATGTAATCTCCCCTAACTACTATACATTTATGATAACGACTAATTAATAATTCGACACTCTTGTAAAAGTAATTTGAAGTTTCTAATTTACTACAACGACCAATTAGCAATTCGATACCCTTGCAAAAGTAATTTGAAATTTTTGCCGTCATAATGCTCTATATTCTTGTAGCTCACTGTCGTCCTTAAACCGACGTTCCCTAGGGTCTTCTTTTTAAATTAGAAAACAAATAAGAATTACAAGGAGCCATGTCCGGACTGTACGGTGGATGTTCCAATTCTCGAAAGCCACATCCGCGGATGGCAGCTCGTGAAACTACGGCAGTATTAACGGGAGCATTGTCATGCAATAATTGCACACCTATCGATTTTCCACGACGTTTTGCACGAATACTATTCCTTAATCTATGCAATAAAGACGCATAATGTTGCGCTCTTTAAAGTCAATTAGCAAAATGCTCTGACAATCTCAGAATATTGTGCTCATCACCTTTTTCGTTGATTGACTTCCGCCTTTCTGGGACGAGGTTCATCAGATCACCTTTATTCCATGGACTCCCTTTTCAATAGAGAATCCTAAAACAGAACCATTGTTTCATCCTCTCTGACAGTAGACTTCAATATCGGTTTTGGGTCGTCTCCATACATGTTTAAAAACCACCCTGCACATTCGACTCGACGTTCACGTTGGAGAGCAGAGCGAAGTCGCGGTACCCATCTTGCACTAATTTTATTCATACCCAAATGGTATGGAAAATTCGGCGAACACTTGTTTCGGATATGTTTGTTATCACTGCTAATTCCTTTACTTTCGAACGGCGATCTTCTAGCATTAAATCTTCGATAATTGAAATTTGTTGAGACAATTGGTCGACACGAAGTGGAATACGAAGGGAATGAATCACCGTAAACGCTGTTTAAACGTTGTTTTATGTGATATTGTGTACGCCCTTCTTTTGTTAAAAATTTGATGACCGCGCAGTACTTACTTCACTACTTCAGACATTTTCATGAACAAGTCATGTTAGTTGGCTGGCTACTAAAAACTACTACTCCTGGAACCGCCATATTTATAGGGTAGACCTCGCGTATGTGCATGCATGTCACGAAAGAGTTTGAGCACGCCTGAACCTCTATAAGCTTGTCAGGCTGAGAATTTATGGCGCTTACCTCGCTATCGTGTTAAACCGCTTTTGAGCTTCATGGTCGATACGATAAATGTTGCGATCATATGGTACTAAATTTCCTTAACGAAGTGTTGTTAAATACTAGATCAGGTTTTTCATTAACTATTATAGTGTCTACCCAGCTTGGTTTGAATAAATTATTGCTTTTATGGTGATGAGGGAAGACGCGAACATGTATTATTATTAACTTGCTACTTTGTCGAACGAAATGAACTAATTAATGCCATTTAGTAGTATGTTTCTTTTGATCTAGATTAAAAATGAACAAAAAACGAAAAAAAGATCAAGAAAATAAAGTAGACACTCTGAAGTATCAAATAAATACTAATTTCGAACATAAAAGCTAAACTTAAAACACTTTGAAAAATGCATAAACAAATAGAATAGATTTTTGGACGAGGAAACACGCTCAAAAAGAAAGGACGAATTCGCCGGAATGGCGTATGAATGTACCCTACAATGTAAAAGATACGATTCAGGAGAGGTATGTCTGGCGTTTTACTAATATCGTATGAAAATTGTTCCGCACACAGCGACTATGCGGGGATGATGCTACAATTGTTTTATGTGATCAAATGTATCGTATTATTGGTCTGGCACCAAAACAATTGCTGATTTTCTTGTACAAATGAAATCTTTTCTATAAAATTATTAAACTTTATTCAATCATACATTTTCCATTTTAATCAATGCCTTTTGCCATCTTTCCGTGAACCTCATTATTCCACACTTATAGAGGTTCTGGTCCTTATCAGCAAAAAATTCATCTAGGTGTAATTTCACAGCGTTATCGTCACTGAAGGTTTTACCACTCAAGATATTTTGTAAGGCTCGGGACAAATGGTAACTCGATACTACGAAGTAAGGACTATACGGCGAATGTGCCATTACTTCCCAAGTAAACGTCAATAATTCTTGGTCAGTGACCAATGTGTGGCCTAGCGATACCATGGTGGAATACAACACCTTTCCGATTCACGAACTCTAGCGGTTTTTCTTGAATTACAGAGTATAATTTGTCCAGTTGGTGATAATACGGATCTAAATTAATCATTTGGTTTCTAGGAAGCCGCTCAAAATACACAATACGTTTATAATCCCATCAAAGTGACAGCATGATCTTCTTTTGGTGTATTTCAGCTTTCGATGTATTTGCGATAGTTTATCCTCCTTCGACCATGACCGCTTTCGTTTGATGTTATCATAAACTCCGTTTCTAAAAAAGTTCAATTTCATTTCGTTTGACATGCACATTCTTGTCCATGAGGAATCTAAATATCGAGTTCGGGATCGAACACCGTATCTTATTAATGTTTTCCAGTTGTTAACATTTAACGTTTCTGCAATCTCTTGGACAGGAATATGAGGGTCCGTATAAATTATGACTTGGATTTGGATTTGGATTTGGTCATCATCAACTTTGTTTGGCTTACCGGATCATGGTTCATCCTTGAGTGAAAAATCACCAGAACAAAATTTTAAACAAATTCAGTTTACTGTCTTTTTCAAGCTTTATCACTGTCCACATCGCTTCTTAGTAACCTGTTTTGCTTTCTTTGGTTTTCGAAAATAATAAAGCAAAATGTGACAAAAATGAACGCTTTCGTTTTCGATGTTAATTTGGTTTCTAAGAAATGTAAGCTGCTCAACTAACAAATGCCAAAACTATATAATTGTTACATTGACAGAAGTCATTCAAACGAACACTATTTGAGTTGTGTTGTGTGGTAGTGTGATTATGGTTTTAGGTATCTATTTAAGTATATCTAGGTAAATTATATATCTTAGTGCTTCATTAACTTTCATTATTATCATCATGTCTAGAAACGGTAACTTTGCTTGGTCTTCTATCCTAATAGTAAACTAAATCTTTGGATGTTGGACGTTGAGTTGACGTGAAGTACCGTAAAGTTTTTTCCTGGAATGTGACCAAATGATAAGTATATCATCGACATAACGTAGCCATTATTTGAGCGGGCGTTTAGAATTCTACTTTCGAAATTTATCGTGGATATGTTTGCAACTATTTGGTGTCAGAGGAGATCTCATTGGTGCACTTCTAACCTGTAGCTATTTTCGATAATTGTATATCAACCACGTGTTCACTAGGCATTGTTGGATTAAATTCATAGTACATTTCGTCACGTTATTCTTGTTTTCAAGTATCTCCATGGTCTCTACTACTGACTGTACTACTGTAAGAACACAAGGCGGTCACATCAAAGATCACTGACAGGTTTGTGGGTTGTAGCCGCATGTCCCTTATGATTTTGATAAAATCGTGCGAATTCGTCATATACAATGCCACTTACTCTCCGCATTGCTAGAATTCTAGTGCCAGTTATCGTGCTACGGCTTAAGCTAGTGATTAGTGGAGCCGCTGTAATGGACGGAGTGAAACGCCGGTTTTATGGATTTTTGGCAGTACATGAGGGCATGATGATTTCTATCTTGGACTGATCTGCGTTTTCACTTCCTTGCTGTGAATTGTGGCGTTTATTTTGGATTTCGCTTGCTTCTTCAAATCAATTTTGATCAAGTTATACGAAGGATCCCTCAGAAATATGATTATCTTTCTTGTCGACTTTGTCTAACACAAGAATCTAGCTTTTGATTCAAATTTGATGTTAGTTCAAAAAATTTCTGCTGCATACATGTAAATAGCGTATCAGTTCAAGGTACACTCATCATGAAAATAGAATTACTGATCCCATTTAGGAATAATCAGAATCCCTATAATATAATGAATGGAGTGAGTTTCGCAGTAAGTAAGTCAGTAAGCCACTGCAATTTAGGATCACTTACATTCAAAATAATGCGAAGTTGTAAAGAATTTGTGTGAAAATCTTACTATGAAGTAGTTCTCATAACATAGAGTACACACTCCTGGAGGTAAAGTCACTGTTAGAAGTGTTCGATAATATTTTTGTAATAATAAGCTGTAATTAAGAAAATTACATTCAGAGTGTGAATTCACGATATTAATATATAGTAAGAAATGTATGTTTGGTTTTATTAATTAATTTATGTGTTCTTGCTCCAAATACATGCAATTATTTGACGTAACGATGTGTATATTTCTAGATAAATAGCCAAAACTAAAGCATCATGCCGATATATACATAGTATCTGAAGCTTTCCTAGTGATAAATTGATTCATTATTAGATCTAAAGTTTTATAGATGAGTTTCAGAAATTAAGTTTTGGAACAAGTATAAAATACCTAACTTCGATTTACCTATTACTACTACGCAATTGAATACTTGCATTATTCAGTCGAAATATATGAAACTACGGTTTTCTTAATTGTAACTTTACCATTTTAAAATTTTTGCAATGCGAAACTACCTTACGTTGTAATGTAGTTTAATTATTTCCAAGTTTTTACTTACCGCACATTTATCCTGTTCTACTATCTGCGACAGTTACCAAAAAGAGTTACTGAAAGCTTCCCATAACATAAAGCTTGCAATCTATGCTTTGAGAAGGAAAGGATGTTATGGCAATTCTATACAAACGCTAATACGATATACGTAAATATTACACTTCCCAACTTAAATCATTGATGAAACTACGTTTTTAACGTGATTAATTATTACTTATTATGTCATCATTTCTGAAAATTATAACTTTATAATTTACTGTCATAAGTGATATGTTGAAATACAGTTGGTCAATTGGTGTAATTTGTTAATTCCGCGGCACTATAAACTTCAATTGAACTATTACTTCATCCTCAATGTTAATCCTAAGAATCGCCTTATTCGTGGCCTAATTTCATTTTAAACATTTCATCGGCTTAATTTATTTATTGCAATCAATGCATTCAAGAACAAACCGGATTAAACTTACGCAATCCAATTAATTAAACTAGTAATCTTATTGGAGATGCATTCATAGAAAAATGGAATTGCCATTTGTTTTATGTCTAAATGTCATGGTTCCCAAATGTAATCCTTGTTAGTGCAGTGCAAGAATGCGCCACAAGAGGCCACTAGTAATAATTACTCTTGCACATAGCAAATCCAATTTTCCCGTCCCTCGGATTCTAACTTTTAAAAGCTTGCATATAATCATTAACATAAAACTAAGTTGTCTAGTAGATTGTATTTATCTTAGTTTTCGCTATGTACGCTACTAAAATATGCAATACCGAAATAGTCTGAAAAAATTACTTTTCTTGAAAACTGCCGCGCTCGACGGACGTTAATTTGAACTCTGCAACTACTGCTAGCGGTGGAGATGGAAGTAACGTAGGTAAATTGGCAAGTAGACAATTACTTTTTATGACCTACCTGTTTATTTCGGCGACTGAAAGTATTTGTTTTTGTTTTAATTTTCGAAAAGTGTAGATCCATTGTGGTTTTCTTTTATCTATTTTAGGCATTATTGAAATCTCAAAACGTGAAGCTGTTGATATTTTAACGATTTACTTAGCGCTAGTGAATTATTTTTTACTTAATATATGTATGTATTTCAATGTTAATAAGACAGGTGAAAATAAACCCCAAGTTAGGAAACTGTGATGTCCCTTTTCATCGGTAGCTATATTGTTAGTTGTCTGTATTGAGGAAAATAGTAATAGTGACTCAATATTAATGTACACTAGGGTGACAGAATAAAATAGACACCAGTAAAGCGGTATAAATATGTAAACAGCTAAATTCTAAGAACGAATTAAGAACTCTCTCTTGTCATTAGGGTAGTGGTAGATGTATCGGAAGGAATTCGTCATAGTTTAGTATCGTTACAACTATGCCTCGCTTAGAAGGTTCGAGTGATATTAGCGACTTCACCCAGGGTCGCATCGTTGGCCAGTAAATAAATTTTTAAATATTCCGTTGTCCACAGTTAACCGTGTGATTACACAATTTAAACGCAAGGAAAAAACAACAGCGGAGCCGAGACGAGGTCGTGTCGGACCTTCTGAAAGAAGTAAAAGGGTGTTTGTGCGCGAAGTGTTAAGAGAACCGCGAAAAAGTACAGCTGAGCTTGCGGCAACTTCACAGAAAAGTCAACGCACCATTCTGCGATACCTCCACAGTGTGGGGATGTATAAATGGGTGGCAAAGACAAAGCCTCTCCTTACGACCTTTCAAAAACGCCGCCGAATGGCTTGGGCAATCGAAATGCGAACGAAGCCCGAAGAGTTTTGGCGGTCTGTCATTTTTTCAGACGAAAGCAGGTACTGCCAATTCAGTGATAGTGGTCGTACGTGGGTATGGAGACGTTCGTCACAGCAACTGGACTACAAATTTTTGCATCAGACGGTGAAATACGGCGGTGTGAACATCATGGTGTGGGGCGCGATATGGTATGGTGGAAGATCGCAATTAGTAATCTGCGACGGAAATATAAATGCGGCAAAATATATCCAAATATTAACAGAAAGACTACCACCGATATTCGACAACGCCATTTTATCTAAAGAAGACGCCACTTTTATGGAGGACGGAGTACCCTGCCAGAAAGCAAGAACAACAACCACATGGAAAGAGGAACAGGGAATTCGGATTTTACCATGGCCAGGCCAATCACCAGACATGAATCCGATAGATATGTTTGGCACATAATCCAGACAAATATGGCGAAACGATCCCGAAAACCCAGCAATAAGGAAGAACTCGTGGCAGCTGTTACAGAAGAGTGGTTAAATATTCCAGAAGACACCATTAATCATTTAGTAAATTCTATGCCACGACGACTCGCAGCACTTCACGCAAGTAAAGGTGGATCGACAAAATATTAGTCCAATTTAAACATTTTAAAATATTTTGTATATATAACGAGAATAGAATCTTTTCTTTAATTAGTAGGTGTCTATTTTATTCTGTCACCCTAGTGTAGTTAAGCAATTTCAGGTCCATACGTCAGGTCAATATGTTAATTTGTCTAATTTTTGTAAAGATTATTTACTTATTTGTGATCTTTATTACTATCTATTTGTGCACCCTGAGTAAAAAAATTACCTAGATCGACTCGATTTGAATGCTATAGTTGAATACCATACTGAATATAGCTACGGTACAACACACGCAGTATTTTTTATTCAGCCACAACATGAGTATATTTGACGACTTTCGGAAGTGTAATGATGAAAGTGTTTTGTATCTGTTTTGTGCCGACTTGCGCCATTTAAAGAATCATTTTGTATTTCGTTCTCGAGATATTCAAAATTAAAGGCTGGCAAGGAACCTTATTTCACAGCACCAATTGCTGCACCAATTTTACCCTTTGGAAAATCTCATAACGGCAAATTTTTGGGGGATCCAGATTCAAGATACGGATTGCACTAGCTACCTTCATTTTTTTATCAACTTACAAATTTACGAAAGTCTTAAAATTCGTACGGTGACTAAAAATCGACACCACCACCCTTTAATATCTCTAGAAAATAACGAGCACAAAGTGAAATTTTTACGATACAAATATACACGCACGAACAGAAGGCGCTGCCATGAATATCTCATATGACATATGAAGTTCATGTTTTACATCGTATCGCATAAACTATTCTATAAATTTTGTCAGAAGTGGATGCACTAATAGCAAATACTGAAGCTCTCAAAAACGGTGGTCCCAAACCACTAGATCCAATTCTTCTACCTTGGTTAATATGACTGAAGACAGCTTTTTAAGCATGGTAGAGGCAAAAACGTTTACAAGGTTCCTTCCTTCTTTTATATTTTTTTCATTCAATTTTCACTTTCTTTCTCTGCTTTTATACTGCTCACCATGATACAGTTCAATCCCAGAAACTGTTCGTCTATTACAGACTCTGGCTGTGAAAGTCGACGTATTCATTTCAGTAATTAGTTTATTGACCTTCTTTCGTCTTACGTAAACAATGATGACGTTTCTTGAATTTATAATTTGCAATGGTATCGTTGCCCAAATTATCACCATAGAAATCATTCTACATAACATCCGTTAGTTCTTTCAAAATATTAAGTTATGTTTCTAATACTATCTTCCTTAAAGTGAGACAGCATCGTCATTTAATGTCCTACAACTAACCATAACCATAAGATAAAAGAGTAAAACAATGCGAAAGGTAGTAAACAGAAAAGGATAGGTTTTGCTATTACAGAAAGGTATATTGTTTTAGGACTACACTTTGTGAGAGCTGTTATTTCGCTCGATTGCTATAATCCGGGGATAATAGTAGAAACAGCAATTAATTTGGGTATATCTATGTTTAGATTTATGTCAAAATTCTGAACAAACGGTCAATCACTATTAACAATAGAAATTGTAGTCATTAGTGATACCAGACACCAAAAAGAAATAAAATCGACATTAGTATATATTAAAGTTAATTTGTGGTTTGTAATAATAATATAATAGTCTGTACGATTATTATATTAATTTGCGCATTGGAGGCCTAAACTCCAGTATCAATATTGAATATATCGTTTTTCTGCTTATTGCTTCCAATCTATTATCTATCTGGAAAGAAGAATTATACTTTAAGCTCTTCTAACAACGGAGTAGATGGTACGAGACTGATAACTTAAAAATATTTACTTCAAATCGTCAAGGATGTACACAATGGTTGTAATGATGCTTTGGAAATGACTTGGACTTGGTAAATAACGTCGTAAGATTAGTGTCAATTTTTCCTTCAATTTATAAATGGAGTTAAATCATCTCTGGAAGAAATCGAGCTGTTAGTCACACTGTTGCTGATCTCCAAATACCGAACGGCACCTCTGAAAGTACAATTCTGTTTTTCAAACTCCTTATGGTCATAAAAACAAGACAAGTGTAAATAACAAAATGAATTATTACCAGAAGTTACGTACAAATATGGTTGCTCTTTTACATAGTTACCGTGAAAATTCACCCATTTGTCATATCTATGGACGAACCTTGCAATACCCTCAGCATAGAATGTTGCCGTCAATAAGTTGGGATGGTTTGTGACGTTGTATTGAAGTTCCGCTGAAAGCTCCGCCCACCTAGCCATTTTTTCAGTTCACGTAAGAAATGGAAGTCTATACGCCGGTGTTCAAAAACTACCCTTCGAAATTGTTAAAGAAGTCGTTGCGTTACAGCAGTAGTGTGAAGGCGGGTATTGTCATGAATGAGAAGAACTCCAGAAGTCAGCATGGCTCTTCTTTTGTTTTGAGTGGCTCTCTGCAATCATTGTAAAGTTTGACAATAAGTAGCTGCCAGAAGGAATCGGATTCCTCTATGTAACTCGCACTTCATGGAGAATCAATTGTAACACCCAGGTTTACGTGCATGCAACTCAGCAAAAAATGGCGTAAGACGTTGCAAGTGGCAGATATGATAGTGTGGGAGATGCGCAGTCACTTTCTGGGCATCCCTGTCTCCCACCGCTCTCGTACTGTTTAAAGACAGGCGGAGGTGGAAAAGAAACAGCCTTTGTATTATTAAACTTTTTTAGAATTTTCAAGATCCAAATTCTATGGCACAATGAATATCCTGGAATGTTAAAAGGAGACTAATGTGTATGAGTAAATTGTCGATCAAAATTTATAAAAGAAAATATCAAGAATTATATATTTATTCATAAGTCGTCACTATTAAATTAATAATATTTATCAGTAGTCGTTTATGGAAACTGAGACAAACGTTCTCCATAAAAAGTTGCTAATAATTTCTTTTCCTATTTTGGACAGAATGTTTAAACCTTGAAAGACCTGAAAAAAGTTTTGCTGCAGTACATTTTCATTTTAATTGCCTAGATATAATCAGGCATGTTTAACTATGTAAAGAATAATTCTATAGTAATGAAGTTAGAATTAAGAATTAAATAAACTCAGGAAGGCGAAAGGTGTACGTACGATACAGAGCAAGTAATAGTAACTAATTAATAACCACAATACACGCATCATTTGGTACTTTTAAGAGATCACACTATTACTTCATCTGAATAGGCCGTGCAAACAATTACGTTTTCTAAATTAAACTGTCGAATACCATTAACCACCGCAACACTAAAAAAATACATCGAAATTGAAATCAAGTCATTCAAATTACCCTTGACGACAAACACATTAATTTAATTCGGAGTGATTTCGACGGCAGCGAGCGTACCTACATATAATATTAGATACATTAATTTAGTTAGGTAATACGGCCGCGGGAAGTGGTGGTACTGCTAGTAGTGGTATTGTAGTCTGGGAGAAGGTAACATATTTACTGAGTTACAGTCAGGTTCATTACATGGCATGGCGTATCTCAAGTGCAGATAGTAGATGGCCGGTACGGTCACAGCTCTCTCCAGACAATGGCTGTCAATTATTTTCTAATTAGATCTTGTGTCACGTCATGTTCTCTCTAGTTTGCAGCGTGCATACTCTCTAAGCTGCGCCATATTTAATTTAGTCTGAGACACTTGAATGTATGTATGTATGTATATATGTTCGTGTGTATATGTAGATATGTATATGTATGTGCGCTTATTATTTTTTTATTGGTTTATTTTAAAAGAATTATTTGAAAGGCTACAAAGAAAAATTTAATTTGGTAATACTGAAATAATACAGATTGAAATAAAAATTTTAATAAGAAATTGTGATACTTACAACGTAATATTTTATGTTAAATTTGATTGTCTTTGTATAGTAAATGTAGTTACTTTTAATTGTTAAACACTCATGAAACAAGTATTAGAAATCTGAGTTAGTTAGACTAAATATCTGCAATATTGTGTCCACTTAATCTCGTGATACAAATTTGCACAGTTAAAATGGTCTTTGAATTGAGTTAACTATCATTAATTTCGTCGCTTAACTACAGCTTAGGCTTAATACTATTCTTAGTTTTATTATGTGCAGATGATAAATAATTTCCTAATATTGATTTGCTTCATAATACGTAGTCAGAATTACGTTTTGTCTAAAATTTACGAAAAGGTTCGTCAGTATTTTGAATAATATTTTAGAAACGGTTATTGGGTATTTGTGCAAAATAGGCCCTTTATTTTGGCACCTGAATTGTGTATCAAACACTAGATAAACTATTTTAATTCCAGGAAGTGTCCGATAAATTTATTTACACAGTCTATGAACAGCGGACTGTTATTATTCGGTTTTGTACCTATAACTACTCTACAATGCAATATCAAATGTTGAGAATTATCAACGTAACAAAAAACCGTACGTGTCTAAACATACAAACTTTTTCAAAGAATTGCAGAAAAATCCCTACCACTACATATTAGCCACGGTGCCAACGTCTTACAAGATGTGCCTATGGAAACTATTTCAAACCAATGAGCTCCACTTGTACATACAACTTGTACGTACAAGTAGCTGAAATGTAAATGCGTAAAAATGTGTTTTCTTTAGTTTAAAAGAATTCACTTTCTTTAGTTGCAATAACCGATTGTGTCTTTTTTTTTAGATAACAAACAGCTTTCTTTACATTTTCAAAAATGATTTGTGGCTTTGGACAGTTTTAATTTTCTTAGTTATTAAAGAACGTAGAATTAACTGGACCATAATGGATTATCGTCCAAAGAAAAATGAGAGTATAATTTAATAACGATTTCAATGCAAATATCTAGCATCTCGTTCGTCATTGAACCAACCCCTATCAATATTATACGTAAAAGTTGATATGTTTCCATCAAAATCCGAATTATAAATTTAATTTTCGGATGCAGTTTTGACGAATATAATAAAGAAATTTAATAGAAAGACTATCGTTTAATATACAACAGCAATCGATTGGAACACAATATCCATTCATAGCTATTGCCCGTAGCATCATTACTTATTCGTATATTACCCCTCACTGAAGCTTGGTGAGATCACTGCCGTCAAGGTATTTCAGGAATTTGGAAATATGCTGGTTCGAGAATATGCGCAAAAGAAACAAAATAGAATTTATCCAGCAAAAATAAAATATACCTACTATTACTGCTAATTTATAAAGATACATATTGATATTATATTATAACACACATCTTGCACTAATTTCAATATTTTTAATCCACTTCACTCAGTTTGTAATAATTCCTTTCTCGAATATTTAATTTGCGCTTAATAGTGGAGTCAATTGGAGTAATACCCGTTGAAAGCTACGTTATGATTCTCAAGAAGATGACTTTTTCTTGAAATTTTCAATGAAATTTACACAATTTGGGAACATATGCGTGAACGCAGGTTGAAGACAATTTGTGCACAATTAAGACAGTGGCTATTTTAATAAAGACCTCAATTTCTGCAAACGAAAAGCAACCTCAACCTAACACACGTTCACTTAAATGCTTAACTGTTGAATTTGTACATGGTTTTAACATTTATTTCTCTTAGCGATTTCTGACAAACACGTCACTGACTACAAACCCATATTCATATCTAAAACTGCCCTTATTGTAATTATTATGTGCATTTGTCTAATATAGCCTTTTCTTAATTGCATTAGCATGGCCCATTTGTTAATCGATCTCACTGCACCATGCCGTTTTCTTGAGTGCTATTTATTTTTTTTTTGAACAAGAGGTAATCTTTTTCCCATTTCTAGTTTCTGATGTTCGGTTTGAAGAAAGGAATTTGCGCTCAACCTTACCAAGGTATCTAAGGTATATCAGTAATATTTATTCAGATGATGATATTTGCACATTTTGCACAATTTCTACACATACAAAATTTCATAATGGTAAATTTAAGCTATTGAAGGTTTCAACATTCGTACTTGATAATTTTCTAACGTTAATAACTATTTGTTCAAATGAGAGCATGCTGTTTGCCAGAAGAGCCTCTTATTAAAATTAGATTTGCTATTGTTGCGGTATTAAAGATTGAGCATAAATTGATAATTTACTTGGAACGCAGCGTTTCAGCAGCACGCGGACTCTAATTGCCAATAGTAACTACGTGTTACAACGTACTACGTGTTGTAATTACGTGTTACAGTGTGAATTATACAACCACATAGTCCTTGAAATCGTTGTGATAAGAAATTTAATTTAGCAACTTACGTTTTCTTTTCAATATTTAAAAGAAAATAAATGAAAAACCACAGTTTACGTAAATATGCTGTGTATTTCAATTTATATCAACTTACACATTTATTTTTAGCAAAGAATATTGATAAACAAGTCGCTATTTAGCAAAGTTTAGTACAAATAACAAATATAAAGAACATAGGAATTGAAATGCCTTATTGTTTATTCATCACTTCGTATCAATTTAACTTCCGGAATTGATGCGAGTTGGAGCATAAAAACATAGATGGCGCGAGAAGGCCATGAAATGAATATTGAGAATTCGCAAGATTTCACCGCCAGCGTGGTCGGCTTCGTACGTCGCGCAGTATCAGGAACGCAGAAAGTTGCAGTAATATAATGTACGGTACTATTCCGTATTTGAAACATGCAACGTGTTCAAAGACTTCGCATGATGCATTGCATAAACTAGTGAAAAATTATCCGCCCTTTAATTTTTAAATAAATTGGCTTACATGTAGTCGTTAAATATAGTATGATTATTTTAAAACTAAAGTAACTGTAAAGATCGCTGTAGATTAAAGAACTAACAATTGCATGCTTTTAAAATAAAAAGACTTAATTACGTAAATGTGTTAAATATTGCAAAAGAAACGAATAGCGAAATACCGTTGGCTTTTAGGTGATTCACATTTTGAGTTAACGTTTCTGAAGCTTACTTTGACGCTAAGTTAAGCACGAATAAAAATATATTATGTAATATATTAAGTCGGTATCCCCACATGACTGAATTAGTATTTACATAATTTTTAGGAATGTTATATATTATATTTGTTACAGTCTAGAATTAAATTGCATTGTTCTAAGGTATGCACGTACATACTACGATATATTAACAGTTAACTATATGCTAGGAATGGATGCTTGTAACTAAGATATATAAAAGAACAAACAAATTTAACGCGAAATTACGAAATGTTAATTTTATTAGTAAATAGTCCTACTGAATTGTCAGTTGGTTTATATCACATAATTTTAAAAGATGATTTACAATTATCTTCATGTATCATGCAACTTCGTCGCAAGAAATCACGGATGTTAATTGCACGCGATAACTAGTGTGTTGTGAAAAGTTTTAAATAATTTTATTGAGCTCCTAGAAAAAAATCTTTTTGGACGAAGAGTAGTGTCATGTTAGTAGACAAATTCATTCATAAAACACGAGAATATTGACCGATACAAAGTCCAATAATTTTTATATTTCAGCTTTCCTACATCCTTAGAAAATTGGTATTTACTATAAGTAGAAAAAGAATTATCGGTCTATTTTTTAATCGTACTTTAAATGCAGAAAGATGTCGACAACACACATTCTTGGCTTTCTTTTATCAGTTTCGTCATGTTGAATTAGCTTTGGAGTTGTTTTGATCCGCTGGTCTGGACGGTTCCAACGTATGTATGTCTCCGTAGCTCTTTTTAATTTGAAGGACGAGTACACTATCGAGTGTACATTGTTACGAGAAATATATTAAGTTGACGCAGTTAAATAATTTAATCAATTTAATTTACTTGCACAATCTTTTATTTTATTACTATGGCGGTTTGTAAACAGCTAATTTCGCCATCTACCGCATCCCAATCTCCAAGAGGCTCTATCTCTAAAACCATCTTCCCTCAGTACTCTCTTCTCGATAGCTTTTTTAATTCTGTTTTCCTAACTCGTCCTTGGTCTTCCTTTTTTCCTTCTATTGGCAGGCTTTCATTTCCAAACCTTTTGTGATAGTCTGTCCTGGTCCATTCTCCTCATGTGACCATACAATGATAATTGCGTCTGTTCTATTTCTCCTATTCTATGTATTAATGATGCCTCGACTTGCATTATTTCTCTTATTCTTTAATTTTTTTTCATGATGTAATAATGTCTTTTTACAGCAACGTCTCCAGTACATCATCTCCGTTGACATTATTTTGTTTTTCATCTTGTTCAGCGCCCATACTTCACTTCCATAGGTAACACAGCTTTCAAAAAAAGAGTGAAACATCTGTGTTTTTGTTTTCTTCGACATACATCACAGGGTGTAGTTGTCTAATTATAGTTTTTCCTTTATTATTTTATTTTGTATGTCTACTACATCTCTACAATCGGAAGTTAAGGTAACTCGTAGATATTCATATGCATTACTGGTTTTTACCACTTCATTTTCCACCACTAACTGTTTTCCTTGTGAACTGATTACCATGTACTCTGTCTTCTCCATACTGATCTCCACATGCACAATATTTGCTTCATAAATTCGTGATTGTCCTTTATTTGCCTCCGAATTCCCTTTAACTAAGAAAAGCTTGTGAACCAGCAATGCTATCGAATCGTGACTTATAATTGTTCTAATGTTTTAGAGGTTGGGATCTTGCTCTGTTGATGTTGTGTTCTGTTGAACTTATGATGTGCACTGAATGAAGTTGTATCGTCTTCTATAGAGACCACGATACAACAGTAGATCATAGGATGTACTACGGACTGAATGAAGTTACTCTGGATTCTGTAGGACTGTATAACATGATCTGAATGTAGAATTGTTGAACTGGTTGTAAAAGACCTTGGTTCTGCAATATTGAGTAACCCTAAAACTGCCTCATTGCTCTTGTAAATGGAAGTTTTAGGCATTTGCTGAAGATGTCATAGCAATAGTTGGGAAACACATCAATGCAACCCGAGACGTGGAGTAAAGAGAATAATTAGCATAATGAGTACCGGTAATGAATAGAGCCTTAGTTTAGTAGATCGGTGATTTGCCGGGATTTCCACAGGTTTACTGCCCAAATTTAAGCGATACTAATTACCCAGAGATTCCATATAGATTTGGTTACTATAGCAAACGATACATCAAAATATACCTGAAAAAGTGAATAAAAGGTAGAAATGAATGACACAAATACGTAGGCTTCCACGGCCAGAGTTAGTAATAAACGAACTACTTTCGGAATTGGACCGTGTCATGATATGGTCCAATTCCGGAAGTAGTTCGTTTATTAGAAATGAATGCAAATTAAAAATAAATAAGTTGTAACATTAGAAACGTAAAATGCAAAATAGAAACTTCTTCTTTTTTTCTCCAAACAGGGGTGCTCCCAATAGGATGGTGCTAGAGTTCAGACAATAGGTGGAAACAATGAATATGATATAAAAAACATCTGGTAATCATTTAATTCGTTTGAACAGCAAATATGGATTTCCTCTTATGATCTTACACTGTGTGATTTTTTATCGCATTTTTCAAAAAAAAGTAAGTTATCAAGTTCTAGTGCAGGATTATGTATACATGTATCTGTAGAATAGAATTATAGTAAAAACTAATTAAATTGGAAGTACATTGAACATCTATAATTTATTATGGTCACTATTATAGTAAATTTATTCAACCTTAGCACAGTACAAACAAATAATCTGTTTCAAAATTATTTTAGGCCATTTTTTTAATAACTTGTTCAATGTTAACATTAAACTAATATATTAACTAAAGACTGTTATCATTAATTCTGCATTTTCTTTTTATGTATCACCAAAGAATAGACAGCATAGGAATAGGTTGTGTAATTTTTTTCCATAGTAAGTTATTTGTTGCTTAGCAAGAATTCTGTAAAATATGAAGGCGCTTAATCCTAAATTTGTGAATTTATTATTTTAACCTGCTAGGATCGTTACTTGATTAAGTTCTGTAAATTAATATGCGATTTTAACGCTACTACAATAACCTGCAAACATTTGCGTGTATAAAGTTGTTTTAAGTAAATGTGCCGTGCTATTGCATTTTATATCAGACGTGGCTTCAATTTAATGGATTGGTTTCCGTAAACAGTCTCCAATTCGGCTTTGATTTCATCAGTCTTTTTAAACTTTAGAAATAGGAACTTAATTACTGATCTTAAGTGATAGTAGTAAATTAAGCGCTGTGGTCTTTCGTTAGGTTCACTGCGGATCCGTTCCCATTTGCAGTAATTAATTTATTTAAATCATGTGTGCGTAAGTTCGTAATAGAGCTAGAGTAGTATTGTTACCGACTATTACGAATGCCAGCAAAAATTGTCCAATTTCCAAAACACGTGACTTAACTTGGTTTACTGTTTGTTAATTATAATCGCGGGCGCGGTAGTAGCATTCGTATTATAGAATCAAGGTCGACATACTTCCCCTTGGCTGACTAAGTCAATTAATTTTTAAATAAGATTATCAAACAAGATACACGTATTTCCATCAGCGCGTAACATGATGCAGAAGCGTACTCGTATACCGAAAGTAATTAAACAATTTGTCTTGCAATTTGCAATTCCGTATGGGATGTAAAATAATGACGAATGTTTGCGCCTGGTGCAGTAAATTTAAAGTTGGAACGCCGAGGATATGAGTGTTAACTGTGGTTTAATTAGATATTTCAAGTAACTTGCCTTGTTAGAAGTTGGCAATCATTATAAGTTAGCGTGGGACGCGGCTGATTTATAATATCTTATTTTATTTCAGAATCGTGTGCATAATAAATTATACGTCCGATTTTTCCACCTTGCCGTTGCGTTACAGAGCGATGGTGAGACGCTTTGGTCGTTGCGGTTATTGTTGGAGCGTTTTATTATTCATCTCTGTTACGCTCGCATATGATACCTATCTATCTTGTCAATTAATGACTTCATTAAAAGCTTCAGTGCGAGCAATAAATTACTTAAAAGTTATTGCTGAAAAAACTGTTAGGTTTTATGGAAGGTTCGTATAAGGTTTGCATCACTCAGTAAATATTGCGAGCCAGTACATTTAACGATTTATAGGTTTTGCAGCGTATACCGTTAATAACTGGAAATTAGTATACTTGCCTTTTTATTGAATAAATTGAAATAACAGATCAAAGAAAACGATAACGGTAAATCTATGGTTCTCTTTTATGCAAATAATTCGCTTTATACCTTTCTATATGTCACAAGATATGCTACGGTTTCAAATATTCTTATTCTATAGGGCGTGAAAAAATCTTTGCCCACTTTGCCGGGTCATAGTAGGGATGAAGAGAAGAAAAAACTTCTGATACACGTACCTTGGATGTTTATGCATACGATTTAATAAAAAAATCTGTGCAAAATTGTAGTCGTCATGGAAGAGAGAAAGTTTATCTCCATTTCAGTACCGTAAACAAGATCTTTTTCTTTTCCTAAACAAAAACATCCAGTTCACAGGTATAGCAGTAAACTCCACTCACACAAATTAATTAATTATGCGGAACGCAGCGTTTCGAGAGCATGTGGGCTCCCATTGTCAACCGTGTTACCGACTGAAAGTAAAAACTATATCGCACATGCAAATTATTTTCTACGCAGGCTCTAAAATTTCTAAACCATATGACTATTTACAATCTACTAGGTGGCCTCATGCCTTTTACGTGAAAGGATGGACCGAAACCGAACCGTATCTTTAACAGGGCCTATGGTAATAAATCCATCAAACTCGAGTGTGCAATTGGGGGTGGATCTCTGTTCAATAAGTTTCCGTTCTTTTTCATATATACCGTTTCGTATGCGTCTAATTCTCTATACGAGTTCACGTTTTTAAGTAGTGTCAGATTTTTTAAATCAATCTTATGTCCGGATTTTACCATATGCTCTGCTACGCTTGATAGTTCAGGTTTGTCGAAACGATAGTGTTTAATATGTTCTTTGAACCACGTTTCGATACTCCTTTTTGTTTGTCCAATATAAACTTTCTCACAATCATTGCATGCGATTTGGTATATTCCAGACCTTTTTATCATCTCCGGTTTATCTTTGGGATTCCCTAAGAGATTCTTTAAGTTGTTTTTTGACACAAAAGACACGTTCATATTTAGTTGTCGGAAAATGTTGCTTAACCCTTTTACTGTTGGGTGAAAAGGAAGAGTTATAAATTTCTTATTACCGGTGTTTGTTGATGTCAAAGTCGTGGAATTTCTGATGTGTTGTTTGTATTGAACCTTCCTTAAAATACGGTCGACATCCATAGAAGAGAAACCATTGTACCTCGCTATATCTTTGATATACTTTAATTCTTTGTCAGGTATGACAAAGAATATATTGGACAAACAAAAAGGAGTATCGAAACGAGTTTCAAAGAACATATTAGACACTATCGTTTCGACAAACCTGAACTATCAAGCGCAGCAGAGCATATGGTAAAATCCGGACATGAGATTGATTTAAAAAATCTGACACTACTTAAAAACGTGAACTCGTATAGAGAATTATACGCGTACGAAACGGTATATATGAAAAAGAACGGAAACTTATTGAACAGAGATCCACCCCCAATTACACACTCGAGTTTGATGGATTTATTATCATAGGCCCTGTTAAAGATACGGTTCGCTTTCGGTCCATCCTTTCCCGTAAAAGGCATGAGGCCACCTAGTAGATTGTAAATAGTCATATGGTTTAGAAATTTTAGAGCCTGCGTAGAAAATAATTTGCATGTGCGATACAGTTTTTACTTTCAGTCGGTAACACGGTTGACAATGGGAGCCCACGTGCTCTCGAAACCCTGCATTCCGCATAATTAATTAATTTGTGTGAGTGGAGTTTACTGCTATACCTGTGAATTGTACATCCACACAGTCCTTGCAATCGTCAAAAACATCCAGTGGAGTTAAATCTGTAGATCTTGGTAGCTATATAACAGGTCCTCCCCGACCAATTTAGATAATTTAGTATCCCGAATCGGTCATTTAAACAGTCCTTTACGGTTAGCGAAAGGTGACTGAAACTCCATCATGCATAAAATACATGGTTCTAATAATATCTAATGGCGTACCCTCCATTCTCTCTTTTAAAATTTCGTTTTTAAAAAAATTAATGTATGATTCATCAATTCTGCCGATAAAATGGTCCTAAAAATAATCATATACAATATCTGTCGAAATATTAATGAAACACTCGATATCTTATTTGAAAGTATTTTAATCGTAATCTAATTATAGTGGCTAATATGAAAATTGTGATTGCTTTTTACTCAGTTTAGCCTGAAATTGACGCATGGTTTTCAGTAACTAACATTAAACGCAGTGGTTCGCGAAATGCATTGTTCCGGTTTGCAAAGGTCACAATACCTTTGTATGTAGCACAAGTTGCTATATCTACTTTTGGGTCTTTTTAGGCACAAGCGGGATGAGTATCTAGCGATCATATTAGAAACCGTTTGCACTTATTGCAATTCCAGGCGAGAGTGACAAACGAAATGAGAACATACAATGGATTTTTATTTATTGTTTGCCCATTACAAGTCCTCGTTTGTCTTTATTATGCGTTTCTCTGAAGTAAACGCCCATATGCTCTTATACTATAGATCAGGGGTGCTTAGACTTGAACTGCGGGCGATCTACCTCAAAATGTTAGACAACAGGCGATCGACTCCGTTGATGACGCAAGTATGTATGATGTATGACACGATTATAGTGTAGGTGTGTCATGTCGTAGGTAGGCCATAGGTTACGTCACTGCTCCAAAAAGTGAAAAACCAGACCAAAAATGTAGTAGTAATGTAGTTACTAAACTAAAGAATTCTTCGGCGTACTTTTCGTAGGATGGTACGTAATTAGTAAGTGTTAATCGCAAGGATGACAACATGCGTTCGTCAGTTAGTCGATTGTGATATTTTGACTTCAATACTTCCATTCCAGAAAATGTAGACTCGCACAGATAAGTTGACCCAAGCATTGGTGCCA
Organism: Trypoxylus dichotomus; assembly: GCA_023509865.1. Taxonomy (NCBI): domain Eukaryota; kingdom Metazoa; phylum Arthropoda; class Insecta; order Coleoptera; family Scarabaeidae; genus Trypoxylus; species Trypoxylus dichotomus. Next base: position 43,562,425 of record CM042078.1, read on the forward strand.
ACTGAAGGATAATTTGCCTTAGAATTGGATATTTATCTTCAGATATAAAAGACCAGAATGTTGTATATTTGAGATCTGTGTCTAAGATAATCTGCACTACCTCATTTTCAACAGAACATGGGTCCATATTAAACTGACTTGCTATTTCAGTAGTCGATTTGTTAATGTTTTTACAGGAAGAAGGATAACTTATAAAAGGTGAGATATTTGTCAGTGTATTAAAATCATAAAAGCGTCTTTCAAATTCACTCAAAATATTTGTTAATTCTCTCTTATAAGTGTCAAAATTCAACTGGGGAATCCTTGCTTTCAAAGGCGGAAGATATTTCAGATCCTTTCTTTTCAGGTGATCTATTATTAGTTGCAATTTACTTTTGTGCGTTTAGTGCGCCAATTATCTCGATACTATTTTTTTCTTTACCTTGCAGCTCGAAATTAATGGTGTTTAAATGCATTGTGATGTCCGTTAAAAATGCTAATCAGTCAGTCATTTTTCGCTTTTAAGCATCTGAGTGTTATCACCTCTTTCGTGTAGAAAAATAATTACCTCTCGCAATAATTCTTTAAACCTTTCTGGTATTCTCCGCGAGTCAACCATGTTACGTCCTTGTGAGAAACTAAATCAGTGTGTTCAGCAGATTCATTGACTTCCAACTGCAACTTGAAGAGCTGTCGCTGCAAGCTTCGAGCGGGGATGGAATTCACGATTTGTATACGTTGTTTATAATCTCGTCCATGTTTACAACTTTTGTACACAAGACTTGTTGATGAATAATGCAATGGAATAAGGAAATTGAAGGGAAATCATCATTAGCTCAACACGATGCAACGAAACCATTTTTGTCTCGCATCATGGCTGGTGTGGGATTTTCCTCTCAGAGGAATCATTGTTAAACATTCTTCTTTAGCCGACATGTCATTAAATATCATTCGAATAAAAATGCATAGCTGAGCATTATCTGTCAAATCAGTGGATTCATCGAACTGGCAAGAAAAGCATGTACATGCCATGATATCATATTTTAGTTTACCTGTCGTATCCTGGCTAATGACTTCAACACGCCTTGTGACTGTCGGACAAGATAACTGTTTTATTTTTAAAATTTCCAAATAAAACCTCATCCGCTTCAAAGAATGCTTTCTTCACAACAATCACGTCTTAATATGGTTTCTTCTGTTTCGCCAATACATGAGAAATTTTAAATGGCGCGATCGTTGCAGCTTTTGATTGTTTGGCCGGTCTTGTGAACATGCGTTGTTGTTTTTTCAAGCTAGTTAGCAACACATGCACTTTTCATTTTCTTAATTGACTCTTTGATGGGAAATCGTTTTCATAGTATTTATGAATGGTTTTATGGTGCCTCTCTATACGCTTAGGTGTTGCAACTGATGCTCAGCAAATGAGAAAATCACACTTAGAGGACAACGTATTAATGTCATTAAGCTTGTTGAACTACATATAAGTTACTTCATCTTTGACTTCTACTGTTGGTTTCGATTATTTATAATTCCGTTGAGATATTCCAATTTCCCCAACATAATAATCCCATTCTTCTCGTTAACATCCAATGTATTATTTCATTTGAACAAATTGTGGTTTGTGGTATAAATTTTTGCGCATGTTTGTTATGTGACACGTAAATCAAGTGCTATCTATCCATTACGGTTAAATATATCTTAGATGAAGTACATGTAGTTAAATAGTCAATTACGCTTTAATTTTAGTTGGGAAACCAATTTCATCGGCGCACTATCAAACAAACTACTGAATAATAGAGAGAGAATGTACGTTTAACTAAATTTTCTCAATAAAATTTACGAGTGAGGCGCAGTACAACTAAACTGCGCCTACCATAAACTTGTATAATAAAGTGATGGAAACAGTTATTGGGCAATGTCGTAGAAATTAATTTCTATAGTCAGCAATAAACTGCACGCGATTTGAATTAATTCATCGAAATAGGCTGGTCGGGATGCCACCGCATCGGATACAGAGAATGTTGTACGAGATTTGGTTCGGCGTTGTTTAAAATTCTGGAATGGAACTGATTGCGTCTGTGTATACTGGTCCTGCGTATATAACTGATACGCTATCAGCAGTAGGAAACCGTTCGGAAAACGGACGGAGAAGAGAAAACACTCGAAACACTCAAGAATAATAATTAAGATTTACAAGAGTCAGTTCTTTCCGGGTAATAAAGCAATTTGCGCGACTTCAATAACTTTGTATAGAGTACGAGGCCTGTTTATATGGAGTGCGTATTATAGCTCTGAGATTGTAGAGTACTTTATTGAGAATTTTCCTATTTCAAACTAATTTTGTACTTTTCTTACAATTTCCACAGTTATGTGCACGAAAATAGCAGTAGCCTTAATTTGGCTGAAATATCAAATAAAAACCAAGTTTACTGAATACGTTATTTCTATATGTTAGGTAGCTAGACTAATAAATAAATAAATTTCTTAATACCAAAGAGAAAATAAAACTGTTTATATTGTAAGACATAGAAAATAATTGAGCATTGAAATAGCAGTCATTTCAAAATACTATCCAACTTCATTTTTACTTAGGTAATTGAATTGAAACTTAATACTTTATTGCTTGACCCTTATTCTTCATCACCTCTTGACACCTATGGGGCGGCAAGTTTACCAGTTGCCTACATATCTCTACTGAAGTTTTTTGCCATTCAACTTGGCATACTCTCCACGGATCGTCAATAGTTTGCGGCTAAGCGGCAGATACAGCCTTTTTCAACTCCGCCCTTAACATTTCAATTGGGTCAAATCCGGCGATTGCAATAGTCAACCCAAAACGCGAACGTCATTATCTCGAAACCACGTTTTCGCTTTACGAGAAATATGTTTCGGAGCGATATCCTGCTTATAGTACCATTTTAGTGGCATTTCTTCGTCTTCATTTGACAGAAGCGTAGTGTGTAATGTATTTACAGACATTTATAGACATCAGCATTCATTGCGCTTTCCTTGTTATCTAAAGGGTCTACGCCATGCCATGCCTCTTTTGGTGTACGGAAGTTCAAACGCTGTGGATGGTAGTCTTCGTATGTGTTGTAGGTATGCACCAGAATTAAATAAAACTATTTTAGTTTCATCTGCCGTATACATGAGCAAACGACAATCTACTCTGTAAGTGCCTTTTATTTAATGATGGTACCTTTCTAACCGTTTTTACGCGCAACTTTGCTTGAAACAATCTTTGTCTACTGCTAGAAGTGCTTATAGAAAGGTTTAACTAATTTTTAATTGCAGTTGAACTTATGAATGGTATCTTCTTCGCACATAGTATTTCTGTCTTCTCTAGAGCTAATTTTCCTTTTTCCATCACGATTTTCTTTCGCTTTTCTTCAGTTATTACCAGTCATACTCCAAGGTGTCTTGTATAAACTTGAATCTTTTCCCTCTATTAAGGAGATCGAGTATAATTGTTCTTTTTTTCCGATGCACAATGTTGTCCAGGCTCATGTTACAACAGAAATTGATAATTCAATTGTATTACTCTGAAACAGGCAGAACTTTATACATGCGTTTAGTGCCCTCAGCTATGGTACTGCCATAGGCCAAATAACAGCGCATGACTAGAAAACTGAGTTATCCCCCCCATTTGGTACTTTATCGGCACTGTATGTATTTAAGGATTTTTAGTAATTAATATAGCCGCCTTCAAATTTTCAGTTGTAAATGCGATTTATGAATATTAATTTATGACCGCAATTTTTGTGCACATGACTGTGTATGTTTTGGTAACCTGTGTACGAATTTATAAAGCAATGAGGGTACTAATTTTATGCCAAGTCGTGTTCGACCACTTTGTTGACCTATCAAAATAAATACAACCGTAGATAAATCTGTTATAGAGTTCTTTATAAAACTTTGAAAACTCCTTTTTCTTAAGCAAATGATAACTAAAATGATTGATTACTTTAGACGTTGTTAACAAGATCAAGAATAATAGCTAGTACTTATTAGAAATTAGGAAACAGGGTTTTCTGAATTAGACTTATTTAACAATGGACTTGTTACTAAAAAGAGACGTCGGCTTAGCAATATAATTCTGAGTCAAAAGGCAATGGCGCATCAAGCATACCAGTAGTTACCTTTTTCGCAATAAGAATAACGGCAACCATTTTTGAGAATGTCAGGATTCCTCGATTGGTTATCAATATTTCTTCGTAACTGAGTAATAGGAGGATATTGTGCAAGCTTGACGCATCACTTCAGAAATTAGATAATTTTATTGCGTTTACACACAATCCATGATCTGCAAAAGCTCCTATTGGTAAGTTTTGTTTCAAAAATTGGACATTCCCCATCAAATAAAATTATATTCACAATATGTAAACCTTATGACCACTAATAATACGCTAGTCTGCGATGTATTTCGAGAGGAGCACTTCTTGTTTCCAAGTGCGATCAAAAAGGTAATCTACCGATCTTTATACTTTCAATTATAAAAATGGTTTTGGGGAAATTATTAGGAGTTGATGGGTGAAGCATTTCGAGCAGGCAAGTGTTTTCTCTTCATTTCAGCAGCGTTATAGAAAGAATAGATCCACAATCACCGTTATGATATAATTAGCGGATATCGTGGTGAAAACTTTTTATAAGAAAAATGGCATGGAGTTGGTGTGTTTCGGAGGTTTTCGATTGTATAGATATCACTACGCAAATTAGGATACTAAAGCAAGTGGTGTAGTAAGCCGACTCGTTAGAATATTCCTCGTAAACAGAAAATAACTAGTGCTCTGGAATGAAAACAAGGCAATGGTTACTGCAATTAACGTAGACATACCGCAGGGACTTATACTGGCAATTATTATATTTATTAAATACCTCCATAACTCTTTCAGATTCAGTAAAGAGTATACGGTCTTTAACGTGTGCAGACGACACATGATCTTTTTCTGAATCGTCCATTATTTCTGCAGTAGAAGCTGTTAATCCCAGAAATTGTAACTTGTTAACAAAGCAACTATGGAAGCGGACAAGGTTCTGAAGTCTTTACATGGAGGATGGCCTAATGTGGAAAGTACATGTGGAGAACATCTTACTGGAACTAGTGATGTCTATCTACACCATACGAAGGATCAGGAAGGTTGCAAGCTGCTGATACAACATAATTCAGCGCCTTCTACAGTAAAAATTCGGAGTGCTTAAAGTGACTCTTTTAAAACTTCGTAATGTAGTTGACGTCACACTTGATCTTCGTTGTAGTAAAGGTAGTTAGTCAAAACTTGTTAAATTTATATTTTGAAAAATAAGAGCAAGTTCTTATAGCTAGTATGTGTAATTTGTTAGATTTTACCACTAAATAAAGGATCTATTTAATAAAACTATATTAAGCATCTCACTAACGAGTATTAGAAATAAAATATTTGTTTTAACATCATTCTGTAAGGTGAGTGCTACCTAAATATTGTAATTATATATTTTGAATTGGAAATTATTTGTATGTTTTCTTAAGGATATTGGCATAACACGCGCAAAATCAAAATGTGCTTAATATTCACTTTCAAATGATAGGTATACTAATCGGAAATAATTAGCCAGAAAGAAAATAATTTTTATTGAATTATACTGATGAAGAAACTACTTAGAACTGATACACTATTTTTTTGAATGAACTATTATTTTAAAACACAATTGTTTCTACTGTATATGTATTTGCTCTATTCATTATCTTATTTAATTTTTGTAATCCAGGTATAATAATTCGGCCACTTCTCATCCTTAGTTATGTTTGTAGTTTCTTATGGCTGTGCTTGTATATTAAAGCAATATTTTGGACAATCTGGGGTACGTGAAACTCCGTCGGAACTTTAAATCTAATGCGATTCTAGAGGAGGATATGTTCTGGAGCGTATTAACTTAGCAAGAAATACTAAACTTAACACTCACTTTCTAGTTCTTTCTTCTAACAGCAAATATCGGAGTTTTCGAAGGAGTCTTCCACCTCCTCACAGTGAATTTCGACACAAATAAAAAAATTTTATTTTCAAGTCTCCACATACTTTATTTACCTACCAAGTTTCATTAAGATCTGAATTTGACATCCGGGAACCTTCCTTATTCGATATATTGATCAAGCAAACGTTTTTATGTATGTCCCTATAGGTGAAATTTCCTTTTCGGGAAAGGAAAGTCAAAATTAGTGCAGTTTGAAGCGTGATTAATGCCAATGTAATGGTATTGATCGTTTTACCGATCGCAGCAATAGAACTCTCGGAAGCACTAATTTTGGACACATTGCGCATAATATAGAACGGATCGGCTGTGTATAAATTATATTCCGAAAAGGTTTTATTACGTTTTTTATTATTAAAACTGTACCTACCCCCTTAGAACATGGAATCGTATGTTATACTTAGCTTGGTCGTAAATTGCTATTACTTTATTAAACCCTTGTATTAATGTTTTTTCTTCTAAAATATGAGTCGCAATTTGCATACAAATCGATTTCGACGACGGTTCTACGCGAAACAACTTATCAAAAACTGAACAGATTTGTTCGCGTTATATTATATGGTTAAGATCACAGAAAAAATAATTCCCGTCCGCTGTTTACGGCCGTATTTTTGCCGATCATATCGTCGAGTAAATTCACCGAAAATATGTAATCTAAATAACAAAGACGTAACTTCCGACCGGCACGCATAAAAAATATCAATAAATTTCGGACGAGTGGAGGTAGTGGCGACAGGATAACCCGTCACCGTGATCTCGCAGACATATTTACTGCTCTCTGTCTTCCTTCCGGTTTTAACGTACTGTGCGAGGATGAGCTGCTAACAGCTCTGCTTTGCACTCATCTTTTCCTACGTCTGTATTTGTGTATCCTCCAAAAACGCTGAAATTAATTTACGCAACATACATTTTTAAATAGGTTTAGCAGAGTTTATTATACCATTAACGTGACGAATTTGTAAAATGAATGCGTACGTGTCATTGAATTTATTACTTCTTTAATACTGGATTTTCATACTATTACCGTTAAGGGCAATAGACAATTTTATCTGAATTCATAGCTTACTTTATTTGTTCGATGGGTAGAAGCATATCCATCTACATTTTACTTATTCTTCTAATACCTGCAAAGTAAGGCATTAATAATAATGGAATAGCTTACTAACTTAATAATACGAGGGTAAGTTGAGAAATTCGGTAACTAACTATGAGATGGTGCTGTGTGACAGCAATTTTTGACGCTTTTAAATGGACAATATTGAAATTCGCGCAGTGATTAAATACCAGTGAAAAAGGTATTTTTCGCCCATAGAAATTCATGCTGACGTGGTAAATGTGTTAGGCGAGGATGCTCCTTCTTTTAAGACTGTTTGCAAATGGGTGAATGAATTTAAAAAAGGCCAAACGGAAGTAAATAACGATCCCCGTTCTAGGCGGCCAATACATCCACTTCTACAGAAAGTGTGCAAAGAATTTCGATATCTGTGGGAGCTGATCGCCGATCAACATTGAAAGATATTGCTAAGGCTACAGGCATCTCCAGAGAACGGCTGACACACATTTTAAATGTTAAACATGTTTAAGCGATGTGCAAAATGGGTGTCGCGTTTGGTAACACAAAACTCAAATGCATGGATTGTCCTACCGTCATTTTGGAGTGATTTCGGTAAAATCCAACAGATTTTTTGCGTCAGTTTGTGACTTGCGATGAAACGTGGATCCTCCACTACACATCGGACAGTAAACAGTAAGCAAAACAGTGGACTAAACGTACTCAGCCGATTCCAAAGAAGTCCAAAGTCATTCTATCGACAGGAAAGGTGATGGCTTCCCTTTTTTGAGATGCGAAGGGAATCTTGTTTATCGATTACCTTCCAAAGGGACAAACGATTACTAGACAAGAGTATTCTAAACGTTTGGATCGATTGAGGGCACTTATCGTCGAAAAGAAACCCGAAACAAAGCGAACAAAGGCCTTTTCCATCAAGACAATGTATGAGTTCACAAGAGCGAAATCGTCGAAGTAAAATTGGTCAAATTAAAGTTCGGAGCGCTTGAGCATACCCCTTATTCACCGGATTTAGCTCAGTTGGACTATCATCTCTTTCCTAAACTTAAGAAACACCTCGGCAGTATGAGATTTGTTTCTGATGAAGAGCTGATAGCTGCCGTGAACCGCTATTTTCAGGAGCTCGAGTAAAATGAGTACTGTGAAGGCATACAGAAAATATTATCAGTACAAGATCTTCCAGGTCTGAAACCACTTTGTTCTCTTTACTATTCATCCTTATAGTCTCCCTATAGTTTTCGCATTTCATTCTGCTGCCTCTCTGGTGTATAGAACTTACATATGCGATTTTGCACTCTTCCAGGACTTTACTAGCCTGTATACAGGATGTAAACAATCTGGCAATTGCTTCCAACGTTACGATTGGGGAATTCTTAGTAAGATCCATGGACGTACCTCTTGGAACCGCTGCTTTGTTATTTTTCATAGTTTTCATTGCCTCTATAACTACTTTTACTGTTACTTTTCTTACGACTTAACTGCCCTATTCATTTATGTAATGTACTACCCTAAAATTATTTCTGTCTTCTAGTAATAAAGATTACTAGTACCTCTTCCAGCTATCCATTCCTATTGGATTTATTGACTTCACTTCCCTTGTGTTTTTCTTCAGTGTTCTTAAGGTTTTCCATTCCCGCCTAGATTTTGATCCTCCTATAAGTCTGTCCACCTCATCACATTTCCTTTCCCAACAATTATTCATGGCTTTCTTTTTACTTCATAGTTGTATGTAATACAGATTTTTCTGTCCTTCGGATTTTGTGTTATCAGCCACTTCTGGTATGCTATTTTCTTTTCATTTACCAAAAAACTTTAGGGTGTCATTCGACTAAACATGATTTGTTCTTCAGATTTTTTTGCCTGTTTGCCTCACGACTTCGTTTGAGGTCTCGTGAATACACTTTTTGATGAAATTATGCTCTTCTACGACTACCAATCGATCTAAAATAAATTTGTGTTCCTTGAGACTCTTCTTCAGAGCCATTCAACTGAATAAATAAAATATAATTCACAAAGGTAATAAAATAAGACACATTGTAATGTTTATCTATCTATGTTCATTTTGGTAGGCTCAATATAGTTTACCATTCCCTACTCTGCGATGTGTTAGTTTAATTCAACAACGACAAACCGATCGTCGCTTTTGGAACAGTTAAAGGACGAAAATGAAGTTCATCGAAATAATAAACCTCCCGTTATATCGCGAATACAACGCACGCAGTACAGTAGCGCGCAACGCGCGCATCGTTGAAAGTTTTAAATTTAGTTGCAGTTAATTTAGAAATGCCCGTATTGTCATATTGTTTCCTGTATGTTTGCAAAATCCGCGGCTGTCCGCGACCATTATTATTTACGGCCCTCATAATGGTTCATTGATTCTGAGCACCGAACTGACTATTGAAATGCAGAAATGGACAAAAACTCCGTGTCGATGACGACGATAACTTATAGTCCGGAATGGAAATTTGATACTGATCATGAGGGTCGTGCATAGTTTGGCGACGGCATGTATTAGCGTCATAAATTGTCATATTAAAAAATCATACACTGCGAGAACTGAATTGATTTTCATATTTCCTTGATTTCAGGATAATTGATTTTGCAGGGTACACCTTGTAACAGAAATGTTTCCCCTTGTCAACTCAACTTTGTACCACCGAAATATACGTACTATACTCGCATTACATTTAATTTTATTACAAAGCCAAATAACGAGCGCTTCATTCATAGTTTATTCTTTAAGTCAGTTTTTCGATTTAAGTATTCAACATTTTGGAAAGAGAAAATGTAGGAGTGAAATATTCTCTTACTCAATAATTTATACTGGAATAATATTAAGTTGTAATCCAATGTATATAAACACATAATAATATATGAAGTGAACTTAAGCAACAACCATTCTAACAAAAATTACTACAATTGTTCTGCTAAATTAGTAGCATACAATGAACAAAAAGCAAAATATTCTTAATAGAAATAATGTCAATTGGTTGAAGAAATATGATGACAAAATGTTTATGTTCCTTACAACACTTTCGTATTGCACGATGGCGGATCTTCATGCCCCACCCTTCACATACTTCTAATTGGTTGTTTGATTTATGTTTCTGACGTTTAGTTAACTGATATTTGTAGATCATCTCTACATAATATCAAGTTTGTATCTCAAAGTGTTGTGCCGGGGCTAATTCTTGAATTGTGTGTCGTGATTGTTCATAAAAATGAATCCTGTAGCACAAAGAGCCGTAATAATAACTCCAGAAAGGGGCATGACGCCAACTCAAATTCATAAAGCGATTATGGCAACTATTAGTGAGTCTGCAGTTTCTTATGATATAGTAAAAGTGCTGGTGTCGGTATTATAATGCGGAAGAACATCCTATGAAAACCATCATGCCGGTGATCCTTCCATACCAGTAACAACATACGAAAACTTTAAAAAGGTACACGATATCGTACTGCAAAACCAGCGCATCAGGGATATTGTGGAAGAAAGTGGCTTATTATACCATGTGGCTTCATGTCACTACATTGTCGGCGAAATCAAGCTGATATTAAGTTTCTATTTAATTGATTCCATTCTAATATCGATGCATCCAGCTTTTAGGTAAGGTTCAGTTTACATTTACCCAATATGTAAGGGGCTTTTGTAACACGTTTTATTGCCCCCAAGCAAAAACCAACACTCTTTCAAAATCTCCAATTCACCGAATATGTACCGGGTTCAACATTATACTTTTAAGTGATAACCTTGATATTAATTTTAATACCCTTCCTAGCTTATTGCAGAGAATTTAGTTATTAAGTTATCTCTTCAATTAAGTTGTATGTATATTATATCTCAACAAATTACATTCTTCTCTGTTTTTGTCCTATAACTATATATCTTTCTGTTGGGCAAGTAAATATTATTATTATTGAAGAAACCCAAAAAGACAAATTGGTTTTATAGAGTTGAAGGATTTTGCTGGTTATCTAAGGCATTCGTAAGTCGCAATTTATTGAATTGAGGCTATATAACTATATCGAAAACTATAATTGGATTAATTAAAACAACGCCGTTGAGGTTTTTGTTCGTAAGATGTTATTATGTGTTATGTTATTATTATATAAGATGTTGTCAATTTTCAGAAAACTGAATAAAATGCGGTATCTCAATATTTGCAAAAAATATGGGATTGTATAATACCTTAGTATACTATCGCTTAGATTAACTATCTGCCTGGGGCTTAGTATTTTGAGAGCGGGCCCCTGGGGTAAACATAGCATATAGTATTTAGTACCATATCATATTCGACAATTGTAACTATCAAACAGTTGCAAAGTTAGATGAGGATGAACTGTAATGGTGCTACGTATTTGTATGGAAATATGTAGAAAAACTAAAATTGGAAGTTGGGATTAAAACATTGTTTTCCCAAACTTTTGGATGTAAAAAAAATTGAGCAATTATTAAAACAATACGTAGTAATTGATTTTACAAACACATAAGTAAACATCAATGCTATTCATTTATATGTGTTCAACAGTGTTAGAGCATAAACATATACTAATTAAATTAGTAAAGGATCTAAACAACTTGTAAACTTTCGAATCCAGCGAAGCGGGATGAAAAATATCTCTCTCAATGTTGTTATAAACGGCGATGTCATCATTTACAGTGTTCAGCGGTTCAGAATCGCTCCGACAATCCGAAAAATGAACAATCCATCACCATGAAATATTAGAACAACTTCTTTCGTTTACATAACACATCCCTCCGGTCGGATGTGATTTAGAGGCGCGTTTACGTTTAAATCATTCGAGTAATGAGTCCGGCGTAATTCGGACTCAATCATTTTTGGCACCGCGTCCCGCATTAGCGCATTATCCAGAATTATGAGTCTAATTACACTATGAGTTATGCCATTCATTACTGGCCCAATAAATAATAAACGCATTACACGTGATTGCTGCATTCTTCATTAACAAAAACTATATATTTCTATTATTCCCTCGGATGGTATTCGCGTTAATTCGCATTGAATGCTTTTAATTTGGAAATATGTTACGGTTCGTGACACAAATCAGCCTGACCTATAAATTATACACGCAGATATTATGTATTATTATTAAATGAAAATGCAATGATGTTAAAATAAATTAATTTATTTATCTGCTCTGTTACACTATTCGACATGTATGTACATTTGCGGCAACGCAATATTTTATAGGTAACGCGCATATGTGAACAGGAATGTTGAATAAGGAAACAAATATTACGGTTTAATTCCACTCCATGCGTATTAAAGTATGCGATTTTCTTTCTCTTTTTCTACTTTATCAGTAAGAGATATAATCTACAATATGATTCATTTGTGTGACTTAAGTATTCCAACGTTTCGGCAAAAATTCTCTTTCTCAGGGTTTCTGATGTAACTTTATTTTAAAGTTCTTGACGTGATATTGTTGACAATGGAAGTACTGTTGCTGCTTCCATTGTTTGTGGAGCTTATATAGTCCGACGTTTCGGCAGTATGTCACTACTTACTTCAGGATAGTCGTTATTCGCCAGATTCATCATTCATTTAATGATATGTCTGATTATTTTGTTTTTCTTATTTTCCTAGTAAAACCCGCTTCGTGTGCGTATTGAACCTGTTTTGTTTTTCTAGAATTTGAATACTCGAATACTGGAATGCATTTAACTACAAAGTTAATCGGGTAGACAGAAGTTAGTCTGTTAAACTTGCGTTTAAGCTACAATTTTCTGCGCAGAAGAGGTTGCGTACTAGGCTAATTTTTACGCAGTGGAGGTTATGCACTGTTTCTCCATTCTATGGGGTTGTTCTGCGTATGTTTATTATTCATCTATCCTCCGTATCGTAGTTGCCGATCTTCGCCTAATGCTTTTTTTAATCATAGAAAGTCAAACATTTTTGATCTTCAGGCTTGAGTTGGTGGTGGCGGTTGGTATTATGGCAATATATGCTGTGTCTAACACTTTCCTTTTTGTGGTCTTGTCTTTTTTTGTTGCTGCGTTCTTCCACGCAATCCTATGATCTTCTTCCCAAGCATGTTGAGCCATGATGAGTGAAACGGATATCACGTTTGGCTCAACAGAGGATAGTCATGTGGTAGGGAGTGTTGTTGCGGTAGAATCTCCAAGTGTTCGCAGTGTTCAGCGTGATAGGAGAGACACCTTTATCTGAGGATTTCATGGACTTAAAAGAAAATGTGGTTGACAGTTTGTCCCTACTGTCCAAAGAACAAATGAGTTTAAATTTGATGTTTGACTTACTCATTTTGATTTTCCGTTGAGAAGTATTGTTAATTTACCACTTTTAACTTTCTCTTTTAGCTTTGGGTCGCACTTGAAAGCTCACGTTTTACTGCTAGTGTGCGCACGGCTGAAGAAACCTGTGTACGTTTTGGGAAAGTCAACACGCATATTCGTCCAATTGTCTTTCTGTTCAGTCGTGAGATTTTTTGGCACAATCGTGTCACACACACAAATCTTGTGTCAAAACCTAACAAAGGGCTAATCAGTTCAATTCTAGTTCATTACACATCACTCTCAATGCTAGTCGCCGGTTTGACTTCACATGTATCTTCACACGTTGAGCATTTCTTTCAGCTGTCGATGTTGAAAGTCTTACGGAGCGAGGTTCATCTTCCACCGCATCTTGGTCCTTCAAAAATACTTTGTGCCACCGAGAAGCTTGCGCTACTGATTAGGAATGTTCTCTGTAGGCTCGTTGTAACTATCAGAAGAACAAACAAGCCGATTCGCCAAGTTTTTCACACAATTTGATAGCACACAGTAGTTTTAAATTTCACTGATCCATTTTCTGTAATGCATTGCATAGTATCTGCTTTGTGCCATCGGAAAAGTTGCGCTCTTGATTAGGAATATTCTCTATAGGTCCGTTGTAACTTTCAGAAGAACAAACATGCGGATTCATCAAGTTTGATACAAAATTTGATAGCACACAGTTGTCTTAATTTCACTGTTCTATTTTCTATAGCACATTGCGTAGTTTCTGTACGAAGTTATAACTTTAGCTGAGTGTTTACACTAGACTGATCTACAAGCGGAGGGTAAACACGCGGTGTTGTCAGGTCGCTCTCAATACCGCCAATCTCATTACGTTTCTCTCATACCTCTATTATTAGTATTTTAAACTTCCGTTCTTCAGAAGGAAAAAAAATAGGGAAATGTTGCAAATGCTGCGTTTAAAGCACATGTAACTAGAAAACATTTGGGCTAAATACCTATTGTCTTTTGATAGTAAAAATTGCCTTTAGATTAGATTAATTAATTTATTGATCTATTGTGCCCAAAATTGCCTTTGACAACTAAGGCATATTCTGCATAACTCTTCAGCCGTTATGCATATCATTAAAAAAAATCGTAGTAATACGCCTACAGCTTTTCTTACCTTCTGAAAAAATTACATTCTAAAATATGTTTGTATATAGTTCGAAAGAGAACAACATCCACATTTTTGGAAATATTTAAATTATAGTACAGTTAATTAATTAAATAATTTAGTCTATCTAGTAGTGTGAACCTTCGTAATTTCCGTTATACTTCATTTCGTTAACGTCAATACGAAGTTTGGACCACCCCACGCTCATCTCAAGGGATATTTGAAATGAGTCGCATCTAGCATCTTGACTATGCTAAAAATGGCAGGTAAATGCAGAATACTACTGGAATAGTTCTACGACCTTAACATGTTGGTGCTGTCGTTTTTTAAATAACAGTGTCGCTATTTCGCTAGATGAATTTTCACCATTCGTATGCATTATAAAAATAGTGCACTATAATTGGAAATGTTACATAATGTTGTGCACAATTTCGAGAAACTGTGGTATTCCCCCACTAGCAAAATGAAGGACTTAGTTGATTTCCTGACATTAACTTAATTTGTTGAAAATGTGTAAATATATGTTTATAGTGTGCAAGAATTGCATTAAAATTTTCTATATACACGTGCATATTAAAATTTTTCCTTCTTACGTGGATATATAAATTATTAACGGATTCAGATGATATACTACACTGGTAACTCGTCGTTTACTTTATAAAGTGTCAAGAAACAGTTATAACATTAAACTAACTTCTTGGAAAAGGTCTCTTACATCGTATACAATTTTTTTAATTGAATGTGTCTCTAGATTACTTTTAAACGTCTTCAAGTTTTTAGTTTTGTAGTGTTGAGGGAGGTGATTACATATTTTAAAGGTTTTGGTAACTGCACTTTTACGCACTGTCGAGAATTTGTTTGAAGAATTCCTAGACTTTCTTTAAATACTTGTGGCTGTTGTAGACGTGGTTGGTTCCGTAAGATTTTGCAATACTTTTTACCAAAACATGCGCGTTTATATATGCAGAGACTAGGTAAGGTAAGTATACTGAACTTTAATACCTCTGTGCACGTTTCTCTTTTATTCAGAAGGAAGATGCTCCCTGAGCAGGATTTTTTAACATTGAAAATACGTTTAATATCTACAGAATGTCCCTAAAATATAATTCCGCATGCCAGCCTTGAACCAAGGTAAGGATGATATGCTGCCAAAACTCCTTTAATTTGGACTTCTAAAAAGATCACCCCGCAATCTTTTTGGTAAATGTATTGATATGCTCCTTCCAGTTTTGTGAGCTGTCCAGTTGTAGTTATAAAAAACTCTACATATGGTACACATTCGATTTGTGGATTCTCATATTTTAATGTTAATTTTAATTGGAGGTAATTGATATCACTCTTCCATTAAGTGTAATACGTTAACCGCCTCTTTCACGATATTTGTGTTTTTTTCTTATGACAAAGTGCATATATTTTATTTTATTTATTTATTATATTTTACGTCTACATGTAGATGTATTACACTGATTAAAGTTAACTAGAGTTAATTAATTAATATAGACGTAAAATATAATAAATAAACAAAATAAAATATATGCACTTTGCATATAATCCGGTCTGTAGTTATGACTATCGAAGTGTTATCTGCATGTATATAATACAGTGATATGCAGATTGTATTAGTGAATATAATCATGTTGTGATAGTTATTCCGGTGTTTCTTATAAGAAAGCATTTGAGTTCGTTCTATAGCATAATCTGGAATTATATTACCCAAAATGACCAAATTTATTCCCTTATTACTATCCGGTTTGCAGAAGTTCCCAAATTTCATTGAAATCCTTTTTTCTTTTTTGAGAAGATCAAGAGATTGATATAATGCAATTTGAACAAACGCTGTACAAAACAATGTACGTCTCTAAAGAATAGAAAAGTATAAAAGGCATTTTAATTATTTAAAATTAAATGGGCTGACGTACCTCTAGAATGACTGGTATTATGTAACTGATATGAATATTTTTACGTAACTGATCATTGACAGGAAGTCTCGAATACAAACTTTTATATTTAAAATTTGCTTAATCGATTTGTGGACTGACACTAACGTTATTCTAAACAAACTCTTATAACAGATGGAATTTTAAACTTACCGTTGTAAAACAATGTTTTATTTCAACTACAAAATAACACATTTCTTTTTTTCCCCAGTTTCTCTCCTTTTATTACATTTAAGCTCAAAATTTCATTGTTTCCATATCTTTCAGCAGCGCCGATGTTCCTCATGAAAGTTTAAATTTAATGCATTTTTACTTTGCTCGGACGTCAGAAGCTTACATCTCAATCTCATCTACACGTCGACTCTAAACAGACGTTTGAGTTTGCAATTCTTGACGTTCACGGATCAAATATTTAGTGAGGTTTTCAAATTAAATTTCAATATTTCAGGCGCGATTTCGTACGTGTTGCGTGTTGAATCTGACCGTGAAGCGAATGAAACATAAAAGATTTTACCGGTCCATTTGAATATTCCACGAAATGTGTGCGGAAACAAACAGGCAAATGAGATGGTTGATAGCAGTGAGCGAAATTAAATTAACTTTGCTTATTTTCTTTCGTGTATATGAAAGTTTGCTTTTTGAGAGTGTTTTAAGAGATTTTTGGGTTTATTACGATATAAATTGCGATACAAGAACTTGTAGAATTTCATAATAGCGTAGATTTGATTTTAGTAAGGAGATATAATTAATTTAGTTGAAACAATTTAAGGAAAACTTGTCCTCTTTTTCAGTTTCTTTTGGAAAGTATTGTAAATTTTTTATCATACCTCATATGCATCAAATTTCAACTGTATGTGTGTAATATTTTGCACGAAATTTTAAACGGAATTAGGAATACTATTGTTTACACGCATTTACGTTCTACAATTTTTTTAAGGATTTCTTAGAATCTGAAGAGAATATTTGTCCTTAAATATTGTAAATTGGAGTACAACGGGACATGAATAAAGAAGTATACCAGAATAAATCGTGTATGTGTTTGTATTTCAAATGGAAATGGTGCAAATCGTGTTCAATACATTATTTTCTTCCGAAGCCATGTGTCATGAAATGTGCCATAAAGTACATTAAGGATTCACTTTTGTATTCTGTGTGAAATAGTTTTGCTCTTTATCAAACTTTATCAACTTCGAATAAAACACATTAAGTGCAAATGGGGATGTCTGACTTCCCAAGATGTGACTGCGGTGCACCAGACCAAACCCTCAGTCACATAATACAAGAGTGTCCAAAGAGGAAATATAACGGACCCATACAAGATATTTACGAAGCTACAACCCTGGCTTTGGAGTCTGTACCTTGGCTGCACGTGGACCTATGATGATCAGTACTAAAACCACGGTGATATTTTTTCATCCTATATTGTCTGTATTTTACAGTATATGCTTAAATGTTTATATACAATTGAAATGTGGATGAAACTGTTGCAACTGCATACGATAAATAATTAAATAAAAGCCGTATACTGTTATTCCCAGTTCTTAAAACATGTGCAATATCCACATAAAGTGCGATAATACGAGGCGTGGTTCTTAAGTAAGTGTCGTTTCTAAATATAGCGGTTGTAGCGCTGTGGTAATCACCTTCATATTTGAATGGCCACAAACGCCATTACCAAAGCATTTGCTCGCATTGACGTTTGTGTGTGCGTATTCAAAGTGCCAAAGACCATCAAAAATCATGTCTATTGTGGAATATGCGTTCTCATTGTCTTCTTAGTGCCAGAGGCGTTAACACGATCTACAGGTAGGTGAAGTACGAGGGCAGGACCTTTAATAGTGACAACACTGTAATGGAAGCGAATCTAGACGGAATGAATCATTCTCACTGCTAACACGTATTAGTCTATACCTTACCTATCTTACAATAAATGAAGCGCACGCGAAATGGTGAGAAAAAGGTAGTCTTTTGGGTTTACCAACGTAATGTTCAGAAAAGAGAAACAACAAAATTGGTCGAAAATTGAAAGTGCTCCTGGTTGTACAAGTGTATGAGGAAACAGCATTGTCATACAGAACAGTGGTGAGATTGGTTAAAGCTTTCAATGAGGGATTTGGGGTGTGACAGATCCGATTCGATCGGGTCGTCCTAGTCTTAATGAAGTGCAAATTGTTGCCGCATTGTTGGGCATAGGTTGTCGTCACATTCGATTCCGAATTGTTCTCGAGATTATGCAAGCAATAGATTACTACATGAGGACCACCAACAGAACAGGCATTGCTAAAGAGATACTACAACTTCCACATCGCTATCAACGAATTGTTAACAGTGTTGGTGCCTATAGTTGCCACTATTAAAATTGCAGCCCTCGTATGAAGAGAGAACGCTATGACCACTGGAGTGGTAAAGTGGCGAGAGAAACGTGTACGATGGGAAACGAAATGGGCTACCGTCTGTCATTAATAATGACTTGGTGCCGAAACTTGATGAAAAGCTAGAGAAAATAGATACTATTCGATTTCGTCATGATTTGATGAGTTTCCTAAAGCTTTAAGAAGTGTTCTAGAACCTGTGGCAGAATATTTACAGTTTCTGTTTTACATAAAGAGAAAGCTGGTACGTATGTGACTCATCAAACCCAAGATTTTATCGCGTTATATGGCTCGCCGTTCGTTCTTTATTTAAAAAAACTAGTCCTAAAATTATTTTGAAAGTCTTTGATTAAAATGAAGGCAATCAGCACAATAAGAGAATTAAGTACTATAATAAAACTAAGAATACAAAGTTTGCGCGATAATGTAAATGTGTGATGCAAAAAATTTATGTTGGTACATTGTTATTTGCAAACCGTGCGGCACTAGAATTTTATAATACAATAAATGCCAAACGTAATTCTTAATATCGAACGTCAAAGCGAAGAAATTTAATGTACCTATTTGTAAACAAGGTTAATATTTACGAGAAAATGTCCTTCAACGATATAATTAGATTTATATCTGTTTGTTACAAATTTTCGTGTGCACTTTTGGATTCTAAGATTTTAGACTAAATTATTGCAAGTACGCCTTTACACTTTATTACGAGGCTTGTCCGGATAGTAAGCACTTAAGTTTAAAAAAATAAACTCAAAAATATTTTATTGAAAACAAAATTTATTTCTAAATAAAAGGGTATTTCTTAAATTATTTTTTATATAGTGGTCACCATCGCTCTGACATTTGTCATAGCAGAAAACCAACTTTTTTACACCATCTTCGTAGAAAGATGCCGCGAGTGAAAACAGCCACTGCACAACAGCATTTTTACGCCTTTCTCCTAAATCACGCCTCAAGTTCAAGAATAATTGGTAATCAGAAGCTACGAGACCGGAGCTGTACGGCGGGTAATCGAACTGGTCCAACCGAATTATTCAATAAGGTTACCAGTAGAATGGGGACGTGCGTTGTCATGAAAATACATGTCTTGACTGACCCTTTCACATCTTTTGTTTTGAATTGCGCACCGAAGTTTTTCATTATTCCACAGTACCGTTCCGCATTGATGGTTTCACCTTTGGAAAGGAACCCAACAAGCAGAATGCCTTGTCTGTTCCAGAACATAGTGCTCACGATTTTTCGTGGTGATAACGTTGTTTTACACTCTTGTTTTTTGGGAAATTGTAAGTGCCTTACTCCATGGACTCTGGAGGGACATGATAAACTCAAGTTTCGTCACGGTGTTCTGCAGTGGCTGTTTTCACTGGCGGTACCTTTCTATGCAGAGGGTACAGAAAAGTGGGTTTTCCGCTATGACAAGTACCTGAGCAATGGTGGCAACTATATAGAAAAATAATTTAAGAAATGCTCTTTCATATAACAAAACAAAACAAATTTTGTTTTAAGTAATATGTTTTTATGAGTTTTTTTCCAAAATGGCGTTTACTTTCCGGACAATCTTCATACATTGTTAATAAGCTGACTATATCCTTTCTGTAAGTAGAGCCACACTGATGTTTTTGCATTCTTCCTCTTGGTTTACAACGTAAGTATTTTTATGCGTAGTTTCTTATTGCATCATACGCTCTCGCAACCTTTCGAAATTTCTAGACCAGGTTCCTTTTCTTTCTCCATACTTCTTATAGCTTAAACAGCATGAGTTCGAATTAAATTGGGCTGTGGTATATTAATTCCAGTAATATTATTTTTTTACCTTTTCATTAATATTAGTTATCATTGATTTGCATTTTATTTAATTGCAATGTGGCTATGTACAACTTTGCAGTAGTTTCATCTTAGCCACCGTGTTAAGAGCTGTGTGATGATTTAACTTATGCTATTCTCGCTGATTGTTAATTTAATTTTTCTTTAAACCTAACTCGCTTCATATATCTGGCGGCACTTTCTTTTGTTCTTGCAAATGATTCATTATTATCCAGAGATTACTCCTTTCATTGTTGTCCTGTTATTTCTGAGTTGTATCAGTTTAAATTTTTCCAATTATGTCAATAGAATCTCTTGTTTAGCACCTTCTCTTAAATGTACACTACATTTCTTTTATCCGTATTCTAAAACAGATCATTTTCTTCATTTTGGAGCTTTTACACCCAAGCAACAGTTCAGAGGAAATTGACCAAGTACTTACGAAGAAATGCATAAAACATTTCCTTTTGTCACCCTCGGTACATCCTCGATCCCTAGCCGAACGAGAGCGTCTAGAAGAAGATGGGTGAGACCTCTTCGAAATATCAACCTAGTTGAAACAGTTCCTTTCGGGACTAACAGCACACTCGGCCTGAAACCCGGGAATTTTATTCCACATACGGAGACTGCGAAAACATCCGTCACCACATTTCCTTTTATATACACAGAAGGGCGACCTGAAATGTTTCCGGAATCAGCAAGAGATGGCGCACGAAGGTAGTATTCATTGGTCGGCAAGGACAACAATTTTTATGGCAACTGTCAAAATTTTAGACGTCTACTGTCAATAGTTGTTGTTTAAGAGTGTGTTTTGTGTAGCAAGTCACGTGGTTTCGCAAAAATGGATAAAATTGAATTTCATGCAGTGATAAAATACTTCTAGATGGTTGAGAATACGACCACAGAAATTCGAAGTATTTTGCTAGAGGTTCATGGTGGATGTACTCCATCATTTTCTACAATCAGCTTCTGGGTGAGTGGCCGCGAAGGCGCAAGTGACTAACCACGCAGTGGACGCCCAAAAAACCGCTACCAACGATGAAATGGTCAACAAGATTCATGATGTGTTAGCCAATTTCCGATTGAAGCTGAAAGAGGCAGCGGGGACAATAAGCATCTCAGCAAAACGCGTTGGCCATATCCTACACGAAATTTTCGGTATGAAGAAGCTTTTGGCGCGATGAGTACCGCGGTTGCTCACACAGGACCAAAAACGAAATCGGACGACCGTTTCGGAGGAGTGTCTGGCCAGGATCTAACGCAATCCAAGGGATCTTTTCATGCGTATCGTAACCGCGGATGAGACTTGGATCCACCACTACATACCGGACACCAAAGAACAGTCGAAGCGGTAGACCTTTTTGGGCGAATCGGTTCCATAGGAAACAACGACCGTTCCATTGACCGTAAAGGTCATGGCGACCATTATTTAGAATTCTCAAGGTGTGATCCTCATCGACTATCTGCAGAAGGGAAGAACGATCACGGGGCAATACCACAGCAATTTATTGACCCGATTCGATGCAATCTTGAAGGAGAAACGGCCTCATTTGCAGCGGAAAAAGTGTTTTCCACCACGACAATGCACCGGCTCATCCATTTTGCATCATCGTGTCCAAATTGAATGAGTTGCGCTACGAATTAGTCTCTTATCCTCCATACTCACCGGACCTAGCCCCCAGCGACTTTTTCCTATTCGCAAATGAGGAAGTCGTCGCGCTATTTTGCAGACCGAAACATCTTACTTTTCCGACGGCTTGAATGGATTGGAGCACCGTTTGAAAAAGTGTATTGATCTTGGAGAAGACTACATCAAAAAGTAAAAAAAAAATACACCAATACCGTGTATTTCTTGTCCATTTCGGAAACATTTCAGGACGCCCTCGTACTTATCAGATTTATTGTATACACGCTATTTTTATTAATTTATTTTTATCTCCGATCAAGGGAATTGGCATTTTTTAGAGCGGCATCCTTGGTGTTTCTCCAAAAATACAGGGAATCAATTTATTTTCTCGTTTCATTCGTTCAGGTCTTGAACGTTCCCCCACATTTTCCTTCTCTAGGATAATGATAACAAGACATAGGTCAGTATCTGCAGCTATTCCTCGAAATATGAATTTCCGCTTCTAACTAAAACACTAAATGCGTATAAGCTAAAAAAATCGAAGATAATCATTCGCAGAAAAGCCCGGAGTATGCAAAAACGTCGAAACCTTCGGCAAGCCTTCCTCCTCCGTTCTTCTCTCGGTTATAAAAGCAATAAAGGAAGGGGTGTATGCGTTCGGCAACGGCGTTGGTGGTGTCGGGGCCTCTCGCCGATGCCGGGCTGGCTGCGTTTGTTCTGAGGATTTATAGACAAACACGGGGACGCTGAGGAGAGCAAATCTGCCGCGTTCGAGGCTCACATTAAAACTATGATATACGCGCAGATTTAAGATACGGAGCAATTCCAGTCACGGTCCCTAAATTTATATCAATGTCAGTTTTACCAATTATAAAATGAACGGCGCCCCACACCCCCTCTCTTTACCCTCGTCCGCCGAATAAAGTAATCGTAAATTTGAACTTTGTGTTTGCGAATATAATAGAATTTCGGGGAATAAGTCCCCGGTACCGTGATGAATTATGGTTTTTATTGTGATAATATGTATATGTACAGGATGTTTTTTTCATACGACCTATACATAACAGAGTTTGACTAATCCTTCACAATTGTTAAGTGAGGAAACGCAACAAAGTAAGCAACAACCAAAATTTGTTTCTATTTTTAGAAGAGGCTGGCTGACTTTTTTGTAGTGAGTGGTCAAAACCTAAAATAGCTTATAACCCCATAAGCTATTTTAGGTTGTCATAACCACGGAAGCCTTAGGTGTAGGAGAGTGCGTGTAAAGCGTTCCATGGCTGTGTTACTGCACTCCCTTGTTATGAAGAGGAACCCGCGCGAAAAGTACCTTCATTGTACTTGACGGATATTGGTTTCGAACGCACGGCACCTGAGTTGTCAAATTCAAGTGCTAGCCATCTTACCACTGAACCACCGAGCCGCTTATTTATTTCACTTGTTGCAAAAAGATACAGCACAGTTTGTATGTATACTTACGAAAATCCGGTAATTTGTTCGATCATGTATTTCTCTTATAATCAATGTATCATAGTTCATTATCACTTTTGCAGCTTTTGCATATATCTCGTCAACACATTGAATGTCCATTAGATATCCGGGGTATCACAAAATACTAATCAGAATTTGATATGGGTTATGATTTATACGGCATATTTTACCTTTTTTTAGAATCTTGTTGAGCAATTTTTCTGTACACGTCCAATTCATTCGACAAAAACTTTTTCGTCTATATTACATCTATTGCATATAATGCCATTTTTAAAGTTATCCGTTGTGAGGTCTCCATTATGGATGCAGCATATGCAATTGATCTGCCAATTCTATCCAGATCATTCTATTAAACTTTGGACTATCTTTTGAGTCGGCGTTTCCTACATTACAGTCACAAGTTTTAAATGCAGAAAGAAATTAGGTATATATAGCAGTCTTACTTAGTTTTATTTTACTAACACAGGGTTTATACGCATATACTTAATAAAGAATTGTATTTGCAATGTCTTCCACAACTTCTCATCTATATGCTCAACTTTGACCCGTATCACTACTTCGCAAATGTAGAACATTCTTTTTTTTAAATTTGTCTAGGTAATTGGCATTAATTTAATTGGAGGTATTGTTTAAGTAGTCTCAAAGCTGTTAAGTATATTGTTGATCTCGTTTATTTTGTTTGACTATAAGCGGGTGAGCAACAGGCCAACTTCCAGATGGAAATGTAATGTTTTTTAGTGTGTCCAATGAATTAGCTATTCTTGTGGCAGCAAATCAACCTTAAACTGTCACATTTCCACGATCGTGCTTCACAGAAAGCACTAAACTAATTTTATTCACGTTCAGTCAGTCGACTGTAAACGAAAATTAGAATCAAAAAGTTTAAATTTCGACTCTTCGGTCCAACAGTTAGCTCCTCACTCGCCTAAGATCCAACTGAGTAGTTCTTCAGTCATATCAAGCGTTTTTCTTTGTTGACTCGTTTTGATAAAGGCTTTTCCGGCAATACGTCCTCTCAAGCCTGCAGCTAGTAAGCACTTTTTACAATAGTTAGACATTTTCGAAAATTCCAAATTTTTTTCATAATACCATTTCTGATTAACATATAGCATCTCGCTGTTCTGCAACTAGCATGGAAATAAATTCTGAAATACACGGTTATCTATATCCAAGTAGCCATAAGAAAAAGTCATCATCGGTTGTTAATGAAAGATGACAATTGCGACAAAAAACAATTTGCGGTCTTGTAGAACAAGATCTTAGTCAATTAAGCTGCCAAATAGAAGAAGAGATCTTAAAATTATGTAAAAGTACAAATGCATCTCGTTCATACAAGGTCAGCCAAACTAACGAAACATTTCCACAAGACCAATTCGAATCCATTCCTTTTTGTGAATGGTCAATGAACTTGTGTAACGATAATAAAGATTTTAGTGAAAGTATTGTGTTGTACGTGTTCAGGCTACAAAAAAATCAGCAGTAGACATACGATGTGCGAACTCTGTCCTTCGAAAACGTAATTTTTGGTACCCTGGGTAATAAGACCATTGGTCCCTTCCTTTGTTAGCGGTGATTTCGCGAATACAAAATATAGGGGTCCTTGGGCTAATGATTATCCTGGTTATTAGCAATTTATAGAATTTTAATATCCAGCAAATTTGATACCAACAGGATGGCTATCTCGCACATAATTTATTAGTGCCTATATTAGATTAAGCCACTGTTTGCTTACGGATGAAGGCACTTTATTTAATTTTCTTGCTTTCTTGGGTACAATGTAGAAGGTATCTCTTAGTTGTATAGTAACAATATCAAGAAGATCTCTCCTATAATACTCATTCCTTTTGTAAAAATAGTGCATTTTCGTTTTTGTTTATACTTTTAAAGATTTTTTATTTTTGAAGCTTTTGTTAAAGTGATCTATGATACCAACCTTCATTTTGTGTTTAGTAAGAGCGAGTTATTATTTTAGTTTATGTGGCACTTTAATTATCACCATTTATCTATGACATCTAAAGACAAGCACGTACCAGTCCTAGGTATAATAATATCAGGTATACTCACTTTTATTCTTAGAACAATTGTAAACACTACTGCCCATATTAGTTCGGGCACCCAGTGTAATGTTGTAAACTCTATTGAAACGTAATCTAATTGCTTTAATATATAAATAACATTTATACTATACTTTATAAAGTTCATTGTTTACTAATTGTTCAAGCAATCTTCCACGAATATCGATTGATTAATGATTAAAAATCTATTATACCTTACGACCTAGTATAGTAATTTTTAGAATAATTCTCATCACCACAAATAGGATTATGTTTGGGACAATATTGCGGGTAATAAATTTACAATACTCTCCGAAAGTGCATTGTAGATTGATGAATGCTTTAGTTTCTAAATAAACCCGCATGTGCGTGCGTTAGTGATAAGAGCGTATCCTTTTGTGTAAACCTGATTAAAGTTAGTAAAATGCCGAGAGGTAAACCGATAAGTTTAGAAAAGTGCTTTGTAATTGTTGCTTTTCAGCAAGAAGGTTATTCAGTGCGTAAAATTTTCGAAAAAATATATGTTAATAAATCGACTGATAGTGAAATGATTCGGAGACATCAACGCACGGGCAGTTTAAGTGATCGGGCACGTTCAAGTTGTAAGAGAATAACAACTCAAGCCGACGACGAGCGTATAAAATTACAAAGCAAGCGAAATAGGAGACTGACAGTACCAGATATCGTCATCGAAGTGAATCGCGTCCGTGCAAGAAGAATTTCTGTTACTACAGCGAAAAGAACATTAAACGCTGCAAATCTTCACGGCCGCATTGCAACAAAAAAAAACCTATCGGCGGGGAAACTGGCATAAACGGCTACTGTAGGCAGAAATACATAGAATTTGGACAGTGGATAATTGGGAAAGGGTGCTATAGACTGATGAGTCAAAGTTTCAGGTGTTCGGACAATCAAGGCGCGTCTTTGTAAGAAGAGCGAAAGGCCATAGAATGTTGCAGGATTGTATAGTGCCAATTGTCAAGCAAGGAAGAAGCTCTGTGGTTTCAGGAGACTTGAAGTAAATCGAAGGTATTTTGCGGAAAGATGGTTATTTAGAAATACTACAAGGAAATGCAAACATGGGGGCAACGTCTAATAGGAGAAAATTTCACGGAGGATAACGACCCCAAACACTCGGCAGTGATATGAATTTCTCAAATGATGAACAAGATAATAGCTCTTTACAGATGATGTCATGATCGCCGATCTAAACCCTATCGAGCTGTTATGGAATGAATTAGGGACGGGGGGCCCGAAAAGTATGCCAGACCTCCACAAGCCACCTGTGGAACGTTTTACTACAGGAATGAACTAATATGCCAGATAGACTCCTTTAAAAACTGGTGGAGCGGATGCCTTGGATTGTGAAAACTGTTCTTCGCGCTTTGATAAAGAGAATGTTAAGAAGTTTTTGTTTATTTTTCCTTAGAAGTACTCTTTTTACGTCTATACTTTAATTCCAATTTCTATTAATAAAGTGCAATAAAAATTTTAATTTATGGAAAAATGAGTGAATATTTTCTCGTTTTTTTTTTTTAAATTTATTTGCGTGCCCGAACTAATATGGACGATAGTGTATATGCGTCTCTAGTCGGGGTTATTGATGTGTATATAACGGTCTAATAAAATATTACAACTATGTGTGCTGTAATAATACTGGTTAATGGATTCTGGATCTAAAGTAGCTAGTTCATTCCCAAAAAATTTACCTTGGGTATTAATCTAGTCTAGTAGTAATAATCAGTTGTGCGAATGCTGGACAAAATGCTTTTCCTTAAACCGTTGTTATAATAAAACTTCAAAGATGCAACCAGAATTAGGTTTGCATGATTGTTAATTTCTTTCCTACGTATATTTTTTCGTTTTGATATTCATTTTTGACAATTATGACTTACGTTGAATGAACGTACTGTATAATATAGCTTCTTGTTCGATGGTTATTGGAGTATTAGTAACTGAACAACGGTATAAGGTTCCCGTACCGAGAGCGTTCTTAAATCCGGTAATTCTAGATCGTTCGCGAGCTTTACCGATAACAAGTGGTGATTATATACACCGCTCTTAACTTAACCTCTCTCTCTATAATCGGAAATAGCGTTAGTGGTGACGACGAAGTCGGTGGTCGCGTCATAACCATCCCCCATACATCCATCGCCGGCGCGGTAGCAGGCGGCGACGAAGAAGAGCGAGACCGTAACGCAGCACAACGTCCGATAAGCCGTTATTCCACCATCACACCACCCCGTTTTTCTCCACAACCCTCTCCCCTCCTGCTCTATTTCTCTCTCACACAAAGGCCTAATTAGCCATAAACTCTCTGATTTATAACGGCACAGAAAATGCAAATATGAAATATGAAAATGAAGAGGGGTGTAATAAAAGTGATATACGAGGCTCCGCAGAGCCATTTGTGAAGGCGCCATGACTCACTCGTCAGTTTTATGTACGGACGTCCATCATTGCCGTGACGGGCTTCATTGCCGGGAGCCGCGGTCTCTCTGCAGGGGCGGGCTAAGGTGACTTATCGCGTTCGGGAGAGTGGAGCAACGTCGGTGGTGGCGCGGCGGTACAGCAGCTTTTGTGCGCCCGGTGATTTATACTTTTAATAAAAATGTGTGACCGACCAGTCGCTGTTCTCGCCATCTCACTTGGCGTGTCTCTTCTCTAACTCCTCGCCACCGATGTTTACGTACACCTAATGTGTGAGTGCGTGCGTGTGTGTATGAGCGGGACCCATCCTTTGAAGGATGCGACTGTCTTCCATTGTGGCGCTAATAATAAAATCATCTTTCATGTGCACACGCTTTGGGACTCCGTATGTAGGAGCTTATACGTTGCGGATGGATATATTTGTACGCGTTTGTGGCCATAGAGGAACGGAAAAGCAAGACATTAAATCTTATTTGCTACGTAATACAATTAAAGCGTAGGTTGCATTACATGGATATGGTTTCACTATACGTAAGTCAGCACAAATAGCATTGTAAGATGGCTATTTACACCACACCATTTAAAATCAAATGCTCTTGTATGCCTACATATTGTAATGCTATGTATTATTTCAATTTGAAAAACAATACCTTTTTTTCTAAATTTTCAACTTATTTTTTGTATTTTATTGCACTCAATAGTATTTGGTTCACGCTCTTTGTTTTATTTTGTTGCTTTTCTTTAATTTTTAAGGAAACGGAAACTCCACCATCGTAATCTGCACCGGCTGAAAATCTGCGAGCTGTTGATTGCATTCTGACTGATTGGAAAATGAATTGAACACCGGCTTCACTTGAAACGAATAACGCACGTCTAGCGATATATTCCCCTCCCCTTACAGTAATACGGAATGAGGGCTTCATTGAATCGATTTAAATTGAAAACATCGATGTGTCGATAGGATTTTGTAGTGGTAGTTGAACAGGGGCAGAGAGTTCTGTTAGACAGAGCCAGCGTAGTGACACACACCCGCCCTGCAGAATAGCACGCGAATCTTTCGACTTTCTTAACCTATAGGAATCCTATTTCATCCTCCTCTTACTCACAATTACGGCCATTGACACATTGGAACTGTGTTCATGGTATATATCGTTTTTCTTTAAAATATATTAGTGATTACCAGGTGTATGCATAAGCTTTTTCAAGCGAAATTATTTTTTTTAATCAAGATATTGGCCATCAGCTCCTACACGCTTCACCCATCCTTCAGATCATTTATAGATACCATGCCAGAAAAACTGCTTGCCTTTTGCGACAAACCATTCCTCGAGCCATTTTCCAACTTCCTCGAAATTGATGTGCTACTCTGCGAGCGCGCGCCGCATTGATGCGAAGAGGTGATAGTCGGATGGCGCCAGGTCTGGAGAGTACGGCGACTGCGGAGAGATGTCCAATCCAAGCGATTTCAAGGGGTGTTTCACTGATTTTGCTGTGTCAGACGGCGCATTGTCGTGTAGCAAAATCACTTTGCCATGTCTTGTGGCGTGGCCCATTCCGGTCGTATCTCGATTAATGCGTGGTTTAAGTTGATTATTTGTTGGCGAAAGTGTTGTGTATTAACGGTTTCGCCGGGGCTCAGGAGTTCATAATACACAATACCGCCAGACTCAGAGTATGGTTTTCTTGCCCAAGCAATTTGCCCTTGGACTTGAAGCCAGGTCGTCAGGTGAAAGCTTCGCGTTTACTAAATAAATTCACTTTTCGTCACCCGCCACAATTCGATACTAAAATGATTTCCTTTCGTGGCGTTGAAGCAGCATTTCACATATGACTATTTGACGTTTATCCAAATCATGTGGGATTCATTTACCGAGTTTATTCATCTTTCCCATTGCTCGTAAACATTTTCTGATTGTTTCTTGTACCACATGTAATGCTTCTCCTAATTACTCTTGCGTTTCAGTTGGGTCGCCATCCAATAACTCCTGCAAGATAGAAATTATCATTTTTAAATTGTCGAAACCATGTCTAACGTGCTCTGGATGGATCGTGTTCACCATATATTTCTACTAGCAAACGATGACTTTCAACAGTCTTTCTCTTTTGATTAAATAAGAAAAGTAATGTGTGCCGCAAATGTTCTTTTTCAGGCATAAAGCTCGATATGGTCAGTGAACGATAAAGCAAAGACGCTAGTTTTTGGCGGAGTCAATTTGGGTGTGTTCTTATGCATATATCTGATTAATATGGACCAGGCACCTTGAAACACGTGTCTACTGTTGTTTTTCACAGCACACTCCAGCAATAATCCTTTTCTTCTGTTTTGCATTCCAATATATATTTATAGAACCTTTCGGTGGATGTTAAAATTCGTGAAAACCACATTCGCAGATGGCAGATTGTGAAACGGCGGCAGTATGGACGGGAGCATTGCCGTGAAATAATCGCACACCTCTTGTCAATTTTTCATGATGTTTTGAACCAAAGCTGCCCCTTAATTTATGCAATAAAGGCACATAATATGTGCCGCTCATAGTTGTGTTGCACTCTTTTAAGTTAATTAGCAAAATGCCCTCACAATCCCAGAATATTGTGGCCATCACCTTTTTCGTTGATTGAATGACTTTCGCCTTTCTGAGACGAGGTTCATCAAGTCGTCGCCATTCTGTGGACTTCGTTTTCGATAGAGGATCGTAAAACAGAACCATTGTTTCTCTACGTACGTTTAAATACGACCGCGAACATTCGACTCGACGTTCACGTTGGAGAGCAGAAAGAAGTCGCGGTACCCATCTCGCACTAATTTTATTCATACCACTAATTTTTTAATAATTGAAATTTGTTCAGGCGTTATCACTTCAATTGGCCGACTCCACCATTAAGCATCTTCCAGGGATTCTTGCTCCAAACGGAAACATTTTGTCTATTTTTTACAGTGGAATACGAAGAAGATAAACGTTGTTTTATATGATTAGACGTATGCTTTTCCTTTGTTAAAAATTACTTTGCGGTACTCAATTTTCATTACTTCATACATTTTCATGCGCTAGTTATGTTGATTGGCTGGCTACTAAAAACGACTAGTCTTTGAACCGGAATATTTATAGCGTAGACCTCGCGTATGTGCATGCATGCCGTGACGGAGTTTGAATACGCTTGAACCTGTATGTGCCTATCAGGCCGAGAATTTATGGTGCCTACCTGGTATATACTAGTTTAAAGTTGTAGAAAAGATTTCTTAATCAGTTACACTTACCCTTGACATTGCAAGACACAAAAGAATACATATAAAAGCATCGTTGGGGTACATGTGTCTTAACTGCTTTGCGATTTCTGTTTTGAGTTAAGAAGAACAACTTTATTAATCTAAGGTGTTTCAGTAGTGAAGGAAATACTTGAAAAATTATTATTGTTTTCCAAAACTCCAAATGGTGACTTTATAAAACTAACGTTGCCTGTTTTCTTCGAAAGATGGAAGAATAGTATCCGTACGCCACGGATCCATGTGTATGTTCTTGTATACATTGCGTACATCGCAAAATACAACAAAATAAGGACGGCGAAAAGTTACTTTTCGAATAATGCGCCTCGCGACTTCACAAAACGATGTATTCTTTTCATTTTAAGACAAACTTACGCCATCTA
Organism: Trypoxylus dichotomus; assembly: GCA_023509865.1. Taxonomy (NCBI): domain Eukaryota; kingdom Metazoa; phylum Arthropoda; class Insecta; order Coleoptera; family Scarabaeidae; genus Trypoxylus; species Trypoxylus dichotomus. The sequence goes on from CM042078.1 coordinate 43,594,250, forward strand.
ATTTTCAGTTAATCTCGTGGAAACAAGAATTAACGGCGTCGTTTGCGAGGCATATGAAGCCGCCGCCGACGTCGGACGGACGAGAGGGAGAGTAGGGGAAAACGTTCGCGTTCCTCTGCGCTCCTTCATCCCTTCATCCGAATCCCGAGTGCGGCTAGGATAGAGGCTGGAAAACTTCACCCATTAACATTATAATACACTTAGCACGTGGCAAGGCGCGCAGACAAGACGCGGTCTTCATAAACAAGGTGCAACAACGGTTTTTCGCATATTATTCGAATATTGCCGCTCGTTGGCTCGTTCGCGTTTTTGCGCTTCGACGACTCAACTTTTTAATAAGAATTTTTACGTTCAAATAACCACTTCAGGAAACCTATACCGCTTGGTCGTTCATTAAATTTTACTGGACCCTCCTATCGGTGTTTCTTCGTACGGAACGTTATTAAAGAAATAAGAGAAAGAGATTGAAAATAATATTTTCTGTTTGTTTAAGCAAGTTGAGTATCAAAATTTAATAAAATACCTTATTATTAAAGAAATGGAACTTCGATTATGGTTGACGACTGTGCGCTCTTTTTGTATTTCTGGATTAAGATGTCGACTTATACACTCAGAAAAGTGTCTTCTTGCATCAAGAAAATAGATTTTCTCGAAAAAATCTGTCTCTCTTCAAGTAAATAATTTTTCTTCGGGACTAAATTTAATATAAAAAATTTAATATATAAAAATAATATTCTTGAAATTATACAATCAAGTCCATCAAGTAAATATTTTCTTGGGGTCCGAAAATAAAATAAATGCAGGGAAGGAAAGTGCTTTTTCGAAATAAATCACTTAGTTTTAAGTTAAGAAAATATTAATGAAATTGTACTTTAAATATTGGTTTAACATAGTAGTTATTATCTCCCCACAAATCCGACACAAATCATCGAACGTATGGATTTAATCTGTAATTACACAATTCTTTATACCTTCACACAGCACTGTCGCTTTCTTATTGCAAAAGGTATGTTTGTGCATATTTTTACGGTTGCGATTTGACCAGTAACGAAGATTTTGTTCGCTAATACACGCAGATACATGGAAATAAGTTTTGTCGCTCATCGTGGGAACCATGTCATCAATCATCATATCAATGATTTACTTTGAAAATGTTACAGGATTTGTGTAATATTCAGTGCTCAGTTGCTGAACCACTGCCATTCTGTGAGGGTGAAATTGCAAATCATTATTCCTCTTATTCACCTAATACTTTCTGGTGTTCTGGCTGACCTTGGGCAATTTGTTAAGCCGGGTTTTCCAGCTGAACCTGTTTCTGTGAAGTTTTTAACTCGTAACACAATTGTGTTACAGGATAGAACACGTCCTCTTCGACCCACGTTTAAGTGGTGGCAGAGTCGACGTTAAGTTGGTATTTTTAAAAATATATTTGCACGAGTGGACTGTCTTGCTAGTAGTGCTACCTTGTCGCTCCCTGAGCATTCCGTTTTTCTATAATATTACGTACAGCATTTAATTTAAGATAAATTGAATGGGAAAACTTCTGCGATATTCTAACGATAAACCTCGTAACCTAGTAAAGTGATTGCGGGAGAATCATAGTCCATTTTAGACGCAAGGATAACTACTTATGATGTGAATAAATCTAGAGATCTATATTTTCCAGAATAATGGAAACTTCATATTTCAGAGTTAGTGACTTGTCTGCAACACTTTTGACATCAAAATCAGATGTTACTATATCTCGGGTTTTAGTCAGCAGTTTTCAAAGATTACGTGTAAATGTATGATTGTCGACGTTTGATGCTTTTCAAGGGTTAGATTATGTTCTTTTGTATTGCACCGTTTTTTTATTAACAGGTACGATGCCTATAGTGCTGTGCCAATATATATATATATATATATATATATATATATATATATATATATATATAAAAAAAAATATTTGTTTTGAACTGATTTAGTGTATTTCCTGGTTAGACTGGTTGCAAAAATAGCATTTCTTCCTAGCAGTTTTAGTTTTTGAGATACATCACGGTGAAATTTATTACTCATACGTAATAAATCTCACTGTTATTTATTAGTAGTAACAGATATAACGGATGTAACATGAGCATCAAGATTCATTACCTTCACAGGCACTTAGCTCGTTTTGCAGAAAACTTAGGTGATGTTAATGAGAAACAGGGGGAAAGATTTCACGAAGACATCAGGATTATAGAGGAAAGGTACCAAGGAAGATGGGATAGCCATATGACAGCCGATTACTGCTGGAATCTTCAGCGAGATTGTTTCGGTAAACCTCACGCAAGGAAATCTTATAATTTTTAACTGATGATTGAAAGTTATATATGCATATTTTCCTATTAAATAAATACTTCCCACCCATCTCTTTTATGCTTCAGTTAACAGTTATCAAGTAGTAATATTTAAAACTTTACGTACGTAACAAAACATTATATCTAATTTTTCCTAAATAGGATAGAAAGAGTGAATTTGGAAAACTAGATCTGATAGAACAAATCTGACGGCATTTTTGGAATAGGAGAATTGCTTAATTACACTTAAAAAATCCGAGGCACCAAAATGTGTTTTGGCCAGTGTAATAAATACGGCCGATACGAACTCAAAACGCAAGACAAGGATTATCGTCGGAGCTTGCTGTGTAAAGTAACCGTAGACACATATTTCAGGCTGCCTGGTCATCGTTAGTGCGGTATAGCCAAGAAAAAAGATGGAAAGAAACGGAAGCTTGACATTTGAGCAAGGAAATCAGTCACCAATTTGCTCCTTCAGATCGAAAGATCTGTTAATTGACGTACAACCATTCAATCATTCAATCTAAGTATTCTATGTGGTTGTATACATTTGGAGTTCGTTGATATCAAAATACAGGAAAAGAAGAAAGAAAACGGGACCAATTTCATAGTATATCAAATAAATTAATTAAATAGTGGATACTGGTTTCGTGCACGTTTGCACATCATCAAACACTCTAGAAAAGTGTGAATGATGAAGTGTATGAAACCGGTAGCCATTGTTTAATTAAATTATTTGAGAAACTGCGAGAGAGATTGGTCCCACTTTCTTTCTTTTCTCCTATATTTTGATATGAACTCACACTGAGACAATAACGTTCCTTCCTCTTATTCTTCTCATTGTTAATAATTCTGTTTTCTTTGCGTTCGCTTTCCCCAACTACTGCCTTTTGCAATCCACTCGAATAATATTAATATATATTATTGCTAATTACTCAATTTAAATACCAGTTAGAATACTTGTCAGAATGAGCTTGCAGCTTACAAATTCTATGTTCGTGTTGTATGTAATGTTTAATTTCACTAAACTTATGATCTGGTACCAACTTTATATTTCATGACTATGAACGTTTGTCGACGTTTCTTCTAATCTTTAAAGAAAAAGCATATCATTATTTCTCAAAACGTGGTTGGTATTATACAGTTTCTACGTCTATTAAGCGTTTTCTAAATGACTCTAATAGTAAAGCATTTAGCTAAAATTTTCCATTATCAATCTGCATTCAATATTAATATGTAAATATTTCCTTCGAGAACTTCTGCACTTCTGACGAACTTCGAACTAACTGAATTGCCTTAGTGAAGACGTTAGGTCAACGCGCAAAGACATCGCTTCAAATTCCTCAACGTCTTGGGTCGTTTATAAAGTCCGAGGTAGTATTCCGTTTCTGCGCGGGTGCTATCAGCCACCGTCAACTTGCGCGCCGCCCATCCTTCTGTGTATTATTCTGAATTTCATTCAGGTCAACATTTCAATTTTAATTTAAACTCGCGGCGGCAGACAAGTAAAACCATCAAACTTGTTAATTACCTGTTTGCTAAAATTCCCCCGAGTATTTTCTCCTAGTGTAATTTCCAGAATTGTCGGTATCAGACTGGTAGTAGATGCGGCGTAGAGGGCGCTCACAATCGTATCTGTAATTTCCTTTTCGCCGACGGCGTCCCAACAACGAACGACCTCAGGTACAACGTGCACGTAAAGAGCGTATAGTATAAGCTTCTCTCATGCACCCGCGTATTTTTGACAATTATCTTTCATTATTTTCCAGTTTAATGCAAAAGCGCGCAGTCAGAACTGTCTGATGCGGTAGGTAACTCTCGATACTGCAGAAAGTTGCAAATAGTTCTGATATTACGATGCAGCGCATACGATACTTTCTTTATTATCAATATAGAACTAACATTAGCCTCTAATACCCATTCTAAATTATTATATGTGCATATACAGTACATCGTTACTAATCCGAATTTTTCTAATTATTAGTTTTCCTACTAACGAATCTACGAAAATTTTACACTTAATAAGTACACATAGACTTTTGTTAAGTAGCCATTGATCGGATCGATCAAACCCTGCTTATTAATAAATTGTACAATACTGGATTTTCATCTTCACTTTTGTCTTTGTTCAATTCGTATACTCTTTATAGAAAACAATTTCTGACATAACACATGGGCTCAAAAGTCCCGGGCCTAACAAAGAAAACACGGTTTTTTTGGTTCAATATTAGCTTTATTCATAAACGTAATCTCCATCAAGAGCAACGCAATTATTCCAGCGGCTCTCTAACATTTCAATACAACTTTTGAAGAACGATTTATCTTTTGCCTCAAAATAGGCCTCAGTTTCAGCGATAACCTCTTCATTCGTGCGAAATTTCTTACCGGCGAGCATTTTGTTGAGGTCTGCGAACAGCCAGTAGTCGCTGGGAGCCAAATCTGGCAAATACGGTGGATGTGGGAGCAATTTGAAGTTCAATTCGTGTAGTTCAGCCATTGTTTTGATTGACTTGTGACACGGTGCGTTGTCTTGATGAAACAAAATTTTTTTCTTTGCCATATGCGGTCGTTTCTTTGCAATTTCGGCCTTCAAACGTTCCAATAACGCTATATAATATTCACTGTATTTCCTTTCTCAAGATAGCCGATGAATATTACACCACGCACATCCCAAAATACCGACGCCATTATCTTTCTAGCCGATTGTTGTGCTTTCGGGCGCTTTGGACGAGGTTGACCAGTTGCTGTCCACTCAGATGACGATCGTTTTGATTCCGGAGTGAAGTGATGGATCCATGTTTCGTCCATTGTCACATATCGACGCAAAAATTCCGGTTCGTTACGTTTAAACATGGCCAAACACTGCTCAGAATCATCAACACGTTCTTGTTTTTGGTCAACAGTGAGCAAACGCGGCACCCACTTTGAACAGAGCTTTCTCATAGTCAAATGCTCATGCAATATTAAGCCAATACGTTCTTTTGATATCCTTACGATGTCAGCTAACTCACGCAACTTCACTTTTCGATTATTCAAAACGATTTTGTGGATCTTTTTTATGTTTACTGGTGTTACCGCCTCATTTGGACGTCCACTGCGTTCTGCATCATCGGTGTCTCTACGACCACGTTTGAAGTCAGCAAACTAACGTTTTATTGTTGTTTCTGATGGAGCGGAGTCCCCATAACACTTTCCAAGCCATTGCTTCGCTTGAGCGGTATTTTTTCCCATCAAGAAGCAGTGTAAAATTAAAACATGAAATTATTTTTGATCCATTGTTTTGAAAATAACAAAAGTAGCGTGACTCTTAGCACAATAACTCACAAACAAATGAATAGAATATGATGAAATTTTAACAGCTGTCTTTTGAGGGTTAGTACTTACCGAGAGAAAGGTGACTGCAATAAAACTAGCGTCATGTATGTGTTAGGCCCGGGACTTTTCTGCCCATGTGTTAGATGTGTTTTAAATCTAATTACTTCGCGCCAACTTCTGGAGTTCCTTAAGGGAGTAATTTGGGCCCACTTTTATTCTTAATATTTATAAATGATTTGCGTTGCCAATTGAGGTGTTCCAAGCTCTTATAAGTAAATGATGTCAAATTATGTATTACTACAAACAATTCTCAGGATTGTAATCATTTGCAGAGACAACTTAATATATTCCACATTTGGTTTATCAACATTAAGATGATGGTTAATGTGAACAAGTGTAAAGGTGTCATTTGCTCTCGTAAAGCAATTCCAATTACCAATATGAGGAATTTAGGTGTTATCTTGGATTCAAAAGCGACCTTTGCTGAGCGAGTATCTAGTATTTTTTATCGGCGTGGAGTATGTTGAGTTTCGACATACGTATTACACGACCTTCTGCTTCTATAACAGCCATTCTTCGTCTTTATTTTGCTTTTGATCGGTCTCGTCTGGAATAGGTATCCTTGGCCTGATTACCTATATACACCTATCAAATACATCTTCTGGAACAGATTCAGATGTGTTTAAGGTGTTTATACTTTAAGATAGTTAATACTTGCTCGATAGAAGGATTTAATAGCATTACTCTAGTAAAAACATGTAATATAGATTCCCTAGAATTACGTCGAAAATAAGCTGAGTGCAAACTCCTATTTAATTTACTCAATAGTGGGTATTATGTCCCTGAATTGTTGAGTTAAATCAATATCGTTGTTTCATGTTTACGGATTTAGTCAAACAAATGTATTTTACTGTCTGGCACCCAGAACAAACATTGCCATCAGGTCCCCAATATATAGAATGTGTAGTGGCTTCAACTGTATGGATGCTGGTCAGTTGGATAAACATACCTACTGCTTATTACTTTTGGAAAAGTGTAAACCGCAGATACATTATATATTCCTTTTTTTCTTTCTTCTCTACTCTTATCGTTTCCTTTCTTAACCACCGGTTAAAAGATTTTTCTAAGTTAATTGAAGCAATTTGGGTATGGCTGTGGATAATCATCGTATGATGTAAGTTTAGTTACTGAATATTATTTATACTGATTTTTCCCGTGCTTTTGACCTGATTGATCATCATAAGTTGTTGGGGAAGCTTTTTCGGTGTCAGCAGGAATTTCCTAAGATTAATTCGATCATATCTTCTAAACAGACTTAATTGCGTTTATTTTAATGGATTTAACTCTCGAACGTTTTACTCCACCCCTGAAGTACCTCAAGGATCGAACCTAGGCCCGCTCCTCTTTAATATATATATATCGATGATCTTTTTATTAGCATATGCTGATGATATTAAAATCTACCACGATGTTAACTCCTTCAATGATGTTAACCCTCTGCAGCGTAATTTAGACATAATCATACCTGGTGTCTGCTTAATAAATTAAAATTAAATACAGATAAGTGTTTCTTCATGTCTTTTACAAAAAGGGTGTGTAGAATCGATTCTCTGTACTGTATTAACAATACTAATATTACTCGTAAATCTTCTATTAAAGATTTAGGTGTGATATATTATGAAAAGTTTACCTTTTCTAACCATGTCTTAGATGTCGCGGCAGCCGCTTCTAAATTATTAGGATTTATTTTTCGCACTTGTAAGGATTTTACTAGCCTTGATGCAAAGACTCTTTTCTTTGCTTATGTGGTTTCCGAGGTCGAATATACATCCGCGGCTTGGTATCCTTTCTGCTTGAGCGGATTCAGCGCAAATTTTTTAAATATCTATCATATAAGAACGATGAGCGATATCCTACGCGAGGTATACCCTACGACGAGCTAATTCAGAGGCATGACTTTGTAACGCTCGTGGAAAGAAGAAACCGTATTAGTGCTTCATTTATGCAAAACATTCTCACTGGAAGAATTGACTCTCCTGGTTTGTTGTTGGAGTTGGTTTCATTGTACCACGCCGGGAATCGAGGTCCCATCACCTGCTACGGATCCCTACAGCTAGGACTAAGGTGCTGTGGGGAACGCCGTTGATACACTTGGTAAGAAACTTTAGTAACTATAACTTGGATTTGCCTTAATTTGTCATATTTTATTTTTTTTTTAATTTTAATGTTTCATATTAGTGGTATTTACTATTTCTTATTAGTATTTCATTTTTCTTTCCGGTTCTTTTTTTTTTCTTGGTTTGTTTTTAATGCATTACATGTATTACCTATTATTTAATATTGTGTCCATTTTTGGATGTTCATCTGTTGGGCATTTAATAAATTATTATTATTATTATATATAAGTAGATGTATGTTGTAATTTGATCTAGCTTTTTTTATTAGTTTTATATTTATTCGTGGGTAACTACTTACACATATGTGCATTAATTATATTTACATATGGCTTGTAGGTGGACATTTATTTTATCTGTTGGAAAATAAAGTATTATTATTATAACCTAGTTTCGGCTAAAATATATTTCTTAACTATTATAAATTGTTCTTAAGGTATTATCCGAATGATTACATATTAATTATTTATTTATTAAACAGAAGCGTATTACGAATGCTGCCTTTTCTTTAAAAAAATATTAAATTAAAAAGAGAAGCGAGTCTCTTTCAGAAAATTTCAATGTTATAATTTAAAAGATAAAATAAAGGAAATACAAGGGAATTTTGATGTAAGGCAAATACAATTACACTGAATCATAAAGACGTAACAGAGAGGTGGAGTTTTCATTTTAAAGTTATTTATTTCGTGATATATAAAGCAAAGCTTACTCATAACTTGAATGATCTATTACATTCTACGTTGTATGTTAAAAAGTACATTTGTTGCAATATAGCTTTAGAATTGTTCATACTTTCAGTTCGTGACAGTATTTATGACTGCACTATAGTATGGTAATACTATACGGTGTCTTTACTTGATGTACTGAAGAGACTGTTTGTTTGTGACAATTATTTTATTTATGTTCTGTTAAATAGGAACAATAATTCCAATTATCCGTTGACTTTCACCATGTATGTGAAATACTTTCATGGTGTTCGATACTTGTTTCTTTAAGCGAGGCAAACCCCATTTTAAAAATTTCCTGTTACTTATCTTAAACAAATGATTAATTTAATCTTCAAGCTTTTACGGCCACTGATAGTAACTGTCTTTTTATGCCTTCTGATAATCTTGTTTCAGAAGTGAAGTGAAATGAAATAAGATGATCCAAACGTTGAATTACAATATTTTTACATGATTTTATTAAAATTACGCGAGAATGAATTTAGGTATAGGAAAACCATCTTGTATTTATACTTTTTCGAGTTGAATGTGTATAAACAATTAAGCATGGGGGTTACTACTTAATGTGACAATAATTTTTTATGTTCGTTCTGGATTCCTAAAACACCCAGTATAATTTTTGTAAATGTATTTGCGGTACCATACTTCTGTGTTTCATAAGAATAGCTTTAGAATTGTTTTAAAAAAGCAGTACTGGTACTCTGTCCCATTGATGATGAAGTTGATGATTTGGATGAACAGGAATACTTGAATGAGAGTTCAAACTTTGTCGACACATCTTCCGGAACAGCCGGATCTCTATTCCTCTGGTATAGTATCCATGAAAGTTGTTTTGCGTTACTTTCTCTTAGCGAGTCCACTGATGTAAACTATTCCAGATATACCGATACGATTATACGATATGGATATAGAACGATAATAAGACCAACACCTTACTTTCGATACGTTTATTCTGCCATCTTAGTTACTACTGCTACTCATGATGAGGAAACACGTCGTGATGAGGAAACATTTGAATAGAAGAGAATCTAATAGAAAACTAAACAAAAGTCTTAATTCTTTTTAATAAATGGTGATGTACATACGCGACCATACTGCCGTTATATATGAATTTATTGAAACGTGTCAGTTACTTCAATAAACTAACTAATACCAATGACTAAAACTATTTGATTTTATCTTCTTTATAGCAGAGGTTAATATCTTAAGCCCTTTTAAATATGCTGCCACAAGCTGCCACTTCATTTAAAAACTTTCCGGAAATAACTGTCCCTGCAAACGAATTCAACGAGCAGTTATGAAGTTTCGTATAAATGTCATTTTGAAGCTCGAAATTGGAATTGCTTTGTTAGTACTGGATCTAGTTTCTTATTAACACAGCTTTTCAGTTTTCTTTCTGGTTTGTTCAGAATCACAAATTATTTTCTACAAAACTGCCTAATACCTAACTATAAACAATAAATTGTTATATTGGCGTCATTGTAGGAGGGTTGAAACTTTAATGGCAGCAATGGTGATATAAGGACGTCAAAATCAAATAAGTTACATATCCACCTTATTTCAAATTTCTTAATATGTAATTGTAATTGTTCCTATTCTACACATCAGAAGCTAACTAGCTAATCGAATATTGTCATAGTGTCTTACAGCAGTCATGATGAGAATCAGTGAAATTGAATAAAAATTAAATGGTGTCCGAGATCTTACAACACGAAAGTGTCGTTAAGCACTCCAAGAGATTTACGGAGAATCTGCCTTATCTTACCGAGGAGTGGACCATAGGCGAGAGACTTTGACCAAGGAGACGAGAACGTCACTAACATATCTCGGGCAGGCCGTCCAACTATGTACGAGGAACAAGATTGTTTCTTCAAACAGATCGGTATCATATCGTTTGCGAGTTATCCTCAGAAAATCGATTACCCTATACCACTGTGCTTCACACTCTGTAAGATCGCATGCAATTGCACCGCGATGAGTTCCGCACGCATTGGCCGAGATGTAGAAATTGCAACAATGTAAAGCTGCTCGTACACATCCACAACGTTATCAGCATGAAGGAGACCCTTTTTTGTGTCGTATCATTACGACTGATTAGACATGAATTTAATCTTAGGAGTCGAAATTGAAACAGCATTCCAGCGAATAGCGTCACTAAAGGTCACCATGAAGTTCAAACTGTCGTCAGAATTCCAATAATGTGAAAGCTATGGCGATTCTGGTGCATGGCTGTGATGACCGCATTTAGTACCTCCAGAATAGGAAATAAACGCATAATGTCACTATTCAGTCATGATTGAGAAGGTAAATTCATCCAAGATCTTGCATGACGCAAGCTGCGGTTGATCTATTGAGCTGTTGGTATTGGAAAGTAATTTACGATCTTCTTTACTCTTCGAATCTAAACCATGTAAACCACCAATAAAATAAGCTACGCCAGCAGTATCCTATGTCTTCCACATGAAGGATGGATGATTATACTAAAGCACAGCAGAGCATTGCATGCATCTTGTTTTCATACAAAATAAATAGCAGCTACTATTAAAATTCCAACTTTTGTATTTCTTTTTCTCAAAAATGTTTAATGGTACGATTTTTAAACTAAGTTAACTGTAATTTTGGTAGCTTGCTACCGTTGACCATTGTACATATCTTCTCGCAACTTGAATATAGAGAACAAGCACGCTTTCCTACTTTTAATACTTTACCGCGCAGTATATGCGTATGTTAAATAGTTACTAAGACCATTTTGATTTATTTGAAAATTTTCAGGTGTAAGTCATTCCACGTTTATGATAAGGGAGGCTCAGGACACTCTGTCTGAGCGAATCCCGCATGAATTAAGGGATACGCGCCCGACTCGAACTGTTCACCAGCCGAATACGGTTGAGAATTACTCCTTGAAGCATCAAGCTCGGCTTATGTGTCTTCCTAAACTTCGGTTAATACTTGATCTCGCTTTGCATTATGCATAACTAATATTTTAATACGAACCATTTAAATAATACCGTCATAATTTATTCCGCTATGTTAAGACTACAAAATAAGTTGAAACAACAACTGGGGAGACAGCGCGAAGCCAACTACTATACTATTATTATCATTCAGGACAAAGTATGACTAGTGGTTAATGCCAAGATTAATGCAATATGTTCTTTTTTACTCATTTAGTACATTACTTTGTTCTTGTTGCAGATAATTTATTGTTTCATTACGAAATTCACTCCGGCATTTATATATCGCAAGAATCAGGTCACGAAAATACCAATTTAAGGAAACGTGTGTTCTATATTGAATTATGTAATTGTGTATTCATGTTTTGTTTACTAAAACAAAGCGAAATGATATAGAATTGAAAAGTAGAAGAAATTTGAAAAAGTTTGGTACAATTTTCGGGATCATAAATCTAATACAATAATTTCGAGTCAAACGTTAGACACTTCACGAATTTTACTTGTGTGAACCGGATTAATTAGAATATTATTAGCACATTAATTAATGTAATCCTAAACGAAATATTCAGTACTCAACGTTACACGAAGTACTTACGAACCTATGTATTCGTTTAGAGAACACGTTGAAAACATATGTACCTACGGTTCCATTTTGTCGCGACAAGGTGCCTTCTTTTACTCCAATCTGTTGATGTTTGTTTTTCGTTGTTTATAATCCCGTTGGGTATTTTATTTACAATACCGAGAATTAGTAAATACTTACGTACATCAACTGAACGTAACTTGGGTGTAAATACTTTCAAACTGGTGTTTATTCGGCATCCTACAAAAAATTTCGATGCTATTGACACATCGTTGCACATTAAATCGTCGAAAACATAGTCTCACTTCTTCACCTCATTGGTGAATTGCTTATATTTTCACGTAAACCACTGCTAAGAGCAGCGTTATTTGCTGTTAAAACCACCAATTACGACTAACACTGAAAGCGGTACGTATAAAATTCTGTTATTGCTTGTTTTAAGGAAGTCCACACCACATAATCTGTGCGAATCAGGAAATTTACGGGAATCACCGGTAAACTTGCCGGTTACAGAATATGTCTAAACACAAGTATAATGTTGTTCTTTAAGTTTGTAATTGCTTTTATTCCATTTTATAGTATAAATATTGAGGGCTATGACAAAATATTGGATAGAAGTAACATTTATTTTGTTAATTGTATTTTTAAAAATTGAACAAAACATTTCAATTCTTACTGTGATTTGTCAAGAAATTTACTATTGTTTAGAATTACGTGAAAACTGATTTGTGTAAATAACAAAGCACCTATTTTAACTAAAAATAATTTCTAATTTACATATATCAATATTTCTTAATTTTAAACGTAGTAGTAATAATAGTACTCTTCATTTTCAACTTGTAAAAGAGTGGTCGCAGCTTATCGCATTATAGATTAAATTAGCCAGCTAAGCATATAGAGGGAGTCAGAAATATGGAACGAGCTACTAATATGCGACTATTTTCTACTTTCTAATGTTCTGTACTTCATATATACATATGTACTTGTGCTTAAACAGTGAAAAATTTTCCCCGCGATAAAGGAATAACGAGAAACTTATTTTCAAAATATAAATAAGACGATCTTGCATCATTTCAAGGAAGAAACACTACAACCAAGGCGAATACTTTCAAAACATAACCAAGCTTTATTTATACCAAATTTCGCTTTATGATGGAAGTAGATACCTCAATTTATGGCTTTCCCGGCAAATTATTCTAAATAGTATCTCTTTCTTGAACACTTGAAAGGTGGACCTGTATTATGAAAATGACCTGCTCAAGTAGCACTCAAGATTTCACAGCTATTGTTGCTGGCTGCTCTTTAGCTTCAGATTCTCTGCCGTACTGAAAGTTGACGTTTCGATCATCTTGATCATCTTCACTTCATGACAAGATGGTCGAAACATTAAATCATTATATAAATACATGTTCTTCACTAATACCAGCAGACAATGAATTTTTATTATAGCTGATTCAGTATTATATTTAGATCTATTGCAAAACAAAGTATGTTGGGTCTGATCTAGATCAATCGTTGTAGGAGAAACATTCCCAAAGCTATTTCCTTTGTTAACTAACTAATAATTAGTATTAACAACAATCATCGGTACAATTAACCCCCGTATAAAGGGTTATATTATTCATACGGATCAAAAATACGCGGGATGGTTTATAAAAATTAAGAGTAAGGTAGAGCCAAGATTAAATACCTAGAAGATACCAGTTTTACTTGAAGAAAACTTGTATTACAAACTATTTGAGATTAGTTTTTATTTTCAGCTAGTTAAATAAGTCTGGAATCACAATTTTGCGCACCATATTTTCGCGATTTAATCAATGTTTATAATTTGTAAATATGTTCAAGTGAAAGTACGAAGTTGTAGATTAAAACTCTAGTATAAATCGACTAGAGATGAAAACAACTTGATGACAATTTTTGTCAAATCTTTCACACTTTTTCAGTAGTTATAAAAGAATAATATGTTTCATTAGAAGGTTTCTGCGAAAAACGGGAAAACCTACTTTATAGCTAATTGGGCATGATGTAACATGTACCAAGATGCCGAGTAGATGCTGGAAATGCTGTATAGACACCTAAAGTTATACGAGAATAACGTCACCTTTAACTACATACATACGAGGGTTGTTATTGGGACAACTTTATGATATTGTGCGTGAGTGGTATAGGAAGTTTAAAGAAGATCGAGCCGATGTTCAGCGTGAAGGGGAACAAGGACGCAAATCTGTCGCATCAGAAGACACTGGGTTGACAGAATGGTTCGAAAAGATGGGAGCTTCACCAACAGTAAGTTGAGGGTGAAATTTCCTGAAGTTCCAAGATCAACTGTGTACACAATTGTAACGGGCTATCTCAACTCACTGGAGGTAACATCCTATGCACAGTCCATAGTTATGGCAAATGCATCAATCTTCAGGGTGATTATGTAGAAGAGTAACGATGTTTGTACATAACTTTTGGTGATAAATTCATTTTATTATTTACACTTGTCTTGTTTTTTATGTGCTATCGATGGTTGAAAAAAATAGCCCTCGTATAAATGGATACCGATTCGTTGTTTATATCGCCGCATTTTTGCCTATAGGAAAGAAGAACTTGACAAAATTCAATCAATCAATATAAAAGGAAAACATTCTGCTAAAATTAACTAAGTATGCAGTGGTTTCAATTTCAGACATAAACAACTTCTTATTAAAAAAAAATTCCTTCAGTAGACGAAAATTATGAAAAAACAATAGGTACCTAAATAAAAATATTCTTGAAACATTTTATAAATTAATTGGCAAGTACTCAAATTGTTCATCTTCTAAATATGAATACAAAAACTGTGATAAACATTGATCTTGGTTGAGATGGTTCTCATGCAATTTATTCTTTTTTTTCATCAATTGTTTTCATTCTATTTTGGTCTCATATGATGTGTATAGTGACGTGAAAACTATCTATCAAATAAACGTAATACTTCTGAAATAAAATTGTCCCAATGATGCCGTCTTATAATCTATTCTTTATACTTAAAAAATGTTGTGTTATCAACAACAGTAATACAAAACAAGAAACATATTAATTTCACTTTTCTAAGAAAAAATAAAACGAAACAAGAACGAAGATTAAACGTAGTAATAGAATAATCGAACGAAATAATCTGTCAAAATAAATCTCCCCATTTCTGCTACTCTTGTGTATTGGGGATACTGCATATAACCCCTACCCTAGTAGCCCGATCGGTGCCAATCTTCGAATTGACAATATAAGTACAATTTCTCCTATAGATATACATACATATGTACATTTCTATATGCATACACCTTTTGCCTTACCTCTTGACCCATTATCCCAGTTCCGAGGGTGGTTGCAGCAGGGGGAATTAACGCGGTCCAATCAATCCGCGAAAGCAGCGGCGAGTGCATCAAGCAGCAGCGGCAGCAGGAAAAGCAACGGCAGCATCCAAACGAGAACGAAGAAGAAGGAATCAGATGGTGACGTCACTGCGGACAGCTGCATGGATATCGATTAGAAGCCTGTCACTCCGACACACGTCTCGTCTTCTGTCGTCTCTGTTCCGACAGACAGACAGCCAAGCAATCTGAATTCAATCCTTCCTTGTCGGTTTGCCGCCTGTCCTGCTCCTTTGCCTCGAGGTGTTTCTTCCAGGTGCGTCCGCAGATCTGTCTGTCTTATAGACGTAGAGATAACTTTATAGACTGCACGCTAGTTGCATACTGAAATCAAGTTGATGTAGGAAAGCATTAGTAGGGTATTGTTTTTACCTTCATTTCTTTTGTAGATCAGATACTAGGATATTATTTTCATTTTAAACTTTGTACTTGCATTCTATTCTTGTCTTTTTTTACTTCTCAACATAAGATGTTGAAGAGTAAATACCATACATTTAGATAAAACATAAGTACCTTTTCTATCAAAATATATAGTTACAGAATCGCGAATATTAAGTTAGAACACATAACATGTTGATATAAATATACAAAACATAAAAAGTGAAAATGGTTTGAAGTAAAATATTCCATGTCATTTATTTATTACGGATTGAATGTTTATTCGTGGATTTTTCTTTGCAGAATACAATACTAACAAATATTAACTAAAATGTAGTTAAAGAATTTTTACAAAAAAATATGCGAGTTGGTGAAGTAGTACTGTTCACAAAATTTCTCTGTATTTACAAAAGAAGAGGGACTGAAAGAAGCAGATTATAGAGGTTTTGAAGCAAGTGATTTACAGTTTTCCATTTTTGCTTGTCATATACTATCTTTTTCGTTCAAACGCTCTTACAATATCACATAAACGGGTATTTTTAAGTAATGAAGCAGACTTTTGTCAGGTGAGTGTATGGGCTACAATTGCGGATATTAAGCTTAAAAAAGTTTAGCACACCCTGTAAGCTTATGTGGTAAAGTAAACGGTGCAATTAACAAGTCACCGATGACATAAGTCCAAAATAGTCTAGAAAGTTTACAAAGTTTGAGGTCCTGCCTTCGTGCGGATTTTGTCCATTCATTTGTGGAAATTTGAAAGATCGCATCTGGTGAAGCATATGTCTTCTTCTAATTGTATAGTTGTTGCACCGGTTCGCACACAGTTTCTTATAAATTCTTATACATGCAGTCTTTCTAAGGTCTTTTTATTTTAATGTACAACATCAAGCCTGCGATTACTACATCATTACACATAAAATGAATATCACACATTTGATGTATATGATAAGGGCTGATGCTTGCTAGATCCTTCATTAGTTCAATGAATTGTCTGGCTATTTGTTTTTTTTTTTTAGTAAAATTCGTGCGGGGAGATTTTTCTGCTTTATTAGTCTGTAATAATATATATCGTACATACGTATAAGCAATTAAATAACGAAACACAATGTTTAA
This sequence comes from Trypoxylus dichotomus, assembly GCA_023509865.1. Taxonomy (NCBI): domain Eukaryota; kingdom Metazoa; phylum Arthropoda; class Insecta; order Coleoptera; family Scarabaeidae; genus Trypoxylus; species Trypoxylus dichotomus. The sequence continues at coordinate 43,611,208 of CM042078.1, forward strand.
CACATATCCAAATAAAATCTGTCTCAGCCTTGAACAATTAACACTGTTTAGTTTTAGACAGCAATATACTCTAACAGTAACGAGGATCTGACACAGCTGATGCATTCACAATGGCCACCGTTCATCTGTTGATAGATTCATCATATCCGACGTTAATTATAATCCACTATGATGCAGATTGCCTCCGTTACGGGCGAATTTATCCGCCGGTTACCGCTGTTAGCTGCTGTTGGTTACGGTAAGACATTTACCAATGGAATACATGCTATTACGGTAAATAATAATTCTGTTGAATTAGCTGTCATTTTGGAAAGGGAAATTAGATACATATTTGATAAGATCGAGAGTAGAGAAGGAATGACAGGCAAATGATGTAATACTGCTTTATATGTTTTCAACGAATGATTTAATATACAATCTTCAAAAGTAATTTGGCTTAATAATAGCCACCCTCACTTGTTTTATTCCATAATTTTCAATACCACTTCGAAAAAAACACATCTTTAAAGTGATGCCAATATTAATACCAATATTAATATCAATATTAATACTAAACTACCGTTGCCAGTAGTAATGATAAAATTGTAATTTTATTAACACATCTTTATTAAATAAAGAAATTAAATTTTGGAGATTTAGATAATCTATACGAACGCTAGCAAATATTTTCCGTTAGTTACTCTTGAAATATGAAAATTAAATTTATAAGACCACTATTCCTTCCAGCAGAAAAAGAATTAAGTAGAACTTTCAAGGTATAAAATGCTAATGTGTCTTCGTTTCAGGTAACACTTTGAAAAACCTCTTGGTACAAATAGTAAACAGGATATGAAGCAAGGGTCCCGAACTTGCAAATTGTATGTATTGATTTTAATAAGATTCATATTGGACATATTAGGAAGACGATCGAAACCAGTTTTAAATACAAGAAAGGCACCTTTCTTTTGATAAATCAGAGTTATGGACTGTAGTAGACCCTAAAAACATTAAGTTACTAAAAATGTAAACTTGTTTAGGGAATTCGCGAAAAGTAACATAAATTCACTTATCGAAGAACTGCCTTCAATTACACACTGGAATTTGATGGACTTTTACGGTAAAACACATATACATGTACCTGCACAAGATGGGGTTGTTTTTCTCCTCCTTTTTTATAAAATGCAAGTCACTTTGGAACTACCCAATAAGTTGTAAAAGGTGGGTAATAGACGAATTACAAGGCATATACGGGAAACATTGTATGCAATTGTAATTTTTACGCTTTTGAAACGCTGTTTTCCGAAAAGATGATTAATAAGTAAGTTATTTATGTCTGATACACGAACCCACACTCGTTATAGTCATAATCAGTTTAGCAGTTTTATGCCCCTAGTAGTGATTATGTAGGTTAATTAGGCAACGCAGTACAATATTTAGGAAACAAAAATATAAAAAATAAGGCAAGAAGGCTGCGGAACGTCAGAAATAAATGGTTGTTTTCTAAACAGCAGTTATATTCATAATCATTAATTGGGTAAATGATAAACATCGATAACTAACTGAACAATTTAATTCATAAAACAAAAAATATTGAAACATAAAGAACTTTAGGTAGATGAAACCTGTACAGCAGTGTTTTATAAAAAAAAGGACAAGTTTTCCATCTTCTACTTTTAAACGGTTATTTCTTGTATAACAGGAAGCAATCTGTTAAGAAGATTATCCGCATCGAATTTCCACTAACAATAATCGTCAATTTTAGGTATTACGGTACTTTTCTAAATGAAAACGTATCACCATTAAATTCTGCGCATGGAATAAATTACCGTGGACGTATGTTCATATGTTTGACTGCTGATTATTGAATGCCGAATATTAATAATAATTTTCATTAGTCCATCAATCAGTTTGGACAATGCGATATCGGAATCTATGTAAAGTATGTCATTTTCATGCATCGCGTATAATTTTCGAATTAGAATAATTACCGACCAGATTGTATACATATCAAATCTGCGCAGTCAATATTTCTGACGTTATTTTAATTTACCGTTTGTTTGCGAATATAATCGAAAAGCGTGAGTTGTTGGCATCAATCAAATAAATTCTGTTTGCAGATCGAAACAATTAAACAGCGGCGATGTTTATTTTTTGATTTCGTGCATTGCTAGAACAACTATGAAAACGCACTGATAAAGAGATTTGAATGTAGAAGGTAAAAACTTCTTTAAGGGCAGAGTGATAAAATATTTTTGTAGAATCCTACTTCCTATGATTAATTGAATTGTAAAAACTTAATTACTACATATATTCTAATTGTAAAGGAACGGCAAGCCCCGGTTGCATCAATAGACTATCTATAATAAATAATCTTTAATAAATCCTTATATAATGAGTTGATTAAAAATCATTTGTTAATTATAAATGTAAGCAAACGTAGCGCTCGTGCAATGTAGCAATATAGTAAATTAAGGTGAGCTGTAGCCCCAATAGTCAATACGTTCTCGATGTTCAAAGGAACGCCAATCTTCTTAATGTACGCGTCTCTCAAAATGGAGTAAACTGAGCAACAAACAAGGAAATGTCTCATGGTATCCACTTTCCGTAAATTATGAAGCTAACAGATACATTCCCGGTCACTGTTTGAAATACCAACATATACAGTGCTTGCATGGTTCGCAAGTAGGTTTTCGATAAGTGTACACGTATTTAAATATGGTTCAGTAGTCCTTAGACGATATGATGTCTTCGTTCAGTTCGTTATTTTTAAATTTTGTAATTGCTTCCCTTTTTGTAAAAAGGATATACAACACATGGGCTGAAAAGTCCCGGGCCTAACAAAGAAAATACGTTTCCTTTGGTTAGAAATTAGCTTTATTCATCAACGTAATCTCCATCAAGAGCAACGCAATCATTCCAGCGCCGCTCTAACATATCAATACCACTTTTGTAGAACGATTTATCTTTTGCCTCAAAATAGGCCTCAGTTTCAGCGATAACCTCTTCATTCGTGCGAAATTTCTTACCGGCGAGCATTTTATTGAGGTCTGCGAACAGCCACTAGTCGCTGGGAGCCAAATCTGGCGAATACGGTGGATGTGGGAGCAATTCGAAGTTCAATTCATGTAGTTTTGCCATTGTTTTGATTGACTTGTGACACGGTGCGTTGTCTTGATGAAACAAAATTTTTTTCTTTACCATATGCGGTCGTTTCTTTGCAATTTCGGCCTTCAAACGCTCCAATAACGCTATATAATATTCATTGTTGATGGTATTTCCTTTCTCAAGATAGTCGATGAATATTACACCACGCACATCCCAAAATACCGAGGCCGTAACTTTTCCAGCCGATTGTTGTGCTTTCAGGCGCTTTGGACGAGGTTCACCAGTTGCTGTCCACTCAGATGACTATCGTTTTGATTCCGGAGTGAAGTGATGGATCCATGTTTCATCCATTGTCACATATCGACGCAAAAATTCCGGTTTGTTACGTTTAAACATGGCCAAACACTGCTCAGAATCATCAACACGTTCTTGTTTTTGGTCAACAGTGAGCAAACGTGGCACCCACTTTGAACAGAGCTTTCTCATAGTCAAATGCTCATGCAATATATAAAGCCAATACGTTCTTTTGATATTTTTACGATGTCAGTTAACTCACACAACTTCACTTTTCGATCATTCAAGACGATTTTGTGGATTTTTTTGATGTTTTCTGGTGTCACCGCCTCATTTGGATGTCCACTGCGTTCTGCATCATCGGTGTCTCTACGATCACGTTTGAAGTCAGCAAACCAACGTTTTATTGTTGTTTCTGATGGAGCGGAGTCCCCATAACACTTTTCAAGCCATTGCTTCGCTTGAACGGTATTTTTTTCCCATCAAGAAGCAGTGTAAAATTAAAACGCGAAATTGTTTTTGATCCATTGTTTTGAAAATAACAAAAGTAGCGTGACTCTTAGCACAATAACTCACAAACTAATGAATAGAATATCATGAAATTTTAACAGTTGTCTTTTGAGGGTTACTACTAACTGAGAAAAAGGTGACTGCAATAAAACTAGCGTCATCTATGTGTTAGGCCTGGGACTTTTCAGCCCATGTGTTACGTTGCTACTTTTATTCAACACACTGCCTAGTATAGTGCTGAAATCTCGTTCGATTTAAGTGAATCCGTTTGTTGATTTGGTCAGTTTGGACGATATATATATACGTTTCAGTATGCTAGAACAACAGTTTCCGATATTTTCAAAACTCTGTGCCACCGGCTACATTTTCCTTTCATTACTTAAAATATACTTGTACTGTTTCTAAACGAACCGTACCATTTGGTAATTAGTTGGTTTATAGGGTTGCTGTTTGTAAAATACCAAATGCACTCAAATATATCTTCAAGATAGTTTAGTTGCTGTATCTCACACTCACACAGCAAAGTATAGGTAGCTATAGCTTTAACCAATTTAACTTTACCATCAAAGTTACCTGATATGAAACAAGCAAACATTTCCTTGGTCTAGTTACAGCACATTTGACACTTCCTTAAGTAATGCAAAAAGGACATTATTCTAATCTTAAGTAGATGTGTCCACATATTGCAGTTGTTTTTCCCATCGTAGTATGTTTTTTTCTAGAAAACGTTTCGTCCCTCCTCCATGGAATAGTATAACGTTAGGATTACACTATTTTGCAAAGCAAATTAGTTGGAAATTGTCATCACTCTCATTTGTTCGACAATTTACAAGCAACATTATTACAATGATAGTCATCTTTGTTACAATTTTTCCTGCACAGGGTTTCGTAACCAGGAAATCGTGCACTTCCTTTCAGGGGTGTTGGTTGTTTTAAAATGCTCTGGTTATGTATATTAATGTAATAATCATTTTGACCTTAGCACATTTATCAAGTATACTAACTCAAAAGTAATTCCAGTGCCTGGAGGGACTGACTGCCTTTGACTACTATTACAATGTATATAGCATGTGATAAAAATGAAGAACCTGTATAAATAACTTTCGAACTTTTGGTAATCAGATAAACATTTTTAACTCTCTTATCGTAATCTGGACTTCTCACGTTTTAAATTTATAACAGAAGATACAAATTACTTAATTACAGTAATAATATTTCTACTTCAAATGCTAGTACAAATATTGCGGCTTAGTAATGGAAAACAATATACTCTAGGTGACCTCGTACTGTTGTTGGCAGACTTCCATTCTCTTACCAAAATGTTCTATGACATCTTGGCATAACTTTTTGTTTTAAATAGTCCCAAAGTAAAAAATCCAGAAGCGTTAGGTTGCATGATCTAATGGTTAATTCTATTAACAAATCGTTAATATTAAACATTCGTGGTTTAGTAACTTCATTGTAATAGATGTAGCGTTGTCACCACATGTTCTCGACCTTTGCATTTTCGAATTCGTCAAACGAAAAGTTTATAATTATGTTGCGATATTGAGCTCGAGTAACACCGGCAGCATTACCATCTTCGTTTTCAAATAAATATGCCCCAATCTTTTCACCAGTACGGAAATTGCAGTGGACAATTTTTCTACTTACAAATCTACCCACTCCAAAATTTTTCCCGTCGACAAAAATGATTTTGTTGAAAACATTAACATAATTTTTTTGTTGTGTTGCCTAATTTACGTATTGACGATATGATTCAATGCCAGTTGGATAGGTTTCTGTCTTAAGTTGAAGCCTTTGAAAGAAGATTTTTACGTAAATTTTTTTCTTGGAATATTTAGTTGCTGTGAACAGCAACATTTTGATGGTTTTGGACTACCAACAATATTAGTACTTAGAGCTGCAATATCTTCTTCTAATAACGGTTATGTGGGTATATTTTGCTGTTATCTATCCTGGCCGTACCTATTCCTTTAAATTTTGTGTCAATCTCTCAAACAACATATGGCATTCTAGTACAGAAATATAAATGGCGATAATTTTTAAAAAACAGTCTCAATTTAAAACGTGTTTCATTTATTAACATAGTAATTTTTTTATAGTTCTTCGACTCTTATGGTTAAGACTCGAAAAGAACTGCTTGCATTGAAAAAAGAACCAAGGCGTCTCTGTATCGCTACAAACACCAACCTTTTATTTGTATAATACTTATACAATTGGCAAAGAACGATTTAGTTGATAGTTAAACGGATGCCCAGTACTACAAAGTCACGCTACTAATGCGACCATTTCCAGACTATGTATTCAATCTATAACATCCAGTGTAGTTGTGTATTTACATCTGTTGAACAATATTCGCACTGAAACTTTATTACAGCAATGACATATGATACTTCATACTTCTAAAGATACATACGTTGTTCACTTATTTCGTAATGCACATACATATTTCTACAGCAAAGGCAAAAGAGCAACACATGGAATATACTGAAGTTTCCAACACAGATCAAAAATGGACATTTAGATGTAATTGACCTAATTATGTTCTATTTGTTCGTACTGGAATATAAACAATGATTGAGCTATGCTAGAGGTAACAGTGATGTTTCGGGATATACAAGAAGCAAACGTATTACATGTTTACATTTCTTATTTATTAGGTTTTCAACGATTTACAAACAATAGGAGAGATTACAAAGGAAAGAGTTTACATTCAAAGCTTCCCGATCCTATAAATACGCAGGATATTATTTCAAGTTTTGGCATCGAGAAACAATTATGTTATCTATATTATTGCCTTTTTATTTCTAAATGGAATCGTCTCTTTCGTAAAAACGATACACATTCACGAAATTTAGTAGATCATTTGAGCAATAAAATTTACAACATACGCTTAGAACGCCATAGGAAGAGCAAATTTCAGATTAATTATTCGACTTAAATAAAGACTGACCGTAGTGAGACTTGACGTTTAGTAGACAGTTATTTTGTTTAGACCCGAATCCCGAACTACTAAATTAACGAATGATTTTTAACGCGATGTTTAGTTTCCAGATCCACGGAATGATCCGTTTATTTTTTATGAACTGCGCTAAGAGATTACTTTGTTTGTAATAAAACATGTAGTTTATAATTTGTTATTTTGATCCTTAGTCAACACGAACATTCGATTCTTTGCCTCCGTTCCGAAAATGTTTGATATTTGACACTTCGTGGTGACGTCACTGGAAAATAAATAAATAAAATTGGAGTAACGGAATTACTCACATACTAACGTAATAGTTTCTAAAAAGAAGTATGCATCGTACGTAGGTATGTGTATATTATAATTACGGGATGTAAATTCACTCACATAAAGCATTCCCGTCGTCTGACACTGAATCTAAAACTACTTAGGTAAACTCCGATTACATAGCATAACACAAAAAAATTCAATTTTAAAGTAATTTTTAAAAGTTAGCTTTTGTGTAGATCATTAAATTAGCATTAACTCTTTTAAATTTAGCAATGCATTTTTTACCATTATGGTATCAAGTTTTATTACGCAACTTTCTGTCAGATTCTCCATCGTGGTAATTGAAAAAATAAAGCATCTGCAAGATAATTGTAATGTTTGTGGAGATTTCTGACTGATTCTGAGTGAATTAATAATCCATTAATCCTAAAGAAAAGGTACCATGGACCCTGTTTTGAATCAAATTAAGTATTGTTAAAAATTGTATAAAAGCCATAGGTGGAAATTGTGAACGATTTCTGCATCTAGGAGCAATGTTTGCACGAACAAGTGAACAAAAATTGAAGGCAGATATTGTTCTTTTCCAAAACACGAGGTGTACAACAATTTATCCCTTTTTCTGCTTTGTATATAGTTATTAATATCAACATAAGGACCTTCATGCAGAATAAAGTAATTTACCCGGAACAAAGTTTGATTTTGTTTGTGGATTAAACTCGTTATGAGAAAACTTTTAAGGCATAAAAAGGTGGACAACTATAAAAGTTTACTAAGAAATGTGATTGATAATGAATGTTTTCATGGTTATAAAGAAACATGTTGCATAATCATATTGACTTCTTCGCAGAAAATCTAGGAAAAGCTTCAGATAAATATGAAAAGAAATGTCATCGAGAGTTATCTGTCGTAAATGGAAAAACACTATCAACATGCTTGGCAAATATTGCCGACGTATTCCAAAAGGATTATTCACGACAACCAAAACGGAGGAAATGAAGCTTTTGTTTTTCCTTAATTGGGGGTTTTGGGAATATAAAAGTAAATATTTTAGTTCACAGACTTTCAAGTTTTCTGGTGAACTTCAACAAGTTAAAAGTTGGAATTTGTTTGTGCACCTTTGAACATCACCAGTTATATTTTCCTAAAATCATCTATCTTCTGCCATCAGTTGCGTAAACAGCATGCCTCTTAGATTCATTAAATAACTTTTACTGTCAAAGAAGAAGTACAGCTAGGAGCAATTATCAATCCTCAGGATTCAAACTCTGATCCAGTGGTTTTGTGATACTCAGATTTCAGAAGATATAGTTAGTATTCAAGATCTGTTTGTTATCCAATGTTTCAAACAAAATATTTTGAAAAGATTTCTATTCGGGTTTTATTGGAAGTTGACGTCAATTTGCGTATTTCATAGACACGCCATACGTATTTTGGCATTTTGAATTATACTAAAAATTTTAAGGAGATTAGCTTACGTAAGATTCATGTATCTGCATGCAACCGTTATTCAATGTTTTACAAAAAACTTACAATAACTACGCATCCCCGGCGAAAAGCTTCTTGTAAATCGTATATTTCTTTATACAATTTCAGTAGTTGGTATTATTTACAATGCAAACTACTTTCTATTACACAATATATAAAAGAACAATGCGTAAAAACACATCTGAAGGCACTTCAAATGTGAGTGAAAAATTTGAAGAAAGCAATGCGTGCGTGATAATGGAGCTTTCTTGTTATTACCAATGTTAAATGTAATTATATTATCTTTTCGTGAAATTTTTACTCAATAAAATTTTCATGGCTACGAAAGGATTTGAACCTACAACTCCTGTTATCTAGATTGGCGCCAATTCAATTCAATCTAAAAATCATTTTATTATCTCATAAGGGTTTTCACGACAACAATATGTAAAAGTATACAAGAAATACTATCGAAATGTCCTATGTATACACGATACATTCATAATTTTAGCATGACAAGTTTATTTGTGCCATTGTTCGTTTTCCGTGGATGAGGAAACTACTCACACTCGCGCACTTATTTGCACATCACTGCGTACACGAGCACGAGCACGAGCACATGGTCACTTTTAACTAGTCTACTTACTTTAGCGTACCTGGTCTTCTGCGGGGAAAAGCTTCCGAAGAAAACCCTACGTCGTTTCCGCTTTATAGACTGGTACGTTAAGCCATTAGACCACGAAACAGCCTGACCAAATCGCTATTCAAAGCGCCATTTATGTCGCTAAATTTTTATTTGCTCAAAAATTTCGCGAAAAACTTATTTATTACTTTAATTAAATTTAACGTGGGTAGTAACAAGGAAATTCAATCATTATTAAAAAACCAACGGAAATTACTCTGAATTATTTAATTGGTAATGCAACTTGGCACTAAGATTAAAATATCGTCTCTGTCTAGATATCAGATGTATATCGGCAAGCATTATTAAATCTAGGTATTACATTTGCTAATTAAAATTTAGCGACATAAATGGCAATTTAAATAGCGATTTGTTCAGACGGTTTCGTGGTGTAATGACTCAACGCACCAGTCTAGTGAGCAAAAGCTGTAGGTTCAAATCCTACCGGACCCGTGAAATTTTTATTTAATTAAATCGACAATACACCATCTAATTACTTTTTCTCGAGTAAGTATCCTTAAGCGATTTAATTACAGTCATTTCAAAGGAGCATGCGCTCAAAAATATACGTTAATGTATTATATTTGAAATTCTAAAATGCACCCTTTACCTATTAATCGTCGATAGCTAGTTAAACTTTTTCAATAGAACGTATTCTACGTGAAACACATATCGACATTATGTACGTATTCGTTGCATTTGCGTGTGTGTATTTGGCCGACGGATCAAGAGAGATCACAGTTAGGGATCATAGGAACGTCAGTCGCCGAGAATATATACACGGGGTTGATGCTATTTTAACCCTATTGAATGTGCGATCATATACAGTGGCAATCCCACCGCTCATGTTCTGTCCGGCTGGAGTTTACACTCGTAAACTACATGTTTATACCGCAAAAACCGCAGCTCGCAAATCGACAGCCACATCAGTGTCACGGGTAGCATTTGCCAATCTGCATTTAGACCTGATTGACGACTATGGCTTGCAAATCCAGATATTGCAAAAAGTAATTTGCGCTTTTATCATCTCGTATTTAAACGGGGCTCGGTATAGACAGGACGAGGGATGTGGGCGAAGAGGAGACGGCAATGAACGTAAATAACGAGGTACAGAAGTTATTAGTTTATTGTTCGGTATCCGGATTTTTTCGCTTTCGTTTTTTTTCGCGGTAGGTGAATCAGATTTTGTCAAATCGGATGAAAAAATAAACGAAGGTGTCGAACGGTAAATTCACGTATTTTTTTTGTAATTCGACAATTATACTATAAACAAATAGCTATTATTTATTTCTTTTAATACATGGCGTTGACATAATTGCGTCATCTATTATAAATTTTGTAAAAGAACAAGAGAGTCTCAAAGAACAAATACTGAACAACTAACATAATAGAATGTTGCATTCATGGCACAAATGTAGAAAAATACATACATACTATTTTCTCAGAGATTGCAGAGGTATTATTTAGATAATTAGACATGTGCAGTGACCTTCAAGTCTGCTGTCGGGGGCACCTAAGCACGGTATATTTTGGGACATGCGATTATGTCCCATTTTATTTGAAGTTTTTTAATGTGAATATTTCTTTTCACTATAAACTTTATTTGGATTATTTTGCATACTACATATGGTAAAAACTGATTGTGAGTAGCAAAAGTATATGCTAAATTATTGAAAATATCCCACAAAAATTCTGGAATTACAGGTTAAAACAATTTAGGTGCTGCTAAACCTGAACCATGAAAATGTATTTTATCATTCTCCCAAAGAAAAACATGTGGCTTCAAAGCTTATTGGATAAGACTGGGTTAGACGTGGTTGACGAATAGTTAAATTCTTCGGATATGCCCACCTTATTTCTGCGAACCGAACTCATAATTGAACTTAAGAATAAGATTGTTAAACAAATAAAAGCTTTTAAATAAATTTTACCAGTAGTAGTCCACGCCAACAAAAACCTTTAATTCGTACTACTTAGTTGCATTAGTTGTCAGTTTGGCAGAGTATTTGTCATGTCATTCAAATGGCTTGTATCAAAGAAAATTCGTATTAAGAGTTTCAGTAACAAGCTAAGACGCAATTATAATTTCAATGGCCACTTTGAGATAAAATTTATTCGAACGCATGTTCTTTTACTAGTTGATATGTTTGTGTAGTTTAGAAATGTTAATCAATATTTTGTCTCTTATTTTTATCTCATGATAGACGCAGCTCGTTAGTGAATGCACACAATACATGGTATTCGAATTAATTCACTTGGTATGTGTGAGCAATCGCAATACTCCCAGATTTCATATCTAGGCAGAAACGCGTATTAGACAATTATCAGTAAGGTATGGTCGCTTGTAGTTTCTATTGATAGACTATACTGCAGCAACATGTGTATCCTTATTTAACTTCGTTCGGTTTGTGGCATATATCTCTAGCACTTTAATTAAAATCTTTCGTTTGCTGTATAGAATTAAAAACAAAAGTGAAAATTATGATCGATCATATCCTTTCACTAGCTACTAATTAATATGTGGTTTTCACTTATTAAAAAGAGATAAGATTTTAATTATTCATGTGGTTTTTTAACTTTATTTCCCAAAGTTACAAAAGGCATGCGACTTTAACATTCATTCAAATGAATGCAGGTGTGTCATATGTAGTTTCTTGGCCAAGCAAATCGGCTAATGCTTACTGTACTTGGAGATCATGGTTATAGGACATCTTAATTAAGAACATGACTGAAGAATGAACAGAAAATGAAGAAAGTAAATAATAGAAATGTAAATACAATTATTATCTGACAGCACAAATCAAATTCTGTTAATTTCGCTATCGTTTACTGCTTTGGCAGTATTACAAATGGGATAAGATTGCTTAACTCCAGAAAATGGAGAGGTGCAAATATGAAGCTGTAAAGCTTATAAATTATTCAGGAAGACATTTCTCTGGACTGATAAAGTTTGGGAACCCTTGGTCTGTTGTATACGATATTTAAATTTACAATAAATAATACCATTGTGAATTTCGATGAATATAAGGAATTGAGTAGAACAGCAAAGTCGAAGTCGTCTATACTATATAGAAATTATATCCTCATGTACAAAATAATATATAAAAAACCGTTCTACGCAATTTTGGACATTTATTAATTCCAAGAGGAGGTCTTCTGGTTTCCTTGATGTTGTCAAGGCTGAAAATGGAGACTCGTTTACAACACCATCCTCAGTTGTGCGTCTTCCTACATTTCTTTCAATCAGTTGATACACATTCTTCTAAGTCTGAGCAGCAAGATTCTGTAACATACACAGTAATCAATTAAAAAATAAACACGCAACGGGGCATGACAACTTGCGCAGCGTCATGGTTCGTAGTTGTGTAACGGTTTTTGATAAACCATGATGCTATCTATTTAATCTTTCTATAGCATTTTGTGTTTTCCCAAATTGCTGGAAGACAATTAGAATCATTTTTATTTACAAAAAAGGAAGTGTCAGCTTTGCTGAAGATTATCGCCCATTAGCGACCATTAATAACTTTGCTAAAACATTTGAAATATGTCTCTATCACTGTATATATTCCTTCCGGAGTATCAGCATGGTTTCGCGAGGAACTAATCAACGTTACCAACTTGTCCATACTGAGCCAGTATCTGTCGGAATATTCGTATACTAACGAAGAAGTCGATGCTGTACGTACGGTCTTTTCCAACGCCTCCGATAGCATTAATCGTGGGCTATTGTTGGATAGACTTGGAGCCATTTGGTTTGCTCCACGTCTAACATCACTGTTACAGGCGTACCTGCTAAATAGAAAACAGTATGTGTGTTGTAATCCCTATCAATTATATTTTTTCGTCCCTACCTCACCAGGCCGTCAGGGAAGCAATCTAGATTCATTGCCCTTCCTATTCGTGTATTAATGATCTTTGTGATATCTTGAAATGTGAGAAGTTGTTATTCGTAAATGACCTGAAACTATATCATCGAATTCAAACAAATAACGACTGCACGTTTCTGCAATAATAAATCACTGCTCCCTCATCGTGGTATGTCTCAAATAAATTAGACATGAATGTGTGCAAGTGCAACATCCTGACGTTCACTCATAGAACTAACCCGATTATAACAGATTGTCGTTTTAATAATATTCCTCTAAATCGTTGCTCGAGTGTTAAGAACTTGGGTATCACATTCAATGGTAAACTTTCTAGATTATATTTTAAATATCGTCAAATCCTCTCTGAAGACCTGAGAATTTATTATAAGAAAGAGCCTATCATTTAATTCTTTGGAACCAATGATTATGCTCTGTTTTGCATTCGTACACTCTAAGTTGGAATACGAGTCACTAATATGGTCACCCATATACGTAACGCATACTAATATATTGGAATCTGTTCAAAGAAGATTTCTAAACTACCTGTATTTCTGACAATCTGGTTTGTATCTTTCGCAAAAGATACAGTTTTGCGGTATTGTTGAAAACATTTAGCCTCGAGTCGCTACACAGTCGGCGGAATCAAGCTGATATTGAATTTCTATATAACTCACTCCGGCGACAATGTCAATGTAGGTTTATAAAAGGTCGATCAACAACGGACGCCATATATATACTTAAACAAATTGTACACAAGACATATGCGTAGAACATAGAAATAGAACTTTTATTTGTTGATTTTAAATAAGCATTCAACATCCTCAAAAAAGATACACTAATGGCCCACTAAATAAATTAGGTATCAAATTCAAATTAAGAAAACTAATACAAATGACGTTGTCAAATACAAGAGCAATTACATATAAAGACACAATAGTGAGAGACGGAAGAATTTGAATTAAATAAAGGGGTAAAACAAGGAAACTCACTGTCAACAGCATTAATCAACTTGGCCCGGGAGTATGCGTTAAGAAAAATCGATAAAGGCACAATAAGAACAAAGGCAAGCCAAGTAATAGCGTATGTTGACGATATTGTAATTATATCAAAAAAAGCGTGAAGTAACCAAATATATTCTAGAGGAAATAGTGAGCGAGGGTGACATAATGGGAAGTATTACAAGTGATAGCAGCAGGGATGCAGAGATAAGGGAAAGGGTAATGAATATAAACAAAACCTGCCAGGCAAATAGACGACTTTTAAAAAGTGAAATATTGGGGAAACAAAACAAAAATGAGAATTTATAAAACAATAATACAACCAACAATCTTGTACGCGGCAGAAACAATGACAATGACAAAGAAGCAAGAGGAAGATCTGCGAATCCAAAAGAGAAGAATATTAAGAACAGTAGTAGGCCCGATAAAAACTGACAACAACGTATACAGGCGCAGAACAAATTATGTGGTATGAACGTAGTTAGAAGAATAAAGCAACAGAGAGCAAGATGGTTGGAATATGTTTGGGGAGCTGGGAACTAGCGTCTGCCGATCCCAGAAGACCAAAGACAGAAACAAAGGGAGGGACGTATTGATCTACCCCGCCAATTTCTTTAGATGTAACATTGATGCATCTCAGCTCTTAGGAAGGGTCCAGTTTACAGTTTCCCAATGTGCAAACCAGAAGATATTTAATGTCCGCGAGCAATAACCAAAGTTTTTAAATTCTTCAATAACCCAAATATGTACTGGGCTTAGCACTTTGCTTTTAACCGACATGAACTTTGATATCAATTTTAATTCCCTTCTTAGCTTATTCCACAGAATTTAGTCATTAAGTTATCTCTAGAATTAAGAGTGTTTATCTGTATCCATAGTTTACTTAGATATTTCTTTTTGAGCGTAAGTATCTCAACAAATTTGTTTTATACTGTAATTAGATACGTATCTGTTGGTCAAATAAATAAAATTTCTCTTCAGATGGTATTTACGACTTCAGTTATATTTGACTTGAAAGCTTTAGAAAGAGCTCCTCAAAATTCTTATTGTGACTGCCGAATTACTAGGAAAATTCTTTTGGTCGATATGTACATATTTGCATATGCTGCGATGACTAATTAATGTAGAATTAATGTTGCATTAACATTCCCGTGGAAGATATTAAACAGTACTGGTTGGACGCGGTGAGTGCGCACTAATATATGTGCGCATATATTCATGGTACACATGTTCAAATTCATATTATTCATTTTTAGCGAGCGCACCGGGAACCGCGATCGGTTCGGCACAGTCTATTTCACAGCTCAACAGAATTTTCCGATCATTACAAGATAGTTTATATATGGTAGTGATTTAGGCGCGCAATTATGTCGAATATATTTAAATGAAAATTCAATAAACGCTCTCGGTACCGTTAAAATATACGGATTGAAAACGGCGCTGAAATTATTTTAACGCCATATGCGATGTCCGACCGGCGAAACACACTTAGCCAATTACCGTTATTGTTTATTTCAATATGTTTGTGCGTCCTGCCTGTTACGCTAGTCGTTCAGTTTTAGTTTAGTAATTCTACGTTACACTGGTGCCGTTGAATTCATAAAGTTCATGTTCGAGGTAATAAAGAAGCGAACACAACCGAGCCTTTTATTGTTTAATTAGAAATTTAAACTTCCATACTTACTTCCACATTTCTAGATTGACCTGTTCCAAAACAAACGATGCCTATTCGTTAATAAAGCGAAAAGCATTAAAAAATATCTATTTATGGATATTCGAAGCGAATTATGAACGAGAAGCCTTAAGTCAGTTAAAAAACTTACACCTTGTGTGAACTTTGATAATTAAACTTGTTTTTTTGCTGTATCTAAATTAACCATTTATTTATTCTTTGCACGGTATCCTTTTATAACAATTGTAAGCTATCAGCTATGGTAGATGCTATGATAAAGGTAATTTATTTTTTTATCTATCTTCAATTTTAAGTGCTATTGGATTATATATAGTTTCTGCTGTTGTAAAAATTGATAAATTATCTTGTAAAACAAGGAGGATATATATACAATAGGACAAGTACGATAAAATCCTGTTTTCTTCATGTTTAGAAGCGGTTCGATTAACACACACCCCAGAGGTGGATGCCGGTGGGAGCGTTGAAATGTGAAACATATTCTCCTTTCAAATTTTCTTATTAATCCTACATCAGTCTGCTGGACATAATTCAATTCTAGAAAAAATAATGAGAAACATACGAGGGCGACCTGAAATGCTTCCGGAATCGGTTGAAGTAGATTCATTGGTCGGCAAGGGTAACCCCTTTTATGGCAACTGTCAAAGTTTCAGAGGACTGCTGTCAATAGTTGTTGTTTAAGAGTGTGTTTTGTGTAACAAGTTAGGCGGTTTCACAAAAATGGAGAAAATCGAATTTCGCGCAGTGATAAAACACTTCTGGATGGCTGGGATGTCATGCTAGCCGATTGCCGATAGCAGAGACAACAGGGATCTCCGTAGAACGCGTTGGTCATATCCTACACGAAAATTGGGGTATGAAAAAGGTTTCGGCGCGATGGCTGCGGAGTTTGCTCATACCGAAGCAAAAACGAAATCGGATTAGCGTTTCGGAGGAGTGTCTGACCAGGATCCAACGCAATCCAATGAATTTCCTCAGGCGATTTCGTAACCATGCGCGAGACTTGGATCCACCACTCCGATCGGATACACTCCGAAGAAAGGAAAGATCGCTCCATGGGTAGGAAATGTCATGGCGACCATTTTTTGGGATTCCCAAGGTGTGATCCTCATCGACTATCTGCAGAAGGGAAGGACGATCACGGGGCAATGCTATAGCGATTTATTGACCCGATTCGATGGAGTATTGTAGGAGAAACTGCCTCGTTTGGAGCAGAAAAAGGGTTTTTCCACCACGACAATGCGCCGGATCAATCGCGCATCGTCTTGTCCACATTGAATGTGTTGCCCTACGGATTAGTCTCTCATCCACCATATTCAGCAGACATAGCCCCTAGCGACTTTTTCCTATTCCCAAACATGAAATAATCACTGGGAGGAAAGAGATTTTCCTCAAACGATGAGGTAATCGCCGCTACAAATGACGGCTTGAAAAAGAGTATTGATTTTCGAGGAGACTACATCGAGAAGTAAGAGTAAAAACCACACCAATGCCGTGTTTTTCTTGTCGATTCTGGAAACATTTCATACTATTTAAAAAGAATTATGCAACAGTTCTGTTCATGGTTCTCATAACAGAGCTTCAGATGCAGTTCGGTTTATCAGAGTAGGAACGAAATTCCGATGCAATACACCTTCGATCAACCGTATAAGGTGATCGTTGTGGATTGTAGTGAATATGTATCTAGTAGACCTCCACACAGAAGAGAAACTCTACCATGGTACACAAGCGCATTAAGAACAGAAGGAGTTGGAACTTTTATAGCCATTGGTAACCCTAATTTCCGCCTGAAAATGCTTGTAGCACTCCAAACTAACACATCTCAGACAAAAATCTAATGCGTTAAAAAGATCCTCGAAAAAGAATAACGACGTCCAACAGTCATAGATGATCAGGTAGCATTGAAGGCTTTAGAGACCTATACGTCACAATCTGACCTGGTTCGTACTTACATACAAAATTTGACGCAATTATGATATTAGGAGCATATACAACTTGGTGATTCTCGAACCCTCAAGGTGTCGAGCAAAATGAGAATACTGAAACGCTTGCCAAAGAATCCGTGAGTTTCATTGGGTTAGAACTCTGTTGTGATTTACAAAGAAAAGCCACCTAAAATACGAAGTCAAAAAATGGGAGCAACGTCAAGAGTCCTCATACTGGGAAAACATTCCTGAACGTCATGTGAAAACATTCATTTCATCATTGCCAAGTAAAGAACTGCTACTTTTCAGCAAAGCAGACCTCTGACCTACTGGCAAGGATACGGGTAGGATATGTAGCTCTGAAGTATCACTTGTACGAATTCGGACAAGCCGATGATCAACTCTGCAGAAACGGAAGAATACATTGTGCGTATGTGTTGCAATTAATCATCCAAGACGCCTTTTTTTAACAGAGAATGTTTAACGTTTCCTCTACTAAAGAACAAGGATCTTAGCCAAGTACTAGAAGTCTCAAACTATTCTAATCATACTAGCAGTATTCCTTGCATAGGTCTTTTAGGTCACGATGATTAAACGCACCGGCTTCTATTCCCGCTCCAATAATAACAATAGTTCAGCCCAATGTTAAATGTAGTTAAAAAGAATTCACAGTATATGATGTCAGAGTCCTTAGTTTTCAAATATGGCCTCGTTAGACTTCTTGCAGTACCAAAAAGAATTTGTCTATGGTAATAACCGAACAGCACTAACTAATTGTCAAGAAAATATTGATGTATTGTGCGTGTAGTCCTACATTCCTAAAAATATGGTTTGATCTAGTAAATGAAGCATGTGTTAGAAATTGGGTTTATATGAACAGTTCAGTTTTTACCTGTACTAAGACTAAATGTTAAGTAGCTTACACATGGTTTCTGTTGCAATATTTTTGGCACATTCGGTATATTTTTGTAAGGAATTTCATAGCAGGAATTATTATATACCATTTTCCTTAATATTCGGATTAATAAATTGAAACCGAATTAAATGATACAAAAACGGTACAAGTTGCATGTACACTTCATTCAACAAAGAAATAGATTAAATGTTCACAATCAAACCAATCTAATAAAGACGTAAATTTTAAAGAAGTCTATCTTCAGAATACAATATCAAAGTGTTTGCGGTTCAAGTGAAGCGCTACTCTGGTTAAAGAAAACAACAAAGAAATCTCTGATACCAAATGTGCCTATGTCTACTTCAACATGTAAGTTGGTTAATGTAATTTATTGTAAACTGTTGTTAAAATGTATACAAATATTTTCTATTTAACCACATCATTTATTCTAAATACTTTTTATAGATATGATCAGCCAAATTAACGACGCCGTCTACAGTGTAATGAAAATACCTTTCACGCTCATCCATTTATTAGGTACTTGCTTAGAATGTCTATTAAAATAGCTTTCATATTAGGTAAATTGATTAAGAAAAACGTTGCTATATGTGTCGTAACTCATAGCACCAACGTGAGCTGTATATGTATCTGTGGTAAGTCGTATATACTATTAGCTAATATTCCAATTTAACTAACGGTGTTTTTGTACGTTGGAATGGGTTTTTAATTTAATTTGTGTATTTGGTCAGAGTGTTATTGATATCTCTCTACACTGCGTATTTTAAATGGTATTGGCTAAGCAATAATGCCGTTATATAGAAGGACAAAAAGGATGAAATGATTACAGAATTAAATAGTAGTAAATCCATTTCCAAATATTTCCTCTTGTGAAACTATGTAAAAATAAATGATTCTTAAGGATTTCCCTAAGAAAAGGACAGAAAGATGAATACAACCCTACGTTACTGTGGTTTATGGATTTGGCGAAATTCTTTTCACATCTTGCAAACGAGGTAAACAAAATCTGATACACAAGCAGCCAGAAACAAGTCCATAAAGGTCAGTTACGGAGCTTTGGTAAACCATTTAACGGATCACGTATTTTCAAGCCATCTGCTGAAAAATATGACGTTCGAATAGTTGAACATGATTAAATTGAAATTAATTTTTTATTCAAAATTTTGGTCATCGGCTTCTACACATTTCATCCATATTTCAGGTAATTTATGGATACCATACCAGACAAACTGCTTGCTTTAGTGGCAAACTATTCGTCGTGCCATTTTGCAACTTCCTCGATATTACTGAAGTGCTGCTCCGCTAGCGGGTGCTCCATTGAAGTGAAGAGGTCATAGTCAGATGGCGTTAGGTCTGGGGAACACGGCCGGTGCGGAAGAATGTCCATTCGAAGTGATGTCCAGGTGTCTTTCACTGGTTTTCCAGTGTAAGTCGGTGTATTGTTGTATAACAAGATCACTTTGTCTTGCCTTTTGACCCATTACAATCGTCTTTCGATTAATGCGTGGTTTAAATTAATCATTTGTTGGCGATAGCGTTGTGTATTATTAGATTAATGGTTTCGCCGGGCTCCAAGAATTCACGATACACAATACCGCTCTGGTCCTATTAGGCACAGAGCATGGTCTTCTTGTCTAAGCAATTTGGCTTTGGTGTTGAAGGATGAACTACGCCAGATGAAAGCCACGATATTTTCCGTTTCGGGTTTTCAAATTAAATCCATTATTCGTCGCCCATCACAATTGAATACAAAAATGATTTCCTTTCGTGGCGTTGAAGCGGCATTTCGCAGATGACTGCGATTTTCTATTTGACGTTCATTCAAATCGTGTGGACTCATTTACCGAGTCTATTGATATTCCCTATTGCTCGTAAACGGCTGCTGATTGCTTTTTGCGGTCCATGTAATCCTTCTGCTAATTGCCGCTGAATTTGAGTTGGGTCATCATCATAACTACTGCAATTGTTCGTCTTCGCATTTTTGTGGTCTACCAAAACGCTCACTGTCTTTCACATTGAAATCACCACTTTTAAATCGTCGAAACCATGATCTAATCGATGGAGGGTGTTCACCATATTTTTCTACCAGCAAACGATGACTTTCAGCAGCCTTTTTCTTTTGATTAAATAAGAAAAGTAATAAGTGCCGCAAATGTTCTTTTTCATGCACAAAACTTAACATGATCACTGAACGATAAAACAGAGACGCTAGTTTTTGGCGGACTCAACTTGTGTGTGTTTGTAGTTTAAATGTCAGACGAACAAAATGACGGCCCTGTCAAATTAATACGTTGCGAACTTTTCGCTGGAGCCATCTCTTAATACATGGGCTGAAAAGTCCCGGGCCTAATAAAGAGAACACGGTTTTTTTGGTTCAAAATTAGCTTTATTCATCAACGTAATCTCCATCAAGAGCAACGCAATCATTCCAGCGCCGCTCTAACATTTCAATACCACTTTTGTAGAACGATTTATCTTTTGCCTCAAAATAGGCCTCAGTTTCAGCGATAACCTCTTCATTCGTGCGAAATTTCTTACCGGCAAGCATTTTTTTGAGGTCTGCGAACAGCCAGTAGACCGCTGGGAGCCAAATCTGGTGAATACGGCGGGTTGCTCCCACATCCACCATTCGAAGTTCAATTCATGTAGTTTTGCCATTGTTTTGATTGACTTGTGACACGGTGCGTTGTCTTGATGAAACAATATTTTTTTCTTTGCCATATGCGGTCGTTTCTTTGCAATTTCGGCCTTCAAACGCTCCAATAACGCTATATAATATTCACTGTTGATGGTATTTCCTTTCTCAAGATAGTCGATGAATATTACACCACGCACATTCCAAAATACCGAGGCCATAACCTTTCCAGCCGATTGTTGTGCTGTCGGGCGCTTTGGACGAGGTTCAACAGTTGCAGTCCACTCAGATGACGATCGTTTTGATTCCAGAGTGAAGTGATGGATCCATGTTTCACCCATTGTTACATATCGACGCAAAAATTCCGGTTTGTTACGTTTAAACATTGCCAAACACTGCTCAGAATCATCAACACGTTCTTGTTTTTGGTCAACAGTGAGCAAACGCGGCACCCACTTTGAACAGAGCTTTCTCATAGTCAAATGCTCATGCAATATAAAGCCAATACGTTCTTTTGATATCTTTACGATGTCAACTAACTCACGCAACTTCACTTTTCGATCATTCAAAACTATTTTGTGGATTTTTTTGATATTTTTTGGTGTTACCGCCTCATTTGGACGTCCACTGCGTTCTGCATCATCGGTGCCTCTACGACTACGTTTGAAGTTAGCAAATCAACGTTTTATTGTTGTTTCTGATGAAGCGGAGTCCCCATAACACTCTTCAAGCCATTGCTTCGCTTGAACGGTATTTTTTCCCATCAAGAAGCAGTGTAAAATTAAAACAAGAAATTGTTTTTGATCCATTGTTTTGAAAATAACAAAAGAAGCGTGACTCTTAGCACAATAACTCACAAACTAATGAATAGAATATCATGAAATTTTAACAGCTGTCTTTTGAAGGTTAGTACTAACTGGGAGAAAGATGACTGCAATAAAAATAGCGTCATCTATGTGTTAGGCCCGGGACTTTTCAGCCCATGTGTTAGTTAAATCGGAAAAAAAATATGCATACACCCTGTGTTTGACATTATATTGCTCAGACTCAGAAGGTGCACTTTGACGTGGCCACTAAAATAGTTGAAAAAGATATATTGGGACATTCTATTTACTCCAACCCAATATAATCTAGACGTCATTTCTTGAAGCTAACTTATCGTCACATACTTCGTTGGTTAGGATTTGGTAGCTATGTTTTGTAATGCGTTTCCGGTTTTTTCACATAACTGAATTATTTCCTACCCATCCATTTCGGCATCCTTCTGCTGCACCCGTTACGTATATTGTACTGAGGATTTTAGAAATATATCCACATTTTTGGACAAGATAATTCATAGTTTTTGTTTTATTACACAAGAAACTTGTTACAATCAATATTTGTTAAAACTCAATTTCTTGATGTTTTAGAAACATAACGGTTTAAAATATAAATATAATGTACGCGCAGCTAAAGCAAAGACAAATCATGTCTACACATGTGGTGTGAAGCTTACGTAATTACTAACGATTTTAAAACTATGGATGGATGCATGTGAAGTAACTTTGTGCATCTATACTGTGACGCAAATAAGAGCGGCCGGTTTACAATTACTACGAGCTGGCGTAGTTTTGGTATGCGCGTGTTGACAAATGTAACGATCGGGATGACGGATGGATCTAGAGACTGACGGATCTATGACCGACAGAGCATCCGATTCTCAACAACAATCTCTTATTTACGAACGCGTTGACGGACAGAGAACTTCTTTGCCCAAACAATTTCACGAATATTAAAATAAACTGGAGCAGTAAAACTCGTACTCGGGCATTATCCTTCAATGCTCTTCGAATATTTCAGAAGAAATACACATTTGTAGTGGATCGTTTCCTCTCCATGTTTATCACTTTTATGCGTACGTACACATATATCTTGTTGGTGAGGTAGTTATAATGATATCCTTGTACGTTGGCTTTCAAATTATTTAGTTTATTTTGGTTTTTATAAAAATATTCTTTGTATAGTCTATACACATAGATCCTGCTACTACTGTAATTTCCGAATTTATAAGAATTTTAACTTTTTTTACGGAAATATGTATATTTATACAGGCTGATTTAAATTAAGTGCGCACCATTGCTATCTCTTTTACTATTGTTTCTAGAAAATAGGTTAAATTAGCAAAGTAATAGTGTTTTTAACCCTAATTAATATGGAGTATACGAGAAATAATTGCGTGACACATGTCCTAGAAATTTTGAGATTTACAATTTTTTTAAATAGAGCATTCTGTATATAAAAAAAAATGAAAGATATATTAAGTTATGACGCAAAAGTTTTAATACACTATTGTCTTAAACCGAATAATAAAGAAGTTATGACGGATTTTAGTTGATGGTAACTTTTATCACTTTCATTCTGTCAAATATTAGTAGGCTTCTTCCACTTTAAACCAAAACAAATAGTATGGCCTCTGAAATTGTCAAAAACGCACTAAGTTTAAACCCTTTCGCACGTTTAATTATTAAAAATAGTTGGTTATCTGATTTTGTGTTGTTCTTTGGTTCTCTATTATTACTTTTTTGAACATTTTTCTGTCATTGTTCAGTGTTAAATAATATCTCACTATGATGTTTCCTCATTGGGGAAAATGCGATATGTTGAAGGTATACATTCTATGCGGCAAAAATTTAAGAAGCACTAGCGAACATTATGCTGAACACTATCTTTTACGGCCGCAGCCAGATCGACGTTGCTTTCGTAAACTTTACAAACAGTTTAGAGAACGTGGTTGCTTATTTAGAAAGAAGAGGACAAAGAAAAATATCATTATCAACGAAGTAGAAATTACAGTGAAGCCCATCGCGAAATTTCCATTAGAAATGGTACTAAGGAACTTATGCATTAGTTCAGAAAATTTTAAAAAGGCGTAAGTATATCCCATTTAAGTATCGAACCTCAGAAACATTACAACGAAGAGATTCAGACGGGAGGTTGACTTTCACGTTAATTACAACTAACACATGGGCTGAAAAATCCCGGGCTTAACAAAGAAAACACGTTTTTTTTGGTTCAAAATTAGCTTTATCGATCAACGTAATCTCCATCAAGAGCAACGCAATCATTCCAGCGCCGCTCTAACATTTCAATACCACTTTTGTAGAACGATTTATCTTTTGCACTTTTCGATCATTCAAAACGATTTTGTGGATTTTTTTTATGTTTTCTGGTGTTACCGCCTCATTTGGACGTCCACTGCGTTCTGCATCATCGGTGTCTCTACGACCACGTTTTAAGTCAGCAAACCAACGTTTTATTGTTGTTTCTGATGGAGCGGAGTCCCCATAACACTTTTCAAGTCATTGCTTCGCTTGAACGGTATTTTTTCCCATTAAGAAGCAGTGTAAAATTAAAACACGAAATTGTTTTTGATTCATTATTTTGAACATAACTAAAGTAGTGTGACTCTTGGTACAATAACTCACAAACTAATGAATAGAATGTCATGAAATTTTAACAGCTGTCTTTTGAAGGTTAGTAAAGAACTGAGAGAAAGGTGACTGCAATAAAACTAGCGTCATCTATGTGTTAGGCCCGGGACTTTTCAGCCCATGTGTTACATTATTTTGATGTAATATGTTAGAATAAAAATTAAACACAAAGATATGTATGTATTTGCATTGTCAAAAGTTGATGGAGCATTAACACTTAGAACAAAATGGGGTGAAGTGATTAATTGTTTGTCGTAACCGTTTTGTTTCTTATTTCAATGCTAGTCAATGCACAGTGCATGCTTATAATACATAGAAAGTGTGAATAAATCTCTAGACGCTTAAGTAAACTAAAATAGACAATCAGTTATATTACCTACTTATAAACGGAGCGACCCTCAGATCATGGAAATTATAGTCCGTTTGCAATCTTAAGTATTTTTTCTGATATATTTGGAAAGCTGTAGCTAAAAATATATTCTTTTCCTACAAAATTTAGTATAATTTCAAACTAGCATGGTTGTCGCTCAGAATAATTAACGGTAGCATAGTACTCAACGAAACTGAATGCATCCAGTGCATTAAAAAAAGGGCACGACTCAGGTCTAATACATCTTGGGTGTATGTTTAAGCATTTGATTGGTGCGCTGCCCTGCTACTATCAAAGATCAAGTGCTAGTCAATCGCTGCTTAAGCGTCAGTGTTTTATTTAGTTATATGGAGTGTGGTAGATATTAACAGATATTTAATCGTCATCTTTTAAGCATACTTATGGTTAAGGGCCAACACTTCTCCCATTTTTTAATGTTCCTTTTGTTTCACAAAACAGCATCTGTACGGCCAATAACTTTTTACGAAGGAAAATCTATTTCAATAATTGTAATTAACTCCAGTTTAAATTAGAATAGATTTATAGTTTGGTTATCCATTGAAAAAGAGGGCCACTTTCCAAAGCAAAAGACTCTATCATATTCTTTTCGGACTTTACATAAAGCACTATTAATCCAGTAAATGTGACGGTAATCGACAAGCAGAGCGGAACTACAAAACATTTTGCCCTCTATGTTAAAGTTATCAGGCCCTACAAAATAGAATGAGACTTTGGATAAAAATCAGACATCATAAAACAGGATAATACAAGCTAGTAGCGGCTAGTCACTGCATAACCTTTTCTTCGGTTATGTACATTGTATGGATTTGGTAGAACCTTAACTGGTACTCTGGAAGAGAGAAAAGATACTGGTTTACAGTTAACGGCATAGCAAGAACATGAAGAAAAGTCAATAGAATAACAAGAAACGACACGTCAAGATTCAAGCAGTACATAGGAGATATATCAAGGTCGACTGAGATTAAAATGTATCCGAGATCTACTAGGTAGAAGAAGGTCCTCGAAAATTATAAGTATGTAATCTCACAGAAGCTGTACCAGACGAT
Organism: Trypoxylus dichotomus; assembly: GCA_023509865.1. NCBI lineage: Eukaryota > Metazoa > Arthropoda > Insecta > Coleoptera > Scarabaeidae > Trypoxylus > Trypoxylus dichotomus. The sequence goes on from CM042078.1 coordinate 43,637,414, forward strand.
ATTCCTGTTAGTTTTACTAAAACAAGTGGATTGTGGATCACTTTAATCGTCTACTGAAGGAGAGACACACTTCCCAAGACGATTGAATTTTTTTGTCATATTCCTAGGCCAGTATACGTAGAAACATGGCGTAACGTAGAGTTCGAAGTCAGTTATACGTATTGTTAAATTTATTCCGAGTATATTTGCATTAAGAAACTCTGTTGGGCTTTTTTCGGACTTTACAGTATTTTTTGATAAATTCTTTTATGAGTTTTAAACCACAAAACATTACAGCTGTCGTGTGTTATTAGATTAACCCATACACTTGACTAAAGATTTCTAAATACTAACTGCCCATTACCTTGTTGCAATAATTTACAATGTCAGTGTAATATGATTTTGAACATGAAGCATAAAGCATAAAGTTTATAATCCCACTTTAAAAAGGCAAACAAATATTTCATTTTATCCACGAATATATACGAAACGTCTTCCCATTTAAAGCGCAAATAAAACATAAGGAAATTGAAAGCTGTAGATCTTTGAAGTTGCCGATATTGATATGTTGATCGTCAGTATTACATGCCACCATGATTCATTTCGCTTGTAGATAATTAGTAATTCCACATTTAACATATCTCCATACTTCAGTCGTTTCAGACATAACCATTAAGATAGAGTGGAACAAACAGTAAAATGAAATTTCGGCCGTTTTATAGTTCATCAGCACATACTTTGTTGCTCGATCAACACTCTTATACTTAATACGGTAACCATATAAGTAGTAATTAACTATTTTACTATCAATTACTTGGCATATAAAACGGTTTATTTACAATGTTTAGAGCGGTAAAGTCGAACCGTACACGCTGTACGGATTCCGAAAGGAGAAAGAGCGACTCATACATACGCGCGTATCCGTACACGCGTACAAAACTCACACATGAAAGGAAACTAATTGTTTTGGTAAATCGGTGCTGCTGTTGTGGGCCGCGTTGAAAATGCCAGAGAACGCGTCAAAGAGAGACGAACCGAGAGCACGATTTACAACGAGCGATGTCAAATAAGCGACGTAAATTAGGTGCTATTTTGTAGGATCCGTTCGGTGCTGCTGCTTCGGTAGTTTATTTTTGGTTCTTCGCTGGTATACATACACATACAAACGCGGAGTTGATGCCATGAATCTGCCCCGATAGTGTTGTCTCTCACTCTGAATATTTATGTTTCCTTCGGTCGGTCTTCTGGCGAATTGATTCCTTTTTTATTCTTCTATCTCGGACCGGGCACCATGGTAATCCATCACGCGACCGTTGACAGTGGCATTAATTTACCCCGGAATACTTCTGCTTACTCGACGAATTCATAAAATCGCATTCGCGTTGACAAAGTGTTGGTATCCGTCCGAAGGCCGATCCTTTGATAACCATTAGTCTACGTTGAAATGTAACCAGTTAGAATTTGCGAACAATGGTTGTTGCAACGAAATCACTTGATTTAACGTACGGGCTTTCTGAAGAAGTAAATTATACACGCTACCTGATTCTCAATTTAACATGGACAACTGAAAAGCTGAAATAAATAGTAAAAAGAATACAATAGCTTCTGAAATGAAAGAAAAGAACTATAGGAACAAATTTAATGATTTCTATCATTGAAAGATCACTGTCAGAGCTGCCAATGTAAATAATTGTTACACCGCCATCTTATGAATGAAAGTTACTAAAATCCAAATTTATTTAGTTATTATGCAACATAAGGATATTTTTATGCCCTATATCTATGCCTTTTGTAGGGTGACCCAGGTGTTTGTTCAATAAAGAAAAAGTTATATTCTTTCATTCTGAACAAGCTGCTGTATGAGATATATTTTCTAACATATTCAACTAAATACCAGTTAGTAATTAATTATGGGAAATACTTGTTATTCAGGACTATAATCGATTTTCTGTAGCCATTATTACACTTAAGAAAAGTTACTTGGTTTTATATCGTTAGCAGCTTGTAATAATAACACTGACCAACACACATTTCGGTACCCCGCATTTTTTAAGGTAAGTAATTAAACAATTTTGGAGTGCCTAAACCAAAAAATGCGATTAGATTTGTTTTATCAGACCTAGTTTTCGAAATTCACTCTTTCTGCCCTATTTAGGAAAAATTCGCCAACATTAGATACAATGTCTTGTTATGTACGTAACCTTTTAAATGTTACTATTTGATAACGGTTAACCAAAACATAAAAAATGAGCAGGAGGTATTTATCTAACTGAAAAAAATGCATATACAACTTTCAATCATCAAATTTCCTTTTATAAGATTTCCCAGCGTGAGGTTTACCGGAACAGTCTCGTTGAAGATTCGAGCAGTAATCGGCCATCCTACGGATATCCCATCTTCCTTGGTATCTTTCCTGCGTAGTGCTGATGTCTTTGTGAAATTTTTGTCCCTGTTCATCGCCAATTTCACCTAAGTTTTCTGGAAAACGATCGAAGTGGCTGTGAAGGTAATGAATCTCGGTGCTCATGTTACATCCGAACGTGTGAAAGTTAGAAAGCATGTGTTCTACTAATAAATAACGACGAAATTTATTACGTATGAGTAATAAATTTCCCCGTGGTATATCCCAAAAACTAGAGCCGCCAAGAAGAAATGCCAGTTATTTTTGGAACCAACACATCAGAAATGCCATAAATCAGTTCGTATCATACAGGCACCGCGACAAAAAAATGGCTTTCCCTGCTGATGGTATGGTCTTTGTCTTTTTTGAGGCATGTTTACCGAGTAAAATCTACTGTTCCGACTTCTTTCCCAGTTTTGGCGTGCTGTGATGAATCGTCGTTGCAACAACTTTGTTGGAGTGTGCTCATACGTGTTCAAACACAATTGTCAAGAAATAACTCGTCACTGTTCCTTAATAAACAATCGCAGCACCCATCCCGCCGAAACCTTTTCATGCAGTTAAATGTTTGTATATGATATTTCGTATACGTATTACATATTAATAACACCGCCCAACAAAATAAATTTTTTGTTGTAGTGCTTGTATAATACGAACTGATTTAGGGTATTTCTGTTGTGTTGGTTCCAAAAATGACTGCCGTTTCTTTATTACTCATACATAATTTTCACACGCTTGGATGTAACATGAGCATCAAGATTTATTACCTTCACAGCCACTAAGATTATTTTCCAGAAAACTTATGGTGACGTAAGTGAGGAACAGAGGGAAAGTTTTCACGAAGACATCAGCGTTATTGAGAAAAGGTACCAAGGAAGATGGGTTACCTGTGTGATGGCCTATTGCTGCTGGAATCTTCAGAGATATTGTTCCGGGAAACCTCACGCAAGGAAATCTTATAAAAGGATTTTTTTAACTGATATTAAAAGTTGTATATATATATTTTTTTCTATTAAATAAATATCTCCTACCCTTTTTTTGTGTTTCGGTTAACAGTTCCCGAATAGTAAAGAGTTACATAACAAAACATTATATCTAGTTTTGACGAATTTTTCCTGAATATGGCAGGAAGAGTGAATTTCGAAAACTTGGTCTGATAGAACAAACCTGACGGTATTTTTGGATTAGGCCCCTTAAAACTGCCTAATTGCACTTAAATCCGAGGCACCAAGATGTGTGTGCAGTGTAATGAAGAAGCAAAGTCCTCGTGACACTTTTTCAACATTTCTTCGGTTTGCCTGAAGGTTTCGCAACGGTAAAGGTAATGCTTATCTAACAACACGGTATTCACTTTTCTCCATTGTTCCAAAATAGTTTACAATCTGCATTTTTAGTTAGCAGTTAAAACAAAACTGCTGTCAGATTAGCATGAAACTCGGAGAGCACTATTAGAGAGGATGCTACTGTCCAGAAATAATATTATCTTTGCGATCGCACCCCCTTTATTGAAAGGTATCTCACTTTCCTTTCTGGCCTCGTAAATTGCTGATCTTTAATTTTTTACCCTCGAAACATGATTTGTTCTAAAGTTCTTTGAAGAAGTCCGTGTCAGTATTATGCCATAGTTTTCCGAATATCCTGAAAAAGATAACATATAATATCATAATCAATTTTCCCCACCGACTACTATTAGGGTAACCGACTACTAGATTTTGCATGTTTTAAAACATGATGCACCTGGGATACGGCACCACAAAAATGCATTGCCCATTTTTTTCTCTTAGAAACTTCTATCATTTATTACCAAAAGGTTAGTACCCAAAAAGAAAAAAGGAGGAAGGGAAGTTTTGTACTTCATCGTATTGCTATTATTTATTCTTATAGTGTTAGCAGTCGACACTAACTTTCATAGCAGAAATAAAATATGTATAGGAAGCAAAGTAACAGTTTACCTGAGATATTAGCTGCACATGAAGTTTGATAAGTTTAGTGTATTCGTTTAATTACTTAACAGTAAACGAATAAATTATACATCACTATGATTTTTCCTTTTACATAATAAAGATCATCAGCATTAGCTCGTTAAAATCGACTGTTTCCGCCTAGCGCTACCCGATCTGCCCATCTTCGACATCCGAATCTATTGCGTATATAGTCGACACCATTTCGCCAATGTTTCGTTATTTTTAATGAGAACAATAAACGTCGCATAAATTACACATGAGTTACGGGTAAACTCGTCTCTAAATAAAACTATAAATCAGTATATCTCCGGCGTTCGCTCGAGTTTTATATGACTTTGCATTAGTTGGACGGAATTGAGTTCGGCCATAAATTAAGTTTGTGGAAGACGGATCTGATGTATGTAGTCATCCGTCAGGAATTCTTTGATGTTCGCGAACGATAAGACTTTTTCTCCTTGCTTCGATTTATTATAAATCTCCACCTACTTCAACGATGAGCTTATGTAGGGCGAAAGTAAATTACACTTCGGCGAAGGAAATTAAAAAAAAAAGAAGGAAACATATTTTACGTTCAAATTAAATTTAGTACGGTAATAATCTACTTGAATAAGTGTAAGGAAACGTATGTTAAAGTGTTAATTCACTATCTACTTAAAGTAAGCTATATGCGTTTACTTACTGATTCAATATCTTCGTAATTATATGTATGTTGTATGTACTATAATTATAACTATACGAGGGGTGCTCGATAAATCTACTCACTTTGAAGAGATGGATAAAATTGCGCATTCTCCTTATCTGACTTACTAAACGCCTCTCTTATAATTTGAGTAAGTTAAGCACAGGCGATTTCATAAAGTTTAGTAAAATATATGACGGTTTTTAGTAATTAAGTGCTAATTAACCAGTGTCTTAATAGTGACACTAATGATAATGAAATACTGTGACACGATAAACTAATGCCTCTTATATTACATATTAGCTACGTATCCATTATACTATAATGATAAGAAATATTGTCTATTAAGGATCCCTTCAACAACACTTGCAGAGGAGACGAAAACTTTACTATCGTTTATTATATATATCGCTTCTCGTAAACATATTTTTATATAAATAAATATTTCCAAATTTCATTCTTAAAAGACGTTTAATATACTGTACTCACACATTTCAATCACATTGTATAAATATGTATTAATACGAAATTATATTTATAATCTTCAAAATTTCTCGTACGACGGAAGGATGGCACGACTGGCAGCATTTACCTATATAATTTCACTTATATCAAGTATGTGACTACTGTGTGGCCTACCATACAGGCAAAGAAATGCGTTACCATGGATATAGAAAAACATCGTGTCAAAGACACATGTTGTCATTGTCTCTCCTGAGAATAGTTAATTATTTTCTCATATAACACTTTAATTTTCAAACATCTTCGGTTCTATCCAGTCATAAAGTATATCAACTGATACTACAAATAAAATCTGAAAGTTCCAGACACATATATTGGAAGCCGTAGACCAGTTCATCTTAAAGGCGAGAAATCATTTGCGAGTGAGTACGACTTTAAAGATTAAAGACGTCGAATCTTCTTAGGTTCCTCAGAATTATTTGTATCTATTGCTCTCATTTTGTTTCGCATACTAATTAGAATGTTTAAAGATTAGCTAGACAGGAATTGCCTTAGGTTGTCTGTAAAAGAACATACTTTTTGTAAAAGAAGCGGTATGTACTTATTAAGTTCTCAATATATTTATCTCTGTCAACCTTACATTTGGTTATTTTAATTAGAAAACATTATCATTTAATTTGAAAACTAATAGAACAAAATTTAAATCAAAGAACTCATTAAAAAAATTAAAGAGCCCGAGATTTTCTACCAGAGTACTTTGAATCTACTAAATTCGTTCTTCAAGCCTATCAAGAGTTAACGATCGAATCTGTGGTACTCACAATGATTTTCAAGCAGAAACTGCGAAGCCGGATAAAAATTGAATTAGCTTGAGGTCGCACAACGCGAGGTTAATTTAGTTTATATTAGCAAACAGTTGCACAGCAGTTAAAAGGAAGTAGCTAAAGCGAAACTGACATACCTTTGCCAGGTCATCCAAGTGTCAAAGAGAAACCAGTGTATGCTACTTCTATGTTGTTAGAAGCAGATCGACGATACGCGGGTTGTCTTTAGAAATTAGATTAATCCCTCATACCACTGCGCTTTCCAGTAGCGCTTGGAAATACAAAAGTTGCAGTGCCGTGGGTTTTATATGCATTAACAGAAATGGCAGCTCGCATACACCTGCAGCATTTAGAATATAGACAGGGAGGCCTTTTGCATCGCATCATTATACTTGATAAAATATAGACCAGCCATTTTACCAGCCGAAACTCTAACGGAAATCTAACGAACAGTGTCCAATTCCGATGCGGCTATATGACAAAAATATTATTGACATATCCATTTCACCATTTCGGTTTTAATGCACTTTATACGATATCGGTATCCTGAAGACTACATTAGATCGCTCTATCTGGATTCAATAGAACAAGCCTTACCAATGTGGAAGGGTTAGGATAACCCATCCACATTGCCGACAACGAGTTTTAGGAAATGCTAGCGACTGTGTACTGAAGGACAATAGATAAAGATTTGTACATAGGAAATAAATAGTTATCACTACTAAAATTCTAACCCCGTATATATCTTTTTAGTTTAGCGTTTTCTATGGTAATTCTAATATTCTGGATTTTTGTCTCAGAATATATGAAAACAGTAATCTAATAGTGAACAATGTTGCATCGAAATTAATATTTCCTAATAAAATTGGGATGTGTAGTTATTTTTTTTCAAAGAAATTCTTCATTGAGTATGGATATATCAAATGTGCTTAAAAATAGCAAGTTATAGGCATGTCTCTAAACCAAGCAACTAGGTCATTATGATTAGAGACGTATCTAAAATATTGTAATTAATATACTGAGGCTTCTGACTCATGGTAGTTATATCCTTAAAAATACATCTGGTTGGTATAGCAAACCTTAAAGATTAGAAGCTACGTGAAATATAAAAGAAATATCCCAAAACAACCGTAAGTTACCTAACATGCTCTAACATTTTCTTAAGCTAGGTTTGAGATTATTTTCAATCACTTAGCAATGCTACTTTGTAAATTGCCTACCGAACGTAGTGACTCTCTAAATAAGTGACTTAACGAATAATAATTAAAATAAAGTGTAAACGTTTGTGATAACCTAAGGAGAATAATTTGCTGTTACATAAATGATCTTTGATATAGTATAAATATAATGGATCATTTTTGGGATGATTATTTCATAAACCAAGTTTTGCATATTGGGACATAGGGTGCACCAATAATCAAATGTCAGTACTAAAAATTAACTTCCACCTTTAGTTAATCTAAATTCAAAGTTTCAGTGCGAAATGTGTAGTGTTGTAACAACAGCGAACTGCCAATGTTAATCAGTTAGGCAATTCAAAAAATCTTGTGTAACAAAATTAGTTTCCCGTTAGATACCTCACCTGTTGACCGAAGAACGGAAAGCAGCTAGGGTGAATTGGTGTAAGAAAACTCTAGACTGCTTCAATTCCGGAAACTGTAAAAACGTAGACAACATCGCATGGTGATAAATCTTGGATTTACTCATACCAGCCAGAAAATAAACGCCAGTCGTCTGTTTGGGGATTCTAAAGTGAAGAAAAGTCGACAAGCCATCGTGACATTTGTGTCGAAACTGGTCATGTAAAACAATTCCTCTACAAGATTAAAGAACTGTTACTGCCGATTTGTATGCAACTATTTATTTGTCACAAGTGATCGCTGAGCTTCGAAAGACCAACCCTGAACAACAAATCACCCTCCACCAAGAGAATGCAAGTTCGCACACTGTACGAATTTTTAATGCAGCAAAACGTCGAATTGTTGGACTATCCCACGTACAATCCATAAGCCCCAACGACTTCCTTACTCTTCCGAAATTAAGGAACGGACTACGTAATCAAAGCTTCCAGTCGTCAGAGGGAACGGTCAATACCTTCAGAAACGGAATTTTGATTGTACTTACAAACGAGTGAAATAACTGCCCCAGAGTTGATTCGAACGCATGCAAAAGTGCATTAATCTTCGTGGGGAATACTTCGAAAAACAATAAAGTCTTTGAAAGCTATCAACTGTTTTATTCCAGCTCTAATTGGAAATAAAGACAACCCTCGCCTATACATATTGCCTTAACTACTTGTTAATACCATTAATGTATTACAAATTTATTTAAGGCTAACGAATAAGATCTTATGTTAAAAGCTGCATATGCGGCAAGACCACACCAAATGTACACAATTCGCATATATCCTAAGGAGCCATTACTCGGAGACGAATCAATACTTAAAAAATTATTTCTTTATATAAAGCGCTTTTCACGTATTCAAGTTCTTACGGGCGGATCTCTTAACTAAGTTACCATCATTGCATGAAAATTTCTGATCCGCTTTTGAAAAACAATCTATCAGTACAGATTTATTTGTCTTAGAATTATCAATGATATATCCTCTCAATTCCAATTCAGTTACAATAGGTTGTATTTGTCAATTTCCTCTACTGTGAATGTAATTTTAATTTCGATCTGTGTTTTGGTGCATTCTGTATACGTGCTATCGTCTCTTGCATTTAGTTTGGTAGTTTTGTAAGACATTACCTATTTTATTCGCCTAAATTTGATCATAAGTAGTTTGATACCACAGTCTTTCACCATCTTTTACATTGGCTCATTTTGATTTCTTAGTCAAACTTTTATGAGTTTGTGACTAATCGTTTCTGCTTACAATAAGGTTTATACTAGAAAGGCACGGTACAAACCATCTCTTTTGCATATTTTAAATAAAAAGCCTAGTAAGTGTTTTAGACACTTATGCGTGGTACTCACTGACACGTTTTTAGTAGCTCAAGCTAGTAAAACCACTAGAGTTCGTTTAATGGCGCAAACAAAAGAAAATTGTCAAATGATCGCTGTAGTTAAGGTGACGTTTATACTTTCTGCCCGGCATGAATTGAACACTCATTCAATCTGCTTGTTCTCGACTACTATGGTTTTGAACACCAAGTCCATCTTTTTCCCATTATTGTTCCTTCTAGGTCGTCAACTAGCCACTTAATATATATCAGGATACTACCATAGAAGACCACCCTGATGATGGCGGATTCCCATCGAACATGGTCTTTTTCGTTGACACCAGCGCTGGGTATTGACAAAAAATGCTCCTTTGCCTTACCTCCGGCGTAGCTGTCCATGAATAAAGGATTCTTGGTTAGCTGATATTTACTTACTTGACAATACCGGGTTAGTTCCTACAACCATACGAAGGTCGCTTTTGGATAGCATCAAGTATCTTGGTGCTGGCCATTTATTGGGATAAGAAAAAGTGACCTTGTATCAACCTAATTAAATGACGATTGCAAGGACTGTGTGGAGGTACAATTCACAGGTATAGCAGTAAACTCCACTCACACAAATTAGCAATTTATCATCATGATAAAAAGGTCTGGAATATACCGAATCGCATGCAATGATTGTGAGAAAGTTTATATTGGACAAACAAAAAGGAGTATCGAAACGAGGTTCAAAGAACATATTAGACACTATCGTTTCGACAAACCTGAACTATCAAGCGTAGCAGAGCATATGGTAAAATCCGGACATAAGATTGATTTAAAAAATCTGATACTACTTAAAAACGTGAACTCGTATAGAGAACTAGACGCGTACGAAACGGTATATATGAAAAAGAACGGAAACTTATTGAACAGAGAACCACCCCCAATTGCACACTCGAGTTTGATGGATTTATTACCATAGGCCCTGTTAAGGATACGGTTCGCTTTCGGTCCATCCTTTCCCGAAAAAGGCATTAGACCACCGAGTAGATTGTAAATAGTCATATGTTTTAGAACTTTTAGAGCCTGCGTAGAAAATAATTTGCATGTGTGATACAGTTTTTACTTTCAGTCGGTAACACGGTTGACAATGAGAGCCCATGTGCTCTCGAAACGTTGCGTTCCGAATAATTAATTAATTTGTGTGAGTGGAGTTTACTGCTATACCTGTGAATCAACCTAATTGTTTACAAAATCTTCAGAACGATTGAATAAGGGGCTTTGGACCACGAGCATCCATGGCTAATTCCGCTAAGAATCAGACATAGTCATGAGAAGTAAACTAAATACCTAGCAACATTTTTTGAATGATAAATTTATATAGGTACATATTGTACATAATTTTAAATAAACTTCGACTGCCATATCTTTTGTAAAGGGGGTACTATTCTATTTCTAAGTCTATGTCGTGTGGATTTTTAACAATCTAAATTTTTAAGTGATCTTGCGGTACGATGCAAGTAGACGAATCTTTTCGATTGTAAAATAGTTTTTGATAGTTCCCCAATTGCGATTATATCACAGTCTGGCTATAACAATATTCCCAAGTATTATTTCTAACGTCTTGTCGTGTTAATTTGGTACTCGTATACTGGTTAAGAGCTTAAAACGTGATCTTTTACTTTAGTTCATAAGAATTGTTCCTTTAGGCTACCATCAGGATTTAAAAGTGTAGGAGCCTCAAAATTAGAGAGAGAAACTACACTTATGAATTACATAAGTGTAGTTTATCATATCATTGGTGTAGTTTTGATGCTTGCTCCGATGGTATATAGCATTCGTGAATAGTATGTGACTGCCACTCACGCAATTCCTTATAAGAGTTGAGTTTTTAAACTTCAATTATTATTCCCATTTTAAATATTCGACTTACTATAAATGTAAATGGTTTGCAGATGACGACGATATAGTATCCCCTAAGCCACCACACAGCGTTGTTTATTTAACCGGAACATATGTCTCCGGTAATCCTTGATTTGTCCGTGTAATTGCGTACCGACAGGTAATCAAAACCGTGTCCCTAATATGACATTACAACGTCGAACATATGTGTGTTTGGCAATTCATTAGCGACCGATTACTAACTGTTTAGAGAGACGGGGAGGCGATTCAATGTGGGCGCGCACGGATATATAGGATGAGGGCGATTACCCGTCGGTCCTGGATTGTCTTGTTAATGCCCGAAACTGTCAAGGAAAAGAGCGAGAGCAGCCTCAGTCGCGTCCGTCGAACGTGTATCCGCTAGACAAACGAATCAATACCAAGTGGTCTGATGGGGATGGGACGCCTCGATGATTGACTGAGTGACAGGTGCACCCCCGTCTTTCAGCAGTCCACCGCATCGATTTTACCTCGCCGTCTCACAACCTCTAGAACGTTCGGAATCTCGACGTCTCATACCGCAAACGGATGATATTTTGTATATTATACGTGCGTATGCTTCCCTGTTGTTTTGTTGTTTACACATATTTACAGGAGCATATACAGGCAAGCATAAGAATAAGATGTTATTGTTATGTCAGTCAGTTATTATTTTCATGAAGCCGATCTGTCTTCATGCTATGTTTATAAATCTTAGTAAACAATGGTATGTAATATTCTTTCCTTTAAATAACACAATTAGTTTACTCGAACTCAATGAGGGTCGCTATTATTTCAACAAAGGTAGGATTATAAACTTCATTTAACTATGTATATTGTAGTACAACAATGGATACTATAAATGAAGTACTGGATATTTAGGGCGAGTGCACCTGAGGGACACACCAGTGATTGTTTTTAACAAATTAAGGTATCATCTTATACACGTATGTACATATGGCTTTTCTAAGTCCTTTAAGACCTCGCATGTGTCATGATAAACTATTTTATTTAAGACAATCTTTTTAGCTTGATCATCAACCTATATTGCCTTTGTATATTTCCTATTACTTATGGCGTTCTTGTGTGGAGTAACTCATTTGCGACAGTGCTTTGCTGCTATTGCAAAGGCATGTTGTGAGGGTTATTTGGTACCTGCTCTAAATTAAGGAATATAAAATAACTTTCGTTCATTTACAAACTCATAACTTTTCCATCTGTATTTAGTATTTTTAATAATACATTTATTACGGATTATTATACGTTGAGCATAATATTAATCACTATTTGACACGTAAATACCACTATAATACCGACCTTCTCGGTTGTCGAACGGTAAGCACATTTTCTGTTCAATTTGAAGAACGAGAGCAAAAATCATGATCACAACAATTAGTTTTTAATTATGAATTAAAATCGGACTATAGCTTTCTCAGATAAGCCAAGTGCTAATATAATGTTTGGCACATTAAAAATTCTTACCAGAGATTAAGATACTTCTAGATTCGGCAAAATTTTGTTTGATTTGCTATTGGCTGTAACAGTAATCAGTGCCTAGAAGTGTGTGGTGTAATCAGTAACCTAGCACAATGTAATAAGCTTCTTGGAATCATTAAACACAACAAATTATAATAGATTTAAAGTTATTAAGAGAGTTTTACTGAAGAAGGCGTATTACTTTTGACAAATTAACTGTAACATCTCACCTTCTGACTTTTGAAAAGATTATTATTGTTTCTCTATGTATCTTTGCCTTCTTTTACGTCTTCTTCCTTTTATTCCCTTTTTCTTTTTTCCTGTTTTGTCCTTTCATCTCTTTTTTCGTCTTCTTACACTTTCTCATCTTTAAGTCCTATCTCTTCTCTTTCATACTCTTTTTGTTGTGCTTTTTTTCCTCCACCTTTTCCTACCTCTACTCCTCCTTCTTTTTATCTTCTTTACATTTTCTTGTTTTTTGTTAACTTCTTCATTTTGTCGGTCTTCTTCTACTTCCGCTCCCTCTCCTTATCTTGTCCCAATCTGTATTACTCCTTCTTTTTCTTCACCTTCTTCTTCCCATTCTTCTTCTCCTTCCTTTTCTCCTTCGTTCTGTTCCCCTCCTCTTTCTTCTCTTGTGATTTTACTTTGTTTACCTAACTGATGACTTGACTAAGTGTATTATGAGTTATTTCTCAAAGTTCCTCAATAGCGGTTAGTGTAATTATGATTGTACCTTTTAGTAGAATTTTAGTTAAGTAAATCAATTAAAAACACATCGATAATCTTTGCCTAGAGAACAATATTCATAATGCTGCTAATACTGTTACTCATGATATTAATGGGATCGTTTACGGAAAATACAATGTGAGGAAAGGAAACGCTAACACAGGTACATGTTTCTGCTTATCTGACGTCATCAACGTGATTTCTAGCGTCTTTCTCTATTCATAATTCTTTCCCTATAGTGATTCCACCAATACCATGAGTAGCAACATTATGTTAAATAACTAAATCAATTGAAGCTCTCAGATTGGAAAATCCGATTTTCTTTTAAGGAACGACTTCAATTGTAGTTTCTGCCTCTAAGAGGTAGTTTCCGAAATGAATACATCGCAAATTATCATACGAACTAATTGAATCGAATAGCCTCTCTGCTTATGAAATTCAGTAAGATTCCATATCTAATTTGTAAACTTTAAAGAAATAGTTAATTATCGTAGGAAACACAAAATTAATCCGAAGATTGGTGGACTTGGTTCTAGAGATTTTTCGTAAATCGGTAAGCAGTGTTAGTAAGCTAAGCTAGGAACACGGATATGAGCATTAATGGGGGCATCTACCAGAGAAATCACCAAAGCATGAAGAAATCAAAGTGCTGACATCGCAAAATGATCCACATGCGCTGTTAGGTGTAGTAAGTTTCCATACATAACAAGATAGTGTTTAGAAATACCAAATACTAAAAAGAAAACATAGGACCACAATCTCAAAATCTCGTTGTTGAGAATTACCAGCTTTTATTTGCTTCTGATCAGAAGATTTGAAGAAGGACGCGGATTATTAGGTTTATGAATATACAAGAACGGAAATTGAACCACATTAACGTCTTCAGGCACACACATGATAAAGAACTACTAAATTCGCTTAACAATAACAAGATGCAATTTCAGTGTTTTTTTTTGGTTATTCCAAGTAGCCATTTCATTAATACGTCGTATTTTGCAAAGAGCTTATTGTAAAATGTTAAAATTATCTCGTATGTAGCTTTAGGTAAATAAATTTGCACCTTTTTATCGTAAGTAATATTGGAAATTCGGTCCTATCCGGAGAAACTATTGGAAAATCCGAAAACCGAAGCTAACGCCATAAAATTTTGAAGCCCCGGGGGAAACCCGAAGAAATGGTCACTCAATGGACTAGAATAATGTAGAAAATTGCGTTTGTATCAATGCTTACGCAATAGAACAATAAAAATTGTAGAATTTCATTGAAAAAAGTCTATGAAGTACGTACAAGAACTATATGAACAGAAACCTACAAATGTAATTTCTAAATTAATTTCATTTATACTTTAGAAAATTTAATATTTTGGTTACATCCCGTATACAATACATCTAAGGCTCAATGGACCTCAAATTGTGGCTAGGTAAGCACTACATAACTCTATTGTGGTTGAAAGCCGAAGTAGTCACAATGTGAATAACACAATTAGGCACAACCCGCCGCAGCAGATCTTTGTAATTACATAAACTATAATTGAAACAAGTGTTTGATCGGACTTTTTCGCGATACCTCTTTAGTTATTTAGACCTGAATTAGCAATCGAATCAGGAAACTAAGTGTGGAAAAACTTCAAGACCTTGTTATAAAGTCATGTACCACAATCTATTCTAACTGTTGGTTAATTAACATTTCACAGAATCACAATAAGGTCATGAAAATTATTATAGTCATCAGAATGAAAATGAAGGACAGCTTATTCAGATATTTCTTTAAATATAAACTATTATACGCTGGAACATAAGAGCAGACCATATGATCGACTAACTTTACCCTCTAGCAAGTCATGAAATTTTTCTTCTTTAAACTTAAGTTGGTAGAATAACTTTAGAAATGTGAAAATTGACTTATTCTGTGGCGATAGTGACAGCGTTTAAGTGTAGGTGGTACAGTTTGTGTCACACCGTTGACCTGCGGTTGTCAGAATAGGTTTTGACGTTTTGAGAAATAACTACACACGAACGTTTGAGTTGTAAAAATAGAGTTTAATAATAATAATAAATGGTTACATTATGTGTTCAAAATCAGATCTTTCATTTTCTGTACATAACGCCACCTTTTGTTTCATATTATTTAAGGCATTCTTTAAATTATCTGGTGTAATTTCTGTATTCATGCAATAATTCCATCGTTTTCTTTGTCGGATGGAGTGTTGTATTATATTGCTAGAAATATTCCTCGCGGAGTTCGTCATTATGTAATTGATTTAGAAATGGTTGCAATAAATTATTACGATGTCGTTCCGCAATTATAGTATCATTAAATAATATTGGACCAATAATCCGTCTACGAGAAACAGCAAGCCAAACATTTGTTTCTTGAGAATGCGAGGGCCTCTGAAGAATTTCATATGAATTTTCACTAGACCAGATGCTCATTGATAGTATATTCTGATAAGACACCATGCTTCGTCCGAGAAGAAGGATTTGTCAACAAAATCATCACTATTCAACGTATGTAATAACCATTGACAATGATTAAACCAATGAAACGCAATGAAACATATGAAAATTTTTGTAGATCCTCTTTAAGGATTGCCGGACATGTCCCATATGAAAGTTGCGCCTGCTATGAAAGCTTGCGAATAGGTTTCTTGGGTAAGTTATTCGTTCCTCAACATCTGCTACATTTTTAGCTGTCCGTTTTGATAGTCTAGCACTACTTGGTATTCAGGACACAGACTCTGTTTTACGAAATTTCGCCACTGCTTCTTAAAACTTACTGCAAACTATCATATGTTACTGTTCATCTATACATGGTTATATACATGGTATGACCATTCGCCATTTTCTAATTTTATATCATTTCTGAAGTATGGTGCGATAATTAAAACTCTATGATTTATTGTAAACATTTTTATGTCAATAAACTAATACAGCATACATGACAAATATATTTTATTTGTCGAAATATTTTGAATAAATAATTTCATAGTTTACTAGAGGGTAAATTTATATGGTCATATAGTATTTTGTATGTAAAATACTTTTCTGGACCTAAAGCAAAGAATAAAAGCGTCTTGGGACTTGCAATTTAAATATTATCCTTAGAAATGCTTAATTTGAAAGACAGAAACAATTTTTAGAGGAAAATTATTTTTTTATAATAATATTCAACTATTTGATGCCATAGTATACATATGCCACTATTCATATTTTAAGAAGGCAACTGATGGATATCTTCTACTTGAAATATAGAGAAAAGGGGATTAACGGTAATTGGGTTAACTCTCGTTAGAAGATCGCTAAGAACGGACGAAAGGCACGAATTAGTGAAGGAATTTCGAAGAAAAGTAGAAAAGTAGAAAAGAGAAGAGTTGAAACCGCGAAAAAGTATTGTATGGACGGAGCGGTCCCGGGTAATGAAAGAATATTTACGATAAAGTTTCCAGCAAAACGTTTCGACCCGAAATGCACATCAATCCTCGCTGAGACAGTATTTTAATTAAAGCTTCTTATCGGTAGGCGCGGCCGCAGTAACTCACCCAGGACAGACAGACACCCTCGGACAAACCTGCTGATCTAGGAACAACTTTCATCTGCACTGATGCATGGCCAACCAAGGCATTATGGGAAAATTTATCTTGGATCGAGTGGCCTTTGCTCGTGTATCGTAGACACATGGAAAGCGAAAAGAGAGGAGTAGAAATTCGTGCGCTTAGCTCGCCACTAAGCTAGTAAAAGGAAATAAACGTTTTACAGTTCTTATTACCTGAAGTAACGGTATTATTATAATTTAGCGAACTTGACGCTAGGCGTATTTATGCGTATTGAATTTACTTATTTTGTGTAAAAAATTGTACGTTGTATGAAAAATTAGTCACGGTCATGTTATGCTAGTGCGTAATAAAATCCGAAATAAAACGCGCAATTATTTTTGGTCACATCAAATACTGCAATAATTCACGAATAACGTCAGTGTCTGGCATCAAAATAGCATGCTTAATCAACTGATAGTGGATTAATATATTTTGGCAACTAATTTATAGCGTTTCATAATAAAGAAGACCTATATAAACTCTCTGACGCACTGATTTACGACCAAACGATGGTTCTAATAAAGGATTTACAAATGATAATTAAGATTCAACGTTCAGTTGATTTACGAATGACAGCAGTCCGAGGAATATAAAAATATCCTCGCATAATAACAAAGTTCAGAAATGTGATTTTTCAAAATTTATTACTCAAGTTTTGTAATTTCTTCATAAATAAAGCGAAAGAATAGAAATAATATATCGTTTGGCAAGAAGTTCTAGTCTCATTCCGTAATAAACAAATATATCTTGTTTGAGGCTTGAGGCTCACAAAGAAAAAGGGAAAAGGAAATAGTAGCGATAGTTGTGGTACTAATTTGTGGAGGTTTCGTTAATATCAGTAGATGTCTCTATTGAATATATTTTCTAAGCAGTCCAAAACTAAGAAATGAAATAAATGGGAACAAAATAAGCTAGAGAAATGCGAAATATTTTACCTTCACGAAATTAATACTAGATTGTTAGTTTTATATTCCGAATAAACACATAGTTCCTTTACGTGTAGATTAATCACAATATACAGGGTCATTTAAAACAACGGTCTGTTAAACGTATCCTAATATCTAAATGGAACTATCCGTCATGATATATTCTGCTTCCATTGGAATATACTTACTGTGTTTCTCTTTTGGGTTTTCTCTTTTATCAAATGTACTTCACTATTCCTCAGAATTATTTCTTATCTACATTGAATTGATATTAATATATTGAATGAAATTCACTATTTGTTAAAACTCTTCCACGTTATTGCAAATCATTTTTCTCTATTTCAAATTTACAAATTTAAAAGCAAAAAAGTTCGAGACACAATTTTATTAGTAAAAAAGAAGATACGTACGCAACGCAATACTTTTAAAAAGCATATTTACATGCATATATACTAGTCTAGTCCAAAATTTCATTTGTGTTTAGACAACCTTTTAAATTTGTTTCCAGATGTTGAACTTGTGTTACAGCTTCAGAAGCATTATGAATTTAAACATATAGTTGTTTTTCATTCGGAGGATATCTTTCCTTTATGATAATTTTCAATTGGTTAAACAATCTTCAATTTAGTTTAGACAAACTGTACGAGGGCAGAAATACTGATAGGTGTCCATGAGTTCTGATCAGTTGTTGAATTTCATCCGTTTTATGTTATCCATGACAAAATATGCATCTTGTATATTATCTTTTCAAAGTGGTCAAGAATTTTCCAGTGTTTTACATTGGAAGGCCTGTCTTGAATGTTGAATGAATATAATGGGTTAGTACACATTGCGATAGCAATCGAATATCTACGGCCTCTTAATTGAGCCTTCTATTTTCCTGTGATCTTTCATAAGATCTAGAATTCACTTGAATCCCAAATTTGTCAATAAAATATATTTTTTCTCTATGAATCATTATTCTGTTGTACAGAACAGCATAACCAAACCTATTTTGGATAATACCTGGCGCGTTACCCCTTTCTGACACGAAATAAATGCGTTTTTTAGAGTAATGAAATGCCTTTGTCGCATTGGTCGATAGGCTGACCTGTTTTTGTGGATTTTGCTCCAACAATTTGGTTTTTATTTGTTTAAAGAACAATCCTCTTCAATTAAGTTCCAGATTCCTTCTTGCTCCTCTTGAGTAAATTTATTAGGACGATGCTCAAGATTTCTTTTTTATCTTGTGTTCGGGAAAATATTAAATTGTCGTCTTATCTGGACTAGCGAACTACTATTGTTCATTCCTCTGATTATTAAAGCACGTGCCTCGTTCTAGATTTTGCTGTTTCGCCTTCTTTTAGCATTCATTTTTACATATATGTAATAAAAATGCGATATGGTTTTCACAATTAAGGAAATAGTTTTGAGAAAAATGGAAATAATTTGACATACACAGCACACTCTTTAATAAATGTGTGAAATACTTTTGACAAAAAAGGAAAACCAAAAGAAAACTACTGCAATATTTATTCCAATTTTTCTATTTCTTTTTCCCTTTAATTTTTGGTTGGGCCGCACCTTTCTTACACTTTGTTGTTGTTTGAGGCAAAGTACCATTAGGGCTCCCTCTAATTACATAGTGTAGGTCGAATGGTTACCAACATGAGAAGTCAATTCTTTTCCAAAATTTTTGGCAGATGCACAGTTGGCTGTAAACATTTGTATTTTTTTGTTGGATACCCGTTACCCAAATCAGTTTTGAGACATTTATAGACAACGGGAGGACACACACATTTCTACTGAGTAATCAGAAAATCCAATAGAAACAACGGCATATCCAAGATAAAAAAAATATTCGCTTTTTCTTTAAGTACTAACTCCTATTTTGACTGTTTCTGCTTATTCTGCATGACAAAATAGAAAAAAGCATATTTTACTTCTTACATCCCAAACTAGTCTATATCAACTAGTGCTAAACAACTGAAATCGATAAAGTAGGTCTTATTTTGCTTAAATGGAAAATTATGCTATGATAATGACGCTTTATTTGCTCATCAAGTTTATAACTGTCATTCGACCTAAATTCTGTTCTTCCCTAATTTAGTTTAGTTTAAACTGTTTCAAGAATTGAAAAAATGAAATATTTTCTTGAATGCATAAGTAAAAAAAATGATCGTCTCACCATTGGTGATGGATAGATAGAACAAAGATTTGGAAATAACTATGTGCTGATATATGGAGATGACAACACGCGATATGACCAGAATAAGGTACCTCGCTTTGTTTCATTCTAAAATAATGTAATACATGAAACCAATGCAGTCACAAGTATATTTCGGGTACTAACACCAACCATAGATCTACGTAAGATGGCAGTTCGAAACATGTATACTGTATACACAATCGGCACGATTTTACATTGCTGTTGTATTTTGGTTTAACTATTTTAGTTACTGATTTGTTCTTATTTATTTCAATGCTGGTACGTACCATGAATTACTCATCTGCTTGCAATATCATATTTTGATGGTAAGTTGCAGCTTAGGAATATCAATGGCAGTTTTGATCCCAGCAGGGAGGTTTTTTCATAGGGACACAATACCGTGCGACTTCTCTGATAGATAATTTAAAATTTGAATTTAGTTGATGAACAAAATTATTTAAATCCCTAATATTGTGACCTCATGCAATAAGAATAACATTTAAATAAATTGGCTGCTATGAAATCGTGGGCGTTGTTGCTAGGGCAACGTTAATGCGCTGAGAATCACTCATAACCTAATCGCCATGTATATGTATTCCTTGGTCGCATAATTTTTGCATCCAGGTATCTCCTACTTACTAGAGGAAGCATCGTTATATGACACTTAACAGAGTTTCCCTGCAACAGACAATTGAAAGAATTAGATTGGCCAATACTTCAATTACAATAGGAATGAACAACGGAGAGAACAGTCGAAAATAGGACATTGACTAGATGGAAATTTATTAAAGAAATAATTGAATGTATGGTTGCCAAATTTCAAATTTATTAATATTGTTTCTGTGGATGTTGTTTTATAATATGCGATCATGAGATTTCAATTGAGCAAGAACTGGTACGAAAGATCTACATGTATTCATTAAAATAAAGAAACGTCTAGACAAGTATTCTGGCAGAACTCAATCCTGTTTATTGACATTATATTGTCGAAAGTTATAATCGCAACCCCTATTGCCAAAAAGGTCACGAACCGGCACCGGATCACAGTGCAAGAAGGTACCAAATAATAATGCATTAATAAACTGTACCTGACAGATGATCAGAAGATATCACCTTACTGACATCTCAAGCCTTCCTGTATAAGGTATACGTTATAATTATATAAATTTCCTTGAGAAAAAAAAGTAATAAGTAATAAGTAATTTGACGTAGCAGATATATTTGCAGAATCACATATACTTGTCATCGGTTTCTAATGATATAATAAAGTTAATGCATTAATTTAATGTTATTTGAACTATTTTATCGCAAAATTTAAACCGTATGCTGCTTTAAGTGAACGTAATAAGTGCACGTTGGAGAGTCATTACAAAGATATATTCAATGGTTACGATTATTTGTGTAGGTATCATAAATTATATTGTTGTTCTTGATTCCAATAGAAAAGTCGAGTCGTTTAAATTACTTAGGATAATTCAGCATACATATCTTAAACAGAAAAAGAGATGACGGAAAAATATATTTTTTTACATTTCTGAATATATTTCCACATACAGTTAGGTATAATGTTACAAACGTATAGATGGAATGGATGTACAGGTATACAAATTTGTGGAACATTTCACTAGACATGCTGTCTTAAATATATAAAATTATGTAATTCCAGATCAAAATCGTTGTATACAATTGTTTCTTACAATGTGGTGCGCTGGCTTTTGTCATGTTTGGTGTTTATCTAAAAAGCCAACAAATCTTTTCAATTAGCAGACTAGATTAAACAAAAGTTAGTGGAGATGTTACACGTTTCTATTATTGTCAAAATTCTTACGTAAATAAATAAGTGAATCTTTCAATATAGTTTATCTCTCTTTATCTGTCGAATATTTTGAATAGATATAAATGCGTCGGTTTGTGTGTAATATTATAGGAGTTTTATATTTAAAACGATCCCTTACAAACACATTTATTATTGTTTTGATGACGATAAGTCAAACAGTGAATCCTTAGGCCGTTGTGCCGGCTAATTTATACGCGACTCCGCAGGAACTACAATTAACCGGATTATTTATAATAAAACATGCGTGTGTTAGACGATCAAAGAGTACTTTTTATTTAGCGTATATTACGTGTGTAGTGATCGGTTGTGCAATTTGGTGGAAAAAAATTATTAGCCTTTTGATATAAATATAATATGATGTATAAATTTCGTGGCACAAAACATAAATAAACTGTAATTTCGCCGGCATGTGATGGAATTATCATGCCGTAAATAAAAATATAATGTCCCGGAATGTTAGATAAATGTTTATTTTTCCTCGTTTCTTTTGTTCTTTGTTGGCCCACCGCCGGAAGAATTTTATTAAACTTGACCTTTCATCTTTCACAGTTAACTGTAAAAGCGTATTAACGTATTTGTAATAAATAACATTACTGTCAAACAACTAACATAAATTAATAGTGGGTAATTGCCATAAATTCACAAATCATAAATATCAGCTCTAACAGGAAGGTATGTATAGGTAATGTAATTTACATGCTCCCAATCTAATAGAAATTAAACAGAACCTTGATTAGAATCAGCTATGCAACAGCTAATTCATAGTACATGTAAACTATATGATGAAAAATAGATGACAGACTTATATGACTATAATATAGACGCATATATTTTATATTAAGATGAGTTAAGTCAAATACTTCAAGAATAGCTCTGTTGATTAAGCTGCAAGTTTATTATTTTAACACATGGGCTCAGCTCCTATTATTAAGAAATTTTTTAGGTGGTAGTAATAGTAGAAGTGTACGAAATAACGTAGTTGCATCGAAATCCCTTTATTTAAAGACCAATTTGATTGCCCTATATTTTGGATTGTCAGGGAAAGAATCACTTATTCATACAACCTCACAGTCACATGACAGATATATAATCAGATACCTATATGAATAAAATCTATAATACCAGAATTTTAATCTACAATTTAGAACAATACAGTAGCAATAAATACTCCTTTTATATAATTATTGTGTGGTTATATGTACTGTAGACTACAAAATGGCCATGACTGAAAAAGATGCCTAAGAGAATATCTCTTTGTTTAAAACAAAATAAGCTGCTAATCCTTTTACCATAGTCGGTATTGTCATAAGTAAATCTTGAAACGATTAACTAGTTAATCATTTGTCCAATTTAGAATTTAGTAGTCAATGTCTGAAGCATTGGCACCCATTATTCCTCCAATTAAGGACCTGATGATCAATGTATAAAGCACTGGTAACAATTATCCTCTCGATTAAGGATTTAGCGATTAATATATGAAATATTAACATTTTTTATAGCTTTAACTGACGACTTAGTGGCCAATATATGAAGTATTTATCATATGGATAAAGCGCTAGTAATTTCTTTTTCACGGTAAATGTGTATAATTTATCCGATCTATTCTTTATTTAAAATGGGATTAACTCGTCAGAATTTTCGTGCGATGATTTACTACAACCTTCAACCTGGATTACTTCACCAACAGTGCATGGATCAACTGACTTTAGCTTTTGGCGATGGAGCACCATCTAAAGCCACTGTATACCACTGGTTTAGTGAATTCAATCGTGGTTGTTGTTCACTCAGAAACGAATTTAAAGAAGGTCGTCCAAAATTGATTGTTGTGCAAGAAAACATCGATGCTGTGCACGAAGTGATAAAGCAAGATCGTCGTATGAAGTACCGTAAGATTGAGGCACCCCTGGTCATTGGCATGACAAGCATACAAAGATTTTGCACGAACATTTAGCTACGAAAAAAAATTGTGCGAATTGGATTCCGTATAATTTGACAATCGCTCAAAAAAAGACTCGCGTCGATTGGTGCAAAGAAATGCTCAAAAAATCTATGCGTATGAGCCCGAAAGTAAACAGCAATCGACTGTATGGGTCTTCCAAGATGAGCTACGACAACGCAAGTTCGCACACATCGACTCAAACAAATCTATAATTAACCGGTCAAAACATCAAACTGATGAGACATCCGTCATACAGTCCTGACCTGGCACCCAATGATTTCTTTGAATTTCCGTCCTTGAAGAATAAAGTAAGTGGTCAACGATTTTCGATGCCAGAAGAAGTGGCTGATGCGTTCAGAATACATGTTTAGGAGGTACATCAATCGGATTCGAAAAAATGCTATGAAAATTAGTTCAAACGTATGTAAAGGTGTTGCAGAGAATATTTTGAAAAACAGTAAGACCATTTTCAGTGACAAACATGTATTCTTGTTTATTATTTCGGTTACCCCCGTACACGGTTATAGAGCAAGTAAATATTAATCTAAGGGAATATATATACATGCAATCTCTTCACTCTACAACACACAGGCACACAATTTTGCCAGTCATTTCTAGTTACTGTGAATATTAAAGCAATCTATGGATGCATTGCATTCAGACATCAAATTGTACAATTATTATTTACGCCGGTCAACGTCTTCACCTCAAACCATTCCGAAGCTTAGCTGACAGATATTTTCTTCCCAAATACCTGCCCAAATAGCGTTCTTTTGATTAATTCCTTGAGTGGACATTGTATTGGCCAACTTGAGGAATTTCTGCCAAAAAGTGAAACTGTAAACATTTTAAGTATATCAAAAAAAGCGACAACGTTGGCACTACCTCTAGATATGTTTGGTTTTAGTGTTGAAAAATTTGCTAGAACTTTTTCCCTTTATGTCATAGACTTGCATCAGAGCAATAGTATACAGCAATGGTGTTAAGCTAGAAATGTTAGCCCACAATCAACTTTCTTCACAAGGTTTTCAATGTCATTAAGTACGGTATAGGAGTGACTACGTGAATGAGAGGCCGAGATCCTTTAAAAACCCTGTGAAGTTTTGATCGGCGAAAGATATAGTTACATGCTCTTGTGTGGTATTTGTGAAAAACCGGGTGTTGTGCGTTGTTCGTCATACAAACGGTGAATCGTAAATCTTTACCGTAAAGTACTTAATGAACGAGAAAAAATATGTAACTTTGTTCTTTCGTTCTTCTTGTATACCAGTTTATTTATTATATACACTTTTGTTGGAATATGGGCTTATTTACTTTTAATGCTTAAGTATTGATATATTGATATATGACTATTATTATAAGTCGGCGAGTAAAATTTTGAAAAGCAGAGTTGAGATCAATTTGGAAAAAAGTAACCATTTGTTTAGGCTTTTAATATTTCACCCGTATTTGCAGACTTCATTGAGAGAAAAACTAGAGTTACAAATACGAAATTACGAATACAAACGGCCATTATATAAAAAGAATAGCAAGTCAACATATGTATTAAAATTAAGAGTATAATTTACACCTCATAGCATAAAATAATATTAAGAACAACACGGTTAATACTCTGTGCTCTACCTTAACTCAGTTTTGAACATTCCATGTGAGTACATCTCGGGTTGTTATAATCGTTACGAATTATTAAATGTTATGTACAACATATTGCCAGTCATTTATAAACAGTCAGTGTAGTTCGATTTTCGAATAAATATAGAAATTTTTGTCTAATGGTTTTACCATTTTTACCGATGATATTCAATATGCCACATTTTAGAGAAACTAAAGCCAGCCAAATAAATCTGTCGGCCGGGCATAAATACTCCTATAAATCAGGACGTCGGAAAAGTGCTGAGACGTAGATATTGGAGTTAGATTATGTGCGTGCATGCGTATGCTTGTGTCATTTATAAGTGAATATTATGAGGGCTATTCTTAGTCGAGCAGCTCGTCTTTTCTCGTCACCTGTTCATATGTGGCTGCCCGTATGTCTATCGACAACACGTCGCCGAAATGTATATAGCGCCGTTGAAATTAGAAGTGATCCTGGATGCTCTACTTTAGAAGGACATTAAGATGTCTCTACTTTAGATATACTATAAACCAATTGTATATATTAAGAGTATCTAGTTTCAGTTAAAGCTGTAAGTTCAAATTTACACTGTTTCCGTTTTGAATAATGTTAATAGCTTGAACAAATTCTGTAGCAGTTTTTATTAACATAAACCCGAGTTGTATACGTATGGAAAAACTAAGAGAAGGTTAAGTTAATTCAATTAATATTGAAAGTATTGTTTTTTGAATTTACAAAATTCCATATAAGAACATATGGATACTTCACTTTTAATCGTATTTTCTTCGGGCATTTTTTAACGTCTTGCCTAATTTTTCTTTTTTGTTTTTCGACGTCTCAATCCTGTTTTCCATCTAGAGCACAAAGCATGCTTTGGAATGTGTTTTACCCTCCTTTGTAGTACAGCATATACAGAATCTACTTTAAAAACTAAGAAACAACCCTGTTGTTTACAGAGTTAAGGCTTGCTTACCTATGAAAAGGCAGTAAACAATTCAGCGTCAAAAAAATTCAAAAACAAGTATAAGCTTTGTAAAATTCGTAAGTAAAGAACTCCTTGCGCCCTAATGCATTTACATGCCATGTGGGAGAAAGAAGCTCATTACACCGGAATCCTGTAGTTTAAGGACTTTTTGTAGTATCAAATTATTCAGAGAAACCATAGGAAATTAATAGCCTCCATCACCTAAACATAGACCAGCAACTCGCCTAGTACTGGAGAATAGCTCACTTATTGTCATTAGGAGAAGGTGGTAGTAATTCTTTTTCGGTCGCCAGTTCCTTTTCTGCGACTTTCCTAGCTCTCTTTAATCCATGACTGATAATTGCGAATGATGGTGGATTTTTTCCAGTTAAGATGGTTTGCAACTTCCCTGAACCAAAAACCATCTTCGCGCAAGTCAATGATTCGACGCTTGCCAAAATCGCTCAACTGGCAGCGATTTCCACGTTGCCGTACTATAAGCATACTCAAACTCTTAAAACACGTTAAACAAAAGCAAGACAAGAGAAAAGGGTGAAAACCAAAACTCGCAAGTAAAACATTAATGACATTAATGTAATCAATTATTACTTTTTCTGACAAGTTTGGTCCAAAACTTCGTACCCTTGATATTGGAATTTTCATGCCATGTAGCATATTTACTTTTACAAAAGTACATTAACTAAACACTACAGAAACAAGCATCTTATATATCATATTGTTCTTATGGCTCCATATACATAAACACATTTACTTGTAACTCACTTCAAAAAGGTAAATATTTATGTAACTATTTTAACATTAATTAATGATTAAAATTAGACGTGTTCTCATTGAAAGGAAAATTCCTTTCCAGCAAATACCTATATACACCCTGTATATTTCGCTTTTGAAGCAGCTGTCCTCTGGTATTAATTTTCCCAAATCATTATTTAATCCAACTGTGCTTCCATATTGCGGATATATAGATGAAAAACAAAAAACAACCAACTTTCGAAAGGGTGTTAACCTCTAAAAATTGCTATGTGCACCACTAAAATTCATTAAGATCTAAATTTGATACCTGAGACCTCTCTTTGTCGATTTATTATTTTATTTGGAGACATGTTAAAAATAAAGCTTACGTAAGATATTGGAAGCTAGTGAATCAAACTTCTGCAGCACTTCGTACCATTTATTTTCTAACGTTTAGTATAAACGACTTAGCGTAGTAAAAATTAATTAATAGGTAGTTAAAACTATTTTGATATCACACAAAGTTATCGTAAAATTATTCCGCCCCAATTTTCCTTTGAGGCCACTTTATAAGTTAAAAGTAATACAAAGTTACTACGCAATTCAGGTGTGCATAAGTACACGGCCCTATCTGATCTTAGAGTATAATTTAAACCTTAAATTTGCCGTCGAGTTTCGAGCCGAGGAAGAAATAAGATCTCATTAGCGAAATGACAAAGTCTTGACAATGCCCGAATCACGGCACGAAGATGAACGCCAAGTATGGTGAATTAAGGAGCTGTCAACACCAGCCTGATGAAATCATTGTCTAAGAGCGCCAAGAAAATGAGATATGAATGAACAAAATCTACAAATAAAAGATCTGTCAATTTTCCGAGATTTTTCATCATGCACCATCTGAACATTGATGTTTCCATAATGAACAAAAACTGGTAATGATGAAAGACGTTCCATTCAGCGATAAGAGTTGATTAACTGCAGATGGGTTTTACTTCGCCGACGAGGAAGAAAACAAATTTTATTTAACCGCCATTTCTCAAATACTACCGCGTAATATCTATTCAGGAACTAATCAATCTAGCAGTCAGAAATTTCCCGACTGAATATTATAACACAAATTATATTTATAATCGTATAATTATAACGTTAGTAGTAAATTTAACAAATCAATATCGTTCATCAGTTTTCCCTAGAAAGAATAACAGAACTTCTAAAATATTGGTGTTCAATGTTTTTTCATGTGTTTGCATACTATACCCTATTTTGATTGCAATACTATCTCCAGTATATTAAACGAAAAGACTTACATGCATGTAGTATACCTATGTACATACTTTATGTTTTCATTTGCTGTATAGACGTAGATTCTTTTAAAACGAGCTTTACAACTGATCATATATGACTAACTAATATTACAACTATGAATATTTCCTAATTATGTTACTAGTTATACACGTGCAGGTAATTTTTATGTCAGAGAAATTATACTGCATGAGTAGAAAATATTTAACTGTATGCGACAATATATAATAATTATTGGTAATTACTGGAAAAACTGTAAAGATACAGAATTTCTCAGTACCAAATGCTTACAAAATCTGTGGCACCTAAAATATTATGGTGTACATCAATCATGTAATGTGGGTTACCAAACTGACGCAGCAGGAGAAAGAGATATCTAAGAAAACTATGTCGCCTGTCTATTCCGAAACAGCTCCAGCTTCTTGAAATAGCATACTTGGAATACGCTGAAACTGACTGCGAGAAGTTCAGAATAAGTCAAAGATTTTCTAAAGTTAAACAATCACTCATATGCTAATGACTATAGGCAAAATCAGTTGTTCCTCTTTTTGTACTCCCTAAAAGCCGCAATCTCTTTGTAGAAGTGCTTATATTTTCAATTTAGTGTTATAGGACATCACGTCTTGTGGAATTGCTGCAAATTGGTAATTTAGTTGGTAAAGCATCTCGACGGTATTAGGTGCCATTCAGATACCTCTCTCTGACAATGTATTTTCCAGTGGTGGGTTATTTAAGCAATCAAACTAGATATTGGATGTGATGGAAGTCAAAAAATCACCGAATATTAATAACAAAGACTTTAAAGAAGTTCGTGGTTCGCTAAGGGGTAGTATATTTAATGCATATACAACTTACTGATTTATCTGATGTAGAAAGAAACATTAAGTCGGAAAATTTTGCAACGTAGAAACACGTATACCAAAAACTTCGTCCAACTGGAGTTCAGAGTGTTCTGCATGGTAGCAACACTCGATCATTTTCATGAAATTTTTAGTTCATTTCCAGACTTATTATTCTTCAGCACCCGTGACACGAGTAGATACGTAGCCCCAACTAACTCTATACCAACAAATTTTCTTTTGCAGTATGATCTAGCCTTGTCACGGAAGACTGTCAACTTTACGTCTTATCCTGGTAATAGGTTTACGGTGGTGCTGACTAAATATCATGTTGTTATCAAATATTGTCGTCCTGAAAACCTTATACGGAAGCGAGCTCAGATCGTTCCAGTTTTTAAGGAAAGGAGACAAGTGCAATTTAAAGAATTATTGGCCGATATCACTAATGTTTGTGCAGAACTCTCGCCACTGGAATATGAATTTATGTCGGGTCGGTCTACAATAATTAATTTAACAAGCATAATTCAATGCATTCAGTGTGTTTTTGGATACTCATGTATTACTAATTGTCGACGCGGTAGACAATCCGAGAATCGCGTTGCAGCAAGTAAAAGCCTAAAGACTATTTGGATACGGATTATGGCTGAAAGCGAATCTTATTAACTGTTGCCAGGTTATTTATACAAAAAGGTTAGAGCCTCTGCTCTTCATTAACTATTAATTTTTTGAAATATCAGTCAACAATCTTAACGAAGGAATGTTATTTTCAAGTATCAGGATAACAGGCTACCCGAGGTGAATAAATGCCAGTAAAACGTTGATCACCGAAGTTTTACCAATTTGTAAATACCGACAATTTTTTTTTTTTTTGAATCCTTCTTTAAGATGTTATTACAAATAGAGAGTAATTGCTTTTCAATGCCTTCAGAAAAATGAGCGACTATATATAGTGAGTTGTATGATTTTTAAAGTGTACAAGCAATTAACAACAGGTTGAGTATGTTTTCTTTTTCTTTGACATGGTAGTCTGGAAATCAATTGGTACACCATCTAGAAGTACATCTTTCTTTTTGCTCCTTATATATTAAGTATGGCAAGGGAAACATTTTTTGCGCATCGTGGGATCCAATGAAATTGTTTGAATAATTTTGCAGATTGTTAGCAATGAAACAATTTTCAATATTTTCGTGGCATTTGAGTATTAATTAATTGCAAATAGGTCTGGCACGTAAAAAATATTAAGGTGCATGCCATAGAATTCATTGTAAGCGATTGATTATTAAAATGGTTTCTAGAAATACACAGTCGTATTTCATGGTCCTTTGGCTTTTTTCACCATCAGGACAAATTTCCTCGCCTCTTTAGTTGATGAATCAATATGTCGTTATAAAAGCGAGTGCAACGAATAATACCTAACTTTGTCTCTTTTTCTTGTCGATTAAAATTCTGCCTCATCTTTGCTAATTCAATGAGTTTAAAGGTCCTTCTTAGTGCAAATCCAAATCGTTGAAACTTTCTGGTATTCATATCGCACCATTTTCATTCCAGGATTATTACGATGTGCTATAAACAGGTCGACCAATTAAATTACGTTTGTTTTGTTCATCTTTGCCAATATTCCAAAGTTGAATTGTAAAAATACGTAACTTTGTTGCACCAATTTGTGTTTATTCGGTTGCATTTTTAAAGAATAGACGGTTCATTTAGATCGCTTGGGATGCCTCTTTATCAATTTTTGATATTGTTGTTAACTTGTTATTTTATGGTTCATATCCAGAATAGTTTAAATAAGTATATGTACCTATCTCGAAAATAAAACGAAGACCGGCCAAAACAGTTATAGTTTTGCACAACGATTTAAATGTAATTTACAGTTCAAAAGGAATGCTGGATGTATACATATAAAGAGTCTTTCGATAAGAGCGCAAGATTTTACGGTTCAATAAAGCATGTGTTTTTTCTAGCAAAGTATTAAAATATTGATTGATTTATAATGTATACATTTGGGTATTATGTATGAAACAAAATATCTCGTAAATGACCACTATGGCTTTGCTGGCACATGTGTACTCTTTTGACAAAGTGTGCGATAACACTACATGAATGTGAAAATATCTCATTGATAGAACGTCTAATTTCGGCCTTCAATGATTCGATGGTGGCGGGCTTGTTGGCGTAAGCCTGTGACTTCAGATAACCCCACAGCCAGAAGTTTAAAGGTGTTATGTCGCAAGAATGTGGCGGCCAATTCTGATCAGCAAACCAGGAAATGACACTACCAGAAGCAAATTTGTGCAAGACAGTAAATGTTTCATGTGGCATCGTCCTGCTGAAGCGACATGTCGTCAAGACCAATACTTTCCTGAGACGCAAGAAACTGCGTTATCATATATATAACGTTATAGATTACGTTTGCTATTCACCTCTACTGCATTACCTTCCTTATTTTCAGAGAAATACGGTCCAATTATTCCTCCGGACCACAATGCACATCAGACTGTGACACGTTTTGCCTCAAATGCAGCAATTTTACCGATTGACAAAGTCATCGAGGTGAAAATGTGTCTCATCACTGAGAATCGTTTTGTCCGTAAAATCGACATTCACCTCCATTCTTTCAAGGATCCAATTAGTGAACTCCGTTCGCTGTGCATGGCCTGTTGGCAGTGGTTGTTGAGTTAATTAGACTTTGTTGGCATGAAGATGCACATCTTTACTTAGAATACGCTGAAGAGTGCCTGTTGTAATGTCCAATTCTTGTGCACGGTGACGAATTAACGTCTCTGGACTTTCGGCCACACTCTCGCGAACTGCCGTGATGTTTTGTTTTGAACGACCTCTACGAACTCGTGTCGTGTGTTCACATCACTAACTAAACCAGCACTTTCGAATTTTTCGATTATTCTTTTCGCAGTAGGTGAATTTGGAACATTCTGTTGACCGAATATTGGACGCGCTTGACGAATGGTGTCAAAGTTTCACTACTTTCATAAGAATAACAATCGTCTGTCAACTTTCGCTCTGGCACGTCATAATCACGTGTCACTATGACTGTCAAACATGGTGGGCAATTCATTCAATTATTGGAACCCCCTGTACATACTTGCTTACAACCTTTTTTATCGCGGAATATACGAAATTCTAGCAGAATCTACCACTATATTCTTTTTAGTTGAAATTGTAATTTCTATGTATCCGTGTAGGTTTGTTTCTGCCTCAAAGATTAGTGTTAACCTTACAAATTACAAAAATTTATCTGCAACTATGCATCCAAATCTTACAAATTGAATAGTTTTCTAGAGTAAAACCATTTATTTAATATCCATACCATTGATTAGGCGAAAGAATGCAAGCGCATTGTTGTTATGCCAATTTGTACCTCTAATCCAGTTTCGTAACTGCTACAGTATATCATTAAGTAAACATATAATAAACAACATATGCATTAACGTGACCGGTGAATAAATATTTCAATTTACCGGCTTAGTTGGTACGAACTAGCTGCTTGTGGATTTAACGTGCGCACATTCCACTGATATATTCAAAATAATGAGTTTGATGTTGAATGTCGCTTAATTTGTATCTCTTGCATATTAAACGCGTCCCTCTATCGTTAAATCAAAGCGCTGAACTTATGCTAACTGAACGTCTCCATTTTGCCTCTGTTGCTTTTATGTACGCGCTTTTTATCTTTTCGAATGTAAATTGTATCTCATTAATTATAGACAATTTCCATCAAAACGTAAATGCGCCTCTTCTCTTTTAAGAATGACGGTAACACTGTTAGGTCTAATTATATTGAGAACATTTGCTTCGAGTTTTATTTCCCCTCGCCTTGATGTGTTTATATTATGTTCTCATGAATAATCAAGACAGGCAGTTTTAAAAATATACTCTTTTTACTGCAGGGGCAATTATAAAATGGCAACGTATATAGTAGAATATAAATAAGTACTGATATTAAGGTATTTATTACCGTTTGCGAGGATTTCAAAGAAGAGAAAAACTTAACGAACTTGATGTCAAATTACGAAATGTATCCTTAAAAAAACTTTGTTGAAATATGTAGCTTTTTAGTTTAGTAGTGGCAGTACTTAACCGTCCATTTTAATTTAGTGTGGTATACATACAGTGTCGACAGGGTGGCGGTTGGCAGAGTATTAAATATCGCTCGCATAGGGGGTCAAATGTCTTGTGATACAGCTTATTTTCTTGTCCAGCGATCCCAATCCGATTACAAATGTTCTAAATATGGAGTTTATACTTGTAGTACGTATTTCCGGTTTTGTAGGCCGTGAATAGGTATATGTCGAAGTTTCGCCAACCACTGCGATTAGCATCTTCAGTGCAATGTCGACGGTTGGGTAGTCGTCTGGTCGCTACCATTAGTGATCACTATTAGTTAGACCACCAGCGAATCGTCAACATTGTCCTCAAGTCAAGAGCATGGGTTACAACCGTGTAAATACGTACCACCACTACAAATTCAGACTACGACCGTGTTATTTATTGCTCCAAATAAACATTGCTAGGGTAAGCTGTTGTGATTGTTGCATTTATGTAACTTCATAGTGTTATTTTAATTTAATAGAAAATCTAAGTGTAATCCTAGCACACTAATTTAAAGTTTATGAAATTAAAGATATTAAATATACTGTTGGTAATTTATATAAATGTAAAAATCTCCAATTTTGAAGTTAATTTTCATTCATTCACTGGGAAAATCTTCGCAGACAAATGAAATCAACAACGCTTTCTTTTCAGAATCATCTGAAGATAACCTCTTTGCCTAGAATTGATAGTACGGCGCCTTAACCAACATCCTCAGATTCCCTGGTTCGAACTAACCAGCTGTTGCTTCTCAAAGTTGAGGTTTTTTCGCTATTAAGACTGTAGGACTCTCCACAGGCGCAAACATAACAATGAATTATGGCCAGCCGGTTGCATCTGCATCTGCAAAAGCTTTTAAGGGATGTGAAGACATGAATTACATATTACTATTATTTATTCCCTTTGTTCAAATTAAAGTACTTCTCACCTGTTATCATATAATTATGAAGCAATGTAAGTTATGTCAAGTGTAAATTAATTTAGTTTACAAGCAATATGTATCTTCAGGTCTCTCACCTTTCAATCGAAAACTTTCTGTTTTCAAATACATTCAAGAGGTATTCCGCATGGTATCGGATTTTGCATTGCAATCAACAAAATACATTTGTTTTTCAATCCTTGATTGCATAGAGACATAGATGATTGTAAATCCAAATGATTTTTTTTCTTAAAAGAGACAAAAGTTGGTTAAATGTGCAAGTTAACAACGTACCTCAGTAACGTGCCCCACTCTTTCTCCACACCAATATTTCTTATTTTAATTAGTAAAGTGTTGAGATACGCTGGAATAGGTTCAACTAACGAACACAAAAATAAATATCATATAAATATGTAATACAAATGTTAAGACAAAGCTGATCGTTAGGAAATCAATCGTACTGTAAGATGGTATTCCTTGTTTAACCTTTGGTGTTTCCAATCTTATTCCAATTTTTTTCAATACTCTGATACCAACAAAACTTTAGTTGAACCTATTCCAGGCTATCTCAACATCTTGCTGATTAAAATAAGAAATATGGGTGTGGAGAAAAAGGTAGGCACGTCGTACATTCATGATATTATTTTTTATATACACATACAAACAAGAATCCCAATTATATATCGCATTCTACTGAATGGACATTACTTAAAAGAAAACAAATTTCAAATGAAATCAAATTGGATATACTCAATACAGATAAGGAATATCATTACATATACACAAAGAGAACATCGCCACAGTGTGTAGAGTAATGTACTAGAATTTAAGGTATCATAATCCAATAATCTCAAAAGAGTCAACCAAATACGAAATATATTTCTACAGTCAATAAAATAGGAACCTTCTTAAACAGTTAATTTTTATATTATAGCTTTCACATGTCATAACAGTTTACCAAAGAAACCTATACTCATTTAGTATAGTAGGAGCGTTTCGTTTAAATATATGTAAAGAGAAAATTGTAATAATAGAAATAGGAAACAAGCAGTTTCAAACTACTAATTCTGGTGATAAGTCACCATAAAACTTATGTAATCGTTACAATTGAAAACTTTTACAAATATGTATATCGACAGCAACGAAAATGTATTCAAGAAGCTATATATGCGTTATAACATAATCTTATAAATCTTAAAGAAGATTTATTAAAAATAAAAGTATGCATACTGCCCTTGGAACTGGTATGCACAGTCCATAAGTTTGGAAGCAAGGTGAAATTCCTTTAAAAATACAACTGATAGGCATATCGTGAAATCGTTAATCCCTATTATAAATTACATACTGTATGCAAATATAAAATGGTTACACATAAACTGTTAAGTCCAAACATTAGGTACAAATTTCACCCGAATACATTTTATTGTTCCTTTCCAAGAATACGATTATTGTTTGAGGGGGATGGGGTAGGATACCTGCGGTAATTACTTTCGGTCAAACGGTTCAGTACTACTTCGATAATTGTTTAGTGAATGCGCTAAAGATATTAATTCTTAGTGTCTTGTCGCTTTCCTGGGCAGAATTAGTTTATTGAAACCAGTGCGCAATTGTAACACTTTGGTCAAGTGCTGAGTGTAGAAATGCCAAAACGCAGACAGTTGACTGTAGAACAAGGCAATAGTATTTGTACTTTTCGTTACGAAGGATATATCGAGAGAGAAATTGCTACGTTTAGAGATTTCGAAAGGTGTGCTTTACACATTGGCGCGGAGAAGTGAGACAGGACAAAAGCTTAATAAAAGATGAAGTGGGCTGCCACAGGTGACTTCTGGAGCTGAGACGTCGAAAAGAGATCGACGTCTAACGGCACCGGATATCGCAACACGCTTTAATACACATCGACGAGCAAATGTTTTTATTATCACCGTCAAGAGGCGACTATTGGCAGTAGAAAGGGATGCAAAAAACCGTTTTTATAACGGGTGCTTAAAGAGAAATGATGAAACATGATGATTAGAACGCAGTCTTATGGTCCGACGAGTCGAAATTTCAGTTATTTGCTATGCAACGGATAGTTT
Source organism: Trypoxylus dichotomus (assembly GCA_023509865.1). Classification (NCBI taxonomy): domain Eukaryota; kingdom Metazoa; phylum Arthropoda; class Insecta; order Coleoptera; family Scarabaeidae; genus Trypoxylus; species Trypoxylus dichotomus. The sequence continues at coordinate 43,673,837 of CM042078.1, forward strand.
TTGTTTCGTCGCTAGTGTGGCCTGCTTAGTACCGTTCGTTACATACACAGATAGTAGTGTTACGGTTTGAAGTTGTTTTGCTGGAACAATTACGGGAGATTTATAGACAATTAGTGGTACAATGCTGAAAGAAAGGCATTTTGATATTTTGCAAAATCATGCTATTTCAGGAGCTATTATGGAAGCGGTCCTGTTGATGAGCCATTTGTGCTCTAGCAAGACAATAACCCCAAACATACGCCTCGAGTCCGTGAAAGCTTTTTAGAGGAGAAAGCAGCCAGAAAAGAACTAAAATTAATGGTTTGGCCTCCTCAAAGTCCCCATTTATCCCCCATAGAGCTCTTGTGGGATAAACTCGATCAAGGAACTAGACAGCGACAACTTCAGAACACCCAATACCTATGGAAGTATTTATAGAACGCACGATAAACAAATTGACATTGACTACCTCGAAAAATTGCTTTGAAGAATGCATAAAATTTGTTCTGTGGTTATCAAAGCCATATCGACGAAAATAAAATTAGGAGCTAAATAATGCATAAATATTATTATGTCTGAATTAATTTACTTTTATTTGACGACAGTGACTTATGTTGTATAAACTCATTAATAGTCACAATAAAATTTTACTGTATCTGGGACTTTTTGCAACATCCGTTGCTGCTTCCAAACTTTTGCACGGTAGCATATGTAAGTTAGATTGTTACAGTTATGATTAAAAAAAACGCAGTAGCTGGAAGTCTTCAATAACTACAATAAAGCCTACGATTATGCTTATCACAAAATATTAATAAATAATTAATAAACTTCCTTGTTATGATTTGATGAGGGTTACTTTTTATTGGTTTCTATTTTTCTTGGTACATAGGATTAGGATGTTTCCTAGTATCTATCGTTAGATATGTCGAGTTGGGTGTAGTCCAGGCGTCGGTTCTTGGTTCCACCTTATTTTCCTTGTACACACTTTTCCTTCAGAGCACTGGAAGGGTGCACGATAATTGGCAAAAATATTGACAGGTATGTAATTGTGAAATTTCCACTGAAACAAGTAATTCTTTGTTTTATTTACAACAATTTATTCATCACCTGACAACAATTTTCGTTAATCTAGTACTTTGTCTTAACAATTCTACACTTTGAAATTAGACTTCTACTCTCGTTAATAACATCGTTACGTGTTTGACATGCATTAAGTGCTAACTTTGTCAGTCTTTTTAATAGTAACGCATATGTATATTTACATATATAATTGACGAGCTAATATTTTATTAATATCGTTAGTACGCTATATCTCTTACATATACAAGAGGATATCATCAACATTCATAGCGTTTCTTAAAAAGAGAAGACCAAATTTGTGCCAGCTAGTGCAACAGAGTTGCATAATTAAATAAAGAGTGAATTTAAAAGAGAAGATATACTAATATATTACTGTAATAAATAATGCACTTCCCTGTGTAGTCATATATTAGCCTATTTTTATTAAACATCCAGTATAATTAATAAGGTAAAAATACGCGGCTTATTTGTGGCAATCAAATTGATCAGTTATGCGCACGAGGTCTCTCCACGGCTCACACCGGAGGGACGCGAAAGATATCCGCTTGTAAGATACAACGAACACATAATAAATGCGAGAGGCTTATAAATTGCATCTCAATAAATAAGTAACTTTATATTCTTCGCACAATCAACTATCCCACTTTACAGGCAGGCGAAACAATAAAATCAGTAAAATATTATTGTGAAATTACTTTTTATTTTGCGCAAAACACAGCTCGCAGATAATAAATATCTTTCAAGCACATGTTGGTATTTCGTTCTTCGTAAATGATGTGACGCGAACTCTAAGTTATGCTAAATACTTTCATAAAGGTGTATCGGGGGGAATTATGTATCGCAAGACAAATTTATGTACTTAAAGGAGCGGGTAGTTTGCAAGAAACCAAATAACTGAGGTCGACCGACCGAAGCATGTTTATACTGTTCAGCAGCCTGTTGATGGAAACGTGCGAGAATCGTCTGACCGTAGCTTTAATTTACCATTTTATATTTCGTTTTACTGCCAGCATCTTTGTACTCCGTAAGTAGATATGCTAAGTATCATAGTTTAAATACAATACAATCTTTATACCAATTGCATTGTTTAATTCGTTAGGAAGGCCGGATCGCCTTGCTTTAGAAAAAGGCAATGCATGAATGTTAAATTGATTTGGATTAATTGTAAAATAAAATATAATTCCACAACCATTAACTGTTTAACATCCCTTCGATGTGTTCCTAATTTCATTACATGACACGACAAAAATATTAAATGTTTCATTACTGCAAATGTTGGTAGTGAGCTCCTATTTCCACAGCACCTTCAGGAAGAAAACTCTCTTCTTCCTAACTATTGCTTCATCATTTGTTTCCCATAGAAGCAGCTCCTATTCGAAAGATATTCAACAACTGACCAAATCTTGGATGAACCTAAAAGTTTACCAATACAACGTTTTTAAGAATATATTATATTTTAGGCAAACTAAAGTCTGTCTTATTTATCCAAAGGAGCTTATTTACATTTTTCGAGATTTCAAAGAATTCAAGTCATGTATATGGTATCAATCCACTAAACTGTAAGCTCTCTTTTAAATTTTTACGTGCGTAACCTGCATGGGTGGCATGTAACTCTTTCTCAAAATATCGCTCGGACACACAGTTCTACACAGAGTTGACACCATAATTTTTTTTGCATGTTTGGAATTGAGTTCTAAATGTTTGTCTCTTGTTTCCGCCAGTGAAAGTGATTATGTATACTGCATTAGCAACCAGTGAAAGAGTGCATACAAAAATAGAAATCCCTTTTTTCCATGCTGTATAATATTCTATTTTGATACAATCTGTTATAGTTATGCAGAAAACATCTTAAAAATTATTTGTTAATAAGGTTATACAGGAATTAAATTAACACCCCATATAATGAAAGCATTCAATATTATCTAAAAGAACAAAGTTCAAGCAATTTCTGCCCGAAAAAATATGTACCCTATGTTTTGAAATGGGTAGGGTTCATTGGTTGTGGATTCTTTTCATTGGGGTCGCAGTCAATAATAACAGTGAAAGGCCTTAAGTAAACTGTGTAGTGCGATACAAAACAAGAACACATTAAGTAGACTATGCATACACATTAGTAGTCAATTAGGATTGAGTTAAGTACAAATGTAATCGTTCAAGACAGAGAAGCTAGTAAGAAATAAAGATTATTTATATTTTACTTTTCCGTACTAGATGTCTGGATGCTAACGAAGGAGCATCAAATCGTAAAAAATTGGTATAGGATTGGAGCATTAATATTACTTCAGTTAACCCATTATGATTAGCTGCAGCCATCATACTTTAAAAAAATTGGTTTCTTTTACCGCAACTAAAGCATATGACACACAATTGTTTCAGATATTGATCGACGTAGATAGCAGGTTCTTAGAAAAACCGAAATCAGCTCAACTTTTCAATAAAGTCTCTTTCATCTTCTTCTGGAGTAAGTTGTGCCAAATAACATAGATAATGCTTTTCTTGCTGACATTACTTTAACGTTACATACTGTTTTAAAACATTTTACCCAAATTCTTCACTATTCTCTGCTTGCAATACGAAACCTGAATGCGTGACATCTATTTTTATATTTTATCCCGGCCGTGATGAGCATTTCCGAAACACTGCTCTTTATCTAATCCGTCTACCAGAACGTGCTTGATCCGGAAAGAGGGACATTTTTGATATCTTAATGAGAGTCGAGTCATTACGTACACATAGAATATTACAGAGGAATTATAATTTATCTCGTACTTACAATTCATCAATATAAATATTTTGATAGAGATAGGGAGTTTCCCTGAATAATCTCTAATTATGTGAGCAAACACTTATGGCCGGTAATATATATCTTTTTAACTTAAGTTCGAATGATGTGATATGATATTAAGATCATATATTTGTTACGAACATAACTTGTAGGTGCAGATCAATTTTGAATATGTCCAGATCTACAAATGAAATCCCTCTTACAATGCGAAATAATATTTCACTAGAATTTCCTTTTAATCTAAAAATCTACTGCTTCTACGTACGTAAGAATGTACATATGTATGCATGCATGTATACATAGATATATAGTAGGTATAGAAGCGAAGTTTACCATTACGGACACTTTGCTGTATTTTTAATTTCGTGTTACTGGACTCTTGAAAAGTTCCGTCAGCGTAGTGCTAAATATTTCACGCGGGAGGCCTCCCTCGACTGCGTAGCTCTGAGGAAGATCAAGTAAGCTCGTCGCTCTCCTCGGAGATTAACCCGCCACTTTAATCTATATTGAATTAAACATCACCCCCTTAACACATACAAACACCGCATTCTATCACCACTTATGTTTTTCAGATGGGTTAGGGGAAATACGGAGTCGCACAAATTCGTTAATATTGCATTGCTAACCAGGTGATACATAATACCTGATCTATCTCGTCTTATTTCAACTCTTATTTAGTGATTTATCGTCTAGTTTGAATTGGAATGTACGGTTACGATATTTTTATTTATTTAGGAAAAAAAATTGCTTTATACCTACCGCTCCAATTACTTGTGTACTGTATTATTTTTTTTGGGTATTATAATAATGGTAATGGCACACATTGGTTGTACTGCATAAGGCTGCATACAGTACTTCTCGTTAACCTGAACTATTTGGGAAAGGGAAATCAACTTTAGAACTTGAACTATTGTTTTTTCCTTTTTTTTGGAGAACATACATGGATTGAAAAACAAAACAAATTAAACAATTAAAACATAATTCCCAATTATTTAATGTCTTAGGGATTGTATGTGAGCAGCAGTTACTTGATCTCTAATACCCTATAGAAGTAACGGTTGATTATCTAGTATGTTACTTTCTGTACGTCTTCCTGGAGCAGTGGAAATATTTCATCGCCTTTTTATAGAGTGTGCCTCTTTCATGTGGAATCATTTCTTCCCCTTACTCTCTTATTACTTGTTTGGTCCATTGTTAATGATGAAATTATATTTTGAACCCCACCTAGAAATCTCGTTTGTATTAGTATTATTCATATTGGGTAATTGTTCTCCATGCCGAATAATTCGCGATGATACAGCATATTAAGCGCCAAAGAGATAATACCGCTGACAGCAAATCAAAATTCTTAAGAAAAAATCAAACATTTTGTATAATGTGGTTTCATCTTTTGACTAACATGTTGGTTTATTATTGGTTAAAGTTGCGGGTATCAGTGGTCGTAGAAATAACGCTTGAATGCTTTTGTCTTCATGTATGTTTGTTCTTGTATGTTCACGGACATAGTTCAAGATAAGCAATGTCTTCGGAAGCAAATTCAAATCCCTATTTTCTGCTTAACATCAGGCATAAGAAAAATCATGGAACTTCTTACCAAAAACACCCATTGTAACCCAGTCCTTATTTAGGCAGATATGCGCATCAGAAAAAATTGTATTTCTCTTGGACTTCTCTTAAATGCCTTAGATTAACTTAATTACTCAAAACCTGGTAAAGGAAGTGTTGGCTCAAGACATGAAGGTGGACTTCTCATTACTCACTTTGCAGTCTTGTGATGTTCTTTACGCTTATATGTGTAAGAACGCTGCTTGGAAAGTCTCTCCCGAAGAGTTCATTCTCGCAATCCTTATAAACTTGATGATCTAAACTTTTTACCAACGATTGGCAGTTGGCGAATACTCTTACATTTTTGAATTTGCTCCTTGTTTTAGAATCGTATCTTTCAGTTATTTCTTGATAAAAACATCTAACTTTTTGAAATTCGAATGCATTGACCCTTTGTTATAAAACCTATAAAAAGTACGGTTGTCGTATTTGTATTTTGACACAATTTGAGAGTTTTTCTGTGCCCTGGATTATTAGTAACTGTTGATGAAACGTGGACATACTTTGCCTTCTTCTGCTTATAATCTTACCTTTACCCTGGAAGGATAGCGATGTACGTTTGAGTTTTGCTGCGCAGATAATGCTTACCTTTCCTTACGCTTTGAATTCTTTGATTAGGAAGCATAATTGAAATGGATACTTCTGCCAAATTGGCAAATTGCAAGAAACTCTAAAAATGTAAATTGAGGTAAATTTGTATGTGCCTTAGTAAAATTATAACTGTAATCTTCAAATTAAATCGAGCAGTGTTTTAAATTAAATACTATTGGGATAAAATGTTTATCCAAGAAAGTAAATTACTTGAATACAAAGCACCAAATTTCTTGTATGAAATTATTAGAAAAACTGAAAAAAATCTGCAATTTAGTGGTATCAGCATTTTTCAACTGTCGCATTCTTAGGATCTAACATTTCTCGACCATAATTTAATTAACACTACATCCTTAAATTAACTAATCTTCAGTTTTCTCTGGATCTCCACTTTCGAGATACGACCCAAAATATCCAAAGTGAATATCCTTATTGCAATATTACTTGTTAGCCAGTTAATACCTTGAAGTAAATTTTTGCCAGTCATGACGCTGCTCCAAATGATATGCCAATGATGACTTAACACCATCTAAATCTAAAATATATATTAATTGATTCATATTAGATGCCCTACGCAGATCTTATTTGTTTGCGATAACTAATAGAGGTACGCTATTGCTAACTTGATGACATGGTGCTTTAAGTGTGACCCTGAAACTAAGCGCCAATCTGCACACTGGAAGTCGAGTCAAAACTGCAAAAATTGCGCTTCTAGAAGTCAAGAATTAAGACAATGCTGACTGCTATTTATGATTCAAAAGGTAGTGTCCACAAGAAATTTGTTCCAGAAGATGAAACTGTTAAGGGAGAATACTATCTAGGAGTTTTAAATCGTTTATGGTCGAGAATTGTTCGAGTTAGGCCCGAATATCCATTAGGAAAACAGGTGTTTTTATTGTAAGACAATGCAGCCACCTTACAAAACCTTTAAGGTTCGTGAGTTTTTGATTAAAAAACAAATTTGTTTCATTACCGATCCACCATCCGCCTAATCTATCTCCGAATGGTTATTTTCTGTTCCAAAAACTAAAAACTGCAATGAAAGGACGCTTTTATGATAATGTTTCAACCATTCAAGCAGTAGTGACGCAGGTGCTGAAGAACATTTCACAATTTGACTTCAAAAAATTGATGAATGCACCAGTTACCTGTGCCATATGCTGCATTGAGTCTACAGAAACATATTTTAAATAAAAGAGAATTGTTCAACAATAATATAATGTGTATTTGATTCTATACCTAAAAAGCTCCGTTATTTAATTGTCAGACTGTGTACGTGGTAAAAACTTTCTAGTTCGCTCTTTGAAGTCCAAAAACCATCTGTACTACATTTATAAATTGTATCTCTTTGAATCAAGACATGATTAATTTATTTAGGTGGAGAATAAGTCAATTTGATCATGTTATTTGAAGTTCTTGTTGTTGGCGAGGTGCTGCCCTATTCAATGTGCACTAAATTTATTTGCCTGGTCATTCGGCTACAGCAAACGCTCTGGATAATTTGACACGTTGTAAGCAAAACTGCTGGTCGTACCATTCTTTCCATGTATACGTGGACCTAGTAAATATTATTCTTTCATATAATAAATAGTTCCATAATGTGCATGCATCATCTTAGAAATAATTGTTAACACGAGTTTATATCTTTCAAAAACAATGTACGTAATAACACAGTAGTGCAGTGGAGATGTACACTGTGTACTTGAGGAACTTTGTTTAAATAAAAACAATTATATAGTGAATGCTGACAAATGCAGATAACTTCAATCTGAATCGCACTCAAAATAAATCTACAAAATTTGTGGAAATAAATCTTTAAAATAATTAGAGGGAATCCTAATGTTTCTTTGCCTCCAACAACATCAAAACGTAAACAAACGCGTGCCAAAAAAATTCAATAAGGATGTAATGAAAAATATGAAATAAAATTGGATGTACTTAAGTAGAAATAAAAAAATCTCATAATACGTACGATTGTGCACATATGTATGTTAATTAAATTAGATTGCATATTGACTGAGGTACGACGAAAGTAATTCGGGAATCGAGTGTCATGTTTTGCAAGGTGTTTGAGCAGGTGTTGATTTTCTGAGAAACCGGCTAAACTCCGGTGTGAGTTAGTTGTCAATTCCTTCAGCGGTGGCTGAAAAGAAACGACGGAACACTAGGGAAATATACTCAACGAATACCGTTGAAGGAACGAACGCAACTCGACGCCCGGTGTCACATTATTGCTGCTACACAGAAATTGAAAAGGCAACGGCGCATTTCAATATTTATGTATATATCACCATAGCGCTTAATAAGGATCTAAACGTAAAATGAAGAAGAGGGGAAGATAAGGAAGCATTTCATGAAATAACAATAGTATTTATGTGAACGAGTTCTCTTTCCTAATACAAAAGCTGTCATTTCCTCCAAGTGTTATAGTAGTTGGTATATTTGCAATAAACAGTGATGCAAGGAGAAATACTTCGATTACTTTTTCGATTCACGTAAAGTTTCTAAATCACCCCAAAACCATTCCGAACAAGTTTTCGACACTCACATTGTACGTTTATTCAATCTAGCTTTCAAAATCAAGTTGTTAGTATGTCAAAAACGTAGGATGTTATAAAATAAGATCATTGTAATTTACACTTAAATACGTACAATGGCAAACAAATATATAAATAACTGATTAATACTGCAGCAAAGTCTGATAAAAATATTTGTAGAATTAGTCGTACACTATGTCCAAGGTTATTTGCAGAACAGTATGACTTACCTTGTTAGCCGAAATAAAGTACAAAGCTTATTAATAAACGATCTATTTCCGGAATTGGACCGTGTCATGCTGAGATAATATAGAAATGAAATAAGAGCACGAGGAGAAAGAAACAAAAAGAAAAGGAGAATAAAAAGAAGCAGAATGAAAAAGGAAGGGGTGCGTGAAATAGAAAGAAAGGTGAAAAAAGTAAGAGAAGAAAAGAAAGACAGAGAAATGAGGAGAGGGAGAAAGAAAGAAAAATAACGAAAGAGAAAGGTGGGATCTCGACGTTTCGCCTCCGTCGTACGAGGCTTCTTCAGAAGAAATAGGGGAAACCAAAGTAGCACGGTAACTCGACGTGTAAACCACGCTAGAGGAGAAACCACGTTGGCAGAAGGTTACGGTGACTCGGCGTGTTGACCGCTGCGAAGACCTTCTGAAGGTAACCTCCTGCCAAAGTGGTTTCGCCTCTAGCATAGTTTACACGTCGAGTTACCGTGTCACTTTGGTTTCTCCTATTTCTCCTGAAGAAGCTCCCTACGACGGAGGCAAAACGTCGAGATCCCACCTCTCTCTTTTGCTCTTTTTTCTTTTTCTTTCTTTCTTCCCCCCCCCCCTCCATTTCTCTGTCTCTCTTTCGTTCTTTTACTTTTTTCACCTTTTTTCTATTGCACGCACCCTCTCTGACCGTGGAAGCCTACGTATTCATCACAAAGTTTATTAAGGTGATTTATTGAAGATATATATACAGCCTGGTGGTATTTAAATTTATCATATTTTTTTAATAATAATGATTTCGTTACTTTCTATTCTTTGTATTTCAACAAATCTTCACAAGTGTGACGTTATGTTATACAAAATTCATATGCTACACTGCACTGGTGATTTAAAACCATGACTCATCGTATAGAGTTGTTTGCTACTGCACGGTGATTCTAATGATCTATGGGCAAATGTTATACAAGTTCGATATTTTATGGGTCAAATGTTACATAGATCTAATACCCCACTCTAAGGCTAAGTGTACAAGAAGTGGGGAATAATAATGGTGAAGGCCACTAGTATAGAACCTCGTTAGTTTTGTAGGAATTGTGTTTTGTTAATAAACAAATATCCTTGACATATCTTAATATCTCAGGGATCCAATGGTCAGAGGGCCTGCATCTAACCGCGGCAACATCATATATCGTGGATTCGAGTCCTGCGTGTGATGACATGTTACCAGTGCATTCACAGAAGATACGCTATGCTTCCGAGCATTGAAGAAAGTTCTTCACTCCTTACGGCAGAGGGATAAAATAACAAAGTAATGGCGCGCTAACTTAGCTTTGCACAAAATTTTCGGTATTATGATCGTGAAATTTTGCATTTGTTATCCAAAATAATAATTTGTTACTGTTTAAAGCAAGTTAAAGAAAAATATATTCCATTTAAAAAAGGGCAAATTCATTTCTGTGCGACAAAACAAATATTATTAATCCCGCATTGACATTAAAACGTCGCCCGCTATTTTGCCCGGTATGATCTCTTTATCTAATTTTCTCAAGAAAAATCAGTGTATGTAATGGGATATTTGGGAGCTCCTGTTCTTCTCAAGAAGGAATACATTCAACAAAACTTAGCACACGCTGATATTATTGTTCACGACGCCACTGTGTTATAAAAAGAATGAAAGACAATCAGGCCTCAGAAAAATAATTACTATCCACTACTATAATAGTATTGGCCCAAAAAAATTTGCTGACTGAACTATTGAATTGGTGAAAGGTTTTGTTCTCAGTTGAAAACTATTTTGTTAGAAAAGGTAACAATGACATTGATCAAACGGGCAAACTCTTTCTAGAAACGAGGTTTTGGAGCTGTTTACAGTTACTTGAACTCTTGTGCCAATTAAACGAATGGTGAACATCCAAAAATACAGAAGTTTATTAGAACTAAAACTGAACCGGAAACAGAATTTAGAATAGATGATGGCAGTCATCCATGTATCAAGAGTTATTATAGAATGTTTTATGAATAAAAAGGTGCAATGCCCTGAATCGCCAAGGAACTCACCGGATTTAAACTACATAGAAAATTTACTGTAGAGGCTAGAATTCGTAAAATAGACTGTAGAACAAAAATAAAAGGTTGTAATGCAGATGGTTTCGAGATCAGGAAATTTCAGAAAACTGTAAAGAACTTATTGGTTCTATGCCGAAACGTGTTGAATGGATTATAAAATCGAAAGAGTACGTTTTCTGTTTAATTAATTTAAATTCAACACTTTGCTTTTTTTTTGCTTTTATTTGCAATCAATAAATATTTATTTTGTAATTGTCGCTTGTATTTACATTAATTAACGCACTGTAGATGCACATTTCCAACAAATTGTTGTACAGTAGAAAAGAGATTAGCCCGCGAGCCACATAACCTCTAATGCTTTAATGTACAATGTACTTTCGCTGGCGAGATATGAAGCAGAAATCCGTTTCTATTCTAAAAAGCCCTTTCTTACTTCCCCCTTCGCAGGTAGTTTTGATATCGGTATTAGTAGAGCATATTTGCTGCCAAAAGATTCTCAGAAAAACTACGCCTCTAGTTCCACTAACAATACTACGTAATTTTGCAAGTTGCACTTGTTTGTTAAAACTTTAGAGTTATATAAGTCTTCTTTTTATTAGCGCAGGCGACAACCTGGTCTGCGATATAATGATCCGATTTCCATCCAACGAAAACATTCTAGAGATGAGGTTAGAGCACTGCAGATAATCAGGCAAGAAATCGTAACACAACTCAATTCATAATCGATGTTTTTGGTTCCGTATTTGCATCGCCCGATCCGAGGGATGTAATCCCATAAAACCATTTACTTGTGATGTATTGAAGCGACGACTCCTTTTGCACAACCTCTATACCTCAAACTCGTTCTCTTTCTCCGTTAACGGCTTTCTATGTGTACGGTGAGGGTTACTTTTGCAGACTTATAGATACTGTTCGAGTTTTAACCCTCGAAAGCAGATTAATCTAAAGTATGGCTTTCGTTTTCTAATAATTATAAATTCGGTTTTATGGTATAAGTTCTTTTGTTAGCGCTGGCATATAGTCAGAATTCATTTTACCCAGTAGAGTTTGAATGCGTATGTATTAGTATTTGTCGGGTAATACTAACACAGAGGATATTTATGTTACGGACTGTTATTAGAAAATTAAAAATATTTATCTGTTTTTGGCAAAATCCATAGTTGCGAAGTAAATTCTTTAATTCCACCAGAATAAATTCTTATCCTGTCCGGCTACAACTAAGCGGTTGACCATCGATTCCGTTGATTGTGTGCCTGCCACTTTGATCTCTGGACACGTTTACCGTCGGACACCGTAGCCTTCGAACTTATTTCACATTAATACTCTCTTCTTTCTCCCACTACTTCAGGTCGTCTGACAGGTTGCAATTGGAGTTTATAGAATTTATGGCAATGGGGCGCTCTATAAGATCGAATTCAGTTGTCCACTAGCATCAATGCTGACAGAAATATTGGTAATAATTTGCAGTGAAATAGAAAGAGTTGTATTATACATCTCGAAACCCATGCAATCCTTACTAGACAGATAAAATGAAAGATATAAGTGAAATATAAATAATGATATATAATATTCCCAAGAAAGAGTAAATTTAATTGGAGATTTCTTAAGTAAATGTCCTTAAAATGCTTCGTTATTATAAAACAAAAATGATAAGGAATTTATATGAAAATATCAGATATACAGGATATCCTAACCGCGAAACAAATAAAATGTAATTTAAATTTATCAGTAACAAATAGACATGTACAACAGATTTTATCTGGTAGTAAACGTTTTCGGTGGCTGAAAAAGAAGAAAGACACATAAACAAGCAAGACTGAAATTTATGCAAGATGGTATGAAATGAGATCATGAGCGGAACAACGTCATATTTTCTGAGCAGAAGAAATTTAACTTGCGTGGGCCTAATCGTTTTAAATATTATTGGCACGATTTCGTTGTAATAGACACATAATGGTGAACAGTAGCCGACGCAAGAGTGGATATTTCAGCAAAACTATGCAGCTACCCATAAATTCAATGGTTTCGTTAAAAGGGAATTTATTTATTACAATGGCTTTCTTGCTCGTCTGATTTGAACCCCATCAAAAATCTTTGGAAAATATTGGTATGACAGTTGTATACCAATAATAAAGAATACCATAACGTTAAAAAGCTAAAATCTGCGATAGTTGGAATGATATCCCTACTTCAACATTAACGAAGTTGATAGTATGAAGGCCCGGATTTTTTGTTATTTTGGATAGAGGATCTAACACTCATTTTTAATAAAGAATTATAAATTTTTATGTGTTTGTTTTATTTATTAATTTTGTGTTAATGGACCTATAGAAATTTCCCTGTGTCGAGTTAGCATTATTGTAAGTATTCTCTGTATAAAATGTAATATTTTTTTTAATGTTATTTTCTCTTACATTTGTGTTTCTTTATAGTTCAGCGTTAACTTCGATACACAATTTGCTGAAGATCTTAAGCAAACGAAGTATTCTATTCATATGAAACTATAGAAATTTCGTTGTGTGTATGCTCAATGTCATATTTTTTATTATATTTTTTACTATTTGGTAAAACAGTTACAGTGGACTGTGTGCCATTCATTTATACGCAACAAAAAGAAAGTGAATGTGCGACGTAATGTATATAAAGACTCCTATAATAATGCGAAGTTCCTTATGAATATTTTTGAACATATAAACCGAATTTGCGACCATGAAATTTACATTTTTCAATATAACTCGATAAATTGTAAAAATAATTGAAGCCTTTTGTTTGATTCTACAGTAAACGAAATTCCAATAGTGGCCTGCGATTTTTGGAAAGCTTAGACATACGGCTATGAAGAGGATCGCAGAGTTTAGCTTACACATTTTGCTCCATCTAACATTAGCAAATCAACATTTTCAAGCTTCTGTAAGCTACGGATTTTCATTGTGTATGCTGAAGCTTAGTTCCAAGCAAGAAATTAAGGGCTAGTTTAGCTTGTGGTTGTTAAGTTGTTTAGTTTTAATTGTAACCAAATTTTTGGAGTAGGCCATGCAGTTTTACCGTATCTTCGTCTGTTTTAGTTCTGAATACAGTTTTCTTCCTTGAAGCAAATGCCGATTGCATAAAATAGAGTATAGTGGAAGAATAGAGGAAAAATGAAAATTTGGTCGATAGACTATTTCAATTAAGGAACTTTAAATAAAACATTCCTGTTGCTCTTCGTTAATGGTTAATAGTGGTTTGCTTTTCTCCAGTATTACTTTGGTTAAGAGTTTTTGTGTCATGTTCAGCAGGCTTATCCTCCTATAGTTTCCGGGGTTGTCGTTGCTTCCTTTTTTGAGTATTGGAATGGTCATGCTAGTCCTCCATCCCAAAGGCACTTTTCCTCTTTTGAGTATTATGTTAAAACATTTTGTTATCTCTTCTGTTCGAAATCTCCCTCCATATTGCAGAAATTCATTATGTTATTGTTCCCAGGGGCTTTTCTGTTCTTCAAAGTTTGTAGTGCTCTCCAGATTCCCGCAATGATTTAAACATAAAGTGAAAACGTCTTGATTTCTAAATACCTACTTTCTCAATTCTCTGTGTTTGTTACGCAAACATGCACCAAGAGTAACTTAGTTCAAAGTCAACGAGCTTATGAAGCTTTATGTTTTGATCCAATAATGATGTAAGTACGACGTCGTACACAAAAGTTCTAGATATGTAGCAAGAGATAAAGTCAAAACACGAGGACTTCACGCACTTCTGGTACCTCAAAGTAATTTCCTTAGGAGAGCATATAGCAATCCTACGCCACGAAAGGAATGCATTCTGTATGTCTTATTTTGTTAAAGTATTTAGCACCGACTAGAAAAAGTTAAAGGAACCAAGGCGGGAAAGTACGCTGGCTGAGGAGCAACACCCATGTTATTTTTCGTCAAAAACTGTTGTATGATGGAAGCAACATGTGGCACAAACTTCTATGCTTTACCCTTCAAACTTCAATTTTCGGATAAAATTCCCTTAACTTCCTAAACTTATGGTCGGATATCAATCAATTTTTCTTCAAATATACGTTACACTGCACGAAGTATCAAATTTTGTTTACAATTGTATTTTTGAAAGACGTAAAGCACCTTCCCCTAAATTTTCTGCTCTTTATTGCATTATTGCTGCAGCAGTAGTGACTGTCATTTTAAGAAAAATATCAGCGTGACTATCTCTACAATTTCCTTCTATAACTTCGATCGTTCAAAGAAAAAAGTCGAGACTGCAAATATATGTATTCAGAATTTCTTAGACGTTATTTACGAAAAGAGTGTCGTTCTAAAGGAACTGGTACAGTTTGAAGAAGCTCGATTTGAAAACGCTCTTGATCGATGAATAAAATTTATACGCTTAGTCAACGTATACTGTTGGAATAACGAATAAGCATCAACAATTATTTATGTGTTTTCCGAAGCTACCGCATACAGACAGACGCAAACGTATATATTGAAGAGTAGGCGCTCACATCAATTTCACGGGGGCATCAGTAAGAGAGCTTTCCATTGCTATGCAAAGTGTGTAAGAAATCATTCGAGTCGCAAAGAAGTGTATTCCTTATTGGATTTCATCAATCGCCCCGTCGTGTTTCCGATAATAAAGCGACTGTTTTTATATAGCGCCCGAACGGGCGAGACAGAGAACGCTCCACGACAACTCTCCGGAGACAAAAGCGAGATCAAAATCATATTTCGCGTTTGACGCGCGAAAAATTACATTTCTATGCGAATTTAAGTTGTAATTTTTCAATGTTTTCCTTTCGCATTAAATCATTTCGGCCTTTAAACGCGCGTGTACCGTATTGACAGCCAAACTGCACATACATCATGAAAAACGCCACGGTGAGAGATGCAGGAAATGGTCGTATTCGTGTAATTTACTTACTAACTTACATGATGGCGTTAAAACAACAACGTACATGTAGATAACCACTTAAATTGCTATGTACGATATTAATAAATTGTTCATAATAAGAACCTTTGAAAGTTTTAGTAACGATAACAAATTCTTCTATTATTTTTTTAGTTTTGAAAAAATTTTTAACGTTACACAAAACTACATGGGTAATTTTCCGTGCTTTTTGATTTTATTTTAAAGGCATCCTGTATAAGTGTCGCACTAGAAAAATTATAATATGTAGAGATTTATAGCGACTTGACCAAAATAAATAACGATAAAGTAGAAAGTGGATAGCTTTGGATTTTTAACCCCCTAAATACGTAGAAAATTCAATGGATATCGTAAACAAAAGTTTGACATTCAGTATCTTGTCTTCAATAGGAAACATCAACATCATCTTCTTAAATAAAACGACTGTTATAATGTATATTTAAAACAGTCGAATAACCATCAACGAGCTGCTGGAATTTGGGATAACAAAAAAATTAGCGGCAATAGAAGGTCAAAGGTTATCCATATATATCGGAAGCGGTAAATACACGTGAACGTATATAAAACTTTGTTCGAACAATATTTATTAGCTAGCATATATTATTTTAAATAAATAATAAAATACCAAGAGCAAATTATTTAGAAAAGAACATCCTTTTTGGACCTCTTTTTACATTGTTAAGTACACAAAATAATGAATTATAGATCCACTTCTATAAAGAATAAGTAGAAAATGATTAAATACCTGAAACAAAAACACTGTATTTTGTAAAAACAATGAAACTCGTCATCATTAAAAATACCCATGGTGGTACAGTCTCCGCAATAATATCCAGAGCGATGAAACCTAATATTTTGTTATAGATACTGTTAATATATACATTTTAATTGATGTTGATTTCAATTATTAAATTTTTACAGAAAATTACGCAAATATTACAAGCGAAAATGGAGAAACATCCACACATATAAGAACAGTTTCTCTATCACTTCGAATAGGTGTTACAAAATTCCGTGAACCTGAACTCCTTCGTCGCAAAGTTTGGGACGTCTATCGCTGACCGTTCGCTTTAACTCCACCCCGTATTAACGATTGTCTCATCTCAACCCCAAAAACACTCGCACACACATACATATAAAGAGCATCTGCCTACGAAAAACCAGATAGACCTCGGAATTATATTGCATATTGTAATGATTTATAAGTGGGATAAGCACACATCGAGCGGCCATTCTTGGACCCGGGGCGTGCTAATGACCACGGCCGCTTGGATCGCGGTTATCGCGCCCTCTCTCGGACACTGCCACGTACGTTTCGAACGTCCCCCCAACCACCACCCTCAATACTTACGAGTACGAGTAAATCGGCGCCCGTTCCTGATATTAACAATAACACTTAGTATTTAAATTATGACTTTGAATTGCTTCATAAATTTCATGGCATTAGGAGATTTGCATCCCTTCGTATTCACTCTGTCTCTCTCGCTTCTCCCCCTTTCTGTATTTTAAGTGTCGCATCTCGGGTCTGTTATACCTTCTACAACCAGCCATCGTCTCTGCACCCTTGAAGCGCTCCCTGAAATCTGTACGACTAATATCGTCATGTTTGAATATCATTGCCTTCGTTGGTTATTGTCGTGATCGCTATTCGATTCTAAACGGTTTGCTATTAAGGGCCACACTTTCCTTTCTCCCGCTTCATTTGGCTAAGTTCATTTGCAATTTGATTGTATGACTTTGTATCGCTGTGTTCTACTAATCATTATCTAACAGATAGGTGTATTATGTATTTGAATAATATTTCATCACGTCTGTACGTTAGTGTAGCTTGCAGTCAAATTATCTGCTAGAAACGTGACGTGTATAACTAAAGAATTTCAATACAGCAGCGAAAATAATATTAGAAATATAATAAGCTAACACAGACACTTATTATTTTTCGCCCAACTTTATAATTGTCGTCTGTCTACGCACTTTACTTTTGCAAGCATTGTTTTTCGTTTTGGTTTGTTACTGTTGCGTTTACCTATTAAGTTTTCCATAAAATTCTGCAAGTACGGTGAATATTCTGATGTACATACAAGCTTTTGTTAAGTGGGTACCCGCTCTAGCGGGCTAATAAAAGGAAAACTAATTGCTTTGGTTGTCCTATGGTGAAATTGATATGATACAATTAGGTTAGTTAAACTTGCAATAAAAAAATATGTCGTATTACATCATTATTACTAATAGATATTGCGGCATTTACAATATCTGTATTTATACTTTGAAACTGACAATATTTATCATAATACCAAAGTATCAAAGAAGACATAAATTGGTGTTTCCAAAAACGACTTCAATGTTGAATTTGTAATATATATGTATATATTTTTAGAAGATCCTCCATTTCTTTCATACCAAATGTTGGGGCTTGTTTCACCGCTCACGGGCGGTAACTTCCGTGTAAGCTTTATTTCTAAATTGGTTGGTGTCAGTTTGTAATGAAGAACAGGTGTGTCTTCACTTATTTTATTAATAAAATGAAACGCTTAAACTGCACATAATATAGAGGTAAGAGACTCAAACAACTATTTAAACTAAAAATACAATTAATGGTTCAGTCTTGAAATTACATTATGGACTCCTGACTAATGACTACTCACTACTGACTGCTAACTTGCCTGACTGAGGCGTTCCTTATATATCGTTGAATTGTTGAATTAAATAGCTAATTGATTGAAAATGACTAAATAGGTTCGTAAAAAGTTTCAGAAGAGTATGTCTCTAATGTTTAATGTTATTAGTAGTGATTGAAATGCAATAGTAGACATTACTGGCACACGATTTCTAACCTGATAAAAGTATAAACCTTAAATAAACAGTTTTCTAATCTAATGTTTAATAGAGGCAATTGAGAAGTGCGTCCATTAGCTCGTAAAACTAATTGCAAGTGAAACCAGAGGGTTGCAAAACTATTAATCACTACGTCAAGTATCTACATAAATATGGAATATAAATGTGTAAGATAAAATTAAATATATATATATACAGTGAAATCTCCCTTGAACGGATACCAACGGGACCAATTGAAGATATCCGTTCAGTAGGGGTGTCCGCATACAAGAAATATGTAGTAAATACAACAAAAATCGTATTCTAACGAAAAATAAATATATTAAAGAAAGAGGGACATTTAAATCGTATATGTAAATAAATGTTTTTAAAATAAATAAGAAACTTTAAACTTAAGAAAGAAAAGTTTATTTCCTTTAGATATATACATACAAAGTATAATATATGTACATAGATACATAGATGTAGTATGTAATATAAAACAATGAAATGAATAGTCACTTTAAGGACGCGAAAATTCATATATTGTTGTTTGTCTTCCCTTTTTCTTTAAAATGCCGTCTTGAAATCGTATTTCTAATTTAGAAAGAAGCTCCAAAGACTCTGTATCTCCGTGATTTTCGACAAAACTTTGGAGCTGCTTGGTCAGGGTAATAGCTTTACCATAATTTGGGATAGCTGCAGTTGGCACTGGAACCTCATCGACATCAGAGTCTTTCCAAAGTTCTTGTATTTCAACTGGATTTGCAATTTGTTGTTCTGAATCTGGATTTTGAACATACAAATCTTCATCTACGTTCAAAAAATCATTAAGGTTTTCATTATCCGTCAATTTCAATAAATTCTTATTTTTGGGGATATCTGAAAGTACACTAAGAGGCAAATCATCTTCTAGGTCAGATGTATCAGCCTCAGTTAACTGGTCTTCACTTTGCATATTTACATGATTAAATCCTGCTTTGCGGAAGCAATTTTGAACTGTCTCTTTGGTTACTTGGTCCCAAGCGGTTTTTGCCAAATGAACTGCATCCAGTGGTGTAATTTTCTTTAGTAACTCAAAAGCTGTACCAGCAGTTTCAATGTTTACTAACAGATGTTTGAGTATTAGACTTCGGTAATAAGTTTTAAGATTCTTTATAATCCCTTGGTCAAGTGGTTGACAAGCTGATGTACAATTAGGGTGTAAAAATAATATTTTTATATTATTTAAGCGAACGTCTTTCGGGTGAGATCCCGCATTGTCTAAAAATAACAAAATGTTTCTTTTTTCTTTAGCCATTTTCCCGAAATCGCTTTAAAACTTATATTGTGGCTAAATTTATTGAGCCAATCAGAAGAAGCACTGAATGAAAAGAAGAAAATGAAAGAAGCGGCTATTTCTCTTCCTTTACATCGTATTGGCGGACCTATTGGTAATCTCACTTTTTTTATCTATTTTAGAATTTAATATGAAAAGAAAATCAACGCATTAATACAAGAAAACCTTATCTAAAAAAATCATATGCATACCTGTTAAAGGAATTCCCTTATTCCGAGCTGCTGTAAACCAGTCATAAGACAATTTGTCGATTTTAGTACCATCACCCGTCAAAAGGCTTCTTTTTTCATTCAAATTGCTGTTCGACATCCACTTGTTTAGAAAGATTTCTTTATGTTTAATTATATCTGCAGCTTGTGTTTTTCCAATATTAAAACGCTTGGATAAGTTCCTTACAATTAATTTCTCTTTATTGTAAACCTCAACAATCTCAATTTTTTTTGTATAAGCGTGAGAATTTTTCTATTTGGAGCCATTTCTACAATGAATGTGTCACCCACTCTGTCTTTTCCGCATAGACTCAGACTAATATTCAAAGCAGATTCAATCGAAAGCGTACACCCAAAGAATAATAACGGTAAATCCCTGACCAACTTGGGGAAGTTCACGCCAGGCAGAAATGCACGACATAGGCTGCGTTTGTACCGAAAGATTAACGTCGGTAAATCTCCGGTTTACTCGGGGAAGTCCCAGCGAAATTGGCGCGCGGCGCGATTGAGAAATGCAATAGCAATACTCTCGATATAAAAATAAGATAAGGCGTTTCTTTTTATTTTATTTTTGTCCGGTTAAGAGAATATTTTTTCGTGTCCGCGTCCGTTCAAGAGAATGTCCGTCCAAGAAAGAGTTAATACAACGGAAATTATATGAGCCGGTCGGGACCATGAGAAAATGTCCGTTTAAGGGAGGTGTCCGTGAAAGGGGGGTATCCCCGAAGGGGAATTCCACTGTATATAAATAAAAAGAAAAAGAAAATATGTTAAATAAAATTTAATATATCAAAATTTTCGGATATTGTCCGCACATCAACTAAAATAAAATATAAACAGTTCGAATTATTTCAAAAATGTAATTATTGTTAATTAATCTTTACAGCATGCTTAACAACTAAATTAAGCAAAGGTGCAATGTAATTGATGCTCTAGAGTTAATGTTAAGAATATGTAGTTGTAAATCAAAAAAATGTTCCTGTACCTCTACTTTCTTTATTTTGAGTTGAAGTATATGTCATTTGTGTAGTTTTCTGATGTGCAGTTCAATATTTTCGAATGTATAAAATAAATTACTTTCTTTAAAATCATCAGCTAATAAAGCGAAAATTTCATTTTGTGTGTCTTTACTTCAGTCAACGGCTTTATTAAGGTTGTAGAAAAAGGATAAACGGAAATGTTTTCTGTCTATATCTTCGAGCGGTTATGGTCAACTTATTTTTTTTCTTATACCGTATTGATTTCTCTGCAGAATGTCGTATTTGCTTACGAGTGACTTTATTTTATTTACCATAAACACTAATAGGTCTTTCCTATAATCGGCATGACATCAGTCTATAATTTTCGATTGCAGCTTTCTTTTTTTATGTATTGGTACAATTACGGAATTGTATTGTTCATTCAAAAAAGAGAGAGACAAAATTCTAAACAGACTCCCAGCCCAAATTGCATCCTATAAATTTCTGAAATCAATTTGACGCTGTAATCCTAAATTTGGAGATCTGTCCGAAATATAAAACCTGTACTAAATAAAATTGTATATGGATTCTTTAGAGATAGAAACACTGCTCCTGCCACGTTTAAGGTATCTGCAACGTATTAGTTTCTTTTTCTTAATTTCAGTTGCTTCGCTAAGCGATATAATGTTGGGCGACTCATATTTAGCAGTTCACTACTATTGTTCATTTGAGCCAAAGCTTATTTAATGTTGGCAGTCCATTTTGACGAAACATATCGTGAACTATTAGGCGAACAGCAATTTTGACAGCTTCATCAAAAGATTCCAGTACAGATGGTGTATCAATTATTCTTTTTGGCTCTCTAGGTTTCGCCTGTTTTCTTATATTCACTAATAACTCGATATACCGTCGGTTCTAAAATCCCTACAATCACAATAACTTGTAATATGTTGATATGTTGTATATGCTGCACTCCATAAAGTCACCTAGTACTTGGGAAATCTGCTTTATCGTGTCACCTTTTCTTGAGTCCGTTATCTGCTTCAATTTTCTTGTAAGCATTCAAAATTGTCTGGTTATCAGTGTTACACAAGTGATTTGCTTTCACCCGTCCCTTTGGAGGAGAATACATGCCTGTACTTTCAGTAGTACTGGTGCTAGGTTCTGCATCCATAATTGAAAGCAACAGCTATAGAATTGTAATAGTTCTCTGTATTTGTAAATTTCTTACATAATTTATTAGTTTTCAAATCAAAACTCTGACAAGAACTAATCTATAATGTGAAATAGCTAAGGTAATATAATAATCATGAACAAAACTGCCGAAACGCGAACGTGATGTGAACAATGTTAAGCATGTCAAAATCTTTGACAATTTACAGCAAAAAGGGAATATACAGTGTGATTCCGCCTTGCTTTCAACAAATAAGAAATGACTGTCACTGGGTCTGTTCAGAAATCTGTCGCTCTTCTTTTTGCGATATATAATAGTAATTAGGGAATATGCCCAAAGAGGATGATAAACTAAGTAAATAGAAAACTGAAAATTGTGCCAAATATTCTGTTAAAACCGGATATGTTTCGCAGTAGCAGAAGGATAGTTCATTTTCTCTACTGTAAACGGTAATAAATACATTCAAAATATTAAATTATTTAAACACAATTTCATGAATATTTGTCCCTCTTAAGTATATTTGAATTATAGGGAGGATAGAACTTTAGTTTGTTTGCCATTATTTAAACTAACGGCAAAGTTGCGTGTGCTCAAAAGTGGTATAAATTAATGTTAGATTTTATGAAGGAAATAACTTCCATCGGTAATCATCATCTCGTATATCTTTTCACAAACGCTTTTTCTTCTCCTATATTTATTTGCATTAATCGCTACAGTGCTATACGGTGGCGAAGGAACAGTTCGAAAGCTTCAACGACACCCCGATAAAGAAGGAGTTTTATGCGTTCGTCGACAAAAAAGGAGAACCACTGCGCGCCCGATCGTCGACGCTTCAGAGTATCTTTATAGTTAAAGGCCTGAGTCATCAGTAAGAGATTTAGCCGCTGCTCTTGTCCGTTGCACTTACATGCATACAACACCGTTCATGAGTTCAATTGATACCAGTTTAGAAATTGAGTTAAGCTAGATGGAAATAAGAAATAATACGAGCAGAAATGTGGAAATACCTTCCCAAGCCAAGTGAACCATAATCTCTTTTCTCTCCATTAAAACTAACGCATTCTCAAATCAAAGGCATGCATACAAATAATAATATACGTACTATGTACTGTGAAACATAATTGAAGGAAAAAGTAGAAGAAGGAAAGGAATTTTTTATAACTTGATAAATCTAACAATGGTCTTAAATACAGTTAACCGTTTATATTACTGATGGATAGTGCCATAAGGAATACAGGAGGATGAACGAATAGCAAACACCAGCAAGATGATAGACCTGAAGTGTAATAAATGTCAGTACATATGAATATTTGGGAAGGATATTTGCACAAGATCGACAGAGACTTGTATATAACACAGAATAAATTAAACTAATAAGTTGTTCAGCAGAGCAATACTTGGGGAAAGGAAATTGTTAGACAGATAAAAGCCAAAGTGTACTGCGCAGTAGTACCATCTATTACTTGCTTATGGATGATCCAGAAGAGAAACATGAGCATAGTTTAGCAACTATGAAGGTAGAACTTATGAGGAGAATAACAGTAATAACTAAATGAAAAAGAAGACGAAATAAAATACATTATAAAAACAAGACATAAGCACTAACATAGATACATACTAATTGAATTGATTTGGGCACATAGTAAGGATGAACGGCAAAAACATACTTAAAAGAGAAGTAGATTCGAATAGAATAAGGAAGACGTCAGGGAAAACCGTGTTGGAAGGATACAGTAGAGATCGGAAGGAGAAGAGGCAAAGCTTTGTAGGAAATGAGAAAGCTAGACGAGAACCGGATGGAATGGACAAAATGGACTAGGGCTTGAACAGTAAAGACATATGATACCCCTTTTTGGTACAGAGGATACGAGAAGAAGAGAAAGGAAAAAGTCTGGTATAATATTTTGTATTTTGTAACATTTCCAACGGGATAGATAGCTTTGAAAATCAAAGATAAGGAAATGGAAGTTTGGTGCTGTTAATCGGATACTTATTAAATTATTACACAAGGAAGAAAATCATTGCGGGTCTTACGTGTTTCAGCTGTGTCGTCTCCTATGATACATCATTCGTATGATATATATAAATATCGTATAATAGGCATATATAGGCGCAGTAATGATCAGTACTCGTTATTGAGAAACCATAAGTATGCAATTCCTGGGACACGTGTGGGATATTGCTGGAACAGGACTTATGTAGAAGTTCATGGTTGCTTCGGTTTCTCTAGTTTACTTTCCATCACTAATTTCTTTACCTTTATAGGAAAATAAACTTGCACTATCGTAAATTAGTGGAGTTTAAATTTGGGGAGAGTTTCTTAAATTTGTGATAAAACATACAAATTATTTAAAAATGAATATTTTCAAATGTTAGTATAAATGTTCCGGTTATGTAATGAAAAGTAATATCTTGTGGGTGATCTCCTACTGCCGTACGGCGGGTCTCCGTCCTCTTACTGAAATTTTCATTAACTTCTTAGCATAATTACGGCTCAATTTTAAAAAGACCATCAATAATGTTTTTAAGTTTCTAATTGTTTCTGGATCACTAGGGTAAACCTCTTGCTTCATATAGTGTTCTTTATGGGGTAACGCCGCTAATGCTGGTTCGAATAATAAGACTGTATGGTTTTGTAGTTTCTGTATATTAAAGAATGTAACTAATACTATGTGATACGAGTCTAGACTACGAACTACTATGACTTGAGCTGTAGTAGAACTGCTGTAAAATTGTAAAAACTGAGTATAAATAGTCTCTGTTTGCGTTATTAAACAACCCTAAAACTACCTGATTATTCAGGTAAATGAAACTCTAGGTACATGTCTGACGAAGAAAGATAAGAATAAATAACAAGGTAGAATTAAGAGACTAATACATATTTAAAAGAGCAATGCTTTCGGTTCTACCGAATATATAGCCTTAGAGGAAAAACTCCCGAGGTGTTAGATCACTTGGTCTAGCCGACCATTTGCCGTTTCCTGTTCGAAAAATTACTCGATTACCAAATCGTTGACATAAAACGTCCATCGGTTCTGCGCTTGTATATAAATGTGGCACCGACCTATTGAAACCACATAATGTTCTCGACATTTGCGCTCTTTAATTCATCAAATAAAAAATGTATAGCTATGTTTCGGTATTAAACTCAATAGCATTGCCATCTTCCCTCAGAAACCGTCTTTTTTACATATCTACCGAGTTGAATGTGCGCTTCATCGTTAAGGATGATTTTATTGGATAATTAGCATCATCTTATGCCGCTTCCCGTTCATTGTAGCCCCAAGATAAGAATTGACAACATCATTCAAAGTCTGTTGGTTTTACATTCTTGACCCATTTGAATCTTGTAAGCCTTTAAACAAGGACCTTTGCACAAAATTTTGAATAAGGTACTTTTGGAATGTCCAAATGCTGCTAACGAGTAGATGGTATCGAGTCTAAATAACAATAGCGCTTGCAGCTGCAATATTTTTTCTCTAAATTACCACGACGATGGTGTATTTTGCTTTTTCCATCCTGTTCAATTTTTCGAATAGTCACATGTGACGAATAATTTTCTTTTCCATATTTGGGATTTTCAACTACTGCATAACTCTCGCCAAATTTTAAGTATTTATATGCAGGAAAATGAATAATGGAACCAATCCCACAGTATCCTAAAATTTATTCCAGTAACGGCTACTAATTTCGTGCAACTACTCTGCACATGCTCAAGTCAAAACATGTCAGAAAAAGAAACAACTAACTAACTAAACTAAAATAACATTAAACAGATGCATACAATACCTATAAGTAGCATCACGGAAGCGAAATTGAATTGAGAAACATGTTGCAAAATTGTAAAGTGGACAAAACACGACAATAAAACTTTTTTGTAAGTTGAAATGATCAAAGGACAAGTTAGTACTAAGACGTACAAGTTTAATTGTAGCTACTCTACAGTTGACAGTATTTTTGAAGTGACTGCCTGAGGATGTGCAGACTAATTGCACTAAACCGGTAGCCATTATTTGAATAAATTTTGACATACAGTATTTTTGGTGTCTTTTTCATTTACCTACATATTAACATGAACTCACACTGAGTCAACAACTTTCTTAAAATATTTTTTTAATAGTAAAGATAATCGCATACCTTTGCATTTTTATTAACCGCAGCGTTTCTGCTTGTCATTTCTTAACTCGTCTATGGTACTAAAGTAAATAATATAAAAATTGCGCTAATATTAAGTAATCTCAAATGCAAGTAGCTTCTAGAGTATTGCTTCTGCAGTCAGGTATTAAAAGTTTTTCCTTCACACTTACTTTGTTTCTTTTGTTCTTTTTTGCTTTTAGCACACATTTTGGTGCCTCGAATTTTTTAAGTGTAATTAATTTGGAATGCGTAATCCAAAAATGCTGTCAGATTTTTTAGATCAGATCTAGTTTTCGAAATTCACTCTTTCTGTCCTATTTAGGAAAAATTCGCCACAATTAGATACAATGTTTTGTTATGTACGTAATTTTTCAAGTATTACTATTTGACGACTTAACTAAAACACAAAAAAAATGTTAGGAGGTAGTTATTTAACAGAAAAATATGTATATACAACTTTCAATCATCAGTTAAAAACTTGTTTCCTTTCGCGAGGTTTACCGGAATAGTCTCGCTGAAGATTCCAGCAGTAATTGGACATCATGTGGGTATCCCATCTTTCTTGGTACCTTTCCTCCATAATGCTGATGCCTTTGTGAAATCTTTCCCTCTGTCCCTCACTAACATCAGCTAAGTTTTCTGGAAAACAACCTAAGCAGTTGTGAAGGTAATCTTGATACTACATGTTACATCCGAGCGTGGGAAAGCTAGAAAGAATCTGTTCTACTAATAAATAACAGTAAAATTTATAACGTATGAGTAATAAATTTCACCGTGGTGTATATCAAAACCTAGAGCTGCTTAGAAGAAATATCAGTTATTTTTGCAACCAACACATCAGAAATACCCTAAATTAGTTCGTATTTTACTGAAACCACGATAAAAAAAACATATTTTGTTGGTCGATATTATAGATGACGGAAATTGTTTCTTGTTTTTATTCTTTATATGGTATGCAATAGAGACCTGCATAGTAAAATACGCTTACGTGCTAGCGAATGAATATCCATTATAACAAAGTATGAAATTGATAAAATTACGATTTGCTTGCATTTAACCAACGTTTTTAAATTCCTGAAAATATATTAGTCACGGTAGTATTTGAACACACGACCTCTGCGGTACCGGCTCAAATCCGGAAGTACTTCGTTTTTTATTAGACCAAGTTCGTACCAATTAAATTAATATTAATTTAAAAGTATGACATTCTACTATCTTTATATGGTGAGCAGGTTTAGGTGCCAGATTTTTGTTCAACGCAGGTTTTCTAAATTTACTATTCCTGCTACAATGACATTGACTCCAAGTTAAAGGTCTTATTTTCCAGAGAGTTTCAGACAGTGTATATCTATGCATCATTTAATAACAGAAGAAGGAAATGAAATCTTTCAGTTTCCAGTCGAATACTTCAATAATTTAGAATTTGGTTGTTTAATATTGCTTAAATCGGATGTACAACAAGATACTGTATTCCAGATTTAACATAGAAGCGACAAATAAATTCGCTTATATTTTCATAAGCACTTTCAAAAATTTTGTCGTGATAATTTTTCGAAACTTTATGGCATCATATCCTCAAGCAATCCAATCGATTGAATATCGACGGCTTCAGAAAGGAAACAACGCAAAGTCGTTTCCGTAATGCGCGATCAGACATTTTGCGTTTATTCATGTATTCAAACTCATGATCGTCCGTGTATGTACATGTCGTTGTTGGCGTTCTTCGGCATCAGTAACCGCAGTAGCAGGAGAAGAAGTAGAAGAAACGGGAGGCGAAGAAGAAGCCGGAGAAGAGTTATTTGTGATCTCATTGCATGAGGTCAGTTCGGGCGCATTCTTACTCTATCGACTGTATCGGATATATACATAATGTCCCTCTTCGGGTAACTACCGTCCGATATGTATCCGATGCCGTGGACTTTGTGGAAGAGTTAAGAAAGAAAAGAGGCTGAGCCGAGAGACGACGTCGGAGCGGTGGTAAAGAGTGCTCGCCGGTGCACTACTGCATCGCATTGTATTCTCGCGAACTTGTGGTAAATCAGCCCGGCCGAACAATGGGATCCGCTTCGGACGACGGACGGTGACAACGCGGGATATATGAGTGTCAGGGAACGTTTTGTGTGTAGGGACGTACGAACGTGCGAGTGTATGTGTGTGCGCTAGTGTGTACGCTTGTTTATAAAAGATCGACGATCGAAAAAGGCGCGCAGTACATATAAGTTGGGATCTAACTTGCTCAGGTCTATCTACACGCAGTTGCCTTTTTTTATTGTAATACACGAACACAAAACAATTCTCTACTCTCCGAAACGAATACTTAGTAGTGAATATATTACTAGCTGCCAGTTTTGCACTTTAAATGCGATGCTACGTTTTGTAAAATATGTAATACTCGAAACAACTGCATTTTGAGAAATTAAAATAAGACTGATATCAAAACAAATCCAGTTCGTTAATAATCTAAAAAAAAATGGAGAAAATGCGTTGCATAATCATTACTTATTTAAAGCAACACTAGTAATAATAGTGCTACTCCAACTAGTGTCAGTTTGTGTCAAACTTAATTTCACTGTATTATCTATACTCTATAAAGGAAACTTGATGACATTTTTCATTTGAGCTCAAATAACAACATATTACTCTTGATAAAATTAAAAATTTCTTGCAGTTTCCAACATTATTAAATTTCCAAAAAAATATGGGTCCTGGAGGGGACTTGAACCCAACATCTCTATATCGTCGGTGTAGCGTGCTAAACCCTTGCGCTACAAGACCATTGAATTCAAGTCGCCTTAAATGGTCTTGTGGTGCAAGGTTTACACCGGCTATGTAGACATGTTGGGTTCAAGTCCCCTCCGAGACCGATATTTTTTCGGAAATTTAATTACGTTAGAAATTACAAGAAAATTGTAATTTTATCATTACTGATGCTAACGGTGGCTTAGTATCGATATTCATATTAATATTAGTATTAGTATGGATGTTAGTTTAGCATATTACTCTTTTTAATACGACAAAAGTAATGTGAATCAATGTTTATATTTGGAAGACAACCACTCCTTGTTTCTCTTCTCTTGTTGTTTCTTTCTATACTGGAGTTCGATACATGTTGCAACAAACAATGTTACATTAAAAATACTACTGCGAAATTTTACTTCAGGAAGCTGAAGCGTTGTTGTACAATGTTTAAAACAAAGCGTGTCGATCGTAACTACGAAGTTTCGAACTGTCATTGGTATTTAACAGAAACCATGGAAAATTAGTTTTCTTATTGAGAAGAAAAAAATATTCTGCTGAAAAGGGAATGAAACCAGGAGAACCAACTTTAGCATCTACTGTTGCAAATATTGATGCTGTTCATGATATAGTTTAAACGGATTGGAATGTATTACTGAGACACTAGATTTTCTCTGAACGGAATAGTTTATGTTGATTCAGATATGAAGAACCTTTTCGCAGGAATGAATACCCAACTGCTGAAATATCTATTAAAACCGAGAGAAAGTAAAAACGTGGCGCTCAATTTCTCTGAAGATGCAAAACGATATGCAAATAATTTGCATCGTGTTGTGACCATGGATGGAACTTGGGGCCATTGTTGCTATCCAGAAGCGAAATGGTTGGTCGATTAAAGCAGCTCGTTTCTTTCATGCCTAAGAAGCTTGGAGTTCAAAAATTCGTTGGCTTTAGTTTCAACGATACCCTAAGAGGATTATACAAAAAGGAGTACAAAAACAGTAACCGAAGATTGTTTTAAATTACTAATAATTTCAAGAGAAATAATCAATGATGAAAAGACGTCACTCCTAGGTAGATTGTTGCATATACACGTATCGTATATCGCCATTAACTCAATTCTAATACTATAATTCAACTCATTGGAACATTTAGCCTATTCCCAAGATCTAGGCCTTTCAGATTATTGTATCTTCCCTGGAATGAAAGCATAAACAGAAACGGAATGAATTGTTGTTTAAGAGATCATTATAATCAGTCGTTATCGTTTAAGAGGAGATTACATAGAATAACAAAATATTTTAAATTCCAAATTTTAGTTGCTTCAGTAAGTGACTTTGTATAATATTTAACACAACACGCAGCATAGTAACCATAAAACAATAGCATTTTTGCGGTCTCATTGAAAATAGGTGTTAAGTGAAAGCAGTTGCACAGCAGATTCAATTCACGTGTGCAAACAGAGTTGCCTATGACATAGTGATAAATTGAACGCTGTACAGTGGACCATGATATTTGGAAAACACAGGAAGTAATGCGAAGAAAAAAGGAAAAATACCGGGACTTATTTGATTATAATCATAAGAAATCTTTTATAGCGCTAGGTAATAAATATAAAGTTTTGAGAATAACAGCGAACAAAAGCAAAACATGACTTTCAATAAAATAAAATTCCGTATATGGAAATAGATCTACTTCGTTTTGAAAGTTATCGTACGTTATTATTTCCAAAATACTACCAGAAATTTTATATTAAGCAAGACAGTAGTGAAATGACACCAGCAGTTAATTAAACAGAATAATAAATCCGATGTACTCAGTATATTCAGTCTAACTATTTTTAAGAGTTTTAATGCAAAAAATATTTAGTCATTTCTCCATTTTATCGACAAAATCATCGATTTTATAAAATTTCCTTTTGACGTTGACATTCTGAAGAACCTATTTCTTCTTCGCATCAAGCTTAAATTTTATACATTTACTTGCTAGAAGATTTTCTCAATATTCTTCTAGCTTCTAATGAATTATATATATATCTTTAAATGTATCATTTGCCAAAAATCTAATTATATATTTCTATTTAGTTTAAACTCTCTGACAAGAGTACCAGTTCAATGATATTCGTATTTCTATGTGTCCACCTCCAGTTTAATTATCAATCACCGCACATGTATCCATATTGATTTTGATAAGCTAAATTAAATTCCAAACGTTGTATTTACATTATATCTTGTGTAAACGGATCTGTAGAGACCTAATATTTGTCTTTATTAATATTACAATGCTCTTAGTGGATTCAATTTTAATAATAAGTGTTTAAGTCATTATATAAATTATCGCAATGGATTGTGTTGATTAACAAGGTAAATAAATATGTTAAAGCTTTGTAAATAAAGGTATTGGAGGTCTAATGACAAAAATAACAATCAACCCTTTTTTGCAACAATAAAAGTATAGAAGATGCTCAAAAAAGGGAACACTGTTGTCAAATGTACATACGTAGAATATGATATCTATTTCCAAAAAGACAATTTAGGTTTGCACTGTTTAGTACAGTATTAGATTGCAATTCACGTCTATAATTATAACATTACTGGCATAATATTACATTAAAAGTAGAACATTAACCAATTTCTATTTCATATCACTGATATAGGAAATATTCGAAAATAATAGATGGAACGAATGGAATGTACCGAAAAAGAGTTATTACAAATAAGTATATCAAACAATCCTTGAGATAAAAGAGCTATCAAGCTTGTGGTACATTTTAAAATTTCTTCGAAGAAAGTATTGCTTCCAACAGCGAAAGAGCTACATCTATATATGTATGTACATACGTGGTTATAATACAAATAAAATAAAGTTTTATGTTATAATAGAGCTGCTACTTGGTCATTTGTAATCCAATATTTAAGAATGTTCAGAAAGTTTGGAAGACTTCAAAAACTTAGTTGTTTTGTACAAATCTATACTGTTCAAATATTAGTTGATTGGCGAATAAATTTGTACAATAGAAAGCTTGAAGGAAACAATATTCATCGAGATGTTGAAGGGAAAGTATTTTGAACAATTCTGGGACCATAAGTAATCTACGTACACAACATTTACATCTAATGGAGTACTTTATTTGAGTAAGAGCGTTATTAACACGTGGTATATGACAAGTACCCTTAGGGTTATACGAGGCGTGTATAATCGGTTAGTTACGGTTGAAGTTAAGATGGGCACGTTTCTATCTAATTAGTCTACGATAGCGTCACCGCTACATCTTCTTAATGTATGGAGTAACATACGAGAAAACCTGGATTAAGCAAATTTTCTAAGTGGCATACGTCCCTGTGAATGTGCCTACGGTTACTAGCAATAAAACTAAAGGATATATGTTAGTACATTTGTTTAGTAAGCTTCGGTATGCAGTGTTTCATTCTTATATTTTTTGTACAGGGTTCCCTTTTTGTGCTACACATACACTTTTTCTTTACATAACTTTAAAAACAAAATTGTCAATGCATTGGCGATTTAGTAGGAAACCAATTATACATTTACAACATGACAAATGTAATAAAACAATAAGCTTCTGCCAAACCTTAGGTTCTTAACAGATATTTTAATGCAAATAAAATAGCTATTCTGCAAATCCACCGTTTTTGATTCATTTTTGTACCGAGAAATTGAACTCCAGTGTTTATGAAACAATTTAAACCTATCACGAAAGTATAGTAGAATTCTGAAAATAATATTTATACTGATAGCAAAAAAAAGCTAACAAGTATTTGGTTATATTTTTAATAAAGAAGGTACACAATTTCAGTTTTCAAAGAAGACATTTTATTTCAACAACTACTGCAGGTTTACAATGCGGCCCCCTTATCATTCACGGCACTAAGCAGGTGTCCTTAAAAGCCCTACGTTTACAATCTTTCAGTTTGTCCAAGTTGCGTAGTTATTGCGCACGTTATTATAAACTTAGGTAACTCAGGCAATTCCACAAAAACGTAATCGTTTAAAGACAAGTCGATTGATCTTTGGGGTAATGGTATGAGATTAAAGATTCCAATCTGTGGTTCTTGTAATGCGTTATTTCTAAATTCCTGATCATATTAGCAGAATGTAGCGGCTCTCCATTCATTTGATGTTAAGGTTCATTAACACTGAGAATCTCAATCGACGGGATGATGCGGTCTCGCAACGAATTCAGAAATTCCTTTGAATTCTTAACGCTATTAGCAGAATGCGGCGGATCTTTCATTGATCATTCATTTGATACCATTGAGAATCTCAATTAATGGAATGATGGGGTCTCGTAACTGTTTCAGAGATTCCTCTGCATTAAGTATTCCGTCAATAAAGTATGGGCCAACAGGAACATATATTTTATTTAACAAATTGAACGTTGTTTTGCGACAATTTGTTATGTTTGCTTTATCTTCATTGAAAGGGTTGGTGATGGTGTGATATTTTATATGGCTTATAAACGAATTCATTTAGAATTTTATATACCGAGCTGCACAGCACTTCAAAGTGTCTGGTTAAATCTAAAACTGATACTACAGAGCATTCCTATATGTAACATAGGACATTCCGTTTCATGTATTATGTTAAAGTGCAGTTGATTTTATTTCTTTTTCTTTATAGAAACTTGCTTTGAATTTCTCAAAAATATTGAGAATAGCTTTTGCATGTACCATTCCGGTTAGCCGACTAAAAACTTGTCCCTAACACTATTTATCTTTCATTCTGTTGGTGCTATCTTATCATTGTCACCTTTTCATCTACGTTACACTTCCTTATGATTCAAGTAAATTATCTATTTTCAACAAAACGTATTTAATTTAGGATTAATGTATGAACAGAAACTCAGAATAAATTATTACAGAATATTTGACAAAATAATTTTTCCCCGCTATAGTAGCTTTATTTAAAAACTAACGCATTTGCAACTTACATACAGAAAAAATGTACATATGTGTAATAAAAGAAGAACCAGATATACGTAGTCTATGGCACGCAAACAAATAGGAAACACATATTGTTATTTTATCATTTACGCATTTAATAGGCAATATTAACATGCTTTTATTTAGCTCGTCCAGAATAATATTTACACCGAGAGTACCCTGGCCTGTCTACGAATTTAGCATTAACTTTTCAGGGCACTATTCTTATCCAAGTCAACTATGAATTTATCTTACAAAATTAGCACTTCCACAACTTTCAACATGTAACTACAGTCTTTGCCTCCAACTTGGTTTACTACCAAAAAAATAAAATAGCATCTAGAAATAGAATACCTCAATACATGTTTTCTTTAACGTTAGAGCTGTTTGAAATAAAATATACCATATAAAATAAATAGCTTGTTTGAAAAAATCATAGCTGAGAAAGTGAAACCTATCTACAGTTTTCCAGTTTAGTACGGACCTGTCCAACAAATTATCATTTTATTGAAAATATTGTGTTTATGGATGAACTAATTTTCTCTTTATATGGTAAAGACAACCTCTCAGTTGCATGTGTTTGGGCCATAAAAATCCGCACCCGATAACTTCTTATCATCAAAATTTTGCTTGTGTTGGTATTTTGGGTAGTAATATTATTAACTCATATTCTATTAATGGTAGTTTGGTGCTATTACTAATCTACCTGATGTAGACATGGAACAAGCCTTGTACAGAGTGGGTGCCCCCGCTTATTAACGGGCCAATGTATAATTGATACATTCGGAAACCGTTTAATGATTAGATATAGATATATTCATCGGCCGACAAGGTCGGCAGATATTTCCTCAAATGATTTTCTTCTCGGATTTTATTTAAAAGTAAGATACTTAGTATGCCTGCTCAAAGAATTTTGGGTTAGTTGCGACAAAAATTGCTGGACAAGGTTGTAAACATGCCAGCAGAATATTTATTCAGTGTTAGCCACAGTTATTGTGCGGGCTATATCCATTGCTTGTGAAACTTTCATATTCCGACGTTTCGGTAGTTCCTATTGCCGTCCTTAGCGTAGCCTTAATAAGGGCTGTTGCTTGTCAACAGTGAAAATTCAAAGAATGTCCTGAGTATTAGTTGTTTAAAAAACGAATTTCAGTAAAAAAGTCATTGTGGAAGTAATAAAGTTGTGTTAACGGAATTAGCAAATCCACTTTGTTTTTTTAAAGATATTGTATTTTCCCCAAGATACTTTATAATATAAGCTCGTTAATTTTAATATATCTTATAGCGTAATACTTGCAAAGCGACGACATATTTCAGTCAACATAGAACTTTATAATTTGAGAAGCCGAAGTAATGTAACTTTATAAGATTGATAATTAGCTTTGCATTATACTATAACTCTTGGCAGTAAACTCCTTCACTCTCTAAAAAAGAGGCAGTGAATTCAATATTCAATCATTAGCTACACTTGCAATAGTTAGACACAAATTCACCAAAGCAGACTAACTTCGTGATACATAATTTCCAGATAGGTCGCAATTAACTGGAGAAATTTGCTATAAATACGGTACCCTTGCACGTCAACATTAAGCGACTTTAATGCCAACGTACACTAATTAGACCGAGACGTGCTCGTTTTACAACCCGACCGCGACAATAGCGGCAATAACAGCGACGTTCAACTCCCCAAACTGCGGCCACCGCCTTGCAAGAGATGCCGAGAATCTCTGGACGACCGTCCATCTTCGAATGTCCAGCTCATCTCTCTTATCAAGAGGTCGGTTCGTTCCTCGAGGACGGACGCTTTATTCGGTTCCTTCGAAACTCCTAACTACTAATTGTAACCAATGGAAATTTGTAGCGAACAGAGTGTATTGTATATACGAGGCATTGCGGAAAGGTGGGTAATGCTAATCGAATTGTAACAAGTACATGTTTCTTCTAATTAAAGAAAACTTAATTTTGATGACGGCACTGCAAAGATGCATATATATGTTACGTACTTTGTAATTTCGTATTACGCGCCTTCACTCTAGTGGCGAACGGTGCAAACATTGTACATAGTAGTTATAATTAAGCTAAGATACAAGGCCTTTCACGACGTGCTCGCTATTATGATCACAGTGTAAACGGCAAGTACATTCAATATAAACCATTCAATACAAAAATACAGTCCACTGTTATTACACATATATCATTCGAAATTATTTAACGATATTATTAGACTTCTTCAATATGTGATTACTTTTACAGTTATCTGCATTCTATTACATTTAGCCGCATTGGCAATCATAATATTTAATAAATAATTTTTTGGTGAAAAAAGAGTGCCCAATCAGCGACGTGCGCAATGGGGACATAAATTTCATATGTGGAATTGCATAGGACAAACTTCCGTAGTAACAGCTGATGTATTGCATATTTCATTAAATAAAATGACTAATAGTTATAATTATCTAAAAGGCGCGGGCTCAAAAATTGTCTCACCTGTCGTTCTGATAGATTGGAGCGAGGTTGTCTAATTGGTCTAAAGTCAGCCTCGACATTGTCCTCTTCAAAAAGAAGAAGCTTTGTGGGAATGGACATACGTATTATTACCTGAAATTATCATTTTGGGAATACACAGAGAAAAGACCGTCTTGGATCAAACAAATTGTGTAGAACCTCTGTTCTCCTCAAGAAAATATCCAGATTTTATTTTATTATTACTTACCTTTGTCACTTTGCTTATCCTTCTGATTAGCAGTTTTCTCTAATTTCTGTTTACTGTGGGGAAGAATGTATTGCGGGACTTCCTCTGGAAGGGTTTAACTTAATGCAAGATCGACGTATTTCTTTATATAACAACGCCCAACAAAAAAAAATTGTCGTGGTAGTAAAATACGAACTGATTCAGGTTATTTCTAATGCGCTGGTTCCAAAAATAACGGCCATTTCTTCCTAGAGCTCTAATTTTTGAAATACATCACTGTGAAATTTATTACTCATATTTAATAAATTTCACCGATATTTTTAGTAGAACAGCTGCTTTCTAACTTTCACACGCATGGATGTAACACGAGTATCAAGATTCATTATCCTTACAGCCACTTAGATCGTTTTCCAGAAAACTTAGGTGATGAGGGAACAGGGGGAAAGATTTCAGAGACATCAGCATTATGGAGGAAAGGTACCAAGGAAGGTGGAATACCGATATGATGGTCGATTACTGTTGAAACCTTCAGCAAGACTGTTTCGATAAACCTCACGCAAGGCAATCTTATAAAAGGAAATCTTTAACTGATGATGAAAGTTATATCTCCATATTTTTCTGTTAAATAAATACCTCATTCTTTGTGTTTCAGTTAACAGTCACCAAATAGTAATATTTTAAAAAAATACGTACATAACAAAACATTATATCAAATTTTGGCGAATTTTTCCTAAATAGGGCAGAAAGAGTGAATTTCGAAAACTAGATCTGATAGAACAAATCTGACGGCATTTTTGGATTCGGCACCCCAAAATTGCCTGAGTAAGCTTAAAAAATCCAATTACAGCGTTCTTATCAAATAACTCTTATCATTCCCACCATCACCATTACGTGGTCTTAGATTACGGCATGCGCTCAATGAGATGCTATAAAATTGTAAATAGTAGAGGGTTTCGATAACCGAGCGAATTTTAGTGCGCTCAGTGTTCCTATGAAATTACAACTTGATATCAAAATACTGAAAGCACGAAAGTTATCCTTTGCAAGTGAAGCAGTATGTAACATACTTTACGTGAAGAACGGTATTCAATGGGACATACCACGACACGGTTAAAGATTCAAAAAACGCAATATACATAACACTTTTATTATGAAGGAGTGACTACAGGCTTACGTAATCCTGCAGGAAAAGGAGGAGGTTTCATTATTTAACACATAGGATCTGAGGCTGGTTTTGTGGAAATTCGCTTATTGATTTTCGTAGGTAAGAAAAAAACCGATTACCATGAAGAATTGAATGCCTAGGTGTTTGAAAGATGGTTTCATCAAATTGACAGTATTGCCAGATAATTCTGTTATTGTTATAGATAATGCTACATATCATAGTTGAAAAATTGAAAAAATTCCCATAACATCTAGGAAGCTCGATATGCAGATTTGATTGAAATCAAAAAATATCGAGTATCATTTATTATATGAGTGGGCAAAGATAGTAGTTCAGTTATTTTTAGTTGTTTTAGAAGGTAATGTAATGTATTCACATGTATTTAAGGTCAATTTATTGTTAAATGTGTCTATGTCATATTGAATATTAGTCTAAGTTGTTCTTCGCTTGTAAATAATCATATCAAGAATAATATAAGAATTATAGTAGAATCTACCAACATTCGGGAACCATTATGAAAGGTACGATGTGTAAAGTTGGAATCTAGTATAATAAATATTATTCTGCAGTGTTTCCTATATTAATTACGTAACTACAATTTATGTAAAATCCTAGCTAGTTTCAAAAGTGCCGCCAAAAAGTAACTTTGAAAAGTTAAACCGCGTGTTTTTTTACTCTTCCAAATTAAAAAATGAAGTATATTAAAGGAAGCGGTTAAACGCATCTATGGTTTCAAATATTTTTAATGCAAATAAGAATACAGAAGTTCCAGTACGGAATTTTGCCGCCAATTACAAGCAACCGCCTAGTTGTCAAAAGATCTTTACTTTGAAACAAGAATAGAAAGAAAAAGTTAGACAGGACAAATTATCACATTTTTGGAATAAAATGGCGAGTGTATATGCGACGATATAAAGGTGAAAAATGTTAAGACATTTTATTATGACAACTACTTAGAGTGAAACATCGGCAGACTCATACAAATAAGACGCGGTTTCAACCCGGAAATTTTTCAAAATTCTAAACAAAACAGAAAATAAATACCGCGGAAGCCTACAGCAACATATATTTTCAATTTAATAAGTTAGTACCAAATTATTCATTATTTTGTCCCAAGTTAGACCAAGAACATAGTAAGAAAATGTTGGAACATTGATTACCCAAAATACGGTATTATTGTAGTAGTACCTTGCAATATATTTACATATGCATCTGTGTATATAGCTTACATTTTGTGGAAAAGTGACTTAACTAACCTAAGTAAGTTATAAATTGTTTCGCTTTTCAAATATTCATTACCATTTATATTCTTACACACATTTTACTTTAACAATGCCATTTATTTTCTTTCAAGAGCTTCTAATTGCAGAACTGGGATAATAAACTTGTTATTAAAAGTATATAATTTTTCATCATTTCTACAATTCTTCATGCATATTCTTCTTCATCTACCTAATTTCTACCTTGAAACACCAAACCCAACCTACGTATCTTTAATTTTAAACATGTGTTCACTATTAGTAATTTTATTATATGTTTTAAGAACCCACATAGTGCAATAGATTTTAGTAGGCAGCAAACTATAAATAAACGAAAAAATAAGAACTAAAATGAAAAGTGTTGAATAAAAGGAACATTTGTTCCTGAAAACAATAGCATAAAACTTAAAATTAAAATGTAGTAAATTAAATATAAGATATATATATATACCTATTATTTCTAGCCATTCTTGTTGATAGGTTTACGAGTGTTTTACTTGAACAGATTAAATAACTTAATACCTGAAGGTATAAACGTTAAATATAACAGCAATAACTTTATAATAAATATTGTTTTATAATACTAGAACTAATTTATGTATGGAGTGGTAAGTGAGGCTGTTACCATTCGAAAAAATATATGCTACAATTAAAAACATAAAAATAAATTACAATTACAACGCTTTTTTCAGTAACTGAATATAGGAGCACATTCTGTTAATAAAACGCATAAAACTTTCAAACATCAAATCGTCGAGCCCGGCGTTTAAATCCAAAATGTCCGAATTTATATATAGACACTTATAGACGTACATATGTATTATATATTTTTATCGCGTTTCAGGCGCAGAATAACACGGCGTGATGTATTTATGATTCCACAATGATTCTAATAAATTTACTTGGGAAGTTTAAAAAAGTCGTTATTTACGAACGTATCGAAAAGACATGAACCAAACGCCCGCGATCGTAGAGATATTTAAACAGGAGGAGAGTTTGAAGCTTATTTGTAAAACCTCAGGCTGTCCATCATGTCGAAGCGACGACTGATTAATGGCGTCAATATTTATACCATTCACAGAGATGACAAATTGATGTATATGTGATGTTGATCAAATCAGTCTGCTTCTTATTCTCACGTTACACGCATACACAAGTGTTGCTGTTTCTAATGTTGCCTTACTTATTAATAACATTTACTTGCTGCCGTTCATATCGGCTTGCTTTGTGAAGCGCGAACATGTGTTAGCGGTTCATCCTGTAGTGCATTTCGGTTTTCCTCATAGATAAACTAACAAAGTAAATCAGTGTATGAAGGCAAACATTTTTGAATAAATTCTAAATTTCTATTGTATATGTATATGTACATCCAAAATTTTAAACCTCATGTTAATGAAAATATAATTTCTGCTTTACAGTGTGTAACATAAAAGCGTATTACTTTAGAAAATATATAATGAAGACAAACGACTACCTGCATTTACCAGGTAATAGAGTCCTGTTTTATGTGTTACAAATAAATTATCATTACTGATAGAAAATGCGCGAAGTGCAAAGGTTTCTTATGAATATAGCGTACTTTTTTAGGTTCGATGCTAAATTTCATAGTACATACCATAAGGTTCTAAATATGAGTACAGCAAACGTCAGCAAATAAATGTAGAAATTATAATTTGGTCAACACATCGAGCTTCCAGTTAACCGTTATAACAAGATAAAACATTTCAACGAGCATTTGGAACGCGTTGCTAAAAATAACTTTTAAATCGTGACACAAAGGCTCCCATACACGAATAAGAAAATTCAAAGGTTTAATTCTTAATTACATACATTAGGGTAACAACTTAGGGGCATATCTGTTATAGAAAAACGTTATTTTGGTCAAGAGAAGTGGTGAAGTGATTTCAAATTATTGCTGGAAATTGACATAAGAAAGTTTTAGAGAAGAGAGAAAAGAACAACTTTATAATTAGGCACCACAGTATCATATGTTTATACTATTTAGATATGTCGTTAACAAAAGCCGTCCTTCTTTTTCGTTAAATTTTTATTTAGCATTGAAACTTATTAAAAAAGTGCAATTTTCAATATCTTGTATTGGTTGTGGTCTTTGGCGTGTTTGAAAGCAATGGAGCAATGTTAAGTGACAGGAAAACATAAAAAAACTACATTTTTGGCCTCTAGAGCAGAATATGTGCCAATCTTAAGTTTATATGTAGATAGACATGAAGACGCAGTTTGACGAAATATGTATCGTACGAAATAATTCTTAGCAAGCTCCCGTATAAGAAGAATGAGGAAGCTTCTTGAAGCATCTGTACGAGGGAGTTATTTGTAGTAATTGCGCCTACATACGTGGGAAGAGGTTATGAGTGCTTAATTTGGACTACAATGATGTTGTCTACAGTGCAACTTAAATGAGTTCATAGTTACCTCTTGCTTACTATAAAGTTTACTGCGACCTATTTGTTTATTTATACTTCTAAGCATCTCAGATGTTTAGAAAAAGGGATGGACACACTTCGATTAATACTATTAGCTTTAATCATATGTAAACCACGTTCCCATATATGTATGAGTCCAATTTTTTTTGAGATTATTGCAAGAGAGTACTATGCTTAAAGTGTTACGTGCTCAGTGTTAACATAAGTATGTCGTACTCTTAAGTATACAAAATTAAAAAAAAAATGTTATGAGATTCTTGTCTCAAACAAAAATGCAAATTGAATGAAAGGCATGCACAATTTATATTGACAATGTCTTGTATTTAGACGAGCAAAATAAAACATGTCGGGATCTCGAAGTGAAACTCTGGTATTTTTTGAATATTTTTCTTATTTTTTAAAGGCAAGGTTTTACAATCGCTTCTACTGATTAAGATTTCGTTGTGGATATTGATCTCCTTCAGGTTACGATCTCACTGCTTGAGGAAGCAACGAAGATGGATTAACATTACCAACAACACGCAGCTAATATTTTGCCATCATTGCTAGATAACACTGCAATAGTATTATCTTAATCAATTCTAAATTTTGATCAATTGTGATCGTAGATGTTTGAATTTAAGCATTAAACTTTACTCGTTATCACTGTCAGCAAGTTATTGGTTGTAGCAGTAGACCTTCATGGACACTATTGCTGGCTTGTGGAAACTTTGTCGATAGAGAACATGAGAACCAAAGAACACCTATTACATTGGTTATCCAAAATATATAACCGTCAATAGTATGTAAAGCAGTATGATTGAAATGATCATGTACTAGTCATTAAAACTTCGAAGCACTGAAAATTAATTATTCGTTTTAGATCGTCGAGTATCTTAAAACGAAATAACCCAAGCGCGATGTATAAGATATAGCGATGATGATCCATGTTGTGTAAATGTGTGTATATTAAGAAGATACAGTCTGAGTAACATTTAAACACGATAATCTTATAAAGAATTTATTGCACTTATTTAACAAGAAAATAGTATCTCTGTATGCTTACGGTAAAAATACACATAGTTTTACTAATATTGCTTTAACTTTAAAGAAAATACAGAATTCTTGACAATAGTTGCAAATAATTTTAAGGAATTGGAGAACAATCCTATGAAAGATAAAGATAATCTAAATATTATGTTGCTGGCGCGGAGACTATAATACTATACTGAACTTAACTATTGAAAATAAACTACAATGGAACGAGCACATTGACAGAGTTTACCGGCAGCTATTAATGAAAGTGTTCGCTTTGCGCAAGCTGTCACGGTGTTCTGGACAATGTCTGTCGTTTGGCAATTAAACATATTATGGTTGTACAAGAAAAAGTATATTAACTCTTGCAAGTCATAAAAACAAAGGTATTGGCAAAACCTGAAAATTGAGAGGCAGCAGTTTCAGAAACAAAAAGAATAGCCAAGGTGAAGATACCAGCCAGGAAATGGATCCAGTTACTACAGAAGGTATCAACATCCATAAATAAATTTGATATATAAAAGAGAATCAAGAATGGGTGTATCACAAGATTTCATTAATATATTACACGAATTACATTAAACTCTTTTTAAGTTAATTAATAGATTTATTATTAGATCCGTCACACTTGTCAACTCGCCCGGTTCTCAGTGAATACCTGTCGTCATCCCTAATGCATTACTTCTTTTCTGCTCTTGACGTGAGGTAGTTCATCTTATCATTTTGTTATTTTGCACTAACACAATGAAAAACTATGTCGCTGAATTTGCCGATTTCCTTTATAATGATAGTCAAGCTATCTGCAAAGTTTTCGATAAACCGTTGATGTGCTAGAAGAAAAGTGACTGTATAAAGCAGGTATATAGCATAAAACGCACAAATGAAGAGAGTGGCGTGCCAGCGAGGGACCAATGTTCGATTTACTGTTCATGCTTCTTGTTTGTAGTTCGCAACTTCATCTGTTAGATAAAAAAGATATTCTTCAGCACGGCGAATACCATTCAT
Source organism: Trypoxylus dichotomus (assembly GCA_023509865.1). NCBI lineage: Eukaryota > Metazoa > Arthropoda > Insecta > Coleoptera > Scarabaeidae > Trypoxylus > Trypoxylus dichotomus. Next base: position 43,717,479 of record CM042078.1, read on the forward strand.
CGAAACAAATATGGAAGTACACGTAATGCAGAAAATTTTTAACGAATTTTATCCAATTTATGCGGTGTAATAACAGTTGTAAATAGGGTAAGTGTTTCATATATATGCAATGTTTCCTCCTGAAAAGGACCAGTCCTACGTTTCGATAGTTTCATCTTCATCTCCAGGGGTTAGTTACTTGTTGGCGAACTTTGTCTGACAAACAGGTAGGAAAACCCGAAACAACGGTATCACATTCATTCCACGTTTGGTGTTGGTTCTCAGAAGAGCCGGATACATCCTGAGGTTTCGGTGTAGTCGCATACATCTTCTTTCTGAGGTAGTGAATAGCATTCAAACCACGACTGTCTCAAGAAGAAGATGTATGCGATTACATCGAAATGTCAGGATGTTTTCGGTTATTCTGTTAGCTAATGCCGAACGCGGGATGAAACCACAGTGAACAACAGAACATGTGTATGCATGTATATATATATGTAACTTCAAGGTTTTCGTGGATAAAATATGATATAATTATTCCGGGTGTAGATCCCCGTTAATAGCTTGTTCTCCGAAGAAGCCGAAGTAGCTCGACGTTTCGATTAAGTCCCCTTCATCTCTTCTGGAGCGAGTCGTGACAGAAGTTACGCTTCTTTCGCTCCAACATATACAAATGTTACTGAGCCACCGCCGATAGTATTTTCTTCACTCAGTCGGCTATGTGCTATATACACGTTGGTACTTAGAACAACCGGTACTACCCTGTTGTGGTGAGAGAAATTGAGCGGTTTAACTATTATATTATCTTATTACAACGAAGAACTTCATGCTTCAATTGCGCAGCTGATTTCTTTAACGTATATTTTTGCCTTTGGTTTATCGTACTAGCAGTAAACTTCTTTTTTTGTAAATTTTCGATATCACCTCATACTCTGATTAAATCTTTTTACAAATATTTAGTTTACGAAAGTGAGCCTTTAATAAATGCTATATAGTAGCGCATGTATAAATATAATATAACACAATTTGTATGTACTTGGCGATAGGGCCAATTATTACTTCGAGGCTATTTTACTCGCACATACTGTATCTATCGGGCGAGATAGAGCACGGCATCGTCGCAGCAACGACCGTCACACCGGTAAGCAACGTCGGAGCATGCACGCGCGACGAAATGCAGACCGAATAACTCAGAGTCGTTTAGATTAGATCGGGGTGTACGGTTATTTAGTGGTGCGCTTCGTTCGCTACTTGTTTTACCAAATTACCGGGAAAAGAGAAGTATACCGAACGAGATGGAGAAGAAGACGAGAAGAAAATAGGGGGAGACGACGAGGAGAAGGGAGAGCAATGGCTTTGACTTCTCGGTTTAACATCGAACGTGATGTCGCAGAAATGTTGCTTGCTACTTACCGTGCGATTATACCACCGAGCAGCGCACTCTTACTTCTACAGGGAGCCAGTCAGCTACTCAGCCAGCACTTACAACTAGTTTACAACTGATAAATGCAATAATGCGTTTTAGCTACGCCGGTATACATGCGAAAAGGACTTCCATTTTGTCCGTTCGTGTATACAACACGAACATGTGTCAAGTTATTGCAGATCAAAAAGAAAAAAGAGATACGCTATACCGTTTATATATTTCTACTACTTTATTTCCAAAATAATCAACGACGTTCCTTTAACGCTGTGGTTTGCGCTAGACATTTAATAGTCGTTTTAATTATTACTAGGGAATGAAAATGACCATTATATTTCTGTTGTATATAAGTCTTGCTCGGATTAAATAAGCGATAGGTGCTAATATGCTAACTTAAGCAGCCTTTCATAAAATGCCTGTTTATATGAGGAGTGATGTAAATATATTTATTTATATGTATAGTTTAGTACTTCGAGGTTTTGACCAGGATAGTTATTTGTGTGTATACAAAGATCATCGCAAATCTACACGCAACAGTAGGTGTCGCAATATTTTCTGAATTTTAATCATTGAAAATATTTTAGTCATAACTAGTAGCACCAGATGCTCGAATTTCACATTTAAAGTTCTGCACATTACGCAATATATGATGTGCTTTTGAAATTATCGTAGATATTAGATTACACTGCATTTTATAGCAGGATTGAGTAATTTGTAGATGTTTATTTCACTGTAAATCACCGACACTGTTACCTAAGTAATTATTCAAATGAAAATTCGTCTGTTTCTGAACATAGTTGCAGTCTGCCTAAATAGTGTTTTCTGTACTACGAGTTCGAATTTTGCTAATGCGATTTGCAATAGCCCCATATTAATTCTGTTTCTAACTTCGTCCGCGTCTTGAGCAGCCGTTGCATAAGTTTTCTCTTTAAAGAAACTCCAAACAAAAAAGTCGAAAGAATTGAGATCTGAAGCTCTCGCAGATTGTAACACAAAATCACCACAGCCAATCTGTTCGGGAAGTATTCTTCCAACCACTCTCTTATATTACGAAAAGTATCAGTAAGAGTCCTAACGGTTGTCGGGTTCCGCCATGTCACTAGGTTTTTGTCCCTGATGTTTCGCGAACAACTGTTGACAACGCGAACAACTACTGACCCAGTACCTTTGAAAATTCGAACCGCAGTTGTTCGGGAAACGTCAAGGATAAAGAACCTAGTGATAGGAGGAACCCGACACCCGTTATGACTGTGACAAACGGCTGTGAAACTCTGAGATACTATTTCGTGACAGTAGGAGTTCTATTATATATGTAAATCATGTTACGGCGTATATTTAACGACATCCAGACAATAGGTACCCATTGGTATCAAGACGATTTGGTAGATAACTTGACCCAACACTCCTGTGATTTCTTATACTCAACCAGATGTTAACGGAAAACATCCTTGGATCCATATTTCCAAAATTCATCTGAATTCTTCTCTGTCCTATGGTCAAAATTGTAAAATTAAATACACCGTCATTCTAACGAATACACCGTTAAAAATCATCACCGTCTCGAATCCTGTTTAATATTGTCATACAAAGATTTATTAGAAATATGTTATCGTTACATTTTAAAAATATCATGGGGACGAAGGAGCTTTGCTCGTATGAAATATTTAACTTTGAAGCTAATTGGCAAGGAATCCTCTAGAATTTGCTTTCTTAGCTGTATAGCAGACATTTGTTCTCCTGGACCAGCATTAAGATTCACATACTAAACCAACTAGTTTAACAGTCTATGAAGCTGTTGTCTTACGATTTATAGTTAGAAATTATTGGGATCTGTTGCCAGTTTGATGTTTTTTCAATTCTTGTTTTATAAAATATCATTCTCCAGTAATGCTTGAGGATTGGTTCCGTGTAATTATATGGCCTTTGTTCCATATATATGCGATGTAGGATTTTTTAGTGCCTCCTTGGCTAACTAGCATCTAATGTTATTAGACTCCTAGTTGAAATGGTCTTTTTTAATATAACCTCTACAACATTACAGTTTTTCTGGTTTTGGCTTCTATTTATTGACTTGGTCATCGTTAGGAAAGACCTTGCTGTCCGTTTTGGAAGGTTATTCTGATTCTGCATTTACTACCAAACCTCCTGATTTTTCCGATAGCCCTTACACATATGAGAGGACTGTTGTGGATTTAATTTCTGCGTTGGTCCTTTCCATTTTGCTTTCTTCAGCTGTCTTTAATATCCTGTCTAGGTGGCCATTCTATTTGGACGTTTCCTTTATACGCTGGTCTTCTTTATTTCTTCCCTTTGGTTTAAGCAGATGATTCTGACTCTGTCATGTAAGCATGAAGTTACTCCTACTTTTGTTTATATTGGGAGGTTGTTGAAGTTTAGGTATTATTCTGTGCTAGTTGGCTTAAATACACTTTCGTATTGGGAAAACTATTGTCGCTTTTTGCAAACTAGAGTGTCGAGGAAGGAGATTAATGGATTGCTCTCTATTATTAAGATGTTGTAGAAATCCATCTATTGCTTCTTTATCTTATATGTAAACTGTCATGTATGCATATGAGCCACATATTTTGTTTGATGTTATAAAATCTTAATGTTCTCTTTTCGAATCCTTCTGTGAATATATTACAGATAGATGATCCCACTGGCATTCCGAAGTCCTGTTGATTGAACAAATAAATTGTGTACACATACGTACTAATATATACACAAACGCGAAGGTGCCATATAAAAGTTCAAACAAATACATGTGAGCTTGTTAAGCATCTGCTCGTCTCAGAGCTAACCCGAAGACAGAGCTGTATTACTTTCCGAAACGTCGATACTGACCGAAACCGTAGATGAAAGAAATAGTCTAACATTCAATTAGTTTAAATCAAATATTAGAATAGATTGAATGGAAAGGCATATATTCCTACGATAATAATCTGATTTCCACTTCATGCTTCATTTGAATTTCCTTTTTCTCAAATACTATAATAAGAAGAATAAAGACAATATGGTGTTATTATTATTCACTCAGGTGACTCTTTCTTTATTTGAGCAAAAATCACATACACTCAGCGAAATTTCTATAGTTGTATATGAACTTTTGAACAGAATACTTGGTTTCACAAATGCAAAAAAATAACATTAAAAGATTTGTTACATTTCATACAGAGAATATTTACAATGATGGTAACTCAGTAGTGAGTGTTAGATCCTCTATTCAAAATAACCTTGAACATCCGGGTCTTCAGACTGTGTATCAATTTGGTCAATGTTGAAACAGGAATATCATTCCAACATCTCGCTATCGCAGATTTTAGTTCTTTGACACTATCCTACTGTTTACTACTGGCATACACCTCTCTTGCCAATATTCCCCTAGGATTGAGGGGGTTCAGATTGGGCGAGCAGGTCATTGCAATAAATTTCCTTCTGATGAAACCACACCTTTGTCTTTCTGGAATCATGAATAGTTTGCATTGTTTTGCTGACATATCCAGCCTTGCTTCGGCAATTGTTTACCGATGTCTATCAGAACCATTCCCAGAAGTTATATATAGGGATTAGAATTCATTCGCGTAGAAATGAATCGTACAGGGGTTTATTGTTATGGGTAAAAGTTACCCAAACCATTAGACCTCAGTATTCTTGTGCAAATCGTGCCAATAATATTTGAAACTATCAGGTCGATCCAAGTTAAATATCTTCTCGTCAGAAAATATTACGTTCCACTCCTGATCCTATCTCATGTTATTTTGCGCAAATTTTAGTCGTGCCTGTTTATATGTGTCTTTTAAGGGTAGTTTTGAAACTTTCTTTAATCGCTAAAAACGTTTACTGCCAGATAAAATTTGTACACGTCTGTTTGTTACTGATTAATTTAAATCACATTTTATTTGTAGCGCGGTTACGTTACTAGAGGCTAACCGAACTATCGATGAGCGCTGCCTTCGAGATACTTTTTGATTACTCACCTTAGGGCGATTTTTACCGTAAGAATTGCCCAACCTTATAAAATTGTTGATGAGATGATGCTATTGTTTTATTTTCTTAGCTATGGCTTGTTTTGAAAACGCTATCTCTTTATAACAATTTATTTTTGTTTTTTCCTCCTCGGATATATATATATATAACAGTAAATAAACTCCAGAAGATGTTTAAAGACTTTTTTCCACTGGAAGGTAATGCTTGATTTCGTAGGGTCTGTGTCTAACACGGTGGACCTATAGAAATTTCGCTGTTTTGACTTATCATTATTGCAAGTATTCTCTGTGTAAAATGTAATAAATTCTTTTAATCTTATTTTCTCTTGCATTTGTGTTTCTTCATAGTTCAGCATTAACTCCGATGCGTAATTTGCTGAAGAGATTAAGAAACTCAAATATTCTGTTCAAAAGTTCATATGGAACTATATAAATTTCGCTGAGTGTAGTGCATTTTCTGGCAGTACATGCATTTTTTCGTTTACAGTGATCAATCCAGCAGATTTAACAGCTTCATATTTAATAGTCTCTGTGACGTAATATTCCGATCAAGTTAACGTTCCTCCACTACAGATAATATTCTTATGATTTGCAAATTTAATCCAGAAATCCACATTAAACGGAAATGTGTAGGCTTTCTCAATAACAAGAAAACTTTTCTGGAAAGTCGAGTCTAGGTTGTACTTTAAATTAAAATCAGAAATACGATATAGTAAAATAAAAGTTTATTATATCGACTTAACTCAAATCCTGTTCATAAAGAATTTTACTCATTACTCATAAGGTTACTTTTGTAATTATTATCAGCATCTATAAATTAGAAACGATATGCAACTACTTCCATCTAATTCACTGTAGAGTAATCTTTGATGTTGGTCTCAAAATACGAAAAGTTCATTAATTTGTGCTGTGTTCGATGTTTGAAACTTAATTTCATATTGTAACAAATAATTCAACTTCTTTTTTAAATAAGATGGTTATGGTTTAGTTAGGTTTGTAGAATTTTTGGATTGTTTCGGTTAAAATAACTCGCAACAACAATATATTTATATAATATAATATATTTATTGCATATAATCCTATTAATTCAATCCTGATATTATACGCAAAAGCCGCGTTGCAGCGATAATTGCTAGTATTAAACGACTGCGTAAGGTATTTCTCTATCTTTATTTAAAAAAATTAAAGACGTAAAGGATATTTGCCAAACTTTCTGACATCACCCTGTAGAGGATCTTGCACGAATTCCCATATATGTTCAATATTTAATTGCCAGTAGACATAAAACAACACAATAGAATAAGAACAACAACCGTGATGTGTGCATTGCTACTGTAAGTACACGTTTAGAAGCAGATTTACGAACATTACGCTAAATTGATCCGAGAAACAAGATTTTCAATTGGGATTACCGTAAACTTTATACCAATTAAATTCTACCAGTTCGCTCAAAACGATTGTAAATATAAATTGCTACAGTCGGTGAAGCGAGCGCTTAGCAAAAGGGATCAAGATATGGACATACATGCGAGAGCCGTGGAAGGAGATGGAAGCAGTGGATATGTTAACATGATTGTAGGCTATTGGTATTGGTTAGATAAACTTCGAAATTTCGTATGCATAATTATTACAATGGCGTAATCAATATGTAGTAAATGAATAAAGCTACTAATATTTGTAATTCAATGATTCAATGCCTACGCTATAAATTTTTGAGCACTTGAGTATTTAGCAAAGTTTTACCATCCTGAAGATGTGCACACAAAGTAGTGTATAAAACATAGAAAAGTACGTGGTTTTCTCTTATTTTTTTAAGGAAAAAGTTGTGCGACCTTCGAAATGAATTCAAGCAGATGTTACTGTAACTGCAAAGAATGTGTAATGCGCACCCATAAACGAACTGTTAACATACTTGTCTTCGATTGGCTTTTAATTAAATGAAAGCCGCAGTACGCCTTCTTCTCTGCTGAATAAGCAAAACCGTAGATTCCGTGTAAATACGATATTTGGCACGTAATAAACCCTTAACGGCTAATTATCAGTGCAACCGGTGCCTAAGATTATTAGTTATATTCTGTAACCTACGTTTTCACCTAACACAACAATAACAAAAATGAGAGAAGACAGATGACTGTTAACAGAAAACTGTTGATAGATTACAGTTGAGGAACAACTGACAGATGGTTGTTGGCAGATGACTGTTGACAAATGAATATTGGCAGATAACTGTTGACAGATAACTTTTGAAAGGTGACTGTTTACAGGTGTTTTTTCATAAACGACTTTAAGACAATCAAATATGGTACCACTTCGCTGTAGAGTCGTTTTTAAAATAACGTTTTAAGTATCCATAAGACAACGTGGTGTTATTTGCAAGTTATGCTTGATGTATTCGGATTTAGATGGTGTTACATAGCCTATATTTTTGAAAAGAGAAGAGATTGTAACCATATGTAGCGAGCCCTTGTTTTAATAAATCATTAAGTGATTACAGCGATTGATTGATATTCGATTTGTGTTTTACAAAATTCATTTTAAAAATTATTTCAAGGCGAAGTTATGGCGTATTAGATTGCTTCATTAACAGATAACTATTGATAGATGATTAGCGACACATGACTATTGACGGGTAACTGTTGGCAAATGGCAAATAATTGTTAACAGATAACTATCGACATGTGATTTGCTACAGATGACCGTTGACAGGTAACTGTTAACTACTTATAGATAACTGTTAACGGATAACTCTCTATCGGTGACTACTGATAGATGGCTATTGATAGGTGGTAATTGACCGATGAATGTTGATAAAGTGCTAATCCTTGATAATAAATAACAGATGAGAAATCACGTATAATAACATATAAAGAGATACATAAGAGTCAACGTAAGAAGCTGACAGCATGCTCAGAGGAATTGCAAGTTCAGTAAAACCACTTGGCATCAAGCAAGCTGTAAGGGGGAGCTGATAAACGCGACATTTTAAATTTTCTAGCACGTTTGTACCACTTTTAAACGAAGAGTTATCAAAAAATATCAGAAATATTTACGAAAAGCTGGCAAACGAAGAAAACTCCAAACGGCAAATTAAACATGGCAAATAAGACATACTGTATATGATTGACGACGTCAAATTATGGCAGGCAGGTGACCAAAGAAATGGTATCAAGCATATATAGAAGATGCATAGCCCTAGAGATGTGTAGCTAAAGTGGAGGCAAGGGTTAATGTGTGAATAGAATACAATTATGGCTATTCCGAAAAAAGGAAGTCAAGTGCAATGCGGCAGTAACTGTTACAAGGAAAGATTGTCCAACGCCTGGAAGTCCTATAAACGCAAATTCCACTTTCCTGCTACTCCTTAAATAATAATTGGATATAGCGTCATATGTGCCTAATATATGGCGAAGCATTTGCGATACATGTAAGTATTTCTCTACAAGTGGCGAATGACAAATGAAAATTGATAGTTGAATAACGTATGTTCAACGACAAATGACAGCATTACCAGTAAAGTGTGAAAGATGAAACCGCCACCGCAACTGTTAGAGATCTATATATGCGTATGTATGTATATACATATACTCAAAGTTAATTCTTTCAACGATCGTTACTTTAATCATTAAGATATTAATCTTTTTACGTGAAACTAACTGAAAGCTAGTTGGTTATACTCAGCACTATCCGCTAATTGCATTCATTGATGTGTTATTTTACCATTCCAGAAGATATCTGTGAAAAATGCACATAGTCGTGTGTAGTTTCTAAGAAACTAAGTTCCAATTGTTTGCGTAGACCTCGATGTTTCCAAAACGTTGTACAAATTTCTTTCAAAATAGGAACAACGAGTTTTGGATACTGAAAGACTATAATGATATACTCACTATAAGTAATTTTAAATTTTCAACAATCGTTATTTTTTCGATATTTACAACTTGAAATTGAAATTACGTTTTGGAAGCTACGCCGCGTCGCCTAACTGGAACTTGGTAATGCAATAATTTATTAACGATTCTAAATCGGCTAAAACAAACCGCAATTAAAATATTGACCTACGAAAGATATAGCTGTGTCCGGGGAAGGAACGAACAGAAAAAAGAGCCAAAATCGAGAAGCGACAACTTGAGAATGAATAATACCCGCTTCCATATACGTGTTTCATTGCGCAAGGTTTATTCGTTAATTTGTACTTTTCAGGCGGCGCGGCGTTTCATCTCAATCCCTGTCAGAGACCCTTGGATCGCCTTCAATCATAGTCGACAGAATCTGATCTCTCAATTAGTCTGCTTTAGAAATTATGATGCTTACGCACGTTCATCACGAATAGGCGATTTATCAGAGGTCATTTTCATGGCTTAGGTAAGTTGTCTTTATCATTTATAAGAGGAAAAATGCCCGCTAATTGAACCGGTATATTGAATGTTCCTTACGGACGCGTTCGTTAGTCTAACTACTGGCCAGCGTACAACTTTCATTGCTACTGACTAGAGTAGAATTATGTAATGATAAATCATGATAGATGAATCGAGTATGGAATTTTTTTCTTGGAATCTTTATTGCAGTGGAGTAATAGGGAATACATTCTTGTTCAAGCTTTCCTATAATTTTACATATATTAAAGGTGGATGTTCGTGAGTGACTTTGTTGTAGAAAAAAAGAAATGATATTAATTCGATTAATTTGTCTATCGACGTATTAAGTGATAATTGGTCTCGGTAAATAGGAGCAAGTTTCACTGCAGTGCGGAGAAAAACGTGGATGAGTGAAGCGCGCGGCACGGTGAATCGAATACCCGTACCAAAGTACGCTTGTTCAGTATTATTCGACTGGTCATTGTGGGTGCTTCTCAATACACACATACTTAGAAAATCCCTCATTTAGGTACGTTCCAGAAACGGCATATTACAGATAAACTAGAAAACGTAATAGCAAGTATGCCGGATTTAGAATACGAAGTTGATATAATTAAATGTCTAGAGCCCGACAACTATTTGACGTGTTCCACTAGGTGAAAATGTCAACGCTATCTAAAAAGTATAAAACACTGTTCTGTAATCCGTGGCAAACGATACAGCGACCAATTAATATTTGATATAGGGTTTACTCTACGTAATGTATCGTTTAGTTTACTAGACCAACAAGCATTTGTCTCCTTCCGGAGCAAGTATTCGGTTTATACATTACCAAGTCGGACATCGTTATCAAACTTTATGCTATCTGTTCGTAACTATTTTCAAAGAAGAATTAAAGTAGAATTGAAACATAAAAAATTGTGGTTATGTGTGGACGAAATAACCGATCAGCAAAAATATTCTATGGTGAATGTGATGGTACGTACAATGGAAGAGTTTGAATCGTCATTCCCTATCTTACTTGTTTCCAAATGAGTTGCAAAATATACTATGAATGAAATTTTAAAAGTGGTATTGAGGGTATTGAACAAATTTCAAGTTTCAACAATCCAACTTTCCGATCTCTTGGAGAAGAAAGTAGGAAATCTGTTACATGAAACATGTAAAATGCATGCTTTAAGTTTCGTGGCGCAATTGGTGCCTAAATGCTATCCACAAGTAAATGCTTCAAAAGCTCATGCGAAGGCAGTGTTTCTAAAGTCCTCAAAACGTAAAAGATTTCACGAACTGTGTCCCAAAAGTACCTGAACCACCACAGCCGATAACTGCGCGTTGGGGAACACGGTTAAAACTGCGTTTTACTACTGCGAAAATTTTGACGATATAAAGAAGGTAGTTTTACAACTCGATCCGGGACACGTCGAAGCTGCTAAGGAAAGCCAGAATATGTTTCAAAATAGGTAAAATGTGATTTAGAAAATATTCGCAAGGACTACTATGGACTAGCGGAAGGAATTAAAAAATTACGAAATGATTCGACATCGTTTATGGATTCTGTTCAAATTGTGAATGATTTTCACTCACACCTATGTACGGCGGAAGGTGAAAAAACTAAACGTGCAATACGAAAATTTCAAGAAGTTATTGACAAGGATTCAGATTGAAGATCCATTAAGTTGTCACAAGGATTACTTTAAATTTGCAAATATAACATCAGTCGATGTAGAACGGTCGTTTTTGTCATAAAAAGTATACATTCCGCACTCCATAGTTATTTCACTGAAATAAGTGTCGAAACATATTTAATGATTCTAATATTTAATAGATGCCACCCAGTTTGTGATTTCCTGTAAACTTCTTAAACAGAAAGTGGTTCAACATGTTATATAATATATATTTTATCACTGAGCGAGTACGTAAACGTTACTGGACACTCGCCTTGATGCGGCCGCTCGGCCTTTCCACGTTGTTCTCCGCACTGCACTGTAAGTTTCCCCACTTTGCCGAGACTAGTGACAATTCAAGTGATTATAGATAGATGCCTAATTCATCAGTTAATACCATATAAAGAAATAACAAAACCCTTAAATCATTGACAAGTATCTGTCAGTTTTACAAAATGTTTTTAAAGGCTTCGTATTATATGGAACATATTCAATTTAAACTACTCGCCATAATTTAATGACGTGAAATTTGTTAGTGTAATGAATATTTTATCTCGGTAATGTATTAATGATGCCGCTTGTAGTCAATGCCGACTTCTCAAATAACTAATTAAAAAATACAGTATAACCTTCCAATAATGGACGTAAAGATACCCCTTGTAGAAGCGAATGAAAATAATAAAAACGGAGATTCTATTTTATTTAATACATAAGATTATTTAAAAACGAATTCCCAGTTCGAAAGCAGCTTTGGTACATATAATGAATTTTGTTTTATATAAATATCATTATTGGGTAGTTTCTTATATACAAATCTTTAATTCTTGTTGCTCTGGCGACTTTTTTCTATTTTCAATATAAGTGTCACAAAGCGGTTTTGGTTCTAACACCAGTTTACACTCAACACTTATTAAAATAGTTTAGCCACTACGGGTTTATATAGCCTTCATCCAGTGCTGCTACGAATCCTACAATATGCCAATACACATATCGAACAATATCTGGATAAAAAGTGGGCATTGCCAAATGAAATAATTGCATAAACTCTTGCAGAAGTTTGAGAAAGTTAATAACGGTCCTACGAATTAGACAACAGAGCGTGTAGTCTTGTTATGTGACTAGCGGCACCAACACTCAACTCTGGAAGAAATATTGTTGGAACGGTGCGTAAAATTAATGTTGAATATTGGTGGTGTAAATAGTTACATTGTACACAAAGCTAATAATACTGAGCATACCCAACAAAGGCGAATCTATCTAAAAGAACTCGCTCTTTCTCTCATCAAGCCATATCTAGCTAACCATTCAAATTCAGTTACCACTTCACTATTAATTATGAGAATAGCCGGCGATGTAACAGAAGATGTAGTTCCTACTGAAGAGGTGGTTACCCAGTTTTGTTATTTGTGCCCCCAAAGAAAGAACAGAGAAATCAAAAAAATCGCTGTAGTAAGTGTCACAAACCAACCTGTGCCGAGTACAGCACATTATACCTAGCTGCTTAGTTGTAAATATGGAATAAAAGTAATTTTTACTTTAACAAATTTTTTTCTTTATTTTGTATTCCTTTAGTACAAGGTAGTGTTATGTTATGTGTATGTTATACATTATGTGTCCTTAATTCTGCTTCAAATGAACTTACATTGCCCTAAAGTGTGTTATTTGTAAAATCGCCTAAAGTGAGAAATCTCACGCGCGATCCATTGGTGTTACAAGTGGTTTAGCTACTAACGCCGACATAATCAAATTCAACAAATATATAGGCCCTAGATTCTTCAGCATGTACTACCTATTCATAAAGCTTATATTTACTTTTTTTAAATTTACGTGTTTAAAAATTGCTATCAAATAGAATAGCAATAAGCGCAATACGGAAGTGAATTGTAGTAGGCCGCACAGTAATAATATCTTACAATTCGAGTAGTATTAAATCGAAGTTCGCAATCAATTCTTAAATATTCCGACTGAACGAGAATTACATTACGCGTACAGAAATCAATTAAGTTTAGAATAGTAACTTAACCTCGCAAGAAAATTTATTACGTTGAATTATACGCATCCTTTATTATTAATTGCCATTACAGGAAATGAAATCAAGAGTCTCCGTACCACACATCGCCGCTGTTCCATTCCCTTCGCCTTTCGTACGCGGCAATAAACCGACTTACGGCTAATTAGACGTTGATATAAAATGTTATAAATAATAAATTTTGATGTGAAGATCCGGATGCCTTTCACACATAAATTTAACTGCCTCTGACAGTGTAAATAATTGTGGTTAGGAATGTTACGCGCTTGGAGGCTGGAAGGAAGATTATTAGAGGCGTTAGTTAAGATATTGTCACCAAAGCCAACTGTACTAAATGGATAAATTAACGGTGATAGAAGATGTGATGTACGTATACAACACTGTAGAATTTATGGCTTGGAAAATATTAGAAATACTGTTTAAATTTACTTCAAGTTAGGATCGTACATAAACACAAAATTAGAATCTATTTTGATTCAAGTAAACGAAAAACGTATATTCTTTTCGTAGGTATTCATCTTTCGTTTACGATGACAGATGGAACATGAGTGCGAGAGAAGGAGAGAGAGAGAGAGAGGGTGGAATATAAGCATACGCTCAGTGTTTGGTATATTACTTGTTCAACAAAAATTTATTTAGTATTATTAAGTAAATTTAATTGTATGCTTCATGAAGCTAGTATAATTAATATCAATTATTGATGTTAATTAGTGAAAGGTTTAATTATAGCATCAAGATATCCCTATTTCTTGCAATTCTTGTAATCTTATTATATTCTGACCAAGCACAAACAGATCAATCTCGTTTTCTGTTAGCTTCTTCAATTTCAATCGCGTAACTCACAAGGGTTCACATAACGTTCTAAACGGAAAAGGAAATCCTGGCAGGGCAACAAAACGCTGGAAAGAACACTGGAGATCTACATCCGAGGAGGCATAGGAAGAAAACAGAAAATAGCTTACCTAAACACTTGTAGAACGGAAGAAGAATATATGTCTCTTACTGTACATATCCACTGTAAATATTGCTCCTGTCAGAAATTATACAGAACTTATAGAAGAACTAGCAAAATCCTGTTGTAATTAAATCGGTTTGGAACTTTAAATGCGTACATGTATATTACCAAATTTATTGTCGAATTAATTATTTCAACTTGCTTCTGTATTTCGTAAATTCTGAGGGAAAGTATAAAAAATAATTTAACTGCTTCATTATATTAAAAACAATAAGGGAACCATTACCTGACATTTACTTACACCGCTAGAGACTGATTCATATCTGATAGTATCCATTCAGATATGAATCAACTTTAAGGATTAAAAAGAATAAGCTGTGTAAAATGTGGTAAACACATGCAGGTGGAGTTAGAGTAATATCTCTCAAGACATTGAGTTATGTAGTAATCAGCTTTGTGTGGGTATTACGGAGTTTCCTTACTTTTTTAGTACAAATATGTGCTAATTGTGGTGTACATGGAAATGCGTTTGGTTTAGCAGTCCAAAACAGGGAATACTCTCTAGTACGTGTCTTAAACATTCGACAATCTTACTCGATAGTTTGTACGATTTGTTAAGAAGCAAATTACTATTCAAAATTACCACTACCACCACTATGTTTCTTACTACGTAGATCCGTACAATCATAAAGAGATGTTGCGTACTACAGTCTTATAAAAAAAACAGCAGCCTTGTTTTGCAAAAACTGCGCCATGAGAGCTTAAAGCTGTACACGTTATGCAGTTAGTATAACGTAAGTCTCTGGTATAATTAATATCAATTAATCCTAACAACTGAAGACTGTCATTATAGAAATAAGATATACCTATATTTTTGCAATTCATTTACTTGTAATCCTAATATTTTCTGACAGAGCCCAGACAGATTAGTCTTGTTTCTGTTAGCTTTCCCAATTTTGATCGCGTAACTTACAACGAGTCACATAACGTTCTAAACGGTTACAACATAATTGTTCTTGTCCTAAATATCGATGGCAGTTCACCTGGACTCGAAGCCACTAGATAACACTTCCTGACTTTGGCTAAACTATGTATGCACGACTCATTCTGAGATCTTTCTGAAGAAAAAACACATAACGATTGCAAGGACTGTGCGGTTGTACAATTCACAGGTGTAGCAGTAAACTCCACTCGCAAACTGTGAAAAATCACATGCTTGCCTTAAAGTTTGTATTCGACAAAAAGCTGACTGCAAAAGAAAACATCTGCTTTCGCGTCCAATATAACGGTATAGGTATGTACAAGCAAGTACATCGTTAGCATATCACTTCCGTTACAAAATTATATCGATATATATCCGAAATTTGAAACAGTTCGCAAAATCTCAACAAAAGGACGTATACGTAACTTAATTGTTCGCAAAAAAGCAAGAAAATAGGCATCTGTCTCACAAAGACATCACAAAAACATTAAATATCAAAAACCAACAGTAAGTTTTGTACTTAAGAACTTCAATGAACGATTAACTACGGAACTAAAAGCTGGAAGTGGACAAAAGAAGGGATTTATCTCAGAGAAGAATCCTAAATATAGTTCTCGAAAACTACAACATTGCGCACAATTCCGCTGCATGATCATGAATAATGAAACTTACCTCAAAATACGTTACTTTCCCAGTAACAAAATATTTAATTTGAGAAGCAATATATACTCAGTGTGTGCATAAGGTCTTTCCGGTTTCTTGCTAAAAAGGAACATGTAATTTTCAAAGGAAATAAATTTTTCTTTATTCAAAGTATTGCCATCGATTTCTACACATCTCACCCATCTCTCAGGTAATTTATGGATACCATGCCACTTACCTTTTGCCGCAAACCACTCATCGACCTATTTTCCAACTTCCCCAAATTTGCTGAAGTGCTACTCTGCGAGCGCGTGTCCCATTCATGCGAAGAGGTGATAGTCAGATGGCGCTAGGTCTGGCGACCACTGTAGGTACAGAAGGATGTCCCGTCCAAGCGATTTTAAGGTGTCTTTCACTGGTTTTGCTGTGTGTGACGGTGCATTGTCGTGTAACAGAATCATTTTGTCTTCTGACTCATTCCGGTCGTCTTTCGATTACTGCATGGTTTAACTTAATCAGTTGTTGGCGATAGCATTGTGTATTAACGGCTTCGCTAGGCTTCATAATATACAATACTGTTCTGATCCCACCAGACACAGAGCATGGTCTTCTTACCGAAGCGATTTGGCTTTGGCGTGGAAGGACCGGCTTCGACACGTGAAAGCCACGATTTTTTCCGCTTCGGATTTTCGAAATAAATCCATTTCTCGTCAGCCGTCACAATTCGATACAAAAATGATTTCCTTACGTAACGTTGAAGCAGCATTTCACAGGTGACTTTGGGATTTTCTATTTGAAGTTCATTCAAATCGTGTGGGATCTATCTGCTGAGTTTATTGATCTTCCCCATTGCTGGTAAACATCTGCTGATTGTTTCTTGTAACACATGTAATGCTCGTGCTAATTGCCGTTGCGTTTGAGTTGGGTCATCGTATAATAATTCCCGCAATTACTCATTTTAGGATTTTTGTGGTCTACCAAAGCGCTAACAGTCTTTCACATTGAAATCACCACTTTTAAATTGTTGGAACCATGTCTCACATGTTCTAATCAATGGAACGTCTTCACTACCTTTTCTACCAGC
Source organism: Trypoxylus dichotomus (assembly GCA_023509865.1). Taxonomy (NCBI): domain Eukaryota; kingdom Metazoa; phylum Arthropoda; class Insecta; order Coleoptera; family Scarabaeidae; genus Trypoxylus; species Trypoxylus dichotomus. Next base: position 43,734,575 of record CM042078.1, read on the forward strand.
AAACGATGACTTTCAACAACCTTCTTCTTTTAATTAAATAAGAAAAGTAATGCGTGCCGCAAATGTTCTTTAGGCACAGAACTCGACAAGAACGATAAAGCAAAAACGCTAGTTCTTGGCGGACTCAACTTGTTTGTGTTTATAGTTTAAATGACAGACAAACAAATGATGTTTGTGTCAAATTAATACGCTGCGTGCTTTTCGCTGACACCAACACTTAGTTAAACCGGAAAAAAACTTATGTATACCCCTGGTAAATGCGGTCTAAAAAGTAGCGATTTCATCTAGACTTGTATAATGAATCAAACAATTTATATAGAAGAATGCTTGCAGAAACGACTTCTACCTATGATACATCTCTACAAAGATCCTGTTTTATTTTGGCCATATCTAGCTACCTGCCACTATGGCATGAACTGGTACCAATTGAATGCGGTCAATGTTGTCACTAAGAATGTTAATCCACCAAATTGCCCTAAACTTCGACCAATTGAGAAATACTGGGCCATGAGGAAAAGGAAATTGTTACAAACAAAGCAAGTTGCTAAGAACGAAAGAGGTCTGGAAAACTAATGGATACAGATACCATCTGAGATCATCCGAAGGGATGTGCAGCGCCTAGTGGTAAGTGTCAACTCAAAGCTACGATATTTCACATACACCCCAGCCAAATGTGCAACCATTTATTTCCTGTAAAATTCTAGTTTTAACAAGCTTTCAGAGTATGTATTAATTTCCTTCTTTGTTCAATAAAAACGAGCTTCATAGCCAGTTTTGATCGACCATACTTTATATAAAGAGTTTATCAATTCATTGCAAGGGCTACTATTGGATCAGGACTGTTTTGGAGCTCTATGAAAATTTGTAATAAGGCTCCAGTAGCAACCTTTACTATCTATGTCGAAAAAGGGAAGTTCCTATACTAATTGAGACTAATCGTGGATGGGAACTAAGAATTGTGGAAGAGAAAGAGACAGATGCATATATATATAAATATATATATATATGCCTCAGTGAGAATGGTTTCTCAGTATTTGGTCGTTTCCTTGTAATGACAGGCTTAGAAAAACATGCCGCTGGAAAAGGCACGTGAAAAAAAAATTATTCATATATATATATAATTCAATACACGTCTTCTTAGAAGATTAAATCCTGAAAGCAAATGTTTGTTAAAATTGATATTGCATTTTAGGATTTCAGTATACATATACCCGGTACCGGTATACCTGTTTCAAATTTCCGCTTCCCTAACGCAATTCCTTGTCTCTCAACACTAAATATAAAATAATTGTCAATAAATTTTCTGTTAACGTATACAAATTAACACCATAACCATTATCTATCGTCATGGCTCCGATATAATTGCCAGCCAGAAAGAATAAATAGGTAACGCACGCAAAGTAACAATCACTGTCTACGAAAGAAGACGATAGATGTCTCTATCAGTCCTCGAAGTAGGAACCCGCTGCGGAGAAATATACCCGTGTCGTCCTGTGAGGACAGCCGCTCTAAATCTCCTCCGCAAACGTGTCTTCGCGGCCCTTAAAGTGTTCGGGCTACACCAACTTCGATGCCGCGCTAATGATTCCAAATATGGCGAGGACCAGATTTCATCATTGTCAAAGTACGCGTGTTCTACGGTGTAATGGAGCTGAAATGTACGATCACGGAATGTTTTATTTTGGTCTCTTAATTGTTGCGTCTCTTCCATTCGAAAAACTATACAATTCGAGTTCGATGGTGAAACAAATTAACTAGAATTTGGTGTAATGAGTTGCGTTGCAGTTTACATTGTAGTTATTAAACATTTAGAGCTTAAGATAACAGTTAACTGTACACATTTTTGTGACTAAGAAGACAAATAGAGACATTAAGTGTATTGCGAAAAGATAACGTTGGTATTCTGTATTACTTTAAGGATGTCTTCAAAGCTTGAGCTTCTTGTTTTATCCTTTTCAAAATTTTTGTTTTTGCAATATTGAATTATTCCGTTTGTGTTTATAAGTGTAAGTGATAGTCTTATGTCTGTTGATAATCTTTATTACTTGTATGGTTTCAGTCTCCAAGTTTTATTTATGTACTACAATCTGCTTAACTACTGTAGGTATCGACCTAATAACGCTGGTAGATGGCAATGAGTATAATGTAAACATTAATTTTAAATAAGTCTGATAAATGTAATGACGAGTGTGTGCCCTTAGTTCGAAGAGTTCAGAAGTAGCTTAATAATTTTAGTAAGCATGATATATGGACGATTAATAACACTGAATCTCTTGGATAGTTTATTGAGGTGAGTACTACAAAAATTATTGAGGAAATCTACGATGTAGTGGAGGTACATGAAGTTGCTAAGGCTGCGCATATTTTTTCTAACCCGTCCATAAAATGTATTTCGCAATTATTGACGTTAGGTTTCGCGAACCTTTAAATAATTATAATTTACAAAGATAATTTGAAGCTTTCTTGATGGTGTTTAAAGAAATTTGTTAGAAAATGTATTCGGCACTACTATTTCAAACTTGGGATAGCGAGGAATCTGCACCGCAGGAGAAAATCATTTTTTCGCAAGGAACGTGTTTATGGTACAATCCGCATGGATTGCTTGATAAAAAGCAAACCCACTATCAGAAAGTGCTACACCTATGAAATTGTAGCACTAACATTATTCAATTAACGCTATGTTCTTTTGTATCACACAATTTTATTTTCTATTTTCATCAAACATAAAGGAATTGGAAAAGCAACTGCTTCTTTTGAAGTGTCGATTGCGCTGCGTAAATTAAGTTAAGAGAGTTTGTTCGTCAATGTTATCATATTTCTGTCCTTCTCTTTCATAAACTACGTACACTTTCCCAATTCAGTTGGTCCACTTAGACAAACCATCAAAAACAATAAATATGACAGTACTTTTTAGGTTCCAAATTTGCGGAGAATATTTAATAATGAAAACTCTAAGGAAAAAAAATATAAAATTCTTTAAAAGAAGCATTATTTTTAAAATTTACCCATTTTCGTTACAAAGTAAGCTTTATAACTGCAGGTGGCTTTAGAATAGGAAGGCTTAGATTTCGCTAGTCACTGTCAGAAAACATTTTGTGCATTTTGAAGCTATCTGTGTTTCGAAAAAGTTGGCAGATGATACATTCCCTACGAAAAGAATTATCAGATTTTCCAATTTCGGGGAAAATACTCGAAAATGACAAAACTATTACATTATTGCTATATGGTGTAGAAAACAGTATAATTATTGACAAAACAAGAATTGAGAAAAATCGGTGTGCTAGTCACCTTCAGTTAAGTACCCCGTGGAGTAATGCTGTTGGAGGCGAATATTGAGAGGTTCATAAACATTTCATCAACGACAGTTAAAAAAATTGCCTTTTGATTGTTAAGAAAACAAAGTAGAAACAAGAGAAACATGCTTGTCCAAGAAACTCGTCTTAAAACTGACAATATTGTTTTAGGTCAAAGAAAAGCCACTTTTAACGACATGACAAAAGAAAAACAGACTGAAATGGGAAAAGGAACATAGGAATAGTATACCTTGGCAATGATACCTGATCCAATAGAGCAATGAAGCTGGGTTTGAAGTGCGTATCGGAAGCAGTAAGCCATCGATATATTTGCAAACAATACTAAGCTTTCCATCCTCATTGTCTCAAAAGGAAAGTTACATTTTCTGGATCTGTTATGATTTGGAAGAGCACGTCTCCTAAAGAGTTAGGAAAACTTCACTTTGTTGAAGAAACTCTAGACACAAATACTTAGGCGTGTCGGAAGTATCGTTTTTACCAGTTATGGAAGGATCCTGCTAAAACAATCTCTAAACTGAAGCAAGAACTTTAGAAATTATGGAATTCGCTCGCAGTAGGATTTTATCGAGACCTAGTTAATGCTACGTCCCCTGTAATTTCAGACGTAAAAGATAACGACGATGTTACTCAGTGGTAAACATTGAAAAATTTTTATATTCCTTTTTCATTTTGTCTAAGTTATCAATTTTTATTTTAATCGTTTAATAGGTATTTACTTTGATTAAGAAACAATCTTTTAAATAAATAAAATTATTTTAGGTTCATGTAGTGTATTTCTGTTTTTGCTTCCTAAATACTGACTCCCGCACAATCTTACAGTGGGTCAACCAAAATAGTGCGAGATCGTACCCAAAGAATTACTTCCTTAAAGATTCACTTATGGTATAAAATCCAAACTAACTTTAAATATGTTTTCATACTTAAGGGGAAAATTGGAATATATAGTGATATCAGTTCAGAGGCTATATTTTGTTGTTAGAACCTATCTGTTGCAACTGCAAAGCCTTTTAGAAGTGCAAAAGCTTCGTAAAACATATATAGACACTGTTATAACAAATATTGGTGCTGTAACATACTATTAATCTTTATATAATCTTTACATAGCTATTATGTTCCATATCTGTAAATCAGAAAATATTATTTAGTGATAGAACCAATCATTTCAGAACCACTTCAGAATTTAAACAAAAATTATATATTCATCTGGAGCTTATCTAACACAACGTACAAACGTAGTTAGTAGCACGCTTGTCCGGCATAGGTCGGCTACAGGTTCAAATCCTATCGAAATTACGAACTTTTGATTCAAAAATTATTTTAAATATGGTGGAAAAACAAAGGAAGATCCGAATTGTCAAAACTCTGAACGAGAAGGGGCGAAAAATAAATTCTACCCACCATCAACTACAGCCATGTTTTAAAAGATGGAAGTGTATATCAGATATGTTACGATTAAAAGAAACTGTGCCAACGTTTACCCTGTAGTAATTGCGTAAAGTTGCATTTAGACATTGTATATACCAATAGTTGAGTTCAAAACTAGTTTGTACTTTAACAAGTTTAATGTTGTTAATTTAAAGTTCACAAAATGTCTTCTTATGTCGTTATAACTGCGCAAAATAACATTGCTTTTGGGAATATTGTAAACTAGTAATTAAAGATGCGGTAATATATTTAATGTTAATTTGCAACGTTTGTATGACGTTGTTGTAACTACGTACAACAACGATGCTATAGACATTTCAAGTATTGGTTAGAAATTTAATTTAACATTACTAAAACGTTCTTCTATAACATTCATATAATGATAGCCAGCATCGTTAAGATAATTAAAACCACTGCTAACGACTATATGTTTATTCAACGTCTTTTAGGTATTTAGTAGAAATGTGGCTATAAAATTAGCATTGTTTTTACAAAATATTACATGTATTTAGTGATTGCAACTTTATAATAACGGTTACCCAGCCAATGTATGCCTTTTTTTGCTGTAATCAAATTTATTGAAAATTGTTGTTGGATGTTTTAGTCAGAATTCGGGTTCCAATATTACGTTAATCGCCACTATGTAGAATGGTAGATTTAATAATCACTTTTGATTGTTAAATTCATACATGGGGACATGAAGCACAAAATAGACACTTGGGACTAATATCTGCGTTTTTGCAATAACCTCTTAACTCGCATCCCTCAAACAGCGGCATATTGTTGTAGGTAATTAATACACCCTAAATCCGCCCGGAAAAAAATATTGTAAAGAAACTCATTTCAATTCTTTCATTTATTTACAAGCTCTGATTAGTATCAATCATTGCTTTATTTAAATGATTGGCAATCGGAAAAAGCTAAATAAATAAAATTGTATACTTCAATCTGTCCTTTAAAAATAGGAAGGCATAATCTAATCAACCACTTTATCTTAAAACGTCCTTCGGCATTGAGTCGTTTTGATAGCAGAACCTACTATTGCTCGCAGCAATATAGAACAGCGTAAGTAAGGCACTAATGCGCAATGTTATATTATTGACGGAGACAAGACCAAGAGTTACATTGATGTCGAGATGTGACGCGTCTCAGACGGGCGTATCAGTTTCAGGAGAGACGACTCTCTCAGAGAATTCAAAGGTGGCTGTCAAGCCACGTTAGCGATCTCAAATTCTAAACTGTGTATTATAACAACGTTAGGGATACGGTACTGGTACAGAGTAGACGGCGTAGCGGCAGCGTCGACTACCATCCGTTATACGAAGATGATGCATTCAAATCTGTTGTCTCTTATATTTGACGAGGAACGTCTTTCTTGTCTTGTTATCCAGACATAATGGTATACAAGAGATATGCATGCTATTATGCTGACTATACGTACAACACAACACGCAGACGTTCCATCAGTTGACACAATTTAACATGCTATCTAGTTAACGTAAACCATTTTACCTAGTATTCTGCTGTTCAACATAAATTTGAGCGTTCTCGACTTCTGTTGTTGTTGAAATTAAATCCCTGTGTATAAAGTATCAAAATATGGAAAATTTTACGACGAATCACGAATACAGCAAGCTGTGAAATTTATGTCCACAAATTTTCTCACTTGCAATATTCATTACTTCCACGATTAAGAACTGCCACGAGAAGTCTTTCTATGTTAAAATATCTCCCAAGTACACATTGTCTAGAGCTTTAAATACGACAATGTATTTTCCCTTACTGTTATGTTACCGACTACATACATACATGCAACTATTGAGCAGCATAAATTAGAAATATTTACACAAAGAAACTGTAATAACTAGGGATAACTAATTTTGAAATGATAGGTTAGTGTGTGACAATGTTTCGTATAGAACAAAAATTTGCAAGTCCTTACACTAGGTCAACATATTGATAGGTCATTGATATATATTCCAAAGTACCTTCTTATTTTTTCTAATGATACGCTGTACCAAGTGTACCACAGACTGTGTCTCGTTGCTGTTAGTAACCAATTTTTCATTTCTTTCTTCTTGCATAATTAAACAATATAAATAAACACTTTTACCCATAAGTAAATTTAGAGCGAGTAAATTTCTACTCTTAATGCTAAACAAATTTCCTCCACAATTTTCTGTTATTGTCCAAAATTTTAGCTTCCCTCCAGTTTTTCCCTCTCTTCTGGATGCTGTGTCCAATGGTGTGGTCTTCTTCTTCTTCTTCTTCTTATATTCTGCACTTTCGCTTCATATATTAATCTTACTGGTCTAGTGTTATCCATTAGTTGTAAATGTCCCCACCAATTTAATTGTCCCTGTTCAATAAATTCCATTATTGATAGTATGTCTAGTTTTTCTCGTATTTTTGAGTTTTCCATTCTATCCTTTCTTGTTAGGCCCTTCACTCTCCTGAGATATCAGATTTCATTATCATACCCGTGATTCGCATCCGTATGTCAAAACAGATCTGTAGACTGCTTTATAGGCTTTTGTCTTGGTGCTTCATGATATTTCTTCTTTCGTAATGGAGTTCTTATTCATCGCGTAGTATAGTTTGGTTGTTTTTTCAATTCTTTCATCAATTTCTGACTCATTTTTACCAGTGTTCTCTATCGCTACCTAGATAATGAAACTCATTTACTTGTTGTACGGTTATTCCTTCAATACGTATATTTAGTCGTTTTTCACCTTTTTTCTTAAATACCTCATTCAATATATCTATACTATCTTGTAGGTTCTTTTCGTTCTCTGCTATCAGCACAACGTCATCTGCAAATAACGCCTCAGCTATTTGTATTCTTTGTAGATTTCTGTATCTAATTTTATTCTTTTTCGTCTGCATTGAGCATTGTTTTACTATATCGTCCATGAATACAGTGAACAGTGCTGGACTTAATCCTGCGCCCTGTCTTAACCCATCTTGAGTTACAAATCCTTCGGATCTCATACTATCTCTGATTACATAATTTGTGTTGTTCTTATTCAGCCTTTGAATATTTCGAATAACTTTTTCCGACTTTTCTTTCTCCAAGAGTTTTCCGTGTTTCATATGTTGACACTATCAATAAATGCGAAATATGCGTTCTTGCCTTGTAATCCTTTGTCAACTATTTGATTTAACGTAAATGTATGATCTTGCGTACTTTTTCATTATTTGAATCCACTTTATGATTCCGAAAGTGATGGTTCAATTAGCGGTCTTAGCCTGTTGTTAATTAGCTGTTCATATATCTTTACAATTGTGCTCAATAACGTTTTCTCTCTATAGTTATTACAGTCTTTATGATTTCCTTTTTTTTGTAGACTGGCATTATTAGTGCCACTTTCCAATCATCTGGTATGTTTTCGTATTACCACGCCATGTTGAGGATATGCAAAAGTATATTTGTTCCTGGGTCATCAACCTTCTTAACAGTTTTTACCAATATTTTGTCTTTTCCAGGCGTTTTTCCATTTTCAATTTCTTTATTATATCAATCAGTTGTTCTAGTGTAGTTTCTGCATCGTCTTCTGCTATATTTTAGCTTTGTATAGCTGTCTCATTCCGTATATTTCTTTTGCTGCACAGCATTTTCTAGAAACATTCTTTCCATCGGTTTATGACTTATCCTTCACCCGTGAGTATTACTATTAAATAATAATTCATTCTAAAAGGAAAATGGCGTCATAATAATAAATGTTACACAAAAGCGTCACCTATAGGAAACTAATGGAGATACGGTAAAACAGTTGGTCAGATGAATGCCAGTGGACAATAGAGTCAATCCTGTTCCTGAGGAGAACTATTGGAAAGTTGTTATTAAACGCATGAATTTAGAAAATAGTACTGTAGCAGTTTCAACAATCGCTCAAAAAGTGTGAGACAGGAAAAGGGTTACTTGACAATTATTGTGACGCAGCTTCTTTATCTACTACTAAGTACCTTCAAACTCAATGATAGCAATTAATAAGTACATTTATGTTTATCTTTTGTTTGCTATTAATTTATCGTCACATTAAGTATCCCCGCTCAGTCATAAGATTGATATAAAGTAACATAATTGTTAAGAATATTCACATATATTATTTCTCGTAATATACTTATACGCAAAGGAACTGAAATTATGTTAATTAACGAAACAAAATGCGCAGAAATCGGAACGAACCCGTTCCCAGGACTGGCGAAGTGGTGAAGCGCAACCTCGATCGTCGAGGAACAGATGGACAGAGTCGATAAACTAGTCAGTGTGTTGGGATACATGCGCTGATAAGATTGATTAGGTAAATTAAACCGAACCGGACTCGCATAATTTAAAGACTATGCCGTTCGAGAGAAAATTGCAAGTCATCGTCGCCCATTCGAATCGGAGAAGAAGAAGAGCAATAATAGTAAAAGGCCAAACCGTAAATGTACCGCCGCCGTTCACCGAGACACCGGCAAGTCGCTCTCGCAGTTCTCATCTTAAAGATCACCGCGTGAAGATTCGTATCCCATTTGCGTGGAACAATAAACAATAACTTTTGTATTGACGAGATAATGTAATAGAGAGATGACTGAGGAGTGACGACTGTCATCGTCGTGATGGTCACGTGACACATGCAACGGGAGAATAAAGAGCAACGCGAAGATGACGATGGCGATGGTGACGCACGAATGATCTCCTGATTGGCACATCAAAGTTAGATGAAGCGGAGATGACCGCGTGATCTCCATTACGGAGTTTCTAATTAGCAGTCAACAGAATGATTCGATTTCTTTTTGTTCGCTTTCTTTTATTCAATATTTTTTTGCAAGTTTAGCTATGCTATCGTTGGTTTCTAGTTCATAACAGGGTAGGATTATGTGTATATATGTGACTAACTGATGTATATGTAGAGCGCAAGATCATCGAAGTCGTAGGATTTATGTACGAGACGTGGAAATTCCTTTCAAAACTTTGGAAATGAAGTTGGGGGCAGTTTACTGACGTGAGCTTAATTTTCGTTAGAGCTAATCCTGATAATATGTTAAATACTCAACGTATAAAATTTCTGACGAGTCTTACTTCTAACCGTATTCACTCCTAGTAATCTGTCAGATGGATAAATTATTATTATCGGTAGTTTTAGCTTCTAACGTATAAAGTTCGTGTTTAGTATTCCATCTGATTAAAAATGCAAACTACAGAGCGATAAAGCGTATAAATCTTGAGAAAATATCAGGAGAACGAAATACAAGTCAAAACAAATGTGAAGTTTAAAATGATTTTTAAGTAGAATAGTAAATGTTGCGAGCCTGTGAAGTCAATAGCATAAGAAACTGGTGCTTTTCATATACATTTCATAGCAAACTTTCTTTCGTACTAATATAACTAGATCAAAACCAAAATAACATAATAAAAATAGACCTCATCAATTGTCATCATTCTTGAAAACGAAACAAACACTTGTTCTTCGCTAATGTCGTGGGAAAGTCGCAGTTTTAATAGATAAGTTATACATGCTAAATACCTGGCTAGAACATATGTTACGAACTCTAAATTATCGAGGATGTTTCATTTTTTTATATTCATATTTTTATATTTGTGTACTTTTCAATTCAATGTTTGTTTTAATATGTTATTTGTTAATTTTTTCTATGTTGTTATATTGTATATTTATGTATATATTATCTTACGAATTTACTTCAATCTGTAAATGTATACGCTAACAAAAGTACTTTAGGGCAAAACAAATCGCTTAAAATACAGTTATAATATATATCATATTAGCGCGCTGTTGTTGCAGAATTTAGCTCAGCGCAACAGTACGACTGCCGGTCTGTCGCGGCTCACTGGTGGACTGCGCCGGATTCGGCGCACGCTCGGGCTCTCGATGCTTCGCACATATTAGTCTGTCAATATATAATCATCCTGTAGCACGATTGGTGGTTTAAGGTCTTCTCCCTGTAGGAAAGGAGCAAGTAACGTCTCGTTTACGGACTCTTACGCACATTGATACGAAGCCTATCCTACTAAAGCGTAGGTATAGCAAATAAATATTATACGCACATTGATGCGAAATCGAAGATTTAAGGAAGACCTGGGCAGTCGAGAGTTGAGTTGTATTTACGACAGACACTGACCGACTATTAATCGCCACAGTCACCCTACTTGGTCTTCCAGCTCCTAAAAAAAGGTATTAGTGGGTTCCTAATACAAACAAACATATGTGTGCAAGGGTATAGCATTAAATTAAATTTAGAGTATAAAATCTGTAACAAAAGCAAAACACACTGAAGCATATACATATACATTTATATATACTGGTGGTAACAACGAATTATTATTCTTGTAAAACACACAGATCTATACTTCCTTTTATGAGTTCTTTAATATATGTATTAAGCAGACTGAGTTTAATTTGCGAAACCTACCAAGCACTGCACCCCCAATCTGTCAAATAAACCAATTGGACGCTTAACAACATATTTTGGATCATGCCTAGTAATCCTTGTAATGAGATCGTCACCAATACTAAAATTTTGTGGAAAAGTGGTAATTATTTTGTTTGATTTCATCTCCGTAACTTCAGGTAAGAAAATAGGAATCTAAGTGGATACCAATTTATCAAATGGAAATGGGGAACTAGGTTGGTACGGCGACGAAAACAAATTAACACAAGAGTTGGCAATATCACGTGGGAATTCCAGGGGTATATAGATCGTAATGATTTAGAAAATTAGCTTACCAGGTGTATGCATGAGTTTTTTCTGGTTTAACTAAGGGACGGCGCCAACGAGAAGTCCGCAGAGCTTTAATTCGACGCATACGTGATTTTCTTCGTTTCATATTTAAACTACAAAGACACACAAGTTGAGTTCGCCAAAAACTAGCGTCTTCTCTTTATCGTTCAGTGATCATGTCGAGTTTTGTGCCTGAAAAAGAACATATGCGGCATGCATAATTTTTCTTATTTAATCAAAAGAAAACGGCCGTTGAAGGTCATCACTTGCTGGTAGAAACATATGGTGAACCCGCTCCATCGATTAGAACATGTGAAACATGGTTTCGACAATTTAAAAGTGCTAATTTCAAAGCGCAAGGCCGTGATTGCTTTGGTAGACTACAAAAATGCGAAGAGAAGCAATCGCAGGAGTAATTGGATGATGACCCAGTCAAACTCAAAGGCGATTAGCAGAAGTATTACATGTGTCACAATGCGCCGTCCCATACAGCAAAACCAGTGAAAGACACCTTGAAATAGCTTAGATGGGGCATCCTTCTGCATCCTCGGGACTCTTCAGATCTGTCACCGTTTGACTATCATCTCTTCGGATCAATGGGGCACGCGTTCTTAGGGCAGCACTTCGGCAATTTCGAGGAAGTTGGCTCGAACAATGGCAGCGAAAAACAAGCAGTTTTTCTGGCATGGTATCCATAAATTACCTGAAAGATGGGTGAAATGTGTAGAAGCCGATTGCCAATATTTTGAATAAAAAAATTAATCTCCCCTGAAAATTACGTGTTTCTTTTTAGCAAAAAAACTGAAAAAACTTATGCATACACCGGGTAACATATAAGTGAAAACAACTGTTACACTTTGCCTGGAATAAATCGAAAATTTGAACTCCTAAAGTTAAAGTTAAGTGCGTTGTGTAGTGTGAATATGTAGTCGTGCTATAAGTTTTCTTCCAGATTTTGATGCACTAATGGGATGTTTACAAGCCTTCACTGCTTGTTGATTAATGACATAGTTATAAGTAGGTATCCATATCATGGAAAGGAAATCAGTTCATCTCGATACGTTGAGGAGTAAATATGGAGTGGGGTAAAAAAAAAACCGTATCGCCGTTATTACTTTGCACAAATGTAATAAATCTGCAACGCGAAATTAGGATCCCACCAGTCGTAAAAGCAGTAGCTGCAAAAATTCGTTGAAATTCGCTCCGAAAACAGAAAATCATGGCGCCTGAGATCAAAATACCACCTAGAACAATGTCCCGCATTATTAAACAAGACTTGGGTCTTGGTGCTTATCGGAGCAATTGACCAAGCTCTATCTAACATCAGGGGGAGCAATACATAAGCATTAGTTCAGCGATACACAAACGGAATGCATCGGCAAATCCTTTTCTTTAATCAGCAACATGGCACAGTGTATGCTCGCAGCTCCAAGAAAGCCGCGGAAGAAATTGGGAAAGTAGAAAGAGGTCATCGTCTTGCTATGGTGATGGTTTGGTGGAGAGTTGTGTACGACGGTGTCACTCAACTGCATTTCTGCAAGCATGGAGTCAAAACACGTACAACGAACTACCAAACTGATATTTTGGAAAAGGTAAAGCCACATAATGGCAAGAGATAAATTTGTCCCGATTCATTGCTGCTGAAGATTGGCCCTCGTGAAGCTCAGATCTCAATCCGTTGGACTACCGTCTATGGAATACTTTAGATGAGAAGCTCTGCTCCAAACCTCACCGGAATATCGAGCCACTAAACATAGATTTGGTAAAAACAATAGTCTAGAAGTTGTGCGTGGGGCGACTGACGAGTGGTTGCACCGTTCGAAGCAATGCGTGAAATCAAAGTGGGTAATAACCACCAATAGCTTTATTTTTCTTTGTTTTATTTTTCTTTAATTTATATACGTTTGCACAAGGAACAGAATTTATGGCAGAACTATTATAAAAAGTAAAAATAAAATTTTGTTCTCAATACATAATCAATGACTAAGACCGGGACTGCGAAACATTGGTAAGAGGATCAGGAACATTTTCTTTATTTTTATAAAGTATTTAAAAAAATGTTTCTAAATAATTTCATGTACACAATAGCGCTTTCACGGTTATATTACTTTTGAATGTATTGTACATGTACTACAAAAACAGTAAAGCAATACATCGCTGAAGCTTCAAGTCCGCCTTAAAAGAAGGAAGCAAATGTCTTGGACCAATCAGCGTACACAGATATGTAGTATACATAGTTGGATAGTAAGCAAATAAATAATTATTTTAATAATCTTACTGCGTGGCTTGCCTTTGCCAACTGGAATTGAACGGAATAATTTCTTCAGTGATTAAGTACACTTCATCAATATTAATTCCCCTGGCATCATTGACTGATGATGCATTTAATATTTACCGGTTTATGAAATTAATTAAATTCATTAGGTATATTCAACCGGATCGCTTATACTGCCGACTTGCTTATCTGAACATTTTAGCGGCTTCGACATTAAAATACTCGCGTTAAAAACGGAGTAATAAATTTTATTTTTTATACGTACAGTCGAATAATAAAAACGTATTGATTCCTATGACGTATTTTGTTTTTAGTAATTCTAGTGTGTATAAAGAGGTCATGGACAGCGTCATCAACTTTAGTATAAATATCACGTACAGCAAAAATTTCCGAGTTTATAATTTGCGATGTAGTTTCAGTTGAGTTTCGTGCATTGGTAATTTGTGTCACCACAACCATTCCAAACGCGAAACATATTTACTGTTACAAAATGAATATCTTATTTTTTTGTTCTACTGTAGTTTTCCCTTTACCCAAATATTTTTTCTTGTACGAAATTATTAAGCTAAATTTGTTTTTTAGTATTATAAAACAGAATTGACCGTGCTATATTAGAATGTTCCACTGCTCACGGGTCATAACGTGGTTTGATGAAATACCCACTTTCAACGTTATTGTCTCTCATTTGTTTCAAATTAGTCGATAGTTTTATGTTGAACTTTGCGGTTGTTGGAGGAAAGGTATAGCTAGGACACCCTTTTGTTTTTCTTAATGTGTATATACATACGTGTTCAAAGAGTTGCTTTTATGGAAATAACATTAAACATGGTCACATATTTACGGGGGCGACCTGAAATGTTTCCGGAAACAAAAAACGGGGTATTGGTGTGATTTCTTATTTTTATTTTTCGATGTAGTCTCCTAGAAGATCAATACGCTTTTTCAAACAGTGCTCTAGTCTCTTCAAGCCGTCGGAAAAGTAGAATGTTTTGAGGTCTGCAAAATAGCCATCTATAGCGGCGATGACCTCCTCATTTAAGGCAAATCTCTTTCCTCACAGTGATTTTATTCAAGTTTGGGAATAAGAAAAAGTCGCTGGGGGCTAGGCCCGGTGAATATGGAGGATGAGAGACCAATTCGTAGCGCCGCTCATTCAATTTGGACACGACGATGCGGGATAAATGAGTCAGTGCATTGTCGTTGTGGAAAGGTACTTTTTTCCGCTGCAAGCGCGGCCGTTTCTCCTTCAATGCTGCATCGAATCGGATCAATAAATGGCTGTGGAATTGCCCCGTGATCGTACTTCCTTTTTGCATATAGTCGATGAGGATCACACCTTGTGAATCCCAAAAAATGGTCGCCATGACCTTTCCGGCCAATGGAACGGTCCTTGCTTTCCTCGGAACCGATTCGCCCGGAAAAGTCCACTGCTTCGACTGTTCTTTGGACTCCGGTATGCAGTGGTGGATCCAAATCTCATCCACGATTACGAAACGCATGAAGAAATTCCTTGGATGGCATTAGATTCTGGCCAGACACTCCTCCGAAACGGTCATCCGATTTCGTTTTTATTCTGATATGAGCAAACGCGGTACCCATCACGCCGAAAGCTTTGTCATACCCAACATTTCGTATAGGATAGGGCCAACATGTTCTTCTGAAATGCCCGTCGTCTCTGCTATCTCTTTCAGCTTCAATCGGCGATCGGCTAACACGACATCATGAATCTTATCTACCATTTCATCGTTGGTAGCGGTTTTTGGGCGTCCACTGCGTGGTTCATCACTTGTGCTTGTGCGGCTACGTTTCAGCTCGCCCATCCAGAAACTGATAGTCGAAAATGATGGAGTACATCCACCATGAACATATACCAAATATTTGGAATATCTGCGGCCGCTTTTCCAGCTATCCAGAAGTGTTTTACCACTGCACGAACTTCGATTTTATTCATTTTTGCGAAACACACTCTTAAACAACAACTATTGACAGCAGTGGTCTGAAATTTTGACAGTTGCCATAAAAAAGGTTTCCCGCGCCAACCTATAAATCCACTTCAATCTTCGTGCGCCATCTCTTGCCGATTCCGGAAACATTTCAGGTCGCCTTCGCAATACAAAAGGGTTCTTTGAAATAGAATGTTGGTGCTCCGTATGATTATTTGTGTCATTTTGGCAGATCCTATTAGAAAATGTTTCCGTGCAGGTTATTGCGAGTTCCCTATTTACAACGCTTAATATCATATCCGATATGATGGGCAGGAGAACGTTTCTGCCGATAGCACCTTTAATTTCCCCGTCCTCTACAACTGCAAACGAATGATTCTCCTTATTTTCTTCTTTTCGAATGGAAAAAGAATCGCTAATGCTTTGCCAGTTTTTCCGACTACCTTGGAAACGTTCATATTTTTAGCAAATCATCTAAAGGCTTTTATAACCATCTGTTTTTGTTTTACGATCTAGTTTTCACATTGACGTCTAGTTTCTATCTTGGAAACCTATAATTCTGTAAATGTCAGATAATATCGAGGGAGTCATTTACTACGTTTTTGGACATTGACACAGTTCGGAGGACTGTGCGGAATTGTGCATATCAGGATAACTAAAAGACCGGTACATATTTGAGTAGAATATTCATGAAAAATTTTGATAAATAAAAGTGTTCTTTTCATAAAAAGGAAACTATTGTATCTCAAAAAAACCTTAAATCAAAGAACCTAGTGAAATTGCCTAAGATTTTTCAGTGCAGTATGTACAAGCTTTCCTTATTTAGCTAGCCTATCTGATAGCAGGTTAATAATTTAAAAAAACACTGAAAGCATACGCATAAGCAAAACAATACGCCTCACAAAAAATACTTAAGATACTTCGATCCATGTGTCACATAATAAACTGATTTGATATTGAATTGATCTTACAACAATACTGTCTCAAGAAATACTAAAGTAATACTGAACTCTTACATTAAAAAACTATGATCAGACGGCACTGTAAATACATAAATTAAATTTTATTGTTGGTCCAATTAAGCTAGCATCCATTAAGAAAAAAGATTAAACAATTTAATTGCGGAAAATTTCTACTTTATGATTTACATAACATTGAAATTGAATAAGCCATAGTTTTTGTAATATCCGCAGTACTTGTAAATAACCACTAAATTATTATGTTTCTATAATTTCTAAATTGTTCCTAAATCAATAACATTAGAAATCAAGCAGACCGTGTCGAATGAAAAATTATAGTTTCTTCTCTTCAAGTTTTGAACCCACCTTTTACATAATGGAATAGTCGATTTTTTGGAAACGGACACAGACATAAACTAGTAATCGAAAGGGATTTACATTAGGTAACGTGTTACGTTCTCCTGGTTTGAAGAACAACGCCGCTGTAGCCTGCTCGTAATTTCCTAAATTACTTGACCAATACTTACTTGTAGAGTATGTTCGCTTATTTACTAGAGGAGAGGTTGTACAGTGAAACTCAATGCGCATGCGCAAAAAAATATATTTAAAAATGAAATGGTTACACGGTTTCCACTCTTGCCTATGTACATGTACGATGTACGTAAGATATATAGATTTGCAATAATTGCAGTTATTCGAGCTCTCTTATACATGTAATGTACATTAGCATTTGTATATGTATTTTCATTGGTAGCAACATAAAGTAATGCCTCAGCATGTACGTTGCAACGCTATGTCTTAATTCTGTTTAAAAGGTTAAACTCTTATATGCTTCCGCTGAAGCTTTGTTAGAGGCATGTACTAATGTCTCTATCTGTTTGCATGCACCACTACCTTTTTATAGGAGCCAACCCTATTTATTTCTTAAATTTATAAGCGCACCTCGGTGCTATGCTTATTTATATGTCCCTTTCCGGGAGCCTAATATACTTTCCTTGTTTTAAATTTGCCTAAGGGACTTGGCCCTGTATTATTGGCATGTATTTGTACTTGACCAAATACGTTTGTTATATTCACATTTATAGGGGAACCCACCCTATCTCTTAGAGCTTGAACGCCTGGTCGAGGGCGACAGTAGCGATAATAGCCGATCTCAATACAAAAGTAATGTCACAGCTACCCAGGCGTTCTCGTTTGAAATATTACGCTATGTGCAATCTTTAGCTCTCTACTCTACTGCGCCCCAAAGAAGGAAAAATCCAGTAACCAGCAAATGTGCGAACTGCACACCGACAAGTAAAACGGAGCGATGATGCCGACATTACATAAGAAAACTGGTCCGTGACACTCGTCCGCTACGACGAGCAACTAAATGAAAAATTTCTAAGTCCCGATACGACAAGGACCGAACAAACGTACAAAAGACAACGGGCGCTGCGGCCGCAACGACCGTCAGCAAGAAGCAGAGTGATCGTACTTGTAGAGGAGGTCTATACATGCGCGCCGACAATCTCACCAAAATAATTTCCGACACAAACTTAACTGAAGACTAAAAATATGTATAGATGACAATGGACACAGTAGCCTCGACGTACGATGATAGAAAATCGAGAATTTATACTTATTAAAAAAATCTATACGTGTGGTCCGACGACGTACCAAATGACTCCCGCCAGAAATAAATGTATAGACGACGTCCTCGACGATTCCCGCCAAAACTAGAAAGACTTAGAAATCTCTAATAATGTTACGACGACGTTACTGTACACGTTACGAAGAGGCACGAAAGGTGACCGAGAGTGCACGATCGCTAATACCTCGACTGTCGCGCGGGAGACGACTGCCTATGCTTGTGTACCTTAAATTTCAAGAAAACTCCCATTACATATCCGACGACGTTGCAGTGAATGATTTCTAATTAGGCAGTTTTAGCTAGCGTAATGCGAATGGCTGACTTGCATACATATACAATGCGTAATGTACATACATATTAAAATAAAATTGGATATAAGAGAGCAAAATAAATAAATATAAAAATGAAAATAAAGTAATATTCTAAATGAAAATAATAATACAAAGAAGATAAAATACATAATAGTAAAAAACTTACAAAACACAAAAAACAATGTTAAGTCCTTAACATAACGTACAACGTAATAAATATGTAAACATTTGGTGGTACATATTTAACGTTGATGAATTTTCACGTATTAATTTCATGTGATTTTTGTATGTGACGTAGATGATAGTGTTAGTATTTGTAGAACGATCTACTAATATTGTGCATTTAAAATTGTTAATAAAAAATGATTATCAACAGGTTGGTAACAAAAAAAGGCTAATTCGGCGTCTTTACAGCTCTGTTTGAGACAGACATCAAACCACAGAGGTTACTGTTTTTATATCCTAAGTATTTTTCTATTCTGCAATGCTACAAATCTATCTTTCTGTTTTATGCGCAAATGGGTAAACTAACCTTTTCGCTATCCTGAATTTATCGTTAGAGTATTTATTAATAACGTAAATATCTGTTTATCTTTCTATCCATTTTTACCTGTTATATTTCTCACCGAAATATTCGATTATTTTACATTCTCGAGAAGATCGCAAATATTTGAGTGCGTCCTACAAGCGACCTCTTCAACATTAAAAATACATAATGCGTAACTTCCTACACCGTCGCGTTTCATCGAATTGAAATTTCAGTCAGTTCAATCTCTAAACTCGTCAAACATTCAAGTGTCAGAGAGCAGTGGTCGGCGTTTGTCTGGAGGTTGCGGGAATTGACCTGTTATCTTGGGCAGAAGCGACGACTCAGAAAATTGGCTGCTTATTCTGGTACGGAACAGGCGTGAAGAGGAAGCGGTCGAGAACGGCGCGGCGGTATAAGGACGACGAGGAAACGACGGTTCGTACAACCGTTTTCTCCTACATTCCCGACTCCCGGTCTTGTTCCGGGCCGGAGCACATCACTTGTCCCGGAGTCCTCTTCTGCAGATTGAATCCGACCACTTGAATGGCTCGGAGAAAGGTCTTAGAATGGACCGTCCTCGTCGTTCTGTATGAAGGGTGTGCGCGAATGTGTATGTGTACCGTAGGCGTCTCTGTGTGAGTATATTATGTTGTGAACGGTAGTCATCGTCCTGGGTGTCTACTCAACACTCAAAACCACCACTAGAATCACGTGGGTTGGTGATAGCGTCTATTAAAGCAAAATTATTTTGGTAACTAAAGTCAAAGGGGAAAAAAGTAAAAAGGAATATATTCTGAACAGTTGCGTAAAATTATGTATTTCTTGAATTCACTTATAGGCTTCGTTAAATTTTTTAGGGAAGTCTAATGTTTCTCACGCTATTAGAGATTCATTTTATAAAATTATTTTTAGAGATATAGTGCGTTTCAAAAGAAAGTTACATGTTTTTAAGTTGAACATTCTGTCGCTAACATAATAATGCTGCTAAATACTGCTACTCATGGTGTTGCTGAAATCATTTGCAAGAAGAACAATATATTTAACCCTGACAGCTTAAGTGAGTATTCCACGCTAACTATCACCAAAAGAATAAAATACTTGTCTGCCGGTTCAAACACAGCGAAAACAAGAGGGTGCAATTTCCCTACCCTTCTCCTGAGCAACATATGGATTGCTAACACAGAGAGGACGAGCACAAACAGTGCATAGGGTAACTGCACGTGTGAATGATATCTCATGCTTACCGTAACGTATTAAAAACACATCCAAAATGTCTATGAAACAACACCTAAGAAAATAATGCTGATAAATACAGCTACTCACCACTAAATCTAACTGTACAGCTAAACTGAGTATTCTTGGCGCTAATTAACCAAAAGACACTGCACCCGCTTGTTTTCGCTGTTTGAACCGGTAGACGAGTGTTTTGTTCTTTTATTCAAAATTGGCAGTTACACGTCAATTTGGTTATAACAAAGCACGATAGATAAAATGTCATTTGTGCTTTTTATAATCGGATCACAAATTAGGAAGTGCTTTAGAAATATGCACATAAAAAAAATCTGGTAATTTCACAAAAGTAGAGTGTTTGTTACAGAGAAATATTTGCTGCTGGAGATCGAAAAGTGCTGAAGAAAAGACTGTTGCAGATAGGTATTACGAAGTTTAATTGTTGAGAATGTTTTTGTGCTTTAACGGATTAAAAAGGAGTTTAACATTTTGTTCCTTCCAAAAGCAAGGTACTGTAATCAGATCCCCCAATGGGATAGCTGTTGTGATGTATTTTAAAAATCCCTTTTGAATGGCCTCGATCGCAAGATTTTGATGTAAGTGGCTTGAATACCATACAATGGTACTTCGCACTTACAGCTGGAGTATACGAACGACCGAGAAAGAAAAAAGATAACAGTTCTGGTTGCTACCACCCCTTTCCCACTAGAGATACAATTGAAACGGGTTTTGAGGGAGAGGAATGCGCATTCACTCTTACTCTCATTTGATCTAATAAATATTTTTTTGTGGCTGTTTCCAAATACATATGTTCAGAACTGTGATATAATATTTGTTTCTAAATCTGCAGATTAACAAATATGGCAGCACCCACCACAGGGCACAACAAATTAAAATTTATTATTTGATTGGAAGTTTGCTGTATTTAAAGTAATTTCCAATGCTTTAACAAATTCGTTTTGTGGCAGAACTAGACTATAGCAACTGAATGAAATGTACAGCTAGAAATATCCTAGATATATTTTTATATTAAAAAAAAGAACAAAAAAGATCAATCAATGACAAAATCAAAATAGCGAGCTTCTCCAACATTTACTTTTCCGTCGTTTCATCTATGCATTTAGATATACTTTTCAATAAACAACTATAACATCAACAACAAAGGAAGGGCGAAAGTATGCTTTTAGGAAATTATTTCAAATGGATTTGAAAACTATTGAGGACACTCTATAGCGACTTCTATTCCGATTTATCAAAAAGAACCTATAAAATCCAAACGTGAAATAAGCAACAAGATTATTATTAATAAGTGATGTCCTTCGTATATCTGGGAGTTAAAGTGGGTGAAATAGTTGTAAAGGGGTCAAGCAGCAAATTATGAAGGCAGCATGAGTATCTGGATACTTGAAAGACGTCCCCTGGAGAAACAAATACCTCACAATAGACAGTAAGATAAAAAAATGTAAAAGCATGATAAGAGTAATAATAATATACCCAGCTAAAACACCATCAAACAGATGATGAGAACAACCGAAATCAGTACCTTAAAAGTGATAGCTGGAGAAACAAGGAGATATAGAATAAGAACCAAGGATATAAGAGAGGAATGTGGTATTGAATATGCAGTTAAATTCGCTAGAGAAAGAAGAAGACAGTGGAATGATCATGTGCAAAGAGCGGAGGAAATCATATTGATCGAGATAGCACGAGACTAAAGGCCAATGGAAAGAAGGGTCCCCGGAAGGCCAGTGAAGAGCTGGAAAGAAGGTTGTATTTCCTCCTCGACCGAAGCACCATGAATAATGCACGAAGAAGGACAAGTTATGACTTAAAGTGAAAGAAGACGAAGAAGAAGATTTGAGAGATCTATAAACAAAAGTTTCTTTTCTCGTTTACATACCAAATGGCCTAACAGGTTGAATAGTTTTTGATTTGTAAAATTACCTTTTAATATGTTATTTTTGTTTGAATTATTTAATATCCACAACGTAAATTTTAACTAGTGATGTTTTTCTGTGGATTTCGGTCCAATTTCGATTTTAACCTGTCCAATTTCTACATACACAGAAACTTCAAAAACATTACCTCCATTGTCAAAACAAACAACATTATTTGTCGTTTTTCTTCTTGTTTTTGTATTTACTATTTTATTTGCCAATACAGTATTATTATTATTATATACAAGTGTAACACTTTTATTGCTTTAATTACACTTACTTTTATACGTATATATCAGAATTTGTTTCATGTTATAAAACCTATACCATTCTCATTAGTTCATTTATATATAATACTTATTACAGTTTCTAATGAAGATAACGCATATATGTACTATCGAAATGTAAAGTATATATGCCAAAATAAAATAAGTTCATTTCATACTATGAGTACAAAGGCATGGGTAAAGTAAGTAACTAATGTCACAAGTGAGAAATACCATTGCATCAACGTATTGACTGCAAGATAAATAATGTTGCATGTTTATTGTAATCTAGTTGACCCTGGGGACAATTTATAATGTGAATTAAATTTCTGCATAAAAGATGGTTGGTTGGATGGATGGTTGTTGGACCATTAAGATTTTCGTGTATTCGTTAAGGAAACACATGCAATAATTGTTTATTTACGTTTGCATATAATGTCTTAAGATAATACCACCTTTGTAACTGATTTGTTTGTACGCATTTAATTCTATCATATTTGCGCAATTAGTTTCAATAGTCCAAATATATATGTAACTATTAGTAGTAGTGGTAGTACTAACCCGTCTTTGTTTTTTATTAAATGGTCTCAATTCAGTCTTTATAAGTTCAACCTTTACCAGGTTACAAGTTGTTAGCAAATCTTATACTGTCGTTATTTTATCTTTTCTTGAGATATAAAAGCATTGTTATACAATGTAACATATATTTCAGCAAAACACCGAGAAACAATACTCCATATTAGCGATACAAATCTTACGACGCAACACAATAACGGTAAGGCTGTTATTACTAGTCATACTACCAACTAATGGCCGAAACTCACATATCAAAGGTAACAAGTGTTAGAGTGTACGTGTACGTTTGTACCTTCTCGCGTTGAAGTACCCTACTTGTGTAGAGATATCTGTCCGACATAGGCACTGCGTTGGGCGTGTGCAGAGCTGAGTATTTTATGTCTCCGAGAACTATAATTAGTGACCAATAAATAATCGTGTCAGATGAAAGCGAATGAATCAACTTGAAACAGAACTCACACCGGATCGGAAAGGGATAAGTAAATGTCTCTCCGGATGACAGACTGTTAATGTTGATGGCCGGCCCACCGTTACCTCCTCGGTTATTATTACTTCGCTTGGTAATTATAAATACCAAATAAATTAAAACCGGCCGAGTAACGAATGGTCTATCAAGATACCGTCACTCGAGCTGGCCCAATCAATGCTCGCCATATTCCTTACGTTTGTCATTATTTATGGCGAACTATATTTCACATCATAAAGAAGTCCTTCGGCTTCGTTTTTAATGTTTGCAACTACAATTTATTGGATATACATGATCTATGTATACGGTCACAAAACCCGAGGGCTATAGACTGCGATAATACTAAGTTGCTGAGAGTAGAAAAAAAACTTAACCCTTTCGGACGCAGAATGTAGAAAGCACTGTTATAATGGAAGGTAAAGTTCAATTGACTCAGGTCTGCACGCCAGGAAGTAAATATTTATTTACTCATGCGTACATGGAGGATAGCCAAAAATATCTCTTTGATTTGGCGATAGGAGCATCATCTGTGTTGTGTTGAAAGATCGCAGACTGGTACTGAAAATAATCAGTTCAGTTTTTCGACTAAAACATATTGAAATAAAGTTGTATTGTTTTGGACTTTTGTCTAGGCCAAATAAACCTCCAGTTTAGTTAAATGAAGAATTCAAGTTTAAAAGGTAAATAAAGTGGACATTTCGAAGTTACTTAGACCCACATTTATACTTTTGGAGTCGACTATTGTAATCTGTGTCCTGCAATTTATATGATTTCACTTCTGCAAAAGGTTCAGTAATGCATTTCAGTGTAATAACTACAGACCGCATTATATACAAAGTGTATATATTTTATTTTATTTATTTATTATATTTTACGTCTATAGTCTATACGTAGATGTATTACACTGATTAAAGTTAATTAGCATTAATTAACTTTAATCAGTGTTAGACATCTACAAATAGACGCAAAATATAAGAAGTAAATAAAATAAAATATATGCACTTTGCATATAATCCGGTCTCTAGTAATAACATAAATCTGTACGCAATATTGAAACGCTTCACTATCAACCT
Organism: Trypoxylus dichotomus; assembly: GCA_023509865.1. NCBI lineage: Eukaryota > Metazoa > Arthropoda > Insecta > Coleoptera > Scarabaeidae > Trypoxylus > Trypoxylus dichotomus. The sequence goes on from CM042078.1 coordinate 43,759,238, forward strand.
TATCACAACACTTCATTAATACTGTGTATTCTCCCGAAAATTAACAAGACCTTTATCAACAAATTGAAGGAACAACAACATTATATATCGTTTTATGGCTAAGCTCTTTACAGATATATTTGAAAGTGATCTTATTAGCTTATTTGCCAGATGTATCAGGTCAAACGTATTGACGACAATTCGCCTCATTGACATTAGCAAGTGCTGAATTATTAAATTTTTGGAATAGCTAAATTCCACCTTAAATTTAGTCACAAAGAGGAAGCGGACTACAAGGTTCCTTTCCTAGATATGTAGGTAATAAGAAATAAGAATAAGCTGGAAATAGACGTATACGGAACATCTACTAGTGAATAATAGATTCATTTTACAGGATTCTAATCACTCAAGGGAAGATAAACTTTCGGCACTTACATGGTTTTTGGTACATTGTTTAGTAGTCTGTAATACTTTTACGAAACATAGAAAAGATAAGAATTGGAAGTTTTAGCATACTAAAGAATATTAGCAAAAACCTGTGAGGTTCGATATCAAGATAGTTACAGTATACATGCCTGGAAATGTAAGCATTATCAAATATATGTGTGTAAGTGTTCAAAAAAGATTGTGGAATCTTTTATGTGAGTGCAAATATGTTGGCGCTTGTGTGTATGACATAAATGTGTATACTAACGTAAGTGAAATATATAAATTGCTTGAGTGTTCTTGCAATGTTCGCCATGCGTATATCTACGTTACTGTTTAAAGTTGCGAGCACCTTTATTGCCGATTTGGTTGAGTACGTAGATTGGAACCTATTTCATTCAGTTTGTTCTTTTCTTTACGGTTCGATGGTCAATTGTCAACAGGACCAGTACTTGAATTTGGCAACTGCGTTCGAAGCTAACGTTCGTCAAATACATTCGACGTTGGAAAAATAATTAGCGGTGCCTTGCCCTTTGCGGCGAAGCTAAAGTAGCTTGTAACACCATTGGGTCGCTCACCACAAAAAAAAGAAAGCAACCGAAATTCTATCTTGAATTTACGCGTATAGCCGCCAAAAACGACTTCCATTCAAGTAAAAATTGGCAATGTGCAGTATTTTTCGCAAGCTTATATAGGAGTTTTACATAAATAATTAACGGTACCTCACCCTTTACAGCGAGGTGGTGTAGTAGCAAGGCCATGCAACACTACACACACTTTCCTATACCCTAAGGTTCCAGAGGTTGTAACAGGCTAAAATAACTTATAACCTCCTTGGGCCACTCACAACAAAAACATATTTGTACTGCTATTAGCATTCCAAAATCATATTAGAGTTTACTTGTCTATACTCTGATTTAACCTAAACTAATCTATAAATCGAGAAGAAATTAAGTGCTCCCGAGCAAAACCATTATCAATGGCTGCAGATAATACAAGTACGTTGGTGTATATAAATGTATAATTTATAAATGAAGATGGATAAACAGATCTTTTACTAATGACAAGTAACAAAGTTATCGACAAACCAAAAGACTGTTTTTGAAATTTTAGCTAATGGAAACCTAAGATATACACCCTATAGGTCTTTTCATTATAATATTCAAGGCCTAAGGTTAGAATCCTGGGGAACTCTTGAAGAGGAAATAAATTTGGGAGGGCTAAATCCATTAACGAAAACATATTAACGTCTAGTAAACAGATACGATTGAAACAATTGTATCAGAGAATCACTGACTCTAAAGGACATCAATTTATTGGGAATCTAAGAATGATCGAAACGATCCAAAGCTTCACCAAAATTGGTATATAGGACATCAACTCGAGCACGTGAATAGATTAGTCACAGATGATCGCTTTTCAACAAAACCGCATCAAGAAGATGAAATGTCGTTCTTGATACAAGGGTAAATAGCAGTGTATAGGTATTGTTGACTGTATCCATTGACTTTAGCAAAGTTTGACAGAATAGATATAGGACGATAGTTGGATATATCTGAAGGATCACCAAATTTGAATATAGGCACAGTGCGAGCAATCTCCCACTTGTCCAGGAACAGCGAAGATTTTAAGGCTAAAGAAAAGATTCTGGATCAAGGATTTACCAACACATATTTGCATTCTTTGATGAAAAATGAAGGAATTTGGTCATAAGCCAGAATTGCGAGTATTTTTTTTCTCGAAAACCATAGCAGATACACATAAAGAAGTTTGAAAACGGGTTTGTATGAACTTCTGATGTAACAGTCAATAAGTTAGTGGCGTCAGCATTTTTATTAGAAAGATCATCTACCTAAATCTTTACCTGAGTTTTTTGACTTCAATTACCTAACTAGTTGCTCCACGTCCTCTATATAAAAATCTCTCCCCTGCTGCGCTAAATTTTTAACTTGTTTCTATTTTCTCGAAGAAAATATACATGCTCAACATTTCAACTATCTTATCTAAAAGTAGATATCCAAAGATTTACCAAATACCCTTAGAAAATTATATCAAATAAAACTAAATATTACTTCAAGAATTAACATCGTGCAATCATTATCAATTATGTATATGATAAGCTACACCCTTCTATATGTAACTGGAATACGAACAGAATCATTTACAAAAGTAAATGGGATTCAGGTGTAATTTTAAAGTGTTTATGAAGAATTTTGTGTTGGCTATACGCATGCACATTTAAAAAGGGTTCAATTAAAACAAATCCTAGTTCACGAATGGAAGAGAAAACATTGCCGAATGACGAGAAAAGTCAACTCGCGCACATAAATATAAATGTTACAAGGTATTCTCGAGCATTGTATTTGATAAAATCTCACGAATCAAATATATTTTGAAAGAAACGCTGAGAGCGGGAACGAACGATCTATGTTATAAAATGGTAGGAGTTTGAGTTTGGATTTATAAATAGCATTATAAGTAATTTATGTCCGTTGCGATTGGGCGTTCTCCTTTTGACATTCCGGAAAGATTTATGTTAACAGAGTGATGGGAGGTGCCCATTGTTCAACATTCGTATCAGTTCGACTCTTACTTCAAACCAGGAGAAATATTATTTATGCCTGAGATATCGATAAAATATATTATTTCGAAATATCCACGGGAAGCGTACATCCCAGACCAAGAGAGAAGAAGAGGAAAAAGGACTTTTATTTGTGCAATTGCGGCCGAGCGATCAATTTCTATGGTCTTTCTCGTACTAAACCAACTATTATTAGACGTCATCTGTAGCACTGACTACGGAGTGAAGTAACCATACTAATATATTCGTAATGAGAACTTTTGTGGGACTGTTCGCTTGGAGATTTCTTCAGTAAATCAATTTTCGTAATTAATAGTTTGCTGTTAAAGCAAGCACGCAATCATTAATGGGAAAACGTAAATTGATCTACAGTAACGTGATAAATACTACCATTTAATGCTGATAAATGAACAGGTTTATTAAAACCTTCTACTACAACAAAATTGCGTTGACTATTAAACGTTACTGCTACAATGTTGCAAGCGATGTATTATTCATATTATTGTCTTGTAAATTTTTTTAGGAAATGTTCGATAAAGATATCAGACTACGACAGAGGAACTGAATATAGATCAAAACAAACGATCATCGATGAATCAGAGTGATCATCTGATGAAACTACAGTGATAGCGAAACATGTTATAATAACATTGTGTTAAATATATTGGAAATTTTTGTAAAATATTTCAGTTTTACTTCTCCTGCCATTGTTCAATATCGATTTCCAACAAGTATCGGCCGACTCAATCGATATTATTTGAACTTAAGTAGAGAGTTCGTATAGGAATAGTTTAAGAATAAACAAATTCTGTTTAATTTTCTTAACTAATAAATATTTGCGAAAGAAATGCTATTTACCTCCTGGAAGATCCTCGTATTTACTAGTTCACTGTGATATGCTGGATTCAAAAACATATTTAGGTTTTTAGAAAGTAAATTATATTCAAAGCGTTGGTTGCTAACTAAACGCCTGACTATACTCTGCCGCATTTTATGCCCTTTTTTGGTTTAATAGAATACTTTCGAAAGCGATGTCACTATCACATAGACAATCAATGCTTGTTTAGTGAGATATATAATCTAAACCTTATTACACTGTCAAAATTCTAAATCGCTTCCTCTTGCGATGGTAACAACTAATGCATGAAACTTAACGCTTCTGTGGTCTTTTATCATAAATCAATGATATTAATTTAGAGAACGTTATTCTTCACTTTCATATTGATATTGAAGGTTTGCACTTTACGTGAATTTATTAGGCCTAACACAATAATTGTGTATCTCATTATATAGTTTACTGCACAATATTTTCTTTTTAACAAATTCCACTGTGTAATTCTGTATGTTTTTATCTTTAGAATCTAACTATTAAGTCCATAGCTGTTATTTATCACACAAAAATTATACAATAACTCCTAACTTACTGAAATACGTTTTGGTGCTATGATGTGTTTATATTCGCACGTCTTAACCCACTGCGCAGCGCACATTAAGCTATTTTACTACAAGAGCTGGTCAAAAATAAAACATTAAATCCTTAATAGAAGTTGTTTTTTCCAGAAGGAAATACTTAATCACACATTAAAATATTATCATTTCTTGTTACTTTAACTGGACATTGGACAACGCTGTCAAAAGTTACCATTCGTTTTTTTAGTGTGGTTTCTTTAGACCCACACATATATTTGAACATACTTTAAATTCTATTCTATAATGTGTTCTATTACTTTTCAAAACTTTTTTAGCGACCATCTGTATTTTGAATTACACTATTCTTATTACTGAAGACGCACATTAATATCTGCGGCAAAGTACAGTAGATATGTTTTACGTGATACGTTTATTTACCATATGTATATCATGTTGCTCGAAGAATAGAAGTGTATACGTAGTATTTCATTAACCATATTAACTGACATGAAGAATATGACCCTAGAAGATACTTATTTGATGCAAAATATCTTGATGAGAAGTTTTGAGGTAAGCTTTCAAGAAGAACATAGAAACTTTTCAAGAAGGAATTAAATTTGTAGGGTTAAAGTAAAAGGCTAGAACAGTTCAATCAATTTTTTGGCAAAATAAAAAGACTATCTTCTCCAGAAGCTGGGTTCTTATTTTTCGTTTAATAATATACTAGGTTTTCACTTTGAGTCATTGCTTTTTATTCTAAGTTTGGAAGCACTTTAAACTTCTCTTCTCGATCAACGAAAAGTTGGAGCGTAGACCAAGGGTAACAATAAAGCCACCTTGTAATATAAATTATGTGATTACGACACGTATATCCGGTGACACACATTGTCAATTAGTCGACTTACACGGTTCATTAATAAGTAAATAAGATGGGCATTAGGCGACGCGGCTAGATGTGCATGCTTAACGAGCTTTCACGTGGACATAGCAGCACAGTTTTGAGTGCTTAATGCCGCTAGTTTATGTAGGCTTTACCGTTTCGACGCGGTCACAAAGCGAAGCGGCAGTCTGCTGCCACCGCCGCCGTTGCCGCCACGGTGCGAAGCTTTTATTGTTGTCTGACGTTTATGTAAGTTGATGTGCTTTACTTTATAGCGAGCTTTCAGCTAGCTGCTACTGGTAAACTCCTCCGTACTTAATGCGCCGCTTCACCTCCTGATAGGTGATCGCAGGTGCTGAATGTTTAGATCCCATTAGCGCCATCAACACGCTTCGTAATGAACATGAACTATGACTGCCTGCTTATGCTTACTTATTTTATAATTTTAGTCGTCCGGGATAAGTCCCATATCTCGGGGATAAAGGCGCACTAAGGAAACGATGGTGCCGATGGGAAACTGTAAAGTAATAAAGAAGTCGAATGAAAGGAATGTGGGGGCGGTAGTGCCTTGTTAATTATTAATTCGACAAAGTGACATAAAGTATGATAACATGGAATGGGATTCTCCGCGTGACTTTCTATTGTCACCTACATATTATTAGTATAAGTGTATTAAATCTTTCAGCAAGTGTGTATTAGTTCTAATTAATATAACTATTTCGTAAATACAACCAAATGCTCGATAGTATAATATAGTACACTGCAAATGCATGTGAAAGTGTTCAAACCAAATGAAATTATACAGGCTGGCGCAGAGGAACGGGAAATTTTGAACGTTTCAGTTGTCAGCACTGTAGAGCCGGCAGTTGTTCGTAACGTCGCACAATTGTTGTGAACGCATTGCCATTTAGTAATCATGGATCGCTGGACTGGTGCGAAACGTGCAGTGGCTGTGAGAGCGTTTTATAAAAATGGTGATAGTGCGACTGCCGCGCAGAGAATATTTCGACAGCATTACCAGCTTGGACGTCATGGATGTGTCCCATCTGCGCATGCGATTACAACGTGGGTGCGTAATTTTGAAGAAACAGGATCTGTCTCGAAAAAGAAAGCTCCAGGTGGCATTCGAACGGTACGTACCCCAGAGAACATTGAGGCTGTTAGAGCTGCAATCGAGACAAGTCCTCGCCGCTCCGCTCGACAGCATGCATCTATGCTAGGGATTAAGCGACGAAGCTTACAAAGAATACTGCAGGAATTACATTTCCATCCCTATAAGTTGCAGATTGTGCAACAATTACATGAACGAGACCCAGCATCACGTATGGAGTTTAGTAGGCAGATATTGACTAAAATTAACGAGGACGCGAATTTCGTTGGTAATATATGGATATCAGACGAAGCCCATTTCCACCTGAACGGTTTCGTAAACAAACAGAATTTTCGTTATTGGGCCCAGGACAATCCTTCTGAGTTACACAGCGACCACTACATAGCGACAAGGTCACAATATGGTGTGCTGTATCATGTCATGGTGTTATCGGCTCTTATTTTCTTGCACCTGAGGATGGTAGTGCAGCGACAGTAACATCCGCTCGATATGTTGAAATGCTTCAAACATTCTTTACACCGAGACTGTACGAGCTTAATCTTAACATGGAAAACATGTGGCTTCAGCAGGACGGAGCCACGTCACACACTGCTCCACATTCGATTGCAGCAGTTCGTCAATTTTTTGGAAAACGGATTATTTCACGTAACGGTGACTTTGAATGGCCTGCGAGATCTCCTGATCTTAGTGTGTGCGACTTCTTCCTGTGGGGGTATCTTAAAGGCAATGTGTACCGCACACGACCTGCAACAATCCATGAACTAAAGGAGAACATTCAACAAGGAATCACTGCCATTTCCCAAGATTTGCTACACCGCGCATTCCAGAGTTTTCATAACAGGCTGTTAGAGTGTGAACACCGAATGGGAGGACTTCTCTCCGATGTCATCTTTAAAAAGCAAAGAGACACTTTTGGACATTTTGATTGTAAAAACATAAATGGCATGCTGCATACATGCACTTTCGTTAATAAATTACTAGTTTTATGAATTTATTCGTGGAAATGACGTTATTTCAAAATTCCCCGTTCCCCTGCGCCACCCTGCAGTATTTCGGAAGCTTACGTATCAAAAATGATCCATTTATAACTACAACTTAACATACAAATCAACTCAGTTCTACATTAAGATTTGACCTAACTTAAAGAGAATATTTTTGACGAACAGCTACATAAATATTTATCACTTTAAATAAATTAATCTTTACTCTGTTGATTCAAATTTAAATGCATGTGAGTGTTGTATTTATAGGTATAGTACAATAATTGGTGTTGACCTTAACAAATGTTACCAAATTTGTATACACATATTTAAAAATGACAGTTTGAATCTCGTCTGTCACTAAAGAACTTCAATACTAAACGCGATCATTGCAACCAATCTTCAAAACGAATAGTCTTACGCCTTCTGCAGCTTTTAAGTGTGTGTCACTCTCATCCAATTAACAATCTTTTGCCAAAATATATTCCATTCATAAGTAAATTATATAAAGATGTAATCATTATGTTAATTGTCAGATATGAAATGATTACTAACAATAAGTTGTTATCCAGTAATTTATTTCAAGAGCGTAGTGTTTGGATATACGAGGGCCATTCGGAAAGTAAAGAACGTTATAGAAATTTTTATTAGATATAATTAAACGAAACTATTTTACTTAAAATTAGATACCCAAACTACTTTTGTATATAGTCGCTGTACAAATTTGGGTACCTGTCGTGTGATTTTATTAGCTTTTCTATGCCTTCTGCATACTCAGTGGCCGCCAATTTGTTAAGCCACTGACTAACGACTTCTTTAAGTTCATCGTCACTTCCGTAACGTAATCCACTCAAAAAAGTCTTTCAATTTGGAAAATAAGTGAAAATCACTTAGGCCTAAATTCAGACTGTATGGTAGATGTTGAGAAATTTCGTATCGAAACTGCTGAAGCAAGTGCTGTATCACTCTAGCTGCATGCGGACGCGCATTACCGTGAAGGAGGATGACTCCACTGCTTACCGCTCCGTGCCGCGCGAATTCGTGAAAGCGTCTAAAGTAGGCTGCTGCATATATGGTCTCACCCCTGGACATGTAGTCGATGAACGGGACGTTTTTCTAAGATTCGTTGGTGAGCGTCAGTAATAACATTCTAATCATGTAAAAAATGGTAGTACAATAGTAAAAATATAAACTTTTTTAACTTAGTTTCTTAGATACTTCACTTTAAAACACTTCAATTTTAGTCACTATTAAATTTATTTTCAAGCTATCAATATTCTTGCCCTTGTTTTTCCAATAAAACTTCTTTTCAACAAGTAGTACTGCGATTTTGAAAAACAACTGTTTTACTGTAATTGTGATCAATTGGTTACCTTATTCGTTTTTAGGTGCAATTCGTATTAATATTACATTACTGATTACTCATTCTCTTTCTTCTTTACGTATCTGTCTGAATTTCTCTTTGTAATTACTCTGTTAAATAGCTATTACCATTGCTTTAATGTCAAAGAGTAATGTGTTTCGTGTAGGTCAATGATATATATATATGAAACTATTTACCTATGTAGTTAGTGTTACAGAACTTACTGTTTAATTACATTACATTTTAAGTTCGAATCAATGCGCAGATGAAACCTAAAATTCGATTTCAAAAACCAATTTATTAAAGGTAATATATTGTTTTGATTAAACTTCTACTGCTGATATAAATAAAAACTCTATCGTTTCTGAGGGCGCAATGGGGATCGTATTTCCGATGGAAGGGAAAATTAAAATTGATAAAGTTCGAAAAAACACCTTATTACAAGCTGCACTCTTTTTAGCCTGACGCAAAACAAAAGACGCGTACACAACGGACGAATGAAAATCGTACAAATGGACAATCGTGACGCCATGGCAGCAGCAGTGCGAAATAGCCCTTAAAAAATAGAAGCAAAGTACGAGTGAACCAAATAACGTTATACGTTAAGGGTTAAAAAGGGGACTGCACACAGACAGAGTAGGTGTAGTGTGAAGCTAAACGCGGGTAAACGTACCAGCAACGAAATCATATAAACAAAATTGCAGTTGACAAAAATTAACCATTGTTAAACGCGTTCGGTAACGAGACCAAACTGAAAGTGTGCGCCGCAATAGCAGCTCCTGGACAGCTTCCCATTATATGACTTCCAATTTCAAAATCCGTTGTATAATTATACGACGGTAGATATAGGAATCACAATTAGTCCGCATATGTATGTATTTTCTTTCCGTTTCTATTGTTCCCATTTCTCTCTTCACGACGAATTCCGCTGGGAGAATCGAACGAAGATGGAGCGAACGATTTCGTTATTAGTAAAGCTCTAGCGGCTTTTTGCGGACACCCTCCTATAATTCCATATTACCGAATATTTATTGTAAGTGTGTAGTTAGACGTCGAAAAAATAAGAGACTGTTACAATGCACAATTTCGAGCGCACGCTGTTATTTCTCGTCGGAAATATTAACTGATACAATGGGCCAGTTCTCAGTTATTAGCGACAACAATTATATTTATCCAGTAATTATAGCAATTGTGTTAGCTGCTCTGCTAAACCAATAATCATACAATTTATTTTTCCGCTGTTGCCTTCGTAATTAGATATTGTGCAATTAGAAAAGAAAATGCTTGTTGCGGGTAACATGTGAAATTTCTATCTCGAAGATTAGTTAATTAATATTTTGAATGCAATATCGACTTTAGTATTTTATTTTCGCATATGTATATTAAAAGCAAAATAGAGTGTCATTTATGTATGTATATGCATCTACGTTTTGATTTTGTTAATAATTACTATTCGAACATACATATGTACATATGTGCGAACAATGAAATAACCAGAGAGATAGACTAAGAAACGTAGATAAGATAAATGACTGCTAGTGAACTTATTTTTAATAATAATAATATTTAATGCCCAACAGATACAAATATCCAATTACAAGGCAATGTTAAATAGTGTACACATGCAAATATAAATAACATAAAATTAAAGTATGTCAAATTAGAAAACTTAGTAACTAGTTGCTTTAATTTAAATTAAAAAAAAAAGTAGTTTACCAGTGGTTAGGAAAAAAGAGAGAACGGAAAAAGTATTCAACTAAGTGTAACGCACCCGCGGTCTACATACCGTCAAAGGGACGGTAAAGTGCAGGTATGTATATCCAACTTGGCAAACTCCATAGAGTTGAAATTGCTACACAATCTGTGTATTGGGGACCTGATGGCGATGTTTGTTCTAGGTGCGAAACAGTAAAATGTATTTGTTTGCCTAGATCCTGAACATGGTACAATGAAGTTGATTTTACTCAACAACTCAGGGACATCAAGACCATTATGAAGTAAAGTAAATAGGAATTTACACTCAGCCTGTTTTCGACGTAGTTCTAATGAATCAATATTAAATGCGTCTAGCAGAGCATTGTGGCTAAATCCTTGTATCGGGTAAGTATTAAATTTTTTAAAGTACAGGAACTTCAAACACCTTCTCTGAATCTGCTCTAGAAGATGTATCTGATAGATGTACATAGGTGACCAGACCAAGGACGCATACTCCAGTCGAGACCGAACAAAAGCGAAATAAAGAGGAAGAATAGCTGTTATAGAAGCAAATGGTCGTGTAACACGTATAATGAATCCTAACATACTCAACGCTGATGTACAAATACTGGATATGTGCTCCATAAAGGTCAGTCTTGAGTCAAAGACGACGCCCAAGTCTCTCATAGAGGTCTCTCTAGGTAAAGAAGATCCAGCCAAGTGGTAGGTATATATAATTGGAGTCGTCTTACGAGTGTAGGTGACAATTTTGCATTTGTTTACATTAACTGTTAGTTTGTTGTTGACACACCACGTGTGGAATATATCGAGTTGGCTTTGCAAATGAATGCAATCCTGAGAATTATTAATTGTTGAGTACAACTTCAAGTCATCTGCGTATAACAACTTTGGACAGTTCAGTTGATAGCACAAATCACTTATATATATGAGGAACAGAAGTGGACCCAAGTTACTCCCCTGAGGAACTCCAGAGCTCGGCGAGAAGCAATCAGACTCAAATCCCATGTATGTCACAAATTGCTTTCTATCAAGTAGATACGATTGGAATAAAGACAAAAGAGAAGACGAAAATCCAATATTGTCCAATTTATTAATAAGCACGGTGTGGTCGATTCGATCAAAAGCTTTTGTTAGGTCAGTATACACAACATCTACCTGTCCACCGGCATCAATACTATCAGATAGGTATTGTGTAATTTATTTATTTTTATAAATTAGATAGTTACTTATGAAAAGTTGTAGCCTTTTACTTTTTATTTCTATGCAACAGTTAACATAACCGATAATTTTTGTCATTATCACCGAGTACTTAGCCATGCACTGTAAATATGGATTTTTCAAAAGTAAACATTAAAATCGAAAGGTATTTGGGTTAATGATAGTTTTTTGCTGCATTCACTTGTTTCAGTAGTAAAATACGTCAATCTTTTACGCATAAGCTTACTTTCTTCTGTGTACGTTTTCAATATGTTAGAAACACATAACCTGAATTCTGCCCAAATGGTTATAGTAGCACAGTAAGTAGTCGCTGCGGTGGAAATTTAAATTCGTAAAGTGTACGGTCACCAATATTGCAGGAGGATTAATTACCCTATTAAACATATTTCGGAAGCTATTGTGAAGGTAATAATTACCATGTATGTATTTCTGTGGTTATGTAAAAAGGAATCCAAAATCTAATGTCCCTTCACCTTTACAGTATAAAATTCCAAAGCTTTGGATAAAAGGGTAGCTTAACACAGTTAAAGAAGGGACGTATAAATATCTAGCATTAGCTTTTCATAACTGTTTCGTCCACTATCTTAAGGGATATCTTCAAAATGGTTGGTCGTATCTTTCGAAAACTGGCGACTATTTGTACAAAATGGAAGTTAGTTTGTTACTTTGTGGTCATGTGGGTCGCATTGAATAAAGGATATCCGTCACCTCGGTACAGGTTACCTCTTAGACTTCTAGTGAGTGTCAGATTCCATGTCTCTGCGGAGACTTCAATATCAGACTACAAACGGTGCATTAGGATATTGTGCGTGACCGACTTCTGCTCTTGTTGAGCAGACTTTGGAACCTGGTCACCAGGTCCAGTCCAACGCCATAAAAATTGTATTCTCTAATTCTCATTAACACATCTGAAAAATCGTTAATATATTCAAATTTATAAAAATCACAACAACCGAAACCAAGAAGCGGGATATCCTCTCCATTGTTGTTGAAAATCCGTTATCCTTGAGCAACCCGCTCAAGAGAGTTACACTCGAACAGACCATGACATAACGAACCATATTAGATCAACCGCCTAAGAAATCGCTATTCTTCGAGTAGTGGCCAACAGCTCTGAAGATATTCTTTGATAGAGTAGACGAAACATCGGCAGCAAGAAAATACGCTCTCAATATAAAAGTATTTGAAATGATTAGCGGAAGTTATGCAAGCCATTAAATTCTTCCAAAAGCATTTTGGGGCGTATAGGAATTTGTAAAATGTTAAACTATCTTGCAAGGACACTACAAGTATGATGTCAAGCCATTATTATTATAAGTAAAGGAAATTGTCGACAAGAGCTTAAAAAAGTATTCACAGTAGTTCATGATAAGTCCCCAATTGTGATTGCATTCTTGTTAAGTATGGAGTTAAGTATACAAGAATAATTATTTCATTGTTAGTCTCCAAATTCCAAGAAACTAAGTTAACTAAATTTGCTTCGTCAACGTGAAACTCTTACCTTCGGTTTTAGGTTCCGTAATATATTGTACAGACTAACCAGGAGATCTTTTTCTATTTTCTCGTCGACACAAGGACAAATTAAAATAGTGTTATAGAACAATTGAGTCAACATATTCAAGACATGCTAACAAAGAGTAGGTCAACTGCAATATTTTTCTTTGTCTTTTATGACATCATAGAATTATTTTGATGTAAATTATGACAACTAATATAGCAACCTCTTGAAATTATCAAATTTTTAATACCGAGATGGAGTAGATTCATATTGGAAATTTCCAGATAGTAACTGAGCAAAAAATTTAAATTTGAGACAGCATTCAACTAAAATAGACCATCCTAAACAACGTACAAGCTAAAAAAGTGTTAATAAACAACAAAAAAGCACAGAACAGCTTATGATTTATAAATAAACGAATTTATGAAAGGAAGATTGAGTATGTTTCCATCACGCCTCAGTTGGCTTACTTGACGAGTCGCCACTGCACGAAATGTGTAGAAGTATTTAATTTCCTATTTTAAAGAAAAGCCACAGGATATCACCAGAGCTACACGTTTCGCTGGTGTGCCAAAGGCGTTACCGACACGTTATATTTCTGCTGTGCAGTGTTTAAATGTTTGCCACAATGCGTTCTGTCCCAGCGCAACAACGGTTTATCAAAAACGAAATATGTTTTTACTTTACTTTTACACCGTTGTATTTCATGTCTGTATATTCCCCTATAAACTCATTTACTTGATTAGCAGGTGATCATTATTTGTTCCTACGTATCTTTAACACCATTGATTCATACTTTGAATTGCAAATATACTAGCATGAAGAAGCACAGTACACTACTAACAGTTCAACGACATGTGCTCGCTCATATTCGGAACCGCTGCTCTGCTGACAAAATCGAGCTACTTTAGACATCGCATTAGCGAAGATCATTAATTTAAGGAAGTTAATGTAATTTTTTTATTACTACAAAGAATGTGGAGTCAACACTGTTTTAGTACTCGTAATAAGTAAAAACAAGTAGTCATGGTAAATCTTATTGGTAGAAATTGACAAGTTGCACTAAGAAAGAAACTACTCCTATACAACTTGACACACAAATGTAGACGTAAAGGAGTTTAATAATAACTTTTAGGATAATGTTAGCGGTTTTAAATAAAAAAGTACCCACGAACGTAGCTGCATTCGCAAAAAGTGTATCTTAACCATTATACAAATTCATATTCAACCTAACAAACTACAGATAACACGAACATTTTCATTGTGTGATATACGTACACGCCGAAAGACGGAAACAGGTAACGTACAGGTTCTGTTGGTGATAAAATTTTATCAACCGGAATACCACAGCACATATTCTCATCAGCAGACCTTCTAAATCCTGGCAGGAAATCTAGCCACCCTAAACTTCAAACACATCAACAGAAACAAATCACGGTGTAAGTAGTGTTAGATGAAGACTTATACGATACGATCCATGGATTAGGTCGGTTTCATGCTACGTAATGTCATGAACGAGTCATCCCTTTCAGAGATTGTGATGAACACGGACGAGGGAACGAGTTCGCCGCATTGCGTGAGCTTTCACGGACTTCGTTCAATATTTCTTAATCTGTACAAATTATTATTCGGTCCTATCTTTGTGAGCGCAAACTAACTTCATCCGTTTTGCTGTGTATACATATATATGTATTGTTGAGTGAGAGGTGTAGCGTAGCAGACGTATTTGTAATAGTATGATGATGTTTTATGTACATACCTAGTTGAGGAAGTGAAATAAAATATAGAATACTTCTTTTGAAATATAAAGGCATAAAAGCTGGTAATAATTGAGTTTTTGATAACCAATGATCCAGAACAAGTTGTTACAAATTGTCGATTATTTTATTTAAATAAATCTTAACTCGTTCATAGATAGGAATTGTAACTTACAACTATCACAACACCTCAACCTTTTGTTAATGGCTCAATTATATTATAGTATACGAGGGCGAATTCTCATGCCCAACACCTCATCTACTTCTAATAGGTTGTTTGGCGTACGTTTTCGACATATTAATTGATATTTGTAGATCATATCTACATAATATCAAGTTTGTATCTCAAAGTGTTGTTGTACTGTGGCTAATTCTTCAATTGTGTGCCGTGACTGTTCATAAAAATGGATCCTGTAGAACAAGGAAACGTAATAAAATACCTCCAGAAAGAATGCATGACGCCAACTCAAATTCATAAAGACATTACGGAAACTATTGGTGGTTTCTTGTGGTACAGCCAAACGCTGGTGCCGAAATTTTAAATGCGGAAGAACATCCTGTGAAAACCAACATACCGATGGTCCTCCCATAAAAGTAACAACAGACAAAAACGTTAAAAAGGTACAGGATATCGTACTGCAAGACCGAAGAATACGCATCAGGGACATTGTAGAAGATACAAGCTTGTCATATCATGTGATGCACAACATACTGACTAAAGATTTAGATACGAAGAAGATGAGTACAAGATGGGTGCCCCGAATGTTAGCCATTGATCAAAAACGAAATCGGGTGTTGATTTGACCATGGATGAGTCATAGGTGTACCACTATGCTCCTTAGACCACAGTGCAAAGTAGAGAGTGGAAACATCACGGTTATCCTTCTCCACGCAGATTGAAGGCCGTGCCGTTTGCTGGAAAGGTTTTGCTATCTGTATTCTGAGAGGCTCAAGGAATCATCCTGACTCACTATTTGCAAAAACGATACAGTATTTATTACAGGGGCCTACTATGCACAATTGGTTTCTAAATTGCTGTTCCATCAGGATAATGCTCCCAGCCATACATCTGCTATTGCTAAGGCTGTTTGTTATACATCACCACCATATTCGCCGGATCTGGCCGCTAGTCGGGCCAAAACTTTTACAGGAAGCTGTTGAGATGTCGGGGCACCGATGGACCAAGTGCATTATTGTAGAGGGAGACTACGTCGAAAAATAAAAAAATATAATGCCACTGTAGTTTTACTTTAAGGGGATCTGGTGTACGGCATAGGGCTGCACCCTTGTACTACAATTTGGAGTTATCCAGAATTAAACTTTTAAAGAAACAGAGTTCACATAGTTTAAAAAAGGATACTGCTTTCAGGTATTAGCAGTTACTTTCCAACAATTCTTGAGAATTGTGGTGATGTTGTAAATTATGTAATCTATATTTAGACATCTATAGTTATTTTTAAAATGTAACATTTTTAAATCAGTGAAACTTGCTTCCTTTCAAGTGGAATGCATTGTATACAGTATAGTTATACCAATTGAAGCAAAGATTTGGGAAAATAAAATATGGGTTCAATGAACGTAGTATCAGGCTTCTAAACATTTGAGTATGTTGCGGTTGGGTATTGTTTTCCATGAATTCCTCTTGCCAAACAATTTCGCTAGCTCTTGCCAAAGGTAAAGCCACATCCATTAACTCTTCTTTCAACAACGTTATACTTCAATTAATCCTACGTCCTTTGGCCTGGTAAATCGTATTCATAGACTTTCGTATAATAATAATAGTTCCACTACTTTAGTATAATGGGGGAATCCCTTTATTATGTGGAATTGGAGACTTTGTGGTAACTCAGTACCTGTAGGCCTGAATAATCTCTCTGTGTTTTTTGACCCGGATTGGTGACAATGTCTCTGGTGATGTAAACAAAATTGATATATTCTTGGCTGTAGTATTCAATTCACTATTTCAAATTTGCCTTTTTGGAAATTATCACGAAGCTATTTGTAAGTTTGATATGTTTGATTTTTACTATATTTTGTTCACTATAGAAAAAGGTACATAGAAGCAACAAAATCCTTTCACAACAGCAACTAAAGGCGATAGCAGAAAGAATGAATGACATTGAGTACAACAGTTGGAACGCATCTTCTGATGGTGATGGAGAAATAGACGCCACCGAATGCGTCTTCAATAATTGAAGTAATAGAAGTACTACACTAGAGTCTACTTGATAGCGACGAATACGGTATGTGAAAAATATAGTGATGACGATAGTGTTCATGTTGAAGGTGAGTCCTTTAGCTGAAAAAATAGACAAGTTGTCTGGTGTCAAGATCTTATCTTAACGCGTTTTTCTTTTTTTAATTTACTTTCGTGAACCTCTTCTTGAAATCATGCTAAATTGAATGAATACTAGAGGAAAATATTGAAAAGGAATGAATTTTCGGAGTTAAAGGAACTTTTCGTAGTTTTGATACTAATAGGTGTATGCAAATCCAAGGACGAGGATGTAATGCAACGAAAATAGTGGGAGGAAATATATTTAGCTGAAATAGATTTCATGCTTCGTCTACTACTGATAGTGCAGGGCAAAGATGGAGAGAAAGGAAAATTGAGAAAACAGCATCAACAATGGAATGTTTTGTGTTATGGAATACTTGTTTGTAAGATTCCCATGTATCAAATTGATGTATGATGGTCTATGAAGAAGTAGTAATCACCATAGGCAGATATCCTTTGAGACAATACATTTTGGCCTATTCGTGACAGTGTAACAAGCTATGAATGGAAACTTGAAATTTATGCCGGAAACAGCGCAGTAAAGGAGAAAATAATCAAAGTGGAATACTTATTTGCAAGATTCTTGTCTACCAAATTAGCATATGACGAGGAATGAAAAACCTTCGCAACCTTCAGATAAAGATGTCCTTCTAGACAATATATTCCATCAAAGCCTCGACAACATATGAAGACTCTATGTGGGTCTACTGGACTCGTGCGGTAAGTAGCGATATGTTGTAAACTAGGAAACTATTGAAAATAGATAGTGAAGAGAAGATAATAAGGCACCTGCCAATTAATATCGTCCCAAAAATGCTTAAAATATGAAATTTCTGAAATTTTACATATATTTATCATTGCATATTATTTGTATTTGATTTACTTTCATAATTATAGGCTACTATAGTTTTACTCATACGTGTGTAGGTACAGTGACCCAATAGTATAACATGTAGTAATAGCACCTTTAAGAAGCTGTTCGGTTGTTTTCGGATACGCAAATTGCCTACTATCTGTACATATGAAGACGACCAAAGAACTTGCTAATATGGTTTATATTCTGTCAAGAAGGCTATAATATAATAAGACGCAGGATACTTTTTAATAACAAAGTTATATAACACGTCGACACAGCTAAACACACACACCAGAACTTGGTTACAGTATAAACTAGTTGCCGTAGATATTTATGTAATATTGGTCAATAAGGATAATAAATATACTATGACAGAGTCCGGATGATTACGACACTCGGACACATAAATTTGTCTTGAGAATAAGTGTGGAATTATTTATAATACCCGCTGAATATGGAATAGCTAATAATAACAATCTTAAAGAAACTTTAAAAATCTTTTTTTTCGCAAAGTATATCGTTAAAGTTGCATAAGAAAGCAGAGGAGGCAAAGAGGATCAAATGAAGAAGAAGGAAACTAAAAGAAATATCAGGAACAAGAAAATTTAAGGGAGAAAGTACATTAGAACATTCAACAGCACAATGTATTAATGTCCACATAAACCGTACTACATATCATTCACGTCGGAAAATCGTAGAATAATATATGTTAATATTCTGTCTAGAGTTTATATATTATAAAGCGACTATGTACCCTTTGTCTGGGATTAAACCTTGTTAAAAAATTGTACAAACATCCAACATTTTCTAGTTAAACTCCATGTATGTAGTATGTGAGTTAATCGATAACTGGTTTACTATAACATTTTTTCATCAAATGAAAATACCTTTAATACATCTCAAGTGTTATCTGACTATGACTAAGATAAGCTAATCTATAACATTGGTCGGTTTTGGGAACGTCTCCTCGTGAGTAATTCTGATTAAAGCATCTGTCAAGCGTTAATTGTTAAATATAGTTTATCCATAGTGGAAGTAACGGGGGATGACAGCAATAATTAATCTGTGTTATTTCTCTGCCTAAGAAGCAGGTCTCCCAGCGGAGCCATCGCCGTTTGGACGGACCGCGGTCGGACTTTGGCTCCTATGGGAATCACCTAGTGAAAGACTCATTCATCCAAGCGTTACAGCCATAATTTCCAGTTTTCCCGCGTCCATTTCAATAAAGCCGCTGACCGGAGGAACGTCCGAGGAACCGTAAACGGTTACTCGCTACCATCAAATTTCATTACAGACGTTAATCTACGACGAATACCTTATTACTTAGATGACTTGCCCGTTTTATCTAAAATCTATTTTTAAAGAAATCGTTTATATCAGAGAGTTCTCTGAAATGAAATATGTAATTTAATAGGTTTGAGATTTTCTAGGGAGCAATGTTTCCACTTCTTTTTCGTAAAGCAATGAACGAAACCTCTCAATTAGAAACATTTCACATAAGATCCATGAAAATAATTTGGATGCTAATTAGCTGGTTGTTTAATCACTGTTAGTTAACTTTACCTAACTAATTAATTAACTCACGTAGTATACAAGAATCGGTACTTGATTTTTACTTAATGCAGTGATACAAGTTAAAATCATTTGTGTTTTAAAGTGCCAAGTACAACCGAAGATATTTGCATATTCTTGATTTATGGTAACAACGTGACATCTTCACTTTTAATTACCACAAAATTTGGATGTATTGCAAATCACATATGTTAGTATTTGCTATTCTATTTCAGCTTTACTATTCTTGCATTATTTTAGACAGTCGCAGCTTCATAATACCTCTGAAAGTAAACAGGGCTCATTTGCCTTATGCCAAAGTAGAAATCAAACGATTTCAAACAAAATTGGGAAATAAAAATTGCTATGTATGTTGTTGTAGGAGTTTAAGTTTCGGAGTTGAAACCGCGTCGTAGTTGGATGGAGCTTCTTCTAGGCTACTACATATCGGGTAACATTACATTTTTTCGTACAGGTTTCCAAATGGCCTGGTTTTCTTTTGGATAACCTTCCTATAGAGAGTGAGTATATATTTTTGTAGGCTTTCGCAGTATTTGTGTTCTTTTAAAGAATTTCAGTTTCTGGCTTGAAACCGCGATCTAGTTGCATGAGTCTACCGACGTTTCACTCTCAGTTGCATGGAGCTGAGTTTCACAACGGTCACTTGGTAACCTGTTTGAGAAAACGGTGGCAAATTTAAAGAATAACTTCGAACATCCTAGTTTATAGGCAGCTTCGATTGAAAGATTCTATAACAGAAATGTCGACTATTCCTTAGAAAAAGCACATCAATAATTTGAATAAAGGAAACACAAGAACTATTAAATTTTAAAATGTGTGAAGAAATTATTTCTACGTGAGGCGTGAGGGTATAGTGCGGAAGTCTATTATTATTTTGTCTTGTATTCCCGTTTTCTAAATCTTTCCCACTTTCACAATATATACATATATATATACAAGGTAATAAACAAAATTAAATGATCTATAGTATTAGCTTGGAAAACATGAGCTGGATGCAAATAAATGATCTGCCTACGTATCACGTTACCACCCGTTATTTATCGGAACTGTAAATCCACAAAGATATGTCGAGTGCGTTGACTTAAATTGAGAATATAGTGGTACCGCATATTTGTGCATTAAATTAAAACCGTCATACATAACATATATCATAAACAATAATCACTGTCACAGTTTGCGGTATACTAGCAGAGTAGTGGCTGGACGGCAGCGTGCTATGGAGAAAGGATAATATTGCGCAGGATAGCGTACATTGTGGTATTTCTAATTATCATCAGTTTGAATGAATAGATGTCAACAGATACGTTGTTATATTATTCTGACCACTTGTCAGCGTCCCAATGGTAAACCGTTTTGCGTTCAGGGACGCTCGCAGTTACAAATGCGAAGGTAAATATGACTGCGGATTGCCGACATGTTTGTGTGTCCAGGGCACTCGTCTTCTGTTAATTTTGAAGTACATTTATTACATTGCAATATGGATACAATAGGTATTTGCAAATTCGATAAGATTTTTATAGAGAGAACTTAGTGTAAACATATTGCGTGTCAACTTAAGTATAACTACAAACACGGTTGCCTTCAATGTAAGTGGAATATTGATTAAAAGATTGTTTCAAATATATTATAATGTTTCATACAACTATGGTGTAATTGCTCAGAATGAATGCATTAATAAGTTTTAATGTTGTGTATAATAAATTTCATAAAGCAACATAAGGTACAAATTATAAGCTACATTGAAGTTTTGTCCTGCGGGTTATCGATTAACCTGGAGTTAAAGCTTGGGGCTTCAGAAGTCTCCCCAAATTCTTCTTCCATACCTTGACATTACAACATTTCAAAGAATCATTACATGATAGCTGAATTCTATTCTACAGTACACTAACAGTAATACTATTACAAATTCATTGAAATAATATAAAACTCAAATCACAAGCAATATTAATTTAGTATCTTGCCTATTTTGTACTACACACATGCATACCATCACAACATTTCTAAAAAGGGAGCCATTATCTGCTGTAGTCATCGCTCTCGAGCATCATTGTAAGCTATCCTCTTCTCTATTCTGGTTTAAATGATCACCCTTAGTTTGTAATTATACTCCCTACTAATGTTACTGGTGGTCTTCATTATTTCCAGTGACTTTCTCATCGTGTTGTTGGTATAAGTAGGTGCTTCTGGCAAATATTTTGATGTTATCGTACACAATACCTTTCCCTCTGGTGACTCATAACTGTTGACTTATTGGTGTATGCTTTCTTATCCTATCTACTGTGAATGATTTGTCCAAATAACATTTTCTGCATCAACATCGCATCTTATAAGTCACTTTCACTTATAACCAAATGCAAACTTAACATGAGTTTCTCGCTACAGCCCACATCGAATTAATATTAATAATACATTCAAATATTACAATTCCCAAATATAGGCAAAATCTTGTTGTGACGCCGGACCAGGGCAATGAGCAAGAGCTATGGCATTGTTTCAAATTCGGGAATCACGATTTTTATGATACTATGGTCGATATAAGTACAAAAATTTCATAGTGGCATGTGCAAACAATAATTGTCAAGTAGTGTGACATTTCATTTGGTGACAGCTACAAATTAAAATATAAACTGGTAACTCTTTATTTGCGACATACAAAACTCGTAAAGCCTGTTGCAAGTAAATGACGAACATTCACAGAACTGAATATTCGATTTATTTAAGCTTGAATCAACAAAATAGACCACCATACATTATAGTATACATATGTCGATTGGCATAAAATGAATGAAATGACCACATTGTTAGCTATTACGATCGTACCTTGAATTTGGTGACATAGAAAACCGATATTTCTTAACAATAGGTTTGAGATATATGAAACATGTGTATACAACCTCTAATGTCGCACTGAAACTGTTAAAAAAGGAATTGTTCCTTCTTCCTTGCTGTATTACATTTACTTCTAAAGAATATAATGCAATTTGTTATCGTGCCTGTTGATAATAAGACTGGCTTATATGTATCAAAGAAATTTCACTGTTTTATTGCGTAAAAACAATATTAAGATCAGGTATTAGCGATATAATTATAGATAAATGTAAATCCATATTCTCCTAAAACGGAATCCATTGGGTTATAACTGCATTACAGTTGAGAAACTTCAATTACAACAGAATTTAGATTATAGTATCTAACATAATCGATATAAGAGCCCCAGTTAGATATTTTAGGCGGACCTTATCATTGTACCTAAAAAACTCAACTTTTGTTCTCCCAGTGGGATGTTCAACTACGAAAACTAAATTACTGCCTTCAAATACAATATGTTTATATGCAAGCAACAAAAGATTATACTTAAATAACTATAAAAATTATGATTATACTTCAATTGAAACCAGTCGCAAAAACCTTCACTCATTTAAGGAACATTGTTGGTACTCATTCGTTAGCTGCATCTGGTAACTGCCATAGGTTGATATTAGGTATCGCTACTTACTATGAGCTACACTGATTCTAATGCAATGAAAGTATAAGACCGTCGAAATATTGTTTTGGTATCTATACCGCTAAATACTAAAAAGATTCCCTTTATTTAACTTTATGTATTTCTACAGATTCTAATTGAAAAAGCTTTGTACTCAACTTTTTAATCATTGAAGTCACACATAATAAAGATAATCAACACCTTTCACGTTGGATACCTGCCACACTTTCGTTAAGTGTAAATGGTTTCCTTGAGGAAGTAATATATTTTTATTCATTGCAAAGTTAACGGAACAAAGCTCTGATGTTTCTCTTTAGAAGCATCTACTTAAATAAATGGAGCGTTTACCCAAAAATAAGAAAGAACATGGAAGTGATTAGGAGCTCTTTCGAATTAGCTAGACTAAACATCAGCAACATTGCGTAAGCCTCCACATTCTTCACGTAAAATGATATCCGTCGTGGTATATATCATATATACAAGCCATCAACATACAGATTAAATCTAAAACAAATTCGTTTTTATATTTCTAATGACAGTTTTATATTTGTATTTTCGACGGTTATGTGTCTAAAACAGTCCTTTTCTCTCACAGGTGAACGGTGTATTACACATCAATCAAATTATTTTCGCACTATCGTGTTTTGGGTCCAGAAAGTGTCGACTAAATTTATTTACACGCACAACGAACAGCAGACAGTTATTACTCCCTTTTGTACATATGCATAACTACTCAACAATACAATATCAAATACTGATCGTCATCAATATAACAAAAATCCGTACGTATCTAAACCTAGAAACTTACTAAAGTCATGACATCGAAGGAAATGCTTGTATGGTGTTAAAGTGTGTTAAGGGAACGTCCTTACCCCTACATGTTTCCCATCAGTGAAGAAGCGCTTGAATTGATGTTCCCTCATTAAGTATGCTCAAATTATTGATAGGTATGACTATTGTTCTAAATATTGCATTATATGTATACACTATTAATGTAAGAATAACTCCCACTTCATCATATTAATCTTTAATACTGCTTTATTGTAAACAATGATCATACATATTTCGAGCACATTATTATCAACGAATCGTATATTAAACTAATTCATCTTTTTAATTTAGTATCACTTTAATGTATTTCTTAATCCTGAATCCCCTTTTCGAGCATTTGATCCAGTGAGTGCCATTCGATCATGTCATTCGGCGGCTATAGAAACTGTCTCAAATTTGTGCGCGCTGGTTATTACCTACTTTTTTACTAGTTTTAGGTTAGCAAAAGTGAAACGAACTCAATGTTCTAAGATGTGGTGTTTCCAACTGAGAATTTTTTTTTTTTAATCCTATGTCCTTTATACCTTGCGGTGTCGGACTATTTATTTCTTATTTTTATCTTCCACAGGTTCCTGTTCTGAGCCAGTTGTTTGGCTTCAATCCATCCCATACTTCTCTTTTCCAATGTTCTATACACCTGCTCCTTCCAGGTGTTTAGGGGTCTATCTATTCTGTTTTTGCCCTCTGTTTTGGCTTCAAATATCCTCTTTGTGATTCGATCTTCTTCCATTCTGTGTAGATGTCCAAGCCATGCCAGTTGTCTCTTTTCTATGACCACTTCTACTGGTCTGATACCCAGACTATTAGTGATTGTCGTGTTTCTGATTCTGTCTCTTCTAGTTACTCCTTCTATTCTTCTTAGGAATCTCATTTCCATGGCCGTAACTCGGCTTTTGATTCTATTCGTGGTTATCCATGACTCACTACCATATGTTAATGTTGGTCTGACCAATCTTTTATACACCTCTGTCTTTATTTTTTTTTTGGTATTTCTTTGTTATCCAGAAACGATTTTCTCAATATGTTATATATTTTTGCGGATTTCCCTATCCTCTCATTTACCTCTTTCTCCATTCTCCCATTGTCTTCACTGATTGTTCCTAAGTAGTTCTAACTTTTAACTTGTTCCAATGCTTTTTCCCCGACTTTGATGCTATTTTCTCTTTCTTCTGCTGCTATTATCATTGTGTTTGTTTTCCTCGTGTTTATCTCCATGTTTATCTTTGTTAGTTCTTCTTGGTATATCTTCAAGTTTTGCTGTAATGTCTCTTCCGAGTGTGCTATCAGTACCATATCATCTGCAAGCATTAGTTCCTGTACGTTAATTGCATTCATTTTCCAGTTTCCTACTTTCATATTTTTTCCTTTTTGTTTAGCTTTATTACCATCGTCATCTATTAATATAGAGAATAACAATGGGCTCAATACGCATCCCTGTTTTAATCCAATTTGCGATTCGAATTCAGCTGATTCTACATTGGAAGTTTTCACCTTATTCTTATTGCTTTTATACAATGCCTTAATCATCTCTATCATTCCTTTCTCTAAACCTCTCCTTTCCAAGCTCTACCATACATCTTCTCTTCTTACCCTATCAAAAGCTTTTTTAAGATCTATAAAACATATATGTATTTCCTTTCCTTTCCCTATTAGTTTTTCTCCTAATTGTTTGATTACAAATATTAAGTCCTGGGTGCTTCTTCCTTTTCTAAATCCATGTTGAGTATCTTCTAGTGTTGTTTCCAGTTTCTCTCGGAGTCTTTTTTTTAGTATTTTTGTCAATACTTTTCCTGGGATGCTAGTTAATGTTATTCCTCTATAGTTTGAGCATTCCTTAGAGTCTCCTTTTTTGTATATGGGCATAATTATTCCCATATTCCATTCCTTAGGTATTTCTTTTTTTATTATAATGTTAATGTTTATTATAATTATTGGTGTGATACGTTCATCGTCCTTTTTTTGTTTTATGCTCTTTTTCTCTTACGTATCCGTCTTGTTTTATTTTTGTGAGTTCTTCAAAGTACTGTTTCCATCTTTCCATTATCTCTTTTTCCTCAGTTAGTATATTTCCTTTGTCATCCTTTATAATTTTCAATATCGGTGCCTTCTTCTGTCTCAATTGTTTTATTGTTCCGTAGAATAATTTTTGGTTTTCTCTATAGTTATCTCTCAGTTTTATTCCGAACTCTCTCCAAGAATTTTCTTTGGCCTTCTTGGTACTATCCTTAGCTTCTTTTCTTGCCATTTTGTACATATTGTAATCCTTCTCTTCCCTGGTATGCATATATCTAATCCATTTATTTTTCTTATCTTTCATTTTGAGTTGTATTTCTGCTGTCCACCATTTGCTTCTTTTTGTGTATGTATTTACTTTTTTTTTTGTTATTCCACAGCTTTCTTGTGCCGCCTTCAGTATGATGTTTTTAAATCTTATCCATTTGTACTCTATCCCTATTTCTGAGAAATTAAACAATCAATGTATGCATGAGCACGGAAATCTTAATTATTTACTAAGGTCAGTAAATCTAGTGGGAAGTTGCGTTTATTTTAAGGGACATCTATAGTTTGGCATTTTTGAATTACATTTAAAATTTTACGTTTATGAACTGATACTATTGCCTACACTTAAAGGTAACTACTTTTGAATTACTGCATACTTTAAAGAGTGAACATCAAGTTATAAATTTTAGTGCGCTTCTGACATTTTGTTATCGATACATACTATTCTTATAGAGAGCGCACCTACACAAGATACGTTGCGAAGAATTGACATGAACAAGCGCCAAATAACTAGATTGAGGAAGAAAAATAATCTTGTTAGCTTGTTTATCACAATATTAATTTGTTGCTTTATGTGACAGGATAAAACGTTTGAAAAAGTATGGGATATTCCATAAGCCATACCAAAAATGTTACCAAGCTCCCGTCAAACTACGAGTTACGAGATTTCTATATAAGGAATTTCCTTCTTCTTGTAACAAACGTCTAAAGTAACTAACCTTAAGCTTATCGCTAACCTGCGTATGTACTTGCCTATTGCTGTATATCTATTATTTACGAAAGTACTATTTCGATTCTAGTTATCAACATCTTATTATTACTAAACAAGTTATTACGACAATGTTGCTGCTGCAAAAGGTATTATTAATTTATTTACATCTTATTTATTCCTCATTTCCTTTAGAATGTCTAGAAACTCTCTCACATATCGTGTCAAAACTTATTATCGTCAATTCTAAATTCTACCGAGTTAATGAATAAAAAATTAATCGTCAGTTGATTCGCCGAGTTGACGAGTATTTAAATATTTAAAAAGCGCAACGGCTTTCGGCACACCCTTCGTTCGCCGACGTAGAGAAGAAGGGAGAACGAAAAGAGATTGATGCTACTGGATGCTGAACTTGATAGTTGGTGTATAATCCAAACCATAACGTTGTAGAATGTATTCATTACTCCACATTAACTCGTACAGCTATTTGTAACCTTCTGCGCTCTCTTGCGGCATGAGAGAGGATAGGTTTAAACTGCCAGTAGATAGATGTGTGTGTGTTTGTGTGTATGCTCTGGTTCTACTACTGCGAAAGCAACAGATTATCTTATTCAGGGAGAAGTCTATAGCAGGAGCAGTCGAGTGGTAGATTTCGGTTCAGTAATGTTTAATCATAAACGTGGAATGACACGCTGTTAACGTTATTGTCTTGTTAATGATAGAAACTGTTTAATGTTATGATTAAAGATTCATCACACAAGTGTTAACTGCGTAGTACTTTGGGTTTGCTTTAGATAATATGTTTTTGCTAATTTACACAGTTAAAAATTCATTTCATTTTAATCAGCTCTTATATAATGAAATATACCATCTTCTATATTAATAATAAACAAAATTACAGTAAGAGGTTTTCATAGAGCTGATACTATTGCTGTTAGTCAATTATACTCAACAGGGAATTGAATGCGCAATTTTTGCAGTATCGCATGTAACATACAATGGGGAATCAAATATGACCTGACCTCGCCGTCCTGGGCACAATAAACACCTGTGTTGGAGGACGAGGACTCATTTACTTGTTCTCGCGACGAACGAGAAGAAGTTCTAAAAGAAAATTTTGATCCCGATAGAATTTGGCAAAGATTGCAGAATTAAAATGACAAATAAGCATTAAGGGAACGTAAGGAAATTTTGGCACAAAGAGTTTTCTGAAGGACGGGATGCCGGGAAAAACAAGACCCATCACAGGCGACTAAAAGCAATTACCTCTCGGATCGCGATTTTAGAGACGAAAACCTACTGAATGTTTTTGTCTCTAGTGCGGTCACCCTGACCTTCTGCCAAAGTGGTTTCGCCTCTAGCCTGGTTTACACGTCCAGCTACCGTACCACTTTGGTTTCCCTGTTTCATCTGAAGTCGAGATCCCACCTCTCTCTTTCCTCTTTGTCCTTCTTTCTTTGGATAACGAGAGCCATGCACGTCGGTCTGGAATGAGCAGCAACGAGGCGAATGTTTGTGCAATCCATTAGCTAACTGAAGATGACCCCTGCCTTACAATATAGAAAATTGCTGTACACGTCAGAATATTATATGGGAATGCCAAATTAATCATTTCAGATGATTTGTGTTACCGAAAAGTGTCGGCAATTTAGGTTCCTCAACTTTTGGCTGTAGATGAGAAAGCAAACCGTCTTGGCGCGTGTGAAAGGCTTTTGGCACGATATCAAACATAGGAAGATGATTTGTTGAGACACATTGTCAGCTGTGATAAGACGTGTGTGTACGATTACACCCCGGAGACTAAGCAGGAAAGCGTGGCCGAAACCTGGGGAAGCAGCCAAGACGCGTCTTTTTTGGGATTCTAGAGGCATACTGCTCATTGATTTTCTCCACGAACAGCGTACAGTTAATGCTGCGTACTACTGCCAACTGCTTGATGAAGTGAATCTGGCCTATCAACAAAAAGGCTGGATATACCTATTCGAAGTGCGATTTTGCTGCATGACAATGCTCGGTCACACACAGCTGCATTGACCCAAAATAAGTTGGACAAAATTCATTGGGAAACACTGGAACATCTGCCCTACAGTCCCGATCTGTCACCGTATGACTATCATATGTTTGGGCCACTCAATGAAGAACTGGTAAGTCACCACTTTGACGGCGACCACATTCATGCTTGGATGACGTGAATAAGTGAGGAGATTGTATATAAAAATAAGATGTATTCAATGTTTTTATTATAGCAATAAACCAGAGTCCTGCTCATAGTTGATTCGCTCTTGTAGTTCAAAATCAGGGTGTAAATATATATTTACTATTTGAATTTTAATAATTGTGAAAGTGAGGTAAATTCTAGGTAGTAGGTGTAATATGTGTATAAGTAGTAATGTATAAATAGCTTCCTGTAGAATATTTGCGTACATTTTCATAACCGTACAGATATCTGAATATTATTCGAATAGAGCTAAATGCGTCACAGATTCATTATCATAAACTAACGTTAAATCTTCGGAATATCCGTTATTATTAGATTCGACGAACCGCAAAAACATGGATATCGTCATACATCAGACTAGTACAGCGCGAAGAGCATTAAAGAAAGATTTAGAGATTTAATATGTGGGATGTATCCTAGTAAAATGAGGTTCGTCGCGGAAGTAAGATTGACTCAATTAAAGTAATCACCGTTATCACTTGGCCATTAAAAGGCTTAAAAGTGGCAGTCGAATGTCGGTTCGCAAGCGTCAGCCTCTCGTGTATCTGAAGCTTTGGATCCATTCCGAGTCTGCTTGGCTTAGCCAAAGGATCCGCAGTCAAACATCCTGCCAGACATTAGGACTAACTTCTGAATATATTACCACCAGTACCACCACCGTCACACCAACCACCCTTTATGGCCCGTCTAACATAAATTAAACAGATATCTCCTTAATACGTGCCTGCCACTCGCTGCCAAGATTGTATCTCTTAACTTCGTCCTCCTCAGTTCGTGTCTATCTTTGTCTTTCACGTGATTGGCAGCGATTACCGACATTTAATGTGGAAAAAAGCAGTTTTCTTAAACGCGTGTTAACACAGGTTAATATTCCTCATGCATACGTAATTAAAGCAAGATATATAAGAACGGAAGGGAAAGGGTGTTTTACTAATTTTTTATATTCTCTGCTTATATTAAGTTATTTTGCATACCTTTTTATACTCTTTGCTAAAATGTCCATTGAATTTTTAATATAGTACCGATGTATATATGTAAATGTATTACTCAAAAATGATAATAAATTACAACAATTAATTTTACACACCTTTTACTTTGGGTATTTTAGTTTCAGTATTTGTAAGCGGACAACTAAACACTATACTGTATTTAAACTTGTCCGGATAAAAATATGTTGGGCGGACATTTTTATACACACAGAGATATCCAATCCTATAAAAGTTTTATTGCAGTAATTCTTAAAAGAAATAAAGTTTAAATGGGCGTATAATCCATACAAACAGCGAAAAATGATTGGCATCTTGTTGGCTTTGTTTGGGCTTGAGTGTTAAACAATTCTTCAAAAATCATAACTCTGCACCTACAACAACTTGTAAATTTCGTGTAGCAACACGTTTCTCTAAAACATTCCAAGTGTAATCCATAGGATACCACCTAGACAATTCCATACTCTCTATACCAACTTCATGAAACCAGATGTATACCATATTTGCTTGAAACGTTATCATTCATAGAAATGAACACTTCTACTTCTGCTCGGAAGAAAAATGAATCGCATCACGCTGCAACGTAAATCTGAATAAGGCTCGTTCCCATTCGTTACAGTTCCAATTGGTATGCTTATTAGCTCACATTTCACGGGATCTCCTATGATCTGTAGTAAATGGAATAGAAGCAGTTTTCCGGAGTTCAAGGCAGAGCTAGGCGACTGATTCCTTATAGTTTGCGTTGATACTAGTTTTCCCGCATGATTTGGCAACTGTAATGAAATCATAGTTAAGCCTAGTTGGATATGCTTTTACAGAAGCCAACGCAAGGGCTAATAAATTAATATCTGTATGGTGAAATCTTAAGCAGTTCTATCACATCAAATCAGATCATTAAAAACAAGTATGTACTTGTTTTTAATGATCTGAAAGAAAGATATTATTTGAATTCATTTAAGATTGTAACTAGTAAGTTCAAAAACTCAACGTCTTACCGAAGAGAACTTAGAATGGCATGCTGAAAGATATCCTTAAAATCAACATATTGTAGTGGGCTCTTCAATAATATGTCCAAAGTTGTTCTATTTTATTTGTACTTACCGTTTAAATTTGCTTACTTTCTTAATTGCAGTTTTCTCCTAAAATCAATATCATTATAATAGAGAAAGTGGATTCCCTCTGAATTGTCAGCATTTCACTAAGACAGTTTTTCAATTTGATATTACGAGCTTAAACAATAAAATGAATTTATTACCAATTACGTACAAACATGGTTACTTTTCCACATAATCACCGTAAAGATTGCTGCATTTGTCGTATCCTCTCTATCGAGCCTTCCAATTCCCTCTGCACAGAATGTGCTGCCAGTGAGTTGAGATAGTCCGCGACGTTGTTTTGAAGTTTCGCTGTACTCCGGAAGCTCTGCCTTCCTAGCCACTTTCTCAGTTTGAAGGAGATCGAAGTTGCTTGGCGCTAAGTAGGGCTATGTGCCCGGTGTTCAAAAACTTCGCACCGAAGTTTTTCAAGAAGTCACTAGGTTATAACAGCAGCTTGGGGGCAGGTATTGTCGTAAATGAGAAGAACTCCAGAAGTTAGCATGTCTCTTCTTTTGTTTGGAATGGCTCTCCCCAATTGTTGTAAAGTCTGATAATTCTGTTTGAAGGAATCGAATTACATTACGCAACTCGCACTTGGCGGGAGAATCAATTGTAGCAGCCATGTTTACGTGTGGACAACAAGAAAGGAAGAGTAATTAACTTCTCTAACGTAACATGTATATCATTAATCAATTAATCTAAAGTTTATTATAGAA
This sequence comes from Trypoxylus dichotomus, assembly GCA_023509865.1. NCBI lineage: Eukaryota > Metazoa > Arthropoda > Insecta > Coleoptera > Scarabaeidae > Trypoxylus > Trypoxylus dichotomus. The sequence goes on from CM042078.1 coordinate 43,791,184, forward strand.
ATATTTGCCATCCACACACATACATAGGGTAATTAACAGGGAAATTTTTCTGTACTATGATGATGGGTCGAGAGTAGTTGTTACCTAATATCAGAGCCAAGCTGCCGATGCGCGCGCTTGGTCGTATACCAACGAGGCGAACAAAAAAGAGTTAGCTTACGTTCTTGATAGAAATCACATACACTGTTTAGTAGCTCCTAAATGTTTGCATTTCTAAGCCAAAATGGATGAAATATATCTTGCAGTTTAACAAAATACAAAATTCAAGAAAACGCTATTAATTCGTTGGAATAACATGCAATTGCAACCTGGAACTTACTATCTTCTCTTTTTAGAACTAGGGTAACCAACCGTAACTCATTTACAGTTCATAAAGATTGCGTGTATGAGTAAACCAATTTTCAATCTTAAAAAAGCGTTAATGTACAAGGAAAACCTTAAATAAAAGGATTCACACCAGTAGAGCAAATTTTAATACAAAGCTCTAAGAAGTTTCAGTACAATACTTGTATTTATAGCCATATAATGTATTTTTCGACGTTATCTATAATTACTTAATTACTTTTAAGAAATTTATAATTTTAAAATTAGATGCAATCGTTTTAAAAAGGTAAGGAAAAGCACTAATTAATTCTCCTTATTTAGCCATATTGAAATGAAACCATTTAGTTAGTAATAAAACGTAGAAATACATAAATGTTTGAAATTAGTTGAACGAAAATATAATTGAATGCAAGATGTTGTCCGCAACTTTTAATGTACATGTTATATTCGGTAAGTGGTGGTTGTCAGTTGAAGTCAAAGCGAGAACGTTTAACGTAGCGGACAGGACCTTGCTTACATATGCGGCACATCGGACGATGAGTAAAATATACACATACGCAGGTAGATACAGCGTACGTACGGCGTATAAAGCTCCATCAACGTGGAGTAGAGGAGCGCTCGTGGTCCGAAGTGCGAGAGAGTGAAGTAGCAGGAATAATATGGGCAACAGGTCGTAGCGGATGCACTGTTTGCGCAACCATCCATCAATGTTCCTGATCCTGGGCCGACTGTGAAAGAGAAACGGATGCGAATTTACTACGTATTTGAGTGTTTGTATTGTTGAATCACTGACTCGTGTCGGTGCTCTATTTATCAGATTTATCACACACATACAGCTTTTTGAATTTCCAACCAGTTCACAAAACACCAGATTATTAGCAGACTCTTTTAAACACTTTATTCGATATAATTTCATGCCACGTCATGTCAAATTGGCCAAATGATTTTTTTACTTTTCGGAGTAATCACTCGTAAAAAATATCAGTTTTTTCAAGGAAAGCAATTTTATTTAAGTTTTATAAACCGCATTAAATTTAATAGAAGTACTATAATCTCGAACCGGTCAAAAGAAAAATTAAGCTTTCTTCAGGCCAACCCAATTTTTTGATTTACTACCGTAATTTTTCTTGTCAGAAACATAACGTTTCACTAAAAATGGTGTATTACTAAAAATGCAGAAGTATTAAAATACTATTAGTCCTTAGTACACGGACATGGAAAAGTTGTGATAAATAAATTCACATTGACTCTAATTCAGACTCCGGCGGTATTCTTAAAACAAAATTTCAAAGAAACATACTTGTATATCGTTAGATTAATAGATTAGAATTCTTGACGGGGCCTCAACACTCCTTTTTGTTGAATCAATCTTAAACAGACAATACTAAAACTAAGTTTGCTTTAAAAATGGCAATTCATCCGGTTAACCATGACTTGGTTGAATCAATGTTCCGTTTCTTAAGGATGTAGGGATTATTGGAATAAACACTTCATATATGTCGGTTCAGTAGCACAAAAACAAAAAAGGTGAGAAGAAACCGCAAGGTTAACCAAAGAAGGGTATAGGAAAGAGTATATCGGGGAGTTGAAAATTAAATTATCTATGATCATTTGACATAAGACGGGAAATACAACAGACCGCGGAAGGCTATCAAAGGAAAGAGAAGCAAAAAATAAAGAATAGTTTGACTAAGTACACGAAGATAAAATTGGAAAGGAAAGAGAGTTAAGAAAGCAAAAGTATGATAAGCAAAAAAGAAAAACAAAAGAACTGTACGACAGAAGAAGAGAAGACTTAATTAGAATTTGATGAGAAATATAGAAGAAAATGGTAAAAATAGGGAAATACGAATGCCGCCAGAATAAATATGAGAATAAAAGTGGGGAAATGATGACCAGAAGAAGAGATTTTGCTGAGATATCGAAATATAAATAGCAGCAATTGATGTAGCTACTTCATGCGTTAATAAAGAGAATAAGGAACAATAGGAAAATCCAAAGAGATGCAAAGAAGCATCATTCATACGATTGCAAAAAGAGTCTGCTATCGGCACATCTTATTGCTGAATACAGTTTATAAGATCTTATCCATGCTTTTCAGAAATACATCAACTGGGGTATTAGAAAAAGGAGCAAGGGAATACCGGCGTGACTTTACAAGAAGAAAATCGGTAACCAAATTTGTACATAAAAATACAAGAAAATAGTTATGAACATAGACAAAACCTGAATATAGTTTTTATGGATTTTAAGCAATGTTAGGGTAAGAAGGAGAGAAATGTTACAAGTGCTAAAAATAGGATGTTAGTAACAAATTAATTAGAATTATAAGTATGACGTTGAAGGAAACTGTTAATATGGTAAAAATAAAGGAACGGGTATCAGAAAACTTTGAAGGACTTATGCAAAGTGATCATTTAGCGCCTGTATTTAGTTCTCTTTTGAAAGCGAAAACTAACAGAAATGGTTTGTTATTCCATAATCCACATCAATGGTTTTGCCGATGATTTAACTATACAAGAAGTAAAAGCGAGCAGGAAAGGGTATTTTGGGAAATATAAAAGTGAGCAAAGGTACTACAGATTATTAACTATAAGACAGAGTACATGGAATGCGCAGGTGACGAGAAAAATTTTTATGCAAACAAATGACAGGAAGGTGTAGAAATTCGAAAAAGTAGAGTGTTTTACATATATCGGCGTGGACGTATTTATACAACCGAAAAATAGGAGAGGAATACAAAAATTAAGCAACAAGTAATGGCAAGTAATCAACGTATATTTGTACTAAAAAAATTATTAAACAGTAAAACAATATCGAAAGGATTAAAATCAAAAATCTGTTAAGCAATAATACAACCAACTGTAACATTTGCCTGTGGAGTATGGGCACTGAGATCTGAAGAGCAGAAAATTTTGGAAGTGTGGGAAAGGAAACTGTTCAGGAAAATATCAAGAGGTAAAAACATCAATGGAGTATGGATAAGTAAAACAAATACAGAATTTAAAGTATTATACAAGTAACAAAACACGCCAGGGGAAAAACAAGACAAGGCCGCCTAAGAATAAATTAAAGGAAGGGAGTGATAAAAGGTTTGGTAACGAGTAACGTTAGATAGTGAAGGGAAAAGGCGAGAAATAAGAAAGAATAGATGAATACAGTTTATCAAGCAATGGGTTTAGAAGGACTGTATTGCAGATATACACATAAGTATACACCATGAGTACACTTTCGACATATAGATGACCGTAATTAACAATAAAAAAATTGGAGGAATACCGGGACAATGACAACAAAGATTTGAAACACATAGTGCTAAGATATAGTCCCAAGTGCAGCTGAAGTAGAAAGTACCAATACTCTTTCTCAACAAAAAAAGAACAAAACATTATAGCTACCCCCACTGATAATGAATATAGGAAGCGAAAACTGAGCGAAATAGCGGATATTAAATGGAATACACCTATAGATACATGCGTGTTTGAAATGCTATTTAGCAGCGGATTATTGTGAGATAATGTGTGGTTTACGGTTCACAAAATAATCATCTACAGAATATCTGAAAAAATGTATAGAAATTGTATTTTTGGTGAGCTATCACTCGTTACACCAAAGCAAATGTATTTATCAAAAGAATGTATAAACATCGAAGAAATATACCACAAAATCATCGTCAAATGACAATTGCAAGGACTGTGTGGATGTACAATTCACAGGTATAGCAGTAAACTCCACTCACACAAATTTATTTATTATGCGGAACACAGCGTTTCGAGAGCACGTGGGCTCTCATTGTCAACCGTGTTACCGACTGAAAGTAAAAAGTGTATCACACATGCGAATTATTTTCTACGCAGGCTTTAAAATTTCTAAAACATATGACTATTTACAATCTACTCGGTGGTCTAATGCCTTTTTCGGGAAAGGATGGACCGAAAGCGAACCGTATCTTTAACAGGGCCTATGGTAATAAATCCAGCAAACTCGAGTGTGCAATTGGGGGTGGTTCTCTGTTCAATAAGTTTCCGTTCTTTTTCATACATATCGTTTCGAACGTGTCTAATTCTCTATACGAGTTCACGTATTTAAGTAGTGTCAGATTTTTTAAATCAATCTTATCCGGATTTTACCATAACGTGGTTCAAAGAACATATTAGACACTATCGTTTCGACAAACCAGATCTATCAAGCGTAGCAGAGCATATGACACTACTTAAATACGTGAACTCGTATAGAGAATTAGATACGTTCGAAACGATATGTATGAAAACGAACGGAAACTTATTGAACAGAGAGCCACCCCCAATTGCACACTCGAGTTTGATGGATTTATTACCATATTAAAGATACGGTTCGCTTTCGGTCCATCCTTTCCCGAAAAAGGCATTAGACCGCAGAGTAGATTGTAAATAGTCATATGTTTTAGAAATTTTAGAGCCTGCGTAGAAAATAATTTGCATGTGTGATACAGTTTTTACTTTCAGTCGGTAACAGGGTTGACAATGAGAGCCCACGTGCTCTGGAAACGCTGCGTTCCGCATAATTAATAAATTTGTGTGAGTGGAGTTTACTGCTATACCTGCGAAAATCATCGTCGTATAGAAATCAAGGGAAACCTGTACTTCAGCGATAATACAAATATTTCAAACAGAAATGGAAACAAAGATAGACTGTAGGAAATTTTATCTATAAACTGCATATAGATGGATTCTTTAGGTAGTCATTTTAAGGGCAAGTTCACCAATATTACATATCATAGGTGTAACGTGGGCCAACTTCAGAAAATTTTAACAGATACCCAGTTCGTTTTGATTCTTTACCGCCCACCTAAATAACTTTTAAGATATTTATTATCATGAGGGCATACCTTTCGACATAATTACATTTAAAAAATTTAATAGTGAATTCCAGTCCAAGAATGGATGTTATTAACATGAAAAGTTTCTGCATATTCTACTTCAAATGGTGCATATAAAAGTGTTTTATTTCCTATTCGTTCGTTTTCGAGTTATTTTTCAAAATTATGAAATCAACTACTTATTAGCGATAAACAACTAAAACTGATAAAGTAAGCTCTGCATCGCTTATGGGAATTGACATTGAATACAATGGTAATGACATTTTGTTTTGCGTATTAAAGCAAACTATTATTCAACGAAAATTCTGTCCTTTCTAGATTTACTCCGATAAATCATGTATGTGCATTTTTCTCTATAATTCGTAAATATATGTAGACAATCTCAAACATGAGAGTGTTTAACACACAATACCTACCTTTCCAAACAATACACGATTTTCACTACGCTAAATGTTTTTATCATCTATTCTTATTCATACTCTGCCTTCAGGCATTAACCCCGCTTATTTATTGTCATGCGACAGCATTAAAGCGATATAGTTGATTATCAACTTTCTTGTATCTGCCTATGTATAAGTATGCAAATTATCGACGTGACATAAATGACTACTTGTTTGAAACTGTTTATGCAGATCTATATAAATAGTGGGTCGATTGGGCATGTGTGCTTTGTGATTGTAGCATATGTCAGTCGAAATGCGTAGACATGCATTCGCTGGAATAAAAGAAAAGTAAAAAACTTGGTACGTAGGCGGTGGCGCAGTATAGCGTAGATGCGAATTAAAAACTAACTTTATGCCTCTCGTCACAATAGCGCAAATTCTACAACAGCTCGTATTCATGATATTTTATGCTTAATCAAATAAATTTGGATGTAAGTGTATGTATATTGTCCATACTTTTTGTACAAATAATAACGATGTAGGATGAACTACAACGGTAATAAACTTTAGGCACCATCACTGTCGAAACCGAGACGCGATACACGCTAAATTATTGTAGATAATTGAAGAAGGGCCCTAAAGTTGCGGGAAGTATCACCAAATCCATACGCATTTCACAACTAGCTTTCAAAACCAAGTGTATTATTGCCGTTATATTAATTTACATAGAATACGATACAATAATTGCCTTTCTCAACTTAATGCCCCTTATATTAAAAATCCCGCTAGAAATTAAATCTCAGCGGAATCGGAAAATTGTAACATTGTGAATGTGTATACGTTTGTAGTATTTTGTTTCGAATTTGTATGAGCAATTTAAAAAACAGGATAACATGCAGATGTTCTACTAAGAAATGTAGTTTTAATAAAAAGATACATACAAAATTCAACGAAATGTTATGCCAAACTCGGTAGAAACGTCCAACTATTCGAAGGTAATAAATATATAACGAGGAAACTGTTCATGAATGAATCAAGGGGTTTCAGAATTTCTGATACTTCTTGCAGTCCTTTCTGCTACTAATATAATTTTAATGTATTTCTCGCAAGTTTTGATTCAATTTTTGCCGTTTATTCCTGTCACACTTTTGTTCAACATATTTTGAGGGTGTGATTATGGTTAAGTGCAACAACATGGAAAATACGGCCAATTGAGAATTCAACAGTGGTCGAAATATTAGCTTGCACGAAGAAATTCTGAAAAATACCAGCGAAAATTGCATTAACTTAAACCAATCCACCATCACACGCTGTTATCAGTTATGGTTTAACAAGGTTCCGAAAAGTTGCTGGAAAAGAACCGGAGACCTTAAAAGAACTAGTGTGTTGCAGAGTACCAACTTCGCATTTTAGTACTAAGGAGCCATTTCTCCAGTACCAGGTCAATTACTGATCTATGGTTTACCGTTTATTACCAAATCAGGGCTTCTAGCTTGCGGTTCTATCGACCATATCTTGTCTACACCGACAACAACGTTTGGAGTTATATAGGTTGCGAATGTACTAGAACGTTGAGTGGCATAGAATGGTGTTCAATGTACGATGGCCGCGTGAGGCTCAGACAAAAAGTAGGCACCGTCGCGATATTCAATTTTCTCTTGAAAAACGTGTGCATCGTCTCGTGATGTTTATGGTATAGGATGCTCTGGCCTATTGGAGTAAGTCATTCGAACCACCATGAATACCCAGCGTGACGCTGATGAGGTACTGGCCCCCATACTCTTCCACATCTTCAGTGGTTGGACGACCTACCTTTCCACCAGGAAGATGTCCCTCCCCAAGTATCTACAATTCTTCTAATCCGGTTCGAACATCATCTGACCTTTTACCAATCAAACACGTCTGGGCTATTAAAGGAAGAAAACTGAGAAACTTAGCGAAATCTCCGTAAACACTGGAAGCAGGTAACTGGAAACACCGACATCGACCACATACTGGAATTAATATAAGAGTAAAATAGTAATAGTAAGGGAGCATGAAGCCAATATGTGAGGAGAAGGGAGGGGCAATACATTATTAATAAACATAAAATTAAATCGTGTTGATCTCTTGTCCTTTTCATTTAAAATGATAGTTAATTAAGAGATTGATTAAAAAACCATATCCCTTCCTAACTTCCATGTCGTGCAGTATACATTAATGTACGCATATCTGCTTGATCTAGTTATCAAAAACCATAATTATTTAATTTACATTTCCGAGAAATAATAGTTTATGTAGATGTTTTTGTAACTACAAGGCATGGATCCCTCATCAAGGAAAGTTGACAAGAGTGTAACGTAAATTTTAGCATCTTTGGATAATATCTCGTGCTCGGAGTTGAATAACAAAGGAAAACCATGAGAAAGCTGATGTATGGAACGTGTTTGTTTAATATAAAATGGATAATTTGAAATGTACACGTGATTTATGGTAGAATTTGAAAAGGTGAAATAGGAATACAAAGTTGAGTTAAAGTAAAGCAAAAAAATGGACAAGATAGAGCAAACGGACTGGATTGAGATTGCAGACAAGGATTCGTTCAATTACAGATTATAGTTATCAAGCCAAAGAATATCAGTAAATGTTGGCATTTGTACTGGAAGTTGATATGGTATTAGACCTATACTGTTTCTATGTAAAATAGTGCTATATATCATGCAAAATGTAATTGCAAAAGTAGAATTTCCATTCGACTTTTTTAAAATTCAACTAACGGGGAAGTTAGATATTACAAGTAGATAATAAATTTCACATTTCACATATGTATGTATGTATATATATATATATATATATATATATATATACAGGCATGGATACAATTATTAGGCGCCGCCAATTTTTTCAATTATGTTCAAGATAAACAATGAATAAATAAAACAAATATTATAAAAGCAAACATTTATTACTAAAAACTATATTTGGTTGACCCCCCGCGGGCTTTCATGACAGCTTCAATCCTTTTACGTAAACTGGCCACTAACATATGGCAGGTTGAAGTTGGAATGTCTTCCCATACCCTCTCAAGTGTTGCTTTTAATTCTTGTTCGGATTTGTATTTGTGTTCGCATACTTTTCGCTTAATAATAGCCCACAAATGCTCAATCGAATTTAGATACGGGCTTTGGGGTGGCCATTCCAAGAGGTCAACGTTCGCTTCCCGGAACCACGTTAAACTTGCAACTGCAGTGTGGCATGGTGTATTATCTTGTTGAAACAAAACTTCGTCAGTATTCATTCCGAATAATTTTTCAAGTGAGGGCAGTAACACTTCATTTAACATGCTGGCATAGGTTCCCGAGTTCATTCTACCAGTGCACAGGAACATCTCTCCAACTCCTATCGATGTCATAGACCCCCATATCATGACACTACCGCCACCATGTTTGATGGCAGACACCACACAATCAACATGGTATTCTTCACGAGGTCTTCGACACACTAGCACGGTACCAGGTGTACCAAACATCTGTAATAAACCTATCCAGTTAATTCTTTCAACTCTCGATTTTTTCTTAACACAATTTGTTTAAATTTCTATAAAATAGTTACCTTATACTGAATATAAAACGATTAATTATATTTACCTCTGTATTACACTCATCTATCCAAATCACATTCGCCTAGTCCTTTTCTGTCCACGATTTATGTTTATGAGCCCGTCCTAATCGTTCATTTTTATTTACGTCTGATAGCCACGATTTCCTTCTAGCTTTTCTCGATGATAGACCGACCTCTGTAAGACGTCTACTTACTGTTTTAGGAGGTAAATTAATGTTGAGTTGTCGATTTGACGCGTCAGCCAAATCTGTTGCCGTTTGACGTCGATTTTGTAGAGAGTGTCGTTGTAACCACCGGTCTCCCCTTTCTGTCGTTCTCCGTTTTGGACCTCTCCCGGTTTTGATTTAGTATCATCTGTTTCTCGGTAAGTCTTTAGAGTTATTTGTACGGCGCACCGTGAATATTTTACTTTTTTACTAATCATCACCTGGGATAATCCCACGGCAAGTAATGTAATAATTTGCGCACGTTGAAACTCAGAAGGTTCTTTAGATTTCGGCATTTTCAGTTACATACATATAAACTAATCACGAATAAATATTTTTGTTTACCAATAACAAACGCATATATACATATTTTAAAATAAAAATACTGATGTTCACCGATCACTTTACCGAACTATACTAAGTATAAAATACAATAAGTTAGGCGAATACAGGAATAAATGGATTAACAACGGTATTTTTCCCACCAAACCTTCTATTTATACTAGGGGTATTTCTAAAAAGCGGCAGGTAAAGACTATTTGTCTGTTAATACCTAATCTATATTAAAACATATAACGGGTGCCTCATATTCATGTCCCTGAGTATATATATATATATATATATATATATATATATAGGGTGTCCCAAGAGTTCTTTTGGAAATAGAAAGAATATAATAAAACAATGGTTTATTGCAATATAGGTTTTTGATATTTATTATGTCTTCTAAATGTATTCCGTTGTTTGCTGGTACTCTTCTAAACGTGAGCTAAATTTTCGCGACCTGCTCAGTACATATTTTCCGTGATAGTCACCATTTCCCTTAGAATATTTTCCCTGAATGCATTCAAGGAGTGAGCTACTTCGAGGTAGCCGTATAGGAAAAAAACCATTGGTGTCAAGCCGGGGCTGCGTATTAGACGTATCGGATGTCGTTTCATTTTGTTGGGGCCAACTGTTCTGATTAACACCATTAAAATCCTACAAGGCTGGAGTAGAAAAGTTGTCAATCATCGCCATATATCACCCGGAATCTATAGCTACTGTAGGACTTCAAAAAAGTACGATAATTTCCCTGACATGGTAGGCCAAACAGTCATTTTTGGCAACTGAAGTGGGCTCTGATGCTTCTCTTTTGAATGTGCTGAACTCCAATAACAGCATTTCTGCCTATTTACATGGGCATTAAGGTGAAAGGCTGCTCTATCTAGGATGTTTTTGGTAAAGCTCACGTACACAGAATGCATCCTCCGCTATAGCGAAACGCACCATAGCGACTAAATTGCCAAAGACGGGCCACATCCCCGCTCAACAATGTTGAGACTTTGTAACACCCGATATATATATCGAAATATATAAAATAGAAAGAAATCAATTTTGGTAGATTCAACATCGATTTGTTTGTCATTGTTGACGTAAATTCAGGACAAATACTTAAAGTAATATTCCTTTTTTCAGCGTATGTATTCTGATGATTCACTGTAACTGCGACGAAATATAAATATACATGTCAGACAAGCAAACGAACTTCGATTTAATCGAGTTATTGCAAACTACGATAAGAGAACGAACGTTATTTATTGCCCTTGAAAGACGTAATTCATCTGAATTTATGTCGAAGTAAGAAGGTTAATAAACTAATACAGACAATTAGGCGAGCGAGTATCATGCAAATATGCTATCCTATAAACATTGAAACGTACGGAGATAGGTTACAAACACGTTTCGCTCTAAATACCTCTCGGATACTCGTTGTACATGGTGTATATGCATGCGCGTATGTTTAAATGTGTATAAGATCGAGTGAATATTGCAAAAGCATTCGATAATCCACCTTTGTAGGTAGGTTTTTATAGCACGTTATATCGTCTAATGTACTATTACTTTGTAATAAATAAAATCTTGTTCAATTGAATTTGCACCAATGTCCAATATTATATGTATTTGTTATATTTTATAACAACTTAATATTTACAGTTCAACTTTTATAGGATTCTTAAGATGAGATGACTATGAGGAAAGTTAGCGACCAGTTAGAAACTGGATAAGTATGATAATATTGCATTTTCAAAAATCAGATATTAATTGTTTTTAGTTTTATTAGGGAAACAGTGCTATATGCCTTTTGTCCTTTTTCTGTTTGTTTATAGAAGCTATACTACATATTGCGTATGCATAATTCTATATGCATACACAATTACATATTAGCTTCTGAATGTTGTACGTCCTTGTTTCTTCCACTCGCGATGTTTGGGCGGCTCGTCCATCCTGGTTTGATGGTGTCGAGGGCCCCAATTGTTGCTTGTCCAAGTATGTATTGACGTTATTCTTTCTGATCATGCTGTGTCCAATCGTATATTTTATTTGCTTTTTGTACGTCTCACATTTAAGCTGTTTTACATCATCGGATAATTTATTACATGTGTTTATTACTTTTGTTGTTAGCGTTTGTGAGAACGTGTAATACGTAAACCTTTCTGTACGTAAATCCGATTTCTTTATGGTTTCCAGATTCTGTGTGTTCTAAAGCTTCCCTGAATATGTATTCTGAGTATATATTAAACAGTTATTTGTTCTTCACAGGTTCTGTAAATTCTCCTATGTATGACTTCGAGAAAAAGTTTTAGAAGGTGACTCGTCAAACTTATTGTTCTATATTCTTTACATCTTTTTGCTCCTGGTTTTTGGGTGATAAATTCTGATCTAAGCCAATAATGCGGAATCTTTCCGGATGTGCATACTGTATTGAATACGTAAGTCATAAGTTTTATTGCTTCCGTGACGTCATCAATGAGGCAACCGCTTCAAGTGGCTCAGGTCTTGTGTCGTTAAACAGTTGTTCTATACATGTTTTCCATGCATCCTTCAATTCAACTGTATTAATTATGGTCTTTCCGTCGTTGTTGGTTAGTCTGGTTAAGTGGCTACGTGTGCATGTCCCAGTAGATTCTTTAACTTTTCGGTGTAAGTTGAAATTGTATTGTTTTTCTTGTAATGTCTTGATTCCAGTGCACCTTTCTTTAATATCTGTTTCCTTAACTTTTGATCCTTTTCTTGATAATTGAGTTTAAGTTGTCACATCCGATCGTGTCATCCTTTTTTTATGTCTTTCTTCCATTAATTTTGGTCACCTAAGATTTCTTCTTGGTTGTATTAGGTTGTAATATGTCATCCTTAATAGTTTTAATTGTTGTGCTGAATTTACTCAGTTGAGCTTCGTATTTCAAGCCTGTCACCGATTTAATTTAATTATTTAAGTCGTTCTTTACTTGATCTTTTAATTTTCGTATATTGCTTCAGTTTTGTCTTAAGATATAAACTATTGACGACATTAGTTTGCTTTATTTAAACGAGCAAAATGTCTTGTATTTATGCAGTTGTGGCATAAATATATATATAATATATTTTTAATACATTATCTTATTGTATTTAAGACTTCTGTCTTTTAATACCTACATGACAACTGTAATTTTACAGTTCGGAAGTACTTTTGCAAATTTGGTTGTGAATAAGCGGCCATATTTCAGGCGTTAAAATTACCAATATGCGCGTAAAATATTTTACTGTATCCGTTTCAGAAGCATTTTTACTAGCCGTCAGTTAGTACATTAGATGTAGCTAATTACTTTGGAATGGTTATGTAATTGGTGGATTTATGGATGGGTTTCCAGTAATCTTGTACGTTCAAATAGTTCCTATTATGTTTCTTGTTTATTAAGAGATTTTGACGTGGCAGGTAGAACAGCTGAATTGTACATGCGTTAATTTTAGATGCATTCACTTAATGTTGTGCTAAATTCGATTAAAATAAAATAAATACTGGATAAATGTTTAATTACAAAGAGATGTTTTGAATATAGGTCGATATCATACTTCTCGATTGATATTAACTTTTCAGAATTTTACAGCAAAACGCTTGAGGCTAGTAGACGTAGTGGTCCGTAAACGCAGAGAGTTGGAAGAGATAGAAAATATCAAAAACAACGAATGATATTCACGTGGACAAAGCTCATCGTGAAATTCATTGGTATTGATAAGCTGGAGGGTTGCTACATGCGCGATATATTTCAGATTAATTAAAGCAACATCACATTATCAACGTGGAGATCTCCGCTGTCGTAATAACTTTATAATTTAGTGCAGTTTACACGAGAAACGGTCGCGCATCGCAGCAAGTTAACCCCCTCAAACTCCACTCCCTGACAGGCTGTTCGGCCCCACGACGCAAACCCCTTTCTTCAGCCCTAAATTACAGACGATAGTGTAGTCATTACGCTCAAGTTGGGTCATATATAATAGATTGCTTATATTTTACGAATCCTTGAAATTTACTGGGGCATACCTTAAGCCGAAGGTGTTATCTTATGTAGGTTGGTAGCGGGCCAGATAACTCGAAAGATCACGAGGTGAAGTAACATTAACTGTTTATTGCAATTTGCTGCGTTGATTTATGATCGAACTTGCTACTGTTTATGTCGTGAAGAAGAACTTCTTATTAGAAAATGAACGGATTCGAGTTTCGAGCCGATAAATCGAATCGAATTTCGAAATTCACATCTCGGCGTTTCATAACCTATTATAGCAATCATTTTCGCAATATACTGATACGCGATCGCATAAGATGTACTTGTATAGTTACTAACGTTCTTTTGTGTTTACTCTGATATTGGTATTTAGTAATATAAGCAGATGGTTCCAATGTCATTTCGACATTAGTTATTAGTAGAGCTACCAAAATAAGCGGCAAGCCATAGACGCGCACTTGCTGGTAAATAAATACAGCAATACAAATAATAAGTTATAATTAATAAAACGTTCTGAAACACCTATCCAGCTAAGTACTATTCTTAGTTAAGATAAATATGTTAAACATTCGTAATATCGGTTGTGTTTTCAAGACTGTTTCAGCAAACCATGCCCGCAGTAAGATGTTTTTATGTAAGGAAAACTACCTGTAATGATATATATTATTACACCGCCCATCAAAATAATTTTTTTGTCGTGATGCCTGTAAAATATCAAATGATTGTGTGTATTTCCGATGTGTTGGTTCCAAAAGTAACTGGCATTTCTCCCAAGCAGCTGTAGTTTTTGAGATACACCACGGTGAAATTTATTATTCATACGTAATAAATTTCACCGTTATTCGAACAGATGCTTTCTAACTTTACAAAGGTCGGATGTAACATGAGCATCAAGATTGATTACCTTCACAGCCACTTAGATCGTTTTTCAAAAAATTTAGATGATGTTACTGAGGAACAGGGGGAACGATTTCACAATCGCATCAGCATTATGGAGGAAGATGGTATAGTGATATGATGGCCGATTACTACTGGAATCTTTTGCGGAACTGTTCCAGTAAACCTCACGCAAGGAAATCATATAAAAGGAAATTTTTAAATGATGATTAAAATTTGTATATGCATAATTTTCCTGTTAAATAAATACCTCCTACCCATTTTTTGTGTTTCAGTTAATAGTTATCAAATAGTAACATTTAAAAGGTTACGTACATAATAAAACATTATATTTTTTATTGGCGAATTTTTCTTAAATAGGGCAGAAAGAGTGAATTTCAAAAACTAAATCGGAAAGAACAAATATAACGGCACCCCAAAATTACTGAATTATACTTAAAATATTCGAGGCACCCAAATATGTCTTCGCCAGTGTTATCATTTGAAAAAACAATGAATTTTTCTACATTTTCTAACTTATCTACTTATTTGAATCTTCTCGATTGTGTTTGGTTCACGCCCCTATCTTATTTTGTTGTTGTTGGAGGCAAATCCCGTTAGGACTCCCTCTTTTTTAGTTTTTCTAATATTTTCCGTTCAGTGTTCTTTCTGCTCATTACTGATATTTAATTTATAATTTTAAAGTTAAAAAAAGAGTCTTTTCTCTTAAGCAACATGTGCAGTGCAGACGTCCACTCCACCATCGAAACGATATATATATATATCGCGTTTTCTAAACTTACAAATGTGATCAGAGATAATTTCTTTTAAATTATTCTTAAATGTGTGTAACGTACTTTACTGAGAGAGTGTTTACTGTGTGGCCCATCGTTTAGGCAAATAAGTTGAGAATATCCCCTGAAACAGCCTACTATTAAATAACGACAGTGTCAAAGTCGCTGATGTCGAACTTGTCCCCCAGAGAAAAACTTTTTCATAATAACTATAGTTATTAAAAATATTCAATGTTATTCGAAGTAATAAAGTGTCCCAGATGATATATTTGTAGTAATTTTGAATTTTGGTTACACTGGTGGAAGTCGAACCCCAGGAAATCTAAAAATACGATACAGTACCAGTGGGTGTGCGTACTATATCGACATGGAAGAATTAAAATTGTAATTATTATCAAAATTCACTGTTCTCTTGTTCTAATTTTATATTTCGTTTCTATATTTTCAAAATTTAGCTAGACAGCGATTGTTATAGGTATGTTTGTTAATATATTTATAGAACCTTAAATTTGACTACTTCAATTTAATATATATTTTAATTTAAAATAAACAATAAATTAATGAAATTGTTTTTTTTATTATTTTATTATTTATTAGTATTTCTATTATTAAAATTCACTATCCCCATAAACTTTAATGCGATAAAATGTGAAGGTTTCTTTAACAGGATCTCTGCTTTGACTACACTCAAAAAATGTTTTATATCTGTGCTGTGTAATATTGACGTGCCTTTTACCGTCATACTTGTCCCTGCACAACAGATACATCACAAAATAAACATCTGATATTTGCGCCAATGTAAATTAAATCCGGAAATTTACCAATAAACTTTTTTTACTTTCATACTTTGTCAAACAATGGTGGTTTCTTCGACCTACGTAATGACGATATGATTATACATATTATAGATATGTTCTTACAAAGCTCCATAACGTATAACCAATAAAATTGTATGATTGAGCTATCTTACGAAATTAGTTATTAGTTAATAAAGTAAGTGTAAAATTCACACTTGTTGCTTTAACAGTTAGAAGATCAATTAACAGTTAAAATTATTTCACATAGTTTCTGATTTCAGTATTTTAGTTTCAATATTTATAGGCAAGCATACAATTACTTTAATGTGTTTTAAACTTTTCTGAATACATCTTAATGTGATCCTGGGAAAATATAAAGTGGTGAATTTCTAATATAGGAATAATACAGGAACGTTCAATTGCACAGAAGTCTTAATAATTTTTGTAAAAGAAAATAGAAATTAATAAGACGCATGGTACTCATGAGCAGTTACAAACGCTTGGCATTCTGATGACATGGACTGAGCTAGAGTATTGCACAATTCCGTGTTTCATTGGTTGACCATCTGGGGAATTAGCTGGCCCCTGCAGTCTCTATGCCAACCGTATGAAGCTAATTCTTCAATATGTTTGCTAAATGGAGACAAACATTGTCGCCCATAAAAATAAATTGTTTTCCCACTAGTGTTATAGGAGACCAATGTATCGTGGAATCTTATCCAAATCTTTGGCTAGTAAGAGCTCCGTTCTCTACTGAATACGACTCGTTGTGTGTTCCAGTGCTTATCCCGACCAATACCATCACATCAAAATCCTTCCTTCCCTCGACAAATTCGTTCAGCAATTTTTAGATTTATAAGTCACCTCCATGCAAGCAATTCTTTATTATTGATACTAAGCCTCAAGTAGCAGTAGTAAACTAGTTTTGAAGATGAATTGTATTAACAGAAAGATTTCTACCTACCAGACGTAACAGGCATCGATTGTCTCTTGATGACATCGGTATTGGTCGATCTAACTCTTGTCTTCTTTGGACACTTTTATTTTCCAAGAAGCAAGTCTAAGGTCTGGAAATTATGATTTCACTCACGCCAAAGACAGTTGATAACACTTTTGTTTTGTTATTCCATTTTCCATGGCCTATGGCACTCGAAACCTCTACCTGTAACAGGTCGCGGTGTGTTTCCTTTTCGGACAACAGCTAAAATTCGAAATCTTCACCACAAATGACAGCAGCAGACTTTTAAAAATTTGATCAAGTAACGTGTTAGAGTGTGTATGAAATCATTCAGTATTTTACATACAGACGTTGCTCAGTAGTACGCTGTATAAGCCTGTATAAGTTTACAATGCTATTCAAGGATTCTGAAAACTTATAAGAGTTAAAATAACTTACTCTCATGAATAAATAAATCTTCTATTTATGTCTCACCTCAAAGAAAACTTATGCATGCGTACCAACTGTGAGTACGTATACATACATGTATGCAAGAACAGTAAATCATTTATACTGTATTTTTAGTTGCATAGTCATTTTTCTTACTTGAACAACATTGAACATATACGCATAGGAGCTAAAATAATTAATTTTTTCGGCACTAAATATACCTCGATATTAAACGTCACGCGCTTGTTCTTTCCAGTCATCAATTTCTCCTCCCGTTGAAAACGGAACACAGCGGTAGTAGTATTTCAAGACTTAAATAATGTATGGCGTTCCACGCACCTGTTTTGACAGGCAAACTTTCAATCACTGTCAAGCAATCAATCGTCCTTTGAAGCTCGATTCATGACATTTCCTCTAGTTCTGCAGAATACCTGACAAATGTGATTGATTGAACTCGATCGAAGATATCTTTTGCTGGAAAGAAATACGTTGATCGAAAGCAGTGCTACTACGCTGTGTGAATATGAACTCGATTTTTCATAAAATCGTATTTTTAATATTTATACGTCCCCCGGCATTCCTATACAGATTGCCTTTCTCCAAATTTACTACCTATTCTCAAAGACAAATTGGTTAACAATTGCAGGAAATAAAATGCTGTAAGTAATACTCGAAAAGATCCTTTTTGGTGGACTTATATTGAATTACAAGTAAATGTAATATGATTTATTGAAGTAATTGCCATGACAAGGTCTTATTTAGTCAACTAATTATTACCTCAGTAATAGTTACAACTTCGCATTCCAGGTTATGTCTGGACATCTAAACAGATATTGATAAACGGAAAACAGAAATCCCCGCATAGGTGAACAGGGAATACCTAACACAAATCTTAATTCCAGTACAGACTATGAAGTCAATTACAATACAACTTTGAAGTTACAATGCATTGTCATGGACATACGCAATGCATTATTTTACATTTACACATGTTTAAAAAGTCTCATGCATGTACGATAAATGTTTACGATATTACAAGATTTTGCTCCCCCTTGATTTTACAAATAACACATAGAATATACCTCCTGCACTTGGTGGTAATGTGTCTTTTCCGTGACATTTTACTGTCTGTGTATACCTCTGCGTGGTACTTTGTACAATCTCGTATTGCTATTGAAGTATTATCTATTGTTATACCATTGGAAGATTTATATGGAGACAACTCTAAATCATACCAGCTGGTTATGAGATCAAGAGCGTTCTTAGTTATTTTAGAAGCGTTTTAAAATTTATATTCTGCCAGGTTACAAAAAAAAAACGCCTGCGTATTGAATTATAATAACATCATTTGTAGATAAGCTATGGAAAACCAAGGTTTATAGATTAAAGAGGACAAGATTAAGTGAACTTGTGATCTGAAAACCTGATCGACGACGGCCAACCTATTCATTTTTGGAGTAATAAACGAACTACTTCCGAAATTGTACCGTGTCATGATGATATATATACAAAAAAATAAGAATAAGAGGGGAAAGAAAAATAAGAAGAAAAAGAGAAAAAAAAAGAAAGAAGGATGATAGAGGGGCGGCGTGAAATAGAAAGAAGGTGAAAAGAATAAGAGAAGAAGGTGAGAAGAATAAGAGAACGAGAAAAAAAGAAAGGAAAGAGACCAAAAGAGAAAGGTGGGATCTCGATATTTCGCCTCCGTCGTAGGAGGCTTCTTCAGGAAAATAGGGCAAACCAAAGTGGCAGAGTAACCTTGGTCGTGTATTGGTACTTCTCTAGAATTTCTTCACCTTTTAGTTTATAGCATTTTATTTTTTCCTTGACTACTGCTTTCCGTTTTCCTTCTTTCGTCTTGCTTGTACTTTCGATAATCTCCTTCCGTAACATGTAATGGTAATTTCCTATTTCTGCATTTGTTTGAACTGTAACATCTTTTATCTTTCTCCAGTTATTAGAATTTATTAAAAAATAATCAATAACTGGTTTTTCGTTCCTACTAGGCACTTCTCTTGTGTGTTTGTGGATGTCTCTATGTCTAAATTTTATATTTATTACAAGCATGTCGTTTTCAATGCACATATCTATTATTCATCTTCCGTTGTCATTTATGGCCTCTTCACGTTCCCTTCCCATATGTATCTCCACTCCATCGCAATTAGAAGGTGCAAATATCTAGTGTTTATTAATAACTGTCATTGATAAATAGTTTTAGCCTGGAGTAGGCTACAACTACCCATTAATCTATTACATGTGTATGTAAGTTCTTTAAATATTACAGTTAATGTATCGACAATACCTACCCTATAAAAATATAAAATACTCGAAGTTGAAAAGCTTCTATTAATTCCTTTTCATCCTTGTTTTCATTTGATTTAAAATGCAGCACAACAACCAACAGGTACGTTCTCCGACAACTTTCCAGTTAAAAATAGCCGAACAATATTTCAATAATTTCGTTCCTGTCTGGTTTCTATTCAAGTAGTTTTCAATTTTAATTTCCTCGCGAGCGTTGCGAACTAGGCGTCGACGTTTGCGTTTAAAATTCATCGAATTTTTCACTGTTCTCCGGCGTTGATACATTTTTTTTGCGGAGCGACGAGCGCAAACCGAAAGCAACAGGTGAACTCGACGCAGTCAAACTCGTTCCTCTTTTGCACAAGACTCCCCAAACACTTTTTACTCCCGAATTGGTCTACGCTTGCCGTGATGCTCTCGACTGTAGGTGCAAAAGAAAGAGGAAAGATTCGCTGTCACGGAAGAGAAAAATTGGAAAAACGGGCGGAAGTGAGTACATGGGCCACGAAAAAACCCGAGTTAGGTTACTAAGTGAGCTGTCATGATGATACCGCCGCAAGTATTGTACCAGCAACGTAACCGGAAAATCAGACAGCAGACGACCGGATAGACTAACTATGAAATCCCTCCTTTCTTTTAGACGTCAATAGAGTGACAGATTTACTTAAAATACCCCATTAGATGCAGCTCCGCTTATACATTGTGATGTAGATGTATGGAATAAATTCAACGTTCTATAAGTAGAGCAAAAGCATTTCCCGAAAGACTTTTTGGAGAAGTTAAATTTTTTTCAGTGTCCATGGATTAACACATTCGTTTAAGATGTAACGCCAACAATGTTTTTACGATAATCCTGTTGCTTTTCAAAGTTCCCCAAACTGCTTGCTTGAGAATGTTGATATTTAATGAACTTGAATATACAGGATAATAGAAAAGGAAATGCTCCGAAATCTATGCAATATGAGTCATATTAGTTTGCTTGTAGTAAGTTCGTCAGTGCTTCTATAGCTTTGAAATAGTACATATTGTTCTCAATTTCTTTCTCGGCCATTAACAATGGAAGTGACAAAAAAATATATTCAACATGTTATCCTTGACGAATACCAAAAGGGATATAACGCTAATGAAGCCGGTAGAAACATTTAAGATGTTGACGGCATCAATGCTGTGAGTAGGCAGATATGTCGGAGAGGGTTTGAGAAGTTTCGAAAGAGTGATTTAAGTTTGAAGGATGACGGGAATACTGGACGACCTTCTGAGTTTGATAGGGAGGCCCTTAAAACTCTGGTTGAAAATAATCTAGTTACAACATTGCGATAACTTGCAGAAGAATTGGAAGTAAGTCACATGGGACTACATATATATATATTTATATATATGTAGTAGTAGTAGTAGTAGTATCACTTTTCTCAACAAATGTATATACATATATTCATTGAGAAACGTGATAAAGCTGGAAAAATTGGTGCCGCATAAACTATTGCCAACACAACTACAACATCCAGTTGATGTGTGAATTTCATTGCAGTTCCGCCATCTCCGGGCTTCGTTTTTGAATGTAATTGTTACAGGAGATGAAAAGTGATTGCAATACAAAAATTTAAGGTTCGTCATCAATGGCTTAGCTCTGGAGGTAAAGCGATACAAACGTCTAAAGCTTGGCTGCATCCAATGGAGACATTGCTCTGTGTTTGGAGAAATATTAAAGTGATTCATTTTGGGATACTGGGAATGACCGCACTTTGTTGTCAGCAAGTCCATCGTTAAGTGGGACCACTGCAAAGAAACTTCCAGCACTGGTCAATTGATACGGTGTTTTGCTCAATTAAGATAATGCTCGTCCACACAGGGCTCGCGCCAATCTCAAAAATTGGAAGAACTAGACTATGTAGGAAGAAGTATCACATTCCCCATAGTTTTCGGAATTTGCTACTTCAGATTACCACTTATTTCGACGCATACAAAACGATTTTGGACGGAAGTGCTTCAATTACCAAAAAGATGTTTAAAAGGTGGTGACTTTATTTTCTTTCCAGAATCCGAAGAGTTTTCTCGTCCAAGAGTCCATACGTTGCATGTGTATAAAGATTTAATAAATAAGATTTACAGATTTTTCTACAGACTTTATGTTCCAATTCGATAAATAGAGTTGGTAGTCGTATCATCCTTTCCTTGTTTACGTGAATTTAGAATATAATACATGTCTTCAGGTAAATAGTATGTTTCGAATAATAAATTTTTCCATATTGGATATACTCAAGTACAAACAAGAAATATCACTAAAATATATGTATATGTGCGCACGTCTTACAGTAAATGCTATAAAGAGCAATTTAAGTCATAGGCTTCCACAGTTGTCGCGTTTACGCCCTTATTCGCTTCTCTGTTGTGATTTCCCTTCCTCTCTTTGCCGACGTTACGTGCGCTATACCAAGGGACATCTTCTGAGATTCTGATGCAATCATCTACAATATATTACATGAAATACCAATCGGTACATTTACCCCGCAAATAGCGAATTCCTTCTTTGTAAGGTATCGCAATTTATTTAAAAAAATACGTTTCTTTGTTTTTCGATAAAAGTCACTAAAGGAAACGGTGGTCTTCCTTCTAACCACTGTTGGAAAACTAAACACAATAAACAATTTACTACACATAAAGATTTGTATACACTATCGCTGATAAGTTTTCTAGTACTATTGAAAAGTAGCATATACGTACATCGTGTAGTAACATTGTGAAGATTACAAAAACTGTAAATGCATTCCTCGCTGCTATAGACCTATCGTTTGTTTGAAGATATACATATAAATTCTTATAAATTTTATTGAAAGCGCCTACCTATCGAAGTTTAACTCAACAATAGTATTTCTATGAGAACACGTAAACATCTGATTGTATATGGTTCCAAGAAACCTTTTCAGTCAATTTTATAAAATCTTCTTAATTAATGGTGATCTTTAGGTGGTCTTCTACAGGGACGTATATGGTAGTTATATTGAGTTTATCTGCACAATCTGGCTAAAAATAAAGATTGCACTGGAAGGTGCGCTATCATAGTTATTCCTGATAATGAAGGTAGTAATGTACGTTATATTTCAAACAAGTTAAAAATGATGAAAAACTACTGTTTGTAACTATTGCCGAAAACCAATCAGCAAACGAAACAGGCTACTTACGACAGTCTAAAGAGAGACAAAAAGAAGGAATTATCAGGACCAGTTGTGATCGCCACAATCACATCACGTCAATTCTATAGAGAAATTGCAAACGAACTAAACGGCGAAGTAAGTCAACAGAGTCCAAGCTTAGCAGAGCACTTACGGCGGTGCCTTTATTCTGAATAGATTAAAATCAACGTAGTGACTTTAAAGAGATCAGTGAAAGGAATATTAAAGTTGTGGCACGCTATAATAAAACATAGAGGTGGATTTGTCTAACCAAAATTACCAGTTATATGTGTATAGCTCTCATATCTTTCATGATACAATATCCTCCGTTTTAGTGTTGGACTTATAATATACGAGCTAGGCGCAATAAATTCTCGGTCTGACAGGTCTATAGAGGTTCAAGCGTATTCAAACTCCGAGACAGCATGCATACACATACACGAGGTCTACGCTATAAATATGACGGTTCGAAGAGTAGTAGTTTTTAGTAGCCAGCAAACCAAGGTGAGCAGCGCATGAAAATTTCTGAAGTAATGAAAATTGAGTATACAAAATTTTAACATTTAGACGGCGTTTACGGTGATTCATCTCCTTTGTATTCCACTGTAAGAAAGTGGCCATAATGTTTCCGTTTCGGGCAACACTCCCTGGAAGATGCTAAACGGTCGCGTCGACCAATTGACGTGATAACCCCTCAACAAATTTCAATTATTTTATGCCAGAAAATCGCCGCTTGAAAGTGAAGTATTAGCAGTGATAACAAACATATCCGAAACAAATATTCACCGAATTCTCCATGGGTATGAAAAAAATTAGTACAAGATCGGTACCGTTCTCCAACGTGAAGATTGAGTCGAATGTGCACGATCGTTTTTAAACATCTGTGGAAACGACCTAAAACCGATTCTGGAGTCCATTGTCACAGAAGATGAAACAATGGTTCTGTTTACATCGAAAAGGAAGTTCATGGAATGACGGCGACCTGATGAGCCTCGTCCCAGGAAGGCGAAAATCGTTCAATCAACGAAAAAGGTGACGGCTACAATATTTTCTGGGATTGTGAGGGCATTTTTCTAATTGACTTTAAAAAGCTCAATGCAGTTGTGGACAGCACATATTTGCATCTTTATTGCATTAATTAAGGGACAGTATTCGTGCCAAACCTCGCGGAAAATTGACAAAAGGTACGCGATTACTTCACGACAATGCTCCCGCCCATAGTGCCGCCGTTTCACCAGCTGCCATCCGCGAACATGGCTTTTAAGAATTGAAAGGTCCACCGTATTGTCCAGATAATCCTCGTGATTTTTATTTTTTTATTTAATTTAAGAAAAGCTTTAAGGGACATCGTTTTAAGGACGACAGTGATCTGCAAGCAGCTGTTATAGACGGAAAACTTGAGATTATTTTTAGGGTATCGAAGTATTAATTAATCGTTATAATAAATGCATACAAGTTAGGGGAGATTACAGTGAAAAGCAAAATCTTTTATATTGTTCCAAGTTTCTTTTTTCTATATCACGTCGAGAATTTATGATACCTACCTCGTACATGTCTTTGTTATTAGAGGAAAGTGTAGTTCTTTAATTAAATTTAAACTGAAAGTTCTGAAGGTGGCCTTAAACTTATAAGCGGTAGTGTGGTACGCAGCGAGGAATTTCTAACAATGGGTGTGTAAAGTATTTAACGTAAGTGAAAATTGTTATACAGTAGTGCAACAGCTGCCATAGAAAAGCGAATAATTCGTAGATATTTGAAAGATATTTGGTCACAACGCAACCACAACAATGTTGGTAGAAAGAACCATAAGATTTGATTTTCAAGTCTTGAAATTTAAGAAAAGGGATAAAGAAGAAACGTAGACTTGAATAAAAATTTTAGAGGACTGGCTTTATTCTATTATTTACTAATTAATTATATATACTACGTTTAGCATATCCATAAAGTGTAAAGTTTCCCATCCAATTACATACCGCAAGGAAAAGAAATTGCGAAATCCTCCATTAAATAGAAAGTAAAAGATATAAAATCCGAAATTTATTCAGCGAATTTAAACGCTGAAAAACATCCAACGCGATTAAAATTCGCGCATCACCGAAATATAAATCAAACACACATCCTAACAGAAACTCCCAGAGAGTCTCCGGTTTGCGCGCACGGATCGAAACGAGAGAACTCCGCGCGCTGCTACGTAGGGAAAAGGAAGGAGAGCGGAGAAGGACGAGGAGGAAAAAAACGATAATTACTAAAAGGAAAACTCATTCCTCGGAACAAACTACAATTCAAAGCATTAAATCAATGTGTTTTGCGTTTATCTGTCGCTGTTCCGACATCAATCACTGAAGAGCTCCACCTCCAGTTTGCGGAGCCACCGAAGCTTTCGCCTCGTCTTCTTCGTTTTTCTTTCGATCAAACCTCTCGCACTCTCTCCGTCTCTCTTCTCGCTCTCTCTCACTTTCCATCTTCGTCCGAACATAAACCGTATAACCCCCTCAGAAAACGCAACCACAGCTAACTTTTCCACGTTTGTAGGTACGTGTATTCGAGGAAAAATATCACACACACATACCGAGTGGAAAAGTAATCGTTAATAGGGAAGTTTTTACTTTTACCTTTGCATTGTATACAGGGAATTGGGAACGTGTAGTCGGAAATTTGTTTATATGAATTAAATTACTTGAAGAAAATAGGAAATATGTCTATTTGTAATTTCTTTGCTCAAACTTTGTAGACTTATTACGAGGTGACGAGATTAAATTTTAAATATATAATAACGAGGTATCTAATTCGGAATTTCAATTGTTACAAACAAAGAGCGTATGGATTCGGATTTTTATCCAGATGCAATAACATGCGGTTAATTTTACATTAGATGTTAATTATGTAATATTTAATGCCATTGTTTACATAGCGTTTCATGGTTAATTTTTCTTACAAGAGGTAGTTCGATTTATAATTTTCAATTTTGTTTGAATCGTTAGGATCTGGGGTACCTTATAATCATACCTTGCATACTATAATGTAAACATCATTAAAGGTCAATTTCAAAATGATAAAATTCTTTTTGCATGGATAGATATTTATATATTTAAACCCCATCAGTATGAATCCTATATGTAGCAGTAATGGGTATAAAATATGGATTGTGCTCATTATTCTTAGAAGAAATATTCTCAAATAGAAGTTAGAACTATTTCCCAAGCTAGGTTATATGTATCCATTTCACTATAGCTTATAATAAACACTCAGCGAGTTCCATATGAAACTTATAAACGGAATATTTGGTTTTCTTATCTTCACCAAAATTATGCATCGAAATTATTGCTGAACTACAAGGAAACACAAATGCAAAAGGAAAAACATTAAAAAAAATTATTACATTTTATACAGAGAATGTTTACAATAACGGTACCTCAAAACAGCGAACTGTCTATAGGTCTATTAACACGAAATTAATAGATAAAATAAATACATAAAAAATTAATCATTCTTTCTAACTTAGTAGCGAGTATTGAATTCTCTATTCAAGATAACTTCAAACATACGGGTCTTCATGGTGTCTATCAATTTGGTCAATGTTGAAATAGAAATATCATTCCAATACCTCGTTATCGCAGATTTTAGTGCTTTAACGTCGTTATCATATTCTTTATTATTGGCATACACTTCTCTTGCCAATGTTCCGCAAAGATTTTCGATCGGGTTCACATCGGGCGAGTAATCAGGCCATTGTAGTAAATTGATATCCTCATGGTGAAACCACTCCTTTGTTTGTCTGGAATTACGTATAGTTGCACTATCTTGCTGTAATATCCAGTCTTGCGTTGGCAATTCTTCACCCAAGTCTATCAGAACCATTTCCATAAGTTGTATATAAGAATTAGAAAACATTCGCGTATTATTGTTATGGGTAAAAGCACTTTCGTTTTCTGTGTCTATATTCGTAATTTTATTTCGCAGTTCCAAATAAAGAATAAAATATTCGCAAATTCAGTCATATAGTTCCCTTTTTTTCGGAATTAACCTGCTGGTCCATGCCTAAATTTAATCTCTTTGCTGATTAATGCAGTACAATTAAAGTACGTCGACATAAAAAAGAGAGTCCAAGGATGAGACTCATGCGGAACAAGAATAGAAAAAATTGGAAATGGCATAGATATCAGTGACTCTAATTTCCACGTAAATTATGAGATTCCAAACTAACATATTCTAGGACCATCATGTTTATTACCCTTGTATAAAAGTACACACTTTAGATTTCCAGATGAGCTGTCTATAAAAAGACCCCTTATATCATTACAAAACACTAAGTTGTTTCCTTTAGAGAAATACGACAGCAGCTCTTTCTCTCTGGCAGGATAAAATGTAATATTCCTACCTAAACAGAATAAGTTCTTTCGCTTTAATCTAGAAACAAGCAATTCGGATGACTCCTGTGAGAGATTCAGATCTCTAACACGGTCACTAAGCTCTTATTGTCTGGAGCGTTTGGAACTCGGCGATGGTCCTTCAAAATCGCTAGCACCTTCACTTTTCTGGAACTGAACCTCTTTAGACGATGTATCTGAGTCATATTTCGGAAGCACAGGTAAGTTCCTAAACGTTGGAATAGGTATTTTTTCAGAATTAGGAAGTGGTCTCCTTGCTGACTCCATGTTAGGATATACCCATTTACGCTGGTTATTGCGATGAAAGCCTTTGATGTTGATAGAACAAAAATAGCAGTCATCATGATGGTTTTTAGGCTTCCTGCATACCATAGGTAGTCCAAATTTTAAGCTTTTTCTCTTTGCTTGTCCACCATCGCAAATGTTCTACGCATGTTTTACATACAAAATGTGGTCTTCAAGATTTATTCTGGTCTCCTAACTAGACGCCAAAATACGCCAAATATGCCCTTTTTATAAAGGGAAATATGGGCTTTCTATTTTCCTTAAAAATGTATTCATCGCAAATGTAACAGAAAATATCAGGGCGGTTCACACAATTCCGTCTGCTTGTAGAAGCCGTTGTTGTCATTCGAATTTTTAATACTCGTTCAACAATTTAAAGCAAATATTTAGTACAAACTGACACAGTTATCAGACGAAAGCACAGTACTACACTGTATTGTGGGACACAGACAGAGATATGGGGAACACTATGTTGGAGGTAAATGAAGTAGTGAGGATAAGGGTTGGGCTGAGTTAGACAGGTAGATTTTTCCGGTAATAGGGAGTACTGAGAATTATAATTATATTACACAAAAGATTTATTTTGTTGAGTGGTGCAATAGATCACTCTCGTGATTCTGAAATCAAATGTGTCGCAGATCAAAACGAGAGATTATCTCAGGATACACAAGCAATTAGTATATTTAACAGAGGTTTTGAATTGGATGAGCAAAATAACGCTCACATCTAGGATATTCAGTCCCCGTAAACAACATGCTACTATATTTTCAACCATACAAAGTTTCCGTCAAACAAAATTGGATTACTTTCTAGAAAAAAAATTACACTTGTTTGTTTGATTTGTTCGATTTTTAAGTACGTTTTTAGCATATGTATTATATATTTAAGTTAGTATTTATACCACCTTCGCTTGTCTTATTCCAAACTAAATGTTAGCATTAGTTATTAACGGAATCGCAACCATGCTTAGTGTGGATCGTTTCCTTTAAAATATCTGACGTAAATTTCATGCTTTACGTCTTATATCATTGTATATTGAAATAGTTTATTTGTTTGCATTTAATGTTATGCAGCTTTTAAAACAAATATTTTTAAAATTAAGCCCAGAGCATGACACAATAGGCATGCGTATTAAATAGGAATGATGTATTCGATTTTCACAGGCAAAATTTTTAAGGATGTATAATTTTTAGTAAATGTTGTTAAACATCCTGTATACGTAGATACTACGTTCCGCGCCGCACTTACCTTTTCGCCGGTATCTGCATCACATCCTTTCCAACGCTTCCCTGGATATTTGCGCACACTATCTCACGATCACTCGTTCGGATAAAACGTGGCACATACAGAGTCATTTTCATAATTCCCCACTATGTATTCTCATCGGGATTTCATCCCGAAATCGAAACTGGGAGGAGGGAAAAGAAGAGCATTCGGAAGCAGCGCCACTATACAAAACGGAAAGTCCGAGTCACAGACGCAAACAAAATACTTCGTGAAAGCGATTAAAACAAACAAGAAGCGCTGTTATTGAACAGACACCGCGCTTTCTAGAGGTATCGTAAAACAATTTATGTTTTCAATTGCTTTTTTATATAAACTAAATCGTGCTTTTTTCGTATTTTCTTTGAAATACTAGCAACCAAACATTAAATCTAACTTACTGTTAATTTTGTCTGTTGCACGGACTGTACTCATTGTTCTGCTGACAGGTGTTGAAGCTATTGTACAAGAAGATTTCAAGATTTTTATTTCATAGTTTATATTGTCATAATATAACAAAAGGAAGTAGCAACTGTTTATGTTTATCAAGAAGCTTGTAATCAAGCTACTCTTCAAGATGTTTGGTAAAGACGTGTATACAAGATGATGATACACAAAAGGTAGAACTTTTGCATAAATATTAATTATATTGTGATAAAAAGTAGATTATCAACCTTCCTTTGTTATATTTCATCTATCTAAAATTAACTCTGCGATTAGGTGTTACCAATAAATCGCAGGAACTGTCTTTAGCTAAACCTCTATAAGACATACAATACATGCATATGTATTTCTAGGTGGATGCAGGAAGCTAAGTATACTAAGTTTATCTACACCTATTAATTTGTATTTGACCTTACATGTTTCTGTTAGGCATAAGGACGAAAATAATAGGTGCAAACGTTGTTAAGGACTTAACATTGTTTTTTGTATTTTATAAATTTTTTACTACTATGTATTTTATCTTCGTTGCATTATTATTTTCATTTAGAATATTACTTTATTTTCATTTTTATATTTATTTATTTTCATTCTTATATTTATTTATTTTGCTCTCTTATATCCAATTTTATTTTAATATGTATGTACATTACGCATTGTATATGTATGCAAGTCAGCCATTCGCATTACGCTAGCTAAAACTGCCTAATTAGAAATCATTCACTGCAACGTCGTCGGATTTGTAATGGGAGTTTTCTTGAAATTAAGGTACACAAGCATAGGCAGTCGTCTCCCGCGCGACAGTCGAGGTATAGCGATCGTGCACTCTCGGTCACCTTTCGTGCCTCGTCGTAACGTGTACAGTAACGTCGTCGTAAGATTATTAGAGATTTCTAAGTTTTTCTACTGTTGGCGGGAATCGTCGAGGACGTTGTCTATACATTTATTTCTGGCGGGAGTCATTTGGTACGTCGTCGGACCACACGTATAGATTTTTAATAAGTATAAATTCTCGATTTTCTATCATCGTACGTCGAGGCTACTGTGTCCATTGTCGTCTATACATATTTTTAGTCTTCAGTTAAGTTTATGTCGGAAATTATTTTGGTGAGATTGTCGGCGCGCATGTATAGACCTCCTCTACAAGTACGATCACTCCGCTTCTTGCTGACGGTCGTTGCGGCCGCAGCGCCCGTTGTCTTTTGTACGTTTGTTCGGTCCTTGTCGTATCGGGACTTAG
This sequence comes from Trypoxylus dichotomus, assembly GCA_023509865.1. NCBI lineage: Eukaryota > Metazoa > Arthropoda > Insecta > Coleoptera > Scarabaeidae > Trypoxylus > Trypoxylus dichotomus. Next base: position 43,821,801 of record CM042078.1, read on the forward strand.
AAATTTTTCATTTAGTTGCTCGTCGTAGCGGACGAGTGTCACGGACCAGTTTTCTTATGTAATGTCGGCATCATCGCTCCGTTTTACTTGTCGGTGCACAGTTCGCACATTTGCTGGTTACTGGATTTTTCCCTTCTTTGGGGCGCAGTAGAGTAGAGAGCTAAAGATTGCACATAGCGTAATATTTCAAACGAGAACGCCTGGGTAGCTGTGACCTTACTTTTGTATTGAGATCGGCTATTATCGCTACTGTCGCCCTCGACCAGGCGTTCAAGCTCTAAGAGATAGGGTGGGTTCCCTATAAATGTGAATATAACAAACGTATTTGGTCAAGTACAAATACATGCCAATAATACAGGGCCAAGTCCCTTAGGCAAATTTAAAACAAGGAAAGTATATTAGGCTCCCGGAAAGGGACATATAAATAAGCATAGCACCGAGGTGCGCTTATAAATTTAAGAAATAAATAGGGTTGGCTCCCCTATAAAAGGTAGTGGTGCATGCAAACAGATAGAGGCATTAGTACATGCCTCTGACAAAGCTTCAGCGGAAGCATATAAGAGTTTAACCTTTTAAACAGAATTAAGACATAGCGTTGCAACGTACATGCTGAGGCATTACTTTATGTTGCTACCAATGAAAATACATATACAAATGCTAATGTACATTACATGTATAAGAGAGCTCGAATAACTGCAATTATTGCAAATCTATATATCTTACGTACATCGTACATGTACATAGGCAAGAGTGGAAACCGTGTAACCATTTCATTTTTAAATATATTTTTTTTGCGCATGCGCATTGAGTTTCACTGTACAACCTTTCCTCTAGTAAATAAGCGAACATACTCTACAAGTAAGTATTGGTCAAGTAATTTAGGAAATTACGAGCAGGCTACAGCGGCGTTGTTCGTCAAACCAGGAGAATGTAACAAACGTCTCAATCCTTTGAGATGAACTGGCACGTCAGATTAAAAAGAATACTATGTAACTAATAACGCCGTCACGATCTTTACATTTCGGCTAGTATAAATTTATAACATCTATACGTACTATATTATTAGATAAGATATATCATTTTTTGAACATTCGCGCTTTTCTGCTATATTTTAAAAACCGTTTGTAAATTAAACCGGTCAATTTTGCATTCTTTTGAAAATGCTACGCATTCTAGTGTTATTAACCGCTAAAAACAAAAGATATATAGCCTTCTTTACATAATTCACCCATGCGTAATAACATATTGAACTAGCTGCTTCAATTATAACTCGAAAATCGAGATTTGAACTTTTAAGTTTAGACAGAGAAATACATATATGAAAAATAAGCGTAATCGTCTCTTTTTCATACGCCACCTATGAACAATGAACACTAAAGTCTCGTCCACTATTTACATTAATAACTTTAAATAATATTCAAATATTAGTACTATAATGCATATTTACGAGGTCCTTTTTTTCAATCCCCAATGGCTCATAAAAATAGGACAAGTGTAAATACCAAAATGAATTTCTTAGCAAAAGTTGGTTTCTGTTCTACGTAATAACCGTGAAAATTAATGAGTTTGTCATATCAATGGAAGAACCTTCCAAACCGCTCTGCAGAGAATGTTGCCGGCGGTGAGTTGAGATGATCTGTGACGTTGTTTTGAGGTTCGTCTGTATTCTGGAAGCTCTGCTGTCCTAGCCTGTTTTTCAGTTCTCGAAAGAGACGGAAGTCGGAAAACCTTAACTTCCTTCATTGGGTAAGTACTATGAGTTTCTGCATGCAAAGAAATTACAAAATATAACAGCACTTTTGGTGAACTTGTTCTATACTACATGGGGTACCATTATTGCAATAACCATGTACTGTGAATGGATTGTTTATAATAGAAATTTATAGAATACGTATCATCTTCACAGCAGTAAACAAAAATAACTCATAACATATGTGGTACTATCAGAACAGCTACATGAAGAAATCCCTTTGATTGCGTTGGATCCTGGCCAGACACTTCTCCGAAACGGTCACCTGATTTTGTTTTTACTCCGGTGTGAGCAAACACGGTACCCATCGCGCCGAAAGCTTTTTCATACACAAAATTCCATATAGGATACAGCCAACGCGTTCTTCTGAGATACATGTTACTTTTGCTATCTCTTTTAGCTTCAATCGGCGAGCGGCTAACTCAACATCGGGAATCTTTCGTCGTTGGTAGCGGTTTTTGGGCGTCCACCGCGTGGTTCGGCACTTGTGCGGCCAGGCTTGAACAAGCTTATCCAGAAACTGATGGTCGAAAATGATGGAGTACATCCACCATGAAAAAAAATTTCCATGGCCGTTTTCCCAGCCATCCAGAAGTGTTTTGTCACTGCACGAAATTCGATTTTATTCGATTTTAACCGTCTGACTTTCTGCACAAAACACATTCTTAAATAACCACTATTGACAGTAGATGTCTGAAATTTTGACAGTTCATGCGCCATCTCTTGCGGATTTCGGAAACTATTCAGGTCGCCCTCGTACATACGGATACGCCATGTATTACTCAATAACGTTTTCTTAGTCCCTAAAGGACGTTTAGTTACATGTTTATATTAAAGAAAAACAGATTTAATATATATAGCTGTAACTAATGCAGTAGGTTATTGTTGCTGCAGGTGCCAAAATTAAAGTTAAAAATAGCGCATACAGTATAGAGCATAAAACTGCTTTGCTTCTATTTACATAACATAGCGAACCCAGAATGTTAAGAGATTAGAAAATCTTGAAGATCTTCAAGATTATCCTTTCGAAGCTACCCAAACAATCTAAGAATTACAGTGTTTCCTTCTAAATGAACACAAAGCCGTTCATTTTCGCGACAAGCAGCAAAACACCGCACCACGCGCCAACGTATACAAAGGGAGATCTCAAATACTTGAAATAAATCGTTTGCGTTCGTCGCTCGGGAGAAATCTTGAAAAATGCCTTCACACTATTCGGTGTCCGGGAATGTTCAACTCGTAATTATTTATCCCGAAGACAATAGGGAGGTGAATATTTCATTAGAATAGAACGCTTTCGCATATATAAACGCCTTCTACTGACATTCTGTGCACTCCGTACTGGAACGAATAACCCGTCCTCTCAATAAAATATTGTTGAAATATTTGACGTGGAATTTCTCACGTATTCTGTCAATGCATTGTACTGTACGGAATCTAACTATCTGGTAACCGGTCATATTTGCGTATTCAGATCATCAAAATAACCATACACTTTATGTTATTTTTTTTGTATTGGAAAAATGGGAACATCGAAAATCAACAAAATATAACATTCAGTTTTTAAAAGATATCCACTTCATTTAACACGGATCTTATGGAGCAGGTACTTTATCTGCAGAATTTGCGCAATATTAAGTAATAGCACCATACAGAAAATGCACTTGAGAGTTGATTTGATCGTATAAACTAAGAATAATTGGTCTTACGTTATAGAACTGGAAAATATGGGTATCTGCAGTTGGGAAAAAATACCGTTCAAGCGAAGCAATGGCTTGAAGAGTATTATGGGGCTCCGCTCCATCAGAAACAACAATTAAACGTTGGTTTGCTGACTTCAAACGTGGTCGTAGAGACACCGATGATGCAGAACGCAGTGGACGTCCAAATGAGGCGGTAACACCAGAAAACATCAAAAAAATCCACAAAATCGTTTTGAATGATCGAAAAGTGAAGTTGCGTGAGTTAGCTGACATCGTAAAGATATCAAAAGAACGTATTGGCTTTATATTGCATGAGCATTTGACTATGAGAAAGCTCTGTTCAAAGTGGGTGCCGCGTTTGCTCACTGTTGACCAAAAACAAGAACGTGTTGATGATTCTGAGCAATGTTTGGCCATGTTTAAACGTAACAAACCGGAAGTTTTGCGTCGATATGTGACAATGGATGAAACATGGATACACCACTTCACTCCGGAATCAAAACGATCATCATCCGAGTGGACAGCAACTGGTGAACCTCGTCCAAAGCGCCCGAAAGCACAACAATTGGCTGGAAAGGTTATAGCCTCCGTATTTTGGGATGTGCGTGGTGTAATATTCATCGACTATCTTGAGAAAGGAAATACCATCAACAGAAATTGCAAAGACACGACCGCGTATGGCAAAGAAAAAAATGTTGTTTCATCAAGACAACGCACCGTGTCACAAGTCAATCAAAACAATGGCAAAACTATATGAATTGAACTTCGAATTGCTCCCACATCCACCGTATTCGCCAGATTTGGCTCCCAGCGACTACTTTCTGTTCGCAGACCTCAAAAAAATACTCGCCGGTAAGAAATTTCGCACGAATGAAGAGGTTATCGCTGAAACTGAGGCCTATTTTGAGGCAAAAGATAAATCGTTCTACAAAAGTGGTATTGAAATGTTAGAGCGGCGCTGGAATGATTGCGTTGCTCTTGATGGAGATCACGTTAATGAATAAAGCTAATTTTGTACCAAAAAGACCGTGTTTTCTTTGTTAGGCCCGGGACTTTTCAGCCCATGTGTTATATAACGGTTATCGACTACGAAAACATTGTTACGATTACTGCAAGTGTTTCAACCCAACTTGTCATAAAAATATATTTATTTTTTCTCAAATAAATTTAACATGAATGCGTACGATACTGAAAGCCAATCCTATTATAACAAGCTATATTTCTAATTTCCCCATTGATATATTAATCGAAAACAGATATTTACGTTGGCAAACATATAAGTCATCCTATTCGCAAACACGTTTATTGTTTGAAAAGCCAGTGCCAATAAAAAAATCGAGAAAAAGGTAAGCGCTTGGGTATGGACCGGGAAACATTACGGATTACGGAAGATTTGTGTTACGTTGACCGTCGTTTGTATTGTCTTTTTATTATCGGTGGAGAGCGGTCATTTTCGAACAGCTCAATCGAAAGAATGAAATAATTTACATTCCGCGTACTATAAATCATCGGCAATTTAAACATCTTACCGTTCGTTTCGAAACGGTTTCAGCCATTAAATCAACGTTATTAAATTGCAAGGAACGCGCTATGTAAATTTTTATAAAACAGCATCGACGCGAGTACGATTCGTGGGCTAAATTCAGAAGATTCATTGGCTACTGTTATACGTACCTATACATTGTTTTCTGCGAGATTATGTCATCTGGATATAATTACTGAGAAAAGTAAGATGTAAATTACGACGGCTTGTTATGGTTTATCCAGATTTTCTTTCATATTATTGAACATTTTTTACTTTAGAAACGTGCTCTCTTTACATTTAAAACGCCTTGATAAGTTCATACTATAGAAAGTAGTGAATTTACACACTAGAAATATCAATTTCAAACATATGCAGATTCATCCGCAAAACTTCTCAGAAAACAAGCCAACTATTTCTAAATATTTACATCCAAGTATGAATTGAAAGTGGCTTGTAACACATTTATAAATATTCTCGATACGACTAACCTTTTGACGGAGCTCGCTCCAAACACCAGTAATTCGTAAATCGGCTGCGTCTCTTCTTAGCATCCTCTTTCTATTTTGCGATGCTTAGTTGTTTTTGTATTTTATTTTTATTGTGTCATTGAAATTTGAATATATTTGATAATAGGTAATGTTTTAACAAGATAAAATCATCATGAATGATAAATAATATCGAAGATCCTTACAAACTGTAATACACCGTCTTGTTCGGGCTGTGCGAGTGTATCATTGGAATGTGAATATTTATAGGGCACCGGAAGTATTTGGAATTTTAATAGTACTAACTACCTATTTTATATGAACTGTAATGACACGTATTATTATTATTTAAAAAATAATTACTTTTTTCTAAATTTTTCTAACTTATTTATTTATTTGATACTTCTTAATAGTGTTTAGTTTACGGCGTTGTTGTTGGAGGCAAAGTACCAGTTAGGACTCCCTCTTCTTTAATTTTTATTATATTAATTCTGTACAGTTTTCTGTTTGCGTATTGGATACTACAGATATCCACTTTAATTGCTCATTATTGACATTTAATTTTCGATATTAAATAAAAAAAAAAATCCCTTGAAGAACATATGGAGTGGAGACGTAAATCCCACCATATATATACATACATACGTATATAACACATTGGCTGAAAAGTCCCGGGCCTAACACATAGATGACGCTAGTTTTATTGCAGTCACCCTTCTCTCAGTTAGTACTAACCTTCAAAAGGCAGCTGTTAAAATTTCATGATATTCTTGTGCTAAGAGTCACACTACTTTTGTTATTTTCAAAACAATGGATCAAAAACAATTTCGTGTTTTAATTTTACACTGCTTCTTGATGGGAAAAAATACCGTTCAAGCGAAGCAATTGCTTGAAAAGTGTTATGGGGATTCCGCTCCATCAGAAACAACAATAAAACGTTGGTTTGCTGACTTCAAACGTGGTCGTAGAGACACCGATGATGCAGAACGCAGTGGACGTCCAAATGAGGCGGTAATACCAGAAAACATCAAAAAAATCCGCAAAATCGTTTTGAATGATCGAAAAGTGAAGTTACGTGAGTTAGCTGACATCGTAAAGATATCAAAAAAACGTATTGGCTTTATATTGCATGAGCATTTGACTATGAGAAAGCTTTGTTCAAAGTGTGTGCCGCGTTTGCTCACTGTTGACCAAAAACAAGAACGTGTTGATGATTCTGAGCAGTGTTTGGCCATGTTTAAACGTAACAAACCGGAATTTTTGCGTCGATGTGTGACAATGGATGAAACATGGATGCATCACTTCACTCCGGAATCAAAACGATCGTCATCTCAGTGGACAGCAACCGGTGAACCTCGTCCAAAGCGCCTGAAAGCACAACAATCGGCTGGAAAGGTTATGGCCTCGGTATTTTGGCATGTGCGTGGTGCAATATTCATCGAGTATCTTGAGAAAGGAAATACCATCAACAGTGAATATAATATAGCGTTATTGGAGCGTTTGAAGGCCTAAATTGCAAAGAAACGACCATATATGGCAAAGAAAAAAAATTTGTTTCATCGCACCGTGCCTCAAGTCAATCAAAAGAATAGCAAAACTACATGAATTGAACTTCGAATTGCTCCCACATCCACCGTATTCGCCAGATTTGGCTCCCAGCGACTACTGGCTGTTCGCAGACCTCAAAAAATGCTCGCCGGTAAGAAATTTCGCACGAATGAAGAGGTTATCGCTGAAACTGAGGGCTATTTTGAGGCAAAAGATAAAACGTTCTACAAAAGTGGTATTGAAGTGTTAGAGCGGCGCTGGAATGATTGCGTTGCTCTTGATGAAGATTACGTTGATGAATAAAGCTAATTTGAACCAAAAAAAAACGTGTTTTCTTTGTTAGGCCCGGGACTTTTCAGCCCATGTGTTATATATGTATGTATTGTATTTTCAGATTTGCTGGGTTTCGACTTCTACCAATGTATTCGGAACTCCAAATTGTTACGGATATATGAACAGGGATACTTTATTACTTCTAATAATTTCCAAAATTTTTAATAACTATATTTATTATGAGAAATAACAAGTTTTTCTCTGCAGAGACAACTTCGGCATCCGTCACTTTGACGCTGATGTTTAATAACAGGCTGCGTTTTGGGATAGTCTCACTATACTATCTTATCTAACCGATAGGCCACCCAGTAAACACTCTTGACAGAATGAAATTATCGACAAGGCTACCAGGCTTGCCATCCATTCGATGTACGAGAATTTTGAAGATAGTATGTGTGTTATTCCAAAACGATACTTATTTTTATAATTTGATAGAAATGTGCGAGTACAGTACGTTACTCCTCTTTAAGAATAATTTGGAAGCAATTATATTCGATTATACAAGATCTAATATAATAGGAAATTGAGATGTAAGAACAGAACTAGACATCTTCGACATAAATGAGAGAATAAACGAAAACAAAAATAAGTGGAAGGAATACGTAGAACATATCCAAGTGACGAGGCTGCCAGCTAGCACGAGATTTTATAGAAGTATAGGAAGAAGAAGTGTAGGCAGACCAAATAAAGGATGGATATCGCAACAGGCAAAGTGCCTAAAACCTGAAGTGAAGAAGAAGAAGATCATTCAGAATTCACATTAAAATTTATGGAAAGTTAAAAATAATAATAGCTTAGAACGGCTATCAACTGAAAAGCTTGCAGGTATGTAAATTAATTAAAAATTAAAATAAGAAGCAAGAAATAAAATTCATGAATTTAAATTAGGAAATACCTTAGAGGAACGGAAATACTTGTTATACGTAACGTAACGGAAAATATGAATTAAAGACCAACTGAGTAAATAGGGCGAAAGTATTTCAAAGCAATATAGAATTTTATTTAAAAAAAAAAACAAAAGGTAATAATGAGTAGAAGAAATACTTTAACGAGTATTGCAAGTGCGGAAACTAGAATTCTATTCGCTGTGAATAAATAGGTAAATACTTTGTTTTCATTTTCACAAAGACGTAACCTGTATACATTGCGGAAACCAGTAAATAACTCATATATTGATTAATACATCAGAAGAAAATTAGAAACGCTGTGAAGGCGATGAGTTTTACGCTCGCAAAATAACCTCACCTATCCCTCACCGTTGCTGCGCGCTCTCGCCCAACAAAACATTTAATATTCAACATAAATAGCTCGGCAACTCATATATTATTGACTTAACAGTTTTATTTACGGTTTCAGTTCGCATCTCTGCCTCGGCCTCAGATACGCCGTTAGTTATAGTTCGGCTATGATTTAAACGGGGCCTTAATGGGGCAATAAATACAACCATTTCAATACACGACAACGATCATAGAAGCCGCAATACATTAGAAGCAAAATGGAAGAGCCGAGCGTCATCTATAGGTATCCAGATACCGAGGAGATATATGGCTACTGCTTGAATCATTTCATAAATTCCCCGGTGTTGTTGTGTTGCGAGCCGTGTGTATCTGATATTATTCCTTTTTGGTTAGGGTAACGAGTATTGTTTCGTACGGATTTGTTGCTATACACCAGTCCGTGCTCTTCAAGTCCCCTTGGTCAGCCTAAATTACTTGCGCTCGCGATAGATACCGACGTGAAGGATTTATTCGGTTTAATATACGGAAAATATCGGTACACACGTATCACCAGCCATTAATAATACCTTACGATCTTCATATGTGAGCGGGGCTTACATTGAGCATGGAATTCTTGTACGATAACGAAATGTCTACAAGCAATTTATTAGACTACTCCATCGTAAATGAGAAAAGATATTAGATACGAATAGTCTTACAGATAAATTCACCGAATTTGTTTGAATAATTTCGTTTTCAAAAATCTTTGCACACTTCCAAGATGTATCATTTAAAGCATTTAGCGGTTGATTGGAAAGTATAACACGATTCTTTTAAGAAAATGGCACTTTCCAATTCGACAATCTATAGTTTTATTTCTTACAATTGCACACAGAAGAAGTCACTGCATTATATATAATTTACACTGGATTTACATGATCAGGACTTTAATATTAAGAAATTGGTCATGTAATAATAAATCAACAACGCATTCACGAATTCAGATTTATATATTACATATTACTGCGCACTGATATGCAGTAAAATATAAATACTATCCGAGGGTATAAACAGCATATAATTTCACATAATACCATTATGTTTACGAGTTTGTGACTGTCGCTTTACATATTTCTTTCATGAAATTTTCAGAATGACATATTCTGGCATTTGTGACTGTTATTACAGCTACATTTCCTCTAATATTTTGTTCAGATTTGTAAGATTAAATATTGCAGTATTAAACTACATTAAATGTAAATAAAAAAATCTTGTAATTGGATCCTCATCCACAAACGTTTCAACATTATTCATATACATACCATATATTCGAATATATATATAGACAGACATGCTAATTAGCGCCAGACGTCAAAACGAGTTAGTGATGGAGCTTCACACATTAGACAATCTATTAGACAGAGGTACACACTAGTATAAGATTGATGTAAGACATTCATAGATGTCTATTAAAGGAGGTTACATTGTATATAGTATTTCATTACGTCAGCCTATGGAGTTTCTCAAGGCAGTACCTTAGGTCCAACTTAGTTCTTGATATTTATAGGTGATGAGTTGTCCAAAGTTCCCAAATATCACAATTCCTAGTGTTGCAATTATTTGCAAAACCAACTTAAATTATTCTACCTGAGATGTATCAACAAAAAGCTAATACTTTAAACGAATGCAAAATTGTCGTCTATTCTCGTAAGATAATTCCAGTTATCCACACTTGTCACTTATCAGGTTCTCGTTTAGCTAGAGACAACTCTATGAGGGATTTGTGTGTCACCTTCGATTTAAAATTGGCCTTTACAGAGGATATATCTAATATTTGTGCATCGCTGCTGAATGTGTTTCATCTACATCATTTTCTTCTATAGCAGTCACTCTTTATATTCGTTTTGCTTTTGTTCGGTTTAGACTAGAGCACGTATCCTTGGTCTGGTCACTTATATACACTCGTCAGATATATATTCTGGAACAAATTGAAAGACGGTGTTTAAAGTTCTTATACTTTTAATCTTATTTTAATACTAACGCAGTAAAGGGTTGTTACAATAAGCTGCTAGATATATTTAATATTGATTCCTTAGAACTACGTGGAAACAATCTGAGTGTAAATACTTGTCTAGTTTACTTAGTAATGATCTTGATGTGTCTGAATTGTTGAATGAGATTAATCTGGTCGCATCTAGAGCAAACGTTGCCTTCAGGTCCCCAATATGTAGTGCAGTATGTGTGGTAGCTTCAACTCTATGGACGCTAGTGAGTTATACATACATATTTGCTGCTTATCACCTCTTTTGGCAGTATGTACACCACCGATTCATTGTGCATAGTAGAAATTCCTCTTTTATTCGTTTTTCCTCTTTTTTTAACAATTGACGAAATTTTGTCAGTTAAGTTAACGCAAATTGAGTATAGGTTTAGATTAGTTATAATATATTCTAATATGATCTACATTTTTTTTGTTAGCTTTGTGTTTACTTCTAGAAACACACATTCATTATATTTGCCTTGTAATTGGATATTGTTTTATTTATTGGGATATAAATTACAATTATTATTAGCAACACCTCTAAGTACTATTTGGTGTACCAACAACTAAATTCATACAGATGCAAAATTTTATTTTACGAGAAGTAACAGTAACCGAAGCAACTGAACAACAAAGTAGCTCAATTTCTCTCTGCTACTTGCGATTACCATACTAATGAATAGCTTGTCCATAAGACTGTCTGTGAGACAAACGCGAATCTTGCTTACTTTTTTCGTAGCATTAGAAAAGAACAACTAGATTATAATTGTATGGTTATACAGGGTGTCTTTGAAATAAAATAATGTACGGAAAATGAAAAGGTGTAATTATATAAAATAATATGTGACGCCTACGGATGCAGGATATGTATACATAATAACACATAGGCTGAAAAGTCCCGGGCTTAACACATAGATGACGCTAGTTTTATTGCAGTCACCTTTCTCTCAGTTAGTACTAACCTTCAAAAGACAGCTGTTAAAATTTCATGATATTCTATTCATTAGTTTGTGAGTTATTGTGCCAAGAGTCACGCGAGTTTTGTTATTTTCAAAACAATGGATAAAAAACAATTTCGTGTTTTAATTTTACACTGCTTCTTGATGGGAAAAAATACCGTTCAAGCGAAGCAATGGCATGAAAAGTGTTATGGGGACTCCGCTCCATCAGAAACAACAATAAAACGTTGGTTTGCTGACTTCAAACGTGGTCGTGGAGACACCGATGATGCAGAACGCAGTAGATGTCCAAATGAGGTGGTAACACCAGAAAACACAAAAAAAATCAACAAAATCGTTTTGAATGATTGTAAAGTGAAGTCGCGTGAGTTAGCTGACATCGTAAAGATATCAAAAGAACGTATTGGCTTTATATTGCAACAGCATTTGGCTATGAGAAAGCTCTGTTGAAAGTGGGTGCCGCGTTTGCTCACTGTTGACCAAAAACAAGAACGTGTTGATGATTCTGAGCAGTGTTTGGCCATATTTATACGTAACAAACCGGAATTTTTGCGTCGATATGTGACAATGGATGAAACATGGATCCATCACTTCACTCCGGAATCAAAACTATCGACATCTGAGTGGACAGCAACTGGTGAACCTCGTCCGAAGCGCCCAAAAGCACAACAATCGACTGGAAAGGTTATGGCCTCGGTATTTTGGGATGTGCGTGGTGTAATATTCATCGACTATCTTGAGAAAGGAAATACCTTCAACAATGAATATTATATAGCGTTATTGGAGCGTTTGAAGGCCGAAATTGCAAAGAAACGGCCGCATATGGCAAAGAAAAGAATTTTGTTTCATCAAGACAACGCACCGTGCCTCAAGTCAATCAAAAGAATAGCAAAACTACATGAATTGAACTTCGAATTGCTCCCACATCCACCGTATTCGCCAGATTTGGCTCCCAGCGACTACTGGCTGTTCGCAGACCTCAAAAAAATACTCGCCGGTAAGAAATTTCGCACGAATGAAGAGGTTATCGCTGAAACTGAGGCCTATTGTGGGGCAAAAGATAAATCGTTCTACAAAAGTGGTATTGAAATGTTAGAGCGGCGCTGGGATGATTGCGTTGCTCTTGATGGAGATTACGTTGATGAATAAAGCTAATTTTGTACCTGTTACGTTCTCCTGGTTTGAAGAACAACGCCGCTGTAGCCTGCTCGTAATTTCCTAAATTACTTGACCAATACTTACTTGTAGACTATGTTCGCTTATTTACTAGAGGAGAGGTTGTACAGTGAAACTCAATGCGCATGCGCAAAAAAAATATATTTAAAAATGAAATGGTTACACGGTTTCCCCTTCTTGCCTATGTACATGTACGATGTACGTAAGATATATAGATTTGCAATAATTGCAGTTATTCGAGCTCTCTTATACATGTAATATACATTAGCATTTGTATATGTATTTTCATTGGTAGCAACATAAAGTAATGCCTCAGCATGTACGTTGCAACGCTATGTCTTAATTCTGTTTAAAAGGTTAAACTCTTATATGCTTCCGCTGAAGCTTTGTTAGAGGCATGTACTAATGCCTCTATCTGTTTGCATGCACCACTACCTTTTTATAGGGGAGCCAACCCTATTTATTTCTTAAATTTATAATCGCACCTCGGTGCTATGCTTATTTATATGTCCCTTTCCGGGAGCCTAATATACTTTCCTTGTTTTAAATTTGCCTAAGGGACTTGGCCTCTGTATTATTGGCATGTATTTGTACTTGACCAAATACGTTTGTTATATTCACATTTATAGGGGAACCCACCCTATCTCTTAGAGCTTGAACGCCTGGTCGAGGGCGACAGTAGCGATAATAGCCGATCTCAATACAAAAGTAATGTCACAGCTACCCAGGCGTTCTCGTTTGAAATATTACGCTATGTGCAATCTTTAGCTCTCTACTCTACTGCGCCCCAAAGAAGGAAAAATCCAGGAACCAGCAAATGTGCGAACTGCGCACCGACAAGTAAAACGGAGCGATGATGCCGACATTACATAAGAAAACTGGTCCGTGACACTCGTCCGCTACGACGAGCAACTAAATGAAAAATTTCTAAGTCCCGATACGACAAGGACCGAACAAACGTACAAAAGACAACGGGCGCTACGGCCGCACGACCGTCAGCAAGAAGCGGAGTGATCGTACTTGTAGAGGAGGTCTATACATGCGCGCCGACAATCTCACCAAAATAATTTCCGACGCAAACTTAACTGAAGACTAAAAATATGTATAGACGACAATGGACACAGTAGCCTCGACGTACGATGATAGAAGATCGAGAATTTATACTTATTAAAAAAATCTATACATGCGATCCGACGACGTTACCAAATGACTCCCGACAGAAATAAATGTATAGACAACGTCCTCGACGATTCCCGCCAAAACTAGAAAAACTTAGAAATCTCTAATAATCTTACGACGACGTTACTGTACACGTTACGACGAGGCACGAAAGGTGACCGAGAGTGCACGATCGCTAATACCTCGACTGTCGCGCGGGAGACGACTGCCTATGCTTGTGTACCTTAAATTTCAAGAAAACTCCCATTACATATCCGACGACGTTGCAGTGAATGATTTTTAATTAGGCAGTTTTAGCTAGCGTAATGCGAATGGCTGGCTTGTATACATATACAATGCGTAGTGTACATACATATTAAAATAAAATTGGATATAAGAGAGCAAAATAAATAAATATAAAAATGAAAATAAAGTAATATTCTAAATGAAAATAATAATGCAAAGAAGATAAAATACATAGTAGTAAAAAATTAAGAAAATACAAAAAACAATGTTAAGTCCTTAACAGTACCAAAAAGACCGTGTTTTCTTTGTTAGGCCCGGGACTTTTCAGCCCATGTCTTACATCCATCCAAATCTCAAATTCAAACTCGTACACATATACTGCAATAATACTGCTTTCGATGTTATAAAAACTACAAGATAACACTGTCTACGTTTCAAAAAGCATGCTAAGAGTTCAATAACGCTTACGTAAGAATACTTCAGCTGTGAATAATAAAGAAATTTTTATTTTAAATATGTTTATTACTTTTTTCTCGCGTCTGCGAAGAAATTTTCGCAAAATATTTTGGGTTTAAGTGTAATAAAATTAAATCTTTCCATGTTTCATATTTTTAATTTCATTTCATGTATGCCCTGTATATTGTTAGACAATAACATCTGAGTATCAAATAGACAGTTGTAATTTCTATATATTTGTACACTTTTCTACACTTCTTATAACAGCAATGCTAAAATAATAGGAATGATATGAACATGTTTTTTATCAATTATGTTTGAAATAATAACTATATTAACTTAGGATTAATCCTGGTATTGAACGATTTCTAAGTAGTTATTATAATTTTAAAGTTACATAAAATAAAATTCCTATTATTCAAGTTCAAATCTCCTGTTAAATATAATGATTTCTACCTGTACAACGTTACATAAAAGAATATATTCACATTGCATCTTCTATGACTTATTGTTAATATGATAGTTGATATGGTAATGATACTGTAGTAAATCAATGTTTGTAAATCAATGCCTACAATGTTTGAACTAAAAATTCGTCGTGGTTTATAGGGTTTTACATTACCTAAACTTTAGTATCAGTAAGTGTAATATGTAATGCATTTACAGCACTAAAATTCATCCCTAAATATTCAGTTTTCATGCAGCGCTATCTCGTATCGTATGTATTCATTTCATTTCGCTGGTACCATAATAAGCGGAATTACTATAGTCGTTTGTGTAATCATTTTGCAACTGCTTTGGTACAATACTTTAAATATGTGGGCAGCTATAATTTTGTCGATAATATTGTGCTATTTAGACGTTACGTCGAAACAGTTATATTTACTTACTTCGAAATTTTTTTCTTCGTTCGAGAGGGGGAGCGACCATTATTACAAAATTTATAGAGGCATTGATAAAAAAAGTGGAAAGCGAAAAGAAAAGTGGAATAGTCTTGGTGGAAGAAGAAGATTCGGGGAGAGCTATCACTTTGTGGCCGGGTGGCAGTTGCAAAGCTTCAGCGTCAGTAAAATGTAGTTTCCCTCTAAAAGCGATCGTAGATCATGGCCGTAATGGCGCTATGAATCTCGATGTCCACACTGATCAAATTTAATCCTTAGAACTCCACCGCCATTTGTTACGGGCACTGTGTTTGACCGGCCATAACGACGTCCTCCGCTGTAACAGATCTGTTATTTATAGCGATCTCCACGGCCGTTTCTTGCGATCACTACTTAACTGATTACTTAATAAATTGCAAATACTAATTTCCGTCCGCGCGACTCATGATCTACGCTTGTAAATTACTGCCGTTATTTTGCGCACGTAAAGAAAGCTGACGCGCAGAATGTTTATAGAATGCTAAGGAGGATAATACGGACATCTAATTGCTAGTAGTTTGAACTAGTTATTCTCGAACTTTAGCCAGTTGTTGAAATAGGTAGGAGTACCATAGTTTATGTCTTATTGCAGCTTAGGTAGGGAAGTATTCATTTAAAGAACCCGTTACTGTCAGTCTCTGACATGTTAAATTACGCATATTCACTTCTTATTTTCGAAATGATTTTTCTCTTATTTCATTCTATTACTTATTAGACAGCGATTACTAATGTATTTGTGTCGATGACGTAAGTAACGGAGTCATCCGGGAAGTAAAGAGCGCTTTCTTCTCAGAAATTTTTTAGTTGATACGGTGGCGACCTGAAATGTTTACTGAATCGACAAGAAAGACACGGTATTAGTGTAGCTTGTTATTTTTATATTGCTTTTACGAAGACATAAATTATTATTATTATTATTTTTCGATATAGTCTCCTCAAAGATCAATACACTTTTTCAAACGGTGCTCCGGTCTCTTCAAGCCATAAGAAAAGTAGGATGTTTCGAGGTCCGCAAAATGGCCATATGTAGTGGCGATGACCTCCTCATTTGAGGCAAATCTGCTTCCTCCCTGTGATTTTTTTAGGTTTGAGAATAGGTACGGTGAATATGGAGGATGAGAGACTAATTCGTAGCGCAACTCAATCAATTTGGACACGATGATGCGGGATGCATGAGCCAGTGCATTAACGTGGTGAAACAGCACATTTTCCTCTGCGAACGAGGCCGTTCCTCCTTCAATACTGCATCGAATCGGGTCAATAAATCGCTGTAGTATTGCGTCGTGATCGTCCTTCCCTTCTGCAGATAGTCGATGAGGATCGCACCTCATCCGGCCTATGGAACGATCTTTACTTTCTTCGGAGTCGATTCGCCCGGAAAAGTCCACTGCTTGGATAGTCGAAGCAGTGGACTTTTCCGATGGCGAACACGTTCTTCTGAGATGCCTGTTGTCTTTGCTATCTCTTTCAGCTTCAATCGGCGATCGACTAACACGACATTATGAATCTTGTCGACCATTTCATTGTTGGTAGCGGTTTTTGGGCTTCCACTGTGTGGTTCGTTACTTGCACTTGTTCGGCCACGTTTGAACTCGCTCACCCAGAAGCTGATGGAGTACATTCGCCATGAACCTCTAGCAAAATATTTCGAATTTCCATGGCCGTTTCCCAGCTATCCAGATGTGTTTTATCACTGCACAAAATTCGATTTTATCCATTTTTACAAAACTGCCTGACCTGCTACACCACACACACTCTTAAACAACAGCTATTGACAGTAGATGCCTGACAGTTGCGATAAAAAGGTTGCACTTGCCGACCAATAATCCACTTCAACCTTCATGCGCCATCTCTTGCCGATTCTGGAAACATGTCGCCCTTGTAGTATTAAACAAACATTTTCCGTGTATTTATCATGAGTTCCACACTACTTGCCTGCGTAGTTTCCGTTCATGTTTAAACACAACCGTACTGCTTCATGCCCAGTTACTGCTAGATTATTGAATTAATCAGTAGCGATTTCTTTCAGTCAATTATAATGGTCAACAAATATTTTTTTCTGTTGACACTTATTTTTAACTAACATAAGCACGTGAATACCAAATATGAAATCCATTTCGCATTATGACGTTACGTTTTTGTTCTACGGCATTTTTTGTTTGCCGATTTCAAAATTCTTCAATATCGTTAATTAAATGCTGCAAATTCTCAACAAACCATCCTTAGATATTGGACAAAAGAATATTGTAAGTGAACCTTTAGTCGACAGAGAGAAGGTAATTTCTCCACTTCTTCACGTCAAATTGGGCTTTATGGAGCAATACGCTAAAGCTCTAGATTTGCAAGTGCATAGGCCAAAAGTGTCCACTACTGAGTTACGAAAAAATTTAAATTATGGTATTTGATGAACCTCAAATTAGAACTTGAAACTAAATTTGGGTAGGAGCCTTATTGGTTTGTTTTAGTGTATCCTTAGAATACGTTGGTAAGGTTTTAACCATATATAAAACATTTTTTCTGTTTTATCCCGTTCATGTACGTGTACATACATTACTGGATGTTTTCATAATGTCGGTTTTCGATTTCGTCTTATCGCAGAAAAGTTTAAATTATTTTCAGCTAATATTTTTCTTCACCAACATATTTCTTGTGTATTTTAGAAATTATATATGATCCTACAATATTTCGTTGATAAACAATGTAATACAATTTCCCTGCATACACTTGAGATTCTTATAATGAAACTTTTTTTAATACAGTCCCTATGAAGTGGACAGAATGCAGTTTCTTTTTGTAAATATTCACGCGAGGTTAGGGTACTTATTGTTCTCGAGATGGTAATAATTTGTATAGAACATGTTACCTTCCTTTCCTTGCTTTAGTCGATGCTTGCCGTTTCGCACGTTGCCTCTCGAACACTTCCTCACTCCATCTCGTTCTCTATCTATCTATCCTGGTGTATATTCTAAAGCAGTGGCGAACGGCAATGTTCTAGGAGTACGTACGTATGTATGTATGTATATATATGTGTGTGTGTATGTGTGTGCTTGGAAAGTGCAATTTACAGATAAACTCGGTAGGGGCAATGATTTACGTCTGAAAGCTTGATAAACTCATATTCCCTGCTTGAGTGAGTAATATCTGCATAAAACCTTGAATAGGATTACAAATGTTCATAAATTGTGTGTGCCATAATTCAGTCAAGTCGGGCTGGCAGGCAGGCGGCCCTCTCGGGAGGAGTTCAAGCGAGACAGCGAAGGCAAAGGCTGCTTGGCTGGCAGCAGGATGGGAACAGCAGGAAAGGACCGTTCCACTACCAATGGTGCGTGGAGCGAACGCAAACTGGAGGGGTTCGAGAGGACCAAGAGAGGACGAGCGGCACCCGTCACTTGATCGCCTTAGACCCCCGAAACCCTTTCTTCTTATCGATGTCAATATAAATCAATTTGACCTATTTATTTATGACTGCGGCATCGGTTTAATCTTTTTTCTTCTTCGATATTATTTGAAATTGCTGCGCCGTCCTATAATTATTTGTCTGTGATTGAAGAAACTTATTAGTAGCATCGCTTGTATTTAAGACAGGTACGCCTACATCACAATAATTCTTCGCAACGGTACGCAATAGATGAAGCTGGAATATCGTTATAATAGAACTACGGCAGATTATCTTACCTACTGAGATTACTAATCACAAATAAAATATAATGCCCATCTTACGTATGCGTGTAAATAAGTCACTTTTTACAAGTTTCCTATATAACAGTGAAATCACAGTTAAAATATCTTTATCAATTAATGCTTCGAAGTAATAATAAAAAACCATCATTTGTACTAATATGTATTCACTAGATAACAAATTTTGTACATTTTCGCTTTATTTGTTTAACGAAAGTAATAAAAGATCGAGGAAAAAATAACAAAAAGGTATTAGAAGTAATTGTAGGCTACTGTGATGCATAAATTCAGAGCCAGATTCTTCACTTTTCTTTTAAGAAAGCTTTGAAACCTTCTAACATCAATCAGCATTTTATATCACATACTAATAACATTCTTCAATAATGAATATGTCCTGGCGATATTTAAGGAAAAGAAATTCAGATATGAATATTTTAAGACTCCTGTAACAACTTAATAACTGTAATAACCAGCTTCTGATAAGATGATTAACATTTTCTCTTATACCTTATCATAACACGGTCCAATTCTGGAAACCGTTTATTTATTACTAGCCCGCTATTACTAGCCTACGTATTTATTTCAACAGGCTCTACGGAGAGGAAATTACTCTTGAAACCTTATCCTTTTCTAAACTACGCTGTAGGCTTTCTAAACTCCTTTGCACCTTGAACTTTCTTTATCGCTGTCGAGACAAGCAAATAATTCCCAATTTTCTCAATATTAGTCACCGCATATCTACTCCAGGTTCCCAAAATATCTTTCGTCGCAGCGGCTTAGCTCTTCTTCGCGAACGAATTCAGCATACACGTGGAGAACTCGACATCATTTCCCGATCACTTCTTCAGCTCTATTTGCAACTTTCATCTGTAATTTCTTCTGAGGACTGGTCCTTATTTGGCAAAATCTTCTGTATTCAGTCCCAAACCACGTTAAAAAGAGGATGGGAAAACACTTACGCAAATTCCAAATGATCTTCCTTGACCCCGCCCATGTCCAAAAGCTAAGGTCGTTGGTAACCTATCTTCTAGACCTCTATTCGATAGTTATGAACTAGTTCTTACCAAAGGATTAAATTACGCTATGCTCCTCAACAGCATTCCCAAGAAGGGTATTATTCCTGAAGTGGAGTTTTCTATATGGGTCCTACCGAGTGTCATTGTCGACCAAATCCGTTTCGAAACAGCCAAACGCTTCATTTCCGCCAAACCTCTCCGTTCGAATCTGACGGACGTAGAAACTGAAGCCCTGAGAAATCTCCGATTACATTCTGATTCTATAATCCTTCCGGCTGATAAGGGAAATGCCATAGTCATCTTAAATAAAACACAATATATACGTCAAAAATAATGGCCTACTGGTGCCTATATTCCGCTAAAACGAAATCCAACACCGGTACTTGAATGGGAAATTTCTTCCCTAATTAAAGCTAATGCCCACGTATAACCTTGCAAAGTATCTTTCCAGAATTCTCAGGAAATACATCAGTAAGACTCGGTCGCATGTTTTATATTCCACGCATCTCCAATATTACTATTCAGCTTACAGATTTGTTAGTCAATTTTGACGTCACTTCCCTCTTCACTAAACTATCAATTCCAGCTTCTCTCAATATCATTGAACAGGTATTAGAACGAGACAAAAAATCCCCCGATTTAGCCCACCTAATAGATAAATGCCTCACATCGACCTATTTTGTCTTCCAAGGTAAATTCTTCATACAAATATGAATAACCGCTATGGGGTTGCCGCATTCACCGGTTACTGCAAATATCTTTGTCTTTATGGAATACTTCCAGTCCGTCGCCCTGAAAAATTCGCACCTAAGGTTGGTTTCGGTATGTGGGCGACACCTCCATCCTTTGGCCTCACGGTAGATACACTTTATAGATAGTTTTTTTGGTTATCTTAACGGCCAATATCCCGACATAAAATTCAGCGCGGAAGTTGAGAAGAACTGTGTAACTTCTTTCCTCGATGTCCTCGCTACACGAAAACCCAATGATCGTCTCGTTCTATCTTTAAACCACCGCTATAAAATGCACGGTGCGAGATTCATATGGAAGATGTGTAGTGGATGGATTAATTTTCCTTACATCCTCTCCTGTTTGGATTTCTTACATACTTAAAATTTCCTACCTTTCTGCCTCCCTACTCTAGGACCGATGTGCTACAAGGATCACATGTTGTAACCATGTGCCGAGCAGCAAACTTTATATTTGAAAGTTCTCTACTGGATCAGTGTTAATATATTGCATAATTCATAGTTTATAAACTTCCATGTTCTATGCTCACATAAATGTATGTATTACACTTTGCTCTGAAGTCATGTAACTGCTGGACAAATATACTATTATTACTTAACTTAGTTTTTTCAACCAGATGGGTATAATTGTTTGGTTGATGCATAATTAATTAGAACGTAATCTGAATAATATGGTTATAGTTCCATAAGTGGTTTTGTTGTTAAATTAATAAATTACTATTATTATTATCATCAGCGGTGTTAATTGTACGTTCTGGAATTTATGCTGTTAAGAAGACGCGTCTTATTTTAGCATTTCTAGTGTGTAAAAGAACAGCTTCCAAATACATCTTTGGAGCTTCCATAAAAAGATGTCATTCTTTTGGATGGTTTACGTAGTCTAAACCTACTATTAATCTTCAGTCTAACAAGAAATCGGCATATTGGGAAAGTATTTTTATACTGCAAAAATTATTTATTAAAGAAATTCCTTTTTGCAGGGCGTTATAAAGCTATGCCTTCTACTTGGAAAGTCTGTGAATACGAGTACATAACTCTATAGTAAGTTGAAAGAGACAAATCTTGAAAAACGTTCTGATTTTACCAGACCTGGTCGGTAAACGTAGGGTTAAGTGGTCGATGTTGTTGTAATACGAAATACTATGAAATACCGCGACAATTTTCCTGACAATTATGGTATACAAAAATATGTGATCTGCGAGGTAACAACTTATGGTTGAAATGCTAGCAGATTTTCTTCTCGCTGTTCGATAATTCTGAAACTGGTGATTTCGTTTCTGTACAGTTCGTCTTAATCTATACGTCTTTGTACAGCCAATTCTTCCAAGTCAAATACTGTATGAAAGCAGACACCAAGTTAGAACAAGTAATTCTGTTCTTGTTTTTGCTGGAAATCCAGCAAATTTAGATGCAAGACTCTGTAAACGCAGCAATTCGTAAGGTAGTACTTTTATTTGCGCTAAATCACGAGACGTCTAGTTACCATAGCGACGTTTTTACTACTTAACAGGACTCACAAAGCAACAGCGTGGGATCTACAGCGGGCACAAGAAATTCGAGATTTGTCTTGATTTCTAATTCTTGAGTCAAAATAGAAGACGCAATAAACTATTTTAAATACTTACTTCAAAACTTAAGGAGAAATAAAAAGCTTTCCAATCTCCTTAGCTGGAAAGATGGGTTTGCATAAGTATATAAAGTAAGCTGAATCAGACGCTCATTCATCTATTACCGTATTGGATATACATACATATATATACATAGTTTGAGGCAACCTGAAAAAAAAAGAAAAAGGGCGAATCGGTTGAGAAAAGCAACGATGGCAATACAGCCCGTCCGTAATTTCTGTGTATTCGTTATTTACGAACTTTCAGATAAGTTCGTGATTTTTTCTCTGCATTTCGTTCAACCATGTATCATCAGCACCGCCAGCACCATAGCTGGAACGAACCGGCTAGAACGTTACGACGCGCGGCAGCGCTGTGACAACGATAAAGAGTCCCTGGTGAGGAACGGGATAATGACGAAGGCCGGAAGAACTACGGCTATTCATTTTATCGATAACGACTCGTGTGTCATCTATGAAATTTAAATATATGAGTATATATACGTATTTCATACAGAGTGATATGCATTGTGCACATAGTATATTTTGTTCGATTTTTTTTCAGGTGAATTTACGACAATAAGACTACTACAAATAAATAAGTATTGCGCGAGTTTTGGCAGATAAGTTGCATATATTGCTAGAATAAATCTGGACTACACACAATCAGTTTTTGTGATTCAAAAATGTATTCATTTATTACCAGAAATGACTACAAAGAGTAATGCTCTTATTTGGACACCACTATTCAAGAAGCAAAAAGAAGACATAATGCCAAGGTGATTCTAAATTCCAACAAGATAAAAGCAACGTGGAATCTTGTATTAGAATCACTGGTAAACAAGACAGACTCAGTATAAACCTCAGATATTTGTTAGTTATCACGATCCAACAAAATCTGAAATTTTGAACTGTATGAACTCATTTTATGTAGAGGTAGGCAAAGGTAGCGCCAGAACCTTTGATAATGCCTACAAAAATGTTAGGATATGTAATATGCTCGCTCAGAAACACTATGATAGTAGATGCCAGTGGATTGCCTGCGAAGCCAGGCAAACATTGTGAAGACTTGTTATGCATACCATTGCCGTGTATCATAAATTGATGTTTTAAAGCTGGTACGTTTCCGGAACTTTTGACGACGACGATTATCAAAGCAATTTATAAAGGTGGTGACAAAAACAATATAGAAAATTACAGACTACTTACTTTAACATCTACTATAGTAAACGTAATCGAGAAACTAATTTTAATAAGATTACTGCAATTTACGGAGGCCAGTACTACACTAATAAAACGGTAAAACGCGTATACAAAAACACGTTCTGCTATTCGAACAATATATACGCCACTATGCAAATTGCATTAAGCACTTTCTCCGAAAGAATATGCAGTGGATGTTTTCTTAGGTCTCTCCAAAGCATTTGACTATGTAGTTCTACTGCTGAAACTCTCGCTTATGGGATTTAGAGGAAAAATATG
Source organism: Trypoxylus dichotomus (assembly GCA_023509865.1). Lineage (NCBI taxonomy): Eukaryota > Metazoa > Arthropoda > Insecta > Coleoptera > Scarabaeidae > Trypoxylus > Trypoxylus dichotomus. The sequence continues at coordinate 43,845,849 of CM042078.1, forward strand.
ACCTCTTGAAATCATGCCTAACAGATAGGTTGCAAGCTGTGGGGGCAACCGTTAATGGTGAGTTCATTCAATCAACGTGGTTAAAATCAGAGAGAGGAATACCTCAGGGCTCCATTCCAGCTCCATTCCTTTTTCTGCTATACAAAAATAAATTACCAAAAGTAACACACCTTAGTGTTACTATGTTTGCATATGACACCTTCATAGTCGTAACAAAGAACACAAACATATGGAAAGAGGCGATTTAATGTATTATATTCAACGGAAGAGTGGTTTAGTGCTAACTACCTCAAATTAAACATACAAAAAACAAACATATTGAAATTCGCTTTTAGAGAAACTAAAATAATAACATTAAAATACGAGAATGCACCACAAAAGCACATACCACGTCTGCACCACGTGTAAAGTTTAAGTTTTACAATTGGACAGCACGCAAAGCTGGAAAGAACACATCAATGCACTTACCAAAAAGATTGCGGAAATGGTATACGGTCTAAGGGTGATCTCTTCAGATGTCCAAATTGAAGCGGCCTTAGCATCGTAACATGCTTATGTTGGTGCAAGGTTGGCATACGAAGTCATATTTTGGAGAAATTCCGTAGATGCTAAACGCATTTTCACTCTTCAAAAAGCCGGTCTAAGAAGCATCGATGAAGTACAACACCTGCATTAAATTTTTGTTCTATCCATTTCTGTTCCAGAATTAAATCAAGAAAACTGAAAATCTGTGAATTTTTGAAAGGGTGTTTCACCCCACCAGTGTGAATTTCAGCACAATCAAAAATTTTTTATTTTCAAGCCTCAACATACTCTACTTACCTATCAAGTCTCATTAAAATTTGAGGTTGACACCCGGATCAAAAGATCAAAAATATTCCATAACACAACAACATTAACACTTAATGTGAATTAATATAGGCTCTAGATATTGCCATAATACAAAGCCATTTTAAAATTAACAGAAGAAAAAAAGTAAGTTTACAGTGTTAGTATTATCTGTTGAATTCTTAAGAAGGTAAAAAGAAGTTTACTTAAACAACCGAGCCAACATTTTCTCGGCGCTGTATTTTGAAGCGGATATAAAACTGTATAAGTATATCTTAACCCGAAAGATTTTTTCGTTAAAGAACTATTACATTGACGTAGATATGATGGTTAACTAGTCTAATTAACTGTTTTATATTTACAAAACAAGTATATCAAGTTCATCACTTTAAAGTTCTGAGCATTTGATTCGACTACTCTACAATCTATCTACAACCTTGAAAAAGTAGGTATAGCGCCCTCATGGCAATTATTTTAAGGATATAGATTTTTTTCTTCATCACAATAGTTATATACATGTGTACTTCACTGTATAGGCATCTCTATAATGTATTAGCAATTAAACAAAAAATACGCTACAGGATAACATTAATCCGCGTGGTACAGTGCTATCGGCGATGGCACAAAAGCGATTAATGGTAAGAACAAAGAAGAGGAGGAGAAACAGAAAAGGTGGGCTGAGGGAATTGCTGCATATGCGATATTTATTGATCAACGGGCAAGCTAGACACCTATTGATAGATTGCTTAATTACTGGCCGCAACTTGTGCACATACAGCAAAGCGCAATATTTTATAAACGAAGAGAAAATAATAACTGATAATTGGACAAGTTATATGTGGAAAATAGTCATAGCACTTATCCAAAGGGTATAGTGTACAATATTAATTCTCGCGTCACTGCGTATAATACTTGCATCTCAATTTGTTGCCGCATCGTATATCGCGACGTTCTAGATTTGAAAACACTAACTTCTCGGGTAACTTCTCTTCTGAAATAGAGTTGTTCCGAAAGCTCAACAAAAAGCCGTTTAACATGTTATCAGCAGACTTACTTATATATGTACATATTTTTTGTAATTACTGTTTTATGTGAAAGTAAATGAAACGATAAACTTGAAAAAGGTTAACCTAAACCAAATTATGCATTTTCGTTTCGACCAATCAGTATTAGTGATGTTCTTCTAACGTAACTGAATACTGTGTTTTTAGACTATTAAATATACATACATATGTAGCTGGTCGTTCGATAATAATATTGTAACCAAATGTGTATAACCTCAGAAGGTAATTTAACTCAATATTAATACGTATTTGAGCGTTGGAATAACTTCCAAATTTATTCTCCCTTTCATTCAGGCAATTCAAGATGCCCTCAATTTAGACTAGATTTGAATTATTGTAATTCGTCAGTAATATGTGAAATGTTAATCAATTTCTTGTTATACCAACTTTTACTAGTCTTGCCACATGTTTTAATTAATACCTTCATAGAGAAACATATGATGTTCAAGGGGAAACATTGTGCATAGTATAATTTAAATAACTTTTGACAACAACTGTAGAATTAGAACGGCCATCAAACTTTCGAACACGAACAGGTCTAAGCTAACAAGACCAAAGCCGGGCAAGAAAACCTGAGAACCAAAACTGGGTATACAGAATACCATGTGAGTGTGGACGGTTGTGCATAGGAGAAAACGGCAGAACCAAATAACATCAGACTAGTAAGGATGGGGAAAAAAGGTAAGTGACATTTGGCTCAACAGGTTTGGGGAGAAGATCATAGGATTAGCACTCCAAGCCTGGAGATCAAAAGTGTTTAGCTCTCTATGATTGAAGTAAGTATTAGTCGAAGATCGGCAATCAAAATACAGAGGGAAGATGAATAGCAAGCATAGGCAGACCAATCCCGCAGCATGGAGAAGGATTAACATAATGCGCAACCTCCTCTGCGCAGAAAATTATAGCTTAAATATACGTTTAACACAGTAACTTCTGTCCGCCCGATTAGCTTAGTAGTCAAGGGTATTGCAGTACGAAATTCGACAAAAGCAAATCGAGTTCAATCCCCACATGACACAGCTTCACTAGAAAATAGGGAAGACAAATAATGAGACAAAATCATTGCGCGAGTGAAGAATCTGGGAGACAACAACCGTTATTAGGGCTACCCTGAAGATGGCAGTAAACACACTGTTTAAACGTTGGACTATGTAAGTTCCATAAATGATGAAAATAATAGTCCAAACAAGAACTCTAATTTAAATAACACTATTTTAGCAGCAGTAGAAGTTGCAGTGTGTAATCAAAATTGATTTTAAGAACAATGTGTTCCGACTATAATAAAGATGCACTACAGAAAATTGTATACTAAAATGAAAGCTGTAGAGATAGCGAAACATTATAATTTCAAAAAACAACAGAACAAGTACCATACATCAAAGCTCGAAAGAACTCGAATAATGCTGCTGTTGGTTATCTCGTGAGAGACTACAGACTCTGAAAGATTTCAGATTGTTCAACTGTTGTTTCCCATGGTGCTATCTCTATCAACCGAATAGCGTCATCAATGTTTACAGAGGTAATGTAGATTTTGTGTGGATGCATGAAGAGTCGGACAATATCGAAACAACCGAAAAGTCAAGCGATATCAAGCTGGATGGGGCTATTTACAGCATCTTATTGTATTTGACATTACTGCCACGGCAAAAAAAGCTCATGGTATTAGGTTCCATTTGCAATCCCTATACAGATATCAATGACAGTCGCGTTTTAGACAAATGATTATGCATTAGATAGATTTTGCAGGATTATATTCTTCCATATGTTTAGTGTATACCGAATACCTCCTACAAAGAGAATCATGTTCATCCACATTCTACCTAGCAAAGCTTAAAGTTTAAAGCTAGCTCCTGTGTCATGGCTTCCACGGTGTCCATGTCGGTTGAATAATTCCGTGATAAGTTGGTTTGGTTTGAATAACACAAGGAAATGGGTTATTTTTATTAGTAATGCGCCTCGATGTTTCCAGAAACGTTTTTCATGATTAATTATAAGCGAAAAATAAATAGTTTTTGCTTCAACTTTTATCTGTTTTACTATATATATTAATGCGAATTAGTTTTCAGCGAGATCCTGTTACTACATTTTCAATGGTAGGCAGTGTAATTACGAGAAGGTAGGTATTATTAAGCATAGACACGTCGAAAATCTGTAGATTAATTTATTAATTTATGAGACTGAATATGTATTAGACAGAATAACGTGTTTGTAGACGTATTACAGTAAATAAACAATTTTGTCTTATTTAAACTCACTAACATCAGTGTGTAACTTAACCAGTATTTGTTTGGATGTTTTTAAATTTATAATCCTGGGTGTAGATGCTTTTTACGTTTATTTTTAATATTAATGACAACATGAAGATGGTTCTGCTAAAGTTAATGAATAACAACTTAACACTGCTTTGTCAAATTTCTATAATGACTCACAACACATCCAAGTAGTATTGGCTTCAAATTTCAGAGAGCAATAGTATACATATCTAGTTGAAGCAGCCAAACCTATATGTCTAATTTTGATGCTTTAGATGAAAGGATGATTACCTATACTTCTCTCTAGTTGAGTTTCCTTCTCCTCCTCGCTGCAAAAGTACCATTGATATACCGATCCCCAAACCTTTGAAAAAAGTTATAACAATTTAATAACTACAGCCTATTGCTATCGATTAGAATTAATCTAACATTCTACAGATTAAAACTAGTCTTAGATGAAGTTAGAACTAGTTTTTCAAAATATGTATGTATAATTGGCAGCGACTATAGCCATATATATATACAGCTGTGGCCATATGTATTCGCCACCCTCTTTTGTTTTTTTATTCCGACGAATATATAAGAAATAAAAGAAAATTGATCGATGAAAATGTTTCATTGTGAGTGTATACAAATATATACAGATATTGCTTAATATTTGGTAGCTTCTCCCTGGGCTTTTATCACCGCACGAATTCGTCGGGGCATACTGCTCACTAAGTTATTGATTTTATTCCACTCTTCGAATGTTTTTGTTTTTAAGCATTGCTTTGTGGTAGATGAGTATTTAACTACATTTCGCTTTAAAATGTAGCATAAATGCTCAATTGGCGATAAGTCCAGGGATTGTGCCGGCCATTCCAAGACCCGCACGTTATTTTCCTCGAACCAGCGCATTACTTCGCGAGATTTATGGCACGGTGCATTATCTTGTTGGAAGTAATACTCTGGCTCATCATTATCGAATAATTTTAACGCACACGGTTCCAGAACTTCTCCCAACATGTCGATGTACGTCCGACTGTTCATTCGGCCCTCGCAGACGAACAGTTCTCCGACGCCTGTTGCACTCATGGAACCCCAAACCATTATGCTACCACCCCCAAACTTGACAGTAGGGATGATACAGTCTGGATAGAAGGCCTCTCCTCGCCTGCGTCGCACGTATTGAGGCCCAGGTTTACCACAAAGCTACCAACAAAAACATGAATACTGTTACATTTTGGAACCCATTAAAAAGAATAAAAACACTGTAAATACCAGGAATTGAATACAGAATACCGCAAATACAATAATTATGTATTACTTACCTCCATATTTGACTCCACATAACATTGGCCCAATTGTCAATGGTCCAGTCGCGGTGTCTTTTAGCCCACAGCAGTCTCTTTTTCTTTTGTTGCGGAGACAACCATGGTTTATGTCGAACTTCCACCTAAATTTAATTCACAAAGGCGTCTTCTAAACGTGCGAGGAGAAATAGCAACATTATGTAGCCGGAAAAGCTCATTGGAAAGCTGTTTAGACCCTTTTTTCCGGTCTCGCAAAGACATCTGCTCTAAGACTTGCTCATCTCTGTTAGTTGTCTTCCTTTTTCGACCAGTTTTCGTTTTGTTTGTCAAAGATCCACTCTCTTTGTATCGTTTTGTCGTCATTCTAACTGTCGGTCGCGCAGATTTCACTTGTCGGGCAATAGCAGACACCGACAACCCTTGCTTTTCTAACACCACAATTTGTCCTCGCTCTACCTCCGTCAATTCGCGTGTTTTCGGCATTACCTTTTACTGTATACTATCGTAATACACAGGCAAAATCACAGACACAATATCTTTACTCTAACTAGCTCAACCTTACTCTTACAACTTTTAAGAAAGACTGAAGAAATATTCAGAAATTAGAATTTTACGTCTATTTTCTAATTTACTCAGAATGGCCTACAATAAACCATTAAACCCTCATTACTAGGTACCTAGTTAAGCCCATCATCGACCCTGCTTCTTAGAAATACAATAATATCCGTGTAACACGTTCAAAACGAGAGTGGCGAATACATATGGCCACAGCTGTATATAATCACTTTACGGCGATGTAATGAAAATTGCACTCAGTAAGATTCATCAAAATAACCGTGGAAAGCCACTCTGTTATACAACGTTTTGATGAAATATAATTAGTCCAGAGAAGATAGTGCGTCAACTTATTACGAAATTTCGACCATAGATTAACTAGCCCAACTGATCATCGACAGTCTCGATCCGTTTTCAAGAAAAAAGTTTAAAGGTTTGAACCTCACCAATTTTGATCAAAAGATTATTTCCAGTGACAAAGCGTGTTTTGGATTCAATAAATCCGTAAATAAACCAAATATGGGAAGTAAATACATCTAGAGGAAGTCCAGTAGTTTACGATAATTTCTTCGGCCATACTTGTTTAAATCATAACAACATACTTGTTTCAACAAAGTGTGATATTATGTACCACAATACACATGACACATTAAATTGTCAGATTCAATAATTTCTCTTCAAGAAGACATTAACTGGCCTTGAAGATCGTGTGTCGTACTACTGTTAGATTTATTTCTATGGATTGCGCTATCTGCTTTGGCTATGCCAATAAACCAAGAACATTTAAAGACGCCATTGTTAATATCGTTCATGTTACTTGTGAAGTAAAGCCCCATATATGCCAACATGTGATTGACAATTGAATACACGTTTTAGTGTATTTTATTTATTTTGCTCCTCCTCTAAATTGATTCGAAAATATCTGCCATAACTTTATTTATTATTGTTCAGTTTCAAATTCAACTTGTTTCCAATTTTAAATTTTAGTTTATGTAAAGAGCTGCGTCTTCTGCACTTGATATTAACGTGTTTAAGGTTATTAGCAACTCATACCGGTCCTCTTACTACAGATAGATATATAACTTCCTTTTTATTAACGAACGGTATAGTTTATAAATACCCACAGTGTCCCATTAAGAAAGTATTGTATGTATTTCGAAGAGAAAATGGTCAATTTTTCTTTTAGTTTAACAATTTTATGTGAAAATTGATTTATATTTTATGTAAATATAATTTTATAATTATTTCTGCTCTTACGAGACTCAATATGTTTCTCTAGAGAGTTACAAATACTTGTTGAAATTATATGACCTACGTATATATAACACCATGTAACTGTTTAACTATCCGGTTCAACATTGATCGGCTAAAGGGTATAGAATTACGTAACTTAATCAGTAAATTAACATCTGCACGTACAATACTAAAGGTAACGTGAAACATGTGAGCGAGCTTAAACCATCGTTAATTAATATTTTCCTGAACGGTCAGTTAATACTCATTTTAAATTAAGCAGAAAACTATAAAAGCAATAAATAAAAATAAAAGTCGAGAGAAGGAATCGTGATTTATATCGCAGGTGGCTTGGTACGTGATGCATCGTTTCAAATATTTTTCTTAATCGCCGTTTTAATTGCTACCTTGAGATGTTGAACCGCAACGTCGAGAAGAAAGGAATCTATATCCTGTGATGGACTGCCTTAAATCTTTCATAATTTATTTCATTGTATGCATTAAATTATAAGTGAGCAACGTAAATAATTCGTTTTACTGCATTTCTGATGATCTAGTGCTAATGGCATTGAATTATTATTTATATACAATTTTCTATAATGAATAATTTTAATGGATACAGATACGATGAAGCGATGCAGTTTTGAGTTTATCCATCTCATTTAATTCTAATTAAATTGTTACGGTCCATTTATATGCCTAATTAAAGTTTTATCCGTACAACCAGCTGCTTTTCAAAGTGGATTCTAAGGTTCTTATTTATTTAATTTGTTTCTAATACCGCTATTGGATAACTTACGCGGAGGTAATAGCAGGTTCCTATATAATTTGCTCCATTAGACATCGTTATACAGTGAGCGACTAACTAGACCGCACTTGATTAAGATATTACATGGTACAAGTGTCTTGCAAAACTATCAAATATTGAAGATACTTTTGCGCTACGTAATAATAATAATAATATCGTAATTAAAGAATCTGCTAATGCGAAAACTTGATTTAAAATAATAATGACAATAATAATACAACAGTAGTCCCGTTAATGAGAATACAAAAGGAATTAGTCAAACAAAACTATAAAAAACAGCTAGTATTAAAGCGTGTCATATAAAAATAATACCTTTCCACCTTTCCACGGAACAACTAGTGAATTATTAATTTATAAGAGGACAATGGAGCCAAATTAAATTAGTTTCAAATTTACCGCGTCCTCTCCTGGAATTTAGAAATAAGGATGTCTATTAGGTTTTGCATATTAGAACCTATCACAATTAACTGTCAAAGTTTAAGTTTAAGTTAATTGAAAATGGAGTTAAATCGAGAACATCTTTGCACAACAGCAGTCAACAATTTCTCGTTGGTAGGAAGAATTCAAACGAAGACGAATCTTCGTCTTAGAGTCGATCCAAAAGCATGTACACCAAAAGCGGCAGTCACTCAGGAAAATGTCGATGCTCAATATCTCTTCAGCAGCGAATGGAATGTCAAGCTCTCAGTGGTGAAAAATGAAAAAATATCTAGGAGTTACGTTAACTTCCGATAGTAGAGGAGAAATAAACAGACAGACTAAAATAATAAAGGGAAAAACTATAATTAGACAACTACACCATGTGGTGTGGAATGACAATATTTCGAAGAAAACAAAAACCCGGATGTTCCACTCCTTTAATGAAAGCTGCATTACCTATGGAAGTGACGTGTGTGCGCTGAATAAGAAGATAGAAAACAAAATAGTATCAACAGAGATGATGTACTGGAGACCCAGCTTTAAGGAGATATTATATTATGAAAGAAATGGAAGAATAAGAGATTATAATGTTAATAAGTTGATACATCGTTAATGCATGAAATAGGAGAATGGACCAGGACAGACTACCACAAAAGGTTTGGACAAGCAAGACATGGTAATAGAAGGAAAAAGAGAAAAACTAAGAGGGAATTGGGAAAAAGGAATTAAGAAAGCTATGTAGAAGAGAGGACGGGGGTAGGATGGCTTTAAGAATAGAGCCTATTGGAGATTGGGATGCGGTAGATGGCAAAATTAACTGTTGACAAACCGCCATAATAAAAAATAAAAGCGTAGTGTTTACAAAACGAGACCTATCTAAATCACTTTTTGGTTTAGAGAATGTTTGTTCTCGAACTATTGGAAAAGTTATTGCATTTGATAGTGTATAGAAGAGTGCAGAGCCGATTGGCACATTCCAAACTTAAACATTGTGCGGGTTAAGAGCTTTTATTGGGTGGCATAGAAGAGAAGATTAGAGAAGACAACGTCATTTCGTATGGTCAGTCGCAACCAGTTCGTAATTATTGGGAAACTGAATCTGTAACAGAAGTGCAACGTATTTTTTACATGACACTTAAATGTTAGATAGCATGATCAGGTACTTTGGAATTGACTCGATTGGACAAGTTTGTTCAAGAACAGATTTCCAGAAGCAGCGTGCACTCTCGTGAGCTTGGAGAGGGTAAGGGAAGTTCACACCATGCGAAACAATACAGTCGTTGTTCATAGATTGTCCAATATTACTAGTTCTCACTTTCAAGAGATTGTGTAACATGCTGAGTCGCTCAACAGTGCCAGACTTATGATAATTTTTGTACGTATTGTAGACACTCGAAAACTCGGTGTCGACAAAGTTACAACTGTTGACGGCAAACTGCGAAGGTACATGTACGGTGCTTGCAATTGTGAATTGATTGAAACTGTGACTGTCTTTCTGATATAATTTTCAAGAAATACGCTTGTAAATTTTAAGTAAAAAGTAGTATGTGTTAATGTATTTATAAACTAATTCACTTTACATTTCCTCTTTCCATTTCATAATCTATGATCATTTGAAATGTGTCAGCTCTATGCCACTTTGAATTTAAGTACCTGAAGTAAAACCACAAGTTAGATTATTATGCGAATCTATAGTCTCCGTTGGGTAGTTTCTTTGTATTCATATTTTTAATTTAGTTTGCGATTGTGCGTTATGATTGATGTCAAGGTTTTTGAATTGTAAATCATGAATAGATATTGTCAACTACTTGTTCTATTTTTTCTATCTGCAAATTGTTAACCTATTATTATATTGGCACCTATGTAACGGAATGTATTAGCTTGGGTGGTATGTACTATGCAAATATTTTAAGAGCTTGGTGGCTTAATCCCTTACGCGCTTGGCTATCAGTTTTGGGATTCCGGATTCGAACCCTGAGACTGTTTCTCAGGGTTCAGGCTTTCTGTGGTTTTCCTCACTTTAATACTGACAAATATCTTAACACGCACTACAGGCGTAGGCGTAATAACAACCTATGCTCCTACAATTGGCGAAAGCAGGCGGTGGATGCAAGTAAATGGATTATTATTATTATTATCACATATAGCGTATATGACTTTGATACCGGAAATAATTTCTAATAATTAATAATATTTGTTGGTACATATATTGGTTTGATCTGCCATTTGGTGTGTTTTGTAGTTTGTATTTAGAACAATTATTCTCGTATTTTCTACCTCAAAAATTATTGATTATAGTACAATATATTAGAAAGTTAATTTAATTTTTGTCGTTATTTTCTACTTCATATTCTTCTTGATAGTGTTTGGTTCACGTCCTTATTATATTATTATATTTTGTTGTTATTGGAGGTAAAGTACCGTTAGGGCTTTCTTAAGGCTTCTCTAATCTTCAATTTAATACTTTAAACTTTTAATCCCTGCAGTTTTCTTTCTGTAAATGGGAAATTACAGGCATATACACTAGGGTGACAGAATAAAATAGACACCTACTCATTAAAAAAAAGATTCTATTCTCGTTATATATACAAAATATTTTAAAATTTTTAAATTAGACTAATATTTTGTGTAAAGTGCTGCGAGTCGTCGTGGCATAGAATCTAGTAAATAATTAATGGCGTCTTCTGGAATATTTAACCACTCTTCTGTAACAGCTGCCACAAGTTCTTCCTTATTGCTGGGCTTTCGGGGTCGTTTCGCCATATTTGTCTGGATTATGTGCCAAACAATCTCTATCGGATTTATGTCTGGTGATTGGCCTGGCCATGGTAAAATCCGAATCCCCTGTTCCTCTTTCCATGTGCTTGTTGTTCTTGCTTTGTGGCAGGGTGTCCATCCTCCATAAAAGTGGCGTCTTCTTTAGATAAAATGGCGTTGTCGAATATCGGTAGTAGTCCTTCTGTTAATATTTGGATATATTTTGCCGCATTTATATTTGCGTCGCAGATTACTAATTGCGATCTTCCACCATACCATATCGCGCCCCACACCATGATGTTCACACCGCCGTATTTCACCGTCTGATGAAAAAATTTGTCGTCCAGTTGCTGTAACGAACGTCTCCATACCCACGTACAACCACCATCACTGAATTGGCAGTATCTGCTTTCGTTTGAAAAAATGACAGACCGCCAAAACTCTTCGGGCTTCGTTCGCATTTCGATTGCCCAAGCCATTCGGCGCCGTGTTTGAAACGCCGTAAGGAGAGATTTTTTTCTTTACCACCCTTTTATACATCCCCACGCTGTGGAGGTATCGCAGAACGGTGCGCTGACTTTTCTGTGAAATTGTCGCAAGCTCAACTGTACTTTTTCGCGGTTCTCTCTTAACACTTCGCGCACAAATACCCTTTTACTTCTTTCAGAAGGTCCGGCACGACCTGATCTCGGCCCCACTGTTGTTTTCTCCCTGCGTTTAAATTGTATAATCACACGGCTAACCGTGGACAACCGAATATTTAAAAATTTACTTATTTCACGTTGTGAAGCGCCGCTGGGACCCCGGGTGAAGTCGCTAATATCACTCGAACCTTGTAAGCGAGGCATATCATTGTAACGATACTAAACTGACGAATTCCTTCCGATACATCTACCCCTACCCTAATGGCAAGAGAAAGTTCTTAATTCGTTCTTAGAATTTAGCTGTTTACATATTTATGCCGCTTTACCTAGTGTTTATTTTATTCTGTCACCCTAGTGTACTTTAGTTACCGATGACCAACATTTGACTTCAAAAAAAAATCACCGTTGGTATTAGTACTAATAAAATTATGATTTCCTTCCAATTAGTCAACGTCTTTAAATTCCTGACAAAATATCAGTCACGGTAAAAGCGATTTGAACTCACATTCAATTTTGTGGTGGGTTCAAATCCTACCGTCACTGACATTTTTTTTAGAATTTAAAAGCGTCGGTTAATTCCAAGTAGATCGTAGTTTTATGCGGGGTTGTTATAGGTAAACGTTTAATGAATTGTATTAAAAAGCAATATATATTTTTTGTTAATATACATTTACAGAACTTTTCATTTGGTTGCATCAATTATTTAATTTAATGTACATAAATATTTTAAAGAAAAATTTGAATCCCCACAATACGTTAAGACTGGTTTTGTCTAAACGCACGAATATTCTACTTCTTACAGTCGTAAATCAAAGGGTGTATCAAATACTGACAGACAAGTTAATAAACACAATTGTTACACATAAAACAAAAACGGAGAAAATTTAGTGACAAATTTCTTTACTTCGAATCTTCAATTAAGCGCAACAATACCAAAGAAAATATAAGCGTAATTAGGTGACCGTGCTTCAACTATCAGAATTAAAATTCTTGTGGACTCAAGTAAAAAAGAAAGAATATTTTACGAGTACAACAAAAACGGTGAACTGGATTTGGTAAACGTCCTGTAGATAGTTCCGCGTTACGTAATCGCATAAATTATTTAACTTTACCTTGCGTAAACAACAAAAAAGGATAAGATGTTTCCTGAGACTGTCTTACTTAAGCATGCTTATGGTAAAACGAACTTCATGATTATTCAAGAATTAATTGAATTTACTCGATACGCATTCGTTTGAGAAAAAAAAGGAAACCAAAAGAACGCAATGTCGACTGATTTATGAATGAAGGGTCGGTAAGAACACGTAGGTAAGTGTATTCAGCACATTTACCTACCACTCCCGACTACGTTTTTATCTCTTTGAGAAGACGTCTGACATGACAAGTCCATGATTGATGGCCACAACGTATTAATTAAAACTGGTTCAAGCATGTTTGAATATTTATTCCCAGACTCGTAATTAGCATTGGTTCAGGTTGACCTCTCCCTATATACCTGTAGACTGTGTGGAAGAGACTGCAGTTGCTTATTATGCGGATTGATTTATAGGTCCTTGGTTCTATTGTTGCTTTTCTTATGTTGAGCGAGTTGTGTTCGTGTACTTTACACCTGGTTAACGCACACATGGCGCACAGATACACTTTCGTACTAACAATATCTACGACAAGCGTACGTAGACTGTTGTGTACGGTACCCGTACGGCTAGGTGAAGTTAAGTGCAATCGTGAAACCGACTCCGTGATGCAGTTTGCCGGTTACAAACTGAAGGCTAAAATTTATTACTGTTCTATTTCGCTACTGTTACGTTTAATTTACATTTTATTACGCACTATAAATTTTATTTCACACGTACTCATATACTAACGCACATTACATTACACGCAGAGAATTTTTCGAAATTAACGCGTAAGTATGAACGATTATTTGGCATGAGTTTGAATAAACCATAAAAAATTTCAACATTGATAGATTTGTCAATTAAGGACATTTTATGTCACAAGTAGTGTAGACAAAGATGAAGGAAGAGGTGTTGATATACAAAACAAAACGTATTATATAAGTATAATATCCTACAGCTAACATATACTACTTTAAATAATTGGTAAGATTTGAAACAGCTATTTTATTTCATCACTTATTAGGTTATAATTTAATTAAAATTTAATAACTAGAGTTGTTGTTTTTTCATGATTAATCTAGCAAGTAATAACCCATCTTCAAGGTATCGGAGCTACCTTGAAGATGGCAGTAGACGAACTGACGAAACGTCGGACTATATAAATTCAACAAACGATGGAAATAGCCCAAACAACAGCTCTAGTTATTATGAGAACCTATCGTCAACAACACCACATCAAAAGTTACCTAAAATTTGCTGTGACGTAATTTATCGAATTAGGGCTTTTGGTGTTATAGTAATATTCAATCAATATTTTGAAAGACAAGGATATTGATAACTTACATTATATCAATTGAGAAGTAAGGACTTGTCGAAGGTATTCAAGAAGCTTCTTCGTTTGCAAATGGCGCTACTCTCGGCTCAATACTTTAAATAATCAATAAAGTTGGAGAAGCACAGCTTCATAAATATTCAGAAAACAACCAAAGTTATGAAAGTTATTTAAGATCTACGGATGTAAGATAAGATAATACTTTTCATCAGATACATATGTGAAACACTATAACAGTGGAAAAGAAAATGACAGCAGATGTAAATACCAGTGAGGGATGAGATACCTTATACACTTCAATACATCAATAGTTACATGACAAGATAAGGACTCTGGTCACGAATATATTAGTAGAAAATTCCTAAAGGGTGCCATAGAGTTTGACAGCTGGAGCTTGGTATAAAACTCGTCTGGAATACATTTACTTACAGGTGAAGAATAACGAAAATAAAAGATGATAAAGAGTTTATGTTCTGTATTGTGGAAGAGATATTAGAACAGACGATAGCAAATATGTTAATATAATTTTCAAACCCACACCAACGTGTGAAGCAGAAGTATTGTTACTATATCCGAGCGAGGAGGAAAAAGGCAATCTACTCATAGTAGAAATACACTGTGGGCAAAGTATAACTAGAACATTACACACGACAAAGCAAAATAGAGAAGAAATTATAGAATTAGTGATTATTAATACCGCCACAATCAGAGATTTAGTATGGATGAAGGACCGATAACAGACTTCCGAAAGGAATTACCCACAGAATGAGACAGAATAGCACTGGCCAAATGGCAGGACAGATGAGCTTGGATGTTGAAAACTGGAAGGTGTGTTACGTCACAAAACCACATGGACACAAGTTATAATACATCAAACATAAGTTTATAAATTTGGTATCAGACAATAGGTCCCAATATACAAATGGTCTGCTTGGAAGGCATACCTTCTATACATGGCATTCCTTTGATTAAGCTTGCTAGAGGATTACTTGAACCTGTACTCCATAATTTGAGTGCTTCTTAAATGTTTGTCCTGGAACCTACATTTTCTTCCAGAAATACAAGGAACAATTTAAACAATATTGTTTTCGTAAATATCTTGATTTTTTTGTTTTTACCATTTTAATTCAAAGATAATTCTCACATGTTCTCTATTTAATCCACACCGTGGTTTTAATAATAATAAGCTTAGCTATAGGAAGCCAAATACTATAGACTTTCTGTATAATGCACTTACAGGGTAACAAAAAAATCTTATGTACACGATACCAAGAAATGGAATGGACTCCTTGTTATCTGTGTGTCCCATATAACTTACATGTCGCCAACGTGTAGAGTACAGCAAACAGTGACTAAATCTAACTACAGCAAAATTATCTACTACTTCTTCATATGCCAACCTAATATAGTTTTTATTATTTGAAACTTTGTGATTGGTAGTAATATGCAGTCAATCCATTCTATGTATTTATCTCGCGTAATATCTTCAGCATTTACCAAAATACTGAATAGTTCCAGTATCTTTCCTAAGGATATTGAGTCCTCTTTCTCGTACCCATTCAATTCATTTAGTGGCATGTGGTTGGCTAACTTCAGCCTCTTGATTAGGGTGTTTTGCCAAATTAAAGCTCGGCAATATCAACCGTCAAAAGCACTACCTTTCCTTGCTATGACGTTAATTCGTTCTCTGAAATCTGTACGCATCTATGCTGAGCGACCGAAGTAGGGGCAACAGGAAGCACTGTATCTCTCACATTTAAATTTGCCTATACACTACTATTCCATGACACAACATATGAAAGATTTAAATCTGTGATCTTTGTACAATATTCAATGATTCCGTGTGTTCCCTCGCTGAGGCTTTACGTATCTACATTTCTTTTGTATGCACAATATTCTCGAAGAAAGAAAAGAAACCAATGGTATAGGATAAAGTAACAAATAATATCGAGGTTTTAAAAATGGGCGTATGGTGACCTCTAAGTCACACCCATTCTACTAAATTTTTGTATTTTTTTTCCTGGCAGGTACGAATTATCGAAACTATTGGGAATCACACTTGATACGTAATTTAAAATGCTTATACACTCCAATTAGCAAGGTAATATGTTGTTTTCTTAAACTTTTACACTATACTGAAATGGCTTATTTTGTTCTGAAATGAAACAAAAATTATATACAAGACGAGAACAAATACGAAAATCCAAAACTAAGAAGCTTTGTTGATTTAAAGCAATTTAGATTGACAACTAATATTAGATGATTAAAACTAGACAGATTGAACAGCAAAAGACATGATATACATATATTTCCACTTTAATATTTCTGGAATAGTACCCCACATCTGATATCGCGATTTAATGCAGAGTACGGCGCCTAAATTTTACCATCATATTCTAAGCAATACTTTTGTCATGACAATATGACGCTTGAGCTTGCGTTCACAAACGGTATTCTTAGAAAACTTCAGTGCGCAATCAAAATTGGAAATTTATTGCCTATGTAATGACGATTTCATTGCCGAATTCTTGGCCTGACGTAACTTTACGTCATTCATATTTTAAAAAACTTGATTATAGAATAATAGATGCTATTGATTTCTCTAAATATAGTAAAGCTTACCGGAAACAGTAACGACGAAAGGCATCTGATGAGAAATACTTTAATGGATTTAATAAAATAATCGCATCGTTTTATTACGTAAATATATCACGTATATTTTATCTATTTAATATAAAAACTTTTTTGTAACACACCGAAGCAAAGTATTATACAAAAGCGGTACAAGGGCGGAATACGAGAAAAAAATAGCAATAAGAGAAAGGAATAGTTTATTATTTCTGTTTCTATATTCTCGTCAAGTTTCAGTACATCGTTACTTCGTTCATTTGAAGCAATCGCTGCTCGCAATCAGCTTCAGTGTGTTTGGGTTATATCTGGAAGTGCGACGAGTCCGTCCCATACTTTTGTCAATAGCGCACGGCCATAAAGACCACTTGTGTCATTTGGAATGACGAAACTTTTACTTCAATTTCGCGTATGTGCAGTCGTACCAACTTTCAGCGACAATCGCATGTTACCGCCTTCGCCTGCTGATTTCAGAATATATCTTTCAGATCGACCCTTTCCTGCTCCTACAATACTTATACGTATACTACTGAGTAGTGAAAAGTTTCTTTTTGTTCGCGTACCTATTTAGAATAAATTGCGTTTCGGTAATTGACAGTAACAGAGTTCAGTGCTGCGCGCTTTTATCTATAATTATGAAGCTTCGTATATCCGCGAAAGCCATCTTACTTTTCAATTGCAGCAATTTCTTGAATTCAACGCTTTAGTTTGTTTTGATAATGACGTTTTTAAATGCAAATCGACGGAGAATTCAGCTTATCAGATATATCACTGATTATAATACTTATTGTTTTTATTAAAATAGTAACGACTTCATTTGTAATATTATTGCTAACAGATTTATTATGCTAAAGTTTTACGCATGTATTGCTCTAATGAATAGGATTTTCTGCTTTAGTAACATATCCATAAATTGCAAAAAAAGGTAATATAAGGCATTACAAAGAGATTTCGACTTACAGACTAGTAGTGTATACATGCCCCTTTTACCTATTAAATAGTAATAATGGTACTAATAATAACTATAATAACCATATTGATAATAATAATAATACAAAAAAAGGAAAAGAGACACTTTAATTTGGGTGTCAACTAATAGGAGAAAAGAGACAGTTCAAACTCACGACGCGTACAATAGATTCAAATAAACGTCAGATATGACTAAAATTGACATCCACTTAAATTATGCAAAAGTGTATATGTGTTTTTGTCAGCCCCAATATGTTCAACCTCAGGCTCGGTAGCAACATTCAAATTATGCGCGTGTATAATCTTGATTATTTGTATTAGTGATCCAGTTAGTGACTACAGCATAAGAGCGGTAAAGTGTTACAGTATTGCAGAAAACAAATATATGAGATCATCAGTAATTTCTGCTAAGCTCGGTAAATATAACATACAAACTGCATTCACTATATGCAATTCAAACACCTCACCAACATTTACAAATTCAGTATTGGTGTCACATTTCAGGAATTGGTAAAAATATATCTACAGTGCGTTTCATCGAAGTTTACTATGGAACACGTATTTCAAAGAATAATGTATAAATGCTGAAATCATTTTATCAAATATAGAATATACTGTAATAGTAGTTGCATGATACAAGTAAAGATTGGACTAAGGAGATACCCAACAGAGGAATTAGGAGCAGAAAACTAATAATGGTTTAGCTCTACTTTATTAAGCTTCCTACGATTGTCGAAAACTTACATTACAAATTGGAATCGGAACTAATACACAGGGAAAAAAGTGCTTGACTCAAACAGATATATTTGTTTCAAATTATTTGTTTAACTCATCAAACGCTTGCTTGAATCAAGCAACATTTCTTACAACCAATGCATTGAATTTGTTTGAATGGGCAATTGGTTTTTGCTCAACATATTTTGTCGACTCAAACAAATATATGTTAGAATCGTGTCCTTCGCATATCAGCAGGTATCGTTAAACCGAACTAAGATCTAACTTACTCTCAAATAAATAAAAAGAAAACAGCTATATCAGCAAATACCCGTCGTATACGTTTCCTACCAGTCAGACGGATCTCGAATGCCGATGCAGTGGAACTATAGTCGTAGTGAGATGTATTCCTAATTTCTGATATAGGTTTTATGAGATGGTGCTAAGCAGCGGATAAAGAAAGCAGTTAAGTAAATAGGAAGTAGTTGTTGTAATTGTTTGTTGATTGATGTTGTTCACGTATCTTCTCACTACACTTTGTTGTTGTAAATAGAATAATATATTTTATCATCGTATTACTAATGTTCAAATGTTTTATATATAAGGAAATAAAATAGCTTCCATATATCGTTGAATATTAGAAGCTTTACTGCGGTTCAATTCATCCTTAGACTGTAAATCTTGAGAAGTAAAAAGTGGAAATGTGATTTCATTGTTCCGCTTCTATCTCCAAAAAGTGCTATTCTATTCATAGTAATTTCTTCAAATGCGTGTTTTCTTGTACAGTTTCTCATCTACACAGAAGAGCATTACCGAAAGTTGAAATTGTATTTGAGCAGGATTTATTGTAATCGTCCTGTACTTCACATTGCTTATAATACAGTCAACTACAATATTTTTAACACCGCGTAAAATGCTGCTTTGTGACTGCAAATCCTCGATTATTATCCTAGTGGCTCAGCACAATTAAAATTCAATTTCTTAGACAAGTAAACTATCAACCATATCATCTGATACAGAAAATGACTTAGGAGGCTCTAGCAAAGATAATTTAAAAGGAAGTTCTAGTGATAATATAGATCCACAGAACATTTTAGGATTCATAGGTGGATAGAAGGATATTTCAGTATTATGCCCAAAATAAGGACCTCGATCGACATCATCCAAGAGATCTATTTGCTGTTAGTATAAATCATTTATGTCACCTTTCACCCAGCAAGTAGAAAAATACTTATCCAAAAACAATTTTATTTTTGACGTTGTATTATTATATCACCTATTGCTTTAATAAAACAAATTAAAAATGGGTGATATTCCGTAAATATTCTTTAGAAAGAGATTAACGAGAAAGAATTTAGTATAATCACCCATTCGTGCATTTCCAATATGTATTATTTTGCCCGTTTTGCACAATTTTGATTTATTTAATTTTAATTAATCTAATTTACTTGATAGTATCCAGCGAAAACTTAGCAAGTAAAGAATGGTTAGAAAGAAGAAATGAACATTGGAACGAAGCGTTGGAAACAAACTTGAATTCTTAGGAAGCTGAGCCGTACAAAAACAGTTGTTAAATTTTATAAAGTGTAGCCATTATCGAAGCATATACATATTTTCACCGTCCTTAGTAAATACTATGAATGATAAAAATATATTTCATAATAATTTTGCATATTGTTAAATCGATATTGACTACGAACAGCTATACGGGCATTTTATACTGACCTATAAGGGCTGGAATAAGTTATTCAATCCAACTATTTTGAATATACATACGTTTGAAATGTATTACCGATAAAGACGCTTTAGGGCATTTAGAAACACATATTTTGGTAAGCCAATGAATATACAGTTTTCAGCCAAATTTTAAATTGGCGACATTTTTCAAAACAGAAAAATATATTGTTGAATCAGGCATATTGCATATTTTAAGTCAAAGAAATATATTTTAAAATGAAAGAAATGAAGTTGTTTGTTTCAAAAGATTATGTGTTTGAACCAAATAAATTATGTCAAAAAAATTATATCTTTGAATCAAGCAAATATATCTTTGCCGCCATTTAAATAAATGATTTCTTTGACTCAATGCATATTTGTTTGAACCAAGAACTTTTTTCTCTGCATAGTGTATTGCTTTAGATGATCACACATGGTTGGAGAAATACATTTTACCGTGGTGGAATAACTAACAGCTTAAATAATGGAGTTAAATATTGTCTGGTATTATGGTTTCTTGCGCTGAATCGTCGGTTGAATCGTCTGTCAAGGAATGACATCAACAACTACTGCGAGCCACTGGTTGTATATTTCGGATTTTGCTTTATTTTGTGAACTTTACGTATCTTTACATCACATTTAGCAATAGTTACATAACACAAGCATTGAAAAATCAATTCATGTTTACTTTATCTATCTACTAATAACTTTCTTTGAAGAGATGAGTTATTAGGACACACATAAGGAAAATGCATAATACGTACATAATACAACTTTATAGTATTTGTGTAGAGATGTATTTTTGTAAGCTCATGACGAAGTGAGAGGCGCAAGGCGATTCTTTAACTAGGCAATGTGAAACGACGATTTGACAGTAACATATAGGAAAGGTGAAATTTATGCCCGAGAATATGTATGTTTGTGTTATATGTATGTGTCTTTTGCCTGGTAAGAGACGTGACAATCAATTTATGGCCATCATAAAGGACACCAAGAGCATACGAAGCGAACACTTGCTATTTGTGGGGGATGCGTGTTGACCTATGGCCCGCTTCATATCTCTCCTCGTCTTGTGACGCTCTTCGCCTTGTTGCCGTGGATAAGTCTTTTTCTTCTCGCGACGTCAAAGTGTTAGGAAAGAGGAGATATGCGGAGGTAGTATTTTCAGTTATAACGCTGGACACTTATGAATGGGACATCACAGCGTGTCCCACGGAATGTCGTCCGTCCCCGGGCCACCGCGTACTGGGAGTGTCTCACAACCGTATGGAAGATCTCATCTTTACCATCACAATGGCCACGGAGTAATATTTAACGCGGCCATCTGCCGCGCCACCTAAGACAGATAAATGGTGATATGTTTCAGTAAGAGTGGCTGTAAATCTTCGATCATTATAACGGACAACTAATTTATACGATCCAATTTATTTGATGTTTATGATAATGCGCCGCGTGATCCTGACTTCACTACGAAAAGAGACTACCGTATGAGTCCGGTTTGTAACCGTGACAAATATAGAAGCCCGGGCGAAGGCTGATGGCGCAGACGGATGAATGAAACTTACACCCGATGTCCCAACAAATTGAAATATTATATCTAACGCGCTCCTGTCTCTCGACTATTCTTGTCTCAATGCCATTCTTAGTGTTTAGATTCTGTTAACAGATTGAGTTGACATCACTGTTTATCCGTAGCTCCGATTAAATGACTGATTTGTAGAAGATCAAGCGATAGTAAATGAAAGAAAACTGAGTAATTCTTCTGTTACAATCCTAAGTAAGTCTACCTGGGAGAGTAACATAACAAACTTTATTCACTTACAATTAATTTTAAAATGTTCTACAACTGCACTGTATCTTTTCTATCTAATGGGTCTTACAAGTAACACTCCAATATCAGACTTCTAATATGATTTCATTGTATACTCACATCGTTGCAGAATACACGGACATAATATTTGAATATTAATTAACAATTTTTTGATTTGATATTAGCGATGCCATCCTTATTTAGGAAGGAATGTATATAGCGGGTTTAATGCGTATGTCATTCATATAATATATAAAATGAAAGGTCCACATTTAATCCCAACAGTGATATGCCCTTTTCTAATTCACATTTCTCTTATAAAAATAATTTAGTGGCACCATTATAGCAATTTCCTGATTTGGAAAGATTAATAATATAATAATAATAATAGTAACAAATACATATAATAAGAAGAATAAATAGTTATAATAATAATTTATTAATTCAACAACAAAATCTTACAGGACTATAACCATATCATTCAGATTAGGTTCTAATTAATTAGGAATTAACCAAACAATTTTATCCATCCGGTTGAAAAAACTAACTTTTAGTATAACATGTATACATACTACTATCAAAAATTACCTAACAATATACGAGGGCGGATCCTCATGCCCCACCTCCAACTACTTCTAATTGGTTGTTTGATCAATTTTTTTGACACTTAGTAACTGACATTCATAGATCGTATCTAAATAATATCAAGTTTATATCAGAAAGTGTTGTTCTGCTGTGGCTAATTCTTGAATTGTGTGTTGTGATTGCTCACAAAAATGGATCCTGTAGA
Organism: Trypoxylus dichotomus; assembly: GCA_023509865.1. Classification (NCBI taxonomy): domain Eukaryota; kingdom Metazoa; phylum Arthropoda; class Insecta; order Coleoptera; family Scarabaeidae; genus Trypoxylus; species Trypoxylus dichotomus. The sequence goes on from CM042078.1 coordinate 43,868,780, forward strand.
ACAAGAACCCGTATTAACATACTTCCAGAAAAAGGGCATGACGCCAACTCAAATTCATAAAGACATTATGGCAACTATTGGTGAGTCTGCAGTTTCTTACGATATAGTCAAATGCTAGTGTCGAGATTTTAAATGCGGAAGAACATCCTGTAAAAACCAAGATCCCGGCGGTCCGCTCATAATAGTAACAACAGACAAAAACATTAAACACGTACACGATATTGTACTCCAGGACCGACGGGTAGCCATCAGCGACATTGTGGAAAATACTGGCTTATCATGTGGTGCATAAGATACTGATTAAAAAATTAGATATGAAAAAGATGAGTGTAAGATGGGTGCCCCGAATACTACCATTGATTAAAAAATAAATCGAGTGTTAGCCTGTAAGCGTCTTTTGGAGAGGCACCAAGCAGAAAAGCAGAACTTTCTTAGTCGGTAGAGATGAGTTATAGGTGCACCGCTATGACCCCGAGACCAGAGTACAAAGTAGAGAATGGAAACATCGCGGTTCTTCTCCTCCACGCAAACTTAAGGTCGTGCCGTCTGCTGGAAAGCTTTTGCTATCTGTGTTCTGGAATGCTCAAGGAATCATCCTGAGTGACTATTTGCAAAAGGGACAGAGCATTACAGGGTACAGGACTCTACTACGCACAACTGATTTCTAAATTGCGGGACACTATTAAAGAGAAACGCCGAGGAAAGTTAAAGTACGGTGTGCTGTTCCGTAAGGATAATGCTCCCAGCCATATATCTGGTATTGCTATACACCAAGTAGGCTTTGTATTAGTAGAGCACCCGCCATATTCGCCGGATCTGGCCCCTAATCATTACAACCTGTTTCCCAAATAAAAGGAATCTTACGTGGGGAAAAATTTTCCAGTAATTAGCAAGTCATGCAAGCTGTAGAGAGATGGTTTCCAGAGGTCGAATAAAAATTTATCCAGGAGGCTTTTGAGATGTTGGAGCACCGTTGGTCCAAGTGGGTTAGTGTAGAGGAAGACTATGTTGAAAAATAAAAAAATGTGATGCCACCGTGGTTTCACTTTAGGGGGGTCAACTGTTACTTCCACAAAAATACCGAGCACTGATGAAATCTGTCAAGTAACAATCCTGAAAATAAAATGTATCGAGTAAATCCACATTGTTTATGTATTTGCACAAACGAGCTTGGTCAGTAGTTACCTGCCGATTTATTGGAAGGAGGTCGGGCTCTTACGGAAATGTTGTACTTGCTTGTACGTCGTCCATGACAACCGCTTGCTAGATGTGCTTCTAAAAAAATAATGAAATTATTGTTTTAGCGAACGTTGTTATGGATACGGGATGTATTCTTCAAAAGTATGTTTAATTTCGTAGTACACACAATTAAACTGGAAGCGGATCTGAAAGGTTTTATTTCAGTTCAGAATCAACTTCAATGGTTATCATATCATGTCTGTAAAGTATACCAATTTTGAAAAACTAGTTGCTTTTGAAAATGCCGACATGTGCACACTTTGCTTTAAACATTTGCATTTTTTATTACATACCTTCCACCTGAATCAGTTTCGATAAGTATATTAACAGTGGAAGAGTGTTGCCATAAATACATTCTAAAAACTTTGTACCGAATGATGCTTCAAAATTCCAGTCCAAACACGGATGTATTGAACATAAAAAATGTATTGTTCTTAACTGTTGTATGGTACATATTTTACTTCGTATGTGTAAATCTACTTCAAGATTCTTGCGAAGATACAGATAAGAAAACCAAATTTTAAAAAGTCCTTTCTCTTACTTTGAAGAAGATTTTAAAATATGTGGTCTCTGAGGGACTGTTTAATCTTAGATTCCACAAAGATGCGTTCTTTAATTTTATGCAGATGTACGAATACTGGTCTGTTCATAACAGTAGCTCTCACCAATTTTAAATAAACTAGTGCTTGATCTTGGACTCGATAGAAACTCAGGGCATATGCCGTAATTCTTTGGCATAATGGGCTGATACGATAGCATGCAAAAAATCACAACCATCTTTTATCTTACTGTATTGTATTGCATATATTACACGATAACGGACAAAAATTTCTTAGTATCTCGCCAACGAGAGACACTCAATTTCTTTTAAGGTGGTAAGATTCGTGTCCGTTCATTTGTGATTGAACGCTTTCATTTAAGAAGCAGTTTCATTGTTGACTGACGTAATGTGCTATTTTGGAGTTGGTCTGAAAACAAAAGTTTAATATTAGACATGCTGAGAAAAGAAACTTGAGCTGGATTATAATGTTGTTGTTGATTGTATATTCTACTGGATGTTTGTTTAGTGACTAAATGCGAATACATTCAATAGGAATAACTATTTCTTCCAAAGCATTAAGCGATAAAATTAACACATAGAGAAGGATTAAATAAACTAATGTAAATGCTAATAAATAACGTAAATGCATATATTTCTACATTTTATATGCAGTAGTACCCTGAACTAAAAAAAGAAATGATAGATTTTGTAGTAAAAATATTCCAAATTTTATTAACTTTATCTGTCATATAAAATGCATACATATTCCATATAGCAATGAAATTAGAACTTCATATCAATTAGTGGAAACGCTGAGTAACATGACCATATACGTATTTTATCAAAATACTACAAATTTTTACCCTCTTAGAAGCGAGCAATAACAAAATTTATAAGAGTTAAAAGCGATGGAAATTAAGCATTCGTTCGAACACCGCTTGCCGTTCGCGTAGAGAGAGATTAAAACATCTCGGGTTTATTTTTGCCCGAGGTCGGTTACTGATTGGTGCAAATATCTTGTGCACACAGACACGACTTTACATGAAAAATCGCTGACCGCCTACTCGCTGATTGGACTCGCTTTTCTGACAATTGCGTGTCCCGCTCGGCAGTCTATAAATCAGCGCGAAGGGCCGCTTCCTCCATGACTCCATGGCAAAGGAATAATTGCGAAAAAAGGCAACACATCAGAAAAAGAAAATGATATCGTAGTCCCGCTCCTCCGTGTTCGTGTTAATGTACTGATCTTGCAGTTGTTTTCGTTCCGATGATAAGAACGAAAGCAGCAGCATCGAAAAGTTGCTATTACTAATAGAGAATGTTTTTGCAAATTGTGGAGACATCTTTCAACTAGAGCATCCGTTACTTACGAATATAGATATTATAAAAAAAAAAACTAAAGCATCTAATAAGCTTCAGAATATCACCCAAATGATATACCTACAGTCTGTCCATGGATAGAGTTGGTAAGACAAGAAACTTTTTGAAAAGTCTAAAGTCATTTCTTGCAAGAAAAATTTTAAGTTAGTATATTTAACATTAAAGTAATACCACTTTAGATTCCATGATCAATAATAAAAAAAAAAAAGAAATCTCTTTCTAATCTCAACACATCTTGTTTTCTAACTTTTTTCTATACCCTGGTAAATATTATTGAATCTAGTTTAGCACTGTGATTCCGCTACTAAGGGTAAAAGATATCAGGCAAGAAATGGACCCTCAGTCAATAATATTTATAACATTCAATCAATGTTAATTCATTGCTTTCAGGCGCGTGTGAATTAATACAGTCTTCTAGAAATAAAAGAAAAACAATTACAGTTTGCATAATCTGGGATATTAGATCACTCCGCATGAAAATAATAGTGAGGGTGTAAATTACGTCTTACTATTTTGAATAACGTCTCAATTTTGTTTTGTCACTGTTAGTAGGACGTTATCTGACAGTTGCAATGGTCACTCATCAATAGTCAGGTATTGAATGAAGTGAATATACCAAGTGTTTGCATAAGTTCTTTCCGGTTTAACTAAAAGATAGCGCCAACGAAAGGTACGCAGCCTATTAATTTGACGCATACGTCATTTTGTTCGTCTGCCATTTAAACTACAAACACGCACAAGTTGGGTCCGCCAAAAGTTACTGTATTTGCTATATCGTTCAGTGATCATGTTGTGTTTAACATTTACGGCACTCATTACCTTTCTTATTTAGTCAAAAGAAACAGAGTGCTGAAAGTCATTGTTTGCCGGTGGAAACATATGACGAACATGCTCCATCGATTAGAACATGGGAGACAGGGTTTCGACTATTTAAAAGCAGTTAGTAGACCACAAAAATGCGAAGACGAGGAATTGCAGGACTTATTGAATGATAACCCAACTCAAATTTAACGGAAATTAGCAGGAGCATTACGTGTGTCACAAGAAACAATCAGCAGACGTTTACGACGAATGGGGAAGATCAATAAACTCGGTAAATGGGTCCCATATGATTTGAATGGACTTCAAATAGAAAATCACCTGTAAAATGCCACTTTAACGCCATGAAAGGAAATTATTTTTGTATCGAATTGTAACTGTTAAGGAAAAATGGAGTGGAAAAAATTGTGGCTTTCATCTAACGAAGCCGGTTCTTCAACACCAAGGCCAAATCGTTTCGGCAAGAAGACCATGCTTTGTGTCTGGTGGGACCAGAGCGGTATTATATATTATCAACTCTTGAAGCCCGCCGATACAGTTAATACACAACGCTATCGCCAACAGGAGATTAATTTAAACCACGCATCAATCGAAAAACGCCAGGAATGGACCAGAAGACATGGCAGAGTAATTTTGTTATACGACAATGCGCCCTCTCATACAGCAAAATCAGTAAAAACACCTTGAAGTCGCTTAGATGAGACATCCTTCCGCAACTGTCTTACTCCCCAGACCTGACGCCGTCTGACTGTCACCTCTTCGCATCAATGGAGCAAGCGCTCGCAAAGCAGCAGTCCGAGGAAGTTGGAAGACGCTTCGACAAATGGTTTGCCGCAAAAGGCAAACGGTATCCATAAAGTACCCGAAAGATGGGTGAAATGAGTGGAAGCAGATCGCCAATATTTTGATTCAAGAAAATTAATGTCCCCGTGTTTCTTTTTAGCCAAAAAAAAAAATGGAGAAAACGTATAAATGCACCTGATACTGATTATTCCGCTCAAGTAGATTCACCAGCCGCACCGATGCTGGCTGGCAAAGAGGGAGAAGGTATATCGGACGTTTTTGGCAGTTTAGCACATTTCATTTCAGTGAGCGTTAGGCTGTGTTAGATGTTGGATCATTCTCCCGGTTACATTAATGGTACGCAAGCCTTATTTTAAGGGATCCGAATAATATTTCTTAAAGGAATGGATGTCCATAAAGCAATAGAGAAAGTACAAATTAGTAATCGGCTTTATGCGGAATGTTCATACACAAATTTTTTAATTTATTTCACAGTGCGTTTCTTGATCAGTACTTATGATTTTGCCATACTATAACTAGCTTTAACCCCTCAGTCTACCAGAAAACCAACATATGACGAGACTATTCTTATAGCGCAAAAATTATTGACCAGAATACGAGTATATTAGCTTCACCGTAAGTTAAAAAACACAACTTGCAAACATTTTGGGACAAATTCTAAAACAGATACTTGTTTATCCGTAGCTGATAACCATGAAAAAGCTGTTGCAGATATAGATCGCTTTGAAAACCCCATCTAGTTTTTTGCGTTATTGGATACAATTTAGTTTTGGTTCTTTGTATTTGAAGATGTATCTTTAGTTGTGTAATAACCCGTCTTTAATGCTACCAAATTTTGTCGTTTATTTACAATTAAGGATCCCTTTCCCTTAATACTCATTCCCCATATTAAGTTCCTAGAGTTTCTCCTTTATTTGTACCATTTGAGATTTTTGTTGTTAGAACTTTTGCTTAGGTAGTCTAGTATAGACCTTCATTTTGTGCATAATAAGTTGTTATTTAGTTTGTTCTGCAGTTAATTATCACTTAAGGAGTACAAAGATCTTTTGTACCGAATAGCATCGAAACATCTACTATACACACTTAAATAATAACAAATATGATTGTTAGATGAGTTATTCCGTGCAGGTACGACAACACAAAATTATCCTTAAACGCAGAAGTGAACATCTCGTTGCTTCGCCTATATAGCGTCATGTAACACATGGGCTGAAAAGTCCCGGGCCTAACAAAGAAAACACGGTTTTTTTGGTTCAAAATTAGCTTTATTCATCAACGTAATCTCCATCAAGAGCAACGCAATCATTCCAGCGCCGCTCTAACATTTCAATACCACTTTTGTAGAACGATTTATCTTTTGCCTCAAAATAGGCCTCAGTTTCAGCGATAACTTCTTCATTCGTGCGAAATTTCTTACCGGCGAGCATTTCTTTGAGGTCTGCGAACAGCCAGTAGTCGCTGGGAGCCAAAACTGGCGAATACGGTGGATGTGGGAGCAATTCGAAGTTCAATTCATGCAGTTTTGCCATTGTTTTGATTGACTTGTGACACGGTGCGTTGTCTTGATGAAACAAAATTTTTTTTCTTTGCCATATGCGGTCATTTCTTTGCAATTTCGGCCTTCAAACGCTCCAATAACGCTATATAATATTCACTGTTGATGGTATTTCCTTTCTCAAGATAGTCGATGAATATTACACCACGCACATCCCAAAATACCGAGGCCATAACCTTTCAAGCCGATTGTTGTGCTTTCTGGCGCTTCGGACGAAGTTCACCAGTTGCTGTCCACTCAGATGACGATCGTTTTGATTCCGGAGTGAAGTAATGGATCCATGTTTCATCCATTGTCACATATCGACGCAAAAATTCCGGTTTGTTACGTTTAAATATGGCCAAACACTGCTCAGAATCATCAACACGTTCTTGTTTTTGGTCAACAGTGAGCAAACGCGGCACCCACTTTCAACAGAGCTTTCTCATAGCCAAATGCTCTCGCAATATAAAGCCAATGCGTTCTTTTGATATCTTTACGATGTCAGCGAACTCACGCAACTTCACTTTACGATCATTCAAAACGATTTTGTGGATGTTTTTGATGTTTTCTGATGTTACAGCCTCATTTGGACGTCCACTGCGTTCTCCATCATCGGTGTCTCTACGACCACGTTTGAAGTCAGCAAACCAACGTTTTATTGTTGTTTCTGATGGGGCGGAGTCCCCATAACACTTTTCAAGCAATTGCTTCGCCTGAACGGTATTTTTTTCCCATCAAGAAGCAGTGTAAAATTAAAACACGAAATTGTTTTTGATCCATTGTTTTGAAAATAACAAAAGTAGTGTGACTCTTAGCACAATAACACACAAACTAATGAATAGAATATCATGAAATTTTAACAGCTGTCTTTTGAAGGTTAGTACTAACTGAGAGAAAGGTGACTGCAATAAAATTAGCGTCATCTATGTGTTAGGCCCGTGACTTTTCAGCCCACGTGTTATATATCTAATCAGGAGTAGTAACCTGTATAACAATTGTCGATTATATTTAAATTAAAACAGGAGAATAAAAGTAACTTTTGCGTAATAATAATTGAGGCAACTACATGGGTATGCTGTATGTAGTGTCATATTATTCTTTTTCGTTGTTACATGTTGATTAAACTTAATATATTTGTTTTTTTTTGTGAAATAGTCGTTGTTGCAATTAAGTAAAGAGCTATCTCTTATATTTTGTCTTTTCAGTAAAAGTCCTGACGTTTTTGTAGCCTAGTATGACAAAAAGTAACTTGTATTGAATATGATGATTTAGTAATGGATAGCAAGTAAATATATTTTTATCAAAAAAGTTTATTACAGTAAAACTAACACGCATGCATATGCCGACCGTTATATTCACGACAGCGTACTTAAAGGCTATAAATTCCATTGATTTTTCCGATGTTCATTCACAGAAGAAACGTGAAACTTGGATATCTAGCCTACTTCTGCACATCAAGGCTTCAATTCAATCGATGCGCGGAAACAATAAAGAAGTATTCGTAATATATTAGATGGCAGCGGACCAATAAGAGCTAAATCGTTGGAACGTACGAAGACATAAAAATGGAACGACGTCCGAAAGATAGTTCGGATGGACCACAAGAGGCGACAGATGTGATCCTTGATGTCTCTGTCAACCGAAGAAAAGAGCGTCCGCTATGCGCTATATTGAAGTTTCGTTAGGAAATTTGTGTCCGTTAGTCGCACGTTTCGGTAGTTAAAAGTTGCTCATGATAAAATATAGACGATTATTGGTCAGAGAAGATTTTCGCCAAACATTATATCGTGAAAAGTTTCCAGAATGACGGATGAATTATGTCCCCTCTGTGGCGAAGTTTTTCTGTAAATGACTATGGCGAAATGACACTGGAATTTTGCGCTCTACCGTTACATAGAAGTGAAAAGGTATATTGCTTTAGATTAGCCTTAGGCAATCTATTTGAGCAAAAACAGCACATTTAACTAGCGAACATCTAAAGTTTTACAGTTACAAGATATCGAATAGAAATTAATGGAGATTAGCAATAAATTAATGTAGCAGTTTTGATTAATGTGTTTTATATCTTTTAGTGTCTTCATTTAAAAACTTACCCATTAACCATTTTATAGGAGACTAGCTTATACAATCGGCTTTTTCCGTTTACCGTTCAAGAAACGAAAGTGATACTGTATTAACATCAACATGTAATTAAATACATGTAAATCGCAGGTTGCCGTTCATGTTACTGCTTTAAACGTGAAGACCCCCTTATTTTGTAATGAGGAAGCAGATGTCCCTAATCCAACTTTCTCCTATTTGTGCCCGAATCAGTTTTGTTTTTCTGATCTAACTTCAGCAGGTCTTTGAATTGTTGTTAGGTAGATTAAAAAGGGATTCGAGATCTTTGAGGATTAAAAAGAAGGACATAAATTTTCAAAAAATTGTGTTAAGGACGGCAACATATTTTGTAGTAACTGCTATGAAACTATTAACAAGTCAAACAGTCAATCAAAATCGTAACGGTGCGTCATCCAATAAAAAATGTCATTTAAGAACAGCATCCATCGGAATCCGTCGAAGCACGAAACTCGCTTACTCAGTTCAGTGCAGCCAATCAAAATAATTCAAGAATGTTCCCTCGAATAATGTAAGTACGGCAATCCACTGTAAAAAGTAAAATTACCTATGCTTTTTCTACTTCCAAATTTGCCTTTAGTCACTTGAATATGTAAACCACGCAGCATCACAACGACGCAATGACTGTATGACTGCATATATAACAGATATTGCGGAAATTAATAATTCGTGTGGTGTGGCATACTTCTAAAGTCTATACGAGAACTCCTTTTCTGCATCGCGCTACTGAGTGAACGATGATTGGCGCACCAATACACTGTGCTATGACGTAGCTGTTCCATCATAACCATTGCTACTGCCGAGTCCAATACAGCATTTGGAACTGATCTGCAGGTCATTCAATGTTGTCGGAATAATGGATTCTCCTGCCAAATGCTAGTTGTACAGTGCCATTTGTTTTTTCACAGACAAACGTGTATTGTCAGACATTACGTCGCTTGCTATTCAGAACAAAAGATGAAGCATGCTGCCTTTATAAGAACGCATTATCGCATGCTGCTACTTCTTATGGATTTTCAATGGGAAGTGCATAATTAAGAGCTTAAAGACGTCATGGAGATCTGTCCCGGTACGCAACTTACAATATTCTTTGCATTAGCAGCAAATAGAAACCAGTTGTTCCACAAGGGAGCAACATTGCTCGCTACTTTTTCTGATTTCTTACGAATAACTTCGTTATAATTAATTACTTTGTACTGATGATATAAAATTATATACAAAGTAAATATTGTAGTTGACTGCATTCATCTACAATATTAACTGAATGTTTTACAAACTTGGGCTGCAAATAGGAACTTAATTATGAATGTGTCGAAGTGCAGTGTACTTATGATTAGCTCCAATTATCTGTACGGCGGCAACTCTCCTGCCTCAGTCAACCTGTTTTAAAGATCTGACAGTTACTTTCAATTCTGAGCTAACATCTAATTAAAAACGTGTTCTGTTCCTAAAGATCTTGGTTTCACAACTAGAGACGATTCCCCACGAATCGATATAATATCTCGCAGGTTTATGCTGTCAGAACCCAAGTATGGTGCTGTCATCTGGTCACTTACCTGTAAAACACACAGTTCGTTAAAAATGTTTAGCGAAAATTCCTGAAATATCGCCACTGTTGGTGCTTTGGTGCTTACCTTTCACAACTATTCGGTCGTGTCACAGTTCTGTGCACTTTTACTTAAAATTGATTTTCTTGAAGCAAGTTGTATTCAAGTAGACCATAAATTTTCCTACTTAGTACTTCGCGGCAATATTGACTCGTACTATGTACAGCCTTGGCCAAGAGTATAGAGGACCCTGCAAATTTTGCACGTGTGCGAAAGCCATTGCAGTAAATAAACCAAACAACAGGGTTTATTATTAATATTATTAGGAAGTATTTTGTCGGCATCTAAGAAAAAGGTTAAAAAGAATAATTCACGCCAAAGCTACAAATAAAACCCCTGTTGCAATAGAATTTGGCATTTTTAAATTTTTCTATTTATTTTTCAATTCACTAATTTCGCTAGTTGTGAACACATCCTGTGATCTCGTGCGCTTTTACTGTTTCGATTAGTGATATTGTTTCAATATATCTAAAGGAAACGAATTTAGCTATGCTATGGAGCAATTTGCTATGACCGGATCGGATGTTAATAGGCCGAGAACCGGGCTCAAATGGATCATGACAGACTGTGATGACCGATAGATATTGAGAGAGTCGTTAAAAAAGTAGGGAAAAACTTCATCAGATCTCGCTGATGAGTTGTCAGAAGTTTCTAACAAAACAATATCTGCCCGAACTATTTATAGACGGCTTCAAGAAGCTGGTCTAAAAGGCTGTAAAGCTAGGGAGAAGCTATGGCTGTCTGACAAGAATAAAAAGCCACGATATGAGTGGGCTCTAAAATATCAAAGCTTCATCCTACAAAATTGGTCAAATATCGTGTGGTCAGACGAATTAAACTTTGATAATATAATAAGTTAGTCAATTTGATGTTCTATCAACTCAACAATTTGATTAGGAAATGAAACTTATTAGCAAAAAAAATCAGCGAATACTCTACAATATTTATTCACATTTCAGATTTTTGGAACACCGAATGTGACTGATGTGTGTAGTACCGACCGTGAAACACAACGGAGGCAGCGTGATGATCTGGGGCTGCATGAGCGCTTCTGGAGTAGGACACATGTTCGTGTGTGAAGGCCGTATGGACTCTATAAAATACATAGACGTCTTAGGATCTTCATTACTTCCGGCGATTCCAACATGGGCAGCGTTAAGTTCCAAGATAATGCAACCTGTCAAAAAGCTGTCCGCACTATGACTTGATTTCGGGAAAATGATATTGAGCTCTTGGACTGGCCTGCTCAATCACCGAACCTGAACCCCATAGAACATCTACGGGATTTATTAAAGCGCAAAGTCAGGCCTCACGCAATTATTTCAAAAAAAGAGTTAAAGAATCTTTTGCGCCTGGAGTGGATGCTATAATTCCTGAAAACTATAATTCTGGCAAAGGGCGGATCCACTAAATAATAATATATTTTTTTTAATAGTAAACATTATAAACCTGTACAAGTTGTTTCAATTTACTTTAATTTGATATTCTCCAAAAACTTAAAGTTAACCTGGGTGCTCAATATGTATGGTCATGGCTGGATTGGCCAAGGAATCTTTCCTTCTGCAACAATATTTAGCTCGTAGACATCACACTCTCTATTGACTTTGTAAAAACATGTGCATTACTTTACGGTTGCCACTCTATGTTACTAAGTGATTGTGGGTCATTGAGTGGTTGCTAATGCCTGCATTACTTGTATTTTCCTATTTTTGTATGTCACATCTCTACTTGTATCTTATTTTTCTCGTTTAATTGAATGTTTACGTATAGATGTCTAATGCATCTTGTCCTATAAATGGTATCTCCGTTGTACAAATTCTATTATTGTTATTATTTTTACCTTAAACGGCTTGTCACATAATCTCAGACACCTTACTGGCCTCTTTTCATCTCTTGTTATTACTATCCGTTATCCTTTTCTCTCGCAAATCTCATCTGTTTGGTACCTCCATAAGAATTTCTCATCCACCGGCACTTTATTTTAGACAACTGCCCAATTTTTTTATCAAATTCAAGGTCTTAAGTACAATTAATTTATCTTTGGTTTTATACTGCATATTGTACATTGCAAAAGGCCACTATAGGCAGTAACAATAGCAAGAGGTGCTTACTATGAATTGCTGTTTTTGAGTAGTAAAGTAAAGTACAACGCCAATCATGTTTTATTTTGTTGCAGTTTTAATGAGTTCATTTTATTCTGGCGCATGTTGTGCATTCATAGAAATATTCTTTATTGTAATCGTCCTTTTATGTTTTTATAATTGATGTCCTTGTTTAATTTAAATAACATAACTTGTTTATGAAAAAGAAGGAATTTGTGAGTAAGTGCTTTTAATATTGTAGAATACAACTTTCTTTGAAAAGCACTTCTAATGGATTATTCCAAAGCAAACACGACAACGTAAAATACAAATACGAGCGTAATATAGCGCGGCGCAAGCGAAACTTTATAGCAAAATCAAGAGCCGTAGAAAAGCATCGTAAAAAATTACCGAAAAAACAGCACGTTCGGTCATAATTCGGGCGAGTATCTGAGTGCGGTATCGAAGATGAGGCGGAAGGCTGGTTGCTAATTCAGGCGAGTAAGTGGAGGTGCACTTATCACATGCCTACAGGTTTAATATTTAACAGACTCCCGGCCATAAACTCGCCGCTTTCCTGACACATCGTGTCTTTTTAATACCTAAGTTTCATTAACGCCCGCGTATAAATCTTTATTGTAACGGAAACCGCGTCTAAATATAAGATAATATCGCGACGAGTAAGAATTATGTGAGTGTAAAGTTTTTAGTATGTACGGTTATGTCGGTGGATTTTAGAAGTTTAACTAAATAATGTGATGTGTGCCCTTTATTTATGAGCTAATTTCCATATTAACTATATTCATATTACCTGAATATACCTTATCTTCAACTTGTTATCTTGCATTCGGGTTCTTACATACTACGACTGCACACAAACATATAAGCTCGTACTACAAGCATATAAGAAATATAATCGAATACTTATACATAGGTACAAACTTCATTATGTAATCCATATGAATTATGCTTCGTCATAAGAAGTTGTCGTGCAGTTTCGTTCTGCGAGATTGCGAAGGTCAATATATTGATGAATATTGCATTTCAAACTATGAATGTATGCATACCTTTTTAGAAAGTGACTAATAGGTTGCAACAATGTATCGTCTAAACTTCCTGTTTAGTACATTAATTTATTGTTATCTATGGAGTAGACTTGCCTAAACCGTATAGTGCAGGTGTACCCAAATACCTACATGGTTATTGTAGTGGTTGTAGACAAATCTAAGGGTTACGTATCACCCTCTGACTAGCCTCACAGGTACCACGATCTAATAATTTCTTAGTGTTAAAAATAACGCTTTAAATAGGCCTTGTCCAAGCACTTAAGTCGGTATTTATAAAACATATCATGGCATAAACAAAAGAATTAAATATGTATACTCGATAGATCAACTGTGTCATCACTTAAAACTTTGGCATTTTCTACACATCAAAATAATATCTTGATGGACGTATTGAATTTTTCAAAAACGAAATACAAGACAAAGTTAGTCATCGAGCGATTAGAAACAGAAATGAAAAATGAAGGTTTATTGGAGCAAAATGGGTATATCGGTGTGTAAGTTTCGAAAACTATACAAAACCGACATAGGTACTTATACAAGCTGAGTCAGAAATATGTAGCAAGTTAGAGATATGTGATACCTGTAATAGTGTATAATCTAAAACTCCTAATATACCTAAGTCCATTTTCAAGCATATTAACGGTAACGTCAACGTTAAAGTTCATGGAAAGCAGACATATCATGTAAGAAAGTGATTCTGAAGCATGTTATTTCCACCTAATTAACGGTAAAAAGTATTAGCATATTGAAAAGAATTACAAAAGGGAATAAAGAATAATCAAAATTCGTGGACTCCAAAGTTTCTATGTAGACGAGATTTTTTACACAGAAAACCTGTTGTTATACAACATCACCTGCTTTTAGTTATTAAGGGGACTTTGTTTCTGGTTAACAAAAAGAATAAATTGAAAAAGGAATCTAAGATGACGGCTTGTTATTAATCGTATTCAAACATCTGCATAATATTTATTACAGTTTCCAAGATATTAAAATAAGTTGAAAGAGCAAGTATATGAGAGAACAACATATAAAACATCTGAAAAAGGTCAATGTGTGGGCATAAATTGTGAGAAATCAAGTTATAGGCGAACTAGGAATTGTCTCTCACAAGATATCGTTTTGGATTTTTCTCTGAAAACCTGTAATATAAACAGGACTATTTGCTTCCGTATTATTATACAAAATCGCGGTTTCCACTTAGATTTTAAAATGAAATGGAACACTAAATGAGCGAACTGTTGTTACATGAAAGTACTCGGTCAATCTCTAAAATTTTGTCTAAATATGAATTTTCTAATTGTCACTATTCCCTTAGCAGCTAAACCTTTACAGAATATTTTTGAAGAATTGTAGTACTGATGCTAGATACCGCCACCCAATCTTTTCCAATGTCCTAAGAGGCAGCAATTTAAGTAATATATGAAAAATATCTTCCTGGAGAATTATTTGTAATATTTAATAGCAGTGAAGAAACTAGTGCTAAAGAGAATGTTAATTATTGTTTAGAAACAAAACGATTTGTTATATAAACCGAATATACGGAATCGCATATCAAATTAAAGAGAGAAAGTGTTTCTATGCCTTTCTTAAACTATGAAGGGTATGGCCAAACTACGGGACTTCATATCATTATTTTAATGTGTATAAGAAGAAACCAAATTTAATTTTACACTACACTATCACAATCATATGAAATATAAGATGAATAACCGTATAGACAATTATGCATAGATTATTTTCCCTTCCATGTTATCGAAAAAATTCGTACAAACAATAAAGGCGGAAACTGACATATTCACAGAAAAAAGTTCTAATTGTTTGGAAATGTATGCGCAGTGACCACATGTAGTTTTTGTTGATTTATTGGCTTCTATCTGGAGTTACGAAAACTATCCTTTCACATCAATACGATTTTGACTGCATTCGCAAAACAATAATTTACAGTCCTACAGGAAAAATGACTTAAGTTCCCTATAACATAAAATTAAAAACGACAGACGACATCTGTGATGAAAGCTGCTTTCGTTGTAAATATGGATGAGAGCTTTCGAGGCGTCCATTTGACATTCATGGAAACTTTTCGGACATGTGTATGAAATGGCGAACTGCGATACGTTTGACTTATTTTTCCAATGCAGAATGCAAAATTTTCTCATAAAATAGCATGTAGGATTTTTGCTTACCACATGCAGGTAAACTATATACGTATGTCTTAATAAATATCAGCAACACGAAAATTATGGAGGCCAATAGATATCTCGAAATTATACAATATTTAAACAAAAATTTCATTTCATTTTTATCACTTCAAAGCGTGGGAGGTTAGTATGTGAAAGAATACTCCTAAGTACGTATGTATGTATTCTATTATTATGGATCCTATTTTACTGTTATCGCTATGATGTCACAGATACATTTTATCAATTGGAATTTGCATGAACAGCTAAAGTATACCATACACATAGTTTAAAATTAATAGTTACGCTTTTCGTAAACCAAAATTTATTAAACTTTTAATAAACCTATAGTAATGAACAGGTAGTAATAATAAAATTGAAAACATGTGTAATTACAGCAAACGTTTAAACTGTAACGTGCTATATATAAGGATAGTGCGAAAACTAAGACCTCCAAAGTGCTGAGAATGAGGGAAATTATTCCCACGACTGTTAGTAGTAGTGTTGCGTTAATTACTTTTCCTACTTCTAAACAAGCCAGCGGGCACTTCGCTGAGAGGGTCAGTGTTGATTTGACAGCCCCTTGTAATGGTACTCCCTCTTGACGCTGGTGTAAGACGATGTCAAAAACGTTCGTAAATTGTGTAAGAAGTTTGCAGCTAGTCATACTGAAATGAAGACTGAGCAAACTATACATAAAGATTGCTGGATCACTCTGAATGATGTCTGCATTTCGGTTCATAAAGCTTTCTCAAGCACTGTTTATAAAATTTTGACGTTTCCACTATCGGAAAGTGTGCGCAATATGGATTTCGAGAATGCTTACTGAACGAAGACCACCGACGAGTTAGCCCTTTCCCGCTATGGAGATGAAATTCCTTGGAGTCGACTGTTATGGCTGACCAAACCGCAACGTTTTCCTTCACACGTGTGACTAAACAATAATTACGTGAGTGACGGCGTTCTTCTTCACCCAAGCCACGAATGTTCAAATAAACACAGTCTGCCAATAAAGTCATGGCAACTGTACCATAGTAAACGCTGGCAGGTATTGCCACCCACACACTTGGTACTCAGTGATTACTACCTGTTTCTTAAATTGAAAGAATATTTAGCGGAAATGCGCTCAACCAACGACGATGAAGTTCAGGACTTCTTCAACGACATGACAAGAGGCATACAAAAACTACCACATGGCGTATAACAATACCATACATTGGGCAAAAGGATGACTATATAGAAAAATAGATAATTATTAAAGTTTTAAAATAATTCAGAATATATGTTTCTTTGTATTTCTGAGAAAATAGAAAACCTTACTGGAATTACCCTCGTAACTGGCAATACTCTAAATGATAACTAAATTTTCGCTTAACATGATAATGATAATAATAGTTTCTTGAGAAATACTGTCTATACTTCTTCAGAATCTACATTCTCCAGGAAAAAAGCTCCAGGAAAAAAATATCGGTGGTAAAATCTAATAACTTTGGTGGTATACTGATCTCTGTGTTTGCCGACATATCCTACTGCATATTGGGAGGCACAACATCCTGTTCATACTATAGGATTCAATGGAAATATCAGTCACTGGGGAAAAGCCTTATTAATATTAAAGTGGAATAGGTCTTTTATAACTGAATATGTATCGATTCAACTATAGTGCCACCGAAAAACTGGAAGCTAGTTCAATCCTCCAAAATTTCCGTCCACATGTTAGCCTTGTTTTGGTATTGTGTATATTGTTCCTCTGTCCGCTTACTTGCCAAATATCAACATTTAACATTCATCACGTTGAGTTTTTTCGTTTAACAATACAAGAACTACCAAAATGAATATCTAACTTTCAATGTTTCAAAGTTTTAATGATTAACACGTGACCATTTCAGACTGTTGGTTGTTATATCATTTGTACAATTTGTATTCTACCTTGGCGACTAGTGAGTACTGGCGTGTAAAGTTTAAAAGTTTAAATTCAATGTTGTACAATCACTGCTTCTTAAAATTTTACTTCCTAATTTGAACTATCGTTTTTCATCAGATTTTAAAGAGATGCAATTTTTCTAATTTAAACTATAATATGTCGTTTTGAGAAAATTTAAACTGCGAATATTAGCTCTTCTTCAGTAACTGATGAAATACTTAATTTTTATATTTTCGTTTGTATCTGGTCGAATCTTGTGTTAATCTTCTCTCTCTTTCTTTAATTTCACTAAAGGTTGTTTAGGATATGGGTCATTCTTGTTATTTATCCTTTCTGCTAAGTTCGGATACTATTACTACGTACAATTCTCAATATTTCAAGTAGCCGCTTTAAAGATTAATGCATTTTATCTGTTACAATATGACAGAAATGAGAAAACTAAAATCATACGCCATCTTAAACGATGTAAAAAGGTTGATTTTTGTTAATTTATTTCATTACAATCGAAGGTTGCTCTTTGGATATAGTCGTACCTAAGTAATTGTCAAATTTAGATCATAAGTAAAGTATACATTTTTGAAGTTACTTATTCATCAAGAATCTAAAAATCGAGAAATGTAAAGGATGTTCAATTAAAAGCATGTTGACAAGGTCAAAACGGAAATAGTCGTAACATCTTGCCTAAGAAATATAAGATATAGTGCGAAAATTAAATTAGAAATCAATACATTTTGGAAGATATCTCTCAAAATGTATTGGATTTAATAAATAATGAATTTATTTCATACTTTCGAGACGTCTTGTGCAATAAGTAGTGAAAACCTATTAAATGCTTGTGTGGTATCGATAAAATTGTGACAATAGTTTTCTAACTTACTATTGCTATCTTATTATTATGAAATTATACTATAGCATTCTATTGGGGAAGACGTAAATTAGGAGGTGGAGGGAACCACTTCAATTAATTCTTAATCTAAAATAAATGAACACAAACATGTTAATACCAATGTAAGTACATGTTTTATTTGCTTATATATCCGAATAGTATTTGCTAAATTTGAAAACAATCAAAAATTTTCAGACATTTCAGTGCCCGAATAAAATGCGAACTGTACAAACCGGGATATGTATAGAATAAATGAGAAAGTTGATATATTACCAATATACATGAACAAGTTTAGTATAAACAGCATTTGTCAGCCCGTAGTATTATACTATATTCTGTTTCTTCCTACGGCATCTCATACATAGAAGGATTTTCTTGGGCCAAATAAACTTTAGTAGGATCAGGTAAACTCACAGATACATTTATCTGGTTCAAGCTAACTAAATTCCTGGCAAATTAAATAAACATCATCTTAGTTCAAACAATCACAAACATTAACTGCCATACAACGTGGGATGCAAGTTATCGGGGATGTAATAGCACAAAAGGATATCAAAATCTCATGAGAAGTATGCGTCCTGTACACTAGTGATTGCAATCTTAAAAATAAACAACATTTTTGCATGAATTTTTAATTCTTTATACGTAATTTTATTTTTTTAATAAATATACATTTAACATTCGTATTTTATGTTAAACGCCTTCCAGTAATTGTTTACCTTTGATTACCTTTTCTTCTCATAACAATTGTTTTCTTCGAAAAACTAAATGACTGTCATCTTGTATCTCGCCTCCGTATATACAAAGATTTTGTTTAAACATCCTACAAATACTAAACACCGCTACTATTCCACATGTAAATTTCAAATCGTACATCGTTGCCTTTAAATTCCAATTCCTAATAACGTATGCATTTAATTCGAAAGTTATATATTCATATGGTATTTCTAGTCGACTTGGTGGTAGATAGATAGCAGTAGGTTCGTTGCTTACAACACAAAATGTTTAAACCGGTAATATATGATAGCGCGCATTCTTAGTGAGTCGCTGATTTTAATTCAGGCAAAGATAAAATGTCAGATATAGTCTTTTAAGGTAAACTATAGATCTGTCAGCTAATAGTCATTTATGAGAGTGGGTTGTGATAAACAAATCCCCATATCTGCGCATGTGCTCTCTCGCGAAGTCACGATCTATTCGCCACGATAATTTGAATACAATACATGTCAGCAGTTATGTCGTACAGTATTAAGCAACGTTTGTTGTATGGACACACGGTACCCGTTTCAGATCGCAACGAGCCGTACGTATACCACTTCCACTACGAGCGCACACACTTGCCTTGAAGATATCTGATGTATCTTCTGCTCTCTTTCATTGGCTTTTACGGCCTGAAGAAAAAATACGCACGGCAGCCAGGCGAGAAATTTATTGGATTATTTCTATTATTGTGTTGTTTGGATGCCTATACATTTATTAAGAGTTTCGAGAGATTTTTGGAATGTTACACGGATTAAATAAATACACTGATTTATGCAACAACAGAAGGTTTTTAATTTCACTTTTAAAAATGCGGCGAAGAAGTTAAAGAAGTAAAGACGTTTTATCAGCTACTTTTACTGATCAAGTAACCACCAACTCCTTTAGCAATTCCTTCTGATAATGCTTATGTATATACAGTTTCGGCCATATAATTAACAACACTACGCTTGTAGGAAACTAACATTTTATACTAAATCAAATAGTAATAAGATCTTGAATTTATACGCAGCTGCTAACTCGGAAGCGGAGAAGCAGCAGTTTTTAAGCATATGTTTGTGCAGACATAAAATTGGCAACACTTAGTTCAGCAAGGCGTACTGTTATTTGCAGTAGTAAATTAGCACGTTAAGTAGATTTATTGGTGAAATTGTGGTGTAAACATTCATCCTACATTAAATTAAATCGTAGAGATGTAGTTTACAAGTAAAATTTAATATGGGTAAGAAAAGAAGTTGTACTCCCGAATTGCGTAGCATTATATTAAATTTAATAGACAGAAACATGCCTTATAAACAAAAAGCAGAACTACCTGGAAACTGGTCCATGATAATGACCCAAAACATACTGCAAGGAGCGTTGAAGATACTATAATAGCTAATTCTATTTCGATTATTAGCTGACCGATTTTAATCCAGTTGAAACCTTCTGGTATGCTGTGAAAAAGAAGGTCGGTGAACACCATTGCTCAAGTTCGAATAAGCTTTACGAAGCAACTGAATACCATGCTAATTCCACCAGAATTCTGTAGTGGTTGTAGAATCCATGATTTCCACAACATTTTTGACACGCCGCAAAAATTTGTGTTCATTTAAATTGAAAATAACAACTTTTAACTATTAAAATGTAAGTGTTCTTAATTATTTGTACCCTTAAATAAAATCAAAAGCGGATTAGATGACTGAAAAGGCGTGAATTTGAAGTAATTTTGAGTACAATTAATAGTGTTAAACGCAAAATGTACAAACAAGCACTCATATTTATTGCGAAGCGCACTTCCTATTACTGAGGTGAAATAATTCCAAAAACTACAAATTTTATAGGCATTGCCAATTATATAACCGAGTATATTTCCCAAATATATCGCTTTTTGCGGTATTATATAAATAAATAAATAAGTTCCTAACGCAATCTCTGATAAACTAAAACAATTTAATATAATATATATATAATTATATATATGTTTCATACTAAAAATTTTAAAAGTTTTACTTATTATAATTTTGCATAAATTGTTTACCCGACTGATCCTTTAGTCTTCCTGTAGTTTCGATGAGCTACACAATTTGGAGACAATATTTTACCAAAGCACTTGTAAAGTAGCCCTTTGATATTTGAAGATTAAATTATTTTAGATTTAATTACTGAGACAAATTTATACTAACTAATTTGACGAAGTTGTTATTCGAATTACCGTAGCTACCATGGCGTTTACATATCCAAAGTTGATCGTTAGGCTACATAGCAAACTTGATGAGTTAAAATAATGATACAGTATTGTGCCTTATTTACGAAATTTAGATCACAATACATGCATCTATGTACTGGGTGCCAGATATGAAGACAGTAAGGGAAATATGATGACCAATGCACTCGCCAAAGAAGGTCCAGGGGAATTTTTTATAGGACCATACCCTGCATGTGAAATCACAAGAGATTCCATTAAAAGGGAAATTTGATCCTGCCTAGATAAAGAACGCGAAAAGATGAGGAGAATAACTAAAGGTCAGCTCCCTACTAAAGCACTAATAGGAACCCCAGGTGTTAAGCTCTCTGCAAAATTTAATTAGATGGAAAAAAGTGAGGTTAAAACTACTATCGGGTTATTAACTGGACACTACCTTTTGAATAAGCATTTATATAACTTAAGTCGGATAAGCGAAACTTAATGCAGAAGATGCGGGTTACAGAAAGAAACAATCTATCAATGTAATCTGCACATATAAGAAATTGAAAGAACTCAGGCAGGAACACTTCGGAGAAGTAGTCTTTATAGAGGACACCAAATTGACTGGGGAAGTGAGAATTGTCGTGTATTTTTGGAATAAATCTTTTTCTAATATTTTTCTATTGATTCGTCTGAATTTATAAAATCTAATACCATATTTTTATATGAAAATGGTTAGTCATATAGAACCCATCTAACGGTGTACACCATCGAGGAAGTAATAGCTCAAGACGAAGGGGAATGCTTGGCAATTTCCCTTATGCATTTGGACGCGGAGGGGTGCTTGTCTCTGTAATGATATTATCATACTATATTGAATATACATAATTTTTTCAACAAAGTAACTACCGATTTTCTTATATAAATGAAACATAATTGTTTTATATAGTTATTAAACTTTATTCAATAATACATTTTCCATTTTGATCAATGATCTTTTATCATCCTTCTATCAACTTCATGATCCCACGTTCATAGGACTTCTGATCTTTATCAGCAACAAACTGAACTACGTGTAATTTTACAGCGTTATTATCATTGGGGATTTTACCACATTCATAAGGTTGAACAAATGGTAATCCAATGGTGTCATGTCAGGACTATCCGGCGGATATGACATCACTTCCCAACCAAGCGTCAATAATTGTTCGCAAGTGACCAATGGTGTGTATGCCCTAGCGTTATCATGGTGGAACACAACACCTTTACGATCCACCAACTCTGACCATTTTCTTGAATTGCAGAGTTTAATTTGTCCAATTGGCGACAACACACATCTAAGTTAATCGTCTGGTTCCTAGGAAGCAGCTCGAAATACATAATACATTTGTCATCCCACCAAACTGTCAGTGTAATCTTCTTTTGGTGCAATTCAGCTTTCGATGTTGTTTGCGCTGATTTATTTTCTTTAGACAATGACCGCGTTCGTTCGGTATACTAACCGTTTTTCATCACCAGTGATTATCCGAAATTTCCTTATACTCCTTAATTTGGCTTTTAAGAAAGCTAAAGTTCACACGTGACAAATACCAAAACTATACAGTTGTAACATTAACAGAATTCATTCAAAAGAAACATTACTCCCATCTACATTTAAAATCAGCAATTATATTGTTTCTCTCAATAGAACTATAGTTTCTTTCGAAAAGGAGTAATCCAGTTTAAGGAATTTAATACATTTAAATCATGTGCTTAATTTGTTGGGAGTTTCCGCCTATTGTCAGGGCCGTCTTAGGGTGGAGCGAGTGGAGCGGCTGCTCCAGGTCCCGCGCCTTTTCCCAGTAGAATGTTCTTAGAATTAGATAATACGGACTAAAAATGAATTAGTTAAAACCTTCTCTTTTCAATGGTTTATATTGGATTTGTTTGTCTCCAAACATTTACATAAAGGCCCCGCAAAACTATTTTGCTCCAGGCGCCGCTTTTACTAAAGACGGCTCTGCCTATTGTGTAATATGAAATTTAGGAAATGTATTATACGGAGTTATTTTAAAGTAGATACTCTTAATGTATTACAACTAAGTTAAATAACA
Organism: Trypoxylus dichotomus; assembly: GCA_023509865.1. Taxonomy (NCBI): domain Eukaryota; kingdom Metazoa; phylum Arthropoda; class Insecta; order Coleoptera; family Scarabaeidae; genus Trypoxylus; species Trypoxylus dichotomus. Next base: position 43,891,979 of record CM042078.1, read on the forward strand.
AATAAGTTCATCTCAAATAAAACAGCTGCGGCACTTGGAAAATGATCTTATTCAAAATATTTAAAAGAAGTGAAGATCGTTCGAAACTTCTGAAACAGGGTGTATATCCAAACGTAACAATATATTGACACGTAACGACAGCAGTTCAACGAATACGGTCATTCATACATTCTGCGTCATCATGTATAGCATATCACGCATAATATACACATTTTATGAGAACTTGTACTAGTCATATACATACACGTTTGGGAGAGAGAATGTCAGCCAGAGAGGAAGAGAGAAAGACCATTAACGCAAGTTTGATTTACAAAACCATAAAATTGATTTATTGCCTTTAATGCATAGTGCGTTAGGTAAAACACAAAAGGATCCAGTGGCATAAATCGTTCGGATCTTTGTGGCGCGCTGTCATACTGTCGGGGAACAGACGACTGACGTTGTTACATTCAGGACTTAAGTCATAGGCGTACGTTCCGCGTTACGTGAAAGGAGCGAAATATATCTATCTGCGTATATTCACTATGTATATGTGTAAATGTGTGCGTGCGGATAGGGAGGAAAAAACGCGTTGCCATAATTCTTGTCACCTTGTTAAAATATATTGCCGTTTTTCTTTTATTGTTCTTTTTTCTCGCTTACGGTGTTCTTTTTCTTATGTACGATGGCCGTCGTATAGAAGACCGATAGTATTATTTAAATATTGACATTTGCGTGATGTTTACTGGTTAGAGCTAATGCGAGTTTCTGTAAGGATGATAGAAAGATAAAAGAAATGTTATATATACATGCATCACCTGCCGTTCTTTCGCAATGGTGTCAGCAGAAGCCCTCTGGCTAAAATGAATAGTAATAATAATGTCGTAAAACGATATTTAGTAAAGAAATTTATAATAATTGAACATTTTGATCGACTAAGATTTGTTTGAAATAAGTTATAAGTCCTTAAATAAAGGGAATGATCGTTGTAACAGCAATATTAGCACTTAACCACCGCAGTGCAGACTCAGTGACCGCCGCGGATTTTTGTTTTGGTTTATCTTATCCTCACTTTAATATCACGGATCCGTTTTCTCGTTACCTTCAAGTGTCTGCATTGCTAGTATGCTGCAAAAAGTTGAAGTCGATATTTGTTTGGGTGCGCAATAAAAACACGACCAAACTTATGAAGCGGTCACAGGGACCTGTCTACGGTGCTAACGCTAGTATTTGAGTTACGCTTTTTGCGCAAAATAATGAGTAAAAATCCTACCACATCCAATCCGGTTCGGTGAGGTGATCCTGATCATGATACCATTTTATTAGCATGATATGAAGAGGCATAAGGTGAAGATATTAGTGGCCAAAATAAAGTAAATGAGGACAGTTATGAAGAAAGTGAACATGAAACAGACTCAGAAATTGAACTTAGTGAGGGAGAAGAAACAGAAAAAACTAATTAACTGTCGTACGAAACTGAAACTAGCGGCGCCACTTCTCAAAACAATATAAAATTCTTTTATGGGAAAAATTGCTATAAGTGGTCATCCCAAATTCTGTTTCTGGCGCGAGAAGCACACTATCATTTTTATCCGTAATTAAAGTTCAAGTGTGGCGGCCGAGGTTTAAACTCGTGTCCTTCGAATCAAAAAATAATTGTGCTATCCGTTCGGCCCCTGAGATGATTAAAGTGTATGTTAATTACAGTATTTCAGGTGGATTAAGGAGATACCTTTGCATAAGTTAATTAGCAGATTATTAAAATTTACCCTAAAATTTCAAGAACTATATCGCATTACCTATGACAGCGCATTGTGCTCATGCCTTAATCCACCGTTATGGAAATTTTAACACCTAAAATGTTGTTATCTTAAAGGGAAGATGAAGTGAAGATATGCACGATCTAGAGGTTGGCGTGTATAAATAACTGGTGTTGTTAAATTTGGTTGTAAAAGGTGGACGATATTACTTTGCGTTTCTATAAAATTAGGGCTTCTTCTGTTCTTGTTAAAATTAAAACATTCACCCAAACCACTACATTTTTGTGACAAGTTAGTTTCTATCTCGTTACATGATTTTCTTAAATTTAATGAAATGTTAAAACGTTTTCCTGGACTATTTTCGAAATGCCATTCTTTTGCTGCGTACAGAAATTAACACCAAAACCATCAAAATAGTATATGTATGTATGTACAACAGGTATAACAGATACTGATTGTGCGCGTTATATTTTGGTGAATATACTTTAGTTTTTAACAGTATAAGAATAACCAGCAATTACTCGTTTAAAGAAGAATTGTGTACAAATCATCTGATTTAAGGTTATGTTTATTTCATTTTTTGTGTATGTATCTTAATTAAGTACAGCTACTAATTTATTGAAAATGTTAATCGCATAGCATCAAATTGAACATACTATTTATTTTGTTTAATCATGAATAATGAATGATATTAAGGTGGGACAAAATGGCTCCCCTTTTAGATTGATACATTTCAGATTTGTAAAGATGTCAAAAACAAAAGTAAAATTAAACATAACTGTTGTAGGTGTGCGTAATTATATGTATACTTTTTATGGACTTAGAATGCTCAATATGAAGATTTTGTCAATTTTGTGTCATTAGTACAAATTAGGCAGAAGAGCTGTCAGTGCCACTCGTATACTCCATGAAGTTGAAATCCAATGTGCTTTCAGATCGGTTCGTGGTAAACTGGTATGAAAAATTTCAGAATTTCGAGAGGGATGACATTATGGAGGACCTTATATCGTTGAGCAGGAGATTCCTTGCCAAAAAAGTATACCCACTCTTCTAGTACGCGGCAATTGTCACAGGAGCTTGGCTCTTCTCTAATCAAGCTCTTGTCGGTCTACAGGATCTACATATCTATCAACAAATTTTAACGTGTGACAAGAAATGGATCTCCATAATCTAAACAAATCAATTCAATAGTTAACTTATGCTCAATTTGAAGAACCTGTGACCAAACGAAAAATTTGAAGCAAAGATGATGCTGTGTGTTTAGTGGAATTACGAAGGCGTTATCTTCTTTGAATTGGTACAAGAAAATAGTGCTATTCCCATAATATGACAGTACACAGCATGCTGCCCAAAGGATTCTGCAGAAATTGGAATACTTTAAAGGAGTCGAATTGCTATCACATCCAGCATATACCTCGGAATTAGTGGTATCCGTTCATCACCTTTTTTAGATCAATGACGCACTTAATCGCGTCGAAACTATGATTACTGAAAATCTCATCTGGTAACCTTGATCGAAAGCATTTTAAAAACTTTGGCGTGCTGAAAGAGCTTCAATTAATTGTATCTAATTCCAAAACAATGAAACTGCAAGAGTAAAGAGTAGCCAGACTCGATACGTATCGTTGACATTATTCTGGACATTGACACTTGAAAGAGTTAACGAATTATAATCTATAAAATCAATTTTATACCACATTTCGTTGTAAAGTTGCCTATTGGAGTATTTCGTATCAAATTTCTTTAAAGTTAGTTACTTTAAATTAATAGTATGTATTCTACAGCAATCTCAGTCATAAAAAATTGGGGATTTCAATTCGAATTAGAGAGGTCAATAACTATTTCTCAACGAAAATTGTGTTATAGTTCTATTTCAATTAGATTCCCACGTTTGATTAGAATTTAATCGGTGTATTCATGCGATCACAAGATTTAACAGTTTGTATTTCACAACGTTACACACTATTGTACGCCTAATGTACACGTTGTTGAATTAACGGCTTAGAGTTTTGGTAAAATCAGTAGCACGTCAATCTGTTGTCGGGTTTCCAACTTAATAAATACGTCACTCTAATTACATGTCACGATCTATTATTGACCGTTCATCTGTGGCCTGGAGGAGAGCAGTCGAACGCTTTCATATGCAAAGGAAAGGTAAATGATCTTGACAGGAATGACGCTCTATCATGACAATTGAAAAATGCTTGCGCACGAAGCGTGAAGACTTCGAAGTCGAGTCGTTTCCCTCAAGATATTAGTCGCAATGGAACAAAATCGATGTAATTGGAAAAAAAAAACGAATAAATTATAATAAGACATCGATTGGAATTCTCAAATTACTACGTTACCTATATGGTTGTTTTTGTGTTTGATAAATAGCACCACTCATTGGTAATATCTGCCTCGAAAGTTATTATGTTGGATTAATCACATATTGCGCGCTATAGATTGAAATGTTCATGCTTCACAGTTTTGTTTTAATTTGTTTATGTTATGTGATTATTATTCAATACCCTTTAGTTACAAATTAATTTAGCACCTTGCACCTGGCGTTATATTGTACAGTATACTGTACAGTTACCTCACGTTAACTGGTCAATCATTAGGATCGACTTGCCCTATTATTAAATTAATATCGATTTTATTCATTTGGTTTTTAGGTTCCGGTGTTCTAATAATTTAGGCTATGGTCTACGTTATTCATAATCGAAGCTGTTATTTCATTGAGGTTCTCAAACGGTGTTGTAAAAGGAAAATTATCGAGACCGTGCATTAACATTGAGACAAAATTATTGAACATTTCACATCTGATCGTGTAATACTCCGTAGTTATAATACAAAATGGCATTTATTACAAAATAATGAACGAAATTACAAGATGTTACAAAAGTCCTTTTTAAAATAATCGTTTTTTAATCACTCACAGAGTTAGGACTTTTTCTTGTACTAATTTATATACACTACTCAAAAGTGTTTAGGCACTCTCACAACAGCAAAAATGTATAAAAACTCAGCAAAAATATTAATAATATTTATTTTTTATGTACAGATACACGTACATGAATAAAAATATATTAAATAAATGTGAAAATTAAAACGTTTAATTTAACTTTTGCTTTCATCTATGTGACCTCCTCTTGATTTAATAATTGCAGCACACAATCGGGGCATTCTCGCAATAAGTTTTGCCAGAGTTTCTTGTGTTATTGAGGTCCAACTCGATTGCAATCTGTTCCACACGTCAGTAGCTGATGTCGGAACCGACTTCCGTACTTCCTGATCTAGTTCTACCCATAGTAACTCGATTGGATTCAAATCGGGGCTCTGGGGAGGCCATTCCATAATTTTGAGAGTTCCTTCCTCTTCTAAATGGCGTAAATAGTCTTTACATAATTTAGAGGAATGTTTTGGGTCATTATCTTGCCGGAAGATAAAATTTTGACCCAAAAATCGAATTGGTGGTTCTCCAAAATTTCGCGGTAGTCTTCTTTTTTTAATATACCGTCAATTTTCACAATGTCCCCTACACTAGTGCCAGCAAAACAACCCCAAATGATGATCGAACTTCCACCATGCTTCACGGTAGCAGCAATATATTCTTCTCTGGCACGTTCACCCACAGATCTTCTTACGAATATGCGTCTTCGGGTTCCAAACAGCACAAATTTGGACTCATCCGTCCATAGGACGTTGTTCCACTGTTCTATGGTCCAGTGTTGGTGTTCACGAGCCCATTTAAATCGCTTTTGCTTGTTTTGTTTGCGTAGTAATGGCTTTTTCATCGCAATACGTCCATGGAACCCGGCTTTCTGTAGGCGACGTTTGACTATAGAAACACTGACTAGTTTTTGGCTACCAACATTTAATTCTGCGGTGATTTCCGGGGCTGTTTTGCGTCTATTTAACTTGCTGGTAACCACTATTTTGCGATCATCTGCAGATGTTGTCGCTTTTGGCCTTCCACTCCGTCTTTTATTAAGAAAACTGCCAGTTTCCCGATATTTTTTTACGTTATAGTCAACCGTAGCGTGGTGTATTTTCATTTTTCTGGCAATTTGTCGATTACTTATGCCACTTTTATGGTAAGCTATATTATAAGCGCACGCGTTTCCGTACTAATTTCTCTTCGCGGAGGCATTTTAAACAATTGTCACACGATATTTCGCTCACGCGTGAATACAGTAGATACCACACTGCAACTGACTATAGGTTACAGATTTAACTATAATCTTCTAGGAAGGTAATTTAAACATTATTACCTACAATCTAAGAGATGACTAAATTTACCCAGTAAATTCAGAGGGATTGTTATTGTAATTGCACCGCAATAAACAGTTTGTGATAATCCGACCAAGTGCAGGTAAATGATAGTAAGCCTTATGCGATATAATGGGTGTTTATCTTACTGAACTACATTTTAAATACGTATTTCATTTTATTATAATCTTTCTTTTGGTAAACATAATACCATATGAATAATCCATGAAAACAGGGGTGCCAGACACTTTTGAGCGGTGGTGTATGTATATTATAGTGCAATGTCTTATGACACAATGGGATCATATTGAATTCCTCAACTGTAGTACACATAGGAATACCTAAATCGTCAGAATGCCTTCAGACCTTAATGAAATGCTTATCACATTCGTTATAATTGTATGAAAATTTACAATGCCAATACCAATATTCTGTGCATGACCAATAACAACCCATACAAGTCGATATGTTTTAGTTAATAATTTCTTCAAACATGTTATCCTCATATGATCGACAATTTTTTATATAGCTGACCCAAGTCTAAGAAATTCATTTGGATCTCTGATATACATACCTTAACGCTCAGATCACGGACCTTTGCTTTTTGTAGTGTTGATTAGCAATCTATTTACATACTTTTTTAAGCACTTAATTTGCTTCCGGGCAATACACCTAATAATAATACCGACACTATTGAGTATAGATTGTCCTGTTACTAGAACACAAAATAACAAGTTTTATATAACCTCTGATTATGTAATAATGCTTGTCGTTTGTATATATAAAGTAGAGATATAAATTACCCAAGCGACATTTCTTGAACTGCGTCCAGTTCTGTGAGGTATCTTTTTGTCCGAATCCCGGTTGCAGCTACGTAAAATAATCAATTATACGCAAGGATGCAAATCAAATCGTTTGAAATATTTTCTAGTGACACTAGTAACATTTGCAATAAAATAAGGAAACAAATAACTACATCTAGAATTGGTTTAATAATTTTGTAGAAGAACCTAAAATAGCCACAGTTAAAAAACAGATAAAACTTGTACATCTAGATATTACTAACTAAAAGTGACTGTGATATGTTAGTATAAATAAAGTATGTTATTAGGAATAATAGACAATTAATACAATAATTTTGGGCAATATTCTTTCTTAAGAGGTAATAAATATTACGAGGGCTGCTTTTCTAATCCCCTCTACACAGAACGTTGCCACCAGTAAGTTAAGATGGTCCGTAACGTTGTTTTGAAGTTTCTCTGTACTCTAGTAGCTCTCTTAGCCACTTTTTCAGTTTACGAAAGAGATGGAAGTCGCTTGGCGCTAAGTCGGGGCTATATGCCGCGTGCTCAACAACTTTCCATCGAAATTGTTCAAGAAGTCGTTGGGTTACAACAGCAGTGTATGGGCGGGCATTGTCATGAATGAAAAGAACACCAGCAGCATACCTCTTCTATTGTTTTGAATAGATCTCCGCAATTGTTGTATGCTATATGTCTATAAATTCAATAAGCAGCATACCCTTTTGGTGCCAAAATACTGTAGCCATAACTTTCCTGTTATTGAATGTTTGTCTGAATGTTTTCAGTTCGTTTGGAGAGTTTGAGTGCATCCACTGTTGTGACTATTGTTTTGTTTCGGGGGTGCAGTATTGAATCCAGATTTCATCTCCAGATACAATTGATCTCAAGAAATCTTCATCTTTAACCCCATAACGTGTGAGAAACTGATCCCATTCGACGAACTTTGTACTCGTCCGACAACGTCTTTGGCGTACAGTTTTTTTAGCGTAGATGTTCTGTTACAATTGTGTATATAATTGATCTTGAAACTTCAGGAAATTCCAGACTCAACTCACTGATGGTAAACCTGCGGTGATAGGACAGACTTGCGTCTTTGTAGCCCTTCATCGTGAACATCGACTCGCCCTTCTTTAAACTTCCTACACCATCGACACACAACACCATCCTCCATTAAGTTTTCGCCGTGTACTCGGCACATTCTTCCATGAATCTCAGCTCAACTATTCACTTTTGCTTGAAGGAATCGAATTACACCAAGCAACTCACACTTGACGGCAAAATCAAATGTAGCAGCCATGTTTACGTATCTCTAACTCAGCTGAAAATGGTGTAATTACGTTGCAAGTGGCAGATATTATAGTAGTGGAGATGCGCACTCACCTTCTGGACATTCCCGTCTCCCACCGTTAGCGTGAAAACAGAAACAATGCTTGTATGTAAATTCAAAATAAGTGTTAATTAGGCGTGATTTTTAACTGCGATTCGACTGTCGAATTTAAATTCTTTGGACAAACACTGTATGTAATATTATGGGGTGCAATTACACGAAAAAGGAGGTATTCTGCTATGTATCCTATTTGTGTCGTTCTTTATAAAAATATATATACATACCAATACCATAAGTAGCTGTAATTAGCAACACTATTGTGTTAGATATTGTTTTCGATGCATTTTTAATACATATACATGCCTAAGATGTCATTTGAAGCAAAAATAACAACTACCCAGACCATGTTTTCGGCGTATGTTTCTACATTTTTGACGATATTTATACATGCACTTGAAATGGAACTTACTTGGTAAGATATTAGGCAATAATTTTGCCCGCCATCGCTACGTCACTGGTCTGTCGGCACGGTGTTGGCGGATCGAGTCGTACATTGTGAGGGGTGTTTTCTAAATGTTTGTCGTTAATTCATCATAATGATTCATATGCGTTTGAGACTGGGACTCGTTTTTACACCCCGAATGTTAAGGGTGTAAATTATAAGTTTAAGACAGAAAGTCAATATTTCGCTGAGATACATTTCGGGCTCTATTTCTCGAAATCGACTTGGCCACAAGCGAATATTCAGCCTTTATGACGAAAGGTTGTTCGACATTGTCTCTTGTTTCTTTTTCTTTGGGTAAATTAAAATTAACATAAGCAATCAAGTTCTTCAGAAAACATTATTTAGTATTATTGGATTTTGAAAGTGCGGAATTACTTAGTATAGTTCATTACGGAAGCTATGTCATAGGCAATAGTATACCGACGAGTTTCATTAGAAAAGAAATACCGTAATTTCTCGCTATGCGCGCTCGTTACGCTCTTACGATGAAACGCAAATAAAACAACTGCAGATAACAAGACTAGAGGGTTATGCAAAGCACGGAGTTGCGTGGAAACTGCATTATTTGGATTAAAGTTTTTTTTATAACAAAAACAAACTTAATTTACAATATCTTATTTATTTTTTTATGTATGTATGTACCCATAGAAGTATTTATTTTATATGGTTAATAAAATGAAAGTAAAATGATGAGTAATAATAATTACAGCATGGACTTGACGAGGCTGGAAAATAGAGTTTAAGCTTTGCTTTTTCCTGTTCTTGGCCTGTTTGTTCCATTCCTCATAAGGTAATAATAAAATTTGGATGTCTCTTTTAAACCTCAACTTTCTCTGAATAATATGATCGAAATCAAGTGCTCGATCGCATACTTGATTTGTCAACCGAAATAATTCCCTTAATGTCTTTAGTACAAAATCCGATTTAGCGTCCTCTTTGCTTCTTTTAGAATGTAAACAAAGTTTTAATTTTACCGCTAAATTAAGTACTTGTTTACTTATGAAGCAATTCCTAATCTTCAAACAATCAGACCATCATCATGTCATCATTCTATAATCTTTCATATCTTTTCTTTTACCTTCCACCTTATAACCAGAACGATTTTACTAGGTCACACGATCCTGCGAAATATTTGCTCAAGATAATGGTTTTCGAAACGTAATCCAGTATCTTGCGTAAACAGTTTACTAAATCGTAAAGTCGTACCGCGAACTCACAGAAGACCGACATGCCTCAATTAAACGACTACAATGAGTAATAAAGTCAGCAGGTAGAGTGAAATATATAGAAGCCTTATTATACGTAATCTTCCACTTCCAGGAAGTAGCAATAACCGCGTACACACATAAATTTAATGTAGGCATACACAACGTGAAAATGATAAGTGATACTATTGTGAAGAAATGGTGTTGTGTGTGCACCGTTATAAATTTTCAATAAAAGGGACAGGTGTATGATTATGCTCAAATAACCCGCTTGTCCCGCTGCGTCTGATGACTTTATCCGAGAAGTGGTTCCGCTTTGAGGAAGTCACGGACTGTAGAATTTGTTCTTGGATCTTAAACAATTCGTTCCGTATTTCAGCGAAGTTTAAAGTGACGTTCTTAATGCTGATACTCTGTAACGTTTGTAAATTGAAACATCTCAAACCATTATACACGGTTCCCTTTCGCAAAGGATTTTCATGTTATTTTTTGTGGGTTTTTACGACGTTCGCATATATACGAGGGTTGCCGTTTAAGTTTTGCATATATAGTTAGAATAAGACAGTAGATAGTTCTGAAAGACTTTGTTTTTGTTCCGTGAAGATTTTGCATTTCATCGAACCAAGTGTGGAAGTAGTTATTCCAGTCGTTTGTTGGTATAGTCAAAATTGATTTTTTAAATACATACGGCTACTCCTTCTGACGACTGAAACCGTTTTCCTGCGTGATGTCGCTAAGACCAATCCGAGTTCTCCATATCAATAAGAAATTCTTGACTGATGTTGCGCTTCATTGCCGGAATCAGAAACTAGCTCGTCGAGGCATTCTTCTTGAGATAATTGTCTTCGAAAGACATTTGATTAAAGGTTCCCTCTATGTCTGAGTATCCAAAACTTAAAAGGCATCCCTCGTAACCTCCTTTAATGACTTTCTCAGTATTTTTTAGCAGTAGGATTTTGTACTTTGCATTAGCTAATTGTAATCTAGGAGAAGCAAATATCCCACATATGTATTTAAACGAATTTCAGTAATGAATGTAGTTAGTTTTTAAATTATAATTTTCTTATAATTACTAATATTAAAATTTTTCCAAAAAAAATGTCGATGCCGGTAGGACTTGAACCTACTCTCTCGCTTACTGGGCGAATGCTTTAACCATCTAGACCACGAGGACCTTGTGATTTATTATAAAAACCAAAAGAAGCTTCATATTAATTTAAGAAGTTTTGTTACGAATCGAAGCAGTATACCGGTTGCTACATATATCCATCCTATTTGAATGAAACTTCAATTCTCTTCTAAACAATTAGTGTAGGTTATGTGTCATTGTCAGCACCATCCTCATGTTTAAACTGTTGGATACCAACAAAAGGAATTTGGAAACACTTCGCAAAATATGCAAGAACTAATGCATTAGTACGCATCTACATGGGACGAGAACTACAAATTACGATAAATAAGTCACAAAATGGTAAACTCAAACATGAATAACTGAAGACTCTATGATATGGTTTAAAGTACAGTAATAAGTAGAGAAGGCAAAATTACCGAAGCACCATACGCATGCGCTGAACAGTAGGCAAATAAAATAAAAAGTAAATTATAATTTACGAAAATTTGCGAAATACCCTTTTAAGTATTGCTTTCAGAGACAAACTATGGCAATAGACAATACGCCCAATGAATAACTGCGCGCCTTAGACATCTTTAATGATAACCGTAGAAGGTACTGCAAGATATCAAACCGGAAAATTAATGAAATTTTAGTTTTTATTCTAGGAATATAAAAAAGACACAGGAAGCAAATCCAAATAATCTAATCTATTCTACGTCCAAACATTTAGAACGAGCATGTAAATCTTGGTAGTTCCAACGCTCTCTCAATCTTATCTATGCGAAAAGCTCAACGTGCCCTTTTTATTTTTTAACAGAAATCCTTTACTTTTCTGGCATGCAGTCACAGAAGCAAAGGATTTCTGTTCAAAATTTTCGATTTCTTCAAATATTTTGTAATTAATTTGCGGCGATGTTGTATTGCCGAATTCTGAATGGTACATTGAAACCTTTACTACAGCAGTTCAACGGAGTATTAAGAAATAGAGGAGAGAAACTGATTTACTTAATCTAGACTATACATGAAAACCCATTTTCAAAATTTCAAATAGTTTAATAATTTTGAAAGGTGCAAATATAATTAAGTTCCTTTTTAACAACTTTTCATGAGCTAGTGAGAATGTAAGGTGCATTAAAATGGCCAAACTAACTAAAACTTACAAACTCAGAACTAGATGTATTAGATATTAATGCCACTATTTTATAGACCCCCGATGTAACCGGAACCAATGGACATTCCTAAATATTTTAGTGATATTTGTAGTTTGCCGTATAAAGGTAGTTTCAATTCGCAATGTCATACTCTGTATAAGTATTAAACAGCGTTTATAAGGTGAACTAACATTTGGGCAATGGAGTCATCCAAATGAAGTTTGCCCGATCTACTACAGTATATGTAAATACATATGTATGTTAACAGTTGAATATTGTTGCATCTTTAACCCTATTTTGTAGGGAGATGAATTATTACGATCAAAAACCAATGTTACGAAGTTACTAATTATCAATAAATGGTAGATGCTACATTCGTTTTCATTTTTGGTAAATAATGCCACCTTTAGTGAAATATCCATTTTTCTTTACGGTTTATAAACTTTGAAGGATAAAATCAATTGCATGCAAATCTGATGACTAAGTTCCAACAGAGTCCTTTCATCCCAGAAGTATTTTAAAATTTAATGGGTAGTGTTACTTTATTGTTAATATCTACCTAACAAAACAGTCTCATATCAAATGAGAGGAAGAGTTTACTTGATTACAATTTATATATAATTAAATAACTTAATATGAAATATAATTCTTCATTAAATATGTGCTGCATGATTCGATTTGCAAGGCAAGAGAGAAGACGTTTTCATACAATTGTTCCGATTCGAGATATCTGGGAGGCATAAATAGATATTTTCCCCAAATTAATGTAATATTGCGCCAAATATTATTGTTGCACGAACAGCTGAAAAAGAACTACTAATCTGTGCAGTCTCCCTTTTTTTAAATGAAGTATATATGGATGGAGTAGGAAGACTAATAAATGTACTACCGAATTTCGTAAGACGCGCAAACACTTTCTATCAATGTCCACTGTTTAGATTTAAATCTACACATAGATTTAGAAGTTAAGGTGGTTACGAAAGGAGAACGTATGTATTTTTTCGAATCTATTACAGAACTATTTTGCGCCATTTCGATTCCGAACGCCATTTCTCAGTTAAACTTCCGCTATAAAAACCCGAACGTATTGGCATCAGAAAGGAACATTACGGTGATTTGCAACTAGGCTATCAGCGACTGTTCTATACGGGCGAAGGCAGTAAATACTTCACCGATCAGCCATTGTGAACTCTTGGGACACAAATCTCACGAGAAAGACGCGTTACAGCGTACAGTATCACTGCGTAAAACAAACCGAATAGGACGCCTCTACCAGTTCGACTCTATGCATCCCTTTTTAGATAATCCTATTCTAGCGTGCGAGAAGAATAGACGGAGCCGAACTGTTTAGCTGTGGATAGGTTAGAACTGCTGCCTTTCCGTATTCCTTCACCGTCCATCTTAAAACTGTCCCGATTTCGCAACCCCCTTAGACCGAGCGATGATAAGGCGAATTCTGCAGATGTAGAGGAAATTTAATTTATCGGGGCCGGTGGTTGTGCGGTTCGCTTTTGGATAGAGTAGGAAGATGTCACGTAAGAATGAAAGTGAAAAACAAAATCGGTATCAATTATTTCGTACGGACTAATTATAATTTCTTCGATTGATATAAAGCTTTATCTGAAATTAATTCATGCTCACATCTTTTTTAATAGAAGCAAAATTTGTATTTATGGGCTGAAATTTTTGCCTTGGTTTTTAATATAAAAGGCGAGGCATACAAATGTTCTAAAGACCGTAGATGAAAAACTGCGGTGAGTTCTTTTGAATATAAAATCCAATAATTCAGAAATTGAGGAATACTGTACTTAATTTGTGGCCTAGTCAAGAATATTTTGCTTTAAAACACGTAAGAGTGACACTAAGAGTACATAAAAGAAATTAGATTTGGCAGACATTACGTTGTATAAAAAAAAATGTTGCTGTTTGTATTGAAACCATGTTACCTTATACAAGCGTCTTCTAACAATCCACGTATGATCATGATAAAACTCATTGCTATTACTTCACGGAATTCTTTGGAAAAATGCAGTTGTATATTCCTATCTTTGGTCAACATTTCCAGCGTTCGAAATACGATCTGCTTTTGATGTTCTTGAACTTTTAAAGTGATTGTAGCAGCCGATCACATCAAATTGATAACTAATTTGAAGCAGGGTTATAAATTATAAGATATAAAGAAATACATTCGGAGTGAATACCAGGTGTATAAGTTTTCTCCGGTTTAACTAAGAGATAATGTCAGCGAGAAATGCACAGCGTATTAATTTGAGATTTAAACTACAAACACACACAAATTTAGTCCGTATAATCAATAAACTCGGTAAATGGGTCCCACGGGATTTGAATAAACGTTAAATAGAAAATCACAAAGGAAATCATTTTGTATCGAGTTGTGACAGGTGATGAGAAATAGAATTATTTTGAAAACCCGAAGTGGAAGAAATTGTGGCTTTCACGTGGTGAAGCCCGTCCTTCAACACCAAGACCAAATCGCTTGAGCAAGAAAATCATGCTCCGTGTCTGGTGGGACCAGAGCGATATTACGTATTATGAACTCTTGAAGCCCGACGAAACTATTTATACACAACGCTAACGCCAACAGCTGATTAATTGAAACCAGGCATTAATCGAAGGTCGACCCGAATGGGCCAGAAGACATGGCAAAGTGATTTTGTTACACGACAATGCGCCGTCTCACACAACAAAACCAGTGAAAGGCACCTTGAAATTATTTGGATGGGACATCCTTTCACACCCGCCATCTGACTATCACCTTTTCTTAACAATAGGACACACGGTCGCAGAGCAGCGCTTCAGCAATTTCGAGGAAGTTGGAAAATGGCTCGACGAATGATTTGCCGTAAAAGGCAAGCACTTTTTCTGGAGTGGTATCCATAAATTACCTGAGAGATGGGTGAAATGTGTAAAAGTCTACGGCCAATATTTTGGATAAAAAAATAATTTCCTTTCAAAATTACGTATTTCTTTTTGGCAAAACAGCCGGAAAAAATGTATGGATACACCTGGTGCAATAATCTATACTAGTCCGATACATCGACAACCTGACATTGTATTTATTCTTTCCCTTACCTCAGAAATGTCGCTCATTTTGGCATTAAATAAGTCTGCAATAGTGGTGCTTAGTTCTTGTAAGTATTTTCTCCTAGAATTCTAATCAATTGTATATAAGTAAACATATTATTATTGTTTCCATGTATATATGGATTTATGTGAAACTGTAGATAGCATATACAGCTTTGTTAAGGGAAAGTATTTTTCAGTGTATGAGATTAACTTGGTAAAATATTTTATTGTAAGCGCCTACTAGTCACATATGTTCTTTTGTTACTGATGTTAGTAAGTAGGTAGTAAAAGGATAAGTCGACTATACGAACTTAAATTGTTTTTTGTTTCTACGTTTTTTATCGTTGTATTAATACGTTTTATTTGCATAACATCGCTATATACCAACATATCACTACAGAAAGTAGACATAATATGATTTTGAAGTCAAATTTATGTACATATGTATCGAGTATGAAGAACAATAAACAACGCAACAACAAACGTCACGAAAAGATAATTCTTCGAAAAACATGGAGCAGTCAATTAAAAGAATATTTGTCTTGACAACACAAAAGATAATTGACCTTATGTCATAGAAATATTTAATTTAGCTTTATTACAATTCTAATAATTTTATAGTATCTTTTAATTATTATTATTAATGTTGTTGTCATTGGTACAATGGAATATATTAGAAGGTACTGTATACCCTACACTATTTAGCTTTTCCAGTGCAATTACTAAATATCTATGTTTTATAAGTGTGTTCTCTTTTGAAGTTCTTATTGCTGCTTCTATGTTCTTCGCATTGTTATTAATTATTGGAATAAAGTATATTATTTATATGAATTAGAGGACATTGCGATCACTTACACTTATATATACAATAGAATATGCTAGGTGTATGCACAAAAAATAGCAGTTATATTTATACATCTTTTACAAGTTTTTCCTGTTTCTTTCTGCAAGTAAAAGTACTGCTATGCAGATAATGGTCTGTAATACGATTAAGAAGAAGGCAACATTTTTTATTCTATTATAATAATAAATGCAGCCACATGTCCTTTACTTCGATATTTTATAATAAGTACACTACCGCTCATATGCTTAAGTCCACCTTGGAAAATCTACATATTTTCCTGATGTCTTTCAATTATCGAATCGTTTATTCGACAATTTTTGAGACTCTGCTTTCATCATGAAAAGTAATTATAACAAGACTGACACTTGAACTAAAATAGCATCTAAAGATTCCGCGGAAGTAAAGATCTTATGAAATTGATTGAAAATATTTCACAAAACCACATACAGACAGATATACACGTGCAATTTTCAAAAATGAAGTTCTTAAATTAAACTCAATCAAGCAGAGGTTTTCATTCGAATTTCGAAAACTTCGTATGCTTACGATAAAACAAAAATAGATTATATCAGCCAGCGGTGCACTTACAATTTTTCTAGTCTTACAGGTACTATTACACCATGTGTAAAAATATGATATTGATTTTTTAACATTTTGCATACGAAGGTGTGCACCTTGAAAAGGTATCATTGGCGATAGGTCTAGTTGGTACATCTTCCCCACTTTACCAACTAGTTTGAAAACCAAGAATAATTTCCATAGGGTTGAAAAGCTTTTGGAAACGCTACTCTAAACAGATTTAAGATATACTTGTTTACTTTAAAAAGTGAAACTAGTACCAGCATTTGCAATAAGAAAATCTGTACGCAGAATACGTAGAAACTTATTTTGATTGACACTCCTGTTAAAAATACGTAGAAAAGTACAAAAAAAAACAAAGGAAACCGGATATAGTTAAGTGCAAGCCCCATATGACAAAAAGTATATTCTTCTTCTTTCTGTTTGTTTTATATGACTAATTAGTTAATCAAACTTTTTAGGCCCCAGCTGCCTCGAGCGCATTTCCAGTTATATCTACTTATGAACCTCTATCCTACGGCAGAAATACAAATCCACTTTCGAGCATTCAAAAAAAAAATATTAAAACGCAAACAATTCTAAAAACCAAAATTGTTAAAACCAAGACGTTGGACGGATATATTTAGTACTCACCTTTTAGTTTTATGTATATATATACTATATTATAAATGTTAGTACAGTAATAACCTAAAAACAGGCAGTTGAATGAAACTAAGAGAAGATAAATGCCAAGTTTACGTTCAACGGCAATCCCACAACCAAAAATTGCCCCAAAAGTTGATTGGCCATCTCTTGCTGTTTTGGCACTATAGTATAAGAGCAAATATCACCACAGAAGATTGCGATTGTATATATATATGAAAACGCCGCATGAAACATTAAGCATATATAGAGGTTCTAAATACTCATATGCAAAACTTTCTTCGAAGGGTCCCTTACAAAACATCTTTCCCTGACAACAATCTTTGCTATAAAACTAAACACGCGAAAATAGATTTCCAGATGAGCATACATGAGCGTACAAAATTTCCAGACTTGGATGGAGTATTTACAGTACTAAAATATTAAAATCATGAAATAATCTTTGAATGTTACAATACAAATATAGAGAAACATTCAGTTTTTTGAAATGCTACCACCTACTACACGCTTAAACATGCATAGGAGATTTAGAAAAGAAAAAAGTTATTTTTTATATAGCTAAAGTCATGTATATCAAGGTCCTAAATAGCCTTAAGCAAAAGAATGATAACCGATGTGTTTAGCATCGCTTTTACTAATTATAGCCCAAATAAACCTTGCTAGAAAGTTTACATTGAAAGGATTTAATTGTGTGTACATTATATTGCCCTTATAACTAATCAGTCCAAGAGTGTAAATTATTGGACATACCCAACATAATACAAGTTTTTAGAAGGATTGACACTGTTATATGAAATTTATTTTTTATCGCATTCCCTCAAATTTAGAGCGCACTAAAAAGGTGTACAATAAACAAGTGAACATTCGCATGAACATTAAAGTCTAAAACTACGAAAAGGGGGATCTCGTGACGTTAGCCCCATACCCATAAATTAGAGCTGAATGGGGCCGCTATGTGATGTAAGCCGAAAACGCACTAAATCTGCCCTTATTATCTAAATGGACGTCGGAGTATTTGCAAGCGTCTCTTCCCAAACATACAATATACTCCATTCCGTCTCGCCCGTTCCCGCTATTACACATTTAGATCGCCGCCTACTTTAATAATTGCTGATTAACGTAACATTCTCTATTTGATCGTGTCGTCGTTATTGTTTGCAGTTGATTTGATCGCGTATGCCTAATTATTATGCGGAACAGATACCGTTTGATCTTTCGCTCATCTCTGATATCTTGTTTTAAGTTCACTTTAAAAACAAACGTCATTAAATTATTATACAGTCATAATTTACCGTTGTACGAAGACTGTCCGTCTATTTGCTCTTAATTAATTTAGAACCGATGTTTAATAACGAGACGCTGGAGATAAAACGCCGTAAAAACAGTTATTTGTGTAGCGAGAATTTATGTAGATCAAACAGGAACACGCCGACAAACGCATAATTGAGGTTTTATGACACGGAGAATTAATGTAAATTAGTTATTGTTAACAAAACTTTGTGAGATTTTACAGTTCGTGTCCTATATTCTCATTCAACGAGATTACATGTCATATGTATGTATGTATATACATACATTATCGACAAACAACGTCTGTAATTTTCGTAAGAGTGTTTAATGTTTTTGCAACGTTGTTTAGCGGCAAATTATTTATTGCAATTGTAAGGAGCGTAGACAATTATGTGCTTTTATTGTATTATTTACTTGTTCTATATGTTACTCTACTCAATTTGTTCTAGAAGTTTCTAATAGTTCCAATTTTCTTTAAATTAATAGCACAGAGTAAATTTCTTTTCTCTAGCTGTCCAAACGTATATCTTAGTAACTTTTGGCATTTTAATTTGTTATGTACGTCCCTTTTACAATTTTAATTTGTGCCTTTTTAAATGTTTATTCTGCTGCCGTGATATTTTTGACGATTGTTTTTTGCATCTGTTTTAACTCTGTAGCCCTTTTCTGGAGTGTCTTGGGCTGATGATGTGCAGATGTGCACGAAACCGGTAGCTATTGACCGACTAATTGTCTTACATACTGTGAGATTAGTCTCGTTTTCTTTCCTTTCTCCTATGTTTGACTGATTTGTTAACTTGTTTGCGACAGTAGCATAATTATAGACGCCGATTGTAATATTAGAACAGCTAAGAAGGAAAAGATAAACAACGCGCACAGGTAGCATGGCCTCTTAACATTTTGCTAGAAATTGCCAGTGCTTTGTAATACCTTGTATATTTTTAAAAATTTTCAAAGATAATTCAGTTTGGTATGGTGCAGTTTAGTTTATAATAGAGATATGTTTTTATAGTAAGCTTCCTGTGAGTGCTCCACATTCTATTTTCTAATTTAGAGGAGTGCTTTTAAATTGAAGCGGTAAAAGGTAGGCTAACTGTTGGTCAGTTTTCGGCCAAATGTACACTTGCGATATTTAATATATTACCGGCTGCTTTATTGTAACAGCAGCTGATTAATGTTTAGATCGTCTATTTTTCTGAGTGTTCTTGTGTTAATTTTTTTCGCAAATTTGCATTCTTATAAAGAAGAAGTTCTTTTGGGAACTAATCGGCTAACATATTCTCCGTGTAAAACATTTTCACATCGTTTTCGTGGATATGGAGGAAGTAGCAACTGCTAGCAGAACGTATTAAACATGTTCAAAGAACTTCGAAATGATAACCTAAGAATGAGAATTACGGCTATAGTTGCAAGAATATCAAGCATGATAAATTGGCATTATATTACATGACCATCACTACTACTCAGTGAGTACTAACCTTCAAAAGACAGCTGTTAAAATTTCATGATATTCTATTCATTAGTTTGTGAGTTATTGTGCTAAGAGTCACGCTACTTTTGTTATTTTCAAAACAATGGATCAAAAACAATTTCGTGTTTTAATTTTACACTGCTTCTTGATGGGAAAAAATACCGTTCAAGCGAAGCAATGGCTTGAAAAGTGTTATGGGAGCTCCGCTCCATCAGAAACAGCAATAAAACGTTGGTATGCTGACTTCAAACGTGGTCGTAGAGACACCGATGATGTAGAACGCAGTGGACGTCCAAATGGGGCGGTAACACCAGAAGACATCAAAAAAATCCACAAAATCGTTTTGAATGATCGAAAAGTGAAGTTGCGTGAGTTAGCTACATCGTAAAGATATCAAAAGAACGTATTGGCTTTATATTGCATGAGCATTTGACTATGAGAAAGCTCTGTTCAAAGTGGGTGCCGCGTTTGCTCACTGTTGACCAAAAACAAGAACGTGTTGATGATTCTGAGCAGTGTTTGGCCATGTTTAAACGTAACAAACCGGAATTTTTGCGTCGATATGTGACAATGGATGAAACATAGATCCATGACTTCACTCCGGAATCGAAACGATCGTCATCTGAGTGGTCAGCAACTGGTGATTCTGGTCTATAGCGCCCGAAAGCACAACAATCGGCTGGAAAGGTTATGGCCTCGGTATTTTGGGACGTGCGTGGTGTAATATTCATCGACTATCTTGAGAAAGGAAATACCATCAACAGTGAATATTATATAGCGTTATTGGAGCGTTTGAAGGTCGAAATTGCAAAGAAACGACCGCACATGGCAAAGAAAAAAATGTTGTTTCATCAAGACAACGCACCGTGTTACAAGTCAATCAAAACAATGGCAAAACTACATGAATTGAATTTCGTATTGCTCCCACATCCACCGTATTCGCCAGATTTGGCTCCCAGCAACTACTGGCTGTTCGCAGACCTCAAAAAAATGCTCGCCCGTAAGAAATTTCGCACGAATGAAGAGGTTATCGCTGAAACTGAGGCCTATTTTGAGGCAAAAGATAAATCGTTCTACAAAAGTGGTATTGAAATGTTAGAGCGGCGCTGGATTAACGCAATCATTCCAGCTCTTGATGGAGATTACGTTGATGAATAAAGCTGATTTTGAACCAAAAAAACCGTGTTTTCTTTGTTAGGCCCGGGACTTTTCAGCCCATGTGTTATATATCATAAAGGAATACAAGGAGAAAGGAGAAGTTACCCCGCCTAAGAAAACGTCTGGAAGGCATTCTTTATTGCTGATGACGATGAAACTGTCAAGAATTTTTTAAGGCAATTAAGTCACAGGTTTTTTTTATAAAAATTAACTGCACTCGATAAAGTGTTGAATAACGTAAAAGACAGCGTGATGATTTACCACAGATGAGGCGTTCATTATTGTACAAATGCAAATGATGGATCTCAGGTTAATGCCGATGTTCTAATGAAACAAATTTTGAGTATAGGTACTCAAATTTATATTTTACATACTTTAATATTTTAGAATAAATTGTTACAGACACATGAAGAGAGATCGAAAAAGTGTTTTAATAGAACGTGATGATATAATGGAGATAGATAGAGAAGGAGGTATTTGATGACAAGAAAGGATTATCGTCGAAATTTGGTGTAATAGAAGATTAAGAATTCATACATCAAGAGCTGTACGGAGACGTCAATTTGTACCGTATTTGTTTAAATCATTTCTTTTGTAAATACACTTGGTGTGCAGAAGTTATAATTTCCGTGATTAGGTAGTTGTAATATAACAACACCCGTATATATTTTTAATACTGTAGCTTTATACTTACCTTGCCTTTGTTAAGGGTTTAAAATTTTGTTTGTATATTTTTCTGTAAGCATTTTACTTTTGTAAGAAAATTTATTTTATTTTATGCATTTTTCACTAGTTTACATATTTTATATGTATTTATGTTTTTGCAACTGTATGTGCTAGCATTAATGTTGTTTTATTTTCATTTTCGTTATTTATTTTCCTCTATTTGTATAATATATATGATTTTATGTTATAATATGTATGAACATTATGCATTATGTATGTATGCATTCAGCATTTCGGAGTAATCATACTACAAGTGCCTAATATTAGACCCATTAAATATAAGTTATATTTAATCGTCGTACGAATATAGGTAGTTTTCAATATTTTCAAGTATGGACAGTCGGCTGCCGTTTGACGGTCAACGTAATAGCGATCGTTCATTCTCGGCCTTTTTCATACCTCGTGGGTTCTAGTATAGTGGCAACTTTTCGTGTAGCTTCGTCGGAACTTATATAGCAACAGACTTAAAAGTACAATCTTGTCGTCGTCGAGGCTACGGCGTTCGTTGTCGTTTATACGTATGTACATTTGGTCAGATCTCAACAACAGTCTTTTTCGTAGTTTCGTCGGAGTGCATATAGCATCCGCTTTACAAGTACAATTTCCCCGTTTCCAGTTGAAGGTCGCTGAGTCTGCAGCGTCTCTACGTATATTCGGTCTTCCGTTATAAGAGGATTTAGATACTTTTTTTTTCATTAATTGTCCGTCGATCCGAACGAGTTTCACGGCCCAAATTTCTATATATCACATCGACTTCAACTCTCCTTATTGGTGCACACTTTGCAGAATTCTTGGTTGTTTGCCATTTCGCTTCTCTAAGGGGGCAATAGCAAAGAACTAGAACAATATTAACAACAGCGCATAATTTCTGTTGCGAGAATGCCTGGGTAGTGACATTATGTACTCTTGTTTTGGGATCGGCTATTATCGTTACTGTAGCCCTCAACCAGGCGTTCAAGATCTAAGAGATAGGGTTGGATTCCCTATAAATATATAAACAACGAAAGTGTTATAACAAACACAAACCAATGAAAAAGGGTCAAGTCCCTTAGACAAAATCAAGGCAAGAACATAAGGTTTGGTACCCACAAACGGATATTTAAATAAGCACAGCACTCAGGTGCCATTATCAAATTATTAAATAGGTTCGGGTTCCCTAATGGTGGCGGTCAATGTATAAATATATAGGCATTATTACAAACCTATAAGGCTTTAAACAGAACATTGGCTGCGTGCTGCGGCGGTATCTCATATAGCAAAAAATAAAGGTGAAGCATACATATACACACGCTAATGTACATAAGTACATATATAAAAGAGCCTGAATAACTGCAATTATTGCGCATATCTTACATACATCGTATCTGTCTATAGGCTAGAGTAAAAACCGAAAATACATTTAATTTTTTTTAATATATTTTTTGCGCATGCGCATCGAGTTTCATTGTACAACCTACCAAATAAGTGAGTATTTTCTACAAGTAAGTATTTGTCAGAAAATTCACGATAAAATTTACAGGGGTCACTGTTCTTCGAAGCAGGAGACCGCAGCAGTCTTCTTAAATGCATTATTATGCAAGTACCTGCATTTTTTGATAATTTTAATTTTAAGTAAAAACTATAATTCTCTTTAAAATTGTCCTTTGTATTTGAATATCTTTTTTGAACATACATCAGTGGGACTACCTGGAATTTCAGTTACTGTTCGTATAACTCACCTACTTTTGTGAACATATCATTGAGAAAAGACTTTAGATGATATGATTTTGATATGATTTTCTGTGTTTTTATTATACACTCTAGCCCTGCTTTGCTCCATTTGTGCAATTTCTTCTTATTTAAATGATGACAAGGGTTTTGGGTCATACAAACAACCACATTATTTATAACATATATTTATTTGAGCTTTTCTTTGCATTCAAATACAACAAAATATTAAATAAAAAGATCAGTTTCTTTTATATCAACACAAAAAAGAGCTTTGCCTTGATTATTCAGCTATGCGTATACATTTCTTTCATTTTTCATTATTCGGTATATAATAATAATTATTGATAAATATTCGTTTAAAAATCCTCTTGGAAGAATGAGATATTACGATAATACGTATACGAATG
Organism: Trypoxylus dichotomus; assembly: GCA_023509865.1. NCBI lineage: Eukaryota > Metazoa > Arthropoda > Insecta > Coleoptera > Scarabaeidae > Trypoxylus > Trypoxylus dichotomus. Next base: position 43,915,994 of record CM042078.1, read on the forward strand.
TTTTGTATTTCCTTCATTTAAATATTCGTTTAATAAATACAGATGATGAAATAATAATAGATAATGATAATTAGGGGAAACCACTGCACTACGTAATTTTTTTTTCTTTGCGTTAAATATATTCCAGACGTACGAATTATTGTTTTCTTTTCATTTTCTTTCTTCGTGTTCATCACCATTAACTAGCTTATTTACTTTCTTTATTTTACAATGCTATAAACAATTAGTACTCCCCATTTCTTCGAGAAGCAAAAACTAAGTACATTTGTTTCATTCAGTTTTTCAGAGATTCAATACAATGTACAAGTTACGAGAAAAGTTCGCGTGAACCCCTTCGTTTTTAGTATACATTTTAAAATACTGACTTAATATGCAAATGATATTTACAATACCTTCTTTATGACTAAAATTCGTATAACAATTATAATCACCTCAGAATATTTGTAGTTCTGCAATGTACTCGCAAAAAGAATTTCATTTGTTTTTTTTTCTTTTTTACATATATTCATATTTATATTTCTCTTATTTTTATATATAGATCATATCACTAATGCTATCGTCGTATTATTATTAATAATAATAATATTGTTATTATTACTATTTTGTTGCTGTAGCAAGATATGATAACATCACAAAATACAAGGATCCGCTTTTAGCGAACCCCTTTATACGAGACTACAATCTGATCTGTCTAAAAATCTGTACATTATACATCATAGGAATGCTACATTAAAAAATATAATATAGAACGAAACGTTTACAAATGTTTATATCACGAATTTTCGTGTATACACAATTCATCACGACTCACTTTCTAGACTACACGTATTTGCTAGACAACTGTTTGGCGAGTTCTGTGTATTTCAGAAATTTCGATTGTGTGCTCTCGTCGAAGCCGCTCGTCGCGGGACTCGGGCTTTTGCTCTCCGCCGATCCAGGACCGCTAGTCGAGCTTAGCGGACCGGCGCCTATCTTACTCGTTGTCGACGTGCTTGGAACGGATGGCTGGGCAGCTTTTAAGGTCACCGGATCCGGTATAACCCCGTCCTTAACGAAGTGCATCTTCGATAAGTGATGACGGTAAGCGCCTTTCGATATGAACGGCGTATCGCAGAAAGCACATTTCATGATCGAATCGGACGTCACGACCGCGTCATTGCAAGCCCACGAAAAAGCTAGGATCGCGCCGGGTGTCGTTCCGCTATTCGGCGTCGTCGAATTAGCGGAATTAATCGTAGCAGCAGCCGCGGCCGTACTACTTCTATTGTTCGTATGATGTGTTTCAGTCTTATCGCATAATTTCTGTAGCGCAGCTAAAGGGTGACTGCTACCTCTTTTTCCGGTACTACTTGTGTTCTCGTTCGGATTTCCACCACCTTGCAAGCTATCGAACATTGAACTTAAGGCGCCTAGGCTACCGCCGCCCGTCTTACGATCACCATTAGTACTTCTCGGCGTACCAGATCTATCACTACTAGCTGGACTGCAAGTGCTATTTCGACAAGGACTAGCTTGACCAGCGTCAGTCGCTGACGGTGTTTGTCTTCGTGGGCTACTTAAAGGGCTGCTCATCCTCTTTGCATCGTCGTCCTCGTCTCTCACGTCCTTAACGTGGCTGTTACTATGATAGCTGTTCCTCTCATCGTCATCACCTTCTTCTATCTCGCGCTTAATACTGATTTCCTGCGATGAATCTCTCATGCTCTGCCTATCATCATCATCGATTTCCTTCTTTATACTTATGTCGCCTTCGGGAATATTCTCGGACTTCTCAGAAATTGGGGATTTGTCTCTTTTATCAGGCGTCGATCTAGGAGTGTAGCTAATTGGAATACCCGGGGGTTCCATTTTCTTTTCGGGTGTTAACGCATCAATACGACTACTTCCCCTTTCTGAGATAGAACTTGACTCACTCCCACTTCGTTCCCTCCTTCCGTAATGGTGTTGACTCTGCTGATGATAGGTTCGTAATAAATTCATAGTTTGGGGATCGACAAGAGGCTTTGTATAATCTACGCTCTCATCAATTCCCAATCGCTTTAGTATACTTGAACCAATAGGTGCAGCTGCATGCCCGTAACCGGGAAATGCGTTGCTTTGACGACCTCTCGAATCGAAACTTTTCTCAATTAATTTTTCTATTGCATTAAGTACTGAAGGTGAAGACCCATTGTTACTTTCACTGGTCGGTATAGTTTCTTTACTATTTGAACTTAAATCAGCAGCCACCGATGGTGGTCGTTGCTGTTGAAGTTGCGATTGAGAATTTGGAGATGGAGATTTATCGTTTTTGGACTTCTCACGATGAGGTTCTGGTGGAATTATATTGTTTGACATTAAAGCACTTTTTAGAAAGTTCCTTTGATTGGCACCTAAACCACCTACACACTGTCTTATATGGTCGACGAATAAGGACGTTTCGATTTTGTTGCCGCATTTTTCGCACGTAATCCGTCCAGCTCCAGCAGCATCTCTAGTTTTTTCAATAATTGCACCATTGTCGCCATTCTTAAATTCATGTTGAGCTCTTTCCAATTCCAACAATTTTCTTACCGGTAAAGATTTTTTACGTTTCTCTCGAGTTTGCCGCCTTCTTCCCCCACTTTCAGTTATTGATCGCATAATATGTTCCTTATAATGCGAATTTTTCACCATATGATTACTAAGTTCTTTCAGCGAACTAAAAGCTTGGTCGCAAACTTTACATGTTAAAACAGCGCTAACGTGACTGCTTGCACTACCAGGTGGTCCACTGTTTCCGTTTCCATTTCCACCATTACTGCCTTTACCGTCGTCATTTGATGATCGCCATGATATAATTTGTTCTTGCGATATTATGTTTGTATAGTGCTGAGTTTGTTGCATGTGATTTGTCATTTCCGCCAATGATCTAAAACTTTGACCGCACCACATACACTTGAGTATCTGTCGCGTTTGTTCTGCGCCTTTCCCAAGCCAAACGTCCTGTCCACGCACTAACTTTCTCGGTAGGGGCATAGTTTCTTTGATGAGCAGATTGAGGTCTGATTGATTTGGTTTGCACGAACTGGATGAGGAAGATGAGCTAGAATTTGTACTGGTCGTATTCGATTGAGGATGTGTTGGAATTGACTGAGGCTGAATCGGTGGGACGGGAACATTAACGCCGCAATGTTTTGCTTCCTTCATGTGCGTCGTCATCGCGGCCAAACTCGGGAAGCTCTGCTTACACCAGACGCACTTCAGGACATCTTTAGCCTGATCGGCACCTTTATTTAACCAATGGGATTGCCACGCACTATGTCTACTGCTTGCTGAATTTACGGATGCAGAAGGAGTAGTCATACTACGGAATAGGTCATCTCCACCCAATTTACTAAGTTGACTCATTTTCTCAAGTGCTTTCGTTGCATCGTTCGGTGTTGGGTCGCCATGTTTAAGTTTACCATTCCATAAGTCCACAGAGGTATTCGTTTTTGGAGATAAGCTGCTGGCTGCTGCCACTGCAGCTGCAAAGTACGGTAGGTGAGACGCTGGCCACTGAGGTAACATAGATTTGTAGTCGTTAGATCTCGATTTTCGTGAAGGAGGTTGCAAATGTACATCATCCGAATTTCTTTTTCTGGTAGAGACGGATAAGTCCAAAGGTCCATTCGGTGCTTCACCGGAAGGAGGTGTTTCTGGCTTAGCAAGATTAATAGCGTCTCCTTCGGATTCCATTGCTTCACTTTTACTGGCACGCTTGCTGAAGTCTAATATACCTGCGTCGGCAATAGGTGACTGCAGAGGGACATCGAGTGGTGACGAGGAGGGTCTAGATTGGCTAAGGAGGATACCTGGAGGTGAAGATGAGGAAGAAACTAGAGGCGAAACGGAACCTCTGGGCAACGGAGAGGCCATCATGAGTTGTGTATGTTGTGCGGCAACTGCGGCTGCATTTAGATACGCGGCCATTGCCGACTGAGGTGGTAGTAAAGCGGCGGCCGCAGCAGGAGGTAATGTGGGTGGTAGAGTAACACCTACTGGACTTAGAGTCGCTGTAGGTAACGGAACGCCTCTTGGTAGGCATCGTTCTGAGAATATAGATTCGCCTGATGGACATCGAGGAGGTTGGTTAAAGTCTGAAGATTCGCGTGATTGACATCGTGGGCTTATTATTTCTCTGTAACAAAGAGAAATCGTGGTGAGTTAAAATTAACAAAATCTTTAGAATCTGACTTTTGGTAATATCTTTTAGATTTGTAATAATCTTCATGAACTTATTTTTAGATAAACTGTCAAAGAGATATCTACCTGTCTGTCAAGTGATTAGAGAAGGTAGGATCTTCATTAGATGATCTTGGACTCCTTGGTGATGCTAAGTCACCAGGTGGAGGCGAATTAACATCTTCATCACCTGGAACAGGAGACGCTACTGATGTTGGTGTCATCGTACCAGATTCCTCGTCACCTTCTAATTTATCCCCATCGTCTATTGTACCTTCTTCGCCACCTTCCCCTGAAAATAAGAAAAGGGTCCCTTCATATTGTTATACCGATTGAGTAATAAACATATTTGGTGGTAGTGCATTTTCAGAGTGAGTACAAAGTTTTTATATAGGTAATCTAAAGGTTACTAATATTTTTAATAAGTACTATGTAGACTTTTTAAAAAATCCTAAGAGACAATTGCAACTTTTGCTTATATACTTTTAGATAATTACCGTAAGAAAGAATTAAACATGTGGATTTGTTATTGGGATTTAATTGTATTATTGTTTTCATTTCATAATAAGAAGATGGGATGCAAAGGAGTATTTGACGTCCTAAATGACAGTAGCAAAATATTAACGTAGTGAATAGAATGGTTCTGGCGAATAAATGCGAAGAGTTACAAAGACAAATTGTTCGACATTGTATAAAGTTGATAGAAGAAGGACTTCACAAATAATAAAAACACAAAAATAATTCATTTTCCAATTCAGAAGAAACTTGAAAATAGTTAGGTATTAACCAGAATTTTTATGGAATATACGAATGTTATTTTAGGGTAGCGCACTTAATTTCTAAATTTTCTAGTGTATCTAACTTTTTCTTTTATTTAATAATGTGGTACTAGTGTTTGTTAGGAAATCTGAATGAATCTTTTTGTTCTAGGGAGAGAGTCTTATACCTTTTCCGTTAGAATTAAAATTTACCGCATTTTAATGAAAAGGCGTCAGATTCAAAGTATGTCGCGAGGTAATCTAAACCATACGTATAGATGCCATTACCTTATTTAGAAGGCTAAAAGAATAAAATTGTGATATCTGGTTACAGACTACGTTAAAGTTGTTTGGCTTACATATACATACATATATGTATAAAAGGTTCTTCAATCAACAGTGATCCATGTTTGGAGTAGGTGTAGTCCGTTTTTGGACGTAAGTTAGAAATATTGCTAGGAAATTATTGTTTGATAATACTTTTACAAAATTAATTATAATTAAGCCCAGGGATTATATGCCACACACACATACCCCACATTTTCTCAGTTTTCTACATTTTGGTCATGTTCATAGAATGACAGATAACTAAGTAGAGTAACTCATCTTTTGTTTTGAGAGGTGTCAATACTTAACATATTAGAAGCTAGTCATTGTTTGAATAACTTTAAGTAATTCGAAATGGTACTAACAAGACTACGTAAACCAGGTGCCTTCAACGTTATTCGTTAACAAAAGTTTGCTTTCTATTAAAATACATTCAACAGGATAAGCATGACTAAGTTAAAGCACAGAAAACAGTGGATCCAAAGAACTGTTTTGAGGCATGTCTCCGCAAGTAGCAATAGCATGGGGACCAGCATTGAAAAACTTGAAATTATTCTAACTTGAGCCAAGATGAAGCTTTACCTCTAACGCCATCATATTCCAATGACTATAACATCGACTATAGCAGCCCTTACGTCTTATCGATCATAAAATTCACGTTTAGTTCTGGTTTATTCCTAGTTTCTCAATAAGCCAATAAGAACCTAAAACCAACTTAAAGTTTGGAGGTCAATTATTAAGATTATGTAAGCTTCACAAAATGTCGAAGACGAAAGAAGACTTATTCCGATCGCAGTCAACGCTTGAAGATGAGGAGGTGGCTTCGACCGGTTAGGACGATCTTTTTCGTTACTACTATCGACATCTATTACCCGCAGCGTGCAGGCAGAAGATATCCCGCAGAAAAAAGACTGACGTACGCGGCTAGGAGGAAGAAGACACCGCGCGACTTGTCACAGCCAACTGCGACGTATGAGCTCTCGTTCGCGTCACGGGAGGTCCGCGGAGGACCCATGGGCGTGCACGTACGTCTCCCGACTGTCCAAACACGGAGCAACAATGAACAATGGCAACATAAATCAGCGTAATTAGTTTCAGCAAAAGCTGCTGTATCTACATGTTAAGCTGAGCAGTAAAATCATTGGTCAGCGAGCTGCGTTCGCGACGACTTTACTCCGCCTTTTCCAGGGTCTAATCGAATCCTGTTGCTTCCCTTCCGCACTCGCACATTGACAATAATTATACTTTGTTTGTTCAAACGTGTATCTGTACATACATAGATAGATGCGGCTGGAAGTACGTACGTATTACATACCAGAGGCTTCGGTTCTGATACCGTCTCTTGTATTTGTGTGTATATGAACGCGGGAGATTTGGTCGAGCGCACTCGTCGTTCTGATATTGCCGCCTAAATGTTTGTTCTCCACGAACTCCGTTGTAATACTCCTTCTGTACAGTATTTGCCTGGCTAGAACTTCCTGCGACATTTAGAAAATTTCGGAATTAATGCCGCATGTCGATAAATATCCCGTGTTATGCCATAAGGCTTGAAATAACGTGTGGTAGTCGTATTCATAAAAATAAACTTTAGAATTAACGATAATATGCTAACAGGAAGTACATTAATAGGACCTTGATGATAGGAGAAAATGGGAAAAACTAATATTATCTATATTGATATATGGAACATATAAAGTCGCAACCTCCAACAGAGCTTGTCGGTATATAGTATAGAATAAAAAACACTTTACCAAAGGGTGCATGACACATCCTACTTTTCACAAACAAAGTATTCCTTGGTCGTAATTTATTTTCAGTTAGTAGTTAGCCTTTAACTGAAGGTGGAGTAAATAGCAATATGTTTTTTTTTATAATTTAAAGTAATGTGAACTATACTGCGTACTCCATGAGAAGGCGTATGAATAAAACAAGCATAACAAAAGTTTATATTTCCTATAGTGAGACTGAAACCATACAGTTGTTTATTTTACATCTAATAGCACACTACTTAAATTTAAACTAAATCTCGTAATATTCGTGTTAAATAAAAAACAAGAGAGTGCAGATCAATAATCACGCAACAGCAGATTACTACATAGGTCAATGTTTTGGGACTTGCTTTTTTGCTTTATCCTAGTTACTTTTTCTTACTTTAATAAACCTACCAAAAGGAAAATAGTTAAACCTGGCTGTTCCCTTCAAATCTATTTGACCCGAAATAAAATTTAAGTTCAAATTGGGTCCTTGTTTCAAATTTATTATATCAACATGAATTTTTCCGAATGTTGTACATTTTTGAATATGTTTGGAGTTATAGCTTTATTCGCATAGTTCATTACAAACGCGAACGAACGCGCAGAGAAGTTTGTGCCTGTTAGAAATATTGAAATTGCAAAATAAAGCCTTGACGCAGTTGTGTCTCAGTTTGACTTTACATTCAACATAGCACATCGCAAAATCTGTCGGATTACGAAGATCGCACAAGAGAAAAGTCCAGAAGTGATCGTTTCGATAGTGGAGGTGATGGTATGCATGTAACTAGAAATGCGTCAAATATCTCCTCAAAAGAAATACCCGGAGTCATACAGTAGCCTAGTAGTCGCATTGATAACATCAAGACCATATTTCAACTTTGAACCTGCAATGCTATACAAAACAAATTAATTGAAAATCTTGAAGGACGAAGGGTTTATGGAGAACATTGGAAAAATTTAGATACTAAAGCTTTCTCGTCAAGCTTTAGTATCTAAATTTTCCTGTTGTTACTTGCTGCGGTTTATTCGTCATTTAGAGATGCTACGTAATGCTTGTGGAATAAACAAACTGATGAAGATATATCGAGAGTTACTATGGTATGGATGCAGGTAGAGATTTCCCAAAACTATTTCAACCAAAGGCAATAAAGAAGACAATGTGCATTAACTGCCATAAGCATGTTTGCAAACCTCATGCACATACTGTTATCGAAATTGCAAATTATAAAAATACTTTATTGCTGTCTCTAACTTCTAAGTCGTTAAGAGCGATTATTTGTTATTTTATCGTTAATAATAATAAACAAGAACTAGTAAATTGTGCCGTCTCTCCTTCTATTTTTAATTAAATATGTTTCAGTGATATTAACTTAAAAGACAAAAGTATTTAAAGGTAAGCTGCGTTTCGTAATATTTGCCTATGCTTGAAACAAATGAAGTACTAACAATACTAACCTAAAGTTTAATTAATGATGTGGTGCTTGTTAAATTTTATAGAAATTACTACTGTAGAACGTGGCTAATTAAATTCATCTTTAGATTTAAAACATTGTATACTATTAATAGAGATTGAGGATGAATATATCTTTTTGTTCTGATGATACATGCTGTGTTAAACGTGGTGGAGGTTGAACTCATATGACCAACATTGAAAACACTGAAAATAATGTGTGAATAGGTGAAATTTCTTACATAACTACAAACCAAAATTTCGCGGCAATATATAAATATACTTAATATACTTGTTGTGCCTTCATCAAAGTATTGACCACACCTGTTATTTGAAATTTTAACTATTGTTTGGAATTTCAATGAACTGGTGCTATTATGTATTGTCATAACTATGTACTCTTGTTTATAAATAGCATTTTTCGTTCCTCATTTTATTTTTTAGTTTATTTATGGGCATACTTTGTCTTACAATTAATTTCTGTTGATTGTTTTACTCCAACTTCTAAGTGTATACACTATCTTATCTATTTTGTAGTTGTTAAGTCTGTGATTAATTTTTCACCAACTATCACCGCCCGACTCACTGTTCAAGGATGGAGAAAAATATTGCGTAATTTAAAACTTTAACTGCACATACGTCCTCTGCTAGAAATTTTGGAAGAATTAAATCTTTCCATGGTAAAATTTGTTTTAAATTTATTCTGTACAATCTTACCCCAGCATTTTTGTGAAAACAATCTAATCCATCGAACGAGTGTTAAGTGTCTTGAATACTGGAAAATCAGGTGGCAGCTTCTGACTGACGGAGTAGGTTTCTTGATGTTTTCAAGATTTGATACTTTTATGAAAAGTTAAACCGCTTACAGTGTGCATTTTCGTAAATGGTATGATTAGAGTTCCAACTCAGTTTCTGACTAGCTAAGAAAATGTAAAAATACTGACAATTTAAGGGTTTTACTTATTCAAATTTTACATTAATACGCACACTGGTTTTCAGTTTTCGTAAATTTTCGTTAAGTCATACAATTGGAAGATAAGGTGTTCTAAAAGTGCAGAAAATCACTTTTTAGGCTGTTCTTTGATGTTTGGAGATAGACTGTACCTTGAAAATTATACATATTCGGCAAAAGATTTATTTTTTACAACTGAAAAAATTTGATATAATTCAATTTGATGTTGTTGAAATTGTTCGAATCACCATTGCTCATTTATTACTAGATTATAAACCCTATAGTTTTCTGTAATAAGTTGGAATACCTAATATTTCTAAACCTTCAAATTCTGAATGGTACGGCATACAATAAATATAGCGAACCTGTTTTAACCGGTATTGTCAAAAATTGTTAATGCTATTTTTCATAATACCGTTGTTATTATCTATTTTGTTAACGCATGTAGTCACGTGGCAACCTAAATATAATACAATCCAAAATGAGAGTTTAATAATATTACTAACAAATACTTATATTCCATAAACATACGTTAATCCATAATATAAAATGTGATTGTTCTTATAGGAGCTATAATATATATTATCATACATTACATTTCTACTACAGAATACAATCTATTTTTCTCAGTGTATAAACCGCTGTTAAACCCATCACTCGTTTATTTACCGACGTTTTTCTCTGAAATTTATAAAGAAAAAATTCTACCAACTGCGAATACATATAATATTAATTACCTTAATTCTCAAACTGATTAACTGTTATATTCCTTATTCAGATTTTAGATAAATTTAAAACTACTTAGTAATTTAAAAAAGAGAACGGTAATGTTCATATCGAAAACAGAGCGCTTCACTAGTTTATGGTTTACATAGTTCGCCTTGTTTTCAATTTCTAAGAACTCCAGAATGTAATCAAAGCGTAATGGCGATATTTTACCCTTTTATTTAACTCTCGAGTTATTATCAACACGTCCGATCGAAATAAAGTTGACAATCTTTGTTGTTAGCGACAGTAATGAATCTGTTCTGAATTTCTTTTTTCTCCTGCAGCGCGTATTTGTTTGTTTGTCCAAAGATAATGAAATTAGATAACGGCAACACCGTTGGCTGAAACTGAGGAAAAGACATTCTTAAACAAAGTAGATGCATATTGATTAGAGAGATAACTTTTTACTCGGTAATGAAAAGGTGCTATTGAAGATTGTTAATTTGAATGAAATAAAACCAAAAAGAAGTTTTCTATTGTTTGCACAAGTTATAGGAACTGCGTAGAAGAGATTATCAATGTGACTTGTGACTTACGATCACTCAGTTTACGCTATTGGTCCAGGTTAAGCTAGTGGGAATTGGGTAGATGTACCACTAATTAGCGTAGAAGATTCAAAATCCTCATACTAGATTGGATCGCACCACACAGATTTATAGAACTAAAGTAGAGATTTGAGAACCGTACATTCGGATCTGATATCTATGCCTACTACTGTAACAACCTCTAAACATGACCAATTCCTTGATAACATCTTCTTTCAGCTAAAAGCGGTGCTGCGTTTTCATTTATATGATAATCTTGCCCGCAACCTACGATAACTAAATTATGAATTACTACAGTTAAGTTTTCTTTCGATTCCCTTATTTAGCAACAATATATGCAATAACTTACATTAATTGATAACTTAAGAAAAGGTTATATGAACTCCGTGCGAAGAACAATTACGCTACATTAGTTCGATTAGTATTTGCTGCCCTTTGCTGTATTAATTTCGACGACACTTTGGGATATTTTACCTACTATTTTAGATTCCTTTGCCCGATCTCAACTCTGAAGATGTAAATTACAGGATCACAGACATACCCTACAATCATTCTTTAATTAGAATTAACGAAAACGAGCACACTAGCATTCATACATATCTCCATACGCATGCACTCGTTTTTCAACTAAAAATGAACAGACTGGTGAGTTCAAGATCATATCACAGAACGTACACGATTTAAATCAAAGTGTTCGTATAGAAACCTATAAGTCCGAAAATGGCTGTACAATTTAATTTTCGGTTTTGTATAACTCCAAAATAATGTAATAGATTAATTTGGTATCAACATCCATAACTCTGCATCTTCATTAAAATTTAGAAAAAAAAATGAGAAGTCATTTCGGTCTGCACACTTGCGGGTATCGTGGATTTTACAATTATTAATTTCTTTCAGTATAGGGGAAAACAAATTTTTGCTCCTTAACAATTTTCCATAGTGACCGAAAAGATTCATTGCTAACAAAAGCTAAAGATAGTAAAACAACCGCAAAATATATTCTGCACCATTATTAAACTAGTTGGAGCACATGTTTCGAAAATTTGCTGTGCAAATCTTTCATGTGCATCCAAAACTGATGTTTTGGAAAATACGTATTTAGAGCTTGTTCTAAAGTATATTCTTTTCCGTTTTAGTGCTTCTCTCTGCTATAATATTAATATTTTTAAAATTCCTTTAAAACAATTTATAAGAATATTCTGTACACTACGAAATTTATCAGAAACCAACACAAAAAATATGTAAATGATCGTTTTTCTTCATCATGAAAGAAATTCCGAAATTTGGCAGAAGCCAATACAAGAAAATATAAAAATGATCCTGAAGGGAGTTTTAGGAAGTGAAAATGTTAAAGTTTAAAGCAAACACTATTTATTCCCCAGCTTGAGGTTGCTTAGCATATGAAAGGCGTTATAAGTAAAGCCTAAGAAATATACAACAGCAAAGTCAGCAATTTTGTGTTTGAAAATTCCATTTCTATCCGTACAGGAGTCTGCACAGCCTACCTTAATGGGACACTCTCACTATACATCACAGATTAGCTAGTTTTCAAGTACTTACTTATGTCATAGTCGTAACGGTTGTCGGCTTCCGTCGTGTTACTACGTTTTTTGTCCCTGACGTTTCGCGAACAACTGTGGTTCGTATTTTCAAAGGTACTTCAGTACCGTTACGACTATGACAAACGGAACTGAAAGTCTGAGATACTATTTACTTACTTATATTACTCGAAAATTGAAGGGTCCAGTAGAAGCTATTTTCGAGAAAATAAATATATTGTTTATATTTAATCACACATTAAATATCGACCGGTGCTATTTTAAAACTGGTAAATACTTATAAGAAATCAGAACGCAATTTGCTTACCATCTGCAATAAGTGATCTGCTTAACTATAAAATGAAGGGCACTTTATTTGAAACATATTAAGGTAAGGGCAGCAATAGTTAACACTGTTATAGTATTTCTTTACTGCATAAACCAACGGAAGAGTTTGCATATTATTTGAGATCAATATTGATAACTGTATTGACATTTAACAATTGGTCCATGAGTTCACAGTCAACTAACATAGGTAAGACAGAAGACTTTCTTTATAAGTCTTTATGTAACCATACTTTTATTGTTGTGTTAATTGTAGAACTCAACCTTTAAACCAAGAAATGTTAAACAGTAGATGATTTACATAAGTATCGTAGCAATTTCCACAACAGACAAATCATTTATTGGGGAGACAGCGTTTCGAAAGTACGTAAACTTTCATCGTCATGAACCAAGTTACCGAACGACTAGATGGTATAATTATAATTGCTTTTCTCTGCATCGTCAAGTCGCAATGCTACTGAGAGTAAGAGATTAAAGAGTAATGAAGAAGCTGCGCAATAAGCTATGGTAGAAGTCGTAACTATTATTACGGCAGTACGAGTATTTTCCATTCCTTGAGTATTTAATACTGATGAACAAAATTCCTGCTAGAGACTCTTAGAAATTATCCAAAAGGTCCACAACGCCAGTAGTCTCTGAATCAGTTGATCGACGTAAAAATAGATTTGCAAAACCCAACTGACACGCATGGGTAATTCTAAAAACAGGTTCATATATTAATACGTTAATGCCAGCTCGCACGATTACTTTCTTCATTTACGTACTTCAATAAAATAAAACAAAACGAATAATAACTACATGTCAACTATCGATTCATTTACACTTATGCTAATAGTGAACCTTTCGATTATACATATATATTTCATCTACACAAACTCTGCAAGCTTGTTTATTATCTCGAAAATAAAAGCTTCCTCGCGTGATAGGGAAATCACAAAAAAAATCCTAATACGATTCATTTTTGAAATGACATTCATGCTTTGTATATCACCTTAACTTTTTTGTATCGATTATGGTACTGCAACATATTGATAAAACCTTAGTGAGGTTGAGGCATGATGCAAATGCGGACTTTTACGCAAGAAAAGAACGACACGACGAACAACGCAAGAAATATATGTTCAAATGAAAGACAATGGCCTATAAATCAGATCGGAGGGGGTAATAATATACGGGCATAAACGAAGCACTGGATCGCCATCAGGCGAAACTGCAGCTTCTATGCTCTCTCACTATATACAAACTTATTAAAGCCATTACGCCCCGAAGCCAATTAACTAAATTGCTGCGCTGGATAAGCATGAAGTGCTATATATGTGTACTAGGGGGTATGACTGAATAGGAAGGCACATATCCGATGTGTAAATGAAGCTGCAGCAACTCGCCCTCTATAGGGACTGCTACGAAACGATTTTGAAGTTTACGCGATTTTGTGCGATTTACACGATTTAAATGCGACAACTGCCAATTTACGGATTACACATAGATGTGCCTAGCACCAAACAATCGTATTTTAGCTCTCGTATTGAACGTAAAAATATCAGAATACGTCATGGTACAAATAGTTTCCGAAGCAATGCAGTAATAAAAGGGAATAAAAGGAATCATATTATAATAGAATAGACTACCTCGGCAACAATTTAAAGGAAACAGATACAAAATCACAAAATGATGCATTTATAGCAAGCGAGGATAACTACTTATAACTACTCTTAAAAATAATAGAGAAGGTAAACACCGAAAGCTCAGGTACTAGTTACTAGTATATTCAAACAGGCATGCAGAAATAGGCATTTCAGAATATTAAACTGGTATTGTTGCTTAATTTCAAATTAGGTGTTCTACACATCAAAATCATTTTGTGAATTATGTACAATCACATGTTTTTAAAGTTCTTGTCTTCTATCATATAATACATATAGTGATCAAGATATGCAATTAGATAAAAGCGCTCCAAGACATCAACTGTTTTATCATGGTTTTATTAGACAAAGGAAATATGTGACGTAGATACAACATGATAGGTTATTTTTTTAGTGAAAACTTCCATTTTTTATGAAAAGATCCAAAGTACACTTGATATATATTTGTTCTCTAAATTCGACTGTTTCTCCACAAATCATTATTTTAGTTAGAAGGTAAAGTAAGCAACTAAACTTATTCTCCTCTGAAACAGGAGCAAATGGAAATCAAGGCAGATATTAAAATTTTTGTCCTTCAACAAACACAATAGCTTAAACGACTTATGGACCATTTCTAAAACATATTGAATGACATCAGGTTGAATAGACCTAATTTTACATATAGTTCCATATACTAGTTCACCAATATCATTTGATTGGTTTATATAGATCTCTAATTTCAGGTACCCTTAAGAGAAAATGCTTGTATTCCTAACTAACTAACACTGATTCTTAAGTGCCTCCCCTCTCAGCCATGTGTGTAATAAATGTTTCTATTCGTACGGCGCATGGTATTACCGAAGTATCACCCTTCGCTTTATACTAATGAACTTAGTCCATTAAATGAGCAATCACATGCTTGTTATAGTTTTCCATCATTAAATGAACACAACTTCTTATAAGTTTTCACGAAATTTTTGGTTCTACTTCATAGTAATTTAATTCTCTTATATAATTTCAATAGTTACATCATAGTGGCATTTGGCATTAGTTCTGCTTGGCTACGTATATTAAATTCGAAACTAATATATTACATTACCGCTCATAAGTTTAAGACAACTTTGAGAAATTCGTACCAAGCTTTAATAAAAACGAAAACAACATTTTTAATGCGAAAAATCATTTACAATGGTGGTTCCGCTAAAAAATCCACTTCTGTGTTTTATTAGTTTAGCACAACATTGATAATCTCTCAATGTTAATTCGTTTAACATTTTTATCTTGATAAATGTTTTACTTGGCTTGAACTTCGCTATCATACTTTCCTGTCTAATTCGTTACAGGATTTCCACGGATTGAAGTCCGATGATTGTGGTGATCAGGTTACACTTTTGAAAATTCGCCGTTCTTTTCTCCGTTGTAAAAAGTTTCTAGGAGTACTAACTGACCCCCGAATAAAAATAAACCAAATGGTAGGACATCCTGCTTTAAAATTTGCTGCTTGTACTGTCCTTTTCTCAATATTTCTTCAATTCCTATCAAGCTTGTCACCTCATTCAGATAAAACACACCAATACCTTCAACAATCCTTCCCGTGTTTAGCTTGTAGTAATGTTTGTTGCTTTAGATGACATCCGAACGAAAATTCCTCGCTTATTATCAAAAACCTTAAATTTGTACTCTTGTGATTCTTTTAATTTTACTGTATTTACAATTCAATTTTTATGGCTTCTATTAATATCCACACATTCCTTTACAGATTAATACAATATATAATCAGAAAAAGTTCTTCCTGTTTCGCCATATCCTTCAACTGTTGAACAGACAGCTATCTTTGAAGCGTTTGTTTTATTTGAAATGTAACTACCTTCACTATGAAGAGCTATTACTATCCCTCGGTTTTCGATGCCCAACTCCACTTTCATCCATATTACGGAAGTAAATTAATTTACTAACTAAAATGCAAGCGACAGCGGTTACAATGTAACTGAACTAAAATACCACCCAAAGACTACGCAACTGCAAAATTTCTATGAAAACGGTTGAAAACCTTTCCCAGAACCACATACAAGCAGATCTGGAGGTGTGCGGATTGCACCTCCAGATCAGACACATGGTTATTAAATTAAATTTTGATTGAAATTTCTAAGAGTTTAAATCTAAATGTTAATATAAAAGGAAAGATTTATAATCAGCTAGTGACGTATTTAGAGTCTTTCTACTTTTAAAAATATTATTACACCATATGTTGAAGCCATAGTTATATGACATTGATTAACAATTTACTGTGTTTTGGTGGGTGGTCTTGGACTACTACACTCATCGATAATCACCTTCGAACGATAAACCCAGCATAAATTCATTCCACATCAGCATGTTACAACATGGAATTTATTTAATGCCAAAACGTATCCAAGGAATTAGTAAAAGCACGCATTTCCGAATATGTATATTTACATAAAATGATAATCGCGATGTAAATTTCTTCAATCACAATTTATCATTGCAAATTCTATTATAAAGTAGGACAAAATACTGCTAAAAAACTTTTAAAAAGAGGATTTACCTGCAGTGGTAACACAATTCATAAATAATATGCATACGCAGTAGTAATGAATCGATAGTGAAGATTAAAGCGTGTATCTGAACATAACAAACACGTCTGCCATCTATAACCTAATTTATACAATACTTCGCGATTTTTGATACCGAAATTGTAAGCTTTCGAACCTTTAGTCTTCCAGTAATTGACCAACGTCTACATAATCTTTTCTTTCATCTCTCTTAAAAAAACATGTTCTTTGTATAAACAGATCTAAAACTGATGCTTTCCATATAGAAAAGGGAGTTAAATATTTATCTTATAGGAAGAAGACATTCCATGTCACCTATAAGAACTATTACGTTTTAAAAATATTGCGAAGTAAATTCCAAAATAAAATAATATCTTGCTATATTAAGTCAAAACAATTTTCTTTACTTAAACATACAATTAACAAAATAACAATACAAAACCTGAATTTAGTTATAGTCTTCAGCATACTGATCCCACACCCACGAATGTACTTTGGCGAACTAAACTAAAAACTGTCATTCTATTTTCAAGAAGAGTACAATTCTTGAACTCAGCGATTTCACTTTTTCCATCACCAAAACTAGTTATCATAGAATCATAAAGCAACCAGTTAATTCTGTAAAAAAATAGTGCTTTAAACATTCAATACATATTATAGGCGAATACAGGCATTTGGTTGTAACAATTAACAAAGAAACTATCCCTCTTATGACAAAATGAAAACAAAGTAAACGAAAATATTAAAATATGACTACTACCGGAAGATACATTCTGTATACGTGTTATCGATACATATGGTTACCACAATGGATATTATACATAAATTTACAATTATTCAAATTCAACTTGTGAGATAATTAGCTATATGAATTATGTGCAAACTAATTTCAATTAATTCCAACATGATGAATAATTGTGTAATGAATAATTTATATACCCACAGTGTGATATATAATTTCATAGGATAGATAATGAGCATAAATGTATCTGTATTTAAAATCTTGGAGAGCAAATATTTCAGGATCAGCAACAATTATATCAAAATGTGAAACATGCGGATTAATTGTAAAATATAATCGCCAATATCGTTATCCATCTGTGCTGGAATAAATGTTCGTGAACATAGCGCTTTTGGTTATTTATACTTTAAACATAAACCATTTACGTGCGTGCTATTTCCTCATACCTCCAAGGTAATGGTAAGAAATAATATGTAATATGCATCTGCTTAAATTTAGATTTTAGACAGTGTGGCTATTCCGAAAGATTTACACACAAATAAAATTCAAATTGGGTATGGCAAATGCGTCATACATCAAGAAAATACTAAATGAGCCGAAGCACTGAGTCTTTTAATAATCTAGGATGTAACATATCTTAATGTGTATTCGCAATAGCAGTAATATGTTGACGTTTTATGACTAGGCCGCGTTTCCTATTTATATATGCAATAGGAGATCATTGTATGCGGTGAAATCGCTAAATTTCGCTGGATTTGTGTAAATATGTTTTGAAGATCTAGAAAGATGAAGACTACCCTTAGAAAAGTAGACGTATGGGTGACTATAATTATTGCAAATAGGAGGTGGTACCCGAAAAGTCCGGAAATTAGCGATAAATAAAATTGCAATTCAGTGCGACTGACGTTTAGTCCTCTTTATCATATCCAATATTTACCCTTTGCATTTGGTTTTCAATTTCAAAACGGAAAGTTGTAAGGAGCCAGGTCGACGGAATGCGCTTGATGAGGAATTTGCAGTATGATGGATGCGGCATGTGGCTTTACACCATCATGGCAGAAAGCTCATTGTTCTTGCATAGCTTCCCTGGATATTTCCTTCTCGTATCCTTTTAGTAGCCCTATTAGGACGTCAAGATATATTTCTACAGTAATCGTTTGACCTGGAGGTGGATTATGCTATCGATATAAAAAACAGTCTTTTTATCTTGACTGGGTCCGTTCATTCGCACGAAATTTCGTTAATTTTTTAAATACATCTCACAGAATATGCCTAGAACATTAACCGGAATTCCAAGCGCGTTAATAAAACATTTCCTTTGTTCTCTGTCTTTTCTTTGATTATAGAGTTTTGAGGACTTCAAAATTCCTTTCAACATTTACCTATGTTTGATAATTGAATCTGCCTTAATTGAATAGTGAGAACAAATAGTATCCCAACGAGCGGTCCGAGTTATCTTACAACTTAGATCGTACTTTAATAGTTCTCAACATGAATAATATTACACCTCAAGCTTCCATTTTTGTTCCTTCTTATTCTAATTCATAACGTAAGCAAAATGTTAAGCACTCGGGCAGCCGGAAAATCCAAAAGTATAATTATGACAGAATATCTAAATGAGATCATTAAAGCTAGTAATTTCTATTCACTGAAATAGCTTCTGTAATACTATCCGGCTATGTATGAGGAGCAAAAGAATAACAGCATTTCTCAATGCTTACATAATTACAGTATCTGGAGTGAGTTTTATTACGTTATTTCGCTTGATATAATAATATTTGAATATTTGAATATTTATCATTACTTTAAACTTTATTTACGTTATTATTTGTACTATATATTTATAAATGGTAGTTGACAATTTTGTAATAACGGTGGGTGCCAAATTAGTGAAAACTTCTGGCAAATATTATGCCATTGCTACAGGTAAAGGCCATTCAGCAGTCTGGTCGGATCTAAATTGAACAGTTAGTAAGAATAGGCAAGATGTGCAAGAATAGTTAAGTATAATTTGCTTTTATTCATTAGATAAGAGTCCTGCGTCAAATTAATCATCTTAACTAGTCTAACGGTATATAAATAAATACCAATACACTCTTACACAAAACGATATTTTGTTCAATTATTGGATGTAAAGCGTTGATCTATTTTAATATGTTGTATTGCCTCTTTAAAAACTCTATTCTATATTCGACTTAATAGTTTTTATTATACCTTTTTCGGAGGAATTTGACTTAAATTAGAAAAAAGTTCTAATTTTGTACAACAGCGAGATACGTGCTGTTAACTGAAAAATATTGCAAATGAAATATACTAGAAGAAAAAAAAAAGAGATATATACCACTTAGCGCACTATAAAAAAATAGAAATCAATTGATATAAAAAGGAAAATACAAACAGAAGGTTTACTTAGAGCACAAAATAAGCTGCAGTTACAAAGTACCTACAATAGCAACACAATTACCAGTCTTAAAGCATGGAACCAACCAGATGTATTTTATAGCTATTACTTAAATTACAGGTTGATATAAATTTAGCACATTCAATTATTTTGGTTATTTGTTAGGAATGATATAGATATATTAATATTTTGGTTATTAAATCTTTTTTTGTCTTATTCTTGCCTGGTTTGCAATTTAATTCCAAAAGTTGCAGAAAATCCTTTGGATCTTGACACTCTTTTATAAGGACAAATAAATAGGAATGGAACACAAGAGGCGTTATCTGACTGATCTGGAATAGATTATTGAACGATTCTCTAATGTGTATCATTTTTTATAATAATGTGCTACTTTATCGAAGATATGTCATTTTAACGACAGTACATATATTTCTTTCTTAGTAAAACTGTACCAGAATTTTTTTTATATTTATTTGTCGAAAATAGAAAAAGATACATTCTTGATCTTATATAAGGTCCCGAAACTAATGGAAGGTTCATGTATTCTTACCACCTTCTAAACTTTGAATAGTAATAAAAACTAATAAGTTTTTAATTTTTAATAGGAGTTAGTACGCGCATGTGGCCAGCTAATTCTTCTGTGAGCAATTTAGAGAGTAACTGTTGAGTAGACATTACTTAAAGACAATTCCTGTAAAACATAAAATTATTTAAAGGTATTTAAAGCATAAGTTTGTTCCTTTAAGTGGCATACCGTGTCTTACTATATGTTTCCATACATCTCTTCAACTCATGTAAATGTTTTTTACTTGTTAGCTTAGTTTTTGAGACAATTAAAACTATCTATCATTTTTCCTAAATGTCAATGTTTTTCTTTGAACATTTGTATCTATTATCTCTCTATACATACAAGGTAAAAATGGCAATTAATTAATTTGTTTCTTAAATCAACTTTGCTCTACTAGATGAGTATGGAAACTGTTGTGAATATTTACTTGACATTAATCCAAATATTGGGTAGTGTATTGATCGGTAATTCATGGACCTTACGTAGTAAAAATCCTAAATACACTTCAGACGTTATTGAGTCTTTACAAAACTTAAAGTTCAATAAGAGCTGTTCAAAATGTTTATCTATTCTCTAAGTCTCTGATGTACCTCCATCTTCATAATGGATTTTCTTTAGCTAAATGTCAAACAACAACAAATTCAGTGTAAAACTTAAATACACTTATTTTTGGGTTCCTGAATAGTGAAACGTAGAATAATATTCAATAGTTTACCTAAAAGTATTTAGATAAAGGAATGTTCTTATAATCTATCTTTAGATCAAAATATTTCTCAAATTCTGTAAAAGAGACAAGTGTTCCATTCAAAATAAATTAAATGACATGAGTCGTATAAAAACTATACAGCCCACACAAGAAAAAACTTACAAAATATAAACCGATACAATCCAGATCATCCTTATATCGCGTAAGGCGTTTAAGATGTAGTATGTTAAATAAACTCATTTATTCTAATAACTAAGCTAAGTATAGATATAGGAAATGCAGAAGAAGGTAGATACTATATTATGTGGAATTTGTCTCTGAATAATTTTCATTTAGAAACTTTTTCTTTTGATTAGGAGAGAGTTACTTTAATATGTCATATTTTAAAGTTACATGCATTATACAAACACCAATTTTAATACTCTATCGAAATATCAAAATATTTCATGATACAGCTAAAAAGAGGCTGGATATGTTACAGCGGCGGACAGTTTTAATTGAGGCAATTTCGTGTTCCCTTAGTATGCGTTGTGCGGTGTTGATTATTGGGGGCGCTGAGGTAGGTCCGATGGGAGCTGAACTGTCGGAAGATGGTTCTCGCTCGCCGTTTGCGGAAACCACTTCCCGAGGCAGAGGTGAGAAATCTTATTTCAGCGCCGCAGTAATCGAAGCCAGACACGTCTAATGAAGTTTACCCGTCCTCATCAACGAAACTGACCGTTTGTTTTGGCTTGATTCGAAGTTGGATTAATGCCCGGTGCGGCGGCCGCATATAGCTGCCTCTTAGGAACGAACCACATCAACTTTTGTCCGTTCGTGTGAAAACTGATTCCATTTATTTACCTTACGTGTGACAATTATCGGGGCAGGATATATCAGAATTCTTCTTTACGTTCTAATTAAGACAAGCTGTGTGTATATTTATAGTTTGAGTGAATCACTATCTATGTATGTTACATAAATGTTATCTTTCCACAATAAATAATATAAAGAAGATCAATTCAGTTGTTGCCAGATAATAATTTTATTTATATATTTTGAGATAATAATTTTGATAAATGCTAAACAATCGCAATATATATTGAACTTCTGTTATTAATTACCATAAAATCCTCTTTTTACATCACCATTTACACAGAAACAATATAGGTACTTATTTTTGAATACGTAGATTACACATACAGAGAATATGTAGAAAGAATATGTACTTCACAATACATATTCTCCGTGATAGCCGCCATTTCTCTTCAAATATTCTGGTTTAATCCATTCAGAGAGTGAGGAGTGTTGCTGTATGCCTTTGATCTAAGGTAGCCCCACGGAAAAAATCCATTGGTGTCAAGTCGGGGTTACGCCATTAAAATCTTACAAGGCACAGTCACTTCTGTTCTGAAATTGTTGAACTCTAATAACCGCAGTTCCGCCTGTATACATGGCTATATCAATGTGAAAATGCGCCACCTCTGAGAAGTTTTTGCAAAACTCGTCATCGCCCAGCTCATGAAGTAGCAATCTTTGTTTTTCTTTGTAACTACGTAATCTATTTAATAAATTGTACTATATAATTTACACAATATTTTTGAAAAACCATTACAAAACTGAAATGAATACATAGGCTTCCACGGCTAGAGTTAGTAATAAACGAACTACTTCCGGAATTGGACCGTGTCATGATGAGATATATATACCTTCTGCCAAAGTGGTTTCGCCTTTAGCGTGGTTTACACGTTGAGTTACCGTGCCACTTTGGTTTCCCCTACAACGGAGGCGATACGTCAAAATCCCACCTTTCTCTTTTGGTCTCTTTTTCTTTCCTTTTTTCTTTTTTTTTCTCTCGCAATCACCTCAAACGACACATGAGTGAATGTTTTATCAAGTCTTGGAACGCAATCCCTTAACGTTTCTAATAAGACTACATTGGATTTGGGAACATCTTAATCAGTAGTTCAGAATTGCTTGAAAAAAGAAAAACTACTATAATCTGTATAAAATCAAATTACTTCGTCAATTGAATGATGACCGCGAAGTTTTCTGAAAATATTATCAACTTTTATTCTACATGGATACGTGAACCAATTGTAGGCACTGAGAGCTGTTCAAATCCGTCTAAATAATAAAGGGGCATACTTCTGGATAATAGTGTATATATCTTAATCTTGCATTTGACATTTTTCAAAAAGTCACATTTAAATAATATTTAAATCAAGTTCTGTATCTTATTTTTCGAAAAGCATTTCTTTGTAAATTGGCCACCTTACGAGATAGTGATATCCAGTTGTATTTACTATACAGATCTAGCATTCCATAAAGTTACATTTGATTGAATTACGAAATCGTTAAACCAGAGAAGAATAATTCATAGCAGTATTACGCCATTAGGTAACCATTCAATTGTTATTCATGTACGTCAGAACAAATACTTGTAATTATGTATACCATTTTTCGAACAATAAACATCTCAATTGTATTTACGATCTTCATCACTTTCGTACGGACAACGTGATAGCAATTGGGCGGGAGACGAAACAGACTAACTAAAGGAATGAGTGATCGAATCACGGTGAATGAACGACTGAATAAACTGGATGAATTTCTCGTAAACTTCGCACGAAGTAAATCACACACGTCCATCAAAAGTCAGAGGGAGTCGGGTGAGGTCGCGACGGACGGCAGGAGAAAAACGAGATGGAGGAAGCGAACGAAAGAGAAATAATTTGGTTTTATAAAAGTCTGCGTGGCGTTTGACGAGAGGAGGCGGTTGTAGATGGATGTGCTTTAATAAGGCGACACGACGAACAAAGGGAAAACTGACTGCTGACTGACTGCGGGATGACTCGACGGTGATTCTGGGCACGACGGCTAGAGGGGAGCCGTAATGCCCGTGATTGTAGATCTAAAAAGACGATGTGTATGACTGACGGATTTCATTGTATCCAGACGACATTTGAATTGCTTGTTTTCAGCGGACAGGTGAAACTGTATAGGCAACACGAAGATATACAATAGCAATATATTCCTTCGGAAAGCTTAATACCCACTAGGGTATCGATAATAAAAGTTTTGAATTCAATCAGCACGTTTATTTATGTTTGCCGATGTTTGTGTACAGTGTGGTGATAGGGAACTCTACACAACTCTTGATTTTTATTGAGGGAATGACAAGTGTAATAGCTACAAGATTAGCTTTATAATTTAAAGTTTAGATCCTACATTATTCTCATACATTGATAAAATCGAGTTCAGCTGTAAGTATACAAAATGTCCTCGAAACTCTGAGAAAAATGTTTTC
The DNA here is from genome assembly GCA_023509865.1 of Trypoxylus dichotomus. Lineage (NCBI taxonomy): Eukaryota > Metazoa > Arthropoda > Insecta > Coleoptera > Scarabaeidae > Trypoxylus > Trypoxylus dichotomus. Next base: position 43,940,517 of record CM042078.1, read on the forward strand.
TACTGAAACAGCCAACAAAATACATGAAATACTTATATTTTGAAATTCTTTACAACCAGACTTTATTTCGGTGATTTGATCTATGGTTCCTTCTTCTCTCTCCTGAAGGACTCTCGTACGACGGGGGCGAAACGTCAAGATCTCGCCTTTTTTCTTGTTTTTTTTCTTATTTGTGTTTGTTTCTATTTTTATATCTCGGTTTTGTTTTCTTCATTTTCTTTATATTTCTCAGTTAACTCCCATCTATTCTATTGAAATTTGTTCATAGATGGGCATAACATAATACTAATACTTTACCTGTCAATGCACCTGCGTGACATTGTCGCAGTAAAAATTAAGGGTTTTATGCATATGTTTACTTAAAAAGCGACAAATACACAAATTACATACGTCACATTAGGGTCAGAAAGTTACTATATTAACTGATGTTTACTGATTCAAAATATATGCTTTTAATTTATTGACAATTTATTGCAATATTTAATGATTGAGCAATGCGAACTTGCTTCGTAAAGCGATGTTATGTGATTTGGGACGCGTATGTTATTAGCGGTCGTTGTGTTAATTGTGGCGTAGATATCACCGTAACAGACAAAATGATTTTGTTGATTTTTGAAAAACATGAAATTCTCGTAAAGATATGAAGATCGTAATGTATAATATATTTAATTCTTTGACGATCGACGTAACTCCCGGGAGGATACTCTCACTATACATCTGATTACATGTTTCTGTATCACAAATAGATGTTTAACTGCCGATGGCGACCCTTAAAATGCAATAACGTACCGCAATTGTGATCGTAAATACGCGAGTTAGAAAGGTTTTGAGAGATGGAATACCAATTACCTCTTTTACAGTATAGTACAGTAGTAAGGCAAACATTACAGAAAAGAGTGAGCTTTCTAGCAATGAACAATGTGCGACAATAATATATTATCTTATCAGTTCGTGTAAAGAAAAATGTCGATGATCATCATAAGTATTTACACAATTAGATTTTCTTGTACCTTTTATACTTTCGCTTAGGGATTTCTCTTTTTGCAATAATATTCATAATGAACATGAAATAGAAATTGCGTCACGTGGTTATTGTAATACATTAAAACAATAAATGGAATAGTGCACTTCTATAGACCTTTGATTTTGTATGGCAATATTTCCACGTAAAAATCTTCTCGTATAAAACGGGTCTAAAGCTTACTTAAATATACGTCGCATGTTACTGAGATACGGAAATGATTCAAAAACTTATTACATTCTTCTAAGCGTGTTAGTTAAATGGACAACGGATCACACATAATCCTCCTTCCCCCTTAATCAATCAACTATGCATTAATGCAGTATGTATAATGAAACTTATGTGCCCCGATGACGTTCATGATGAATCTTCTGTGATAATTAACACCGAATAGCAGAATAACCAACACAATCAAGTGTTGTGATGGAAAAGAGATCAGTCTCACTCATTGATAAATATCATTTGCTTCATTGGATACTGAACTATTGATGAGTTGTATCGATGGGATCAAGTAGGTAAAGATGTTATTATATCAACTCACTCTTTTAGGGCTCGTCCCTGCATAAAGAAGGTTTTGACAGGAGACAAATCGGTGAGAAATTAAATCCAGCTGCGTCGGCAGGAAAATACACCATTCGCCGAAATTAAGAAACAGGCGACTTAGAGGACCGTGACCATACAGATGCTTCACGAATAACCACCCCAGCAGACGATCGTCTACTACAACTACTAAGTAAGCGAAATTGTAGAAAAACCGTACCAGAAATAGCGAGCGAATTCAGTTAGCTTCGTCAAACGCCAGCTGGCCGAAGGAAATTTACACGGTGGCCTAGCAGCTCGTAAACGATTGCTACGCCGAGGTAACCGAGTGAAAAAGCTACAGTGGGCCCGTGAACATCTGGATTGGGCAGTAGAACAATGGCAAAATGTTTTATGGACTGCCGAATCAATATTTAAGGTGCTTGGTCAAAACGAGAGAGTATTTGTCAGACGTTTCGCTAATGAAAGGACACTTCCCGATTGCATTGTACCGACAATAAACCAGGGTGTCGGTTCAGTTACAGCTTCCAGTTGCTTCTCTTACTCAGGAACAGGAACGTTACATCGAATCGAGGGAATAATACGAAAATAGTACCGCGAAATATTGAAGATTCATACCATTCTTTCTGGCCTACGACTAATCGGTGACAATTTCACTTTTATGATTACGATCCAAAACACATAGCCAGGATATGCAACAGTATCTGAATGGGCAAAATCAAACAGATATTTTACAAGTTAAGACATGGGTACCACAAAGTCCAGATGTCAGCGCTATTTAATTACTATGTGATGAACTTGACAGAAGGTTTCAAAGTCTCCAAGAAACATCTTTGGAATATCATTCAACAAGAATGGAACAACATCCCACGCGAAAACCGAATACCTCAAATAATTAATCGAAAGGTAATCAATGCAAAAGATGAATTTTTTGACGAAAAGAAAGTTTAAGAATTTTAATAAAGAATTGGAAAAAATAAAATTTTTCGATATATTTCGATAGTTGTTATTTTTAAGAGTTATACATTTATTTCTTTAGTATTAATTGCCTTTTATTCTTTGATTGTTTAAATTTTTGTTACTTGGCCAAACTTCTATGGGCGGTAGTGTATATCGATTAGCAACTACAACGATACTCTCTATATTCTTATGAGAATCAGAAATATAAATAGCTATTCTTGAATTCGCGGAAAAATCGGTTCTGGATTTTTTTAAACATGCTGCATATATTAAAGGAAAACCTTTTCCGCTATCAAATACTTATTGGATTTTTTAAACTTCTTTAAATCAACAAAATCATGTTTATAACACCGTATCAAAAACTAATAGAAAGCAAAATAAGCGGATGTATTACGAAAAACAAACAATGCACGCGATATCTCACCATCTATGCATCAATCTTTCGGAGCGTCGTTCATGTTTTAAACACATGCGTCCATTACGGACAACGATTTGTACAAACTTTCTCTTCTATTCCGTCGTTAAAGCGAAAAAGCTATGAGTGTATTACATAATAGATTTCGTTACTAATTAAGATCGACACTTAATTACATTTAATTACGATGTGCGTATTTAACTAAATCTAGTTCCAAATTAAAAATTTATAGTTGTTATTCATTAACTGAGAGGTTACCGCATCGATCGCATTTATGTTACAAGACACACAGGCATGCTAATCGCAAAGTTGCAGAGGTTATTTGACTGCATAAAGGACATCAAAGTATTAGAACTTCTTTACAGCATATTCGCATAAGCCATGTATCCGTGTGTGGAAGACGGGGAAAGTGCCGGTGAATAAGAGTACGAAAATCTAAAAAAAGTATTCTAAATAAACGTATGCGTAGTACTTTTATTTCTTTTTCATGGATTATTACTTAGTATTGTGTGCCATAATTAATAAATTTATTATTCGAGGTCGATAATCGTGTCTGTGCGACAGGACCGGACCATGGCATAACGACTAAGGTCGCCCATACGCACATACATTCCTACTAATCAATCGCCGATGGTCAAACAAGCAGATGCATGCTATAATTGGTATAATATAATAACAACTATGTTAAACGGGTGAAGTACTAACAAGCAACCATTAGTTGGTTAAGTAAAAGGGGGCATATAGGCTTAAAATACGATCGCGCGAAAACATGCTTAGTGGCCTATGATCTGCCATAGAACAACGAACTGTAAATAACACGTAAACGCTGTTGAAAACAGGGAAAAGACGATATACAAGCAAATACTCAATTCAAGCTTGATTTAACGTGCCTTTTATCACCTTAGTTTAGCCGAGCAACAACTATTTTGGCGTTTCCGGCATAAATGTAGTCTCGACTGGACGTTACTAATTCGAGCGACGTTAAGTGGTTACGTACAATCTATTGGTGTGGATACTGAAATCGGCATCAAATCTGAGGTAGCAAATAAACACAATTAGTTATGTGTGGACGAAATGACAGATAAAAGAGAATTCTGTTATTAATTTATATTGCGTGCATTGAATCCTCTTAAATTGTCATCTACATTGTTGTGAGCTAAGAAAAGATTAGAAATATGTACTGGCGAGGCAACCACGAGGATAATTCTAAATACATTAGTAAAATTGTAAGTTTTTACAAAGGAAGTAGGAATGTTTGTTGCTGATGATTCCAGTATAATCCAATCAGTAGAAAGCCCTTTCCTTAAAAATGGGTATGGTAATTTATTGTATGTGACGAGAAAACTGAGTTTGGCAAAAGTTGTTTGCTTCTACGTTAGCTTGGAAACTTTTCAGACTACCTTCGTACGTTACATTGTTTATGTCGTATGACTCACGGTATAAGGCGCTATCTGCATTGGAATGTGATTATACAGAATACAATGACACCTGAGCGATACTTATTTCTTTCGTATCATTAACGTATACGGAATGTCTTTTCCCATTAGCACAGCATTTTCTCGCATGTTGCTATTAATGCTTAAGGTTCTACAGGAGTCAGCTCACCATCAGATTACTTTCATAGCTTCCACGATCTCCTAACTCATCGCCAATCGAATATATATGGGATACCACGAGTAAAGAGGTGAATAATTTGCCTTACTTTAATTTTCACACCGTTTCAATGACAAATAGTATATATGTGCTGCGACTGTGCTTGTTAAGATGTCGGAGTGGGAGAATTAAGTTATTAAGGTGTATTTACAAGGTGAGCGCCATAAATTATCTGCCTAATATACAAAAAAGAAACAGTAGGAGCAATATAAGAAATTTTGTTTTTCAATGTAATCTTCCCTAACTTCGATACATTTATTACAGCAATTAATTAATAATTTGATACCCTTGTAAAAATAATCTAAAGTTTTTCCGTCAAAACGTTCTATAAGAACTGCTTGCAACTCACTGTCGTCCTTAAAACGACGTCCTCTAAGATCCTTTTTTTTTTAATTAGAAAACAAATAAAAATCACAAGAAGCCATATTCAGGATGTTCCAATTCTTGCAAGCCACATTGGCGGATGGCAGCTTGTGAAACGGCGGCAGTATGGACGGGAATATTGTCGTATAATAATCGCACACCTTTTCTCAATTTTCCACGGCGGTTTGTACGAATACTGCCCTTTAATTTATGCAACAAAGACGCATAATATGTGCCGTTCACAGTTGTATTGCGCTCTTTAAAGTCAATTAGCAAGATGTCCTTACAATCCCAGAATATTGTGGCCATCACATTTTTCGTTGATTGAACCAATTTCGCCCTTCTGGGACGAGGTTCATCAGGTCGCCATCATTCCATGGACTCCCTATCGATAGAGGATCGTAAAACAGAACCATCTCCTGTGACTGCGGACTCCAAAATCAGTATTGGGTTGTCTCCACCCTTATTTAAAATCGACCGCGCATATTCGACTTCACGTTCACGTTGGAGAGCAGAAAGAGGTCGCGGTACCCATGCTGCACTAATTTTATTCATACCCAAATGTCATGGAGAATCCGGCGAATACGTGTTTCGGATATATTTGTTATCACTGGTAATTCCTTCACTTTCAATCGGCGATCTTCTAGCTCTAAATCTTCAATAATTGAAATTTGTTGAGGCATTATCATTTCAATTGGTCGACCCGACCGTTCAGCATCTTTCAGGAATTTCTGTCCCAAACGGAAATATTTCACTTATTTTTTTACAGTGGAGAGATGAATCACCGTAAACACCGTCTAAACGTTGTCTTATGTGATTAGGCGTATGTCCTTCTTTTGTTAAAAAATTGATGTTTGGCTAGCTACTAAAAACTACTACTCTTCGAACATTCATATTTATAGCGTAGATCTCGCGTATATGGATGCAATGCCAAAATAAAATCAAAAAACGACACTTACTTACTTAGAAATATTTCAGTGCATTGATGTAATGAGATTTGTTGGTTCACCTAATAATTGGTTCACACAACTAACTTTTGTAGTTTAAATATACTCAAACTACTCGAATGCTTCAATCAAGGGTGTAAAATTGGTTGCATTAATATTCGTTAAATAAACTATAATGGTTAGTCTGTTTAGTAATCTTTTAAGTGTTACTTGAAGAATTTAATTATTTTAAGACAAGTTAGGATGTATAACTCAGCGCGATTTCATTATAATTGTGGGAAGGTACTGAAGTAATTAATTACAAAGTGTTAATGATTGTATGCCTAGTACCTACGCTAGAAAAGCAATTTGGCTTCGTTCAAGGCAAATACAAAAGCAAAGCAAAACAGTATGGTACGTATAAAAACAACGGTTATGAAAAATCTGTCAGTCTCTTTGATCGGCTTCTTCGTCTTTTTTATCTTCTTCGCTTTTACGAATCAGATAAGCAGCAAACGTAAAAATGTAGAAAAGCTCCTTCTACAGAGATTTACGCTTCATCACCGCCACGTCTCGTTCTACTCCTCAAAACTCTTCACTCTTGTCCACTTTTCGACTGTAAAACTTCACATTTCAAACGCGCTTGTCTTTTGAAAGAAAATTAATTCGTCCGCGTATATAGAAGGAAGCATCGATTGTACGGCCGATGCCTAGTCATCATTTAAAGAGAGAATCAACAGTCAAAATCATCTTCTCGCGTCGCTTCGTAAAGGAGCAGAGCAACAATAAAGAGAGACGGAGCGGTTGAAGCAGTATGTCAATCATCACCAATCATTTGAGATTGTGCTAATCTCCGGCTGGGATTTACGTTACCATGTTGGCACGCATCACTGTCGGTTATATTGTTCTATCTTTGTTGGGCGTACGGAGGCCACGTCGAAGACTCTCTGTCTCATCCGGTATGGTAAAGATGCGTTCAATAACATAACGATTAACGAGTGACGACGACAGACACTTTCGAATGTCGAGTTCTACTCTTCTTTTTTCGTTCTCTCGACGAACGTTTTGTAGTCTGTGGACGAGGTTTGAAGAGTGGCTGACTAGTGACTTCAAATTTGTTTGAGATGTGTTACGTCGTCAAACGTTTCGAATGTTTGTATTTTCTTGCTTGACGTTGAAATGTTTTTTTGTATTACAGCCAGCGAACGTATATGAACAGCGTATTGTGAACATTTACTAACTTTAATAAAGAATACAGTAGCTCTGTTATTCTCCGTGGTCTTCGTAGTTTAGCGCAAAATTTCTGAAGAGGACAAAATTCCTGCATTTCATTCAGACTCTCAAACTGAAAAGCAAAACTTTCCTAAAAACCGATTAACTATTTTCCTTCCTTATAAACATATCGCTTTCTTCCTATTAAAACAAATGGAAATTATATCATGGAGCTGTATTGTATAACATTGAAGCTTTATAAACAACTGTATCTTAATAAGTTTGAACTCTTTTTACGTTCATAATGTTGCATAATTAGAAGAACTATGTTGAACATCCTCGAAAATTAAACGCAGGCCGAACACAGGATAGAACGTTCTTTACATGTTGGTATTTCCTCTTGTTCACTTATAATTAAATACTACAAGATAGACACTAAATATTTTACCAAATACGCATGCAATATGCACGCACTTAAAAAATCCTGTAATACGCGCTCATGAAATGTATATATTTATTATGTTTTAGGAAATTAAAATTCATTTGTTGTATTTACAAGTTACATATTTATTTATTAAAATAAATAACCATATATATCTTTTTTAATTTTCCATAGTTAAATTATGTCCACGGTCTGTAAGTATGTGTTTATATTAGGATAATATCAATGTCGCAAGATGTGATCGGTGCATTCTTAAGACTAGGTATTAATGTCTTCATTAAAACCTCCATTTTTGTATAGAATTTTGGTTAATTTTTTTTTCAGTTGTAGTCAGTTAAAGCCATTGACTTTTTCAATTTTCACTTCAATATCACTTACAATGCAAACACTACTTTTCAAAGATCATTTTCTACCTTTTAATCTAGTAATTGCCTCAGAATTATCGCAAAATTAGATATAATACATATAGCTGATTTTTATTGTCGAATTATTGAAAATTACATTACACTTTTCTATGACAAGACTGTTTGTTCAATCAAATTGAGCTACAACATTGTTGATGCCTTAGTAATTATCGGGAAGAAACACAGCACATTTAAGCGATCTGTTAAGATAGGTTCTGGTGCCAATGGAATGTCTGGAAGCATTTCATTATATAATCGCACTCGTAAGGGCGCTTTCAAAATTAGTGATTTGATATTAGTAATCAAACTATTTACACCTAGCTTTTTCAGCAACTTTGTTTAAACCATGGGCCAAACAAGTACAATGGATTAAATCCGGAAAAATATTTCAGACTCAGCATACGGTATGACTAATATAATGCAGTCGTGTATGACCAATTCACTAAATTCTAATTGCCCTAATCCTATTATCAGTACAATAGGATTTAAGTTTTTGAAGAAGACATCCGTCTCAATTTTAACGATTGTTCTAACCTCCTTTTGTTAAATCCTATTTTTGAGAAATTCCGTCTCATTACTGTAAAATTCGAGGAATTCTAACCAGTTTTTCAATTTTATTATAGTTCTTTTGAAAATGGCGAATATATATGCATAAATATATAAGACAATGATGAAATATGTACGTGCATATGCACTCATGGTAGAGTGCCCATATATGCGTCATATGCACTAAAAATATGGCAAAATCGCATTCTTAAAATGGGAAATGGATATGTACAAAATATGGAAGAAATACATGACCAAAACATGCATTTTTTATAAAATTTAGTCTACTTATAATATTAATTCATTTATCCAGTATCTAACCGATTCTCTTCAAAATTGCCTTTCTTGCCTTCTGGTGCGGGCAGTTGATACAAAAATTCACGAATTTCCTAGTTGTTCCACACACTTCTAGGACAATTTTGCATAGAACTGTGTCCCATAACTTAGAATAGAGGCACTTATGTTTTCAAAAGTGCTTAAACTACTAACTGAAGAACACATACACCAAAATGCTTTAACCCGCTACCCTGCTGCTTCGAGGAACGGAAAGATTTGTTAGCGTATCGTAACCTTATTTTGCAGTATCTCACATCATTTATCAGCGAATCATTATTTACAAACGAAGTAAAGGTAATGTGTCGACCAACTATCTTAAATATCGTCTACGCGTCAGTTGAAATCATTTTAGGTGTTGTATCTTGAATTAGCTTAATTCTGAGAATGCCCAGAAGATAACTACTCGATTTATTCATATTATTAAATTATAAGTTATAACTACAAACTGGATTATATGCAAAGTGCATATATTTTATTTTATTTGTTTTTTTATTATATTTTACGTATATATGTAGATGTTTATTACACTGATTCAAGTTAATTAGCGTTAATTAACTTTAATTAGTGTAAGACATTTACAAATAGACGTAAAATATAATAAATGAATAAAATATATGCACTGTGCATATAATCCGGTCTTTAGTTATAACTTATTGTTCGTTATCAGTACGCTTATAAAAAATGTAATTTACTATTTGTATTTGTCACTTTTTCCTTCCTTTATTAAGAAAATTGACGAATAATTGTAGATACGCAGGTAGTATATTCTACATATGAGCGCATATGGTATATAAAATTTAAACTTAATTGATTCTATTAAAGAGCACGTCGAAGCAAATTATTTACTTATCCTTCCCCAGTAATAACCAAGCTGTGATTATCTGGAGCATTTGACATAAAATATGAGTATTTCAACAAGCTCGGAGTAAAAATCGCTGAATATTAATCACATGTTTCATTAAAACAATTACGATTTGCAAATAATTTGCTGATAGTTGGAACGTTTTGAAGATTTTTGGTATGCTTAAAATGTATAACGAGCAATGCAAGTATCCTTCAGTTGATTAATTGTACAGAGGGCAAAATGATTAATATGTACCGCTATATACTAAAAGGGGTCATTGCCGCACAACAAATATAGTGATCATTACTAAATTCATTGGCATATGTACATCAGTAATCAATATTATTCGTTACAAAACATTTTAACCTAAAAACAGCATTTTCACCTCGCTGTAGTAGTATGACTGAATCATCATTGGAAGGCGCGTTAATGACACAATATTACAGCGAAATCTTGCGTCACTCTCCATCAGCAACACAATCTAGTCAAAATAGTAAGTGATTACATTCATTATTTTTAATATAGTAACCCAGTTGTACGCTACTGCGAAAGCACTGGTTTCTGCAGTCTTAATCTTTAACATACATTATCATTCGGCTATATATTTGGTAAAGTGTATATTTTCAAGGTATTGGTTTAATTAGCAATATTAATACAACAATAGACTAAGAAATTGCTATTGATTTAAAGTAATTGTGTCAAAACAGACTCCTACGACACGTGATGTAACCTTTTCAACACATCATAAAGGGACTCTGCATTGCTAAACAATTTAATAATACTTTCTTCTTTGTAAGTTGAAATAGTTAATGAAATAGACCACCTGAGTAGTAGCGCATGTATAAACGTTGACAACTTCGGAAAGTGCACATCATTGTTTTCTCAATAGTCAGATGTCCTAAATCAATAAGGCTAGGTCAGGTGCGTCCTACACAAATACAGCTAAAAGCAGTCTGCTGTCTACCGTGAGAGATGTTACCTGTCCAACTGCCCACTTACTATTGATTTATAGTAATTATGTATTATCACGAGACATAACGCATCCATCTTGAGGTAATGTGTCACTGTCAACTGTAACTCAAGTCGTATAGTTGCGGCGCACTCACTCTCTACACGTGTGTTGATACGTGGTAAGTGCAATTAACTTAAAAAGTTTCGGAGCAACGGAGTACGTATCAGTCAGTCACGCCATAGATAAGTACAAATGAATGATTATTTGTTGACGTCAAGAAACCTTTCTACTACGGCCCACTTCGCCAAAACTTCCTACCTACAGGTCAAGTATATCAATACGTTATTACGCTATTACAAATTTAAACACAACAAATTCATGTCACGTGATACAAATTCGCAAATTGTACATTCACGGAAACTGTATCTTTCTGTACATTCTTCAAAAGTATTTTATTGCCTACTAAAAGAGAAATTATTTAGAGACAATACTGTGCCACAGCAATTCAAGGTTTCGACAGTGTATTAATGGCTATATCACGTTTTGATGAATATTCTAATGTAGTGATTCTATGCGCGCGTCGTGGGATAAAAGTTTTTCATTGAAAAATTACTTAATGTAACAAATCCTTTTGGCATATTTTCCTTGAACGTATTTTATTACTACCGAACATGAAACTCTAAAAGTAGCGATACAGAAAAAGGTTATAAGCTATCTCTACTTCTATAATTTGCAGGAAATGTCTATAGACATACTGTAATATTTGATATACGAGGGCTATTCGGAAAGTAAAGAAAGTTTGTTCTGAGAGGTGTTAGGTTTCATAATGCCCAAGTAATAAAAGCTGTTTATATTTCTAATAAAAAAATCGAATTTGATCTCAAGCAATGTTTTAAATGTCAAAACATCCCATTACTACATTTTTTTGTTATGATTAGAGTTGGAATGTCTTGCCGGAGGCCAGATTCGTATTGAGTATCCAGCGCCCCCTAAAGGGAAAAACGAGGCCATTGCGTAACGCAGCGCGAAAGTTTATCGATGAATTTCCCGCTTTATATTAATCATAAATAATGGTGTTAAGATATAGTATAAAGTTTGCGATAAACTGTTGACGCACTGGTAACAAATGCGATTGTAAAAATCATATATACAGTATACAACAACAATAAGAGAAATAACGAGCCACCTAAAAGGCAATTTATACTTGATTTACTGTTCATGAGCATCGTCTGTGATTTGAGACTTCCACTAGATAAGCAACTGTTGGAGCTACCATCCTAGAGAATGTTACATAGCCATGTGCCAACTAGACGTCACAACATCGAAAACACAATCAAAGCTGTAGTACAAGATGAACAGTTATGGTTAGGGGGCGATAAAACGTCTGATAGAACGAAACATTCTATCTTGAATATTATATGCTTCTGCGTTATACCTAGTGTAGATTGTATTAAACCGACATTTTCCATTGTATTAGCAAGCAAAAGATTAGATAAGCGCACTAACGAAGCAATATGAAAGGCAGTACCTTTATACCTCAAGAAAAAGTTTAGCTGGTCAACGGTTGATGTTTGTGAGCGATGGTGCAGCGAGAATGTGTAGTGATGGTCATTCTCTTAAATATGACTGTGAGAGGCTTTTAGATGTGACATGTGAAGTTCATGCCTTACCCCGTATACGAGAACAATGGTAGTTATCCAGAGGTGGATGCATAAATTTCAAATACCAAAAGAAATGCCCTTGAGATCTCCCAAACGAATTCGAGAATTCCACAGATCGGTATTCATAAGCCACCTGAGCCAATTCTCGCGCATTGCGAAACAAGGCGGCTTTCTATTATTGCAAGTATTTCCAACAAAATCTGCGTTTCTACGATTCAACCCTAACGATACTGCAACAGATAAGGAAAGCGAAATACTTCCGTTGAGGCCGATTAAAAAAATACCACAATTATAGATTAATTATACACTTATTGCTATGTGTTACATAACGTAACATGAAAGTACATGCGTTGTAGAAAAGTTAGAGAGTGTTATAGACAAAGATCTCGATTTTACCAAATTCAGACAAATTTATGATAATACTTGTAGAGATTATTTTGATTTATACGCGTGTGTATTACAGCCATAGATATTGAGAGGTCATTTTCTAAATATAAGAACGTGTATTCAACCTGGCGTACTTTACTCTCCGAAACAAATATGGAAACTTACGTCATGCTGCAGACTTTTTGTCAGTCTTATTCATTTTACGCTGCGCAGCAACAGCTGTGAATGAGGTAAGTGTATTATTTAAAAAAGGTGACACACACATTTGTTATATGAATAACTCATGGATGGCAAGGTTAACCGTTTGTTTGTTCACTTGTCTTGTTACGAGACGTTCGCACGGGAAAAATATTCCAATTTTAGTTATGATTGCAGATTATATCCTTAGCAAGGTATTATTCCAATCACTATTATTACTATTATTACATTTACTACATTATTTGCTTACTCTGTGATCTCCATAGCAGTTTTCTCCATATTCTTCCAAATACATATGTACACTACCGATCAAAAGTGTTTAGGCACCCCTGTTTTCATGGATTATTCATATAGTATTATGTTTACCAAAAAAACATTATAATAAAATGAAATACGTATTTAAAATGTAGCTCAGTAAGATAAACACCCATTATATCGCATAAGGTTTACCTGCACTTGGTCGGATTACCATAAACTGTTTATTGCGGTGCAATTACAATAGCAATCACTCTGAATTTACTGGGTAAATTTAGTCATCTATTAGATTGTAGGTAATAATGTTTAAATTACCTTCCTAGAAGATTATAGTGAAATCTGTAACCTATGGTCAGTTGCAGTGTGGTATTTACTCTATTCAAGTCATGAGCGAAATATCGTGTGACAATTTTTTAAAATGCCTCCGCGAAGGGAAATTAGTACGGAAATACGTGCGCTTATAATAGCTTACCATAAAAGTGTAAAAAAAAAAATCGACAAATTGCCAAAAAATGAAAATACACCACGCTACGGTTGACTATAACGTAAAAAATATCGGGAAACTGGCAGTTTTCTTAATAAAAGACGGAGTGGAAGGCCAAAAGCTACAACATCTGCAGATGATCGCAGAATAGTGGTTACCAGCAAGTTAAATAGACGCAAAACAGCCCCGGAAATCACCGCAGAATTAGATGTTGGTCGCCAAAAGCTAGTCAGTGTTTGTACAGTCAAACGTCGCCTACAGAAAGCCGTGCTCCATGGACGTATTGTGATGAAAAAGCCATTATTACGCAAACGAAACAAGCAAAAGCGACTTAAATGGGCTCGTGAACACCAACACTGGACCATAGAAGAGTGGAACAACGTCCTATGGACGGATGAGTCCAAATTTGAGCTGTTCGGAACCCGAAGACGCATATTCGTAAGAAGATCTGTGGGTGAACGTGCCAGAGAAGAGTGTATTGCTGCTACCGTGAAGCATGGTGGAGGTTCTATCATCATGTGGGGCTGTTTTGCTGGCACTAGTGTAGGAGACCTTGTGAAAATTGACGGTATATTAAAAAAAGAAGGCTACCGCGAAATTTTGGAGAACCACGCAATACATTCCGGAATTCGACTTTTGTGTGCTGCAATTATTAAATCGAGAGGAGGTCACATAGATGAAAGCAAAATTTAAATTAATCGTTTTAATTTTCACATTTATTTAATATATTTTTATTCATGTACGTGTATCTGTACATAAAAAATAAATATTATTAACATTTTTGCTGAGTTTTTACACATTTTTGCTGGCAGTGAGAGTGCCTAAACACTTTTGAGCGGTAGTGTATATATCTATGCGCGTGAATAAGAATTATAAATGTACTAAGGTGAATTTAATGCATTACAAGAACAGAATTTTTATTGTAAAAAGTAGTAGAAAATAAAACGTAATAATAATAATATCTTTATTGCCCAACAGACGAGTCTAATTACAGGACAATTATCCTAATACGAAAGAGAAAAAATCCTTTCTACTTTGATAACATTCGTAAATGCTACTATCTTCCTTGCTCTGACGATTTATAAGCACACCATTTATAATGTTAACGCTACCACCTGTTAGAAACAAAAAAAAAAGGAAATTGTCAACAAGGGTGAAGTATCAAACATTTTTCCTATTTTCTTTAGTTTACTACAAAACCTCTTTTCACAAACATGTTTGATATATAGATTTGATTGATGAACATTTATATGAGGAAATAATATGATATCGAATAACATTCAAGTAAGATGTTGATTACGAGAGGACTTTATGACTGCGTGGAGTGAAGAGTATCTGACGTGACTCGCGACCGTTAATTATTTTCGCGCAGTTGTGAAATTCCCGACGCAACAAATTATACCGCATTAATTTAATTAAATGTCAATATATACAGCTATAAAGTGAAAGACACATAAAATATTGAAGCGAGTGGGTATTCATTGTATGCTGTACGCAGAGAATTTTAAAAGTGTCCACTAAAGTTATTGTATAACCAGGAAACACACATTTTCGCGAATGCCTTGCTATGTAACGTCAGGCAACTTCTCGTATACATAAATTTTATATCAACATAGCATACGGTAATTCTAAATATTAGTTGTATTGATTACGCATGTTTAATATGTTTGCGATATGTCATCTTAATCTAAAAAAGCTCCATTATTCTGAAGATAATTATTTTTAAATGAGATAAACATCGGAATCGTTCATGCTCTTTTCTGCGTTTTCAAAGTTGTTATTTATTCTTTAACCAATAAAACCTTTCATACTCGTTCTATTCAGCATGCAATATAGCGGATAAACGCGAAGGAATTGCCTTCTCTCATTCTAGGATTAACCAAGTCCATTGACTCATAAAACACTCACATTTATTACACGAACGTTCATATTTTGATACTGCAGAAAAATTTCTTGCCGAAATTGTCATTTCTACGGCATATTACTTTTTACGACGTTCATAAACATGTCGTCAGATTAACTACCGTGCAGGTACATAAATTTCTACACGGATTGGCATCGGTAGATTAAAAATACGTGCACGGAAAAAATCGAAAGTTACAAATGAATCTTAACGGATATAAATACTTCTTTTAGTAAGGAATAACGCTGTATATTTTGGAATTCGTTCCAAATTATGTATGTGTGTAATTGGGAATGATGCAATCAAAACAATTACTTCTAATTACTTGGTAAATGGCCGCCAAGGTGTCTGCTTGTAAAGGTGTAATGAGTTATAGAGTGATAGAATATAAGTAATAGAATAGTGCTAGCCTGGACAAAATTATGCTTCAGTAGCAGGAGTATCTACTCATTACATGATTCAATGCGATCCCATCGTACCATAAGATTTTGCAGTTGACTGGTATATATTTCCAAATATATTTCCAACTCTGAAACGAGTATTAAACCATTGAATGCTAGTGACCTTTACTTTGTAATAATGCATTATAGACACTAATAAAAATAAAAACATTATTTTTGCCATTAGTAGGTACTATGAATATAAAGCAGGTTTAGCAATGAGTTATCTTCTACCAAGTTGAAATCTGTCCCATGTCCAATTATGAAGAAATTTTCAAAAATTTCAAACATCCTTTTTGGTATACGCATAAATTAGTGCATAGGTCCAGTACGGCAACTTGACGTGCTTCTAAGTTATATTAAATAAGTACACCCTAACTTGTAGAAAAAATTACAATTAAACTCAATTTATCTCACATACATTCATAAAGGTAATACAGAACTTTTTTGGAAAAAAAGAACTGCTGTTGATACAATCCTTGCATGTAACTCATTTTGTTGCAAAATTTATGAACCAGTTCGTTGTAGCTACACTGCACATATCGCACACTGAAACGTTGGATTTAGGTTAAGTAAAGGTGGAGGTTAATTTTTAATTCTGACATTTGATTAGTGGCACACCACATGTTCCAGTATGCAAAGCTTAAAAGACATCCCTGGTACATGGGCTGGCGGCTCAATGTCTAGCGCGCGTGGCTATCAGTCCGGAGGTTCAGGGTTCGAACCCAGGGGTTATTTCTCACAGGGTTGATGTTTTTCTGCGGTTTTCCTCACTCCATGGCGAATGCCGAGAAGGAATATCATTTTAAGACGCTCCACAGGCGCAGGCGTAATAGTTACTCATGGCCGGCGGTTGCCCCATGTAATTGGCGAAAAGCTGTTGGGGGATGCGAAGGCATGAATTATTATTATTATGATAAAGATGCTAACCTAATAGAAACGTAAATAGGTACTGCTGTTTACGTATCATAAGTGAGATTTAATGTAGTAATTTACAATGGTTCACTTCGGCAACTAAGTCGAAAGCAATCTTGTTCAAACTTAGTTGTTATTATGTACATATCATAACTAAAACCACGGCAATTTGTCGGCTCGCGCCTTTTTATTTGTTAATTTACAATCCATAAAACTCCACAGACGAGCCGCCGCGTCGAGTCGAGCAAAGGTTTGCAGCTTATTCGCCGCTTATTATTTTTACCACCGTCCGAAACAGCATTTGTTCCACACACCAACATAACTATATACGTGCATACGTATGCATACACGTAATATATAGTAGTCTCCGCACTCGCAGTATGCGTGTATGATATCTGTAGAGAAAAGTCAAGCTGTTACACCCGTACATTACGCTGAATAAATCAACGCGTATAATGAATCGGACAAACAAACCTTTCATATTTATCGGCCATAAAACGTTTAGCAATAAAGTAGTTGTGTATTTACAAAATTTAAATGCGCATTAAGTCCTAGTTGGTGTGCATGTATTGTACATAATTTTGCTACCTCTTTTAGCTTGCCCGTTGATATTTCACCGGTGGTAAACGGTAGTGATTTATAAACTATAACTTTATAGGCTTTAGAGTACAATGTATATGCATGTATATGTGTATGTAATTTCCTTTCCAAAAATAACGTGGTGGTGCTGCATAAAAAAATAATTTCTAAAGCCAAACCATGAGACTACAAGAAAGAAAATTGTTCGCATCAAGAGAATTTGTTTATATACGAGAATGAAAAGTTGTAGATACATTTTGTGCGATTTTTCTATCAGCGTTAGAATGGTCGCCTTTGAAATTAATTATAACAAATTGGAAAACTTCTCATAATTCCAATATCGTATCTTGGCAGCCAAGTAAATTGACAAAGTAGCAAATGAGTAAGTAGCTAATTTATGGAAACATTTTGAGTAATAATTTTAATCATAATTAACGAAAGTGATTCTTCAGATATTCTGGATCTGTCGAAGTATTTGCACTTCCTTTGAGGACAATTCAATTTTTTCAGTTGATGCAAGTACAAGAGATCCCTGATATAGTAGAAGCGGCTGTTCTTTCGTTTACTGTGGGAAATTACAAGTTTGAAGTCATTAACCGCATGATTGAAGTACTTAATGTTAAAGTCAACATTGACAATCAAAGGGAATGTGGATATCAACAGTCGGTCTAAAGCAAAACCGTTCTTTAGAAAGCAAACTTCAGAAATTTTACAAATACGATTGGTTGATAGTGGAACTGATACCTGCTTTTGCTGAAGACAAATACTCTAAAATGACCGCAAATAATATAAAGAAAGAATCGTCCATTCAAATTCAGATTTTCGATTTTAAAATAAAAATTCAGGAATACTAGCAGTAGAATGAAATGTATTTTGTACATTAGCACGACTACGTTATATTTTAAATATGTAAATGATCACTCAGTGGTGATCTAGAGCAAAGATTAATCGCAGATATATTAGATCTGGAATCACGACGGTTTGGCCTGACTACCTATGACTAGAGGGAAATAGCATATAAACTTGATTAAAGCGGTGAGGATGCAAACACCAATTTAATAAAAGTAAAAAACTGGCTGGTAGGCAATTTATTCACAGGTTTATTTCCTCTTAACATATCCTTAAGGGTTCCTGAAGCTACATCAGTTGCAAGTATTTAAATCTTTAATAGGCCTCAGGTTATAACCTGTAACATACAGGCCACAATGATCTTTAACATCGATGAGACTAAAAACTAAAAATCCAATTACCGCGAACAAAAACTAGTTGGCATAATTACTTTTATCGAAAGCACTGGAACTTTTCTTTCAGCAACATTCATTTTACCGGAGAAAAAGTTTAATCAAGATTGAAGTGATGCAGCTGCAACAAGCAGCACGCCATTGTATAATAGAATCAGCTTATATGTTTAAATGGATTATACACTTCGTGGAACCTGGAGTCTATTGAATTTGCTAACAAGAATCAGGTCATACTGTTTTGTTCCCCCAGCCTAAACACGCAGCGACTCCAGCCCGAACGTGTCGCGTTGACCTTTAGCAACCTACTATGACCAATAAGTCACAACATAGGTGAACACATCCAAGGAGAGCTGTGTTATTATACTAAATAGCCACCGTAAGAATAATTCCTAGTGAATTTAAGGCTACTTTTCCAAAGATAAATATGTGATAATGACAATACTGATTCTTATGTTGGCTGTCTGCATTTCGACAGATTGCTCAGCCAATCTGAACACCGAGAGCAATGGAGCCAGTGCCAGCAATGTCGCCAATGGAATGCTGAATGTGAGTATGTTGCAGTAACTAGAAAAAAATCAAGTAGTTCATTTGTTGTGCCTGCTGGGACTACTGTTTCAATAAATGAAACTATGGTAAAGAAAATAAGTAAACAACACGACCGTGTCCCTTTAGGCGAAACGACACACTTTGTTTCTTTTTTTCCTATAGAGCTTGTGTTATTAAGCCCAAAACCGTAATTCGCAATAAATATTTAACGAAGTTTTTCAGAGCGTAGGTATGTATGTACATCATTTTGAATTCTTGAGTAAAAGAAAGCAGTAGAACCTACTTGTTAGCTTCGATGTGTAGTATATTACGCAAAAGCAAGGTTTGTTTTTCTAATAGATGCCATAAGTGTTCTTATATGTATTGTGTGAGTCTGGTAATGGTTTTGAAAAGTTCCTTCATAATATATTTGATTAAAGTGTAAACAGCGTAGTTTTTATTCGATTTAGAATGGATAGTTATATGCCATAAATCGTCATTCGTTATATATATTTTTATAATTTAAAAAAAGTGTTGCCCAAAGTCGTCGTTTACCTGTGGAAGCTGTGTGCAAGTATGTGTAAAAGGTGGTTCAAGCAAGTTAAGGAAGGTTCGATGTTGAAGACGCGAAAAATGTGACAGATAGAATGTCGAAAAATCAATAAAGAAAGTGTTTTCTGTATCGACTTGTAACTGGAGATGAGAAATGGGGAATCCTAAATGTAAGAATGCTTCGGTAACGCATGGTTAAGCTGATCTATCACAGTCAAAACGAAGTATATATTCTGATAAGGTTATGCTTTGTATTTGGTTGAATATAAAAGGCATTATATATTATCAGCTACTAAAACCTTCTGAAACAGTTGTTGGTGAAATTTACCAACGACAACTAGTACGTTCGAGGCAACGTGTTAATAATGATTGGCTTACCTCTGTACCCACTACTGCTAACATAAAAAATCCGCAAGAAAGAATAACATATAACTATAATTTGTTACAGATTGGTCTAACTCTCTGATTAATGCATCCACACAATGGCAACTGTTTGCTGCATGTTATTGGAAATATTAAGAATGTACCAACTTCACCCCGTGCCCAACTAATTCTAGTCATTCCTACACCTGACATTTCTATTATTGGTTTCACAGAAGCAGAAAATAGTCGTCAACGTGTAAAGTTTGAAACAATAATAAGCGCGAAGCGGTACAATCAATAAAGTGGTGCACAACAACGTATTAATTTAGAATACACTCACATTTTAAGAGGTCTTAATGTGGTCTTTCTATTATAATCAGTAACATTGGCTATAGAGGACTTTTGTTACATTTCTGTTTCTTTAATGTGACAAAACTCTATTTTAATCGCGCTTCAAAGTTCTTTTACGATTAGAAAATAATTCCTAATTCTTTTATATAGCATATAATTTGTATGCGAGTGATGTATACCGTAGAATTCGTTAAATTCAAATACAAACTATCGACGTTAACAGCGAGCAAATGCTCCTCTCAAAAATGAAGTTTCCTTTGATGTCGCCTTACATATTTCTTTGCGATTGCCTCGTGTCGACCTCCTATACGTGTGTAGGATTTCCAATATCGGCTTGTGCAGCGCTCGATTGACACGTCTAGTGAAAAATAACTTTAAAATCTATGCGGAATTATTTACCGATCGACGGGCGCGCAAAGCTTTCGCCAATCAACTTGAAATCCACCGGGATTTGCACCAATACTCGATGTTTAATACACAGAAACCTCGGTTGTTGACAACATTCACAAACACGAGAACTTCTACGAGCGGAAAACGTAAAGATTTCGTTTGAATTGGGAATTCGTGGAAAAACTGCAGTTATGGTAAATATAAAATGCTTATACGAAATATTTACTGTTTATTGATTGATAATTTTTAAAATAGGTTTTGTATACGTACCCAATCTATCAAGATAAGTCTGAATTGTATCTACTAACTGTCAACACCTTTCATCAATTTTATATTTGCTTAAATTAAATTACACGTCATTGTTGATATATGCTTAAGGAAATAAATGGTTATAGTCAATGAAAAAATGTTAGGTACTCTCAGAACAAAATGTTTTATCGTAGAGAAATATGTTATTTAGTGATTAAGATAGACGCGTGACATAATATGTACTTTGGATGTGCTTTATTTGTTTGAGAAATCAACTTTTACAAAAATCTCAGAAATAGCAAGACAAATCCGAACTTGAATTAATGAGATTATTCTGGACAATCAACTTTGGAAAGCTTAAACCATATTTGGATATCTTCGCTGCGAAACTCAGTAGTAGGTTAAGGATTTATTCGCAGACTGCCTCTTTTCTTTTTTGGATTCTCTTCTAGCATGAAAATAATTGCTCCGATCCACCTAATCAATTCATTTTAATTTTTCTATGTACAATACAGAGTATGTGAGAAAAATAACGGAACTTTTCAAATAAAAAAGAAACTACTTATTTCGCCAAAATTATTTATTTTTCTTCAAAATACATCCCTTCTGCATCAATACACTGACGTTCAACCAATGAGAGCATAGATTTTTTTAAAGTAATTTCTTAGAATCGCCTCATAGATCCTCGCGACGGCTTCCTGGACCTGCCCAATATTGTCATAAAACGTTTCTTACATGACCAGTTTCAGCTTCGGGAAGAGGAAATAGCTACAAGACGATGAGCCGGAGGGGGCGGGGGCTAGTGTAACACACAAACTTGTTTTCTTGTCAAAAATTCTCGAACATGGGCAGTATATGGCGTTATTGGAGCGTTTGAAGGCCGAAATTGCAAAGAAACGACCGAATATGGCAAAGAAAAAAATGTTGTTTCATCAAGACAACGCACCGTGTCACAAATCAATCAAAACAATGGCAAAACTACATGAAATGAACTTCGAATTGCTCCCACATCCACCGTATTCGCCAGATTTGGCTCCCAACGACTAGTGTAACACACAAATTTGTTTTCTTAGACTCATCACCAGTTACAAACGAATCTAGAAATGACCAATTTCGTTTGGCTGTTTTGATAAGATCCTTACAATGTTCAACACGAGCAATTTTTGGTCCTTAGTTAAGGCATGAGGAACAAATCGAGGATAGACTTTCCGTTTGTTCAAATCTTTCGTCAAATTTCGTGAATCATTAATAAGCGAGCTACTTCCGCAAAGAGTAAGAGAAGAAAAGAGAGAAGAAAGACAAAAAAAAGAAAGAAAAAAGAGAAAAAGAAAAGGAGAAAGGTTGATGTTTCGCTTCCATTGTAGGAACTTTCTTTCCAAGAAAACAAGGAAAACAAAGTAGCAAAGCAGGTATGCATTTCGTCAATCATGTCTTTGGTCGTATTTAATTCTTCCCCTACCCATCTCACAGTCGAATTCGCATTGCATGCGATTATTTCACACACTTTTCTGATCAGCTCCTCGCGATTTTTGTTTCCTGAACCTGGGTCGTCTTCCAAAGCATCACGATCATCCTAAAATCGCTTATACAACTCGAACACAGACATAAGGGACAAACAGTCATCACATAAATCATCATCATCACATCATAAACATTTTTCGTTAATTTAAATATTTCTGTAAAACTTTTGCTGAGTTTGAAAAAAATTTAATATTAGCTTATTGTTCCATCACATGTTTGTAAGGAACCGATAAAAAGTGCTGTCACTTTAAGCACTATAACTTAACCACCACTTGATCGATTTTATTGCTCGCGGTCTCGTTTTGTAGAAGCGATATATAGCTTTAAGGTTATATATTGTTTCAACGGGTGGCGTTAGTAACTTTTTGTGAATTTAAAAAGTTCCATTCTTTTTTCGACATATTGTGTATTTCGAACGGAAAGCAATTCGATGTTTGATGCAATGGTGGTTTCAGTACAAAAATAAATAGTGATTACAACTTATCTGAATAACTAGAACTGATAATGAAGAGAATTAAAGAAATTAGACCAGTTGTATAAAATTTCAATAGTAAACAGATGAAATATTTACCAACAGTAAAATCAATAATAGTGTTTTATATTATGTGACTATTAAATGACCAGTGTAAAAGCATTCTGGCGATATTGATTAGACACCAGTCTTTGCGTAAAAATGTATTCATGGTACTACATACCTTTCAGCATTTATAAGATCCTAATCCATGACTGGGATACAATTTGAAATGCATTACTACCAGCAGGAAGGCTTTTTGAAGAAATTTCACAAACTAGAAATCAAGACATTCGATATTGTTGCGAATTATGCTTTCTAGATATAAGGAATACACTATTTCTCTCGTCAAATCCTTTCATTTCTTCTGGGTTTCTTTCTAATGTAATACAGGAAACTTCACTTAACGCTTTTTTAAGTTATTTTGTGCGATTTGATAGTTTGCTTTATAATCTATTTAATGCCCGCTGCAAATCTACATTAATATATATTTATGAAAGGAATAAATATAAATTGAGATTAGTCTCTATTGCATAACATTTCGTTTCAACATTTTTCGTGCACACGCAATATCGCACTTGTTGCGTTTCTTGAAGTTCGCATTGGCTTGTAGTAGGACGACGGACAAAAAAGGTTAAACTTGCACGTTAGAATTTCTAACCTTGTCTCCAATACAATACGCCGCAACTACACATAGACATATGGGAAATTAACATATCAGGTAATTTAAATTTTTAATTCGTCGCGTAAACACGGTATTCCGGAGTGTGTGCCCGGCGACACGATATTAACATTCCCTCGAAACCCGGTTGACCATAACTTACACAGCCATACAATAGTTGGGCACATTTACAATAGCTCGCGCCGCGCATAGCTGCGTATTTTTCGCGAATTACGTTGGAGCCGATATATGCGGGCAATGACGACGCTCCGACCGACGACGGTCGCAGTAAACACATGCATCTTTGCGCGGGCCTAGTCTCGGCGACTGGATGCCGTGACCTTTCCTGAATCTTTAGCGAGACACCGCATTGAAGCGGTATGTTAATGGTGACGCTAAACGGTACTAAGCTGTAAATCTAAATGTGTAATTGCGTCGTGATCAACGCGCTTACACTAAAATCGATGGATAATAAAGAATGCGTGATGGCGAAGATGATTCTTTTGATTTGAAATAGATATTTGACGATTTTGGTACACAGGGGGAACTTTTTCGCCGCTTCTAACACCCAGCAAATGTATAAAGTAATTGGAAGTAACCTATGAATTTACAGTCAACCGCTATAAACTGTAATATTTATTGGAAACTATTTAATGAAACGTAGGTGTCAACTATATTGTGTAATTCTTGTATCTACAGTAATAGACTTTTCTATATAGTATACATTTGCTATTTTAATATTGTAATATTTCTTGCTTCAGATATTTCAAATAATCAATACAGCAACGCTGAAAATGTTATATCAAGCAAGGCGATGTTTTAGTGTTACTTTTACGGACAGCAAGACGCTATCTGGACCCGCTTAACTGCCTTGAATTAAGCAAATACTTTCTGTCAAAATATTGGATTAGATTTTTAGATTATTCGTATGTTTCGATTCCTTTGCATGTCTGATATCAAATTTCAAGTTCCAGAATTGTACCAATGTGTGTTTTGAAGGTGTAACGAAGGAAATGCGAAAAAACGATACTATTCTACGGCTTATCAAGTATAGTAAAAGTGAACCATTTGTGTCAAAACTGGCTACGTTTTAAAACAGTAAATTACAATAAAATTTGCAATCAATGACAATTAAGAAAATTTCCGTTGAAAGTTCCGTTGAGAGTTTCTATGAGACCTGCAGCATTTGACAGCAATAATTGACAGATAACATTAAGCAGAAAATAAAAAAGGACATATTATTGGATGCAATCTATCCAAAACTACATATTTTATTATCTTTTTAAAGCATAAAGTTTATTTGGGAAGTTCATGAATTATTTTAATTAATCGATATACGAGGGCTATTGTTTTTCAAACTTCGTTCATGCCAAGAGACTGGGATGCCCAGAAGGTGACTGCATACTTCCCCCACTATAATATCTGTCGCTTGCGACGTCATTCCCAGCTGAGTTACAGGCACGTAAGCATGGCTGCTACAATTGATTCTCCTGCCAAGTGTGAGTTGGACAGTGTAATTCGATTCTTTCAAGCAGAAGAGAACAGTGCAGCTGAAATTCATGGAAGAATGAGCAGAATATACGGCGAAAACTTTATGGCGAAGTTTAAAGAAGGCCGAGCCGATGTTCATAGTGAAGGGGGACAAGAACCCAAGACATTGTTCAACGAGGTGACAAAATGGTTCGAGAGAAACGGAGGTTTACCATTAGTGAGTTGAGTGTGGAATTTCCTCAAATTTCAAGATCAATTGTGTACATAATTGTAACGGAACACTCTCAAATCACTAGCAGGAACATCCTATGCAGACAGGAAGGCTTGTTCATATATATAACAAATGCATCAGTCTTCACGGTGATTATGTAGCAAAGTAACCATGCTTGTACATAAGCTTTGGTAATGAATTCATTTGTTATTTACACTTGTCTTATTATTATGAGCTATTGCAGCAACCATGGAATGTACACATTTCAATTTTAGCTAACTCAAATTTTTGAATAGTATCTGTACACTCCCAACGGACGTGCCTGTTCCACTCTTCACTGTTCTATGAATTTCAAGACAAAAAGGCATTTAATTGAATGAACTGGTATTCTGAATGTAAATTTTCGTTACTACACATTATTGTTGCAAATATTAAAATACGCTTAGAGTGTATTTTACTTATAAGACTGTGCACAGCAGTAAAATTACGGGAAATGCAATATCTACTTAACTGTACAATTTTCACTGTCCCTGTATCTTTCAGTTAGAGAACTATCAAGTGATTTAAGCTAAACAAGAAATCTTGAGGAAAATTTCGACTTTAAGTAAACACCTACTATCAATAGAATCTAAAAAATGTAAAAGATGTGTACGTTTCGATAATGTTGTGACAATTTAGAGAAAAAAAAACTTACGTTTCTTGAGACTTGAGAGCTAAATCTGATTTAATTATTTGTGCGAAACTCTGTCAAATTTGCTTATACCGAATACGGACCTAATGCAAGTATTCCGTATACGTACAGGGACCGTAAACGGGTGTTCCATAATTGGGTTGAAACGATAAGGCGATAATTTTAAACAGAAAGGCTTTATTTTTTATGTTGAAAATCGAAGACGTAAGTTTGTAAGCCTAGAACGTGAAGCACTCATAGTTTTGCATCTGAATGTATAATCAAGTACAGAAGCAAGATTTCCAGCTAAATCAAATTAGAACAGATCTCTCATGATTAATCTTTAACGCCTGTGCAGTAGTTGTAAGTAAGCAGTGCATGCCAAATATAGGAGTAAACGTAATATTGAGCCATGTGCAATGCCTTTAGTAAGCTACAACGAAGACTAGTTGTCAGAAATGAGCTTCACATACTGTGATCTTCCAGTGAGATAAGACAATGTAAGGGTAAGAGGTAGTTCACTGAAATTAATATCCTAAAACACACTTGGATCAATACTATATTGATGGTATCTAAAGCTTTGCTGAAGTGAAATAAAAAAAAGGAGAGTTAGGTTGCCTCTATAAAAATCAATTAAGCTACAAATGAGACACTACGCGTTTATTTCTCTAGCGATGAAATTTAAATTCTTATGCTTTATTTTGAATACGAATGTAATTGCTTCTGAATCTTTCATTTAGCACGTGTACTGCTTTCTTTCGCTAAGCAGGATAAACATTTTCTAGATATGATACCTGACAGTGACGTCTGCTTTATAAAAAAGTATAGATTTTCGGAATTTCAAAGAAAAATTACTACGAAATACCTATTTAATGCAGCATTTCATTCTTTTATCTTCTTGTATAAATATATATGCAATAAAACATGTATTTTAAGCGCTATCGTTGCTTCCACTTCAGTTTCCGCTCTATCATTGGAGGCAATTTGCGCAAAACAGATACAACACTTTACTAAAACAACGTGTAATTTATCGCAAAGCATTACTATCTTCTACTGAAAAATGTAACACTATTTGTTTACCCTAATGCGTTTTATTTTTGTATATGTGTGTAGAGCTTAAAATAAATAAACTAGTATATCAAATTCTTTCGAAATTGAAAATACATACTTCTAATATAATACCAACTACGCTTGAGATAAATACTGCTTTTCGAAGCACACCAAGTTGTTTGTATTTACGCGAAGAGAAAAGCGAAGATATGTCAGTCACATAATTTTTACAGAGCTTGGAATTATCTGTCGGGACTGGCAAATGTGCTATAGATAAACTTTCGGGACCTATTTCTGCGTTCGGACATTTTAAAACCTCGGCCCGGCACGACGTAATATATGCGCTATTTCATCGAATCAAATAAATTGTGTCACATCGCTGTTTATGCGATCCTGTCACATATGAGCTGTAGCAATATACAAGCAGCAGTAGCGCCCAGAGCCGGACCAAATATAGGTTGCCCGTGTTCCAACTTTGATTTGACTAATATGTCTCTAGCGAGACGTGTCGTTGACGTAATGTACTTTTTGACATAAATCGGCGTCGTCCATTCGAAGCGACCAAATGACACGCGGGAATTGCGGAAAATTCAAACTTGACAGCGACGCGCAACTGACACAAAACACGTTTTATGGACTACCGAACAGACGAACAAACACGTTACAAGTGTTTTTTCAATGTATGTGTTCGTACGTAACGTACTTCCATACATACCGACATTGTCCGTTTTGCGCTTGTTTTACCATTTTATTTGATTTTTGTTTTTGTTTCGGCGTGTCGGCGTGATGTAGTTGTCGCCATGCTGTGATAGCGAACGTGAAAAAATCTGCAAAAAAAACTAACACTAACATCATTAAAACAGTACCGAGCTATTGCTGTCTGTATATATCGATTGGATATAGTAGCCTCAATGTCTACTGGAGATTATTTACACTACCGTCCATACTAGTTCGGACGCCCAGTAAAATGTTGTACACTCTACTAAGAGATAAAATAATTGCTTTTATATATAAATAACATTTATATTAGGTCCTTTATGCCACAAATAGGATTATTTTTGGGGCAATATTGCAAGTAATAATTTTACAATACTCTTTGGGGTATGCAGAACAACGACCCCAAACACTCAGCAGTAATATATAATTTTTTTTAAACGAAGAACAAGATAATGGTACTTTAGAAATAATAACATGGCCGCCGCAAAGCCCCGATCTAAACCTCGAGCTGTTACGGGATTAATTGGACAGGAGGGCCCGAAGAGTATACCCTATCTTCGTATGTGGAACGTTTTACTAGAGGAATGGACTAATATGTCAAATACAGTCCTTGAAAAACTAGTGGAGCGGATGCCTCGAATTGTGAAAGTTGTTCTTAGCGAAAGAGAGAGTTCCATTGATGAATGGAATGAAGAAGTTTTCGTTTATTTTTCGTAAGAATTACCTTCGTTTACTTTTATACTTTAATTTTAATTTTTATTAATAACATTCAATAAAAATTTTAGAAAATTTAGTGAATATTTTCTCGTTTTTTAATTTTTTTGCGTGTCCAAACAAATATGGACGGTAGTGTAGATCTATGTATGTATGTGTGCGTACGTTTGTATCCGTATGTGTTGTAAATACTGACGACTTCAATTAAAACCAGCCCTATGTTTACACTAAAATTTACGGTATTAAGCGTCAAGGAGTAATTA
The DNA here is from genome assembly GCA_023509865.1 of Trypoxylus dichotomus. Lineage (NCBI taxonomy): Eukaryota > Metazoa > Arthropoda > Insecta > Coleoptera > Scarabaeidae > Trypoxylus > Trypoxylus dichotomus. The sequence continues at coordinate 43,969,433 of CM042078.1, forward strand.
TAAATCTTTAGAGAGGGGATGCTATATTTTTTGATATCTCGTTAGAACTAAACATCAAAGAATGTACAAAACGGAAACTATAAGAAATGAACTGGAATATTGTGTCTTCTTATTTGCCTTTAGCGCATTTAAATCAAAACTAACATGAAAGCGATAAAATTCATTCTTTTAATGTACTAATTTCATAAATAGATTATGAGTACCTAGCGGAACATTGGTAGAGTTTCCAAACATAAGATATGTATGGAAGAATTAAAAAGATGTGGTATGTATTAATTCCTGGAAGATGTCCATCTTTCCCTTTCTGTATTTGCTGTGTATAGCAAAGAGAAGAAAACAATATTATTTCCATATTTCACATTTGAACATTTATGAACGTTGTAGCTTGGGAAAGATAATTAGTGTATGTGAAGCTAACTTCTACGGAAATCTTGTATGTAAAAGCAAAAAGGATTCTAGCAGTTTTTGGATATGATCCATTTCGTTTCTTATTAAATTCAGATATTTATTCACTGAATAATGGTCGGCTATCAATTTCGCTTGTATTTTTCTAGTTATAACCGAAAGTTGTGTATCTTTAAATGGAAAACATAGTTGGCTATTTGCTCATAGTAAATTTGTTTTTTTCCGTGTTGTACTTTTTTTGCCACGGTTGCTATACGTAACGAAAGGTTGTCGCAGAGTGTTAAATTTGGTTAAATGGAAAGCTCGCAGTTAATAACTAATAATCTTTGAGATTTGAAGAGGTCTACCGATATAGCAGTTACTAGCAGTTAATAAGTCATAAAAGTGATTAAAATACTGAATAAACTTATATTTCAGCAAACCACTAGCGTTCATGTCGTCAGCTAATAAACTACGAGCGCAAAACATTTGGTTTGTAAAAGATATGCCAAATTGTATATTACAGAAAATTGTGTTGGTAAAACATCAATAAAATTTATGCATGATAATTTGTTATTCCCCTATTTTGCTTTACTGTAGAACCGCTACTGTACAAAAATGCTGCATCCTTTTTTTGCCCAAGAACCTGCGTTCTATCGGCTTCTGCTAAAGTTGGGAATGAGTTTCTACCTCTTTAATCATTAGTGTATAGAGCTGATTGGTAAGTGTAGTATCCTGTCCTTTTGGTCTTGATGGAATAATATCGTTGAATCTGACAGTTTCTCGCTTAGACAGTGGTAGGTCTTGAAAATCTTATCCAGCAACCGACTATCAATCCCTGAATATTGCCAGTTTCTACAATTTGCAGGAAAAACTCCTCAAACTTAATATCAAATTGCTATTTTGCGGTTTTTTTCTAGTTTCCCCCCAACATGCTATTACACAAGCGAAAACTTTATAAATCTTGGTTAATTTATCAGCGAGTATTTTGGTTTCAAAACAGCAAATACATAAGTGTGTAAGCAATGTAAATTAATATAGTGGATGCTAAATTCTGTCCACTTCATGTGACGAAACATTTCTTGATTAGTTTATTATACCTATTATTAAATCGAGTAAGTTGTCTTGGCTCGTAGCCCTAGCGACTTTGACTTTCACAGAGTGTGTTAGCTGTTTGATAATTTCAAATGATTGAATGGCTACACTACCTATTCTACATGCTTTCTCTATATTTATTCGAAACAATAACAGATACTATCTGGTGTAGCGCGTCACCAAAAATATTACGCGTTTACGTCAGCATCAATGTAATACTTTGCTCTAAATATGTATAATAACGTTAAACGTGATGCTACGACCGGACATTGGCCTTATGCACTGTGTCGTAAATAACCTTCAATTAAAATTTACACTTGTATTTTGAAATATCAACATATATAACGCTCAAACCTTCCGTAATTATAAATTACGCTTTATATTAAAGAATATGTAGCGTAGACGTTACAACAGACCAGACAAGTACACGGATATTTGACGAAAATAAGCTTGGATGTGTACATCTGGCTATTTTATGTATAACAATCTGACTTGCATAAATCAATTCATTTTATACGTCGGAATTTCTTGGCGTGTAATCAGATTTCCCAGCACTGCCAGCAAATATCGGCGAATGTAAATAACAATAAGTCTACGCCCGTCGTAATTATTACCGTGAGATTATTTATGCACTTCTAGAACAGCTCACGAAAACAAAGACACTTGTGACTGCTTACAATCGATGCCAAAGCACTATAGATTCGCGAAGGAGTATATACTACGATTTATCTTCCTAGTCAACTTTGAAACACTAATTGACATAGTTGTTAAAGCTTATTGTGCATCTGTAAGTAGTAAAACATTCATTTATTCAGCTACAATAAAAAAATCATTTCGAGATGGAATTAGTTCAGCAGAAAGTGCACATTTCCTGAGATCTTAAACAATGTTTACTTATTGGTCATAAAACGTGAACGTATTCCTTTGTGACAAATTTTCGTATATAAAATTGGGAGAAAAAAAAATGAGGAAAGCAGTGGTTGACGTTTCTCCGGATTTAAAAGAGCCCTTAAAATAATCTGCAACTAGCGGTGATATGCTAACTTAGTTACTGAGGCATTCTTGACGTGATATTGTTGTCACACGAAAAATCATTAAAGCATGTTCGCTCTAGCAAGCAACAGCCCTTCTCAGGGCGCCCTTGAAGACAGCAGTAGACAGACTGCCGAAACATCGGACTATACAAGTTCAAGGAACGATGGAAATAGCCCAAACAACAACTCTAGTTGTTGTTTAGGAATTAAAGGTCATCCAATTCTCCGTTACCCACTTACAAGGGAAGATTTCAAAATGATAATAACCGATCGGACTGAAACTTCTTAAAATGGCGCTTTCTCTTTTAACAGTGTCTCACGTTTAGGGGGGAAAGCCATCTTTGAAATTCTAAATATTTACACCGTTATTATAAATAAAAGAAAATAAAATTTAATATTTTTGAATGCATCTTCTATAGGTCTACCAAACAATCTAATATAAGACCTTTTTGTTACCCGTTTCATTACCTCCACCCACTTCTGGAATGGGGGTTGAAGGAAGAATAGATAAGGACAAAATATACACACAAATGATTCTTCAGAAACACTATTTAGGCGTATATACATACTTGCTGCCGTTTCACCCTAAGCTACTCAGCAACAAATTAAAAGTATAGCATACAATAAATCCTAATAATTTTATTGACCCTGTAATTATGTATTTAGCTTTAGGAAAGGGTTCTGAAATATATTAATTTAATTCTTCTAACGTCCTATATAAATGTATGCAACATGTTGTTGTTGTTGGTCAGTTATTAAAACGCAGTATACGTTAAAAGCCTATATTTAAAGAAAATGTGATATAAAAAAGAATATCTGTTCCCGATGACGCTCGTCTATGCACTACTTCTTGTATCTGTTTCGTCCGCGAAGACTAAATAAGATAAGGTCGCGTATGTTTATGCATCCCCTGCATCGGGGTAATATCACCGGGTGTGCATCGCACTAGAGCAGGTATCCGTGGGCATCTTACCGTACCTCTAACACAACATCACTCAGAAATCCATTTGTACGGAACAATACTTTATGCCAAAATATTTTAAGCGAGAGTAAATATTTATCGCGAATAGTTGTTTATTTTAAAAAGCAATATATTCGGGCATAATTTTTCAAAAGAATGTTTCATAGGTTTTTATTCCTGATGGTTGCAGCAAATACAAATAAAGTCAATCTCGTTCTAAACAGGACCATTATATATACAGGATATGTATATGAAGCCCTGTTAACTTGTAACATTTCACAATGGAGAGCGGCAACGTGGTACACATTGCTTAAGGAGCCTGGAGGCATACTCAAGTTGATGTTAGTATTTTCCACAGTTTGACACTGTAATATTGCGTATTTCTTAGCCATCAAATCTAGTAAATGGCTGACGAATGTTGCGGTGTTTTTGCATCGAATAGTAAATGGGACACAGACAGCTATGTTACTCGTCTCTTGGAGAGGTCATTATCCAAATTATAAACTTATACAGCTGCCGATAAACTTATGCATGTTTTGAATATTTTTGAGAAAAAAAACTGATATCGTTCAACCACTAGATACATGAGACTTTCGTGTGTGGAAAACATTCCTGGAAAGGTTTTCATGCCAGATTTTATTCCGCAATACGGATATTGATTTACTCCAACGGAATAGCAATAAAATTGCAATATTTACTACATAATCAACTCTTCTGCCTAAAACATCATAATTTATTTTTATACTCGTGCTGTAAAAGTGGTAACACAGACAATAAAATCAGATCGTTTCACCTGTCCAGCAATTTTCATTGTCATGAGTAGTCTTGGCGAAGCGGGGCAAGTTACAGTGCAGCGCGAAGAATAACGTGGAGGGACCGAGCAGCCGTATCAGGACGAGTGTTCAGTAACGTTTACGTACTCGCATCATTTATGATCGTGACCTTCGTGAGTGAGCATAGGCGATACGGACGTAGGAACGCTTACACATAAAATAATGATAAGAATATATTATATAACGTGCTAAAACACTTACTGTTTTAAAAAGTTTCTACGAAATCACATAGTGGATGGCAACTATTAAGTCAGTCAAATGAATACGGCGTGCGGAGTAACTATCTATAATGATGAAAACGACCGTTCCACATCGGGTGATGTTATATTTGCAAATTTAAGGTAATCCTTGTGACAACTTAATAGATCTTTCAACGCACCTTCACAAATTTATAATAGCTTGAGAAAATTTGAAACTTTATCAATACTTTCAAATTTTCGTATTACACTCTCATTTTTCCGCTTTACGCCGTACATAGGTGTCCGTGAACATCATCCACAATTTGAACAGAATCCACAAACGACATGGAATCATTTTGTAATTTTTGAATTTCCTCTGCTCGTCCATAGTAGTTCTTACGAATACTTTCTAAACCACATTTTACCTGACTATTTTGAATAATTTTCTGGTTTGTCTTGATAGCTTTGGCGTGTCTCGCTTCGAATTGCAAAACTACCTTCTTTACATTACCACAACATTACCCATCGTAAAACGCAGCCCTTTACCATGTTCCCCAATGCGCAGTAATCGGCTGTGGTGGTTTAGATACTTTGAGACACAGCTCGTGAAATCTTTTTGTACGTTTTGGGGACTTTAGCAATACTGCCTTCGTATGAACTATTAAGGCATTTACTCGTGGATAACATTTAGGGATCAATTGCGCCACAAAGTTTAAAGCATGGATTTTACACATTACATATAACAGGTCTCCACTCTCTTCTCTAAGAGATCGGCATAAGGGAAGCATGTTAGCGACACCTACAAACATTAAAAGTTGAAGTTATTGAAACTTGAAATTTGTTCAGTAGCCTCAACTCCAATCGCTAGTACATCTTGCAACTCTTATGGAAGCAAGTGAAATAGGGTATGACGCTTCAAACTCTTCCATTGTACGTACCATCACATTCAGCACATAATGCTTTTACCGATCGGTTGTTTTAACTACACATAACCACAATTTCTTGTTTTTCAATTCTACTTTAATTTTTCTTTCGATATAGCCACGAACAAACTGAATCGATAATCGATTTCCGTACCACGCGCTTCACCCCTTCATCTTGTTCACCGCGTGGCACTAAAACTTGCTCCTCTCTGCTAAGAGTAGGCGTATGTTTTAAAGAACTAGCTTTATACATATTATCTTGATCATACTCAAATGCAGTTATTTTTCATTATTAGATAGAAATTAAAATATCATTAAAATAAATAGAATCCGCTTTACTAACTAGAGTTTGCATGAATAGTAAGTTGCATTATATACTTTAGTCAAATATGTTCAAGATAAGTGTTTGAACTCCGTCTGGAAGTATTTTTCTTTGTACGTTATTAATACAATATGTATACTATATTTACAGTTAGTTAGAAAGTACTCTTATTATACTGAATGATGAGTTAGCCCACTCAACGGCGAATTGAAACTCTATTCACTTCTAAATGTTATATATATGTAAAACTATATCTTGATTTTGTGGAGATACACGTGACACTCTGCTTTTAATGTATAAACTATGACATGATTGGTTCTATAACTATGACTTCCTTTGTAGATACACGTATACTCTGTTTCTTAATATTGTATCTAATACTATAACCTTTTTTGATGCAGCTAGACATTGTACTGTATTCCTTAATATTGTATCTAACACTATAACCTTCTTTGATGCAGCTAGACGTTGTACTCTGTTTCTTAATATTGTATCTAACACTATAACTTTCTTTGATGCAGCTTCACGTTGTATACTGTTTCTTAGTATTGTATCTAACAGTATAACTTTCTTTGATGCAGCTTCACGTTATACTCTATTTCTTAATATTGTATCTAACAGTATAACTTTCTTTGATGCAGGTTCACGTTGTACTCCGTTTCTTAATATTGTATCTAACACTATAACTTTCTTTGATGCAGCTTCACGTTGTACTCTCTTTCTTAATATTGTATCTAACACTATAACTTTCTTTGATGCAGCTTCACGTTGTACTCAATTCAAAATATGTTGAGTTTGGTTTAAATAAGCCCTGGTTTGCCTTATCGGTAATTACAGGACTACCTGAGTGCCCTTGCAATAGTGAACATTCTAGATAATTACCGATAATATCACAATCGTTTTTAGAAACCCCAGCAATAATACCCTAAATGAGAATGAGGGATTTGCTAATGAATACTAAGAAGATAAAATAAATAGAGACATTGCCGGGATTTCCACTAATTCTAAGATTTAAACATACTTAATGATCCTAATCCTACGAATATTTGAATGACAACAGACTATTTGTCTACAATAATGGTTCAGTTTTGCCCGAACAATAAGTGTTATACTGGAATCATAAAATTGAATGCATGGAACCGCCTGACTAATGTCAGCAGCTGTTTTTGTTTAGTTAATTATTTAAAAATTATAATTGACAGAATAAGAATTAAGTTATCAATAATTACAAAAACATAAATTAGAAGCTAATGTCATGAAGTAGTCTAGGTGTATCTACCTATGATTACGTTTCAGTGTACAGCAACAAAGGCAAGCCAAATACGACGAGCACGTGTTCTGCTTCGTTACCATCGATACGGCTAATTGACAATTTTTATAATAAATTATATACGATGCACGTTCGCATTATGTACCGTAGCGAAGATAGGAAAGGAAAAGAAATACACTGGTGTCGATCGTTAGAATTTGATCGTTGTTGGAGATCCTGCCACAGCAGGACGTTCAACACACAACCCAAGGTTTTAAACTCAATATCTTTTAATCGGTGAAGAATTTATAGTCCCTATTCATGCTATTAAATACTTAACTTTACACATAAATAATGAATGATTTAGAGATTAAAACGTCTCTTTCCTATCCCTTCTATCTTTCTCGCCATCCCGCTTTAATGTGGCGTCGGTCGAGACGAAACTACGCGTCCCTCGAAACAAATATTCTAAACGTTTATATTAACTCTTATATATCATTAAGTTTGAACTCGAAAGAAAAATTTCCTCGACATAAATCAAAGGTTTAATATAAAATTTACAAGACGATTTTCTTAATGTATGAAGATGGACGGATTTGTGTGCATATACGTTTATACTACGAAATGCATGCACGTATAATTTATTCCATTCCGTTCTTCTACATCTCGTAATTAATCTTGCTCGAAGTCCAAATTGGGCACTATACAAACTGAGGTAAGTTGTCGCAATTACCTGTTAGATGTGAGAAAGACAGAGATTGGCAAATATTCTTTTAATATTTCCTGAACTATAAATGGAAACTGCAACAGGCTACTCAGTAAGTTAATGTTGCAAATTACTACTTTATGCCTTATCCTGCATCTTCAAATTTTCTTCCTTTCTCCGAAATCTTTACCTTGTACACATTAACGACATATAAATATTCATAAGTTATATGTGGAAAGTATTTTTACATTATGTCACTCAACTAATTACAAAAATGTTCATGGCACAGTTTAACATCTAAAGCTTATGGAACATAGTTGTTATAGAAGATAGATGGTTCCACTTTGTAAATAGAATTACAAATAAAATAAGTATCGTTTCGATTGCTAGGATCTCAGAGCATAGTGCTCGTGGCAGAGCACAAAATCTGTATATACTTTACTATCAATACAACCTTTCAAACCCTCAAACAGTTTCAGATACTAACAATAAATAGAGAAAAAGTGTTTCAAACCATCAACGACCTCTATGTTTTATTACAGTTTGACATTACTTCAGCGTTCCTTTTACTCAATGCTTCTGTGTTAATTTTAATCCACTCAAAATGAAGGCACTCCCATACTTTGCTGAACTTAGGATTCGCTGATATAGTTTTCTATGTTCCAAGAACTTCTCTAGATGATTGAGATTCGGTGATTGTGCAGCTAGACTACATTTTTAATCATCCCTTTTTCTGTTGTAAAAAGCTTTTGCAGAGTATTTGAAGTTGCTGTTGTGCCGAAAAATAGGATACGCTTCAATCAATGACAAACCCGATGGAATCACATATTGGCTTAATTTTTTATATATCATTCCTTCCCCAGTTCTTGCCAAATTTTCGACCATATCTGCATGCCAGCACCGAAGCTCCTTCGCATTCTACAGATAGTACGAGAACTTATGACAATATGATTCCTTTAGATATCCTTCGAACAAAAATTCCCCACTTATTACGAAAAATGTCGAATTTGTTCCAAATAAGTTTTAATCTCTGCGTTTTAAGTTCTAATTACACCGTTTTCTCTTATGATCTTTAGGAAATAATGTTCTTCTAGTAAAGATAAGCACTTTTGTGACCGCTGTATTTAGCTGTCGCGGATACTGATACGATGTTCTCAAGACTTCCATTAATTTCGACGTAGACTTTGGCCGTCATAGATCGCTGACTTTATTTGCTTATTATTATAATACTAGGCTTACATTAGTTTTTCAAGTTTGTAGTTAGTTTGAAATACAGTCTGTATAGGAAGAAACGCAAGGCCCAAATTCAAACAAATTTTAATTAAAAAAAGAACTATACTTATATTTTTAAAATGAACATCTTCAAATTTAATAAGCGCTAAGTTAAAAAGGGGTCCTTTCTCCATTACTATCCAGAATTGCTTGACAATGGTTTCTACCAAATTTTCATCGTAAGACGTAGGTAATGAACACCATATCTTTTTTATGCTACGAGATAGCTCCTCTACTTTATATGTACACACACATTGGAGTTTGTGCTTCATGATAGCCGCCATATTCCCGATCGGATTAGTATCCGGGGACTGCGAGGGACAATCCAATGTAATATGATTTCCCAACTAGTATTGCGTACACAGTCTGCTTCGGTATTTTGGATCGTTATCTTCTTGTAAAATCCAGTTCTCAGTACCACTCTTAAACCAGGCCTTTGTAGATGTCAGTAGTCCTTTTTTATATAACTGTACCCAACGGCTGAGCGTTTGAATTACTAGTAGAGACACTAACGTCTCAAAACTACGAACATTAAAACATTCCCAAACATGGACCTTCACTGCATGCTTTACGACAATGCGATTTCTATGGCTAGACCACTCTTTAGTTTTTGGCACCTGGGCCTAAAAAGAAGATTCATCTACTAACACCACATTCACATGGTAAGCGCGCCTGCCGGTGTTTGTCCGATAGCAATGGTTTCTGTAGCGTGCTGCGGTAAGCAACCTCGTACTGAAGCAATCGACTTCTAGGAGTGATTAAACTAATATTTATATTCTCCTCGCCAACATAGATTACCCTTGACGCAATGTTAAATGCGCTTTTCCACTGAATAAACTAATTATTGACTTATCTTGCCTGGTTGTTGTTGTACGAGATTGACCGCGACCTGTAACGTCATCTACTGCTCCAATCTGTTGCTATCGCCTTGTCCAGCGTTGTATATAATCTGGTGTTTCATGTGAGTACCTGCCACACGCTGCAATACTCATTCTAGTAGAGTATACCTCGCATACGATATCTCCCATCGTTCTTATATGACAGATATTTAAAAAATTTGCGCTGAATCCGCTCAAGAGGATTGATTTCAATGTTGTAGAAGGGATACCAAGTCACGGATGCGTATTCGAGCTTGGAAACCACGTAAGCGAAGAAAAGGGTCTTTATTATACCAAGGCTAGTAATGTCCTTGCATGTACGAAAAATAAATTCTAAGAATTTAGAAGCGGCAGTCGCGATATCTAAGGGTTAGAGAAGGTAAACTTTTCATCATATATCACACCTAAATCTTTAATAGAGGATTGACGAGCAATATTAATATTGTTAATACAATACAGAGAATCCATTCTACACACCCTCTTTGTAAAATACATGAAGAAACACTTAGATAGATTTAATTTTAATTTATTGTGTAGACACCAATTATGAATCATGTCCAAATTACGCTGCAAAAGGTCAACATTAATGAAGGAGTTAACGGCGTGGTACATTTTAATATCATGAGGATAGGCTAATAAAGAGCAGTTAATGGATATTAAAATATCATCGATATATATATATATATATATATATATATATATATATATATATATATATATATATTAAAGCTGGTAATTATAGTAAATTAAAGTATTTGAATACTTTTATCTATTCAAATTCAAGTATTGCCTAGTTCTATAGGACCGAGAAACCTATTTCAATTATATTTTGATTCAATCATACGCACTACGTCCTGTCTTAACTTATTTCCATCCTAAAGTGGCTTGCTTATTTCCCAATTTCAATTAATTAGATCTTCCTGGATGGTGTATATTATTGTAACATATGCAATCAAAAGCGTTGTTTATTAGAGTTCCATATATTTCACCGAACTTTATAATTAGTATACAAAGGAAACCCTTTCGATAGACTAATTTCTGAAAGTTTTTGAATATCTGACGTAAACTAATTGTAGAAAAAAGTATAATGGAAAAATATACTAAATCACAGCTAATAAACTGTAATTTTTACTGATAGAACGTCACGAAACACAAAGACGTTATTAGGTAATATCTCTCCAAAGTGAAATATCAATAGGTAAACATTCTTTGATGTGCATACACTAATTTAGCGATACGACCAAAGCAGAGAAAAAAAACGCAAAACGTTTCGACGATAAATCGAAAAACAAAAATAAATCGATATTAGTAATAATGCGTGCGTCCGCCCGATCTTTCGAATAAAAAATAATCCAAACCGATCAAATAAATAATAAAGTCGCGTAAAAATCTAAGCATTATCAAAGGCGAATCGAGAATTATGACATGGCGATTACTCGTCCGCCGGTGCTTTGCAACAAAATAATCTGCGCTGGCAACGTATAAATAAATGGTTTCCTGCAACAAGTTCCACACAAAAACGTAGAAACACGCACAGGCGCAGAGGCGACTGGCATAAATAAACTCGAGATTTATACATTCTAAATCAGATCTTTATTGATAGCATAATTTTAATGAATATAAATAGGTTGTCAAAAGGCGCAAAAATCGGTGGGATATATTTATGCTCGATACAGTAGATCGGTTATTGAGAAATCTACGGCGCTTTCGACTTCCTTAAACTATTATAATTCACAAAGTAATATCGACAGTCTTTGATGTTAATAATCGTTGATCTAATTTAGCAGGAAATACGTTAGAATCAAGATGGAAAACCATTATGGCTGCGCATAGGCAATCGCAGTAAGATAAACGTAAATACGCGTCGCATATGAATACGTGTCTCTCCGGGGATATAAATCTGATGTACCTTCACGGCGATCGTAAGGACACTTTCGCATGAGTCATTTTTCCGCATCGTACATAGATTTATGCGTGTCTGCAACTCCGTATGACTTGTCATTTCACAAAACGAAGTTTTTGGTGTTTCAGGTTATTCCACCCACGGGTGTTATTACTTTGACTGTGGGCTCTCAACGGTATATCGATGTAATTTATCTGATGAAATCATAAATTGAGACTTCATATTATTGCAAATATGTCCGCGTGATTTTTTACGACTTACCTCATTACGCCTCCGTAAATGATATAAATATCAACATACGGTGTCATCATCAGTGCACAATCTCGAAACATGTTCTTTTTAATCTAAGCTTTCAAGGTAATGCATTTTTATGGCTAATTTTGAACAGGCACGTAGGTGTCAGAAAAGAGAAATGTATCTAAGTTATACGATCGGTATACAATAGGGGCATTTTTTCTTAAGTTTTGTTATATTGTGACGCACACACACATGCATACAAGACACATGATATACGAGTGCGACCGAAAATGTTTCCGGAAAAGGAAAGTATGGTATTGGGGTGTTTTTTTCTTTTTATTTTTCGATGTAGTCCCTTCGAAGATGAATACATTTTCTTAAACGGTGCCCCAGGCTTTTCAAGCAATCGAAAAAGTAAACTGTTTCGAGGTCTGCAAAATAGCCATCTCTAGCGCCGTTTTTGGCGCAAATCTCTTTCCTTCCAGTGATTTTTTCAGGTATTGGAATAGGAAAAAGTCGCAGGGGGCTAGGTCCGGTATGGAATATGGAAGATGAGAAGCTAATTCGTAGCGCAATTCATTTAATTTGAATACGGCGATGCGGGATGAATGAGCCGGTGCATTCTCGTGGTGGAAAGGCACTTTTCCGCTTCAATATTGCATCGAATCGGGTCAATAAACCGCTTCTGCAGATAGTTGATAAGGATCACAGCTTGGGAATCCCAAAAAAATGGTCGCCACGACCCTTCCGGCCGATGGAACGGTCTTTGCTTTCTTCGGAGCTGATTCGTCCGGAAAAGTCCACTGGTTCGACTGTTTCTTGGCTTCCGGTATGTAGTGGATCGAAGTCTCATCCACGGTTATGAAACGCATGAGAAAAACTCTTGGATTGGGTTGGATCCTGGGCAGACACTCCTCCAAAACTGTCACCCGATTTCGATTTTGCTCCGGTGTGAGCAAATGCGGTACCGGTTTATATCCAAAATTTCGTGTAGGATATGGTCAACGCGTTCTTCTGAGGTGTCTGTTGTCTCTACTATCTCTTTCAGTTTCAATGGGCGATCGACTAACACGACATTATGAATTTTGTCGACCATTTCATCGTTGGTAGCGGTGTTTGGGCGTCCACTGCGTGGTTCGTCACTTGTGGTTGTGCGGCCACGTGTGAACTCTCTCACCCAGAAGCTGATAGTCGAAAATGATGGAAGTACATCCGCATGAGCCTCTAACAAAATAGTTCGAATTTCCATGGCCGCTTTCCCAGGCGTTTAGAAGTGTTTTATCACTGCACGAAATTCGATTTTATCCATTTTTGCGAAACCGCCTCACTTGCTACACAAAACACACCCTTAAACAACAACTATTATCATCTGAAATTTTGGCAGTTGCCATAAAAAGAGGTTGTCATTGCCGACCAATGAATCACTTCAACCTTCGTGCGTCATTTCTTGCCAATTCCGAAAAGATTTCAGGTCGCCCTCGTAAATGTGAATAAACGTCTACTCTTGTTTAGAAATGTCTTTAGTTTGTAAATAATATACAAGGGGAAAATATCGATTAAACATTTGCAGCTTTAGATATGATCAGAAGGTAAGTACCGTAGGAAAAACTCAAGAAGACATTTTATTCAAAACAAAATTTATTTCTACATGAAAGAGAATTTCTTAAATATAGTTGCCAGCACTATTGAGACACTTGTCGTACCGGAACACCAATTTTTCTATACACTCTTCATAAAAATTTGCCGCCAGTGAAAACAGTCACTGCAGAACACGTCATTATTGCTGTTAAAGCGCCTCCCTCCAAAATTACGCTTCAAGTTCAAGAGTAAGTGATAGCCAGAAGCTGCAAGATCGCGGCTGTGTGGCGGGTGATGGAACGGCTCCCAACCGAATTGTTGAATGAGGTTTTGAGTGACACCAGTAAAATAGGGACGTACGTTATCATGAAGCAACACAATGTCTTGACTGAGTCTCCCACGTCTTTTGATTTGAATTGTGCCCCGACACAGTGCACATAATCTTCGCGCTGACAACGTTGTTTTGAATCTTTGCTTTTGGGAAGTTGTGAGTGCCTCCACTGTATCGACTGTTGTTTTGAACCAAACCTTTGCCTTCAACCATCTACCACCTTCACCTACTACGTCCTTCACTCTGAACATTGGTTTGTCCATCATTGAATTGTCTAACCCACTTTCTCACCATTCCATCTGTCCTTACATTTTCACCATAAATCTCTATAAGTTGAGTATGAATTTCAACTGGCTTAATTTCCATGCGCTCAAAAACTAGCGTATTACAGAACGCACTTCATAGTAGACGAGCTGTAATGGCATCAGCGGAAAGATCGTGAACCAGAAAGATATCGGTGTATGCACAGAACTACGACAATAGCGCTGCGGTGGTGGTTGAAGGAAACAATTCCTGGTTTCCCGACAAGCCTCGTGTGTCTCAACAGATTCCTTATGTAACATCGTTTGCCGTGAGCAATAAATATTTGAAGAACGACGAAGCATGGGCTATTGACCGAACGCTCGCATTGCCAACTCTATTAATTACAATGAAATTGGCCCTCAAATCTACTGTCGCACTGAGGGAGTAAAGAATACTTGGTCAATAGTTTTAGCACTTGCAAATCCTTACCTTTTGGTACATGATTCATAAATATGTGGTCAAAATGACCTGGGTATAATAGTGAAGTTAGCTGACGTTATACTGAAAGTGAATGACGCAATGTGGCTTAGATTTTATTTTAATATTGATAGCGTTAATTCGCTACGAATGATGGATAGATACATAGTATTAGTAAAATTATACTCATTATTTCAAGTATTTCTACCATTAATTTAATATGTGCAATCAAATTCATTTATTCTTTGTTGGACTATGTGTAGTGCTAAATTAGTCTTGTGTGCAGTAAATAAGGGACTTTATTTTGTATTGTAGAAATGTTTGCTATTGTAGTTTTTAGTTTTGTGACTTATTATCTGTAAATCTACTGGATAAAAATTGATATTATTATAGGCGCTTACTTTTATCACTAATACATGTTGCCGCAATCAACACACTATATTTAAAGCAAAACGCAGCAGCTTGCTTAGTCCATTGGTCCTGTTTAACAAATTTACATAACAACTGATAATGAAATTAATTCAAAAACGGCAGATGATCAGTTAAACCAGTTCAGTTTAGCTGTTTCCCGATATTCAAAACTGATTGCCCACAGAAACTGTTGGGTCAATTACATATTGGTTGACAGAATACTTTTCTCTCAGTACATTTTCTTCCTTGCCTTATTGACATAAAAAACATCTGAATATCTGGTCGTAGCTGCGGTATAAACGTTTCATTATCCATGGAACTCTATTGTCATGTGTCCGCCCCACTTCTTCTTCCCATTCTTCGGAATTTGAGCCGACTCTTGGGCGGAATATCTTGGCTGTTAGATATATTACATAACATTATAGAGATCTAATTCGTTTCATTTCTCCATAGATCAAGTAGAGGTTCTAAGTTTTACTATGTAAAACTTTAGAAGCAGCTGTACAACGAGTTTATCTTAACGCTATCGAAAATATATACGACCTCATAATTTTGCGTGCAACAATCAAAATTGTAACAATTTTATCATGAAACACATTTTATGAATGAAACTAAATTATTGCGAATTATCAGCCAACAAAAATCTTTGGAAGATGGCAAAATAAACTGAAGTACTTGCAGTATTTTGGCAGTTATTGTACTAGCAAATGTCATATTTACTTGTTCTTAAGTACACGTTTAAATTTATAGATTTAGTACACGATTCTTGTGCCAAGTAAGTTAAATATAATATTCATATCTTTAAATTCCTGCTTAATGGTGGAATTAATATGAACTTCGTTAGTTATCATTATTCGGTAGTGTGTACGGAACTCATAGGTCGAATTTCTCCAATTGTTATAGTCTAAAAACCAGAAGATTTGCAAGAAGACATATTTTCTCTATAATCTAAACAAATGAAGAAAAGGACAAAGATCATCCACACAATATAAATCTACACACTTTAATAAAACATTGAGAGTTAAAAAACCTTATGCTACAAAAAATCATTTTAGCAACTTCAATAACTTGGTATTTGTCCAATGAAATGTGTAATCTTTTCAGCTTTTAACAAGTGAAGAATTGATTCACTTCTTAGTTCCTTGCCCTTACACCAATACTCCTTCGTATTTAACTTAGAATTCCAACTTACACTTCGTCTTTCTCATTATTTACTTTTTCAGCATTTTTGTAATTGCATTTAAAACTTGTAAATTCAATTGCGAATAAATTTCGTACGTAACAATTTATTTCACTGATTTTACCGGAGGTATCTAATAAACATTCTTGTATATAACTCTAAGCAATACAAAAAATCATACAGATTCTAAGTAAAGATGGCATTTTGCCGAAACTAGTTCTAGAGTATATTAACCAATTAACAACCATTTTCCTTGACATTTTTGGCCGGATAAATTACACATATGCACAAAAAGCTGTGTAACAATATATTTATATTCAAATTATATTCCGTTTTGAAAATATTTTATACTTTTGAAAAAGTTTCAAATGACGATTGTGGCAGATTAACGAAAAGTAATAAAAAAACTATTTCTTTTATTATATGCGTTATCTTATACCTACAAAAATAGCTGTCATTTATGCCATGTTTCCATACATGTAATCAGACGTTACAGTTAGCATATTGTTTTCTTACATTTGTTTTGCATGACTTTGTTAGCATGGCAATGCAATGCGTGGGCATCTACAACTGTTATGGCGATTATGTTGGTAAAAAATAGGAAAATATCACTTTCTTTTCACGAATTTTTGTCCTGTATTTGTTAACATTCCAGTCCAGTTTGTTAACACCTTCCATAAACTTATGACAGTTACTTATGCAACAGGGAAAAACGGACTGTATCATGATGGCATGAACTAGGTTACAGGATTAAAATGTTCTTATACATTTCCTCTCTATCAGAATTCTCCGTAGCAACACCTCTTCTCAAGACATCCCAAGCATATTCCATCTGAGGAATTGGTTGGTTCCTCATATTGAGAGTTTTCCAGGAAAATAGCTGGGGTATATTGGATTTATACCAAATTAGAATACATATATTATCTGCAACATAAATCTGGATTCTTTACCGAATAATATTTATCCCCATTCATTATGGCATAACTGATCTGTTCATTTGTCTACATGACACAGACTCTTTAGTGGTACGCCATTCCAGAGCAAAACGCAGTCTTACTAGAGTGTTAACAGAGAAATATGAACCAACTGCTTTTGAATATGTGAGCTATGTAAGTAATTTCCCACATGATCAACATGTTAAAGCACATTAGCGTATTCGGTAGTATTAGATTATAGAAATATTTGTGCAACTGAAAAATTTATGTAAGTAGTAAGTATTGTGTTGGTACATACGTTTTTGTTATTTTTCATTCTTACTTATTATTGCACTCCCCAATTAAGCCAATGTTATGGTTAAGTGGAGTAAGTTATTGGCTAAAATGAAGGAAACATTTTTATAACCCCACAAAAATAAAGGAAGTAATACTTCAATAGATACGACAAGTTGTGCCAATTACATTTATTGAAAAACAGCACGTTAAGTTTTAGATTCAAAAGATCACAAAGTAGTACCAACTGGAACACAGAAGATATTTATACATTTAGAATGGGACGGCGAGCACTTAATCTTCTAATTAAATTCCTTTGTACAGTCCGAAACAAGTGAACGGTGTAGAGTAGTCAGTTACTGTTTGGCAGTGAGGTCTACGGACAAATCGCAATTGTAATATATGAGGTACATCAGGGTTAAATGCGGATCACGGCACTAACAACGCGAACTCTCGGAATCGATGTCGCATGCCAACGGCAATCCCGCGGCAGCTGAGCGAAATCCGTACACACACAACGCAACGACACACAAGAAGCACCTGCCCGTCATTTCATCAAGTTCTTGTCAGACGACACAATCGTTTCACCATTAGATTCAGATTAATACCAATCTAAAAACAGATTCGCTTTGACTCGTCTGACGTTCATGGTTATTTATTGGTGAACGGTGCTATGTACGTTTTGTCGCTGAAACGTTTTCAAAACGCGAATTTAAAACGAATGGGCACGCCGTTGCTGATGTCGCATTAATTGTGCGCATCGTGTTGATGTGCTCCGCGACGTAAACTTGGTTTTCACGTTTTGTTGCGTAATTAACATGGAACGTGGAATCGAATTGGACAATGTATGGTTATCCGGATATATGGTTTGTTTGAAAAACCATTAACTATATCCATAAAATGTATGTTTAAGTGTCGATTCGATAATTATTTTGATTACACAATCGCTTGGCTACCACGCCAATATTTACGGCAATCGTACCCTTAGCAAACTTAGCTGCTGATATTTGGCTATTTTAAATTCAAATTATTCACTTGGACATAACTTTTGGTGCCTTGTAAGTTAAAATAATCTGTTTATGACTATGGTTAAAAACACGATAAATTACAACTAAACACAACAAAAGTTTCAAAATCTATACTCAATGGCAGGAAGGAGGAATTTTCTTTTCTTATATATTTCTATTATTTTATTTTTACGTCTTTTAGTTTCATACTAAATAAATTCAAGAGGCATTGAAAGTGTAAAAAGTGTATACATCCTGTGCATTTGTAAATGGAGCACACTGTATGAGATATTTTAATTCGTTACAGAACACAACCACATACCAGAACCGGATTATTCCAAGAAGTTTATACCCCAGAATGGTTTTGTAATTGCCTATACTATGCACCTCTGATAGAATTACAAATGTCATGCGTATTTCAACTAATACGTTTTGAGGATTTTACGAATAAAATAAAGAGAAAAACTATTGGATTCACTATTCTAGAGCATATTATTGCATGGTGTAAAAGTTGTCTACAAAAGAAATTTAATGCGTATGAATTCGGGGCACAAAAAGGGTGCATTAAATAAGCTTTACATAAGGTTCAAAATTTTCTATTCTGTTACCCTTTTCCTAATAAATATATTCAAAATTTATTTACGGAATTTATATTAAGCATATAACAACTTACAATACGAATATATACTTCTGGTTATAAGTCCTTGACTACGCGGTATTTCTACAGAGTGGCCAAGATAAAAGAGCCCCAGAGTCATACTGTACGTGCGTATTTCAATCGAGCAGTCGATCTGTCTATCTGTGATTTCTATTTGTCAGGTAACTTAAGGGGTAAATTGTACAGTAACAACCCGCATACTTGAAGAGTTGAAAACGAACATTCGGAATACAGTTGCTGACATGACACCAAATGAAATGGCAAAAGTTTTTGAAAGCATGTTGAGACGTGCTAATTTGTATATCGTAGTTCATGGTGAACATTTTCAACACCTCCTGTGAAGTATTTAATATTAATTATGTTGTTATTCATAATATTCTGTACTTACTTTTAAATCAAAATGAAGTTAAGTTAATAATATAAATATCACAAAAATTTGAACGGTTATTACAAAATAAAAATTTACGGATGCACCCAAGATACTAATATATGCTAAAGCGGAGCAAATAGCAATATTTCAATGAAATGTGCTTTATTTTCCGATATAATCTCCCTCAAGATCAATACATCTATTTAGTCGATGCTCAAGTTTCTTTATGTCTTCACAGTACTCGTTTTCCTCGAGCTCGTCAAAATAGTTGTCCGCGGCAACTATCAGTTCCTCATACGAAGCAAATCTCATACCGCCGTGGTGTTTCTTAAACTTACGGAAGAGATGATAGTCCGACGAACCTACATCTGGTGAATAAGGGGATGCTCAAGTGTTTCGAACTTTTATTTGGCCAACATGATGGAATAGGATTTTTTTTTTGCTTTCTTACGGGTCTCTTTTCGACGATAGCTGCTTTCAATTGATCCAAAGGTTTAGAATAGTATCGCCTAGTACTCGTTTGTCCCGTTGGAAAGTAATCGATAATAATTTCTTCAGTATATGGAAATAAGTTATCATTTAAAATGTCCCTATACATAAAACGGTCCACTGTGCCAACAATGCGGTGTAGAGGACCCGTTCCATAGCCGGAGAAACGCCCCCACATCATAGCGCTGGCACCTCCTTATTTGACAGTAAGACAAACGTATTTTCTATCCAATCTTTCACCGCGTGGACGTCGCACCTAGTATACACATTCACGTCTAAATAAATTGAATTTAGAGTCGTCCCTGAAAACTATTCGCTTCCACGTGTCAAATATCCAGTACAGGTGATCTCTTGCAAACTGTAGTCGGCTTTGTCTGTCTTTCTTCAACACAGTCGTTTCTTCGCAAGACGTCTAGCAAACAAATTTTAATTTCTCCATTTTCTTGTAATTGCTCCAATATGCTACGTACTATTATATTTTTGTCCGGCGCACGATTACATTACAGCTAGTTACAAACTTTTTCAACTTACCCTCGTATTTTATGTAAAAAGTTCGAACGTAAAAGGTGTGCCACCCATCCCCGGTCTCCTCTAATATATTAGTAACTTTTCAGTAAGTATTTGTACTGCTGTATTCATACCGGGCCTCTTTTATCTTGGCCATTCTCCCAGTGTCTACTTCCACCGCTCCTTGGATACAGCGAAAATAAGCTTTAACTTATATAACTTAAAATATACGGTAGGTCCTAAGCTAAAGTAAGCTATTAAAGAAGCGTATCATATTACGCGTCGAGTAATTAGTGCTGAAAACTGTATTACGCGATATTTATAAAGCACAAACCGTAATTTGTCCGGAGCGAGAGGCGTCTATTAGCCAAACGGAGCGACACAATTCCGACAGATTAACAGAGGCCCCGTGCGCTTACCGGAGACACATTCGTCAGAACCGTCTGCGAACACACCTGCCAACCGTCCATCATTCGCACGCTAATGTCTCCGACGTTACATACGCGTAGTGTCTCTCTCGTTCGACGTTGCGGTGCCGTTTGTTGAGCCGCCGTATATATTAACACTCGAAATCAATTCTTAAGTGCCGACCATTACATTTTACGAATACGTTTCGCTAACATACACGCATCCCGATCCTGTCCGCTCGGTCCCATCAGCAGCTTGCGAAACTGAACATTAAACGCTATTCGTCTTTCTTTATTTCGCGTGACAGCTTGAGCATGGGGAATTTTTCAAAATTAATGCGATCGTGTCCTTGGACGAGCAACCGGCGTGGACCATCCTCTCTCTCTTCTCCGCGGCATAATTTCTTTTTCCTGTTTTGCGAAAACGACTGTTCGTGAGTAAGACAAATATTATGACGATTAATAATATTGATTGAGATGTGCGAATCACGTTCGTACATTGCCTGTGTATACGGATAATTTATAATAAAAAATTAATACATATTTTTCTAGATATGTGTATTTAAGAATTGTTAACCTCTCTTTGGTTTGGTGATAGTATTTTAATGTTTGCAATTACAGTACCTCCTTCCTGGGTTCTAGAATTTAGTAGACATACGTACACTACCGACCATAAGTGTTCACCACTCACCTGCATAATTGGAGATTATTGAAAGAAACTATTTTTTATCCCTATCGAAAGATTTGTACTACTAAACTGCTCGAAACAGATATAATTTCTCGGTGATGTTCTGTGTGTACGTAATGAGACGACTGGCGTTGAGATATCAAAATGACCCTCTTTTGCAGATTAAGGAGTTTCAGTTAAACTTATTTTGGTTTGCGCTAAGCTAGTTTATATGGACGAATTGCTATTCGAGAATCGCTATTATACAAAGCAACCAAAGCTAAGCGGTTAGCATCGGCGAGAGAATACAAAGACTGGTCGTTGAAAGATTGGAAGGAGATACTCTGGACCGACGAATCTAAATATCTCACCTTTGCTGTCCATAGGTCGAGAGAGGAACGAGCACCTGAATCCTGTATTACACCAGTAATAAAACATAGAGGAGGATCAATCATGATTTGGGGTTGTTCTGGCGGCATCTCTTTGGGCAATTTGGTTAAAATGGATAGCATCCTTAGAAAATAAGGTTGTAGGAAGATTCGTCTGGGACACGACTAATCGGCGAAAACTTCGTGTTCCAGCACGACAATGATCCAAAAACACACAGCAAAAACATTTCGTAGGTATTTGGAACAACTGGAGCAGGGAGAGAGAATTATAATTATGAAGTGGTCGCCCCAAGGTCCAGATTTCAATCCGATCGATCTTTTGTGGAAGAGACTCGACCGTTTCAAAAATCTGCTCTAAATTCAGCAGCAGTACTTTGGGCGCAACTGCAGGATATTTGGAGGAATTTAGAGTCGCTAAAACTGGCAAAGCTGCTAGAGAAGAGGCCAAGATTGTGTGTGGCAGTAATAAAAGCGAACAAATTGGTTTTATATTTGTTACTGTTCTTTGAATAGGTGCAGAATAAAAGTTTATTTTATAATTAATTTTTGACTTGTTTTTGTAATAATTTGAGGTTCTCCCGTAGACTATCGTAACAATTTCTTTTGAAATTGCGTATTTTATTTTGCAGATTAATTAATTTTGCTAACAGCTTTGGAAATATTGGATCGTCAATCTATGTGAAATGTTTGATATTACCTTTTGAGGCGTAGGAATAATTGCGAAAATAACACAAACACAAAACCCTTGCTATATATGTATGAGTATTATCACCAAGCTTAGAATCGAATTGACATATGTTGAAGATTTAACCGATTTATTTAACAAATTAATTCGATTTCGGTGTTTTCATTTAGCTGCGATTGATATATTTAATGATTTGAATTCAAATTAAAAGCACCAGGTTATAAGCAATTAATTTATTGACCAAGTTACACCAAACATATATGTAATACATCATTTGGAGTATAATGTAACATCTGCAAATTGATGTCGACATGGGTGCGATGAAAATAAATGAACAACGGATAGCGCAGAGCCCAGAAATGTGGAAACGACCTATCCGAACCGAGAAAATGTGATTAGAACTTTTAAAAGAAATATTATCTATAAAACAAAAAAGCGTAAAACAACGAAGACAATGAAGCAACGTATATAATGCTAAAATAAGAAAATACTGAGGATAGAAGTGTACTGCGGAAAGGTAATAACAACAAGAGAGGATATTAAACTTATCATTTACGTATTGTAGTGTACTTCTGGAACCCCTTGTTTACATTTCTTATTCTTTTTGCAAATGTACCTGTCCATTGCTGATATGCTTATTTATGTCCTCATATGTGATGTTCTAAATTTTGTACGGCGTCCGGCTGTGATATGGGATTCCCTGCGATGTATATGAATTATACTGTTTTAACTCAATAATACTTAAAATATTTTCTTCGCACGTAAAGTTATTCGCATACGTAATTCCTAATGTAGAAAATATTACGATTGCTATGCTATTGGATCATCGAGATAATTGACACCTATTACAACAAAGAGTTGTACTACTTGTAAGTGTACTAGATCTATTAGACATTATTACAAATTTTTGTATATTTCCTGGAAAATTTGAACAGTGCACTTATAAATAAGTAATACTTATGTGGTGAAGCAGAAAATATTTTTAATTGAAAGTACCTAAACACACACTTTCATTATTTCAATCAATTAGGTAAGCACAACTAAGCAATAATATATTACTTAACAAAATGATACATAGCGATATTTAACCAATAGACATACATATCTGTTCATGTTGTTTAAATTCCATAAATTTTACTTACATAACACATGTTGTAATGAATAGAAAAGCTGAAATTGATATTCGAGCATAATGTTTGATATTAACCTAAACAATTTCAGTCTGCTAAAGCAAAACAGTCAAGGAGATTTTTGTATAACATATGTACATATACATACATATGTGTGTACGTTACCATCTGGATAGACGATAGATTGACATGACGACAGTCAACGAGACGAACTACATTGAAAAACGTATTGCGAACAATCTGCGGGGCCCATTAGACCTTTCCTTGTACCGTTATATGTATGGAAGATTAAATCTTATAATTTTAGTATCTATTGAAATCATGAATTGAATCTTTCAATTTTGTCTATATATGTGGCTTCACGTGCATCAGCATTACGGGATTCCTTTTTTTAATTTTGGCTCAGATATACTCTTTTAGTCATTATGAAGTAAATACTCAGAAAATGTCAACATTTTAAGACCTATAAATGTAAGACGAAGTCAAAGGCAACCTGGAGTGTGCACGTGCACCAATTTTCATCGATTTTAACCACAAAACAATGGATAGCTGTGTTTAAACCCGGATCAGTGGCTTCGATTTTGTATCTTGAATTTTGTACGAAAAATTATAGGTAAGATAGGAGCCGTATTTGTTGACTATGAAGCACAATTTAACGCAGTTAAAATATGTAACAATCGAAACAATGGACTGACGCTGACACAAATCCTCTGTCGGTTACGGACACTGTCTTATGAGACTGCAGTGAAACTCTTCTTTCATTATTTTCAAAAAGGTAAAACGATAGCAGGTCAATACTATGCATGCTTCAAGTATGTAAGCTCAATATTTAATCTGCCGACGTCAATTACTTGTTAGGTGCTAATTATAATTTCTTTTTTTAAATATCTTTAAGCACAAGTACACATTTCACACACGTGCCATTTTCAATTAGATTTAGGTCTGAACTTTCTGGAGATCATTAGATAACTTCTATGTTGTGGCCCTGGCAGTACTGTTTCACAACATGGACCGTACGCACGGTACAATTGTCCCACTGGAATGTATAATCAAGTATTGTTTGGTAATGTTTGTGCTACAGGTAATAGCATTCTCCAAGACGTCTACGTATATAGCAGTTACAAAACTTCTATCGATATTTTAGTATATGCTCAGATTAGCCAAATTTATATAGACCCATGCGTTTGCCGAAAATTTTCCCGATTTCTGTGAGCAGTAAATATAACTTTCATTAGGTTGAGAATGCGGTGGAGTATATATTTTAGCGATTCGGCTATAACAATATCAAATATTTTTCACCTGTAAGTACTACTCTGGTTCAATAGTCCTCAAGCAAGTGATAATAGCGACTGCTTACTTCTTCAAAGAAGCAGTAGAATTTGAAGTACCTAACGACCTGCTGCCCTTGAGGCTGGAAAATATGTTTACAAAACTGCTATCTTCGCTGTAGTGAGGAAGGCTACATCTTCAGCGCCAGCGCTGCTCCTAGGACGTCTGGACCCAATTTTCTTTGCCGAAGACCAGTTCTGTCTATCCACCGCTTCTTTTACATTAAGGGCGATATTTTCATCTAAAGGAGAATACGTTGTCACTCTCTACATTGACTAACGATCTTCTATTTTTGACACAGTCCGGAATTGCCTTAATTGCCGGGACATCTTTTAATATTTTCAAAATTTCACACTTTTCGTACTGACAGGATATTAAATCAAGTGGTATTCCATGACTACCAGGCCATAACTAAAACATATTTGTCACAGATTTTATTGCACAGCACTGTACACTAAAATATGTTTGAGGTATTAACTGTGTCTAAACTAAATGTAACTGAAATTGTGTAGTGTTTTTGTTATATTTAAGAAATATGTGTCCTTCTTAGCCAATGGAAAGCTGACTATCTTTAAAGGGAAAGTTAAATGCACCGTACAAATACCTTGTGACAAAACATTCGGCTCGCTAAGTTTTGAATTGGGCATGAGGGAACTTATTGCCTTGTATGCGAATTACTAATGCGAAGATGTTTGTCAAGCTGTAGTGTACTGCATTATCAGCTACACGCGTCAGGCGATCACCCTCGCAACGAATAGCCTGATACAGAAGATGACGCCTCACAAATCCGTCCGCTGTCAAATCTTTCGTCGCAATAAATTTCCAAGACATGTAGCAAATACATAATCGCCGAGCGAGCCGGTCGCTGCGTCTCACACCGCGTCGTTTCGGCGCGCAAATTAATTCGAATCACGTTAACGAACAACGTAAATTAAAGTCCAGGTCCTTCATTGTGTCTGCAAATAGCGCGAGCTGCGGTCAGCAGCTGACGCCAGGATCGTCCAGGCTCCCGCTTTTGATTTACGTCTTAACCTCCTTTTATATAATGTCAGCATCCTCTATGGCCCCTCGCTTCAGGATTCACCGTATATGAATATGTCAGAGATGTTCTATGGTAGGTCGAATTTATGATTAAAACTTACGTACGTAGATCACACAGTGGAGACTCTCTTCTCCGTTTATTATTCGAAAATTCAGCAGCATAACCGAGAACCGAGTCGGTCCGAGAACGAGGATACGTGTCGTAGGTATGCTTGTGCATGAACTATATATTACTCTCCTTTCTTTGCTGCCTTGGATACCAGATAATTTAAATCTGGCAGTCGCAATCCGTATTGTACAATGCAGTATCCGAAGCTAACCTGTACTTGCCATAATTTGAGACTGTCGTATTTGATAGTTTTCTATGCTGTGTTATATCAATGAATAATATACAAAGGTGACATATTGCAAATATGTTACGGCAATAACGTGTACGCAATATTTATTCGTATTATTTACGAACATAAAGCTATTGACTCTCTCCCGTTTTTATAATATTCATAAACGTATTTTAGGGAGAGACCTAACAATTTTCTTCATTCGTTCATGAATTAAATCAAGTGTAAACATTAGCAACAATAAATAACTTTTTAATGGTCTCATATAAAACCAGATGTCAAAATTTTTAGTTCTTAGAATACAATTAAAGTTTTTTTCATATTAAATTGGTATTCGCAGGTTTTGCATTAAGATAGATGGATCAAGAATTTACACTTTTCAAAATATGTATAACTAGCACGAAAAAGCCAACTGCTATAAGAACTGCCGAATTAATTAAGGACAAGGCAACAGTTGGAGATGATATTATTATAAATAACAACAAAATACCATAAGCTTTTCACCTGAGAGAATGGAATATAAACATATCTTACCGAACAGCTCGGGGACACCTGCATGCAGCCACTTAAAATATAGGCATCTCGTGGTAGGTGGAAAAGCATAAAGATTAATATTGATTGTTACAACTACAAACGTAATTTTTGAATAACGGATGGAATGTTTTAAAAAATGCGGAGCCCTTGAAGAAATATATCAATAAAGAAAAAGTTAGCATTAAGGATATATAAAAGAATAGTTTTTATTATTATTAAATCAAAAAGAATCTATATGCATATTTTTTATTTTAAACGCATTAATGAAGTAATATCGAACATTTTTTTTTCTATTAAATACCATAATCTCTTGGTGGTTCCAATTGAATGGCCAATGACCGACATTGTGCTTGGAAAAGAAACTGTTTAAGTTTGTTAAAGTTATGACCGTACAAATAGAAGTATGAGCAAACTGCGCTGAGATTAATTTAGTAACATAATAAAGTATCTGTCAAGTTTTAATACGCTTTATCCCTGATATACATATGCCGATTCTGTCGTGCACGAAATTTGGCATTTCGAGACCTAGTGTTTCAGTAGCACGCAGCTACCTGTCATACTGCTGCCGAAGCTCGCCAATTCACCGGACATTTGGGGCATGACCAAAGATGCCATCTTCAAAGGGTTACCACTAACCACCGATGAATTAAAGGATGTCATTTGAGCCTCTTTACTGAGACAACCCTTATTCGATAGCATGACGACTAACTTAAAACTTCATTATGAAGTCTGTCTTAAACGAGGGGATACAAATTTAGAACATGTAATAAACTCTAAATAATATGTTACTTGGGGCCATACTGTATAACGATATCTCGTAAAATTAAAGGATGCTCGGTTGAAAAAGGGTATGCTTATACAAAGTGCATTTATCAGCACGTGTGAATATATTACAGCCTGTCGAAATGTGGAAATGAAAAGAATCGAAAATATTCATTTCCAGGAATATTATCAAGCTATCGATGATAACAATAGACTTGGTAAGAAATTAACAATTATTTAGTTCAAAATGTACAGGAAAATGTATGTATTAATTAATATTAATGATCTTAAATATTTGGTTTGTAAATGAAATTTTTCATGTTTCTTTCAACAACATCTAGAAATCTCACATGTATTTCGATCTATTTTTTATAGCTGAAGTGAACTTTTGATGTTTGCACCTGATTTATTTTTTTACAATCCTTTAATTAATAATTCATGCGTGAAACATCTTACTTTATCAACTTATGATAATTAGAAAACTTCCGCAATTCTAAATTCCTATAACTGATAAAAAAATCACATTGATGCAAGAGAAAGTTCGTATTTCTATATAAAAATAATAACACCTTAATAGAAATGTGTTTTGGTTTGAAAGTTATATAACTAAATGCATAAAATCTGTAAAATTAGAAACCCATTCTACCAGTCCTGTTTTAGTAGTGTATCACAAGGACAAGTTTTAGGGTATTTGTGTTTAGTTGCGCAATAATTTTCAATTAATAAAAATCTGGTTAGAGGTTTTATTGCCTTTAATACAACCGAAGAAAATCATAATTAATGTATCAAATAAATAAAGAAGAAAAACTAAATGATTGTTGAAGGAAAATATAATATATTATATTTTGCTTGAATATTAAAAGAACAGAACTAGAAAAAAATATTTTCTTCTTCAAAAAATGCTAGTAAATTTCTATTCAAATATTCTAAGTGGCTTTCTTAATATACTAACGGAAATACTAGAATTGGCAAACACCATATCTCTCTGTTTTTTAGTACATAACTATACTGACGACTAGATACATAAACTCGAACGAGGAAGAACATCAATCAAATCGTCAATAAATTTTCATTATACACTACTTAACTAGCAACCGACAATCAATACACAGCATATCCGTCCATCCATTATAGGAGACACACGGCATCGAAGCCAACAAAATTTATGTCCTTTGTTTAACTGCTTTATTAAAAAGGCTCTTCTTTCACCGACGACGCTGCCACCACAACCGATGCTTCCCGTAAAACGTAAACGCTAAAATAGGGAGCGGAGAGGAGAAGGAAGAAAGATAAAGAAAGGGAAACGATAACGGTTGACGGGCGCAGAGGTGAAAGAGGCGCATGGGGGAGCAAGGAGGAAAGGAGAAGGAAAAGAAGAAGTGGAGAGAATATAATGCATAATTCGGTCATAAAATATGTCGGGGTTCTCTAGAATTGAACGCTATCCTTCAAAGCAGGGCACGGAGACGAAAGAGGGACCGTAGATTTATTGGGCAATAAAGTATTATAATTAAACGCGTTCTGGGCCCCGCGATGTCACTCGGTCTACATCTATAAATCTCTTGGGGCACACACACACACAGTACAGTACGGACACTCACTCCGATGCAGAGCAAAGGTGAGGCATGTGAGTGAGAGAGTCACCTATCGGCCCACATCTACACCGGCCGGCCGCCCACCCCCAAAAAAGCCCCGTGGGGTGGCGGGGCGAAACGGACGGCCGTCAAAATCTACCCGGCTTCGCCTGATGTTTTATTAATACGATTTACACCGGTCAACTTAAATTTTAACTGAATTAGTCGAGTTGTCCTCCACTACGCGAGTTTCTGACCATCGAGGTCTTTAATTAAACGGACTATACGAGCCGACAACCGTTCGTGTATTATTCATTTATTTGCTCGTTTTGTCGTATTACACGAATTTTCTTTTACAAAAGAAAAGCAGCTGCTAAACATTTATTATTTAGTTACATGCAGCTAAGAAAGTTTAGATCAATTTACATAAAATATTCATCATTTCATCAAGTCACTTAAAAACAGGCGAGATTATATTTGCAGCTGATTTATATCTTTTAGCAGAGAATATGCACCATTTTCCAAGATATACAGGTTTGGAATTATACTACTGCATGAGGAACATCATTCTACAGCTACCACTAAAATTGAAGATTTTACAAAACATGCCACAATTCTTATGTCAACTAATTGTTAATTACGCTTCAGAAACGTAGCAACGGCTTCTACCTAACCCTAGCAACCTGATATATTAAGAAATATTTATTTATTACCAGACTTCTAATCCACATACTTCCATTTTCCATATTTTCTCCATCATTATCTACATGGGTATAAGAAAGTGCTAAACAATGAATTTATCTAAGAATAAAAGGAAGACAGCGGTTTTTGGAACCCAAGTGTAGAAGCTAGCAACACGCAGTTCAAGGAATAGAGGTAAATTTTGTTAGTATAAGATTAGTGCCTGGTTCAAATGGTAAGGTATGGACAACTTGATAAGGTTTAGTAGAGAAAATATTCCCTTTTTTTTTAATTATTAACTTGGATATATTTTAATTTACACTAGACCGGATTTCTTTCAAATTTACCAAATTTTCATACAGCGTATGCTTGTAGTATATTAGACTTTACATTTCATTAAAGTAAAGTAGGCGTAAAAGGTGTTACTTCACTTTTTACTAATGGATTTGCTTAAGAATGTTTATTATTAAAAATGAAGTTGTCGGTATTTATACCTAAACAATAAACCATAGACTATTAATATACTAAAATACACATTTAGTCAAGTTATGTTTTTATGCAGTACACTAATGCATGACACGTGGCCAAAACTCGATAGATTTTATTAAATTCTTATACTACCTTTTGTATACCTTAGGTACTTACGTAAGTATTAGTAATTAGGACACGAAATACTCAAAATATTTTATACAAAAACAAACGCTGGCTACTATAATCATGGTTGCTTGACATCTGATTCCAATATGGAGCAAAATTTGAACATAGGAATATGGAGAAAGCTTAGTCTATACTACGGATTACTCACCATGATATTAAGTAGTACCAAGCTATATTCCACCTAATTCTTTGATTCATTCCATAGTAAAACATGCAATATACTTTGTCTTACGTTTAACAGTGATCCAAATGTCCCGCGAAAGTATACTTTACAAAATTTAAACATGTGCGACTTGTGAGAATATTAGAAGTAGAAGTTTTTCGAATCTCATAAAATTCGTAACTGTGATTCACTTCGTACTCACATTGCACAGATGGGTCCAAAGAAAATAGTACTCGGAATAATAGTCAAAGTTGAAATACGAGGAACTAATAAAACTTTAATCCTTGGTCAGAGAGGTACAGTTCTACACTAGAATAAGTAAACATACATCGCCAAGCAACAGTGATCTTGTTGAAGCCAAAATCATTCATAAAACTGTAGTTAGAACGAATGCTAATTTTTAGCCTTATGACGGATGATCAAGGCAAATTCATAAATATAACAAAATAAGTGACATAAGGAGAATAGGATAAACACAAATTAATAATAAACGTAGTGCTCTTAAAACTCCGCGTTTCGAATAAGTTGTTAATCTGTGAGTTATACAACTATACAGTCTTTGCAATCGTTATGATTCCGTCACTAGACACTGACTAGACGCAATTTTCTTTATACAAGAACAGTTTTTTGCACTACGACAGATGTCATTTTACAAAAGGAATGTGGCGGCTTATGTAATGTTGCAGTTACTTGGTCAAATTGTTAATACTTGTCTCGTGGGTAAGTGTGTGTGTGTTTTTTTTTTGGTGGGAAACAGCCGAATGGGATTATAAGCTATGTTAATCTTGTCATAACCTCAGAAGCCTTAAGGTGTAGGAAGGTATATGTAAAGTGTTCCATCTTTGTTATTACACCTTCTCCTCTACCCATGACTTAAAGGTTGAAGCGCCGTTAATTATTTTCCCAATTGCGAATGGTGACTCGGGAACGCACCTAACCTGCCAGAAAGAGTACTATCACTATAATCAACGGACGTTGGTTTCGAAGAGACGAACTTCAGTTACCAAATTCAAATGGAGACCCTCTTACCACTGAACCACCAAGTTATTTAACAACAATTATAACATGAGTTCTATTTTACTAACTAATTATTTACATAAAGTACCACTATTGTACGTCTATGGTAGGTACCATGGTGCGGTCTGCTAATTAATTACAACCATACATATACAAGGATTGCATCAATATACTTTTTCTTTAGCTATCAACAGATAAATCCTTCCATCTTCAGATATTGAATCTGTAGTAACTAACTTCAAGACAATATCAAAAATCCTTAGGAAACTTTCTTGTGGAATATTTACTACCAATTGCAGTGCGATACCGATGAAATTTACATCAGTCGCCATACCGTAATTGAACATCCATCAATTTTAATACATTTTTTAATGACTGCACTGCAATGTTTGACTCTGCGGTTGTTGGCCTTCGTTTTAGAAGGAATATCAAGTGTAGCTCCAAAGATAACTGTGATACTATTTACTGCTTCAGCAATTTCTAAGGAATCTATGAAATTCCTATGCTTTCAGGAATTTACTCTCGTTTGGAGATTTTATTTACCATATTTCGTACTATATTCATAGATTCCACTTTTAAACGGTAATAGTTGAGACATTTTTGTTATATACACTAACTCGTTCACTTTTATAGTAAGGAAGAAAGGTATTTCCTTTTCCGAACACCCCTTTATATAAAAAGTATAATCTTTGATGATAATAAGTCATGTGACGCGTTTAATTGGCAACACGTGTGCATTGTTAAAGGAAGACGAGTGGTCTTCCATCATATCTGCGGGAGGTCCAGGTGGCGCTGAAACGCACTTTCCCACACACACAGAGCAGTATCCCGTCGTTACTAATAGATGGCGCCGTGATCTACCTCCCGTCGCCGACTCTTCAACACTCACTCAATAAATTAGATGCCAATCATTAATTCAAGAATGCCTCGCGTTTTTCATTGCCGCTTTTTTCTCTCGTCGCTGTTCCTGCTTGTTCGCCTGCTTCCTCGCATCAGCCATCAGTACCCGCTACCTACCCGTGTTGTTTTGTTTGTGGGGCCTTTGTATTGATACGCCTTTTATTATAAGACGGCAGCCGCATGGTGCAGCTTATTCAGAATCAATAGTATGGGTTTCTATTAATATCCTTATTGAAAAGTTGTGCAAGTTAAAAGCGATGTTTAAAGAATGTATTAAGGAAGTCAACAGGAAGCACTAATTACGTCTATTTGTTAGGGAAGTTATCTTTCTGTATAAATTTTATTACTAATATGTCATACTTTTGAAGTAAATTTATTCAATTGTAATATACAAGCTTCACAAAATATATCTGTGACTAATAGATTTGCTTCATCTTGATCTAAACCAGAAACTTACATGTCTTCAGATGTGTATTATGTACAAAATCAGCAATTACAGGGTTTCCAGTATGTTTTGAGTTCCAACACTTTGATTAATAATCTATTATATTAGGATAATTCGTTATGTTGAGTACAAAATTGTCGTGACCAGTAAAACAGTTAAGATCTTCTACCAGGTGAATTTCCATATTGAAAAGCTATGCCATTTCATTCCAATGAGTTAATAATCTGAACAGCAAAAAATATGAGTCAATAAAACATGCGTTTTGAAATCAGTAACGACGTTATAATGTACAAATGATAAGATTTTATGTCGAACTTAACTTTGTGAAGACGAGAACACTAAGAAGGATACCATACTACTGCATGTATTAACATAAAAGCTAATCTAAAGCTATCGTATATTTTATTTCTTTTCGTCGTAAGTATTATGTATAATTATAATCATGTGGTTATTAAAAATTTCCCTTCCAATATACAGTAATGCAGTAACTACACAGTTCATACACATACTCTACGCATTTTGTAAGCAAATGGAAAGGTAAATCAACAAGATCTGTGATACAATACAATGTATCATATCGTCACTCTGCCCTGTTACTTCAGGAAAACTTGTTGGGCTTCCAGTGTATGTCGCCATAACAATATTCTACCACCCTGGTTACATTGTAAGTATCCATCTCTCCCATTCCTCTCACTGCGCAGATTGCAGTAGCTAATTTTTAGCCAAGTCGTTGATATGGTATTTGAAGTTTAAACTGCGTACCATATGTAGACCCAGGACATACATTATGTTATATTACCGTGAATGTTAGTATTTCCTTATTTAAATGCAGTTGCCGAAATCTATTAAGCAATTTCTGTTCTATTTTTTACAATTTCCTCTGTTGCTCGCTTGGTGAAGGTAGATATCTTATCTCCGAACAGACACAATTTAGTACAGCTTTACGTACGCTAGGAAAAAAATCTTGGGGCACTGCTTTTTTTTCTATTTTAGTAGAAATTGTTTTTTGAATTAAACGGTAATTTACAAAAGAACTTTTGGAAAATTAATTACTCTCCTTTTACTAGATTCGATCGTAGTAGCTGGCGTCTTATCCCTCTTATTCAGCTGAAATCTAACTTTCCCAGTAACAGCTTCTGCTCTACATAATCAAAGGCTTTCGTTAAATCGCAACAGGTTACGCAGGTTACAGAGCACGTCTTTTTGGTCATTCAATGCTGTTGGCAATTCCACAACTAGACCTACAATGTTTACTTTTTTGCAATCACGTTGATTTTGTTTCCAAAGAAGCTTGTTATTCTGATTTTAATTTCAATCGCGAAGATTTTCGAAAAAGTAGGTGTTATTATTACAAGCCAATCATTATTTGCATTTGATTTCTTTCTTTTTTTATATATTGGCACCGTTTTTGAAAGTTTAACACATCCTATTAGTTTCTCCTTTTTAACTGTTTTGTTACCAATATGGCCCAGAAGAGTTTGCTCGTCTTAGATAAGCAGAAGTCGCTATTTCTAGGTCTCTCGAACGCAGCTACTTTGTTTGGTAATCGAAAGTGTTTCTTGTGGCAGCGTCCGCAACAGATAATTCGAGACCTTGCAGGCATAACGGGAGTATCTCTGGCATGTACAATTCCTCAGTTACTATTCACTATCGGGACATAATTAGTGGTACTCCACCCCTTAAGGCAATAGGGTGAAATCTTGAAACACCTTATGTACACGATTTAGGTACCTGTTATGACAAGCCTAAATATAGCTACATTATTCTGTGGTGGAAAATCTCAGGCTCGTTAAATTTTTTAAATGGGTCCTTTGATTTAAAATTTTGATCTATTTGTTTTTAAATTAAAAGATGTTTTGTAATTAAAACAACCAAATGTAAAGTTGAAAAGATAAATATATTGACAAATTAATTAACATATACCGCTTTTTTTACAAAAAAATATGTTTTTTACAGAAAATCTAAGGCAATCCCTGTCTAGCTAATCTTTAAATATTCTAATTAATTTACGAAACAAAAATGAGATCGAAAGATACAAATAATTTTGAAGAACTTAGGAAGATTCGACGTCTTTAATCTTTGAAATCGTACTCACTCGCACGTGATTTCTCGCCTTTAAGATGGACAGGTCTTCGGCTTCCAAAATATGTGTCGGGAACTTCCAGATCTTATTTGTAGTATTAGCTGATACATTTTATGACTGGATATAAACGAGGATCTTTATTAAATTATAAAGTTGTACCAGAAAATAACTAATTATTCTCAGGAGGAACGATGCCAACATGTGTGACTTTGACACGATGCTTTTGTTTTTGTTTTATATCCATAGCAACGCATTTGTTTGCCTATATAGTAGGCCACACAGTACACACAAACTTGATATGAGTGAGATTATAGAGGAAAATGCTGCCAGTCGTGCCATCCTTCCGTCGTACGAGAAATTTTGAAGATTATAAGTATAATTTCGTAATAATGCATATTTATACAATGTTATTGAAATGTGTGAGTAGAGTATATTAAACGTCTTATAAGAATGAGATTTGGAAATATTGATTTATATAAATGATATGTTTACGAAAAGCGATATATATAATAAACGATAGTAAAGGTTACGTCTGCTCTGCAACTGTTGTTGAAGGGACTCTTTTTTGTGAATAATAAGTTATTAAAAGTAGACATCTCTAAAACTTTGGAAAGAAACCTGTACAGATTGAATATCTGCGATAAAAATTCATAATGAAGGAGAACTAACGGTACTTTGCCTCCAACTTCTAACATCAACCATAATAAAAAATAACGGCGCGCATCAAACAGTGACGAGAAAATATCTGGAATAGGTAAACTAATAAAATTTAGAAAAATTCATTGATAAATTAATAGACAATATTTCATATCATTACAATATAT
Source organism: Trypoxylus dichotomus (assembly GCA_023509865.1). Classification (NCBI taxonomy): domain Eukaryota; kingdom Metazoa; phylum Arthropoda; class Insecta; order Coleoptera; family Scarabaeidae; genus Trypoxylus; species Trypoxylus dichotomus. The sequence goes on from CM042078.1 coordinate 44,005,494, forward strand.
ATATTTGCTTTGTAAGTGCAGCCTATTGGGGTTATAAGCTATTTCCCCTCTCATAACCGCAGCAGCTTTGTGATGTGGAACACTGTGTGTAGTGTTCCGTGGGCTTACACCCTCAGCATCGAAAATGAGGCGTCGTTAATTGTTTTAGTATTTTTTAATGCAACAAGCTTTGTATGTTTAGGCGTAAATTAATAGTGCAAGGAATTCAGGTGCATACGAAAAGAAAAATATCTTACGTAGAATTTCCTTTCTATGAAGCAATATTTTAATACATAGAACGCTTCACTAAATGCAAAACAAATTATCTAAATTAGTCCAGAAATGTTATTTCATTTACATCATTGTAATCAGTGAAAATATTTTTTTTTGTCATTTAACTGACGTCGCAGTTCCATAATAACTAAATAGTACGCTGACAATGAGCAGCGTGCATATATATTTACAATTTAAGAGAGAATCTTCTTCGAATTAATTGAGGAAAATGTGAAATCAATAATTGGAAAGCGTCGCAGAGGAAGAGAGATGTTGCGGAAGAAAAGGAACGACGGGATTTGTCGCGGACAGACATCAATCGATTGTCAAGTGAGAATGGAATATTATGAATGAATGGAAGTCATCTTTTCGCGGTTCGGTCTGATTATATTGTAACGTCAGTTGTCGTAATTATATCTACCATCAAGCGACATCCTAGCAACTGCATGGTAACATTGTGGTCTGTCTTTGAATTTATGCTTTTTAATGCGAAATACTGATGTAAATTGTTGTCTGTACATATTGTAGAATAGTTCAAACGACAAAATAAACAAATTATAGTTTTGGTCGTGCATACCTTCCTTCCAAGGAGAAATGTAGATTTATGGTTACTAACGTCTTTCAGTTCTATATCTTCCAGCTTGTTGGGACTCCTGATATTCACTTAAGAATTCTATTTTTTGAATGGTTCATGTAGTAATCGTTTTTCTCAGCTACAGAAGACTTTCCAAAAAATAAATAATTATAGAATAAAAATATTCTCGTAGTCCTTTTTTTTTACCCAGAAATATATTTCTTCAAGGTTAAATTCTGCTAAAGCCCCTTAAGTTTTGCTTCTAGGAATAACATATGTTAAGACAATTGTAAGAACCAATTCTCAAGGTTAGTTTTTGGTTTAAGCCTGCAGAAAATGGCTGACATCTTTACAGTATTCATTGAAATTTATAATATTAAAAATTTATCGCGAGTGCAAAGTATTTTCTGTCAATAACCTCTGCAGTGTTCTCAATAGTAACTTTAATAAGTTTATTATTATTTATAACTATGAGATAGCCCTGTGTTGATTTGTCGAGTAGTTTCTTGTGAATACTCATTCAAAGCAGAGCACTTTTGGTGCTTTTTAAAAATGGACAATATTAAAATACGCGCAGTGATTAAACGTATGCACAAAAGAATTTTTCGCCAAATTTATGCGGATGCAGTAAATGTGTTCGGCGAGGATGCTCCTTCTTTTAAGAGTGTTTCCAAATGGGCGAATGAATTCAAAAAAAAATCGTACGGACGTAAATGACGTTTCCCGTTCTGGAGGCCCAGAAACAGCCACTTCTGCAGAAAGGGCGCAAATGTTCTACAATTATTTTGGAACAGTTTCGGTAATATCCAACAGATGTTTTGCGCCAATTTGTGACTTGCGATGAAGCTTGGATCCACCACTACACACTGGATCAAAGAAACACCAACCAAAACAGTGAACTAAGCGTGGTGAACCAGCTCCAAAGAACGCCAAAGTTATTCTATCGGCAGGAAAGGTGATCCGTTCCTTCCCTTCCGTTCCGTCTTCTGGGATGCGAAAGGAATCTTGCTTATCGATTACCTTCCACGGGAAGCATTGGAATTACTGGAGAAAACTATTCTAAACTTTTGGATCACTTGAAGGCAGATATGGTTGAGAAAAGACCCCTAAGAATGCAAAAGGAAAGTCCTCTTCCAACAAAACAATGCTCCAGTTCACAAGAACGAAGTTATCAAAGCAAGTTGCCCAAAATAAAGATTTAAACTCTTGAACATCCCCCTTATTTACGGGATTTAGCTGCGTCGGGATATCATCTCTTCTCCAAGCTTAGAAGCACCTCGGCGGTGTGAAATTTGCTTCGGATGAGGAGCTAACAGCTGCCGTGGACCACTATTCTGAGGAGCTCCATGAAAATGAGTACTATGAGCGTCGACTAAATAATCGATCTTGAGGGACATGGTGTCGAAAAATAAAACGGATTTCATTGAAATATTGCTATTTACTAAGCTTCAGTTACCGAATTTTTTAGCTTACACTCGTATCTACATAACGCAACTATGAAAGAATCAAATACCCAAATATCTAGGGAAATCCCTGTAACTTGAACTTGTTTGTCTAAAATTCTATTTGGCACATATGTACATGTAATTAATTAGTGTAACATTAGTCGTGCACTTTATATTATGAATTATTCACGGAAGAGACAATAGCTTTTCGATATCATTAAAAATGTATGTATTATCTAGTGCGCAACTGTATACAACAGTTAAGTATAAAATGTATTGATTGGCTACAAAAGAATGAAGAGCAGGCGTCTGGTCAGAACGTGCGTGTTGATGAGACGTCTCGGAGTGACAGCGGCATTCTGTCCAAGTGACATTTTCCACTCTCTCCCTTTGCCCTCGCGCGTCCGTCGCCGTCGCAGCAGGCCACAGCACACCACTTGTCCGACACAGATCAATGCCGGGGAGAGCTCAAAAAGAGAGATGGACACATCACCTGAGTGTCACTCACAGCGGACAACCTCGTCTGAGCGTCCGTCCGTTTTGAAACCAACACAACGTTGGTAACACTGTAAATTCTCCTCACGAACCTTATACACTCTATATACCGCGAAACGGACGACGGAGAGAAATCAATAATTGTTCCCTAAATAACCACCCACCGTCGCCGCCACCACTATGTACTACCTACGAATAATTATGTCACACTTAGGGTTAATGTGTTTACCAGCCAATTGACGAGGGAAAATTGATGGAAAATCTTTTACCGATCCCGTTACGTACCTAGCCGTCGTTTGGGATGTAAACAGGCGTCCTCCTTGGAAAATAATTAAATATTTTAATAATCCAGGAACAGCAAAAATAATGGCAAGCAACATATATGGTTATAAGAATGGGTAAAGGGATAATACTTTGTATACAGTTGTTTCTATAAGAACGACGAGTTCACTAATGGACTTGACGTCACATAAAATGTCTGACGCTATGCAAACTTCCATTTATTCATTTTTAACATCACGTAATGTTTGCCGACAGCACCTTCTTGTTTCAACAGCAAAAAGAAATTTAATTAAATCCCTAATATTATCGATGACTTTGAGCTTACGGATTAAACAAAGTGCAACTGTGTAGTACGACCTAGTATCTAAAATAAGGATGTAACTTTTTCTATTATAAAGAAACTTTTAACGTTATATATTCTGTTACTACAATTTGCACTTCTAAGGTATCAATTACAGCTAACTTTATCGGCTTTCGAATCCAGCTAATGGAGCGCTATTTCACGCGCTAAACTTAGCACTTGTACGGAGCTTACGGTACTGCTTACTATGCGAGAAGAAAACATAACCTAAATTTGGTGCTCAAATTAAAACCAACCACTTAGCATGGGAATCGGACCTTCATCGTTGAATGCAAGGAACATGAATGCTTCGACCACGCAGGCAGCCTAATACCCTGTTATCAACCTGATTATAAAGCAATAATTAGAGGATGATGCAAACATTAAAGGTTCTCAACTAACTTCAATTGTAATACTCTTTGCGTTTCGTAAATTAAGATTCGTAAGAAAAAGTATTAACTTCCACTTGGAAAAATAAGGTTGCGTGTTATCATTATCCTCTAGCAAGGTACTGCTAAATTTATTTATATGGTGTTATTTCTTTTAAATTAAACAATCAGCTTCTCTTCAGAGTCTTGTTGTATTGGCATTTCTTCTGTGCTCAAACATATAATGTTCTACTTATATATATATGCATATGAAAACATTAAGAACATTCTAAGTGTCATGGTTACAAGAAGATTTTGAAGTGTTGCGGGATAACAAACTAAATAGTTTAGCACAGAACTGATTACTTTAAAAAATCATCTATTATAACGCTTAGTAAACTCACAGAGACTTTTGAACAAAAGCCAACGCTAAACTGTAGCAAATTTCAATTTACCCGAACTCAACGTGCAGGTACAAAATGCTGCCATGAACGTTTTCCTACCTTTTCCTGAGCTAAACAAGCTTGGTTATCATGGCACTCATTTATTAAATTAGTAATAATTTATACTCATTAGGGTTTCCCTTAGCTAATCGTGATATCGATCGCGTATGTGCTCGATTTTCAATCACAACTTATCGGAAAGATAAGAAAATCGTTAAAATTAATCAGAAAAAAAACATAGACTCGAGAAATGATCCCTGTAATGTACTATTATTAACGTTCGTAGAGCTTAAAATAACGCTGTGAAATTTGACACGTCTATTACAGTTTAAGCTTCAAACAAGTTGAGTTTCCATTATAGAATGTCATGATTAATACTTTTAAGGAACACAAAAAAGGGCTAATTGTACATACATTACATTGTGGACAATTCTCAGAAGACGCTTTAGTTTAGCACGTACGTATCTATACAAATTTATATCCCCTCGATATTAATGCTTCTGCACATAAGTATTAGAGTATTTTAGATCAACAAACTCTCATCGTCCAAAAACAAGCTCCATTTGATTTGATTGAGCTGGTATTAATGATGATAGCGGCTAAAAGTGTAAACCCCCGAGGGCCGGACAAATCGTTGGTGTCAGAGGTCGGCACGCGCGGAACTTCACCGCTTACTTGATTCAACTTCTACATTCTCGCTCCAGCATTTCTTTTCAACTGTCTCGCTGTTCTGCTTTTCATCCTACAAAGCACTGTTGCACGTCAGCAGTTAACGAGTGGGTATATCTATCGTAGAATACATAACTCAGCGACCGACTAGATCATTACTGTCTGCTTTAGATTAAAACAAGAGTCGCGCCACGCATTTTTAATGAAATTATAATGAATACATATTGCGTACAAAATTTTAAAAGCAGAAATTAACTTTAATCCATACTTAATTGGGTGCACCGCTTATTATTAGTGGTAGTAAAAATTAATATCGTCCAATAACTCTCAAATATATTAATTTCTATCTACGTGTCTAGTCTAACGTACTCAGTTGAAATATGTATGTGTAGATGTGTTTCCATTTGTAGGCTACATTCTCTCAGGTCTGTGCATACGACAGCCAAAGAAAGTTTTGTGTTCTTTACGAATATTAATTTGAATTTAGAGAGATCTACAATACAGTATACACAAAACATTTGAAACATATAATGTATATATTGTAATGATATGAAATATTGTCTATTCATTTTTTTTCTAAATTTTAGCAGTTTATCTATCCCAGAAATTTTCTCGTCAGTGTTTGCTGCACGCGGTTATTTTTTATTATGGTTGATGTTATAAGTTGAAGGCAAAGTGCCGTTAGTACTCCCTCTTTATGAATTTTAAGCACAGATATTCAATTTGTACAGGTTTCTTTCTAAAGTCTAAAATCTATTTTGGGTATTCTTTAATAACTTATTATTCACAATTTTCTTGTTTAAAAAAAAAGTCCCTTCAACAACACTTGCAGAGGAGACGTAAACTTTACTATCGTTTGTCATATTTATCGCTTTTCCTAAACATATTTTTTATATAAATAAATATTTTCAAATTTCATTCTTGAAAAACGTTTAATATACTATACTCACATATTTCAATTACATTGTATAAATATGCATTATTCCAAAATTATACTTATAATCTTCAAAATTTCTCGTACGACGGAAGGATGGCACGACTGGCAGCATCCTCCTTTATAATCTCACACGTATCAAGTATGTGTGTACTATGTGGCCTACCATATAGGCGAACAAATGCGTTGCTATGGAGATAAAACAAAACAATAGAAAAATATCGTGTCAAAGTCAGACGTGTTAGCGTCGTTTCTCTGAGAATACTTACTTATTTTCTCATATAACTCCATAATTTTACAAAGATCTTCGTTATATCCAGTCATTAAGTATATTAGCTGATACTACAAATAAAATCTGGAAGTTCCGGACACATATTTTGGCAGCCGAAGACCAGTCCATCTTAAAGGCAAGAAATCACGTGGGAGTGAGTACGATTAACGACGTCGAATCTTCGTAAGTTCTTGAAAATTATTTGTATCTTTCGATCTCATTTCTGTTTCGTAAACTAAGTTAGAATATTTAAAGTTTAGCTAGACAGGTATTGCCTTAGGTTTTCTGAAAAAAACATTTTTTTTGTAAAAGGCAGTATATATTTATTAATTTGTCAATATATTAATAATTAGAAAACACAATCTCTTAATTTAAAAACAAATTGATCAACATTTTAAATCATAGAACCCGTTTAAAAAAATATAACGAGCCTGAGATTTTCCACGGCAATATGTACATTAACAATGGTGTAGAAGAAGTTACAATGGTAAATTATTCCTTGAGATTCTGAGCATTTCTTTGCATAATCATTTAGCAACTCATACGATTTTTACGAACGGCTACAACACAAAGTTTTATTTGATAGCTCAAGGCCGCATTTCATTAATAAAGAAGATACTACGTGAAAGCAAAGAGAATAATCATCTGTTTGAAAAATGAATACTGCGAATATTCTTAAAAATTATACAAAAATGAATACTTCGTATTTATTGTAAGAGGCTGTTCCGCTAAAGTATATTATATCTTCCAATTCTTCAAATTTGTAGAATACAGTTATTGATCACTGAATTAAAACCAATTTGAATAATCCAGATAATCTGAGTTTGTATGGATTGCTATATAATATTTTGTGTTGTAGTTATGCCGATTTACTATGATACGCATGTCCGCGAATTATTTTATTGGTTAGACCCATTTCAGGATGGTAAATGGACACTAAAATACACACCCATTAAATTGAAAAGTGGTATATTCAGTGCGTTTGAACATTAAAACACACATTTTCTTTGTCAATTAAGTTCTTCTATACCTTCAATTCCTCATTAGTCTCGAATGAAACCAATGTTTTTCCTTTCCTACAATTGATTGTGTTGCTATGCATATACTGGAAGTGATGCTTACCAATTTTATAAAAACAATAGGATACGTCAGAAGGACGCTATTACTTGCATAACCTGAAATTACAGACCTACTTCAACATTGGTGATTTGGCTAACACTCACGTAGCACAAAATATATGCTAATTAAATATGGAGCTACTTCATAGTAAATACACGACCTGAACTTTTTAAAAATTGTCACTCTTTAAAAAGGTGCGGTCAATGAGTGTGACCAAGGTTTAATGGAGATCCACATCTAATCGCATTAACTTTCGGCTGTACAGCTTTCAATTCATTATTATATGTGTCATAATTTTTTCGAATTACTAATTCTAAGAATGTCGAAATCTATATACACCGTCCAAATTATTCAGCTACTTAAAGTATGCAGAAGTCGTATAGCATTTTAAACTGTTTCATAGTCCCGATACAAAGTTACGTAACCTACCGCTATGGCATGGATTTCGAATGTCCGGCGAAGAAGCCGCACTGATATAAATGCAAAACGATACCGCCGCTTTCTTTTTAATATTCATCTGTTGAGTTAAAACATTTGTCGTTCCGTGTGTATGTTTGGCGCCATGCGCCTTTCAACAAAGACATTAATGACCGCACGGTAAAAACACGGCAGACTAGAGACGACCCTGTCGAACTATCCAGCAAGGAATAAGGACGGACAGATAGACAGCGCTGGACGTTTCTTTTTAAAACCATCAGGATCAATTAATTGGTCAGCGGCCTCGAACCTGAGGGACGATGTGTCGATCCGAGACATTAATCTACCGTCAATCAGACGTCTTCGAGGTTTATAACCGTCATTGGACACGGCAGGGACAGAACTCAGGTAAAAATTTTACGGTCACGTTATTATAGTACTTCATACGCCGTAGAAGAATTTAATTAGTGGACGTCTTGCAGAAACAAAAACCATTGTATTGAGAAGAAAACTCTCGTTACAAAGAAGTACAGATTTGATAATATCAAATAGAAAAATTGGCTTCCATACTCTATAAGTAATGTTTCTAATTTGTAACGTGCGATATATTATCCAATTGCCTGTGCCAAAAAAATGACTTTTAACAGGATTACGAGACACAATTATTCTTGAATATCAGGATTTTTCGTAAGAAGATGCTATGTTTAAGTTGTATTTTTTAAGTAGAACGCCTACTATATTTATATATATGGAACTAATTTCTTCTTGGCAACCTCTTAGCAATGTGTTTGTTGCATGTATTGTTTTGGTTTTAACCACAGTTGAAAAATGTCTTGATGTACATAGATGAAAGTTTGAAGATCAAATTCTTGATTTAAAGAAATTACGGAAGCATTTGTTAAAATTTCATTCTTATTCTGAAAAACTGGTTTACTATATGTCAATTTGAAGCTATAGCACTTATAATGCTTCACTTAACTGGTTTCTAGCACGAACCCAAATATAGAGCTTGAGCTTGTTAACGTGGTGCATCTAGATCAAATTAAAGAAACATGGCCAATGCAGGATTATAAGTTTCGCCATAACCGCACACAGAAATCAACTTGCTATATTTTGATGGTTGTATCGCATAATACCTGCCGAGTTCAATAAGCTAAAAAGTACTTTTATTTCAATGCTAAACATGCAACAGTGTCGCTTTATCAACTTTCCTATACAACTTATTTTTTTATTGCATTTAATAGTTCCTTCCTTTAGAATAAAATATGTATTCCTCCTCAAACACACTGAAATTTCCAACAATCCCTATCACATTTCTTTCGATCAGGACTTGCGTTTAGTTTCTGCCAATGCAATAAACTGTAAAACATAAGCTTCAGATTTTGAGATATAATGATTACAAGTCAGAAACACTTATTAGTCGGAATTGTCATAACAAATAACTAGAGTGAGTTTATATTTACAATTTACAACGACCAGCTGGAACTGTAAAGGCATTAATTTAACAATGGGCCATAACATATAGCAAGAAACAACTATTAGGTGAAAAACTATTCAACGTTAAATTTAGAAGTCTAAGCAGGTACTTAATTACCGCACAGCAGTATTTTTTGTACCATTAAGACAGTAGAAAACTGCTTTACAGGTAAAAATTTTATGGTTCATTTCAGTCCACCTAACAATCGCACTAAGTCGATGTTCCGCAAAAAGGGCATTCATTTCGAAGAAAAATAATTAATCCATTCCGGAATTTCAGCTTTAATTGATGTGATTGATGGCGCCATCTATGCGTTAATTGTAGAAAAAAATCACATAAAGCGGGTCCTTTTCGGCCGTTTGAAGTATATCGAGCCGTTTTGTCTTCGTCTGATAGCTGAGTGGGACGAGAAGACGTTAAAGCGGTATTTTCAAGTAACAAGATAAATAGATCTCGGAGACTCAATAATCACCGGGGTCCCTTCGCGCTGACGTTTTATATATGTTTAAGTTGAGAGATTTCTGCAGTCAACTCTCCCGGTTAATTTGCTTCCAAAGTGAGTGACATACGGGAGATTTAAATTTTTTGTTTGGTCCTTTGGACACATATAAAAGCAATATCCTTCAAGGGATATCCTTCGGACATTTACGAAACGAACAAGTATTTAAAATAAAATTCCACCAAAGTTTTCGAGATGGAAGGAAGACACTTGTATTCAGCTTGTGCTTGAAGTGAAGTATATGCTTTGTAAAAATAATCTTTCGTTGTATTTGTGCCCTTTCTGTATAAGTGATTATAGGAAACATTAAAAACGGCTTACCTTAGATGCGCTAATACAATAATATAAAAAAAATAGAAAGGTGTCGCAGGTATGTAGAATGGTTCAATAGTTGTTTCAATACTTGACAGGAAGATGCCCAGAATATCTAACTATGTCAACTTTTTGGCTCATTAAGTTCTACTTGATAATATTTGCCCTAAATTGATTTAACACTCTCTTTTTGCAGAAAAGTTCTGAAAATAAAGGATGCAAATTTTGATTTAATGTGTATACTGCTGACGTTGATATATTATTATATTATCAAGTTGGTGTGTAGCATAATTGTAAGGGAGTATGTTTCCTTAGAACTACCGCCAACTTTAAAAATAGCCTAAAAATCAGCTGACAATGCTTTTATCGTTTAGATAAAGAAGAACGTTAAATACTTGAAACTATCTTGCTGGATTCAAAAAATTTTCCCATTCGAAGAAGAAATATTTCAAAGGAAACTTTTTGTAGAAGTTCATGGGAAAAGTGAAAATTTTATTGGTACTTCCGTTTTGAATTGACAATTTTTCTGTATTGCTGGTAACATAAAAAATTAACTTCTATCCAACGATCTATGTAATCTCGTTCGAAATCATATAACATACAAAACATACATGAAACAGTTTGGACGATGGAGCATTTTCAGGTTGGTGGAAAATGAGAAACGTTTGTAACAGGAACAAGATGCTAACTTTTGAAGGATTAAGCTTCCGGTTTGAAACCGCATCGTGGTTGCATGAGTCTGCCGACATTTCACTCTCAGCTGTATACAGCTTCTTCTGTTCTGCTGTATGTCGTAACGCTACTGTCAGTTGCTGTAATTCTTCTCACAGCAGGGTTACGATATGCAGTAGCAGAGAAGAAGCTCTGTCCAACTGAAAGCGAAACGTCGGCGGACTCGGTTTAAACCCGAAAACCTAAATTCTTTAAAAGAAAATAAATACCGCGGGAGCCTACAAAACATATACAACAAAGTATTAAATCTATATTGTAGAAAAAAAACGTAGCTAATCCAGCACTGATCAGAAATTTTCTTAAAATATGGTATATGTATTATGACGGCACTTTTTCCTTTTATCAAGTATTAACTCATATTATTATACAGATAATAGTTTCTACGGTGTAAAATTGGCAAAATACGCAGAAATTAGGAACACTTTGGTGGAACAACGCACCAACTCAATTTCCGTATACGGGACAGCTAACCTACTATAAAAAGTTCATTGCATATGCAATATCTTCCAAATTGTCTGGTTAGGCGAGCCAGTATTTCACTTGCTCGTCCCCTATTATTATTCTGACATGCAAGGGGAAAGCTTAAACAAATGTAACAATAAATTTAAGGTAATCACGTAAGAGAACGTTTCGAATATTTTAGTGACGCGTATTTAGAAAATAAAGTATTTCGAGGCAACTTAGTAATTTTAAGAGAAATAATATGTATACATTTATTTTCTAGGGTTTGACTAATAAACAAATATTTTACAACTGCAGGTATTCACATAATCAGGAGAACAGAGAAAATAGAATAAATTGAGGTAACTGGATTGCATCCCGTAAGATATAATTTGTCATGTTTTGAGTTAATAGTATGGAAAGTTTTGTCAATGGGTTGCTTTTTTTGTTTTAAGGGAAAACTCTTGTGTATTAATATTTTTAGAAGAGAAAAAAATCTTCTGAAGTCAAGAGATAGTTCGTTTATTAGTTGAAAATATTTGAGTTTCTTTCTAATTAACATAGCAATTCATTAATGAAATGAAATTTAATTCGACTACAACCCGCATACGTATCTGTTTTCGTTGTAAAATGCGATTGGCACTTAAATGTAAAAACATTATCACTATTTATAAATACTATTGAAAATACAAATATCTATTTACAATAGTATACATATAAGTATATAATATCAGATTATCGCATTACATACACCAAATTGCGAACGAGTTAGGAACTGACTTACCTTTAAAACAATGTTGCAAGTTGTTGACTAAGATATCACGATCAAAATCTTCAAAGCTTTCTTCTTTATTTTCTGCGTATGTGTTGTATTTTCTAATTGACTTATTCTTATGCCGCATATTTTCTTTTTCTGCTTGCGTTAATCTGTCAGTCCGGATAACAATCAGCAGCATAAATGATACATTTTCACAAAGATTGTCGTATGTTGCGGAAAATACAAACAAAACAATCTCACAAAAAGCATAAACACAAACCACTAATCCAAAAAGAAAATTACGGACACTGTGTTATTATCACGTGTTTATATCTTTTCTTAATTTTGAAACGATTCGTCGAAGAAAAATAGCTACGTGTGACGCGTTGTAATCGCTTTGAAACTACGTCGGAGACGTTACGAAAATTGGATGCGGGAACAGGGAGCGCGTGTACGCATTTTACCCCGTCAACCACCGAATACGAACTGTTCGGCTAACCTAACTACTAAGCCACCCTATCCCTTCCGAACCAGTCAAAAGTTAGAGTGGCTTTGACGCACCCCACCCTGAGTTTTAGGGTGGCCAGGGTGGGGGTGGATCCGTACCGCCGCGGAGTTCCGAAAGGACATGTCCCGGCGATGACAAGAGAAACGTTCGCGGTATTCATCTGCCGTTGACAGGTTCCGAACGGTCACGTGATGACGGAAAGAATATCGGATCATCGTGTAACATGTTAAAGCACCGACCGCGACGCAGCTTTGATGATGATGCAAGTTTCTGCTCTTCCGGGAGAACTTCGCGCGCTTTGAACTCTTTCTTTTTTCGAACGGATGTCGGACGCGGGAAATCGGTTTCAGTTATAAATATAACGAGTGCGCTATGGACGATAGAACGAGCGTCAGGCGTACGTACATGCGCTCGAAACGAGAACGCAAACCGATCTACTACCGCCGCTGTTAGCGCGCCGCTCGAGTCCCGGAATAACTGAAACACTTTAACATGCGTGCGTCTATGTGTTTCCCTGATATACTACGTCGTATATATGAGTGTTTGTTGACGTGTATGTGTGCTTTATGTATCCATGTCCATGGAACCGTGTGTATTTGGACGTAACTTAATAACGTGTGAAACAATCGATTAGACTTAAATGCGCTGAGCAGTGCTACGCCAGCCACTTGATTAATTAATTCGTTAAGCGGTCGAGATTCGATTTTGAGGATTCTATAAGTGTTCACTTATCGATAATGTATTTCAGTATATTCTACGTTGATACGATGCTCGACATGTTGTTCTAAGATACTCTGAGGTTATATTGCACGAATCTATGTAATTTGATTAATAATTTAATAAATTATTTTTAAATAAAAACAAATAATTACTTTCTTTACGCAAGAAATTCCTTTTCTTGTAATCTTAAGTAAGTATACACTTCGTTCATGAGATTATTTTCTTTTTCAAAGAGAATATTACTCAAGTAATGTACCTTTTTGAATAAATCTTATCTATTTAATCCAAGAAAAAACTGCTTCATTTGATATGTAAATGAATACAAGCTCCTTCAAATGAAGTTGTAATTTAGTTCAAATGTTCATTTAGGCTATTCTCAAAGAATTTACACTATGGAATAAACAAAAGCTTGTCTGTTAGACGATTTGTGAGACAAAACCAAAGCAATTTGCAAAAGTATTTGCAGAAATAAGACGCGTTGTATGGACCTGAAAGGTATTGGCAAGAATACTAAAAAAAAAGAGAAACTCTGGGAGAAACTGGAGACAACCTTAGAAGATACTCAACATGGATTCAGAAAAGGAAGAAGCACCCAGGACTTAATAAGCAATTGGCTACTGAAATACCAAAAAATGTGTATCCATTTCAAGGCGAAAAATCTGTAACATCCCATACAAAAAAAAAACGAAGTAAATTAAAATATATTCGGGATATAATCAACTGGTTTCCTAGAAAGTAGTCGGGAACATATCATATAAGTATATGTGCGGCTATGTTGAATATTATTATGACTTCAGGTATTACGGTCTTGTATTCTAATTTTATTATACTCTGTACTTAAATAATTTTGATGTAAGATATTAGAATAGTAAATTATGTTGTCCCTTGCTGCTTAACCATTTTCGAACATATCGCTTCTATTTTAATTGCTGAACCTAACATAAATAGCACAGTAACATTCGGATGTAATTCTTATCGATGTAGATAACAAATATATCACCAGAATAACTTACGCGCCAATTATATCAATTTAATAGGCAAGATCATTTACCAAATATACGTCTATGTGAAAATTTCACAGATTTGTATACTCTTTGAAAGAACTCATAACATTATTCAAGGTTGTAATACACATTTTATAGAGTAGTTACTGTAGATCAGTAATAAGATTTATCAGTAATAAAATTTATTATTCTACCAGTATCGAAATATGTTAATGGGTTTGATTGTAGCATCTTATAATAGTCCACAAAATAAATCTCTTGTAAATTTGGGCACATTTTTGAAGATAGCTCTGGATACTAAATAAGAATAAATTCAATGGTCCATATAATACAACAGTGCATTTTTTATTTTTCTTTATTTAAGTATTTATATTACTTTTATAAAAAAAAACTAATTGTCTTACCTTTTTTTGGAAAACATTTGCTTTCTATATAACGATTTTCCACAATGTACTTCATGTATTTAACGTTTGAGGTCATCAAAGTACGTTTCTTCGCAATAATTGTATATTATCTATGATTTTCAGGCTTTAAACTATGTATTGTTTTCTCTTCGTTGACGTTTCGTTATATTCACAATTATCTTAAGTTACTTGAGTTTCAAATGCATTTACGTTATTGCCGATCGGCTTGTTCGTGTCAACGATTGAGATTTACTTAATTTATTTTAATATCAAAATTATCCTATTCACCGTTAGCCGAAATTCGTGTATAGGCAAGCACCTTAGGAGACCAAGCAACTGGTTCACTGTTTTTCAATGGAAATGTATATGGTGAAGCATATTTGGATATACTGGAAAATGCACTTAATCCACGAGTTCTAGATTTTCTGGATAGAGGTGGAAATATCCTACTTAATGAGGATGGACTACATTTTCAACAAGATGGAGCTCCTCCTCACTATGTTCTTCCAGTACGGCAGTGGTTAGACAATGTATTTCCAAATAAATGTACAGAATGAAGAGAACTTAGAAGGATCAGCCAGATTGCCTGATTTGACACCACTAGGCTCTTTTCTATGGGTATACTTAAAGTTTGTCGTATCTACTCCCTAACCCTAAAATATAGAACAACTTCGTCAGAGCATTACCGCAACCTGTTACGGAATTCAAACAGATGTTTTTGAAAATTTACGCCGCTCTAAACAGTGGCTATACCTTTGTTTATCGAACAATGGAGAACATTTTGAACAATTGTTGAATTGATTTCTTCTGTATATAACACTGCATATAATTCATTAAGTTATATAGTTGATAGTGATCGCGAATATATTTTCATGATGCTATAACTTGTGTATTGTAAATAAATGCCCCTAAATTATATTAAAATCTTTTATTTTTGTATTCGTAGGATTAAAAGCTTTTATTCTGCGTAAAAACCGCCGTTTTATTCCAAACAACAAGTATACTACAAAAACATTCCTTTTTAAATTCTGTCTAGTTTCACATCGAATATTTGCTACTAACATCTGGTATATTTATATATAATTCAATTCAAAAGCTAAGAGATGATTTTTGTATAAAAATGAATCTCCGACCCAATTTTTTTCTTATACTTGCGTTCACCTAATCGTTTTCACTTCGTATTCATCAAAACAAATTTTCGGCAGAGTGCGTTAATATCCGAAACCGTAACCTTACGAACAATTTATTTTACGTTTCTGACAGCGCTATCTACCTCACCCTCGCTCAGCTGGTGGAAACAAACGACGGGTGCTATTATAAGCCTTACCTTAACTTTTACTCTACGTCAAGTAATAGCAAGACGAAGAAATACCCTCTTCTATCGCTGGAGAGATTAAACATGCACATCCCACTAACAGCACCAGTCGCTCTCTTGCTTTCCACATAATTATGCACCGGGATGTCACATTTTCCCTCGGCGAAACGCCATCTATGCGAGCAAGCTGCCATTACCTTATAGAATGCCGTGTCCATATCGTATATGGGATAGCCATTTGAATGAATCAGCTTCGTGTAATGATTGTACGGAGCTAAATACGTTTGATATCGTCTGACGATCGGGCAAACAAGATTGCGCTTTGCAAACCCATTCTGTGCGTTAGTTTATGTCTTCTAGGAGCTTTTCAGTCTTAACGATAATATTACTAGGTAATAATGATCTCCGATCGGATTCTACTTCGATCGTCTGATGGTGTCTTATTTGGCATTATCGTTGGATTTTATCTAACGTACTTTTATAGATCTAAATGGCTATGCTACGTAGATGGAAGAATGGATGTTTTCATAAATAATTACTATTTTTGTAAGCAACGGACTGATGGTGAAGTAGCTCTTAAGAGTAATAAAAGAAGAAACAACGCATATAGTTAGGGGGTGATTTAAATGATAGTTTATTCTATAACCCAGAATTTAGTGATTTTTAAATATACATATTTATATACAAACTAAGTATTACTAAGCATAAATAGACAGTAAATTCAAGAAATAAGTAGTAATTATATTCTTCCGTTGAGTATCAAATATCTGGGTTCATATATTTCTACAACATTTCCTTCAAGTTATCAAAGTTAATATTCTTTCCGCACCCGTAATATAGTACTATAACAATTGCATTTATGTCTAGCATACCTTGTGGATCTCAAAATAATAATTACTATTTATTCTCCGGTAAATTACAAAATGTACGGTGGTGGTCTAAATTATAATGTAATGTAATGTCTCTCCCTAGGACGGAGGGAATATCAAAACTACTGTTCCTCGAATGCCATAGTTAAGTATCGTTTACATATACTGTTAGTCAAAGTTATTTGCTCACCTTAAGATATACAGGGGGTATTAATAGGAGCGCAAGATTTAAACTGCCCGCCGTGTTTGACAGTCATAATGCCGCATGATTGTGAGGTGACAGATCGAAAGTTGACAGATGGGAGTTAGTAAACGTGTAGTACTAGACGACAGAAGAACGCATCCTGATTGTTAAACATTTTTATCAAAAGTGAAGGTGAAAGTTCGATCACCACCATTCGTAAAGTGGTAAAATTCGATAGTACTGGTTCGGTTAGTTATGTGAAACACACGGCACGAGCTCGTAGAGGTCATTCAGAACAAAACATCACTGCAGTTCGCGAGAGTGTGGCCTAAAGTCTAGAGAAGTCGATCGTGCAAAAGAATTGAATTTTACAAAAGCCACTCTTCAGCATATTCTAACCAAAAATCTGCATATCCACATCTACAAAGTCCAATTGACTCAACAACTTCTGCCAAAAAATCATGCATAGTGAAGAGAGCTTACAAATCATTCGATGGCTTCGTTAATCGGCAAAACTGGGGCTTTAGGGCTTAGAAAATCCACGAATGATTCATCAGGAAGCAATGCATCCAAAACGTGTCACTGTCTGGTGTGCATTGTGATGTGGATAACTGAACCGCATTTCTTTTAAGATGAGGAAGGTAGTGCAGTAACGGTGAATGGAGAACGTTGTTGTGGTATGATAACGCAGTTTTTTATGCCTCAATTGGAAAATATTGCACGACGGTGTCATATGTCATATCGCCCGTGAAACATTGACTGTCTTGCACGAGTTTGCTCCTGGTCGTATCATTTCCCTCTTTGGTGATCAGATTTGACTGCCACGTTGTTGCGATTTGACACCTTTGGTCTTCTGGCTGTGAGGTTATCTGAAGTCACAAGTTTATGACAACAAGCCTGCGACCACAGAAGCAAAATTAGCCGAAATTAGACGCTCTGTCAATGAAATACCGCCACATGCATACAATAATGTTATTGCGAATTTTGTCAAAGGGGTACGTATGTGCATATATTTAATATGTAATTTGTATAGTGCCTAAATGAACAATATCATCTCTTCGACAAAACGAAAACAAAATCATTCATGTTTCTGTTATGATAGATGTTCTATACCCTATTCTTTTAATTCCGAGGAGTAAAATGAAAAGACGCGTTTACACAATGTCATTTTTTGGCAGCAGTTTTAAAGCTAGCTAGAAGTTTATCTTAGTTGTGGTTACGTTACTCTAGTTATAACGCAAATTTAGGGAGAAAATTAAATATAAATACACTCAGAAAAATACCCGATCTAAACGTCAATCCATATGGCAATTTATCAACTATCGTCAGTGTAATTTTTGCCGAAAACTGACCAACAGCTAGCCTACTTTTTGGCGCTTCAATTTCAAAACAGTCCTCGGAATTAAAGAACAGACTATAGTGGAAGACGTTTTAATAAGTAGACGAAAAAACTACTACTATATGACTTAATGTTTTCTTAATATTTCAGACCATACCTAAGCATTTGTATGCGTAATATCCTATCGGGCATTGCAAATGAAATGGCGGAAACACCTTAAATACGGTTTTTTTTAGAATCTGTACAACTCACAGATTTAGGAAATATGGAATATGCAATTGCAAGATCACCAACGAAAAGAGATTGAGGCATCAGTAGAGATTTCGAAGACCTCAATTCAAAAAATTTTGCATGAAGAGTTGTGTGCAAAAAAATAGTTTCCCAGTGAATAGCACATCTGCTGAAGAAGAGAATGCAGCTAGGGTGAATTGGGTACAACATCGTTAGTGCTGTTGAATCTTGAACTCATACGAGCTAGAAAACAAATGTTAGTTGTCTGTTTGGGTGTTTTAAATTGAAAAAAAATCAACCATTTCTTTGCCGCAAAACATTTCTAAGCTTCGAAAATCCCGCCTTGAAAGAAAATGCGAGTTCGCACAGAGCACGCAAGACAATTGAAGCTCTAGCGCAACAAAACGTCGACAATTGTTGGACCATGCTCCGTGCAGTCCGGACCTACGTCCCAACGATTTATTTATCTATCCGCTAAATTAAGAACGGACTGTGTGGATAAAGGTTCTAGTCGTCAGAAAGAGTAGTCAACGCTTTCAAGAACGTAATTTTGACTGAGTAGAATAACTGCATCCAGAGTTAATTCGAGGGCATGCACAAGTGCATTAATCCTCGTGGATATGACTTCGAAATACATTAAGGTCTTTACCGTTATTCCAGCTCTATATACAAAATTCAAAAGGCAACCCTCGTATAGTATTATCTGCTCAATAATTGGAAGTTTAGAAAGAACTCTAAGATCTCTTCATTAAGAAACTTTTCTTTCGTCGGAAGTCACGACGAATCATATAATAATAAAATTCTTACGAAAATGTGTCCTCTTTGGTAAATACATATTGTGTTTTTCTTAGCTCGAAATTTAAAACTATTACGCATAATTATTCTAATTTGACTGTATTACTTTGACTGACGCATCCTGCATATGTATTACAAATAAAATTTCTCTAACATCTATGACATCACAATTAATTTCTGTCATAATTGCGCCAGCGCTGTTTCCTTACTGTTTCTAATAAAATTATTGCTTTACTAATGAATTAATATTGGTTTTCTACTTATCTGTTTAGTAGTATAGTTACTTAATTTATTAAATGTTTATATAATAAAACATTGGCTTCTCGTAGATAGGGTTATCTTTTTGCGTAAATGGTACTTTCTTTACAAGTGTTGCATTTGTTCCAACCGTTATCATTAACCCTGTATACGTTTGTAATATATAATTCTACGCCAAACCAAAGAATCACACATAGAGTGTTTTACTAAAATAGCTTATGACAATTTACCAAATTTCAATTATTTCGGTATCAAGTATGGGATTCACTGCATTCTCTTCTTAGTTACATAACTTACTACCATATGTTATGAACTCCTCGAAACTTTATCGTGTGTACACGTTACTATAGACGCTTTACATTTCTAACGCTTTTCGAATCCATTTCTAGCAACATAATGTTGGTATACACACGGTTACATAAACGGTGGTTAGTGCTCGGACAATGTCAATATTGAGAATGCTATTATTTTGTTCAAACACACTCGAATAAAGTTTAATTTTCACGTATTAGTGAAAACTCTCACGTGTTAATACTTCGTTTGCATAACAATGCACAGGTTAGAATACGTTTTTAGGCTTTAAAAATATCTGGCGCCACTTTGTCACACAAATTTTAATGTGACAAATATTACTCCCACAAGAATTTCTAAGGTACATCATTAAAGGTTCAGACGCAATTATAGCGTATATATCGGTTTGTTGTACATACACAAATCTAAAATTCAAATAATGCTTTTAGAGTCAAATTTACAATCATTATCTGTCGTTAACGAATTAACTATGCGATAGATTACAGTATATTTGCAAGCAACACATTACCTGCCCCTTGACAATATGGCGTTCCTTACTTAATAAATTACCATTTACTTATTAGACATTCAGGAGTATGCCAGTGATTAAAACAAGTGCTTGTTCTTTGCTTTATATATATAACTGTGTTATTTTTCGGATTGGAAAATCGAATTTATGATTTTTTTTTTCGGGCTGCCAAAATTTTGTCTACGAGCAACATTCGGAACCAACAGTTTTTTATGATTAGCATACGTCTTTTTCTAATGTAGACATACAATACATTAATTATGCAACGCATAATTACTAATACGTTGCCTCACGTTTCGTATATCCAGTATACATCTTCATTATAAAATATTTTAAAGTGTGTGTAGTTAGAAGATTACTATTTTACAGTGATTATAACCGCAATAATAAAAATAATAATAATGATAATAATGACAATGAAGGTAATAACGATGATAGTAAGGATAATAGTGGCAGTAACGATAATAATAATAATAACAATAATAATCATGAAAAACAAACAATTCTAGAATCGGCAGTACGGTATGTCTTCAATCTATTTCAAATAATTAAACGAAAATATTAAAGTTGTGTCAAACAGCAATAAAACAGAGACATCGATTTTCCGAGAGAATCAAAATTTATTTGTTCCTGTAAAATACCTTAACGTATTTTTCCTAACATAATCTCATCTATTTCATTATAACTTTTGATACACGTTTCTTCTCCAAAATTTGTAAAAAAGTATTAATAACTTAATTAAGACTTTATACACATTCTCCAGAGACGTTTTAAGCTTGTGAACCATAGAATGTACTCAGTGACGTAAAAAATGTACACTACCGCTCATAATACTATGGACACTATTTTATGCAAAATTTGATTCTTGTTTAAAGGTTTTAAATAAAACAATTACAAGAAAAACATTTACTCATCTACGACTTATTGCACATGTGTACACAAAAGAAAAAGTAACAATAAACATTAGAAAACATAAAGTAAGTTTTACTCTCTTCCCATCGAAAAATCCACCTCTTGGTTTAATAATTGCGCGCACAATTCGTGGCATCCTTCCTACCAATTTCTTCAGTGTATCTTGAGGAATATTGATCGACTTCCTCTGCAATACCGTCCTAAGATGGGTTTTCGACGTTGGACATTCTGTTCTAATTCGTCTGTCCAGTTCGTCCCACAGAAGTTCTATCGGACTAAGATCCGAAGAGGCCAAATCATTACTTTTAATATTCCTTCATTCTCTGTAGGAAGTTTTTGAATAATAACCACCTGTGCTTCGGATCATTATCGTCAATCAAGTCAAAATTGTTGCCTATTCAAGCAATCCGGATGGTAAAGCACTTTATTCTAATAGCTCCCGACAATTCTCTTTCCTCAATATTCCATCAATTTTCACAAGGTCCCTGTTCCACTTAATGAAAAACAACCCCATACAAGAATGGAAACATCACCTTTCTTCATTGCTGGCGTAAAGCACTCAGGAAGCATTTTCTCGTCTTTTGAGCGCCTGACAAATATTCTGTGGTTTTGAACAAACATTGCCAGTGTTAACCTACTGGACAGATTTTCGTGTAGCAATACGGTTTGCTTCTTTTAAACGACGTTTCACTGTGCTAATGAATATCTTTCTTTCTAGCCCAATTAATTTCTGCCGTAATTTCTGGAGCTATTTTTCTTACTAAGCAATCTTATGCGTTCATCGTCGCCCCTAGATGTTGCGTGGGGACGACTTTTTCTGGCAACTGTATCAGTTTGTTCGAAGCAGTTAAAATGACTGTGGACTTATTTGCATTAAGTCGCCCGGAAATATTCCGTTAATATTGCTGATCGTATTTGAACACTAAGCGGTTTTCACTGTTAATGTAATTTATGCATATTTTCTGAGGTAAATACCATATGTGCAGTCAATTCTTAAAATTCGGGTTGCATTTATAGTATCATAACATCTCTATCAGTATAGTACTTAAAATATTTATACCTGGTATTGTTTGTACTGTACCTAATTATTACACGATTTTGGAAAGTGGTATTCCAGTTTCGTTATTTATGAACTTAGTCTTTAATTAGTAAATTGTGTACATGCTTATAAAACATATTGTTAAAATTTAAAGTGTTCATTCTGTTGTGGGCGGTGGTGGATATAGTTTTATCACGATATTGAGTTAGGCGATTTACACCATATGTGGGCAACCACCGGCCCGCTGTAAGATTTGATCCGGTCCGCGAGACATTTTGAAAAACCCAATTAAAAAAAATATTGCACTACTAACTCATACTCACTCCAAATGAGGAAGATCGAGTGATATGGGGTTTAAATGCGGTCCGCGAACGTATTTACACACTAAAGTTTGGCCCACAACATGTCAAAGGTTGCCCATACTTGATTTACGCACTAACAACAACCTAGTTATTAATGGGGAAATCGACTACTAAAATATTGAAATAGTGCATTCAAAAGTAGCAGGTAATAAAATCTCTGTATTAAATGATAAAAGTACGTAAAATCTACCACAGTGTCCTTGGATTCCAGATGTAGCTGTAGAAAGTACATTATTGCTAACGGCATGTCCGAAAAACATTTTGGACATTCCAAAAGTTCCGCAAAACAAGCAGAGGACGTCTAGAAAAAAGGAAAAACGGCAATTATCCATTCATCGCAGTATATGCAAGAAGCTAATAAAGACGCGACATTAAGGAGGGTAACAAAGTAGAGCGAGTAAAAAGAAGATTATCCTTGGGGCAGAGAAGAACGTGAAGAAACAGGAATGAAAAAGTGCATTAAATGGGAAGGGATTATCAAAAAAGAACATGTTCAAATCTAGAAGAGAATCTGCTTCTTCGGATACAGATAATGAACGGGATGCAGAATGCTTATATTATCTGGACTTATATTCAAAGTCTACTGAAGATGGATATCTTGTTTATCCTTTCACAAGTGGGTACATAACTCCTGCGCCGATGCAGATAGTGATGATGATGAAGCCGTTTTTGTGTGTGAGCTGTGTGTTACTTATATATTGCAATAAATATTTTCCACTACTGTTTATTTTGTATGTGAATTATGCGTCACTTAGTTACGAAATATATGATAAATATTTTTTTTCTTACTGTTCATATTATTTACAACTATTAATTCCCTGTATTAACAAAAACTCATTCCGCCACACATGCGGGGCGGAATAAGGATATTACAGTGTTTTAAAGATACCTAATTTACTTTCATCTTTTGATATTCTTTCTACGTTTACTTCTTTTGTATGATGCAGAATAACATCATCTATGGATTTAAATCTTTCTTGATTTTGAATATTTTTAACCTAACTAAAATTTGCCGTCTTATTCCGCCCCTCTTTTCCCTACCATTGTTGCCGAAACTAGAAAAGTTTTTGGAATAGAAATAGTAAAAAGGTTGCTGATGTTATTAATTTCTGTGAAAAAATTAATTATTAATACTATGCATGCAATTAGGTAGCTGGATAATAATGCTGAAAAGTAATACAAAGTAGAGACGATAGACGTAAGTACTTAAATAAAGATAATATAAGGTGTAACATAGTTTACTTAGTTTAGTTGATTCAACGGAAATAATATGTAAAAGTGGAATCACGGAAATAACTGTTCAAAGCTTCAACAAAGAAGAAACGATGTATCCTACTAGTTTCACTTACAATGCAAGAATTTTCACAAATAACAAATGTCAATTTTTGGGCTATCGTTGCTACGGATGATATACTTAAATACACACGCTGGAAATATAACAATGTTTAGTATAGAACGAGCGTCGGTTCTTAAGCAATCCACTCTCCTTAAAAAGAATGATCACAACTTTAAACAATTTTAAATTCAATCAATCCGTTACGGTGACAGAGTGACGTTGATACGTTTTAGTAATTCCTCCGTGCACTAATTAGTGCGGCTCGCACATATTTACCTTTTCAATTAAAACGTTTATGGCTTTACGAAGGCGACCACTCTCACGCACAGTTTCAGTATTTGTATAAACTTAAAGGATGACAGTTGAAAGGTGTTTCAGAAGATCTGAAGCAATAAATTTACAGAAGTGCCATCGCCATTTTCGTGTATTTTTCTCCTCTCGTTGTTTCGCCAACTGACTGGAACACACACACACACACGCGTAAAGGTACGCGCACATGTATTAACTGACGGGTTCTGTTTTTGAAAAAATAAATATTTCGTGCCAGTAGAACACGACGCACGACATGTACACCTGCCTAAAAGTGAACTTATATCACGGTATTCCCCACAAATGATCTCATAATTTATACAGCCAATGCCCATCAAACAATACTCTGTTCGTTAGGATTGATTTACCGCAGATCGTATATGCACACAGTTATATAAATATCCCTGTAGGTTATGGTATATTTTCGAATATAACGGCAGACAGCGCCTTTATACTCGTCTCTAATTAATCTTTTTATGTGCATCGCTGTCCTATAAAATAACATTAGGTATGGCCTATAGCATTGTTTTATGTTTCATAATAATTAGGGTTTCCAACTTTTTTCAGTATCTCCAAAACTTCTCGATAGCAGAAAAAATTGTTGAGGACCCATATCGAACCAATTTCGTTTATTTGTTGCACATAATTAACATAAGTGATATAAGAAAACTAAAGTTTCTTTATCCCAAGTTTATGATAGTATATATTAAAGATTCTCCCAAAATCAGTAAGTTGGTAAGGATATATTCCTTATTATAAAGTATAGAGGTCTGATTAAATAGATGAAGCTGTGCACTTTTGAGTGTCGACCGATATTTCACTGAGAAAAGTTTTAGAATTCCAGAAGTTCAAAAATGTTGAACCGGATAAAAAGATTTTTGTCTCTTGGAAAATGTGATTGTGGTGGTTTAACTGGAAGTACATATTCCTTTGTAATCTTAATAATGTAAGTACCCCATATTTATGGAACTCCTACGTAGAGTTTATTTATTTTGGAGTTAGAGCGAAGGTCCCATTTGACGATCCTATAAGCCGATATTTTCTATTAAAAACAGCACATATTATAGACTGGTGTTATTTTTCACAGAAAGTCAATGAATCACCATTGTTTTTTGCAGAAATAATTTTCACTTCGCTTCTAAATATATTTATATCGAATGCAAATGCTCAATGCATAGCTACTGCCCTCAAGATTCATTTCATGTATAAGGCGGAAGTGGTACGGTTTTTAAAACCAACACCTCAATTCATTGATTGATGATAATAAGATATAAACAAAAATCAACTGCATGTCACATTGTGAAGCAAATTAGAGTTTTTCGATAACAAATATATTTGAAAACTATAAGAAACCATACTACCGGTGGAGATTCTAAACCTTAAATTTCAATTCTATCAAACACAAATATCGTAATTAAAATGTTATGTAATTTTAAATATCACTCAAGTTCTCTTCTACATTAATAACCTTTTGCATTCGTAATAAAGCGGATGTATTAGAAATCAAAAGAAACTAGGTCAGAGTAGTATTAAAATTATCTATCTGAGAATGGATCAAATACGTGCAATTGCAGATATTTTACTTGTTTCACAAATTATCTTCTATTTTTATCAATATAGAACTCCATCACAACGTTAGAATCTTAAAAAAGAAACATTTGGACTGCTGAGCCTTAAAACACATCATAAACTCTGATTAAACTCCGCACTATGCTTCAATTATGTGTTAAAACAAACGTTATACATACAACGGGCAAGTCAGCAGGCTTGCAGCTATTAATTTTAATGTCATGTGCTCGCTGTATAACTTTCAGTCATCAAAAATAACCTTACTCGAAATCGAGGACAGGATTCGACACCCACTCTTTCTCCGAAATCAATCTCACGTTCACTAATTAAACGGGACGTTTTATTTACTTCGGATGAGCAGCGAGATGGTCCGACTGTACCTGATCGCACGGATGTTTCTTTTTGTCTTTCAATTGCCACATCAAAAGGACGAGACCCACGATTTTACGGCAATAAAAAAACAACGGAATTTTTAAACCAGAGAATTCCATCAACTGTACACATTTAGCTCGCATTTAGTTTCCTATTAATCATTGGGAATGTTGACGACACAACAGCGTACAGACGCGCTCAGAATGTATCTGGAAATGTCCTTTTAACGTTCTTTTAAATGGTAATCTTCATTGTCGTTTTAAATACAATTTGGAATTTTTAAAAACAAAGAGTATAACTGCAGATCCAGTTTTATTTAGTAAATAAAATGCAGTGAATTTTGAAACTCTACATATAGTAATGATAATGTTTTTTACACTAGTTCGTGTATCAATCCAATAGTTCATCTACAAATAACTCTATCTTTGCTCTACATCATTATGTTTTCTTTATTACTTTGAAAATATATTAGCATATTTACTGAATACAACAAAGATTATTATCGCCCGTATAAAAATAAGTGTTGATTAATTTAAAAATACGTAGCTTTAAATCATTCGTAACAATGTCGAAACTTCAAAACTTTCGAAAAGTTTGCTCGAAGATGTTAGTTTATAAATATTCAGATTGATTACAGATGTGCACGTTACACATTACAACATTAGCTAATTGAAGAAATTTTTTCAAAAAGTAGAAAGAGAACAATGCTAAACCTTTATTTCAACATAATTAATTTTATACCATGGTTTACGACCAAATTTCGGTACACGAGGGTAACATTACAACAAAACAAATGTATAACATTCTAAACAGTACAACAATAAATGGGGATGAAAATTGCTTGCAGAAGTCATTCTGTAAGTCTTCTGTCATTAATACATTGCTGTCTTCGATACTACGAGGGCGAATCAAATGTGAACCGGATTTTGGTTATAAAACATTTATTGGTGCAGTAAAATAAATTTGAATGCATCTTATTTTTCTATATAACCTCCTCTTTTATTCACACATTTTCCCACCGTATCGAAAGGCTTTCAACTTCCTCCACACCTTCGTCGTCGTCGTCAAAGTGGTGACCTCCCAGTTCTTCTCTAAGTGGCCCAAACATGTGATAGACACACGGTGACAGCTCGGAACTGTAGGGCGGATGTTCCAGTGTTTCCCAATGAATTTTGGGCTAAAGCAGCTGTGTGTGACCGAGCAAAATCATGGAGCAGAACCGGACTTCGAATAGGAATGTCTCGCCTTTTTCCTCGATAGGCTAGTTCCACTTCATCAAGCAGTTGGCAGCAGTATGCAGCATTAATGGTACGCCGTTCGTTGAAGATACCAATGATCAGTATGCTTCTAGAATCCCAAAAAACCGTTTTCCACTGACTCTCGGCCATCGGAAATTCTTTTGTGCCCGTCGTAGACTTGGATCCTTGAAAACGTTTTTTTAGCGAACTGTACAGATGTCTTACGCCCTCCCGCGCCAAGAATTTAATAATAATACGTTACTCAACAGGCGTGTGCACTTCTTGCTCAGACATGATGGTACCAACAGCCCATCTGCTCTGGCAAATCGAACCGGTTTACTCCCCTACACCTTACATCTTTCCTCTATTAATACATATCAAAACATGACGCCACTCACTTCAGCTAAAGGGTGCTAAAAAGAAAAGTCCAATTCATATTTTATTCACCCCCGTATCTACCGTGCTGTTTATGGATAAGAAATATCAGCTTGAGTTTTTAAAAAGTATAGTATTTGTAATAGCATTTCAGTATTTATTATGTTATACCAAGCAATTCCTTGATGAAATTCTTATAGGGTATTCAAGTATTATCCGCAGAAAGCTTTACTTATTTATCTGTATATGCATCATTATAGATGTGTAACATTGCATTGCCAACAGGCCGTTTTTGAATTTATTAAGTTATTGAACACATATCACGCGGAAAACACCTACAGAGAAGAGCGCAACGGCACTAGCCTTAGGTCAGGATGAATACTTAGTCCGGACTATTACGGATAAAACAAAAGTACAACGATTTATACGAGAATGGTCTCAGAAGTATCCGTATTTGAGGCAACTGTGCCAAAGTTTGCATTACCGGCTGCGAGTACCGTTCTTTCGTCGATGTCTGCTAAAACTTCGGAGAGATTAATCGGGCATTATTGTTTTGAAAACTGTTGAAAGTGAGCAAGTTTCATGGAAGGTATCGGTCGGTGATTAGATTCTTTGTTGATTGCAAAAATCAAAGAGAAGTTAGATGTAGTTTACAAGAACCATGCATTTTCGATGACTACTATCAGATGGTAGCTTAATGAATTTAAACGGCCAGGTCGTCCCATTGAGGTCACTACCGAAGATGTCATGAATAAACTTTATGCTGTGTTAGCAGACGCCCAGGTGAAGAATAGAGAGATTCGAATATCCTTCACAAAATTGGAAAGCTATCGGCGAGATGGATACCCCGACTATTGATCAAAAACGGAATTACGCAATAACTTCAAAGCACGGTTTTGACATGTTTGAATGCAACACGAGTAAGTTTCTGTGGATTTATCTGACTGTAGATGAAGTATGAGGGTCGGAGATCGGTCGGAAGAATAAGCTTTTCCCGGCACTAAAGAAGGCAAAGACGATACCATCTGTCAGGAAAGTTATTGCAAAGTTGTTTTGGGATTCGCAAGGCATAATCTTGACTGATTATTTTGAGAAGGGAAGCATAATCACGGGACAGCGCAATGCCGATTTATTGGACTGCTGAAGTAGAGAGAAAAAGATCCGAACTAGAAAAGAAAAAAATCTCTAACACCATGACAACATCTCGCCTCACTCAGCGGCTTTTGCTACCGAAACATTTATCCAGTTACGATATAAATTGGTACTTCATCCACCATATTCGCCAGATTTGGCATCCTGTAGGTTCTTTCTTTATCCAAGCTTACAAAAATGGCTTGGCGGAAAACGGTTTACGTCAAGTGACAGAGACCTAATTTGCAAACTTTGACAAATCCTGTTATTTAGATGGTTCAAATAAGTTGGTGCATTGCTAAACTCCTCCTTAACGCAAGGTAATTGGTCTAGCGAACAGGAGCTGTAGGTTCAAATCCTACCAGGAACCGTGAAATTTTTAACTTAACAAACCAATTAAAATTAAAATTTAACATATAATATAATATTGTAATATTAAGGAAATTAAATTATTGTACATATATATTACTCTTCTGGGCATCTTTCCTGCTTCAGATGTTAAACGGAATCAACTCGAGAATAGTATGTTGAGTGAGAGGTCAAGAAAGGTAAATAAGTTCTTGCATTTAGGCGGATCTGTTGTTTACTCGATCCAGGGAAAATTTGTTTAATTCAAGAATATATTTCTATGTGTATATGCACGATAATAAAAATGCACATGTTATCTACAACATGTACTTATATATCAAAACAGAGATCTTTAGTTTAATATATTATACCAATGATTGACGACTTTCTAATTTATAACTTCTGTTGGAAGATAGGAAGGCATCGGTGAAATATTGTAATTCTTCCCTTTCGGTATTGTTTGTACGGTGCATTCACCGTCTTTCAAAGTATGCAGAGTATAGTAAGAAGTAAAAGACAGTTGTCAGAGAGGTAAGAGAGTGAGAGACGCGATATAAATAGCGAGATAGATCTAAAACCTTTAAGTTCAGCCATCACACACGGGTTTGCTTTTAGCGCCCCGCGCGTCTCCAGTTGACAGATTTATGTGGACAGGTTGCAGACGGCCGCCGACACGGCATTGGCTGCCAGGACTCCGCGCGTTCGCTCCAAGGGCAAAACGATGGCTCACTTGATCTCTCCTGCAACGTGTTCGCTTCTACGTCCTTAGTGGTGGTAACGGTTGAGAGCGCATTTTTGGAATTCGCTATCGCCATCTTTAACCTATCACAGTATCATTGTAAAATGTCGCAACGGGCGTCTAATTACAACTGCAATAAAGTTTCGGTAATCAAATAGCATTTACATCCTTAAAATACGGCTAACATCTCGTTCTTGTGTCGCCAGGGAAAAAACTAATCATAACAACAAATTTTACCAGTGACGTTTTAAACGATATTTACGCCAATAACATAAATATTCTGCTACTGACTTGCATACAGGGACTTTCAACGTAAATAGTGTCTATTTATACTACACGAAGTAAGGGAAATTTTGATATCTAATTCTAAACTATGATACGTCAGGGAATCTTTTTCATAAACGGAACGACGTTTTGTTTATAAGTCTATTTGACATGCCAGGAACGTAGCAAAAGG
The DNA here is from genome assembly GCA_023509865.1 of Trypoxylus dichotomus. Taxonomy (NCBI): domain Eukaryota; kingdom Metazoa; phylum Arthropoda; class Insecta; order Coleoptera; family Scarabaeidae; genus Trypoxylus; species Trypoxylus dichotomus. The sequence goes on from CM042078.1 coordinate 44,035,955, forward strand.
AAACTTAAAATTATTAGTATGATAGCTAAATGTTTATTCTGCCCGTTACATGATCTACATCTTCAACGATGGGGGAGTCCATCCATGTATACGCAAAATTTAAATGAATTTGTTTCGTACTCCAGTTTGTAAGCTCCATAAGCACCCCTTTTATCCAGTCACATGCATACTGAAATAAACTGTTAATGAGTAAAATGTTCCATAGAGACTCTGTGTGGGTGTATTTATTTACAATAGATACGTATTTAAAATTTTTTGCTTGCAGAAAGACATTTGTTTACTACTTAATATAATTAACTAATACTAATGACATCGTCGATACTTCTTTTGTGAGTTCCAGCAACAGTTGGTGCTAAAGAACGTACATAATGCTAAGGTTTCTACAGGATCCTCAAGCATGCACCAAAACAAAACTATTTTCAATAAAATTTTAAAATAAGATGCTTTTCGGAAGCTTCATTTAAACATTTTTCTCTTGCCATATTTTTTTACAACCGGTAGTGTGCCACCATTATTATATGCAGAGGAAACTAACAAAATAAATGTTTTGAACTTAACATTTTTGAGTATGGTCAGGAGTTTTTTGCTTTAAAAATTCTTGACCCCATCGACTCCCCCATTGATGAAGATGTAGGTCATGTAGTAACTGAAGGCGAAAAAATTTAAATTTTAGTAATGACGGTGGCGACAGGATGCCTTTACAATTAAAATAAAAATATACATGATATGAATACGTAGGCTTCCATGGCCAGAGTTAGTAATTAACGAACTACTTCCGGAATTGGACTGTGGCATGATGAGATATATATAAAGAGAAATAAGAGAAAGAGGAGAAAGAAAAATAAGAAGAAGAAGAGATAAAAAGAAAAAATGATAAAGGGTGGGAGGACGTGAAATAGAAAGAAAAGTGAAAAGAATAAGAGAAGAAAATAGAGACAGAAGCGGGGAGGGGGAGGGAGTACGAGAGAAAAAGAAAGGAAAAAAAAAGAGACCAAAAGAGAAATGTGGGATCTCGACAGGAGAATAAGGGAGACCAAAGTGGCACGGTAACTCGACGTGTAAATCACCATAGAGGCGAAATCTTCAGAAGGTTTTCACCACTTTGGTTTCCCCTATTCTCCTGAAGAAGTCTACTACGACGGAGGCAAAACGTCGAAATCCCATATTTCTCTTTTGGTCTCTTTCATTTTCCTTCTTTCTTTTTTCTCTCGTACCCCCTGCTCCCTCCCCCCTTCTGTCTCTATTTCCTTCTCTTATTCTTTTCACCTTTCATTCTATTTCACGTCCCCCACCCTTTATCATTTTGTCTTTTTATCTCTTTTTCTTCTTTTTTTCTTTTTCCTCTTTCTCTTATTTCTTTTCATATATATCTCATCATGAGACGGTCCAATTCCGGAAGTAGTTCCCTTAAAAATACACATTTTTACAGTTTTAATTCAAAGTAATTTAACTTTCCTCCGTTCTTTATTACTCCGTCTAAGTTCCGACACTATATACAATACTATTCTAGGATCTGCACTTGATGGCGGATCCAAAAATAGACAAACACTGATGTCTTCATTACTTCAACGACAATCATCCTGAATATTGGGAATTGTAAAAACGAAAACAAAAATCGACTTCAAGGAAATTTCATGAAAATTTTTTACTTAGGTAAATGAGAACTTTATGGATATAACGTCTTAATGACCATTGACATTGTGACGTTAATGAAATTTTTAAGTATTTTATGAACAAGGTATTCCAATTTATCATTAACAGATCTAGCATCACAAGCATTGCATTTCGATTGTATCACATTTTAGAATTTCAGCTAAAATGTCAAGCAACCATATTTCCCTTTATCTATTGAACTAGCGACCTCTGAACGAGATTTTTTTTCATATTTGGTGGGTTCACACCACTCTAATGTAAAAACACTTTAAATTGTTATAGTATCTGATGTTAGTTGATATACATACTATCTTAAATATATTACTTTTAAAGATCTCGTCCGTGAGAGGTACACTTTAAACACACTAGTGTGTATTCTGAGATTGTGTATGCCGAAGGATACTACTAGCTGATGCTTTAGATCATCTAGACAACAGCGGTTATGCCCTTATTTTTTTAACTATTACAAAATCAATGATTAAAAATGTTTCCAATTATTAAGTGTACTCACATTAGGGCTGGAACAAGAATGTTTCCTTGTAAAGATAATATTACTCCATACGTGTACTTTTCAAACTGTGAGGGTAGTTAGTTATTTTAGTAGTAAGTCACCTTAGATGTTACATTTTCAAAGTCATGGAAATTGCACCGCGTTGTTCTTTGCTAAAGACGCGGCGGGGATACACGAGTCGGGATGTTAGAGCTTTCATGCTTGTTGTCTCTAGCATGTCTTAGTTAGTTGACAAATATACGCAACCAAGGAGAAGAGCAGCCTTCTGCTCGTGGCAGTGTATCAAGTTACATTCGGAACACACGAATATAAACAAGTAGTAGGTGTGTATTGTAGTAAACGTACTTCATACTAAGTAATTAGACAGCCTGAAGCAGACATTCGTTCTGATGAAAAGAATTTTAGATGAAAGCAATAGAAAAAAGTTTGTCTGAGTGCTGTACACATAACTTATAATTAACAATAGGTTCACGACAGCATTCAAAAGGGTTTTTGAGTAGAAAACTAAAACTATCAATTACTGATTTCATTCTATAGTAAAGAAATAAAGCTTCAAGTAATGGTATTCTCCTATGCGTTTTCAATAAACAATTTAGAATAAATACTTTCTTCCTTAACGATAGTGTTAGATAAAATAAGTCAGGCGAAATACCTAAGAAATGATAAAATTTTTATTGAGTAAAGGAACAGATGACACCTAACTTAAGCATAACTACTGTTACAAAAGTTTAATTTCAAGTATAGGTTGACCATGAGTACTTTTGGTTTAAAATATACTCTCAAATTAACAGTTCATATTTTGCAGTCTTTTATGTTTTTCATTAGTAAACGAACTTTTGATAAAATGTGGTGAAAAAGACAATAGAGCTTTTATTAGATTTCATAAAATGAGAATATGGTCTAACGAAATGGTACGAAGTATATAGAACCAGTAGCTTTCACTAGACCAACGGATTAAATGAATTAAAGAAAAGTAGAACAGTAAAAGCACGCTTAGTTTAACAATACGCTCACGACAACGACAGAAAGATGCTTCTTACTGACGAGGACATTTTTGTCGTAGAAGTTCAATAAACAAAATGGCCGAAATTATATTTCGAGTTCAAGAAACTAAAGAATGCATTGGAAGAGTTCAAACAAGCCACTATCCGTCTAGCATAATGGTGTCGGGAGAATCAGTTTGAACGTTTTAACAGAGGGTGTTGAAACTTGTTTGAACTGCAACGTGTGCTAAAGTTCATCAAGAAACAGTTTTAGAAAGAATAATGAAACACAACTCTATTTCAAAATCAATACTAGAGATTTCAGCAAGATTCGGCACCTGCATATAAAGCAAGTCTACTAAGAAATGGCCGAAAAGAAAACTTTCTGACTTTATTAATGGATCTTAATCTGTTATATGATAAAAGATAGTTTGTTCTAGAGGAGATTGGTTGCTCCAAAAGGCACTCTAACATTAATTTCGAAATTACACCATACGTGTAGCTGTTAATGACCAGGCCAGGGAGATTGAGGACCTGCATTGAAACCAAACAGAGTCGTTTTGGGTAAAGATTGGCTTTTTTAAATCTATTTTTACGAGAATGTAAATAGAAATTGAGGAGTGAACTAAATTTGTTTCTGTGTTATGATAAATTTTTTGTGTAACATTATTTATGGGTGTACTAGATACAGTTAGAAAATTTCCAATGATAGATAGGAATTATAAAAATGTAATCCACTACGAATGTTCGTTAAATGTAAGGGTCTAAAATACAACATAAAATATAACACATTTATCTTGAAGTAAGTAAAAATTGACAACAACGAAAGAAGTGATTCTTTTACACAGAAGCTGTCGCATTTGTTTGTTAAGATATTTGTATATAGCTGCAGCTGTATCTTGTATGCACTCTAATGAATTACAGGTATAGAAATATTAAAAACTCCCAGAACGAAGAGGTTAAAGCTGTTTACTTGCATTCTAATCCTGTACAAATAATTCCTCCTAAGAAATTTTGGGTGAAGTCCCTATTATTTCAAAAGCTCGAAAGCTCCTTGGAAATATTGTTTATTGCCATATAATCATATAATTTCATAATTCCATTACCCAGTATACTGTTATTCTGAATTCTCTGTATTTGGGAAATAAAGCAATAAATAAATTCCTTGGAGGTACACCAAAGCAACAATAGTTCTGAATAGTTCACGTATGTGAAAAATTATTAGATATTATTAATATTGACATACATCTGAGTTTAGTTTTGCTTTATATTAGAGAACAAGATGTATTTTAAGTCTAAAAAGGGAAACATCTCGATAGAAATAAAGAAAGGTTAAACTACTTACAACGGACGAGTTCTGAAAATTACCAACAGCAATTCCTGCACCAGCAAATAGTTTTAAATTTACAAATGAAGATAGCTTTAACAAAATCTGCTTGTTTCACTCATATATGCGACTTTATAGTTTTGCAGATCAGCTACGGTCTTTGAAGTACCAAGAACCGCCCATAGTATGCTCCAGGATACGGTTGAATACTCCTTCCCATTAGAAAAAATATCAGCAAATAAGATGGTTGTAGTAAAGTTAAATTTTGTTCATTTAACTTAGAAATTCCAAGTAGTAGATACTTGCGAACTGTCTATACAAAGTTTTGTCTCATCATCAACAATCCACACGAACTCCCTTTTATTTGCCTGGTTGCTAGACAATCTAACACTTCTACTTGACCTGGCACTAACTCACAAATTCCCTAGTGCGGTATTATCATGGCAACAAGAATATTTCCCAGATATTTGTAAAGAAAAAGGAGATTTTGAATTCGGATTTTATTGATTGTTATGTCTGCATGCGTGCATGGTAAACATTTTTATACGTTCTACATTGGCTAATTGTGGTTTTGTCAGAAATCTTTGTTATTTTTCCCCGCCATTAATCAAGGCACTCCTTTTTCTAAAAAGAAACTGAAGTATGAAAAACTATAAAGGCGAAAATAAATTTTGGGAAAGTAATATGTAAAACAGTAGTCGCACAAAAAGTGTGGTCTGCAATAAATGATGAAGTCAATCTAATGTCTTTGCGAAATTTTAGCACAATCAGAGGTGGTTCGACAATATTTCCTCTCCTACGATATGAATTAAACCGTCATTATATGAAAAAAGATAAGTACAAATGGCATAAAATTAACAGTTTGAGACATTTTTCTAAATAGAACAGTGATCATACCCTATAAGTTTTATTGCAATATGTTACAATATTATTAGTCATGTTTAAAATCACATAAATAATATTATTGATAGTATAGATTTTATATAATGACTACACTATGCATATTATTCCTTTTATCTTTTGTAACTGACAATTGCTTACTTTATTTTATTGATTCTCTGGCAACTAAACATCATGATCATTATTACAGTAGTTTTCCTTTGGTTTTCCTCTTTTGTCAAATCTATTTCTCTATTTCTCAAAAGTATTTCACATCATAATTAAATAGGGTGCTGTATATATCAAATTATTTCCCGTATTGTCAAAACTATTTCCTTAGTTATCAAAACTATATCATATTGTTAGTAGATACATATAAAAATGAATGCTAAAAAAAGAGAAAACAACAAAATCTCAAACGAGGTACGTGCTTTAATAATCAGAGGAATGAACACCAGTCCAGAAGGACTACAATTTAATATTTTCCCGAACACTACGAAAAATGTACAAGACTTACAAAATAACAAACGAGATTAAAAAAAGAAGTGTTGGGCATCGTCCTAATAAATTTACTCAAGAGAAGCAAGAAACAAATAAAAATCAAATTTTTAGAGCAAAATCCACAACTAGAGGTAAACTTATCGACCACTAATAGAGCGACACAGACATTTCATTATTCTGTAAAATGCGCTTTATTTGTGCCAGAAAGGTGTAACACACTAGATATTATCCAAAGTAGGTTTGATTACGCTCTTCTGTAAAACAGAGTAATGGTTCATAGAGAAAAAACATATTTTGTTGGCGAATTTAGGATTTAGTGAATTCTAGATCTTATGGAAGATTAGAAACATAGCCAATAAAGTTAAGGCCCAATTAAGAAGCCATAATTATTCGATTGCTGTTGCAGTGTGTTTTAATGAATTATATTTATTCACCCTTCAAGATAGGCCGTACAATGTAGAATACTTAACATTTTTGATTGATTACTTAGCCGGACACAATATACATGGTGCGTAGTATAGTTAGTAAACTGTTATCTAATAAAATTGTGTCTGGAACTAGTTCTGTTTCATAATTTATAAATTACAGAAAGAGGAAAATCATTTGGGATAACGTCAAAGACTTTTGACAAATAGTGAATTTCATTTAATATATTAATGTCTAAACGACGTAGGAGGAAATGGTTTTGAGAAATAGTGAAGTACATTTGTCAAAAGAGGAAAACCAACATAAAAACACAGTATTGTTTTTGCCATTACTGCTAATAAATATTCAATGGGATAATTACTAACTCAATTTATAAACGCTTTGATATTTATTTAAATGCGTCAAATACCTCGAAATCACTGTAGTCATACATGCTCGAACAATGTGTTGTAATATAATTTGTATTACAGAACTTCTAACTCCAGCTATTGTAAAATTTTTGTGTGAATAAAACACTTCATCTTCAAATTTATAATCTGAGCTATTAAATTACGATAACTTGTATAAATTATGGGCACTTGGCTTGGTCTTAAACATGAATGTTCCTCGAATCCGGCTAAGATACCAATTAATAACCATGTTAATATTTTAATCAATTGCCCAAAACGTGAGTAATGTAATTTATGGCGGTAATTATTAACTACCGAGATATAACGCGAGACAACGTCTACTTAGTTGTATTAACGAACCGGGGAAAAAAACTCGTTGGTTACAACTTTCTAATAATATAATTTATTGTCAATGTTCCACGACAATTTTCGAACGAATTTAATTCGTTAGTTATTTCTAGGCATGCACATGTGGATTGTTAGAATTATAGAGAAGTAGGTGCTATTCGATTTTTAGGATGCTAATGAAGAAGTTCTTCGTTAAGCTTGTCAAGAGAATAACGTAATTTATTGTTAATCAGTACGAAAAACTTCAAGGTTCCAAGGTCAACATTTTATACTTACCCATATTTGTAGATAGCTATATACGAATGCAAATACATTTCTTTTGTGTAACCCTATAATGTCGCGCGGTTGCTACTGTATGCCACCAGTTGTATGACCAACAGGTTCCACTCTTCCTCTGCCGGCTAGCGAGAAAGCGAGAAAGAAAACTCCATGCCATCCGGTCCAGTGAATGTACCAAGTGGGTATACCGATTGCTTCGACCCTGCACTTCGACACTGGATAAAATTTATAAAACCGCTCGGGAAGCCGTGTGTGCACCTATAGCACACACACACTTTTATATCCAGTATACGCTGCTTGCGCCTGGCGACCACGTCAAGCTTTTATTTCGATTTTATTTTGGCTACGCTTTTCAGAGTTTATAGCGGAGTGTTGATAGCGTACTCGGTGAATAGTAAAGGTACCAATACTAAATCTCACGATAGTCCAACTAAATCGTTTCATTAACGGTGCGCGCAGATTTAAAGTCGATAAGTAATCGTTATTTTCGTTATTATCTTGCAATTACAGGAGGAAAATTTAATTATACTTTAGCATGCGCTTTCGTGTTTCTCCGTCTATAATTCCGAAATAAATTTATAGTATAAAGAAATACTATTGATTTTAGTACAATAAGTGCATAAGAAAATGGTGTCAACTGCTGCTTGTCGTTTACTCTGTGCTTATACTAACATGAAAGATCTCAGGTGAAGATTAAACTAACCAATGGGTTGTTTAATTTAAAATTTTCAAATATGTGAAATAAATATGGAGAATAGAATTTATGTTCCAAAACTATAAAATAATGCTTCACGTGGTTCCACTTACAGTTTCAGGATTAAAGGACTTTGAATTAACCCATTATTGGCCACGGATTTCCTAGAAAATCCAATAAGCTGGGATACCCAAAATTAATATTAAAATATTAGAGATACAATCAAAACGTTAATTTATTTTTTCATAATTTTCAAAAAAAAAAACTACATGTACCCAACACATTAAACAAAAATTATATTGGCCATAATAAACTTAAAGTAAGTAAATATATTTCTAGTTCTAGTAGTTTGAATACTTAGCACCACAGTAGGTCGAATGCATAGCAGTACCTACTTGAACTACACATAATCTAATTTTTGTAACAAAAGCATACAAGCTTGTCTCGAGTAGAATGCTTCGCACTGTGATTCCAAAGCATTTTACCATCGCCTCATCCACGAACAAGACTTGGGACAAGAGGAGAAATTCCTAACTGTTGAAACTTTTATAGATCAAGTTTATGAACGGCCGAATTTGATATATTTTGTAATTTTTGTCAATGGTTGAGTTGTTAGCCAAACAAATAAATTCTTCGTAATTTCGATGAATCTTTTCGACTAGAGGCGCAAATTTATGGTCGGTCTCCGTGTCTGCGGTTGCTTTTCACAACGAGCTACTTAATTTCCGTGTATAGTTACTCTAACTAATAGCAATTTTAACTAATGAAAAGCATGTTGAAATACTGTTGGATGTGGTAATTGCAAGAAATCATACTACATTTGTAGTACATTGAATAGCTCCCATATTCAACGTTCACTAAATCTATGGTTGAAAGGGTATTGAAACAAAAATTCAGTAACTGACCACAGATTACAACAAATGACAGCAATACCTTAAAGCGTTTAGTGAGAGTTCAGGAAAAAGAACGTCTACTACTCAGCTGGCTAAAGACTTGAACATTTTTGAAACATCTATATGTACCATTCTACGAGAACATAAATACCACGTACATAAGATGCATAATGTGTAAAATCTTTCAGAAAGCAAGAATCTTTTGGCAGAAGAAATTGCCTGCGAAATTCAGTGAAATCCAGACTTCACTCAAATATATTTTTTATTGAAGCTACTTTCTATTTGAATGGTCTCATCAATAGACATAACCGTAGACTCTGACATGACTAGAATCCATAGTGAAATGACGAAACTTACTACCAGTACCCACAAAAGGCTAATATATAGGCTAGTATTGCTTACATTCGCTAGCTTGAGCGTCTCCCCATTGAAGATATTAATCACTGGCCAGATGTACTTAGACCTGCTCAACAGAATGTATAATTCAAAATGTATTTCCGGGTGGTGGTTTCATTCAAGACGCTACATTGCAATCAAGCAGATTGAGAATTCTTAAAGATTCCTTTTCCCCAATAGATAAGGTAGAGAGGAGAAGATTTATTGACTAGCTACATAACCTAACCCGTCGCCGATGGATTCTTTCTTATGAAGTAGTTTAATATGTCGTCTTAATGCAAATCGGTCAAGAAATCTAGAACATTAGGAAAGTCGAATACGGTATCAAATGCACTAAGTGCCCACTGATAATTTAAATAATTCTAGAACCTTGAGCAAAGAATTTATTGACAAATTATAATTTCCTTGAATTACCAACTTCAAGATTTTTCAGAAAAAAATTAAGAACAATATTACATTGCCATATATCTACAGACATTACGATATTTTGGCGTTAAAAGCGATTTATTCAATTGTTCCCCGCTTGTCCCGCGGTCTAGTCTATTTGGTTAAGATGTTCGCCCGGTAAGCGAGAGGGTATAGGTTCAAATCCTACTGAGACCGACATTTTTTCGGAAAAATGTTTAAAGATTTAAGTTATAAAAACCAACGAAAGCCTCATATAATTTAAAAAAATTATTACTGCCAGGACATGAATGGGGCGCAGCTAAAAAAATTAATTCAATTTAAATAAATGTGAAAATGAATTTAGTTGGAACACGACTCTGCAGACAAAAATTACATAGTGGTCTGATCCATCTATAATATTTCTCCAGCAGAGTCTTGACATTTTTGTCTCTGACCGTACAACATTTTTTAAACATCACCAAATGTCTTCCAATTACTTGAACTTTTAGTATCCATCCATCACTAATATCTGTAATACATCTGTCGTGAAGACGGGAAAATGTGCAGGAGTACGATCTTACTAAAAGTAAGAAACTTTTCAAGTTCAAGTTAGTAAGCCTTCATAGAATCATGTGTAAAAACTGTATCAAACTATCAACCAATACCGTAAAACCTATCCCAAATTTATTACAGGTACTTCTTTTTCATTTTAGGAATATGTAACATTGTGATTCATACTTAGACCGATTTCATAGCTTTCTTCGCAACTACTGTAATTACGTCGATTCTCTTCTAAACTCATATATATATATATCATGATATATATATATATATAAGAGTATTTTGAAAGAATTTTGTTTTGTAACCATTGATGTTTGAATATACAGGGATATACTATTAAAGAGTAACTTATATTAGTTTGTGTCAAAAAGCAATTCTTTAGTTTATTTAGTTTACTCCATTGTAATTAGCGCATAAAGGACAAATAGCAATTTAACTGACAATATAGCACTCATAAGAAGTTTGGCAATAATCCGTCAGTAAAAATAAAATAAATTAAATACAGCAAAATATTTTCTTAAAATAAGCATCCAGTCGCTTTCAATAGCGCTATGTTTACGTCCGTTAATTTTGAATAAATCGAAAATGTGAATATAAAATTATAGATTTATAATTTTGCACAAATACGTTGTCTTTACATTTTGCATTTTATATAACAGAATTAACTTAGATTAGTTATTGCAGCTTTACGTACCCTACTATACTTATATATTCAGACACTCCATGCGTGGAAATTTCACGTTTTTGGCGTAATATCTCTAAATAAAAGCATTCGGCACCCAATAAAGACTTTATAGTCGAGAACTTAGAATCGGCAGTAGGCGTCTAGAAAAATTACACCTTACACACTATTCCGATAGTACCGCACCTATTTTTATTCAATTCTACACACATTACTTTATAGAAGGTCCAGAACCATCAGTAACCGACCACAAACACCACTGACAAACGGTTGTGTTTTTATCTCGCTATTAAATTCTTTAAACCCACACGAGAACGCATACATACGTAAGTACATATGTGTGCATGATGTACGTACACGAGAAGGATGTATACGTAGTAAACGTAGCATATAGCGAGCGTACATGGTAAGAGTTTGTGCGGTTGATAGTCGGGGCAGAACAATAAAATTGATAAAATACTTAGGAACATTAGTGTCATCCTGAAGGATGAAATAGAGCAGGGAGAAGGCAGCGCCCGTGTGGACTCTGCAGTAGAAGGTCTTTATTATTAGTTGGCGGGGAAGAAGAAGAAAGTTATGATGACGGTTTCCGCCCCGCGTTCGCCGCCTAGATGTATGTGACTTGGCCCATCCGTAATAACGGCGGTGCGCGGACCCAGACGTGATTGTTTCGAGTCACAAGAAAGCCATCAATAACAACTTTTACAGTAAAAATGTCAACCGATTCTCGAAAATAAATTTAACACGTGCACGCCTGTGTGGGTATAATTTTGCCGTGTATGTGTGCTATGGGCAGATCTGCTTTTGAAGTATTTATTAGACCCTGTTGGTGGCATATATATTCCTGCTATGACCATGAATTAAGATCCTTGAGGGACCAATGTAATTTATATTTTCCCTATATCTGTATATATTAATGGTTTCCTTATTTTCGACAAATGTTGTAAAAAATAAACAGTACGTTAGACAAGTTAACACGTTGACTGCTAGGACGGCTTTTGCAATTGGATCTGTGGTGCCACGAATTTTTAAGACAATGCGACGATATTGCTTAGAAATATATACAGGATTACAGAATTCTTATTTTTTTGTATGTTTCGCTTGTTTTACTTCCGTGTGCGTAAAAGAGCCACGTGTGTGAATTTAAATACTCGGTTTTATACAGGTTACAACTTACAATTTTCGACAAATAGTGTGATTCACGTTAGTTGCATTGTCAGATTCCTGTTACTAAGCTGCGTGTTGTGTTTACTGCTATGCGATTTTTGAGTTTGAGAGCTGTGATAGTATATAAAAAATGCATTCGTATGAAAGAGAACAATTAAGGCTACACGCATTGATGGATGAAATTATGGCTATAATCGATTACGATTCGTACTATAATGATTCAAATAGTTATCCATACTATGAAGAAGCGGCTACTGAAGATAAAGAGTCTGATGAATCTATTGAAACTGCAAGAAAAAATTAAAAGAGTAGGTGAAGGTGTGTATAAAAAATGATATTGTGTTTTTTTAAATAGAGATGGCATAGTTTTAAAACGTTCTGTTTCAATGCAACCTGAACCTTATGGTAAATCTGAATAAACTAATGATCTGGCAACGATGGGAGTTGAAACTGAACAGGCATGGGAAATAGTTGTTGGTGTTGAAATTTCAATTTTCAAGAAATGCACAAAATGCTTTGAACTTATTGAATGAATTAGCATGTTATAGACCATTTGTTCCCCGAGACAGAAATACAATTGTTGAGCAAACCAATATTTATGAGAATCAATTAATTGTAAGAGGCATATGTGGGGAATCAATTGGACCAAGCTCATGTCTGCGTAAATGGGAACCTACAGATATATACAATAATAATAATATATCGTTTCTTAGGAATAATTATATAGACGGGTTTAGATAAGAAACCACAATTTTCTGATTATTGCTGTAATTCAGATCTGTAACGGTCAAAGGCAGGCAAATTAATGTCACACGACAAATTTGAAATTATGCGTACAAGGTGACAGATTACACGAAACTTAATTTCTGCTTGATGCATTGAATGCACAATTCAAGAAGTTCCTAATTTCGAAGGAAGAAGTGTATTGAGGAGACCATGGTACCCTTCCATGGAAGACTAAAATTTCGTCAATGCATAAGAGGAAAGCGGCATGAATTGGGAGTTAAGGTTTTTAAATTGTCTTCCGGGAGAACATACGTTTCACTTCAAAATTTTCTGCGGAGCTGACAAAATCGATGGTATATCTGTAGCATGATACAAAAAGTCATTTTAATGTTTTGTATGAATCTACTAGAAACAATATACTAACATAGATTAGACAAAATGTATTACAGTATGTAGTGATGGGGCACAAGCGATCACAGAAAAAAACGTTGAATAATAAAAACATTAAAACATCGTCGCATAGCAAGGGAGGAATGGACACACTGCTTCCTTCATAGATATGCTCTTGTCAATATTCCGGAAATTTTCAATCAAATTCTTTGTGAAACTGTAAAGATGGTTAAAAGCCGACCGCTGCAATACAGGCTACTTACTAAATTATGTGAAGAAATGGGTGAAAATAAAAAAAACCTCTTCTTTTCTATACAGAAGTTAGGTTGTTATCACGCGGGAAGGTGTTAACCAGGTTATTGGAATTGCGAGATGAATTAATAATATTTTACCTTCATAATGCGTATGAAGTCACCAAAGGTAAATAATACCTCGGCAGCAGTTTACGTTTTATTCCCAATAAATTGATTTTATTATCACAAAAACATTTATAATCAAAATTTGGATAAGTAGTACATTGGAAAAATACAATATGCCCACACCCAAATTATTCGAGAAGAACAGTTATTAGAAACAAAGAGAATATGTAAAATATTTTAATAAAGTAACACAATATTAGCTGACGATTTTCACAGTATCAGTAACCAGCACATGCCTGACGTAAATGAAGTAAAATTACCTGTCCGCTATTTAATTCAGCGTCTTTATTATTCATAAATGTTCGAAAAACTTTTATTTTCATAGAATTAGTATCACGGCCTTCGAAGGTAAGACCCATAATATATACATACCTAAATATTTTCCTGAATTGGAAAGCAAGAGTGAATCACGGTCTGTCAATATCGATTTCAACATCGATAACGCGACATAAATATTTCCAGTTTTACGGCAGTTTTCTCTCTTGGATAGCGTTTATGCAAATGGGTGTCGAACGATAAGGTGACCGAGAAAATATACATACGTGTAGGCCGAAGTCGGTGTTATCGATCGAATCTATCGTTTTACTAGAACAGAATTATTAATGCGATATTTGATCGGTATCATATAGCGGCTGAGAGAACGATTTTACCATACAAAACAGGTATAAATAAATAGGTAGCAACGTAAAAAAGATCCGTTGTTTGTTCTGTAAATTGTTACTGGATGAAAACCGGATCTGTTCGTTTAATGCGCGATGATCTTCTATGCCATAATGAACACGTAAATTACACTAACAATAATTTAGTTTATATAGAGGGTTATAAGTTGACAACCTTGATGACAAACTCAATCAGCTATATGAAAATAGAAAAGCATAACCTTTTTTGTTGCTTTGATAAATATCAGTTCTTCTCGAAACGCCAGAAGTTATAGTAGCTTTTGATAGGGTAAGAAGAGAAGATGTATGAGAGAGCCTGGAAAGGAGAGGACTAAAGAGAGGAATGATAGAGATGATTAAGGCATTGATATCAAAATAGCAGGAATAAAGTCAGAACCTCTAACGCAGAATCAGCTGAATTCGAAACACAAATTGAATTAAAGCAGGGATGCGTCTTAAGCCCATTGTTATTCTCTGTATTAATAGATGATGCTATTAAAGAAGCGAAACAAAAAGGAAAAAATATGAAAGCGGGAAATAAATGCAATTAACGTACAGGAACTAATGTTTGCAGATGATATGGTATTGATAACAGAGTCTGAAAATACATTATAGCAAAACTTCGTGATATACCAAGAACACATAACTTAGCGTGACGTAATAGTGTTTGTATATCCTTTACTTCACTTAGATATTCATCTGGGAATGTAATTCAATTATTGCAAAGTATGGAAAGTTTTTCAGCCAAAAGCGAAGCAACTTGGTAGTTGAAGTCAAAACGTGAACAAGGATTTAGGAAAATATGCATTCCTCCAAAACTGGATACAGAAGTAAAGTGAGAACCACAACGACCTAGATATGGGTAATATTTAGTGGGATTTATTAGACTAATGAAAAAGTATTCTTACAACAATTCTTTCACACTTTCTTTTCAACTATCTCTCTAACCACTTTGTATATCAAGTAACTACAACTAGAAAAAATAAGTTCCTTAACGATAAATTGCGGGAAATTCGTTCCTCTTTCAATAGAGTTTCATAGTATCCTGGTACTCTTTGAACCATTTGTTGACCAGTTGAGAAAACTAAACGTCCTACCTCCACGTTTCCTCCATGGTTTAGTGCTAAAATAAAACAACGTCTTAAATTAAAAGAATTTTACTTCAAGAAGTGGAAAAGAACAAAAGCGATATACTATTTTAATGAATTCAAACGATTGAGATCTCTCACAAAGAATGAAATTAGAGACGCATACAAGGCTTACTTGGCAGATGCTGAAATTAATATCAACAGAGATCCTAAGTTGTTCTGGCGCTTCATTAACAACAAGAAAAACTTCTTCCAGAATTCCGGGAAGTATGCAGTATGACGGCAGAGAATTTACCCAGCCAAACGAAATCGTGGATGCCTTTTCCAGTGTCTTTGCGAGTGTGTATAAACCTAGTGTTCAAAATGTATCTTTCAATCCTCTTTTCTCAATTATAATAATTTTTGTGTTCATGCCTTCTCTGAATTGGATGTGGAGAACAATATCAAGAGACTTAAATCTAATATGACAACTGGAGATGATGGAATACTGAGCTTCTTTGTACGTGATTGTGCTCCTGTTCTGTCCTATCCACTGTCAACTATATTCCACCTAGCGATAAGCACGTCAACATTTCCAAAGGTATGGAAAATTAGAAGAATTACACCCGAATTTAAGAAAGGAAACCGATCTAACATTGCTGATTATAGGCCTATAAGTATACTGCCCAATTTCGCTAAGGTATTTGAACATTTGCTTTACAAAGAAATATCTACCTGCATAACTCCTTTCATATCTGAGCATCAGCATGGTTTTGTTGCAGGTAGGTCGACGATCACTAATTTAGCATGCATTGGCCAATATCTTGGTGAAGCGCTTGATAAGCGAAAGCAGGTGGATGTTATTTACGTAGATTTTTCTAAAGCTCTCGACTGCATTAACCACGAGTTGCTACTACAAAAAATGGACAAATTTGGTTTTGGTGTGGGTTTCCTGACGTTGATTGAGTCTTACCTTACTGGAAGGAAGTGTTATGTCTGTTACAATGGTTATTCCTCTACGCCGTTTTCTCCAACATCAGGTGTTCCTCAAGGTTCAAATCTTGGACCACTTCTCTTCAATTTTTATATAAATGATTTACTATCTCTGTTTACGCGTCACGTCTTAGCATACGCAGATGACGTAAAGACATTTAATACTGTTGGTAGCATTTTCGATTGTAAACATTTACAAGACAATCTTCTTCGCATTAATACTTGGAGCAAGGTCAATTATCTCCCTCTGAACATCAGCAAGTGTACTGTGGTTTCCTACAATAACACTCACACTACTTTATACTATAACTACCAAATTAATGATGCAGCCATACCACGCAATATCAAAACTTTGGATCTTGGTGTTTTGTTTGATAATAGACTGTCATTTGCGGAACATATTTCGTCCATGTGTTCATCTGCTTCCAAAACTCTCGGTTTTGTCATGCGTTCTTGCAGGCATTTCTCAGACTTAGGTGTAATGAAACGTTTATATTATGCCTACGTTCGTTCTAAGCTTGAATACGCCTCCATTGTTTGGTATCCCCGTTATTTACACCAAGAGCTTATGATCGAACGCGTTTAAAAGAAATTTCTAAAATATCTCTCCTTTCGAATGGATAACGTGTATCCTGCAAGAGGTATCGAGTATTATAGTTTACTTGTTGAGTATGGTTTTCTATCTCTTGCTGACCGCCGCGAGCGTAACAGTGTGGAGTTTCTTTGCAGGATTCTGAAAAATACTGTCGACTCGCCAGCCCTTCTAGCGCAAATAAACTTTACCGTACCTACTCATCATACTCGCTACTTTAATACATTTCAAGTACCTAGAGCTAATACTAACATTTTGCTTAAGGCACCTCTCAGTCACATGGTGAGGAACGCAAACAAACGGGATCTGGAGCCATTTTTGTGAGTCTTTCTTTTTTTTTTTGTTTCATTATTATATACATTTTCAGCATGTTATTATTGTAGGCAACACGATTTGAATTATTTTATTTTAAATAAGAATTGTATTGTAATTTGTCCTGTAATTAGCCCTTGGGCTGTTGGGCAATAAAGGATTATTATTATTATTATTATTATTATTATTATTATTATTATTATTATTATTATTATTATTATTATTATAACCATTACAACAGAAAACAAGCATATCTAGCGTGTTGTCCAGAAAAGAATGGTAGAATAAAATGCAATCTATTTTCCAAGTCCTCCAAAATGGTACATTGGTTTTTCATGACATAACCAATAGGTTTTGTTTGATTCGTCGTTAATATTAAATTTAACAATTTTACCAAATTTTAACCTATGGTATGTATATCTCTTGTAACGAAAGCGCTCGTACTTATTGATAAGCAAATTAATTTTATAGTTCCTTATTTGAAGAACACATATTCTTCTTTAAAAATGGCTACGGGAGAAATCACATTCCTTAAAAACACTTTCCTCGCCTGAAAAAAAAAACTTCCGGCGTTCGTTTTTCGGCATCTCTCTCATCACGTTTCCGGTTACGCAAATCGTTGAACTAATAGCGGCGGAGATTGAAGCAGTTTGAGGTCGGTGACAACGCGCAAGCAAGCAGGCAGGCAAAGTGGCAAGGCGAAGGAGGAGGACGACAGATAGACTGAATCACGACAAACCTATGTCTAATTACACGTCTGGAGTGTGAGCCGGCATCTCTTATTGTCGGATACTTCCCAGGCCGCGTCGTAAAACTGTAGATAATCAGGAGGGCGCGCGAGTGAATTTCCAGACAGGTGTCTGTTAATTTGGTGACAATGTGTACCGACGAGGAGCACTAACTAACTCCAATTACAATAAAGAGACGGAGACGCATTTCGTCCTACCACACGCCGCCTCCGCCAGATTTTGGAGTTTTATAACTATGGGTAATGAGAAAATGTAGGCTCAAACGATTTTTATCTGAAAAATAATTCGGAGAATCATGGAACTGTGCTCAAATTCCAGTCGGCGTTGTTATTAACTTTGGTATTACTGAAAGTAGAAAGTTGTCTAAATTAAGAAATTAACAGCGTTTTCCTCTGGATAATGATGGCGGAATTAGAAGGACATTGAATTATTTTGAAATAGACACATTTTCTTGATGGAAGACCCGTTGTAGTTTTCTTGGTTGGAGAAAGACAAATTAATCAAAACTTAAACAACAAAAAATAAAAGAGCTACAAACATTTAAATGAATTACTGTGCACTAAAATAAAACACGAGTAGCCCGCAGCTAAGTTTGTCCAAAACAATAAATAATAATAATGACTTATAGCAAATTTCCAAGCACATCTCCTCCTTATCCCACACATTTTTAGATCATGCTTCGTCAATTAGTATTGTATATCATATGTGCAATAGCTCCTTGAAGTTCCTGGACATCTTCATGCCGACTTTTATAAATTTCATCTTTTCTATACGTATTCCTAAACATAAAAGTCGAAGGATAGATCTAGTGAACGAACTAGCCATAAGATAGGAGCGAGTGTCGATTTTAGAAGGGGTCGATTGCAAATTGTGTGCTGGTGCGCTATCTAACTTGATATCTGTTAGCTAAGTGAAGGCTTTCTAAAAATTCCTCAACTACAATTCTCATCGACCCAATTTAAGGTTTCCTAGAAGGAGCATCTTCATAAAATATAGGAGTTACAACTTGTTCCTTCCATTAGGACAAACCATACATTTATGCTGTCTTCACTGGTGATTATGAATCCATTTGCTTATGGATTTTTTTTTCGGTAATGTAGGTTTCTTTTTTGATTCTATATGCTAGTATTACTAAAACAAGTTCCATCATTCTCCAAAGTAGGTGTAAGAAATACGGATTCCCCCTAACAGTAAATTAACCACCGATACAGTGCAATCTGTCTTCGATGGTTATCACGCAATAAACCTTGAATTGACTTACATTTATAGGCCACATGCCTGTTTTGTTTTTTTATATCAATTTTGTCCAAATTCACTTCTAGAATATGTACACAACCCGTTACTGATTTTTTCCAATATGCTCCGCTTCAAAATATGTGACAATGTGCTTCATTAACCATAAATTTCTTTCTTTATATAGACATAACAAATACTTTTTCATTCCATAGAAACTTTCAATAAAGAATCAAAAAATAGCGTCGATCATATTTGACTGTCGGAAGCACATTTTTATTGCATATTGCCATATTGTTTTAAATGTATGAATATCATCCCACAAAAATTTCTAGAGTATCAGTTAAATTATGACGGGTAACCATCTGCATATGTTTCCCTTAGCCATGGCTATTCATGGTAAATTCTGTTCATGAGCTACTTCATTTTAATGTGCAATAGTGCAATAGTGGTGGTAAAGACGACAATAAAGAAAATTAATTAATCTTTCAATCTGTGTTCCCTTGCTAGCCTATAGTTCAACATTTCTTAATATGTTGTTATATGTTGTAAAATGTCTGTGTCAGAAAAAACCATTTCATTTTCTATTCCTAATAAATACTGTGTGGTGGATGTACTCTTTTTTAACTTTTGTTAATTCTTCCTTACGTGTAACTCTACTTTATCGTAAAGTTATTTGTATTTACAAGGTTTTTAATTAGGATATCAAAGACCTACTGGTACACCACTCAAACAATAGATAGCTGAAGGATTACTTCACTTGAAAATAGTTTTGGTGAAAACTTAATAAGGTACCAACACTAATGTGGTCACACACTGTCCTACATCCTAAGGTTCCCGTAGTTGTAAGTGAAGTAGCTTATAACCATTTTGTATAAAAAAAATCAAAAGAAAAGAAAACAGCTAGGTGATCCAGTGGTAAGTGATCTTGCATCTGATTGGTTATCCTTAAGATTCGATATATTATAATAAACTGAAGATCTTACAACCTAGTTTGGTCACTCACTACATACGTATAAACAAAAATTTCATGTTGACCTTAAAAAAGGAAAAAAATTAAAGAAATGATATGCAGAAGCAAAGCACGAAATTTTATAATAGAGATGGGAATTCAATAGATACAGCTTAGGTAAATGTAGCGTTATAAAGTAAACCTTAGGCGTTCATTTTGATTTAAATGCACTGCTATATCTAGAACAACGGATAATAAATAATTATCAAACAATCACAAAACGAAATTTATAACTACCATAAAAAAATCTAATTCATGAGTGAAAAGCGACGCAGCACTTGCCAAATAAATCTAGCATGTAACGCGGCTACTAACAGTTGAATAACAAACAAAATGTCAACAACAGCAAAAAAAAGGTTAAATATATTAAATATAAAACGTTAATGCTTTATATCGTTTATATCTGTGATTTAGCAGTTGTTTTGATACTCTACTGCGTTTGATGATTTTATAGCAAATATATTGCGAATAAATTATAGTTTAGTTAACACGACAAATCAATAAACACTTCCAAATGTGCGAAAGTAGCACATTTTTATTATTTTACTATAGGGATTTGTTTGGAAACGCTTGAAAAATATTCGTTGCTGTATAAAATTCCAGCATATTTAACTTTATATGAGCTGGAAAGAATAAAATTGAAATGACAGATAATGAATCAGTTTGTAGGAGCAACATTCCAGATTTAGATAACGGTGAGTAACTATAATTAAATATCAGTCTTATTTTCCCATAAGAAAACAGTTGTCTCTACGTGAATCAGGAAAGTGTTTTCCTTACTAGTAATCTTCCCAAACAATACATTGTTCATTGAGCGAAATAATTAATATATAATTTCTGCTATAATTTGCTCACTATCCTTTAATATTTAAGAAAAGTTATATAATTTAAAACTATTTTTCTAAAGATCTGATGGATAGAATGCAGAAGGGAGATGTCTAAAGTGTCTTTAATAACTCTTTCCACCTGTAAATGCTTGTACTAAGATAGCACATTTTTTTTGTTTCAAATTTAAATTGACAGTGTATTTTGAATTGAAGACCAAGATAGCTTACATCGCGCAGTGGATGTAGAGATATTATTTGACAGAAAGGAAGAGTTAACGGCTGAAAATTTAGAAACAAAAATGGCTTGGAGCTAGTTGTCAATCACGAAAGCAATATTTATAGATTCGAACATCAATATTCTTTTTGATTGTAAAATTTACGTACACAAAAATTAAATTTCGTGTTGTAAATTTTGAAAATCTAATTAAATACGTGAAATATGGGTATTCCATTTAATAAAAAAAGAAATCTATGCGCCAGAAATTTCTTGTTGTTTTGGAAGCTTGGCGCAATTCGAAATATTAAGTGGATACTCAACTTAATTAGGATATCCATGCAAATACAAGCCCAATCTAAGATCTATAGTACTGAGGAAATTGTAAAAATTTGTTTGTAATCGCGCAAGCTCATTTAGGTACTCACTGTTTTCATATCTCAGGGAAAGGTACGTTAAACCTAAATAATATAATAGTGGGATCTCAAAGCATGAAATAGAACATTAAGTAAAATTTTAGGGCCTTAGCTGCTACAATCTATTATAAACGTATATATGTATATCAACGCTTTTGATTTCCTGAAAAAATATCAGTCACGGTAGGATTTGAACCCAAGAGCTTGTGCTATCAATTGCGCCACGAGACTGAATGTGAGTTCAAATCGCTTTTAACACCCAGATGTCGCGCCGTCTGTAGATATATCAGACCTAATATTATTAGAGGAAATTTCTTACCAAATATTGCATATATATACATATATATGTATTAAAAGCGATTTGAACCCACATTCAGTCTCGTGGCGCAGTTCGTAGCACAATGCGTTTGTAACGCAGAGATCGTAGTTCAAATCCTATCGTGACTGATATTTTTTTCAAGAATTTAAAAACGTCGGTTAAGCGCAAGGAAATCGTAATTTTATCATTATTATACCAACGGCAGTTTTATATTAATTTGTGTATATAACGTCAACACAATCGAACTGCACAAAAAACGCCTAGGGCAAGCATTAGCTAGCTCCAAAATTTATATCCCTTAATTTATTTAGTTTAGTAACTTAATAAGTGAGATTTTAATTTTTTTAATAATTTCCAAGGCCCCTTTTTTGTATTCGTTTAATTTTCACTGCGCAGAGTTTTAATCGCTTTCTTTCTCTAGATCTCCCAATTTCAAATAGCCAAAAGGTGGTTATGTGACAAATCTGCGACGATGAAACGGGAATTTCTAACTTATCCCCCCATTTTCGTTGTAAGCACTTAGTTATGTTTATAATTTAAAATATTTAATTGATATGTATTTGTATGCTGTCTCTTACACCAAATGAGAGTTTCTAATTTCTTGTTTTTATCCTACTCTTATCCTTTAAGGCTTACTATTAACAATTACTATCTGTATCTAAGGTAATTAGAAACATATGCGACATGATATGTTATGATGATTCTAATATGGTTATTGTCCTCTTGTCCCCAATACTACTTGGTCGACAAGTTATCTTGATAATTCGATTTCATGACTGTTTATATGTTGTTTTACATGGTCCATTCGATGCATTATTCGAAATAAGCTGAACATCTCATTTATCAATTTTATACAATGTAATTTCTAGAAGAGATGGAGTACTTGTTCTCCTCAGCTACAGTCTTTTTTAATACAAAAATTAATGGTATTCCGTCTTCGTAGAAGCTACAAGCTGAACCAAACAGAAACATAAGTAACCACGTCGGTAAAGATCGTGAAAAAAATTGGAAAAACCGTAAATAAAAGGCACAAGAGAACAGGATGTCCCAGTGATCATTACAATATATTAACTATACTTGAACCATCGATGTTGTCCATAAATTCAATAAATTTAATATTACTTTCAAGTTAATGAACAGCTTTTAATTTGAATACTGCGTAAATGAGCCAGTGTCTATTTATAAACTTTCTGACAAACCTTGATAGTCAAAGCATTAATATGACAACAGAAGAGCGGCGCACGTATGTAATATGTAATTCTGTATAGAAATAACCACCTAATTGCATCTGACAAAATACATCGGTAATACAATATTTATGATTTGAAGAGGTAGAAATTTTCGATGAAATACCGGCATTATCGTATTCTTCGTTTGATGAAAGGAGATGTCCTTATGTTACCGTTCACGTCCCATTTTTTCGTTTTATGTAAATTAATACATAAGGCCTGGGTTGTTTTGAAGTTTCCAGTCGTCCATAATTCGTACGGAATGGCAGCGCATAGACATTTTTAAGGTCCTCTCGTCTAACCATAACTATGATTACATTTGCATCTGTCACTAATAAAGTAGAGTCAGTGTCACCGTATAGGGAAGATATACACCTCCACCATTTCAGTTACGGCATTCCTTTTTTAACAATTTTCGAGATACGCGTTTCACCTTTATGAATGAACCTAAAACATCCACTTCGTTGGATTTAATTACGAGAAGAAAATGTATATTTGTTCATAATGTGTAGACTAAAAAGTATGTGTATAACCTCTACCCGCATCGTTTGCATTTGGGAATGATTACATATAAACGACCAAAATTATTACGATCAAACTCAAACAAGTTACATTATACATAACGTATAGGTCATGCAGCTACAAAGCATGTGAAAGCTCTTGTTCTTTGTAAATGGCGCATAAATTGTTCCAGTGGTCTACTCAGATTTGCGTTAAACACTATGAAATAACAATCATTAGTACTTAGTATTTCCTAGTAATACTGGAAAATGCATAACCATAAGCAGGTAGAATAAAACAAGCTCTGCAGAAAAGAAGACATTCGGATAGAACCTTTTGACTAGGTTTGATAACAAATTACTTCGTTTCAATTAAATGGTATTGAATATTATATAACTAATTTAATAAACCTCACATACCAAAGGGTAAGTAATCGATATGAGTAATAAGCGAACTACTTCCGGAATTGGACCGTATCACGATGAGATATAAAAATGAAATAAGAGTTAGAGGAAAGAAGGAAATAAAAATAAATATAAAAAGAAAGAGAAAGAAAAAAAGGAAAAAATGAGAAAGGGAAATGAAAAAAAGAAAAGGTGAAATAAAGAGTAAGATAAGGAATGAGAGAAGGGAGACAGGAAAAAAAGAAAAAAGGAAAGAAAGAGAGAAAGGTGGGATCTCAATTTCACAGTATCTCGAATAATTTTATTAAGTAATGGCTATCCGCTGCTCAAAAATGTCTTGGCCCGATGTGCAAATTTGCATTATTTAATAACACTTTCTTCGTTTGTTTTTTTCCTGAATTTTGAATATTTGTTGCGGTTGCACTAGATTTTAACAACACAAGATTTTTTATATTAGTTTAGGATTATTATCGACTTACATTATTAGTACCAAATGTTGAACAGGAACTTATTATAATATTTACACAATTATTCATTTTATTTTACCAAAACTTTTATATTGGCAATTAAATTACTTTTCAAAAACTTTAAAACCGCACGTGATACGTCAATTAAGGTGATTAGCATTAAAAGCACTACTCTTTTGGCCAATACATTGCAGAATTGGTAATAAGTAGTATAGCAATGGTGCACCATTAATTCTGATCAACCAGGATAATCTGAAGAAATGTCGCATCGGCGTACTAATCGCACAATATTTGTGTATTATATAAGAAGAACCACAACAAGTTTATTGTGATGCACTGATGTTCTGGACGATCCAAATATTGTGCTCGCGGAATTCAATTTGAAAATAGTGCCTCACATTTCTGAAAGTGAATTGATTCTCTACCCTTGAATTCTGAAATGAGAGTGTATCAGTGCTAAGTGAATGTTGTTACAACGTTATTACGTTCATATTTAATATTGGATTGATAGCACATTAATCCAATTAATATCCACTTTTGTTAAAAAGGCAAGATACTCTCCCAAAGGATGCTATTTTTGTAAATATCCAGAAAGTAAGATATTCAACTTTGTGGTTTTTACGAGATATTTTAATCAAATTTTCTACAATATTAGGAAAATTAATAATATGTTATAACTAGGAATCGAGACTCAGGAGTACAGGACGTCCATTTCAGGGATTCCAGGGATGGATCGAGGACGTCTGGAATGCCGATTTGACATTTTTCACACCCGAATCAAAACACAGTAAATACATCTCCTCCAGAAGCAATAGTGCAGAGTTTATAAAACATATTACATGCCCTGACTGTTCACTATTCACGTTGAATGTTGAAATGAAAGTAAATCACTAATAGTTATGTACGTATACATTTTAAACGACTATTAAATATCTATCGATGTAAGATTTCATTTGTAATGTTATTTAGAAGTGCTTTAAACATTTTTTTCACATTATCAGCAATATCTCCAGAAAACTGGGAAAGGAGTTGACGGAGATGATAGACATATTCATGGCGTTAATTATACAATATTGTGTGGTGGCAGGAGTCACTTCCAGATGGCAGATGACTAAAGATATTTTGGAATAATGTCCATGAATATTGGCTAAATCTATCCGAATAGTATGGATTGGATTTTGGATCTAGTACCTGCGCTACAGTCTTAACGTCGTCAAAATGAACGTAACAGTTAGATGCTGCTTCTATTCACGTGTGCCAGAGCGTGACAACAGGTTCTAGCGGCACATGTGGCAGTTTCATGAAATACATTCTTGCCTTCACAAAAACATTTTTAACAGAAAATATCAATTTATCTGTACTCAGGTACCATTTCCAAACTTTTTTCTCTATGAAAAGCATGTGCTAAACATGCAATAAGTCCGATCCTGGAATGTACTCCTGAATGCCAACCAAGAAGAATAATTGCAGATACAAAGTTATAGTTAGGATAACTTTGTATCTGCAATTATTCTTGCAATTAAGACATTGATTTTGTTATATTTTAGTGTTTAATACCTTCATTTTAAGAAGGATCCCTTGGTTTGGAGATTGAAGACCACTATCGTTACATGCATGTGTATTTAATTTAACCTTTCTCGGATAATGCACGATGGACGTTGATGGGATACATTTTTATTCCGCATCAAAAACGATTTAAATTACAGCTTGGCATTTTATTCAGGTCGTAATCGTCGGACAACCGTCAGACGTTGATGGACTTGATGCATCGGTGATCGATTAACGAGTTGATAGCCAATCATTATCCTCGTACCGATCAGACGGATACTCAAGTCCAGACGACCGACTCGCAAACTACATTTTACTGCTTATTTTAACCTTTTTCCTCTCTTCGAACGCCGCACTGCCGCATGTGTGTACATACGTAGTCTGTACGGTGGCTGACGACGAAACGGTTGACACGACCTTGAATACTTCAGGTAATATGATGTGAAGATCGCGGGCGGCCTGGCTTGTCACGTCAGTAATCTGACTTCCAGCAGACGTAACGCGGGCAAATTCCGATACGAAGCGACATAGACCAAAAGACAAAGTAACTGGATCACCAGAGCGTAATTTTCACGTGTCTTTCATTCACTTTTTACCGAAAAGGGGGGATCGATTAAAGTTTGAGATAATAAACATACGTCTATACAGGGTGATTCCAAATGCAACTGTATATATATATATATATACATACCGTACGTATATGTATGTGTATATACCGTATATACATGCACATATACGGTAGCCTCAATTCAGAAAGTTAATAATTATTTACTATTGTAAGTATGGTTGTAACTAAAATAGTAATGATTAATAACGAAAAATTATTATGTTAGTTTAATTGCTACCTAGCCTTAAATTAACAATAATAATAGACTTAGACAGTAAGTTCCGTTAATATTTAATTTTCTAATGACTGTAGCCTTATTTTAATAAAATTCCGTTGAAAATCATCAAATTCTCACTTAACCTTATTTCTGATTTAAAGATTGGGGTAGAGAACAATAAAGGTATAAATAACCAAACACAGGCACGTACAAAATGGAATAGCAAAAACCCAAACTTGATTACAAATACTTAAATAAATTAACTGAATACGTAAATTTGAAACATTTGATAAAGGGACCTAATTATATCTACTTGCTTTTTCTTTTTAATGAAGTCGTTGAGCAATAGTTTGCAGATTTAATACACTCCGTAGCTTGAAAAATAATGAAGTTAGAAACAGAAGCGTCCGGATAATTTGGAATATGCTGTAAGTGTATGCACGTTTGGATCATCGCTTTCCCTGTCTAACGTGCATTATTGCTGCAAGAGCGTAGGCATTGAAATATTAATGCCCCACAAATAGTAAAACACATCAGCATTTGTCTTGTTCCCTTAGGTCTAGTCATATTAATGACACGACGATAGAGGATATGAAAGTTTGTGATGACACACAGATATATAAATAATATTTTTTAGTAAAGTTACATATGCTGTAAAACTCTGTGCATTTCTGTAGAAGTTATATGTACACAACGTGGAGATTCTAATAAGAAATATAACCTTATAGAAGAGCGCTAAAGCACGAACACAAATACATATCAAAAGAAAAAAAGAAGATATTACAAAGTTTTGTAAAAATACCTACACTAATTTCAGAAAGAATCAGATTTAACGTTATAAGAAACAAAAAAAACGTTCCTGTTTCAACTGAAGATTTTCGAATCCATTACAACGTTTCAGTTCCTAGAAACAGAGATAGGAGTTCAGCCAGATCATAATTTTATCTGCCCGATGGGTCCCCTGTTTCAGAACTTAAGCATTGTTTTATAATTTATTGACTGCAACGTGAAATATTGGAATTCTTGGTGTATTTAAATATAATTCCGGAATGATATCTACCCAACGCATAAATTTCAACCGCTGCCTGTCGTCCGGCAAGGTTTGCCTTGCGTTCTTTGTTTTTGACGTTATTATGAAGAGCGCGCCTTCATGTATAACTTGCGTCTCTTTCTTTCATAGTTATCGTACTGTTAAGATGATTGTGACAAGATCTAAAGATACAGTTCATCTATAGTGAATCATCAATGATTTATAGTTATATTCGTATATTTTAATAATTTGAATCTAGGGTTTTACTAGTGTGTGTTTACGTAAAAATTAATGTAGGTGTATGCTTACCACAGGTAGGGAAGATATGCTGTCAACTTACCTAGAAAAAAGAATACATGTTAAAAACTATAGTATAAAATTATTATAGATGTTTGCATTAGGAATATATTACAATAAATAAGATCATGCAGATACAGCAAACGAATAAGTGGAGGCTTATTCCAATAGTAGGTAAGGTATTGTACATTGATCCGTTGCATGTTCAAGGTTAAATTCGACAATAGTCACTACAGGGGTTAGAGGTTATACATGTAAGTAAAACTTCTTTATAAAAGATATTATGTACAACATTTTAATTGCAATAATAATACCATTCTGACTACTAGAACTGCTACTGTATATGTATGTATACGTAATATATTATTTAGGATCCAGCGTATTTTTTCGTTCGCCTGGAATAATTTAGAACCCTCCATGTTATTATAGTAGGTATTAGAAAAGATATAGACTTTTTTTAACTGTTTGATATGATACAAGGATTCAAAAAGTCTGTATCCTTCGATTTAAAGATATGTAATGGAGTAGAAAGATAAATAGTACCAAAAAAGATTTACTGCTAAAATCTAACGCAAACCAGAATAAGATTTTTTATCGATATTTTTTAGTAAAATACTTAGTTTGAGGTATTGCAATTACTTTAAGTTTTTCTACTTATTGACTATATACAATATATATGTTTTTCAACAGAAGCAGTTATATTGTTAATATAATTCAAATAATTACCTCAATCACATTTGCAAATTTTGTCGTATAAAAATGAATTAACTGAAAAATTACTATGTCTGTATCCAACTTCTAATTGAATCAAAAATCAAGTACTCCAATAATACGTTAACTCTATAAAGGTCGTCTTTGAAATAAAATAAAAAAGTGCATAAAATGAAAAACAAAAATTTAATCCTTCGTTCTTTGTACCATGCGGTGTCGGAGTACCATTCTCTAATTTTTGTCTTCCATAGTTTCCTTTTCTAAGCCAGTTGTTTGGCTTCAATCCATCCCATACTTCTTTTTTCTAATGTTCTACACATTTGTCCTTTCCAGGTATTTCGGGGTCCACCTATTCTGTTTTTGCCCTCTATTTTGGCTTCAAAAACCATCTTTGTTATACGATCTTCTTCCATTCTGTGTATATGTTTAAGCCATCCCAATTGTAATTATGCACGTGTAAGATGGGGCTCGACACTTTAGAAAACCCTTTCCACATGTATGACAAGTTCGAAGAGTATTCTCAGCTGCTTTACCATAAATGTAAATCATACCGAACAGTTCACGCGTTCTATCAGCCGTACTCAATATAACCACACGTAGCGAGAAATAGTCTGAGTCACTGCGCTAGTGCAGATGTATGTGAATCGTGCTCTGGTGGAATTGCCGTTGCCTACCTCTTTACGCTGCAGGCTACAGTTGTAACGTCCACTTCTGAAAATGCAGTGGTGCGACGAATACCTTATCATTGTTTTCTCGGAAATGCAAAGAAATGTTCACAAAATATTTTGGATTTAAGTCCAATAAAATTAGATCTTTCCATTTTTCATACTTTTCTATTTTATTTCATTGACACCCTGTATATGTGCATTTAAAGGAAGAATAAAAGGTGCCCCGACCTAAAGCAAGTTGTACCAGTACTCTAGATATTTACTAGAAGATAAAAACATATAGTTGTAAGCTGCATTAACATTATCAATATTGAATTAATATTGACATCAAAGGACAACATTACTACTCATTGAAAATTTTTTGATTTACTCGGATGTTTCTCATCGAAGCAATGTATACCTCGATTAAAATGCCAGATTATGTATGTGAATTACTTCGCGTTCCAGTCGGCTAAAATATGTTTCATATATTATAATGGAATGAACGAAATGTCCTTGAAACTACAACTTCACAGTCTATAATGTGGCGAGCATATTTCTAACCTCTTTAGCCGACCAAGTGCAAGTATAAGATATTGGTTGACATAATTCTTACGTTTTATGACTTCGCAAGAAATGGCAAATACGTTGGATGTTATGGTAATTGATTGGAATTAGTAGTTCATCCTATTTGTTCTTAAACCTTACGTTCCATAATACAGTAGATTTTAATACCAATTAAGTAGATGCCCCAAAGGATCCCAAGTATTTCCAAATATTATGCAAAATTGTTTCATTATATCTATCTATAGTGGGCTTCATTTCAACGGGCCATATTTTTCCTTAAAATGAAGAAAATCGTAAAACATCAGCACTAAATTTCGTTTATACAACAGTGTAATTTATGTGATTATGTACTTCCATAACTTTTCAAAATTGCGCCAACAACATAGAACGTAATACTTAATGGAAGAATAATTTAAACATTTATGGTTTCCTCGAAGCCTTGGATCGAATACACTGCAGTGGGATTTTTTGATATTGTAAATGTATAATTCTATTTCACCTTTTCTTTTTGTCCTTTTATAATTACAATTTTTTAAAATGAATTTATTATAGGAAGAAATCTATTGTTCAGCCCCTTTTTGGTTTGCTTTTTATAAAGTTCTTGGATTCATTTCTTTATTTAGTGTAGATTACAGTTTCCTTTAAACTTTATTATTTTGCAAAATTAATTTCACTGCTGCAATAGTTTCAACATTCTTTTCGTATTTAAGAAAAAAGATCTCTTAATTAACGGATGAGGGAAAGTCATAAACGTTTCTGGTCTAAAGATTGTATTACAAAGAATACAACTATTGTTAAAATCTATTACGAAAGTATTTGGCACGCATGACACATTGCAAACAGTAACAAAAATTGACATTTCTAGATTTAAATTCGTTATCATAATGATAGCTGCACAAAGGTACTATTTAGCAAGTAAAAACTTACGTTTAGTCGTTACGACTAAACGTGAAAGCATTTCTTTTAAATAGTAGGTCATTTAGAGAATCTTCGACAAAATAGCTAGAATAACATTATAAGTGTGACGTAGCTCTATATTCAGGGTATATTTGCGTTTGCAGTTATGTTATATGTTAATTATTGAAAACCGTTCCAGCACACATAAATCAGAACTACTCATTTGCTACTTTTTGTCAATTTTATAAAAGAATGCTCTTAATGTATAGATCCCATAACGTCTGTAATTACAAATTACCTATAAAACAAGTTTACAAGTTCTTTTATTTAGCTTGTTATCGTACGTCAACGTATCGCTATTAAGGCACGGAAATCTTAGAGGAATTACAGGACGCAAAGATCGACTATTACGACTTTCCGCTTGATGAGAAACATTCATTAGCGGCAGAAAAATAGTAAACTGTTCTTGGTGTTAATTTCTGCGGTAACCACAGATCGTATGATACTCACTGTGTTTAATCCCTAACAATTCACGATCGTTCTGAACGTTTATAGAGTGACATAATTGAAATCGCGAATGAAATGTTGTTGTCTTTAGTAGTGGGTAGGGATCACAACAGACAGCGATGGGTCATCTTCGATCGAACTGAATGAAGAGATTTACAGCACACTACGTTGCTCGCACCGTATAATTCATGGACTACTATATATAGACAACGTTCGACCACGTGTTACCCCTCAAACCTTGGGGTATCTAAAAAGAGTCCGGTGTACAATTTCTTACATTGCCTGCATGATCTCTCAGCCTATTACCGATCAAATACTTTTAGAATGTAATGGGATGAAAAACCACATCTTCAGTAAATATCAGCTGCTCTACAACTTGAGATGCAAGTTGTCCTAGATACAATAACTCAAGGGGTAATTGACAGTTTTAGCAGAAAGTTAAGGCGAGTACAGAAATCTATTCATCACCGAAGTGGTTCCACATGTTATTAATTGTTATTGTTATTATTATAGCAGTTTGTAAACAGCTAATTTTGCCATCTACCTTATCGCAATCCCCAAAAGGTTCTATCCGTAAAACCATCTTCCCTCAGTCCTCTCTTCTCCATAGCTTCTTCGGTTTCGCAGCTCCTTCCTAGTCTTCCTTATTTCCTTCTATTAACAGGCTTCCATTTCCAAGTATTTTGTGCTAGTCTATCCTGGTCCATTCCCCTCATGTCTCCATACCATAATAGTTGTTTCCGTTCTAATTTATGTATTAATAATGTGTTAACTTGCATTATTTCTCTTATTCTTTCATGATCTAATAATTTCTTTTTACAACAGCGTCTCCAGTACATCATCTCCGTTGACATTATTCTGTTTTTTATCTTCTTATTCAAGGCCCACACTTTACTTCTATAGGTAACACAGCTTTCAACAAAAGAGTGGAACATTGTTCTCTTCGAAATATTATCATTCCAAACCACAGGGTGCAGTTGTTTGATTATAGTTTTTCCTCTTATTATTTTACTCTGTATGTCTATTCCATCTCTACCATCGGAAGTTAAGTACTCCATTTGTCGTTTTTATCACTTCATTTTCGATCACTAACTGTTTTCCTTGTGAACCGATTACCATGGATTCTGTTGTATCAATATTGATCTCCAAACCCCATCTCGCGTATTCTTCCCTCAGTTTCCTGAACATGTAATCGATGCCATCGTAGACCTCGGCTAATGTAACCTCATCGGATTAAGCGATTTCCAAACTATATCTATGCTGGTCATCGTAAAGCACCGTCGGCGTACATTTATTTCTCCAATCCAGCAGTACCGCCTTCATATATACTTAAAATACCGTTGGTCATATGCAGCATTCTTGTCCCAATCCTTTATTTACAATTAATTCATCACTCTGCTTTTGTTATTTTTATATAGTTGCTTAATCAGGTTTACATAGTTTGTTTGTACTCCGTTGACCATCACTGCCTGCCATAACTGATTTATGGGAACACTGTTATAAGCCTTTTTCAAATCTATAAATATAAGATGTAATTCACGTCCGTATTCTATACCTTTTTCAGTTAGTTGTTTCAGACATAAAATATTATCAGTGTCAGATCTTCCAGATCTGAAACCACTCTGATCACGTTACTAATTGTAATCGAAAAAATAAACAATATTTTTGCTTGGTCATTACTAATCAGTACTACTTACATCAAACCTTACGCAATATTAGAGCCAGCACTGCATATACGAATAAATCATACACGGTGTAAAATTGTGAAAACTTGTCGATCTCTCCGCAAGTACTTCGTTGAAACTTCAACACTTCCTCTTCGAGATTTTCCCGAAAGTCGTCACGTTCACCCACCCATTCGCCATATAACAAATTTCGTCGTAATTTGTAATTGTTGTCGCTTAATTTCCCGTCAGTCCGTTCGGCCGAGCAGGATGAATAAGTGGCCAGCGTTAAACTGTATCAAACGCCTTGTACAAGGTCCGGTGATGTATAGCGTATGTGAACATGCAGTTACACGGGACTAAGAGTTATGGTGGCCGGCTAGCTCGTACCGGCAATGCTTGCGCGGCGTGGAGTGGCGTTCCTCTTCGGGCGAGGAACGCTGCGTATCCGTACGACAACACACACAACCGGGTGATGGTGAGTGCAGTCACCGTTCACACACACAATTTACTCTGGACGACATAAATCACTCAAGCTGAAGCGATTCATCAGCCTTATTGTGCAGTGCGCGGCGGGCCACGACCGATGCTTTCAAATCGAACGGCCAATATTTTACAAGTTTTTGACAATCTGGATGGCTTTTCCATCTTTTCCATCTACCGATTCAACGCTATCATGTCCGATATATGTAGGTACAAAGGCACAAACCAGTGATGGTATATATATATAATTCGGAACTATAATACAGCATGTTGTGTAATATCCGACTGTGATGTCCTGAAAAGAAAGAAAGACACCTGCATGTTTTCAGCGTATAAGTGGATGTGTATACGTATACATCAAAGGCCTTTGCAAGTCGTTGTTATCGAGATACATTATTCCATAACACATGTAGAAGTAAGTTTAAATTTTCTCTGTGCTTATATATATGTAAAGAGAAAAAAATAATAAGCTTTCTGCAACTTTTACGAGAAAAACGTAATCGTGTAGCCAGATACATCAATAACGTAATAAAGTTAGAATAAAGATTATCCTTGAAATTTCTAAGCTACCTCCGAAATTAGGTTTTCAGTAACTACAATACACAATTGTTGTTTCGAATGATGACGGGAAGAACTATTTTCTTTCAAAGAGAAATTAGATGCATCAAAAAAAATCTTAGCACAAACAAGCAGCATTTTGCCGCAAGGAAAAAGACAATTGTAGTAGAAATTTAATACACATCACCAAATATCAGGAAGAAAAGATCTTTTTTGCTTCCTCCCATCATTTTCCCTTAAACAGTTGGTGAAACAGGTTCATGCAGTAGTATTGAATTTAGTCAGGACGAGACCGTTTATTTAAAAAGTATAAATACGTGTGCAATCGATAGTCTTATTTGCATAATATTTCATAAATAGTTATGAATATATGATGATGGCACCAATGTTGCCAGATCTTGAACTTAGGCTTCTTAAGATGCGATTGTAACTTATTAATATCTACTACGGCCTAAGTTTTCATCATTTTATATTATTATCCTTTTTAATATCCCTTTAATTCCAGTCTTAATGGAAAAGCATAATATTATATAAATGCGTTTACAAATTGTGTCTTTAGAAAATATAGTCACATAGAGAAACGTTTCCACGCACAAAACAAATATCGGCATTCCTGAAAAAAAAGACAATAATTACCTTGATGCAAAATAAACACCAAAAAAAATTTTTTTTGCAGAGAGATAATTGATATATTGAGTCGAAGCAATTCTCCTACACCAAACCACTCGAGAAATTTTTTTGTGGTTATGACAATATATTTCCGTATTTGCTTACCAACTAGAATAAATTAAAATTAAACAAGTCAAACATATTAAATACCAAGCAACTAGCAAAATCAGCAACTGTTACTTCACTTACACAAACAAAATTTTGAAAATAAGAAATACTTTCCATATTGATTATGATGCCGCATCAGTTGTATAAATCAACAGTTGTTAGATTTTGGATTTTTTGCGGTTTTCACCTCCGTCAGTCTTTCCAAAAGTCTATCAGAATCTTAAATTACGACTTGATTGTGATGTAGGTTGTGGCAGTCTTATTTATTGACAAATTAGTCATGACATTCAAATATTTCTGGGTATTATTCAAATATACCATGCTATTAAGGTGATGTCAGTAGACGCTTAAAACTATACATAAACCTCGGAAACAAATTTTGTATTTAGGTTTTTTATTCGCAAACCACGGAAAAATACTGAAGTACTTCTAAAAGTTTTGGAACATTCCGTAAAATTATTGTAACTGAGTAATTGTGGGTTGCAAGTGGGAACATGCCACAGAGACTCCTCGCAACCGAGATAATGTACTGGAGAAAATGCTCGAGTTTAACTTTACTTAACCATGTAAGAAATGAGATCATTAGAGAAAGAATGGAGGTAAAGAGTACGATAATGGATGATATGATTGAAAAACAGTTAAAACGGTATAGGCATCTGCACCGAATGGATTAAGAAAGAATAGTATTACAGGTTTGGAATTGGATGTCAACACAGAGAAATAAGTGGGGAAGGCCACGAAGAAAATGGATTACGAAGATCCGTACCAAAATGAAGAGTAGATGGCTTGGCGAAAAAGACTGGAGCGATAGGAGACCATGGCGTCTGCGATGCGAGAAGCGACATTAGGATGTAAAACTCGCGAAAACAAAAACTGAGGAATTGAACAATTTGGAAACGGCAGGATACCCATCTGCTTACAATTTAAGAGTATATTCAAGAGTTATACAAAAGGTTTTGATGCAGTGTCATATTTTAGCATCTATATCACGGATTCTCAAACTTTATTAGTTCGTGACGCACTTACTACTACACGGCTTACTTTACGGCGCCCCAGAAACCCCTTATCTACATTATTCAAATATTCTTAATTCTAAATAAAATATTTACATACAGTAAATAAGGAGAAAAGGGTTTTCATTCTTTTCATTGGTTAATTCTTTCAGTAATAAACTTTCCTTCCAAAACATATTGCCTATCAAACTCCACGCATTGATATAAAATCAGTTAAAATATCAATTGGATTAATTGCAATAACAAAACAACTGGTACTTGAATAACTGATCATTACTAGTTATTATTCTCCTAGTTTTAAATTTCTTTAAGAACATTCTTCGTGAGTTGCGATATCATTTCGGAAAAATACCATTTACCTAAGTTGCTGTAATCAGTTTCGCAACGCTTTGTGACTACATTTTAGGTTCTCGAGAGAAAAAGCCAATTGCTCAGGTAGTCGGTGTAATTGTTTGGAATTTTGAATTAAATTAGGTTGAATATTGCATTGTTTGTTAAAAGATGTTTCGTCAAATTAAATGAAATCAGTTGCAATTACATTTACAACTAAACTAATTCCAACAAACAACATGTAATGTAATAAAGTTTTACTATTTTATACATGAATATCCTTTTATTCTGCAAATTTATTCTATCCATATCGCGTTCCATTCTACACTCCCCTTTCTAATTGTCAGCCTGAAGAACTGCCATAAATTTCAAAACGCATTTCGTCACAGGAAATTTATATGTATAGACGCAAGGATAGACAATATATTTGTTCTGCATTTGTTCGTCGAACGGCGGGGTAGATAATGCTCTAGCGGACAGAAAAAGAGAGAAAACGCATTAAGGAATAGAGGGGAACGGTTGAATTATGCGCTTAATTTTTATACAAATGATTTACTGTTTTCCGTTAAATTTTAAACCCCTATATTATATGTCAAATTTCTCGTAGGTATACAGAGTCTGTGTAGCTAATAACAATAAATTTCGACAGAAGGTTATTAGAAACGTCATCCCGAAATATATATTTTAGTGTATTTGTTCGAAATAATTTTTCACGAGAGCTGAGCAACATCTCGTTCTGTAAATATATAATCTGCCCGGTTCGTATATACTCTATATAAGTATTTTCAGCTACCTGGAAATATCGATATCGACGAACGGAATCCATTGAACAATATATTTTACGACAAGGCAAACAGAATCGAAGTAAATGAGTTGTGAAAGATTTGTTGCAATATGCAATTTCCTATGTCCAACAATTGATGCAATCGTCTTATTACATTGAAATCATTGGTAAATCCATTATAGATATAAAAGAGCACTGTGATATGTAAGATGCTTGTTCTTTGAATATCACTTTTAGTAATGGTGGCCACATCGGGTATACATATATACCAGGTGTTTAAAAATAGGTCGAATATTGGAGCCAAATATAGTACTTAGGTATTTAAATCAACAAAATGTCTTAATAAGCAATATAGAACGGGTTTTCGACATGTCATTTGTTTCGGGGAGTATTGTTAGTCAGTTTGAGTGTATTGATGCGATTTGCTGTCCATTTTATGCTTGTCAGTTTTTGGTGTTAATTGTTGTTTATTTATTTGGGACTACCAAAATACGCATTTTTATACAAATTTAGAGATGGCCGATATGCACTTTATGTGGAGTTGTGCTAACGGCAATGCCTATGAAGCACGGCGACTCTATGTTGGATCATTTTCTAATCGTGCTACACCATCTGATAAATTGTTTCTGAAATTACGATTAGGTGAAAAGGGTTCATTTGGCCTAATGCCACGCGTTCAAAGTCAATAACAACAGAAACTGAACAAAATGTTCTGAGAATAGTGAAAAAAGATTCCGGAGCACCAGAAAAATAGTAGCGAAATGAAATATTGATGCTTGTTTAGTCTGGACGATTTTACTAGAACAGTTGCAGTATCCTTATCATATCCAAGAGGTACAAATTCTTATAGCGCCGGATACTAATTCCAGATTACAGACTAATTCTGTAGATTTTTTAAGTATTTTGGGGAAAATTATCGAAAATCAAAACTTTACTGCTAATATTTTATCCTCTGACGAGGCTATTTTTACATACAATACAATAATCAATTTCTACAACAACCATATTTGATCAGATGGGAACCATCACACTGTTATGGAAACAAGACATCAACACCGATATTCTGTGAACGTTTGCCTTTGAAAATCATTTGATTGGAACAGTGTTTTTACCAAAAGATGTGCCCCTAATTGTCTGAGTTAACCAATGGTGTTACCAATGGAACCTCACCGCACTTTGCTTCTGTTTAAATGAAACGTACTACAACAAATGGATAGGACAGGATGAATAGGAGGTCCTACATTATAAATATAGGACTGTTTGTAAGAGTAAGAACTTCTTTCTCTACGAAGATGTGTAGCCTGTGTACAAATGGCAGGTTGATATGTAGAATATCTTTAATCTTTTTGTTTTAAAAAATAAAATTTAATAAAATAATATGTGCTGTTCGTTTGTTCATGAAGCTGCTGAATTGCAATAGAAAAGTAGCTCTATCTTTGAAGCACTTCTACTGCGAGCCTTTATTTCTGAAGACTTTTTGGTTTGGTTAGATGAGTGCAATGTGTGGGTAAAATATTCGCCCATTTTTTTAAACACCCTGTATAAGCATCAATTTGATTAACAATGAATTTCCAATTATTTTTTCGAACTAGCTTTCATACACTTACTTAGGGTACACCAATTATCTAACAAAGTTCAATGATTTTTGGACTATTTCGAAATTAAAATAAAAGAATCAATGTTTCATAGTGCTGAAACTACTTTCGAGTATATAGAGTAAGCAAGCACCGCGTTAATATTGCATATTAAGGAAAACATCCTGCATATTTCTGTATACATATATATATATATATATATGGATTGGAAGCTATCCAGGTTGTAGTCATATTTCTTGTAGATCTATCACCAAAAAAATATAGCGTAGAATTGGCACGGTTAGCCATTTTTTGAAACATAAAAGTCCATAATAGGGCTCACTAATATTAAGTATTACCACTGTTCAATTCAGTAATGTAATCGCTTAAGCTTCAAGCTCAATATCAGGGCTAACATATATATGTATATATTTCTATTTTTATACAATTTTCTATTGCTTTGATATACAGTAGCATATAGTATATCTAAAACTAAACAAAATTACAATAAAATTTCCCGTTATTTTTTAATTTTGGACAAACGCGTCATTATTAAGTACTGTGAACTGTAATAAATAAATCAAAAATCTGTTAGATATTTTATTAAAGGTAATTGTTTTGTTTATTGTTGAAGAGAGTTTCCAGTTTTTTTACATTGTAAAACAAGGATTACCTTATCAACATTTAATGTTGAAGGATGTTTACTTCCGCTAGCTGTAGTTTCAATATTGAATCGTATTAGTAAATTAAGGTAAAGTAGTTGTACCAGCAAAGTTTTAATAATTGAATGTAAGCTTTCGCAACTTTTCTTCTACTAAGGCGAAGAAGCTTTGCCCAGTCCGATGCTCAATTCCTTTGAAAATTTTCTAGAGAGTCAATTTTTCCTAGGCTGCTATTTAAATTCGTTTTCAAATGGGATCAAGTAAGTAACCTTTGACCTGTACTTTCTAAAGCCAGTAAATGTGTAAGACATATGTACTCCTTTTAATAAATCTGCCAATCCAACAGAAAGTATTTTTGAAGGATAGGCGATAGGCGACTTAGCATCTTTTGTCAATTGTACCTCATGAACTGCCTCCATTGTATCGGCGGTTGTATAATATTGGGTAGTTGGTTCGTTCATACCCTCAGAAAACTTTGCAGCATATTGTCGACGCTATGGAACCATGGCAATTTAAAATTAAGCAAGGTTATGTCGCTTGACAACCAAAGAGTACATACGAACTACAATGATAGACACGTAGATATATATGTGTCGACAGTACATACAATGGTTGAAGCTAGAGTTTCCGTTATAAGAATAAGTATTATTATGTGTACTGTATCAAATTCTATTGTGGTTACACGCAATCTAAACAAAATTCGTTCTCCTCCCAATTTCGTTATTTTACAAGATATTCTATCTCAAAGAAACTGAAATAAAATACTTTATTTTATTCGCCAGATTTATTTCAACATTATAACATTTAAGTGTGTTATTATTTTTTTTTTTGAGAGATCTCTACTTTCTAGAATACATTTTATGAGTTTCGTAATATCTACAAATTACTATGCTCATAAAAGAAGGCATCAAATTCCGTAAGAAAATCGAGAAACCATAAATAATATAACTTCGTTTAGAACGCTGCTCATTAAATAATTATATCAGTAAAAACCGGCTCCTCGCGGAAGCATTTACGAAGAACTCCGATGACTTACACTAAATTTATATTCAGTCATTTTGGTATTTCGGCAATCAGAAAACGGAGTCTTCCATCTTCCTCCAACTGTATAATTTTCGCATAGGCCCAGTCAAATGTGTATTATTGATGTGACGTCCAAAAATATATAATGTCATTTCAAAAGGGCGTCTTTTTTGCCGACAGAGCAATAATAGGACATTAATTTGATATATGGCGAGTGTGGTTATCAAACCAATATTGGTGTCCCGTAGAACGACACTGAATTGCCCATAAATATCAGCTGCAAGTCAATATCGCTCTGTACACGTTCTTGATTGAAACTTCCATCCATCGCTTGTACCAACCGCACCGCTCCTCTCGCCACGATTCCGACTCTCGCCCTCTACCCGCCCGCCACATCACCTCTGCGCCCATTCGACATTCCCATAAAATAAATACCCCCAGATCGATTTATGGCCGTTCATAATTTATAATTGTGTTTCTGTAGTTCTACTACATTTGTACAATTTAACATGTGACTGACTGCATGTGCACGTATGTATGTACGTGTACGTAATTTTGAGAGCTGTAACTGAAGTTACTTTAATTCTACAGAAAGCTTTTATGTTACAGCAGCCACTACCGTTTAGCTTTTAAAAATTACAAATCTAATCATTTCGTACGCGAGACACGATACTTTCGATAGATGATAATAATTTAAAAACTTCTTATTGTAAATTTTACTAATTTAAAACAATGTTGTTGTTTTTTGGGAACACAAGGATGTAAAGTTCATTTTCATTGTGTTTAAAAGAATATTTAAATGTGTATAGTAAACAGGATCACATTTTATAAACTGTTAGAAGGTAAAGAGAAAAGAAAAGCATATTCTGCTTAAGAAAAGTTAAAAATAACTCAATTGCAACTACTATTGAATATTGTTACATGATTCAGTTTAGATCCACATTTCAATTATTTGACCTAGTAAGTTTCTAAAAAATCTTCTAATACAAGATAAATAGCTACATGTAATAGTTGTACGGTATTTTGTATCAAAGTAATTAAAGGTTGTGACAGAACCGGTATCTGAAATACACATAAACGTGGTGAAATGTGTAAATAATTAGCTGCTATTTCCATTGCTTGTTGAACTTACGTAGTCCGAAGTTTTGGCAGTGCGTTTGCTGCTGTCTTAAGGGTAACCCTGAGAAGGGCTGCTCATTATCTCCTTAATCACAATAATTCACTAAACACTCGTTTCGACAGCCAAGCTACCATCTTCAGCAGTAATACTGAGTGTAGGATAGTGACGTGTTGTGGTTAGGAAGATAGTGGAGAGTTTCATGTACTTGTAGATTAGTTTCTAAACAATGAACTAAACTTTCAAGAAACATGTTTAATGTAAAACCTTTCTAGGGACAGACCTTTTGCGATTGTTCTTCTAAAGTCTCTTTATAATGAAAGGTGAAAAAAGGAATAACTATACTTTACCAAGAAACAAATATTTATTAGGCCAGCGTTTGGTAAATAGTTACAGCATACTTAAGCAAAAAAACAAATATGCAATACAACCACAAAAACCAATATTACGCATTTGAAAATTTACTCCTATTGAATTAATCAAATTCAAAAGATATACCAATGAGAATTCATTGAATATTTATGTACGGTATCAAAGACAAACTGATAATGCAGCAGTGTGGTAATAATTGATCCGAAACTCCACCGAGAATTTTGAATAGCATTAGGGCGTATTGTATGTTTATGCGTACTTACCGTAGTACATAACCTAATTGCTTGCTAGAATTTGAAACAGTGTCATAACGCATACTTTGATTTACATATTATAATTCACTTTAAAAATTATTTTGTAACTAACAAAAATAAAGTTGTAGTATTATCTAAAGGTTCGTCCATTACTCTGAGCCTATATGATGGATTCTAAAACATGGCAAAATTTGTATTATAGGTTTACAAATACTTGTAAGATAAATACACTAGAAATTTAGTATTTAAACCGATGACACAGGTGAGATCATATTACGTTCGTCTAGACGACACATTTGCTGTTTTACTTCTTATTATGTTAATTCGATTTTTCAAACGGTAATTGCCACATTCCACAAATTATTAATATTCAGTCACTTTCCGGTATACATACAAATAAACTTCGGTAAAATAAAAGGTGTTCCAGTTTGGGGTTACTTTTCAAATTTATAAATGAACACAGACATTGCCTAACACAACAATGCTGCTAAAATACAAGTACTCATGGTGTTGGTGGAATCATTTACGGGGAAAACAATGTGAAGAGACAAAAAACGCTAACACGCGGACATGTTTCTGCCTACTCGGCGTCATCAGCGTGGTTTCGGGCGAATGTTTGCTCAACACATTACAATACGTCTTGGTAAGCCTGAGAAATCATTCACATGTGCAGTTACCGTATGCACTGCTTATGCGCGCTCCCCCTGGTTTCGCAGTCCATGAGCTGCTCGGGAGAAGGCCTGGGAAACTGTACTTGCTTGTTTCGCTCGTGTTTGAACCGGCAGACGAGTGTGTTATTCTTGTGGCACTAAACATCGATAAGAATGCTCACTTGAACTGTAAGTTTAAATATGGTGATCGTACGCAAGAGG
Source organism: Trypoxylus dichotomus (assembly GCA_023509865.1). NCBI lineage: Eukaryota > Metazoa > Arthropoda > Insecta > Coleoptera > Scarabaeidae > Trypoxylus > Trypoxylus dichotomus. Next base: position 44,079,071 of record CM042078.1, read on the forward strand.
AAATTCTAAAGCGTTCAGCAAAAAATCGCTCGAAACCACGCTGATGACGCCGGGTAGGCAAGAACATTTTGTCTCCTCATATCGTCTCTCGTGAATGATTCTACCAACACCTTGAGTAGCTATATTTTAGCAGCATTATTATATTAGGCATAGTCGACGTGTTTTTTAAACACAGACACAATTTAAAACGTAGCAATATCTCTACGTTGTATCTGTCAAATGACGTATGGTATCCGACTATAAGAGGTAAATATTACGATAAATCAAAAACAAAGCGAATTAGAATTTTGCCTTCGAAGCTGTTTAAAAGCTTTGCTTTGTATTTTCGTTTTTGAAAATTAATAAGAATTGAACGAAGAATATATACTATAGATTACAATAACTCGTTTACCTTCTATCAGCATAAATTGCTCTTACATGTACTAGAGAGTCAGTGTAAAAAGGATGCTAGTTCGTTTCTCATTTGTGATGTTTAATAGTTCCACATCTAATACCCGCTCGATTTATATTCTGTAAGTTCGTTCACAACACATATACGTATGTACATATCATATTTGCAATAGATAGATATACTACATTTCCACCTTTCATTTTAAAGCAAATAACTTCCACGGTATGGTAATTATTCTCAATATTTTTCTCAAGAGCTTGAAGAATTTATTACCTAACAGTTGTAATAATCGCTGTTTATATTTTGTATTATAAGAAACTAAGAAAATTAACCAATACCGCGCACCAATCCCAAAATTAGTGACATATTTAATTAATCAATACCCACCCAGTTCCTTTTATAGATTTGTCGGTTACGTACATGTACATTGTATATAATTAATAACCTATGTTAAAGAGCCTGCTGCAAAACATAGTTTCTCCTTGCTAATTGATTATAATTGAACTGGTAATAAAACAATAAAGTCAATGACATCTAAGCCAAGGAAAATAAAAGTAACAAATTCCTAGTCATTATTTACTACCACGCAAATGGAGCGTCAAAATCAAAGGATGGTGTATAAATGGACACATAGTATAAGGAGTAAACAATTTTTTAATATTATAATATTATTTAAATATTATAACGTATCTAGTGTTCACTAAAGAACAAGCGTTCAGCCGGTGCGCTATTCATTTGTAAGTTCATAACGGCTAACTTTTTAAATCTTTCTGCCACTTTTAGTTTAATTGATTTTTTTTTGTACCAATCCTATGTCCTTTGTACCTTGCAGTTTCGGTCTAGTTATTTTCTTATTTTTATCTTCCACAGGTTCCTGTTCTGAGCCAGTTGTTTGGCTTCAATCCATACCATACTTTTCTTTTCCAATGTTCTATACACCTGCTCCTTCCAGGTGTTTCGGGGTCTACCTATTCTGTTTTTGCCCTCTGTTTTGGCTTCAAATGTCGTCTTTGTGATTCGATCTTCTTCCATTCTGTGTAGATGTCCAAGCCATCCCAGTTGTCTCTCTTCTATGATCATTTCTATTGGCTTGGTATTTAGACTATTAGTGATCGTCGTGTTTCTGATTCTGTCTCTTCTAGTTACTCCTTCTATTCTTCTTAGGAATCTCATTTCCACGGCCGTAACTCTGCTTTTGATTCTATTCGTGGTTATCCATGACTCATTAGCATATGCTAATGTTGGTCTGACCACTCTTTTATACACCTCTGACTTTATTTTTTTTTGGTATTTCTTTTTTATCCAGAAACGAATTTCTCAATATGTTATATATTTTTGCGGATTTCCCTATCCTCTCATTTACCTCTTTCTCTATTCTCCCATTGTCTTCAATGATTGTTTCTAAGTAGTTGTAACTTTTAACTTGTTCCAACGCTTTTTCTCCGATTTTGATGCTGTTTTCTTTCTTCTGCTGCTATTACCATTGTGTTTGTTTTCCTCGTGTTTATCTCCATGTTTATCTTTGTTAGTTCTTCTTGGTATATCTTCAAGTTTTGCTGTAATGTCTCTTCCGAGTGTGCTATCAGTACCATATCATCTGCAAACATTAGTTCCTGTACGTTAATTGCGTTCATTTTCCAGTTTCCTACTTTCATATGTTTAGCTTTTTTAACAGCGTCGTCTATTAATATAGAGAATAACAATGGGCTCAATACGCATCCCTGTTTTAATCCAATCTGCGATTCGAATTCAGGTGATTCTGCATTGGAAGTTCTCACCTTATTCTTATTGGTTTATACAATGCCTTAATCATCTCGATCATTCCTTTCTCTATACCTCTCCTTTCCAGGCTCTGCCATACATCTTCTCTTCTGACCATATCAAAAGCTTTTTTAAGATCTATAAAACATATATGTATTTCCTTTCCTTTGCCTATTAGTTTTTCTCCTAATTGTCTGACTACAAATATTAAGTCCTGGGTGCTTCTTCCTTTTCTAAATCCATGTTGAGTATCTAGAAGATACTGTTGTTTCCAATTTCTCTCGGAGTCTTTTTTCTAGTATTCTTGTCAATACTTTTCCTGGGATGGTAGTTAATGTTATTCCTCTATAGTTTGAGCATTCCTTAGAGTCTCCCTTTTTGTATATGGGCATAATTATTCCCATATTCCATTCCTTAGGTATTTCTGTTTTTATTATAATATTGCTTAAGAGGTCAAGTAGTTCTTCGTTACTTTTGTCTCCCATATATTTTATCATTTCAGCTGTGATTCCAGAGAGAAAATTTCTTTATTATTGACAACCGAAATATTCGTATGTTATTAAACTCTTGTCATGCCGTTTGAAAGGTACACAGTGTTATCTTGTAGTTTTTATAACATCGGCGACTCTGTTACTGTAGCATATCCACTCTGCATGTATGTATGCGAGTTTCGTTGGATGAATGTACATATTATGTATACATATTCTGCATCCATAGACGGCACATATTACAATTTGCTAGATATATGTTCTACACCTTTTCATTTTGTGAACTTCTTAATTTATTTCAAAGACACCCTGTATCTGTATAGTATAGTATTCGTTGTTTTTATCTCGAATTCTCCGTGTTTCTTGAGCGTCCTGAACAGGACCTTGTTGACTTTTCGGTGGTAACTCTCTTATACTCTAACTATAACTCTCCAGAGCATTTTCCGTAATGAAGAAAGTTTAGACAAAAACCCCATTTAGTAAGAAAACTAGGTGTAAAAATAAAATCCAAGAAAGGCGCAAAAAATTGGATGTAAATTGGGAACCTCAGAATTGTACTAGCACTTACTTTCACAACACATGGCTGTCATCCGAAGAGTAAAGAACGTTTCCTTCTCACACATTTATTAGCTGAGAGAATGAGAGAAAACTTGTCGTATGCATACTTTGATTCCTACACTACTTCTACACGTAATCTCAAATTGAAACACCTTGCCGTAAAATCTCATAATTTTTTCCATGTCTGCTTCATGTTCAGTTACCGCTATGTTACTAAGTCAATCACTAGTGGCCCTTTTCAATCTTCATCGTCTACGAAGTGACTGCTGCCCAGAAAGTCTTTCAGTTTGAGGAAAAGATGATAACCACCAAATGCTAAATCAGGCCCACGTGGTGATTTTTAACAATCTGACACTTGTATTGTTAAAGCAAGCTACGTAGACATATAGTCATCTTCAGGCTGAAAGAAATTTGGACAGTAGTCACTTTGCAACCGAAAGACGTTGTTAGTGAGTGATTAGTTGTTTAATAACAAAGACAATTGAATAAGAAACAGATAAATAAGATTATCTATAAGATAATCTATATCCTCTTCAACACAAGCTATAATTACTTGATCGTCTGCGAAATCTCATCTTAATTTCCATTCTTTCCGCTTTTTCTCTCCAATTGCTTAAAGCTTCCTGAATATAAATTTTAAATAACGTAGGGGAAACACCGCATCCTTGTTTCAATCTCATGTTTATGGGGAATGGCCTTGATCTCTTTACGCCTAATTTTGCATTGGGTCCCACTTTGTTTAAAACTTCAAACATTTTTCTTAAGGATGCCGTATCAAAAGCCCTTTTTAGGTCCATAAATACTAAGTGGGTGGGTACATTTCTAGCTATGCAGTTTTCCAATACTTTTCGTATTACAAATATATGGTTCATGCATGACCGCTCGGAAGTCGTTTTGCCCTTCTATTCTAGATTTTTTACTAAACACCAGAATACTTCAGTAGAACAACACAGTACCACTGAGTGCATTTTGTGAATCGTTGCCGCGTATAGGTATTATCAGAAAATATGTATTCTGCTACTAAAAAATAACATTTAAAGGGTATTTACCTTAAAACTGGGCATTGCAAAGTAACTACTTACTCTAATTTGTGCTGTACTTTTAAATATTGAAGGTGTGTATTTTTCACTTTAGTCAACATTGTATAACAACTAATGAGATATCAACAGGAAAGCAACAGTATCATAAAACGTAGAAGCACTACCATTACAGTACTGTACACCATCGGACGAGGTAATGTCGAGGCAGTACAACTTTGTTGCATAATTTGAAAACAATTTAAATTTTATTGCGTATTAGTCATAAAAATATCATTGTGTGCGTGCGTCTGTGTGTGTATATATGTGTGCGGTTTGCGTGAACCACCCCTATCACTGAAGAGCGCGACCCTACCAAACCGGAAAAAACGCTCTCTTTTCCCGTTTTTACAAGCGACTCAAGTGCCACTTAGGCGGCGTTCGACTTACATCCAGGTAGAAAATTGTCAAGGCGTTACACCACCGCATCGTCGCTATCTCCGTCGCACGCGACCGTTCCGCATTTCCCGAATGTCGGACGCAGATAGTCGAGGGAGGAATCGTGATTTCTTCCTTAATGGTGCATAAAAATGCTACCACATTTTTACCGTTTTACACGTAGGCATTTTAACGCTTTCATCATTCGGTGTACGGTTGAGTTTTTTAGTTCTGCGTGCTCCTCTTTGTTATGCTTCTTCGTTTTATTCTTTGTCTTTATGCGCGTTCATTCGCTTAAACTTATCGTCCTATATTTTATTTCAATGACTGAAGCATGCAGCTAATCCTCTGTTTTAAAATTGTAATCATCTAAAACCTTAACGGTGAGAGTGGGAGGGCGACCTGTTTCCGGAATCGACAAGAAAAACACGGTATTGGTGTAGTTTTTTATTTTTATTTTCCTCGAGGATCAATACACTTTTTCAAAAGGTGCTCCAGTCTCTTCAAGCCGTCGGGAAAAGCAGGATATTTCGAGGTCTGCAAAATAGCCATCTGTGGCGGCGATGACCTCCTCATTTGTGGCAAATCTCTTTCCTCCCAGCGATTTTTTCATCTCTGGCAATAGGAAAAATCGCTGGGGGCTAGGTCTGGTCAATATGGAGGATGAGAGACTAATTCGTAGCGCAACTCATTCAATTTGACGACGATGAGGGGTGTATGAGCCGGTGCATTGTCGTGCTGGAAAAGCACTTTCTTCGGCTGCAAACGGGGCAGTTTTTCCTTTAGTACTACAACGAACCGGGTCAGCAAATCGCTATAGTATTGCCCCGTGATCGTCCTTCCCTTCTGCAGATAGTCGATGAGGATCACACCTTGTGAATCCCAAAAAATGGTCCCCATGACCTTTCCGGCCGGTCTTTTCTTTTTCCGAGCCGAATCGCCCAGAAAAGTTCACTGCTTGCCTGTTCCTTGATCTCCGGTATGTAGTAGTGCACCCAAGTCTCATCCACGGTTGCGAAACGCATGAAGATCCCTTGGATTGCGTTGGATCCTGGCCAGACACTTCTCCGAAACTGTCACCTGATTTCGTTTTTATCCTGGAGTGAGCAAACACTGTACCCATCGCGCCGAAAGATTTTTGATACCCAAAATTTCGTGTGGGGTACGGCCAACGCCTTCTTTTGAGATGCCTGTTGTCTCTGCTGCCTCTTTCAGCTTCAATTGCCGATCGGCTAACACGATTTCATGAACCTTGTCCACCAATTCATCGTTGGTAGCGGTTTTTGAGGTTCCACTGCGTGGTTCGTCACTTGTATTTAAGCCGCCACATTTGAATTCGCTCGTCCAGAAGCTGATGGTCGAAAATGATAGAGTACATCCGCCATGAACCTCTAGCAAAATATTTCGAGTTTCGGTGGCCGTTTTCCCAATTTTATCCATTCTTGCGAAACCGGCTGACTTGCTACACAAAGCACACTCTTAAACAACAACTATTGACAGTGGACGTCTGAAATTTTGACAGGTGCAATAAAGAAGGAAGCCCTTGCCGACCAATGAATCCAGTTCAACTTTCGTGCGCCATCTCTTGCCGATTCCGGAAACATTTCAGGTCGCCCTCGTAAACACACTTCATTTGCTTGAATCGGTTTTCCTGCTTACCTTGCAAACAAAACAGGTGTGTGTATGTATTTTATTTGGAGTAAGCTTACAATAATAATCAAAAAAAATTAAACAATGTTATTAGAACACCTATGAAAACTCTTATTAGAAGTCCGAAAATCTAAGAGCAAAAAGTACTTTTTTCGAATTTTAAACAATGAACAAAATGTGTTGAAACGAAGTTTCACATTTAAAATGTTCGTGAAGTAGGATAATATAATTAGGAGTTGATAAGGTAGGGTAATATATTAGCAGCAGGTTAATAGTTATTGGGAAAGGAAATTCACATTAATATAATTAAGATATTAAGAAAAGATTGTAACAGTAAGTCAAATCTGTCAAGCAAGCGTGATGGAATGTACAAGAATTGTATGTATGCTAGGCCAATGTTTCATCAATAAAGCAAGAAAAAGAAATAAATGCAGTTGTAGGCTTCCATGCTACGGTGTTTTCTTCTAAAGAATTTAGGTGTCCGGGTCCACCACGTCGCAGTTTCTTACAATGCTTCAGCAGTTTCGAAGGAAAATTTTTCAACATCTGCTAGTCCGGACTCAGCTCCAAGTAATTTTCACTTATTTCCCATATTGAAAGATGTGTTGAATAGACAACGAAACGGAAGTGATGACGAACTCAAACAAGCCGTTAATGGCACCGTTAAAGGCATAGAAAAGCTGATAAAATGGTACGACAAGTGTCTAAATTTGAAGGGCGACTACGTAGAAAAGTAGCTTAGGTATCTAATTTTATGTGAAATATAGTTTTATTTAATTATATGTAATAAAAATTTCTATAGAAAAAACGTCCCTTACTTTCCGAACGGCTCTCGTATTTTTAATATACTATGTAATTTGGCGGTACTGTTGAAAACATAAAATTAATAAACAATTTGGAGAAATGAGTTGCTCTTTTCGGTAGTGGGGCCTTAGACGGTTGCCTACTTCTCCTCAGGATATAGCCAGGTTAAATGTTTTCTCTAATGTTATATAAAATTTTGTATCACATCAGTAGATATCAGTAATATACCACCAAGCTTCTAATTCATCTAACTGAATTCAGATTCACTATTTTTACGAATTTAGATGTTAAAATGGTTGAATATCGTTAACTTTTAAAGCAACTTAGACAGCTTATTTATGGAACAACTAAACAGTTGTAGATAAAGTAACTGCGTTTAAACTCCAATGTATCAATAGCAGCCAAAGTCAAATGTTAATATTTTATAAGACTAACTTTGTGGAGTACAGAATAAAGTTTAGCTTGAATGTTTAACTTCTACTTGTTCACATTGCAACAAATTTATTAAAAACAACTACACCTAACAAAATAAAAGTCTGTGCAAACGTTATTGCGTGTTAATAATGCACACATGGAAAAGTAATTGATTTAGTATGATTGTGAAATCAATACTTCCGAATTAATACTTCTAGTATTTTAATCAGAGATAACAGTATAGCGCATTATTGAGGGAATATTGTAACATAGGTGTTTAGATATCGTCAGTTCTATTAAATACTACTTATAGTATTACATCATTAAAGTCAGCCTTAAATTATTTCTTGACAAAGCATTTTATACATCTAGATTACTTCTAACATAGTTTTAAAAGAGTGTATGTACAGGATGTCCATGAAGTAAAATAAAAAGGTATGAAAAATGGAAAAATCTAATTTTATTAAACTAAGATTCAAAATATTTTGCGAAAATTCCTTTGCAGACGTGAGAAAAGATGATAAAGATACTTCAAATAAAAATTTCTTTATTATTCACAGCCGAAATATTCGTACCCAAGCATGTTATTGAACACTTAGCACGCTGTTTTTATAACATCGGCAGTTGTGTTATTGCAGTATATGCAGTCTGCGTGTATGCAACCGAGTTTAATTGGAAGATGCATTTTCCTTTATTCTTTCTTTATTTTATTTCAAAGACAGTCTGTATAACTTTTACTAACTAAAGTAGCAATTGTAAGTGCTCCCGTGTAAATTCTGGTGTAAAGTCCAAATTTCAACATGATAGTACTTCATAAAGAAAAAAATGGTTTAGTTGGACTTTGGAACATAGGAAATGGATCGAAGAAAAAGAAGTTTGTTCGAGCAATGAGTCTAAAAGTTTTTGGTAATATATGAAGAACGATATCTATAGAAAACAATGTTGCCACATACTATCATACCATCTGAAAAAACAAGGAGAAGATTGGTGTAGAGTGGTGGTATGGGAAATTTGGTGATAATTGAAGGAATGAAGAAACTTTAGAGCAGTTATATGGTTTGATCTTCTTCCTGTACGGTTTTCTTTTTTAAACAGAAAGGAGAGGGTGTTATAGTTTAGCCAAGATAATCACCGAACCTGACACACCGTACAATTTATTTCTGTTATAGTCGTATGTAACTGAATTGTTACTATTATTACGCGTAAGAAACTAGAACCGGAGTCTAGGATGTTCCTATACTATAAAGCGAATAACATGTGCCCATCTATGTCGCAGATGAAAGAAGGATAAGAACCGCTGGTATAGAGGGAATTATGGGACGAATTAGGTAGATAAATACAATAGCGTGGTTCAAGTTTAACAAAGCATTCTGAGTGGATTTAGATTAAATTTAAGTTACTAAAAAGAATGCCGAAGTCGTGCCAAATTATAATAGAACACAGAGGTAGATTTGGCCAAATTACAATTCAACTGTGCGTGTATAACCCACGTATTCTTCATACGTTTTAGTGTTATGATTTGTAGCAAATATACATGTTTTTGTCGTTAAAATGTGTTGTTCTCTATTTAATTAAATCTGTGTACAGATTTCTTAAGGTGTTTTAGAATTATGAGAGGTAACGTATATTTTTTAGTAATAGTATCGCCCTCTCTATCGCACCAAATGCAAAATGTATATCATTAATTGTACGTTCCGTAAAATCTCTTGATTTCAATTCCTTTTACAATATTAACCAAAATGTTATAAAACTGTTTTGCTGGGGAATATTTAAGGGCGCAACCATTTTTTCTATTTTCATACATCATACCGACAGATACTTTAAAAATTTCAATGAAGTAATTAAACGGCCAATAATTCTAACGTTTTAAACAACATTAACTGTTTTATGACGTTATAAAAATCAAAACAGTATATCTAGAGCAAGCTAGCGCTTAAAATATACCATTCTAACCACAATTAAAAGCTGACTAAGTTCCTTATGGTTGCGAAAGATGTGTTTGGAAATCTACTAAAGTAACATCATATAATTTTAGATTCCTTAACTATGAAATAAAGATCGAATTATTGTGTAAATTCTTACGCAGTATGCGAGTACCTAAACAATAGATTTCTTGCACGCGCACAGATACGTATACTTTAGCAATGAAACAATATTTATTGATAGCAACTTCCTATTCAAATGAATGCATCACATGTTACGTCATATTTGTCCTCATTTATAGTTTACCCATCAACCAATGTAATAATTTTCATGAAGTATGTGCAATCATCACAAGAACGTGATGACACAAAAGCTTTTCTAATACTATATAAAAGAGCAATAAGATGGTAATTTCATTACCATCACGAATTTTTTTTTTAAGAGGACGGTGTTTGCGCATATGGGAATCGGATTGGATTTCAAATCTGTACCCTGTCCTATATTTAAGTTTAAATAACTGAATGCCGCTAACATTAAAATGTTATTATTCCGCACGTTCTTGTTTCTAAAAGTAGACGAATAGCCCCTATTAACTTAACGTACTACTACTTTTAGTAAGCACAGCATTGTACATTTAACATAATCTCAAAGTTTGTCTGTTTATCTTATAATTGTTATCTTATATAAGAATAATTCACTGTTAGATGGCAACAAAAAGAGCAACTTCAAAATAACTAAAAGGTTGTTTCTACATACCATTATAGAGGAACAGCTCCTTTAAATTACGAACATGCTAATTTTTTTGTTAGCGTTTTGTAATTTTATAGCATTATGCTTCATTTTATTCGTTCCTACTGCAAAACATCAACTACACCATAGCTAGGAAGATGAACATCTTATTTCTTATTAATATTATTACAAGTCTCTGCAGCGATGGATTTGGGATCTTAAATAACACTAATACAATATTATATAGATTGTTTACATTGGTATGAACTTAATACCATACAGCACGACACCATTTTAAACGTATATTCAATATATGAAGTGGTTAAGATGCACCTATTTTTAAAAATTCTAGCAGATGTATGACTCAAGAATATTCTTTCTTTGGATTTTCGTAATAAGCACCAAATGTTCTTAGCCTGAGAGCCATACACATGTTCAAACGCGTTCAAAACATGCCACATCATGACACTATAAACAGTAAAGTACTGCGAGCAGTAACTATCACAGTACCTACAACGTCATTAGCGCAAGAAAAACAAAAACTGAATACCGTGCGGTCATTAAATTTTTAACAAAAGAAGGGAAAGCGTTTAATCAAAGTAAACAACGTTTAGATAATGGTTTATCGGCTTCATATTGTAATGTAAAAATGGGCAAGGTATTCCTGTTTGGGACAACTATCCGTTGAAGATGATGAGCGTCTTGGCGTTGGATAATTGAAGTGGTAATGCTCCAGATTTATTAAAGAATTGTTACTGGAGGACTGCCGTTTGAAAGTGAAGGAATTATCAAAAATATCTAACATCTCTGAAACAAGTGTTCCCCGAATTCTGCATCACAGTTTGGGTACGAATATGGTTGGTGCAAGTTGGAAGCCGTGACTTCTGTCTACTTCTTAATGTCAACGTCGCGTAGACTGCGTATTTTTAAATCTGTGTAAAAACGACTCAAAATCGATTTTGAAGTCCATTGTCGTAGGCGGATCATATAATGGTTTTGTATTGTGATACTTTCTCTAAAAAGAACTCGATTGCCAGATCAACTTCATGCCATAAGCGTGCAGAAGTTGTTCAATACACGAAAAAGATTATAGCCATGATGCCGCAATAACACAATTAAACCCAATTGTAGAGGCATTTTACAACACCTAACGGCAACATGTGAACATTTGTGAAAAGAAAGGAAAATTGTTAAAAGGTGTTCAGCTATTGTATGATAATGCGCTAATTGATACTGCTGCAGTTTCACAGACTGTATTTCACGAATGTAGCTTTCAAGAAGTTGAGCATCCATCAATAAAACATTCTTAGGAGAAAGCATTAAATTATTTCCTTTTTTGTTTAATTAATTATTGGCCTTGGAGTTGCGCTATTAGCCACACCTATAAAACCAGAAAAACCGAAAAATACGAAGGAAACCAAACAACCCGAATGGACACAAGGCTAGCACAGGACACGCCAAATTATTTCCTCACAAGGACATAGAATTATTAATTAATGGATGTAAGAAGTGTGAAAATTATATCGAAAAATAAAGATTATGCAAGCTTTGGTTGTATTTTTTCTATCAAGCCTTTATATCACTACTTTAGTTATCTTCTCTACTTCTAAATCAGTAGTGGAAAATATGATGGCAAGAATAGTAGGAATTACTTCTAAGAATTTTGTTGCTTACTGAAGGCTATTAATTAAGTAAATATTTAGTTTAATAATAAAAATTTTTTGAAACGAACTTATTTGAGTAAGAGGCTAGCACCAGCACAATCCATTTTCATAATCCACAGCTTGGCTAAATGTCGGACTAGTCTCTGCGGTGACTATTTTAAGCACATTTACCTCTTGAATTGATTTATATATTTTTCCAATCTGAAATGAGCTAGAGGTATTTCGTATTGTTATAAGTATCAGGAGCTGATTTGTTGACAATACGTTATTGTTTCTTCTAGTTAGTTATAAGTTATAAATAATATATTCGATATACAGAGCTAACCCAAGATTCTCCAAGTGGAATGTGCCATTGTTTTAGTTATTCGCTTTTGACTTGCCCATACGCAACAATTCCATAATTATCTATTAATTACATTGAATTGATGCTTACGTTTGTAGCATTTTTGGTTTCTTTACAAGAATGACTTCGTTATTAAGAATTTGTCAAAGTTATTATAATATCAAATTATTGTTTAACTAAATAGTCTCTGACATTGTGCATTTGCACAAATAAATTATTAGCAGCAGGAAGTGAAAGTTTCAAGTAGGAAAACCGAGCATTTTCAAAATACTCTTTTGTTCGAGCTCAGAAGAGATGCTAAAGGATCGGAAATCACTATAACCACTTACATCGTTTACGAGGAGAACATCATTAAAAAAGCTACAGCATGAAAGTGATTCTCTTGTTTAAAAGAGGATCATTTGACGCCCATCGGACTTTGACGTAGATCGGCTGAGTGCTTTAATCATTTGTATTCCATGAGCAAAAAGCTGGCTGTATGGGTACCGCTCGTTTTGAGCAAAAGGCACCAAAAACAACGAATCGACATTTGTCTTTGCCAACTCACCAACTACATCGGCTGTTTTTGCCGCATATGGTTAGAAGTAAAAATGGTGCCTTTAAACCAACGCCAACAACAGAAAGGAATGATCTAGCCCTAACACACAGATAATTTCTCAAGTAAAAGCTTATGGTAGGACAGAGAACGTGTCGTTCACTACGAATTGTTTCCGAATGTAACTATCGTTTTGACGCTACATTTCAAGAAAAAAAAGATCTGTAGAATTTTTCTTCTCTGTTTTGTTTAATTAATTTGTGTTAAAGGCTATTTAAGACATTGAAATCACAGTTTTTTTTTACAAAAGCAGCCTTGAACAAATCGTTTTGTCGTAGCAATGTGCGCCCGAGTAAAACTGCCTTTAATACAAACGTTATAAACGACGTATGAAATATAACTTTTTGCATATAATGGATACGTTTTGTATAAAACCTAACGTAAAACTCGTAAACGCTATTTTTCACTTTAGCATCTCGTCTATTACGTTACCGGATTTGCAATTGCACGCCTATAACGGCGATATTCACCCGAGCGATCCGTCCGGATCATAGGAAGCTGTTGCGTTTATGAAGTTTGCTGTTGGAGCGCGAGAGAAGCAGCAACGTTCTGCTATCAAATCCATCACTGTCTCGTCTACCATCTTTGCGCTAAGTGACAGCCCGACTGACAGCTTTGTTCCAGGAACGTGAAACCGTATTTTAATTCAGTCTTCATACATCTAAATTGTCATTAGCGTTTGACCTGACGAAGCGCGTTTCTACGTAGAATATAGCGTCAGTCAGGCGACGTCTGTCATACACGATATTTTAATTAGGTTGAATTTATAATTTATTAAAGGAATTCGTGACGCTTTCCCGCAAAAGCGCGGCATCCATGCTTCGTGCCGGTCCTTACAGTTTCTTTTGTAATTTGCGAAAATTGACGTAACAGCATTGAAGTAGGATACACTAATTTGAAGGATGCCACTATGTTTTGCAGTTAAGTTTTCATCCACTGTTATATTAGGCTGAACTCTTTATATAGCCACGCGTACAGTGAAGCTCATATGGATAAAAATAATGTCACACAGTTCCTAAATAAATTTATTCAATTAACACTCGTTTTAAGATAATATTCTCTTCATTTTTATGAAATTTAACAATCTTATTTTGTATTAATACGTTTAACTAATGGGTCCTGCGTTAAATATCTCTTATTTTTTTACTGTATAAATAAGGTTCACCCTGATACGAAAGGGATAATCTCGAATCCCGAATCTCTTATAATTCTGTATTTCGTAGTCATGGATAATATTTTTTCGTAATAGAATATGCAGTACAAATACAAATTACAATGAATAACGAATTTTCCCGATAACAGTTGCAAATTTAAAATGTGATTAAGTACACTTCTAAATTTTATCTAATTGTTTGTTTATTACCTATTTTTTGCAATAAATATTTACCTTATTTTTGTTCTGTAAAATATGCACTCACAAATGACAGTAAATAACTGACTTTTTCGATTGCAACACGCGATTTTAAATATGATTAGGTTTTATTAGAATTGTTGATCCTTTTCTCCTTATTACCTTCTTTTTTGGAATAAATATCTATTTCATTTTTGTTACACTTATATATTACAATAATGTATATTACTTATACATTACAATATTGTATAGTGTTTTAGTAAGTAATGTAAAATATTGTGTAATGTTTCAACCTGTTAAATACATTCAAATTATTTATAAAACGCTATACCAACTAGTTTATTTTACATAAAGCATTAAAAACCACTAACTTTTCAATTATTCTACTATTGTTGCTGTGAAGAGGTGATTGCTGCATTGTAGGAAATCCAATTACAACCAACAATAAGCTGTAATCACAATCGAGTTTTAAAATTACTGACATTCGGAAATAACAATACGAATCTGATTTTGATTTTGAAGCAGTAACCTTGTTCATCACTATACGGTAAGTCGGGATCTTTTGAAATTAACTATTATAATATTAGTTGTAACGGTTGTCGGGTTCAGCGGTGTCACTAGGTTTTTGTCCTTGACGTTTCGCGGACAACTGCGGTTCCTTTGAAAATGCGAACCGCAGTTGTTCGCGAAACGTCAGGGACAAAAATCTAGTGACACGGCGGAACCCGATAACCGTTACAACTACGTCAAACGGCCGTGAAAGTCTGAGATACTACTATAATATTAATTGTTACATTAAAAATACACAGCAGCAAGGCATTGTTAATGAATACAAAACCCATACCCACGGAAAAAATATGGATAATTATGCGCATTTTGGAAGTGTGTAATAGGTCAAAGATGTAGCACGATTTAAATGAAGTACGTACATATCAAATTGGATCAATCAAAATCATCAGCACGTCACAAAAGTAAGAAATTAAATAGAATGACAAACGGTCAGTAAAATTCGCTTCCGCGTATATAAATGCGATTAAGGACATTTTGAAAATGTAGGTTATTTTCATTATTTGTAGCACTATTTGATTAAAATTATGGAGGTATGACTTACACCCTATTTACAACTTTCTGCCATCTAAAAAGTTTCTAAAACTTTCAATTGTAAGTTTATAAACAATATATATATATATGTATTTGCTACGCTACAACACATATATATGTATATATACTAGAGGCACGATAAGTTCAAATACACGTCATTAGCGCGACGTCATACATATAATCAAATGACGTCATAAATATGCAATGCGACCACACAAATAAATTAAAACTATTTTATATTACATAATCATAACACAATAGTAAATAATAAAATTGTATTTCTTATTTACTATATTTTTATTTACTTAATTATTATATTTCCCATATCGTAGTACGTTTACGCTGCTGTTATTGACTATTTGGAAAGATATTTGATGAAACACGATGTTGTGGGTTGTTATTGGTCATCCGGTTAGGTTAGGTTTGAAGGCGAGTTTATGTCTGTGTATTCGGCAATAACGGAAACCCTGACATCACAATTTATTGATGACGCTCCTCTAGTATATATATATATATATATATATATATATGTGAAATAATATTCCCGGGTTTCTGGTCGCATGGGCCCCGAAAGGGACTATTTCGACTAGATCGACGTTTCGACGAGATCTCTCATCTTCTTCTGGACGCTCTCGTTCGGCTAGCGATCGGAGATGAACTGTTCATCTCCGAGAACCCTTGCTCTAAATCAAACAAAATCGACATTCTTGAAAATTGTTAAAGAGATACAAATATTTCACGCAGATGTAATTCTTAAAAATGCTATATACTGGAAAATCGTCGTTAATGTGAATTTCTTGCTAGTAACCGAAACATCGCTTTAATTTTAAAGAATTTAGGTTTCTGGGTTCAAATCGTGTTGTAATTTTATAGTCTGTCGACGTTTCACTCTGAGTTACATGTAGCAGCCCAACAAACGCGGTTTCAACCCGAAAATATAAATTCCTTGAAAGAAAAGAACGTCCGCGGAAGCCTACAACAACATATGAATTGATTTAATTTTTTAATGAACTACGTTATTAGTTAAATAAAGTCATAGGTACCATAGGTAATATTTCTCGATTTTTTCTGGTCCATGGTAATGGTGAAGTGTCATCCATAAAACAGCTTTATCTAGTAGTACTCTTAACATCCTATCAAAGCATTCTATGAAAACAAACGCGCTTGCTCATGGTAAGCTATTTTTTCTTGCCTTCAAAAAATAATAAACTACCTGCTACAAAGCTACTACCAGATCCTGTAAAATAATAATGTGTATCTTTGCATGAACTTTTCTGTTTGTATACCCGTCATTGCACTAAGCCCTATCAGGGTAGAATATTGGTAAATTTTCTCCTCGGTGCTTTTTTGATCACTTTTCATAAAATGTGACACTGGATTAGAACGGTTGCAGGTGCATATACTAAATATGATTTATTGACAATAAGTCACTCGAAACTAATTTGTGCCAGGAATTTATATAGTGTGGAGTGGTTCATTTCTAGTAAATCTTGATGTTATTTATTGCATTAACTATTATCTGCCCCGCAAAGTTTCTTGTAGTTTCATCGGAAGTAGCTGTCAAAAATTGCAGCCTTGCACTTTATTTATTAACTTCTTTATTCCCCTTATAGTCCTTCATTCTACGATGCACTGCTGATACTACTACATCTAAAAGTAATTACTCTTTCAATGCATAGCAGTTAACGATAATTGTTTATATACTAATCTATAACCGCGGCGATTTTTTTACAGTTGCAATAACCTCTATTTCCGCTGTATCAGTTCGTCTTCTTATACATGTTCAGTATGTCCTGTATTTAAGCACAGAAATACGTTCCAAACTTAATAATTTTCATTTTCGTGGTGGTATTTTACTTCTACTTCTACTGGATAGCGATTTCATAGTTACGAGGATGTTTATGTAAATACCAAAAGCGGAAACAACACTAAATATGTGCTAACCAGCCTATAGAAGAATATGGTTATCCCTAACAGACAATTTTTACTTTGTAATTGTGTATAGAAAATAGTTAATCACAAGCCAAATTGTTAACGCCTGATTTGTTAAATGCTTCTTCTAATCAAAAAGCAGAGGGTGCAGATTAGATTTGAAATTAAATGAATTAATACTAACGCCTAAGCTAATATAAAAAAAATCTACAAGAATGTGCGTATTCGCTGGAGTGTGTTATATATTCTATTTTGTTAATCGCAACTTAATTAGCACCAGAAATACTGCTAGTTTTCAAACCTACAATACAGCATTGATAGTTAAATATTAACGATGCACACTTAATCTGGATCAGGCTGTATATTTAAGAGGAGCATTCACAAAGTCTGCAATAAGATCAAGTTTATAAATATGTTGTATTATATATGTATGTTTGTAAGGTTACTAGTGGTTTAGTTACTTTAATACATTAATTTTTCGCTTCGGCAATCAAATTGCAAAGGGATTTAAAATCAAAGTGGCTTCGAAAGTTTTCGGAATCAACAAGAATATACCATACGAAGAAATTCATCGTATTCTTGGTGTGACGCCAGTTAAAAGTGGGTAATTTCACCCTCTTTCACCCCGTCGACGACCCGCGCCGCCCCCCGCAGGGTCCTGATTTATGTGAATCCGGTATCATGGCCCTCTCCTTCTCCTGGTGGGCGCATACAGCGCGCGGATATTTATTTTATACATCTGTTCCCCTTGACATAATGTCCCTCTATATATCGCGTGCATGCTTTTAGAGTGAAGGCTGTTAAGGAGCGAGAGGGCGAACGTGACGTCCGAACGCCAGACGAAGACGGCTATAGAACTTCGGATGGATGGATCGCGTCTCAGGGTGGTGGGAGTAGCCATTGAGAAAAGATATACGAGTATGAGTTTGTTGTACTGACTACTACTGACTGCATGAGTGTGCTTTATATATATCGGGCCTTGCGGGCATTGCACCCCGTGTGTCCCACACGGTCTTTGCGATTCGGAAGTTCCTCTCTTACACAACGGTATAGTCGCGTTCTATAGAAAAAGTATACCGCTGCATTTTTGCTAAAGCGTCATACGAAATCACCTCTGCAATTCAACGAAGCCCAAAAGTATTTGTTTATTTGTAATGATAAAAGTAACGGCATTGCCAAAATATGTATGTATGTTTCATTTATTTTTACTGTTATGAATTTACACGGATACCATTTCTCCAAAACAAATGACACGAAGGAAATCCATTAAGGTAAGGCGCATTAAAAGTCACCTTAAGGTATCGATACGATCTAAAAGATACCTTACAAGTAGTTAAGCATATTTAGCCTTTAAATGAGGCTGTCACTTCGTTTCGCAAGTGTAATACATAAATTCCTTTCTGGTTCTCGTGCTGCTGGAAAATAGCGAGTAATGTAGTTGATACTATTAACAAAATTACACAAACTGAATAAAAAGTATAGATAAGGATGTAGTTCTGTATAAGGGGCATCGAGTTAGTGATTTTAATGGATTCTAACGGAAAGCTCACGTTCTGCTGTGTTTAAAATGGCCCTTCTTTTTTTTATGAGTTTAGTTTGAGGTGCCTAAAAATCAACTTAGATAGGGCTATATCTAGGTTATGTTTAGTGGTACAGAGTCATAGTTTACGAAATTTAAGTTGGTACTTATTGTGTTGGGACTAAAAGTTACCAAAGCTGATAGAAAATACTGATGAGTGGTAAAGTTTGATTTGAATATTGGGGAAGAATTTATTGTATAATATTTACTATCCCATCCTTTTTTATTTATGTATAGAATATAGGTAAATAGACTAGTATTGTTTTGAAACTGTATTACATTATTGTGAAGTTCTCATAGAAAACAATTAACAGGGATAAAGGGCAAACACAATTAGTTTGGTTTTGAACGCAATTAACTAATTATTGCTTCGAAGATTACACAAAAAGTGTACTGGTGGTAAATTTCATATATTATATATAGCAGCAGAAGCTTGAGATCCACCAAGGCCTGGTTTGCCACGAAACGTTTTGCACGGGTGACTTTCACAGACCACCTTGTGGAATGGTTATGGCGTAGGGATGTAGGTAAAAGAGGTATTGATCTCTTCGGGAAACTGCTAGCCGCTGTTAGATAGCAGTACCCAGTGTAAATTTCAGGTCTCCTTTTTTGTTATTATTTCGTATTAGCGTAGTTTATATATATTTTTGCCTAAAATCGTAGATTAATATGCTTTTCACTTGTGTAATTTAAATATTAATGTTTTGCACATCCTTAATTGAAAAATCCTAGATCCCTTTCTCAGGATATTTACACAATGTTACAGAATTGCCTTTTGTAGAATTATTTCCCAATCTATTATTTATTATTATATAGCAATGTTATGTATATTATTTTCACATTACTACTTGCAAGATCCTACATTTATATGTGAATAAATAATTTGACTTCAACTGTTAGTAACAATTATATAAGCTGCATATCATTTTATATAACTTCGCAATTCAGTTAAGTTAAATTCTTTGCTGCACTGAATCGAAAAATATTATCATCTATCTACAGCTGACTTTATTATTTTCATACGAATTGACGCAAATGACATTTTTAAATCATAACAGATTCTGTGGCACCATCTGCAAGTTAAAAGAAAATTTAAGTGGTTACCCAGGCAATGTATAGACATATTTTCGACAACTACAAGAAGCTGCTGACAACACCTAAATGACGTTATTCTAACCAAATATGATGTTAGTATAAATATGGTGAAAGAAGTATAGTTCGGTTGGCAGAATAATAGAGCGCGGTAGGGTACCTTCTTCACTGCGAGGATTATCAAGTAGAGGCGCAAGAGACGTATCCATGCTAACGATAGACTTGGCGAAAAATTTCATATGAACAATATTTTGGTATTATATGTACACATTTGATTAGTCGTATACTTTAAAAAGACTAATGTGTGTACGTGTACAGATTTACATTGTATTTATTGTATACAGTGAAATTCCCCTTCGCCGACACCCCTATTACACGGACACCTCCCTTAAACGGACAGTTTCTCATGGTCCTGACCGGCTCTAATATAATTTCCATTGGATTAACTCTTTCTTGGACGGATATTCTCTTGAACGGACGCGGACACGAGAAAATGTTCTCTTAAGCGGACAAAAAATAAAATAAAAAGAAACGCCTTATCTTATTTTTATATCGAGAGTATTGCGATTGCATTTCTCAATCGCGCCGCGCGCCAATTTCGCTGGGACTTCCCCGAGTAAACCGGAGATTTACCGACGTTAATCTTTCGGTACAAACGCAGCCTATGTCGTGCATTTCTGCCTGGCGTGAATTAGGGACTTCCCCAAGTTGGTCGGGGATTTACCGTTCTTATTCTTTGGGTGTACGCCTTCGATTGAATCTGCTTTCAATATTAGTCTGAGTCTATGCAGAAAAGACACAGTGGGCACACATTCACATTCATTGTAGAAATGGCTCCACGCTCAAACAAAAAAAACATTGAGATTGTTGAAATTTACAATAAAGAGAAATTAAGTGTAAGGAACTTATCCAAGCGTTTTAATATTGGAAAAACACAAGCTGCAGATATAATTAAACATAAAGAAATCCAATTTGAATGAAAAAAGAAGCTTTTTGACGGGTGATGGTACTAAAATTGACAAATTGTGTTATGACTGGTTTACAGCAGCTCGGCATAAGGGGACTCCTTCAACAGGTATGCATATGATTTTTTTAGATAAGCAGTTCAAAAGTTTTGTCGAAAATCACGAAGATACAGAGTTTTTGGAGCTTCTTCCTAAATTAGAAATACGATTTCAAGACGCCATTTTAAAGAAAAAGAGAAGACAAACAACAATATATGAATTTTTGCGTTCTTAAAGTGACTATTCATTTCATTGTTTTGTATTACATACTACATCTATGTATATATATATCTATGTATCTATGTATCTATGTATCTATGTATCTATGTATCTATGTATCTATGTATCTATGTATCTATGTATCTATGTATCTATGTATCTATGTATCTATGTATCTATGTATCTATGTATCTATGTATCTATGTATCTATGTATCTATGTATCTATGTATCTATGTATCTATGTATCTATGTATCTATGTATCTATGTATCTATGTATCTATGTATCTATGTATCTATGTATCTACGTATCTACGTATCTACGTATCTATGTATCTATGTATCTATGTATCTATGTATCTATGTGTCTATGTGTCTATGTGTATATGTGTCTATGTGTCTATGTGTCTATGTGTCTATGTGTCTATGTATCTATGTATCTATGTATCTATGTATCTATGTATCTATGTATCTATGTATCTATGTATCTATGTATCTATGTATCTATGTATCTATGTATCTATGTATCTATGTATCTATGTATCTATGTATCTATGTATCTACGTATCTACGTATCTATGTATCTATGTATCTACGTATCTATGTATCTATGTATCTATGTATCTATGTATCTATGTGTCTATGTTTCTATGTGTCTATGTTTCTATGTATCTATGTATCTATGTATCTATGTATCTATGTATCTATGTATCTATGTGTCTATGTATCTATGTATCTATGTATCTATGTATCTATGTATCTATGTATCTATGTATCTATGTATCTATGTATCTGTGTATCTATGTATCTATGTATTTATGTATCTATGTATCTATATTATACTTTGTATGTATATATCTAAAGGAAATAAACTTTTTTTTTCTTAAGTTTAAAGTTTCTTATTTATTTTAAAAACATTTATATACATATATACGATTTAAATGTCCCAATTTCTTTAATATATTCATTTTTCGTTAAAACACGATTTTTGTTATATCTACCACATATTTCTTTTATGCGGACTCCCCTCCTGAACAGACATCATCAGTTGGTCCCGTTGGTGTCCGTTCAAGGGAGATTTCACTGTATATGGAAATATTAAATTAGTAATAACGTAAGTGTTATATAATTGCTTTTGCTTGTAAAACAAATGCATTAGTATGTGACATCCACCAATCTTTTACGATAATTATTATCTTTTACGCGAATTTTTTATATGAACAACTTAAATTACAGTTTTATCGTCACAAAAAGACCGCTCTGAAAACCTGATTAGGAAATGCTTCTAATGATAACTGTAACTCAGTAATTACGTATGGTATATTACAAATAAACGCCATATAAAAATTTACTTTAACTGTGACTATTAAAGTAATGAAAGCATATTTAGCTCAGGTTAAGTTTAAATTCTAGTGATTTTTTTTACGTTTTGTTATATGTTTCATTCAGATATTTTACAAAGTAAACAATAGGATATATTAGTAACAAAATCAATCTGGTATTATAGTTTTTCATTTTTATTCAAAGCAAAAGAATTGCTCTAGTTAATCTGAAAGGAAAAAGGCGATTTGCTACAAATACCGCACCATACTACTTTGTATTTCTTTGGCGAAATCGCAGTATGTAGGCTCAAAATATGACGTTGATAATTAGATAATTGTAATCTAGTATAGCACCTAAATTTATTTAGAATACCTTTTCCTTGCAAATTGCGTTCTTTCAACTGTTACAATAATTATAAATACGAATGCTTGCAATCGTCACGATTCATGTATACTCACAGTTGTATGCATATCTACGTCATTCAATCATCAACAACAACGCACGTACCCCACTAATGCACTTTCTGAAATAAATCCTACGAGTTTATATTCATGTTGATGACATGGTAAGCTTGATTCGAAATAGTTTCGTCTGCTACTGCTCTCATAATTAACATCCTTCAAAGCAATCCATAAGTCCGTAGTGCTCTGCCTTCTAATAAATACAAAGGCGAGTTGACGCTGGTGCGCTACGCATCCGTCAAACAAATGGTAACCATCCGCTTACCGTCAATCTAAAGTACTTTGATCCGAAGCCCAACCCTGATGTGTGATTGATTCATTGAGTGCACGTGGAAGTACCGAGAATAGCTTTCACTCGCGAGCTTACGCGTTTGGCTTTCGTGCAGACGGTATCTTCTCAATATTCTTAATATAATCGTATTAATCTAAGCTAATCGTAGCGATTCGGGACGTAGAGTCAGTAGGCAAACTTTAGGATAAAATATTGCGCGAATTTATTAGTTCGTGTTGGTAAAAAATGTTACGTGTCAATTAGTCGTTTGCGTCCAAACGGTATTGAGATTGTGACTGATTTTATGAAATAAATTCATGCGTCCGTTTGGCTTGTGAAATCGAATAAAAGCCATATGATCATTAATATGGGATGTGTGAAAGAACACTTAAAGTAGATGTCACGGTATTGTGAATAAAAATAGAACAGGACTTGGCATAACATAAAACTATGATTACCAGATATTTATAACATTATTAAATCTATTTGTCATTTATTATATATTACGTGTTTAAAATTAGTAACAAGTCTCACGCCAACGTGCAGCTTTTTCTTATAGGTTAATATAGTTTCTCCTTCTATATTTACTTAACTAATAAAATATTTTTCCATTTAAATAAAAGCAAATATAAAAACTAATTTTGTGGATATGTAAACTATCAATCTGTGGTATTAAATAACGTAATACTGTCAAACAGTTTATATTTACTTTCATCGCCTAGACTTGAAAGAACGAAAACTGTGTTCCTCAGTAGGTACCTTCGGGGTATTGATTCAAATCTAAAAACCCACTAAAAACTAACTTTAACTACCGCTTAAACATGTAGCTTTTAATTTTTAATATACAACTATATTTTATAATAAAATCGCTGATAAGTCAGTTGGTATTCTTGACTGATATCTAATTTGTAGATTGTAATTTTATATACTTACTTACATACAGTGTGTACCTTGATTACTATATGTAAAAAAATGAAGAACAAGTGATTGTAATAAAGTTCCATTTTCTAATGTTTGTAGTTTTAGTATCAAAAATTAGGTGTCTTCAAGCTTCATAACACTTAATTTCTTATTTCTCTAGTCCGAGAGCGACCAGAATATTTCTGGAATCAGCAAGAGATAGCGCACGAAGGTTGAAGTAGATTCATTGGTCGGAAAGGGCAACCTATTTCATGGTAACCGCCAAAATTTCAGATTGTGTAGCAGGTCAGGCGGTCTCGCAAACATGGATAAAATTGAATTTCGTGCAGTGATAAAATACTTCTGGATGGCTGGGAAAACGGCCACTGTAATTCGAAATAGTTTGCTAGAGGTTCATGGCGGATGTACTCCATCATTTTCGACCATCGGCTTCTGGGTGAGGGAATTGAAATGTGGCCGCAGAAGCACAAGTAACGAACCACGCAGTGGACGCCCAAAAACCGCTACCAACAATGAAATGGTAGACAGGATTCATAATCTCGTGTTGGCCGATCGAGAATAGATATGAAAGAGACAACAGAAACAACAGG
The DNA here is from genome assembly GCA_023509865.1 of Trypoxylus dichotomus. NCBI lineage: Eukaryota > Metazoa > Arthropoda > Insecta > Coleoptera > Scarabaeidae > Trypoxylus > Trypoxylus dichotomus. Next base: position 44,103,689 of record CM042078.1, read on the forward strand.
CATCTCAAAAGAACGCATTGGCCATATCCTACTCGAAATATTGGGTATGAAAAAGCTCTGGGCGCTATGAGTACCGCGTTTGTTCATACCGGAGCAAAAACGAAATCGAAGGACTGGCTGGACAGGATCTAATTCAATCCAAGGAATTTCTTCATGCGTTTCCTAACCGAGAACGAGACTTGAATCCACCACTACATAACAGAGACCAAAGAATAGTCGAGGAAGTGGACTTTTCCGGGCGAATCGGCTCCGAAGAAAGGAAAGGCCTTTCGATCGGCCGGAAAGGTTATGGCGACCATTTTTTGGAATTCCCAATGTGTGATCCTCATCAACTATCTGCAGAAGCGATTTATTGACCCGATTCGATGCAGTATTGAAGGAAAAACGGCCTCGTTTACAGCGGAAGAAGTGCTTTTCCACCACGACAATGTACCGGCTCATTCATCCCACATCGTCTTGCCCAAATCGAATGCGTTGCGCTATGAATTTTTTCCTATTCCCAAACCTTAAGAAATCACTAAGAGGAAAGAGATTTGCCTCAAATAAGGAGGTCATCGCCGCTGCAGATGGCTTTCTTGCAGACCTCGAAACAACCCATGGCTTGAAAACACTGAAGCACCGTTTAAAAAAATATATTGATCTTCGAAGAGACTACATGGAAAATTAAAAAATAAAAGCCACACTAATACCGTGTTTTTCTAGTCGACTCCGGAAACATTTCAGGTCGCCCTCGTAAAGTCCATTTCCTGTCAGAAATATGACAAGATATTATTAGAAAAAAATGGGAGACAAATTATACAAAGCATGCAAAGTTGCAAGGCCGGTGTTATCCTTGAAATGATGTGCAATGAATATCAAAAATAATATCTTAGATAGTCCTTAAAAATAGTTATTACTAATTTCTGTAGTGTTTTCTGTGCTCCAAAATTGATCTTGATGTATAGAAATACAACTGTGAAAACAAAAAGTTAATATTTATGTAAACGTATTACAAAATATGCGTATGTAACGGAAAATTTTACGAGATTGAAAACCATGACTTTTTGTTTATAATTCTGTTTGAATTCATAGGCTGTAAGGTAAAAATCATGTTAGAAACACATGTAAAAATTCTGACTTTGCACATAAAGAAAATGTTTAAACTTTTATGCAGCATGTATGTTAGGTACATTTCACCTTTTTAAACACGCAAAGCATATAAATGCATTAATCGAGTCAATAACAAATGATTTTCACATGTTGATTTTTAATTTTCATGATGTCGTGATACACGTGGCACCTTTTATATATTTTATGTGAATTGTAAAATGATTGAATTTCCGCTACATGTACCACAAATATTACAAAATTGGGCTGCGATTCCCTCAGAAACGTAAAAAAACGTATTTCGCGTATACAACAGTATACATATGTAAGTTTATAGAGTAAGTACAGAGTAACAGCTCTCTTTGAGAAGTTCTTTTTTTAATTTGGTATGGATATAAGGCATTTATTATATTTTCAGAATTTCTTCGCAACCGATTTGATTTTGAAGTTCTTCCTACTTTTTTATGGTCACGTATACTGCGTTACATTTTCGGAAGGAATATGAAAAGCCATTTTGAGAAATATTAACATGTTTATAAGTACTTATTGATTACGCAATACAAAATGAAAAAGAAAAAACAAATAAAATCAAGATCTCTTTGAGAACGCCAATATTTTGCTATAAGCCAAGGTTCTTGTAAGAAGTTCGCACTTTGGTTAATACCACTTAGCCAGATCGCGAAATCAGTAAAATTACGATGTATTGGATAACTAAAAGTACTGGAAAAGGAATAAAGGACTAAAAGTGCGATGTATTTTTCCAAGTAAACAACTTACCAAGAAGTGGACGTCCAAGGATAGTATTTAGCACTGAGATTGTTTCACTGACAGCTCAAGAAAATAGTCGGATGTGCACTGTGGAGTTGTAGCAAATTTATAAGATCTGCTAAGAATCAGCCCACAAAATCCTAAAATTTGCAAAGTCGAGTGCCTATGAAATGTATATTGTTTATGAGTTAACTGGAGATGATTCAGTTCGCAGACTACACTTTTGCGAATTAATTTGTGGAATCAAGTAATCTTTCTGATGAAGCAGTATTTCGTCTTAATGGTATTGTTGACATGTATACTTGCTGTTACTCGTCAACTGAAAACCCCGATCCGATGGAGCAAGTCTATTCAGCCTTTACCCTTCACTTTTGTTTTGATGGGAACTCTTTCAACATCCACTATAGAATCCTGACTTAATGCATGATGATAGACTAAGAAAGACGCTACTTATTCATTAATCTGGCTGCAACCAAACGAGAGCAGGCATAGAAATATTTTTAAAATGCTATGGTAAAATATTTCGATTTGGATGGAGACGAACTGGAGAAATAGTGTAGGAATCATAGTAAGTGTGAAACACATTGTTTCATTCTCTCAACAAATAAATGTCTGAGAGAGAAACATTCTTTACTTTTCGCATGACCCTTGTATTTGCATTCTAATGCAATGATTAAATAATATTTAACTTAAATATGCCGACTCAATTATAAAGCGTGTACTTCTTCGTTAGCAAGAAAGAGTACTGCTTTGTAAGAGGTTCTAATAGAATGCTGCTCGACCTGGAACTTGTTGCTTGCAGAATCGAAAGAACTCGACTACAAAAAAGCAGCCTGTCAATTAGGACTAGGATTGCTCAATGGTCCCGGCTATTCGACGGAATTTCGCCGAGAATTTTAGATATTTGTGTTCGGTGCTCTATCTGACGCTGAATAATTTATGTAGTCGACATAAACACACACGCGAAGTTGATCCGTGGAACTGGACCGGGGATATTTACAATGCCATGCCGCGGCGTGTCAATTAATTAAATACTATAAATATGCTGCGTACAAGGTGGGCAATAAATAATTGTTTAGGACAGATGACGTGGACATGCCTGGAGAGGACAGATTATTTAAATGTACGTGATGGACAGTCGTGTTATGATATGATTATATCCGGGGACAATGCTAATTCATATTTTATGATTTAGTCATTTTGAATATTTCAAAGCTGGGACATCATCCGCAGCGCACGGCCGGCATTCATTACGGTCGGAAAGAGATGGAATTTGGATCTTCTCGTCTCTTTCCTCCCTTTGTTTTAACTGCGTGTATTCACCGCGCCTAATTAAACTCAACAAAGTTTTTCTTAATTGAGAACAATCAGCTTCACTATGTATAATACTAAAATAAGTAATAACTAGAGTGTAAAACGAAGTAAAAGTAGGTGTAACAATTCAAATAACAGCAAAAAAGATTTTTTTTAACATAGGGAATACACACATAAAGATTCCCTTGTATCCAAGTATATCTTATTTGCATAAAATAAACGGCAATTGACTTGAGCCAAGTTTCTTGTAGGGTGGCGTGAAAGTCCGGCAACACGAAATTACAAGTCAAAACGATCTTTTTTTCATTTTATTTTTGTTTTGAACTCCTATTTTACATGGTTTATATTTTTGAAAAATTAGTAATTCTCAACGTGTCCGCATCGTTGCCCTATACAGCAGAGAAACAGCATTATGTACAATAGCAAGGCACACTGACCCTTTATCGTGTCATTAGGAAGTATGAGGAAAGAGGAGAAGTTGCTTACTCTAAGAGATCTAATAAGAACATCAAAACTGCCAGGAAGAGGATCAGGAGAAATTCGAAGTTGTCGCAAAGAAATTTGCGCGAAAAATTCAGAATCAGTAGAAGAGGAATTTGCAAAACCGTCAAATTCAAGCTAATTTAAGCAGAAAATCCATGCGCTGACTGCAAACATGTAGAAGAAAAGGAATTTCTAATTCGCTTCGGATCGGCAGGTCATCGCGACTTCGTCTTCTTCGATGAGGAAATCTTCCCTATAGAGCCAGAGTTGTGAATGCGAATGGTCGTACTGTTGATTGCACCGGCCATGCGTTATATATCATGGTTTAGGTGGCTATCATTCATATTGGTAAATTCCCCCTTATTTTCGTTGACAAGACGTCAAGATTAACCAATAACTGTACCGATCCTCCATCCTGAAAATGTACTTCTTCTCTGCTTTCTAAAGGATTCTGGCACAGTACATAAGGTAAAACCAGCGAGTCCTAGTGCAAAATCTATCTCTTCGACTTCATCACGTCCCAGGAATGGCCTCCATACATTTGAATCCACCCGGTTATTTCGTCAGGAGATACATTCAATCCAAGGTCTCCTTCAAATCATACCGAAGTGTGGAATCCCTAAAAGGCATCCTCGAAACAGCATGGATAATCATTACTTGAGTGCAACAGTGTATGCATTACCTAATTGAATCAAGGCTTGTGTGAAGGAAAAAAGAAGGATTCTTTGACCATTATCATATGTTCTCAACTTGATAAATAAATATGGTTACTAAAACGTTTGCACTTTAATACATTCCGTTATGATTATGAAAATACCATATTAGAAGACTTTTGGGCCACCCTATATAGAGATAGGGTTTCCAAACCGACAAGAGAAAATAATTTTTGGAGATGATACGCTCAGAAGCAATCCACGAAAAAAGTTTTAAGGGGGTTCAAAGACTCAATTTTTAATGAAAATCGTCGAAATAAAAACAGTTCAAATATTTGTATTGTGTGCTGGAGAAATATTCAATAATGAACATTATGACAGAAGTTTCCAACAAAGTTTTTGATACATTTACTGTTATATAGAATTAATATTGCAATAATGGGAATTTGCAAGGTAATTAAATATGTATTAGACATTACAATTGAAGTTACAACAAAAGTTAAAATTATAAAATAGACAACACCACCATAGATTATATTAAAAGGATATAGTGGGGGGTTCAAAAATGGTAGGTATAAGCCAGGTTAGAAATTAAAATGCGAACATTAAAAGGAAAACTACGGCAAAGTTAACTATCAAAGTTAGTATATTTACCAAAGTATTCAGAATAAATAATTTTAGAACAAAATTGTTAACTTATCGAAATAAAGCAGAAAAGTATAAGTAATGCTTGAATTGTTAATGGTTATTGATGTATTGCTTTTCCAGAACTACAGAAGGTACGAAAATCGTTTTTGTGATATAAAGGGGGAATTTAAATTGTGCAGATATAGATCCACTCCCCTTTCAACTCATTAAGCCAAGCCGTCTTAAAAAGTGATAACGCGCTATTTTTGGATCATAGCTTGTGAACAATGCTATCCAACAGTATTATTACGTCAACAATCTGAAGTAACCAAGGAATTATGTCACATAGTTACTCAAACGTGCCATAATATTTCTTAACAAGCATTTGTCAAGATACATGAAAATTTAAACAATGGAAGCTATTTTCCGTTTCAACGTCCAACATAGAATAAACTCAAATTCAAATACTTCTTCCTTTTAATACAATCAGCAAGTATTGAAGTATTAACGGGTCATATAAGTTCACTCTTCTTACGCTAAAAACGCCTGTGTTAAATTTCTTGTAACGTTTGCAATTCCAAAAGTAAAAACATGGTAAGTTTCCAGACTGTCACCTTTACGTGAGATTTACCTTCCATAACAATGTCAAAAATTAAATCATTACCCCACACTCTAGACACATCTACTTTGAAATGTTGACCACACAGTGATAAAAACCGTTTAAAATACTACAATGTAAATATTTGCTTTCTTCAAGAAAATACATCTAAAGAAATATATGTACTTAGAACAGAAAAAAAAACGCTTTAAGCTCGTTCCCACTGTATTAAACAAAGACTATTCGAATGATAATAGCCTTAATTTGCTATGTTAATTAAGCACAGTTGTATAAGAGAGTACTTAATTGTGGAAAATCATTATAAGAATACTTTTACTAATCTTAAGTAAATCTTGTAATGAAGGGACTATATTAACGAGCAATAAAAGCAAACATTATTGTACATATGTATATCAGGAATAGTTAACCTCATAAACATTCTGTAACCCTACACACAATTTCCTAATATTTTTTTAATTGTTTATACATATACCGACAAATTTACAATTTCAGTAATAGTAACCACATGCAGCCTTTAAGGGAGAAAAACATGATTTTACCAAGTTAACTACATTTTTAATAAACCGATGAGAGGGCGATTATATTCATAGATGGGACTTTCTTGAAGGCCTCATACATTCCTAACCTCGTTTCGTAGATAGATTAAAAAAAAATTAGAACTTTTTAGCAGAGAAATAAAGACAGGTTTTCAAAAAGTTGTGTTGCAAAGACTAGTATATTTAAGAAGGAATAGTAATGCATTTTGTAGTAGCTATAATGAAATAATGAGGAATAGTCAAACAGTCTACTAAAATAATAAAAGACATGACCAACCTACTAAAGCGCGGTTGCCCAGTTGATACAGTCGATTTAAATGATTTAATGATGTTTCATCCAATAACAGCAGTACCGCAACTCACATGAATCATGAATTTACAGGACTTTCAACAGAACTATTGAGGCAGCTGTAATACTTAAGATGGAGATACGCCACAAACTAAATCTTCAACCACTTGACCACGCAAATAATGCAATATCAATCCAGCGTCAGCCGTCTGCGGACCTGCAAGTGATGAAATACTATAGACTTCAGGTATAATTACGATAATCCATGTGTCGGGAAGCGGTATATCTATCTGTCTCTGCTATTATATAAATCTTATGGACGTATACTACACTCTATATTTTTTCTACATAAAGGCTATTTAGAGCATCCTGAAGGTAAACACAATAATAATTTCTTCATAAAATAAGTTCCATGAAGTTTCCACATTGCAAAATTAGATAACGCTATGAACCACAACCTGAGTTTTATATTTGATTACTGCCCTTATTAACATTAGGACATCAATACATTTGCTTGTTAAAAGATAATCTAGTTCTTTCCAGGCAAGCCAGAGCGGTTAAAATAGTTTGATGTATAATTGAAAATCGTAGTAACATGTTGTTTAAACGCTGCACTCTAACCTACCAAAAGACAGAAAGGTAAATATTTTCTCGCATGTACTAATTTTTGAATACTACTCAACAATACAGAGTATTTTTAGAATAATTTTATTTTCCTTACTTTTGATATTGCACATATTACGTACGTGCATACGTGTGAAGATGCGGAGATATATCGGATAATTCTTTTTTTTTTCAAAATTGGCAATTGCAAAGAAGAAATAAAAATAGCCTTTTAACATTTTTCATGAGGTCAACGGCAGTATTATCCAATGCAGCACATACTTGTTATTTGTCAACTATGAAATATTTTCAACAACACTGACGATGGCGGTATTTCAAAGAGGATATTTACTGGATGCTAAAAATATGCATCAATTCTAAAAATGTATTAACGGTAAGAATATCAAGACGCCATTCACATAATACAGCCAGGTTTTTTAAATGCGTTTTACTGATAGTAGCAAAGATTCAATCTCACATTACATTATAACACTTATTTCATTTATTGTTTGCTGAATAACCGGTTTAATACTTATTTAGTACTACCGACGTTTTACAGTTTTGCACTTTCTAAAAAGGCTGGAGCATTTAGTTAAAATAATAGTAAACTTAAGCTTTCTTACTGTTGAAGCAAAACGAATAATTAAAAAATCAGCTTTTTCATGTTTTCAAGAAATTGCACAAATTAATAGGATGATATGTACTATTGCGAGAATCGTGCGAAAGCTAGTCGGTTTATATACGTTTATTATAGGTAAATAAACCTCTAGCAAATTTAATAAGAAAAATAAATAAAACGAAATACAAATACCTGCGCAGGTATTATCCAATAAAACGTAACATTCCGCCTTAGTCATGAAAAATACGAGATCGCGTATGTGTATGTGTATATACGGATGTAGCCAGTGAGATATAAGCGTCAATGGTCGTGGGTTAAGTGGATTTCTTGCATGCAAAGTGTGACGGAAAGGGCGGGCTGGTTCGCGAGAAAGCGCCAGCAGCAGCGGGATACCGGAGAGGAAAGCAAGATAGAAAAAAAAGAATAAACAGTATGGTAATCCTAAACAAATATAAGCCCACTCTCCGTAGTGTCGTGCATGCACTTTGGGCAGGTTCCAATATATATGTATTGCCGGGTAACATCAGCATCCAAATGATGCAATTACCAGGCAAATGGCCGACCCTTTATTGAACAACCCTCACACCTTAGTGCTCTGATGTCGGTACGAGGCAGGTCGTGCTGATGCGGCGTATACTCTTGATGCTATTGTTATGGCTCGGACCGTTGCGAACCTCTTTATTTTCGCTGTATATTGTGAAGGTGCCACTATTTACGATTTAGTTGATGACCGTGAAAGGTATAATGTCTGTGTGAGTTTTACTTCCTCGGCGCGTACGGTTTTCCTTCCTTTTGTTGCCGCCGGCCTCTAGATTAACTTCATTACGATTATTATATGTAGAGGGATAGCAATACGTGCGATTACCAACACCTAACTGCTTCGCGTAAATGTTGAGAAACACAATAACGTTTCTACAAGTGTCATGAAATTCCTAAAAGTATCGCAACGTTGCTACAGGGCAAATATCGACCTATGTTTTTAAGCATATATGAGCTGACTGAATAGAATAAAAAACTAGAAAAAAATACATTGCTGACAATTATTTTAGATCCCTTGCAAAAAACGTTGCTTCTCAAAGATAAATGTATGTCTTCTTATTATACGTATTGCACAGGGTTTCAATAAATATTTCTCACGCTGGAAATTTCGATATATGTAGAATTAAGGAGATTGTTCTAACCAACAAAAAATCGTCTCCAAAGCAGCTGAAGGCAATCGATCCAGCAAAGACCAGACAAGTTTCGTTAGAAATTTCACAGTACTCAATATTAGGGCCGTTACTGTTTCTGATATATATATTAGTGACATTGGCTGCCTAATCAATAATCATAAAATATTCTTTTATAGATGAGAGATGCGACAAATTAAGTTAAGTTGAATACTGTGAAGACTAAAGCAAGTGGTAACTATTGCAGTATTCGATGGAAGCAGAAAACTGTGATTGATAATATCGGTATGGAATTTTTATCAATATGCTTTAGATTACATTGTCCTCTTTGCCGCTAAGTGTACATTAAATATGTTAGTAGCTGTTATTCTGTTCTACAGGGAATTTATTTTATTATTGCAATTTTAACTTGCAGTGTAGTAAACTAAGTTGGTACTCTATTATCTGTGAGAATAGGTTTATATTATATATTAATTATGTATACAGTAATATTGGCCATTTAGGAAATATTTTAGTAAATTTGATAAGAGCCTAGAAAGTACAACTTGATTGAAAGACAATTACCAACAAGTCCAAAATTCAAAGTTTTTTAATACTGCACTGAAGTTTTCCTTGTAAGTGTTTTATAGTGAACACTGATTAATCTAAGACATACCGAGTTGGTCATGTATACTAAATAGCCAGAGCTGAAAATTTGAATTAGCATTAAATCTCAAGGAAGATAGATGTGGCACATATTTAAATGAAACTTGATCGAAAGTGAAACGATGCCGGAATATATGCACAATAAGTCATTCATCAAGAAAAAAATAATTTTGGGGATAAGTGGTAGTCTCTTGAGTCTGACAAAGAGGATGAGTGAGGCAGAATCTGAAGTTTCAATTGATACAACCTTTGGTGACCAACGTGACTGATGTAAGACGGAGCATTGACACGGTAAAAGAAAAATTTCTTATGGATAAATGCTGATCGATTGGATACCGCATCTGTGGACTGAAGAACAGAAAGTAGCTGATAATGCAAGTTCGCGCACAGCACACAAGACAATTCTAATGTTTAACGCAACAAAAGGTCGAATTTTTAGACCATTCCGTACAGTCCTCATTTAACCAGAACCCACGAACGGAATGGGTGGTCAAAGGTTCCAGTCATCAGAAGAAGTAGTGGATGCCTTCAACGACGCAATTTTGGTTGTACCAGCAAACGAATGGAATAGATGCTTCCAGAGTTGGTTCGAGGGCATGCAAAAGTGTCTTTGCACAGAATACTTCGAAAAAAAAAATAAAGTTTTTAAAAGCTATTTACTATTTAAATCCAGCTTTATATGTAAAACTTAAAAGACAGCCCTCGCATTAGCTTTTTAAGCGATAAATATTGGATTGCACCAAGAATTTTCAATATCTGTACCTTAGGATTCTCCACTTAGACACATTATTCAAACTGTTGCGATTTTCAAATCGAATATTAGAAATTAGTCAAACTTTACCTGTTAGCATACATGCAAAAGCTGTAATAGAATTATTACTGAGGTTGATTAGAAGTTGGTAAACTAGCATTGTCGTGCTAGAGTTCGGCCAACACCGTTTCCAATTTACATCTTATAGAAATGATTTGTAAAGTATTAAGAAAAGTGTACATAATCACAGAAATGTATCAAATGTTGTACTTAAGTTAGAACTTAGTTATTAAAAACTATTACATTGAGTATATTTTTTTGGCCGAGAATAATCTACATCAACTAAGACGCATGTAGAGACAAGCCGACAGCTGTTATATTGCAGAAAGCGATTGTTCTCAGTTACCTTTTTGAGCATCAACGAATAGTAATAAAAAAGGAAGTATGAAACAAAAGAGCATGCTACTAGAACCAAATATAGAATGAACATATACAGTTTTAGTTAACCTAAAATTTCAAAATAGTTATTGCACCCTGTAAATGTTAGAAAAGGTTTGCAGTGTACATGTTACATAATTTATTAATACTGCAGTAATCATTAAAAATACACTTCTATAATTTTTATTATGTTATTTAATTAAAAACAAGCCAAAAACTATATTGTTTTCGAACCATTTAAGCAAATATTAATTTAATCCACTGTACGTAATCCCGTTTTTGGTATTTCATCGAAATTTAGTTAATACGTATTTTTTAATATTTCATGTCGTTCTATCTCTGCGAATAATTACATATTCGAATAAATAATAAAACGTTTATAATTTTTAATTTAGTTTCAAATTAAATCGCAAACGTAAATTACGTCAGCTTTGCCGGAGTGCGTTCAATTTCCAAGTGTATTTTATTGGTTATAATTTTTGTGATTTCTGTGCGGAAACTACAAATTATTATCCTGTCACAAATATATCAACACATCGCTGCAACATATATCTTCATTTTTATATTTGTACAGGCATTATTATAATTTATGTGTTTTTATTTTTACACATGAAGCACACTAGATTATATAACGACGTCAACAAAAACGGGAATTTACAAAGTTAACGGAAATTTATAAATGTCGACAACGTATAATCGAAATATGTATATCATTTTTATCTATAGTGTTTGTCTATGGTATTTTTAAACACAACTTGCAGTAGATAATTGAAACATGTATGTACTGTTATCAACAAAAAAAAGTGAAACCTAATATTTGCTTATTAGTTCCTTTAAGGTCCTGGTGAAAACTGTCAAAATAAAACTTTCAATGTTCTGAAAGAATCATTATCGTGGTGCAAAAATGAATTGTAAACTCACGCCCCGTTTCACTAATGTTAGTCATAAGTAGAGACCGGATTATATGCAAAGTGCAAAAATTTAATTTAATTCATTTATTATATTTTACGTCTATATGTAGAAGTATTACACTGCTTAAAGTTAATTAACTTTAATCAGTGTAAGCGAATTGAGTGAGTGAATGCTATGCTCTATTGAGTAGTTTTTAAAAGTAATGATTCGTTGAAATCCAGACTGAACAAATTAGAAGTTGGGTTGCTTTGAACATGGACGATACGATTCTTCTTCCGAAGGTTCTAGAAATTGTGCAGTTTGCAATGGACTGAAACACTGTTATTTGATTATATGTATTTTCGGAAAAGTATTGTAGCACGAACAGAAGCAACATCATAAAAGCAAAAATATATAAATACAATTAGGTAAAACGTACCAGCTTCTTTTTGTAAACTATGTTTTCATACTTAGCAGCTCTTTATAGTTCTTACTATCTATCTGCAAAGAATGCTTGAACCCTTTGGTTCCAATTCTCGTGCATGTAAATAACCTGACTTACTTCCAAATGTAACATACATGGTCCCACCCATCATCCTTTTTAATGGTTTCAGTGGAGAAACTTTTAATAAAACAAATTTTTTGATATTCTGACAGTACTCACACCGTTTCTAAAATTAAGTATTCTACAGCCTCATGTTTTAGTAAATTACTGTTGAGAGTCGCATCCAGTTTACTTTCCAATAAATTGTCTCTAAAAATTGTATAAGCTATTAATTACTGTATAGGAAAATATTGATTTTTTGTAATATATTTTAAAAAAATATTTCATTACATTTGAATCTGGTGGGGAGGTTTGTTCTTTCTCAACAGGAACTTACAGACAGTTGAACATTAATCCCAAGACAAGAACAAGAGATTCAAGTCACAGAAGTTGAGCTAGAAGAATGAATAAAAAATACTTAGAAATAAAAGACAAATGTAAGTAAGTAATCTGAAGTTAACGAAAAAAGTTATTTTCGGATATCTAGTAAGAATGCCTCAAAACAGACAGGTTATCAGGATATAGAAAACACAATTAGTTGAAAGCAATAGGTGAGGAAGGCAAGGAAAAATGACAAGCAATAAAGTATAGAAAATAATAGCAAAAAGAGGACAACGGAGTAATTGGAAAAAATTATAATCTCGACATCATAGGGTAACTAGAAGGTTACTATAGTGATGAATTCAGTGGATGAAGCTGCTGATGCAATGCATTCAATTTACGTCTTCAGTTACTTTTAATCATATTAGCGTAACTCCACGATGTCTTTCTCTTTCCTCTAATAGCTTTACTACGCGTCTTCATTATTAATGCCTTTTTTAATTTACATGCGCTTGTTTACACAATGCTTACTTGATTATCGTACAGATTTGGAATTAGCTATGTCACCGTTAGAAATAGATGTTGCAAGGATGCAAAATAGATATTGCAATACACAACTTATAAAGTGCAACATCAGACAGATATCTGACTGTAACCTGAACTATAATTTCTCGAACAGCATGAACCAGGGAAATGTGAAAATTTGGTAGACCACTCATATCGATAGAGTCAACTCGATTAAAATAATTCGACATTCTTATGACTTTTGGACGTACCGGATGTCACTATCAACCTGTTTCCTTCGTTCAAATATTCTATATACTATTACGTTTTTTAAATTTTATAAAATTTCATGTTTAGTTTCGATGTTTCAAAGTAGAAACTATTTCATTTACTATATATATAATTTTTTAAATTAAAAAAATCCAAAATTAAAGTCGAGGTTTCAGTTTTTGAAATATATGTATTTTACGCAAAATAGTAATTTAAGCAAAGTTGATAGTTGCTTTGTTTCTTATGTCTATAAAATGCCAGTTCTATCACAGAGGAGAATACGGCAAAGATCATCTAAAAGAAGTAATACGTTTCTCAACTTGTAATCCACTTTATTATTTAATCCAGGAAATTGTAATAAATTTTATAAATATTCTGTAGGTATCACATAAGATTATATACAAAGGGTAAAGAAGTAACTGCAAAGTTTCTTGTATGACGCTAGAAAACTATTTACGGGTCCGAAAGAGAACTTTTAAATATTTATTGAATTAAACTCTAATAATTTTTATTCTAGAAGCTAGTGAAGATGGATTTACAACGTCATAACATAATTGCACTCTGTATGTATGTAATGATGTAAACTTTGTTTGTTTATTTCATTTACCTGTCTGAACCAACTTGAAACATTTAATAGAAGACATTGTTTTTCGAAATAACTATATAGTAAGTATTTACAGTTAGATACAGGACATTCCTCCATCGTTAACATAAAACGTAAGCATGCCAAAAATGAGTTCGAGTTTTTCGAAGAACTTACGCCTAAGACAAATATTCTAGCTAGAGGTTCGCATAGTACTACACAACAATCACGTACAAAAGTGTGAGGAAGCCATCATGACCAGCAGTAAAATTAGATTTTAACTTCTTAGTAACTTTTAAGACATCGTACGCAGTAAGTAAAGGATCCAACAATGAGATCCCTATCAAGAGACTGGGGCTTTAGTAATGCTTGTGAACCAAGCACAAATGCTCTAGAGATCTTAAGTCTAATTTGCCATGAAGTTATGTTGACACATTCTGGTATAGTAGCCATTATAATGCATCGAAATTTGCGCCATAAATCTTACATATATACCTATATTTCACTTCAAACATGCAATACTAAATTAAACTAATTTTTCGTTGATATTTTAAATAAATTGTATATCTTGTACAATAAAGTACAATTCTAGCGCAACCTTTACAATTACCAACAAAAACTATATTATATATTATTTATTACTTTCACTTTATTCTTTTAAGTATTGCATCAAAAGTAATTCTGTTTCTTGCGTTTTCACTATTATTATTTTTAATCTGTTCTGTATCTTTGATTTATTTACAACACCTTTACGACCCCATTATCACTAATAAACAAATCCGATGCTGCTAAAAACCAATATAAATAAATTAGCACTCCTATTAGGACTTCGAAACGCTAATATCCGGCCAATAAAGTTTTTCACACGAGAGAGCGAACACATTCAACCATCACAATGAATCAGCTTGAAACTAGGTGCTAATAGCTAATTAGTATTAATGGCGAGTGGAAGAACAAATTAATTTTATAAACCATCACTGCTACTTATTCAAAGTAATCCGGCGGCTAGACAGTTTGAAGGAAGGTAGATTTAAGAAATGAAGAAAGGAATATGCAACGGAACGTTTAGATATTGCTGCGCATATGTTCTTCATATATTCATTCAACCGGTTTTCTAAAAGTTTCGCTACTAAGAGCGTGAAGCCTAGCCCAATAAATAGATGACTCGTTAAAAACGTGATAATTTATAGAACTGTCCGCGAGGATATATTAAATTGTTATTTTCATAAGTCAAATTGCGTTGTTTTATTGCTTGCGCTATTTTTAAGACAGGCAAGAATGCTAGCTTTATGTGACGATGTATTAATATTACCTACCGACGGTCGTGCAATATTATTAGAAAAACGTAAAACTAAGAAAAATGGTAGCTCATTGTAAAAAAGCGCTTTGTTGCTGAACTGACAGCAATACTCTACGTTCTATTTTTGTAATCCAGTATTTTATCATATTGGTTTGCTTAGATATGGCGGCGTCCATCCCGTCTGTTTATAAGAATAAGTGTTTAGAGGTAACAGAGTATTGGAGGATAGCAGGATTATGTAGATCTTTACTTTACACCAACAGGTGCATCCATCAGATCTTGCTTTTATTCGTACTGTGGTGGTAAATCTCAGGCAATTATTTTTCCGAATAGGTTCTTCTTCTTAATTTCTTCACTAATTTACTTTTTTATATTAAATTAAATAATTAATGTAGCCAAATGTAAGATTTAAAAAAAACATATTAACAAACTTGCTTTTTAACAATTCTTTTTAACAGCCACTTAAATCAATACCTATCTAGCTAAATTTTCTTTTTTATTACTAAATACAAATGAATATGAAGAAATAAAGAATTTTGGGAATTTCTTCCTTAATGTTTTTATATTTGAATGGTACTCGCACACATGTGCACTTCTTTTCAGCTGGTCCGGTTTGGAAATCCGTAAAGGTAGCGTCAACCTTAATTGAATGGATATAAAATAGAATAATATTTTCTAGTCTTAGGAGCTTAAATAATAATGATATTTAATGCCCAACAGATACAAATATCCAATTACAAGGTAAAAATTTAATAATTAATGTACACATGCAAACATTATAAGTAACATAAAATTAAAGTATATCAAATTACAATACTTAGTTACTAGTTGCTTTAATTTAAATTCAAAAAAAAGTTTACCAGTGGTTAGGAAAAAAGGAGAACGGAAAAAGTATTCAACTATGTGTAGCGCACCCGCGGTCTACATACCGTTAAAAGGGACGGTAAATTGCAGGTATGTATATCCAATTCGACAAACTCCACATAGTTGAAGTAGCTAGACAATCTATGTATTGGGGACCTGATGGCGATGTTTGTTCTAGGTGCGAAACAGTAAAATCCATGTGTTTGCCTAAATCCTGGTATGGTACAATGAAGTTGATTTTACTCAACAACTCAGGGACATAAAGACTTAGAATATGAAAATGGGTTACTTGCTATCTCATTTATAACACTCATTTATATCTTGGAGTAGAATATGACTCCAAGATATTTGTAGTTAGTATTGGTATATCATGGAACAATGGAAATTTATTTTTGATTGATAGCGACTATAGCATCTTATTACTCATAAGTAGAGCACAGAAATTGTGATATATACCATCGGCATACCATAAGTACTTAAAACAAATAAAAAGCGTAATAAATAATTAACAATAAGCAATATATTTTGTAGGACTATTACTGTAAATATGTCTTAGTCCGGAAAAAATTGAATTCATGTTTAATATATCACGACACTTTTCCAATACCCGAGTACCTATGAATCTGGCATGAGATCACCATAATGAGTTAAAGTATTAAACATACACAGTTGCTTTGTATAGTATAATGGTGTAATCGAAAAAACAATTTGATGTTGCAGGTTCTACTAAATGTAGAAAAAAATATTTTATTTTTGAATCGGGGAAAAGAAACATAGGTTTAAATGTTTCTTTTTATAACTTCAAAAATATACAAAAATAGATACAAACTATTCTTGTAGGTAATAATGGAAAAGTGTAAATTTAATGTCCAAAATAATTTCGATTTTGAGGATGAACTGTATCAGCTCTATAATAGCACAGACAAAGCAATATAAGACAAGAGTTGATTAATATGCATTAACAACTGTCGCGAACTTAAATTCAGTTATAACAGGTGTTCGACTCTATTTCAATTTTGTTCTATGCACTTTCTGTACATCTTGCCAACGGACAGAATGAAAAGTTACAGAGCGATCCGTATTTTCAACAATTTGCTAGTAACGTTTAGTTTTTGTATATTTCGATATAGCTGCCTGTATATAGAATGCTCCAAATAACTTCACAGATCTAATGGGAACAGGTCGTGTCGGTGAATTAATTGAACCGTTGATATCGAAGCTATTATTCTCCAGTCCACCTTCATAAAGACATAGTTTAATAACTCTAAATTTATAAATACCACACTATATGCTAAAGCTAAGGTGAATGTGTGAAACCGACACCAAGCTCACCGCAGCGTTTTCGTTTTTGATTTTAGAATGTGTGAGGTTTTTCCCGTTAGAACTCTAGCCGACAACCAAAAAAATAGCTCCTTTCGATGTGTTGACCAACTTCATAAATTGTTACATAAGACTGATGATGCTGCTATCTCCTGTTCAAATTTGTTAGAGTTTTTTGATTTTCGTTCTAGAAAAATCTTGTAGTAAGAATATGGGTACCAAATTTCATTTTGTATTAATTGGTGATTACATATAAATAGTGTTAATAAGAAAATAAAGAAATACATTTACATATACAACAAAGACTAAAATGTACACAATCTACCGTATCTATTCAAGTTTTGAACCATTACAAATAATGAAAAATTACGTTTATTAAAAACTAAAGATTTCTGAATTAAAATAGGGCATTAAACACCTATACGTAATTTTAGGAACTTAGATTTACGGTGTGCGCTCACAAAAATTTCTAAGATCCTAAACCGTAGGATGCGTAAGTGTTTATAAATACCGGACGACTTTTTCATACGCTTAATTTTTTTATAAAACTAGTATAAATTGTAGCACAGTACAAGATTTAAAAAAGTAGTAAACACTGCACTAAAGAAACGCGGCAATACTTGGACAACCAACAATTGGAGCCGCCGACACCATTAGATCGGCACGGACCATCGGCCGAAACATCCCGAGTTGGAGAAAGACGGACGTACAACATTGAGAAGCTAATACGCACTCGTGTGCGTTTATACAATTATGCACACGCAGTATGTAATATGGCTTTTATAAATGAATAAACAATAAAAATACGAAGTCAGTCGTAACGGTTGTCGGGTTACGCCTTGTCACCAAGTTTTCCATACCTGACGTTTCGGGAACAACCGCGGTGTGCATTTTCAAAGATGACACGGCGGAATCCGACAACCGTTACGTCTACGACAAACAGCCGTGGAGGTCTGACAAACTATTTAATACGAAGCAAGACCTATTAACATCTCGTGGACATATTGCCTCAAAAACGCAGTACGTTTACCAGAAGTGACGAAGTTATTACTATTGCTAGTAAAACAAAACAGGTCATTAACTGCAATTAAAATTGGGAATTACAAGTCTCAGCAGCCACTATTCGTAACCGATTAAAACCAACTTTACTAATTAAAAGGCATAAGAAGAAAAGAAGGAAATTATCACAAGGATTGGACGGTTGCTAATCGAAAACGTGTTTTGTCGGTTCATGAACAACAAATCCACGTTTGGAACTATCAACTATAAAACACAAAGATGGTAGTATGTTTATATGGAGGTGGTTAAGGAAAAATATTTAGCCATTTGCGTGATTGTGCAGTGCTATGGAGTAGCCACCTGCACAAAAGTAAGTATGTTTTCTTGGAAAATAACTTCTAAAACACACTTCAAGGTTATATATAGACTTCTTAATGGAAAAGCAGGCTCAATTACTAGACTTATCGTCCATCGAATTCATTTGGTATGAGTTGGATTCTACGATTAAGGCGATTTGCTCGAATTGCTAAATTCAAATATTGAAATAGTGCCGAGGGTTTGGGTCGCGGTTATTAAATCAATAGGAAGACATTTATTGTAAGAAAACATAAATAAATAAATATATACACAAACAAATAAATTCGATAAACTAGAGAACTACTAAAATCTGGTTGTAAAATCCAATCTTTTGTTATTTCTATAACAACGTCTTCATATCTAATGTAGTCATTTCCATATTTATGGAGAATACTGTACATTTAAATTAGTAATCCAGCAGACATCGTAGCATCAATGTAACCAAATTAGCAATAATACGCCAACAATTTTCAACAGCTTGTGCATATTTTTAACGGCTTTTGAAGGATCTTTAAAAAGAATGGCGGCAATCTTCTAATCTTCTAATTTAGTAATGGTAAATCAGCTGATTCGCGACACCAATTCCAAAGAAAAAAAATGTAAACTAGTTTGCAAATTTAATGTATTATTACATAGGTATCTACATTCTTCCTAGTCAAATAAGCAAAAATGTATAAAATATTAAACGCTACCTCGTGCAGCAACATACTTGAAACTATAGGAAATATATTTAATTATGATGAACGAATCTCGGTAGCATCATAAAGTAATGCTTGACGATTGTACTTATGGTTATACGTCTCTTCAATTAATTGTTATTCAATTATATTGTTACATTTCAAACCAATCCAAATAAAGTTTCCTGTTACTTATTGAATGTAAAATTATTAGTAATGCTTAGTTAAACGTAATTTATTATATTTTCATTGGCCGTGGACGTAGTGCACCCTCTCTTTAGTATGGTTTCTTTTGGTTTTGAGATTTTTCAGTCAGGTAAACAGTCTATTTTGACTATTTCCTGAAATCTTTGTTTTACTTCTTGCGACTCGTTTCGGAATTGTGTTATCCCATCCTCAAGGCAATAATACTGTCGGTAATCTTAAAAGTGTAAAATTCAATAGTGTGCTTTTGCGAAAACTCCAAAACTTATTTAGAACTGTTTCATTACGGCCACATCGCGTTAATATACTAAAACAGAGCACGTTGTAAGAAGAAACAGATCTATGAAATAATCAAATTATTTGATTGAAAAATTTGAAAACTAAAAGAGAAGGATACTAAATTATTTACCTTTCTAAGTTTTACTTGGATAACAACGAATTTTACACTTCCCAAGATTAGGTATATGTATACAGAAAGGGTTATAGCCTAGTGGTTCTGTTCAAATCAGATATTTCTCCTCTCTCCACATAAATGCAGTTAGGTTGTTCAAAGAGGAATTTGCACACATAGTTTTAATTTAATTAAGAATACGCTTGAAAGCTTTGCAATATTTACCTCAATATTGTATAGCTTTTGAATTTCCCGCGTACGCTTGAAAACGAGAAATAGTTTTCACCATTGGAGTGTATATTCTAATCCCATTAACGTTGAGTGTTTTGGATTTTTCCCATATCCCTTTCCAGCAGAGAAAAACTATTTACTTAAAAGTAATAGCCGATTGTAACAGCGGGAGATCGACTTCATATATAGTGTTATTTACCCCCATTCTCGGTGATATACAACA
The DNA here is from genome assembly GCA_023509865.1 of Trypoxylus dichotomus. NCBI lineage: Eukaryota > Metazoa > Arthropoda > Insecta > Coleoptera > Scarabaeidae > Trypoxylus > Trypoxylus dichotomus. The sequence goes on from CM042078.1 coordinate 44,123,968, forward strand.
CTGTGTTTTATAATGAAGAGTGGAAAAGCACATTTCGGAGTAGTTCGAAGTGGTTCTACTTGTGTAAACTGAACTGCGATGGACGCAATAAGACAGAGTGCTAACTCTGCTAACATGTCTGCCGCGTTTTAAAAGAAAAACTGTTAGTTGAGGAGACGATATACCGATATCCGTTACCGCTTCTCGAACTATTGCACATGTAAAATAGATAATGGACAGAGAAAGGGATAGAAATGAATAGGACTACAAGCCGGCCCCGTCCGTTTAATGGTATAATCCTATTCTGGTGTAGCGGACAATTGCATGGCAATAGAAAGGGTGTTAACTCTGAAGTGCTGTGTTGTTTCGAATTGCCTATCACTCGAAATGGTCACCATTATGTCCCGTGATGTATTTTGCGTTCCAATTTATTTACTGTTATTATTTACAGTGTGTGGTCAAGTGCGAATATTCGGTAATAAATTTCTATTTTTACGCTTCCTTTTTATTGAAATTATTCGGTTATTTATTGACGCATTCCGGCAGTGGTGAACCAAGCAAAATTATCGCTAAACCAGTAGCATTCATGGTTATAATCATGCTGGATTAATTCGCCAAATACAATCGAATTTACGTTATCTAATGTTTGGCCCTTTCAATTACATTTAAGTGGATGTGCTATTGTTATAACAATTTGTATTGTGATGACAATACATAAAATGTACGGTGCAGGATTTACGCAATAATTCAGCTCTTTATTTGGATACAATGTATAATTAAGAAGAGAGTAGATTTATTTTCTTTAAATGTAAATACGTATATGACATGGTTTCAGATTTCATTAACCTACACCCATTAAACAATTAAATATAATAAAATAGGATTACTGTGATTTGCTGGTAACTTTCGTTTAGTTTATTTAATACATTTAGTATTTAGTGTTGACTAAATCTAACTGTACGAGGGCGACCTGAAATGTTTCCGGAACCGGCAAGAGATAACGCGCAGAGGTTGAAGTGGATTCAGTGGTAGCCAAGGGCAACCTTTTCTATGGCAACTGTCAAAATTTTAGACGTCTACTGTTAATAATCGTTGTTTAAGAGTGTGTTTTGTGTAGTAAATCACAAAAACGGATAAAAAGGAACTTCGTGCAGTGATAAAACACTTCTGGATGGGTGGGAAAACGGCCACGGAAATTCGAAATATTTTGTTAGAGGCTGTTGGTGGATCTACTCCATCATTTTCGACCATCAACATGTGGGAAAGTGAGTTCAAACGTTGCCACAGAAGTACAAGTGACGAACCACGCAGTGGACGTACAAAAACCGCTACCAGCGATGAAATGGTCGACAGGATTCATAATGTGTCAGCCGATCGCCGATTGAAGCTGAAAGAGATAAGAGAGATAACAGGCATCTCAAAAGGACGCGTTGGTCATATCGTACAAGAAATTTCGGACATGAAGAAGCTTTCGGCGTGATGGGTACCGCGTTTGCAGCAAATATTTTAACAAAAAGCTTTGGCAGATTTTAAAGACTAACTAAACCACGAATATAAAAAGTAAAAGTAATAAACACTTCTAATTCTCAATCACTTCTAATAAAAGAAGACCGCACCCTAACATAGACCATATTATATTGGAAATCTAACTTTAACTACACTAATTACAACATAGTGCATATGTAGAACGTTCACCGTCATTTTAACCATCAGCTTACCTCTTGATTCTTATAAGCCCTGCAAGAAAGTTTAAATAACTAAAGCGTTAGTATTTTTACCTAAGCCATTGGATTTGGCTCTATGCCGATTGAAGAAATATTGAAATTTACATAAATTTTGTATCTGTAGTGAGAAGACAACAAATAATTTAGAAAATATGATTTAAAAAAAATTACTATAACTAACTAAATGATAATACTAATTCTCATGGATTATCAAGAGAACATCGCCACTCGTAAAATTCAGATTCTAATTTAAAATACCTTAATTATAACAACATATTTTTAACAGTTGAATCATCCGATTTCGGGGTACCCTTCCAAATATTTGCACGATTTTAAAATTCTTTTTAGAAACATAATTGGTACTGTATTACTATCAGAAATTATTTTCGGAAAAAATTAATCAGGGGACTGATCCCACCACCACACACCTTTGTTATTTCTTTTATCAGAAATATAACCAATTTAATAACAAAATAAATTTAGACAGGTGGAGTGTAAACTTCGTAACTTTTGGAAAGCAAAAGTCTACAGAATCTTTAAAATATCGCGGTTTTTCATCCACATATAAATTTCCGTACTACCAGTATTTGAAGGTCTTAACAATTTTCCGCGAGGAAGACTGATTGTGGGTTGACAATAGCAGCTTAATAATATTTTGTGATTGCTGTGCTATCTCTCTGACGCAAATCTACATATGTCGTAATTCACAGGAATTACTGTATCAGAAAAAAGTTGTAGTTAAATTTTACCAACGTCTAAAGCCAAAACAAAAAAAAACATTTAGAGGTTGTATTCTGGGTACTTTTTTTGTATATTTAAATACTTATAGTTTTATGTTTTGGCGTTAATTTCTAAAGTTTGGCAACACAATGTCCGCAATGTTTGCGACCTAGGTTTTGAAGTGATTTAGAGGGAGCTTTCCATATGTCGATGTGCATTTACTGGTCTAAACAATGATTGCGCAATTCAAAGTCCAAACATGTTCCTAAATTGCTTTAATACCAGACATAATCTCGAAAGCAAGTGATGGTTTGGAGCAATGGCTGGTAAAATTGTGTGGCTATGCAAAGATAGCACAATACTTTCAGCCGTTTCCTGATCACTTGCTAAAGTGCGGTCGAAGCGTACTGCTAAATCTACATTTATTGTAATTGAATGGTCCCGATAGACTGCAGAGTGTTATGTATTTGAAGAACTTTTAGAGCCTGCGTAGAAAATATTGCATCTGTGATACATTTTTACAATCAGTTGGTAACACGGTTGGCCATGGGAGTCCACGTGCGTCTAAAACGTTGCTTCTCTAATAATTATTAATTTGTGTGGAGTGGAGTTTACTGCGATACCTGTGACCATGCTTACCGTTTGAATGAATTATTTCCAATGAAGTCAGTAAGATTATTTTGAATGTTTAGAAACTAATGGAAATTTTCATTTTACGATAAAAGAGTGGTTGTTCCGTAAAATGACCTGCTATTTCCAAAAATGTAGCACAATGGCGTAGAATGTTGAGAGACATAGACCTGGCATTTGATACATCTTTTTCTACTACTCACTTGAAATCTTTGACGTCTTGATAAGTTGTGCCTACGGTTCGTAATCTTTGCTCGCTCCATTAACCAACAATTGCCGTGTGACAAGATTTTTAAATATTACAATAACGATATTGTAGCGAACGAAGAGGAATCGCAAAGAATAAATATGTAAAAATACCAACACTTTCATAATATAGATTTTCTACTGAAATAATATCAATACAGATAATCTACTGACTAGATATTAGAATATACCATTCGTTGAAATTGAGAAGTACGGCAGAAACTATGTATGTTAGAATTTAAATAACTGCGTACAGAACAAATTATTTTCGAAAGCGTGAAGTGGAGGCCCCCTTTCAATTCGTTTCTTTTGTAATTGGCCACCTTGGAACGAAAGTGTACATATTGACGAGATCTGATCACGTTACGTTGAACACATCAAAATTATTAATGAATGTGCACATTTTTACGGTCGACGGAACCGGGCACCATTAAAGGAACAATAAATTATATCTATGATTGCAATAATAACATCTTTTGTGTGGTGTTGACAGTGTAATGGGATGAAAGGGAAAAGAAGCGATACTTGTACCAATCTCGTGAACACAGACAGTGTTCTAACAATAATTACGCACACATTTCTCAAGAATTTTCACTTCATTTTTAGCGTGGCATAACAAACACGGTAGCTTATTCTTATTCGTTAGAAAATTAATGTTTCAAACGAAATTATTTACGTCGTCAATAATTTCGTTTGTAGCAAGCTGTGCGTTCTCAAAAAGTGCATTAAAAATATATTCTAGAATGATGTTTTGTATGTACAGGATTGCTCGGTTGTTTAACAAGTACTTGAAGTAGCAGCTGTGGACCAACCTGGCATTATGCGTAGTGCATTTATATCAATTTAATATAGTGAAGGTCCTACTCACTTATTTAATGAAGTATATATATATAATACATTGGTAAAATATATAATATTTTAGCTCATAACATGAAAATGGCTTCGCAAGCCGAAATTCCGTTTCTATACGTTTCAATAGGCATTTTCGCACATAGAAATTTCTATGTCCTTTTTCGACTTGAAAAGATATTTTTGCATTCGAATAAGCTACTGCGTGATTAATTCATAAAAAAATAGGAAAATACCGAAAGATAAAGACGGAGGTCAAAGCAAAGGTAACCAATAAAATAGAGGTAATGGCTAGCTAATCTTGTTTTGGAAAAAAGGTTTTAGGCGATATTTGAGTGGTAATTTAACTTATTCAATGTTATGTATCTTATCAAACGTGATTGCGAATTGACCTCTAACTGGACCGGTTCCTAGTCCTGCAGGTAGTACAAATTCCCATAAGAGTTCGTTTTGATTTTATTAACGCGGAAACATTAATTAATCTATTACTTTCTAGTTTAAATCCATGTAACTTGTTCATACATACTGGTGTAAGAAGTCGTACTTAATGGTGGCAGTTATCAAATATTGGTAAATAGTAGATAAAACTCAGAATTACTTGCATTGAATTAGCAACTTTAGAAAATTTGTTGAGAGAAGAACGCAAACTTGGCATTTATAGATATCTTCATTTTGCAAACAACATATCGAGAAACAGCGTCACAAGGTTAACTGTACAAAGAGTGAATTTGAAGCGGAGTATTCGTGATAGAACTGTGGGGTAGTATAACTGGAACGAAAGCTCTTGGATTTACTCTAAGCCACACCGATTGATTCATATAATCGGAATATATGATTGTAAAATGAATAGATTTTTGCTCTTAAGCATACAACCAAGTAATGTGGTCAAAATCGGATGGTTCTAACGTGTTATTGGAGATAGAGTAAAGAAAGTTTGTTTCATATTACTGGTTTAGAGGCTTGACAATGAGCAGATTGATGTTGGAGTTGTAGTGTGCCTACGCCTTTCATGTCTGTTAACTCAAATGAAATCAACAACGATCATTTTCGGAAACAATTTTTTCGACTTCATACAAAATTATATTGAAGATGCATAATACCAACCTAAAATCCCTGCGTACAGTGAGTATATTTTTGATTTAATAGTCAAAGATCATTCATATAAGTAAAGATACAAACGAACGAAATCGAATTACGTAAAGGAGAAGACCAGAACAAGGGAGATCTCTATTGAATCTCACGACAAACCGGTCGACTTAATACCATTAGTTGCATTTACTGATAGGTCCGACGAAAGGATACGGTCGCAGCAGATCACGACATAAAAAAATAGAAATAATTAAATGCGGTGTATATCCTGTCTGCATTATATCGATCGTTATTCGAAACAAACGGGCGAACTGAAAGGAGATTGACAGGCGAAGAGGACTGGCAAAGAGAACAATCAGGTACAGATGGCGTAGACATGCAAGTCACGGCCCACTAAAACGAACTTATGACAAGTAATCCGAATCACTCCGCAATCGCAAATCAGGATGGCTAAGACGTACTGAGCTCAACGATCTCTTATTAACAAGCGAAATGCCGACTTACAAATTTACATCTATAGACATACGTACGCGTAAATACATTATATCCACATGAAGTGTTTAATTCATGTGCGTAAATGTGTATCGTAAGAAGATGTAGATACATAAGCAAGTCGGTACGTAATTTTCTCAGAAGCTTTTAAACTTAACTAACGTTAAACCTTACAAGGTGAAAGTATAGCACAAGTCTTTAAATATAGCTGGTAAAGTGTAAAAATTATCTGGAATTTGCTATATATAAATAATTATTCTCAGAAGACTTAATACATTTAACGAAATGTATAAGAAACTAAATGTTCCAACATTTAATGGCTTACAAAAAGATAGCGATATAATAAAGAAGGCATAGGCAATATGCATACATTTTCCATATATATGAATCCTCCAACTATTTAGTTTATAAAACTGTTCAATGTTTCGCTTTTTAACAGATTCAACGTAATATTCCCTCATCATTAAGAAACTAGAAAGAGTCATATATTCTGAGGGCTCTTTTAAGCCCTTTTACTTAAGATTATCATTTTGTAATTCTTTGCAATTTGTGCTTATTCATTCTTTTTGTTAACAATCACATCTTTAGATATTGCTATTTAGGCTATTTCTATCGTTTGTGGAATTTATACAGTTCGACGTTTCGGCAGTGTGTCTACTGCTGTTTTCAGGGTGCCCTGAAGAGGGCTGTACTTCCCACATTCATGATTCGTTCGATGATTTTTTCTTGACGTATTCGTCTTCCCTACTTTTTTGGTAGTGCAATTGTTTCATGTACCGACTGTCTAGTGCGGGGATAGAAATTAATTTGTTTTCCTTCAATTTCGTGCTCCAATGGAGAGAAGTAACAATTTTTTTTGCACAGAGGAGAAGTTTCTTCTATAATTAATGCCAGTAAATAGTATTATTATCAAGGACTATGTGGTAACTATTTACAAATAATATATGTACGATTCATGCGTGGCTTAGCAGGAATTATCAATTTATGCTGATTGATACATAACCACCGAAAGAACGTGTTATAAGAGGTTATATTATAGTTGCTGTTGCAATTATGTCGTTAACATTTATCAGTTGCAAATTTTTAGTATTCTTGAAACTAGTTTGGAGTCCTTGCCCAGTAATTTACTTAGCGGTGAAGTTATCTGGTGAAGAACTGGTGTCGAGTTTGACAGATAACCAGATATTTGCACGGTTTGTATTCCGCATTATTTTTGAAGCCCTTTGTAAGGTTCATGCGAATCTTTCCATATAACTTTCCTTCAGTGTGCTTTATCCGTATATTTACCTTCCATGTTCTGATTTCATCTTTAAGTTTTTGTGTACACCAAAATGGAATCCTGCGTCAGGTGAAACATATAGTAGCTGCTGTTTGTATTTTAAGTGCTGCCGTTTGCAAAATTTCTTCCAAAATCGAAATTCTCAATTCACATGAGGATCTCCAATTTCAGGATTTTGGTGAATATTACTGACAAGTCTTACAGCGTCGGCAAATTGCTGCAGAGAAATGAGAGAAGGAACTATAGGAATCAATTGCATTCATTTTCAATATTACTAATAAATCGTTATGTAGTGACGTTCGGAAAATAGTATGCCGTTCCATACGCTTGCAAACACCTGATACCTTGTTGATCAGTGTGATTTTAGAATTTTTCCTAATCGGTAGTTATTTTGGCACCAAATTCGGAAGATTTATCAGAAATGTTAGGTACTTTTGCAATTCAATATTTTCTCTGATGCCAGTGTGAATGGAGGCACTTCCTAGCAAAAATGTACGAAGGCATTCTGTCTTTGAATCATTAGTAATGATTTTCCGAAAGATGTAAATCGTTACCAGCGTTTTTCTTAAAAACGTCCATTGTACAAGTTTTAACGCATTATGGCTGCCAGTTATAGAAGTTCAGATGACCTTCCTAAATTTACTAGCCATAAAAGCATTAGTTTTACTCTAAATTGGGCAAACTTCAAGTACACCGTACTCTGTTAATTTCGTTCTGATTTCTTTTTTCGTCAAAATTAATTAGCACTGTGAAGTCTATTTTTAATTGGAATAAAACTGGAAAGCAAATGTGACATTAATGGCATACAACCTGAGCAAGTGCAAACAATAATATCATTTCATCCTCAATTTTATGTGGAAATTAGTGATGGCATAGGTTAACAAGACTGTTCATTTCAAGTGAAGTGGCCAAACAGTTCACTAATAATTCACTTAATAGTTCATTTTAAACTGTTACTGGTTATGGTACAGACAAATTGTCTGCTTAAAGATGCTGAGTGAAACACTTCATATTATGTACACGTTGACAAATAAATTATAGCTCGTTTCGAATTTAAAAAGTCAACTACGCATTTAAGCGACTATACCACAACAAAAGCAAAGAAAACTTATTGGCAGATACATTATTATTGTTGAACATAGGTATCATATGATACGTTATTTAATGCATACAGAGTAGAGGATTACATAAGTTTAGCACATTTATTGCCAATTAAAAAAACACATATGTGTATAATACACTCCATGCATAGATGATTGATGTCTAACCTTGGCAATCATGAATTCAACAAAAAGGAAAAATTCTTCCGCGATCGATACAATGAAAGAACTGCGCATAGTAAGTGGACGTATAAATCACAAATAATTGGAGTATTATTACAACATATTGTGCGAGCTAATGTAATATAATGGTGCTGACATGTTTACCTAAATACTTTTCTACTAGACGAAAACGTCCGTAGAAAATAGACGGTAGAGTATTCAACATAATATATAATACATTCGCATGTCGGCCTAATTACTGGAGTGTAGAAGCAACTGGATATGACTTCAATACCGCTGTCACGAACAGGGTAGATCTCTGCGAAAGAATTCGCGAACGGCTACATTCACTCATATTCTGTGCAATGATACAGTTGACAGTCGCAGAATCACAGATATTGATAATGGACCTCGGTCTGGATCTAAATAGCAGAAGGAAGTGACACAACGTGATCCGGGATAAGAAAAATCTTCGACTAATGGACTTATTACAAATAACGTGCACCTAAATAAACGGAAAACTGTATAGGAAAAGATTACAAAGGAATTATCTTAGATTTTTCTGTGTATTTGTCTTTATTACGATATCAAACATTTGTTTTCACGTGTAACCAAGATCCTTAATTTTCTGCCTCATATGTAATTGGGATTAATTGAAACAATAATTAGCTTTTATCTATCGTTGACATGCGATTTTGATTCTTCATTTATTCGCATTATCACCGAGCTCGACAGTGTTTTGACATTATAACCGAATAATGCTATTCACTAGGTAGCCGAGTTTCGAAAAACAGTAGTAAATTTTCACATAACTTATCCGATACGTAACATGCTTTCCTACCTATTTTACATTATTATACATTAAATATTATAGCAAGTATATAAGTACCTATTATAGGTATTAACATAGAGGTATCATATTTATATTTTAAAAAGTCTGTAATTTTGGTTTGTGAACATTATTCACGCAAAATGAGTCATGTGTCAATCTCCGATTCTAACTGATGAATATTTGCCATGACTAAATTTTGCATGTCGAAAGCAGTTCGCAATTGCTCTTGTTAGTAACTTAATTCCAAGGTTTTGCCAAATATTCTAGATCTTCCAAAATGAAAGTGTTGGAGATCCTTTCATGATTCATGTCCAAAATAACACTTTCTAAACGATATTTCCGATAGTGACATGTTAGGGTACGTATTATTCTTTAATCTTATGTTTACAATACACTTATATAGGTTGGAAGAAGAAACCCTAATTTTATATTCTTTAAATTGTGTAATACAGGATGTGCAGGGCAGTTATCAACAAGTAGCAAAAGGTTTCATTGTTTCTTATAAGTTCTTTGTCCCATTTTCGTAACTCGTCTTTAAAAATATCTGAAGTCATCCACCATTTTTTGTTTGCATGATAGGCAATGTTTTAATGTTTTTAAAACATGGTGGATTCTTTGAATTTCCAATTACGATAAGCTTTCCTTTTTCTGTACCTGTCATATTTGCGCATACAAGCACTATTAGCCTTTCTTTAGCCAGTTTTCGTCCTATGCATTTTCTATCTTTGTAATGTAAGTGTCCCATCAGGCAAAAGCTTATAAAAATTTCCGGATTCATCAGCGTTAAAAATGTGTTCATCTTTATATCCTTCTCGCAACCTTGGCCACATATCCGTTAACCATTTTTCTGTTTCTTGAAGATTGACAGTTTTTGCTTTGCCACTAATTCTTCCGAAACTTGTCCCATGTTGAAGCTTAAAACAATGAAGCTATCCACTAGAAAATTTAAATTCCAAATCTCTCAGTAAATATCCAAATTCTTCGGCCTGTTCCATAAGCGGGGCCCCTTTTATTGGCAAATTTGCACTTCAACATTGAGAAAACCACTTGATTAATGCACTATCGACCTCAAATTTTTCAGGAAATCCAATATTCTTCTCCCGTCCTCCTCCTTCATCAAACGATTTCAAAATCTTTTCTTTGTTTTATATTATTGTTCCACGGTAGAGTTAACCAAATCGAATTCCCCGAACACCTCCCCTTTTTTCCTCTCCTTCTCGATAGCATTAATAACGGCCACTTTATCGTCTAACGTAAGGACTTTACGTATTTTACAATCAGACATTTTAAAATTTATAACTGCAACAAATGCAATAAAACTTATGCACCCGATAACTAAAAGGAGATTAATGACTGCACCAAAGATCATATTAAGGATTTCTTTGGCAGCGGTTTATAAATCGCATACTCAGTCAAACTGTAAGATATATAATACTATGAGGTCATTGTTATTACCTACAAAGTGCATCCGTATAATGTATATAACAATACGGAAATTTCCAGTAGTTGTTGCCTACATATGTATTTCAAGTGACGTTAATCGCTAGGTTCACTAGAATTGATGCCGTTGTATGCAAGGTTTTAAGGTTGCCTGCTATGAGTAATTCCAGGAACCAAAATTATTATGACACTTGATCTGAGTTGCCGCTATAACCGATGGCGTTATAAACGGGTTCTACCGTATTTGCACGTTTAAATGATTGAAACTAGTGTTTTATTAGTTGCGAACTAAAGATTCTTCTCTCAATTACAGTAGTGGCTCATATATTGTAGAATACACAATAATGTAAAACAAAATTAACCATAAAAAGCCTAACGTAAAATAATTTAAACATACTTATCGGAACAATAACATATTTTAAGAATTATGATCCCTACTTTAACTGTCACAATTTTAATTCAAGTTATTAAATTTACTTTTGTGAATGAAGATTGGTAGATTAATCAATCTTTTTACAATTTTGTTAACGCTATAAACTGAGTTTATTCTTGCATCGGTTGTGTTAGTAACAGCTTTCTCAAGAAATTTCGAGTTACATTTAGCAGCATAAATTATCGATAATTTATTTGGGAAAAAAACGAGAATAAATTTTGTTCCTGGACTTTTTAATCAGATAACGCAGGGAAAAACATTTGCCAAAGATTTTAATTAACATTCAAGGACACGCTGTATACCAGCAATATTAAATAAATTACCCATTAGCAATACTGTTTCGCATTATTTATATCTACTTGAAACGTTGATCGCAGACTACAGCAACTTTCATAACAGGTAATGAAAACTGTTACAAGAACAGCATCATTAATCATTTCCATCACTGCCTCCACGACGGTAAATATTTAAGTAAGTAATAATTTCATAATTACGTAATAATTGTACTTTTCATACACGATAACTTAATAACATTGAGCAACCATGAAAAAGACCCACCGATCAATTATATTCTTAAATTGATTGCGTTAAGCGAATAACTACGCAGAACGTTTCGGTTCCAAAAAGAAACTTGATTTCTTTCTGTCTATCTTTTATCCTTGCTGTGATTTAAATTCGTCGCTGTTAGTATAACAAAACTTCATTCGCACGACTGAATTGTTTTAATTTCGATGTTACGAGACAAAGCGAAAGTGCTACCAGGAACATCTTGTTCTTCGCTTGCTGTTAACGCTAACTATTTTTATAAATAACGCCTACAATGTTGATATTATAAATATTTTGAACTAATTAATATCATTCTTTAGTCCTGACTGATCTAATTATGTAAACAGATGTGGTTTACGAACTAGCTTCACCGTAGTAAGTGGCATTTTTTCTTCAAATGTTTTTGTTTGAAAGACGCTAGATTCGATTGTAGCCACAGAAAGCTCAGATGCAAAGGTTGGATTTATTGTTATTCTTCATTAAAGATGTCTGTGTATACTATTGTATACAAATTGGTCTGGAAGAAGAAATAGAAATATTTAACTTACGTCTTCGTTTAAAGATTGATTTATCAATCAAGATGTATAAATACAGTTTCAAAGACACTTCATATATGAATTAGGATCTATTTATATTATGAACTATAATAGTAGCGCCAAAATCTTGCATTTTACATATGTGCCTAAGTAATTAGACTAACAGGAATGTAGGAAATTGTATAGGTAATTCATGAAAGTAAAATGATTGGAGCCTAACCAGCGTTAACGAAGAAACGTGGTTCTGAAGACGATTAATATAAAATCTCCAACAATGTAATTATATACATTATTTTTCTTCATGACAAGTTCCAAAACAGATTGTAACTAATACGATACCAATTACATTGGCCTAACAAGGTTTCCGTTTTGTGGAAATTAATTTTTAAATCTGTGATTGTTATAGATTCCGTCAGTAATTTTATTGACAATAAATGGTAACCTTTCTACGTTAAAGAAACGTTAATATTGTATGTGGATGTGGTATTAATTACTTTCGGTTTTATTTGTAGGGAGCAATTAAATTTTGTAGTACTACCCACATTTAATATCTTAATGTGACAGTGGTATACAGGCATCAATTAATTTTTAACATTGCTGAAAGCGTTGGTTACAAATTCGTTAGTGTACAATAAAATTTTAACATGCGCCTCTGATTCACCTAATTATTCTGAAAAAGAGAAAACAATTCCAGAGAAGGCGCAGAAAATGGTCAGAGTTATTGCGAGAGAAGCATATATAGTACGTATGTATCTTCAAAAGAAATTCACGAACAAAGTCCGAAGTTGCGTTGGGATCAGACAATTATCATATATTTTAAGCCAACTCCAAGTGGACGTGAGCCACTCTACGGGTCTTCTATCTCCAGTAACTACCGCTCCAAATTAATTTTGCTAAAGCGTTGGTTTTCTTTAACATCACCAATTAACTATTCAAAAGCATAATTCTGATCTATATTGCGAAAGGTACAAACGCAATTTACCTGAACATCACAGCAGATCCTGTGCATTAATGTTGGCAATTCAGGAGCAACGGGAACGTTTTAAATCTAAATTGCAGACTGCCACAGTAGTCATTCTAAATCCGTTTCTGTTGAGCCCAAAAACTACGACAGGTTTCGTCCTACCCTCATACAATAAACAATTGAAATAAATATTAACAAAATTACAGGCTGTTTCAGGGCAAATAACATAAAGACTTCGTTTTTAAGAACTCATCAAGAACAAATTCTACAGAATTAGTTAAAAGTAGATGCTGAAGCAGACAAAAGTTACCTTTTTGTTAATAGATGCTATGGAGAACCATTTCCGCTTATTCTACTTGTGGTAGCTTTAACTTATAGATTAATTGAAATTTAGATCACCTGAATGGTTGAATAGCTGATATATTGGTTTTTTGGTATCGATGGTAGGAGTTGAGTTCATGGCCTGGATGATTGATTTTTAGTTACCTTCTTCTCGGGTGCAAAGTAAAATTGTGAATGAAAAATTGTACGTGAAGATTTCAATCTTATTATATTTAGTGCTTTGGGATCGTTAAACACTTTTCTTTCTCCTTTTACCGATTTATAAATTGAAAAACTGGTTTGTACGACATTTAGTTATTACAAATTAAGAGTTCTGTTGACTGTTCAAGTATTTTCCCAAATCTATTCGCAGTAAATCAAATACACGCCATTGTTCATAGTTTGATTAAAACGTACGGGGCCAAATTTTTCTGTAGATAATTGACAAGCAGTGAGGAGTGTGATTTTTATACCATTCGATTTAGTGTTTAAAATATAATTATTATATATAACGTTTAATGAATATAAAATCCCTCCCGCAATATTTAATTATCATGTCCTAATCACAGAAAAAGAAATAAGGAAACGTAAATAATTACTTAATAAATATAATATTCCTTATATTTGTGAAAGCTCCCGATAGGCAGCTGCTCTATATAATTTATTATGGAGCTTCTAATTTTCTTGATCATATACATTCACCTGCTAAATCTTGACATTGGCTTTAAAGTATATGCAAAAAATTTTACAAACATACACAGCTATGCGACACATATTTATGGCGCTATATAGTGCTAAGTATCAAACCTCCAGGGATGATAGAGGATTGTAAAAAGAAAATCTCGTCTTTATAATTTTTCCCTTAAAAACTTCCGTTGGTGGTGATGGTTTAACATTACAATTATTATTATATTATTTTTTTCAAAAACCAAATAAAACAAAATAAAAATCTGCTTTTTGCATATGCTGCTTTCTAAAATAAACTTATGCAATGCTGGAGTTACAGCCTCGCTTAATATATTAACAATGCTCAAATAGATTGCAACTGTGGAGAGAAAAAAATGCATAACTTCAGTAATTCTGACACGGAACCTGTATAGTAGTACACTTCTACGAATCGATTATGCGTTTGGCTGATAAAATAATGATTTTCATCACCCTACTACTGACATTTGGCAGAACTGTATATAGAAAGAACTCAAGCCCAATGAAGCTTGAGACTTAGCAGCCTGCTTATTTGCCTCGTTAATCATGTAAATTGAACACGAAAGAAGATTTGGATATAACTAGAAATTATTGCTTGGGCTCTATTCCCACCATCTGCTGAACTTATGTCGTTCGACGTTTCGGAAGTGTGTCACTGTCGCCTTCAGGGTCACGCTGAAAAATGCTGTTACTTGCCGGAATTCATCATACGGTCGATGGTTTTGCTGACGTATTTGCCTTCCGTATTTTTTTTTTAGTGAAACTTGTCTTGTATTGGAATCGAACTCGATTTGTTTTTCCTCGAATTTCGTATTTCACTTAATTTCACCACTAAGTTAATATGGGGGATGATGAATCTGGCAAGTAATAACTCCTCTCAGGGTTACTCTGAAGGCGACACACTGCCGAAACGTTGAACTACATAAATTCAACAAACGATGGAAATAGCCAACAACTCTAATTATGGTAATCTAACGTCAACATCTCGTCGAGGGAACATTTTGACAAGTGTAAAAGAGAATTTCTCGTATTCAAAAACCTAATTTATTAGTTCAGCAGCTACTTAAAGCTAAACTTATTATCATTTAAGAAAATTTCTCACAAAAAATAACTCGATTTAAAAAATAAATATTATGAGAAAATATTTTCCCTTTGTAAATAATAGAAAATCTATAGCAGTAGCAATTTTAGCAGTACTAACGCTATTGTAAAATGGTATAAAGTGCACTGCAGTTTGTGAAACTACGGATGTGTTGTAATATTACACTTCACGCTCCAAATAGAACCTAAATTCATATACTATGGATAACACACTTCTATACTGACCTGCTTATTCAAATTTTTCGCCAATATCGCAATAATTGCTATAATTGTTTTTGCTTTTTATTCGGAAAAAAATAAATTTCCAACAAAGTTAGAGTCATTCAAAATATGTAATATTCAGCTTTTAGATCTTCATATAAGCACTAGCTATTGACATAATTTTTAAGTTTAAATCCGAAGTATTTTTTTCCCTTTTAAAAACACTTCGGCAATCACCACACAGATTCAAACTAACATCGAAGATAAGGACTAAATTGTGTAATAGGTCTCTTAAATACGAGTGTGCATGGGAAAGTATGTAGTTTACCAATTTATACATATTTCAGCAATAAAAATTGTATAACAGTGCTTACATCTGCATTATACTACTTAACATCTTTCCGTAACGAAGACAGCAAACATATTACTTGTACTTTGAACGGTGAAATATACGTAGAATTATCGAATCACCGATAGCTTCCTTTTCCCGTTCTATTCCTATCGGTTCTCAGGCGTCTGACGTCGAGACTTCCATATACCTGGCCTTCGTGCGCGTCACTCCGATCTGACAAGGGCACCAACGTCGCTCGGTTTTAGATGGATGATCTAGAAAGACCATTATGATGGACAATCTATCAATCAAGCAGTCGCCAGTCATGACTCCTGACATCCATCAACGAACGCGCTTATTTACCTTTAGCTCTCGCCATATACCGTACGACTAAAATTCAGAAAGCAAACGGGAACGACTGAATGATTACCTCGGCAGTATGCGGTCGGTATTTTCGTCTCCGTTGTTGTAAAAAAGAATTCTAAACAGTACGTGAAGTGCCTTTCCCTTCTTACCACTTCTAATCTTACGACTGTAGTGACTTTGCAAATTTAGAGGTATAATTGTTAACTTACGGAACCTCAGCCGCAATATGTCATTCATATTGAATGCTATAATACATCCACTACACATGTAGATAATTTGCAAAATGATTATGTTGTTTGTTGCGCATTCATCTGCGTATGTACATTAGAATAGAATTTGAAGGAAAAACGCAGTCATGTATCTTTTTATCGCAATACCGTCTAAGCATACATACATATTGTGGTGGAAAATCTCAGGCTCTTAATTTGCCAAATGGGTTCTTTTATTTGATTTTTTGTTTGTTTTAAATTCGAATATAAATAATTGAAATAGTCAGATGTAAGATTCTAAATATATACATTGACAAACCAAAATGTATATATATCACCTTTTAACAAAATTTCTTTTTATCACATACGTAACTCAATCCCTGTCTAGCTAAATTCGTAAACTATAAACGAAATGCAAAATGAGGGCAAAAGAACAATAAATTTTAAAAATTTTAAAAATTGAAGCTTTTAATTTTGTAATCATACTCACACGTACTACATCATATTCAAGATATACTGGTCTCTGGCTTCCACCAATGTGTCCGGAATTCCAAATTATTGAGAAATATCAGCTGATACACTTTTTAACTTTGAATTTCAAATATTATAATTAACTCGAGCAATAAATTTTTCTCTGGGAGACAACGCCAACATTTGTGACTTTGACACAATCGTTATTTATCAGGTCGTTTCCGGGGATACACTCATTATACTTAGCTTACCTATATGATAGGCTACACAGTACACATGCTCCTCATGGAATGAAATTATTTACAAGTAATGCTACCAGGGGTGTCATCCATCCGATGTGTGAAAAATTTTGAAGATAGTGTGTTATAATTTCGGGACTATACATATTTCAATAATATGATAAAAATGTCTTCTAGAAATAAATTTGGAAGAAATGATAATTAAACACAAAAATATGTTTACAAAAAACGATATATATAGTAAATGATAGTGGCGTTTACGTCTCCGCTGCATATGTTGTTTAAGGAACTCTTTTTTTTAACTTTAAAACTGTAAATTATATGTCAGTAATGAACAACTAAAGTATATATCTGTAATATTTTATACGCAGAAAGGAAACTTTACGGAATAAATGTTATAAATAAATTAGAGAAGATGGAGTCCTAATAGTACTTAGCTTCCAACAACATCAACAATGACAAAAAGAAATAAGAAGAGGAGAAAATATCCAATATGGAAGTATAAGAAACATTGATAATTTAAAAGATTTAAAAGTTAATAATACATATCATTAAAACATGTTCTTTATCGTATTGCATGCTTGCTGCTGACGCTTGTTTTGCATCAGGTTCCTACTTTGAAGATATTACTTCTATTTTCCTCTATCATAGTTGGATTTAAAGTTAGTATGGAAGAAGTATGGCTGAATTTTTAAATTGGACTTTTTGTGTAGGATATTATTCAATACCGAGTATAACTATATTACTGCACACGTATTTTCTTCTCGATTATTTAATAACAGGTCTACTATTTTTATCGAGGCTTCGGAAAGATGTATCGAAACATATTTTTCTACTAATTTGTGAAGAAGCTAAATCCTGTCTTAAACATACACCATTTCTTTACATCACAAAACGAGACAAGAAGGGAATATAAATGCGATATGTACAATTTATATGCAGATACTATTGAATGAAACAAAATCGGGTTGTATAGAACAGTCAGATGTTCTTTTCGGAGTATTAGTGTACGAACGAAGTAATTACAGCATTTTGTCGAACCTATTACAAATCTATAAACAGCTACTATGACAATGAAGAAAGGAACTGCTGCTAAAATAGTCAATTTGACAATGTATGTACGTTTTTCCCAATGGTAACTATCAACACTTAGGAATGATACACAATGCAACAAATATTATTATTTCCTGTGTGGCTTTAATTACCAACATATTCCACATCTGATGAAATAATTATACTACTACCTTCTTAATAGTATCTACATGTTCAAAACAAAAATTGATCCAAGAAAGTATCAAGACTGAAAGTACCTAATACCATGGAAGAAACTCGGTAGCAATGACATGGTGAATATTGTTAAATTTCCTACCCAAAAAAATTTCGCAAATTTAGGTAAGCTTCCATTCTTGAAAAAAAATATATGTATCTAATAAAAACCCTATAATAATGATCTGATAAATTGGTTGCATAAGGTAGTAAGCTCCAACAGAATATTTTGGAGTGATTATAAACTCATCAGTGCTATAACACAAAATTTTGTTAATCAAACTATTCATAAGTTGTAAAGATAATCTAGTTTATTGTTTAATGCGCATTCAATAGTTATATTTTTAAAGTTGTTAGGATGTCGTTTCTTCAAAGAATAAGCAAGATCACTTGAAATGTGGCGCTTGTTATCAATACGCATATGAGTTGAGTAAATTATGTATATTTACCGTAACTATTCTACAATTTACTAATTTTTCTTTTATTGTCGAGGATTTGCAGTCAAGTAAAATAATGAAATATGATTGTTTTACATATTTTTATTGTATTTGCAAGTATAACAGAATTATTAAATTAACAATTACTACAGTCACTATAACAAATAAAAGACAATACTGCAATAATCGTAACTTTAGTGGCAGATATTCGAATAGTTAATACTTCTGTTTCAAAACTACCTCTTTACTACTACCAAGGAACGTAGTCTGACTTTTATAGAATGTCGTAGTGCGTAGAGCACTCCTTAAACATTTGACTGATTATAAAAGTTACTATTAGATATTCGCATAGACATATAAGTCATTACATCATTAGTAACATAATTAGGTAATGTTTATTAATTGCTGTTTCTAAAAGTAATGGCGGATTTTGCGTAGACCTTGGAGTTAATGAGCAAATGCGGATATGTATGATTTTTAGTTGTATAAAGTTCTGCCATTAAATGTTAGAATTAATAAATCATCTGTAGCGGGTATTACACTACAACAGGTTTATACGGCGAACAGTTTCAACGGCCAATCATTTTAATGCGAGGCATATTCCAATAAATATGTGAATACTCATATAAGGTACCTACGTATTTAGCGAAAATACCTCACAATAATAAATACATTCCTACTCTTAAGTATTTCTAGTAAAAACTTATCGATGTAAATCATGAATCATATTGGCGTATGCCAGAAATATGTCTAATACAAAGCATTTTGAATTTCTGTAAGTGATAGCTAGCTAGCAGCATGGCTATATTGCAAAGGTTCTCCTTTGTAATAGATAGATAAGAGGCACTTATACATTTCAAAACGTAGTCATGATGTCTAGAAGTATTATTCAGCACACTTAAGCCTTTAATTGTAGTGACAGTATGTAATGTTAACAAAGGTAAGATAACTTGACACTTCCGGAGGTTGATCGAGAGGTGATGATTAACAAAGGTGTCCATGTCATTTAACTTCATAAATTTATTAATTAATATATTAAATGTATGTCTTCAATGTGTAATAAAACTGAACCAATGTCCATACCAATATCATGGGAAGAAAACAGACGAGAAAGAGGTCGGAGAGTGTGTATGTTGTAATGATATGAAATATTGTCTATTAATTATCAATGAATTTTTCTAAATTTTACTAGTTCATCTATTCCAGATATTTTCTCGTCACTGTTTGGCGGACGCCGTTATTTTTTATTATGGTTGATGTTATAAATTGGAGGCAAAGTACCGTTAGTACTCCGTTTTTATGATTTTTTAGCACAGATATTCAATCTGTACAGGTTTCTTTCTAAAGTTCTACAGATATCTACTTTGGGTATTCTTTATTAACTTATTCTTCACAATTTTTGTTTTAAAGAGTCCCTTCAACAACACTCGCAGAGGAGACGTAAACTTTACTATCGTTTATTTTATATATCGCTTTTCGTAAACATATTTTTATATAAATAAATATTTCCAAATTTCATTCTTAAAAGACGTTTAATATACTGCACTCACATATTTCAATCACAATGCATAAATATGTATTATTACGAAATTGTACTTATAATCTTCAAAATTTCTCGCACGACGGAAGGATGGCACGACTGGCAGCGTTTACCTATATAATTACACTCATATCAAGTATGTGTCTACTATATAGGCAAACAAATGTGTTACTACGGATATAGAAAAATATTGTGTCAAAGTCACACATGTTGTCATCGTCTCTCCTGAGAATAGTTAGTTATTTTCTCATATAACTCTTTAATTTACAAAAATCTTCGATTATATCCAGTCATAAAGTGTATCAGCTGATACTACAAATAAAATCTGGAAATTCCGGACACATATATTGGAAGCCGAAGACCAGTACATCTTAAAGGCGGAAAATCACGTGCGAGTGAATACGATTTCAAAGATTAAAGACGTCGAATCTTCTTAAATTCCTCAAAATTATTTGTATCTAATTAGAATATTTGAAGATTAGCTAGACAGGGATTGTGTTAGATTTTCTGTAAAAAAATCATATTTTTGTCAAAAAGCGGTATATATTTATTAATTTGTTAATATATTTATTTTCTTTTTAACCTTACATTTGGTTATTTTAATTAGAAAATATTATTATTTAATTAAAAAAACAAAAAGAACAAAATTTAAATTAAAGAACCCATTAAAAAAAATTAAAGAACCTGAGATTTTCCACCACAATATGTTCAGAGTAAAATTTATTCTAGCTTCACTAATGATTTCATGTTAATTAGTTCAAAAGTCAGCTTTTAAAATGCAAAAGTTCTGTCTAATTATTTCTTCTGCTACAGCAAACAAGAGCGTTAGATTTAAATGCCCGTACTGCTTTAACCGTAAATCTTTACAACCATACACGATGTGCATTTCCGAGAAAGTGACCCGCTTGCTCTCGTTAAATTTTCAATAAATACCTCTCCTCAGTTTGTTGTAAAACAAACTCGCCTTTTAATTGAAACAAAGTGAAATTATTGCTGCCGGGAGACTCGGCCGTCGCATCAGCGACGCGGCGTAAGGCAGCGGGAGAGCACTGTACCGCCGTCATGTCATGTCGCTTGATATTGCAGAGATGTCATTCGGAGAGTTCGTGAAGTCCTCCTAACGCGCCATCAGTATAGGACCCGAATCATTCCTCTACACCGTTTCGCCGGTCCGATACTGCCTGCTGATGGTGGCTGTGTCTCGTTCCTTCCGTTCGCTGTCTTTATCATTGGACGGCCGTCGTCCACATCACTTTTTCGTGGCCCATCTCCTCCGAATGTCACGTAAAGTGACACGCGAAATGGCGCTAGTGTAATAATGTTCGCTGACAGTTGTCATTCGTAAAACTCCATATAATAGAGAAAAGTTTTGTTTTAGCCCAGTGTATGACATCCCACTCGCGGAGAACGCTCCACTCATCCTGCACTCACCCTACACTAACTTCCCTTCCGTCCCCTTCTTCTCTTCTTCTAAACTACATCCTCATTCTCCGACTCATTCACCTCTTTCTGCTGCTGTTGCCGTTCCGGCGATGGAAAACGTAGGGTATAGAAACCGCTCCTGGTTTCGAAAACAATAAGCCGGTGACAGGTCTTCATTGGAAACTTTGTCTTTCCAAGTTTATTTTTGACCGCTTTCATCAACGTTCCGTGTTCGTCACATGAACGGAAACAATAACTGATAGATAACAATTAATTGCTTACTCTCGCGAAATTGCAATAGTTCGTCAGAAAGGAAGTTTTCTCTCATGCCCAACTTGTAGAATAGCATAAATACAACACGAGAATACACAACCGTAATAACATATATAACTAATTTGAATCCGTCGAAATTCGACGCAGTATTTATGGATAAGTTTGAGGAAGGAGGTGCGAATTTATCACCGCGATTTGAAAATGCTCTTGAAAATAACTTTGATGGTAACGACTTTATCCATCTCGATTATATTATCTCTTTAAAGACTACGTTTAAAGTGTTACGATTTGTTAGAGCTATTTGCAATTTACAATTTTCTAATGATTCCGATTTGTAAATCATAGCGTTCAACTGGTTGTGGCGGAAGAAAATAAAAAGACGATTTTAAAATTGTCCCTCCATTTTCTTATGCACCGAGAGAAAAAATATTCAACCAACTAACGTGTAATGAATTTAACAGTTTTAAAACCTTCCTGGTGATGGGCTGGCGCGAACTAGTAATAATCCTTATTGAAACAGTACACAATAACATATGGGCTGAAAAGTCCCGGGCCTAACAAAGAAAACACGGTTTTTTTGGTTCAAAATTAGCTTTATTCATCAACGTAATCTCCATCAAGAGCAACGCAATCATTCCAGCGCCGCTCTAACATTTCAATACCACTTTTGTAGAACGATTTATCTTCTGCCTCAAAATAGGCCTCAGTTTCAGCGATAACCTCTTCATTCGTGCGAAATTTCTTACCGGCGAGCATTTTTTTGAGGTCTGTAAACAGCCAGTAGTCGCTGGGAGCCAAATCTGGCGAATACGGTGGATGTGGGAGCGATTCGAAGTTCAATTCATGAAGTTTTGCCATTGCTTTGATTGACTTGCGACACGGTGCGTTGTCTTGATGAAACAAAATTTTTTTCTTTGCCATATGCGGTCGTTTCTTTGCAATTTCGGTCTTCAAACTCTCCAATAACGCTATATAATATTCACTGTTGATGGTATTTCCTTTCTCAAGATAGTTGATGAATATTATACCAGGCACATCCAAAAATACCGAGGTCATAACCTTTCCAGCCGATTGTTGTGCTTTCGGGCGCTTTGGACGAGGTTCACCAGTTGCTATCCACTCAGATGACGATCGTTTTGATTCCGGAGTGAAGTGATGGATCCATGTTTCATCCATTGTCACATATCGACGCAAAAATTCCGGTTTGTTACGTTTAAACATAGCCAAACACTGCTCAGAATCATCAACACGTTCTTGTTTTTGGTCAACAGTGAGCAAACGCGGCACCCACTTTGAACAGAGCTTTCTCATAGTCAAATGCTCATGCAATATAAAGCCAATACGTTCTTTTGATATCTTTACGATGTCAGCTAACTTACGCAACTTCACTTTTCGATCATTCAAAACGATTTTGTGGATTTTTTTTGTGTTTTCTGGTGTTACCGCCTCATTTGGACGTCCACTGCGTTCTGCATCATCGGTGTCTCTGCGACCATGTTTGAAGTCAGCAAACCAACATTTTATTGTTGTTTCTGATGGAGCGGAGTCCCCACTTTTCAAGCCATTGCTTCGCTTGAACGGTATTTTTTCCCATCAAGAAGCAGTGTAAAATTAAAACACGAAATTGTGATCCATTGTTTTGAAAATAACAAAAGTAGCGTGACTCTTAGCACAATAACTCACAAACTAATGAATAGAATATCATGAAATTTTAACAGCTGTCTTTTGGAGGTTGGTACTAACTGAGGAAAAGGTGACTGCAATAAAACTAGCGTCATCTATGTGTTAGGCCCGGGACTTTTCAGGCCATGTGTTATAATATAGAAAAATTGAAAATGTAATGTTGAAAAAGGTTATTGACTACGACATCGATAGTATCCGATAACAATTATATCCTGTGTATCAAGAAAAATATTTTCTTGATACACAGTAGAACTGGAAAAAAATTAATGCTGACAATATTATCAAACAAAATTGTGGTGAACCAGAAAAGGAGATGGCTCTAGATTCAGTACAATAATGTCGCAGGTATAAAAACCCTAAATTGCAACAACGAGCGATATGACTAAACGGCAGTTAAAAGATATCAAAAAGAGAGGTGATTAGTGTACTACTTACATATATGTATACATGGTAAAATGGTCACGAAACTATTTCTAAGGTTGGCTGGACAGCTCGGTCATACGTCAGTTGGAAGTGGTTGTTTGACGAGGAAGAAGAATAATATCTTTATCAGGATCAAACAAAGGATAAATTAGACGAATATGAAAACAACTATTATACACAAATAACAGAAAGTCATCAAGTTTGGATTATCATGAAGACATGGTTATTCCTAGGATGTAGTGGGAGCGAAATGGACATTTCATATCATTTGCAACATCCCACCAAATTCCCACAGAGAGTACTACTTAGTACATCTCTATACGTACCTATGCAGATATATTTACAAGTAGATAAACCATACCATTTCTGCGAATTATTACCACATGTTGTGTTATAAAAGGACGAAAGATGTAAGAAGTGTCTTTTTATAATTTCATAACTACGTTCATCAAAATAAGAAACTTATTCACATGTCGCACTAGTACTTCCTCACCAAATTCTGAAGCTTCGTCATGATGATAAAAGAACGTTTTCAATTATTACACGATTAGATAATCTGAGGGCACATATTCTTTTTCAAAGATTTGAAAAACAGTGTCGCTAGAAATAATTCTTGGCGGTAAATCAGTAACGTCTTAGACATTTGAAAGTTCATCATGTCCATATGAAGGGAAGACAACTGAAAAAAATCAGGAAATTCTAGTTCCTGGGATTTTACTCGTAACTTTTGCGTCAGTGTTTACAGAGAAAAGAAGATTGCAAATTATATTTTCACAGCTGTACTTCAATCACCTGTTAGCATCATATCCATACATCCTAAACAATTTGGATTTACAATACAATTCAAGTTAACCATCTAAAGATAACAAATTTTTACATTCCGCTGGATTATCAATAAGGTTCACAATGCCAGTGTCAGGCCATAGGTGTGCGTGGCGGCGAGTGGTTCCGGTATAGATGAAAGCGTTTATTACGCACATAGTTAGGAGACAAGAAACTAGTCAATCACGTAAAGAATATCAATCTGGTGATATCACGTTAATTCATTCAACGTTGCCGTCTTTATTCGCTGATCTAACGTAGGTTTTAGGAACCTTCCCTATCAGTTGATAGACGGATCATCGTACTTCACGATGTCGTTCCTGTTTTTATATGTATTCAGAAGCTAATCGAAATAACCAGTTATCATTATCAGTAATATAAAATATATAGTAATAATAATAATTTAAGCCTTTGCATCTTTCAACAGCTTTTGCCAAATACAGGGAAGTTCAGCCGGCCACGAGAAATAATCATGCCTGTGCCTTTGGTGTGTCTTAAGATATCCGTTCTTAGCATTTGTCATGCGATAAAAAAATGGCAGAAAATCCCAACTCTGAGAAACAACAGCCGCGGGGTTCGAACTGGGAACGCCGGAACATGGATGAGAATATAATCTGTATTCGGGTTGACTAAACACCTGATGGCTATTTATACGTTAGCAGCATAATGTTGCTCGTACATATTATTTCCATGTATGCTTTGCCTCTCAGTTTCATTGAATAACAAGTGTATAGCAGTCGTAAAATAGTAAAAGCTACATTAACTGTTCTGTGGCAATATTTTGAAGAGGTTACAATTTTCAGAACTATGTTTGTCAACAATTTTTATTAACTTAATATGTGAAATCTAAATGAACATAAATGCAGAATTTGTGTTAAAGTTTATGGGTGGTGCAAGAAAAAAGAAGAGGAAATTAACTTGAAGCAGGTTAGCTGTCTATATAGAATCGCCAAGAACTGTAGATATTGTTTTATCACAATATTTTACGGCTAAGATCATCAAAATATTTATACTATAAATTACATTTGAGATTTCAAGTGCATGACCGTAATAAATGTTTTAATAACTTCTTAAATTTCATCGTAATACGGAATAATCCTATTTCAAAGAAGATTCTCGTGTAATATGCTTATACATTGTATAACTACGTTTTATGAAACATTCTTAATGTAGATAGTTAGGCACTTAGAAGTAGAAATTTTCTTGTGTTGTTTCAGTAATAATGTCTATGCGTAAAGTTCGACGATTTACATTGTAGCTGACTCATTGCAGAGTTTAGAAGATCATCAAATTTATACAATATGTATATGTTAGGCATATAATTGTTCGTATTAACGAATATTGTTTGTCGAACTTTATTTCAGATACTGCTGAACCTTGTCTTGTAATTTTCCATGTAATTTTCATGTAACTTCAGAAGTTGGCGGTGAAGCAATTATTATTATGTAGATAACGTTGCAAATTTAAGAATTCGAATGGCAACTAGTCTCTAGTGTTAATCATCAATTAATAAATATATAAGATAATCGGCGAAGTGGTGTATTGGATAATTGCTGAAAGTATAACTTGTTTAAAGTAAGTGTTGTGCGGCAGGCAAAATTTAGCATCTGATAGACGCTATACTATTGTAATCTCCCATCGTGAGCGTATTTATTTTCAGCTTGTTTAGTTTCCCAAGAACCTTTATTATCTGGTACTTAAACATATATACCGACACGCTATTTTATTACTGTTTACACATGTAACATACATCTGGTTATAATTTATCTATGCATATATATAAAACAGGATATTCACAACCTTTTTCCCTCTATTTAAATTTACCTTTCAGTCAGTTAACCATGGTGAATTTATTATAAGCTGTACGCATGACTGGCATCAATATTTATAGTTGAACAGTCATCTACATCAAACACTACACGATAATATTCTTAAATTTATTGGTCGGTCTGTAATTAGATGTTTCGATATTGGTGCGTTAATATGCTATAAATCTGTTTAAGAGTGGGTGGCAGACATCTGCTTCGTCTGATTACTATTTATTATCGGGTCAATTAAAATGGACGGGCTACTAAATTGAGGTAGGGTTTCTAAGTTATTATCGAAAAAGCTGATATGTTACTATTGTATTGTACATCTAGCCTGTACAAAACAAGTATGAGTGTGTTGCCTTTACGAATATTTTAGAAATTAAATCAAACGTTTCACTCTAAGATGTGTAGCACCCAAGTTCGTGTTAACTTTATTCAAAACTTTCGTCTACCATCATTTTAGAATTTGATGTTATTCGAATTAACCTATACTGAAGCTCTATTTAAAAAAAAATATTTGACAGCTGTATGTAAATATTGGTTTTACTATGTGTAGACCTATTCAACTTTATTGATTGAGGAAAGTGGATAATAAAATTCAGATAACAGGAAAACACATGATGCGGTTTAATAGAAGTACAGTATGATTATAAAAGAGGTAATCGAGAGGGTCATGTTCTTTTTTGAATTATTTTCTATGCTGTGTTACAATTATATCTGAGACTTCAATCTTACTTAAGTAGTATCAAGACTGAAGCTTGAAAAGAAGGAATGCAAATAAGTTTGTGTTTATAGCGTTGGTGGCTAACCTGGTAGTATGGATCAAATAATGTTAGCAAAACCAAAAATTGAAAAGGAAGAATTTACCAAACCATCTGAGAGTGCTCTCCATTGAATTCAATATAAATCCTTATTCGCCGTTTCATGTTATTAATATGTGCTGTAGTATTATTGTGCCACAAACATTTTGAAATATTTCAGTATCCGTTTTGTATTGCGCTTGATGCATTTTACCACTGCCTGGGCGTCGAAAAAAAGACAATCTGAGAACCTTACATCAGGAAAATGTGGGGCAAAATCGGCTACACGGTTATCAAAATATTAGTGTCAGAAGTTCATTATTTAGAAGTGGATATCTTGGCAAAAAATAGCAGCAATTTGAACCGATTAGCGGAGGAAGAGGTAATATTACAAAACGCTATGTTGCCAATATATGATACTGGTAGTACAAAGCCCCATATCGTTCTAAAATATCGCTGCCCATTCATCACATTCATTTTCATGAGTCCATCTTCCATTTCCTCATCAAAATAACGCCCTGCTAGAAAATTTAGCATAAAGTAGCATGATACAGTTGGTACTATGCTGTTCTTCCTGAACAAGCGTATTTGCATTATGCCCCGCTTACATCTTGGTCTTGTGTATACTCATACGCCCATTTAATTTAAAATATACCTCACCTATCCAAAAAAAATTGTAATTCAGCATTATTTTGTAATTCCGCTAACAACTACAATGCGAACGTAAGTCTTCCTATCTTGTTCTTTAAATTCAACCGGCATTTTTATTTTATGTTTGATACAGGCGAAGTTGCCGCGTCTGAATTCACCGCATAGTTGGATAACCCATTATGGTCGTTTCGGAACTTTACTAGCACCAGAAAGATAATATAGAATTTTCACAAATATCCTGAATTCCTTCTAAAACTAGAGGTGCGTCGAGTTCGTTTTCTACTGACTTTAGTTCACTGGATTGCTTTTTATCACTAACTGTACCAGTTTCCCCAAATTTTTCCATGAGCTTACGAAATGATTTTACAGAGCAAAAACCATTTCTCAATCTATGTATTACTCGATATCTTCTCAATGCGTTCGAATATTATCTGTCGAACTGGTAGCGGTGAATACGAACCCACAGTGACAATGCCATTTGTAGTGTAGTACCGATTGAAAACTGTTGTCGGTACCCAAGACCACAGTGTGATTATTATATATAATAACTCTATATAAAAGAGTCCAATGCCTTTAAACCATAATGACACCAGTATGGAATTAAACTGTTAGTGTGTACAAAAAATAAAGTCCTTTCAAACTCGGAGCTTACTTCTGAATAACCTTATATTAAAATTTAACAACACAGAAATATTATTGAAGCGGGTATCGAAACTTTTGGAATTAGATTCAGTGTTAGAATGGAAAGTGCACCTACGAGGGGAGGTCCAGAAGTTCGTGGAATGGAGGGAAGTAGCGATAGGGGCGCTCGCTAGGTGTCATTCTGATTCGCGATTCGATAAGTTAAGTTGCAGCCCTATAGCGTCAGTCGTTTACGAATAGTTGCCTGCTAAACAAGTCAATCCGGAAGAAAACTGAAGCTATCGAGGAAATTGAACACCGTGCTGTGATAAAGTTCCTTACAAAGCAAGGAAAGAACGCTCAAACCATATTGAATGAATTGGAAACCGTTTATGGGAAACAGTGTCCTAGTAAATCAATGATTTATAAGTGGCATGGTCTTTTTAAACATGGTCGGGAGTCGATTGAAGACGATCTCCGCCCAGGACGGCCAGTTGAGGCCACCACATCAAACATCGTCGAAAAAGTGCAAACATTTCTACTGAAAGATGCAATTATCATTATGCAACAATTATCTGCATTAGTTGGAGTATCAGATACCACCATTTTGCGTATCCTACATGACCACCTGGGTATGACAAAAGTCAATGCAAGATAGGTACCGAGAATGCTCACGCCGCTGCAGCGCGTCTGTGCGTCCAAACAATTTTTGGAGCTGTGTGGAAACAAACCTGCACAGATTTTGGAGCGGATTGTTACCGGAAATGAAATATGGGTTCATCACTTTGAGCCTGAGTCCAAACAGGAGTCCATGCAATGGCATAAAAAGGGGACACCACCGCCAAAGAAATTCAAACTGCCAGAATCGGCTGGAGAGTTGATGGCTATTGTTTTTTGGGATTGTGAGGGGAATTATTGATTAAATACAAAGACAAGGGTAGGAGCATAACCGGAGAATATTTCGCAGCGATATTACAAAAATTAAAGGAGGCCATCACGGAAAAACGTCGAGGAAAATGGACCAAGGGTGTGTTGCTCTTGCAAGACAATGCACCGGTTCGCAAGAGCAAAGTTGCAATGGGTGCTCTGCACAAGCATGGCTTTCAATCAATAGTCCATCCACCCTACAGTCCAGATCTGGCACCTAGTGATTTTTATTTGTTCCCCAATTTAAAAAAAGACTTACGTGGAAGAAAGCTTTCCGACGACAATGAGGTAAAGGAGGCAATTTTGGCCCATTTTGAGGCGAAAGATAAAAAATATTTTTATGATGGTTTAGAAAAATTAATTGATAGATCTAATAAATGTATTGTGTTTAAGGGTGATTATATTGAAAAGGAAAAACAGATTTATTGTTTTATTTTATTTAAAACCCTTTCATTCCACGAACTTCTGGATCTCCCCTCGTACTAGTGAAGAAAAGGACATATTAGGGAAGGTTATTAGTTGCATAATTTACGGCAGTTTAAAATTTTATTAATAAGAGTAACTAGTATATTCGTTAGTAACGTAAAGTAGTCTTTTCCGTTAATCTAATTAATACTTAATAGAAATCCTACTGTGATATAGAACAGCGTTTTTAGCATTAGTTTTCGATAAAACGTCTCTATACAGTATGTGAACATCAAAGCTAAATAATCAGATTGCAGGGGCACAAATTTGCTATTCGAATACTAAATTGAAAAATGGTATTATTTCGTATTAGAAATTAGGTACGTAGGATATGTGGAATTTCACTACTGTTAGTTGTTATCAAACGTATTATGAGATACGTAAATGAAATTATTTCGAAACACCCGATATTTTCATAGATTTTGCATACAGTTCACGCTCCAATACCGCGGCCATTCTTTTATGTCCATCCGAATGCTAATAGCATTACGGGTCAAAAGCAATAATTCGATTATTAATAATTTAATATTATTTCGCGATATGGTTTTGTGCACATATAATTTGCATTTTAATTAACTATAAACTAAAACGGCTTTTTGATCGTTCGCTCAGAAAATTGTATTGTTTACGGAGCATATTGGCCGAATATATAATACACGCCAAAGCGGGACGGTTGCGTTTAATATTCTATTATTTTGTACGTGTTCACTGATACTTATTTAGAACCAACCATCTATTAAAATGTCAGCCAGTTCACTAATTTGGGAAGCTTTATGCCGAAATTACTGACGAGTCTGGTATATGATAAACGACAATGAATCGGTAAACGTATGTACGTTGTTCCCCCGTTTATGCAAGATAATAGTGCCGTAGCTACTGAGTAGATTCCAAATAAATTAATTCTCACGGATGCTTATTAAAGGAAGTATTAAAATTTGAAGGAACTGCTTTACACCTGTGAAAGTAGAGTAGTCGAAGTTTACTTCCTGGACATCGAACTTTTATTTCGGTTTATATATACCGAATAAATAAAAGCCTACTTTAATTATTAAGATAAACAGTAGCAATAATAATAGATTCACCAAAAATAATAGACACACTTCACTTCCAAATATATATATATATATATATATATATATATATATATATATATATATATATATATATCTTGTGGTGGAAAATCTCAGGTTCTCGATTTTCTTTAAATGGGTTCTTTAATTTAAATTTTGTTCTTTTTTTTCTTAACTCAAAAATAGTGTTTTATAATTAAAATAACGAAATATAAGGTTGTAAAATAAATATATTAACAAATCAAAAAAAATATATACATATATATACCGCTTTTTTTGACAAAACATCTTTTTGTAACAGAAAACCTAAGGCAATCCCTGTTAAAACTAGCTTTAAATATTCTAAATAAGATACGAAGTAAAATGAGAGCAAAAATACAGTACTTTTGAGAATTGATGATGATTTGAAGTCTTTAATTTTGATAATCGTACTCACACGTAATTTCTCGTATTTTAGGTTTCGTGGTCTTCGGGTTAAAAACATGTGTCCGGAACTTCCAAGTTTTTGTTTTAATATCAGCTGATACACTTTATGACTAAATATATGTATTCGAAGACTTTCATAAATTAAGTTTTATCTGAGAAAATAATAGACTATTGTCAGGAGAGACGATTTCGATATGTTTGACTTTGACACGATTTTTGCTCATATCCATCTTTATTGGGGTTACACATTTGTTTGCCTATATGATAGGCTCCACAGTAAACACACTCTTGATGGGAATGAAATTATTTAGAGGTAATGCTGCTAGGCGTGCCATCCTTCCGTCGTACGAGAAATTTTGAAGATTGTGTGATAAAATTTCGAGATGATACATGTTTTAACAATATGATAAAAATGTGTGAGTACAGTACATTAAACGTCTTTTAAAAATGAATTTGGAGGAAGTTATTTACACATACAAAAATATGTTTACGAAAAGCGATATAATAAACGATGGTGGAGTTTACGTCTCCTCTGCAAACGTTGTTGAAGAGACTCTTTTTTTTAAACATGAAAATTGTAAATTATATCTTAATAAATAACACCCAACGCTTATAGACACAGCTAAGACCGTATGCGGCACAACGAAGATAAATAACTATAAAAGGCAAGCTTCATGGTGGTCTCATGAAATCAAGAACCCAGTGAAAATAAAAAAGGTATGAATTATACAAAGTACAACGAAAGAAAGTCAAGATCGCAGTAATGGAAGCGAAAGAAAAATCCTGGAAAGGATTTGGAGAGAAAAAGATAGTAAAGGAAACCAAAAGTGTTTTTTAAAGTACTCAAAAGTATGAGAAATGACAGAAAAGTGGATACAGCAGCATTAAAAGACAAAAGCGGACAAATACCCTTAGACAGACAAATGATTATAACGAGATGGAAAGAATATTTCCAAGTGTTGTTAAATACCCCAAGCGAAATGGCAATACAGGAGATGCACGGCCCAGGCGACAGTCCAGATAGTGCGGGCGGAGTGTTCGAGGAGGGGAGGATCACAGAAGAGCGTCTGTGAGAAGTGTTATGAAGATTAAAAAACGAGAAAGTCCCAGGAAACGATAAATTAACAACCGAGATGTTCAAAAATATGGGGTACTACGCAAGGCAGTTATTGCTGGATATTTATAATAACGTATGGAAGGAATCGAGAATCCCAAAAGTTTGGTGTCTAAGACTAATACTACCAATTTATAAAAAGAGTGATAACACATGAAAAGGCTCTACAGCACAACAAAAACGTTTGGAACAACACACTCACTGAGTATGGAATGAAAATTAATACAAACAAAACAAAAGTAATGGTTATATCAAAAGAGGAAGAGAAATGCACATACAACTTGGAGAAACAGAAGTACAACAAGTCAGAGATTTCCAGCACTTAGGAATTACAATACACGAGAAAGGAAGACAAGAAAAAGAACTTAATAATAGAACCCAGAAAGCCAACAAGATCACTTCCAGATACCTTGAAAGAACGATGGAATTCGGCTGCCACACCTTGGAAAGAAACATGTTGAAATGACAACATGGATTTTGTTGCCACCTAAGGTGCTGGTGGAAGAAAGTGTGTAACTGAATTAACTATTACCTACCATTAATAAAATAGTTTAGCTTGTGCCAGAAAATTGTCTCCATGGAACTCTTGATTGAGGTATAAATTGCAAAAAGGAAATGATTCTAACATGATAACGACACGATAATGGTTGAAGGAAAACAA
The DNA here is from genome assembly GCA_023509865.1 of Trypoxylus dichotomus. Taxonomy (NCBI): domain Eukaryota; kingdom Metazoa; phylum Arthropoda; class Insecta; order Coleoptera; family Scarabaeidae; genus Trypoxylus; species Trypoxylus dichotomus. Next base: position 44,157,345 of record CM042078.1, read on the forward strand.
AAATTGTTTTATTTTGTTAAAAATGTTAAATCAAGTTAATGATAAAATGACTGCTAATGTGCAGCAGTTATGGAATACATGTGTAATTAATAATATGTATTAATTGCGAAGAATATTGTATATCTTATATAACATATGTTGTCTTGATTTATGGAACACAAGATTTTATCAGAGGCAGTTATATATTCATTAATACGTATTAGCGTAATATCCGGCTCTAAAAAAGTGCGCAACCAATCTTCAACGGTCTAACTTGTGTATTACTTGGTTCATTCAAGTCTTCCTCTTTTAAGTCTCGGTAGAACAGGGCTTCGTCTTTGCCAGCGTTCGCCGAAATTTTACGCCATGTTGTGTCCATAGTTCGCTATTTGACACTCCATGCTTATCGGCGATCCACTAGGTGCAGTTTTTTCAAAATGCGATTAAGTCTGGCAATAATGATCTATGGCTTATCTTGAGTTTGGTTTATTTCTCTATCTCTCAATTTTCGCAAACAGTTATAGCACGTTATACAAGGGGCATTTTGAACACTACTTTTGCACTTATTATGAATATATTAGTTGTATTACGGTCGTTTATATAAAGATCTCCTGCATAGAAATATAATGAATAGATACTAAATAGTTAGTAAAACATTTTTAAGAATTTAAATCACATTTTCATCATGATAATTATTGTCTATTATTTATTACCTATATTAGTGTATGAGAACAGCTCCTGTCCTTTTAATACCAGGAGTTATTTCAGATTCATTATCTATGCAATTACACTCATCACAAGATTTAATATATCCAGCATTGTGCGAATAATATATATAACTTTATAAGTAAAATATAAAACGTTGAAAAACCACAGCATCTTTATTAAACCAGACTGACATTAGCATAAATAAGTTATGGTAATTGTTGTTCTTATTCTAAAGAAACCAATTAAAAACATATAAACCTACACCTATTTACACATTCATTTCATCGTTTTTGCCGCAAATTTCATAGGTTACTTGCTTAGCAGCATGTTATTTACAAACAGCATTTTTGGTTTTTATCGCAACTCATAAATGCATTCACATTTCACACAAACTTTGATATTAAAGGAGGAGCTACCAATCGCCAGCAGTATAAAAGTAGTGTCCTGTCCAATATAGGCATACTTTTTATTAAGCGCTTGAAGATTAGCATGTTCAAACTTCTAGAAACACAATTCGAATCCCCTAAATCTCAAAAAATTAAGTAACACATTTTTGGAAGAGAAAAGCTTGAACAAAAATCTGGTTTCTGCAGTTCTTTGCTATCTTTAGAACTCCATTAGTAGTTTTCTAAGTAACTTTGTATATAAATGAGGATGACTATAAATTGCGAATATTTTGGTAATTACTGACATGATCGTCTTTAGCCATGAACACCTCACCACAGTATTTTCTACGATTCCAGCGGATATTTTGATTTAAATATATTTAGGCTATATCAACTTTTAAGATCCTTACTTATTGACTTTTCTTAAGTTATGTTTAATAATAATAATAATAATAATTTTACTTTCAGAATAAATAAATTATTACTAATTGAATGTATAATTTAATTTTCTTCTAAAATACAACTATTCTTAATCATTTTATGGGGTTGTTGTTCCAAAATCTATATGGCACCATCTTTTTAGTGCTCAAACATACGAAAGTGATTCACGTTCAAAAGTACATGGTTCTATTGACGTAGTAAAAATGAACCTAAAGCAATGCAAAAACAACTTTGGCGAACAAATTGCTTTTACCACAAAAACTTGTAGAATGTCTTACTAAATACGAGAAACGGGGCTATTCCTTACGTGTATTTGATTTGCGCTGTTTGGTAGTATTACCTAGACAAAGAGGGTAAGCAAATAGTCTAGTTGAAAAACAAAACATCACTAGTCTTAAATAGTCGCTTGGTTTCTTCTCTAAATACAACACACTCTCCTATTCCATTCCAATTCATTAAGCATTAAAAAAAGTCGTAAAATATCATCAGTGATCATTTATAATTAGTCTGCCGACGTTTCGCTTTCAATTGCGATTTACTATCCCAAACGATATGCATATCTTCCGGTTACATAGAAAGAATATATTTAATAATTCAGGAGATTAAAATTTAGTTAATTAATAAAAATCAATTATAAAGAAATCTTTTATAAAAAAAATAAATATTATTAAAAGGTGGAACTTAAACTTACGGTTTTTAATAGAAACGAAAAATCTCGAAAGAGCTATTTAATGTTTCAACAGGTACAGAAACAGAAAATTTATATATAAATCCACAACTTGTATGATCTGTGGTGTGAAGGTGAACCGTCAAGCATTTTTTATAATTGTAGTAAATTGGGTTGGATGAAAGAGAGTTGCTTTATAGATTGGTTTCAAAAGCTCATCGTGCCATACTGCCATCTATTTGAAAGAAGTAAGCTTTTGATGGGTGACAATTTAAGTTCTCATAAGAATGTCAAACTACGTGAATACCTCCTTCGTACTCTCACCCGCATACTCCATCCATTTGACGCAGTCATTGGACGTGATCCTTTTTTCAACGCCTTAAGGTAAGTGGGGGAAGAATTTTTGAAAAAAATAAGACCAGAGCGAAAGGCAGTGCCTCTGATACAAAATATTTTCCTTCTCTTTTAACAAAATTCATTCATTTAACGGACCAAGGTTTAGAACATATCAAGTCTGCCTTCAATAAAACAGGTATATTTTGTCTTGATCAAACAAGAATGCTATCAAGTTTTCAGTCGTTACTATACAAAATGCAAATAGAAGAAAATCTAAAGAGCTTTTAAAATAAATGTGATACGAAAGTAATGAACGTGAACTGACAAGAGGACAAAAGAAATGACTAAATCTGCCAGCTGACCGAAATGTAACTCTAGCACATTTTGAAGAGAATCACAAAAGAGATGATCAAAATACAACATCCAACAATGAGAAGGAGATTGTCCTGAATAGCTTAGATTTACATAAACGTCTAAAATAACATAATAAGTACTAAACTCATATTTAAATTTCATTGATCTTCGTAAACGGAAGCACAAACTCAAACACTTGTACACAAATGCAGAATTAATTTATCGAAATTAGAATAGGCAGTTTGAAGTAGAAGATAAACTTCACATTCTACCTAATTTAGTTTATTAATATCCGCACTCACAATGAACTTCAATGGTAATCTTATTTTTAGCGTCATAAACAACACAACAGACGGTGGACAAAGGGTCGACAGTACATTTGTAGCACGTTATACACACCGTATAGTGTTGCTTATCTGACTGTCTCCTTAAACAATGCACACAAGAGTGATCGATGCGATGTGAGTGATCCATCTTGTCAGAAGCACTGTTCCGGTAATATACATCTCTGTCTTGGCGGTCTTGTGTCTCTGGACACTTCGCTAGCGATCCACTTTATTTTACGGTGTGTGACTGAACTTCGAGACTTGTATAATATAAATACTTGATACACATTTACTAATAGCTCAATTGTGGATATCTAAATATGTCTATTCTTTAGAGAACAAACAGAGAAAGATTTTGAGATCAATAGAATATGTTTGAAGTAGAATCGCGGTACTTTATCTGGAACCTCTTGCCTAGAGATTTATTTGTGATTGCTAACTAGCAATTGAAATCAATGTATGTATTTTGTTCTAAATAATTTAGAGGTCGTAATGGCTGTGTATCTATAGGTAACGCTCGTAATATTTGTTCACGATACTCTGGAAGTGGAATGCTCTTTTGTCCGTTTTTGTTGCGATACTAGAATACTTTTTACTGATGAAAGTACACTTCTTCGTTTAATGAAAGCTACAAAAGCAAATCACGATAACTACGATTCAAATTCCTAATTTACAAAAGATTCTTATTAGATGATTTCTTCTGGACCACTGTCGCATTAGGGCACACACGGTTTAGAAGATTACTCCATCGTACGGGACTTGTTCACAAAATAACCGAAGTTCATTTTTTTTTAATTTTTATTACTACTCTTCAAATTTATTGGTTCTTGTTCTCTACAGAGTGTCGTCCTCCTTATTTATACACTTCCCAACGGTATCTTTACTTCGAGAAGCCGTGCTACAAAGGTTCCTCATGAGTTGTGGGACCAAAACTCTGGTCTCTTTTTGAGAATCTAGCCGCTGTAAAACATGCGATGCCAATCCCCTGTGATGAGTGAACTTTTACTTCAATGTCGTAGTCGTAAATTCAGCTTTAATCTCCTATAATAATCATTTGTACGAATGATTTGTCGTTTGGTTTTCAAGAAACTACCACCTGATCTTATTTCTTCTCTTCAGTCAATTTTGTGTCAAGCGAGGCACAAACTTTGCTTCAACTCAATGCATGTACAGTTTGAAGGTATGATCCTACAGAAATGCTAACGTTTCCGGCAACGTCTCTGTTAGTAAACGCACCAAATACTTGATTTGATCGAAAAGGGCAACATTTCTGAAATCGGTCGTAAATTTAACGAGGGGAAGAACAATAATGGAGGTGTTATGGATGCATTGTTAAAAAGAAGTTTCTCGATAGAAATATTTTTAGATAAACGTACGCAAAGGCTGCATATTGGCAAAATTATATTACAGAAAATGTATAAAGGAAACCATATTCATTGGAATAAACCAAAAATAAAATATCCATTTTAAACTAGGGTGAAAGAAAAAACAAGTAAGTTTCTGTTTATAGGCAAGCAAAGATCTCACATGTGTATTTACCACATTTTGGAAACATTCGGCTTATTATTTTTAAATACCTTGAAACTATAATTACGGTGTAATATGATGCGATAGCATAATATATGCCGGCTTTATCATATAGCTTTAATATGACAAAGATTAACCGAACATTTTACTGAGAGAAGGAAGATGGTTTGGAAACAAAAAGTTAAAAACGGTAATATGCAACAACATTGTTGAATATCATTCACAGGAGGGACGCTAAAATTAATGAGGGTTGATGGAAGCCATAGGGAGAACATTTGTATGAAATCGAAAAGAATTCTATTCCATATTATTCATCAAGTATGAAATTGTATTACTTCCTCTTGTGATATTGTTGACGATGAATTATCATAATAATTAGAGTTGGCGTTTGGGCTATTTCCATCGTTTCGTGAACTTATGTAGTCCGACAGTTCGGCAGTTCCTCTACTCTCCTCTTCAGAACTGTTACTTGCCAGATTAATCATACGTTCGATAATTTTTTGTCTGACGTATTTTGTCTTCGCTATTTTTGATTGGTAAAACTTGTCGTGCGATCGATTTATTAGAAAATTTTACGCACTTATTGTAAAGTTATCTTTTTGCTTCAATTTCAATTACTTCGGCAGACATTCTATAAGCTCTTTTTACAACATCGTATGCTGTTATCATTGACAATGTTTTAATTCGTTATGTTGTAGAGCAGACACAAATTTAAGAGTTATTATTTTAATTGTATGCGTTAATTTAAAAATTATAATGAAATAGTAATGCATAGCATTTGTAAGACGGCGATAGAAGAAAAATTTCTGCAATCTAACACATATCGGTTTCTGGAGCAAAGAAGAATTGGATAAACAATAATTTACCGGTCGGTACCGCAAATCGTCCCTGGACAGTCATCGACCAGTCAGAAGCGAACATAAAGAAAGACAGAGAAGACATCCATACGATGGGTATAACCCATTCGTTACAAAAATTACCTTCATATATCAACATCTATACATTTCCTAATATAACACATAAAACGTCTCCTCTCTCGTCTTCGTAAATAGATGTATGTTTTTCGATGTTAGTTCGGATGGTATAACGTTAGATGATGTTTTCGCAAAGCGATGCGCGTCCGTCTCTCCCGAGTAACGCAGAGGGAAAAGTTTGACTGATGACCGACAGGGTCCGGACACTTTGCTCGTGACAATGATGGCTTACGTATTAGTCCGTGCCCGGTGATGGTCTCGAGAGTGCAGTAGCGTAGGTAACGGCGGGTCGGCGCTAAGTATGGGAAGGCGACTCGGGCGGTACGCAAATGGAGGAATCCATCTTAACGGTAGAATTTTCGCCCTCGATATCCACGGACATCAATCAAGCATCAAGTTTACGGTTTCGATTTAATGTCGGATATAAATCCGCATGGGAATTTCGGAAGATCCTAATATTTTTCGAAAATTATCACAGGAAGTAATCAGTGCAGATACTAAATAACAAACGGGGATATATGAAGCCACAATGTTATATTATTACGTAACAAGGTTCAATTTCTGTCACACCTAACCAAATAACATACTGATGTTAATGAATTTCCTCACTGCAATGAATGTTTTATGTCTAATGCATTCATGTCAGTGCATAACTTGTGGTCGGGACCAAACTTTGAAATAACTAATTCAAACAGTTCATACAGAATATGCTTAGCTTAAATTTATATCAACTGATAAAATGTTTTTGTAAAACACCGAAGTGTTCAGGGTTATTTAGGACATGTCATGAAAGTATATTACTTGTACGATATGCTCTGATAATTAACGAATTAATTTTACTTTGTACACTTATATAATTGGGGCCGATCATATCGAAACCACATACATACACATAAGTATCGGCAAGCTTTAGCCTGGAGCGTCTAAGCCCTTGTAGCTAGATGATTATGATGATAAACTTACTTAACTAAACATGTTTGATGGAAACACCACAACATCATGGTAAAGCACCATACAAAAGGAAATATGTACTGCAAGCACCTCACCAGACTTCCAGAGTAATGATGTATGGCTACCAATAATTGTAGCAACAGAATACAATTGAAAATCAAGAAAACTTGTACAGTTCCAAATGGATTTAATAAGGAGCAGCTCTCCTCAGAAGTACTCTGAAAATTTGAAACAAACAATCAACGAAAAACGAAGCGCCGATTATAGATATCTGCTGTTAAACGAGTAACAGAGACCTTCTTTGTCGGCTTTTTAGATTTTAACACTAACGGTATTATATAGAAGAAGAAAGTTTAAGAATTAGAAATTTATATCTATACCTAAACCTTTGATAATATATTTTGGTAATACAAGTATGTACCTTCAACGGTATTCCAATTTGGGATTAATTTTTTTTAATGTACCACCATTTGTATGGTTATGTACAAACGAAAATGGAAAAATTTCTTAAGCAACAGAAAATTGCTCAAACCAAAGTTGCCTCAAAGGATTGATAATAATGTTAAACAAATCAAATCTAGCTGCATAAACATTAACACTGTTACATATTGATATAATTGGTGACTGAGAATGGTGGCGCTTGTTAGCCACGGGAAGATAAAAAGTGAATCTATTCCTACTGTTAAGCCTCGGTAGGTAAAAATTGAAAGGGGACAGCAAATCCGAAACTTGTAAATCACTATTTAAAATCTTATGTGCAAAAATTATTTGTGATGCACACGATTATCCGCCGAAGAAATAAATGCAAATTCTTTTAGAAGATTAGTATATGGATAGCTATGTCACAAGAAAACGTGGTGTTTACGGAAATACAAGGTTTTCAAAAATTTACACTGTTCCATCTTAACTAAATTCATATATCTATGATAGCCCGGGTTCCACACAATAGAACTATATTCTACTCTCGATCGAACAAATGCATTATATGCAGCAACAAGCGCATCACTACTCAAGTGTTTAGTATTAAGAAGCACAAAGCTTAATGTAATGCCAGAGTCTATTAGGGTTCGCCTGAATAGATAGGTCAATATCCCTAGTATAATTATCGGAATCCCGTTTAAGAGATACTCGAACATATTTTCTGTATTCTTTATTGTTAATTATTGTACTCTTCTTTATTGTTAATTATTGTAAATACATTTTGAGATGAGAGCGCTTAATTCTAAATGTTTCTGTGTGTTTCATTAGAGAACCATGGTGGAAGTACATTCTTCTTAGGTATTGTCTTTGGAACAGTCTTACTAAAATAATCAAATAATATAGAGTAAAGTTTGTTGCAAGCATTAGCAACAGAATCGCAACTGATCACTGAATGTTTATTAAGTAACGGTTCATAAAGGTGTCTGAAATTAAATCTCGCGACGTTAGACAATTTAAAGACACAAACAACATCAAATGCAAGAGCCGAATGACGCTCATCCTCAGCCACCAGCAAGACATCGGACCGTTCAAAATCACATTTCAAAACCTTGTTACTAGGTATCCAAGAACATCAAATTATAATCGCTCATTGAAATTAAATATTTCAAAAATGGCTTTATTCAGAATTTTGCACAAAAATCTTTATTCTCTTTGTCTCATACAAGATTCAGATAACTTCAGATATATCTAAAAATATATGATGTTAAATTTTTCAACAAAATTATCTTTAGCGACGATGTGCGTCTGTACCTGGATAGTTTGCCGAACCTGGGACAAAGAAAATCTACGACAAAATTGAGCAAATCCGTTACGTCCACAAAAAGTATCTATCTGTCTGGTGTGGTTTCTCGGTTGGTGTAGTAATCGGCCTGTATTTCTTTGAAAATGAAGGTGGTAATGGTATTATTGTTACTGGACCCAATATCAAACACAATTATAAACAAAATTCCACCTCAGTTACGCAAAAATGTTATTGAAAACTTTATAACCAATAAACAGTTAGTATTGTAATGTAGTTGCATTACAACATCAAGAACTTGCTTATAGCACATTATTTTTCATTATGAAATAGAAACTTCTGCATTAGCATTAGAAATAAAGATAATCTCACATTTTGAATAATATGTGTGAGGAATTAGTAACTTTAAATTGGCATTCTTTTAACATCAAAGTACATACTTTCGAAAAGTAGATGAATAGTAATCCTACGAAAATAGAAGCTTATTCATAATGCTCATGTGGTACTAATTCCACTTAAATTAACCATAATACCCCCACGGTGTTCGGTCTAATACCTGGAAATTTAATACGATGGAGTTGTATCACAAATATTTTGTTTCACCGGAAAAAAGTTTCCTTCACTTTTTCGCGAAAATTCAATTACAAATTCGACATCAGCGCTCCATATCGTAACTTAACTGCTCCACTGCTGGCTTTTCGCGAAGCCAGCTTATGGGTAACCTTACGCGTACAATACACGCACATTCCAAGTCCGTTTGTTGCAGATCCACAGACAATTCATCCATCCGGAACAGGCAGAACGCCCGGAGCCAACATCACATCGGATCTCTTGTAAATGTTAATCCAGCCCAATTTATTAATGACAGGTCAAAAATAACAGATACCGCCTCCGGGGGCCAAGTCTTTGTATGTGCTCGTTTGCGGCGGCGGCGTGTGCGCTTGCCGCTACGTTCTCTCGTTTCATCCTCTGATGACGGGTACATCATCAAGGTTTCGACATGGTCTTTGAACATTTTAATAAAGCGCGCCTGCACGTTTCAACTGTGTATATCTTTGAAATTCGTCGTGTCAGATACAATGCAAACGAACAGCGTCAGACAACAAACGTAAGTAAGGATGCTGCTCTGATCAAGAGAACAATCACGTCTCTACGTACATATATAAATATCATGGATTAACTTGTGATCGGAAGATACCTAAGTGAAAAGATAATTTACTGCTTAGTGTTCACATACGATAAAATGTCTTAAAGGCCCTTCCTTGGCTTGTAGTAACATAGTAACAAGTAGCAGTTACTATGTATGCAAAGACCGTATTTAATTTAGCTTTTACAGCTAAAAAAATGGTATTGTTATCTTATAGCTCCTTTCATTACTGCTAATTAGTTTACAATTTCGTCTTTATACCATCAGCTACAACATGTACAAACTATATAATAAACGCAATTTATAAAAAAATTATTAGAAAAAATCAAATAACTCGGTCAAGTTTATAATAGCTAATGCCCACTCTAATCATTTAGGGCAACCGTACAAACAAGAAGACAACGACAAGTTTTGAAATTTAACAAAAGAGCTGCGAAACTTTAATTCATATACGAGGGCGAGCTGAAATGTTTCCAGAATCGGCCAGAGATGGCATGCGAAGTTTGAAGTGGATTCATTGGGCCGCAAGGACAACCTTTTTTATGTCAGATGTCAAAATTTCAGACGTCTACTGTCAATAGTTGTTGTTTAAGAGTGTGTTTTGTGTAGCAAGTCAGCCGGTTTAGCAAAAATGTATAAAATCGAATTTGGTGCAGTGACAAAACTCTTCTGGATGGGTGGGAAAACTGCCACGGAAATTCAAAATATTTTGCTAGAGTTCATAGCGGATGTACTTCATGTGGCGGATCCCAGCTGATAGTCGTGTACTCCATGACCACCAACTTCTGGGTGAGCGAGTTCAAACGTGGCCACACAAGTGCAAGTGACGAATCACGCAGTGGACGCCGAATAACTGCTACCAACGATGAAATGGTCGACAATTGAAGCAGAAAGTGGTAGCAGAAACAACAGGCATCGCAGAAGAACGCGTTGGATATATCCTACATGAAATTTTGGGTATGAAAAAGCTTTTGGTGCGATGGGTACCGCGCTTGCTCACACAGAAGCAAAAGTGAAATCGCGTGACCGGTTCGGAGGAATATCTGGCCAGGATCTAATGCAATCCAAAGGATTTCTTCATGCGTTTCGTAACCGAGGATGATACTTGAATCCACCACTACATAACATAGACCAAAGAACAGTCGAAGAAGTGGAATTTTCCGGGTGAATTGGCTCTGAAGAAAGGAAAGACCTTTTGATCGCCCGGAAAGGTCATGGCGACCATTTTTTTGGATTCCCAAGGAGTGATCCTCATCAACTATCTGCAGAAGCACGATCAGGGGGCAATACAACAGCGATTTATTGACCCGATTTGATGCAGTATTGAAGGAGAAACGGCCTCGGAGGAAGTACTTTTCCACTACGACAATGCACCGGCTTATTCACCCCGCATCGTCGTGCCCAAATTGAATGAGTTGCGATGCGAATTATTTTCTTATCCTCCATATTCATAGGACCTAACTCCCAGCAACTTTTCACTATTCCCAAAACTGAAAAATTCACCGGAAGGAAAGCAATTTGCTTTAAATGAGGAGGTGATCGCCGCTACAGATGGGTATTTTGCAAACCTCGAAACATCCTACTTTTGCGACGGCTTAGAAAGACTGGAGCACCGTTTGTATTGTGTATTTATCTTTGAGGAGACTACATCGAAAAATAAAAATAAGAAACCGCACCAATGTGGTATTTCTTTTGTCGATCGCAAAATCATTTCAGGTCGCCCTCGTATATTTAGAAAATTGCACTTGAAATAAATTCAGATTGTAGTAGAAACCGGTAACAAATATATTGAAATTTAGTGTATGGTGTTGTTTTAAGTTAGTGAAGGTAAGTTTTATATAATACGAAGCTAGTTTGGGTACTTCCGTCTAGGAGCAAGACTTAACTTGCCTAGTACTACTTAAGAGCCAGGAATATCGAAAATTTACTGTTACATTTTGCATTGCGGTATTCGGATATTTCTGCTACGGTTAAGTTTCATAAGCGCTCACCTCAGTGCTCCAGTGCATTGAAAACAAGCTCCAAAATATTGACAAAAGTAAATATAAGGTTATCCTTTATATTTTCAAAATCCAAATGTAAACTGTTGGAAGGACTTTTTAACGGGAATTAAAGAATTCAAACCCTTGTCTTAAGGCCACGTCGCTCCACGCAGAAGTCTTTACTAATTGTTACCTTTCCACTGACTGAATACGTACCAAATCTTAAGTTTAACCCGGGGGCTGGCATATGAAAATGTTTAGCATCTTCTGACATATGGGGTCTTCCATACTCAAATTTCTTTTTTTAGTGAAAAATGTTTGCCGGCCATTTTTTATATTTTCGTATGACGTAAATATGACGTAAATACAAATGCTATTTTACTTTGTAAAATAAATGTTTCTTCACAAAAAGGTAGAATAATAAATAAAAACAATTTTTTCCTGATGTGTTTTTAGGCAGCGAAACAAATAGGTATCGGAAAAACCTTTATTTTCTGGTTTTAAACTTCCAAATAAACAAAAATAATTAAATAAACTATCCAAAGAACATTGAACTTGGCACAATCAAAAGGAACCATTGCAGAATGTCAAAAAACAAAAGTTATTCATCAGTAAAGTGAGCACAACTTTCACAGCATATACCTGCATGTTCCAGATACAAACATTTTTCACAACCTTCTATATATTTCGCCATGCCATCACGGTCGCAGAGGACAGAAATCACATCTGCGCTGTTTATTGGGGACTCCTTTCTTCACAGGAAGTTCTTCAATTACACTTATCACTACGGTTCCCGAGATATTCTGACATTGGTCATTATTCTTCTTTCACAATTACCTATCAATTCAAATTTAAGTTTTGTGAGGTAATCCTTTCCTTTCAGTATTATCACATTATTATTTTCGCGGTGGATAATCTGAGAATTGATGCCGCCTGTATTAATTAGAGAAGAGCACAAGATTAGAGGTCATTGTCGGCTATTGCGACGCAAGTTGCTGACATTCATTCGCTGCATCGACTCCCCCTTTTGTTAGATTGCAGAATGAAAATAATTTAGGTAATTTATTGCCAGAACCATCTACTGAATTATCATGATGGAAGATTGACATAACTAGAAAAACTTTGTTCTTTTAGGGAACCTACGAGACAATGGCGAAACTTTCTTGAAAACCAAAAAGGCATGACTTGATTGTGAAGAATGCTTTGGGAATTTCTTTTTGTTTTTCCGGATTGTACCGACTCCAGTCAGGCGATGATTTTTTACGAAGTTTGCCAAACAAAACATAACACATGTACTAATTATTGCACGAAATGTTTCTGGGGCTACCAGAATATGGACTTACGGGATCTTCTACAATAACTGGTACTACTTAGAGAGAAGGGTCCATCGACCTGCTTACCTGCGTAGATTTCCATATTTACTAAATATTGTGTTCAGGCATCTAGCAAAGCTTGTACTATGATACTGTCGAAATGGGGATCTGCCCCTAAAGGCCTCTAATTTCTCATCAATACTTAAGTATTGGCCAGGTGAATAGGTGAATTTAAAAATCTCATCAAATTTCACAATTATGCCTGTGATACGCACAGGATTGTTAATTTCTTGTCTAATACCGCAGAAAGATTTTTTGATACTATAAGTGTACGACTAAAAAAAATAGATACGCCTAAAATTGTATGCTTCAGTTTTCTGCAGAAAGAATACAAAAACAAACTCAATGCTTTTCCTTTTGCTTTCAATAAAGTTTTATTTTATTTGATATTTATTTTGCAAAACAGAAACGTTTAAGCCATATTCACCCTAGCAGTATATATACACATTCAATAAATACGAAAGAAACTGAAGATTAGATATTCACACATACCTTTCTTCCAATACCTATTTAACTAATCGATCAGCATTCGCTTTTCGTAAAATATTCGCAGAAACGCCGATATTTGGACCCAATGAGATGAAACATAACGTCATAATTTTGTTTTAAATTACCCATGTACAGGCATCTCACAATAACCGTACAAGGATAATACAATGTGCTTGTCGTCGAAATGATGTCGAATAATCTTTTATGTTAAACAACCAGTCTGTTTCCCGACGATACTTTTCAGATGGTGTCAGCAAACCTATGAGGATGGTATCAAATTTTGTAGAAAAACGAATAGATTGCGCGTTTTCTAATTTTGTTTTTATAGTATGTTGACAATGTCAACTATTGCTTAGGTCCCTGGTACTATTAGGTGCCTACTTGGAAGCATGTCGAAGCGTTAAGAAAGGGTGGGTATTCATTGTTACCATTGTCAGAACTTTAGGCGAGAAAATGAATCCAATTAATTGATTCTTTATTATTTTCTAAGACGCAACAAATGCACAATAGAAAAAGTGATTGTCAGAAGATAACTAAACTGCAAGAGAGATGCTAAAAAGTGGGCAGTAGTCCTAATAAATAAATGGGCTCCAAATCTGCTGCTACATCAAAAGCTCTTCAAAAAACGCGTGCTATACCTGCAGCAAAGTAAGAGATCACTGTTTAAAAATATGTGAGATCGCACAGCATTTGCAAAAGTTGCATCACAATTGAAACCGTTCCGTATTCGGTTATAATTTTCCCGTGCGCATTTAAAAACGGTTGATTCTATGCACCGATTTAGGTGAAGGTATCAATCAGAATACAGTGAAAATAACACAACACTCTCTGAATAATAGCGATACAGTGATCCTCCTTCCATAAAGAAGGCAATGAGTTCTTAATCTGCAAAAATATTTTTTCTTAAACTAATGCAACGTGATTTTTTTGAACAAATTGGAAGAAATCGTGAGAAGTTAAATAATTTACGATACCTCAGGGATCTCATAACTTTGACAAAAATTAATGAATTGGACTTGGATTCTCCCAACATACCTCAGCAGATTATCACTTTTTGTCCTGTTTGAAAACATACCTAGCTAGTATCGATATTTGTGTATTTCTACATTGGTTTACAGTATAAGTAGAATATTTTCTACATAGTTTTTTAATTCGTGTTAAATCAGTAATTATCTTGATGATTAATTAACGAATTTGATTCTTTAAATTTACTAGGTTAACAGCAGTGCTTCACCATAAACAAGCCATAAGCCGTATGTTATGCATAACACTTTGCCTTCATTTTAGTTTTTGTTTTTCTTGTCACTAGGTTATGTGTTATATTAGATCTTAAACTATTCGCTTCTGAAGTAATACCTCTGTCATTATATTTATTGCATCCTGTTAAATTATTCCGTTAAATGCTGTTTCATAACTAGAATTTTTCTGTAGTGCATTAACCTTGCTAATATGTCAAAACGCTTTTTTGGTATTTATACATTAAATTCGATGTATACACACTCTATTTATCAACGCTTCATAATTTATTAGAGTTCTGAGCATTAAATATATAGTTTCGACTTCTATTTTTTCCTTTTCTTTATTGATCTTTGCTACATTTCGACGCCAAAATGTTCATTTCAATTTTTGTTTTGCTTCGATAGTGACACCAAGCTAAAAGATGTCCAAAATTATCCACGGAGACAAATATTGTGTTCCTAACATATGAGAAGGACCAGAAACATCTATATAGTAGGTAATCCCGTCTCCAAAATGGGGTTGTGGAGACTACAGGCATTGCATTTTCAGCGTAGGAACTCAATATTTTTGGGTTTCTGAAAATAACTCTTTGATGCCACCACATTTAATAGTTTCACTCCTAACATACCTGATACACATTCTCCTAGTAATGTATTTCTTTTGGTCCTTCTATAATCTCCAAATTCTTTAAACTCTAGTTCTCACTCTGTAATTACTCTAGGCTCAATGATTTCTTTGCCACTTTTTGTTTTATAAGTAAAAGAAAACATTACAATTTAGAAGGTCAAAATCTCTCAACTTTGCGACATTAGTAGGCATAAAAGCGTCCCATCGTCACTACACACTCACAGTGCTTTTGGTGGAGCAGGAGATTATTTCGAAGACTAATTAATTTTAAACCGCCAACTCTTTCTTATTTTCATACCGCAGATTTTAGAGTCCACCTTCATAAATGTAAGCAAAACAGAAGAAAGAGATGAAATAAAATAGAAAAAGGAAACGATACGTGTGTTGTTGTCGGCGTGCGAGAAGCGAGAAAGTGTGAACTAGCGAACGTGGTGGGTACGCAACTGCGAGAAACACGTTCGGTAGCCGCCGAAATCGACCTCGGCTGTTAACAACAGTAGCGTTTTGATCGTTGAACCTTGCCCGATGTTATATCTGTGTATGTATGTGTGAATGTAAGCCCGCGTGTTATGCGAGCGAACACACTGTGTGAGTCATATGATGTTGGTGATTGAATGACTTGATGGATATCTGCCATTAGCTGTGACAGTTTTAAGACCGACAGTCGTCATCCCCCCGAGTCCCGCGGCCCCTTCGCTGCTACCAGACGCCTTTCCTTCACCCACACATATACACATCTGTTTTATCCTTGCTTGCTTACTCTCTGCCCGACGGAACCACATCGAGAACATTATAGAGAGCAACTGCCGAATCATTCGTCTTTTTAATGTCAGCCCGAAACGCGTACACAGTTCCGTGCTCTCTTATTATGTGTTTTAAAAATGTATATATCGATAGACGCGCGTTGGCGAAGTGTTAAGATGGAAAGAAAGAGGTAGACGTAATAAGAAGAGGACCGGGTTCCAAAATTTCTTACAAATTGATTGGAACATGAAAGATGTGGTAATATGGACTATTTACGTTAGCAGGGATGTTGTAATTTACTTACCTTTATTGTGTAAATTACTAAAATATACTTTAGAATTTTCGAATTACACACAGTTTATAATTTCGTCTAAACGCCGCGTCCATAAGATTATTACTAAGGACATCACTTCAATGCTTGATTATCGTATATCTTTAGGATTTAATAAATACAAAAAGATCATTTAGCGGTATAGCACAAATTTTTCCTGACACGTCTTATTATTCCATCACTATCCATAGTCAATTACTAAATATATTTTAACCTTAAGTTATACATATATATGCTAACGAAACCTACGCAGCAAACCAAAGAAATATCTTGGAATATTGTTAAGATGTCAAAACGTTAGGAAAAGAGTTATTTCATTGTCAGACTTTGTTTTATTAAACCCAAATATTATCTTAACTTTAGTTGAGCAAGTGCTCTGTTTATACGACACATGTTCGGAAGGTATTTAAATATTGACTGTTCCGAACAGAGTTTTACGCGTGCAGCGAATTCTAATAATTACTCATGAAGACACTGGTATCATGGTACTAATTTGGTAGTCCTTTCACAGTTGGTGAACAGATAACACAAGACTGCGAAATTCCTGCTTTAAACCGATTTTTGAGTACGAAATGATCTATAATTGCTTAATTTCATTTCTTGGTATCGTCAAAACTACGTATTTGAAGACATCGATTGCTCCTTCAGACGACTGGAACCTTTGACAACGCAATCCGTTCTTGATTTTCGGAAAGGCAAAGCAGTCGTTGTCACTTAGCCCCGGACTGTACGGAGAATTGTCTAACAATTCGACGTTTTGTTGCGTTAATAATTCAATTGACTTGCGTGCTGTGTGCGAGCTTGCATTGTCTTGGTAGAGAATGATTCGTCGTTTGGAGTTGGTTTTTCGAAGCTCAGCGATAACTTGCGGTAAACAAGTGGTTGTATACCAATCGCAAGTAACAGTTTATTCATTTTATAGAAGAATTGTTGGTACATAACCTGCTTTCGAGATAAATGTCGCGACGATCTTTTCGGAGAGCGGATGGTTTTTGTCGGGATTATTTCTCCAAATGACTGGCGTTTGTTTCCTGGTTTTGATTAGTAAATCCAAGATTCAAAACCACTAGCGATATTGTACACGTTTTTACAGTTTTCGACGATGAGGTTGTCTAGAGTTTTTGACACCAATTGACCCTAGCTGCTTTCTCTTCATCGGTCATTAATTTTTTTACATACAATTCTTCATGCAAAATTTTTTGAATATAAATCTTTGAAATCCCCAATGATGCCTCAACTTCACAATTTTTCAACTAACTTGTCAACTTCGACAGTAGCTACAACACAACGACAATCGTATTGGAACTTTGGATTTAGGTTAACTAAAAATGGAGTACTGACATTTGGTCCCTCTATGTCCCAATATGTAAAATTTAAAAGACATCTCTCGTATTCAGTGAAAGATGGTATTATGAGATTGTTGAGCCTACATGTTTACAGATGTTGGCTATGTAAAAAGAGATATAGTACTCACTGTTTGAGTTGTTCAGTACGATGAAGATGTATGTCTAATATAAAGCAATTTTACGCAGTTATTATGAAATTTTTAGGGGAGTGGTATTCCGCTTTCCCAATATTTTTAAATGACATCTGTATTAACTATAAGATTCTATAGCTTACATACAATTCAAAATTTATAAATAAATAAATTCATCATAAAATAGTCTAGCTTGCAGAGCGAAACTGTGGTTGCATGAAATTCATCTGAAAATTGAAAATTCTGCTATGAAAAAATAAATTTTATACTTCTCCGAAGCTATTGCAAACATTCACATTAATATCCTCCTCCTACCCTTACACAACTTGAATTTATATTGATAGTTTAGGCTATAGCCGTAACCATTGGTACAGTATATTTAATGTTAAATTAATCAATTGACGTAGCTTTACCTCCGTAATCAACTTGCTTTTTAAGCCAATTTCCTATAAGTTTGGAGGTTATAGAAAGCAATTTGGAAAATACACGTTATATACCCCACGTAATTATATATTCGCAAATTTGAATTCTTTAGACAGACGCAGATTTAAATTGAATTTATACATTACTTTGTCCATTTGTTTATTTCAGAGCGTATATTCAATTAATTCCTTTTTTACATTCGCGTTTCGTTCTATTAATTCCTATTTCCTGAAAGATAAAAGTACCTTGTTCGACCTCCAGGCATATCAAGTCAAAGGAGAACAGTGAGTCGGACCGATTCTCAAAGGAAACAATAATTGGATGCAAAATATAATTTTCATCTTACCATTTATTTCCCGGTGAATGCACACAACAAATATTTACATTTAGGAATAATTTGCTATTTTTTTTTAAAAGCAAAGGAATTTTAACGTCTGCAGTTTCCTTTCTTCGTACCAACTCAATTTTTCTTAATAAAACCGTTTATAGGAGTTCGGTCCCTGATAAAGAAAAATCTGGTTTTTAAAATCTGAGGAAACAAGGGATACGTGGAGTAAATTATTTAAGGTAATTTAGTTATTCGTGGAAGATGGTTGGCAAACAAAGATGGCAAATTCCAAATTAACAACGCGAGTTTAAATTTGTTATACAATTTACCAAAAATATAATTTGAATAATTTGTTTTCAGTACTGTAAAAACACATCTGTTGTTTCCCTGTACCAATGGAGTGCTAATAAAAAACGTACACGTGAATAAATCTGATTTTTTCAGTGACGGTGTTTAGGTAAGGGAGGTTTAATTGAAATAAATGTAAACTTCATGATTTATTATTTGTAGATCACTAGCTTTCTTAACAAACCTTTCATTAATATGGTAAACTGTACCATTTACATTTTAATCTCCTTGTTTCCGTTATTGTAACTTGTAACTTCTAATGTAATGAAAAATCAATCAATATTAACAATTCTTTTCTTGACATGTAACTATTTTTGTTTTCTTCTTCGTATCTAACCTAATATCAATTTTGTAGATCATTAATATTAAAAATGAAACTTCAAAAATGCTTTTGCTGCAACTTCTTTTAACATATGCTGTACCGTCATAATGAGAAAGAAGGAACAGATACAACATATCTTCTTTCTTGAATCTTCTAAGTTTTCTTTCCTTCTATACATATTATTTCTGATGTGTCACAAGCTAACACACTACAATCTCCTTGTTATCCTCAAACCATTTATTGAATTTGATAAGAGCGTGATGGCCTGATGACTGGTGATCTTTTCTTTATTACTTTCTTGGTAAATCTTCTCAAATTTGGATACTAAAAAGTACTTTACCAACTTAACCGAACCTACATCTCTTACAATAAGTTTATATTTCCTTGTTAGAAATGCTATCTGGTACAACCTATATATTTAAAACATGCAAGAGCCGTGAAATGGAATAGTCGTATCGTATAAATGAAATTAGGTTAAGCTAAATATTACAACTTGATCGAGTATTTATATTTAATTATGGCTAAGAGAAGGGTAAGCCCATAAAGAATTAAAGACTACAATAGCAGTTCCTCGAGACGCGTCATATATACAGAGGAGAGAAGAACCACTCCCCTCCGAGGGAGAGACAACGGAGTTTTGTAAAGAACGCTATCTAACCTGGTGATCTTGTCCTGGATAATATGCCCTATTATTATCATATTCAGACCAGTATCGTTGTATACTGTATAGAGCTTTGTGGAGATTTCGAGATTAGTTTTAATGTTTAGTACGACGCGCAGTCTTCTCCTGTTGCTGTTCTGGCTGTTGGTCTTCTTCTATCTTCGTAGCAGCGAGACCGATCGATTTGTATTGTTTATAAGACAAAAACAAAAGAATGTGCTCCACCTCCTACGTATGTTCACATATAAACCATAAATAATAGTGATATATTCAAATAAAGTCTCTTAAGTAATGACCCTTGCTAAGGTCGCAGTTGCTTATATTTGATGACAATCTCACATTTGCCGTTTGTGTGTATATGTACATGCGCCGTATTTGCGTTTACATAGATAAGATATGTTAACAATAAGTCCATAAACAGTAATGTTTTATTGACGTGCAAATAATTACTAGGATACAGTACTTCTGTAGATATATACACAATTCTAGTGTACACTTCAAATAAGCAATACCAACAGAAACTTTTATAAGATATTGTTTCCCTCCTGAAAAAGAAGCGTCACAGGTTTAATTACAGCATAATATTTTATATGACTCAATTAAGTGAAATAAAAAAAGGTAGAGAAAATTAGTACAAAATTATCAATATATAAAATAAGCTCATATCACTTGCAGAGCGATTTCAACAAGTACCTAACGTAATCCATAGCTTTCCAAATTTTTTGGAAAATATTTAATAAATAATTTTGATACAAATAATCTTTAGTAACTCGCACACGCAATTTCATATTGTAGATCGGTGAATTTTCGATTATCCCAATAGGATGCTGACGGCAAAAGGCCAATATTATACGGACATCACAATAAGCGAACTACTTCCGGCATTGGACCGTGTCATGTTGAGAAAGAACCACAAAAAAGAAAAAGTAAAAAAGTAAATAAGAGAGTGAAAAAAGAAAAGGTGAAATAAAGGGTAAGAGAAGGAAAGAGTGAAGGGACATGGAAAAAAGAGAAAGCTGGGATCTTTCATCACTAGATCGTGATGTTAGCTGACAAAGGCATTCGGGAGGTTATCATGGCAAAGAAATCATTTCCTATGTATTTCCAAAGATGATACGTTGACCTTGGGTGCGGTATTCGCTATTTACCCAGTGTGCCAACTATTTTTGTATAAGATTTTCCATTAATTACAACCAAACTGTAATCGATTAGACAAGCAAACCTATCGATCTAGCCTGAAGTTATAATGCTAGGAGCTATCAGATGGAGGCCAATAATGTATTTTCCCTCATAATACTTATTAAAAAGAAAAGATAAGTTAAATAACGAAGGTCAGTAGATAATGAAATAATAAACTAGACATATTCTCGAAGAGAACAAATCTCTCAAAGCATCCCATTACAATATGTTTTCCTTTAGTCAAAATAGTCAATATATAGTTGTAGTTTGTGTTTATTCAATAATGGATCAAATTGAAATCACAGTTATTACAAAGCTTCCCCCCTAGTATTGTTTGTATGCTGTTTAATACATCATTAATAAAAAAGAAACATTTTGAAACGTAAAGAAAATTTAAATTTTAGTATTTCTTATATGGTACACCCTGTACAATTTTAGAAAGTTTGAAGGAGGAATTTTTGTTAAAAGGTATTACAAAAATGAAAGGACGGCATCATCAATAAATGTATAAATTGTTTAGGATATTTTATTGAAGAATCTAATTGTTTCAAAGACCCAACAATCCCTTTCCGAATTTATCGTAGTTCATCACTTTTGACAACCATCTGGCAAAATCAGCTGCTCTAACCACGCCTATTACATGCGTGCATGAATACATGCGTAAAGAAATAGTGAAAACAATTACTAACAATGTATAATAGGGCACTCCACGTAAATTTCAGACACAAATTAGGGCTAATAGCCACCAATGTTGTACTTGAACACCACATCATGGTAAGTGCATTCCAGGAATCATACATAAAAAGTATTCATAACGTTTTATACTTCCTGTGCAGATGACATAATGTAATCCAACAGATGACGTTTAAGTAGATCATTATTAAGCAATAAAATGAATGCTGTTTGTTAAATAAACTCTTAAACGAGATAATATGGCAGTTGTAATTTTACAGCCACGGCGTTTCTTTATAGAAACCATATAAAATTTAATGATTAATTACTTCAAGGAATGTATGACAATTATATTGATTGGGGATGCCGACTATTTATCTATGAAGCCTTTAAAGAAGATAAAGATTCTGGCAATTGATTTAATTAATGCACATTAGGAACTCTTTCTGAAAAGTATACAAATTGCTAAATATTCAAAAAGAGAAAAGTAAACACCTCCTGTACACAAGGGGCGTACCTAAGAAACTACACAATTTCCTTGGCAAACACTATATATCTACATATATACATGCATATACCTACATATACATGCGGTATATAAATATATATTGATTTTACACTTAACTTAATAGTTGATACTCATATTCGTACTTAATTCAATGCACCAGATTACAGCAATAAGGAAAAGTTAATCTACTCCCCCAATTAATTATTTATCTAAAATATATGCTGTACGTGAATATACAAAACGAAAGCTCTTTAATTGCGACTGCACACCTAAATAAACTGGAATTTCCCCAAAATATTATTTGGCTTAATTGCTCATAATTTTAGCAAAATGTAGTATTTTTTTGATTTATCTATACCCGGCTTCATACACTTTGCACCAAAAATGTTGAATCCGTTGGCAATTGCTTAAAGTTTGTTTCAATATAACACCGCTTTTTTTTTACAAAGGCAACTTCTACATTCTTGTTTAAATATGGCATTGGATTGATTTGGTTAAGCTTACGTTGTGACATACATTCTTCCAATTAAAAAAGTTATGTTCCCCCATATTAATATTTTTGTGGCACTTTCGAGATTGAAGTGTATTGAAACAGAAAAATTTTTAAACCCCTACACTTTTCATTTACATTTAAACGAGGATTGCACCAGTAAATCGCCTTGTGGTTACGACTTTCTTCGAAATATGTATCTTATTCAGCATCGGGAAATTTTACAAATTCAATTTTGTGGCCTAGATTTCTTCAATGTATTGCCTTTAAAGTAACCTAAGCAGTTGTAACTTACTGACTCTTTGAAGACGTTAATATTTCCTTCATATTCTGTCTTGGCTTCAGAACAACTGGTTGGATACCTTTGTCTAAATACCCAACCCAATAAAAATGGCAAGGTAAAATAAATCGAACCTGCGGGCGTTGTTAATCTAAGAAGTCGCATCTACATATCTTTGCAAATACAACACCATTATTGCAACATTGTAGCTAAATTTGTAGGTATACCCAAATATATTAGCCGTTTCAAGCTGGAAATATAAGAAGTGGAAAATTATGGAACTCCAATGCTAGTACTACTAGCGCAAATATCTAAACATATAAACACGTTCTTTTATGTTATTAAGCAAGTGTAGTACTTACAAGCAGTTACATTTCCCCTAGAGTTCAATAACTATTATCGCATCATGCTTTCATGAATTTTGGATTATATATGTAGAGTAGTAGTTAATAGCTATTCTTTCTGGTGACTGATTATCTTTAGGGCAGAAAAATGCTCTATGAAGTAGGTTGCATTGTGCACTCACAAATATATATATTACGTAGCAATTGTTTGACAAATGACCAAGTCCCGTTTTATTATAATTTTCTATTGTGTTTTCTCAAGCAGCCAGATTTCTTTTGTAAAAACGTATGGTAAAGCTACTGAAGGTTGCAGACTCCGCTATTTTTATCACTTGTGTAATAAATATGTAATACTGCTTTATATGTATTTATGCTTACGAAAGGCTAAAGACGTATCTGCTTCAGTGTGTTATGTAGAGGATCTGATTAATACAGAACAATAAAACAATGAGTTGACATTGTCTTAATACTTGTACAACGTGGCCAAAAGAGGATTAAATTACAACTTATACAGAAAATATAATTTGTTTATATAAAGTGCAAAAGACTAAAATAACAAATTAGTTTCTGTATTGATCAAATATAGAAATCCTTGTAAAAGATTTAGCTTCGGATAAAAGCAGATTGTTGGGATTATCTTGTAATCTTTTCTGAGAGTGAATAAGATGCTAAAATTTTTGTTTTAAGGTAATTGATTTTTTGGATATATAAAATATTACCAAGATTGACCAATACGTTCTAATAAAAGGATTGCCTCATTTAGACCCTTACCATTTTAATATATATGTATTACCGACTTGGCTCGAAAATTAATTTTATAACATGGTAATACTGTTAGTAATAATTTTATCCAAAATCTGAACAATAAACTGCCGTAAGGAGTATGATAAAAAGGTTATTATAAAAAGTATAAATTTAAACCGTTTAAATCAGACGAACGCGTGAGGTATCCACATTCAAAACGTTACTTAAAACAGGCTATATACAAGGACTGTTCAGATAATACAGAACATGTGATTGTGTACATGTTTTATGATTGTTGACATCTCGTCTAGTTCTCGTGTTGTTGTTACTTGATTGCAAGATGTTCCAGTACTCATAGCGATAGTTGAAATGCGCTATCTTCAGGACCAGTTACGTGTAACTGTAGAAAGCTTTCAGGAGAATATCTCAACTTCAGAAGCAAGCTAACGGAGATGATTCTCTAGGTGACATAAAATGTTACAAATGGTTTACCTGATTCAAGAGGGTGAACCTTAACTAGAAAGGCACTCGATATCAACTGATGATGTCCACATTCGGAAAATCAAGAATGTACATAGTGAATTCAAACCATCATTTGATTGTCAGAGAGCTTGCAGGAAGGGTCTCACTAAGATCGTTCCATCAAATTGATCGAAAAATTGAACATTCATTAAATTGCAGTAAAGTTTGTTCCTTATTTGATGACCAAGCACCAGAAAGAAGATCGAGTGATTGTTTGTTAGTAGCACTTTAAACAAGCCAACGGACAACAACTCCCTCGTGCAGAAGATCGTAATGGGAGACGAAGGCTAAGTTTATAGCAATAAAATTACGACAAAAGTTCCATTATTGTAGTGTAAAAGTGATTTTCGATGTTTTTTTTTTGATTTGAATAGAATTGTGTATTCTGAATTTTTACCTCAAAATCGAATACTCAACAATGAGTGTTATAAAGGCGATTTACAACGGTCAAGTGGAAAACGTCTCAAAAAGAGACCAGAGTTGTGGTGAAACAACTCATAACTTCCTTGCCGTGACAGTGTTCGTTCGCGTTGCTTTGTCAGTTCATTAATTTTGTGTCAAAAATCAAATGATCAATATTTTCTTATTACCGAAATTGAAGTCAGAATGGACGCCGCTTTGAAATTGACAATGTAACATTAGAACACGTTGAGAAACCTGAAAGGGATCTCAACAGTAGCTTGACGAAATACATACGCCACTGCGAAAGGTATCTGAATAGGAGAGGGAACTAGTTGAAGGGGAAGAAGGACATTGCATTCTTTTCTGTACAAACGTCGTATTTTTAATATTAAAGTGGTTGATTGGGTGCTAATTTTGTGTAATATCTTTTTTAATTGACACTTATTAATCCGGTTTACTTACACAGGTGGTTTACTTATACAATGCGTGTTACTAAGTCGTAGGTATTCTTATAATTGATGTTATTACATTTTAATGACTAAATATTACACTTTCGTAGATAGATGGTGCAGTTACGGGACTTTAATTCATTCCTAAAATAACTTCGGGGAATTACTTGCTCACGACGATTATTTAATGGATTGTAATAACATACAATAAAAGTGTTAGAAACTACAGTTTGAACATATTAACAGTAAATTACAGAGAACAAGAGAAAATGTTGAAGTTAACGAATCAATTGCTTAAAAGCGCAAAATGTACGTCTTATTACTGGTCGTCTTGACACTTTTCACCTGACACGAATTTGTAAAATTCTTCAAGAACACGTATGAAAGTACATTACCTACTTACGTAGGTAACACCTGTACCTACTCTCGGATTCGCTTACCGTAAGTAATTTACGGTAAATAATCGAACACAATCGCAGAATATTTTAATACGCGACTACTGGATATCGCTTGCAACCGTGTCAACGTGAGCTGTTTAACGATTGCCTAATTATCGAATAAAAATACGAAACCGACGTCATCATTTTACGGCCGAGGCACAGAATTCCTATTCAGACATCAAAGCCGCTCAACGTTACAGGAGGAAGCGTGTGTTCCATTTCTTCTGCTCCGTAAGCTTCATTCTGTTGTCTCCATGCATCACTCGGTTGACACTTGGTGCTCCATATATCACGGACCAGTCTCTCTGCCGGTGAAGAAGGAAGGGCGAGGCGGAGGGGCAGATATATAGGAGAAGAGCTGACTTATTTGCATACAGCAACATACCAACGCGACCGTTTTTTACTCGAAGATTTATTACGAGACTAATGTCGGGAGAGAACTCTTCACCACACCATCCAAAGGCGCTCGGTTTGCGTATGTATACGTCGCGCGCAACTCCGCGTCCTGACCGTTCTTCTATTCACAGATATTCGAATCTTTTGTTTCGAACTCTCGCAGTCAGCTAATTTAGCGTCTTTTTCGTCCGTATGCCACTGCATGTAGCGATCGCCTTTTTAACACTGATATGAATTGCTTTAGATTTATTAATGAAACACTGACAAATTGGATGCGAGTTGTATAAAACTTTTTGGAGTACTATATATGTTCTGTAGTTAAGTGCACTGAAATATTTTGCGCGTCAGATACATACCATTCAACAAGAAAAAATAATTGTATAAAAAACAATGAACGGCGAAAAACGAGCATCCCGAAATATTTTTAAAAATTCTCTCAATTTTTTCTTTATTGAGTGACATTTTAGTTATAACAGATGCTCGAAGTGCTTAATCTGATTAAAGATGCCCAGCTTTAAACAGCAAAATTATCTCAGTATTAACTTCTTAGTAGGTATATGCAATTCTCGCCAAAAAGTACCAGTAAAATGCAATTGCACCATTGCAGCGCAAACAAACTCCATAAGGATATTGATATCAGTGATCGTATTATTAAAGAATGATTGACGCAGCTTCTGAAAATAGTTTACTGTTGTTTATCGTAGTTCTCCAATACTCATTGTCTGACCTTCACAGCGAAACAGTGAGTCAATACCTCAAATGTATGCATCGCGTGGCTACGGAGACGGGTGTTGTATGAGATGGGTAAAATCACTGTATATATGACTCGTTGTGCTCTCGTCTAGGTACAATTCCTTGGTCATCTGTAGATGGTGAGCGCGACAAAAAAATGCTTAAACTTCACAAAAAGCGTAATGATGTTGTTCTTTGGTTTATAACACCATAACCGTTAACAAAAGGATCGATATCCTACAACGCACTAAATAGTAACACTGTGGTGTGGATGTCTCATTGACATGCAGTTTTTACGCAGTTTGTCATAGTCTTTGCACAAACTGAAAAACCAGGACAAAAGCTTGTCCCAGTGCTAGTGTCGCAACAATTGATTTGTTTCAAACTCGCGCCATTAATCTGTCCATTTCCGTATTAGTCAACTTTATTATCTCCTCAATTGTCAGAATTATCTTCAAAATGATTTTAACACGAGCGCGGTATTTTTTCTTTCCATGGGCGAGTATTTTAACCCCGAGAAACAACTCGGCCTCACCTATTATACACCCAAGTAATTTTGATGCACTCGACCGGGTTGAACCTGAACAACAATAACCACAATCCGCTCGATAGGTAATTTTCTTAATTTGGCTTCGTCAAGCTGAACATCCCCATAGGGAACCTGTCTTTCGCTACAGACTACTGGGCAGTCGATAAGGAGATGCACAGGAGTTTCCTCTGCTTTCCCACACTTTCTACATTAAGGGAAATTTCCTAGGCCGATGCATCTGTTAATTCAGTACGCAGTGTCCGGTTAAGATCGCTGTAAGTATTGTAAGGGTTGCAGTACTCAGTTTTTCCTCACCTGGATAGATCTCGAGAGATTTGTAGTGTCTCAAACCCGGCTACACCGTTGCAGTAGAACCATTAATTGTCGGCGAGCTCAGATTTAAGAAAAACCTTAATACTACTGTAAGTATTTCCACACGTCGGTTCAGGACCTCAGAATGGTCGTCCACTGGAGTCTCTTGCTAGCATGTCAGCTATTTCGTTTCCTCTGATCTCCGAGTGGCTTGGCACCCATCTCAGCGTAACGCTGCTATGTTCTGCCATGTGTTGCAACCTTCTAAAGTACCCCAACACTAATTTGGAGTTAAACTTGACAGCCTGTAGCGCCCTAAGGGTGCCTTGGCTGTCCGATACGATTTCCACCGCTTCAAAATCAAGCACGTAGTCCATAGAGTTCTCTGCACATGTCTGGATGACAATTACTTCTGCTTGAAAGATGGAAGGAGAGATCCCGCGTGATGCTAGTATGACAGTTAATTACACGAACAAGCCAAATATGAAAAATGAAATCGCACAAACAATTTCACAGCAGTTTATACTACGGTACTGCTTGTTTTTTATACCGTACTTTGCTTGTGACTACTTGTGACAAAATGTAAGTAAGCTTACCACTGCTACTAAACTTGGTCAATAAAGGTTGTCACTTGGTTGTAATATAATAAGGATGCCACTAGTGTGTTCCTCAAATCGTTGCCATGATTTGAGATGGCCGTATGTGTCGCGTACATTTGGAATACTTCATACTACGGAGCAGAATACTTACAATTGGCATCTACAGATTGGCGGTTTCATGAGGTTAGTAGAATTTAAAAGGAGAAGAGTAACAAATGCCATTGATAATCGTTTTATTTTCAATTGTATTTACGAATCGAAGATCAGCAACATTTCAACTTAAACATTGCTTACAAGCATTGCGTACAAGTGAGAGAACGTTCGGCGGCTTTAGTTCGCAAAGACCTGCTGCTAGAACACAATTACAATGCGGAATCAAAGGGCACGTGAAAAAGGGTGCAAACGGTAAGCAGATTATACGATCTTTGACCGCGCGCTCTTGTTATGGTGTGGACAGATATTTTCACGATAGCATAAAGCCTCATTTTTGTAGAAAATTTCTAGAAAATGGTACATTGAATGCCAATAGGTATGTTAAAGATATTCTTCAAGAAATTGTTGTGCCATTTCCCTATTTTGTTAAAGAGAATTCTGCACAGAAATATGCATTAAAGCAGATTGCTCACGTTATGACTGAATATTCAGATGAAGTCAACATTCGAAGAATAGATCGGTCAGTATGCAGCCTGGGTTTAAATCTGGTTGAAGATTTTTGGGATCAGTTTCAGAGCCGTATTCACTACCGTCCATCGTGCTACATATGCTTCAAGAACTATGGGTGGCACATTATATTTCTACCACAGCAACTATATATTATTCAAACTTGTAGATAATATATGCGTTTATTTAAAAGCACCAAGAAATCCGTTATGTTTTCATTATTCGTTACAATTGCAAAAAACGTTTTCATAGTATTTTCTTTTTTGCTGCCTTTTCTGAAACAAATTTATTCTCATTTCTTTCGTCCTTTTGTCATTTCAAATTTACTTATTTTGTATCAGAAACAAATTATTCTTCCAATTCGGTCAGTCTAAAAACATATGTCGGAGGTAAGTTGATCTTAAAAATATAAAACAGTTTTTGTTCCTATAAATATGAAAGATAAATCTTTATCCTTATTGTCTAGCACGCTTTGTAGTTAATAAAATATAGTTATCTTAGCTATATTGGTTAACTTAGAATACTTAACTTAATATTTTTCTAAATAAGTTATGCTAATAGTTATCCATACACACAGCTAGCTTTTTGCATAAGAATATTTGTCACAAAATTTCAAATTTACGTCAAAAATACGAGTGTTCGGGAGATACTGATATCATCTTTCATGCGAGATGTACATGTCAGCTCTTTCTAAAGCATTGAAGTAACTCAAACGAAATTGTACGTTACCAAAAAACTAGTCTCGAAATTTTATGTAGAATTCAGCAAGTTAATACCGATCTCTGATATAGCCGGAACTGATAGGCTTATCAATATATTTCTGCGAGTTGACACTATTAATGTGAGTACCATAACTTGGCCCGACAGAAAAAATAAGGTTTTGAAATTTTTATAATTTTTACTTTTCAACACTAATTTCAATGCAATCTCTGATGCAGTCGGAAGTGATAGGCTTATCAATATATTTCTGCGAGTTGACACTATTAATGTAAGTACAGTGTAACTTCTTGGCCTAACAGAAAAAATAAAGTTTTAAAAATGTTATAATTTTTATTTTTCAGCGTACCTTCTATGGCCGCTTGTTAATAATTCTTTACCCTAGTAGAAGTAATCCGATGTGTTCTTCTCAAAATGTTGCATCATAGTTGTTTGCAACTCAATATCGTTATGAAAACAACATCTACTAAGATCTTGTTGTTTTAATAGGCCAGCAAGAACCATATCTGAACCGCATAGCGGTAGTTTCATTTACTGAAAGTGACATTCAAAATTGCAACTTGCAAACTGCAGCAGCGTGAACGAGCACATTGTCATAAATCAGTTGAATACTTTTTAATAATTTGCTTCAGCGTTCTCCAAAAATATTGCGTCTCCATTTATACAACAAACAAGAATATCATACGCCGTTAACAGTTGTATTGCGATCTTTAAAGTCAATCAGTAAAATTGCAACATACCAAAATAAAAAGCGGTATGATGAACAACGTATAAGAATTTGAAGAAATCATTGCTACATTAAATATTCTTGAAGATAAAGTGAAATAAGAAATATATCTAATAAATCCCTCGATTCACATATATAACAGAAGAAAACATGTATAATGTAAAGTTGTCTATTGGCAGCAAATCAAACGTGTGTTCAAAACTACTCAAGACTATTTTCAGTTATTCGAAAATTATATGAGAATAGAACGTGTCAATGCTTTGGACGAGAGAGACGTTTCGCTCTTCTTATTGCGTCTACGAGTGAAATATGTCGACCAGAAAGTGTCAAAAATTAAACGAAAGTTATGCAAATTTATTTGAAACGTGCACGGGACACGTTAATCTCGTCTCCGGGAGACGCGGCGCAGGAGAGCGTGGAAGGGAGATGGACGACGAGCGAAACCATCATCATCGACATGAATTATTAGACTCAAAGCCAACTGTCCGCAATAAATATCAGGGACTTTAAAGTCATCGCTCCAGATATAGAGATGGTGTCCCGTAATAATTAATATTTTGCATTTTAAATTTACATCCATCTCGGCTCCGTACATACACACGTCCATACATTTGTACTGTTGTAGAGTTCGGAATTGAACTGCTCGATATAGCAACCGATATTAGGAGCATTCGAGGCACTAGCATTTCAGATATCAATGTAGTAATAGATTAATTTATGTCGGACGATTTACAGTGATAATCAAAATTATTGGGATATATTAATCACCACTATTCGTACCCATTCTGTATACTTTGTAATCCAGTATCCTAAATAATACTTGTGCCGCCCAATGAAGTGACACAGCCACTGCCGTGTGGTATCGCAGTATGTACCAGGTAACAGGCTCTACGGAGTAATATATAGAATATTCCAAAACATTTAACTTTTAGCAAAACAAATTAGAATCAACTTGACTATACATCTTTAACAATTGATATGTTTTCAATAACGTTGGTAGAACGTGGGACCTAAAACCACCAATGGTTCACCAGCTGTATACGAGAGTTATAGTACCAACTATAACTTATTCGTCGCTAGTCTGGTGGCACAAAGCCAATCAAGGCTACGCGGTCAAGATCCTTGGCAAAGTTTAAAGTATTGCTTGCTTGGGCATTACGCGGGGACCATGGCCTCGACGCCAACGGCTGCGATGGAGACCATCCTTGGGCGTCCGCCACTGCAGCTAGTGCTGGAGTCAGAAGCAACAGAGCTAAAGAGTCAAATGTAGCCGATGCAGGGAATTCTCTGGCGAGTTCGGAGATCATATCAACATCGTCAACTACATACACTGAACGGACAGCACAGCTATCGATGAGTATCGACAAAAATTCGGCTCGTGTATTATTTTTTGTGGAGAATACAATGTAATTATTCCCAGCAACGAGGTAATAAAGGCATGTGCACGCAATCGAGACGAGACGTCTCCCGCTGGTTTGCGGACACCTCGAAAACCTCGAATGGCACAGATATTGGAATTCGGGAAGAGGGAGAACTGGATGGCGAGGCCATCAATCTAGGGGTCTCCCCCTCCATCTTTCAAGCGGAAGCAATGGCCATTTAGACATCTTAGATAATATTTTATTCTTTTCATTTGGAAAAGTAGTTTTGGGACACCTTGTATTGCTTCGTTACCTACTATATTGTGCAACACCGCACGCTTATGGCTACATCAGTTGATTGGATAACGCCAATAATGATAAATAGTGCTGTTTATCTTGATGTTAATGACAAAGCCATTGTGAAAGAACTTGTAAATGTTTTAATGTTTTCTTCTTAACTATATAGATTGGTAACAAAATAAATTGCAAAAATGGTAATTGTGTTGTTAAACTTGACGTTAACACTGTAAAAGTAATTATACTACAAAAAGTAACTCTTCACAATCAAAATAATTTCTTAAATATAGAGGATGAAGATTCAAAAGAACTGTTTTATTTCACAGGTATAGCAGTAAACTCCACTCACACAAATTAATTAATTATGCGGAACGCAGCGTTTCGAGAGCACGAGGGCTCCCATTGTCAACCGTGTTACCGACTGTCAGTCGGTAACACGGTTTGTACATCCACACAGTCCTTGCAATCGTCAACTGTTTTATTTGTTTGCAGAATCCAAGTAATGCATATAACCCAAAAAATTATTGACATTAAACTCAGCATGGTATTTCAACAGGTTCCAATGTTGGAAAACGACACAAATAATTTGTGTATAAGTACTGCGGCAAAATCTCGGGAACAAATCAGTAATAGGTTTCACCACACAAAAAAGGATTTTCTCGAAATTCATGAAATGCGAATGGAAAATTACCGAACTAACTAAAAATGTACTTCTTATATTTATAATTAAAATAAATTAAAGGTTATATTTAGTTTTAGTTTGTTTATCTACATCATTGTATTCCCACACAGTAAAATTTAAAAATAGAACCTTTTGAATTCAATACTTATCGAGGCAACAGTACGTCCATGCATAACGTATGGGCGCCCGAATCGGATCGCAATGGATCGCAACCGGACGATGATGCGGATGATAGAGACTGGTTTGTTTGATTTCGTCGGGTGTACGTACCAGAGCGAAACGAGGATGGATCAGGGAATGAGTGAATGACTGACAGACAGACAAGATGGAAATTTTAAATTATGATTGAGCGTTTCTAGTGATTCATGCAATTATTTGATTGGATAAATATGTTGACGTGTATATCATGTTCTGATCTATGACATATTTTATTTACGACATTGATTGAAAAATGTTGTACTCATTATGACACTCCATTAGTCATTTGAACGAGCGTATGAATATGCGCCGTGCATGTATGTATGTATGTACGTACGCTGCTTGTTTAGGTACCGAACGTCGGTGTCACGTATTGCTTTTTTCCTGCGTTTTGCGTATGCAGTTTAACACGTGGTTAAACCGTACACCAACTGAAATATTTACATGAAGCAAATTAGTTACTAACTAAATATGTGTATTTTATACTGTATATGCTTAATCATATGTATATTATATATTACATTACAGAAATTACAAACTTTCATTCTGTACAATGCTGAACTTAATTAAGTAACTTCTGGGTAGGTACCGTTTAATACTGCTTTTAGGCGCATCTACATAAATACGAGGGTCATCCGGTAACTAAAAAACGTTTTGTTTTCACACGTGAGCGCGTCCTCCACCAACACTCCCGACCCATCACTTCCCTTTGGTTTTGTGTTTGTCTGACAAAATTCGAGGAATCCACGTAGCATACACTGCATTAAAGCCCAGATGTAGACTAATAATTCCTTATAACACAGTTCTTGAAATTTTTCTAAGAATGAGTGCTGTTCATTAACTATGAAACATCTATTTTCTTGGGTTTTTGTTTCAATCCTAGCTTTGAATCCGTCAATCAGTACTGAGGGCCGACCCAAGTGATCATCATCATGAACATTCTTTTGTCCGCCATTAAACATGATACACCACTTCTGAACTGACGCTTCGTTCATCACAGTACTGTAAATCTCAGTTATCTATCTATAAATTTCGATGGGTCGGATTTTTTGAGAAGCGGATAATAGTGCGCACCTCACACTTGGCAGGATCGTCAATTTTGTCACACATTTTGAAGTCGGATAGCTAAGCAGTAATCAACCGTATTGGATCGTAATTGCCATCAAACTACAACGAATGAGTACCAGTGAATCACAAATTCCTAATTTTACCCCTTTTGAATTCACTTCATAAGACATAACAAATACACAAATCCTTTAATAGTATGAATGGTAGCCAACATTCGAAACGGATAGCAACTATTAGAAGAGGAAAAAGAATCACACGCATATTACTGGTTATTTAGTATGTCAAGAAAAAGAAAATTGTTGACAGTTTTAATTGAAATCGTCCCACCGTTGTGAAATGGTTGAAGAATGAGCAAGTATATTGAAAATAGAGATAGCATCGTCTAAAGCTGTTGGATTTAAGAAGTGACTGACCAATAGTTTTTCGAGCAGTACTTTACCTCAGGAGATCTTTTAGATTTCTGTTTCTGTTGTTTAGCCAAATTACTGGAGTTACGACATGGAGCACAAAGGACTTCTGACTGCTCAGCTTTAGTGAGAAGAAATCTCACTTTCCATTAGCATGTCAGTCTTTTGTTTTTGGTTTATAAAATCATTTGAGATTTTTTCGTTCAATTGCATACTGTTAGTAAAAGACTAGTTAGACTTTGGAAGCTTTTCGTCATAATGTACAGTTAACCCTAAATACAGTGATATGTCGACGAATGTGCGAATAATCGGGGAGGGCCAATGCATCACTTATAAAAAGTAGAAGAGGTCGCTGGCTTTGTTCTTTTTTCAATCTTAGCGTCCGTCAATTACTAATACATCTATAGTAGTGTGAATACGTTCTCGACCATTATCAGAAATTTACGCATCTTTATTTTATTGTTTTCTTACTGCCACTGTGAAATAATAATGTCGCAAGACGTATTTTGTCGGTAAAAAAAGCATGCGATAAACAAGAAATAAATATTAGAAAAGGAGTGTTAGAAACACTCGCTAATTTTATTAGCAGCTTGTATATTTCATTGCCAAGGAGAACGTCATCCATCATTTAGACAAAACGCGATCATTGTTAAATACTGAATTGTATTTGCTTATACTTTAACATGTTTCTAGCGTTTTAATTTTTGTAATATACAGTATGATTTCATTTGTTTTCTATTTAAGACTAGCGCAATTAAACTCTTAGTGGCTGGTGACATATGCACACTACTGTATACGTACATAGCTAAACAATTACTAAAATATGAAAAGCTGCTTAGGTATTACAACATGTATCTCAAATATTACATACATCTATATAATCAGCAGGTTAATTTATTTATCAAAAACCGGTTTATGAATAGGTACTAAATATATAGCAGCAAATAAAGGATATTGTGTTAATACTAATCTAGTAGACATAGGTGGAGGGTGGGCGGAGAACTTTTCCGATTGAAAAGACTTGACTTTTTGTAAATATTATAGTACTTCTTTATTGTTATTGCAGACATTAGATTTGCGAGACCATGAACTATAGATCATTACACAACCGAAGAAAAATCATCACAGTATTTTTGAAAAATATCCGACTAGTAATTATTATTCAACGTGGATATCGGCAACTTTATGGAGTTAAAAATCCTCCGACAGCTTCCACTGCTCCTCCTATGGTTAGCAAATTTAAATGATACGGCAACATTGAAGATGTTAGACTTGGGAGCAGCCACTTCATAGATATCGGCGAAAAATCAATGCGACCACGTTGAATACTGTTGGTTACACTACATTACAAGATTCGTCAGATTTTGGATAAGGATATCTGCATATACCCGTATAAAACTCAGCTGGTCAAACAATTCTACTTTGGTAACCCGTCATTGCGTTTAAAATATTGCAGAATGAGTGTAAATGTCGCCCAAAACAACGACCAACAGTGACCACACACGAATCTATATATATGTACGAAAATAAAAAAGAGACCAATCTTACAATGTCTCAAAATATACTCAAATAATGGTAACTGGTTTCGTGCAATTATGCACATCCTCAGGCCAAGACACTCCAGACAGGGGCTATAAAATTAAAATAGATATATACAGTATCCATAACCATCACCATGTCAGCAAAATTACATTAAAAAGAACACATTAAAATTGTAAAAGGAAAAAACAAGATAATCAAACAGTTAATATGTCAAAAGGACAAGTCAATAAGGATTAAGCTGTTTGTTTCATTTTTCTATAATTAATGTGAACTAGCACCAAGTCAACAAAAGTTCCTCTATTCATTAATTTGCCGTGTTTCGAGAGCCTATAACCCTACATTTCTTACAATCATAGCCATGACAAGTAGCTCTTTTCTTATTAGTTTAACATACAGTCGGATTAAGTGTGATTTTTGTGATTTCTATTTAGTACTTCTTATGTTCGTATGTGTTTTGGCCTAAACGAATAACAATAATTATTGTATGCGGATATGCATAATGTAGTATATTCGTACAAAATTTGTTATTAAAGTTCCCGGAAATATTAATATATTTTATGATTCCGTCGACATGTTACGCTATATATTTGCGATATTATCTTGGTTGGCATTGTAGTACTAAGCGTGCAACTCTAGTTCGCGTTCTTCGACCATTGCGCTCCCCCGGTTTCGACCGAAATTAAGGTAAAATACCGGCAGCATTCATGCCGGCCTCGTAATTTATTGCTTATCAACTGGAATAATGCGCGCAATTGCAACTCGGCAATAGTACCGCTTGGAAGCATCGAGTTGGCTGTGCGCGCGCTATATTACGGTCTCGTCAATAATGCAGCGCCGTCAATCACCGATTGAAAAGTCGAAACGGCTGCGTTTTGGTAAAGGGACCCGCACACATGCCAAAAGTTGAGTCTCGCAAATGCATCCGAACTACGCTTTCGTCTACTCCGTCCCGCCAACAGTCGCGTTTTAGATTTATCTATCGCCTTTTGATTTATGGATTGATATTGTGCCCGTCTCTTTGCAGAAAGGGTAGTTGCACTACAATGGCTAAACATTCATCATGCCGAAAGACCGTAGCAGCAGTAGTTGTTGTATAGTCTCTATACGTTACAGAATAACTAGTAATGCTAGTCCTAGTCTCCTGTGCTCTATGCTAGGATACCTAGTTGTCAGGCATAAATATGCCACGCGATCAGGGCGATCGACATTGTTTGGTATTACTTCACTTGGCTGTTCTTATACAGGGTTGTTAGACAGAGACGGCAAAGAAAAAAGTTGTAATACAGGGATTGTAAAAGTGTCACCGTTAATTTGTACCGACGATGAGGAAGCAGATGCGGGTATATTAAATTTCTTTTTTGCGCGGGCTCAATTTATTACCGACGCTTACTAAGATAGGGAGCTCTGAAAAATTTACTTGACTATAACTCAGCAAATTATTGCTTTACTGCTTTGTAAAGTTATATTTTATATGAATAATCTAAAAGATTAATATGTACATAGGGGGCTAGCAGATAGTCTGGAGACAACGCTATAACGTCTAAGAGACTCAACTTGCGGTCTTAAAATGTTATAGAGTTAAATGTTATAGAATTAGAACAGTTTTCGATTACTTTGAAGTAAATAAATGTTTGCTTTAACATTTACTTTCCCAATGCGGTCGTTATAGTGAATTGTGTACGTATTTGTTGGGCTTATTGTAGTCTCTTTATGACAATAGCAAATTCGTTTGGGTCTACTCGCAAAACTTTCCAAAAGAAAAAGGAAATTTATATCTTGAGGAGAAAAGAAAACTTTTAAAAGGTTATAATTTATAAAAACGTTCGAAATAACACTAGACAAATTTTCGTAACATACAAAATAAAAGCTAAAAGGTATTTAAATTACACCTAGGAATTGTTATCTATTTACTTACTTATAGTAACAAATTCTTTGCTAAAAACCTCTACAGGAATTCTTTGAATAAACGAAAGGCACTTATTGCATTTCGTATCGTATTCAATTTTCCAAGACTTCCACATCTGTTTGTCGATTCAAATAAGCACAACTTTTTCCTATAAGAAGAAACCCATCAGGTGATTTAAGCGGCCATTCAATCAATTCTCTCATCTCTATTCGTCTTTGGGGAAAAGAAATATTTAAAAATTCTCGAAATGCTTGAATATAATGCGGTGATGAACAGCTAATTTTACCATCTACCGCATTCCAATCTCCAAGGGGATCTATCCCTAAAACTATCTTCCCTCAGTCCTCTCTTCTGCATAGCTTTTCTAATTCCTTTTTCCCAATTCCTTCTTAATCTTCCTTTTTTCTTCTATTACCAGGCTTTCATTTCCTAACCTTCTGTGGTAGTCTGTTCTGGTCTATTCTCGTCATGTGGCCATACCACAATAGTTGTTGCTGTTGTACTTCATGTATTAATGATGTGTCAACCTTTATTATTTCTCTTATTCTTTCATTGCTTTCATGATCCAATAATGTCCTCTTATAGCAGCGTTCCCAATACATCATCTAATGATACTGACAGGTCTTATTGGAAATAGTCACTATTCCGAAATAAATTTGGAATTGTGGGAATAATATTTTCTTGCAGTTAATCTAAATATTTTTAGCCAATGAAGAATCACCTAATTAAATGATTATGAGTAATGTCAGCACATACTTTAATATTTTGTGGATATTAGGAGTTTGTTCACTCCCGTGTTGATTATAGTCAGCCTAGTATCTACAGCTATTTGCTGTACCATTTAAATAGAAATTAATCTCATCAGAAATTGTAAACGAATGTAAAAATTCACAAGCAACTTTTTCACAAAATTCAAGCCTTCTATCAGTCATCTTCTGTAGGTATACATGGCATTTATGTTTTTGCAAGCTGCAATCATTAACCAATCCGCTGTGAAATAAACGTTTTTGGGCTTTCCTAAATTCTCAACAAACGTTAAAGTCTTGTTGTGATTTGTTCGAGTCTGAGATTAGGCACATTTGAGACCATCTTTTACACTTTCAGTTGCAAAAATTTTTGAAAATATTTTCCGTGGGTTTGCTTAGATTAATAGACGAGGAACACGCGATGCGTTAAATAAATTCCACACTTTGGCGTATCGTCTCTTCCTATCATCATATTGCATTAACATTAATATTTTCTTGCGTTTTCTCTCGTTTAAATTTGTCATTACTTACAATAATCGCACACGGAAATTATGTCAGCTCGCACGGAAAACGATTTCCATATTTTTTTCTAATTTCTAGTAATCATATGTATGTGCATTATAATATACCTGCGCTGATATATTCAGACGAGGAGCGGACTCTGAAGGTATTTATTAAACCTAATATTTATTTATTTCAAAATAATCGTAAGATATTCTAATTCTACTATTACAAAATTTTAAGATCATGAGTTAAGTTTCTTAAACGCTATAGCATCACCTTGAGATTTCCTACTAACCGCGTATAAATTGTGCAAACATCGACTACTAGAGACATATCTATCCCAATTGTATCCTTTCGTTTGTATTTGCGAAAGGGAACAAAATAATGATTAAGAAAGAAAGTTCACATCATAATCCCACAACTACTGCTTGCGAGTCACAAGAAATTTAAGCATTAAGGTGACTTTGCTGAAATAGCTCTGTCCTTCTTAAACAGCAGATACTTCAAACATTAAGTACCTTCAATCAAAATTCGGCAAATATCCAATTTATTACCTAACAGGTGGATGGAACAAAAACATCAAATATATCGAGTTAGCTATTTTACTTTCATGTCCCTACCTTGTTAGTTATTTTACTTTCATGTCTCTACCTTGTTAGTTCTACCAACGCACAAGATAAATTTTCCACGATCATTATTTTTATTTGTGAAATGGGATAAATCAAGTGTAAAGAAAGATCTCGCAAGATTCTTTCAAAATTTGGCGTCTGGAATCGTATCATACCATGTACAGCAATTACCCGCTCTATTATAACTTATTTATTCGCTTTATTGAAAAGTATTATAAATAAACGTTATTTAAAGACAAGCAGTTTATGGCTGCTATAAAAATATTTAGGTATATGTGGACCGTTTGGTTTTACTTGTGGATTATGAAATTTTGTTGCTATATCTAGTATATTATTACATTTTTAAATACTTGGAATACAAAGCAATGTTCCCTATTGTAAGACTAAATAGTTTTGAGATATTCAATTCTTAAAAGAAATGCATTTATTATTTGGAAGATCAGAGAGGACTAGAGTTGTATAATTTACTCGTAAAATTGAACATGATGTACATAACAAGATATTTTTACGATATATGCGGCTTAATAGTGAATAACTTCTCCATAAAATATGTTTCGATAAATTAAACGTGCAAGCAATAAGCTATTGTAGTTCTTGTATAATTTCTAGAACCCATTAGTTACAGATTTTGTTCGTATATAATCTTGAATCCTAAGATAATATTCCAACAGTACAGCGTAGTATTGCGGCAACTATTCAACTAGGATAAATATCACTAAAACATATAGCATTTTTAGTTTTTTTCAGTAATGTAGTCGATTAGAAGCAGCTAAACTTGTCGATCTGATAGCTGTCAGGACACCTCTGCTGCTAAAAGGGAATAGGACAAAAAGATTAGATTGGGGAACTTATCATAAGCGCTGGACAGTTATCGATTGGAAACTTCTTTTCTGTCCAACGAGTCATTTAGTTTAGTATTATATAGTACTAATTATCAAAAATGCAAACTGTAGTGTGTTTATGAGAAGACGCTTTGGTAACAACCACGACAGGAAATTGACAAAAATTGAAGGAAAACTGGTTAAGAAAAAAACATTTAGGTATATTGGATAGTATCGTACGATATTCGGCCCTGCAGAAGTGTGTTTATTTTTTAGTAGGATAGATACCCAAAATGCGCTTCAAGATTATGTAGAGCTTCTTAACAGCCTTCATTTGGGACGTACTGGACAGTAAGATTAAGGCGATAAATTCCAAAAGCGTTCAAGGTATCTGGGAACAACTCCAAAGCGACTAGTAACCGATGCGTCCTGAATTGCGAACTTGAAACATTGAAGAAATGCCGAAAGGTTGTATCGCAGTTATTAAAGCAAAAGGTGGACATTTTCATCAAAAGTATAAATAAATGAGCTTATAACTTAGAGAACTTTTAGACTAGATGAAGAATGTGGTTTAAAATTCCAGTGTATTTTTATAGAAAGTTTTTCATATTTTATTTAATCGTCTCCATATTTATAGCAGGCGCTGTCCATAAAATGAAAGTAAAAGTTGTTCCCTTTATATATTAGATATTACATATGTATATTAACAATAGCTTTATTACAGCAGATTTTACTTTCCTTCTGATTATTTACGTTTATATTTATTACATTTTAAACATATTGTTGCAGTATTATTTTTACGTTTCTATACAAATTTTGTTACATCCTATGTAGAAGTAAAATGACGTTAATACGTTTTATATTTGTTCAAATGGGTAAACTTTGTAATAAACTTGCGACAATGGATATACGCAAATGGTCTTTGGGTTTCTAAAATCAGTTCGATATTTTGAAAGAACTTTTGCGTTAAACATATTTAGGTCGATTTAATTCCATTTACATACATAGAACTTTTCTGTAAAACACCACACAATGGATGTATATACACGTATCTGATTTGTTGTAGTCGACTAGTTTTACGACTTCGTATAAGGCGTTCTAAGCGAAGAACAGTTACTGTTATATAATCAAAGGCATAACCAATGATATCAATGTATTCCAGTACATTTTTGATTCATGAATTTTTAAGCACTCTGTTTTGTTATCCGAATACAAACTTCGCAAAATCAATCGTAGGTAATTTTTGAAAAGCGGATACTGATCCCGGTCGGCTGGGCAACTTAATCTTTTGTTCTATTTATGTCAAAAGTTTTCGCTTTCAGAAAAATGAATTATTAGCAAAGTAAACGAGCAATAAATCTCGATACTTGTCAGTCATTGTAATGTGGCGAGAAGCGGCACCTGCTACTGACTTCGAAAAAGTAGATATCCCTACCGGGGTGGCTGCTAGGATCTTCGGTAAAATGTCTGATGAAAGAACCTTACCTGAAACAAAGAAAACATGTTTTAGGTTAGAGTTTCGGGGGGATTTCAAATATATGCGCTATATAAATATATTAAACTTTCACTTTGTTGAATAGTCTGTTTATAGAAATATTAAGTAGTAAAATAAGGCGCAAACACTCAAGCTACCATCTAGATATTATTACCTCTATGGTTTATCTTACAAAGTGAGCATAATACAAAAGATAAATGTGCAAGATCCGATACCTTGTTTGTATGAAGCGTGCTATCAGCAGAGGCACCGAGAATTATGCTTTGTGGAAGCAGGTAAAATAAAGAATAGTGTTACATAACTTTCGAAACCGTAACAATAAAACATCGTGTTTACACAAACTTTATAGTGAGCAGTTGTGTACAGACAATTAAAACAGAAACAGTGTTTTAGTGTGCTTTAGTCTAAAAGAAATAATTTGGTCATTTAATATTTCTGCATTACAAAAAAGAAATTAAACCTGTAGAGCAAAGCACTTGGCATGTAAAAATTATAGACCAAAGAGGAATGCCGTATTTTCGGAACGGTTGCCATAACTAAGCTTTAAAAACTAAGTAATACACATTAAAGTACCATAATAAGTACTATTTGTTTTCTCTATTATTACCAATTACTAATTATTTGCATAAAACCCAATTTTGTCATATATACTCAAGTTTAGGAAACAATTGATGAAATAGATGCGAACTTTCTAAACTGTATTTAAAGAAGTTACATAAACAGAACAAAACAATCGAACATTAGATGGAAAGTACCGACAGAGCAAAAATTGTATTGTTAAAAGTACGCCGTGGAATGTGAAAATGCATGTCGTAGCTTATTTCATGTTTTTGATAGAATTCTAATAGGCTACGTGTAACACTATCATTAATATTTGTCATATATTTCCTCTTTTGAATTTCAAGTATTTTTGCAGTTCTGATTTTCACCGCACCGCACAAAACTAACGTGATTGAAGCTTATTTTAGAACAGGTGTGGCAGCTAATAGCATTTGACAATACAGTAGGTAGTTTATATTTGGATAAATTTTGTGAGCACTTCCCCAGATTTCGCAGTAGTAGAACAGGGTTTTTATATATGGCCTGCATATTTTGTTGGTATAAATCGTGAAACTGGATCTATAACTCGTAAGGAAGGTGCTGGTAGGCCAACTATTCGTAGAGCAAAGTTAATTATTGTTAATATTCGTAATTGTACGGAACAGGACCCCACAAAATTTTTGAGACACCTAGCCCAAAAAATTACCAAGAAACATGCCGAACCGTTGTAAAGAAGAACTTGCAACTATATAAGA
Organism: Trypoxylus dichotomus; assembly: GCA_023509865.1. Classification (NCBI taxonomy): domain Eukaryota; kingdom Metazoa; phylum Arthropoda; class Insecta; order Coleoptera; family Scarabaeidae; genus Trypoxylus; species Trypoxylus dichotomus. The sequence continues at coordinate 44,200,858 of CM042078.1, forward strand.
TACAATCATATTAAACCCTTTTGCCAACAGACTACCCCAGACGTTTTGCGTACTGCCAATGGTTGGTCAATAATTCAATGAATAATGTCCTCCTAAACTTAACATTTTATCGGATGAAGCATGGCTTCATCCTTCGGGGCACGTCAATTCTCGAAATATGCGAAGCACTGATAAGCCGCAATTTTTTTTGTGGAACCTCTATGCTGAGAGAATTGGTGTTGGGATTGTATTCTCTCGTAGAAGAATAATTGGTGTGATTTTGTCAATTTCTCCATCAATGCAGAGAGGTACAGAAATAACATTTTGACTGAATTTCTTCAACAGTTCCACGATGATGACAAAAATGGTTATTTCCAACAGGATGGCGCAACGGCACATACGACACGAGAAACCATATCCTTTCTCCGTGAGTTTTCTAATGATCGGCTAATAAGTTTGCACACACAAGTTGAGTATCCTAGGAGGTTTCCAGGTTTAACTATTAAGGACTAGTTTGTATTCTCCTACTTAAAAAATAGTGTTTTCGAAACCTCTGTACTTAATTTGCAAGAACTGCAACAAAGGATAATTCAATAATGTGCAAACATAATGCCAAAAATGCTTTTGATAGCTTGATAAGGCGCGTAAACTTGTGCGGTGGTCATTTTCTACAGCTGTAAAAGATCATTTTTATTTCGTCACTACTTAAAATACACTTTTCGCAGTTATGTACAAATATTGTCAGCGTGACATTTAACCTGTCAGAGTTATATAAAAGAAAATGAAATAAGCTATAACATATACTTTCAAATTCCATTGCACATTTTTATCAATATAATTTTTGCTCTCTCGGTAGCATGAGTATGGTTTTTACTTGTGGAATACTAACACTGACTATTTAATTAATAAAAACACTTAAACCTAACATAGTGAATCCATAACTTATGTATGTGGATGTCTAGTTTTAGTAAGATGGTATTTCACCCCACTTTGTACGTCAAATTCGTAATTACTCTAACGTTTAAATCACACATTTGTGACCAATGTATGTCTAGGTTAATGTTATCAAATAACTTCTATGCACTTTTGGATCTAAGTAGATGTAAAAGTTTAGTTCGTATTTCTAAGTTAATAACATTTTAGAAGCTCGAATTAAAAATACCACATGAAACCTCCAAGCGAAATACATATTTTATTGACTGGAAGCTTGGTGTCACATATTTTAATTTTGTAAATTATAATTATAATTTCTCTCTATCAAAATTAGATGTATGTAGATATATTTCATTATTCAGAAATTGCTATTTTATTTTCCGTTATCTCGTCATTCTGTTAAAAATAGACAAATTCATGATGTATTTTTTCTTATTTCCAACTAAAATAAATACCAATCAAACGATGAAATGTTAAATCTCAAAGGATCCAGGCGAATATCAAACAATTGTTCAACCGAGGAAAGGTATCTCACGCTAAAAAATGTTAGCCACTTAGAGCAGACTTGGGGCTTGTGAGACTATTGCTCGATTTAGTGACTAATCAAAAAAGGGCAAATAACGTAATTAATCTAAAAGTTAATCTACCTTTCAGCCTTTGTTAATTCAACCTGATTTTATATTTTGGAAATAATGCCTCACAATATGTTGTATTTGCAAAAAAAAATGCAATTTAGAAAGGTTTGTTAATAACGCTCTTTATTTGCAAGGTAAACGGTTTTAATTTTCCCACACATCAAAATAAGCGTTTTTATACCCCTCAATTGCCAATATGCTCTAGTACTATAAACTAGAACTTAGAATAATATTTTTACGCACTTTGTATAATGTAATATCTAGGTTACTAAAGAATGTAGAAGAAATGTGAACGTATAAATTGGAAGACATTTTATGAGAAGGTATGTTACAAATTGCTTGATCCCATTTGTCAATTATTATAAAAATCCAATATTATGTTAGTGTCAAAGTGGCTATAATTAATGTTAGTAATTCCAGAAGCCATATTATGAGAATAGATTGAATATTGAATAAAAATAACAAGTATATATTGGTTCAATCAATAATACTGCCAACATTAACAAGCAAAAATATTAACACTTCAATATGCACATCAACCGATCAATATTACTGGCAGGACTTAAAACGCTATCATATATGATTGATTGACGGTCCAGAATTGATAAGTGAATTGTTCTAGATTTCCCCATCTGTATAGTATCGTATCGGAAAGCTGATACTGCAGTCTCCCTCAATAAATTCTTAATAATAAGAAGGAAAGGTTTTAAAATCTAAAACTTTGTTATGGATTTAAACGTTGACCACTTAAAGTTGGTAAAAGTTACGTACTATGGTACATTGACCCTCCAGCGCGAATTAGTGATATGCATTAGTATTCGTCTTCCACAAAACTTAGAGCTTTTAGACGTGACATAATGGCGCGATTAGTATTTCTGTCACATTTATAACATAATATTTTATAATATATCTGAAAAATATTATAATACCTCGAACTACTGTTTGATACGTAATAATTTAAATTTGTGGGCATATTCGATATTCCAATAAATTCAGTACTACATAGAAAACGGTTATATGAGATAATTTCTCCATTAATTTATAATTAACCTGCGCGCTATCGATTAGCGTTAGTCTTTCAAAATACGTTTATTAGCTAGAATCCAGTCGCAATAAATCAGTTTCCATTGATTTAAATCAATGGATCTTTTAAATTTAATCATGCCAGATTTCAAACGTAAATCTCACGAAGTGATCAGCGTTTCCTCGTTGCCGTACGACGTAGGCATATAATTACAGATCCCGAGTTATTAATATCGCTATAAGATTCTGTACGGTACGATGGTAATGTCGCTTCGAAAGAAAAACGATATAAATTTAAATTTAGTCAAGGTTGACTGTCAACAATTGACAACATCGGGAGAATTATGCTCTCAAGCGCTAATTATACGACAACGAGTTAAAGTGAATCACATTAATAAGTACTTATTTACAGGACCGCACTGCGGAGTATCTTAGAATTAGTAAAATTCAGTTATTCTATCAATAAATTTTAATTCGATCTGCAGATCATGGTGAGAAAAAGCCACCAAACAGAGAAACATTTTTAACAGGAATTATCACAGAATCCATGATGAAGGCGTGCTTGAAATAGAATTGTGTAGAACGAGATGTATAAACACAAAGGATATTCATGAATTCCGAAACGACTGTTCATAAAAGGCAAGTGGCGATGATTAACAAAACTTTTCTAAAATCAATGGATAGCATAATTAATCTATTAGCAAAGATACTACGAGGGTAAGCTGAAAAATTCGGTAACTAAACTATTGCAAACAGCAATATTTCAATAAAAGGTATTTTATTTTTTGACATAATCTCCCTCAAGATCAATACATTTATCTAGTCGATGCTCGAGTTTCTTTATGCCTTCACAGTACTAATTTTCCGCAAACTACTCAAAATAGTGATCCAGGGCAGCTATCAGCTCCTCATCCGAAGCAAATGTCGTACCGCCGAGGTGTTTCTTAAGCTTGGGGAAGAGATGATAGTTCGAAGGAGCTAAATCCTGTGAAAAAGCGCTTCGAACTTTAATTTGGCCAATTTTGCTTCGACAATTCCACTCTTGTGACCTGAGACATTATCTTGATGGAAAACGAGTTTCTTTTTGCTTTCTGTCGGGTCTTCAGTGGAAGATAGCTGCCTTCAATCGATCCAAAAATTTGGAATAGGACTGCTCAATAATCGTTTGTCCTTTTGGAAGGTAATCGATTCCTTTCGCATCCCTGAGAATGGAAGCCATCCCCTTTCCTGTCAATAGAATGATTTCGGTCTTCTTTGGAGGCGGTTCACCGCATTAGGTCTACTGTATTGAATGTTGTTTACTTTCTGGAGTATAGCTGTGGATCGATATTTCATCACAAGTCAGAAATTGGCGAAAAAAATCTGTTGGATTTTATCGAAACCGTTCCAAAATGGTTGTACAACATTCTACGCGTTTGAGTTTTGGTGGTGGTGTAAGCAAACGGCGTACCCATCTTGCACTACTCTTAGACATGTCTAGTTTAACATTTACATTGTACGCTACCCATTCTCTGGAGGTGCCTGCAGCATTAGCAATATCTTTCAATGTTGATTGGTGATTAGAAGTGGTTGTTTTTTTGATATTCAAAACGGGGATCGTCATTTACGCTTGTACGATCTTTTTTAAATTCGTTCTCCCATTTGTAAACAGTCTTAAAAGAAGGAGCATCCTCGCGTAACACATTAACCATATCAGGATTCCAATTCTTTTTCCGCAGGTGTTTAATCACTGCGCGAATTTCAATATCGTCCATTTTTAAAAAGCACCAAAAGTGCTCTGCTTTGAAGGAGTGTACACAACAAACAGACAGACAGATTGACATAAAATTCAACACGTATGTCCTTGAACCATCAAGTTATACAATAGCGTCAATGGTTGCTTTCACACAACCTCATAGTTAGTTACCGAATTTTTCAGCTTAGGCTCGTATATACTTGCGGCAAGGCTGCTCATCCGCCTTAGCATCGTTAAACTTTATTTATGAGAAGTTTTAGACATCATATTTACAATCGTTCAATACTCGTTTATTTAACTTAAAGTCTACATAATTCACAACCAGTTCAAACTAACTGTGTTAAATTAATTTTTTACTTCAGATTTTTCTGTTATTTGCATAATCGTAATTGTTAGTTGTTTATGTTTTGGCTTAAGTTATTTTTAAGTTATTTAATTTACTCACCCTGAATATTCAACGTGGTTGCACATTTAATTTCTTACACAAATTTGAAATTCGTTTTTCGGATCTAATTCGCTCTTTTTGATGCAGTTATTTTAATTCTGTATATTTTCTCAAGGTCTGGGTGGAAGAACAACGTAAGTTAGTCTTACTAATATGCTGTTGAACCCCACCATGATGTTCTTACATAATTTACCAATATGATTAATGTACCTTTCTATTTATGTGAGTGGCAATAAAAAACTTATTAATATTATTCAGATAGCAAACGTAAATGGTTGACTAAAACGCCTTTTCTGTTAAATACATAGATGATTGATAGATACATAGATTAATGTGGTAATCTAATATTAAAAAGATAGCGAAATCGAACATCCAAAATAAAAACTAGCATTCGTAGTACTTGTCGTACTTGAATTTCTTATTTCTAATTTACTGTATTTACGAGGGAAAACTGGTAAATGTTACTGACGGATTTAAGTGAAAATTTATGCGTTTATAGAACAATCTAATCTAAGAATAGTGGTAATTTCTTAGTGCATCCCTAAACGCAAAGCTATTTACATTGTAATTTCCTTGATTACTGTAGCTTGTTTCTTAAAAGATATCGAATATATCATAAAGTCAAATGTAAATAATGAAGTAGCTTCTCTCAATGTTTACTACCAGATATTCACCTTTGGAAGAAATGTTAATATTTTGATGAATATACATAGATTTTTCATGTGCTTTTAGCAGCTTATTCAAAAAGAAGCAATAATATAGTAGATGCTTCCCGTTACCTGACCTATTGCCTAATTCTGAACGGACAAGTCGATACGGTGAAATGGTTTTGGGGAAACAAAACTGGAACGATTGTATCCGTTACTTGATTAATTTCTGGGATCACCATTATTACATTTACATTGAGTAATATTGTTTCGTTGAACAGATCTGATTTAGGTTTCAACTTAATGACCTTTGGTGATAATCGTGTCCCGGAATAATATTAGAAAATCATTTCTAAATCTGAGTTTATTTCTGGAGTTGACAACAGGTATTTATTTTTATTTCTATTAGAGTTACGTAATAGTAACTAAAAAGTGGAGAGGTAATTCGATCTACATTTTCATACATTTCTGTTTTATGTTCCTCCCAGAGATTTTAAACGTTATATCTAATTTTTTGCATTCTCTGATTGCATAAGATAAACAAGCAGCCTTCTGCTGAACTCTCTCAAGTGAAGAAAGATTCGTGTCAGTAACTTTAAAAAGTATTCGGCTATTCTTTTAATTTCAATATTCAAAACCAATGCTTCCCATATTTCTAATAACTCCGAACATTCACTGACGTGCCCAATAGTCAGGACGTGTGTATATCGAACACCTTGGAGTAGTATTACTTTCTTCTTTGTTTAGTATTACTTTCTTGTTTCCTCGCCCTTTGTACCAATCATTAGCAAATGGGTGATGCATCTTGTGTATTTAACTTCAACTTATTATTTCACTTAATTAGTTTTCAAGTCATTAAAAAGCAAATATATATATATATATATATATATCCAGAATACCTGTAATAAGACATTTCAGATGCTGACGCTGTTAAAGTTATCTTTTTTTCATGCAACTTCCACTAACTGCGTTGTCTGCGGTCAAAAGTACACAAATTATTGGTTTAATGTGACAACATTTGACAATCCATCAAGAGACATACCCTCTCCTTTTCAACTATTTCACTTAAAGGAACCTGCTACAATTGATACCTAGAAGGAGGAACATATCCTGGCATATCAGTTGCTTTCTGATCGTCTTTACATTCAATCGATATGAAGCTACAATTTGTGCTATCTGCTTATCTAACCCTTCTTCCTTGTTCTCACCTCTTCGAACAATAAAGAAACTTAAAATGTCACTATTATGCTACGACAACCAACACCAAAATTGCTGCTCAAACTCCCACTTTTAACATTTTTTATCAATTGTGCAGTTAGTTTCTTCACTTGCTTTTCTTTAACGTGACGCTTAAAATTCATTTATATCTTATTATTTGACTAATTCTTATTTTCGTAGGCTCTTCAATAATTTTAGATCTTTACCACATTTTTTATAGACAGCACTACACCCAACATTATTTCTACTTCCATTTAGGGTGTGATACTCATGTACTCCTGTTATATATCAACTAACTAAACGTACAAGCTGTTTTTGCTCCAAACTTAAACATAAAAATAGTCGAAACTTACAGATTAATTGCATGCTTTTTTTGTCTCCTTGGCGTCCATGTTTTTATACATACCTTCTAAGCAGAAATTAAAATGCAAACTATTAGCATAGTTTCCAGATGGCCACTTACTAAGTTACTGAGTTAGACAGAACCGAATTGTTAACAAATACGTTCCAATCTCAGCTGCCAATAGACTATCAAATATAGATCTATGCATCGATATAATTTCCATTAAATATTATACTTAAATCATGTTTGTAGAATCAAGGTGAATGCAGAAATAAAACAAATATATTCACGGCGACGGTTAAAATTTACTTACGTAAAAATCTAGTAAACAAATTTATAATTGAGTCGTCATCTTAGCACTAATTCCAGGATGAAGGCAGTTTTATTGAGCTGTTAGTGGATTTTAATAATAAACATGGCACTATGTTTGGATTTCGGACTAGATTCTTTACGTTGTGCCATACAACTGCTGATTCGATGAGTCGTTTCGTATTTTAGGAATCTCTTTGAATTTGGTGATAATAAAAACGCAATCGTTACGTCGTTTTATTTACGCGAAAAGATCTATAGATAAATAAGACCGTAAATTCTAATTGGTATAAATAACAGGTCGTATTGGTTTATGGAAGCCGACCCTAAATTTAAACGGAAACAGAAAAACAATTCTGCGAATATTTTTTATTTGATCGCAGTATCATCGGCGTTCTGGAAACATTGGGAAATACCTAAAGTCATAATGTGACCAATACTTTAGGAATGGAAAAATTACAATCACCCGCATCTCCAACTCTATCTAGCATCTCGTTTGTCTCAGTTGGATATTAGATTTAATTAGCACGGATATATATGTACTCTATATACACTTTATTATATAATTTATGTACATTTACACAATCGATAGGCTTAAAGACGTTGCTATCGTATCGAAGTAATCAATCTATAGCTGATTATTAAATCAATTGATGTCCTCATAACTCGCTTTAAAGCAATTAGTATAATGAAGCTATTTCTTGTCTTCTAACTGTCGGATGCTGTCTATAACTTATTAGCTTAATTGTATAAGTGTTTGAATTGTAGTAAGTAAAGACCTGATTTCCTGTAAATTATGTAAAAGCGCTTAATTGGTTACTGCATTGTGCGACTTTACAATTGGCGTAAAGGTGAATAATTAAACGAATTCAGCGGGAAGTAAGAGAAATGTATCGTTTGTTTTTTTCTTCCTGTTTAGTCAATAAAAGTTTGTTGCTTCTAAGAAAATACGTACGTTCAAGCGATTTTAATCCAAGAGTCGATTCAATTATAATGTGCTACTAGGTGATTTAGAAACCTCATATCGCAGAAACACTTACACTGTGATATTTGAAAATTCAGAAAAAATCTATTCTAGCATTTATTATGAATTACTCTATAACACTTTAACTATATCGAATTGCCGACAATTGAACATACTCTCGTAAAAAACTATAACAAAATAATTTTGCACTTCCTGTTGTAACCTCTAAATATATTTAACCAAATTGTTTATTCGCGGTAATCAACTATGACAGCAGTAAGTTTTCTAATTGACATGAGCAAAGAATCAAAGAGTTAATTTATTTTCAATTATTACTTTCCGTATAAATTTTTACTCTTTTCAAACAATGTTGTACGTATTTCATGTGTTTGGTATAATACTTTGGCAAGTTCGAAGTATTTTGTTTAACTCCAAACCGTTAACTGAAGAGTAAATCAATTAAAAGATTAATGCAACAACGTAAACATGGAGTGATGGACTTTGCGCAATATTTTATCCACCGTAAATTAAGCAGATACAGGTTTCCATAAACAAAAATCAGCTGGTAATATATGGTGCAAACAACATTAAAAAGACAATGGAAAAAACATGGGATTTTGAGAATTGCAAAGCCATACGGTACATGCTTATTACCTTAAGAAATTGAGAAATGTTTGCTAAAAAAATCTAATAAACTGCAATAATGATCTTACCGTTAAATATGTTGAATTATCTTGTTAGTAGTATGTTAGTAGTAGAGACTAAAATATATCTTGTACCAACCAGTATACGAAGGTTATATATGTTTATAATGAGACAAATAAGATATTTTCTGAAAATTCATATAATTGTCTATTTTTGTACGTAACAATTGTTTTAATATCCCACTCATACAGTGCTGCCTCCTGTGGTAGCCAATTATTAATGGTCCTTTTCATTCCATCGTACAGAATTCCCCCAATGTAAAATTGTAGTTACACAGTGAGTAATACAGAGTTAAGTTACATATTTCCAGTGCGATTTTGTTATTATTAACACAACTTATGGATATAGAATTGAGCGTTGTTCAACATTAAACACAGATAATATTACTTGTGAAAAGGTGGAAATTTTCATGATTTTTCCGATAAAGCATTGTTTTAATTTATACAAAAATTTTATTTTCAAATGTTTAGCAGAAAGTTGGTAACACTGGAATACTAGAAGAATAACACCTAATTAATTATAAATAACTATAACAGTAAAATCTAGAGGAGAGTAGAGACAAAAACCCGTATAATACAATGTCCGTGGTCTACTTGAAACACGATCAATAATGATTGACCTAGCGGTACCTACGATAACGTGATACATATCATGATATCATGCCATAAGTCTTTACCATTTGTATTTGCCATCCGTCAAAATATGAATTTTACACAAAAAGTAATATCCGCTCCAAGTTATGACATTAATTTATGAATCACTCTGTATATATGTACGTGAAATACTGTATTATACACGTGTATTGGTCCCTATTCTAAATTTAAGAATATTACACTGTGTAAAATCCCGGTGCAACACCTATTTAAAGTAGTCGTGGAAGCCAATTTCCGCATAACTTCTCGTCGTTCACTATATACACCTGACTAGATACAGATATGATGCTATAAGTGGAGTAGCAAGATGCTCACTTCTGCAAGCTACAATGCATTTAAATATAAATTTTATATTGTACTGTGTTTCAGAACAGTTTTTGTAACAATAATATGTGTTATTATTCAAAAGTGTCTACAAGATGTTTCGAAAGTATTCTATATAAAATATTTTGCGTTACTTAAGGGTGGTAATGGGTAAATAACGATAATTAAAGGCCAACCAAACTAAAATAACAACTCTATCTTATTAAACAAATAATGAAAGCCCATGTCAGATTACCCTTACGTAAAGTTTACGAATAAGACTCCTTGAAATATAAAAGCAAAAAGAAACACTTAATATGGGGAATAAGTATTAAAAGAAGAGGACACTTGATTGTAAATTCTCAAAATTTCAAAAACGTATTAGCACGCAACCAAAAATAGCATTCTAAAATACAAAATGTAAAATTGAACTGCATCCAATAACACAAAAAAAATTAAATGAGGTGTTCGAATAGAACTGCGTCTATAAGTAGCTTAATCTATTATAAAAACTGCCTAACATTAAATAAATATTCCGCTGGTGCGTTTGCAACTTCGATTTGAATTATTTATGGCAATTCATCTAAATAGCTCTCTGCGCAGGTACACTAAATACCTTTTTAAATAATTGCTGAAGAAAAGATCCTTTCGAGACTTTGCTGGCCAACGAATATGTCCATGGCCACCTATTAAATGGTTTTGGAATGTATTAAACAAATGTTGGCACATCAATAAACTATATGTGCGGGTCAGCCATTCTACTAGCACAAAACTTAGTTCATGTCCATATCCTATAAATTATGCCTAGTAGGAATTCTTGTAGCGTAAAAACGTACATTCGAAGGATTGAACTTACCATATTAACAAAGAAATTGTCAAAGAATGTGTCTGTAAACGCAATACCTCCGATAAAACGATTATTGTCGTACCAAGTTCATTCACCGTTCATAAAAAAAATATTGCGTTTGAATTTGTGATTTGTAAATATTTCATAAATTTCGTTGAGCTTATATGCACGATATTTTACAACATTTTTAAGAACTTGTCTCAGTAATATTGGACACTATTCGGCAATAATGTAACTAGATTGATTAGGATCTTGTTTTGCAAGAGCACGTACCACGTGTGTGCATAAGTTTCTTCTGGTTTAACAAGAGATAGCACCAGCGTATTAATTTGGCACATACGTCATTTAAACTAGAAGCACACACAAGTTGAGTCCGCCAAAACCCAGCGTCTTTACTTTATCGTTCAGTGATCACGTGAAGTTTTATGCCTGAAAAAGAAGATTTGCAGCACGCATTACTTTTCTTATTTAATCAAAATAAAAAAGCTATTGAAAGTCATCGTTTGCAGGTAGAAACATATGGTGAACACGTTCCATCGATTACAACATATCAGACATGGATCCGACAATGTAAAAGTGGTGATGTCAATGTGAGAGGCAGTGAGCGCTTTGGTAAACCACAAAAATGCGAAGACGAGCAATTGCAGGAGTTATTGGAGGATAACCCAACTCAAACTCAACGACAATTAGCTGAAGCATTATGTGTGTCACAAAAACAATCAGCAGATGTTTACGAACAATGGGGAAAATCAATGAACTCGTTAAATCGGCCCCACAGGATTTGAATGAACGTTAAATAGAAAATCGCAGTCATCTGTGAAATGTTGCTTCAACACCACGAAAGTATATCATGTTTGTATCGAATTGTGGCGGGTGACGAAAAATTGATTTATTATGAAAACCCGAACCGAAAAAACTCGTGGCTTTCACCTGGCCGGTATTTCAACAGCAAAGCCGAATCTCTGCGGTAATGCCAGACATACCCTGTATCTGGTGGGACCAAAGCGGTATTGTGTATTATAAACTCTTGAAGCCCGGCGAAACCGTTAATACACAACGGTGTCGCCAACATATGATTAACTTAAATCACGCGTTAATCGAAAAACGACTGGACTGAGCCAGAAGACATGCAGAAAAGCAGCACTTCAGCAATTTCGAGGAAGCTGGAAAATTGCTATACGAATGGATTGCCCCAAAAGGCAAGCGGTTTTTCTGGCATGGTATCCATAAATTACCTGAAAGAAGGGTGAAATGTGTAGAAGCTAATACTTTGAATAAAAAAAATAATTTCCCTTCGAAATTACGCGTTTCGTTTTAGCAAAAAACTGAAAAAGCTTAAACATATTTCACATAATTCTTAATTGTTCTCAATTGTTGCTTTTTCTTATGAATAATTTGGGATAAATAAGCGTGTATTTCAACATTTATTTTAACGCAAGCTATGGTAGAGAGAGATGGTACGTATTGATCTGGAAACGAATTAACAGACGATGTGGCAGCCAATACCTAACACGGCCTAACACTCATTGAAACGAGAAATAATGAACTGATGTAACACAGCCTGAAATCTCCAAAATACCTTTGCTTGCATTGCCACATGAATGAATCTACATATAATTCGGACTCAAAATTTCGCTACCGGCACATCATGTAGACAATAGCAATATATTCGAAGCAAAGCTAATGTGTTTCAAAAACTACAATAACGACTTAAGCAAAATAATCAGAAAGTAACGAGTCATTTAACTTGGAAATCTTGAGCACGGTAACCAGAAGAAAGTGAAGAGAAAGATTTGCTTTCATTGATTCTAAGGAAGCGACCAAACACTAGGTTAGTATCAAGCTCTAAAATGCGCCAGTTAATATACTTATCAGGAAAGCAGAAAACCGAGAAAGCATAGAAAGCAACTTTCTTAAGGCAGTGACGACTCAAACTATTAGATATTGGATCTTACGTAAACAGCGTTTTGAAAAATTACCGAAACAAAAGTAACGGAACAACTAGAACATAACGTTGCGTCGTCTAGATTTATCGTCGTGTTGGGACGCAAACGCGCGCAGAATTTAAAAATCACACGGACATTTTCGCACAGACGACGACGACGACGTCAGGGTGCGGAGGTCCGTCTTCTGCGGTTGAATATTCGTTAGAAGGAAACGGAGCGAAAAGACAACGTGACGGGCCCGTCCTCGCTCCTTCCTTTCTATGAATGCGGCAAGGGATGCAGTTTGTCCCTTCTCGACATAAATCACTCAAGCTGCTGTCCGCAGCGCTGACTGGTGAAGATTTGCGACTAGGCAAATGTCACGGGTCAGCAGAGGCATGGGAATAAAAAAAAATCGAAACTCAAGAGAAATTCACTAACAGCAAAGTAAGAATCGACCGAGTAATGAAATGCATTGACAAACTTTTTGCTGGACATTGCACTAGTAAAGTTAGAAATGTAATATTTTATACATGTAGGGAATCTATCAGTATCGCTGAAAATAGAAATACAGGATGGATGACTTAAAGTGATGATTCATTTAGCAAACAAACTAAGTAAAGAATTAAAAACCCGGACAGGTAGGGCTGTAATGTTCCCAAAGGGCTCCTTTTTTAATCAAATACAGAACTTACCACGACGACACCAAAAAGCCGAATTCTTTTAAATTTATCTATGTTATTTTGACCTACCTTATAATAATACGTTTTTGGGCATGTAACCAAATAAAAATTATTTCAAATAAATAAAACGTTATTCTTTCGAATTTTAATGCGTGAGTAGATCATTATTTACCGAATAAGTAATTGTGTAAAACACAATAATTAATGTTATGCTTCACAGAATGTTATTAACACCATTGGAAGTATAGTTACATATTTTACTGTTAAATTGTGAATTAAAAGGAATTAAGTTTACTTAGGAATGAAATAATGAGTCTCATCTTTAACCTGGTATCCTCAACATTACATGTAGCCATTGTGAGCAATCTTTAAAGTTAATAGTCTTGTATCTTGTGTAACTTTTTCGACGCTATTACCCAACTAATAACTTTTGCGAAAATATTTCCAACTGGCAAGTAAGTTGTCTAAATATTTTGACATCATATAAGACTGCACTCAAATATCAAAGAACTATAATGCGAGACCGTAAAATGAAAATAATCAAATGTTACTACTAATTGCCGTATTTGACAAAACATCAAAAAGTCAGTTTCGGTGTATTAAAATTATTAAGAAAACTTAAATCCAAACTCTTGGTGGCATTGTAGCGAACACTATAAATACATTAAAATGTGGTCCTTTCAAAACACTATAATTTTACCTGTCCGATTTTGCAAAGTTTTTGTTCAGTAGGAGCAAATGCACTGTTTTAAATTATATTGATTATTTACAGTGACGCACAAGTAAGGTGAAATTGCTTGAAAAATATTTTAGGGAAACATTTCTATTACAACAGAAAGGCTGCTGAATCTCAATGAACATGCTTAACAAGTGGATGAATCATGCGGAAGTATTCTGCACCAATTTATGTTGATAATTAAGAAATTTCCTCAGCTGTATTTTTTGATATATAAGAAGAATTCCATAGTACCTCATTGAAAATTGTGGTAACAGTTACCAGGAACTATGGAGTGCAGATCGGTATCTGTAGATGGCTTAGAACCATGTTACGAACCAGAAAAGTAGAAGCAACCTTAACAAGTGAGACTCTACTTGTTGTTGGGTGTCGTAATTGGCGAATTGGGAGCCTTACCAAACAACGTGGGCCACTGGTAAAATTACGATTTCTTTGCATTTAACTAACGTTATCAAATTCTCGAAAAAATATCAGTCACGATAGGATTTGAATCCACGACTCTGCGTTACCGGCGCATTGTGCTACCAACCACACCACGAGAAAGAATGTGAGTTCAAATCGCTTTTAATACCTAGATGACACAATATCTGCAGATACATCGTAATATGTCAACAGACACAATATTATTAAAGGCAAGTTCCTACCAATTAAATTAATATTAATTTAGCGTAGGCTATTACACTCAGGGCTAGGTCAATGATATTATGATACGCATACTGAGGAAAGCTCTGCGGTTAATATAGAAATGATGTAAAACGGAAGACATCCTGCAAAAAACAGCGCTATTTCCTCTTGACCCAAAGAACAAAGTTAAAAGGAGTGCGACATCGAACTATTTATGATGAAATAACACAGATTATTTAGGAAGTCAAACACGTAACAGTGATGTAAAGACTCTAAGCTGTTCTAGATCCAGCTTCTTCAAAGAATAGCGAACAAATTTGAAAGGATGCTAATGATTACCTGAAGAACAGTTGGAAAAACATGGGAACTAAAACAGTGTATAACACGTTGGTTACACACGGTTATTGTAAGACCTATGATAATAGGGCTTGGTGACCCAATACAGAAAGCATATTGGGTTTCTGTGTACCCCATAGAATAAGTATTATATTATGTATGGAATGCAAAAAATATTAAGTAATATTTTGTTGGATTCTAGGCAGAGTATAATTAGGGATAATGAAACGCCGATATTGTACCAAAAGTAAGAGCAGATTTGATAATTAGCTCAAGCTTGGGTTACAGATTCAATAAAATATTCCTAAAGTTTATTTCCACTACTTGTCGATTAGGACCGTAGACCTGTTCCTAACCATTTGTAGATTCCCTCTTATGGATGCATGTTACTAGGGAAGGATTGTTAGCCCTCATTGTATTTATAACAGGCCTCTTCAAATTCACATTTTTCGAACATCGCCTATTACTCGAACTTCTTTATGCAGACATAATCCACAGTTATTGGCCTAAAAAGTATAATGCGAATTACATTCGCAATATGAATGCTGAAACTGTATACCAAAAACATGAAAAGAGGAAGTAACATTCAGATTCAATTACTTAGATAATGACTTGATGAATTTTCCTTGTTTACTGAAATAAAGCTAATACAAGAATGTCGTTTTTATCATAAATTTATGATTATGAAATTTCGAAGATACAGGAAGCAACATAGAAAAGATATCCATACTTTGAATGATTGGTGTAGAGACTTATTAATGCATGCAAAGCAGATTACAAGGTTCTTCACATACAACATTGTGAATTAGTACACCTAATACGCAAAACATAATAATGTTGGCAATGGACATGGAAAATAGGATAATTGTGATCGATACGTAATTCTTCACTAGACATCAACATTGTATTAATCTACTTTTGATGGGAGGAGACATAAATGACGGAAAAGAAGAGAATGCTGCACACTACATTCAAATCCACTATCTTCACTCCGGGAAATTCAGCATAAAAGTGGACTTTCATAAGATAAAATGAAAACAAATTTGGGAAAACACAAACATCGACCATATAAATGTGCCAAAGAATGCTAATATGTTGTTGACATTTAGTAAATAATGATGATTCAGACACTTTAGTTTTCACGCTAACAATGTTACGCTACAACATTGCATAGATAACATTTATGTACTTATGATTTCTTAAATTTGAAGAAAAAAACGGGTTTCTCAGGAAAAAGTGTCAAAATGAACTTCCTGGCATCATAACAAAGTAGCATGATATTCAGTTTTTTCTACTGTTATTTAGTGCAACGAGGAAGGTTTTAACATAGTCACGGCGGTAAAATGAAAATATACAAATTTTCTTCAATCTTACAAAAATTAATGCAAAACGTGTTCTAACTTACAATTAGAAAATTACATAGGTTCCAAAAAAAATGCATAAAAATGATGTTTT
The DNA here is from genome assembly GCA_023509865.1 of Trypoxylus dichotomus. Taxonomy (NCBI): domain Eukaryota; kingdom Metazoa; phylum Arthropoda; class Insecta; order Coleoptera; family Scarabaeidae; genus Trypoxylus; species Trypoxylus dichotomus. The sequence goes on from CM042078.1 coordinate 44,217,356, forward strand.
ATTTACTATATCAAACTTGATAATATTTTTGGCAAAACCAGAAACAGCAGAAAGTTGTAAATGTCTAAGTCATACAATTAAAATTTCAATCAGCTAGTGCTATAAATAAAAAATAAAACAACGCATCTATGGCGTAAGGTATCGGCTATAATTAGACAGTTTTCATTCTAATATAACTGAATCGAAACAAATTTCTCTTGCTTTTATCTACTTCCTATGATGTAATGTGTAAATGTGTTACTTTTTTAGTTAGTAAATTTACATAATCCATGACGATTGCAAGGACTGTGTGGATGTACAATTCACAATTAATTAATTTGTGTGAGTGGAGTTTACTGCTATACCTGTGAATTCATAATCCATACTACTTACGAAATTATTTTTATAGTCTTACGGTGGAATTCATCAATATTCATACTGACGTTCAAAACCCCAACGCGAATCTGATTGTCAAACATGAAAAAAAAAGTAGGAAGAAAAGCACACCCAACATCGACATAACAAAAGTACCCCACTAACCACCAACTGCCCCAGGTGTTCATTTCTTTTGCTCTGCACTGTATATATAGAGATACAAAGCGGCAGATATTGTTTGTTTTTCTTATGCATATGCATGAGGTTTTCATGACTAACGGAAAGATCGTAGTAGTAAATCAATCAAATCCGGTTAACGTGAATTAAACAACACACATCCTTCAAATAATGTTTCCGCAGTCGTTTATGCAGTACGAGAGGACGGTGAACATTAAATTTAATCAACGATACTAGAGCATGCTCGGCGTTTTGAACCTATCAAAACTACGATTAATTAAATTCACATAAAAGAGATCCAGAGAAGAAATAAAAGTATTTTTCGATCGTTAAATAGATTAAAAATTAAATCATTTACGATCTCTTCAGAAGAGGCTTAAATTAATGAGAACGCACAGATTGCAAGAGATTGTTCTCGTTATTGTTTCGATTTGCAGGAAACCTCCACAGTGATAAAAGTAATTCATACTTTCAAAAATTTAGTAGTGCTTTTATGCTATATACAATAATGCTCTATATAATAGAGAAGAAAGTGGCAATGTATGTAGTGGCTATGTTGATATATTAGACCCCTGGTTTATTATAATAATCGGTGGCGTAATGTAAAATCAAATTCTTGCGTACTAAATACTGCATAATGAATCAATTGCAATTAAATTCCCATAACAATTTGAACTTATGCTACTCGCGCAATAATCAGACTCTATTTCGTTTTTATCGTGGTACAATACGCTTGTAATCGTCAGCGCATGCATATAGTTTTCTTTTGAGGTTTAATTCCATGGAATCGTTCGCGCATATAATGGATAAGACTGGAAGTAGATTTCCACCTTTCGGCAAGCCGTATCCTGTATACAGCGGATCGCTTTCTTCTTTGCTTATCTTTGTGATTTGTTGTCTATCCTTTAAATAGGTTTAATTCAACTCCTTTTATGTCTAAAGCTTCTAGTTTTTCATATAGTTTTCTTGTTAATATTGCCGAATGCTTTTTAGTACTTCATAATTTACATAGCTTATGAATATCATGCTCAGTTTTCTGCAACATTTACTGCTTTTAGCGCACCCATTCACGTTTAAACTTAAATTGCTATCGTTTGTAGAAAGTATAGATTTCCCGAAAAAACCAATAAATGCGCTGTCAATATGACGTTTACAAAAATAAAAAAATAGTTGTAGTGATTGCAATTTAATAAAATTATTTGTTAATTTAGGCTTCAAACTGTCCCGCCTATAAAAATGTCACTGCTAAAAAAGCTAATCGACCAACTGAAAAGTAAGGAGTTCAGAAATTATTTGATGAGCACGCACTTTTGGGGACCACTAGCAAATTGGGGAATTCCGTTAGCGGCTATCAGCGATACCCAGAAGGATCCAAAAATTATTAGTGGACGAATGACCGTCGCGCTGTGTTTGTATTCAGCCATGTTCATGAGATTTGCTTGGCTTGTCACGCCGTCGAACATGTTGCTTTTCGCCTGTCACTTTACAAACGAATTTGCGCAGCTGACACAATTAACACGATATTGTTATTACCACTATGGACCAAATGCGGAAAAAAAGTTGTGAGACCAGCAGATAAACTGTTATATGTGTGGGTTAATGATTACCAAAAATGCTAGTTATAACAAGTGGTTACAATTGTAAATACGTGACTATTAAAACTTCCTCGGTATAACTTCAACTGAATTTAATTAATAATTATGACGACTAATATACACAAAATGTCACGAGGATGTTCACTTTATGATTAAGGAGTATACATTGTTAGAAAATTATGAAAACCTGGCAATATAATACCGACATTTACTATTGAACTAAAGTACTTTCAATAATTTGACACTTCCAGGTATACTAAATGTAACTGTCAACTTTATTATCTTGAACAGGAAATCCCCTATACCCCTTATGACATTTTTGAATTCTTTTTCAATTTTAAGGTATGTTAGATAAAACAACTATGTTGCTATTTGTAACTTTATCTAAAATACTCACATGTTTTGAAAATTTTTGACAGATGGATGAGCGTATCTGAAGTTTTATAATTGTGAAGATTTTTTGTTTGGAAAATTGAAATTCTACAGGGGTCTTGTCCATTGGAGTAGTATTAGAAACCGAATGAATTTTTCGAAAACATATTAAAGCACGTCCGAAAATTGCGGTTAAACTTTCATATGTAAAAAGTGTCAGAACTTCTAAGAACAACCACCTATTATCTTTCGTATCTAACTGCTCTTATGAGATCGCAAAAAGGAGTAGAAAGTGTGTACTCTAATGTCGTTTCCTTATAAACAAAACTACTTCCGGAATTGGAGAGTGATGGAAAGACGTGGTGAGGGTGGAGAAAGAAAGGGGAAGAAAAAACGGACAAAATTTTCCCATCCTACCCTATACGGTTAATAATTCTGCAGAATTTCAGCTTTTCGAGTTTAATACCTTCGTAGTTATAAAAGTTTAGATGAATTCGTCTATCTGCTAAACACCTGCAAAAGCAAGTACCTGATTTAGCAGACAAAAGTTCATACGGGTTCGTTGAGAAAATTAAAAACGTTGTGATTACTGACAACAAAATTTTAGTCCACTGTTTCCAAGCGTACCGGTTCGATGTCACTTTGGAATACTTAAAAAAACTTTTGTTGGATAACCAAATGGTAGCAAGGAGATTGTCTTTGGTTAGACTTTGCATGAAACAAAACTTTTTCCAAATTAACAATACTTTTTAACAACAAACTAAAGAAACCGTAATGGGTAACAGCCTATCCCTTGTCGTGCCTAACCTTTAAGTGAATTTGAAACTGATCTTAAGAGTCCTTTGGCTTATTTTCCACGCCTTTGAATTAGATAGGTATTTTTTGCAAACTTTAGCAAGCAAATGCACAATAACCGGATTTTTAAAACAGCTGAATTCAATATTTCCGTCTATTGAATTTACCCATGAAATGGAAACCGACAACAGGATTTCTTTCCAGTATATATTAGTTGTAAAAAGTAGAAATAAGCTAGAAATAGACGTATATACAAATCCTGCTAATAATCTTGGGAGATTTTAATCACTCATGGGAACATAAACTTCCGGCATTAAGCTTTTGGTTCATCGTTTGCTTAATTTGAAAATTTTAACGGATTCTCCGAAGATGTAGTCTACAATACTATTAGTAAGCACAAAAAGAGAATAAGAATTAGAAATATAAGCACACTAGAAAGTACTAGCAGTAGCGATAAGAAGTATGCAAAGTTACCATTTAGCCATGTTACGTGAAATATCTTAAAAAAATCTTTTCTAAAGTTGATCGCAAAACCCTTTTCTCGGCTAAAAATAATCTTGAAACCTTTCTAAGAAACCCTAAATTCCAAGTAGGTAACATGGAAAAATCAGAAATTTCCAAAATATTATCTAAAGATTGTGATCATTGACTGATCTTAAGTTCAGGAGCTTTAACGAATTTGATGTCGCTCTACATGTTGATAATACAAAGCTAATTCAAAATGTAAACCACAACATTTAGTTAAATTGTTATGAAGCCATGGAAATTTACAAAAACAAACTTTGATGAGTATAGATTTAGGCACTCTGAATTCCAGCCTTTAGTACTTATTAGTCGACAATCGACTGTAACGTTAATAGGGTATAAATAGTGTAGTTTTAGTTTAGTTTGTTAGTGCAGTATTACTGATGAATATGATACGTTACCTGTTGAAATATGTGTCCAGTTTTTAGTGAAGTATTTTAGTATACCAGTGATATAGTGTTCCAATTTTGTTATTTACGAAGTAGTTTGTTTTGTATTAAGACATCGTAGATTAGCTGTATTTGCAAGAAATGGAAGGAGTTGAAACTTCTTCTTGACATTTCGATTTGTACAAAGGCCCAGTAAAAGCACGGTTGTATAACTAAATATGATTGTGAGCGTTTATAATAATTAATAATAGTTCTAGTACGCAAGTATAAAGTATGTAAAAATTGATTGTGATAAAGTAGGCATATTAAAAACATTTTAAAAGAATACACTTACGTCGTTACATCTAATTAAGCAACAGGTTTGAATTGCTTATATATGTGTGTCATGAATAATTATCTATTCATTGTGAACCATTGTTTATTGTACGTAACTATGTACTATACGGCGTCTAGCATGGCGATAAACAAACACACCATGACGAAAGCACTTACGATCAATAAAGAATATTGGAACTAGTAATACTCAACATGTTAAGTGCGGATACTACGTGCCTCGTACTTTTTGTAAACATTGAGTGGAGCGCGCAGATGACTTGGCGGTATCTAATTAATATTCATTTTGCTAGAGGGCGCGCAGAACCGGTCTTATTTTCGATTGAGTAGTAATGCGCATTCGAAAACCGATTCGCTATCTACGTTACTAAATTACACACAGATTTGTAGGTAACAAACTTTTTCTTAGAAGTCATCGCACTCCTTGTGCTCGCCGTCTTGCTCTTTTTCCATGGCTGTTGCTACTAATAAGGAATTTCCAGTTTTGGAAGTCATCGAGTCAATAACTAACCTGACTTAACTTAATCTTAATAGTCGAGTCGAAACTGACACGATGACGTAAGTAAAAAGATTACGTTATGAGCAAGCACTATGCGTGCTTGTAATTATTGAAACGTTATAAAGATAAGTTAATTGTTACGATGTATACACTACCGGCCATAAGTATTTACCCACCCTTAAAATATTGCAAAAACAAGTCAAAAACTACAAATTATAAGATAAAGCTTTACTCTCTACTTGTACAAGAACTCTTATAAAAACAAAGTACTTATTAATTTGCTAACAAAGATAATCACAAATTAAATGTGCGATTCGCCAATGTCTCCACTTTTCACTTTTATTACTGCAGCACACAATTTTAGCATTCCCTCTACCAGCTTTTCCAATGTTAGCGGCTCTATTTTCCTCCATGTATCCTGTAGTTGCGCCCAAGGTACTGTTGTCGAATTTAAAGTAGATTTTCTGTTGGTCGAGTTCCCTTCACAAAAGCTCGATCGGATTAAGATCTAGACTTTTAAGCGACCACTTCATAACAACAATTTTCTCTTTGTTGTTCCAAATATTCACGGCACATCGTTGCAGTGTGCTTTGCATCATTATCGTGCTGGACACGAAGTTGTCATGGATTAATCACGTTCCACATAAGGTGGTATTCCGCTCCAAAATCTCTCTATAACCGTCATTTCTAAGGATACCATCTATTTTGGCCAAATCGCCCTCAGCGGTACCGCCAAAACAACCCCAAATCATTACTGGTCTTTCTCCATGTTTTATTGTTGGTGTAATACAGGATTCAAGTGTTCGTTTCGCTTTCGATCTATGGACATATGTTTTTCTGTTTAAACCAAAGGTAAGATGTTTAGATTCGTTGGTCCAAAGCACTTTCTTACAATCTTCCAACGTTCAATCCTCGTGTTTTCTCGCCAATCTTAACCGTTCAGCTTTATTTGCTTTGTGTAATAACGGCCTCCGTATAGAAATTCTCCCATACAAACCAACTTGGCGCAAATGCCTTTTTACCATGATGACGTTAACTGGTCTTGGGCGAAAAATATTCACTTCGTTCCTAAAGTTGCGCCTTTTTGAATGGAACGTTTTGTGTAATATTGTACTTGTGTAACTCTCGTTGAAGGCAAAGGGTAATAAGGTTGTAATATATGTTATTGCGTATTTAGTAATACTGGCACACATTTTTGTATGATCTCCATAGAACAAGTAACAAATGCCATGTTATAACAGTGAACAAGTATAATAAAGGTTTATAGTATTGGAATATTGTGACATTGAAAATGATACGAAATCCTGGAAGTAGTTGATAAAATATTAATGAAATTCGTCTCAGTCAACTTTGCAGTTGAAGATATATGTAAGTATATCTATATCCAGTGATACGAGGATTATATTTTACATCATCCACGTAACTGTAATAGTAAACTTCATGTTTAGAACAATAAAGGCAGCACATCCTAGAATTACCTGCTTTAGAGCTGTCGCGGCTTCTATTAAAGTCCATTTTTGCAGAAATTGCTATTTCTCGGGAGACATGCATTATATAGTATTGATACTTGGTGCTTAAATTAGATACAAAAAAAACCTTGCACCTTTCAAATTGTTTTCGTAGTTTTTGTACCGGAACACTTTTTGCATGTTGTTTTGTTTTTGAGTATATGTGAAAATTCCAGGCAAACTAAAAAATGTTAATAGCTTAAAACCAATCATTCTATAGGTATGGTTAAAAATTTCAGCCAGTTTGATTTCAATATTGTAAGTGTGAGTTTTATTATTATGCCGTATTTTGTACGCCGTTAAGAATACGATCACCTTGACAAACAAGCTCAATCGTGCATATGATTTTATGTACGGAGGCAGCTGCTACTACGTCATTATAAAAGCGGTGGAGATAATTGCGTTGGAGCGAATGTTCCCAATTATTCAGTGTAAAGGAGTCCTTGATGGCTCAATTTATTATCAAATGTAAATTTTCCCTATATACGTATAATAATTTTTCAAAATACCATACGACTCCAGTTTATCATATTGGGAATATTGCACTAATTCGTACATAACTTTAGTATTTATTCATGTGACACAAAACAGTGAGCATTTTCCTTGGTGTTTGCATTTAGCAGAAAATAACACAGCATATCTCTACGTTTTCTGTACTTTTTTGGCAACCAAATTATGAATATGCTGTTGTCACTTGCACGTCAGGTTAATCTTTGCCTATAATTAAATTTTGCGTTCCAAACAAAATTCAATACAAAATGTCATTACTTTTGCTTTAAAGAGAGCTTCATTCCATACTTGTCTGCCGTGAACAATCCTCTTCAGGAGTGTCTCTTAAAAGACAAAAAGATATAATTGGCAAGCATATATACCACTTTTCATGGCAGACAGTACTTCATAGAACTTTCTTCCATTTGAAGCTTCCCCTCAATTTTACTATTAAGTCAACATGATTGCGACATGTTCGTTTGAGGACATGGCAACAGTCACTTTCTTCAAAGAATCTGTAAACTATTTTACGCTTCTTTGCACTTATCCGCTCATTTGTTCCAAAAAAAATGTACAACGATGACTTTAACACATTGCCAAGCTTAAATTTCTTTTTCGATTAATTTACTCCGAAAGACACTGGAACTCATAAATATACCTAGAAAATACAAAAAGATTTATTGTAAGACCTTCTTTCACATTTTGATAACTTATCCATGGGCTTTCGGATGTAAAAATCCTTCACCATGGTTATCCATTGTTTTCATATAATTCTTAACAAACTTAATAAATAATACATTGCTTTTTTGGAACTACTGGATTAACAATGATGTTTGCTGTTGTTGGAATGTGCTGCTATAGAGTCTGTCAGTAGAAATTTGTATAATCCTTTTGACGGTTTCAATTGTTTCATTTAAATAGAACACAGCTACGTTTGGTGTAATCCAAGAATACGCCATGTAATAAATTATTTGCCTTGGACACGACGATGTAGAATGAATGAGCCGGTGCATTGTCGTGGTCGAAAAGTACTTTTTTCCACTGCAAACGAGGCCGTTTCTCCTTCAACACTACATCGAATAGGTTCAAATAAATTGCTTTAGTATTGTCCCGTGATCGTTCTTCCCTTCTGCAGATAGTCGATGAGGATCACACCTTGAGAATACCAGAAAATGGAACGGTCTTTGCTTTCTTCGGAGCCGATTCGCCCGGAAAAGTCCACTTCTTAAACTGTTCCTTGGTCTTTGGTATGTGGAGGTGGATCCAAGTCTCATCCATGGTTATGAAACACATGAAGAAATCCCTTAGATTGCGTTGGATCCTGGCCAGACACTCCTCCGAAACGGTCGCACGATTTCGTCTTTGCTCCGGTGTGAGCGAACGTGGTGTCCATCGCGCCGAGAGCTTTTCCATGCCCAAAATTTCGTGTAGGATATGGCCGACGCGTTCTTCTGAGATGTCTGTTGTCTCTGCTATCTCTTTCAGCTTCAATCGGCGTCAATTGGGCGTCCACCGCGTGGCTCGTCACTTGCGTTTCTGCGGCCACGTTTGAACTTGCTCACCCATAAGCTGATCATCGAAAATGATGGAGTACAGCCGCCATGAACTTTTAGCAAAATCTTTCCAATTTCCGTGGCCGTTTTGCAAGCCATCCAGAAGTCTTTTATCACTGCACAAGATTCTATTTTATCCATTTTTGTGAAACCGCCTAACTTGCTACACAAAACACACTCTTAAACAACAACTATTGACAGTAGACTTTTGAAATTTTGACAGTTGCCATAAAAAAGGTTGTCCTTGCTTGACCAAGAATCCACTTCGTGCGCCATCGCTTACCGATTTCGGAAATACTTCCCCCTCGTATGGAGACATCTACATCTACAAAGCTAAAATCACAGTTGTATTCTTTGCGTTCAACAGCGCATGCCAACATATCTGACAGACACTATGGATATACAAAAGGTTGCCCAATTTAAAGTCGACACCATAACAACAAAAACGGCATTGCTTGACCTAACCTAAAGAAATTAATTCCGGTTTTATGATCTAGGCAAAAACCAACTTCATAAGGAGCTAGTTTGGCAAATTGTACCATTTCACTTTGATAATCACCCCTAAGAGTTAACATCCTAATGGGCCACTTTTAGCATGTGTTCTAGTATACTTACGTATTGCTTCAACTTAACGGAATGCACAAACGCAAACAAAATTTTAAAATATGTGAAAATAAAACATAAAATTCCAAACTGTATGAAGTGTGTACAAAGTGTAAGGATTATGAGTAAAAAATCTTTGACAGTTCGACTAGTATACAGGCTCATAAAACAGTACATTAAATTAGAAATAACATTGGAAAGAACAGTGGGAGACTATCTTCGGCGGTATACGTTAGTTCATCAGCAATTACGCTAACCACCTTAAGTTTATTATTCTTTGTTGTAGTAGGTTTACGCGAAACGTCATCCTCTCTTGTAACGCAGGAATAAACTCTAATTTTTATTTCACATATTTTTAAACAAGACTTTATTTTACGATCACCATTGTATTTCTGACACAAACCAGTGTGCTACGAAGGTAATAATATTCGATATTTTATTGCTAATTTATAAGCAATCTACCTGATATCGTTTAAATAATGCAGAAATTATGTCAACGACAATTCCTAATGATAAAAGGTACAAGTGGGTTTTCCCATTGTATGTAACTTGGTGCTTCACAATGAATAGGACGCAATCCTTTAACAAAAGAAATCCACCAAGTTAGTATAGGAATTAGTAATACAAGATTTCCAAAACATTTACGCATACTTTTACTGAATAGTATGAAAGATTGCAGACGTAATTATATAGTTTTTTTCCGTTTAAAAGCAGGTTGATATTAATTTTAAAATCGATATTTCTTAATCAATGGGATTCGACAATACAATTAATGAAGTACTAATTGGTGAAAGTAGTATTCACGTACAATATAATAATATATTTTTATGGTCAAGGTGTGTGGGTTTTCGCGGTGCTGAGCACGTTTATTTTTCGAGTAATAAACCTAAATACTTCTTAGTATATGCCTATAAATTATCGGTCAATCAAAATATATAAATAAGTACCAATCTGTTTCAGATTTGTCGGCGCGTTATTTCGAAAGTTATTTATGTTTATGTACATTGCTTCTCATAACCTGCAGCCTGTTAGAAAGAAATCTAAAACTAAGGAAATATTATTTTTGGCAAGTTTGATTGCTATAAGAAAATTTAGAAAAATTTGACATGTTTGACTAAAAATTGAAATATTTCATTTGAGTTGATATTGCTGATGATGTTTCTCTTCGCTATTCAACCATTTCCACTAACAATCGACAGCAATGGTGCCACAAGAAGGATGTTGTAATGTTTACATTAGAAAAGACACTTGTTAAGCAGAGAACTGACGCTTGCCTCATCTTAAAACTTATCTCTGGAATCGGGGAAACTGTTTAATATACTCAAATCCTTATTTTGCTGTAGTAATTCTTATACATAGATACTGGAAAAGTTATGGTAATTAATTAATTAATTAATTAATCGATTATGCAAATCGATCACTATTTCTTTAATATTTGAGGTATCCAAAGATAAATTCAAGCTTAAGCGATTCCATTGCTATATTACGTTAAGGAGTTAAGCGAACAAACATGCAATTCTTATGCGATATACCAGAGTATTCAAATCCATAGTTTCTTGTAAATTGACAGCCTTAACGCTTTTTTGAGAGTTAATTATTACGACAACACGTAATTTGTTTTCTCCAAAGGAAAGGGTATCAGTATCCCATTGATAAATTGCCCATTTCGCGAGAAGAAGAGGTAGAGTTTTGTGAAAGGAAGTGCAGTGGATGGTGAAGAACGAAGGTGCTTGTTATTATTGCAGGTTTGAGAGAAAGTATTACGACAAAAACATGTCCACAAATAAAAAGCGTTGCTACTGGTAAGTAAACACCTAAGCTGGACAGGCGATGAGTAGAAAACTCTGTTATAGATAGACGAGCCAAAATTTGAAACCTTCTGCTATAAATGTAGAACTTTGATTCACCGCCAATCAAACGAACATAATAAGCAAACATATTTAGTGCTTTCGATAAAACACGGTGGAAAAAATATGATGATTTACGATTGTTTCGGTGTGAAAGAATATTTGTTGAACATACTCAAAAGCAATGTTTTGTCATGTGAAAATCACACAGCATCGGGCAGCAGTTTATATTCCAAAAGGAGTGGTAGGCGAAGCAACAATAGCGCTTTGGCCATCTCAAAATCCTAGCTCGTCTTCTATTGAGCTTCTATAAGAATAAGTAAATAGAAAAGCTAGAGAACGGCTACAAGACGCTCAACAGGTTTGGCGCTACTTACAGGAAGCTTTGTATCAAATAGATACCGACTACTAGAAAAATTAATAAGCAGGACGCCTAGAGTTTGCAAGAGAGTTATATGAATCAAGAGGCTATATAGATAGAGAAAAACTGCAGTGAAATACTATGCTAAATGTAATTATTTTTTAAATATTATTTACATGCAATATTGTTTCATATACATACACTTTATGCTCGTAAATAAAATTATATATAAAACTCCCTGTCTCTATACTTCTTTCTAAAAATTTGTTACTGCTTCAAAACTATGTGATGACAATAAAGCTCATAATTACCTTTAACGAAATGATTTCGTCTGTTACTACCGGTAAATTAATGTAATTTTATTAAAAGTGAATCGGTAAAAAATGGGAAAAAGAATAAACGCTATTTAGTGACCTTCAGACCACGGTTTTTGTAATTTAAGGAACAGTATGATATTATAAACATAAGAACATAAGTTTTACTTGTGAACAGGAAATACATACAAAAGTAAAGTTATAATAATAAGACTAATTCTCAAGGAATCTGTAGTTTTTTTTTGCAAAAATATTTCTTGTGTACAGATCATCAAATAACAGGCTAATCGAAGCATATGCACGTGTATTAGCAAGATGCTAAGTTTGAATAAATTGGGTATCGTGTAGGGAACATCATGTATATCGATAAAACAACAATTACTTAGATGATTATCATGACCATATGATAAATTAAAATTTTAATTTTTTCCTGTTACACAAACTCAACTGTGCTTTGTGGTACATTGCCACTACACTCATGGGTAACCTTCCAATCTACCACCGATAACCATTAGAAATGTTAGATAAATGGATTGTATTTATTGTTATATCACTTCCGCTAGAATTTATCAACACAAAAATTGTACATTGTTAAATAAACACAACAACTTTACTTTGATATGGAAATTTCACTTCCATTGTCTTTTAAAACAATCTATATATAGAATGTTTGATTCAGTAGGTTACAACAAAGTCAGATAAATGTAAAAGAAGCTAGGCAACTAACTTACTTAATCGTCTACTAATCTTTTACTAAAACTCTTTTATTCCTGTTAATTTATTTAAGCTAAACGGTGATTTGATTTATTGAATATTTCCATTATTAAAAAAATCCTATAAAACCATCTGACGTATTTCTCCTAGAAACGTCCCAATAAATAATGCGCAATAATTATCGGAAAACAATAAAGTATCTTTAACGACTCTCCGAAATCTTATTTGACCTATGTGGTCACGTTTCGAATCGCCGTAACACATTTTAGAAATGCTCGTCCGTTGTGAAAAAGAGAATCCATTAAAGCTAATCACAGTATCATCATAATTTATTACCCGTAGGATAAACAACGCGGTGAATATTAAAAATCAAAATGTCAATCACATCCCATAAAATTATTACATGCTAAATTTTCCTTGTCGAGATGTATGTATAGCCATATAAACAGGTTCATAAATCTTTGCGCTAAAAGTAATAAAATGGGCGAGCGTGTAATACGCAGAAAATCCAAAAATGTTGATATTATTTTTTCGCTACCTACATACAGTATGTATACGCTCATACACTTCAGGTCATAAATTTTAAATTTCATGAAAATAACGCAATGATTTCCATAAGTACAAGTGGGATATAAGCGGTACTATGAATACTTTATTGCACAAACGCCACGGAAACTAACACCTTGTACATGTTCTCATGAAGGTAACGTACATAATCGGTAAGACGATACCGTTGGTTTTAGTACACGTTGTAATAAGATTGGCCTTAATATTGATTATAACAATGTTCGAATTTTGAAATATATTAGTAAATATAGTAATTCCGTTAACTTCTAAGCTAACCACTAACGCTAGACTTCTATGTAGAATCCGTAAAGTAGGAACGTGTACGAGTTAATGTGTAGAAAAATTTACTTTTAATAGTTTTGTTCATGTAGCTATTTTACTCTATGAGCAGAACAATGCTATACCATTAGTAATGAGTCTAATCACCATCGGCATTGATAATTGCTTGGCATCTCAGAGGTATATTTTCCATTAATTTGACTGCATATTCCTTCGGTAAAGACCTTCACATGAGACAAACTTGTCGTGTCAGCTCTTTCAAAGTGCACACTCTTCTTCCTCGAAGCTTATGCTTGAGATATGCCAACACATTTTCAATGGGATTTGTATCTGGCGACTACAATGACCAATCAAGTGTGACGATGCCAGACTGCTCTTTCCACTCGGTGCAAAGCTTGTCCTGGGTTTTGGTCTCATAAATTTTAAACACTTAAGTCGGATGTAAACAGATGTAATGCTTCAAAATTCAAGATTACGGTTATTTGAGCTGCTCTTAGCGTTTACGATGAAGGTGCACTATGAATTGCAGTTGTAATCATTCAATTACGCAAGTTATGCATTACTAAGCAGCATGAAGGCAGTTGCAGACGATGGCGGGGAATATAATATGCATGATAATTTATATTTTTTAAGATTACATTTAAATAGCACATCTGATGGAATACAATGGACTTCAGTGGCATGGCCCTCTTTTTATAGTATTGTGTACACTTTACTTATACGTGTTATAATCTGCACTTTTTTCCTTCAGAAATGTTTGGACCATCCATAACATAGATCAGAAGCTATTTCATTACATAAAAGGGGTGCCTTCACATTCGAGATTAAGAACCACAGCCTGAGTTTTACATTTGATAAGTGCTATTAATGTTAAAAGCAATTACTTTTATTCTTTAGAAATAATCTGGTTTTATCTGAGCAAGACCGGTTGCTTGAGTTAGTAGTAAGATATTATTATAAATATATGTTACCCTTGGTAACCAAGTTCGCAAGATTAAGGATTTCATATCTCGTCCATGATTCCAAGTATTGAACTTTTTGTTGATGGTTATCACAAAATTCCCTTTTCTTTTCCTTTATACATTTTAATTTAGAAATTTTTCCTAAGAAATGACGACCTTAAAAAAACTAACAATAGCTGATATAAAAACAATAATGTAATGTATCCAAAAGTTTTCAGCGCAGTAAATTGCTCATCTAATAGTTTTCCATAGGTGGTATTTATCGCAAGAGTATCATCTGTCTGAATATTTTTTATGATGTAATATGTATGTATAAATACTCTGCTTCAAGCATAACTGCATTGCTATTTTGCATGCCGTGCACTGCGAGCTGACATTGATTTTAGAAAATGACTGGAATAAATCTTGTATCGGTAAAGCCAGGCATCCGCTCATAATAGGAAACCTGCCACTAAAACTAAAAGTAACACCATTCCTTCTGCTTGCTGATTCTTCAGTATTACTCAACATCGTATGTAGCATTCAGGTGTCATATACAGAAGTAAATTAAAGAGGTGACATTTTAGTAAAGTAAAGGTGAAGCCATCCTATAGATATTTGTATTATACCTACTAGCTTGTTTGCTTTTCAAGAAAGATAATTTTGTAGACGCAAATAATTAAATGATATATATGAAAATTAAGATGGTTTGACCTTGCAGATTTCGTGAACGTCAAATATCTGAAACAACTCCCTTTATTTTTTGAAATTCTTCGTAAATATTATTTGAAGATTCTGGATGCATCTTCTGCTGGAAAAGTGCATCAAAGCAAACCAAGAACGTTTCCCCTTTTAAGAAAAATAACAGGTATCTATATGTTCTAAGATCTTTCTGTTTACACTTTTTAAACTAGTATTTGTTTCATGTCTTAAGCTCTTTATGCTGTTACATACATTATTATTAACTTAATTTTCTGTAACGCAACTATCGATCGGTAGTAGATTTATTAAATTAAGGTAGAAGACTAGTTCAAACCTGTTTATACAAATAATTAGGCTATCACTAAATTTTCTATCAGAACAATGACGCTACGTCATGTATATATTATAATGTGATCAATTGCAATTCTGTAACATTCTGTTTAAATAAATGCAATTGTATTTGTCAATCAATAAAAAGTAGTTTTGTTTAGCGAAAAGATTTTTCTATGGCTGTAGATAAATTATTGTAACTTTATTGAAATCGAATGAGTAACAAATAGAAGAAATGATAAACTCTATTCAGTGACTCAGAACTGACTGGCCACACGCTTATAGTAGTATCTCATTTGAAATATTAATAGTTAGCTAAAATATTTAATTGAACTAGAAACAATTAAAATGACTGAATTTCGACATACTTACGGAATGCCTTTTTTCTCAACGGTATAGCAGTAAAAATGCAAAGTAATTTTCTGACAAACAGGAAATACACTGCACAGAAGTAAAGTTATAATAACGAGACTAGTCCTCCAGTAACCTCTCGGTTATTTTTTTTACAAAAATATTTCTTATGTGCAGCTTATCAAGGAACGGACTAACCGAAGCACTTGCACTCTACTAACAAGACTAGCTAAGTTTGAGTAAATTGGGCCTCACATAGCGAACATCATGTTATTAATATCTGTTAAGCTGGGAAAGAAACTGTCATCCATGTACCGTACTGGGAAGCAAGACTGGTATGAACGCCGTTTTCAGAATTAGAGTTGGAACCAACATCTACTAGTTTTCTAGACTTTGTCGAACAGGCAAAACTAATAATAGTGATCTAGCACAAAAATAATCAAGACCAATTTGAAAGTAAGTTTGTGGTGTGTAACTCGATCTAGTCTAATATTGTAAGATAAGATTGTGTTGTTTTATTAGACTTGAAAGTTTGAAACTGAAGAAAAACGCAAATAGTAGATTGTATTAAAATAAGTATACGTACTTTTTAAACAAAAATGATCCCAAAAATTGAGTACCTAGAAGAAGCATGCTATCTGTTACGCCAGCTAAGCACTCGGGGAGCTATTGGTTCCCCTTAGCAAAGTTAGGAGAGCCCCCAGAGGTGTCTAGAATAGCAAGGTTTCGTTTTAGTAGTTAAGTAGCCTCTGGAAACGCACTAATTAATGTAGCACTGTTCTGTCCTGTTAACGGAATAATAATACTATCCATCGCATACACGTAAAAATGAAAATACCCGTAATAAATGATCAATGTGTAAAATGATAAAAGTTTATCGTTTATGAATCATCCTTAGCTGCCTTCGTAATGCGGCCTGGATTGCGATCGAGATGGTCGAACGGAGGCGCACGTTTTCCTGGAGAAAGTGCGGAGATGTAATAAAAGGAAAAGTAAATAAAAATTGTTCCTGAAAACGCTGCCGTAAAATATTTTATTACTCGCCTGTACTGGGTATGAATCACGCCGACGAATTTTTTTTTGTGTGTTCCGCTTTTAGCACATACACGCAACGCTAACGTTTTAAATAGCTATAAAATTATTTTGTAATAACCTTAGCACATAAATACTTATCAGCTTACTCTACAAATTGTACTACCTTCGCCTCTTCGTAACAATAGCTTGGGATGAAATAATGTTATCAATTCAACACTCTTTGTTTGTGATTTGGTGAAATTTCTCTTCGTGAAATGCATTATATTACTAGAAGTACGCTTTAATCATACGATCTATAAACGATTCATCTATCGGAGCAGATGGCTGTAAGGGCAAGCATGCTATTGTTTTTAAACGAAAGAGGTCACTTTGGCCATTTGAATGTGTGCGAAACATTAAACTTAACGATAGGTTCTAGGTCCTCTATATAAAAAATCCGTTTCCTCATAGTGTTTACCAACCTGGCCAATATTCAAATCATTCCAACATCTTTTTATCGCAGATTTCAGTTTATTGACGCCACCGCATTGCCTATTATTGCCACACACCTTTGCTTCTAATACCCTTAGAGATTCCCAATTCGGGGATTAAGTTACCGTGGGCAAGCTAACCATTGTAATAATTTGAAGAAACTTTTTGTTTCCCTGGAAGTGCGGATAGCAGCATTGTCTTGAGCAGTCTATTAGAACTTCTTCTAAAAGTTCTGTATGAAAACCGAAATTCCTTCCAGTAGAAATAGAGCATGTGGATGTATTATTGTCATTTGTAAAAATCTGTAAAAATTTTGACTCGTCGCAACCTTAGTCTTCTTGTTAAAAATTGAATCAATAATATCTGGAACCATCAGGAGCATCCAAATATAATTTCTTCTCATCAGAAAATACGATTTCTATTGATGATGTCATCTTATATGATCTCGCGCAGATTTCAGTATTGTCTATGTTTCACTATTAACGATGGGTTTGAAACTTCTTTACCCGTCGAAAGCCTTTAATGTGTTTAATGAAGTTTTTTGTTCCGAAAGAAAATCTGCGTGTACTTCCGGATAGATTTCGTTTTACCTCTCTGTATAGAATGGTTATTTCTATATTAAAATTGGAGTTCTCCCTTTTACATAAATGAGTCGACTCTTCATGGTCATTAAATAAGTACAGTATACTTGCTCCTAGATCTAGTTACAGAGTATCTATCATCTTTCATTGTAAGGAATATTTTACAAAAATTCCATATCTCATTGCTGTGTTTAACCTTTAATAATACCTATGACATTTGGGATATTAATACATACAAGTCTAGTTCCATTATTGATTCTACCCTCATTTGTTTTTCTAGTGCTGCTCATTTTTTTCTCTACTCTGTATTGCTATTTACAATTAGGTCTATGAATTATTTATCTCTCTCTATATTGCGCATTGAGGAATATTGTGTGTAGATCTTTCCTATGATGTATTCTGTTGTATTTCCTGTAACTAAATAATCAAAACCTGTTGCATAAATCTAAATATTATTACTAATGTTGTTATTACTATTTTCATGATATTATTATTATTGTTATTATAAAACTCAGCAAAAAGGAAACGAATATAACATAAAAACGATGCTGGTATTGCACATCAATCCATCTATATACCTGTGCAAGTGGGGGCGCCTGCGTCACTTTTGGCGCACACTAACCCAGAGTTACGACCTGGTAACGGGCAAGTTATTGCCACCTACTACTTGTCTTATTGCAACCGTATCAGGATTAATTCTTGATGAAGTTCACCAGTTGTGAGTTCCCAAGTTGGAATACTGTTAGTACCGTTGACCGTTGCAAAACACTTCGTTCGTCTCAAATTTACGCCATTGTACAACAACATTGAATTTTACGACCTCACTTTTTTACGTTGAAATTAGCATAACCCGTAAAATCGCGAAGTAAAAATTTATCGTTTGAAATACTGATAAAATAAGAATTACTGTTATGAAATCGGTATGATTTATAGGAACGCATAGTTATGTCGATAATGAAGTTGAAGATAAGAAGAAAAACCGTTAGAAATTACGTATGCTAATTTTATTTAATTGTCGCGACTTTAGCATTTTGACATTATCGGAGAGGACCTAACAGATATACATTTAATACCTTATACTAATTATTATTCTACAATTTCATGTAATTAAGAAACCATGTCTGCAGGTAGGAGGAGTTTAACAAGTATAGTTGCTGCAAAGATCCGAGCGAGGAAACGAGCCAGAAATGTGGATGCAATTACAACTTATTTAGTCCAACAACATATTTGTCATTAAAATAAATTTATTACTACATTTCAACTTAAAACGAGCACATGTAATCCTCCTTTAAAGGTAATGACGAATTCATTGCTTTCAATGCACAGTTAGAAAGCTTAAATTTATACCCACACCGACAGTAGTATTATATCTGTAATGATACTGCAAGAAGGAGAACACGAATCGCAATCAAAAACGTATAACTTGAAAAATAAAACAGCAAGCTTGACACTAAAAGCCCACGCACACCGACGCCCAATTTCATTTAATATATTTTCATAGCAAGTTATACTTACAAAAATGTATTTACGACAATATTGTTCCTATAAATTCCTCACGTGCTTTCAGGCATTTACTTAATTCGCAAAATACTTAAATTTTGGGGAAAACATATTTAAACTGAAAACATAAAATGAAAGAACCTTTCCCTTTATTACACTAAATCCATATTTTATATAAAACTTACTCGTGATGGAAAACTGCGTTCTAAGACACTCCAGAAACCATATCTAAATTGAAAGATTGATATACAGCCCGCCTCGAAAGACAATTCCGGTTCAATATTGATTCAATCATAATTGAATCATATTATATCTTAATCATGGGGGAGAAGTAAAAAGTATAAATACTTCCAACACATTTTAACACAACCTAATATATAACATGTTTCGTTATCACTGTGGCTTCATCAGATGTTCT
Organism: Trypoxylus dichotomus; assembly: GCA_023509865.1. Lineage (NCBI taxonomy): Eukaryota > Metazoa > Arthropoda > Insecta > Coleoptera > Scarabaeidae > Trypoxylus > Trypoxylus dichotomus. Next base: position 44,236,959 of record CM042078.1, read on the forward strand.
ATTGCTGTTAGTAGATAGCGACACATGTCGTGCACTACGTTGTGTAAATATATTGGAAATATTTGTAAAATTGCGTTTTACTTCTTTGGCCATGATTAATATAGATTTCCAACAAGTATCGGCCGACTCAATCAAAAAACATATTATATTTCATAAAGTCAAGCATCAATCACAGAGCTATAACTAACGTTTCAAATTTAAATAACATTTTATGGAACGGAAATAACGAGGTAAACACATTAATAAGTGAAAAAAATGCTAGTGTGCTTAGTCAGAGTTATGTGACTATTGTATCTTCCCTAGTAGCTTGTATGGATGTTACCTTATTTTATTTTACGTTCCCATTTTTTTTATTGAAAATATTTATTTTCAGAAATCGATAAAGAATATTTTTCCGTATTGAAACACAATCTGTGGACGCAATGTATAAAGCTTATGTCTAAAATTTATAAACGAAATTGATGTTCTTAGAAAACAGAAGCTAGTATTTTAGCAAATTTCATTTATTTATTTCAATCTATTAACACCAATTTTGTAACTGTATAAAGTACAAAAAGTACCCAAATATTTCTTGCAATATTTGTTATATATTCGCGAATGAAATATGAAGTATAATTCTTTTGAGTGTTGATCCGCGTAGATAGCTGGTTTTCAGAAGAACCTGAAGTAGTTTGACGTTTCGATGAAGACTTTTTCATCTTCTTCTGAAGCGAGTCAAGGCAGAAATATCTGCAGAAATATATATATATATATATATATATATATATATATATATATATATATATATATATATATATATATATTACTTGCCATAATTGTAGAAATGAACGGTATAAATATGAAAATAAACAAATGCTGTTTATAAGGGAATTAAACGAAGACAACAATGCACACAATATGGTATTACTTAATGTGTCTGTTAATATTTTGAAACATTTAGACCGTACTTTTGAAATCTATATAGGTTATAAATAAAATTAAAAGAGATCATTGGAAGCAAGTCAATAATAAAACTTTTAACCACAATTCTGGGAATTTCTACTATCACCATCACATGTTCTTACATTTACGATATGCGCTCGCTCAATAAAAATTCTAAATATAGTAGGCCTCGGAAAGGCTTATAAAAACCTAACGAATTTTTAGTGGGACTATTTTTTTTTATAAAATTGCAACGCGAGAAATCAAAATGCTGAAAATACAAGAGATATTCACTGCTGAACGTATAATAATATCTAGTTTACACGTAGAACAATAATAAATATGACTAATTTCAACATAATTAGAGATACATTATTAGAAAGCGTAAAAAAGAAATTGAACTGTTCACAACTTGTGGACGCAGTGGTCGGATATATGTATGTTACGTCTACCTGACGTGTCAAAATTATTAGGTTATTATTACTACTAAAAGAAACATACAATTAATTGCATTTGAAATTGAGAATATCTTCAATATATTAGTTTCGGTCATGAATGTCGGCCGCTGATTAAAAACAGTAACGCGTAACTGTCAAAATATTTCTGCTTGTAATAGGAATAAAAAAAGGTTGGGGAAATAGTCATAAGAACTAAACAGTTAACGATTAGAAATTATGATTGCAAAGACTTAGAGACATAAGTATCTTAGTATCACAAAGATTATGTTTCGAGAGCGCGTGAGTTCTTTTTGTGTTCTCATATATCTCATCCTACTCGGCACTTTAGTTGATGATGGTTAACAACTAACGTTAACAATCTCTTAACTACTCTCTTAGACTGGTTTGATGGAAATAAGCTACCTCTAAGCATGTTTGAGCAGTTTGAATATACCAAAATAATATCTTGAATGCTACGGAAAAATCCAGTTTCATTTTCTTAGTTCGTCAATTATTATTTTTATTTCAGTAGGTGGTTCCCTTTCTATGTAATAACTAATAACTTAGTCAGTAACATGTGGGAGATATGAATGCCAAATACAAGAAAACCTGTACTATGTTATATTTCATGTATCGTATAATATGTGCTTCATAAAATTGACGTGCGGATAATCGGTATTCTACACTGACACCCTTTGGTGTTACATACCGACTTGCATCATCTAACTTCTCTTATTAAACTTTTCCATATGCTTACCATTTCGTTTCGAAATTGGAACTCTACCAATCTTCTAGAGTTTAGGGTATGAGCGAGATAAGCAAGGTTGATTTCATATTGGTGTTCAATAATTAAAGATGGCTGATCTACTGTATATCAAAATGAAACCCATTTTTCACGAATCAACCTTTTATCAAATATTTTTTGTCTATATAAATAATATCTAAATTTTAATCCGAAAATGTTAAAGATGCGTCTCCCTATTTTTTCTTAACTAGCTTATATGGTTATTTATTACTAAGTAACCAGCGCAGAAGTACTATCACCAATTTTATTAAGTTTAAAATTTTGTTTAAAATATTGCTACAAGCGATATATTGTTTTAAATTGAAAGCACCGTATTGCTATTGCATCTACTAAGTAGAAAATACCTATCACTAATAATGAACATAGTACGTGGATGCATTCTTTATTATTACGTTAAGAATTATCTCTTGCCTACATATTACAATGACAAAAATTTTAAAAATTAATATTGATCTTGACAACAGTTTGTAAATTGAAACGGGAAATATATGAACACGAATGCTTTTAAACATTCTAAAAATATACAAAAGGCTTCAGTCCACAAAAATATTTTATTAGGTATATCTAGCAACATAATTTGTACACGCTGCTTCACTTTAGATAAAATAATGAAAGGTCTAACACTTACACACACAACAAATAGGAGTCGAATGCTCGCTGGATAATATTTTTCTGTCGAATTATCAATACAAGGCCAGTCTCACTGAATGCTTACTTGTTCTCAGTTCCGCAGGTGGTTGCTATTTATGGAAATAGTAGCATTAACGCCAATGTAAATCTTATACTAGTGTAGTTCGAGAAACATCGTATATGAAGAATATTCGAAACTTGCATGCGTCAATGTGTTGATGCGGTTCAACTAGGACTCACTTTGCTAGCCATTATTGGTTTGATTGCGAATTCGATATGTCAAAAACGAAGTCTGTTTTATTAAAAAGCGCAGTATTTCTGGTATACAAAAAATGACAAAAAGAAAGGCAACTGAACAAGTTATCGCTTATTGAAAATGAAAACGTCTTATACATTTAATGAGAGCACGATTACACGACTATCACTTTTATCGCAAGAATGGAGTCCAAAAATGAATACCTCGCTATTGTAACTTTAATTTTAAGCGCTGTAATACTAAAAAAGAAGAAAATAACATATGGGCTGAAAAGTCCCGGGCCTAACAAAGAAAACATGTTTTTTTTGGTTCAAAATTAGCTTTATTCATCAACGTAATCTCCATCAAGAGCAACACAATCATTCCAGCGCCGCTCTAACATTTCAATACCACTTTTGTAGAACGATTTATGTTATGCCTCAAAATAGGCCTCAGTTTCAGCGATAACCTCTTCATTCGTGCGAAATTTCTTACCGGCGAGCATTTTTTTGAGGTCTGCGAACAGTGTGTAGTCGCTGGGAGCCAAATCCGGCGAATACGGTGGATGTGGGAGCAATTCGAAGTTCAATTCATGTAGTTTTGCCATTGTTTCGATTTATTTGTGACACGGTGCGTTGTCTTGATGAAACAGAAATTTTTTCTTTGCCATATGCGCTCGTTTCTTTGCAATTTCGGCCTTCAAACGCTCCAATAACGCTATATAATATTCACTGTTGATGGTATTTCCTTTCTCAAGACAGTCGATGAATATTACACCACGCACATCCCAAAATACCGAGGCCATAACCTTTCCAGCCGATTGTTGTGCTTTCGGGCGCTTTGGACGAGGTTCACCAGTCGCTGTCCACTCAAATGACGATCGTTTTGATTTCGGAGTGAAGTGATGGATCCATGTCTCATCCATTGTCACATATCGACGCTAAAATTCCGGTTTGTTACGTTTAAACATGGCCAAACACTGCTCAGAATCGTCAACACGTTCTTGTCTTTGGTCAACAGTGAGCAAACGCGGCACCCACTTTGAACAGAGCTTTCTCATAGTCAAGTGCTCATGCAATATAAAGCCAATACGTTCTTTTGATATCTTTACGATGTCAGCTAACTCACGCGACTTCACTTTTTGATCATTCAAAACGATTTTGTGGATTTTTTTTATGTTTTCTGGTGTTACCGCCTCATTTGGACGTCCACTGCGTTCTGCATCATCGGTGTCTCTACGACCACGTTTGAAGTCAGCAAAGGAACGTTTTATTGTTGTTTCTGATTGAGAGGAGTCCCCATAACACTTTTCAAGCCATTGCTTCTCTTGAACGGTATTTTTTTCCCATCAAGACGCAGTGTAAAATTAAAACACGAAATTGTTTTTGATCTATTGTTTTAAAAATAACAAAAGTAGCGTGACTCTTAACACAATATCTCACGAACTAATGAATAGAATATCATGAAATTTTAACAGCTGTCTCTTGAAGGTTAGTACTAACTGAGAGAAAGGTGACTGCAATAAAACTAGCGTCATCTATGTGTTAGGCCCGGGACTTTTCAGCCCATGTGTTAAAATAGGAGTAAAAAATGGGGTTAAAGAGTAGGATAAAGTAAGTTGGTATAAACATTTCGAAATTTCACATAAATTCAATCACTAAATAATAACGAGGTAGGCATCAAAATTTCTCGGCCTGACATTAATCGAGGCGCCATAATGGATCAAAATTTTGCTGATGATTTGGTTGAAGCCTTAAGAAAACAGAAATGAATTTTCTATCAATTAATTTTCTTATTTCTCGCGTTGTTATTAAATTCTTTATTCAAACAAAACTAAGTGTGTTGTATTTCATAGTCGGAAGAGATCTGTGGACGACGAATCGTTCTAGCTTGCAGGCCAGCAACTTACTTCTATCAAATCAAGTTCTTGGGAGTTAACATTGAAGACACCTTGTCATGGAATGCTCATTGTGATGATTTAACAAGGAAAATATCCGCAAAAACATATTTGTTTCGTTGTCTACGTTTCCGGGTATACAGACAAACACTTATGTCCATATATTAGGCTGAAATTCAGTCAAGATTGTAATGTAGCATCTTGCTGCGGGGAGGTTCCGCGAGTTCAAAGTTCAAAAAACTGTTTTGCGAGCAATAGTGGGCTCTCACTTTCACGAATCATGTAGGCGGAATGCGCTTTTTCCTGTTTATAGATTTTGGAGGCAGGTTCTTATGCGTATCGCAATGTTTCCAATTATGCAACTAACATAAACGTGCACTTTCATAATACTTGTGCGAAAGGACGTCTTCGAATAGCAACGTGCACCCTGGACGACACCAGCATTGGTGCCACTGTCTTCAGTGCTAGAATTTTCAACAAAGTCCCAGTTTCCATCAAAAACTGTAAAACGTTACGGTTATTTAATAACTTCCTTACCTACATTATTTTTACTCTGTTAAACAATTCTTTAATTTAGAATAATACCTCTGATCGGATGTCTCAGTTGCACTGTGGTTTTCTCTTCCTAACGCTTTCTTATTGTTTAGTACAACCTTTTCTTACATTTGTTTTTTTTTCTTTTTTCTAACAATTAAACTTTCTTTTAACATATATCCACAGTATGTAGGGATTTATTTTGCTTTTCCCTCGCTTCAAGTGCGCCTTTGTTACATATTTTTCTTTTTGTTAGCTATATATAGTTTAATTTGATGTTTGACTCCGCATTACACGTTATACAAATAAATGGTTATTAATCTATTTTATTATTATGGTGTTTCAAATAAGTGATTAATTTGTATGGTGTAGAGTGCACTAACACTGATTGAAAACATCCCCTCCGAACCAATAAGTTCAAATTTGAAGTATTATAAGATAAAGCGAGATAGAAAAGCATTAAAAAATTATGTAGCACCAATTATCAAACATGAAAGTGGTAGCGTACTTATGTGGGGATGTGCGGAGAAACAATCGTGTTGAGGAATTATGAAAATTTGAGGAAATTTTTGAAGCTACTTAGGCAGAAGGTGGACATTTTAACAAATGACTGTAAAAGAAATAAATAAATGAATAAAGAAATAAATAAATGAATAAAGAAATAAATTAAATAGAAAGTAGTTAATATAGAACCGTTATTTGACTAATTAATCCAAATTGTTGTAACGTGCATCCATAATGCAATCCAAAAATCTCAAAGCACATCATTATCACGCATTGCAACTGAGTTAACTAAAGTGTTTTCTCGACCTTACGGTTAATGGAACAATCATTCGTACCAAGCTTCAATTCTGTAGATAACAAACGAAAGATGATTTCCATTGTTACTTAAAACTTCTAACAAAAAATTTATAGTTAAAAATTCAATCCGATAAATACTAATCCACGGAAAACAAAATCTATTACCAGATAAATTTCATCAATTTCTAATATCAACTATTTTATGAAATGTTAGTGCAATGAAATGGCGTTACTAAAGTTATTGAAATTATGCTAATTGTAGTGCGTTCGTTGTTCTCTTTCCTAAAATAAACAACAGTAATGCATGTATATATATATATATATATATATATATATAAACATATGTATATGATATACATAAATAAATAAAACTTTTGGCAGTACAATAGAAGCAAAGTATTCTTCTCCTAAATCCAGATCTCGATAGCATTAAGAACAACAAGAAGTTCAGAATGCTCCTCCCATCATTAAAGGTCCATCTTTGAATCCAATCGCTTTGATCCGTCAAAGTAAATCTACCAATGGAGTAGATCTGTCTTCGCAGGATTCTTCACGCACACCGACACAACACGCGCACAAGCACGCATATATACGGCGAAGATATAAGAAACGAAGACCGAGTACACGCTCGCAAAAGGAAATAGAAGACAAAGATCCAGTGGCGTCGGTGCATTACACATTCCGCTGGGACAAGGAGTCACACATGGAAATATTAACTTGTCCCCAACGGCGTGGAACGTGAAAGCGACAGAAAATCCGATCGACGCGCGCTAAGGACAAAGACGAAAGACAAGAGAGAGGCGAGTTCGATCGAAAAAGGATTGAAAAAAGCGACCACTGTCAGTAGTAGTGGCTAACAGGTTCTCGTTTTAATCAGATTTGGTTTCACATGCAATTATCTGTTTTTGTGCTCGCTGTTTTATTTAAAAGTTCAACCGTTTTACCTCTTCAGTATGTATGTAGATATGTATGGCTACCAATCGGTAATTAATTTTTAATCCGTTCTGCCGTAACGCGCAACGTATAATTACAGACAAACAAAAATTAATTTCTTAGGCAAACATTTCCTCGTAATTATAACCGTGAAGAAAGCGATTTGTTTTGAAAAATTGAATTTTGAATTGCCATCAAAACTAATTTTATTGCAATCACTCGCGGTTCTTCTCCGATAATATCTGAGTCGCGCGCATAAAATCTTTAGGAAATTTCTGATTCTTCCGCTACGACTTTACAGATGGGTGAAAATACACTTCGATGTAAAACTAATGACGAGAGGAAACTTTTGGCGGCTACTATAAGTGAGAATAATTACGTCTTCTATCTTACAGAGTTGTTGGCTTAGCGCATTGCGTGCTTGGTTATCAGTTTCGGGGTTCCGGGTTCGAACTTCTGGGCTATTTCTCAGGGTTGGGGTTTGCTGTTGTTTTCCTCATTCGATGGCGAATGTGAAGGACGAATATCTACCACACTGTCGGAGGAGGCGTAATAATACCTCATGGTTGGCCGATGGCCCCTGTAATTGGCGAAAGCTCTTGGGGAGTAGGAAATTTTATTATTAGAGTATCTGTTTCGTACGAGGAGCAAACTCTTTATATACGTTTTGCCCGTTTGGTGAAATATTCCTTCTGTGAACAGCTGGTAGTTCAACGCAAAGAAATAATTTGTAAATTGAATTCAGATACAAAATCAGTCATGGAAATCTCTTGAGTGTACTGCGTGCAATATCGTTGAATGACAATCTATAAAGTAATTTGTTCTTTAGCCACTGGTAAGATGCTGTATGGCATCTATTTAAATAGACAGCTAGTAAATGGTTCCATTTGAATTCCACACCTTTATCAAAAATAAGTATTACGATTATTTTGTCTTCATTTGACATTACCTCTAGTACTTTAATTAGGCCTACTTCGTACAGCAGTTTCTTCCAGTCAGATAAATTTAATATGCGTTTGCCCAATATATTTCTGAATTCTTTTTGAAAATAATCAAAAGTCAAATTTTGGCTTATTTCTGAGTCTTTTGTTATGCACAATATCTGTGCTCGTTATATACATTTCGTATTGATATAAATAAAACCGTCTAAGCTCTCATAGTCGAATTTTTTCAGGTTTTAGTAATATACCCTAAAAATCGATATTTTTCATCTTGTTAACGCAACAAAAATCAATAAAAGCTTTCTTAAAGAACAGATTTCTTCTATCCAATACTGTTCACCTATCTGTAAAATATGACCCCAATGCCGATGACATAAAAGCACCAAGAGTGTATGGGATATACAGCCGTTTTAACTTTGCATTAATACTACGTGTTTCGCTTTTTATGAAGAATATCTGCAACTTAGACAGCATTAATCTGCTTACGACATGCCTTAATTTTACAGGGTCTGCTGTCAGAGCCACTGTCGTAAAAAATCTTCGTAAACCACTAGTGTAATTGCTACCTTATTCATAACACTATACTTATTCTTATTTGTTAATCCACTTTTTTAATGTTCAACGCTAAGACCAGTTGAATTTTAAAAATACATCGCTGTATTATTATTGCTTTTATGTACATGTTTATACATCAATGTGTTTGATTACACGCGCATAACAATATAAAAGAGAATCATTAGTGATAAATGATAATCGAAACGTAAGAAACCTAACCTGCGGAAATTTGGTAATTTGCTCGATTTTTTGAAACGTGGAACGAGAGAAATAAGAACATTTATTTCAAATATAGCTGGCACCAGTCCGATAATGAATTGTATAGTAAACATAAAGGATCGTTTCAGAAGTATGATACAAAAAGCTAGGAAAGTAGCTTTTTCACATTTCCCCGGGGCACACAAATAGAATATAGTTTCAGTCATTAGGCTCTATCGCTTTAATGAAGCTTATTCGCCGCATATTACGTCATAATTCCAAAATACCAGTTAGGCAGGTTGTTTTTAAATGGATCCTGCATAATTTGCACCTTTACTTGTAAGAATAATAAGTTTTAATCAATACGGGTAATGAATGAGTGGATTTATGATAGAGCTCAGTCGAAACACGGAACTTCAATTCTTAATCGGATTCGTAATGCGCTTGCCGCAAATGCTATTCTTCTTAAAAAAAATCTTCGTCACCAATATGGCGTTGCAATTCAACCGTATTGAAATTGGCGGTAACAGATTTCGCTCTAACAATTGATATTTAATCAAATTTGCCTACTTAATTCATTCTCTCGAGCTTAATCGATGAATTTTCATTGTGCTCACGCAGCTTTCTTCTGATATTTGATTAAGCCCGTTTAATTTAGAATCGCCAAGCTAATAATTACGCATAGCAAATACTAATCATAAAAATTACCTTCCGAGACGTATCTTTAGTATGGTTGGCTCGTCAATGGGTAACTCTTGCTTTATATTAAAAGAGATCTATTCGAAACATATACTTAGAGACTCGATAACTTATGAAAAGAGATTTTAACTCATATTATGTACTCGTAACATTCGGGTAGAGTAATATAAAGATAATAATATCGACTTTCCAAAGCGGATGTCGTAATATTAGTAGTGAATAGTTAGATTAAGGAAAATAAAGAAAAGCAGGTGCTTCTAAGAAGAGAGATAATTCCAATTATTGTATGAATTATACAGTAATATTGGTATACATAGTACGTTCAATTTAACAACCGACTTAAGTGATTGATAGTCATTATGTTATATTCTAACGCTGTTTCCAGTTCGAATTATTGTAATCTCATCATAATGTCAACAACATAGATTATGTGAGCGGGGGGCGAAATAAACTATAAGTAGAGTGATACAAGTTCTAGTTTACTTTCTAATGGTAAGAAACGCTGTTGTTTGTTTACTGCTGGTGAAATCTCCATGGTTTTATGTAGAGTTGTTTGAGAAACAAGGTTGAAAGTAATTTTATTTCTGCTGCTTGTCAGGTTTGGTTGTTAATTTTTTCCTTCTGATAATTATGTTAAGCTTTCAGTTTCACTTAGTTAGTGTATTAGTGATTAATGTAGTACAGACTCTTATTAACAATTATTTTATATTAGAATTTAAATTGTATAAAATTAATATATAGAGTAAGCCGTTTTAAGGATATATACACACATTGTCAATTAATTATATTTCTCAAATAGCAATTCACAGATTCTCCAATCCAAAAATAAATGTTGACAAATTTAAAAAACCGATTAACGCTACTCATAATCCAATATTGATAAGACTACCTCCAGATACGGTGTAAAGTGCATGCTGTGTTACGGATTTTAATTTACTTTCTTAAGGTAGAGGGCATAGAACCCAATTGCGATTTAATGTTATTAACTTGCCATTCTCTACTAATAGTGGCGGACGTAATCTGATCTGATGTTTCAGGGGTAAAAGTTTACTCAATAATTTTACATGAATAATGGAAACTATAAACGGATACTTATTAATGTAAGTTGTGTATACTTGTTTACAGGTTCTGGTTCAGGCGCTATTTGTATAAGTAACGTACAATCCCGAAAGCACTGTAATAGACTCGCTCTAGAAAAATAACACGTATAGCATCTATGATAATACGTATTTTTAATGCATAGCATAAACCTCCTTGCCATCTACCAAACTGATTTAGTGTACTTTTCATTTAAGGAATGCAATGCGAGTTGGTCAAACTTCTACTTTATAAGTTATTTCTCATCACTGTTATATAAAATTTATAATAATAAGTGTCTTTCTACAGTTTTCAGTTTAACGTAAAATTATTTAGTAGCATTTTACCTCTGAAACATCAGTTTACTTAAATTACATTAACCGCTAATGGCTTTGGTTGGCGTAATTTACGCTGGCGCGGTATATATCTTTTAAACCGAGACCATGCATTGAGTTTTCTTTATTAATTATGTCTTATACCTTAGTACATCGATATCAGATACTATCAATGCACCAATATGAGGTTCTAAAAAAAGTTTTGGTAAGTGTTATAACGTGAACTTTATTTCTCACTTTTAGAAGTGTATTTGAATCAGAAGTTTACACTGACTATAGGTACTATAGAATAAATTGAACAAGTTGAAAATTTTTCATCAGACTTACAAACAATACTTACAATATAAGTATTAAAGAACAACCTTTTACTTATTGCGTGGAGTATATATGTCGTACAATTGTACAAGTGATTGTTGATCTATAATTTCTATTTCGATAATTATAAGTTGCAAAGCATTTGATGAATTACTGATGTCTATAACAAGAGACACAACATTTCGAGTATCAAAACCTATCCCTTGATTTTCCCATATTTTTCTCTACATATGCCATTGTATTAGCCTGCTATTCTGGCGTCACATGTTTAAGAATTTTGTCCTAAATATGAAAAGTAACTAATAGATTTTCCATCCCTGGAAATGTATATGCGAATATCCCTGCCAATGGTGTCGATCATGATTTTGTTATTCTTTCTGTTGCATTAAAAATACAATGGTAGCGAGGCAGACGTAGCAGTAAATATCAGCTACTTCCACTAGCTGGCTAGTTAAATTAGAAGGCTTTTATCTAAAGTAACAAAAGAAGGGATAACTAACTTTTAACTGCGCCGATTATTATCCCAAAGCAACAACTCCACTTTAAGTGCATTTGACGTTAAGTTACATATGTTATATTTTTACAGTTATTTTTTAATTTCTGCTGAAGATGAGAAGATGTACTGGGTGTGTGTGAATTGTAGTATGGTGCATTATTTGCTGTAATAACAAATGGCCTTGGTAAAAGGTTTAATAAATCCAATTTAAAAAATAATATGATTAACTTCTTCATGATGGTCTCTTGTTATTTTGGAATTTTGCATTGGGCATCGATCTGCTTTGCTTTCAGCCCGCACAGTTATACATTTGATAGAAAATATACAAACATTAATGTTATAATTTACAATAACTATTAGAATTATGATAGCTGTTAAAGATAAACTACTAACTTTAATTGATTTAACGAACCTCAAAAGTACTGCTGACAACAACCGGCAATTCTGCGAGTACCGTTTTGAAAATTCCAAGCTTCATCAAGAGACATAAAATCATGGTATTTGTCTCGTTATAACAAAAGAGCATTTCTATCATCCTTTTTCACTTAAAGCCTATGGCTTTAAGACTCGGTTTCGCCTTTTTAGTAAATAATTTCTATGAAGAACTGAATGTTAATCATTTAGGTAACGCCTGCTTTCACATTTGGAATTTTTCCCCTTCCACAGAAATATTAAAACTATATCCAGAAAGCTGAAAATGGTTTGTTCCTTATGTAATAAATGTAAATAACCTGTTACTATTCAAATTTTTAGTCTGTTGTCCAGTATGGTGGGTTTACTTCATCTGTATATGAATCAAACAAAAGAGCACATTATGCGTAATGTTTAATTTGAACTCAACTTCGTTCAAAATTACTTTCAATACGAAACCTGGAAATTATAACACCACTTCTTTCCGTCAAACCAGCCTCTTTGTGTGCTTTGTTCAATGGATCTCAAAACTCCATCAATAATTATCACATTTTTAAAAAAGAAGGATAAATGCATGTACTTCCTAGAAATTAATGATAACAGTGTGGATAAATTATGTATATTAGTGGAACTTATGGAGCCGATATATTTTCGACTGCTGTCGATCTACCTTTACTATTTTTTTTATTACTAGTTTGACACGAACAGTTTATCTAATAATTATTCTTATTGATACCATGACACCTTCTGTTCTTTTCAAATAAGCCTCCATTACAAACGGAATACTTTGCTCAACAACTTTGAAGATTTGTAAGTATCAGAGCTTGCGTTAGTAAGTAACATAGCTCTTGTAATAAAGGCGTACCTAAGAGTGATATCCGCCAAAATAAACAGCATCAAAATGTAAAGTCCTATAGAATTGTTTTTGCGATGTTAATTTTTCATGTTTTACTTCTTAATTAACTATAATGTTGACACTACGTTCGTGTTAACATTAGTTTGCAAATGATTTGAGAACTGGGTGAAAGTGTTTATAGCACAATATTATTTTTACTCAAATGGAAATGGACCGTTTAATGGCCCAAATTTCTGAATAATATCAACCACAGCATGACAAAAATTCACCCAGCAAAAATGTAATGTTAATAATTGTTGAGAAATTTCGCCGACATTTTCGAGTGTATTCTGTCAACACAAAGGCTATTCAGGTCATCTCAGAAAACATGAATAATAATAAAAAATGCATTCTCACCCAGATCTTGCAGTCTCAGCAAAGAGGCCTACGACAAATGCGCAAATCTTGGAGGTTGAACGCAGGACATAAGAGAAATTTGACACGTGTTCAGTTTAATGCGAAGATGTTGATTATTTGCGAAATGTATGGTTCTCTGACGAAAATTACATTCAGCAGGCAAACAATTCGATTCAGGGTATTTTGCATTTGCGGTACTGTTTATTTTGGCGAATACTGAACTTGTTGATTTTTTCTTTATTCTCCCAGGTTATTCTTGTTATAATTTTAATATTACCCTTTGTTACTATTATTGTTTTAATCTTTTAGAACAATTCAATAATGAAGCTACCTGTTACGTCAACCAGGTGGGAAACAAATATTGCGGATCACATGGAAGCATTACAAAACAATAGGCAAAAATGGTCAAGCTTTATTTAAGATAACCTACTTTACATAGTTAAGAGAGATCTACATATATATAATATATGTTTCCAAGTTTTCAATTATCGCAAACCAAACTAAAGGAACTTATATGCAAGAAAGTAGTACGTACTAAAATCTAAGCATTCGTCAGTCTAAACTTACTTTTATGAACCTATTCCATTAATGCATTCATTTGAACTTGCTGATAACGCGATAACAGAAAGTATTAACTACTTATTCGGTATGTTCGATTCATTATTAGTCCGTTAATTTACGCAAACCAATGAAAAAGCACGCTTTAAGCTGAAATGCAATTAATGTTTAGTTCGCTTAAAACTGATAATATTCAAAGAGGTAATAACATTATGTAAATGGAATATAAAAGGCGACATTACGTAATTTTAGAAAGAAACGCGTATAGCACATCAATCTAAAAATACGAATAAAGGAGAATGATAGTTTGTACATGCATATAACATATATTGTATCCATATGATAAATAAAGGAAATAAATTAGTACTAAATCATGCACTCGAATAAATTATGATGGATATGCGTCATTTAAGAGTATTTCTAAAATACCAGTCACTCACACACGTTTATATCATAGCTAATTGCAGCAAACAAGTGTCGTAATGGGATATGAAAAATGAACTTGAATCGGTACACGTTTTGCGCAGCTACGTGTGAATATGATTATCTCATATCTTATAATAAAATCGCATACATATAGTTTAACAGCATAATAAATATTAAAATTAAAAGTAAGTATGGTGAAAGAATGTAGAATATGAATTTTGATTTATAAACTTGCAGCTCTGATGATGATTCCCCATTCAGCGAACAGAATTAATTTATTAGTAGGGTAGTGTACAACTTTTGGATGACTATTAAATACCCATTTAGGTGGTGCTATAACAAAGCACCAGTACATGGTGCAGCAAGTTTATTTACGTGTGTATGAAAAGAACATTTTAGAGGAAGCATAGTTCCCAAGGAGTAAACGGCTGCTGCTAGAAATTTCAAGAATCTATTAGTAGCGAGTGGTTATATACTGGACTTTTCAATTTATCACAGAAAATGAAAACATGAAATTTTCAGCATGGAGTTACTGGAATTATCAATAAATTTATTTATTTGTTTATTTTATATTATAAATTCATTTGTTATTAACTTTAGCATTAGATACACATAAAAATTGTTGATTCTAAAACAAATTGCTCGTACCGACCAGAGCTTTGGTGCCAGTAACTAAGGAAAGCCTTCCCCGTAAAAGAATGCACATTACTTTATGTAGATTGTATAGCGTTTCTGTTGATTTTAGAATATATGTACATTATTAACTTCTTGGTGTATTCAACCATTTTCATGCTCTCCATGAAGAGAAATGTAAAGATATGTGTTTACCCAGGAACATAGAAGTAACAATTATATGCATCGAATAAAATAAAAGTAACGAAATTTTATAACGCACTAGATGCAAACTACATGCCTTTCTAAGACACGACATCAGTATATGTTGCTCAATAATTCGGCTCTCCAAACTTACTTAGATTTCTAGTAGAAGGATTATTTAATTTCAATTGACCAACCTTCTGAATAGGTTACATGCAACCACGCCGACCATTTAGTGTAAATTATAGATTTAAATAGAAGGGAAACAAGTATGTGTAATGATATTTCTAATGGAACCTTTTTTCTGTTCAATAATATATCCCAAATTATTGTATTCCATTTGTAGTTACCATTTAGCTTGATAATTTATGAACTAGTTTTCTCTTAATATATTTTAGAAGAGAAAGTATTGTTGGACTCCTGATTTTGCTAGGATTTAACTAAAATATTAACCAGAATTTATATATATTGTGGATTACAGTTTTTCTTCAAAACTAGCTTGAATATACGACATTATTTTCCCACAATTCATTTTCCATCTTATACTGTTTCAAAATTCCCTCATCCGAAAGAAAAAAAAGAGTTCCTTAACTAACGGCAGAGTACGATTAATAAACTTCTTTGACGTAAAGATTATATTACAAAAATATAAAATTTATAAAAATATTTGGCGCGTGCATACTTACATACGACAATTAACAGAAATCAGATCCAAAGTGACCACCTAATCTTTGAAAATACATAGGAAATGTTCTCGTTGCCATGATGGCAATCCGATGGTTATTGCTGCCTAATGTCAGATAAAGTAGCTACATGCATGGCTACGTTGTCTAGCGGACAGGCAAACAAAAGAGCTGCCATCGGTTGTTGATATTAGGAAGCAAATACAGAGTCGCAGCTTCTAATTCTTCTTATTTTCTAAGTTAAATAGACGAAATGCAGCTTAAAACTTTATAGAAACTAGCGCTTTTTCTGTTAATTTATCCAATATCCTGAGATCGAGGTGATTATCATTCACACTTCGACGCAACACTCAGTTGTAACCTGGAGCCTACCTTAAGTCCTTTTTTTAAAATTTCAAGAGCTGTAGTGGATCTATAAGATTGAAAAATTTCGTGTACAAGTAAAACGAATTAGGCTTTGTTAAAATCATCTCCTTTCATAAATTTAAAGGGTGGAACTTGCTCTAGAGTATTGTTAGAAATAGTATGCCTCTCATTATTATCTATTAGTGTAATATTTTTGGGCCGAAAATATGCTATAAACAAAATTTTAAAGAAAAGAAACTGACGCAACTTTATTTTGAAGGTATCACATGTACTTATACCTTACATTTACTTAAAGAAAACGGAATGAAAGATCTCAGATGATATGTTTATCTGTATGTGGTGGTAGTAATCCAAAATGATGATTAATTTTCATAATATTTCAGGTCAGAACTTTATAAGGAAGATAGTGTTAAAGTTGCAGGGTCTTGAGTGTTGACTAAGAATATGATTGTATACATATATACTATGATTAGGTTTTCGTTATTTTACATTGCTTTCAAGCAAACAACAACCAAACAAAACTTCGCACATCATTCTAGTTTATTCATCGACTTCTCTTGTGAATTCTCATCCATACTTTAATTTTTTATAGCAATAACTTAAGCTCGTTTAACCATGAATAAATTATAATTTTAGAAGTTTGGTAAATCACTATTTTGGATATCTTACCAAAATGTATAATTAATACTAATTATAACTCAACTACTACATTTTGTTGAAGTAAAATTTCTGTATAAAAGTTACATTAATTTCTCTCTTGTTATATATAATGTCCATCCATAATGTTAAAATGTTATTTTAGCATTTCTTGCAGAAGGTAAGCTAGAAAATAAAATATATATTATCTATTTTACATTTTCTCCTATGCGTACATCTAATTGATTACTTAAGCTTTCTTTAAAGTAGAAAAGTATAGTCTAGATGACATGTATATCCTGTCTCAGTTAACAACACTTTTTTACCAGTTACCAGTATAGAAGTTGCTGTATACAATTCCAGTTGTAGCACTTGAGCAAGTATAATCAAGGAAGTAGCCTTTTTGTAATATCCAACATTTCGTTATTTGCTGGAACGGAAATAAGTAAAAGAAAAGAATCAACAATAGAGAAAAATCCACCCGATTTCAAATTAAATCAATCTCATTAAATCCTTACGGTTTCTGTACTGTTTAATTCAAACCGTTTCCGTCGAATGTATATAAATCGAAGGCTTTGGCAATATTTAAAAGTTAGATTCGACCGGGATAAGATAAAAGAGAGAGCGCGTTAGGTCGAATCGGGAATTAATGTTTTGATGCGTTTCCTCCATCCCTCCGACGGGTAAGAACAAGCCCTGCATAGAAAACTGTTCATTTGGACCTTTCGACCCTCACGCTCTATTACCGGCCACGTTCATTGTGATGGACAAGCAACGTCAATATCCAGCAAAATATTTCCTCGCTTTCTATCCGAGGAAATAATTGAGATACGATGAAGTCGATCCATGAAAACTTTTTTCCTTCGGACGGAAACTATTTCTTTCTAGCGTATATTCTGTTCTGTTGGAACTTGTTTAATAGGTTTTTACTATCTTTTCTTCACGTGAAGGCAGAAGTAACTACTTCTGCTTTTAAATTGCTTTTACCAAATTTAAAAGAATAGTGTGGAGTGAAGAGAAACTATAGTTGTTTATAGTTGTTTATGTAATACATGAACATTATATTATGACACTATCCTTTTACCTCCTCTTCACATTTTGAAATATACTAGTAAGAAAATGCCGTCAGGTATTACTAGCAAAACAATTGCAATGTTGGTAGCAAGCACGTACGAGTCCACTGCGTAATTTTTAAAGCCTGCTCTGCAAAAATATAACTCGAAAGCGTCTTCATAGCTTACTCCTCACCATATTATTATACTAGCTGGACGGTGACCTATTTCAATTCTTCCAATCAGTTCTTTTGCTTCTTTTGAACTCGAAGTTCAAACTCGGTCATTTTGACGATTGCAAGGACTGTGTGGATGTACAATTCACAGGTATAGCAGTAAACTCCACTCACACAAATTAATTAATTATGCGGAACGCAGCGTTTTGAGAGCACGTGGGCTCCCATTAAGAATTAGACGCGTACGAAACGGTATATATGAAAAAGAACGGAAACTTATTGAACAGAGAACCACCCCCAATTGCACACTCGAGTTTGACGGATTTATTACCATAGACCCTGTTAAATGACACGGTTCGCTTTCGGTCCATCCTTCCCCGTAAAAGGCATGAGGCCACCTAGTAGATTGTAAATAGTCATATGGTTAGAAATTTTAGAGCCTGCGTAGAAAATAATTTGCATGTGTGATACAGTTTTTACATTCAGTCGGTAACACGGTTGACAATGGGAGCCCACATGCTCTCGAAACGCTGCGTTCCGCATAATTAATTAATTTGTGTGAGTGGAGTTTACTGCTATACCTGTGAATCGGTCATTTTGTTTACTCGACTTCTATTCTACTGTAGAAATTTTCATGTCAGCAAGGAGTATCTTTCTGGGACTCTCCTAATTTTCGTTGATTTATCATATAGCTAATGGCCCGCTATTCTTTTGAGGGGTTCTAGTTCCAAGTCGCTTTGATCGTACGACAAATAGATCTTTGAATAATCTTAATTTTATGTTTTCTGAGGGGATTTCTGCTTTAATCGCATTTTTGGTACGGACATTTCGTGGACAACCAAATCATTGACGGTCACAAACATAAACTGCAATAAAACAAATTATGGTACGATAAGCATTTAGAAGATACCAAATGGCTATAAGTTAATGCATTTTCGCCTTGCTGTATTCCCACTTTATCGAGGGCAATAGTAGGCATTCACTTTCCTATTTCACCCTATTCCATTAGAACATTGTGCTCCTTTATTAAATTCAAGAAACATAAAAACCCACAAAATAAGAATTGTCAACTTGACGGTTTGTAATAAACTAAAAGTAGTTATGGCCAGCACTTCAGGTTAAATTTTTGTAACAACATTTATGACTAAGCAGGATGTATTGACTTCGCCTGGATACTATCTTGTATAGTAGAGGCGCATAATAACTAATAATTAAATTAGTATTATGTTTTTTAATACAAACGTTCATTCTATCAAAGTTAAAAATGTAAAAGAAATAGTTATTACTTAGTTATTATATTTCCCATATCGTAGTACTTTACGTTGCTGTTATTGCCTATTTGGAAAGATATTTGATGAAACACAATGTTGTCGGTTGTCATTGGTTTTATACCAGGTGCAGTTATATTTGATTCATAAACAAGAGGGCATGATTACCACGGAGAAATGAACAAAGAACATTTTACAAAATGGTTTACGATGCAGTTGTTACAAAATGTAAAACTTAATTCTATGATTATTATAGATAGTGTTAATTATCATTCTGGACTAAGAAACAAGGCACCTCACGCTAGTTGGAGAACAGGCAAATAACAACATTGCATATGATTCTAGTTTGTTAAATGATCGGTTATTACATCTAGTTACATTGTGAGTACTTGTTAAAGTAAGTTGAAGCAAGTACGAGGTAGGTGCCATAAATATAGATATAATAAATATATAGGTATAGAATTATTAATTAATCGCTGTAATAAATGTACAGAAGTTAGGGGAGATTACATCGAAAAATGAAAGTGGCTATGTTTTGCGAAGCAAATATTTTAATAAAGTAATTGTGATCCATTACCTGTGTTCTTTTAATTTAATTCGCAAATAATTTAAAATACTACAAGTAAAACATTATTTTTCTTCAGTCGAGATATATTTACTTTTTGTAGTTTAATTGAATACTTTCACATATTGTCAGATGCGTCTTAATAAATTTTGTAGTGATAATTATTAAAATGTTCTATTTGATATACCACAATAAGTAAAGTAATAGAAGGTAGGTTACATTAATATGTTAGGTTAAGTTTGAAGGCGACTTATTTATGTATTCAGCAACAGCATAATACGTGACGTCACGATTTATTGAAGCCGTGCATTGTAACTTATGGCGTTTCTAGTATATTAGTAGTTGTTATAATTTAAAGTTACCGAGTAGACATTTTTACTTGTGTGAATTCAAAAGACGGCGACAATCACCTTCTTATTTTTTTTTTATCAATACATCAAAATCTCATTTACATTTAACTATACTTATTACACCTGCATGCTACGTCTTATAGGCCAGAGGTCTATCCTTAGAGTGGAACCGTAATAACCGTTAATATAACAATAGCTCAAATAACTATCGAACTACAAAATTTAGTAGTCTTATATGTATACAGATATAATCTCAGCAAACGACAGGGAGGTATCTACAATCCTACGTTCCCGCACTATAGCTATACCCATGATGTACAAGGGCAACAGCGAAGTATTGCTTACGGCGAATGAGTGATAGAGATAGTCTGATTGTAGGGGAGTACTACACCGAGAAAGAATAACGGGAGACGCTCATGCGTATTATAACCGTTGACTTTGCTCAGATTATATCTGTAAAGTTATGTAAAGCTACTTCTTACAGCCAATCAGTTTCGTATTCTAGTCGTAATTCAGAGTCACTCTGCAGGTCTTTTAACTTGTGTTTACTGAAAGACAATCATGCATTTACGTCATTCTTCTGGTGATATTTCGGAATGCAGAGCTACTAGTATTGAACACTTTCAACATATGGTATTCAACTTATGCTTTCAAAGTAATAAAGTGGATCATAAATTAATTTCAGTATATTAGGAAATGCTGCATTTCCATTAATTACGAAACACAAAGCAAGAGTAAAGATGGAACCTAATGACAATAAATTATAAACGAAACTATATAACAATTTATAGTTAACGATTACAGATAAACTTAGTAAATTAATACTAACTCGAAAGGTGCTAATATATTCAAATGAAAACTCTGTTGTTACACATTAAATCTCTTTAGATTAGCATAAATTCGCTAGATCGATGTGCTAATAGAGGCATCTAAAAATATAAAATGTACAGTTGACATAACAAGCAGAAACGTGTTACGAATAAATTCTCGTTTTACATCTTTTTCGTGTGTTTTACATAATTTTGGATTCTGTAGTTACATAACTATAACTATAATAGTAGTATAAAATTACAATGCGAAAGCTGTGGATATTAGCGTAAAGGCAACATTCTGCGTTATAAAAGAAAGATAAAATAGATGCAATTTCTTTAAAGGGACGTTGAACTTCTCGAATTACTGTTAGAAGGACTAAGTAGACGTGAATGATGTCTTGTTCACGTTATTGACTTTTCTATTTATTTTTATAGATACTTGATATTTTCTAACCTCCGAATATTAGAATTTTTTGCACAACACAAAAGCATACATATACATTTTGTTAAGCGTGTTACCAATTGTAATAATGTAATTACCTTTACAAGTAAGAAGCTCAATTTACTTACTTTATTTATTGTATAAGAGTTCTTGGAGAATCCTCTGAAGAAAATGTATCAATCCAATGACGCAAGGCACCACAAATTTCTTACAAGGCTGTTTTAAAATATTATCAGATCATAAAGAAACACTTTTACTTACTTTTGTAATATATCTTGCGAATTATAAGGTAAGAAACATAGTGGGAAAGACAAATGAAGGACAATTTGTCACACCATGAAACGTCTAATTTAACCTAGCGGTGTTGGTACAAGTTGAGGTCATCCAAAGGATGGACACCAGGGAGGAGGGTTCGTAATCCAATACTTCGTTCACATCACATTCACACCTACTTAAGCGTGCAAATATCCCACACCAAGGAGTAAGAGGAAAGAGTTAGTTAGTTTCCACTCGGGCATATGTATATACGAAGGGAAATATAAACAGAAAGCAAAAGAGAGAAGGCAAATAAGTGTTTCCTCCCTCGCGTCTAATGAACGGTCCGCCATCATTTCGCGTGGCAAATATACTGCATATTGAGGTATTAACATTTATCGAACGTTCAACACCATTCGCGTCTTCCTTGTATAGAGATCTATACGTATCTCTACATTTACACAGCCATACCAACCAACCGCTACGGTTGTAGCACATCCTCTCTATCCACTACATATTTCCTTCAATACCGAAAAAGAAATCCGTGTCGTAAAATTTTACAACACAAAAACCCAATGAATATTAAACAGAGTGCTCGGTGTATACATGTAGAAAGTGTACAAGGATTTTTCGAAAAGTTTTTCCATCGTTGGAGTGCCTTACATTTCGGGAAGTAATTGATATTAGGAAATTTCATTAAAGATGGAGGCATTATAAATGATAGAAGCTAATAACAATTTGATGGTAGACCAAGAAAACCAAAAGAAATGTAGCGAATATCGTAAATGTCACGATAAAGTTAAGTTTCATCGCAAAAAGTATAATTCACGCCATTAATTAATAATAATAAACTGCAAAGATTTCAATAAAATGAACTGTTTAAAACCATTATATTATTTCTTTCTTGATCTAAAATCGAATATGGAGCACTGGTGTGGTATCCCACTTACTCTGTGCACATCACAAGTATTGAACAAGTTCAAAGACGATTTTCGAAATTTTTTATGTTCTGTACCGACCAAATTTACCTTGTTAGAGGCTATGACTATTCACTAATGCTATTTAGATTCCAAATTGTATCTTTAGAGAGAAGACATAGAGTTTTAAGCTTAAAATTCTTGTATAATCTCTTAAATAATAATTTTGATTGCACGAATCGCCATAATAAATTACAGTTTAATGTACTGAGACTTTCCTTACGGCATGAATAATGCTTTTATCTACCTATTTGTAGAAGGAATATTATGTTTAAATTACCTCTGCATGTCATGCGTAGTAACTTTAACATAATCTGTAAGAAAATCGGCATTAATTTTTAACCAATAGATGATGTTAAATACATTCGAAATTTGTTGTTAATTTGAAATTTTGGATGTTATTTTAGTTTTAGGCATACACATATGTATTTATTAATATATATTTGTATAGTGTTTCTTCTTATATATTCTGTATTTGGGTTTTTCCCGTTGAAAATAAAATATTATCATTATTATTATTATCGTTATTTAATATATGTAGTTATATAACTTATTTAGTGTGTACAATCCCATACAATTTGTTATAGTACCCAGTTCTTTAGTAAATTTGATTATTATTACATATAACGAGGCACTGAAATTTTTTACAATCCAAAAGTCGTGTGTAATAAATTAGCAAAAGTTTAGCTAGCAATTACTGAACAATAATGAATTTGAAAATTTTACTAAAGCACTTTTCTATGCTATTAGTAAAAAGTTGAATTATTGTCAACAAATACAAAATACGTGTGAGATAACAACGGCCTCATCTGACAAAAGTTTTGAATAAATGTTGTTTAAAAATTAAAAAATAAATTTTAGATAACAATCAAATTAAATCAAATGTTCGAAATGCCATCTACCGGCCTCTTCATTTTGTATATTGCGCCGACGTCAGGATTAATTAGACTCATTCCCGACCTAATTCTATTTGTCAAATCTCCTAGATTTTGTAGGCTATCAACATTAATTTTCGACTTCAAGTATCATCTTAAGAAAAAGAAAGGGGCATAAAATCTAGGAATCTAATAGGTCGCACTATTGGTCCTAGGCTACCGATCTACCCAGAAAACTTGATTTAAAGAAAAGAATTAAGGAATAATCCTTCAATTACAGCAATTATCTTTGTTCTTTTGTTATTAATAAAATTCGTTTTTTCCACTCTTTAAACGACGAAAATTGCACCATTTAAATAGTTAAATGAACTATCAAAATAAAAAATAGAAAGTTGTGATTTAAAAAATTGTTGATGATGTCACTACTTAAGCATCAGGGATGGGGGTAACTTAAAATTGATGCCATAATATCTATTTTCAAATGATAATATTGATTCGTACGAACGTCGAAAACTAAATTGGTTTAAATTTAATGAATTTTGCCGTAGAGTATATCAAAACTAAATCATACAATCAGCGAGTGCTAACTAAAAGCACTTTCTTCATTCACATTGCTATAACATAGAGATAAAGATTTTGTGTAGTCATTAATACGAAATATTTTGCATTTTTTTTTTATAAAATTGTACCTATTTGTACAAAAGATAAAGATTGTAAATTCTGCAAAAACATTTAAACCATTCTAGGAGAAACTTAATCGTTTTAAATTATCCGCTGGAGATCATAACTTAGCTGTAAATACTTTTTATAGTTAAAAACCGAAAGATTTCTAGATAATGAGAGCATGTCAACTCGCTCTCACCCAAGAACAAAATAACCAAAAAGTTTATAAGACTCTACAAGCATGTTACATTCACTTACATGATCAATTATTGCAATGACATGAAAGTTTTCAAATATTTGACACAGCTAAATGTAAATTAGTTACGTACAGATATATGTATATCTACATAAATAAAACTTGTCATTAATAACCAGTACATGTGCTGATTTTTAATCAAAAGTAAATGGTTTACTAGTATGATGTTGCATATGCTAACAGATATCGTACATAAAAACTAGAACAAATTGAAATGTAAAATATCTCTTACCTAATACGTAAACTGAACGAAAACTCTACTATAAACATCTGCACAGTTCCTATTATTATATAAAAGTGTGTCAGGTATTTAATAATGTTAACAATAACGTGTTTTTTGTGGCACTTGTTCGATATAAAAACTAGGAAAAAGAACGCGACGTAACACAATGCAAGGTAAACAATAGTGATAGGCGATGTGCCACACAGTCCGCTAACAGCGGCAACACCTATCACCAAGTAAAAACTTTCTGAAACAAAACTGTTAAAAATAATAGAATCTTCAATAAACGTCCAAGTACACTGCAGACGCGCATTCGTAGTTGTCATTTACCAAGCATTATTGTGCATATCGCGCGATAATAATAACGCATTTTATATTTTCCAATGAAAATAATGCTGGTTGCTGACACGTTCGTAGATACGATATGGTCTTTCACGCGGCTTACGTTGTTGCGAAGTGATAGATTCACAATTGGTGGCATTTTTTAGCGAACACGTTTTCACGAGTAGTCACAGTACGTCCTTTACATCAAATCAACAATACATGCATAATTTCCGTAAACGATCATGAATTGAATGATTTCGATATTTTTATTGTAAGGAGAATTGTATGAAGAGGTTGAGAAGATTTTTCTTTTACATGGACACTATTCAACATCTTTTAACGTCACAGCTTAATAAATATATTATTGTGACAATACTGTTATTTCTCTCTTTTGCGTATGTATTCCAATGCATTTAGAATAATTTCTAACAATAATTACCTAAATTCAATGGATTAAAGTTACTAAGAAAGAAGGGTAAAAATAAGAGTAAACACAGACTAACGATTTTTAATTGGAATTATTGGAATTAGATTCTTTTTAAATTAATAAATAATATGAAGTAAGAAGTATGATCAACTAAAACATAAACTTCCTGCTAGACAGTATAAAAATTCGTATACAACTTAAGATTGTGACAAAAAGGATTGGAAATGTGTTACCGCTTAGTTATAAGCTATTTTAACTTGGCATAGCCGTAGAAGCCTCAAGGTGTAGGAGAATGTGCAAAGTGCTCCACAACCTTATTACTACACTACCTCGCAATAAAGGGTGAAGCGTCGTTAATTATATTTCCAATTGCGAATCGCGACACAGGAGCATATTGAACCCGCCCGAAAAGTATCCCGCCACTGTACTTGACGGACATTGGTTTCAAACCCACGATATTTGAATTAACCAAATTAAAGTGCTGGCTCTCTTACATAGATCACTGAGCTGTTGGATAAAGTTGTATTAATTTCTTGTAACAAAATTTTGTTCTTATAAGACAGCAACGTAATGATAGCTACACAATTTAATCATCTAAAGTTTTCTTTTGGGTTTCAAATTAAAGAAAAAATGTACGAAATAAGAAATAAGAAATTTATAACTCTTCCTCTTCACCCAACAGTAAAAGGGTTAACTAAAATTTTCCGACAACTAAATATGAACGTGTCTTTTGTTTCAAAAAACAACTTAAAGAATCTCTTAGGGAATCCCAAAGATAAACCGGAGATGGTAAAAACGTCTGGAATATACCAAATCGCATGCAATGATTGTGAGAAAGTTTATAATGGACAAACAAAAAGGAGTATCGAAACGAGGTTCAAAGAACAAGAACAAGAACAAGAACAGAACAAGACACTATCGTTTCGACAAACCTGAACTATCAAGCGTAGCAGAGCATATGGTAAAATCCGGACATAAGATTGATTTAAAAAATCTGACGCTACTTAAAAACGTGAACTCGTATAGAGAATTAGACGCGTACGAAACGATATGTATGAAAAAGAACGGAAACTTATTGAACAGAGAACCAGCCCCAATTGCACACTCGAGTTTGATGGATTTATTACCATAGGCCCTGTTAAAGATACGGTTCGCTTTCGGTCCATCCTTTCCCGAAAAAGGCATTAGACCACCGAGTAGATTGTAAATAGTCATATGTTTTAGAAATTTTAAAGCCTGCGTAGAAAATAATTTGCATGTGTGATACAGTTTTTACTTTCAGTCGGTAACACGGTTGACAATGAGAGCCCACGTGCTCTCGAAACGCTGCGTTCCGCATAATTAATAAATTTGTGCGAGTGGAGTTTACTGCTATACTTGTGAAATAACATGCAAGAAATGTTTTTATTAGATCTAGTATCTTGTTATTTTACTTAGTTAAATCTCCAAAAAAACGAGTCCATGAACCGTCCAGGTTCCTCCAGAATAGCCACCTCAGCAGACGATCGTCTACTACAATTATCAAGTAAGAAAAATTGTAGAAAAACAGCACCAGAAATAGCGAGCGAATGCAGTCGCGGACGTCAGCGTCCGATTTCAGCTACCCTCGTCAAACGCCGGCTGGCCGAAGGAAATTCACACCGTCGCGTGGCAGCTCGTAAACCATTACTATGCCAAAGTAACCGACTGAAGAGGCTTCACTGGACTCGTGAACATTGGGATTGGACTGTTGAACAGTGGTAAAATGTTTTATGGGCTGACGAATCAATATTTAATGTGTTTGGACAGAACAGGAGGGTGTTCGTCAGACGTTCCGCTGAGGTAAGGATGCTTTCTGAATGCATTGTGCCGACAATTAAACACCTTGGCGGTTCAGTTACAGTTTAGGGTTACTCTTCTAGCTCAGGAACAGGAACGTTACATCGAATCGAAGGAATAATGCGGAAAGAGCAGTACAGCTAAATATTGGAGACTCATGCCGTTCCTTTTGAGCTGCAACTAAGCGAATTTTACTTTTATGGAGGATTACAATCCAAACACACAGGTAGAATATGCAAGCAGTGTCTGAATGAGCAAAATCAATCATTAATTTCTTTGTTTTTTGATATTTTATATTGTTGTTACTCGACCAAACTTCTACGGACGGTAGTGTACATATATTTATCCAGTATAACTTGTTCAAATTTTTATGCAGTATACGGTACATTACCCTTTTCTTGTGTTTCTAGAACACTTCCATACTTAACGTAGGTTCAGGTTTGCGCCTCTTTGCCATGCTCTTGTGCAAAATTATCAATATTACAACAAGGGTTATGGCTATTTGCGTCATTTTCGTTCGTTATGTGACAGTCAATTTTTTCTAAGGCTTGCTATTAAGCAGCAAATGTATATTTTTGTACTGCTCTCGTAGGACATCTTACCGTTAACGCAGAAAACTGTTAATAGTCCGTAATACATAGCGTGTCACGTAAGATTGCAATATAGAATACCAATACCTCTATCTTACGTCATAAATAATCTCAAACATTAATGCTACGGTGATATATACATAGAGAAAATCATCAAATAAGTCAAAGTAAATTAAAACTTGTTTGGATATCTATTAAAGTATTATATTTTGTTCACTGTACGCTAACAACGGAGGTTCCCCGCAAATGTAATGAGAACTGGCAATACTGTGCATTTATCTACATCTTACTAAAACTCCCTACAGCTCTGTTATATTTGATGTTTGAAGTAGCATAGTAGCATGGCGTTTTTTATGGTTACGCATGCAGGACGTCTCTCTTTATTGGTCGCGCACAATGGAACAATATCCGTCTCAATAAATATAATTTATCAAGTGAGCGCACATTTTAAAGTTCCCATATAACATCATTACTGTGACAGACAACGATGAAGCGGGGAGAGATCGTAAAAATCTATAAATATATTGGGCAGAATTAAACTTTGCGCGGACGAAATGTGTTTTCTGTTCGAAATGGACGCGTTCGTATGAGAGCGCGGTAAATACTAATCGATACTTTGTCATTGTTGATGGTAACGAAGCTTGATGGTTTCGATGATGACTCAGTTGTCATAAAGATAACTAACGTAGAGTGGTAATAAATTAGCGCTTTTTTTGAATCGATTACTCTATTGAAATGTAGATACGAGTTTGCTATACGCGGGCGAGCTTAATGTTCGTTGAGTGTAAAAATTATTTTGTAGACGAAGCGGTTATTTTTTATCCATTATCAATAATTATAACTGTATTGTGAAATATGTTTTGTTAAAAATACATAGGAGATTAATATTAGATGTTGTAAACACCTTAATTCTTTGCGATGAAAAAAAAAAGTTACTTATACTACTTAACAACGTTAATTCTATGAAAAACTAAGGCAATCATTATCCGGAACAGAAAACCAAACTGTTCTTTGATGCCCATTGCAACAATCTTTCACGCCTTGTGACAAATTATTACAATCATAAAGCAATCGCCGTTACAAACACCTAAGTACATCTTATCATTACAGATTAAGTATACAAAACATGAACTTTCATCTTATATGTTGTTCAAATGGTCCATCATATATAGCAAATGTTTAGAAAAATCCGGAGTCAAAGTAATCCATGGAAATTTGAAGTCATGTTTGGTATAGAGTGTGAAAAAATTGTACATTTGCTTAATACAATTTAGAATCGGTAGCAACCTAGAGGCTAGCCCCGCCAGCGCATGCGTAAAGATAGGTCTAACTGTAACACCACTTGAAATTTCATTAAAATGCCGTATTAATTAACAGAAATTAGTCAAGTAATGAGTTTAGAAGGTAAAGACAATTAATTCGCAAATTTAAGAACGCTTTCATGTTTTAGAGAATTCATGCTAAACAATAATTCGTCTTCACGAGGTAAGTTACTGCGAAAGAAATTATGCACTGTTGTTTGCATGCTGTTCATACTTTGGTGATGAATAAAAAGAAAATGTAAAACTAACGGAAATAGTAAATAAAATAAGAAACAGTTTTATTCACCTTATTGTGACGATAATAATAATAATATTGAACAAATTGTTGTACAGAAATGGCTGAAATTCTTTGGAAACATATTAATTGGTTGTATAGTCCCAGATATATACTTAAAATAAGTATAGGCTGCAGTTGTATATGCTAACTATAGAAAGATATAGAAGATACTTAGATGGATTATCACCCCCCTCCCCCAACAGTTTACGAATCTCTTCCAAGTGTTACCAAAAATAATTTAGAGTAAGACTATTTCCAAATTTATTAATTCTCTGTATAATTCTATTTTCCAAATCTATAAAATCTTGCTTCATTTTGATTCCAAAGACATTAAATCCAAGAATCCAAAACAAAGTTTCCGAAGAAATATTTACAATACCAAGGATTTGACGAAATTAGACATATTTTTAATACTTCTACTATGTAGGGCTGCTGTCAATATCGGTACCTAACAAAGGGTATGCAAATAGGTGATCATTTGCTATCCTTATAAAGCGGGCTGGTAGCTCGCCGCCTTGGGCGCTTAGCTAGTAGTCTCGGGGTCTCGAGTTTCGAACCCCGGGGTTGCTCAGGGTTGAGGCTTTCCTGTGAATTTTCTCCTTCCATAGCTAATGCTAAGAACGAATATCTTACGACGCACCATGGGCACAGACGTAATAATAACTCATGGCCGGCCGATGCTATCTGTAATTGGTAAAATCTGTTGAGGAAAGCGAAGGTAAGGATTATTTTTATTAAGAATCGCTTATATGGAGGTCACTTTATTATGACCTAACCTTATATTTCGCAAAAATTCTTATCGAATTCAAGGACAGAATTTGGGAAGTTATTATTGCAGTAGTTCATAGTTTATGAAAATAAAGTACTAAATCAGATTCCTACGTATTAATTTAAATAATAGCGATTGCAAAACTGATCATCAACTTTATTAACTCTAACTACTTTATCCAGTCTGGTTACTCACTTGACATTCTGTATCAAGTGCTACTTCTAACATATGACAATTTATAGAATGAGAATGTATATTTCACTAGTATTGGGATGACATAACATTCTCGATTTCTAGGGCAGGAGTGCACTGGGAAAAATTGTTAAACATATGTCACAATTATTTTAATGCCATGCTGGTACTTAACCGAATAGCTTCTGAATTTATTTAAATTTATTTAAAATTGTACAAAAATTATATAAATTGTTGGCAAGAAGATGAAGCGCAAAGTAGACGAGGAACAAGCATTCGGGACATATCCTTTTGTTCGAATTCAAAAGAGGAATTAAAGCATCGGAACCCGCTGGGGCTAGCTGCTCCCTTTACAGATTTCCTATTTTTCATTGGGAAAAGTGTAGTATGAAAGCGGTTTTCGCATTTCAACGAGCACCATTTCGGCAATGACTATTTCTCACGTATAAGGAGACCAACCTACTTTGATGAAGATCGTCTAAACGCTTTAATTCACTATGATTCACGTTAGTCAATTCTCAAATTGACCATTATGATGGATTGTAAATACTTGATATTAGGATTACATGTTGAAAGTTTGAAAATTGGATATGTGGCTGCCGCAGGTTTTGAGCGAAAGCACAAAAGTCTAAGCTAACTCGTCATTGTTACTGTTGATGAAAAATGGTACCTTTACGTTAATGTTAAGAATAGAAAAGAACAGCTTAGCCCTAGTAAAAATGCAATATCCCGAGTGAAAATTGGTACTCATTCGCCTAAACTAGTGGGATAAAGAAGGTGTCGCATAGTAGGAATTGCTTACAATGAATTTAACTGTTATTTCTCAAATTTACTGCCGCTAACTTCGCCGCCTTGAAATTCCGCTTCAAAAGAAAGACTAAGAAGTCACCAAGTGATTTTGTTGCAGGATAACGCTCGACATCACAATAACTGATGTTCAAGATCTCGATTGGAATATCATTCTATATCTGTTTTATTCTCTTGATTTCGCTCCATCAGATTTCCTTTCTCTTTCACTCTCTATCAAATAATCTTCGAAAAATCTTTAATAATCGCATCGCGCTTCAAAACTGCCTCGACGACTTTTTCTGAATTACCCGATTTCTTTAGACGAGAAATCGAAAAACTATCAGATTGTTGGGAGTGATCGTAAATAATGAAAGCAAATATATTCTTTGATTAGCCTATGTACTTTATTTTTAATAAACCTCGAACTCAGTAAAAATATTAGGAACTTTAATACGAACCTGATTATTATATACAGAGTACTGGGCATTGTTGTGTCTAACGCTCCATATAGTGACGACTTCTACTTGTAGTTTCGGCCAAAACCATTGGATGTTTCTATCACGGCATCTCTATGCTCTATAAATATGTAACGTAAACATACGCATATATACTCAGAAAATATTCCACATTGCCATATTTCAGTGTGTTACTATTTCAATGGCAGGGAACTCATGTAGGTAACCGACTTTTGGCCGGTTTCCAACTTTTTAATTTATGTCAATATATCGAAAATAACTTTACTTCCATTACAGCAAATAACGAATAGAAAGTAATACTGATTTTCTAAGCTTCTTATGAACGCTCCTTAATAAATTTGTACATAAAAACTTTATTTTCTGATTACCGAGTTGCAATTAATGCAATTTTCGCTATAACGGTTATGCTTATAGCAGCTCAATCACGGTTATTATCTACATCAGTCCTTTTAGTTACTTTTATATCTTCTTCTTGGCTGCTGTAATGATTTCAGCGTCTTTTCAGAAATTGTGTTTATAACACTTTGTGGTCTCCCTTAAGCTCTTAAGTTCCAGATGACCAATTTTATATAATTTAATGTTAGTTAGCAAACAGTGGACTACAATGTGAACAAATGTGCAAGTAATGGTAGTTCTTCCACCAAAATGAGAAGTGGGCGACCGAAAAAATGACGTCAGCAAAACATCGTGTAATCGTGAGGATTAGCAAAGGAAATCGACAAAGAAAAGCATCAGGAATCGCAGCTGAAATGAACGGGGGGCATAGGAAACCCAGTAATACAACCACACTAAAACGGCGCTAATTAAGGAACCAAATCAAGCGGAAGGTATATGAGTGAGCACAAGCACATAAAAATTGAGCAATCGAAGGCTGCAAAAAGGTGTTGTAGAGTGACGAGTCGAAGTTCGACGTTTACGACTCACGCAGATGTCACACCACTCGGTTTCCTGTGTCCCCCGTTCACTTTAGCAACGACTTCTGACACGGTTTTTCGTTGGTTTCCTTTGCCAATCCTTATGGTTACTCAATCTTCTGCTAGCGTCGTTTTTTTTCGGTCACCCGCTTCTGTTTCTGTTGGAAAAACTACCGCTACTTACAAATTTGTTCACGTTGTAGTCCGCTGTTTACTTACTTATATTTAATTCACGTGCAATTTGTCCATTGCTTTTATCCATTCTATGGTAACTAACAATTAAGGTACGCATTTGTATGGAGAACACCTTAGTTTTTGCCATAATAACACAAATAACTAAGAAATATTAAAATTCGCAGATAACATTTCGCTTGTGTATGTTACCAATAATAGTAAATTTTGTAGTATCACGAACCACACTGATATGTTTCAAAAAAATCTCGAATCATAAAATGCAACAGAGCAATTAACTGCAAATTCCAAGAAAAGCTCATTAACAAAGTATAGAAGAAAAAACTCACTAATGGAGCGTATAGTAATGAAACCTACTGATAATGTGTATGCATATGATGATTGTTTCTATTTGCTCTCGTTATTTGTGGTAAATAATTCCTAACGAAAAAATTAGATAAAAGATTGGTGTGCAAATTCTTATGGACAGTAGTGTATATGTATGTATAAAAATACATATATATATATATATACTTATTGATCTGTATATATACATATATATATATACGAATTCGATGTCAATATTACATTCCTTTAGTACGAGGAAGTTGAGGCAAACTTCCATGAATTGCTACTGTGTCAGAGCACAAACTTAATTTGTACTATAAACGCTATCAAACGCCTACTCTATCGAAGCACACAATCCATATGTTGTACACATACGTATATAAATATTATTCCTACACGATTTGAAAATGTCGGAGCATTCTTTCGGTGGAGATTTCCCATATCCAGTCTGAATGAATGGTATCTATGTTCAACGTGCGTAACAATTTCCATTATTATAGCACTCAGCACAAAGTCTGATTTTTGGCTTTCTCGTTTATACGGAGAGGCAAGAGAAAGGACCAATTTAATAAGAGATGGTATAGTAACTATAGATGTGAATTTGGTCTTATGCGAGAAACATTGGAGATGATAATATAAAACTCTGCTGCGACCCTATTTATTCCTGCCTTGATGGTAAAATTCGTCGGAGATTGAAAAGTGAAGGCGTGAATACAAGGTTTCCAAATGTCTTTACTTTCGTCTAGGATGAATCTCTTCTTCGTCAGAGGAACTTCTAAAGGAGTTGTAAATAACATTATCAGATACCCCGTACTCTAGGTATGCATAAATCCACTTCATTGTAAGTAACAAAAACTTCGTCCAAAGTCCAATTGTAAATACGTTAAAAGAAAACTGCTATTAGGACTTCAGAGAACATTGACCCTTCAAACATTTTTCATTTCGTCGAAGGAAAACTAGTTTTTTGACTCACTTTATCTACGTCGAACATATATATTACAAGTCATGTCAGTGCAACAGTTTATACTAGTCATTGGGATAATATTAATTTTATTTAAATTAATATTCCGAACAAATATGTACTGTAATTTTTCCTTTTCACTTCAAAAACGATAATATAGCAAATGCATGTTTCTACTTTAAGTTACAATTTAAATATTGATTTCTCTCCTAATACAATTATTTAAGAAGGGGTTACATTTCTTTTCCAGTACAAGGATACTCTTAAAGGAGTTACTAGCACGTCACAACATAATATATCGATTTCGAGGAGCTAAGAATTAGTATTAGTTAGAAGCTGAATTAATAATAACACCGACTGTTTTATTGGACGATAAATTCCGAAACGGGGCGCATTGGAAATGCATGATTCACACGTTGCGTGTATCATTGTCGTCAATCACTCGTCACAGTTGGATCAATTTGGTCCGGTTACTAATCCCATATGACTTTCTGTACTGAAAATGAGCCAGCAATATTGATTCCCGTGTAAACATTATTTCCCCCATTCGCTGCGGACCATTGTATGGGAACGTAATTATTACATTCGTCTGCAAGTAAGCCGGCGCATATAAATTTCGTCTTCGTAGAGGTGGTGAGAGGAACGTGATGCGATATCCAATAGTTTTCTATAATGTAATCCCATCGCTAGAAAATAGACTTTTAGATTAGAAAAGCGTATTGCGTATTTAAAGGAATTAGAAAGGATGTTCTGAATATCTAAATTGGAAATAATGTATTCGCCCACATCATAGATGTACTTTCTGTAATAAAATAAAAATGAAGAAAAAATTCTGTGCCTATACTTTCTTTGTTTCACTGAAAAGTTTTAATGACCAAGAGATTGGTATTCTTATGAAAAGGGGTATCAAGAGGCTGTAATTCACAATGTACATCAGTATAACATGAGTACCAGCTAATAACGATTTTACATAGTAAAAGAACGACTACTTCTGAAATTGTAAAAAATTACAATTAAGATTATTATTCGTAAGATAATGGGAATGTGTAGAAGAACCGCAATTTCCTGTTCCTGAAGTATGTGAATACTGCAAATATTAGCGGCACCTCCACCAATATTTTACTAGCTTCTGAAATTAGACAGTTAATAACGTTTACGAAGGTATAGTCTAATGGATTTTAGAAATTGCTAAGTATTTTACGACCTTTTGTTGGTTTTATTCACAATTTTATTGTTATGGTTTACGTGACTTCACGTTTTGTGATAGCGTTGCAAGCAACGTAAGCGAAGCAGTATCTGTGTCTCCTCTTGAAATTCTCCTAATACGTGTGTTTATCTTTGTTTATTAAGACAAAGAGACTACCTACACGAAACTATCGGCAAATATTGCAGCGTTTCTGTAATACAATCACGCTAACATTGTTGTAATTGATCTTTGAGAAGGTTCAACAAGGTTGTGTATTAAGTTACCTACTTCTATATAACCACTATTTTTTCTGGCGTTCGTAGCAACCTGTTATTATTTTAAGGGCATTGTGGTAACCATACTTATCAAAGTGGTGAATTATGCACAATAAAAACAAACGGGTACACCTGTAAGGAATGTAATAGCCAATAGTATTAGTTTATTTTGTAGTTAATGTAATGTCGGTGATACAATACTCTGCTTCTTAATCGTGAACAACTTTCATAATTCTATTTGAATTCTTTTTTATTTTGATATAACTTGTGACCGTTGTTTACTGATCAATTCATTTTGTCATAAAATTGCTCAATATCACTATCTGTACTCAGCGTAGTGGTATAAAACGTAGGTTTGATACAGTTTTGAAGCTAATTTATGCATATATTAAAATAATAATAAACAGACATAGAAGTATTTCGATGGTAAATTATGAACGTGTAAAAAATGTTCCAGCACTGAGTCTTTATGTTGTGGTTTAAAAAGAGATACACCACATAATAAGGTTAATATATCTATTCAATCAAAATACTTGTTTTTGTAATCAATTACAGTACAGCAGAGGTAATAAGCACTTGTATGGATAACTATACAATACTTTTGATATTTGTAAAATGTTTTCATCTTTTCATTTTTTTTGCCTCTATATTTTTTATTCATTATTATTAACTATTGGAACAAATTGCACGTACATAGTGATACTGCGCTTTTTATGTTATTTTTCTCGTGGAAATTACGTGGACTATTGTGTAATATATCTACTCTACAAATATAGTGGTAGTTCGTATCAATATATTACAGTTAGAGTTTGTTATAACAATAAACACATACTGCACTTTGAGAAACATAATATTAGTACAATCCAATAATAGATATAATGTTAATAGTTACACCCCTTGGCAATACAACCACAACACATCGACAACTCGTCAGCAGCTTAATGATGTCATATACGTGAGGGAATGTAAATTTGTTCCGTCGGCATTACAATTCCGCATGTTGCTGGAACGCTGTTGTACTATATACTGCACTAAATTCTTACAACTTTGTGAGAATTTTTATGTATTCTATTTGTCTTTATATGTCAAACAAATTCTTGCATAGATGTCTAGAATTTTTTGATATTCTTCAACATTTATTCTGTGTACAGTAACTGTGGTTGAGCAGAACAAAATATCACTTTAGATATATGTGACAAAATTAACACTGCATTATTGGCTACAACAATTTATTTTCTGTGGATTTGCATTCAATTTAGGAATAAAATATATTCCAAAAAGTGGATAAAGCACATTTCTTATTTGAAGCTTATTTAGCTGTCATCAGATCCTACCTTACGCAATTCAAAATTTCTGGGTATACCTATAAAGCGGTATAAGTAACTACGCTTTGGGAAAATTTCGCATTAGTGCTATTAAAATTTGTCTCAAAATTATCAAACAAAAGTTTTGCACACATATAAACTTTAGCACGTTTCAAATCTCTTCGGTGCCCCATGGCATTTACTCGCACTTCGACCGTCCAGGTAGGGAAAGTTACGGCTGTTGAAAAGAAAGTGTTAATATATATAACCTTCATTCATATAATCATTGAACATTTTGAATTAGGCGCCAACGGAAAGAGCTAATGCCGTACGATTGGTAATATTGTATCAGATAAACCCCCTACATAGCCAAGTACTTTCGGATTTTTGACATCTGATCCGGTTGTCATGGTATTGTTATTTGCGTGCAAGGTGTTTCAGTGTTAGCAGCGATTATTAATATGCAATTTTCGAGAGTACGGGTGCAATACAAGCTGTTACTTAAAACTGGGAAAAACTTCACGGAAACGTTTCAACCTTTGAAGCAAGCTTACGAAAATAGTACTCAGGATTATACGCTACGATACGAATGATTTACCCGATTCAAAAGTGCTGACCAATCAATTGGTGTAACAGCCAGCATCCTCGTTCAGAAAATAAAGTATCTAATGCGTTCAAACCGTCGTTTGACTGTCAGGGAACACACAAGAGATGTTAGCATATCAATAGAATTATGCCATCATAACCATCGAGCTACTGCAAAACTTGTTCCTTATTTGATGATAGAATAGCAAAAAGAAAATCGAGTGAAGGTATGCCACGATAAATCATTTATACAGAAGATATATAATTGAAGACGAAAGCACGATACCGGCACAAAAATTCAATCATCAGAGTAGAGTGACAAAGGATCTCCATACCATTTCATTTTGAATTTTTGCCTCAATGTTAAATAGTAAACTCTGACTACTATAAAGCGTCCTATATCGGTTACGTGAACAAAAGACCAGGATTCCCCATACAGTAACAACGCGTCTGCCCACTGTTTTGTCAATTCGTTAGTTTTGGGCAGACAAAGGTGAAGAAAACATTGTTGGGAAAAGTGTAAGTATAGGAAAGACGTATACTTTGAAGGAAGGAAGGACTGATAATCTGAGTGATTAATAAAGGTAAAAAAATAAATTTCTATTATTTTCCAAATAAACAAGATCAGCTCCTTCCTCTATGTAAAGATTTAGGATCAGTGTGAAGCAGGACCTGTATAAGATGTATCCCAGCTTGAGATAAAATTTCCATTGCAGGTCAAATATTTACTGTACGGCATAGATTATCTCCTACTTAACGCGTTTTTGAATTTTGGATAAATTATTTCCGGTATAATGTTAAAAATCAATTATACGCTTCCTTTCTAATTCCAATTACAATTTTATTACGAAGGGTTAACTGTAACTGTTGATTAGAACCACCACCTCATCGAATCTAATCTTGCCTGATTCCGAAACACCGATTCGAAGGTTACTCCATTTAATTGTACGTTAAATTAACGATTGATTTAGTAAATAATTTAAAACTCAAAATGGTTTACAAACAATATAGCCTTCTTTTTTGAATAAGTTTTAAATTCCTTGTTAAGTCATCTCCGTTTATTTGATTGTTGTATTAAGCAACTTATGCTATATTCTAAATTTTCTGCTGCAAAGAGAACGTTAGAACGCAATTACAATTATAGAATGTAAAACACGTAAGTTATTCTATGGATTTTTATTTGTTAAATATAAAATGTATATAACGATTTGACAGTAGAAAGATCAGTAGAAATAGGTTATAGCAAGCAACACAACCGATACCAAAGATGTGACAACAAAGGAAGTAAAGAGCCAATTCAATTTTTTTTGCTTTGAATGAGACATTTGTTTCCTTCTCTTTCTTTGCCGAATATTTCCTAGTTTTTTTAAAAGCCAAAATTATTAATTCTGCGCTTATATAAACAAATAATAATAATATGCGGTTTATTAGCACTATGTAAATAAATTCAAATGCAGTATAAAAAAAATATGCCACTGTTTGAACTCCTCCTGGTTTAAAGGAGTTGTACTTTTTTTTGTAACACGTTGTTAATAAAACTAGTAAATACAATATGTACACTTTATTTCCCATTAGTTACAAAGTACACTTATTACACTGAATGCTGAGTTAACCCGCTCAGCGACGAATTGAATGTCTATTCACTTCGAAATATTATATATAAAACTACACTAGGGTGACAGAATAAAATAGACACCTACTAATTAAAAAAAAGATTCTATTCTCGTTATATATACAAAATATTTTAAAATTTTTAAATTGGACTAATATTTTGTCGAGCCACCTTTACTTGCGTGAAGTGTTGCGAGTCGTCGTGTCATAGAATCTATTAAATGATTAATGGTGTCTTCTGGAATATTTAACCACTCCTCTGTAACAGCTGCCACGAGTTCTTCCTTATTGCTGGGTTTTCGGGGTCGTTTCGCCATATTTGTCTGGATTATGTGCCAAACATTCTCTATCGGATTCATGTCTGGTGATTGGCCTGGCCATGGTAAAATCTGAATCCCCTGTTCCTCTTTCCATGTGGTTGTTGTTCTTGATTTGTGGCTGGGTGCTCCATCCTCCATAAAAGTGGCGTCTTCTTTAGATAAAATGGCGTTGTCGAATATCGGTAGTAGTCCTTCTGTTAATATTTGGATACATTTTGCCGCATTTATATTTCCGTCGTAGATTACTAATTGCGATCTTCCACCATACCATATCGCGCCCCACACCATGATGTTCACACCGCCGTATTTCACCGTCTGATGCAAAAATTTGTCGTCCAGTTGCTGTGACGAACGTCTACATACCCACGTACGACCACTATCACTGAATTGGCAGTATCTGCTTTCGTCTGAAAAAATGACAGACCGCCAAAACTCTTCGGGCTTCGTTCGCATTTCGATTGCCCAATCCATTCGGCGCCGTTTTTGAAACGCCGTAAGGAGAGGCTTTTTCTTTGTCACCCTTTTATACGTCCCCACACTGTGGAGGTATCGCAGAACGGTGCGCTGACTTTTCTGTGAAGTTGCCGCAAGCTCAGCTGTACTTTTTCGCGCCCTTTTACTTCTTTCAGAAGGTCCGGCACGACCTGGTCTCGGCTCCACTGTTGTTTTTTTCTTGCGTTTAAATTGTGTAATCACACGGTTAACTGTGGACAACGGAATATTTAAAAAATTACTTATTTCACGTTGCGAAGCGCCGGATTCACTCTGGCCAACGATGCGACCCCGGGTGAAGTCGCTAATATCACTCGAACCTTGTAAGCGAGGCATAGTTGTAACGATACTAAACTATGACGAATTCCTTCCGACACATCTACCCCTACCCTAATGACAAGAAAAAGTTCTTAATTCGTTCTTAGAATTTAGCTGTTTACATATTTATACCGCTTTACCTGGTGTCTATTTTATTCTGTCACCGCAGTGTATATCTTGATTTGGTGGAGATACACGTGACACTCTGCTTTTAATGTATATATAAAATTTGATTGTTTCTATAACTATGACTTCCTTTGTGTAGATACACGTATGCTCTTGCTTCTTAATATTGTATCTAACACTATAACTTTCTTTGATGCAGCTACACGTTGTACTCAATTCAAATTGTGTTGCATTTGGTTTAAATAAGCCTCGGTTTGTCTTATCGGTAATTACAGAACTACCTGAGTGCCCTTGCAATATGAATATTCCAGATAATTACCGATAATATCATAATCGTATTTAGAAATCGCAGCAATAACTCTCGAAATGAGAATGAGGAATGTGCTAATGAAATAAATAGGGACATTGCGGAGATTTCTACTAATTCTAAAATTTAAATATACTTAATGATACTAATCCTACGAACTTTTGGATGACAACAGACTATTTGTCTACAATAATACTAAACTCCTTAAATACACATGAATATGGAATGCGATCAAATAGGAATAATAACCGTTCAGTTTTGCCTGAACAGCCACCAGATTTAAAAAAAAAGAAAAATTTGTCAATAAGTTCCTTCTATAATCAAAGATCTACAGCAAGCGTTTGAAGATTATTATATATATTATAAAAAAATAATAAATTTGGATATCATCGGCATAAAGATGATATTTACAGTATCTTAAGCATTTTACAATATTAGATGTGTAGATAATGTACCGTATAGTACCAAGAATATTACCTTGAAGGACATCAGATACAATGGGAAATGGGGAAGATAACGTACCATTATACGAAACTATTTGAGTTCTTTTTAACTAGTATGAAGCGAAGCTTCATATTGAAAGCCAACATACTTTAAAATAGAAAGTAAAAGAAAATGATTAATAGTATCAGAAGTCTTTGGGTAGTCTAATAAAATCAAAGTAACTACTTGGTTGTCATCAATGCAGATTCGAAGCTATAGCCCGAGCGAAATCCTGGCTGCAGGACAGGTAAAATCATGAGTATTAAGCAAATATTGAATCTGCAAACTAACTGCCTTTTTCTGGCAGTTTTGACCATACGGTAAGGATATAAATTGGCCGTAAATCATAGAAATCTGCAGGAAACTTAACGCTCCTTTTCTAAGAATCAGGAAAAACATACTGCAACAAGCGTGTGTTAATTATATGTGTAATTATCGGCGGTATAAAGTTAACATTTTAATAGAGATGTCATCAATACCAGCTGATTGAGATTTAATTAAATTAAGTAAAGAATTAATGTCATTAACTGATAACGCGTATCAGTACGTACATTGCTATTATAATAATTTAGTGAATCGGTGTCCGCATGAACGTCTCCCGCAAAACTAAAGAAATGATTACTAAGTTCATTCACGTCCGACAAATGAGCTGGTAATTTGAAGTTTTCGAGTTTTTGGTAATATGCCACATCTTAGGCGTATTGATGTGCGTGAGGTGTAATTTTTTGTTCGATAAAAGCCAAAACAGATATTTAACAAGTATTGCCAGATTATATTATCTCT
The DNA here is from genome assembly GCA_023509865.1 of Trypoxylus dichotomus. Classification (NCBI taxonomy): domain Eukaryota; kingdom Metazoa; phylum Arthropoda; class Insecta; order Coleoptera; family Scarabaeidae; genus Trypoxylus; species Trypoxylus dichotomus. Next base: position 44,278,998 of record CM042078.1, read on the forward strand.
ACTTCTTGAAAGGGTATGATGCAAATTTTAAAACAGAGACGCAGATACTCAATCGTAATAAAAATATATACGCCAAACCTATGCAAATATTATTTTAGTAAAATCAAGTTATCACTGCTCTTAATTTCTCATTTAGAATGTATTACGGCGCAAAAAACGTTCACATTCCAATCCCATGCAAATGACATTTTAAGCAGAGTTCAATTCTTCCGCAATTTGTCAGTTAATCGCGTATCTTTACAGCGCATAAAGATAAATTATATGTTACCTTAGTGAAAACTGAACAATTGACGGACATGGAACAGATATAAAATGAGGTTGAAATTTATTTGCAACCATAAATCGTATATTTTAAGATACCATTTCGCCTCAGAATCCGTTACTTCAATATCAAAAGCGACTATAAAACCGACGATTAAACCAAAATGCTCACACATGGACACCCATTCTCAACGGTGTGATATAATAAAATGGAGATAAGTCAGAAATAATGATACCATACCATATGGGACGCGATTTTCTAAAAGAAATCATATCTCGAACATAAAGAATTGTAAAGCAAAAAATATATATGTAATACATACTCCACATGACGCCGATCATTGGAGATATAATTGAGAGTTGCATTGCATGTATTATTTTCACTAAGAACCAAACACGTGTTCGATTTGCTTTTTGCTTATCTAAAAATACAAAACAATGGAATGGCTTATGCACAGGCATGTACATACGAGGATGAGTTGAGTATTTTGTTGTTGTGTTTTACAGCAGGTGACATTTTAAAATTTTTACCAAGTTGAATCTGAAATGATGGAGAACTGTTTCTTTGGCAATCACTAAAGATTTGTCAAAAATGAAAAAGACTAGTACTGAGCTGCTACAAAATACATTTTTTTGAAGGGCAGTTAATTGCCACTACGTTGAAATACAGTTTATTCGAGTGCTGTTCTAAAAATCCAAAATGTTGGATTTAAAGGCACTGTGATAAAGTAGAACATCTTAAAAAAACAAAAAGTGTTATGGTTGTAAAAAATATTGAAGGAGTGCAATCTATCATATAATCACAGATTGAAACTACAAGTTGTAAGTGATATTATGTAATATAAAACAACAGCAGCACTCAAGCTTAGACGAAAATTTCAGAATAAAGAAAGCTTGTGCCATACGTGCCTTAATTGCATAAGTTAGATAACGAAACAAAAACGTGAACACTTTAAAGTTCCATGAGGGCATTTCCAGCATTCCCATAATTATCTAGATAGAACGTATAGCGACATCTTTTTAGTTTTGATCAAACGTGGATTCTCCACTGCGCCTTTGGAACGTAAAAACTTTTAGGGTAGGTCAAAGTTGGTCGATCAGCGAACAACGTTATGGAGACGGTATTTTGGAAGGAAGTCATGAATGGGTAGTGTTTAACGTTTAAACGCAGAAGTCAATTTAAAGCAGCTACATATCAAATCTACGCAAAATATGTTTCTTAATCTGCTCATTACACAGTAGTTTCATCGGCGAAAATCCGGAATTCAAAGTTAATCCCACACCACCATACTTGTGTGATCTCTCTTGTAGTTGCTACTTCTTGTTTCGTAGCCTAAGAAATGACTTAAAAGTAAGAAATCTTCAACAACCTGTATAAGCGCATTTATTGCAGAGGTTTTGCTTTATAGACGAAAATCTTGGAATACTATTAGAAATTTAATTGACCTCATATGAAAGGTACCTATATTCTATTCCGGGATCAAGAATTTCTCAATGCATTTCCATGTAGCTGCTACCATTTTCGACCCGAACAGGTTTCTATTTATGTTACTTAGGTGTGCATTACATTTATTGTGAAACTTTGCAATACAGGATTATATGCAACTGTATTAGTGCAACCGGCAGAAATCTGAGTTGGTCCATGTAAAACAGATTAAACCTATTAAAACAACTCTTAAATTTTCGTTCAAAATTGATTCGAAAATTTTAAATAAAATATGTAGGTAGGGTAGAGATAATCCTATAAGTTTCGGCAAATTTGGACCTCACACACTTAAACAATAGCGTAATGGATTTTTCTTTAAGACTCGATAGAAAAGCCCCATTAGTAATGCAGAGACTAAGGAGATAGTAAAGTGGCTTCAATACGTAAACCGCAACTCATGTCTAAAAAGACGGTATGAAATTGTCAACTGAGGCCTTCAATAAATGGATTTCATTAGCAGAAAGAGGGTACTAACACCCTTTGGCAATTTCATCCTTCTAAAATCATTCAAACCACTGCATCGTTCTTCTTAAAGAAGCGCTAGACACATTGCAAACAAAAATTGGTATCTTTTGGTTATTGGTTTCAGCTAGATATGCATAAAAGTAACAAACAACAAATTTATTCCAATTGTTACAACGAATGACGATTGCAAGGACTGTGTGGATGTACAATTCAGAGGTATAGCAGTAAACTCCACTCACACAAATTAATTAATTTATGCGGAACGCAGCGTTTCGGGAGCCCATTGTCAACCGTGTTACCGACCGGTCGGTAACACGGTTGACAATGGGAGCCCACGTGCTCTCGAAACGCTGCGTTCCGCATAATTAATTAATTTGTGTGAGTGGAGTTTACTGCTATACCTGTGAATTGTTACAACGCTTTGTTCTATGAATTTGTCAACTATGTACCACTCACCACAACTTTAGTTGGCATAATTTGCGCAAAACTGAACTTATTTTTCCTAATTTTTACCGTTATTGCTGCAACAATATTTTTCGTATTTTTCTTTTTGCGGTTTGGCAGACTCTGGAAGGTACACGTTCCACCATTTTTCATATAATATATTAGATGTTTTCGAATTTTTACTGTGAAAATGTACGAATGAGATAGAATAGCTTATCCTTAAAAAGAATATCTATATTTTTGCCTCCGGGAGATTTACCCATTAAAAGGTGACTACATTACAAGCAATAACTTAACGCCCTATGCGACTCAAGGCTAAAATTCGGCTAGTCCACGAAATGTAGCTTCGAATTGAATCAAATACCCAAACTGTGACATTGGAAAACAAACAAATTATTGATCGAACCGACATGAAATAAGCCATACAGGCTACATGAATGTCACGTAGAACATCACGCAATCAGTCACGTGCCGCCCGAGTTGTTGTAAATCAGTCACACCTAGGACAAGGTTGAAGCTGTCCCACTGTAATGGAGACGTATACGTTCATAATTAGTCGCGACCTGTAAATAATAAACCGAGACCTTAAAAAATAACTGTTCAATACCTGTTCGGTTAATGGTCAAATGCCTGTCGACAAAATGGTCTGTAACTCAATGTACACTTAACCCATGTTTAGTGAGTGATGAAACGTACACCAAAGTACATACATAGTACGGCAAAAATTTACGATATTAGATTTTTAAGTATGTATTTGAAATTGATAGCTTTAAAGGCGTACCGGCAAAAATTGAGTTACTCATCGCAGTTGGAGTTATCTATGCAAATGACCCTGCGCATCGTCTAGCCATGCACGCTATTTAAAAGAGCGACCAAAAAGCCTTATCCATAACTTCTCCGATCAGCAACATACAAGTAAATATAGCTTTGACAGATGCAGCGAATCAAATTATGTTCAACATGGAAATGCGTCGCCGTAAAGGTCAACAACATGGCCCAATATAAATAAACATGTTTATGGCAACGAATTAAAAGAAGAGGCGATATAATATGTATAGTACGCCGATTTAACACGTTAAGCTTGCTAGATATGCATATTAATAACACCCATACGTCCTACTACATCGTTAATTCTCAATATAACCGATAGGTTTTGTTTACTATACATACTTATTACGATACTTAGTTACACGGATTACAGCATTTTGAGGTATAAGCCAGCGCTCCGTTTAGTACTTGCAGGTATAGTGGTAGAGAAGTGAGAGCCAGGTATGCATATGTTAAGACATACTGTTTGAATACCTGCGAATTTTTGGGGAAAGTCGAATAGGAAATTATTAATACATGGTCCGCAAGTAAAGAGGGAAATATTAAAACTTAGTTATTCTTTTGACGTTTTTTGTTAGGGTACCAAATTTGATGACATTTTCTCTATTATTTAATGAAGAAAAAAAAAATCAGCATGGAAGAATTTGGGGAAGCAATAAATAAACTAAACAAAGGAAAGGCATCAGGAAGTAATAAAGGAGTGGAAGAGAAATGATGTTAGAAATATTTAGGAAGATATGAAAAGAGGATGGGGTACCAGATGGCTGGACAAAGGCACTAATTGTGCCAATATATAAGAATAAGGGCAATAAGAGAGATTGCAGTATTTCCTATTAAGCTCAGCCCTGAAAATACTAGACCAGATAATAGCCAACAAGTTCATTATTAGAAGACACATACGATGAATCTCAGAGCAGATTCATAAATGGAAAATGCACGCAAGACCACGTTTTCTCGATAGCGCAGATAATATAAAAATCTTCGCAAGAAAAGAAGAAAATATTCCTGGGATTTATAGATTTAGAAAAAGCTTTTGATAAAATTCCAAGAAAACTTATGGAATATCCTAAAGGATTAATAAGAGTAATAAAGTAATGAGACTGATACAAATGATATACGATAGTAATATAAACGCTGTCATCACGAATAATTCGAAATCACGAACATTTAGAATAACTGAAGGAATGAAGTAAGGAAGCCTAAGCGCAGTATTGTTCATTGCATATATAGACGAAATAATCAAGAAATGTACAAAGAAAAGTAAAAAAATATTAATGGAACATATTAACTTACAAGAAGTCGAAGTACCTGAAGGTTTGGTTGTGGCAATAAGTGAAAAAGATTTACTGAAAAATTTAGAAATGTGGAACTACGCATTAAGAGAGAGTGGAATGAAAAATGAAACTAAAGTAATGGCAATAGGAGAAGAACCAGTGCAAATTAAAATTCAAATTTAAGTGATAGAAATTACACAAGCAAAAACGCAAAAAATTTATAAACAAGAAAGAAATCTCTTGGAAAACCTAAATAAAGGTATACAAGTCTAGTTATCGACCGATATTAACGTTTGGCTGCGAATCGTGGATACTAAACCAAAAACAAAGAAATAAGGTGCAAACCATGGAAATGAAGTATCTGAGAAGAGTTAGAGGGGTTACAAAATGCGATGAAATAAAAAGCAGTGCTGGAATTTATTGAGCGGAGACAACTGGAAGTGTGGGGGCATCTGCAAAGGATGGATAATAAGAGACAACCTAAAATAATATGGAAAGCAAAATATTGCAAAGAATAAGAGAGAAGGAAGATTAGGGCACTCTTGGGGCAATGTCACAGCGAAAATTTTGGAAAGGAGGGGATAAAGCATGGACTAGAGCAGCGAAGTCGGCAAAAGATAGACAGCAGCGGAGGAAGTTTCTAAAGCTCTAAAAGAAACTTAACTCCCGACACCATTTATATGGTACGTGGGTTATTGCATATATTGCATATATTATTTACTACTATTTAGCCAACATGAAACATGGCTACAGTTTTTGTGTAAAATCATTTTATGAATACAAAGGAACAGCAGAAAGCGTTGAACCCGCAGACAACATCGATAGAATGCGAATTGTCATAACAAGCAGTCTAAAACATATTGCGAGTAGATATGCCTTAGCACAGATTATCAATGAATCATCGATCTGTTAAATCTTATATAAAGACTTAAAGCTTCATTCCTATAAAATTCAAACTGTTTAGGAATTAAAAGGTGCTAATTCGGTTACTGACACGAATTTCTGCCAAAGGGTATTGCATTGTTCAGAAGATGGTGAAAAATGCACTATATGTTTATGTCAAGTGGAACTCATTTAACTGAGTGGATACAAAAATAAGCAAAACAGTAGTTATTGGAGCAATGGAAACCCACTTACGTTGCATTCAAAATAATTGTACATTCCACCATACAACTTGTACATAACTAAACACGGAAGGTAGAAACAATAACTCCAATACGGTGACACCTTGTATATTTTAACGTTTCTTGCAGAGCAGTAAAGAAACGTATCCAACGATATGTTACACATTAAATTAAAAACTACGAAGATAAGCGGCAATAACGGTTTTGCTGACAAGTTTATATAAAAAGCTCACCGCCAGGCGACGCAATCACAATTACCAATCCGTCAATAGTATTCAAATCTTAATCCTGAAACCGTAAACTGTTCTTTATATTTCTTGTCATTAGATGCTGCTTCTTCTTATTAATATTATAGAAAAGCAACAAGTAAATTCTGTCTGAAAACGTAAAAATATACAGGATCTCCTGCGTAAGATAAAACTTACATCACTAGCGGTGATATTGAAGATTGAATTAAGCTGCTGATAACATTGAAAATTAAAACACAAGACACAAAATTGAACATATTTTTCCAATAATATTAGTTTCGGTCATTCAAAAGTTAAACGGAGTCTCTCAGCCTCAATGTACAATGTTATATAGATCCTATTAATTATGGAATACTTTCAGAAATAAGAGTAATTCTTAAGTTTTCTGAAATTCGTTGTCTTCAAAATAAAAGAACACATAATCCTAAGATTTATATACATATATTAGCTTCATTGCAGTCACGTATAAGTATGGTCAGAAAGCTTCCCTCATCAATTCAACTTCTAACAAACTTCATCACATTGTAGTATGTAAATTTATCTGCATCCGATGGAAAAAGAAGGCCTATACGTTATCCGGTATGAACGTCCGCTGTCCGAGCCGAGTTCCATTCGCCTTCAGAATGAAGACGGGGTAAAAAAAACGAATAAATAAATAATATAAATTAATATTAACATCAAACGCATTTCGGAAAATCTCATAACACAAACGACACTAAACGTAATTTATAAGTGACCGTTCTCGGGTCACATTTTACATTGTTTATGGTCCGGTCCACTATCTGCATGCTGTGCCTTGTGATGTATCAAGGCTTGATATGAGACTGCGGGACCAATAATTTAAATACTATAATGCGGCATTGCACTAAATTATGACTGAGGCGCATTCCGGTGGAGACGTCGAGTGAGACGGACGGACAGCGTACAGACAGAGACGGGCAAAGGCCAGGAGGAAAGAATAGAGAGAGGGCGCTGTTGGCGTATTCGTTGTAAGACGAAACCAGTCTGGATATACGGACTCGCAACACACGCCACGAAGAAAGGCCGTTGCGAATTCGGTACGATTTAACGCTGTTGACGATTGGAGATCCGCTCGTTCAACTTAGCGTCCTTGGGTCTACCACTTTTCCAACTTTGTTTACGTACAGGTATGTATATATATGTAGATATCGATAAGGTACAACCTATGTATATACAGATACATATATAAATAGGCATCCTATAGGCTTTAGAACGTTTTATTTTAAACGATTAAATTTACGCATGTTATTTCTTCATCCTTTAAATTAGTTTAAACTTGGTCGTAAATAGGAGACAATAGCAAAAATAATAAATGAACTAAGATTTTGTATCGCACAAGGTTTTAAACGATTCAATTTTCATTTTAATACGTGATAATAATCTTCAAATGCAAATTAATTACATCATTTTTGGATTCAAAATCAATTGTAATAACAAAAACTTTGTCTTCGAAGTTCTAAAGAAGAAACTTCTATACTAGAACACTGACACATTAACTCACACAAATATTAAAATATCGGAGGCTTCTTGACTTTATTATCGATTTCGAAATGTATAATGTTAGGAAATCTTATACATCATTACTGTTGCTAGGATTTCACATTTTTCACCTTTTTGTTTTTTAAAAGAAAGTTATAAATAATAATCTGAAGTAACCTTCAGTTGCCATTCCACGTAAAATTAACAAGTGCAAATTAAATTATTAGCCTGGTATGACTTCAAAATTCAATTAAACACAGTTGGAAAAGTTATTAAAATTATTCACTTTAATCAACACCGATAAATGACGTAAACAAATTCCTTGTACGTAAATGGATAAACGAAAACGACAAAAGAAACGATAAATAACGTCAAGCCAGGTAAATAAAAGTAAACAATCTAAAAACAAAGCCATTCTGCAGTCTTGATAACGTGAACTAATTATGCACGACTATGTTCATGTATTCGAGAAGTTCATGTTACTGGATAAAGTCAATCATAAAGTTAAAAGTTATTTAAACTTGTGATACATATGCTTAAAACATAGTTTATTTAAAAATCTTCCGAATAATTGGCGGCCGAATATAAAGCCACTAAATTTAGCCACGAATTCACGTCTTGACATACACACACATCAATTTGGCTACTCACGTTTATGGATGTTCACGTTATCCAGACTCTACTGTATTTTAACATTGAATCGGAAGGATATTTAGACCAAAATGAAGACACTTAACAAAAACGATTCGTACATAGTGAGGTTTATCATTCAAATTAATCACTAAAGAAGTGTTTTGGTTAATAATCTGCAGAGATTAAGCTGTCCTATTGTTATTACATAAACTATGAACTAAGACATTCTCTTGGTATGGAGGTGAAAAGCTTTATACTCTCTCCCGAAAATCTGATATAATACGTATTTGAACACAAAATATAAAGCAATCGAAACGTTAAAATCAGAGATCGCATTGTGGTGGGTGGTAAGCAACCAAGGAGTCGAAGAAAATGAAAACATCAGTAAGCTAGCCAAACAAGCAGCGAGCACGCCTTTCATTGGGCAAGAACCTTGTTGTGTTCTACATGAAGCCCACCTAAAATGAAACCAAGAAATGGGAGAAATATCGAAAGGCGTCATGCTTTGAGAATATTCCTAGGCAAAGTCATACAAGAGGAGACCCTATAGTATCTGCAAGGATACTAATATCATATGTAACCCTTAAGTATCATCTGTACAAATTTGGGAAAGGAGAAAAACAACTTCGTCCTTAATGTCAGGAACACATAGAAATGACGGAACACATATTACGTTCGTGTGTTTCCATTTACCGCTTACGACATAAGTTCTTCAAAGGCGAATATCCAGTACCTCCCAAACTAAAGAACAAGTACCCTAAACTAATACCAACATTTGTTAAAAGACCCAAACATTTACTACGTTAAGGGTATTGCTACAATCTCTCTTAAATCGCAGTGACTACAGACATCAATGCCTAGGCTCGTTCCAATAATAATAGTAATAATCTACTGCTTCCAATTAACTGATTATTGCAAATCCTCAAGGCAATCTTAGAAAATATACAGATTCTCAAAATTTCTGATATTACAATTGGTTGCGTTCGGATAACGTTCTAATTCAATACAAAAAGTATTTTGATATGAAGTGCAATCAAATTTGTGATTATTAGAGGTTAGGTAGTTACAAAGACAAAAAGTTTACAAATTCCAGCCTTTTTAAAATAAATTAGAAGTCAATGTTAAATTTTGTTTCAAACTTTCAATACATACAGTATATGTTGGCAATTAAGATATGATTTATTTTATAGCTGCTGTATAAGGCTGCTACAGGACAAAATGGTTCATCAAACGGAATTCTACCTAACAATCGTTACATCATACCAGATTACGCTTTTTCTGTTGAAAAAGCTTCCTCGCCTACCACAGGACACTTTTTACCTCAAAAACAGACAGAGACTGCAAAAGAACCAACTAATGGTATAGAATCACAACCATCACCGTCTTAACAAACGTTAACACAAAAATTACTTCGTCAAAAATACTGTTGGATTTGTCGCCTCCTACTCAAAAAGAAAAAATAACTACAGCTCCACGTTTAGAAATTCGCAAAGATAAAGGAAAAAAAGCGCAAGAAAAACAACAACACTCAAAATAAAAGAGTTGTGACAAACACAAGTCAATAACATTAAGAAAAAAGAATTGAAACCTTGCAATATCGAGGAAGATAAAAAAATAAATGTAGAAAGTGACGAAGATTTTAACGAAAATTTGTATGTAGGATGTGGAGAAGCCTATAGGCTTACTAAAAAAGCTGCTGAAAAGTGTGGAAAACTTTAATGAACACTTTCTTGTGGCCATCCCTCCCTGAAGACACGGGGGAGATGGCCATACGTACAATTGCTTAGACATTTTTTCTTAAAATTGATTATTTCATGTTGTGTTATTTTTATTATACCTTTACGTGACAAATAAATATTTTTGAAAAACGTTCATTGTAAGTGATTTATTAACCATTGGAAAAACTATAGCAATCTCTCCCGGACTTGTCCTAATAAAGAATCAAAAGAACTATTGTCGCTTTTCTGGTCGTATGTTGGTCGTTGAACTGCAAAACCTATTTGCTGTTTGAGTACAGTAAACAAATGACTTTTGTATAGGTTCTGTGCTGTAGGGTAGCAGTTATATTACAAAATACGAAACTATACGCAGATTGGCGGATTGATAAACATCCTACACATAAAGGATTAAATATATAATATAAAATAAAATAAAAGATAAAAGGGCACAATTTCACATAACGGAGCGACTGAAAATGGAAGGTAATTCCGATTTAAAACCCAAGTCAACCCGGTGATGCTTGTCTAATACTAATTGCCTCAGAAAGAATACATAATTAATTACGAGCAGGTATACACAAACATACAATTTAATGTTCGTCACGTCATAATTGTAGAACAATTAGCTTTAATGGTACAGCAACATTAATGCTAATCCAGTACCAATAACGTATGTATAAGGGCAGTAAGCACGTCTAACATACAATTTAACCTAACGTAGTTTTGATACGTGTGTATTAATCTAATTATAATGAAATAGGCAATTAAGGTGTCTAAACTCTTGGTGTATGTATGACATTAAGATTCGTTTATTACTCAAGCGCGTAGTAATCCAATTATAAATTTTGTAAGACAAAATTACGCTGATAGGGTGAGGAATGTCGGTTAATTTGTTTAGGAGCACCCTAGTATACGAAAGGTATTACCTAAGGGAATATTATTGTTAAATAAACAAATAGGAGGCGCACGTAGTACGTGTCAAACATTTATTGTATCAATCACGTAGTTCTAATAGCCTCAATTTTTTACGTAAATACAGGTGCAAATGGTGACAGACTGCGCTTTCCGTCTAAGCGCCATTAATTCTTCTCTAAAATGTAAATATCGAAAATTTCAACCGTCCGTTCTGTAAACATCCTCGCTCACAATTTTTGTTTACTTTGTTGTTATAGGTGCATTAGAAAAACTGTAATACATGTACGGTCAGAATGGACAGTCAGTAATCACTGAATTAACATGACTGTATTTGAACAATCAGTACTTTTACGTTGTTAAAGTACTACAACAGTCATAATGTTAAAAATATACTCACTTTAAGCCACCTAAAAATATCAGTTCAAATGTTTATTCAACGTTTATAATGTTTAAAGGTATTTAGTAAGGTGAAACAAGGAAATAGTCTGTATGGAAGACTACACGGTAAATCAGTACATCGTAAGAAACGTGTGGTTTTAAAATTTGTTATTTTTTTTATCAATTTAATTTATGAATATTCGCAAGCGTAAATTTTGATTTGATTTTCCATATCAAGTGAGTGTATTTCTTTTTAAATACTTACTTTAATACGTTTAAGAAACCAAGATTGAGTATTATTGCATGTGCAAAATATGCAAACAAATTGGATGATGATCCAATATGCAGTACATATTTGGAGAAAATGAAGTCATCATTATTTTTTGTAAAACGTTGGTGAAGCATATAATTAAAGGACAATTTAGAATTAACGTATATTTTATCTCAAGCTTCACAATATCTCATAAGAAACTAAAGTAAAGCCAGCTCGCGCTTTATATTGTTAAAGAGAATTTCTTCACTAAAGTCATCATTTATTAGCAGCAACTGCTGAAGAAATTAAAAGAAGCTGCGAGGCTAGCCCGGAAAGCAAGTTCCGTTTTAGCGAAAAACTCATAAAAACATTTTATTCAAAACAAAATGTATTTCTACATGAAAGAGCATTTCTTAGATTATATTTCTATATATTTGCCACCATTGCCCAGACGTTGCTCATAGCAAGAACAAAACAGTTTTTCTAAACCCCCTCAATAGAAAACTGCAGTTAAAACAGTCACTGCAGAACACCATTGTTTACGTCGTTATCGGTGTTAAAGCGATTCCCTCCAAAATGCCGCTTCAAGTTCAAGAATAAGTGGTAGTCAGAAGGTGCAAGAACGTGATTGTAGGGTGGGTGATCGAACAGTTCCCAACCGGGTTGTTCAATAAGGTTTTGTGTGTTGTCATGAACCAACACAATGCCTTGACTGAGTCTTCCACGTCTTTTATTTTGAACTGCGCGCCGAAGATTTCTTAATATTATACAGTATCGTTCCTCATTGATAGTATCACCTCTGGAAAGAAAATCAACGAGCAGAATGCTCTGTCTCTCCCAGAAAACAATGCACATGATTTTTCGTGCTGACAACGTTGTTTCGAATTTTTGTCTTTTGAGGGATTGTGTGCCCAGTTACGATACTGCTTAAAAATTCATCTCCCTCAACACTGTATCAGGTAAGAAATGTCAAAGTAGTATTGCCAAATCGCTTCCGCTTGTGGACATGCGCAGGCATTTTCAGAACTCAACGGGAACACATTTTCCGATAATTTAGGCGATTTGTGACAACTTCATGTAAAACAGATTTTGAAGTTTGAGGATGCTTATTCGTTAGCATTCTTACTGCGAATCGTCTATTTTTACGAATTTTCTCATTAACTCTTCTTCAACCAAACCATCACTGAGACCAGAGGGCCGCCTACTCCACGCTTTGTTCATCATTGACTTGTCTAACACGCTTTCTTATCATTACCGTCTGTCATTACATCCTCACCATAGATCTCTACAAATTGACAATGAATTTCAGCTGGCTTAATACCCTTAGCGTTCAGGAACCGTATTACAGAACACACTTCACAGTCAGCGGGCTCAGAAATTGTCTTAAACACTTTAAACGATCACTAACAAATGTAAACACAAAACTGTAAACCAGAAATATACATGTGTGCATGCACGGAACTACGAGAATAACGTTGCGGTGGCGGAAGAACGAAACGGTACTTAGTTTTCGGACAAACCCAGTATGAGCTGACATAAGATATATTTGATAATCGAATTACAAACATTACCAGATGTTTCCAGCAGCTCAAACAGTACTACGTGTGTGAATTTTTGGTACGCTATCTTCTTTAAATATATGATAATAATAATAATACACATCTTCGTATTCTCAAACAGCTTTCGTCAGTTGCAGGGTATATCAGCCGGCCATTATTGCGCCCGCGGTCTTTGCTCGTTTTAAGAATCCAAATATTTGCCATGTTGTCAGGAACGCCACAGAAAAACTTCAACTTCTAGAAACAATAACCTCATGGTTCAAATACCGGACCACAAAACTGATAGCCAAGCGCTTTAAACGCTGAGCCTACAGCATGATGATGTCCTAGTTCGATCAACTATGGTGTTCTAGTAGCAGATATACACCCCCCTTTGTGAAAGACAGGATACGTAAAATTTTATAAAGCAAATGCATACTCGAAGGATTATATTGGTCTAAAATATATTAAGACGTACATAAAGTGAATTTGTATTTATTATTATCCTGCTGGTATCATAAGGTATCCTTCATTTCCTTTAGCTAAGATATTCATGATTTATTGCGACAATTTGAGTTTCCAAAGAGGGCTTTGTGAGGGACGAAATGCGAATCCTTGCATACGTTTTAAGTTATCTTTTCAGTTGCGCAGTTGAGTTGCGCTCTAGACAGTTGCAATCGTTGCAAACTATACAGTTTCGTGTAAATTCTATGAAAAAATCCAGTGCAGAAGTCTGGCAACTATTGGGAAAGGATAATCAATCACTACTCTGCACGAAGAAGGTTATTCCGTCAGACAAATTAATAAAAACGCATCATACGCTGCAGCAAGTCTTATACTTAATGACGAAGTAATGGAGCTAACTGTTTACATTTGCCACAAACTCATCGTGAGCGAACAAAATAGGAAAAAGTGCTTCTGATAAATAAGTCCATGTTCGAAGTACTCGGACAAAAACAACAAATTTTTGAACACGAAGGAATAATGCGCGATCATATTATGTGGTCAATTAAGCACAAAGATGGTTCTATTCAGCTCAATGGTTCCCTTATGTACGAAGGTACAAGAGTTTTAATGAAGGTTAATGGGATCTTCAGAAAAGAACATTATAGAGCAATATGCGAATGTGTCAGGGAGAAAATCTCGCTCATCACCATGATAAGTATTCCAAACATATGCGACGGTGCTGTATAGACAAATCCAGAAGCAATGGAATACTAGCCCCTTCAAAACTCCAATAAGAATTCTATAGAGCTCTTAAGAGATGAACTCAGCAGACAAATAAGAAACGAAGCTCTCACGTCCAAATAATATCAACGGAAGAGTGTAGAAACACTGACCACGAAAAAATTATTTTTACATCTGCATTAACACTTTTTAATATATGCAGAATTTATCTTTTATGTACAATCAACTTCTTTTAATACTCATTCCTTCCTGTAAGTTTCTACAATTTGCTTTTTGTTTATAGCCATTTTTTTATATGCGAAGCTGTTGCTTAGGTAATATAACGTTCATGTTATTTTAGTAAGAGAAAGTAGTTATTTTAGTTTGTTCGATATTAGTTATTATCATTTACCTCTCCAATAGATGCAAGTGCCAGCCTTGAGTAGTATGAAGATATTTTATATCGGATACTATCGAAACGCCTGGTATACACGTTTAAGTAATAACGGGTATTACTGCTAGAAAAATTGTTATATGAACGTTCTACGATACGAAATTTACGCTTAAATTGTTATAGACTATAAAAGTGAACATCTTGTCGCTTCGCTAATCTACCATCGTATATATATCTAGTCAGGCAGACGGATCTGTATAGCTTATACACAACACTACCTGAGGTATTGCACTTTCAAAGCCATAACATTCAAATACAACTGTTACCGCAACTTCAGTATTCTTTCAAGTGCAGTAGTATCACATTCCAGGGGAAGAAAAGCTGTGGTATGATTAATATTAGTGAATGCTGCTATTGGTTAAAATGCAGAGACTGTATTGAATAATATATGTAATGGTTTGAACAATATAATTAAAATTTTATTATTGTATCTATTAAATACAAAATACTAAGATATTACCGAAGGCGAGCAAGTTAAACTATTCTTGGAACTACACGACAATTCGTAATACACAAAATATACTTTGATAAATAAACTCCATTATAATGTATCTATACATGTGGTTATACATTACATTGGTTACCTTACATTATTAACTCCTAACTAATAGTACAATCCCTTTTTTCCTAAAATTTAACGAATTCCTATGGCTATAATGATTCTATTTAGCTGTTACAATTGAATACAGATGTCAAGTTGATTAACTATACTACCTGAAGGCAATGATTTTGAAGTAAAAAAGTATCTTACTGTTAATAAAAGCGAATGTTAAAGATATAAACGTCCACCACGTCGCGCACCAAAGCACACCTACACATGTACGTTACAAAATCATAAATAGCAGGGAAAACTTCAATTCCGAAGACATCAATATTTTATCCGACATTATGCGGTCGAGATTCTGACGTATTCATGTGCATGTTTTAGAATTTTATATAATGCCCATAGATGGCATTTCGAGCGCGTTACATTTAATAAAATATATCCACAGTCAGTCTTTTATACATGACTGGCGATCGGGTACAACGCACACAGAGACACACTCGGTAATTCCACTCTCAATCCCACTTGGACAGAGAAACAGACAAGAGACAATTACATACATCAAGAACTTTATTTGAATATGTCTCCAATAAACAGCGAGCGTTGGCGCCGAATTTATCTAAATGTCCGGCAGTTCGGTGAGCGAGAGAGGGTTTTCGGATGAATATTCATTCAATTCGTTCCTCTAGCACGTCGTCGTTGTCGACGGTTCGGGTCCTAAGGCGGTGAGATGCAGCGCCCTCGCGCGAACATGACGATAAACAGAGCCACAGCCAGAGAGATGGTGTCATACCGGATGCACCGGCTAGAAGTGTATCTTTTGCCGCAGACAAGAATTACATACAACCGGTTACTCTAACAACCCGATAAGCGGCGGTTGTTGTAAATATACCTAAGGAGAAAAATAAATCGACAGATCGACTTATTATGTCAGGATTCTTCGGTCGTCGTCTTATTTTCATTAAGCCCGTAATGGCCTATTTACGCATTAAACCACAGTCGTAAATACGTCGAGAAGAAATGACTTTTCGGAAAAACAAGAAACATGTCATGTTCTTAGGCGGTAGTACAAATATTTATTACGTTGATACTGCACAGATATGTAACGCTCATTACAAAATAGTCTGGAATTATAATAACAAAATGAAATTTAGCTTACATTTTGCCGCCCTATTAAAGCCCAGATTATAGGAGGAAAATTAAATCGTATGACAGTACTCATTAGGTATACCAAGTTAAACCAGCACATAGATTTTCGTAACTTATAGATAGTAACATACCATCTCCACGTTAGCCTCGAGTGTCTATTCTTGCGACGTTTTACTTCTACCTCACTGACTTCTTTAAGATCTTTCAGAAAATCTAGAATATTTCCATCACTTGTCGACAACACAAACTATTGGTATTAATAAAAAGAACGTCTCGATGACCCGGCAATAACGCAGTCTGGCTAAGTCATTAGGAGTCATAGGTTCGAGTCCCACTAAAGACATGGTGGCAATATTTTCTGGTGAATTTGGTAGATTTTTCCAAATACCGTTCATTATTAGAAGATAAATAGCAGCGCCTTACCACTTATGACGAGTGGCTGAAGTAACAAACCAGGAAACATTTTACACACACGATTTACACATGGAAGTCTCTTGCAATTCTGCTTACAGAAACAGTGCCGTTAGGATGCTTATCTTTCAATTCAAGAGAGAAATAGTAACAAATTCTTCAACAAGTTTGTCCAATTCCTTGTGGATGAAATTATATTACTGTGCAGTCAGAATGATAATAGTTAAACATATTGGGGCTATTTATATGTTGAATTGCGCTATAATCCTGAAGTTAATGCCTAATCAACATATAAAAAATGTTGATCTAATGATATTTAATAGGTACTTAATGTGGTTAGACCAGTTTACCAATCCACAAATGCACATGGTTGAGAGACATGTTTTATTATCATTGCTACTATTTTGCAACGCTTCCAGAATGTGTGATATAAAGTGTAGGTGGGTAGATTATGTAGTGAGCATGTAGATCTCCCATGTGTGTGTGAATAAATTATAACTTACCAAATTGCGCTACTTCGCTTAACTCGGTTATGCGGCACAAAACCACCTTACTAACCGTAAACATTTATTCAAGCATGCAGCAGTAAGATTTACAGTCACTTAGAGAATATCAAAACATTTCTGGAAAATCTGGGTTAAATTAGGGTTATCAATTGCAGTTCAGTGTCAATCAAGAACACGGTACCATCTCATTACTTACTTTATTAAGAGCATAACAAGCATTATTGTAGCACAACATGCAGTAAAAGAAATAAAGGTATTTATCCATTATTACCCACTTTAGTGTCCATTTATTGATTTTAAACTTTTACACTAGATTGTATTTCTTACCTCCCTTTTAATATAACAAAAACAGTGGGGGAAGGTATTGAATTTAGATTTTCACTATTAGCACATTAGGGTCAATACTGCTTCACTTTAAATTCAATGCCTCTAAATGATTTAATATTTTGCTAAAATAATCTGGTTAAGCGTTTACTGTTTAATACAGTTTATTTGGATTTTAATACTTTTGACGTACTAAGCCACATCCTCTCTATTATTCTAACCAAATACAAAAGGGTTTCGCAATGTGTGTAATAAAGGCAATGAACTAAACATTGCCGCAACGAGTTTTCTCATTTGATACTCAACCGCTGTTATAAGATACAATTCCATTGGTAACTTCTGCAGTAGACATTATCCCCGAGAATAAGGTATAGATTGATTTAGCCAACATTTAGGAGGATTTATTCTGTGCACAAGATTTTCTGGAATAAGTTATACTTCATATTTTTGTATTTTAACATCCGATTACATCGTGTCCGCCTTCGTCAAGATTCACTAGTCCCAAGGATATTTTGCTTCATATCTGAAGTCATTCTTAGCTACAAGAGTCGCTGGAATAAATATTATACAGAATCTTTCGTATACTCGCCCTTAATTATATAGTTATCTTGCGAATATTAGATAATTGAAGTTTATTTGTTCGATATTATTACGTTTTCTTTTAGTTAGAAGCGTGGCAAAGCGTATATTTTTCTTGTATCTGCGAGGGCGACCTGAAATGTTTCAGGAATCGGAAAAAGATGGCCCACGAAGATTGAAGCGGATTCATTGGTTGGCAAGAGCAGCCTTTTTATAAATTAGTTGTTGTGTAAGAGTGTGTTTTGTGTTGCGAGTCAGGCAATTTTGCAAAAAATGGATAAAATCGAATTTCCTGTAGTGATAAAACACTTCTGGGAGGGAAAACGGCCACGGAAATTCGAAATATTTTGCTAGAGGTTCATGGCGGATGTACTCCATCATTTTCGACGATTAGCTTCTGGGTGAGCGAGTTCAAACGTGGCCGCACAAGCGCAGTGACGAACCACGCAGTGGACGCCCAAAAACCGCTACCAACGATGTACACGATATCGTATTAATCGATCGCGGATTAAAGCTGAAAGAGATAGCAGAGACAACAGGCATCTCAGAAGAACACGTTGGCCATATTCTACACGAAATTTTGGGTATGAAAAAGACTTGAGCGCGATGGGTACCGCGTTTGCTCAGACCGGAGCAAAAACGAAATCGGGTGACCGTTTCGGAAGAGTGTCGGACTAGGATCCAACGCAGTCCAAGAGATCTCTTTATGCGTTTCGTAACCGTGGACGAAACTTGGATCCGCCACTATATACCGGAGACCAAGGAACAGTCGAAGCAGTGGACTTTCCCGGGCTCCGAAGAAAGAAGACCGTTCCACCTGCCGGAAAGGTCATGGCGACCATCTTTTGTGATTCTCAACTACCTGTGGAAGGGAAGAACAATCACGGGGCAATACTACAGTGATTTATTGACCCGATTCGGTGCAGTATTGAAGGAGAAACGGCCTCGTTTGCAGCGGAAGAAAGTGCTTTTCCACCACGACAATGCACCAGCTCATTCATCCCGCATCGTCATGTCCAAATTGAATGAGCTGCGCTACGAATTAGTCTCTGATTCTCCATATTCACCTAGACTCCAACGATTTTTTCCTATTCGCGAACCAGAAGGAATCACTAGGGGGAAAGAAATTTGTCTCAAATGCGGATGTCATCGCCGCTACAGATGGCTATTTTGCAGATCTCGAAACACGGTACTATTTCGACGGCTTGAAGAGACTAAAGCACTGTTTGAATAAGTGTATCGATCTTCGCGGAGACTACATCGAAAAATAAAAATAAAAACCACACCAATACCGTGCCTTTCTTGTCGATTCCGGAAACATTTCAGGTCGCCCTCGTATTAACAATTTACATCTTTAAGCTTGTTAATGTACTTATTACCTCTACTCATCTTTGGTTATCCTTAATTGTTACATTTTCCACATTCTGAGAAGCTTTTCTTGTGAATATAATAATTTCATCAACTATGTTTGAGACTCTATATAGTTTAGTAATTAGAAACTTCTGATCATAAACTCACTCACACATCCGACAAAGAAGCTTTATTAAGAAAATTTGAATAGACTGTGCCAAATATGTCCAATCCTTTTTGCACGTTGTCTGTTCCTTAATAAGTTTTATAATCCTTGAACCAACCCTTACAACAATAAATTAACGTAATAGCTCTAAGCACTCGTTTCAATTTTTTTATTATTGAATTACACGCCTTGTAGCTTTACGAAAACCGTATAACCGCATTAGTCGATATAACATATAATAAAATAAAACTTATAACATAACACAAACATAAACTTATGCTTCGTGCTGTGTTACAAATCGAAAGTAATTGTTTGTTTTTTTCATTTGAAGAAAGTTATTGTTCCTGTATTCGTTGTTGCAATTCAATTGTTAGCTATTACTTGTTTATTGGTAATAACGATTACATGCAGCTGGCATGCTTAGAATAAATAATTCATTATCGCAGGCAAAGATCTTAGATACCATGCATAAAACACGAAAAACATTAAATTAATTATATTTATACATATACATGTATATACGTATAAATGACCAACTCGTGCTGACGTTGGATAGTTGTGCATAATACTATAATTTTCTAAAATTTTAAACTAAAAATGTAATTTGGGTGGAGGTGACAGAGGATGATTGGAAAAGGGTACTATGGACTGTTATAGCTTTGTAAGAAAAGCGAAAGGCAAAAGAATGTTGCAGGATTGTGTAGTGCTAACTGGCAACCAAAGAAGAAGTTCTGTGCTTGTTTGGGATTGTTTTTCCTACGCCGGTACAGGGGACTTGACTTATTTGGAAATTCTAGAAGAAATGCAATACCATCAAGCCAATGTGTAATCGGCGAAGATTTTGTATTCATGCAGGACAACGACCCCAAACACTCAGTAGTGATACGTAAAAATTTCTCAAATGAAGAACAAAATAATGGCACTTTACAAATAATGACATGGCCGTCGCAAAGTCCTATTCTAAACCCCATCGAGCTCTTATTGGATGAACTGAGCAGGAGAGTCCGAAAAGTATGGAAAAAAGTGGATTAATGTGCCAAATAGAGTGCTTGAAAAGCTAGTAGAGTGGATGCCTCGGATTGTGAAAGGAGGTTTTTTTAATAAACGGAACGTTTAAGAAGTTTTTGCTTATTTTTCGTTATAATCACTTTTTTTCCTATATATTTTAATTTTCATCGCTATTAATAAAATGCAATACAAATTTGAATATTTTCTCGTTTTCTTTTTTAAATTTGTTTGCGTGTCAGAACTAATTTGGATGGATGTGTATATAATTAGCAAAGTTAAATTTCCCTTTATAGTGATCCTGACAATGTCAGCGCATAATTCTTAAATTATTATTGTCGCTTTTATGCTCTACGATGATAGTAAACTTGGAGAGAACATGTGCAATACCTTTGATATTGATGCCTATGTCTTCTAGATGCAGTTAAAATGCAAAAAGAATACACACATTATGGAGATCCTTGATGAGTGTTTTTGCGATCGTAAAAGAGGAAAAAAAGCGATTTTATTACTCAATAATAGCAGTCGATCAATCGCTGCGATACTGCAAATGACAGGGTTGCCGGCAATTTACCGAGACCAAACCGACTTGTCCCTATGCAATTTCCTTATTTTAATTCCACCCGTTATATGGATACACACTTCGAACCGTCGAGTGCAACGTATGATTTATAAAATTGGAAGAACGGATGGATACACGACGAAGGAAAAACACGTTAACTTCCACGGTTATGTCGTTTTATATTTGAAATTAGCCGGATAGTCGTCAATAGAGTTGACTGGCGTTGCTTGACTGACAGGCGGTCGCCTTTGAGTCGTTTGACTGACTGGACGACTGCATATAATGCGGCCCCGTTCAGACACGATGATTATTTTGATAGATAATTTGAGAACATGCCGAGGACCTTTTATTACCTCAATATAAATACCCCGTCGGTGGATAAATTGGTCTGAAAATCGGTGCGTTTTAATTGAAATTCTTCTCAAAAACCTTTCGACATCTCATCGGCAACGTACCTTTTTATCTCTACAACATGACGTTTGTTTTTCATTTTATGTCAGTATCCTCTCCGAAGTGAATACTAATAAGCTACCTGTAAAAGGTGTGTAAGCTTCAGTTGACTTCAAGGCTTTCACACAGATGCCGAAGTAAAACAGGGTGATGATTTATTTCATTTACATGTACTGCAAGTAAGTGGATCTTCCCATTAACCTCAACATAAAAATAGCAGCACGTTAATTGAAAAGCTTAGTAAGTAGAACTGAAAAATCTATATAGCAATTACTAATATGCAGAAAACTTTGTTTATAAAAACATACACCACTATCACGACACATTTGTTTGTTGAAACAAAATCTACTGTTTATCTTGTACTGCACAGTCTTGAGTTACGGCAATTTGCTTGATTGGAAAGTTATATTCTCCCAAAAATAATAAGATTACCGGTGCTATTGAGTGCAATGACATTGTTTGCTACTGCAGACCGACTGTTTATAATATAAACTCGGCCAAACGAAATCCTGAGTGACTTTTCCAGTGTCTTTGCGAGTGTGTATAAACCACGTGTTCAAGGTGTGTTCATGCTTTCTCTGCATTAGATGCGGCAAACAGTATCAAAAGTCTTCAATCTAATATGACAACTGGAAATGAAGGAATCCCGAGCTTCTTTGTATGTGATTGTGCTCCCGTTTTGTCCTATCTACTCTTTTCGAGGGGTTGGAAGATTAACAGAATTGCCCCCTTATTTAAGAAAGGAGACAAATCTAACATTGCTAACTATATGCTTGTAAGTATACTGTCAAATTTCGCTAAAGTGTTTGAATATTTGCTTTACAAAGAGACATACACCAGTACAACTCCTTTCATATCTAAGCATCAGCATAGTTTTGTTGTAGGCAGGTCGACGATCACTAAGTTAGCATACCAATATCTTAGTGAAGTACTTCGTAATCTAAAGCAGGTGGACGTTATTTATGTAGATTCTTCTAAAGCGTTTGACTGCATTAATCGCGCTAAGCTACTACTAAAAATTCATAGATTTGATGTCGTTGGTTGAGTCTTACATTATTCGAAAAGAGTGTTAAGTCTTCTACAACAGTTATTCCCCTAGGCCATTTTCTCCAACATCCAGTGTTCCTCAAGGTTCAAATCTTCGACCACTCCTCTTCAATTTGTATATAAACGATTTATTATCCCTGTTTACGGTCATATCTTAGCATACGCCGATGATGTAAAGATATTTAATACTGTTGGTAGCATTTATGATTGTAAACATTTACAAGACAATCTTCTGCATATTAATACTTAGAGCAAAGGCAATTATCTCCCTCTGAACATCCATAAGTGTACCGTGGTTTCCTATAATAACACTTACTATATAGTTTACACTATAACTACCAGATTAATGATGCAGCTATACCACGCAATATCAAGCTTTGGATCTTGCTGTTTTATTTGTTGACGTGTATCTGTTAAGAATCTTTAGAAATTTGTCTCCTCTAGGTTTGGGTTTTCTTGCTAGACATTGTATTTTGTTTTTTATTTAAAATCATTTTATTAGCCTAAAATCAAATGTGAGGTTTTCCTACTGGTGCATTAGATTTTATAATTGGTCCTTTTGCATATTCGCCTTTGATGAAGATGGCCTTGCCATTTATGTAAAAGCACATTTAAAAATTAATAAAATAACTGAATCATCTACATATACGAGGAAGGATCGGTAAGTGACGTACAGGAATTTTCCCCTGTAGCAGTATAGTGATCTGGGACGTAAAGCTTACACAGAACGTACTTTGAGGTTCGCGCCATAGTTGGCAATTTTGTGAACAAGAGTACCTCTAGCGGCAGAAGAGTGAGCTACGGAGCAAGGATGATGCACGTGTTATAGTCCTCTACGTAGAAAAGTTGGAGAGGTGTTGTTCGCTGTTTGTGGGCACAAACCGAAACTGAAATGAAATTCACATTAAACTCTTTCATGATAATACACGCCCCCATTATGCGGCTCTTTCTGTTCGTGTATAACCAGAGAGGTTTGCCCCGTATAGTCCAGATCTGGCAACCTCCTATTATCATCTTTTCAGTCCGATTAAGAAATTCTTGGCCGGAAAATATTTGAGTTCAAATGACTTTCTTGCGCGGTATATCGTTGTCCAATGTATCAAAAACTTTGTTGAGATTCAAGATACTTATTCCTGTAATTCTTCCTAAAATTTTTCCTATACCCAGTACCTGGTTAATGGTTTTACGAACTTTGCGATGCTAGGCATCAGTGGTAGAAATATTTTTGCGATATTCACGTGGGTGCAATTGCACTTGGGTATTATGTTTGACACTGTATCTTTTATCGTAGATGAAAAAAACATTTAGCATCGCAATGTTACACCTCCACAGGTCTAGTCCCGACCCGACATTACCAACTCAAAGTAACAATGTTTATACCAGCGGAAAGTTAAATCAAAAATATAAAAGTGCCTCAGGATATAATCCGGTCTTAACTTACATACAACTCATAACCATCTGCACATTTCTCACCAGCAGAATCGCGATCTCCATGCAACAAATTCTCGACTGTGAATATCAGGTTTATTAATTCTCCGATATCTCGTTTCATAATTATCAGTTATTAAAATCGCTTTCGGTCGGATAATAAAATTAGTTAAGAAATGCGACGAGCGGCCCTTATTGTTATTAATAATTCGCTCAAAGATCGACATTTATCACTGTTTATGAACGGTAAACCTGTAAGATGGCGTTCTCGCGTTAAGAACAGGCTAAAGTCTGTAAATGCATCTTCCTTTTAACTTGTTCACGTCTAATTGCTTTTAAATTACGTATATTTAGACGGGCGTAGCTAACACGAGATCATATTGTACTCCTATAGACTTGCAGGAATACGAGCTTGTTGTCTAATGTTAGAAGTGGGTACTTGAGACGCGATTATAAGGTTGTTAATACTCGAAGAATAAGTACATGTTACACGTTTGTATGCGTTAAAACAGCGTATCTAGTTGTAATCGAAATTTTGAGTAAGGGTGTCTGCAGTAAAATGTTTCAGGTTACTACGTTCTACGAAAGTAGTCTCCTATTAAACCTAATCTTTTTAAAGATTATACGCATGATGGATACATAAATTATTTATACATATTAGTATGGTATATAAAATACCATACTAATATCAACATTACTATGAAATAATCTTTTTCATCTAATATAACTCGCTCAACATCCTATACACTTACATATTTATAATACAATATGGTGAAATAAAGTGGCTAGTGAATAATAAATAGAATTTTACTCATCATGGTTAGATAAAAAAGGTTGACAAAATAAATTACACTTTTGAGCTTAATTTTAACACATTCTTTTAATCAAATTTACCAATTGTCATCAAAACATTTAAAACGGGTAAGGCATCCAAACTATTTTGCCCATAATTGCCTGTGTTGAACTTACTTCTCATCTTTCTTAATGTACTATTTCATCTGATATACGTAGTTGTATCAGCAACAATATTTAGTATGCAGGTAAAGGTACAGACTTGTGACCAAGACCATATATTCAGGTACAATCAAGCTTGCACTGCTATCGTTCAAAAAATTATCCGTCGCGAAAGATATGCCTAACATATTCGGATATGTTGTTAAGAGACAAGTAACGTCTTCGTGATATTTCTCAATACATGGCGCTTTATTTGACCCAACATAATAGTAGTTGCGTATGACATGATAATGAATAGCTAGTAATCTGAGAGAGTTTTTATTCTGCTTCTCGTTATCATTGTTTTGCGCATTAGTCCAGTTCTCCGTTTCGCTATGTTTGCTATTGTTAATTTCTTATAATTTCGCTGGTTTCATATTTCCTTCTAGGTATTTTTCCTTTAGGAAAACAAGTATTATGGACAGCATCATTTTGATGACTACATCTCGCTCAAATTGAATTTGCAGCAAGGTAAGCTTGAGTTAAATAATGAACAGTTAACAAATGTATGAATGACAGTTTACTTTAACTTAAAGATAACTGCCGTATGAAGAATGTCCGCAGTGTTTTAGAGGAAAATAAGTATTGTTTATATAACTTGAAATTGAATAATATATTACATCGTGGTCTAGATGTGAGTTTATTATATGTAAATGAAAGAAATAATATCTCACAATAACTGAATTTATGCAAAATTACAGCCACCGGTTTCGTGAAGCTTATTCTGTACATCTTCGGGCCCAGATACTCCAGAAAACGATTATAGAATATGCTAGATCATGGACATCTGTTTTGTTCTGTAATTCTTTTCTGGAATATCCGAACCGGAAGATTATTCAGGCATTATGAGATATAGTCCCTTATTTACTTCACCAAAATAAAATTATAAAAATATTGTCGGATGAACTGCAATTTTGCAAGGTAGTTATGATACGATGTGAGGGAAATTAGTTTTCTTTACGTTGTCCTCACAACGATTACACTCGATAGCACACATTTTGGTGCCTCGCGTTTTCTAAGCGTAATTAAGCAATTTTGCAAATTCACTCTTTCTGCACTATTCAGGAAAAATTCGCCAAAATTAGATAAAATGTTTTGTTATGTAACTAATAACTGCTAACTAAAACACAAAAAAAATGGGTAGGAGGTATTTACTTAACAGAAAACTATGCATATACAGCTTTCAATTGTCAGCTAAAAATTTCCTTTTATAAGATTTCCTTGCGTGAAGTTTACCGGAACAGCCTCGCTCAAGATTTCAGCAGTAATCGGCCATCATATGGGTAACCCATTTGCCTTGGTACCTTTCCTCCATAATGTTGATATGAAATCTTTCCCCCTGTTCCACATTAATATCACCTAAGTTTTCTGCAAAGCGATCTAAGTGGCTGTGAAGGTCGTGATGCTCATGTTACATCCGTGCGTGGGAAAGTCAGAAAGCATCTGTTCTACTAATTATTTAATGGTGTAATTTATAGGTATGAGTAATAAATTTCACTGTGGTGTATCTCAAAAACTAGAGCTGCTAGGAAGGAATGTCCTGTCATTTTTGGAACCAGCACATCAGAAATACCCTGAATTAGTTCGTATTTTGCAGGCACCACGACAAAAAAGTTATTTTGTTGGGCGGTGTTCTCTAGTCACTACAAAATAGGCATAATGCAAGGCTACTATAAGTATACTCAAAAACTAAACGGTTGGGCTGGGCTGTTAAGCAGTAACATGATTGAACCGCCTTTCGCAGAAACGATGGATCGAATGGAATTCTAAATGCAACAAAATGACTATACTTTCTTCATGATAGCGTAATTTCAGCTTCAAGAAGCATGGAAGATCAAAGCATCTGTAAGAAAATATTTACGTATTATACTTGATGAATTCTTCCTGAAGCGTTATTCATTAGCCTATGAGAAATTAGGATTAATGAGAATGATTAGTTTTAGGATGTTTAATTGAATGTATCTACAATTCGATAATATTACCTTCAAAGTGTGTTCCTTTGGAAAGTTCAGCATCTCCTGTGAGTTATCCATCACTAGCAATAACTTTGGAAGTCTTGTTCTGTTAGGTTAGTTAGAACCTGTGCCGTGACTATTTGGATGTTGTTCCTTGTTCCCTAATGGGAACCTTTCAATTTCCTCTTAAGCGTTAGAAAAATAAAATAATCGTATGGCGATACATCTGAACTGTAGAGCTGGCGTGTGGGAGTACTGGGATATTTTCTCTGCTAAAAATCTTCTAACCGACAATAAGCTGGGACTGGGGCCGTTATCGCGATGCAAGGTCCACGAATACATTTTTGAAACAAAGCGTCAAAGCGCGAAATGGCACATACCTGGATCACTGCAGCCGAAGAAAACTCGCTGAAAAATGCTGAATCAACTCCATGCTAATTATATTTTTGATTCTCATGGAAGTCATCAGCGAGTCACAGCTCATTTTCTGTTGAGAATTTTTGGCAGAGAAAGACGTTGCACGCCCAAATATCCCCGATTGTGTGGGAAATATTCAACTGAGCACAATTTCAAATCCTCTACCCCTTTCATGCTTGTGCATTTATTTTCTCCAAGCTTGTAATTAATATAGTCGACTGTCAAGATTACTTGGATGTGCATGCTTTCATAAAAAACGTACTATGTTTCAAAGGCGTATTATTCATTTCGTGGATTTAATTCACAAAGGTTTGTTATTAACAAATGGGCTGAAAAGTCCCAGGCCTATCAAAGAAAACACGGTTTTTTTGATTCAAAATTAGCGTTATTCATCAACGTAATGTCCATCAAGAGCAACGCAATCATTCCAGCGCCGCTCTAATATTTCATACCATTTTTGTAGAACGATTTATCTTTTGCCTTAAAATAGGCCTCAGTTTCAGCAATAACCTCTTCATTCGTGCGAAATTTCTTACCGGCGAGCATTTTTTGAGGTCTGCGAACAGCCAGTAGTCGCTGGGAGCCAAATCTGGCGAATACGGTGGATGTGGGAGCAATTCGAAGTTCAATTCACGTAGTTTTGCTATTGTTTTGATTGACTTGTGACACGGTGCGTTGTCTTGATGAAACAAATTTTTTTCTTTGCCATATGCGGTCCTTTCTTTGCAATTTCGGCCTTCAAACACTCAAATTCTCAAGATAGTCGATGAATATTACACCACGCACATCCCAAAATAACGAGGCCATAACCTTTCCAGCCGATTGTTGTGCTTTCGGGCGCTTTGGACGAGGTTAACCAGTTGCTGTCCACTCAGATGACGATCGTTTTGATTTCGGAGTGAAGTGATGGATCCATGTTTCATCCATTGTCACATATCGACGCAAAAATTCCGGTTTGTTACGTTTAAACATGGCCAAACACTGCTCAGAATCATCAACACGTTCTTGTTTTTGGTCAACAGTGAGCAAACGCGGCACCCACTTTGAACAGAGCTTTCTCATAGTCAAATGCTCATGCAATATAAAGCCAATATGTTCTTTTGATATCTTTACGATGTCAGCTAACTCACGCAACTTCACTTTTCGATCAGTCGAAACGATTTTGTGGATTTTTTTGATGTTTTCTTTTTTCAATAACTCACAAACTAATGAATAGAATATCTTGAAATTTTAACAGCTGTCTTTTGAAGGTTAGTACTAACTGAGAGAAAGGTGACTGCAATAAAACTAGCGTCATCTATGTGTTAGGCCCGGGACTTTTCAGCCCATGTGTTATACTGCCTTGCACATTCTATCGCTAGTATTAATATGAATATATTAAATAGCTTTGGTTCAAAATTACATTGTTCTTTACAACGTGTTAAATGTACATTGAAAAAACAGTGTTTTCGCGCTTCTAGTTTTTAACCCTTTTATGTAGTCGTTGTTGTTCCTACGATAACAAATTTAACTATAGCGAATTTCAAATATTCTGTAAATGCAAGCCGTAATGTTATTATAATTTTGCCTACTTTACTTCAAGCCTATCCGCATTAAAGATAAAGGCCTAACATTCATTACCCTATCAAGTCTAAAACATATGTACCAGAAAAGCTTACTTTCAACTTTCGGATGCATTTAAGCTTTGTTGTTTTAGGAAATAAATTATACATTGCATAGACTTATATGCGAAACACACAAAATAGCAGAATAGAAAAGTAGACGAACCCTGAATCACATATTAAGACCATGAATGTCCATTCCCAACCCCATGTTCTTTTAGTAGTACAAAGAAGTCCAACTTTAATGTGCAAAAATATATAACAAACCTTATTCAATTCTATAATAACTTGTGAGAGCTTTTCTAGACTTTTAAATGCAAAGTCAAAATTAAAATAATAAAAAGAGTACTAAGTAAGCGTCTAGTGCAAATTCTTGACATTGTATTCTTACATGATTATAACAGTTTAACACGAAGTTTTATTATTACCTAGCTATGGTCTAAAAACATCTAGAATTTCACGTAAAAATGTAGAAAGCTTAACTTTAACATCGAGTGAACAACGAATCCAACGCGAAGGAAACTAATTAAAACATCAAAGATGTCCCGGAAAAGTGCAGAGAAACGAGATTGAAATGTCCTGTGACGTGCCGTCCGTCAGAGTGGACGTGGATTGGAGGGCAGCGTATGGGGACGAAAATGGGGGGACGGTGATGTGGAGCGCTCGGTGGCGGACGACGGCAGGGGGTCACTATACAGTTAGTACAGGGGACACCGAGAAAAAGGAGGCGGGGGAGTGGAGAGTGTTGTCGCTGTGTGCTGCCCGGGCAGACGTCTTTTGACCTGGCGTGCATTGCTTTGAGCCACAGACTGATCGATCGGCGGCACTGACGCTGACGGGAGACGGACAGCTCAGAAGTATGCGATGAGGGAAGATCGGGGGCAAGTGAGGAGGGAGACGAACAAACAGGAGCGACTGGGTAGTAGGGGCGGAAGGTGGAAAGGAGGACGACGTCGAGGAAAACGCTCGCGGGGATGAGGTAAAAACGTAGCACACGACGCCGGTAAAGTGACACCGCTCAAACTTGTGTTGTCGCGCTGTACGCTCTGTGGATATTGCGAATATGCTACGGAATTGTGTGACCCATTTCGCCTTAGCCCATTCCCCATTTACTCCTGACGGGGGAGAGCCTTTATTTTTTAAGTTTTTGTATTTTTCGTTAACCAAACAGGGCAACTAAATTAAGTCCTTCCCTTTATCCATTGTTACATTTTTTCCTTGTTGTTCTAGAAGTGAATTAGGGATAAATAAAATATATCGAGGTACATTATCCAATCAACAGAAGGATTCTTAAAGCTCTAGGCGGCGTGCAATTTAATTTGTAAGTTAGTTGTAGTGCAATTAATATTCTTGCCAGGTGTATGCATAAGTCCTCTCCGGTTTAACCAACGAAAAGTACGCAGCGTATTAATTTGACACATACGTCATTTTGTTCGTCTAACATTTAAATTACAAACACACAAGTTGCTTTATCATTCAGTGATTATGGTGAGTTTTGTACCTGAAAGAGAACACATTACTTTCATTTATTTATTTAATCAAAAGAAAAAGGCTATTGAATGTGATCGTTTGATGGTAGAAACGTATGCAGACAGTGAGTGCTTTGGAAGATCAATAATCTCGGTAAGTGGGTTCCACGCGATTTGATTAAACGTCAAATAAAAAATGGCAAAGTCACATGTGAAATGCTGCTTCAACTCCACGAAAGGAAATCATTTTTGGATCGAATTGTGACGGATGACGAAAAATGGATTTATTTTGAAAACCCGAACCGGAAAAAATCGTGGCTTTCACCTGGGGTAGCCGATCCTTCAACACTAAGGCCAAATCGCTTCGGCAAGGAAACCATACTCTGTGTCTAAAGAGAACAGAGCGGTATTGTGTATTATGAACTCTTGAAGTCCGTCGAAACCGCTAACATACAACGCAATCCCCAACAAATGATTCATTTAAACCATTAATCGAAAGACCACCGGAATAAGCCAGAAGACATGGCAGAGTGATTTTGCAACACGACAATGTGCCGTACTACACGACAAAAACCGGTGAAATACACGTACAAATCGCTTGGATGAGACGTTTTTCCGCACCGGCCGTACTCGCCAGACCTAGCGCCATCTGACAATCACCTTTTCGTATCAATGGGGCACGCGCTTACAGAGCTATATTGAGGAAGTTGGAGAATGGCTCGATGAAAACGCAAGACATTTTCAGGCATGGTGTCATTAAATTACCTGAAAGATAGGTGAAATATGTAGAAGCCGATGGCCAATATTTTAAATAAAAAAATTAATTTCCCTTGAAAATTACGTGTTTCGTTTTTGCAAAAAAAAAACGGAAAAAACTTATGCGTACACCTGGTTATTACTCACACACATTTCACTAGTTCCGTTGAAGTTTTACCGTCTCACCATCTCTCTTCTGTTCACCGTGCATGAATGCAATTAAAACATTTTCTTTGGAAGGTTTCCCTGTCTAATATTTTTGGAGTTTTCGATCTTTTCTTTATTTTAATTCATGTGTTTCGCTTGTTCTGACCATACGTTCAAACCACTTGAGCTTATTGGTTTCTAGTTTTATTATTACTTCCTAGTGTTGTTCTAATTTCGCCGTTTATGTTATCCATTATAGTTATATTTTTTATGCTCCTTCCTAGTCCAATTACTTCGTTATATATCAAAGTGCGTGCCTTAGAACTACTTCATAAGTTTAACAGTTGTTTATTTCTTTTCTGATAAAATAAGTATTGCATAGAGCTCTATATATTCGCATGTGTGTCTTTGATTGGTTTGTTAATTTCTCTTATTATGATTCGCATCTCGACTGCTATTAGCTATATTGTCTTCGAGTTGCTATTATTTCTCTATACTGATTCTTTTCTTGTTCTTCTTTCCTTGCCATTTTTTATCTAAAAGCTTATGGAGATATTTCCTGCTACCTACACTATACTTTTTGCTGCTGTATATAAACTTTTCATTATTTTTATCATTGCAGAGTTTATTACTATGTATTTCGCTGCCTCAATATACTGGTATATATCGAATTTCGTATGTCAGTGATATTTTATAGAGCTATTCACTTAGTTCTTAGCTGGTTATCAGTCTCGGGGTACCTTGTTCGAACCTCGGAATTGTTGCTTCTCAGGCGTGAGGTTTTGGTAAACATTTTAAGACCCGCCACGGGCGCAGGCGTAACAAGAACTTATTGCCAGTTAATGCAATCTATAACTAACGAAAGCATTTGAAGAATGTGAAGACATGAATTATTATTATTAATACTATTATGTATTTAGGTATCTCTCGACGAATTTCATTAAATTACCTTCTTTTTTCTGTTTTCAATGTTTTTACTGCAACTGTTACCTGTTGATTTCTATTTTCTTTCCTACTTTTGATTATTTGTGCTCCTAGTCGTTCTGTATCATTTACATAATGATTACTGTCTACCCATAACTACAAGAAGTATTAACGTCACCTGCCTGATATTTCGTTTTCGCTGGTGGGTCTTTTACTTTCCTTGTTTCTCCTCCAAGGGATCATTCTTTTCAAGTTTTTTCTTGCTATTACTAACTAAATTCATTTATATCACTAAAGATAATTTTGTTGGTTCATTTTTAACACCAGTTAAATAATAAGGAAATGTAGTAAATATACATATTTGAAAAGCAATCTAAAGTTGTATGTTGGGAAAAGTCACACTTATCTTGTCAAGTAAATCTAAAAGAAATGTAATATGTTGTATGTACAAAAGACATATAACATAAAATTATATCTGCGCTTCTACATATGCCTATTACCGACGCTGCCACCAAAATTCCATTTAAAGTCCAATGGTGTATTAACACACAAGATCAGCTATAGAAACCAGAAACGATATCCAAAGTACGAGGCAGTGTTGACTATTGCCTTCGGGGTCATAACCTTGCCTATAGTAAATATTTTATAAACATCAGTGTAAAACTATAGCTTAAAGTATTGTTCATTGTTAAATGTAACCACTCTCAAGAATCCACACATTTGCTCTTTAATCGACAACCACTCAAGGAAACCCGAAGTGCACATACAACTCATCAGTTCAGAGCATTGCACAAAATATAATACAGTGTTCACATCGTCGATATTTATATCCAATTTATCCGCACAAGTTACTTATCCTTCACCATATGTAGATAGTGATAGCACGTTCCTCATCATCCTCATTCAATACCTTTGAACATTTCCCTATATATGTTATTATCATGTGATTATTATCCGATACACATTCTTATTAAAATACAACTCGGAGGTAATACCACTGTCTCCACTGGCGTTCACACTACAATGTAAACATGTGCAACTATGATGATATATATATATATATAGTTTTGGAATAACCTTAAAGAAAAAAATGAGGTTTTTTAAAAATGTTACAATTAACAGCGAGATATTTAGTGAACAAAGGTATCAAAACAAAATTCTTTCAGAATTTCAGGATAAGCAGTTTATGGAGAATGTAGCGCCTATCACAGAACGTAGATTAGAATGTCAGTCTTACTACAAGTTATTAAACACCAAATACATAAGCGATAGATGCATGTGTATATTTTTAGAAAGAAATCTCTGTAAGAGACATAACTTAATTTTTTTGTACCTAGAAAATGGGCAGAATAATTACAAGCGATATCAATGACATAAAAGCATTAAAACTTAAAAGTAATCGTCAATCGTCTGGATGAATACACTAATGAGTATTGGACATCTATACCCTGGACCACATGTCAATGTGTCACCGAGCCATTATACCTCTTAAAGCGTCTACAGACTTCTGAAAGAATTATTACGGTCAGGAGGACCGGAGTGGTATGGTCTAGCTTAGGCATCAGTGAAGTTTCCGTCTATCTCACCACCATATATCTCAGTAGAGACGTTTTCGATGGCGTGTACCGTTGATTTACGCCTTCTTTGTTACTTCAACACACACATACACGTCCATATTACACCGTGGGTTCGTCGCGAGCATTGAAACAGACCAGACAGAGCCTTATCTGCAGTCTAGACCAAACATTCTTTAATTAAACCTAACTCCCTATTAAATGCACTACGTGTTTGTGTTTGCCAGAAGTGCGGTTCATAATTGTAGGGCATAAGGTTTTCCTTTATTAGCGTAACATAAATTGTGATATTTGGTTCCTTTATGAACGATATAGAAACAACAATTGCAACATCACTTGTGCTGCGTATAATCGCTTTGAGTGGCGATAACACTTGTTTAGGAATGTATACCCTACCGTCACAGTAATTTTTTTCAAGTGGAATAACATAAATCCAAAAATCGCCTTCTACTTTCCAAGTAGTAGAGGCCGGAATTGACACTACAAGTACACGAAAAAAATACCAACTAATTTTAGTATGTAATGCAAAACTAATTTATATGACATACCTTAAAGGCATTTGTCCAATATTATCGCAAACGTGCACGAGTGAAGCTTTTTAAATTTCGCAATTTGAGTAAGAAGCATACTCATTTCGACAATGCTTTAAACTGTTTAGCATTTCGCGAAATTTGTATAATTCCTTCCATTAAAGTGATAATGAATATTTAGAAAACGAAGAAAGAACTGTTGATAAAGGAAACCGAGAATTTAGATAAAATTATTTAGCAGAACTATGGTTTCGGTTTTGGAATAAATCGGTTAGAATAAATTTATTTATGCCGCTTTGTGCGGATGTCATACTGATTTGGATTACTCCTTAGAGACAAGCTTCGATCGAATTTTACGTTGCGGTCTTATTGTTGTATATATTTAGAGCTTATTATCCAACACATTTTTAGTAAATACACATATAAATTAAGTGAACCTGGTTCGCAAAGAAATGAAACATAACAAGGACTTAAAATAAATTTGACGGACTACAGAAAATTAAATGAAGATATTCGTAAACTTTAAAATACATAATTGTATGACTAACTTAATTACTAACTGCTAATTAACAATCACTAATTACTAATTGTTTGTGTTGTTTAGGATATTTTTTGTTGTGCCACAAGGTAGCAATGCATATAACCTTAGAATAGATTCAACTTAATTTCTAATCTGCTGAAAATTTTGCAGAAAGTCCCAACAGGTAAATATTTTACTTTCTTAACAAATACTATGTTGTATCATTTGTGTCACTTTTATGAATTCTGTAACAATTATGTAGATCAGTTGCTAATGCTCGCCACCTACCTAAGAAAATTAAGATCTAGCAGGCCGGAGTGTATATTTTTATATATATTTATGTGTTGAATGAATGAACAAAAATTGCTATATGCTGTTTGGCCACAAGGTTTCCATTCACTTTGCTATAACGTTCATAATTTTTTCTATGCCTGCCTCCTATTGAAACGATTATAATAGCGGCCTCTACCAGTCTGTCATCATTTGTGAAGTAACTCTCCACTTGCAGGAAGTATACTAAGAATAAGAAAAATTTTATTGAGATTGACTAATAAATGAGGAAAAAGACGTACTTTATGTTGTGGTTGAATATCCAAATTCTATTGCTTACTTACTTTAATCCGAGAAAGTGAGCAAATGATTTCACGTTTGTAAACAACAAATTTGCACAATTCTAGTTCCAAACAAGCAGTGTATTATTTCTAATAAAAAATACAGACTATGTTAATATTTCCATCTTCTTGGTCACAATCGCAACAGAAAATTTACCGATTCTTTTCAGAAATAAGGACAAAATACTAAGTTTACAGGCATCTCCAAGAAAAATCCAAACACAACTGGAGCACGCTTGACTTGCAATATCAGCAAGATTAGGAAAGTAAAGTAGTCATATAGATGATAATCGTGAAAAAGTATAGAAAACCAACAAAAGGTACTAAAGTTCATATCAGCACCCAGAAAATCCATAACATATTTTACAAACGCGAGTAATAAAGGAGTGTCTTCATTCTGATCAAAAAGCAGTTAAAACTGAAATACACTAAGTATTAGATCCAGTATCTCGTTACTGGTTACAAACTTCCAAATTGCCCAATTAAGAATTCATAAATGTTCTGTTATTTTCTTTGGGTAAATTTGCAAATGAATGAAAATCAAATAGAAATTGAAAGTCGAACGCTTATTTAAAATACTTTAAACCATATTATCTCAACGATTAAAACTGTAGAAATGCATGCCTGAGAACATTTGTTTTCCGCGGTTACATTTATCTAGTGCCGCGTATCCAACACAACAGATCCATTGAGACGGTAAATTCAGCGCCCGTAAGTCACAACTTTCATTTCTATAACACCCGATCCTTGTTTTAAAGTAATAGTACTACGGTACGGCGCACGGCTTGAACTCAACTGTACTTGTAACTCATTTTGGTTTACGAGTGCCTTGTTTATTTAGATCGGACAGGCCATGTTTGTTTATTACCTGTGGGAATGGCGGATATACATGGCCTCCTTTGATGGATTGCTAATTTGCTTTTATTGCGGACCAACGTGCGCCCTTTATGCGCTATTCTCTTTACAGATGTAATAAAATTGGCTTGGATATCTTTGTTGATATTACGCAAGGAAGGTACAGACGCAACGCATTAGACACGACAACGGCGAAAACTACACACATATGTAGCTTGTGACATTGAAAAGTGACATGATCGACATAGCTGGTTGGAAGGTATATCATAGGTACCTGTCTCATTAGCCTCTTGTAGTTGTCTTATGCGCACAAATGGAATACGTATAAATTACGTGTGTTTATTGTTGCTATCCATCCGTTAAGTGCGTTTTATAATTGAGCTGAAGTCATATCTCTACAAACCCTGAACATGACTACATTCAAAGATACACTACTTTGTTGTATTTATTTATATTTCTCAATATAATTGGATTTGCTATCTGAAATCTCCATTCGATAGGTTTGGGTATGATTTAAAATTATCGAGTAACTTTTTTAACGATTTTTGATTTTTAAATGTAAGGTACATGGCTTATTTATAGAATTGCAAGTATATAGGTTGCATATCGTTTTTTCTAAGATTGACCATAGGTTTCTTTGTATATTAACGTTTTTATCCTATGTTTAACCTCTTAATCTAGATATACGAATTAGCTTTTAAAATAAAATAAAATAATTCGGCTTTGAAGCACGAAGGTCCAAGGGAATTGCATTAAGGTATTTATCAACAGTATAATAAAGAGAATAACCTTTTAAACATTCGCAGGCTGTGACCTGCAGGAGTAAGTAGACCTATAAATCTTAAATTAATATTATGAACGACTGTTCTAAAGAGAATCTTAGGGTAAAGATAAAAATTTAATTCGTAACAGCACGTAGTAGAACAGAACTCACCTGGCCATAACAGAGTATTTGATATTCTTTGAAACTTGCCGTATATAAATCTTAAGCAAGGATTTTGCAGTCGCTAAATTCCACCCCTCTATCAATACTATGCAAGCAGTTGTAGTAAACAATCACACAAAAATTAAATCTCAATAAAACAAGAGATTCACTCATTCATTTTGCCATATAAAATTTTCAGATAATACTAACCAAGTTTCAGTAAATGAGGTGTGTGTTCTTTGAAACTGAGTTTAGTGCCTAAATAACTATAATAAAATAATTTCAACATTAATTTCGATTTGAATATGGAGTACAGTAGCATTACCAGTTCTGGTGCGACCAAGAAGCAGTGCAGAAGTTTTCCTTGTGGCAATATGAAGACAATGTTTTATGGATATGTCAACAAGCATTTGCAGATCACTATTTATATTAGAAACAGCTCCGCATGTTTGGCTACTATTGAAAGTATAATAAATTTGCATATCGTAATATAAGGATGGTATTTACAATGTTCCAAGTATCTTACAATGTTAGATGTATAGATATTATACATGTATTAGGGATGCTTAGACCGCTAGAAATTCAAGCTTCTAAGAATGTTTAGTCTCGAAATCTGTATTAAAAACAGAATATATTAAGCCTGCCTACGTATTACACATAGGGAAATGTAAATTACAACAGATTAGATCAATGCTTAGTTGTCTCTGCGGGTTATTTTGCATATTGTATGTAGTTAATATTAAAATAATATTTCTATAGTATACAAATAACAAAAAAAAATATGAGATTCGCATGCAATATGTAGGTCAATTAAAATTTAATCGGCCAGTTAAAGCCGCCATAAAAATAACTCATTTGTTGGAGTTGGAATTTTATAAATGGCATATATTTATTTTCTCTCAACGTATGTATGTCGCCGACGATACGCAAGACGTGATACCGTTGACGAAGTATGTTCTGTTGATTGAGCGATCTGCAGAATTTCCGCTGCTGTTGCATAGCGAATTCCATGCAGTGGCACATTCATCTTGCGAATCGAATCTAAATCGCCGATGCTTAGATTCTGAGAGTACGATAGATTGTAAAGCACTTTGCAATTCCAACAGTCCACCACCGCCTGCGCGTTATCATGCAAAAATACGGGTGGATTTTGCAAAAAGTTACACTTTCTCTTCCATACGCCGGTCGAAGATTTCCAGGAATGAACAGTAATATTGAGCGTTTACAGTCTGTCTTAAAGTTAAAGATATTGTGTGCTTTAAGGTAACATCATCACGATCGTACACCAAAACCTTCGCATCGAAAGCCTTTATCCAAGTCGTGTTCTTGGAGTCTTTGAGGACGCTATCGTGTAGTACGACCTGGAACACATTTAATTTCTATCCAACTTCGCTGTTTTGGTGTGGAAAATATTTTGAAGAGCAAATCCAAGAAGTTGCTTTAGGCTTTCGCGGTATTCTTCTCGCAGCAGCGTTACTATATGCAGCAGCCCAAAAGAAACTTCGTGTAACTACGATGCAGTTTCAACCCGGAAACTTAAATTCTTTAAGAGCAAATCCAATCAGTTTAAGATAAGGTGATTATAGTACAAGAAGCATTATCTAATTTTATCACTATTGCCACTATTAACGCTCCAACTCTTGTAAATCTTACTAGCACTTATCGAGTATTATATTTAAAAAGCTACAACGCTAAATCTTAAAATATTCAGAATTCAGATTAAGAAAAGGTTTCGTAGACCTTCACGGTGGATTTTTGTATTAATAGCATTTTCACATAGCGAAATCCGGAAATTAAAACAGCCACCAAGTGATTCGCAGGAATGTCAGCCTGGTTAAGATATCTCATTCTCGAGTAAAAATAAAAGCATTCAATGTTGATTGATAGTGCGATTTTGCAAAGTGTATACTTATTCTTTTAATTTTTTTATCTCGTATAAGCAACTAATATTTACTTAGTTTTTCTAACCTTTGGACAAATTTTGTTACCATATTGATGACTAGCTACTATCCTATAATAACAATTATACCATTTTCTTCAGTAACATGAATTTGCGATTTAATTTCGCATTCAGGAAAGTATCAAAAAGAAACGTGCGTTTTTACCTTCACTAAACATAAAATGTTTACATTAGATAGCGAACACAGGCCCCTCTGCTAAAAATGCTACTGCACAGACCTTTTAAATGTTTACTAAAATTGTATACTTATTAATAAACAAAAATACAAATGAGAATGCTGACTATATTTTGTCTCCAACTGCAGTAAACGAAAATAGGTTATAGTTAGGGTTAACCAAATCTTCGGTGCACCAGGTCCGGACTCGTCCGCGCGCATGACCGATGCGAAAATTAAAGTATTCTGTATCCGTTTCCCTGCTGCATATGCATGTACGGTATATCGTATTACGCGTTACAATGTATTTAGCTCTCTCTCGTTCTCTTTTTATTTCTTTTTTCCTTTTCTTTTTATTTTCTCCTACTCTTATTTCATCTTATATCTCACCACGATACGGCCCAATTCCCGAAATACATAGTTCGTTTATTACTGACTCTGGCCGTGGAAGTCTTTCATTTCAATGTTTTTATACTTTATTATATGGAAGAACCTTTTAACAGTTTGTTTATATACATTTAATGAAAAATGGTAATATGTAATTGTAAAATAGAGCTAGCCAAATGTTCAGTTCAATAAAATCCAATTAAGCTGGAGAATACGAGAACCTTTTTTATATGTGAAGATGTTCAATTATTTTTCTCTTTGTGGAAAACTTAAATGTGGAAGATCTTATACATAAAACCGAAACTTGTCCCTTTTTTCTCACAAACTAATTTGTCTATTGACTTTAACATTAAAATCAATAGAGACTTTAACGGAATATTAATGCATGTTCTCTATTTTTAGCACGTATATCGAAGACTTACCTTCTTCAAATTATTGGAGAGATTACCAAACCGAATTAGAGAGAGTTAGAAGAAGTTTGCAGCATCGGGTATGTTTTGACGTTTGTCTCGGTAAAGCTCACCAGTAACCGCGAACCCGCAGGTGGGAAAAATGTTGCTATATCGTCAGAAAGTATCGTGAATATCGACCGATATGACAGAGACACGGTTACATAACCACAACTGTATATCTTATAATTCAGCTTTAACCCTGGTTTCAAAATTTTCACGTTTCATTGATAGATAACTTCGTAATGCTGTCCGAGACAATAGCTTCCACTTGGGGCTGCATGCATGCCAGAAATATTGAAACTTCTGCTTATCGAGCAAGTTAAGGGGCAAAGCACAAGTAATAAACATCAAAAGCAAATCTTACATTAGTATGC
This sequence comes from Trypoxylus dichotomus, assembly GCA_023509865.1. Lineage (NCBI taxonomy): Eukaryota > Metazoa > Arthropoda > Insecta > Coleoptera > Scarabaeidae > Trypoxylus > Trypoxylus dichotomus. The sequence goes on from CM042078.1 coordinate 44,319,809, forward strand.
AGTTGTATCACGCATATGTTCTTCCCAATCGCTTTTGTGACAGTACATCAAAGGAATTTCACCAACATTATACCATATTTTACCATCGAACTTTAAATCAAGATATTTGGTTATAAATTTTTACTGTGACTTCTATCGTTGTCAAAAAGGGACTGCGCAATGGTCGAGTCACAGGAGGAACGCTGTAGCTTTCCGCATCCACCTGGGTTGGGATCTGGCGCACCGAAGATTTGGCTAACGTTACATATTACTATATATACTGTTAAATTGTTCTTCCATATAATAAAGTATAAATACATTATAACGCGTAATACGATGTACCATACGTGCATACACAGTAGGGAAACGGAGACAGACTGCTTCAACAATTTTCATATTGGTCGTGAGTGGCAGCGATCCCGGACCTGGCGCGTCGAAGATTTGGCTAACTCTAGTTATAATATAATCTGAAGTTAAAAAAGTAAACCGCTACATAATAGTTATAATGTCTAACAAACTTCATCGCGAATCTCACCAAACAATCTTTTACTATTTTCGAAGAATATGCATTTATTAAACGAAGTACGACTGAAAAGAGAGTTATAGAAAGTTTGCACAAAAGAACTGATTTTTTTTAGTCGCATAACCAGAATATCTATCCAAACGTAAAGCAATATAATATGAACACGATGTTTTTGGGTAAATATACAATCCATGTATGTTTCACCTTCAACGACATTCCCTTTTGATATTGTTCATCCGCTCCAGTCTGCATCTTCAATAAATCAGGATCGCGGACCTGAGTTGTGACGGTATCGTACTTAGAACGAGACCGGGCCCGAATAGATAAATGCAAATGTTACGACGGCGAATTTTATTTATTTTTATCAAGGGGTGGTTTATCTGGGACTTGCTCGTAAGTCGTGTCTGAGCGACCGTCAATCAGACGGGAGAGGGCAGCAGGTTTATCGTGGGCCATACAACAACAACACAACAGCAACGGGACGATATCGGACGAGGCCGTTGCGGCCGCCAGCAGCTTTGCGATTTATAGTCCCTTTCCGTATCTGCTACGCGCTAGCTAGTCAAAGCGTTCGGTACTTTATGAGAACTAGCGAAGATTGCAAACGATCTCGGCCGATTTGATCACTTCGGACGCTTTCTTAAAATTCAGATTTTATAAAGTGCGTTTATACAGCCTGTTTCAAATTCGCGGATCGTTGTGAAGGTGAAATTTAGAAAAGTTACTAAATTTAAACTTCGATTATTTTCAGTTTGTTGTCATTGTGAGTTAAAGTATAACACACATAGGGCATCCACCTGCAACTTAGAGAAATATTCAGAACAAACACTCCCTTCCAAGATAGGTATATAAGAGAAAACAACAGCAAAAAACTACGAAGAACGTAGTACGTACACACCAATAAGCGATGAAGAACTTAGAGAATCAGTTAGGAAACTAAAACTTGGAAAAGCGACCGGGGAGGATGGAATCACGGCTGAAATGATAAAATACATGGGTGACAAAGGTAACAAACAACTACTTAACCTTTTAAATAACATCATTAAAAAAAGAAATATAAGGAATGGAATATGGGAATAATTATGCCCATATACAAAAAAGGAAACACAAATGCTCAAATTACAGAAGAAAAACGCTAACAAGCATTCCAGGAAAAGTATTGACACGAGAGAAACTAGAAATAACATTAGAAGATTTAGAAACAACAAAAAGGCTTTTGATAGGGTAAGAAGAAAAGATATATGGCAGAGCCTGGAAGGGAGAGGTCTAGAGAGAGGAATGACAGTGAAGATTAAGGCATTGTATAAAAATAACAAGAATAAACTCAGAACCTTCAACGCAGAATCAACTGAATTCAAAAGACAAATTGGATTAAAGCAAGGATGCGTATTAAGTCCATTCTTATTCTCTCTATTAATAGACGACGCTATTAAAAAAAGCCAAATAAATATGGAAAAATATGATAGCAGGAAACTAGAAAATGAATGCAATTAATGTACAAGAACAAATGTTTGCAGATGGTATGGTATTAATAACAGATTCAGGAAAGACATTACGGCAAAACCTGAAGATATACCAAGTAGAACTAAAAAAGATGGAGATAAACACGATGAAAACGAACACAATGATAATAGCGGTACAAGAAAAGAAAAGATAACATCAGAATCGAAGGAACAAGTTAAAAGGTACAAGTACTTAGGAACGATCATTGAAGACAACGGGAGAATAAAGAAAGAAATAAATGAGAGAATCCGCAAAAATATATGATACATTTTTAGATAGAAAAGAAATACCAAAACAGAAAAAGAGAGAAATGTATAAAGAAATAGCTAGACCAACATTAACATATGACAGTGAGTCATGAACAGCCACGAGTAGAATCAAGAGCAAAGTAACAGCCATGGAAATGAGACTCTTAAGGAGAATAGAAGAAGTAACATTGAGAGACACAATCAGAATCACTAGTAGTCTAAATATCAAGCCAATAGAAATAATCAGGAGAGACAACTGGGATGGCTTGGACATGTACACAGAATGGAAGATGATCGAATAACAAAGACGATTTTCGAAATCAAAATAGAGGGCAGAAACGGAATAGGTAGACCACGAAAAACCTTTCACTTGTGTTTCATGAAAGTGGGGTAATAAATAGGGGAGTTATATGCTGCATTTACAAGAAAACCAGGACACCAGGGAGTTAAAGATTGGAAACCCAGCAACCGTGTCCACTATCCACTATCTTTAGCCTCAAATGCTACCTAAGAAATGCTCAGCAGTTGCAGTAACGTATTTCTTGAACGGCATTGGTCAATGGGTTAGATTAGAAAAGCTACTCAATTATAATCAATAACAAAAGTGTTAACTGAAAACGAATCTTTTTATGGCAATTTGAAAACATGAGTCGTGATTCGTATTGTATTAGCAAGTCGTGTTACAAGAATAAGTTTGATGATCCTACTATGGCATTCCTTAACATACCGAAACATCCTATGCTGTAACTAAATGTTTATATAATCTTTAGATGCAAGTATGTTAAAACTTAATTCTTTTGCAGAAGCTTAATGGTTAGCAAATAAAGAATGCAGCCTTATGGGCAAGAGAGTTGAGGGAAATTATGGTGTTGGCAATTTATTAACCCCACACTTAGATCAAAACCCACTCGAGAAGTCTGTTGTAAGGCAGCAACATGTTAAATGTATAAATGCAAGTTTTCAACAATTTGAAAATGGACTGAGGAATACTTATATTGCGAATGCTTTGAAGCTGTCTTCTAGTTCAAATTGTGTAAATGGGGAAGTTGAAACCATCAACTCCTTTTCCTCAGTTACTGTTAATTTCAGTCAAGTCCCACATCTACTTGAAAGTGTTTGCGTTTTATATGAAAATGCATATATTATATTACACGCTGTTTTTGCCAAGAATTTCCAAGTTCCATAATTGCGATCTTTGTGGTAATTATTTTAAGTAGAGACAAACTTTTGGTTGGAGAGCAATTTTTTACATATTCTTGTTAAAGTGATGTTTTAGATTAATGAAGGTTCACTGTTTTCTTTGAAGGAAATGTTTGAATATTTAAACATTATTAAGGTGATTCATAATATAAAATTCAACGACTTGTTACAAAGCAACTGTTTAACTCAGGACTTTCTTAATATTATTCGTGGTGGACCTACTGACATCTCCAATGAAAACATGTTAAAATTTACCGCGTTATCTTTTTCAGAGCTGCTGCAGTGCCTCATGCGTGTGAAATGTTAGCTTCATAAAAGCTGGTCAAATTTTAATATCGGCCATTTGTGGACGTTTCCTATATTTATTTAGATTAAGAAAACAGTATAGGCATTTTTTTCAGAAAAATCGTTAAAATTGATGCATAGTCTGGTGGCACATTGTATATAATTCAAAATTTGACAGTTATATACGAATAAATTTATCGAAAACACCAGATTTTTTTGTTATACAAAAAAAACCAGGGAGATTCTGATTGCTTTGAATAGTTACAGTTGTGATTTGTGATTAGGTTGGAAGATAATTCCACATTGTTCTTCATCATTTACAAAAATGTGGAAGGCATTATTTTCTTTATAAATCTAAATCTGTAACTCTTTCCAAAATGTGCATAGCTAATTTTCATAGTTCATAGCATTACATTCTTAAACAGGCACCTTATTCCTCAGTAAGTCCTTCTCCAACTTGGCGATATAGAAATTTATTAAAGAATTAGAATGATGCTAGCATAAAGAATTCTCGTATTTTACTCTTTTCTTGCTACCTACAACAGTTGCGACATAAAAGACTGGATCTTAATGCGGTGATACACGACATAATTATCCTTGGAGTCATTGACGTTCTCCAAAACGTACGACGAAACGCTTGCACTGAAATTAATAATCGTCTTCATGGAAATGGTTAGGCATCACGCGATCGTCAATCTGGAGAAACGCAGTTCTCGGCTTACCCCCAACCTCAGACGGTACGGAGTGAACGTCACGTTGTCGTTGGAGGTTAGCAGTGTCCCCTAGGAGCCACTGCGTTCATCCAATCAATCAGCTTATTACCGACTCAAGTTTCGCATGATAGCGGGTATTTGGCGAGTAGTGAAATGAATAAGCTCGCGTCTAGATAATATTTACAAGCGTACGGTGCTGTTACCATGTTACGTCGCTTTGATGTCGATAGTATGCGGACAACGACTATTGTATAAATAATATATGCATAAGGCACCGCTTGCAGAACCTTGTAATACGTTATGTACTTCTTGCAAATGAACGCAAGTAATTGTCAAAAAAAATTGAATGTATGCAGTGCATAAGTTGGTCGTACATAAATGTCTCAGAATTATCCTAAATCTATAGACAAGTTGTCTTGTTCTACGCTTTCTGAGTAACAACGTAAGAAGAAAATTCGTTCTTCCAAAGCTATTTTCTCATAAAGGTCTTCTTAAGGCTAAGCGACGTCAGTACTTGGATAATAGGATAAACATTGAAATGAGGCATCAATAAAATTCCTAGATAGTGTCTACGGGAGTAGTATTGTTATTATTCTTATTATCGTCGTCAGTATTATTATTACAATTAATATAGTCCATCCCTTCAAATCCCCCAACAGTTTTCGCCAATTACAAAGGACATCGGCCAACTATGAATTATTATTACACCTGCGAGTATGGTTCGTTCATACCATTCGTTTTGGAGTGAGGAAAACCACAGAAAAACCCAACCTTGAGAAGCACCAGCCCTATGGTTCGGATCCGGGACTCCGAGACAGATAAGTAACTGCACCAGGAGTTGTGCCACCAGTCTTGATAGATGAAGGAAACATCAAGTATTACAAAATCTCCGCACGGCAGAGTAACTCGAGAACCAAAGACGAGTATGGTATCCAGCCGAACAATTAATTTTAGACCTACTCGATAACTCTACTGTATGTTGAAAACTATTCAAGCAATTCAGAAGATTTAATTTACGTGCGATAATCTATTTTGCATTATGTTGCAGGTAAACATGCAAATACTGGGACCGATAATATTTTAGTTTACGTAATATACAAAAATGATGTATTTAACCACAGTAAATATTCAGGAACTGTTGATGTGCGAATACTAAATACAAATATTAAACAGTAGATTGCAGTCTTTTTACACAATTTTTTTTAAGGAAATACCTTTTTGATTAATAAATTAGTTCTATCTTGTTCTAGTTTATTATGATGGTGTCATTTTTCTCTTTTTTCTTTGAGCAAAAGTTAAACCTCGAAGACAGACTTTGTTCCCAGATTAATAATACATCTTCTTGTTTGGGGCGAAAGATTTTCGCATATTCTGTATACGAAAAACGTTCGTAATCTCAGGAAAGCCGCACTATATTTTTAAGAATTACCATAAGTATTCAAAATTTAAGAAAACGAAATTTTAAGGTCTACCTATTTAATATGCGTACAGTTTAGCAATAAATCACAATAAAAAGGCAATCGAAAATTTAAAAAATGGAGTTAAATCATGAGGAATGTAAGGAATGAGGTGATAGGGTTAAGACCCAGCAAAGCATTTTCATATATCGCCTGAAAAGCAAACAAATTTTCCAGTTTCATGATACGTAATTCATTCTCCATTGTATATTCGTGATTGTTTCATCCTGAACTTCCTGAGTATTTACATTATATATTATTATACGCGTTAATTGAGTGAATAAATTCAAAAGTCCCCATCAAATCATTACTTCGAGATCTACTTTTCATTACTTCATTGGTACCCTATGTACATGCACAAATGAACGAGTTTAAAGAAAATAATAAAAAAGCTTTCTCTCCTCCGTTAAATTCATTTCTATGTCAGTTCCGGAAAAAAATACCCAACGTCGTTCTTCCTTTATATATTAAAATATTTTAACTTTTCTAAAACCTCCTAATCTTTGACCTTGTATTGGTTGTTCGGTGCATCAGATTTAAAGATACTTTCCATATTTTCATCGTAGAAATTATTTATTCGCGCAGTGTTTAAGACAAAATAAGAGACGAACTGCGGTTTTAGAGATGAACTTCTTCGCGAAGGCGCCACGAAACCGATTAGACGAGTTTCGCAGTGTTTCGCGCCGTCTCTCTCTGATTTACGACGGCGTGATGAGGAGTAGTCATATAAAACGAGGACGAGTCTTGCTTCGCACGCCGTGGACGCTATCTCGTCGCGACGCTATACCTTCGAAACGACACCGCAACCAGAGTTCACCGGTCGTTTTATCGCCTATATACTGAGCGCTTCGCTTGATTTGTAGGGTTGTCAGCGGCAACACTATTATCCTAACCTTTTCGGCTCATCCACCGTGGACTACTAGCTATTTACCGCAAACAAGATATTTTCCCCTACAAGACTTTTTAAAGATACTACATATTTTTTACACGTTTGATTTGACACAATAGTAAATATCTTAGTCAGTAGCTTATATTGGACTTCCACAGTTGAGACCACCGTTAGAGAATGGCTATCTGACAGAGTGAATATGAAATCAGTTCGGAAAGGGTTAGTAGTCACTGTTGTCCTTTAAACAATATTATAGAAATATAAAGGATATCAGAAAGTGACGTACAATGTCTATAATTTGTTGTATATCGCTCACATGAAAATATATGTCGAATAAAAGTTATTGTATAATTTAAATGTACAGTAAACGCTCATCTGACAGGAACAATACGTAACACTCAACTCTCGTAAGTTGAATTCGGAGTTACCCCGGAGTTATACTTTTTTCGCAAGTCGAATTTATTTTGGCATTTGCGTCGTTTTGTACCTGGAAATTTTGTCAAATCGAACTTCTCACGGGTCTAGAACTTACTGTATTTATCTTAATTTTAGCAGATTAGTTATTTTCACTTCTCTTTTTAAGTGAGAAGACTATAAAATTCTGAAACAATATTGAGATTCCACAGAATAAACAAGGAACTCACTTTTTGAACATAATGTGGTGATATAAATTACCTCATTTATTATTTTTTCTAAATTTTTACTTAAATTTTCTCCTTAATATTGTTTGGTTCATGCCTTTATTATATTTCGTTGTTATTATTGGAGATAAAGTACCGTTAGGACTCCTACTAATTTTCAATTTAAACTTTTTAAATGAAACCTCAATCTATGCAGGTTTCTTGTGTATTGAATATTACAGGTATCCACATTTATTTACTATTTAACGACATTCACTTTATAACAAACAAAATATTTATTTAAATATTAATAAATTAATTAATGTTCCTGCAACAACAGAACAAAGAAGTGAATGAAGCTCAAGAAATGTTGCAGCTCTAAGCCCAGAAGTGAATACAAATGTGTCAGTGAGCATTTCCAATACTAGCTTGTGGTGGATTTGGCAAGGCGGCTTGAAGATTGCTGCAGCTCAATAACCCCAAACTAATCGGTCATTTATTAGGTCGTGGATTCAATAATTATGCTTTAGAAAAGCTTCGAAATGATTTCAAACTTCATAAGAATATAATCTTCAGAGAGTAAGGCCATTTCTGGTTTAATGGTTTTTTGAACAAGCGGAGTTGCTATATATGATCTGAAGATTATCCAGAACCAATGCATCCACTTGAACTGATTATTTATCACGATGAAGGGGTCGCTTAGTTTTTGTTCAAACACTGTTAGTGTGATTGGTACTCGATACCGCTGTACGTTGTCTGGATTGTTTTACGCCGATTTGGATGTTCTTGACTAGGACGACAGGACGGTGTCACTTGCCATACTCCCCATCAAGCAGATCACTTATTGCAAGAAAGGTTTGGTGAATCGATTATTTGCAGAAATGGACCAGTTAATTATCATTCTCGCGCGTACAAACTCCTCTGAACTTCTTTCTGTGGAGTTATGTTAAGTCGCTACTTTATGTCAACAAGCCAGTAACATGACGCGACTAGCAGACTAACATTGAACATGTCATTGCCGACATTCAACCATATTTATGTGAAAAAGTCATGGAAAATTGGATTCAACAGATTCATTCGTATCACTGCTCCTGCGAGACACATTTGAATGAAACGATGAAAAGTTAAAATCTAAGTATATGTATATGGATTACACTATTGCAAATTAAAGGTTGCCCGTTAATAAGCTAATGGGATTTTAGAGGTTTACCAACGATACTACTTACCACGAACATAATTCACTTGTTTTAAATTAGGCATCCCGCGTATCACTTGATCTGATTAATATAGACGTTTTATTTGTAACAAATTAGATAATGTTGCAAAAGTCGGTCTCTGTTCAAGAAAAGATTTTTAATTGAATGTACATGTTAAGAATATATAATACTACATGTTAATATAAGAAAATACTTTTCTTAAAAAATCAAAAATCAAATAAATGTTCTTGATACAAGTAACCGTATCTCTGCCTATAGCATGTAATTCTGTTGAGTATCTCCTATTAAAATTAAACAGGCATTTTTGTCCCCAGAAGAGATTGTTAGATTATTCAAATTTGTAATTGGCCTTTAGACCGGATTATATGCAAACTGCATGTATTTTATGTTATTTATTATATTTTACGTCTATATGTAGATGTATTACACTGATTAAAATTGATTACAAAAATCTTATTACTAGAGACAGGATTGTATGCAAACTGCATGTATTTTATGTTATTTATTATATTTTACGTCTATATGTAGATGTATTACACTGATTAAAATTAATTACAAATAGACGTAAAATATAATAAATAAATAAAATACATTTTTCGTATATTGCAAATAATTAAATAAATATATCATTACAAAACATTAGACCAATTGGGTACTCTTATTGCAAACACTTAACTTAATTTAATAATTGAGTTCCATATTTGACCAAAATTAACTAAACATAACAACACCAGCGTTACTACACCTCTATTTTGAAACGAACTAGTTTCATCTTTTTCAAAGATATATTTGTATGTGTCCAATAGAAAGTGTCAGCAGGAAACATTTCACTTTTTTTACGCAAAGAGTTGCCTTTGTATTCCTAACTTTCAGAAAAATTAATCACGTTAACGTTACTGTACTTGGCACATAGCGTTAACTACCGACAGTAGTTTCTTTTACTGAATGACGTGCTAAATACGTCCGAATACCCTAAATTTTGACTTCAAAGAAATGAGTAGGTATATCAAGGCAGGAAGTAATTGAACGCTCGTACCTAGGTGAAAATTATTTAAACGAAACATAGACTACAAACAGAATTTCTGTTTTACGAATAAGATGCATATTAAGCTGCAAATACGACAGAAAAACAGTACTTTTGGTTACTGATTTATTTCTTATCTCGTATAAGATTAATTTGTATCAAAACCGAAAATGTGTTTCGTACAGCTTCATTGAAATCATGACTAAAATGTAAAAAGCGCTTGAGATTGTGATAGAAATAAGTATCTCTTTCATTGATGACTAAAGAATTCAAGTGACTATTCTTTTGGAACAACCGTAATACACAAATACACAGAAAGCGGATTAAGCTCATATAAAAATGATGGTTAAATAAATTGATAATAAAGACTATTACGTAAAATGCATTACCGATTGTGAAAACGTGTCAGGTAAAAGCAATTATTTTCAGTCAACCTTGATTTGCTTTAGGCGTAGCTTGCTTAAAACGTGATTCCATTTATAAAATAATATATTTATCTATCTATAGCCGTGTTCATTTACAAATTGCGCCGATTATCTGGCAAAGTTCAGTATTCCTAATACCGTTAAAGTATCAAAAAAATTTCTTAGTGGATTACGAAGTTCACCTTGCAAGCTGTTGTTCTGTAAGCGAGTACCGTACTAAGGACTTTTCGTTAAGAAAGCATCCTATGTGTTTCCATGTACTAGCATATGAGTTAATTGAGAGCATATAATCACTGGATTAGTTTTGTACAGCGTGCTGTGTTGCCAAGTTATTCCATATTTTATTCAAATCTGGTTTCTGTGAAACTATCGTTAGTAAATTGTTTGAGAACGTGCACATATCACTAAAATTTCCGTTTACGATCAAAAGTCTATGTTTTCTAAGAAAAAGTGCAATACATTTTTAGTTCAAATAGCAACAATATTTTATCTCACATTTATAACAACAGTATCTTCACATTTTTTTAAAATGTGTAATGTGACTATTTTTGAAACTATGTTGTAAGAGAGTACACTTTTAGAAATATGTAATAAGTTAAATGGCGGGAATCAACTTTGTTGCATATATTTTAAATTTGATCCTTTTTAAATAATATTTATGTACCGAATAAGGACAATTGCATATTTCATAAAGGTGACGTAAGTTAAAACAATCCAACTTAAGGGAAAGAGGTGACTAAAACAAAAACAATCCAAACGGTATACTGAAAATTTCCAAAATAATTTTTAGTACAAAATTACTAGAGGTTTTAGAATGATTTATTGTGATATCTTTTAGCATTTATATGTACCTTCGATAATACTAGCGATTTACGGATTACTGCAAACTTATTTTCTTTATTCAGTAACATTTTGCTGCACTCTTCTTCTTGTGTAAAAAGTGTCCTCCACTTACGTCAAATCAATCACTTAACTAGCTTCCTAGACGCCTTTGTATTTGGTTCTTCTTTGGAGATATCTTTCTTTGTAAATTCTTGTAGCAAGTAAAGCATTTTTATCATTTACACCAAGAATACAGATTATATCGATTAACTCTTCCTCGGAAAAGAAAAATTCAACCAATAGAACGGCGATCTTATTAAAAATATTATAAAATGCTGCGGAATGATTAGTGTATTTATGAAAACTTAAAGGTTTTAGTATATTATTAATACAAATACAATAGCATATTAAAGTAAGGATGAAGTTAGAATGGACTTGGACTAACGAAATTTGAACGACCATATCACTTTAGAATATACATATATGAATTCTTGTAGTGTAATTAGTAATTTCTACAGAATGATTCACCCAGGTATTAAGCTACAATTTTGATGACTTAATGAGAATGCTATAGAAAGCAATATAAATTTTACACTCACTATTTCTACACTCACTAGCCACAAAAGTAACGTTATAGAGAACAATATAAACATTCCTACACATCATAATCTCTTTGTAGAATATTGATAGATGTTTGGATGTGAAAAGTTTTATCAATTCGCCTGTCGACTTCGTCCCACAAGAGCTCTATGAAGCTTTAAAGGGGCTATACCATTATTGTCTTGGATCCAAATATTATCTACACAATACTGCCACGAGCTTCGAATAATAATCTTATTTCTAATAAAACTGGAAAATGTCGCGGTACTGCACTTTCCTTGAAACCTCATAAGGTTTTAGTAAAATGGTTAACTGTTGGTAGAGTGCGATCGCATGCAAACTTTTCATGTTTAGACCTCCATACGGAGATTCTTCGTTTTTTTCTAAGCACGAGATTGAACACATCTATCCAAAGACCTTTTTTAACTTTTACATTGCACAAACGCAGTGAACTTTTGTTCATGATAAAGGCATTCCTTCATTTCCTCGTCGTAGAAGCGTCTTCCTTTACTATAACCCGGCTAGTTAGTCCTGCTTCTTGTAATTAGCTGACAGTACTTACTGAAATCTCCTAAAATGGTAGGAAAGACTAGAAAAACAGAGTGAAAATAGAAACTTATGCGAATAAATAATAAAGCTGTGAGCCCAAGAGTTCTGCGTTCCATCACGGACATAACAGGCCTTCTCTGAGCTGCAATCACTATAGTGGTTATACAGGATTACCCGAATCGAAAATACTGATGGGTCACTTGTGATAGTTGTTTTGATTATAACCCATATAAACCTTGACCTTGAGCGTCTGGAAAAACACACGCAATTAAAGTAATTCACCCAAAATCAAGATTTGTGTATCCAAAATATATCTATATTTGGATAATAAAGGAATAATACGAGTTCTACAAACTCACTGCTATATCAGAAATGGCTATCGGAGATATCAGGAAATTGTGAAACACACTGGTGAAACCTGATCGCTGACATCATATAAGATATCTTTTTAACTTCTTGCCTTTGAATGTTGACCATTCATTAGATCTGTAGGATATATATCTGTCAATTATAGAAGGGTCTTAATCAGTTTCCATGTTAAATCAGAAATATTGGGCAATGATTGGAAATTGTCACCTATCCAATCAAAGTAATCTATTAGAATCTATTGGAAGCGTATCCTCTATGTGGAACACGTAGTGCATCATATTATAAAGTATTTCACAAAACACCGGCTGTACTACTGTTACTCCGCCCACAAACTAGTAAAGTTTTATATGCGTTTATAAAATAGCACAGCTGGCAGTGAAATTCGATGTGCATATACATGTTCAAAAATAAACGAAAACTAAACTTTTTACGTAAATATGCCACAAAAGAGTAACATGTTTGGTCTGCGTGCGCAGTATTCCTTTGTGTAAATATAATAGATGTTTGATAGATGCTGCAACAATACATGAATTAGTATTATTCCACATAATTCTAGATGATAATATACGAAAACTTGCGTCAAAAACGTATACTTCCTAAACAACAATAGATTTGAGTAAGCATGTTTTCTCATAAATTATTTACTAAAATATGTTTTTGACTCGCAAGTAGATTATTTAAATTTGTATTGCTGATGCATCCAATATAACAATTCCGCATTTATTACGAACTCAATCAACTGCCGACATCATTTTCAAGTTTAGTTGCTTACGTAGTTATTTAGATGTATAGGAATTTTAGTTGTCAAATTTTATTGCGTTGTGTACTGTCACCTATTTTTATTAGTTATTAAATTAACCAGCAGAAAATTATAAATTTTGAACTACTTTAGTATTAACGATTAAAATAGATAAATATATATGTAGACTGATTTTAGAATGATCTTCTTTTGATTCAATAATAGTAGCTATTTTTTGAGCATGCTTTCTAGTGACTTGAGTATTATCAATATTGTTTCATCGTTGTTTCGCAGTCTCCTCTGGTATAAATACTAGGCCTTTTCAAACAATTCCTATGTTTTTATTGGATTTGGGGCCGGAAAATACCCAGGACAATCCAAAAATGACCTTTTTTTTGAGTTTAGATAACTTTTAGTATATTGTGCTCTATGGCGTGCAGTATTGTAATGCATAGACGTGAATGTGCTGTTGGTTTCACCTAACCTTCCAATATATTGTAAGAAATAATCTTTTAAAATATTTTTGTCATTTCTGTTCCATGGTCCCCTTTACAAAAGACAGTAGTCTTGAACCTTGCCTTGTAATGTATAACTAAATCATAAGAGAAGATAGATATTTCACTGTTTTCACATTCAACTAAACATTTTCTGAGGACGTTCTGTTACCACCTCGAATTCTGATGTCATTAAACAAAATCGGGAGTTTTGAAGAATTTCAGTTATGAAGTTATTACAACAAAGTTAATCTTTGCCTTTGTCCAGTCTTCAGTTACTTATTTATCCCAAAGATGGCGAGCTTTCTTGATTTGCTAGTTTTAGTTTTGTTACTAAACGCCTACATTTAATCTGATTGCATATGAGCGTCTAGGATCTTTCTGATGGAATGTGCGATTTAGTGAATAGTTGTAGAGGATAGCGTATGGCTTTGTTGATATTTTTATAGTTTCACGATCATCCCGAAGCGTTGTGTTTTTTCTTGCCGCAATATTAGCGCCAGGAATATTTTCCATAATTAATTTGACAATTCTTGTTATATAGTCTGACAGGAAACACCTTTTTTTCTGCTATTTCACGCTTACAGTATTTTCCCTTTGCTAAGAGAACACAAGCTTCTATTTCCTTTTCCGGTGTTATAATCTTTCTTCTTAAAGAAATTCTTATCACAAAATGGAACTAAACTCATGACACAACACAGCAGAACGACGTTTATTTTAATTTTCGAACACATTAAATACGTTGTGTTTATACTACGATAATTGGAGATAAATTTTTAGATTTATGAGGGGTAGTACTTCCTTACCCGTCGCCCGGAAATAGATGTAAGCAATAAAGTAATTCTCGGATATGTTTGAGGTAGTAAAGCGACTTAATTACAGCAGGGAATATTAACTATTAAAATAACCCTGGCAAAAGAATACGTTTGTTTACTTAGGATAGAGCTTCTTACTTTATACTTTCTAAATTACCCTAAGTGGCCCTACTTTAATAGTTAGCGACTTAGTTAATTTGTTTTCGTTGAGAAGTATTTTTATTTTTGAGAACCTAAATGGTTGAAATGCACTTTTAATCTGCACTGTGCCATAACAAAGCTTTATAAAGCAAGCAATGCGTCGATGTTTTTTTTTAAATTTCATCACTGGAATACCAAACGTAAAGCAAAATTGAACGCTTGAAACGTCGAAAAAAAATTGCCAATAGGTTTCGAACGTTAAAACGCTATCTATTTAACAGTGCTTCGTTATAAAACTAGTTAATAGGATAACGAGCAGCGTAGCAACGCGGACGAGTGGATTTAGCGCGTCGAAAGTCCGGACAATGATTGATAGAGCAGTCACCACAACGGAAATACAGCGGTCTATCCCCAATTATAGCTGACACACAAACCGATGCACAACATCCCCTTTCGCTAAGTACTAATTATACCGGGTTGAAAAGAGACAGACCGGCTGGTGGACGAGAGAAAACTCAGCATTATTTAGAAGCGATTTGTGCTGGGTTCATTTGTTCGGCGTAGGACAGATGCTCCGCGTTGTCAATCGTGTGACGTTCCGAGACGAGTAGATTTTTTCCCTCGTTGACAAAGCGGAACACATCGAAAACTCTATCATTAATCGTGTAATTGTATTGTATGTGTTATTTTTTCAGAGGTAGTAACAAAAACGTCTAACATTATATGTCTTCCTATCAGTACAAAACAAATACAAATATATGTAACAACACTTGGAAAGTGTTTTAGGTGAGTAAGTACTAACCTCAAAGCAGGTTCCTCTTACGCCACTGATTTTAGTAGAGTTAAGGAATGTCGCAGCAAAATTTTTGTTACATTGTGTGTACTCAGCTTGTAGTAAATATAGCACCGCGGTCGAGGAAAAATTGATTATTTATAGGCATAGCTATCACTTGCAACAAAATATACGACCATTTAACGGTCAAACACATAACTTTATGTGGTAACAAATTCTACATGCTGTTTTATTTTGTCATAATAAAGATATACAAAGACACAAAAAACTGAAACCACTTTCACAAATGATTATGAGAAAAATAGCGAAGTTGAGTTTGAGTGAAGTTTGCACGAATGCAACAATTCTTCCGCTTAACCCTGTAAAGTCAAAAACTAGGAGCAAAAGAAAGCATGTCTAATCTAACCAGTGGTGGTTCGTGACTTTTCGACAAACCACATTTTTTCGTTCATTAAAAGAGTATAAGTAAACGTATATTAAGGGACATCCAGTCTACTAGTGAATCTAGGTAGTTCATATACCCACTTAACACCGTAATACTACTCTTAGTAGTAGATGAAAGTTGACTATAGAGAAACATAAATTGTACTAAGTGTTAAGACGGGCATAGTATACCAATGCGTCAACTGCTAATCACTCTAATTGAACCAACATCAGATGTAGCAATACACTCCTGCACGATAACAGAACAACCTTCTTGCTTAACCGTGGCTTTAAGACATTTGTCTTCTGCACACTAGCGCCCTCTCGGGCCGAACAAGTCAAATTTGAATGTATCATTACCCACTCCTTGACTTCACACTACGCTGGTTTCAATTTTTGCCTTGTTGGAATAATGATCTTCGAATAAAAACATGACCCTTCGCGCCTTAGTTTATTATTAATAAATTATTGGGTATCTTCTCATATACGATAACAAAACTGTATCATTTGCTGTTCGCAACGCAGGTCTGGGGTTACCTAGTTCTATCAAAATTTTGAAATCCTTTCGGAAGCTTTGCAGTTCTGAAAGCTTTTTGGGTCTTTCATTTTGATTTTGTCTCCAACTTCTGTATCTTTTAATCTTGTTAAATTTCTAATTGTAGTTTTTTGCAATTTCCGTAGTTTCGCCAACTTCTCTGTGGTCTTAACTCTCCTAATTCAAAACTATTATCTTATTACGACTTAATAGTTGTATTTGAAGCATTTTAACGGCTTATTTAGGAAAATGACACCATCTACTTGTTTTTTCTTTGTGCGTACAATAAAGCAAAAAGTAATGCTACTTCTCAAAATAATTCTATGAAACTAAATGAACGTTGTAAATGACGTGAAGTGTATTATTTTTTGCATCAATTGTCGTATTTATGTCTGCCATACCAAATTGCAAGAAATCCATATTCACTATTTCCATGTTGATGAGGGTCATAAATTATTTGAAATACTTTCATTCATTGGATGTTTTTCTTACAGTAAAATACATATTAAGATATTAAACATCAATGTTAATGAAGTAATAATTGTTTTACGTGGTCATTAGTAATGCAGTAAAACAATAAAATATAAACAGGGATATTATTGATAATGGTTGGGAATATATAGAGCAATGACGTATACGGAATATATTCAATTGTTACTCTACAGACAGTTACATAGAAACAGGAACTGCTACTATTGACATTTACAGAAATATGTAACAAAAAAATCTGAGAATTCAACAGATTATTTATATCAACTGAGTCAACTCGGCTAAATGTTTTGATATGTCCGTCATTTTTGGTGTATCAGAATTGGTGAGCCTATACGTTACGCAATTGGTAAAAATCAAAAATTAAAAAATACTGAAAGGGTGCATTAAATCGTTACAGTTAACCTTTCTTTCCTCATCTAATACTTTCCGTCCTTTCTCAAAGTTAAATGTTGCAACTGAAGCTAAAAGTGACATGCGGATATGATACCAATTCATAAAGGTAAACTGGAGGCAGGCTACACCTTTGCATTAAACAGTGTGACTTCATCTCGTATACAAATATACGCACTTAAAATATATCATGCAAATTTATACCTCAAATATTTTGATTTTTAAGCATGTTTATTTGAATTGGAGGTATTTGATGTACGTCCCAATGATTGAAATGCCGCGAAAATATGAACGTATAAACTGAATTAAAATATCCTGGAGTTCAAAAAATTCTACGCTTTCTCCTTGGGTAAAGTATTTCCGGTGATTTCATAGTTATCAGATTTATTTTTCTTAATAACTAAATATAGCAATATATACATGGCGTATGAAGTATTTTACGGTTTAGGATATATGTACATGTTGTTTAGTCTTCGGTACAACGATATGTGCTTGGTGTTTTTTAAAGAAATTTAGGCAAGGTATGTTAGTACAACGGATGAGACTTTTAATCAAACATCGGCACTATATTTATGAATTTCAAAGCAACTTCAATAATATATCTAATCTAAAGCAAACTATAAAGACTATAAAGGTTATACATAACTTTAACGCAATTGTACCAAAGATTTACCAATATTGCTTGAATAATAAGTAAGTTCCGGGGCAACTTCTAAAATATACTCCAAACATTCTCTTTGAAAATGAGATCTGATACTTGAATTAAAAGTGTTCCATTTTGCAGATATCTACATAAATCGTAAATGTTGTTTTCTGTTGCCTTATAAAAAAATATAGTCACGGGTACACCAAAGTTATTTAAAACGCGTACAGTAAATATATTTTTGATCATAATACAATTTGGGATATTACATAAGTTTACGAACATTCGTTTAGCATGTAGTTCAAGCTCTTATGAATAATGATAGTAGTCTGTATCTCTTTTTTCATTGCGTCCATTGCAAGTATAATCTACTTTTCAATATAATTTCCATCCAATTTTCTCACTTAGCCCAGCAACTTTCCAATTTTTTAAGAAGTAATCTTTCGGAAACTCATCAAAACAGGCATTCGTGCCAAGCCATTCTCTTAAGTTTGGACACAAGAAAAAATCGTACGGAGCCATATCTAGCAAATATGGTGAATCAGACAGCAATTTGTATCCTAATTCGATAAATTTAACGATTGCACTGGTGGGTGAATAGGAGGGCACATTAACGTGATGGAACTTTTTCTGAATAAATGCAATCAGCATATTATTGGCCAGTTACTGTTCTTACCTGCTGTAAATGGCGAATAAATATTTCGCCAACAAAATCACTACCATAACCTTATTAACCGAAAAAAGGTCTTGCCTAGTTGCAGCACGTTCATCAGAAGAAATCAGTATTGTGACGTCTAGCATGATTGTTGATCTGTTATTATATGAACACCCTTGAAAGCAGTGATCGACTTTCAAAATCATTCAGATTCACCATAATATTTATGTAACTTTTCTCCACTTTCGTTAATGGTTCTGTCACGTAAAAGAAAAACGAAATTCTTTTTTCTTTATAATAATACAATTAACAAAATAGTTTACTTTAAACGATTGTAAAAAAATATTTATCTAAGAGATTTGGGGGAAATTTTGATAGTAGGGTTCCAGAACTTAGCTGAAGTCAGCAATATATTCATCTGAACGAAATTGTCACCGCTTAAAAGGTCTGCCGTCAAACTGCCCTCGTTTTTTTGTCTAACTATCAAAAATCTGTCTAAAGCAATTTGAAAGGCGGAAAGAAAGCAAGAGGCACCAAATCACAAAGCTGGCACAGTAAATTTGTGACAACTGTAATTAGAAACAATTTAATAACGAGATGTAAAACATAATCCCTAGAACGATGATCATCTTTGCAGTTGGTAAGAACTTAAAACGGCTACAAAACTGCTTCCAACTAACCAGAAAAGTCCCAGACCGCATTATTGTGCGCCTAATACGCCTTATTTTTAAAAAGCATTTCTGCTTTCAAATAAAATATGTACATTTAAGAGCTACTGTAGCTCCCTAGTAATTTATATAATTGCAAAATGCAAATGCGAAGCGCATTATATCTATATGCATAAATTATCTTACACTAATATTTTCTGTAAACAGTACATTTACATATACAAACAGACAATTCACGTTTCAACATATAATTAAAGTAATATCATATTATTACGGTGCTAACTTAGTATTTTATGAACTAGTGATTAAATTTAATGTTCTTTTCATTATACCTTAGTTGCAATGAAAATTTTTTGCTTTGATACGCATATGAAAAAATTTAAATCTCTTGAGGTTCTGGAGGACTTTTCATTTCCTATTAGAATTCGTTTTAGTTACCTCAAATCTTACAAAAAGATCATATTTTTTTTAATTCTTAAATCTTCCAAAAACACGAATAAAAAATTTGTAGTTTGTATAATAGGTATAGTATAATATATAAAGTGTGCGCCGCGACGCCCTGGGGCGCTATAGAGAGTAAGTTCAGACTGTTAAAGTAATCAATTCAATAAATAGTAATTTAACATTAAAAACTATGCATTATAGCGGAACAAACTAAGTAAGCATGATCTTGTTTGCTATGAAGTCAGTATACGCTGAAGAAACCTGAATTTCTGTATCTTACAAATTGTAGAAATTAAAAGTTTTGTTTATAAAACTAAGTATGTGTTACATATTTTGTTAAATGTAAAAAAACTCCTCCTTTTATTTAAGCTGGAAGTAATTTAAAATCTAACCTCGTATACTTGTCAAGAAAAAATACCATGGTATTTCAAAGAGTCTTCAGCAACCAAAATGTTTCATGTAACCCATTACATGAGATTTTCACTTGATCTTACTATTTCATGAACGTTTTGAACTACTTCGTCTTCAAGCCACTTCAAGTGACTGATAAGCTATATATAAGGCTAATAAACCATTCCAAAAGTACAATTTCTATTATTACCTAGGATGTGAAAATAAAATATAACGAAGGTGCTGTAAGGCATATGAAATGTTACATCTATTGCGTGTTTACGTATAAGCATGCATATTAATATGGATCTGATACCACCTCAACCCATTATATATCTCTATATATTAAAGTAGTGGGAAAGTAAAAGTAGGTAACATGAACAAATGTAAACAGAACAATACAGCACCTATATAATTGCCATCAATTTATATCACATAAATATAGTAAGAAAAAACGTTTTTCCAATTTCTTATTGCCATGAAAAGAATATTGAACCTATATTTTTGCAACGTTTTGCGGCCAAACTGACGGTGTGGAATTAGAAAATAGAATGTTAATCCTATACCACTAGAAAAGCTAGAGTAAATTTTGGGAAAGACTGGGAAAAATCAGAATTATAGCCTGAAAGATTATTGCTTATGAAAACAATGTTAAGTAACAATATAACAGGATTCAGCAATTCAAAATTTTACGCCAAAAGATTTTAGAGAATTTTAACACCACTCACGATGTCTCATTTAATTTTTTATTTTGACATTAGATCTGGAAGTGGCATAAGTTGCCTAAGTTTGTCGACCGACACACTAAATAAAATAGTTTGTCTAGAACTATTGCCGTAAATTGATTACAAATTCGTACTAGAATGATGCAACTTATTCAACATAATACATACAAACACAGTAGTAGGGTCTGATTCATATTTAAAACTCGACCAGGTAAATTTATAGGCCATACCTTAGCGTCAATGCGGGATTAGTAACATTTAGCACCACACAGAAATTAACGTCCACTTTTTTAAAGTGAAACGCGATACCTTTTTTAAGCCTATCTTAAACAGTATATTCCTTGGCGTGCAGCCGTACAAGAACATTATTTTATGCTACTGAAATTTTTATGAGTGCGAATATGTTCAGAAAATATATACAAATTTGTATGTAAGTATCCATACTTAATACCAATAAAAGTACAGTTACATGCTTATATTATTAACAATTTATGAACTGAAAATAATTAATTTTATTTGAGAATAGAATGATAGTTCGAAATTGATTTCCAATTTGAAAGCCATAACACTGAAACTATCATACAAAATTAAAGAGCTTTACGAATTTTGTAGGATTTGCGTGCTTTCCGTTCTGATTACATTAAAAACTCTTTCCGAAAATATTTTCAATTAGCAAGTAAAATTGTGTAAACATCTTGTTGTTACAAGTCAATTGTCAAATTTTAAATGCGCATTAACAGTTAACCTGTAATTCTTCCTCTAGTAATCTAATAATTTCAAGGAGCATCTTGATAATATTGGATCTGATTTTTTAACACATATCTCATTTACTAAGTAAGAGACAGCTCAAACGATAATCGGTCTATCTATTTCTTATTTGAAAAACGTTTAATGTGTAGCAGAAAAATTACTAATAAATCTTTCATTTTAAAAAATGCAAGCTGTAGGATATTGTGGTGAATATTATATATTATAAATCCTGTATTGGTATTAAACGTGACCACTTTAGAATACTATAAGCTGAGCATTTCATAGTCTGACAGCTACTTCTTAATGTACTGCCTTAATTAGCCTATCCTTTGCATGCATGAAGATGATCTCTTTTAAACTGCATATACTATGATGACCACTTATTGCAATACCTACAAGTTGTGCATAATAGATTTCTGTTTATAATAGTTCTACACTAATAAGGTTATTCGTAGAAGGAGGCACTACCCACTGAGAATGAAGCTGTTTTCTTTTTAACATTCACTTCAATTTTAAAATTATTTGGGTACACTTAATAAACGACCTCTGGACATTTATAAAAATTCTTGATACATTTTCAAGTCAGTAAAAAAAAATATTTGACGAGCATACTGTAATACTATTGATCTCTCGTATTTCTTTGCATCCGCAGAATAATTTTCTTTTCATAATTTAAATATTGCACTTGGTTTTGTGTACTCCTTAGTTATATTTTATTCCTTTTTGGTTTATGTTATAGGAGGTTTGCGTTCCTTTTCTCTGGGAATTATCAGGCACGACACGGAACTTCTTAGCATAACTGCTTTTGATTCCATTGGATACACGATCATAGTTTATATTTCTATATTTTTTGTGATCATGTTTTTTATCTCATTTTATTTGTATATGTATTTCTTGTGCTTAATAAAATATGATTATTAAAAAATATTTTTTGGTTGTATGACTAGGGTCCTGGGAAATGGTCATGGTAGTATTAAGTAGTAGTTTCCGTACCATATAGTAAATTACTGAATAAACTGGAAGAGTTTGGAAGTTGCACTTTAGGTAATTAGCGTATGAAGCCAAACAATCTACCATTTTAGATATTTTCTTAAGGAAATATTGAAATATGTATATTGCTTTTCCATTAGCACACATCATAAGTTCATATATTTGGGAGTTAGTAATTATCTCAAAATGTTAGAAGAAAGAAATTCTGTGCCATCAACAGCGAAATAGACTTGAAAGAAACTAGGAAACTAATGTATAAGCAAGTACAGAGCGGCGAAGATGAAAAAGTCCCGTTATGAATACAATAGTACAAATACTTACAGAAAAGTGAATTACTAATATACTAGGAGAGACCGTAGTAGACCGAGTATTGTTAGCGCACTTTTCACCTTCGATTTTTTTACATAAAATATATATAGAACTTCAAACAAGAAACATTATTGGAATTTGTAAAGTTTGTTTTGTAATATATGTTCAGACTTTTGTGATATTTAGCTCAAAATTTAGTAATCACTTTTGTGCGCAGCACTTTTAGAAGGAGCAGACGTTTGAAACTTTTAATGTTACAAATGTTTTACATTCGAAATAATTTACAAGAACAAACACTTTGTTCGACAGAAACGGCATTGTGGAGAACCTTATTCACAACCACCATTAACAACTGACAACGCAACACTGGCAAACACAATATGACAGTTAATACGAAATGGCCGCTGGATATCACGTGACCCCTCCCGAGCGCTCGATTCAAATATCACGTACAGTATATGACTCCGAGCCACTTTTATCTTGGCCACTCTGTATAACTCATAAAAGGGCACACGCACACGCTTAATAACTATAGAGTAACGTAGCTCATATAACATTAATTTTAAGAATTTTCAATATTTCATTTCGAAACGCTAGGCATAAAAAATATCTATTACATAATTAGTTTAACACAGAAGCTAAATTATAAAAATACAATTTTAAAATTTTTCAGTACTCACTTAAAACATTAGACAAATATTAGTAATGTATTCCAAAGTTAATTGTTTAGGTAACCGTGAAATATTTAACTTCTATATTCGCAGGAAGTTATTTAGAGCAATATTTTGTTTTATTATCTATGGAAGCAAAACAAATCTTTTATATTTTTTAAAATAGTTCTTAGGAAACAAAACAGCAATGAATGGTGGAAAATCAGATTGTTTAAATTTAAACACTCCGGTTTACATTACTAACAAAAGACAGTAGGTCCGATATTTTCCTTCTCGTTTTTTTTTATTATTTAGAATTACTTAACTATGAATTTGTAACAGATCATAAAATTTATTACAAAGTAGCCGTGTTCTTTACCACAATGGATCAACCAGTATCATCTCTTATAATGCAAGATCTGAGTTGAAATATTTTAACAAAATATTCGTGATATATTTTCTTTTAAAGTTAGGGCTGCCAAATTACATTTTTTTGCTAAATTCCGTAAAGAACCAGTGAATTCCGTTGTATATCTTTGAAAATCAGTGGCAACTTTAATTCTTATTGCATCACCAATTTTGGGCGGGAAATTATTTACTGCATTAAAAATTATTAACAAAGATCTGCAATGCTACAAAGACGACTTAAAAATATATTCTTATTTCTATTTGATTTACCATGATTTAAATGGCTACCATCAATATGTCAATATTAAATGCTTATTTCTTGCTTGATATTGTTTTATTATAGTATGGGAATTTATTGTGAGTTTAGTTTGACACTTCAGTGTATTTGCTTCCAATCGTTTTATTTTGTTTGCATATATTTAGTTGATACTTGGGGAATCAGATGTACAGGCTTAAAATTCAATAAAAAATTGCACTTTTTCGCGCCGTACGGATTTCTCTTTATAGCACTTTTTATCTTTATTAACTTTGACGCTGTATTCGAAATTTAATTAAAATCTATTTTAAAGTTTTGCAGAATAGAAACAATTTTAATGGAGAACTATTTTTTTGATTGAAACATGGGCGAAGAAGTAAAACAAATATTTCCAATATATTGGTGATATTCTTGAAATTCTGTTTTACTTTTTCGCCGAAGAACTATTTGTTTCTTTATTACAACTGGAGCACTTATGCAGTTGTAATCACCTTATGGTTCTTATTTTCCTTAATAGAAGTAGATTAAAAATATAGAACCTCTCATTTAGGAAAAGATCAAAGTGTGTAAACACTGTTCTTTTTATAATGAATAGACAAGGATTTACTTTCGATTCTATGAAGTCGATTAAAATCTCAATCGTTGTCCAAAATGTGTGAATTTAATAAGGATGTTGTCCAGTTAAAATCTGAAATGTTTTACATGTCTTAACAAGTTTGTGCTTCTAACTTTAACTAGGGAAGTTTCTATAGACGATGATATGTGTGACATGGGTCTTGTCATATGTATATGTAACAAAGAGCCTATGAAATTCTACGTAGTAGCCGGGAAAATACCGTCAATGGGGTGACTAAATGCCTATAGGAGTCATTCAGTGTCATGGAATATCGTGGTAAATGTAATCCAGGTTTAATGTTGATTAACTTTGATGTCAACAGAGAAGCCAGTATATCCTGTATCAGAAAGAAAGGAACATTCTGAGAATGACCTGAGCCTTCGGATGTTCTTTAGTACAAGGAGCAACAAATTAAGAAGAAAATTGTGGCGTCGACTGAAATCAGCAGCCACAAGTTTCAAGTGGACTACTAATCCTTTTATTTTCCATTTTCTTTAATTATTATTATTATAAGTTCCTAAACTCTGTACAGTGAAGTGTAAGACAGTTGTACATCCGTAGTTCCTTTAAAGTTAGTTTCCTCTTAACTTGAGTTTGGCTCAATGTTTAGGGCAAATTTTCTAAAAAAAATGTGGTCCCTCCAACTCACGATTTTGTTTGTTTCTTATTTTTTTAGGATTGTATTGGTAACCTTTTCGCGTTTTGTTATTAAAAATTTTAATTATGTTGACGTTTTACATGTTTATAATGACTAGTTTCGAATATAAGACATTTATCTTTTTTTTTTGTTTTCATCAATTTATATTTTCAACATAATAATAACATTTGAATTCTGTAGGGTGACTAGTAACCATAAAATATTTGTAATATCTTTTCAAAGAAAAACCAGGTGTAGCATTTAGCCGTCCCGATAAACGGGGAGATTTGTTGCCACAGAAAATAATCCCCCCCGCCCCTCTGTTGTAACTAAAATTTATTTAAGATTTATAAATTGATAGTAAAAATATAAGTCTGTACTGTATTGAAAATTCAACCCAATTCAACTGATCAAAGGAGATATGGCTTAAAAACTTAAAAATATGGCACATTGTCACCCCGGTTGACGGTAGTTATTTGCTTTATTTTATATAGGAAAATAAAATGATTAAAATAATTTGGATAGCTGCATTATATATTTGACTATTTTCTAAACAACAGCACTTACTTGCATGGCTTAGACATGCTGTATGAGTGAATCTATCCATTAAAAGCAATAGTTGGGATCTTACAATATTATCAAATTTTTCTAAATATTTCAAGCAACACAAGACTACACTGAAACTAACTAGTGTTGAATGAGTATAAAATAATAAAAAAACATTGGCGTAGTTAACGAACTTCCTATTTAAATACTTCTGCACATACCATAGTAATAATGTGAGGAAGATAATTATCCAAGTATTATCATTATTTTTGTGTTAAGTATGCTATTAGACACTTTTAGCAACTAGTTTTATTAATCAAATATTTTATGAATTGCGTTGTCATTATTTATTGGTATAGCGTCCAACATATTCTAAACGTAGGCATAATATTTTCGCGGCATATTGCATAATTAGATTCTAATTTTCGCGCATCTCGCCATCATCGAAACCGGAACAGCACAAGCAACACAGAAGCTGCAGCATATCGCACGTTTCCGTTTCAACTAATCTAACAAGCTTTCTAAAGACGCCCCGAAATCTACCGTGCTTTACGATGAATGGTGTGTAGGGAATGAATGGTGTACGCGCGTTTGCCCAGTTGTAGATACACACGCACTCATACCACGTTCTAATATCGACCCGGACCACGCGGTTTCCAAATCACATGTCTCCATATACACACTGCAGAGCAGTTCGCACCAGAACAATCATTTTCAAACAAGTAAAGACATAAATGGGAGATTTAATATGCTAAACGGTTTAGTACATTGTTTAATTCGATATATTTTCTCGTAAATATGATTGCGCGATGAAGAGGCGCGCGGGTAAAAATAAGACTATTAAGAAATCTTTTGAATTCCTTCCAAAGAATTTTTTTGTACGAGCGCGTTGCCAAAATCTGATCTAATCGTTTTTATTAAGTAGGATAATCGATCGTGACGTCCCAAGAGAATACCAGCCGCAACTTATACAGAAGGATGCAACACGTGGTTCAACACTTACATTTCATGCGTTTGGGGCAATCCTGTTTGCGTCGAGGCATCCTGAAGCTTCCAGCTCTGATGGGGATGAAGAAAGATGGTCTTCGAAATTGGCGTAGAATTTTGATCCGTTTGATAGGTCACAGTAACAACAGGAAGTGATGGATTAAGATGATCGTTACGTTCGTATCATTTGTAAACGTTTGGCACTCTTTTTAATTGCATTAAATAATCACCATGCGTATATATACTTTCTTATATTTCGAAGAAGGTTTGCACAATTTCATTAAATATTAAATATTTTACATATACGAATAAGAACACAGCACTATTTAGAAGTCGTATACATCGTATTCTTTTTTTTTTTTTGGAGACAGAGGAAGAGTATTTACCACCGCATATTTGTTTTGTTTACGTTGAAAGTTATGCAAAACGAGCTAATAATACACTTATGTCCACAAAAATATCACTTTGTGATGGAACGTATTTAATAGTATACAGAAGCACTGGTATTATATAGTAGAATAATCGCGTATATTCTTTTTAATGTTATTTTAGCTTATCCGTTGTCCGTGTGGCGAAACGTCGGTGCGTTCAGTAACGAAACAGGTGCAGTAACATCCTTCGCTCGACCACCGTCTCTGTTGACTGAGTGACTGACAGCCACATAGCCGCGTTACCCCACTCTAGCGAACGACAAGCGGACGGCGCAACGTTTTCGTCAGGTTTATTTGGCGCCGGCGTCTAACTATCGCCTCGACGCTGACGCTCACCGTCTCTTTCTAACACACCCCTTATACAACACGTAGCAGTACTCGCGGACGCCTCACACAATGTCATCTCTCGTCACAGTCCCGAACACATCTCACAAACACCTCTCCGAATCGCTCAACGCATTGCGCATCCTCCCAGTCACTTTGACAGGTGGGACAGGACAAGATAGGTCACGCCCACTTTACGATCGGCACCTCTCGGCGCTCCGCTAGCCTCTCTACGGCTGCTCGAAAACAAGTCTGGCGTGGTTCCGCAAGTGACTGCAAGAAATATCCATTTACAATCAAAACAACGCAGTAGGAAGCCGAATAAAGTAAGTCAAATCACTTATAAGTTAATGTTGTACAATATTCAATAAAATCGCTTGTAATTTTCAAGTCGAATATGAAAATAACTGATAAATTATATACAACATAACCTATAACTTTCATCATGTAACCGTACTTTTACGATAATTGTTTTTGAAAACAGAGTATCCAAATATCACCGTTTAGCTTGAATAGTACTTCCTCTGTACGATATCGGCATAATTCAAGGAGAAATAGTAATATTGTAATATGTTTTACGCGACCTGTGCAGAGGCTATTATGTGCAGTACCTTATCCGTCGACAGGCGGCGTTAGTTGTCAAGTGGAGTTCAGCCCACTTGATGTGCTGGGTGGGGCTTGTAACTACAACTTGTACATTTAATGCTCCATATTATTACACTATATCATGTGAAATAAAGAGACAAACGTCAATTGTAATCGGAATTTAGAGGTGTTGGAACTTTTTGTTCATTGGTTTCGCTCGTTCATACGACGTCCATTTTAAATATATTTCAAGTGTATTTTTTTCATTTTACTATTTATATCGTAGCAATATATTATGTATGTACGTACATGCACATTTGTGTTCTGGAAAATAACGTTTTAATATGCATTTATAATAGTTTTACCTTTTACAGTGATACATCTGTGTGTTACGTTAGAAACCAGTTTTCACTCAGAATCTATCTCTGCTAACGGAGACACTTACTTATCAAGTCTTTTTTATAATTAATTAAAAAAAAATATATTATGTAAATGTTACTTTCTTTATTAACATTTTATGATTCTAATTTATGGAAACCATTACGTAATCATTGAATTCATTTCGAAATTTAATCTTCCTATTACAACACCTACACGTGCAAGTTTCAGCGGCATTCTACTTCTAATAATTAAATATTATGACTAGGTATCCAGATATTACCTATCTAAAACGTATTAGAACAAAGACATAAAGCAATAGTTATTCCATTCCAAGTAAAATGTACATTTGCTTTTCGTTCTGACATCTGGCATTACATTTCTCTGAATTTCAAGATTCCGACGTATATTCACAATAATATGTGCTTCCCCCTGTATTACGTAAAATTATTTCATCTCTTATAGGTATGATGTCATAAAACTTCGAATTACTTCACTTCTTTCTTGAAAGACATTTTTATGCGCAATATTTAGCGTATACCTCTCAATCAATTACTAAATTCAATTACAAAAAACTAAAACCTATTTTGCGATTTTACTTTGTTTCAAATTTGTTCCATATTTATGAGGAGAACGATAGCGAAACGATTTCTTTTTGAAATAATCGTACATATTTTCCACCTGAAGCATTATATGAATACACTTTCAAATTCTAAGTAAGTAATCACCAAAGGTGGTTTCTCCACAAGACCGCGAGACCATGCGCCCTTCTTGATATATTGCTTAAAAGTTCTACTCGATTCATAAACAATTATTTAAATTTATGTTATCTGTTTCTTGTAGTAATACATAATATCAAGTAAGTCCGCGAGTTATAATATTCAGTGGTCAATATTGTCGAAAAATTGTACCTCGTACAGTAAGTTGGATTGATCTATCTTGGCCGCAATAAGATCAGGCAGCAGTAACATGAGGGATCAAAAAAACTAATTACAGCGTAGTCCATATGTGCATCTTGGCTGCGATTAGTCTTCTAGATACGGGGTGCAGTATTGTTGTTTGGTGTAAATTTTTCCCTCGTTTCTGTATAACAAAAAATGCTTGTATTTATCATACCTAACCTTAAAAAGAAACAAAATTGATT
This sequence comes from Trypoxylus dichotomus, assembly GCA_023509865.1. Lineage (NCBI taxonomy): Eukaryota > Metazoa > Arthropoda > Insecta > Coleoptera > Scarabaeidae > Trypoxylus > Trypoxylus dichotomus. Next base: position 44,349,590 of record CM042078.1, read on the forward strand.
GTAATTTTGAAAAGTGGCTTTGATACATTTCCTCTGAAAGGAAAAATACAATCAGGTAGGACATTACTTCAACTAAAATTGGAAAATTGGAAGAAACACCAAAAGGAACGGTTAAAAACAGAACATTCACACGACTCTTCAATGAAAATTCACAAATTGAATAATTGTGGAGGTGGAGATTGGAATTTATATTACTCTTGCGTATTGTTTTATGATATCGTTTCTGAATTATCAAGCTGCGGTTGGGTTAGAACTGGTGTAAAATATCTAAGTCATCTACTCATTACAATAAGGAAAAATCAAAGACCTCGTGGTCATATTAATGCTTGTACGGCATCTACTTTGCTCAGCAAAACAATAGTTAGATATAGGAAAATAAAAGAAAGCCATCAATCTCACAGTATCTCAAAATTTATTCAAACAATGGTAACTGCTTTCGTGCATCTGCTGTGCGAATCCTCAGGTCAATACACTCCAGAACAGGACTTTAAAATTAAGCAAATACCAATAACTCGCACGACGGCAGCAAAATTATATTAGAAAAAGCAACATGTTAAAATTGTTAGGCGGACGAAACAAGACAACAAAACAGTTAAAATGTCAAAAAGACAAGTTAATAAGAAATGAATATTCTGGACTGTCTTGGGCTGAGGATATGCAGAGTATCCGCACGAAACCGCTTGCCACAATTTAAAAGAAAAATGAGATTCTGTGAGGTTGGTTTTTCCTTTTCCTACAAATTAATATGAACTCACACCATGTCAATAATGTTCCTTTACAAAAATTATAGAATAACTTCCGCTTTCGGACAAGATATTGTCAGTTATAACCAGAGAATTAGGAAAAATACGTAGTAAATATATTAAAACCTTGGTATATTGTATAAAATTTTGTAATGTTTTTGAACTGGCTCTTACATAATGAAACCGGAAAGTCAAACAATCGTAAAATATTTAGAGTCGCTTAGAATTAGTATGACTAGAAAAATAAACGCATTAAAAAAATAAGAGATTTATTATGTTTGAAGTTATGGCTAAAATAAATCTCATCTCTTAAAAATTCATAGCGATTATTTAACGTATTTATGCACAGTAATGTATATGACTTAGTTGTTCTTTATAGCAATCATGCCTTGACCATTACCTTCATCGTCCTTTAGCTTGCGAGGTTTTATGAACTCTCATATCGGCTAAGATGTAGAATTTTTTGGTATTAATGTCTTACTTATCTCTTTACCTTCTTCGTATTATCATGCCGCATCCATTTTTGTTAATTTTTATCTGCCAATAAGAGTAACATTACGGTATAAGATGGGTATCCATGCTCACACGATTCATTAGTCTGCTAGACGTCCCCCACGATGCGATTACTTACTCTTGTAATGATACTGGGGTAATATGACACATTACGATTCTATTACACTTTTTTTTGCAACCATGCACCCTCGTTAAAAACTTTCAAACTATCACTGGTAATTATGTAACTCAAAGAAATGACTTAGAGACGGATACTCTACTGCAAGTATGGGCAACCTTTGACATGTTGTGAGCCAAACTTTAATGTGCAAATACGTTCGCGGGCCGCGCTTAAAAATAGTGCATTTTAATGTAGTATTCATAATTTTTAGCGATAGATATCAGACATGAAATAATACGATAATGTTATTATAATGCAATTTATTAAAATAAGAAAATGAAATGAAAAAAATACGTACAACATTGTAATTAAATCGTGAAATTTTATTTTTATTTGGGTTTTTCAAAATGTCTCGCAGGCCAGATCAAATCTTACAGCGGGCCGGATCTGGCCCGCGGCCCGGTTGTTGCCCACATATGCTCTACTGTTTGCGTTTGCGAGCACTATGTATATCAATAAATGCCAAGAATTATTTGTGGCATACTAAAATAAAAATGCGTCTTTACGTTCATAGAGGTGATATGCTTTACTCAACTCAAATAAATGCCTGGTAATTAGCTAGCGTATCAAATGAAACTGAAAAAAAATATTTATTCGTATGATCTACATATGTATATATATATATATATATATATATATATATATATAGATATATAAATACGTTTAGCTGCTCCATAACATGACTTTAATGCTTCAATGTTAAGATATCTTATGACCATGTGACGACCATGTGGAGATGAATTTATAGCTTTTATCTGTATTACGCCTTCCTCGCCTCTTATTTTAGTTTGTTGGACTTCATGAAAAATACATATTACCCAAAATTGACATTAGTATCGACATATCCCAAAAGGCTTCACATAGTTACCCGAAAATTTCATGAGAACTAATATATGTATGGTACTTCCACTGTCATTTCAGGAACCAATTTAATACTACATAATAATGTGTAATGGGTGTGTATATACATAATATCATTTGCAAGAGTGAAAACATTTTAAGAGAGGTATCGTGGAACCAAAATTTTAATCATAAAGAACATTGATTAAAATATTGGTGTTGGCATAATATGGCCTTACTATAATAATTATGACGATGTAGATTCAGTAAAATTATTAGATATATGAATTTACGTAAACAATATTACATAAACAGTATTTTATATTATTAGTAGGCCTCGGAACTCAGGTATATACCTTCCCGAACAGAGATATTAATTCTTTTCCTCTAAATAGGTACATTAAAAAATTCAAACTATAGAATTTTATTCAAGACTACTTTATTGTAGCGGTTCGTATATAAAGTAATTGTTTATATATATATGTATATGGACAGATCATGTTCTTCACTTCTCAATATTATTTTAATTAACTTTATAAGTAACTTAACGAACAAGAATAAAGATAGTGAAATATCAACAGTAAAGTAATTTTATATGTTATCGACACTATACTGACAAACTTAATATAGAAACAATACTTACTTCCAGTTAAAGATACCATGTCGATATTAATTTTGATATCTAATGTTAATTTCCAAATACTATGTATTGTGCTCTTTGTAGTTTAGACAGGTCTTAACTAAGTACGTTCTTTATAGATATCTGGTGCATTTTATCACAGCCATGGTTCTTTTCCTACATAATACATTAAGTTATTATGTGCGCTAATGCATTTAATTGTAACAATATGCTAATAAATTTATGTAAATCGTTTAAAACTTTAAAGGATTGTAATATAAACATATAATTTTAGGGTTCACATAACATAATAGTACATCCCCAATATATGGTATAGGAGGAGATTTGAGTGACTTTTCTAAAGTTCGCAATAATTTCGCCAGCTCATTATGGTGACTTCACCCAATTCTTACAAGCATATTGTCAAGATTTCGCTCAAATCTGTCAAGAAAATAAGTATTTACAATTGTTTACTTTAGGCTGCTCTGTTTGTGATAATATGACGGAAAACAAATATTTGTGTGTTGCTATTTTCTACGTTGAAAAACCATTAAAGAAACTTAGGGAAAGTTATATAAATATTAGGGTGAATATTTTCCTTCGCATGGAATGTTTTATAAGTGGTTCAGTACCTCCGAAAATGGTCATAAGAACGCAGATAATGCTGATCCTACGAGGGCATTGTGATTAATAAAACACATACTATTCTAAAGAACGACCGTCGAATAAACGTGCGCCATATATACGCCACAAACATCTCAACGGAAAGGCAACAAATACTTCACCTTAAACCATTATAGAAAACCTATTTATTTAATACGTTTAAACAAAATTTTGACAGTATAGTTGTAAAACTTGTCTAAAGTTAACGTCAAAATCATCATCATGGTAAAATTGTTGCTAACTTTTGAAAAGTCAATCGACCCTCAAGACACCCTCGTATAGCTTGAAATTTACAGATAGTATAGTGAGAAAAAAAGGAACAGCTTTTTATAATTTTTTTCCCAATTAACATTGAATTGAGAAAATAATAGTCATTATATATTATATTACAGTTTCGAATAAGTGAAATGTATTACATAGTATTTTGTATACGTTTGTTTAACTCAATAGAATAGGTATCATTGATTGAAGTATATCTTTGCTTAAAGGGCGAAGATTTTCTCAGTCTCTTTGTCACAAATCGATAGCTTAATTTATTTTGCGAAAAAAATCTTTTCATTTAAATTGCAATTTGTTTGATAGCTACAATCCGTGTATACAAAAACATAACCAACGTATAAAAGAAACGTTCAAAATCGTTTGGATGTTGCTTTGACAATGTTGGATATTCATACGAATATCCCGTAAAATTTAGTAAATATCGTCAGTATAGAAACATTATAAAACTAATTTAACTAGTTTAAACTTTGCTAAAATTCTACAGATAAGAAATCATTTTTTTCTCTAATTTAAGTGAAACATAATAAGGTAATATAAACTTGATTTCCGTAAGCATCAGAGATTTTTAAACTGAGTTACAAGATAAAAGAAAGTACAAGTGCCTGGCAGCGTGTGGATATCGTTTTCTATATTATCGGGTCTCAAAAACCGCTGCCAACACCGAAATGATGTTTTAACGAATATATATGGAAATATCAAGTTAATATTAATATAAATATTATATATATTTGCCAAAAAATACGTAAGTACATGACATGCATAGATCTTCTGCGAGAATTGTTGTTTTTCAAACGATCTTGTTATATGAAGAACTTAAATTGTAACTCTTATTCGACTGAAATATGAAGAAAATAATTTTATTTGCATTAAAACTACACACAAAATTATATATGACACTCATTAGAAATTTGACAAATATAGAAATCTACAACGACATGAAATCATCAAAATATCAAAACAGTAAGACTTCAATGTTCTTTCTTGGATGAGACAAATGAAATTTAAGTGGAAACTGCAACTACAAAAGCAAAGTATGTACATGCACACACACGCGTATGTACATGCATGTTCTTGACTGCAAGTAGACCTTCATTCATATAATATTTGTTAATATTATTTCTTTTCTGAATATATTTGGTGCACGAACGTTATAATTTCCTTAATTAGGTAGCTGTAATACAACAATATAGTGTGTTTAGCTTTCGGTTGTATAAGATACGAGTTTGCGTCTTTAAATAGAACAACCAACCCTTAGAAAACTTCGTCTGTAGGACTCGCTTCAACTAATACTGAATCTCTTAAAACATTTTTCTATACCTATTTAACTTAGTTTTGCAGATGATTGACATTGGTTAAGATTTTTTAATATTAAAGTTTTAGATAAGGTCAATCATTGATCAAGTGTTTATCAGATTTTTTCATATTAGCCGTGTTTCTAAGAGGTAGATATTGAAACCACTGTAAACTTGACTTAATCTTTACTAATGATTGCAAAGATTGTGGAGATGTGTAATACAGATAAGTATGCCAGTATACCTCACACCAGTAGTATTTCAAATTATCGAGTTCAGGAATTCGGTTGACGATGAGAGCCCACGCACCCTCGAAGCGTGGAGTATGCTGAAATACTTGCGCCCAAAGAATACTTTTACAGAATTCGTGCATTAAGAACGAAGTTATAAGCAGATAATATCCTTCGCAAGCAGTTGCACATTATTTACCTATTCCAGTCATTATTCTCTTCTCGTTAGTTTACGCATTTGAACGAATTCAAAACCTTGAAAATATGAAGCAAATTCACATCGAAATAAAACATGCATATTTATGTATAAATGCATGTGTACATCTAGCATGGTAATATTCATTTATAAAATTAAAAAGTAGATGATTTTACCGTGATAACCACATGAAATAGCAATAAGCGTACATAACAAGGTAATTGTTGGGGGAAGAAGGGAATTTTAGTATTCAAAATTCCTAAAAAAAGAGATGGTAATCCATTTCCTTTGAAAAGACAGACACTACCAAAGTAGCTACATATTTCTGAGAGTTTATGTGTACATACGTTGACTGTGAAAAACTTACAACAATGATTTACAATGGTGCATGCAGGTTACGTATGCAAATTACATCAGTATGCATTAACTAATGCAATTAACGAATAGCAATTCCTCGTAAAATAGAATTATGCTATAATTTATAGTCGTACTTTCTTTTGTACCAATAAGCACGGTGTGTACCCGTCATTTTTAATTATAATATGCTTCTCGTAAATATTATGTCACCTTCGATGAAATCTGATGGAAATTATTGCAGCCACCAGACAATGATTGATATCGAAAATTATTTGCATAGCGCGAGGTCATGAATTGCGTTCCACGAAATCTAGAAAAATCAGCGCTCTATTAATAAACATTTTCATCTGGCATGAATTCGACATCGACACAAATTTCCTTTTATGATCTATTACCGCTAAACAAACATAGGCATGCACTTTTGGGTTTCATATAAGCTCAACGTTTTTTTTTAACTTCACTTGGTAATGTTGCAATTACCAATATAATAAAAATAATGCAGAATAATTGACGTTATTGACAGATATATCGAAAGGGTTTTTCCCAAAATCGGTTTAATTATTTGAGGTGCGGAAGATATAACCTTTTAATGATTTTTTTAAAAAAACCCGTAGCATACAAAAGCTAGTAGAGATTTCAGTCATAATTTCGTATACTCTTATGCATACATGTTTGGAAGTGTTATAATTACTGCAATCTTAAAATTTTCACGGGCATTGTTGTTCGCTGCTCTTCAGTTCTTGGATTCTTTGCCGTGTAGAAGCTTGGCTTCGGTCATCTTGGCGTGATCTTCTTCAGAACTGAACTTTACAAATAATTGGTATCGTATATGGTCCATCTTCTGTGTTGATGTTGTTTGGTTTCTTTCGCATTTCAATAGCTTCTCTGTACAACCTTCTCTAGTATTGTGATTCCGTTACTAATTCCCTGCTACTATTGATTTATCTGTGTATTCGTACTTTGTATCTCGTATATGTTCTTACCTGATGTTGATGTTTCTGTCTCCTTGTCCGATATGCACGGTTCTTTTTTTTTCTCTTAATTTGAAAAAGTTCCGGAAACCTGGGTTCTGTGAAGAACTGTTTAAACCGACGCTTATAAAAATGCCCTTTTTAATTTTGGCTTCACTGAGACGGGCACTTGAATACTGATACGCTTATATCCGCAGCGCTTTCCAAGTTTTCTATAAGCCTAAGCCCAAAAATGTTCGACCCTCAAAATTTGTGCTGTGCTACTAATGATGGGTAGAATGCGTTCCTTTCGCCAAGCTTAAAAAATGCTTTCAAGGACCAGTCTTTTTTCATATACTTATCTTCCTAATTTGCATAATATTGCACGATAGCGGACAAAACAAATCTCTTGATCGAGGGTCAATCAATTGTTTTCACGATAGCGTGTTACATTTAATCAGAATTGGCGGCCCACCACTTGGGAAGCGCTGTGTTGGTGTTAAACATAAGTGCATAACTTGGCATTTAAAATGACATCGTGTAGTTTTCTAGACCACAACATGCACTCTTCAATTTCAATAAAAAACAGAATTCCAGGAAAGTATTCTGGAGCGCCAAATGCTATGGACAAATTCGTCTGTGTGTCATTATAAACGCAATAACAGTAATTTTTCTTTTAAAATAACGGACTGTGTGACACAAAAAAGGTAAAATGAAGTAGAACATATCCTCAATTTATTCTAAATTCTTTAAAATGGATTTGCTTGGTCTTTACTTAGAGCTACCAAGTCTTCAGCAATTAGTAGGTCATTCCAAGATAACCATATAAAGTTTCCGTGTGTAGAACAGGAGAAAATCTAGATTATAAATTAGTACATCACATGAACAAGGTAGCGTGCAAAAACACAATCTGAAATCTTTGCAAAAAGTCACATACATTGAAGAGACACCTAGCAAAAGGTAATCTACTCTCGAAATATCACTATAATGAAATTATAAAACAAGTGTGAATCTTTTATGATAATAGTTCAGTTAGCTTCCAGAAAATTTAACTGATGGATTCTAAAAGGGTTAGCGTTTACCATTATTTGGTAACTGTATACAATAGCAAGTGATAAAGTCACAGCTAGTATTCTTACTAAACATGTTATAGATTCTTTACAGGCCTTTTATTTCTATTGATCAACTAAAAAGAATGTAAATTATGACAACTACTAGATATTTTTCTTACTCTTATTCATTTATTAAAGTTATTTTTCACTGTTCTATACAAAGGTCTAAATATAGACGCATTTTTCTCTTTAGGCGTTCGTGGTAACGTTTTCCTTCAACTACAAATCTTCTTCTCTTTTAATTTAAGGAATATACCCAATACACTATGGGCACTGATCATGAAATTGTCAAGCTCTGTCAAAATTTTACTGCGAATCTTTCTGAACTGAATTTGTACCATTAGCAAATAAGAGCGTCGTGAATATAACAAACAATTTCAATAAAAGAAAATTGGACTGCTGCTGAAGACTGTTATCTTTCCATAATAAAATGCGATAGGTTGATCTGTGAAAAAGAACAGAAAGTATCACTATTTAATGAATGCGGTATTTTCAATCTTCTATTCTGTATTTTTCTCAATATCACGGTGTCCTAGAATGTATTATAGCGAATATATTTTATTCGCGTATTATAGAGGCAATGTATAACTTTGAATGTGGTTATAAATATTTTGAGACCTCTGCGGGCAATGACAGTCTCTGAAAATAAGAATAGCCGCAACTTTTATACACAATTTTACGAGTTCTACCGTTCCTTGAACGTCGTTGGACAATGTTTGTTGTAAATTAGATACCGATAGTTGGATTTGGGGCAAATACTGCTGGATTTCCCTTTTTGCTATTGTTCACGAAGAACAGATATAAATTTACAGCCATGGGGATAAAAACCTTGAGAAAACGTTTATCGTAACGATAACCAAATGTTAGGCAACGTTTGCGAATAAAGTTTTAAAAATATGTGAACATTCCGCAATAGAACGCGAAAACTAATGAAAAGTAACTTGTTTTGGTCATTGCACAACCGGTTAAAGTCAACATGAAAACAATCTCACTTTAAAATGTAAGTTTAATGTGATCTACAAACAGTGAAAAACTTGCGGTGCGTTGCAAAAGGCAGGTGGAACGCAACATTGAAAAGTCGTTTAAAATCAACGTGAAAGTAATATTATCTTTGAAAATAACATTTGGAGACAATGTGAAAATAACACTATGCATAAATATAACTTCTTTCTTCGCTAATGTTGAATAAACATATGAACGTCTTATAAAAATCTGTAAATAACGTCCTATGCAACGCATTGTAGCGTAAATGCGGCACACCATTTGCTCAGATAAATTTTACTAAAATATTAAATATTAGGTTCGTATGTGAATTTTTAAATTTGATACTCATCTACATGAAAGATTTATAACTTGTGGTGCCATCTGTAGAATGGAATAAAGTGAAAGTGACCAACAGATGTAGATATCGCTGACTTAATTATTAATACCTGTACAACGTTACTTTAACGTTTTACTGCAATACGATACTAAGACGCAGATGAATTAAATATAAATTATAAAGTAAAAACCGGTACAATCCGAATTTAACGTTGTCTTTACTTTATACATCGAAAAGAAATAAGATTTATTGTACTTTACGAGAGTGAATCTTTATGCTGTACCCCTGACCCCCTTACAGCAAAACTACAATGGTTAATACCTCAACATCGTTACTTTAACGTTTTAGAGATGAAGCTTTACTGCAATACGATACTAAAACGGAGATGAATTAAATATAAATTATAAAGTAATAACCGGTACAATCCAAATTTAACGTTTTTTCTTAGTTTATACATCGAAAAGAAATAAGATTTATTGTACTTTACGAGGGTGAATCTCTATGGTGTGCCCCTGACCCCTTTACAGCATTATAGTGGCATTATATTTTTTATTTTTCGGCATAGCGTCCCTTTACACTAACAATTGCTCCATCGGTGCTCCAACATCTCAACAGCCTCCTGGAAAAAAAATGTCCGATTTCTGAAAAGCACCTCTCTACAGCCTCAATCACTTCATAATTACTGGAAAATTTTGTCCAACGTAAGATTTCTTTCAAATTGGGGAACAGCCTGTAATCACCAGGGGCTAGATCCGGCGAATATGGCGAATGCTCCGCTAATTCCAAGCCTAGTTGGTGTATAGCAGCCATAGCAATGCCAGGTGTATGGCTGGGAGCATTATCCTGATAGAACAGCACACGGTGCCTTAACTTTCGTCGGCATTTCCGTTTAATAGCGTCTCGCAATTTAGAAATCAATTGTGCGCAGTAGGCCTCTGTAATGCTCTATCTCTTTTGCAAATAGTCAGTCAGGATGATTCCTTGAGCATTCTAGAACACAAATAGCGAAACCTTTTCAGCAGGCAGCACTTAAACTTGCGCGGAGGAAGAGAACCGTGTTGTTTACACTTTCTACTTTGCACTTTGATGCATCCATGACTCATCCATGGTCATATACCGACTAAGAAAGTCGTCTTTGCACTCATATTTTTCATATCTAATTCATTAGTCAATCTGAAAAGAAAATTAAAATTAATTTTGAAATGAAAAAGTTATGAAGGATTCAAACCATTAAGGTATTTTGGCATCATCCTGTGTAAATGATATAAATGATTTTTAATATTACATCCATTCATTGTGAAAAGCTCCCATTTACTAATTTTGAATAATGTTCCACAATTTTAATAACTTTGTATTTGGTGATTAACCGCATTTAATTATAATTTCTAAAAATACGTCTCTTAAAAATTTGCAAAATTATACTTTAGTATTGCACTATATATAGTATCATTAATATTCCTAATAAAATCTTTAAGCTATAATTTACTTATAGATTTTACGATAGATAAACTAAGGTATTAATAAAATGCATTAAAGATAGATAAATTGAAGATCAAGTATGATTAAAATTAATTAGAGATTCAGAAGGTATGATGCAGTTTAAAGGTAATTACTAAAACAGATTGAAGATAATTTAAAATTGGGGAACAATTAGCCAACCTGCTGGAAAACGATGAATCTAGATATGTACCTTCTAATTTGTTAGTTATTTACACTAATTGACAGTTATATAACATACGCGCGAGAGTTATTGCGTTTAGTCTCAAGTAATAATTAGCTTGCTTGCTGTGAAATAATTGCGCTATCTCTTGTTTGAGTTGGATACAGCCTTTTGAGTTTTACATTTCAGCTATAATTTCTTCTCATATTTTAATATTCAGCTACTTACAGCCTGTTGGTTTTATGTAGACGAGAAGGATGAATATAATTTTCGTAGTGGTTGAATTATATTATGTAAAAATTGAAGGGTTTCGGCAAGCGATAATATAGTAATTATTAGTCGTTCGTTTATATGCAAAGTCGCCAGATAAGCCTATCTTATTACATTTTTATTTACTCTCCCTCTCTTTACCCTTATTTTATCTGAAGCCATTACATTGTATTTATTGTATTTATATTGTATTTAGAATAAATAAATACTTTATAAATATAATAAACTGATTAGGATTACCAAATTCTTGGAATGAAATGAATTAAACAATAATGACCTATCTACTAAATGTAATTTACTCTTGAACCTGGTTTTACCAATAACACAATAAGTAATTTAATTCTTTATTATTTTAAAAAGGTGTTATTATATTTGCGGTATACAGTAGATACAGTAGGTTTTTCATATTGAAAACGTTTGTGCCATGTTGTTTTCGGGACTTTCTCTTTCATTGTAAAATGTCAAGTGAAGAAAAGATAGAAAATATTAATAGTGAAGTCCGTAAAATAGTGTTCGATGTGTAACACATGGGCTGAAAAGTCCCGGGCCTAACAAAGAAAACACGTTTTTTTTTGGTTCAAAATTAGCTCTATTCATCAACGTAATCTCCATCAAGAGCAACGCAATCATTCCAGCGCCGCTCTAACATTTCAATACCGCTTTTGTAGAACGATTTATCTTCTGCCTCAAAATAGACCTCAGTTTCAGCGATAATCTCTTCATTCGTGCGAAATTTCTTACCGGCGAGCATTTTTTTGAGGTCTGCGAACAGCCAGTAGTCGCTGGAAGCCAAATGTGGCGAATACGGTGGATGTGGGAGCAATTCGAAGTTCAATTCATGTAGCTTTGCCATTGTTTTGATTGACTTGTGACACGGTGCGCTGTCTTGATGAAACAAAATTTCTTTCTTTGCCATATGCGGTCGTTTCTTTGCAATTTCGGCCTTCAAACGCTCCAATAACGCTATATAATATTCACTGTTGATGGTATTTCCTTTCTCAAGATAATCGATGAATATTACACCACGCACATCCCAAAATACCGAGGCCATAACCTTTCCAGCCGATTGTTGTGCTTTCGGGCGCTTTGGTCGAGGTTCACCAGTTGCTGTCCACTCAGATGACGATCGCTTTGATTCCGGAGTGAAGTGATGGATCCATGTTTCATCCATTGTCACATGTCAACGCAAAAATTCCAGTTTGTTACGTTTAAACATGGCCAAACACTGCTCAGAATCATCAACACGTTCTTGTTTTTGATCAACAGTGAACAAACGCGGCACCCACTGTGAACAGAGCTTTCTCATGGTCAAATGCTCATGCAATATAAAGCCAATACGGTCTTTTGATATCTTTACGATGTCAGCTAACTCACGCAACTTCACTTTTCGATCATTCAAAACGATTTTGTGGATTTTTTTGATGTTTTCTGGTGTTACCGCCTCATTTGGACGTCCACTGCGTTCTGCGTCCTCGGTGTCTCTACGACCACGTTTGAAGTCAGCAAACCAGCGTTTTATTGTTGTTTCTGATGGAGCGGAGTCCCTATAACACTTTTCAAGCCATTGCTTCGATTGAACGGTATTGTTCCCATGAAGAAGCAGTGTAAAATTAAAACACGAAATTGTTTTTGATCCATTGTTTTGAAAATAACAAAAGTAGCGTGACTCTTAGCACAATAACTCACAAACTAATGAATAGAATATCATGAAATTTAAAAGCTGTCTTTTGAAGATTAGTACTAACTGAGAGAAAGGTGACTGCAATAAAACTAGCGTCATCTATGTGTTAGGCCCGGGACTTTTCAGCCCATGTGTTATAACTAATTCAAAGAAACTTTTGCAGGTAGTAAAAAGCAAGAAACCAAAGGAATAGTGTCGAAGGAAACCAGTATATCGGTTAAAATTATTTATTCAAATTTCAAGAAAAATAAAGTTTATTAGCTAGCTAAGGATTGCGGTAGGTACTTGTCGAGAACACCATCCGATGTAAGTGATATAACCTAAATCATATAATACATTGTTATTTATATATATCTTCTTTATTAATTTAATTCGAGTAATCTAAATTTGTTGTACAAAAGCAAAATCACTCATAAAAGAATCCACTCGCTATAATACATTATGAGAAGAAATTTCACTACAGAAGCTTACTAGTTACTGGCAATACTACCGCAACTTCGTTTTTGACAAACACGTTAAGTAATCTATTCCATCATTGGTATGAGATGCTGCTATATGTTTGGGCAGACTTAGTCTTAAAATCTCTTCTAACACTTCCTGCTATTACTTTGATCAAGTTAGAAATTAAAAAGTATTTTAGAACCAGTAACTGCAAAAAACAGGAAAAAATAAATGCTGATATTTATAAAGGCGTACTTGATTTACACGAAATAAAGCTAATTTTATAAAATGACAAGTACTTCCTGGGAAATAGGCGATTTCCATCATGGACTACACCAATTTAGAAGCAAGGTTCGTAAATTATTCCTTACAAAAATTCGGATTCAGGAAACTGAAGTAAAAGAGCGACTCGTATATCTATCTGAAACACTATATACTATACGTGTTTATCGTTCGACTTTTTAAAGATCAAACACAACGTCAATGATATTAAAATAAATAAGGTTGGAATTTTGAAGGAAAACAAAAGGCAGCAACTAATTTAATTAAAACAATGCGAACGAGACTTATGGTATCGGGTATAAACGATTCTAAGATCCCTTTGTTCTTTGTATTCATTTTTTATAAATAATGCCTTAAACAATGTACTATTAGATAATCTATTGCAACACTCTGGTGTGTCATTACGAACGCGATTAGCAGAATCGGGGTCGTTCCGTCCTCGTCGCGCACGCTGCGCGTTGATTTCAGCTGCTCGGTGCAGATGTCGCCGTCAACGGATTGACAATAACATAACACGATCTGTCCAAATAAATCATCCCATTGAAGAGAACGTGGCAACACGCATTGCAAGAGGCTTATTATTAGAGCTTTTATAGCCGCTGTGGGTACGTCTAACACGATTTTAGAAGGCCGTTCTATTTTTCATGTCGTAAAAATTTTTATCTCCTCTTGGCTTCTTTCGCTCCCATTCTGTTTGGTATTCGGTCTTAATCAAATCAGACGTGTTATGTGTTTCCTTATGTTGTTTTAATGTTTAGTCTCGCTTTATGGATTTGTTTGCTGTAAGATTCGTTGCGTGATTTTGATTACCTAAGGTTGATGATTCTAGATCGTGTGAAATAGATGTAGACATAAAATTACACAAATGTGGCTTGGTTATTAATCTAATTACATGATAATTTCCGTTCATGCTACTATTTCCTCTTATTATACATACACTGCTGTTCACGAAAGTTTGGACGCTCACAATAAAACAAAATGTACACTTTTTTCCTGTCGCAATAACTACTTTTAGCAACCAACACCGTTCGCATAATATGTGGCATTCTGGCAATTAATTTTTTTCGTGGCTAATATTTCTCCATTTTCTTTGTAGAATGCCTCATCGATGTTTAGACGCGAGAACTTTTGTTCTAATTTTCCTGTCAAGTTAGTCTCGTAAAAGTACTATATGCTTCAGATCGATGTTTTAAGGCACCCGTGTTCATTTCTGTGTTACATTTCGAAATATTGCCTCTACAACAGTGTCATGTATTTGAAATCATTATTGAGTATAATTATATTATAATCTCTTAATCACCCTATCCCTGATGGAATTGGATGTTGTTCTAAAATATCCCGGCCCTGCTTTTCTTATCAGATTAATTGTTAATAAATTTTCTCATACATAAAACAACCCCAAACCTGGATTGTACCACCTCCGTGGTTAAGTACGGGCGAAATACAGCCGCGTATCATTTTTATATGTTTGTACTGCCGCACAAAAATCCCTTTTCATCTTCGTTTTTGCTTGCTGAACTTCCATTTGTGCGTTATGATTGAATTCAGTGGCTACTTCTGGTGCCGTTTAATCTTGGATTACGTTTGCTAATGAATTTAAGTTGTGCGTTTAATGTATGATTCCTGACTGTCTTTGACGGTTGTGGTCACGGGATTGTATTTGTATTATTTTGTCTGTGAATAGGGAAGCCAATTGCGTTCAGAATTATAGACAGGTGTACAGAAATTTACAGAATTGCTTAAAGTTTTGAAGCAATCGTAAGTACAATAACGCTACTCTAGTAAATAGTCAGTGGCAAAATATGCAACCGAATAAAAAGGACAGCGTAAATACTGCGTCCGTAACCTATATCGCAGATATTCATTTTCAGCTAAGTACACTGGGAATATTCCAAGATTCATGGAATTATGTTTTCAATTTGCTGTTTTTAGTAATCTCCAATAAGCGCATCAATGATCCACTTGGAGTTTGTTATAAATAATAAAGCTATGTTGGGCAGTTTGCTACTTATGAATGTTCTACCACTACCTGATTCGAAAAGGCTGTCACAATATATGTCAATTTATACTAGGTGATCAAAAACTCTTGAATTTACAATTACTTTCGATGAAGGTTATACGGCAAACTTGAACAGATAAATTTATCTGAAGCGAAGGTCATCATGCTTCAGAAACCATACTGAGCAATTAGGAAACGTTACCTTGATTTCAATGGTTATGGTAAAAGTTGGTGAATTATTAAAAAAAATATATAGTAAGAACAAATGAGGATCTGTAAGGTAAGATTATTAAACCGTTATTTGCTGAAAATCCGAATGTAACGCTAGATCAAGCTTAGGCGAAATTAGCTACAAGACATACACATTTTCATAACCACACTTAGACGACCATTAAGTGGCAAAGTCCAAAAGTAATACCTTTGTTCTTAGAGTATACTATTTGGCGTTAACCGACAAATAGTATTGGACTAATGTAGTTTTTGTGGACAAATCCTCATTTAGAACCTGGATTTCTGCAAGAATATTTCGTGAATCTACACTGCGGCAGGAGATCGTTCAACATTTTCAAAAGATTCATATTCGAGGTTACTTCAGTATTCGGGATGTCGAGTTGTAGCTGTTTACCGAAAATTCATAGAAAATGATCATTAAAGTCTACTAAACGGTGGTCTGCTGATTCTTCGCCGGATTGAATATTACAACAAAACAACGATCGTAAACGCTGAAGCCGGCTGTGTGCGAGTTGGAAAGTAAAATATGGCATCAATGTGCTAGAATGACCATTGCACTTGAATACAAAACTTAAAGAAAAAAGAATATTGGAGTATACATATATTACCACAATCGACCACACGCACCGCACCTGTACTACAGGCTGTGCGTTCATAACCAAACTGGCTGACTTTCGATGTATATTTTGGAGTCGCAGCTAACACCAAAACGATTATTTTTATATATTTATATTTCCTTTTGCAAAATATATAGTAAATGTAGTCCATAACAGATACTGGTGCATTGTTTTTCTAAAAGGCAAGAAAACAAATGCAATCCTCACATCGGAGTGGTTGAACACTTCGGTCGAAGTGCATATATGATTGAGTCAGGACGAATAACTAAAATGCTGTAAGTTTTGTAAACACTACTTCGGTCATCAACAACAAAAGTTGTTTTTCCAAGATTCCATTCTTTAGATAGAACAGGAACACGTAATTTCGCATTTTCAACGCCGGTGATGAACAAATTTCAAATACCAAAAATTCACGCACAATAAAGCTGAAACCGAATAACAGAGATTATCCTCTACTGAAATAAGCCACTACAGATGTTTCTAAAATATTTATTTAACGCTAACATCACGTGAATTCTTTACATTGCACGAAAACAAGGCTAAACAGCCAATTATTTTTGTGTTAGCATATATGAGGTAATCAAATACAGAATATGACGTTTTTAATAATGGTGGACATCCTCTTATTCACCAGATCATTTAATTGTCGCAGGAAATCTTACATTTTAATTCTATGGCAAGTATACTAATTTCCATGTCTAAAACAGCGTATATACTGTCAAAGTGCATTTTCAGTTCTTCCTAATGAAACAAAACGGAAAAATACGACATATAGATATTAAGATTTTAGTAGAAATATCCTTAGCATTACTAGCTGGTACATGCGAACAGAATTGAGTAGATGAGATATTTTTTGGGAACTTTCACAATTACACCGTCTACACCATACAGTATTTGCAGTGAAACGATAACAGATATATTTACGTCATTTCTTGGACCAAAGGTATGTAGATCTAACGGAGTAAAAGAACTTAATATCCCACATTATGAAAGTTCCAAAGGTCATATTGCTATTGCTTTCGCGTAGAACCAGTGTGTGTGAAGAATAGCACTCTCCACCACGGTATATTAGTATCACCCCTTCAGCAATATTGTAGTGATATTTAATCATATTACTCACATGGAAATACGAACGAAAACAACGTTTATGAAAAGAAAAAGAATTTTCAGGGTTTCTCAGTGTGGTACGTTCGAAGGAAAATTTTGCGTGTCTGCAAAATATGTCATTTCAGTGGTAATTGTATAAATATATGTAAACTAAAGCAAGATTTTTTTTGGTAAGAACAAGAAATGAATAAATATTTTCCTAATAAGTTTATAAATTAATTGTCCGAATGTTCGTACAAACTTTTAATGTCTCCAGTCAATAGGCAATATCTTCTAATACGACGTAAAACTATGTAAACAAAGAGTGAAAGTATTTGTAATATTTACTTTTTCCAAGTGTTTTAGGACATTCTTTTCTATAACTAACGCATGGTTTTCATTTTCCTCAAAATCGCTGAATACAGGAATTCATATCCCTATTCAGCATAAAGACTTTTAACCAATGCCGTTGCAGCATATTTTGTATGGGAACATCCATGTTACGGTTTCCGAATTGGCAAGCTGTATAAAGTATGGATCACTTGAAACAGTATTGAGATTTATACAGTCCATTACTATAACTCTTAACCATCTCCGTTCTCATTAAATTCCTTACGCAGCTTAAAGCTCTAGTTGTCAGTATCGTGTTGCATAACTTCTATTTAAATTGATTATAGATATCACTTAGTTAAATACTAATCGTTAATCGGAACACGCCATAGCATGTACCAATTTCTTTATTACTTAATTGGAGCACATTAAGAATTGTTACCAGACTACGTTATCTCGCGCATTGAATTATTTCTACCTGAACTTAATGAATTTAACAGGATATGTAATGTGATACTCGCCGTACCACTGCGTTTAGTGACATAAATCTAAAACAAGCATGCCATGTTTTGTTGATCGTTTACGTAGCTTTATACACGCACATACACACGCATGCACACATAAAACACGTATCTACTAATGTACGTTACCTTCGGGTTATGACTTTTGACGCCAGAATTTTTTTAATAAGCGGTCAAATCGAATTAGTGCCACTTAAATCGCGTTGTAATTTTCCATAATGGAGTGGTGATAAATTTCACATTAGGATACTGTTGGCTTACACGCGGGAACCACTGTTAAACAAAGCTGAAAGTATTGAATACTTAGCATATAATTAATTGCAACTATCGGACGTATCCATTACCATTTGTTTTTGTTAAAATGAAGTTCATTATAATAATTTATATACAATAATGATGGTAGATATTAAATAGAAAGCTGTGTTGCTGAATTCATTATAATATAATAATTTTCAGACATGTATTGCTTAATGTGTTAATGCTTAACCCAATTCTTTTCATTATTATGACAAAGAAGGTGTATATTCCACATTATTAATTGATTTTCTTGAACTAATACTACGAATACCAACATCACAAATATTTAAAAATCTTAACAGACTAATGGAATAACTTAAAACACATATTTTTTCCAAAATTAACACTTTCTTTCTTCAACATTTGGAATACTGAAGAGAGCCTGCTCTCTTACTTGAATAAGCACAGTATTTTAAAATTATTCAATACAGTTATTGTACAAATTATTGGACTCTGGTTTATATGAAGATATAACTAATGGCCTAGATTTGGGTGAGTTTCCTGTTGGAATCTTTTGCGATTTGAGTTAGGCTTTTGATTATGTTGACCATGGACTTCTTTTGGCTAAATTGGACTGTTACAGCGTGCGTGTTGCTGTTGAGCAGTTGTTTGTCATGTACTTACCCAGTAAGACTCAATTAGTGAATATTCGATATAATGACGATTGCAAGGACTGTGTGGATGTACAATTCACAGGTATAGCAGTAAACTCCACTCACACAAATTAATTAATTATGCGGAACGCAGCGTTTCGAGAGCACGTGGGCTCCCATTGTCAACCGTGTTACCGACTGTTGCAGTCGGTAACACGGTTGACAATGGGACAATGGGAGCCCACGTGCTCTCGAAACGCTGCGTTCCGTATAATTAATTAATTTGTGTGAGTGGAGTTTACTGCTATACCTGTGAATTCGATATAAAACAAATAATTATATAACCCCCGTAGGGTTACCCTCTTTGCCAACTGAGGTGTATCTGAAGGTAGCATGCTTGGTAGTGTTTTTTTTGCATTTTTTAAATTTTATTGTATTTTTTTAAATATTGTGATGTATGCTGATGACTCTTGTCCTGCTGTGTCTAGTATTTCTGAATCTGAAAATAAAAAACTATTCGCATAAATCTCTTAAGATTTATGCGAATAAATGTTACTGTTACCGTTGCTTATTTTCTCCAATATATTCTGAAGGATTCTGCACTATCTCAAAGAAGATGCATTTCTTTTAGTAAATACTGGTGGACCAGATACTTCTTATACCCATTTTATTTTGAATATATTTTTCTTGTTTATAGGACACTTTTAGGACAAAATGTGGCATTATTTATTTGAACACCAAAGGTAGAGAGACTTGCTTATACATTGAAGCAATATCCTGGTAACTTTTGAACGAAAAATCATCAGAGAAAATACATCGATGCTTATTTCTTCTAGTTCTGATATCGTATGATACGTTACCAACTTTTTTGTAAGGTATAATAGCAATTAGAAATTTAAGTCGGCATCTGCTTATGTCATGACGAGAATCAAAATGCTTTTCCTGTTTCTTTTCATATACTTAAAATTATTTTATAATTAACAAATATAATATATAATAACTTATTGGTGACATATCAAAATAGTTTATGACGTCTGAATATATTTTATTAACACTTGGCGGTACATTTTTAAAAAAGAAACCATGAATGGATTTTCCAATTTTAACTTTTTGCTGCGCTAGAATTTACCGTATAATTTGAAAAGTGGTCAGTATTATTAAAAAAACGGAGTGCAGTGTCAGTATATTTTCAGGCAGCTTTGACATGCTTTCGAGTTGCTATTTGCTGTTAGGGAGATAATTAACAACTTTTCGCCCTTTATAGCCAGGACTGAAATAACAGGGCCATGGAACACTTTAGAGATTCTTTAGTTTGGTCCTGGTTGAAAATTTAGTTAGTATCCTTCTTTAGTTAATAACTTATTTTGTTATCTTTTGTATTTTACGCAACCTGCCGTGCAACCTCCGCTCGGCTTGTAGACTTTTTGTTAGATAATAAGACATATGTCATCAGGAAACTAGAAATTTTGCAAGTTATCAAAGTGGTTTTGGATAATACTAGTGTTTTTGTTTTCGCTTTTTCTCGTGTCTCTCCGTAACTATAATAAAAAATGTCAGCGTCAATATATGCATATTATTCATGAGGTATAGTTCTTCAGGGTATTGATCCACGTAGACAGCAGGTTCTCAGAAGAACCTGAAGCAGCTCGATGACTCTTTCATCTTCTTCTGGAGCAAGTAGTTGCAAAAATATATATGTATATATGTATATATATTCTGTATATATATATTTTCGCGGTTGTAATCTATTGTTTTAGATCTTTGTGTTGTCCCGCGTCTTATGCTGGTCCTTACTATAATGTGGCGTGATTTCCAATGAAAACTTCTTCATCGATCAACTGACAGATAACCTCCAGAAGAAGATAAGAAACTTTTCGTCAGAACGTCGAGAAACGATGCGGCATTATAATGTGTATCAGCGTGAAAAGCCGGGCGACACCCAAGATTCAACTCAAGAGACAACAGTATATGTATGTATATATTGGAAATCGTCCAGGGGAGGACGAGTAAGATCTCGTCGAAACGTCGACCCTTTCAGGACCAATAGCACACGCGGTCGGAAACCCGAGAATATTATATATATATTTCCTTTTCCTGGGATTCTCCGCATTTGGTGACTGTCCTGAATACTACGTTCCGGTGGCATTGCAGCTTTCTTCTTCTTCAGGGGGTTGTCCGATGAAGAAGTTTTAATCGGAAATAACGCCGCATTTTTCTGTTTTTCCTTTTCTGGGAAAATTGTCCTATCGTGATTCACTTGTGTTGTCAAATTCTTATGAACTACTTTGATGATCAAAGTGTACTTTTCTGGGTTCCTAAATATTTTCCACATATCAGTTCTGTCTACAGAGTCGAATGCTTTCTTAAAATCGTTATATTTCTTATTTTACTTCAATTATTTCTTCTAAGACGATTTTCAGGATGCACAATTTACACACTTTATAATTTTCTAAAGTTAGTAACTTAGGCTATGCAATACTTTGCTATCTTTGTATGACTAAAATATATTACGTTTGGGCGTATCTATGTTATCTTCTCTAGCACGTTGTCTTATTTTACCTCAATTTCAAAATAGATGCCGTTAGATTGTAAATTCGTTAATCATTAATAGAAATTTCTTCTTTATTTGAAGCAAAACATTTTGGATCTTATTTATAGCGATACGACGAAATTGTCGTTGACACTTAATTTTTTTTTTGTATTTCCTGTAATTCCTTAAAATGCTTTTAAAGTTATGACCGGTAAATTATAAACGCTAAATTATCTAGCATCCGCTTCACCGCCACCAGTTATAAATAAACAAATTTATCACATATTGTATAAAATGTTTGAGTGTCAATTTTGGAGGAACCTCATCATATCCCTATACCCACATGATCATAAATATATCGTATTAAATTACACACGGACAAGTCTCTTATTCTTCTCACACGAACGCATACCGAAATCACACATCAACCAAATTAAAAATTAGCATAAAAATCACATAAAATTCTAAATCCAGGCCTGTCCGTAGAAGAAGAAGAAGAAGTAGAAGTTGACTGGCACAAAAGGTTTGTCCGCTGTAAATCACGGCAATCGGGTGAGGTAAGGCGCGCAGCGGACATCACATCAGAACGATTCGAGTAAAGAGTGGTCTACTGGTTAAACCGTTTCCTTTCTTTCTCTGACCAACACATATCGAACTATGGGTGAAAATTAATGCCAACGGATTGTTCTTCGCCTGGTTCGCTTATAACATGTCAGCCGATTGATTCAGTGCGGTAACCCTCTCTGTGAAACCGTCAACGATGAAGAACGATTCCATCCTACTAAAGATTCATGACCGCACAATGTTGCCAACGCACGCTTTTTGTAATTTGTTGTACTTTAAAATGTAATATGTACCCGGTGTGTCTGTCTCTCCATGCTTCTTGCTTCGGTTTCGTTCGTTACGATCGTGCTGAATGCAAGAGCGACTTCTTCTTTCTCCCTCTCCCTTCCTTTCGCGATCGAATGCTGCCATTGTTCGGTTCACGTTTTGCGCGATATCCGCGTAATATTTAGAATCGCACAGGTGCGCACTTACTTTTCTACTTATAAGCCAGCTTTACGTATTCCCGTCCTCTCGCCATTCTCTGATGGTGCTGTTTCAAGTTTGAATACAATTGCAGGAATCAGCTTGGTAGAGCTCCGTGTAAGCGTTGTACTATGCGAAGAAGAATGTAAAAAATGTAACACTTCGAATGCATTAATAAATGCTATACTTGAGATGCACAATCACAAGATTTAAAGGCGACTCACCTGTCCGCGCAGATGACGATAGAAGCGAAGATAATATTGTTCTCGAACGAAGTAGGCTACTGTGGTCATTACGAATTCTCCAGTAGATACAAAATAGTTACGAGGGCGAATCAAATATGAACCGGACTTTGGTTTTAAAACATTTATTTGTACAGTAAAAAAAAGTAATGCACTTTATTTTTCTATATAATCTCCCTATATTTTTCCCACGGTATCGAAAGTTTTCTTAATTCCGTCATCAAAGAAGGAATGTGGTCGCGTCCGTAATCAATTTTGCATGAACATTTCCACACCTCACTTGTAGTTAGAGATGACCTCCCAGTTCTTTGAGTGGCACAAACACATGGTAATCACACGGTGATCGATCGGAAGTGCAGGGCCGATGTTCCAGTATTTCCCAATGAAGTTTGTCCAAGTTATTTTCTGTCCGAGCATTGTCATGGAACAGAATCGCACTTTGAATAGGCACGTCTCACCCTTTTTGCTGATAGGCCTGTTTTATTTCATCAAGCACTTGGCAGTAGTACGCAGCATTAACTGTACGTCGTTTGTGGAGAAAATTAATGAGCAGTATGCCTTTAGAATCCCAAAAAGCCGTTGCAAGAACTTTTCCAGCAGAAAGACAGGTCTTGGCTTCTCCAAGTTTTCACCTCTCCATGGTTGCCTGCTTAGATTCCGGGGCATAATGGTGCACCCATGTCTCATCAGAAGTGACAATGTGATTCAACAAATCATTCTCCTCTGTTCGATATGATGCCAACAGTCTTTCGCACACGGCATGACGATTTGCTTTCTGATCGACCGTCGAGGAACCCAACTTCTCGACGCTTTTCGGTAACCAAAATCATCTTAAATGATTGATTGGGCACTTCCATATTGTATTCCGGCGTGTGCAGCAATTTCTCATATTGTAAGACAATCGCCTCCTTCAACCAGCTCACGGATCACGCGCATATTCACCTCACTAGTGCTTGTCTGCGGTCGGCGTGTATGGCTCTCATTTCCACTGACACAGTTATTAAAAGCACAAAATCTATTAAGCTTTTAGATCTAAACTTTTCACCCGATCTAAAACGGAGCAAACACATCGACCAATCAAATTCTTCAAAATCGATTTATAAGCTTGGAAATTTAAAATAACTACTTAGTCCAGAAATGTTAGGGGCTGTTTATGTGAGCGATATCGAATCACGTTTAGGATACAGCACCATAATATGGGACCCTTAGTAATGCTGTAAATATAATATAATAATAAATAATAATAAATTCGTGTATAGTCAATTGAAATAAATGACGTTTCTATTTGGAAAATAATTGAGCGTAATTCCAACATCCAAATTTATTATTGTTTCTTAGTGTAATTGTAAACTATACACTATTGTATACTAGAGTCGTTGTTTAAGGTATTTCCATCGTTCTATCGATTTCAATAGTAGAAATAGCCTACACAACTTTAATTATCACTCATCGTCATATTAAGACTGAAGATAATATTCTAACTTTTGTTCTATTTTTATTTGATGCGTCTACTTTGTAGTTTACTTTCAAATGGAAATTATTATTACTCTTGTTATTTATTATTATTATTAGTAGTAGGTGTGAAAATATTGGACTGTAACGGATTCAGCGATCTGATTTTATCCTAATGCAACTGACTAGAAAAGGGTGCTAAAGTGTCTTCTGCCAAGTCATATTTACTAAGCACCACAATCACAGCAATCATCGATCTATCAATAATATTCAAATTTCAACTCTAGAGGAGTAAATTATGTTTGATAATTTATGTTTAAGTATAGTTTTGACTTGTTTGTTCTTCGTTCTTCCTCCTTTATTAGTTCCTATTTTGTTCATTGTACTTGTCTATTTTTATTTTTGGTTAAGTTCTTTGCAGCTTGCTTTGTTGAGAGGCTGTTTGCCATGGTACTGCTACAAACTTTCTGAAAATTTGAATATTGTGTTTTTCTGAAGAAACATGTTGCTCCGTAGATTTTGTGCGATCTATACTATCATACGCCTTATATTAAAGTTAGTACACGTTTGTTGTTTATTCTTGTTTTGTTAATTACTATTATTTGTTTAATTTATAGAACTGTATTTTAGTTGATTGGCCTTAGTTCGTTTAAATTTGTTACAGCTTTTATTAAACAGCATGACCCACGTAGGAGCATAGTAGTTTTATTAATAATTTTCTTGGAGTCATTTTTCATTGCTGAATTTTTAATTTAGAGTATGTTTTAAGAAGATAATCGACACATTTAAAAGAGGCGATTCTGTTCCTAAAAAAAACAGTTCACACGGTCTAAAATGGCTAATCTTTTAAATAATACGCAGCATATAACCAAGAGTATTCGTTATTGAGTGTATATCTATGTACATATACACTCAATAACTAACATAAACTGTAAAACGTCTTCCATTGAGTGATTGATTTGATGAGATTTTGAAGGAAAAGTAGAACATCGGTCTATAATTAAAAAGAAATGATAAACTGTTTAAACTCGCTCTTCGAGTCTTAGCAGAAGCCCAAGTGAATCCACTTTAGTGGTTAGGGGATATCTTAATACAAGTGTTAATACCCATAATTGTACAATTTGTTTTGTGCAACATCAACATATGGCTATCGAGCAAAGGCTACATGATTTGCGCATATCTGATCTGCATTTGTCTGCCATTTCATTATTGGGCCATTTTCTTAATGGAAGGCACGTAGCAGTTGCATGCTCAACACTATTTTCATATGCTACATAATTCAGTTATTCCAAGTTGCCTTCAAACGGAATGTAAACGCTGGAATGACGTTTTTCGTAATGTTGGGTAACGTCTACAAGTAATGTTGAACAACCAAATGATCATCCCGCAAAACAACGTGGAAATTAAGTTTTTCTACAACGGTGTACAATCGTTCAGAATTAACGTAAAAGCAATAGTCCTACGAATTTAATCAATGCCATCACAACTCATACTCCTTTACCAATATATACAGTTATGTGCACGAAAATAGCAGTCCCAAATAAATACTTATAAATCACACTTACAACAGGCAATTGTGACGCAGCTATTTTAAAATTATTTAAAATCATTGAATACCTTTGGTTCCAGTAAAGTACCAACTGTAAGGTGGAATTACTGCGTTTTCTATTTCATGAAAAAACATTGTTCATCGGAAAAAAGAACAATTATACTTGATCTCCTTAATAGAGGGAAAAGCTACAAGTTTATATAACTGAAGGAAAGTGAAAGAAAATCAAGATATTGACGATCTGTATAGAATATGCCTAGCTAAACTTCCTGTAAACTCCCTGGCACACAGGTGTCAAGAGGTGACAAAGAATAAAGGTCGAAATATTAAGTTTTTCAATCTAATTACCTAAGTACAAATGAATTTGGATCGTATTTTGGAATGACTGCTATTTTAATGCAACATTATTTTCTATGTCTTAAAATATAAACAGTTTTATTTACTATTTAGTATTAAGGCAGATATCTATTTATTATTGTAGCTATGTAACATGTAAGAATAAAGTGTTCAATAAACTCGAATTTCTTTTATTTAACGTATAAATTGACAATTCAGTAAAATTTAGGGCACTGTTATTTTTGTGCTCATGACTGTGCATATGTTTTCCGTTTTTGATTATTCACTATTTCATTAGAAAACGATTCTCTTTGGAATAACCTTAACGTACATGGCTAAACTGCGTTTATAACATTTTTAGGTAAATTCGAAGAAATATCACATCTATCTCTCTGAATCAAAGGTTATTAGAACAATCCGCGGAGAAATGTCTCAGCAGCAAATCTAGTAGATATACTTATTTCAAATATATTTTAATTAGACTTTAAATTTATTTGTAGTATATTTATAATACCTTTTACCACGTTCCAATGTGCATATGGCAATTTCTAGATAACTTTGTGAAGCTAAACTCAGTAGGCTCAATGTCGCTGATGTTTGGTACGTACTTGGAAATTCAACCATATCTTCTATGTATCCAGCATATGTGCAGTACGGTCTCCTTTGCTTTAATTACGTGTATTTAATTAATTTCGGAGTGTCGAATTTCTATTAACAAGCAATTAATATACGTATAAACAAGTATTATGAATGTAGATTACAATCATTAATAAGCGGTCAGCGGTTATAAATAATAAAAGAAAAAGTAACAAGAACAATTTGAAATATATTCCTACACGTAGTCGACACGAACATCTAAGTCTCGCCTTTCATTTCATAAACTTGGCGTTGTTCCCCATGCCTCAAAATGCCATACCTCAAGTTGATCCGGGCGTCAGCCCCCCTCAGTGTTTGACAGATTTATTGCGACTTTTGTATAGTCTTAATATGACTTATGGACAGGAACCAAATATAATCCAAAGCGTAATTTAGTCGAGGTCCGTGAAACATCGCTCGTCCTTGTCTCTCTCTTCACCGCTTCGTCTACGTAGACACATATAACGCTCACACAACGAACTTATACACATGCACGATCATATACATGAAAACAACAGAAATGGGTAAGAAAACGAACTTCAGATTCTCCAGATCAAAAACTATAAATTCTAAGATTCGTCAGTTATCAACTCTGTTTTGAATAACCTTATAACGTGGTCATTGTTGGGAAAAACAAGTTATACCCGAAAACAGACGACGGTATAACGAGGAATTTTATCGGAATTTCGATTTACTGACGTGATGGACGGGTGAGTTATTTGTTTGTTTGTGTCATCTTTAAATTAGTTTCAAGACATGTCAACGGTATTGCAAAATAGTAGAAAACAGATGGGTAATTTATTAACGCGCTCTTTTAAAGGAGAGACATCAAGTTTAATTTACGATTGTACCCACACGACCGCATATCGTGAATAATAATATTGACGAAACTCCAAGCTGATTAACATACGTAGCATATTATAATTTTGGGTTTTATACGCGTCTTAAAAAACGAGAGTCAATAAGCCAATTAATGCAAAACAATTAATAAAGCTCGAAATTAAAAAGAAAAGAAAAGAATATTTTATAGCTGCTATAAAACATTGAAAACCAGTAAAATGCAAGACAAAATTCTTGATCAATTGTATAATTCCAGCAGAAGACTTATGAATGAGCTTGGAAATATACAAAAATATCTAACAACGAGAGGCTTCCTACAAGATTGCAAATGTTATTGGAAATTAGTACGTTCAGGAAAATTATGTAGGTGGAAATTCAGTCTTTCCATACATAAGAATACACCAAAAACTAACTTAACAGAGATGACTTAGTGAAGCAAATATTTTCTTAGTTCTTATCTTAATGGTAGAAGACGTTGGACCTAACATAGTTTCCAAAGTAATAATAAGAAAATATCATCACTTTACTTGAGGCGAAGACTATGTTAACAAAAATCGCGCCGGATGACAAGACGTCATACTTCATTTGACATACTAAAATACTGACAAACGTCAAAGAATTGTTTATCGCCTTGTATGTGGCAATAACTTGTACGACTTTTTGCTCTATCAATAAAACAGCGTATACTTCCTAGTTTCGGTGTTTAAGTGTTAGTTAATTGTAACGTCTTAAGTGAATATAGACAGCGGTTAATAGCGAAATCTATGATATTTTAAAGTCTGATAAAAACAGGTGACTGAAAATGAGTAAGTAATCATTTTCATATTGGACCTTTGACAATACATAATGCACAAGTTGTGGTTATGTTTGATTGGAATTTATTAGCACGCTAGTTAGGTAGACCAACTATTGCGAAAACAACGAATAGCAACATGTATTACAACGAAAAACATTATATGTCTGACAGCAAATAGTATAAAATCAATTGCATACACTCAGTCTATCTGACTTATCAGCTACCATTGCTAACACATCAGTTGCATGCATGTTACTTCAGATTTTCAGATTTAAAATCTTTTACAATAATTGATAAAAAATTGTATTTAATTATATTATATTGTAACTAGTAACTAACTAACATTGAAACTAATTTCTTATCTTACCTGCATTTAACTTAGTTTTGTATTACATACTATAAAATTATTATCACGAGAATCCTGCACCTTGCTTCCCTTCGTGTTAGATGACCAATTTCAAAGGAAATTATGAGTATAAATTTCATTACCAACTTTAATTTTGACCCGGAAAGTTACAAGCAAGTATGTATTAGCTTGAACTTGTAAATTTCGTCGAATTTAAAACAGTTCCTTGTAATGATCTGTAGATCATTATATCTATCTGTAGATATGCTTTTTACTTGTCCATTTCGGAAAGGACGTAATACTTGAAATGAAGCTATAATTGGTTAATATCATTATTCATCGTAATGGTTGCGATTCGCTGTTATGTAAGTAATTGTCTAAACAAGAGTCGTCTTAATCTCCACATACCAATGCCAACGGGATTGACAACTTCAGAAAAAAAGATCCTCGAAGAAGAACTTTGAGGTGCAACAATCAATATTTATACGAATAGTCAGGCAGCATTGAAGAGTCTACAAGCCCATTCATCTGAATCTAACCTGGAATGTATTTTCGCAAGAAGACTTAAGTCCACTGGGATGTTAACATTATTTTACACTGTAGTAGTTCTCGAACTACCAAAGATTCGAGGGAAACAAGTACTTGGAAAGTATTTTTAGACAAAATCATGCGAAGACATTAATTTCTTCTTTCAGCAAAGGGGAACTCAGACCACCGGTAATATACAAATTTGAAAACTGTTGGTCAGCCTTGCCGTCTGCCAGTAAACTTAGAAACGAAAGAACGCATATGATGTGCTTGTCCATGTGTTGGCATCAGTTGCCCAAAGCGGTAATCTATCACCTTTTGCACTAAAGAACTAACATACTCGACTAGAACGAAGATTTATTATAGGCTTTGAAATATTCGAATCATATTTAGAGCATTTTTACTGATGGCGCCGTAGAATTTAAATTGAGTTTTTCATTGATCTGACACTTGTCGGTAAAGGTTTAATACTCGAATAGCTAAAAGGAAAATGCATTTAAGGTGTATTAGCACAATTCCAAAGTTAATCTATTTGGTTATGTTAATCCTCGCATTTTCCCTTTGCCCTGTTTTTCACATTTTTTACCACTATGCACTAGACGACAGAGTAACATTATACAATCTTTCCTTTTTGGTAAGCCATTTCATTTACCTTTTTCTGTTTGTAGATCATAGCTTCAAATATATTCTTTCGTATTTCTAACTTACTGAAAGTGTGCGGATGGAACAGTCACAATGTTTTAGGTCGCAGTGAGTACAGATACCGGCGTTTAGGCTGAATGCAATGATGATGACGATAATAATATCATCAAGAACCGTTTTACTAATCTTTAAAACCATTTTTTAAACTTGAAATTGTGATTTCGAAACACCCAGTATCTTTGCAAAAAAATCAATTTCAACATTTTTAATACAAAGCTAATTTTAGTTTAGGTTTTCTGCTTTTCGTGCGTGTGTGATAAAAGTTTATATAAATTTTCTTTCTTTTTGGTTTGAATGGCCTAAATCTTATTGCTACCGACTTTGGATTTTGTAAATCCCTTATGATAATGCAGTAGTTATACATTTTATCCACGTTTAACTGTTAAATAGTCGGTTATTGATAGAAATGCGTCAGATTCTAGAGAGGTAGAATTCTTTGATACCGATTCAATGCCATCCATGTTTTCGTGCGCTAACTTCTCCGTGCTTTATTTTGTTTTTATGTTATTATTTGATTGCATATATCATTTTAGTTTCCAAATGTATTATATAGTATATAATTTAATTTGTTTCGTAACAATTTCATAGCAATTGAAATGATATAAAGCTTAAATATGTTATGTATTTTGATGCAAAGAATAATGACCAATAAAATATTAGATTTTGCAAGAATTCGTTCGATTTGGATCAAGTAACTGTTTCTTCTTCCAAGTGTAAAGCAAGATTTAGTTTGTGTTTTAAAAACTTATATTCTGTGCTTGTATATGTAGACATATTCGAACACTTTCATATTCCAAAACTATCTCGATTCTTATTAGATGTTGCGTGATGACATTAAAACTGTTTTACCTACCTTTATGAATTTGATGTTCTCAAGTGTACTCTGTCGTTTTACTGACGTATATTCTCTTGAATAAATGTATATGTGTTAATCATAAACCCAGACTATAATGCTAGGGTTGCGCTATATATTTTGAGATACAAGGAAACTACAAATCCTTTTACGAAAATGATTTTATTTAATTTAAAATAATCACCTCCTGCATCAATAATACATTTTGTAATCGAAGCTTCCACAACGAAAAATCTTGAAGCCATCTTTCGGAATGCTCTTAAAAAATTGATGAATTGCTTCATCTATCTCATCCTCTGTCGTGAAACGTCGACCACGGAAATGTTTCTTTAGGTTAAAGAACAACCAGAAATCACACATAACGAAATCAGGTAAATAGAGTGGATGTTCAATGGCTTTTACATTATTTTCATGTAAAAATTCAACTGTCTGCTGTGCACTGTGTGACGATGTATTATCATGACTATCACTGACTAAAGAACTACAGGCAAACATTTTTTAGTGTACCAGTTTGTTGTAACTGTACGTTGATTTGTCGGCTTAATTGTTTTTACGAATCCTGTATAGCGAAAGAAATCTGCGTACGTACTTTCCAGATAGCCCTTTGTTTGTTAGCCATTGTTCGTGTTGGCGTATCTTCATGGATCCACACACGGCTCTCGTGGCGGGTAGGAATATCGTAAAATGAAATGTAAGCTTAGCCACCTGTTACTATTTTAGATAGAATACAATATCAACTATTATTTAACATTTCTAACGTTTTCCGATCGATGTTTACTCGCTTTGCCTTTTGGAAATCGTTAAGCATGTGTGAGTAACAATTTTTTATATCCGAAGATGATCATGTAAAATTGAATCTAACATTGTGGATCCAACACCAGGAGTTGCCTCAATCGCTTGATATGTGCATCTTAGATCTTCGTCGATCATACGTCTCACCCTCTCAATGTTTCCAGCGGTAACTGAAGAATAGGGTCTACCAGCACATGCTTCATCACCAAATGATTTTAAATCGCTATACAAGCGAAACACAGTTGCGCGTGTCGGACTTTCATCACCAAATGCGTGTTGCAATCGTTCAAGACTTTGTTGTTCACCTAAATCAACCTTAGCATCATAATAGATCATTGCACACATATATTCCTCTTTACAAGTCCATGTTTCGATGACAAATCATATGTACCACGTTTGCTCTATGACAGCAGCGATTTAACTGGCAGTCAAAGCTTACTACTTAAGGATGGTGGTATTTAAGAATGAAGTGTTGGCAGCTCTAGTTTCTAGTTCTCTAGTTTCATGGCATCTCAAAATATACAGCGTGACCCTCTTAATAGGAAAAGAAGACAGTTTTCTTAAGTTAGTTTGCTTTATTGTCCAAGGACCTTCTTCAAGGACTCTGTCTATATACTGTAAAAGTGACATGCTTTTCAAGTATATTAGCACAATGCAATTTTGAATGATTACTCAAAGATTGTATTAAAATATTTATATTTTCCATGTATCATGAATCAATATGAAGCAATGGGAAAAGTCATAAATTTACAGAAAATATTGTTGTTATCGTATTCATCATACGTAGGCTCTACCTGCTTAACTTTACGACACAGGATTTAAAAAGTGTTCTCTAACAAAATAAATGTTACAGTTTGCCTTACTCCTCGATAAGCTTTTAATTCTTATTTAGTTTGCATACATCATAATGCGAAGTTCTTTTAACTAGCACGTAGGTTTATAACAACTAACAAATCTACAAGACACAATTATCATGCGTGTTAGTGCTCACAGAAAAGCACACAAGTCACTTAATAATTTAAGAAACCCGAAGGGAATATGTACACATGCATATCTTTTACAAAATTTATATCACGACGCCTACGGCATGAACACTACCAGTTTCGTCGGGTAAATTTATTTATTCGTGTCCACAAAACTTCGTGTCTCTGAACAGTAGCTTAATTGACTTCTCCTCGAGACCGGTGTACAGTTTAAAGATATTTGGTGTTTGTTAAGTGCATGCATAAATATGTCACAACAGGAAGATATACATACACATGTTTCTCTAATCCTTTCCCTACCAAAATGATAGATATAAATCTACGTCGTAATCCCATACGAGATAATTTTAACTTACCTTTTTTACTGCAATTTTTAATATTCTTATAAAGCTCTGACACATATCTTTGCATGTAAATTGTTTGATTTTTCTATTTCGCATTATTTCCAAAACTATAATCGTATATATTGTCTGTTGCAGATAATTATTATCGATTAATAAGATGTACGTATAAGCTCTCTCGTTTACCCCATGATTTCATGAGCTCCTTGTAGTTTCTTGTTCGGGAAGCAAGCAGAGCAAGCGCTTCCCTTTAAACGTTTCTTCTCCATTCTACATTTTAATTTAATATTTATCATTCTCCGCTTTCCACAAGCTTCGCGATATGCTGAAGATCAGGCGAACATAAGCGCTTCGGTGTATAAGAATGCTCAAGCCGTTTGTACAAAGCGGCTAAGAGATATACCTATAATATAGCTAATGCCTATCTGGTCATTATCGTTTGGCATCTCGTTCTCAAGCGTCTTATAAAGTGAATATTATTAATACCCGCAAGCCCAGTAATTGAAACAGCAACGATACAATTATTAGAACTTTATCGGCGCAGTAATTTTATTTACTAATTAATATGCGCTTTGAAAAATCTACATTTACGAAGATATGCGTTGAATGCAATGTTCATTTAGTAATCTATTACAATTTCTATTAAGTTTACCAAATATTAAAATTAATTTGACTTTGTTTTGGACGGTTCTTACGTTACATGAAAAAAAATTTGAAGCTTAAGCATATTGTCCAGGAAAAACTGTAATAGTTTTAAAGGAAACTACTGTAAATAAATCAATAATTGCAATAAAGTTTAATAAAGCAAACAAATAATAATAACAAATAAAAGAAAATATAGCAGGAACACTAAAAAATTAACGATAAAAAATGTGTGCTTCTAAAATTGGGATTTTCATAGTATTGACAAATTGATAATTATTGCGCTTTTTACATAAATCTAATCATGGGATACAATTTGATTACTCTCTTCTTCATAGAAACAAGAAGAGATTGCCAAAGCGATTATTGCCGCATATCTTTCTAGAAGTTTCAAAATGTACAGGGTAAAGTAAAAAAGACCAACAAAAATCGAGAAGCTTCTTCCAGCAATGCCAGCTGTTTTTGTCATTTTTTAAATTATTGCATGTGTTTGCTTATTTTCACGAAATCCTAATCACAATCTTGGTAAAAGCACGCCCACAGAGAAAGTGTATCACTGACCTAGACAGATGAAAACGTATAATTCTTCGGATAAAAATTGATTATAATTTAAAAGAAAGAGAACAATGTAATAAATTACCATTGCCGTTATTGTTCTTTGTCTTTTAGATTGTAATCAATTATTGTCTTTGAATAGTTATACATCCGTTTTGATTAGCGAAAGGTCGGGAGATTTAGGTGGCCATTGCAAAATATTGATATGGGCTTTTTCGAACAAGTTTGTAGAAGTTCTTACTATGTGAGGGCGGATATTATCTTACTGGGAAAGTAGATCTTTGAACTGCTGAAGATGTGGAAGGATGTTGTGTTCAACCACCTCATCAACATAACGGTGGGGATTCATGATACATCAGATCAAAACCAACTAAAACCTACTCCTACATACTGTAGTACCCCGCACAACATAAAATTGAATATCACGACATTCCTTACGTCTTTGTCTGCAGCCATCATGTATTCGTATACGAAACCGATATTCATCATAGAACTCCACCCAATATCATTCCACATCCAGTGCATTCGTAACCTATACCACTCTAAACCTTCTTGTCGGTGTTGAGCCGTAAGTGGTAACAACACAAAATGAGGTCGATCGCATTGCAAGCGAAAAGCTTTGATTCACCAATAAACGGTTCAACGGATTACCGGACGATTTTGATTACCTAACTGTAGGTCAGCAATTAACTTGGTACTGGAGCATCGATCTCTTACTGCTGTTAGCCGAAGGTGGCGATACTCCATGACAGTAGTTTTTCTACGACTTTCCGGGTTCTAGTCCATGACTGCTAATGGCAATTTGCAATTTCCATAAACGATAATTCGATCTCGCTGAACTCGTTCAACTGGCTATAATTTTCATGTTGCCGCATATAGAGATAATCAAAATCTCAAATCTCTCTTAAGCAAAAGTATGACAATAGAAAACGGTAAAAATTAAATCAAAACTCTCTAGAAATACTCCTGATATTAATGTTAGAAAACCTCAAGGAGTATAATATATGCCATGACCATTTGGTCCATTGCAACAAAATTATAATCAATACTAAGTTTCTTCAAACTTCACATCCTTTGTTGGTGTTGCAATTTCCGTGTAACATATTATATGTGCATGTGCAAGTGGTGATGCAATCACACTGTATTCTCACAGACTTTAAACAATCCCTTATGGCTTTTAACAAGAAAAAAGTTTTTGAGATCCGGTAGCTATTTGTAGCACTCGCTTTTCAATAAACTAAGCCGTTTGCAGAAGCATCTACTTATTAACTTACAAAACTACCGTATGCAATGACGACAATTATTTGTAAAGATGTTCTTATGTCTGCTAAAAATCAGAAGTAAAAACTGTTAATTAATCTTGTCGTTAAGAATTGCAATTATCCTGAAAGGATTCATTCAAAGATATGTGGTGACAATTTTGAAAAGCATACTTGTCTGAACACTACTCTTAATTATTTTGTGAAAGATAATTGGCGCTTAGAAAATATAAATTATCTTTCACGAAATTCGACTATATACTGTTGAGCCGTAAACTACAAACTCTTAATTATATCTTTAATTAGAAATAATTATGTTTGTTTAAGCCCAATTAATTAAAA
The DNA here is from genome assembly GCA_023509865.1 of Trypoxylus dichotomus. Taxonomy (NCBI): domain Eukaryota; kingdom Metazoa; phylum Arthropoda; class Insecta; order Coleoptera; family Scarabaeidae; genus Trypoxylus; species Trypoxylus dichotomus. The sequence goes on from CM042078.1 coordinate 44,385,626, forward strand.
ATTAAATTTCGTTACAATTAATATCGATTGCTTCTATAGCAAATTGAATAAAAGTTTCTAGTTTGTCTTGTGTGCTCTTTCGAAAGAGGTATTTTCCTAAATACGATACGTACTACAAATAAGCGATTTATAGATTAACTGATATTCCCATAAAGTCCGATATGACTAAGTTATAATGCGTGCTTATTTGAAACTCTTGTTGCCATCGTTAAATAGTATCACAGCACTATGAAGAAAATATAGTAGAAGCCCGATCACTGGAGGTAACGTGCCATAACCTGTATAATCTAATTCCATATGAGTTTACTTATTTTCTAATTCTATATAATAAATACGTGATTAAGTACAAAGCATCCCAAAAGTATTTTTCAAACTAAAAGAATGGACAGCTTTGATAAATAGTGTATTCCGTTATTCTGCCGGCACTCTTCTACACCTAAAACAAAATTTTCGAGAATTGCTCGGTTCATATTCTGTGCGATAGTCGCCATTTCTCTTCGAATATTCTGTTTAAATTAATTCAGAGAGTGGGGAGTGTTGACGTATGCTTATGATGTAAGGTAGCCTCTTAGGAGAAAAATTCATTGGTGTCAACTCGGGGCTATATGCCGACCAGTTTATGTAACCGCATTTGGATATTTGTTTTCGAAGGAAAACTTCAAGAACAATAGGCGAGGACACGTTAGACGTGTGAGATGTCGCTCAATCTTGTTGGAGCCCAAGTGTTCTGATTAAAACTATTAAAATTTTGCAAGACAGGAATGAAAAAGTCATCTTCGCTTATAGCTTAGAATTTACGATTACCGTACGAGCTCTGTTTTCTTAAGTACGGGCTGATAATTCGCTGCATCGACATTGCAATCCAAACGTAATTTTTGGCGAGTGAAAAGGCCCTCTCATGCTTCTCGTTTGGATTTGTTGAATTCCAATAACGGCAGTTCTGCCTATAGCCATTAAGGTGAGAATGCGCCTTATCTCGAAAGTTTTTCTTTCAACTAAATTCCCATGACTTTTGGGGCACCAAGCATCACCACAAAATTGTAAAGGACCTTTATATTTGGTCTTGAAAAAACATCTTGTAACTACATATGCGGTCGGCGTGGACTTTCACTACGTGCACTTGAAACCCAATTGCTAGTGGACTCAATCAATCCAGACCTCGATTAATCACAAATCGATTTGCATTATACGAAGCTTATTTTAAATATGTATGTAAGTTGTTGAACCAACTATGCTTAAAAGATATACAATGAGAAAAACATATTTATCATCATAAAGGAAATTGTTTTTTCTCTGTAGGATTTTTTGCAAAATTTAGGTACCACATTCATAGCGCCAGTTAGAAAGAATTTTGAGAAATCGTAAGAATCGTAGTATATATATATATATATAAATACGTACTTCTAACCATGACAACAGCAAATAGTATCCATTCCACTACATACGAAAATTAATAATCCTGATTGTTATTCTACTTACAAACAAATTTTCTCACATAGCCGAGTAGGCATAAACGTATTACTCTTAAAGAACATGACAGCTAGTCGACTTAGTAAAATAAATTTACGTTCCAGTTACATTCTTACATACCGGTATAATTACTGGCATGTAAATACCACTAACGAGTGATCAATCCGCGCGCATATGTTAATAGAGTATGCAAATAAGTTTTACTTTATCATTTCCTACTCACATAAATTTCGTTGCAGCTGTATATAGTTTCGGAACATAGTCGATATCTAACTAGACGAAAAATCAGAGCATCATCGTCAAGAACTTTTTTGTGGTGAAAAATTAATATGCAATCAGGCATAAATAAGTCTGTAATAGGCTTTTTAATAGTTGCCATTATAAATGTATGTATGTAGATGTCACTGATATGTTGCTTCAAACCTTACAGGTCTTGTCAGTTTTCTTCAGTTTTCGTAACATACAAATATGGCAATTAATTATGCAGATGTCCTTTTTTTGTTAGACTGATGTATTCGTTAGAGAGTTTAATATTTTCAAGGTTTCAAAATTACTTGTCCAAGTTTGTGATAATTTATTGGTTGCGATTTTTTTCTTACCATAAAGGACAAATCATTGGAGCGCCCGATAAAATTAGATATAAGAGAAATAAGTAAAGATAATATTGCATAAATCTAAAATTAATTAAGTAGATTAGTGCTTTTTATAATACAGTCAAATAATCAAATAGACAGGCCATAACAAATCTATACGCCGCCATAGAGGTCTCGTTTGCTATAACACAGGGCATAAATGCATAAATTTATATTCGGCAAAGTTACTATATGTGGATTTGATAATACCAATATACAAAATTAATTTAATCTTGGAGACTCTTGTAGATGTCTTTCTGCTAATTTCGAATCTGCTTCAAAAACTTTCACAGCATGTAAGTTTCTGAGTAGGAAATGTCCGAAATTTTACAAATTCAATTTTTTTAAAAGAAAAATGTAAGTGCATAATGTAATGGAATTGATTTACAAAACATATTTCTATTTGATTTACGCCTATATTCTATTTGGCGCGTGATTGGAACCATAAACGGTACCTGGTTAGATTGTCCGTTCAGCCAACCAATGCTTCGGGAAACACATATTAAACAGCGGATACGTACATATTGTAATGATATGAATTATTGTCTATTATTTACCAATGAATTTTTCCTAAAATTTTACTAGTTCACCTATTCCAGATATTTTCTCGTCACTGTTTGATGCACGCCGTTATTTTTATTTTGGATGTTAGAAATTGGAGGCAAAGTATCGTTAGTACTCCCTCCTTATGAACTTTTAAACACAGATATTCAATCGGTACAAGTTTCTTTCAAAAGTTTTACAGATATTTACTTTGGGTTATTCCTTAATAACTTATTATTCACAATTTTTTCTTGTTAAAAAAAACGAGTCCCTTCAACAACACTTGCAGAGGAGACGTAAACTTTGCTATCGTTTATCATATATATCGCTTTTCGTAACCACATTTTTTTTATATAAATAAATATTTCAAAATTTCATCCCCAAAATACATTTAATATACTGTCCTCACACATTTCAATCACATTGTATGAATATGCATTATTCCAAAATTATACTTATAATCTTCAAAATATCTCGTACGACGGAAGTATGGCACGACTGGCAGCATCTTCCTTTATAATCTCACACCGATCAAGTGCGTCTGTACTGTGTGACCTACCATATAGGCGAACAAATGCGTTGCTACGGATATAAAACAAAAGCAACAGATGAAGATCGTGTCAAAAGTCAGACATGTTGGCATCGTTTCTCCTGAGAAAGAATAATTAGTTATTTTCTCATATAACTCCGTAATTTTATAAATATCTCCGTTTACATCAAATAATAAAGTGTATCAGCTGATACTACATATAAAATCTGAAAGTTATTTGTATCCACTGCTCTCATTTTGTTTCGTAAATTAATTCGAATATTTAAAGTTTAGCTAGTCAGGGATTGCCTTAGGTTTTCTGTAAAAAACATGTAAAAAAGCTGTATATATTTCTGAATTTGTCAATATATTAATCTTTTCAACTTTACATTTGGTATTTTAATTTAGATAACATTATCACTTAATTTTAAAACAAATAAATCGAAATTTTAACTCACACAAATTTATTAATTATGCGGAACGCAGCGTTTCAACCGTGTTACCGACTGTCGGTAAGACGGTTGACAATGAGAGTCCACGTGCTCTCGAAACACTGCGTTCCGCATAATTAATAAATTTGTGTGAGTGGAGTTTGGGGCTATACCTGTGACTTAAATGTCAGTTTACCAGACACGTAACAAAAATTGTCGTGGCTATTCACGCAGTTGCATGGCGTTATATTGTTACAAAATAAATTGCGAAAAGCTTGATTGGTCCACAAATTTGATTGGTCAAAGTTTGATATGGGTAGTGATTTCAAGTTTTAATTGGATATAGAAATGCACTTAATACAAAACAATGCGGAAATGAATAGTATAGAACGTATCGCGTCATTCCTAAGCTTGCATAACTCATTATTGAAAAACCCTAAGTATTCTACTTCGTCTCCTAAATCAGATTTATCCAGACTAATACGTTATTTAAAACGCATAGTAAAAGCGTTTCGTAAGCACTTTTTTCCACTTATAACAAAACTCTACCATGATACTTTTACAACTCGATTTGGAATTTTTGCGTTCATAAAAAATTAGTCTCGAATTATTTTTCATGCACTATGTGTGTGTTTCATAAAAATTACAGGAGTGATTACTACTAAACAAGGAATTGAACGTAATATACCAAATAGTCTATAATCCGGAGAGAGATTATAGTGGTGCATACAATAGAATTGCAAGCTGTATGTGGAAAGACTATTTGAAGTTCAACTATTCATTTAGTAAATTCATTTTTTATACATTGTAAATTTTTATTTGAACAAAAAAAAAATCTTTTTTTAAATTTCCTATTTTTTTTCGTATCAAATATTTTGATGAATACTTGTGGTACTTGAGGGCACTTTATTACGACTGCTCTGTCACAGCGATGCTGTTTGGAATCAGGCAAATAAAAAAATAGTAAAACTCGGTAAGTGTTGGAATTATAATTAAGATTTTTTTTAATAATTACGTATAAGCAAGCAATTATCACCAAAGTGCGTTTCGAAACATTAGCTTCAATTGCCTTCCATACGTATTATTTTTCATGATGCAAATAAGAAACATGTAATGACTGTATATCTATGGTCATTTTATCTTTATATTGTTAACACTAACATTAAACTTCTGCACAAACACCTCTCTCGCACAATAATCAGTAACACAGGCTCGGCAAATCTTCGGCCAATTTCTTTCTCATTGGATATCCTTTTGTGTGCGCGAAACTAACCCCAACATAATATAACAATATCTTGGCAATAGGCACTCATTCACGCATGTAATACCTACCGGTAATAGTAACTATGACCGGCGGTGGCATTTTGAGTCCCCGATGACAAGAGGGTACAGAATATCTCGTATAGCAGTAGTGCGATGGTGATTATATATGTGTTTTTAGATACGGAGGGGTAGATCGGGGAAGGGTGTATGGTTGAAAGGTGATGTCAGTAGCGGGTCGGATGTAGTCTAGCGACGTTATGTCTAATCGATGCAGTGCTGCGCGCTTGGTCTTACACGACCGGCCATTACGCACCTTAATGGGCTTTCTGTAGCTGTCTGCTCTGTGTGCCCGCGGTCTCTCCCGCTCGATTTGTTTCACACTCTACTAGAGATATACACACCGCGCGCACCCCTTTCCGTGTCCCTGACAGGGCCGGATTTAGAAATTCGCTAATTTTTCTGGTATCCTTCCCCTTAACTGGATCCCACTAGTATACTGAATAAAAATTTTCATCAATTTGCGTTTGCAAATTAATAATAATTCGTATTCTTTAGTCCGTGGTCGACTTTGCCTATTATACCACCTTTGGGTCAACTATCCATAAACGAACAAATTAGTGTCTTCTGTTTCTAGGAAAGAACTGGTAGTGAACTTGAAATTTTTGTAACTATGCAAAAATGTGTCAAAATTGGAACTAACTTTAGAAATGGGAAACATTAGTATTCCCATCTTTTCAAATCTCTCTATTAAACATAATAGCAAGCAAGTAGAATCCTACATCCACTGAAAATTCTCCGCAACAGACACCAGTATCCCAAAACATTCATACCACCCACTTTCTTTTCCACCACTTTAGCAATGTCTGGCTATCAGATACAGCTATAAAAAAAGAAGTGCTACCGCAGCACTATTGTCGTAGTTCCACGCATGCACATGTGTCCCTCTGGTTCACAGTGTTTTCGCTGACGCCATTACAACCAATTGGGTTGTGTTTGCATCTGTGGCTGATAATTCAAAATGTTTAAGACAATTTCTGACCTCCACGACTGTGAAGTGCGTTCTATAATACGGTTGTTCTGCGATTGCTGTTTTCTCTGGCGGCATCTTTTTATGAAGACAGTACAGAAAAATGGGTTTTCGGCTTTGACAAATGTCTGAGCAATGGTGACAACCATATAAAAACATTGAGAAATGCTCTTTCATGTTGAAATAAGTTTTGTTTTGAACAAAATGTGTTTACGAGTTTATTTCTTTCTAAAACAGTACTTATTAAGCCCCCTACATTTCTACATCCAACCCATAATGTATAAAATCACGAACTCGAAAACATTAAAAAAATATATAATTTAGTATCTTTTTTTGGTATTGAGAATTTTTAGCCAAGTAAACAATCTGTTCTAGTTATTTCATATAAATATATTTTACTTGCGAAGCGTTTCGGGATTGTGTTACCCCTTCTTCAAAACAATAATGGTAATCTTAGAAACTTCCTTAAAATTGATGTATTAATTAAAACTTATTTTAGAATGTTACATAACAGATATAAACATGTTAAAATTATATTCTATAGAAATTCCCAGTACCAAAAAGAAAAGAAAACTAAATCAAGGAACTACTGTAATCATTGAAAGAATAACAATAAAATATATAATACGATTTACTGGCGAACAATGCTGTTTTTAATTCTACATTAGCTATTGTGGAAGTAATTGCCAAGGAAATTTACATGAGATAATCAGTAAATTCACAGTATTGTCGACGTTTTCGGGTGTAAATTGACAAAAGGTGATAATCGTAGATTATATAGTAAATAGGGTTCCTATAAAACCAAGATTTAAACAACGTACAACAAACAAGTATACCAATTTAGCTATAGGTAAACAACTATTTTTCAAAAATCACACAACATCTGCTAGAAACCTATCATTGTTGTATAATTCTCTAAGTACCATAGAACACTATTCTTCGAAAAAATCACTACATGCAAACACAATACCATTATAAATAACATTACTAATTTCCCAGAAAATCATACATTTAAAAATTTAAACCTTTAATATTTCCATTATCATTCGTCTATCAGCACTTATACAACTCGCAGGACTTTCTAGAATCCTTCAGTTGCTTTACTATAGTGAAAAACCGTTTTCTCTCTACAGTAATTAGCTCACTTATAAGTTTTAAATCCTGAATCTAAGGGTAGTTTAATATCTAAAATCTACTATCATATAGAATTCCTAACATATTTATTTCAATATAATTTGTATTATTACGTTATTATAAATTATTATACTTTTAGTTGACCTAAACAATACATAAATACCTTATTAATCGCTAAAAATAAATAATAAAGGTGATATTCATAGCATTGTGTTAAGTGTGAAAACGTAATTATTTTACAATCATAAAACTTACATCGTGAACAAAGATCTTAACCCTCATATGTCATAGGAGACTTACCTTGAAATCTATCCATATTTCAGTACAAGATAAAGGTCTACTTTAAACACCATTGGAGTAGTTTTTGTAAAAATCTCTTTGTTTTATTAGTAATGGTCCTATTAGCAAGGTAGTTAGTGGTTTTCTATACAACAATGAATATTCTCCACTTTGGCCTTAACTATAACTTTGTAATTGTTATTTACATTAACTGGGAGGTTACGTTTTATTCTTTCGCATAATTTTCGTATAAATATTACTTTTGAGGTACCTACAGATTTAAACAGCCTTTTGTATGCAAGCAAGTAAGAACAAATACATTCAAAAACTACTACTACATACTTAGTCTGTATAGTAGCATATTACCTTTGGAAAAGGAAATTGGAAGTAAAAAATATTCCCTGCGCCACGATCTCTCCTCCAATTTTCAGTAACCGCATTGCCTCTTAAATTTCCGCTGAAGCCGAACCTGGTTGCTGGCATCTACCCTCTGTGTTTCGACGTTTATTCCTCCGCCACCCCCGTAGTACCCTACGAATCAGCCGAACTAACAAACGACGCGGTGCCTTATAATACACAACTTTTGTTTTCTCTTGTTGTTCTTCTTCTCCGATGCTGATAAAATTGTCCCTTCATCATTGAGGATCGGAGTGATCGCAAGAATCATTTCGTCACGAACTCAAATCTTGAAACGGCGACCCAAAACTTCCACCGACTGAACGTTTGTAGCGCACGATGTACTGCGAATTATTTTCGCGAGAGTTTAGAGAAACTTTCTCCTTTCTCGAGTAATTTATGCTTATTAGTCCGAAAGAGCTTACTTGTCGGATATTCTGAGATTTTTTGGCGATGAGAGTGGGCACGATGAATGTAAATAAACGAAACCGTAAAGATTTCGTCATCCTAATCTAACATTTATAGAGCGAGCGAATTATTTTGATTATTTGCAAAACTTTGTAAAAGGGGAATAGTGTAATAAATCTTTGGGTTTTCAATTATTATCTCTTTGAACTGCTTTAAGAATATGTATAAATTCGAAGTCATGTAAGATTCTCCACTAATCCAATTGTTACTTTGATAACAATTGAATTAGCGTTAATTGTAGCTATAGCTTACTTACTACTACAAGCATTCAGCAATAAGTATACATGAACTACTTAATGCCACGTCTCCAGTTTGTTGGGCTTTTTATTATTTTAGGAATGTAAAGAATACGTCATCATTTATCGATCAAGCATGCCTCTCACATGCTCTCCAATTTGCTACTTTGCTAGCCCAAATAGGTGGTTTGATACTCTCTTCTAGTTAAGTAAGCTCTCATATTACATAAAAAGAACTGATTTGCTTGATATTTTCGGATACATAGTTTCTATTCTCCTTCAACTCTCTCTTATTATCTACTAAATGGTTTACAGGGTTCATCTAGTGCTTTCCACATATTGATATGGTGCTTTCCTTAAACTTTATATTTCCCTAATCATATTGGTAATTGCTACAAAAATTCTGTAAAGGACGTTAATTTTGTTTTTTGCCGCACATTGTTCACCCCACTATCTCTTCTTCTTTGTTCTGGTCTAGTGGTAGTGACACTCTAATATGAGGCTGGAGTGGAAAATCGGATATTTTTCTATATGTAGATGGCGGTGCGATCGCAAAGATCATTATGTTTTCATATGGTAGCATCTTTTTCTCTAGCAGTGTTCTGTAGATTTAATACCATTTGACAGTTAGTTTTGTTGTCAAAAGTGAATAGTGTAGTAATGGAGAAAGGTGAATTCCGTATGTTAATTATATGTTATTCTCTTCGTGAAAAAACCATCGCGTAAACTAGAGAGAAGCTGAAAAATTATTACAGGGACTCTACTCGGTCACATTTTATGGTTCTTAGCTGGTTTGCGGAAGTTTTGATATGATCGAATAAGCACCGGTGTTCAGGATACCTCAATGAAGTAACTACTAAGGAAATTATCATTAGAATCCACGACAACGTGTTGGCCGATCACAAAGTGAAAGCTAGAGATTTTATCGGGATGGTGAGTACTCAAACAGACACGTATGTAACGTCTTAAATGGACATTTAAGCACATAGAAAGCTCTCAACACGTTTTTTTCATTGTGGAACAAAAACAGAATCAAGTGACCTGTGCACGCTGGCGTGTGTCAGTGGCATTCAAGCAAGCTTCTGTGTCGATACCGTGATACCGGCGATAAAATATGAATTGTCACTGCACGGCAAAATCGATGGAACAGTCAAAACTATGGGTTTTACCTCAGACTTTCACGGCCGTTTGTCATAGACATAATGGTCGTCAGGTTTCGTCGTGTCACTAGGTTTATTGTCCCTGACGTTCCGCGAACAACTGCGGTTCGCATTTTCAAAAGTACTGGTACAGTACGCAGTTGTTCACTGAATCTCAAGGTACAAAAATCTAATGACACGGCAGAACCCGACAACCGTTACGATTATATGGGTTTTACCGTTTTTTGGCACTCGCATTCTAACTATTTGTTGAAGTTATTCAAACCATTATTTCTTAGTACTCTCTGTAAAAGCTCGTCATAAGGCCCTTACTAAAAAGCTTAAGCTGAATCTTTAGAAAATAAGTCTTGTACAATAGCTATATCCGCAGGGATTTGTAAGAATAGCACTCTGTTAGCTGTATAACCATTTAAATGATGACGATATACTTGACTTGATGTTTTTGAATGTTAGAGCATGTTTTTATTTATCGGGGTATGTAGACTTGCAAAAGTATAGAACTTACACTGCGGCAAATTTCATGAATTTATGGAATCAAGTTTACATCTCATAGAAGTGGGAATTTGGTTAGCGATGTAAAGGCAAAGAATTATGGGGCGAAAATTGTTTATAAAATAATGGACAACATTGCAGAAGTAGAATTATACGAGGGCCATTCAGAAAGTAAAGAACGTTTTGATTCCACGCGCGACCACGTCCCCGCCACCACCACCGCCGACCTAGCACTGACCATTTGCTTCAGATTGGTGGCAGCTACGATCCAATACGGTTGATTACTACTTAGCTATGCGACTTTAAAATGTGTGACAAAATTGACGACCCCGCCAAGTGTGACGTGCTATTATCCGCTTTTTAATCGCATAAAAAGTCCGACCCGTCGAATTTTAGAGATAGATAGCTGAGGTTTACAGTAATGTGGTGAACGAAAAGTTTGTATCAAGTTTCATGGCGGATGGAAGAATGTTGACGATGAAGATCGCTCGGGCCGGCCCTCAGTTGTGATTGACGGACTCAAAGCTAGGATTGAAACAAAAATACAAGAAAGCAGGCGTTTCACAATTAAAGAATTGCATTCATATTTTCCAGAAATATGAAGAACTGTGTTCTACGGAATCGTTGGTGTAGATCTGGGCTATAATAAAGCGTGTGCCAGGTAGGTTCTTCTAATTTTGTCAGACGAACACAACACCAAACCAGTGGCAGCTACATTAATATTTCTCAGTCGCTATGACAAGGATGGTGATGAAGTTTTGAATGACATAGTCACTGGTGATGAGACTTGGATATCACATTTCACACCAGAAACTAAACGCCAATCAACGCAATGGTATCATCTGCAATCCCAAACGAAACCGAAAAAAGCAAAACAAATTTCGGGCACCAGGGAGATTTTGGACACGGCATTTTGGGGTCGCAAAGGTGTCCTGCTCGACTACATGCCTAGAGGTGAGATCATAAATGCAGCGGTCTACTGTCAGACGCTAAGCACTGGAGTCATCGTCCTGCACGATAATGCAAGTCCGTATGCAGCGGGAGTGACACAAGATTTCCTCCAGCAGTTTCGGTGGGAAATTTTTCAACATCTGCCATGCAGTTCGAACTTAGCCCCAAGTGATTTTCACTTATTCCCCAAATTGAAAGATGTTTTGAGTGGACAGCGCTTCGGAAGTGATGATGACGCCGTTAGTCAGTGGTTCAACAACTTGGTAGCAACTGAGTATGTAGGAGACGTGGAAAAGCTGAAGGGTACGACAGATGCTTAAATTTGAATGGTGACTACCTCAAAAGTAACGTGAAAAGTTCAAGAAAGGATCGTCTTTTCACGTAAAATATGTGTTTGTGTACATTATCTTAAAATTAATTTAAAATAACCTTTCTACCTGTCAAAATGTTTAGTGACATTTGTGCGAGCCATTACCATTTCGTAATATCGGTTGCATACACTACAAAGGCCACGTGGAAACAAATCTTTAATGAAAATCTAGTACATACTTATAAATAAACGAGTCTCTATTTGCGTTTTCTAACAATGCATCTAAAAATTTCGATTAAATCCGTTGAGATAGGTGGAGATATATGATTGTGTGATCGTAATTTATATCAAGCAGCTTATTACAATAAATGAAAACTGGGAATATCCTACTTTCTAAAATTACAAAAATTACGCAAAGCGTGAACTCAAATCAAACGTAGGTTGAAATGACTTACAATTAGCCATAAATATACATACAGACGTCATTTTAAAGAGGACATTACCAAATCAATTAATTTTATACCAACGCGTTATGACACCAAATATAATTAAATTTGGTTGGTGGATGGTATTGTAAAGCAACTTACATTTAAACGTCCACGTATAGCTTAATTTACAATAGCACTCGAAATATTAACATTTTATAATCCTCTGATTTATTAGCGTCTTTCATATGAATATACAGAAAAACAAGTTATTTCGTAACGCATACACAGGTAACAGTTTTATTACTAACGCGCGCATATTACCGACTTTGAGGTGGATAAATAAATGAATACGAATCGAGATTAATAAGAAACCTGTTCGAAATTATCGTTAGTCGCCGGTGAAATAGTATAAATAAAATAAATTAGCTATCCTGTGACAATTCCCCACCATTCGCAGTAAATCACGGTTTTATAGCTTTCTAGAATGTTCTGTTGACGTAAATCAATCTATGCAGTATTAATGAGACATTGCTACCATGGTAACTACCAATTAAAAGCTATTTCGTCTTATTTTATCATTTATTAATATATACTCGTGTCACGCATGGCCTGACCATGCTTAAATTCATCCGTATTACTTTGGTTGACGCAAATTATTTCATAAACCGAATTTAAAGAGGGCATTAACAAGACTTTTTACTTCAAATATGTAGTTGGAAGTCCCTAGGCACCTGTATACCACCTGTATAGCACATCGATTGTCCGAAATAAAATTCATAAATACAATATTTGTTCGGATTAGAAAATAAATATTTCTAATGAGGTTGTAATTGGAGAACGTAATAAAGAAATACGTATGCACGTTCCAGGAGTTAGATGTTTTAATTTATAAAATCGAAACAATCTCATGACTTTACGTGGCCTAAACATGGAAATTGAGGGTTCGCGTTTTAATTTAGCTATACACACAAAAATCTAAGATGAGTATATTGCGCCACCTTTGACGAAATACTGGAATCGCTTCATCCCACTCTAAGTGCAGTGCTGCGTAGCGAATAGATTGCTAAGATACTGTTGTAAAGAACTCCGGAAACTGTGAAGTTCTCATTAATAAATGTAAACAAGCGTTATTATTTTAATATTTAACACTTACGACCAGTTATCTTGTTATTAGCTGTAATTCATTAAAATATAGAGATTAAATCATTTTTAATTGAAGCATTATTTATATAAATTACATATTTGAGGCTTCAGTATTATCTCATTTGTTGGAAAATTATATAGAACTCTATAACTATATATACTAAAAATAATTTATGTACACGGAAACGTTTTCGAATCATTACGAAGAAATATATTTTATAATTATGAATAGCGGTTTAAGTAAAGGTATTGATATTGCTTTTTATCTTTTAATCTTTCGGAACAAAGATTTTTATTAACAGCTCCATTACGCCTGTACATATTCAAATCAGTAAATAAAACTTTCAGGACGAAGGGAATCATGTAACAATGCCGTCAAATAGTCCGATATTTACGAAGTACTAAAATAAATATCTTAAAAGCTAGTATTTATGGCTGTCAATTTACCCATTAAGTACATACACAGACTGGAGTTATAATATATACATCAACTACTTAAATTTATTTATTTATCAATAATGAAATAGATGTTTTCGAAAAGCTCTGCACTTTTGGTTCTGCACAAGAGATAAATGTAATTATAAATAGAAACGAAACTAGATAATAGAATCAAGTTTTGTTTTTGCATTATTTCAGGAAGTTCTTCACCATAAAACTTTACAATTTCACAACGTAAAATAACGATTATGAATAAAATATAAGAAAGTGTTAACAGTGTACTAAGTTACAGCAATTACGAAGGAACATTAAATTTTCTGAAGATCTCATAAATAACAGATCCCTATCTAATGTTAATAATTAGGTCTATAAGAATAATTTACCGCTTCGATAAAGCGTTTGAATATCTGCTCTACACAAATACCATATATTGTAAAAGGATTTTTGAGGCCTCTGTTCTCCTCAAGATCATGTCCTGTTCTTACCGTATTTGTTAACTTACTTTCCACTAAGCTTATTTTCCTTGTTTATACTTTCCTTGAATGGAATTGTATTGTTAGGAAGAATGCATTGTTGGACTCCTTCTAAGATCGCCGAGCACCTTAATAGATTAAATTGTTAGGTATCTTAATATAATTGTAGATTACAGCTTTCTGGTGATATATCTTCTATTTAAATTCAATTCCCAAAATTTCCTTTTGCCCTTATTATCTGAAAAGAACCCTTTCTTCTAAAAATTAGAATCCTTTAAACAACAGGAAAGAAAGGATAATGAAATTAATCCATCAAACGTTTGTATCACAAAATTGATATGTAATTAGAGTCAAATTTTATACAATAATATTTAATACACGCGCACATACAAACGGCAAATAACGAAGATCGTATCCAAGGTCTACATCCCCACCCGTGAAAACGTATAGGAAATGCTTTCCACCATTGATCCAGCAGTTAAACCTCGATATAACCTTGGACTTTCCATTGTCAGTTTTTTTATTGCGGAGATAGAAGATTTGGCGATTTAGAACACCAAAGTGCTGTTGTTCTTGTCAAAATTATTCATTAATTTTAATTTTCAAAAAAAAATGTATTAGCCAGCTGTGGATCGCTATAAGTATTTTCCGAAATCAGCAAAATCCTTGATAAAAGAATCCACTCCCTACAGTACATTACCAACCCTGAGAGATTACGCTACAATATGTACACTAGCGTAAATTTCTTTGTACTTTACTATCAACATAGCTTTATTTCTAACAGGTCAATTGTCACTAATTTTGCTTGCATCGTGTGCAGGTACATGTCATTTATATAGATTTTTCTGAAGCATTTGGTACTGTTAACCAAAAGATAGGATGCTACCTAAACCTAACTTTTGCTTGTAAATTTTTCGTCAGAAGAATCGTAGTGCTCGTGGTGAAGGATCTAGGAACAGAAATGAATTTTCTATCACATATATACTTTCCAATAGATAATTTATAAGAAAAGAATCAGATCTACAGAACGAGAGACTATTATTATTTAGGCATTGCAATGAGGTGTAGATGCAAATATCTGTCATAGTCATCGATCCAAATCGCGGTATATATTTTTTTAAACTGTAGTTAATTAAAGAATTATACTGATTGTTAGGAGTTTATGCGAAACCTAGAAAGTACTTTGATAGAGTCTACAATAAATAAACGTGCATTACCGGAAAACACATTAAGCCCCCCGTGTATTGTTAAGTGACATTGTTTATTTTATTAGTAGTCGCGGCAAAGAGGAGCAATTTTCAGTGCCATGCGGAGAACTACGTGGAGGGGTAAAGGGTGCGGCATGGAGAATCGAGTACGCGTATCAAAGCACGCTTGTTCAGTATTATTCGACTGGATATTGTAAGTGCTTGTCAGTACACACATACTTAGGAAATGTCGCATTTAGGTATGTTTTGGAAACGGCGTATTTCGAATAAACTATAAAACGTAGTAGCGAGTATGCTGGATTTAGAAAACGAAGGCGATAGAATTAAATGTGTACAGTGCGACAATTATTTGACTCGTACCAGCAGGTTGAAGTGTGAACGCCACCTAAAAACTATAAAACGCTGTTCTGCAATCCGTGGCAAACGATACAGCAACCAATTAATATTTGATATGTATTTGTTTTATGAAAGTGTGATACGAAAATTTGGAAGTGTTATTGTGAAGGATTCAGAAGTATTTATTCCGCACGCCGTACTCATTACACTGAAACAAGTGTGGAAACATATCTATTGATTGTAATTTAATAGATACCACCCAGCTTGTGATTTCGTGGAAACTTCTTAAAACAGTAACTGTTTCAACACGTTATATAATATATTTTTTATCATTATGTTGTGTGTAAACATTCCTGCATCCGTATCGCCTATGCTCACTCATGAAGGTCACGATCATGAATGAAGCGAGTACGTAAATGTTACTGAACACTCGCCTTGATATGGTCGCTCGGCCCCTCCACGTTGTTCTCCGCACTGCACTGTAACTTGCCCCACCTTACCGAGACTATTTATTAGTAACAACTGCATTGTCAGGTTTCTTTGGATACACACACTAAAATTAGAATGTGGATATTCGCAGACGACCTTCTGCTGGAAGATTGACCAATACAATCATAATTTAACGTTAGAACTTCTCAACATTATTGCAAGAACTGACATATTTATTAAACGAAACAGGTTGAAGATTCGTGGAAAAGTATCTAGACAGAAAAATTTAAGAACTCCTACACGCAGAGAAACGTTTGCTTGTATCAAGACTGTGTCCGCCTTCATTCAAGAAAATAATCGTTTCAGTTATCCACAATAAATTTACTGTTTCAAATCAATAGAAATATTTTCTCAGCATATTTTTCTCCGCTAAAGAGAATTATATATTTGTAATGAAACAACAGTATTTCCTTGCTTAAGAAGTTCGTTAACTTGATTCAAGAAAATCTTGCAGAAAATTTGAAAATATTTATTAATTAGAGAAGTTGTTTTTGTTGTTTGGGCTATTTTCCTTCGTCTTTTGTGAATCATCCACTTACGTCCGACGTTTCGGCAGTTTCGGGGTATATAGCCCGAGAAGGGCTGAGTATGTATATTTGCCAATTTAAATCCATACCTTCGTCGATAATTTGTGTGTGCTGGACGTATTGCCTATATATTTTTATTGTTAGTGAAAACTGTCGTAGCGAGGATCGAGACTCGATTTATTCTTGTTCTTGATTTTTGTATTCCACCTGAATACCACTAAGCCAATAGGGAAGATAATATCTACTGTGTTAACTACAATTTAAATAAAATTTTCTTAACTCAAGACAAAATGATTCACTTACTTGAATAGAGACAGATTTTTGCGAGAAAATCTATTTTCTTGATGCAAGAGAACACTTCTCTGAGTGTATTCGTAGATGTACTAGGGAACTAAATTCCAAACAAAGTTGCATATCTACAGTGGAAATCTAATAAACTGCCGATTTAAGAATTTTCTTGCAGCCAACACGATGCTATTATAGATCAAGTATTAAAAGATAAATTGTTTAAACTTAACCAGAGGTTGAAAATAAAGCAAGTAAGTATGATATATTTACATAAATTTTATCCGCAACGTATACTCATTCTGGCATTCGTAAAAAATGATATCACGCAACAGGTAATACTGGAGACGCGACGTATGCAAATGCTCTTCTACACATGCACGATACATGTTGTAAACGGATGACATGATCTCGAATTGATTCTGCACACACAGAGGAACGGATCAGATGCAATTAAAATTGATGATAGCTGCGAGTAGAAGGCCTCAACCGTATATATCCATCAATTAATTCATTTCGAGAGACAAATTACACGGCGTTAGTTTTGTTGCTCATTCCGGCCTAGTCGTCGTGAAAAGTTGCGTTAAAACGGGGAATTAACTACACAGGGCTACCACCGGACTCGGTAAGCCATTCGTTCAATCATCTTCAATTAGCGCGAGGCTAACTTCACAATAATTAGTGTGGCCATCGATGACGACCTAAAGTAATGGATCCATCATCCCAATGGACAGTAACAATACGAATCCCACGTGTTACGCTGGAGTGCCAGGCAAAAACATCATCAACGCGTCATTCTTCGCCGGTCTTAGAAGGATTAGAAGCGTTTTGTCGTCGATAATTGATAGATAGTTGTTCGGATGCGATATAATGCGTAGCTTTCTATTATTCGCCAAGAAGCTGATTAATTATTAATTCAGCGTCAATTAGTGAACTTAATTGCTAACGTGATAGGACGTTACCAAGAACTAAATCGTTAAGTGGTGGAGTTTTGCTTTATATTCGATATAAATGTACTATTGTTCCCAAAATATTGGTTCTTTAAGAAAAGCACTTTATATATACTTGATGTTTATTATAAATTTAGTTAAGATAATTCCAGATTTACCAACTGAGAATACCGAATGTCTTAACCTTATCTGTCTCTCCAACACAAATATACATATAGTATTTCGAAGTTTTGAAAAGAAAAGGCAAAGAAAAGGAATAAAGTTGGGGACACTATAGATTTAACCTCCACTAACATATGATTTCATAGCTTTTTAAAAGTAAAGAACCTACTTATGCTGAAAAAACTCACCAAGATTGATACCATAAAATGCATCTGTTTAAAGCATAATCTATAAGCTTGTATGCATTTGGTAGCTTGCTCAGTAGTTTCCACCTATCAGCAATTATTCCTGCTTCATGTATAACAAATTCAAGTAAACTATTCAGCTGCTTCTTCGCTTCACATTTTATCGTACTATTTCGTATTTGAGAAACAGAAAATAATCCCATATAGCATGGTAATCGAATTGCTGGCCAGAAACTCGCAAACTACTACGGAGCTGTGCGAGCTTATTTATGTGGTGGAACAATCATCGATCACCTTTACTCATATTAGATTTCACACAACGTACAAAATCCTTCAAGTATTTAAGACGTTCCACGTAGAGAGCAGGATTTACTGTTTAACTTTCAGGTGAATAGCACCATTAATGTCAAAAAATGAATAGCACGTCTCTTTCGTTGGTTTGGTCCATGTTTTGCTTTCTAATCCTTGCTTTATGATTTCAATAAGATGCCGTATTCGGAGAATCACGATTCGTAAGTCATAACCAAGTTCACAAGAATCGGAAATTTAAATAGAAATTTTCCATTTGGCGCAACATTCAGACCTATTCAGCTTTTGGTCACATATCAACAAATTTGGGACGAATTTTCAATCCTAAATCTTTTGTTAGAATTGTATACACACACAAATTTTTCATATGCAGTTCATCGGCAATCATCCGAAGATTGAGTCAGTGGTTGGAAATTATAGGATCTCGTAACACAGGAGGTCAACCGTCGTCCTGAATCGAGATCTTTCAATCTTCACAGTCCTCACAAAAATAGTTTTTCAGTGCCTTATCTTACAACATTTCATCAATTTCCTGTGAATTTCACCAAAAATCTGATGTCGAGTTATTGTGCGATTTGCTCATCATTGTCTATCGTTGACAAGAATAAGGGTCTTGCAAAAGAATTCGATCTCTAGCTGTACGTCCGTGTCGACACACAGTGATTCGAATTATATTCGATATACCATAAAAATCATAAGTTTCTTTCTGCAACCTCTCTTAAAACAAACACATTAATGTAAGTCTACGTATTTAATCTTAACATTATGCTTGCATATTTACATAGTTACAAAATTATGCATATATTTACGTAAACGTATATTGATTAATGTTAGATTCCATATATTTAAAATGAAGAAGACATAAAAACAAACAGTATATATATTTCGAAATTTTTTCTATCAACTGTTTTTTTTTCCATAGATAGAAATGGATCAGATGTAAACAACAGCATTGTCGCTAGATCTCTGTTTGTCGTTACTCTCATAGTTTTACGTGTGCGCTGTAATCGATGTTTCTGAATTCCCTCATCTCTTGCTTAGAAAGCTTCAAATAATTGTTCTATTGATAAAGTAAAGAAACTGGTTGTAACTGATAGTGATAACTACTAGCCAAAACTCTTCATTACAGAGAAATTATGTATTAACTCGACTTCTAATCCTGTTATTTCTGCAACAAGCAATGGTCATTGTACCTAATATAATTCTGATAAATACAGCTACTCATGGTATTGGTGCAATCATTTGTGAGGTGAGAAAAAACGTTAAGACGCGGTCATGTTTCTGCCTGCCCGGCATCATCAACGCGGTTTCGAATGATTTTCTCAGCCACACATTGCAATGTCCCTCTCTTCCAATATCACTTTAAATAGACGGATGGTCAGGAGCACTTTTTAGCACTATGTAGCGCCAAGAAAGCACACTTGCCTGCGGCTCATAGACAGAAATAGCGCTTTTTCTTTCCTCACATTGTGTTTCTCCTAAATGATCCCACCAATGCCATGGGTGGCTGTATTTAGCAACATTATATTAGGTATTGTGTTCTAGGCATGTTTTCGATGTGTTTTTAATGGTCATTCTGTTTATATGAGATCCACTATTCTAATAAAACGAAATTTTCAATGATTTCATTTTGTTCTGGAAATAATGAATAAACAATTTAGCAGCAGTTACAAGGAGGTTTGCCAAGCGAGATCACAAATTGTCTAACGAATCGCATGGCGAAAATGGTTTCGGAAGTTTTTTGCAAAATATAATCCTAAAGTTAGAGAAATTCTTTCGACTACGACTTTACTTACTTATTCTGATCATCAGAATATCAAAGATAAGGAATAAAATTATATGTTGTAACAATCTGAAAATAAAAAAGATAAAAAATATAAACCTGCACCACATAGTTAGATACACCAAATTGCAACTGATAATGGGGTAATCTGGTGTATTTATATTTGTTTCTATCTAGCATATGATACTGGTAATTTAATTGGTGATTACAATCGGCCAATGAAATTACGGAAGTAATTGAGCATATCTCATGTCCTGTACAGTAATCACTTAAACCGAAAATTTGGTTCTTCGAATGTTATTCATTCTCTGTGCAACGCTTTGACGACACTCGGCACTCCAAGGAAGGCAGTGCGCATTTCAACCAAGCCAGAACACGCAGAGAGAGTCTGTGCGAAAAGCAATTTACTTTGTTTAACTCAAAATAGGGACTCTACATGCTCTCCCGCTTGAAATTGCTAACGATTTCAAATTAGAAACAGATGTTAACTGCACAATTTGACGTTCCTATGGCCTAAGTTCAATATAATTAAAACGGTTTTCACAAAATAGATGCACAACTACATACAACATACAAAAAAACTTTGCAAGCAGCCGTTACCACTAGTCAGGTTTTATACTATCTCCTATTTGCATACCAATGAACGGGCCAACACACATGCTATTGTAACTAAGGATACAATATATAGAGGCACCCTATACATCAGGCTTATACATATTTGCGAAATTATTAGCAAAGGCATCCACTATTTCCTGCCGTTGATTATATTGTATCCCGGAATTCTTGAAGAACTACTTTTGCTAGTAACATAGCGCCAAAATATAGTTTTGTATCCACTTTGAATTTTAACAAGAGATCGAAACTGCTATAAATTATTAAACTGTTAACACTTTCTTATATTTTATTTATAATCGTCATTTAACACTTACAGTTTCATGGTGAAGAACTTCTTTAAATAATATAAATACAAAACTTGATTGTATTATTTAGTTTCCTTTCTAATTAAAATTACACTTATGTCATCTGCGCTGGATTTTTTGAGGATATCCATTATATTATTAATTTAAAAATAAATTAAAGTAGTAATTCCAATTACATTTATAAAGTTGCAGATTTTCAGTTTTACAAATCCACAGAACTCAATAGTTCTACAGAGAATATTGTCGATATGGAAAATAAAATTGAAATAAGTATCAAACAGAATGTCCAAATCATTAACCAATGCAACGCGATCAAGCAGACCATTGTTGAAGCAATCGTAATAAATAGTTTATTTTCCTTTTTAGCAAAGGAACTGGATTTCTACTTATCGTTGTTTAAGGCTATATTATTATGCTTGGACCAGGTAGATGTACCTTCAATGCCTGATTGTTATATTGCTATGAAGAAATTAATTTCGATAATTATTAAATTTTATTTGATGACGATCTCGTTATAAACATTCCTCTTTAAACTTAAGAAAGCAGATTATAACCTCTTTAAACATATTTCGAAGTTTTAGCATTTCCTGTTTTTCCACTCATAAATATCTCGCACATCGTTTTATAATTGGAAGGTAACACAGGCTTACTGTTCTTAAGATTCCACAGTGAAAGGAAAGGAAGGAAACCGCCATATGTATACGGGCAGAAATTTATTGTTCTGCGTAGAAATGAAATATTGCCAGTTTACGTACGTAGACAAATTAATACAATAACACACGTTGCTGGCGTGTTCCCACTAGCGTATTATTATTACATGATAATGTTTTAAAAGCTGTGGCGGATCGTTGAAGCGGCAATTTACGAATAAGCGTTCTGCGTAGGTGTCGAAACCGGCGAATGCTGCATACTGGAGCTCGAGAAAAAAAAGCTGGTGCCTTTCTTCACACAACACACAGCGCGTGTAGGTAAGAGTCATAGATCACGATCCGCATTCATCAAGTTTGCATTTCTATTATGTGTACGTGCACGTACGTACGTGTGCACGCTGCAGTTTCTTCCTTAACTTTCGATCTTCTTTCAACCAAGACGAATATTGCGTATAGATAAAGTTACCTTTGGTTTTATACCTTTTTGTCGTACGAGCAACAACTTGATAGTCAAGCATGTTTATTGTGCTATCCCGTAGTATATTGAAAATTAATATTTGCGCTTTCTAGTAAGTAAAATTATCTGCCGTTGTATCTTGGGAATATAGCTGCACCTGCTCGTTTTAATTAGAATATTAGACATTATTTGTAGAGTTGTCAAATGTGATCAGTTAATCAGGAACATTAGTTAACCAAGAGTATAAACATTGGGTAGATAATTACTTGCAAAATTGTAACGGTTTGCGTATTTATTCATACAAGACATGCTCTTTATTACGTTTTCGGAATCAATTCAGAATATGAGAAGGTAAGTGGAATTCGGTTTACTAATTAAGGAAAAAGGCTAAGAGTAGCAAAAAATGTTCAAAAATAGCAAATGATGTTATATCAGTAGCCAGAAGCTAGAAGGAACTAGAAGAATAATAACAGAAAGTATGATGTTTGTACTAAGGAAGATGGATTAAATGGAATGGAAAAATAACCAAAATATACATACATGCAATTAAAAAACGAACAGTGAAAAGATGTTAGAGCTGCTAGCAACAACTGTAAGAGACTCCAAGAGACCAAGGTTCATAACATCGTAATATGAACCTTAGTACTTTCCCAACACTTGTAATAAAAATGTTGAAAGAATTCTAAAAGTTGTCAAGAGGACCAAATATAAGAACTTTCCTTATGGAGTGTTAAAATCGAAATTATTATAGTAAGCAAGGAAAAGAATCTACAAGATCATATGGCAGTACGCAGATGCTTGAGCTATGCATAGAGAAGCACAGAATGTCTTGGGAATATCAGAAAAGTACATCTTAACAAGTACAAATGCGAGCGCAAAAACAAATAAGAAATGCAAATGATATTTCAATAATGAGGTCTTCCATCCTTACAATAAACCTACAATATTACGTTTAAAAATTTTAAATAAGTTGCATAAAACCAAAGTAGTCGTTTTTGGAAATAAGCACATAATTCGGGGAAAAAAAAATTTCTATGCTATTGAACACAGTAACATCACCAAAAAAATGTCTGGAAAACAAAACTTAACATAATGCTGCTAAATACAGCTACCAACCCTTTTAGGAATTTTCTGCTGATCATTATTTAAATGAATGAATAAATAGAATATTGCAATAATAATCAATTAATTATGAAGCTATTGTTAACGCTTGAAACAAAAGCTAGGGAAGAGTGGGACATGTTTCTATGTGGAACATGTAACTAACCACCCCTCATTTTCAAATGACGATTGCAAGGACTGTGTGAATGTACACGTCGGTAACACGGTTGACAATGAGAGCCCACGTGCTCTTGAAACGCTGCGTTCCGCATAACTAATAAATTTGTGTGAGTGGAGTTTACTGCTATACCTGTGAACCCCTCATTTTGTTTATGCTTCGTCTTTCTTTATCTTTCCAATTACACCCCTATCAATCACCTAAATAGTTATGTAATTTCAAATCTTTTCATAATCTCCATATCTCTGGAGGTAAAAGAACAAATGTGCAAGTCAAAAAAAAATTCCAATATTGTGAGCAATTCTTTCATATTTGGAAAATGGTAACGCTGCAGGAACGAGTACAAGTTGTGGAAAAAATTGTGATTTCTGTGTCTTTATAGAAATCATTTTATAATCCTGTCATATTTTTACAGTCAACTCACAGCAATCTCCTCTGTTAGGAAGGAGATCCTTAAGCTTTTCATTGTAGTATTTGGCGTCCTAATCAAATAGAACCTCCATCGTTATGTAGATAATTATCACCTGAATAATAGCTGGTAGCTATGATATTTAAATCCCGTTATTACAACTACCTGAAAATTAGATATGTGTAAAATCTTAACTACTATGTCCTACTAACTGAAATATATGAAGGTGTGACAATACTTTTCTTTTGAAACAACCATTCTTTTATATTAACTAGCTTCCAGTAGAAAATCATCGAAATCAGGAAGGAAAGATCAATATTATAATATAAAAATAACGTTATTAACAATAATAAAAGATAAGAATGAGGAATAATCAAGGTCATATGGCTGGTATTGGATTGCTGCTATCTATCGATCAATGTTTATAGCAAACAGTTTTTAACTGCTAACACTTGTACTAGGTATTGTTAAATGATATCTGCTAGTACTGGTAGTTTTATAGTATTTTTCTCGTGAATGACGTAACACCCAGCAAATAATATTATGGAATATCAACAGAGCAGAACAGAAATGTAGTTGTGCGTTCGGAACTTAAAATTCAGCATGGCTCGTATAAGAAATGCAGTTGCCACACTGTATGAAAATTATATTCCCAGAATGTTTTCAAGTCTACATATTAAGAAATGATAAATGAAACACCCAATATTTCTCATTTATGCATGTCATACATTAAACGTTAAGAATATTAGACATAAAGATGTTGATAGTAAGGACAGACATAACGCTTTTCGAGTTAAAGCTAAACAGCTGACATCAATAAGTAGAACTTAAACACCAATTTATTTGTTGGCAGTAATAAAATGGTAATAAACAGATCTATGTTAATAAAAATCACATTATTACAGACAAAGCAGTTTTTATAAAGATACTGACATTGTTTAAACGGATTATTGCACGTTGTTATTAAGATCAGATGGCTCGAAACTGAATCCAAATGTTAAACAAAATTCTTAAATTAACGGAAAATATAACATAAATAAGTTATGGGAATCATGGGTAATACAGCTATAAAAAGGAAGTCGCTAGTGCAAAGTCGGGCAACTCTACCTAGATTAAAAAAAGATTAGTGATTATTATTATGATTAGAGTAAAAAGAAAGGCATAAACTCTGTCAATAGAAAGACGAAATTGCAGAAATTTTACCTGTAGATAAGATTTCTTTAACATTGCATATAAATTTAAAATCTGCAATGTTTATGCTCTCAATGCTCCTTTTTAGTTGTAGTGAACGTAATTAAGTTACTTACACTTTTCCACAACTAACAACAACATAATCAGTCTAATCCCCAATGCATACTATTTATTCATCTATTTGGTTTTAAAATCTTCAGTTTCTTGTCATTTATTGAATGCGCAATTATGCAGCATGTGCAGTGCGGGGAAGAAAACTGCCCTAGCCGAGGTCCAAAGACCCGGATCCTTACTTTCCCCTCGACTGACGTTGCAGCGCATGCAGCCGCAGATTGAGATTTGTCGCAGACGAGACACTGCTTGACGGGATGAACCAGAACACACGGAGGCGTTCGGGCCGTCAGGGGCTGTCGTCCGAATAACGAGCTTCCTCATCGATCGACCTCACCTCTGACCACCAAACATCCTGCCATTCTCACCGCATTCATTTACCATTCTCTCCCTCGCCATTTACTTCTACTCTAATTATTATTCTTTGTTTACTCGGCCAAAAACGGCCGAAGTCAGTTGGTACACGTTTACTTCTCGCGTAACCGGCTTATTTTATTTTCGCACACCTATTCCGCTCTTCGCGATGTCTCCCGATTTCGCGTCTGTTGAGAGAAAAATGTAAATATGTACTCTTTGTAGAAAAGAAGGAATAGCAATTCCACATGTTCTTTTATAGCAACTCTGCATATATAAAAATACAATTAATTAAAAATAAAATTACAATGAAAATTGAGCGCGTTTGTTGCTGGAAATAGTTGATTATTGCGTTCTGTTTCGAAAAAGTTTTTGGCTTTATTTTTATTCAGTCAATCGTAAATTGTAAATGGTTATTAGAGTTACTCGGTTCTATAGCAGTGACTTCAGTGGAGCAATTTAATTTAGCAAAAAATACCAATAACTTATATGCTCTCAATATTGTGAAAAACTTATCCAAAACTTATACATATATCTTTATAAAATTCGAATGGGCTCGGCAATATACTTGTAGCATTGCGCACTTCTCTATGGTTGTTTCTTTGATACGCACTCGTTGCCGTAAAAATATCTGCTTATAGAAAGCGTTCAAATAAATTTTACATCTAGTAGTCCATTGCAGTAGACACTTTTGTCGTAACTTGTTGCACTAGTGGTCAATTTGACAGAGTATTCGTTCAGATGTATAGTTGACAGGAACTTGTTATAATTGTATTGTAATTTAAAATTGATTTGGAATGGGTTTTATTATACAACATAAATCAAGATGTGAGAAATGTCACGAATAAGGTGGAGGCCACTTTCAGCAAATTTTTATAAAATCTTACTTGTTTGTTGCAAATAAACATATACCATTCAGCTAATAATTTTCGTTTCATGATTTTGACATTTGTTCTGTCATTTAAATAGCTTATACCAAACAAAATTCGCATTAAGAGTTTCAGTAAGAAGACATAATTATAATTTCAAAGGCTACTTTGAAGTAAAATTTATTTGTATGCATCTTATAAAAAGGATGAACGTTGGACATATAACAATGACTTCCATAATTATTTTTTTTTCAAAATTAAAATGATCTACAGATTTATTAAGCGCACCATCAGCATTATAAATCTGTCGTAATCTAGTAAAATCTAGATTTTTAATAATACAGTATTAGGGTTTTATCGTGCATAAATAACTTTTCGTCATTTGAATGTTATGTTATGTTACTGCTGCTTGTATATTATTAATAGTTTGTAATGATTGAGATAGAAAGTAATGTTCTGTAAATTGTTTGTTACATTCACTACTGGAATGTATGTATTTGTAAATAGTTGCAAATTTGCTACAATTTCAGGATTTTGGAAATGTATTTGTCTTTGTTTGTTTTTATTTATACGTTTTCTATACGTTTGTGTATTCCAATATAATAAAATTTTCTTACAAACTAAATATTCTACCTATGTACCATTATATTTTAATCTCGGTAATTACCATAGGTCCCTTTTCATAGGGAGAGCAAACAGTTCAGTAGTGGCGCTTCTAAATACTTTTGATATTTTCAACTCATTCGAATTACATGCATCTGTATTTGTAAGTAATTCAATAAACAACCTCGTATAAACGCAGCTGTTCATACGCTAGATAAAATACATCGAGGAGTTTGCAGGATTTGATTTGTGTAACCTCCCCTCACGAACGTCAGTGTAAAGTAAACAAAAATATGTAACCTTGGTAATATAACTTACATTTGTGGAATTTATTAGAATTGTCTTCTATGCAATTAATTAATATCAATTTGGGAATATTTACGAAAATTGTAGATTTGCGTAGAAACATTGATTCATGCTAGAAGGCATAGGTGAAAGAAAATAGGGCTCTGCCATAAACTATGCATTAACAACATCCAAGTTTTCTGAAAAACAATCTTAGTAGCTGTGAAGGAATCTTGATGCTCATGTTACATCCGTGCATGTTAAAGTTGGAAAGCACCCGTTCTAGTAATTTGACGTAATTTGTTGCTTTATTATTTTCAGTAAAATGTTTAACCACTTCAAAACAACAGCACCAAGTATTAGACTCACGTTCGTTCGTTAATTCCGTGAACTGCACGTTATTTAAAAGCTTTTGTTTAAAATACTTAAAACATGGTCCATTTCTAGGTAAAGCCTTAACAAACTGCTTCATAAGTCCCAGCTTGATGTGCAGTGGTGGAAAGATGATTTTGTTTCTGTCAACCAACGGTTCGTCAAAAATGTTATGTATATTGAACTAAAACATTTTACCCACTGATGCTCTTGAGATTAGATATTTTTCAGGACCAGTGATATTGCCTCGCATTCCTTTTTCATAGTAGAGAATTATAATTATATTATAATTCTAATTTTAGCTAAAAACAGACAATTTAAGTCTTCTAAATATTTAGTCCATCATTTTGATTTTGCTATTTATCCATATAAGTAGTGAATTTCACCGTGGCATATCTTAAAAACTAGAGCTGCCAGGAAGAAATGCCAGCTATTTTTCGAACCAGCACAACAGAAATACCCTAAATCAGCTCGTATTTTACAAGCACGACGACAAGAAAAATATTTTTGTTTTATTTTATATTTAAATCGAGCTTGTTGGTATACTAACAGATATTTTTTGTATATTTCAATATTTTAGGAAAGAGCTAATACGCATGACCGTAATAGGCAGTTCTAATTTCTTATATTTAGCTTCCAACACAATCCAATTGGATGCATACAGTATTTACATAGATATGTAGTTGCTCTGCAGTCAAATCATAGCATATGTAAAAAACACAAGAGCAATATTAAGAAGAGAAGAAAGAAGCTATTATTGTCACATTCAACAAATAACTATTTCTCTCTATGGTAATACATTGGCTTCAGATACAAACATGGCCCTTAAAAATTAATAAAAACTCATAAAGTCGTAGCCGCATATCCCAAATGCATATCATGTATGAGCAGTATGTATGTACACGTAATTTGAATTTTTGTTTGTGATACATTTTAGTTTAACGGTAATTTCAAGTTTGCCACAATGGCTTGTATGAATAATAAATTTCGTTACTTTCAACACTGCAACGTAGTAAAAAAAGTGACTTGAGGTGAGACAATACAAACACTGGGCTTTTCAAATTCACAATGCAAGCGAGAAGATGCTATAATG
This sequence comes from Trypoxylus dichotomus, assembly GCA_023509865.1. Lineage (NCBI taxonomy): Eukaryota > Metazoa > Arthropoda > Insecta > Coleoptera > Scarabaeidae > Trypoxylus > Trypoxylus dichotomus. The sequence continues at coordinate 44,414,256 of CM042078.1, forward strand.
TTTCTCATGTCTTTTGCTGGGCCCACGTCGTGAAACTCACCTCTAAATCACGAACTAACTTAGCGCATCGCCGAAAACACCACTACGTCTCCAAATGACGTATTCTTTGCAAATCAGCGCGCATCGCCACTAAAAACTATCATCCAAAATTTACGCGATGGAACGTACACATTCGTCGTCTTCCTTGGTTCGTATTTACTTGAATGACATACAAGATAATCGAGGAGTAACGACTTTAGTTGGTTTGAAGTTCGTCGCGAGTTATTCGAAGCACGGATCGCGCGTCATAACAAGTTGGGACTGAACCCATTACCCGGTCGCCTTTGTCGAGTTTCGGGGCCCCCGGATTGCCAACGTTCTGATGCATACAAACATATCCGCCAAACGGACGAGCACGATTGACATTTTATGCTAATGTATCGCGAGTTCCTCTTCGAAGTAAACATAACCTAAAATTCATAGTCATTTATCGTTTTTTTTGGATCGTATGGGTTCGTAATCGAGAAAACGGTTTATCTTATGGTATACGACGTTCCTTCGTTTCTACTCTACACACACATCGCCTACGTTATATGATTAAGATGTTATTAACTTTAACACCATTTAAGCTTAAAGCGTCATAGTTTTGGCAAAAAAATATCGGGATATTTCGTCTATATTGCCAGGTATCTCTGAGAAATTTCAATTTTCAAACGAGCCCTGTAATTGCTTTTACTTGGGTACGTAGTTTACCCGCACATTATGCTCATTATAAGCCTTATATGAGTATTGTGATGTCAGTAATGGAAGGATATACTTCTTACATACATTCTTGCTTGTAAAAATGTTACCGCACTATAATGATACCTACACTGGTTAAAAAATCTTGCATCCATGCATTAATAGTGTTCTTTAGATTGGTAGATATCATTTAAAACCATTGTTTCAATTTTATTAGAAATGTTTCCTAAACGCTACCTACAAAAGGCAAAGTCTTTATAATCCTTTTTGCCCCTTTATGAATCTTAACCTTTTCAAGCCTGTCTTTTATGTTTTTAAAAATTTAGAAAACTAATTTTTTTTATAAAAGTATATGCACGGATATATAGACAAAAGATTTCAGATAAAATACTACTACACATTTAACAGATGTAACTTTGAAATTGTAAGTGTTAGTCTTACATAAAGAAAAGGACACTAACTCGCCTTGTTTGTGTTGCGAATTTTCAACTAAGTTTGAAATATGAACGACGTTGGAAAAATCTTTCATGGGACATGTTACTCAAAAGTAGTTTGAGTGCGGACTTCTTTTCACTATATTTTACTCTACAAATTCTTATATGCAACCAATAACAATGTGAAAAGCGAAAAACTTGTTCATTGCGTATTCGCTAGTAGGCCTAATAATTTCCTGATTCTGCGGAGCATATATATTTATATACATCTTCAGGAAACTTTTTCAGCAGATGGCAGTAAATGTATTTCACTCCAAAAAATGGTTCTATAATGCTTGTGCTGTCGTCTGTACCTTCATCAGGAAAAATTGTAACTGGTCTTGGAAGTTTTGCATGCTTCGTTTCAACTTTTTTGTCTTCTCTCACATTTATTGCTTTGGAATCTTCATATTCCGCTTTTCTCCTTCAATTTCTGGTAACTCGTATTTGCTGCATTCACTTATTGTCGTCTTAACCTGTATCGCAAATGTTTTGTCGAGTTTGGCGGTGATTATTTTACTGCCAACTAGTCTCGGCAAAGTGGAGCAAGTTACAGTGCAGTTCGGAGAACAATGTGGAAGGACCGAGCGGCCGTATCAAGGCGAGTGTTCAATAACGTTTACGTACTCGTATTATTTATGATTGTGGCCTTTATGAGTGAGGATAGGCAGTGTGGACGCAGGAATGTTTATACATAAAATAATGATAATAAATATATTATATAACGTGCTGAAACACTTACTGTTTTAAGAAGCTTCCACGAAATCACAAACTGGGTCGCTTCTATAAATAGAATCACTTGTTTCGGTCAAATGAGTACTGCGTGCGGAATAAATATTTTTTAATGATGAAAACGATCGTTCTACGTCGAGTGATGTTATATTTGCAAGTTTAAAGTAATCCTTGTGACAACTTAATGGATCTTTCGACGCACCTTCACAAATTTGTCTTAGTATGAGAAAATCTAAATCCTTCTAATGACACTTTCAAATTTTCATTGTTTTCGTCTTCCACCGCATCTAGGTGTGAGTGAACATCATCCACAAACGACATCGAATCATTCTGCAATTTTTTAATTCCCTCCGCTAGTCCATAGTAATTCTTGCGAATATTTTCTAAATCACATTTTACCTGACTATCTTCAAACTTGTTAGCTTTTGCGTCTCTCGGATCGAATTGTAAAACTACTTTCTTTACATCATCAGAATATTCACAGTAGTAAAATGCAGCTTTTAACCAACCTTTAACCATGTTCCCCAACGCGTAGTAATCGGCTGTGGTGGTTCAGGAACTTTGGGACACAGTTCGTGAAATCTTTTTGTAGGTTTTGGAGACTTTGTGGAGAAACACTTACCAGATCTGTTCGGATAATAACCGAATATTTTAAATCCCGCGTCAACGGAATGACGCGCGGTTGCCAACACTGTGGCCCGCGTATCCACCTGCTTTCGGATTGTTGACATCTGGCCTAGTTCTCATGTTGTTGTTATTTGGGAGCAAGATGTTTCAGTCATTCCTCGCCACGACAATGCGCTCGATCACTCGTGAATTCGTCACTTTTCGTTTTCTTATTCCCGAAGTTGAGAATAATACTGAACAGACGACAATCTGAGATCACTGATGATATTAAAGGATTTATCAAAGGAAAGGTTCAATGGATGGAAGTGAAAACACCTCTGGGAAAAGTGTATCAATGTGGGAGTTCTTTGAATGGAGCGGACACCAATAATCTGCAAAATTAATAATAAAAGTTAAAAAGAATTAATTTCGGTTGTTTTGTAAACAAACATTGTAAGTGTTACTAGTGAGCCACTAAATCTCCAAAAAGACAAAGAGAAAAATCTTTAAATATTTTTCAACGTTGTTCTAGATTTCTGCGGTATTTGGTTTCTTTTAAAGAATTTAGGTTTGCGGCTTAAAACCACGACGTAATTGCATGAGTCGTCCGAAGTTTCGTTCTCAGTTGCATGGACCTTCTCCTGAGCTGCTGCATATCGTATTGCTGCCCTGGGAAGAATTTCCCCATTTTTGGCGTACTTATCACACAGTAACAATTGCTACCGGCGTTTATTTTTCTGCTAAAGTATATAAGGAAGTAAGCTGTTTTTGTAAAATATAAACGAAATTTAGTAGCACGAGCTAACCACTCAAAATTTATCCGTTCTTGTACATTCCTTCCCCGTCTACGGCTTTCTTGGGAGGGCATACTGTTCTCGATTTGTTATACTTTCTAGTTTATATGTATGCATACGTTATGCAGTTTAGGACATACAAATTATGCAGGTGGTTATAAATTAGCCTTAATCGTGGTTGAACGTCAAAAGTTTGCGCTCGTCGAGTGATTGCGTGCGCGAATGCGGTAGCTCAACGGGCCGAACGCTTGACGACGACGACGACGGCAAGTGTGTCAAGCGTCGTCTAAGTTACCCCTTTCGCCGCGACCGTGGAGGAAAAAAGCGGACGCATTTAAGTGCCCCTAACTGACGACATATGACGTACTTAAAGTGCACATTAAACCGTAGAAGGCATTCTTTGCCGCCGCTTCGTTCATTGTTCGATAAATTTCTTCACGTGATCGTATAAATTCTGGCGCGAGTATGTTATCAAAACGAATGGTAGACGGAACACAATAATTTATACGGAATAGTCATTCGCGCGCCCTCTACCGACAAAACTTAAAATCCATTTCGCGTATTTATAACTTGACCTACTGTATAAATGGATTGCCGCGATCGTATATATAGTTGTCCTGAATTTTGTAATTTATGTGATATACTTGATACGGTTTTTTTTTTTGCGGGCGGAGCTGTAAAGGATGCACACTCACCATGTTAATGTTTAAAAGCGGTAACCTCTAAATGAACTTGATTGACTGCTTACTGTATATCTTCTAACTTTCCTTTTTCTACCGAAAGATAAAGTTTCGCGATATAGAACTACAATTCTAATAGAAATACAGGACATGATAGGGGCACATACTTTAATTGGCCTTTGGGGTTCTGATTTTCCCAGTTCTGAATTTCGGTCTACTGTTCCAGAAAAGATACCCTCACAAATATATCTCAATCTTACATTTCAGATTCTTGACCCATTTTTGTACAAATACGTATAATATAAACAAAATGTTTTCTATACTAAAAATGGGGAAAAATTATAAATATATATTAAAACCTATAACCTCCTATACAGGATGTTCAAAGTTACCGGCGCACCACTGCTAATTATTAGCAGTACGATATCGGTTACCAAAGTTGCAGCTTTTTCCCCTGATTGCTATGATGTAAACAAGAAAACAGTTGCGCGTTGCATTTCCTATTTTGTGTGTATCTAAAGTCAAAATAAAAGTGCTATGATTTTATCAAATGAGTTTGTCATGAAAAGTCAAAAGTATGAGCAGCTTTTTCCATTGATTTAGCGATGTAGTCCAGAAACGTAATGACAGCCTACATTTCCAACTTAACGCAGAAAATTATTTTTAGAGGATATGAACCCGATTCCTGGATCGGATTGGGTCCAGCAAACATTTCTCTTGGACGAACTGTCCTAGGCAGTTCGCGTAATTACCATACATAACATACACTTTGATATTAGAAGTACTGACGAAAAAAATAGACTAGTTTCAGTTTTATTCTCTCTACTACGAAATAAAACCCAAAAATTCCCGAACGCATACCACATTTGACAAAAAAAATGCATTGCCGAAGCGACATCCTAGATGTTGTACGATAGACTTTGAGGTAGTTGCAATTAATGTCCTAATAAACATTTCTCCAATATTCGTGAGTTCATTACTTTCACTACAATCACCACCAACGATCTGCATATTGGGAGGTACGCAGAATCAGTATACTTAACAGAAGCACACCTAGAAAGTTATTGACTATGCATACAAATGACCACTTCTGTTTGCCAATCGTTAAATACATTTTACGATTATGTAGAACAGTGACTCTGCAATAATCAAATTCCAATTTCTCCTTGAAATTGTTTTCGAGATAGCAGCTATGTATATATAAAAATAATTTAGAAGTGGGTCGGCTGAAACTGAATTTGTAAAAAAACAGTCCAGAAATTCGTGCTATAAACGACTAGAACAAAAAGTAACTCTAACTTTTTTTCCAACGCTTAAGCGGAAATTAAGCTCGAGTAACAAATAGGGAATAAAGAAGATTATATTTTAGTAATCTAAAATCATTTATTTCGCATCTGACACTACCACTAACCCGTTTTTGGATTACCCAGCAACAGCTAACGCTAAAAAGGTAATGTATATGGTATTAAGACTTATACAAGGTATCCGGTGTCATGCAAAATGTCAAATTTATTCGTTCAGCTACAACTGGGTTGCTTTATAGCAACAGCGACAATCACTATATACGCAAATAACCTATTTAAAGGAATTAGTAAAGCTTTTAATAACTACAATCGAAATAATCTAAAAAAATCAAGCAAAGTCACTTTAGTCAACGTTGCTGTGTTTACTAGTCAATTTCTGTATTACATATTATTCCTGATATCTTACTTTAATCGACAAAATTAACACTGTAGCAATTTAGTTGAAATTTAGTTATTCAGGATTGATATGTTTGTTGTTTTCTTTACACTTATTTTTTATATCTTTGTAAATACACTTAAATTCTTAGGTCAATACGCTTTTTCAGGTTATCGAAAACTACTAGTGCTTTTAATTTATATTAGATACATAAAGTTTATATAAGAAGACGTGCATTTAGTCATTTTGGTTTTGAATTTTTCAGTTGTACAAGAAAAGATCTGCATTCGTTTGAGTATTCATTTCTCCATTTTTCAAGATCATAAAATATATTCATCCTTAACAAAGATATACAAGCTTTTTGAAAAACTAGAACTTTTAAATTACTATAATAGATGGTCCGGCATTGAAATTTGAAACCTATTTTTCATGAGGCCAGTCAATCCTCGCGGTGCAGCGAGCATTCTGTCTAGGTGTAATATTTCCCCTTGAGGTCCTGTTCCTGCCCGGTTATTTATCATATTGTTGATGGAAGCTTTTAAGACAGTTGGAAATATGACCCTCAAGAGACCAGGAGTAGCACGAACCGCTAGAACACCTGCAAACATCGACGCAGTCCGAGTTTCAGTTTTGTGATCTCCTAGGCGCTTTGGTTCAAAACATGCGGTTGTTCTGGGGTTGCCATGATAACCTTCACTCATTCCTATAAAACGGTAATCGCACAACAACTTTCCGAACGTGATTTGGTTTCACAACAAACGGCATACGAAACGCCCCTTGAGAATTTGCCTCCTGAAGCAGTGGTGTGGTTCAGTGATGAGGGACATTTCCACATCTGAGGTTGTGTTAACGGGCAAAATATGTGTTATTGGAGCGGTATCAATCCCAGGAAAGAGAGATTTCTTCATTCGGATCGGGTCACAGTTTGTGTGTTATGTGGCTATCATTGGCAATTTCTTTCTGTCAGCTCTTGAAAATATTGCTATTGCCAAAGTATGGTTTCAGCAAGATAGGGTGACTGATTGTACTTTACGAATTCAATACGTGTCTTGGGAGAAAGTTCTCCAGAGCTAATTATCTTCAACAGAAGTGACATCTGGTGGCACGCACACTTGCCAGATTTAACCTCATGTGATTTTTTTATGGAGCTACCTCAAATCGAAAGTCTTCAACAACCGTCCTGTAACTTTGAAAGGGTTAAAAATAATATTCGTCATGAAATAGCCAACATGCTGGTGAAAGTCCTCTTGTACTTCAGATATCAGCTACAATACATCGACAGCAATGGTGGACACTTGCCAAATATTAAAACAGCTTGATATCAAACTTCCCATGTTAGAGTATAATGCTAGTAAAAGAAAATTTTGAAATGTGCAATACATACTTTTATTTTTTACCTTTGAAAGAAGAAAGTTTCAACACGAGTTCTCTATAAAACCAGAACGCTTTTGAAGTATGCTTCAATGGTTTAGCGGTTCCAAAAATTACATAAAAATGGGATCATTTATCAGCTATTAATTACAATCTTAATCAAAATCGGTATGAAGTAGTATTCCTGTGCCTGTTATAACTCTATGCTAAAATTCTTAGCGATATTATAAAAGAAGGCAACGTTATAGAATGTAATAGACTATAAGATGAGATGTAGAAAGAGTGAATAACATCGCGAAATTTTATATATGACTTCCTTTAATTAGTACTCCTAACATGAATGGTTATAATTAGGTTTTTGTTTTAATTTGTTACAGAAATGATAGAAGACTTCGATGACGATACTCATTACTGCATTAAATGCCACGCCACGATTATAGGATTGGACAACTATGTCTCTCATCGCAAATCAAAGTGCGGTCAAAACCTGCATCGTCCTGAAGTACCTAAGTCGCCACTTCCTAGCCATTTACTACCTCCAGACGAGTCGTTCTCTCTAAAAGCCGATGACTTCTTCTCATCTTTGGAGTTGCAAAGCAGTTCTAAGAAGATAGCATCACATTCAACTTCGGGCAAAACATTCAATCGTATACTTACTAGAAGTAAAGCTTCAGCAGTGATCCAAGCTAATAACGCGGCTAAGGAATCGATAACACAATCAAAATCAGGAAAAAATGCTTGGATCGGAGGTCACCAGCTTAGAGAGTTGGGGAGTGGCGATAATCAAACCAAATTAATAAAAGCTGTGGACAACCTGAGTCGATCAGCAACGGCTTCACTTAAAAGGGTCGAAGCTTCTAATACCTTGAGAGGCTATGACGAAAGTGAAGAAGATTCTGATGATTATTATTACGACGATGATTCCGAATCTGAAGACGACGCCCCACCTCGATCACATACAGGTGGTAAATGGAAACCCTCAGGGTCCCCAATACAATGGGGTACTGATGGACGGTCATGGAATGCGCCGCCTATAAATTATACTGGCGGAAAGTGGAAGCCTAAAAGAAACTCCCCACCTCCAACGCATACTAGAGGAAAATGGAAACCAGCTTCACCAAATCCTCATGGAAAGGAGAGTTTTGATGTACCAAGACCTACGTACACTGGAGGCAAATGGAGCGCTTCCAAAATAAATAAAGTAGAATATAATGATAGTAATCAAAGGGAAGACAATCTTGATGTGCCTAAACCAAGTTATACTGGAGGGAAGTGGACACCATCAAAGGCTGAAATAAATAATGAACAAAGAGATGAATACTTTGACGTTCCGAAACCAAGTTATACTGGTGGAAAATGGGTAGCATCTAAATCGATCGCAAGAAATGATTACGAAGAAGCGAAAGAAAAAGATTCAAGGAGTGAGAATTGGAATTACGACGAATACGATCACCCACCGCCTAATCACACTAAGGGAAAATGGAAGCCAGCTCAGGAAGAGTCAAAAATGTCACCACCGTCAACTTACACGAAAGGAAAGTGGTTGCCAAAACAGGAAAGTAAAGAGGACTCGGTAAAAAACACTTACAGTATTACCGCGGCGGATGGCTCGCCTTTTCGAAAATCAAACGGAAGAATCCAGTATTGGTGCGGATCGTGCAATAGGCGTTTAGCGTCCAAAACTATATACGAGCGCCATCTGAAATCCGATTTGCATTTGAAAAGGGCACAACGCGATGGTGAGTTCGACGACACCGCCTTGCCCGATTTGAATACAAACCAAGCGAAAGAAAACAACAAAGAATCCGTTGAATATTGGTCACATGCCGGGCAAGACAATGAGGACAGTATGAAAAAGAGCGCTGGATCGGGGACGCGAAGAATTCGCAAGAGGATATATGTAAAATGTGAGGTATGCCGGTCTCGGGTACACAACCAACTGATGGGAAAACACTTAATCTCTCATTATCATTGTCGCAAGGGCGATATTACATTACCAGAAGCGCGCAGAATGGTGCTGGACAATATATACAGTATTGTTTTACAATCGCCCTACCAATGCGCGACGTGCAGGTTCTATTGTAACACGCAGGAGGATTTCTTGAGACATTGGTGCTCCGCGGAACACAAAGATCGGGTATCTAAGTATCGTGGAACATTTGTTTGCATGTTTTGTAAACTGGAAACGGACGATAACGACGAAATGTTCAAGCATTTAGTTTCAGACGAACACAATGAAGTTATCTCGGTTATCAACAGGTCCGTTCCCATTATAATAAAACGTATAAGAACAACTGAATGCCAAACTTGTAAACAGCAATTCCTATTAAATATACAACTAAGAAAACATTGCGAAAAAGAAGGTCATCCTTACAATAATACCTGTTCTAATGCTTACCAAAATAAGCACACTTGCGAGATTTGTCATGAAGTATTTCGATCTAAAGTTGCTTATCAACGTCACAAACGAAAGTCACACAAAAAGCACGTTTACATATGCTCTGCATGTGACGTGAGCTTTGAAACACTCTTAGAAGCAAAGTTGCATAGAAGAACTAGTAAACATCGTTGCACTGTACAGACAAAGAAATCCAAAAGCGATTCTACGATAGTTTTAGAAAAAAAATGCCAGTATTGTGAAGAGACACTAGAAAATATCATTGCACTACAGCAACATTTAAAAGAAAAGCATCCTGAGCACAATCACAGGTTCGTATGTATTCTCACCAACATAAAGTATGCTTTTTTATACATTTTCTGATTCAGTACGTAAGATTTCTGATAATTATAATACTACTGTCACACGTGTTGAACTCTTAATATTTAACTAAACCTTTCTTGCATTAACACAGCACTTGCGTGATATGCGTACTTAAGTTAACTTGATGAAATTCGACTGGTTTTTTATATAAATATTTATGTTATTACATAATTATTAGATAGTTAGTATATTATTGTGTAGTATTTATATAAGTTTAAAAATGGGTGTTATCACGTGTGTTCCTAAAAAGTGTGCATATCCGTCATATCTTCAGTTTTTCTTACCTTATCTTTTAGTAATCTTTCAAGTCTTCCTGTCTCCTTTTAGTAAGTTTTTTTCCTTTATGTACTTACTTACATAGTTTGCCATCGTTTGTTTTGAACTACCTTAATTAGAATTATCGTACAGAAGTATTTACTAACACTGTTTTTAAATTTTCTGTAATATTATTAATTTTATTCTCTCTTGGATTTTTCTAGAAAGAGCAATTTTATTATCAATGCTTTCACTGCTGACTTAAAATTCAAACGAAAGGATTAATTTAGTTTTAAACTTACTGGAGTAGGACCAACACCCCTTACATTGAATCTTAATTCAAAATTGAGATTTTTGGCATTTTTTTCTCCAAAATTTTGATTTCATGATGCTGCACATCTTTCCAGATTTCGCACTTTTTATTTATTTCGTCTTAAAATTTTGTTGATAATTATCGCCTCTAAGTAATTAAGGTTTATACTACATTCAGTTTCTCCAAGTTCGAAGTTATGCACACTTCTTATCGTTTACTACATTTTCTTGTATTTTCGAAGGTATATGGCGCTTGTAAAATTAGAGGATCGTTCTTTCGTCGTCTTCTTTTAATTTGTTGTATTTTAATACGGGTTTTTGATGCAGTTTATCATATCTCTTTATTCCTTTTTCCTTTGAAATTATTACTATACTATTCATTAAAATATTTTCAATATCAATCTTAAATTGACACATTAATTAACTTACGTTTGGGAAAATATGACATAATTACGTTATTAATGATACTGACAAGTTTTAAAAATGGCACGACTTTTAGCATTAAACACTAATTATAAGTATCCGCGCAAAAACCTATAAACTTATGCCCATAAGAACTACATTATACAACGGTAAAAAACAAATTACAATATTGCTCAATCATCTGTGCATCACAAATAGTTTCATAAATCAGTCAAAAAGAATACAGAAAAATTCCCAGATTATCTAAAATTTGCTGGTCACAACAAATAATTTCATATAACTATTTATATGAACTGATTACGTAACCACTAAAAACTTACCACATTCAGCTTTCGAAAATTATTTGTGGCTAAATATACGACGGGTGTAAACTGGGCACCAACACCTACAGGTAATCTAGGCACCATATGCTTTCGAGTAATGAGGTAATTAAATACGAATAACGGTCATTCAAGGAATTTACTTAATGACGAAACAGATTATTTCGAAAATATTTTTCTTTGTGCGTCTGTTGTTGTATTGTTCTATACATAAGAGGACATTTAGTTTGTATTTCTAATATCATATCTAAAGAAGCCGCTATGTCATATGTTTTTATCTTGTTTATTTAAAGCAAGAAATTGGATTCGTTTCCTAGTTTTGAGTTTTGTTGTATACAGTGAAGAGTTATGGAGCTCTCTTTTGTGGGTAGTGACAACGGAAAAAGTTTGTTAACGGTTAACAAGTACATCCTTTCAAATAGAAAATGAGAGTGGCGAAATATTTTGGTGTTGTACAGAAAAATTCCTAAATTGTCCTGCAAAAGTGTTTACACTTGGTGCAGAAAATTTAGTGAGCAGAAGCCAGCTATAATGTAATCATGAACAGAATGAAAGTAAGTTAACCGAAAAGTGATTTAAAATGCGTGTAAACGTAAAGCCGTTGGTAATACTTCAAAAAAACCAGCAAAAATTATTTATCGTGAGCTAGCTAAGGAACTGTCAGAAACGATTACAATAACAGATTTCGCTTATATCCGAAGACATTTGTACAATGCAAGGAGAAAATTTCTTCTTGGATCGTTACCACAAATTAAGGCAGAAAGCCATAATAGAGTGCTAATGTTTAAACAAGTAAGGTTAGAACTTTATGTGAAATACATTAACTGTACATGGATGGTACATTTTCATACTGTACAAAATATTTTCTATAATCCATGGACTTAATAATGGACATTATATTCCTTTGATGTTGTTACCTAACAAACGCAGTGAAACATATGCAAAATTATTTGAAATAATACCAACAGAAATCTTTATATGTTACTCTAGAATATTGCGACCACCTGAAGCTTTTGTAGATTTTGAGAAAAGCATTCACAGGGCAGTCCGCGCTATATGCAGCGCAAATCTATGGCTGTCGTTTCCATTTGTACCAATCGTAGTTCAGGAAAACCCAAAGCTTGGATTTAACAGCCGAATTTAGGAACACTGACTTTGAAGTAGTAAGATGGCTGCGATATACAGTTGGCTAAATCCTGACAAAGTGGGCGATTGTTTTGCCTTAGATTTGTTTACCCAAAAACCAATTCATGCACAGATTAACAAATGCACCAATTGTTTATCGGAGACATATACACAAGACGATGCACCCGTTCCTCCATGTGCGTAGACTACTGCAACTCTATCGATCGTGAACACCACAAATGCAAGCGTATCACTTCATTCCAACTGAATGAATCATTTTATTCAACACATCCATATATGTATAAGTACAATAAGTACATAAGTTTGAAATACACTTTTTTATATTATTATATCTGTTTATATTTTATTCTTGTATAGTTGAATATTTTTATTTTCGATCTTGTTTGTTGTTTGTCAATAAGTACATCAACATGAGATACACTATTTTTGTTTGATTTGTGCCGTGCCTAGTTTACATATACCTTTTGGGGGTACATTTTCAGCTAGTGCCCAAATTACCAACAAAATTAAGATTAGTGCCCGATTTACATCCGCTTCAAGTAAGATCATGCAACTACGGAGAAACATTAAGTATTGTTCGGATACAACCGAACGAGTTTCTATTTTATATTTACATATCTAATATCTTCCTAACATTACAATTCATTTATTTACACTTTGCATTAATTTCTGCTTTTCACTCATCTTGCACAGACGTATTTAGTATATCGTTTGCTATTACAATCAAAATCTATATGTATTCGGTAATTAGTATTGCTTAAGTTAGGTAGATTTGTTGGCGAAGAAAATCCCGGGAATTACCCGGGATTAATAGTACCATTATGCTTTCTAATTATTACTATGAAATCGTTACCAAAGACATCTTATCTACGAGAACAATTAGATAGCATAGGGTTGTTCATTAAATCAAAACCAAGTTGTTTATGAATAACCAGCAGTACACATTGTAAGACAGTACGCGATGTAACTTCAGATAGTTCACGTAACTCATTTGACATCACAAGTTCAACGGAAACTCGTCGTAAGTTCAACAGAGCTAACATCTCACTTTATAAAACATCCAAAACAGTCATAAGTAAGAATTCGGTAGCATTGACCACACAGTTCGCGAGTTTTCCCTAGGAGTGGGGAAGCACGAATTGCAAATCAAACATTGTGTGAGTAAATAAAATTATATATATATATATATATATATAAATGACACGTTCAAGATATTCAGTAACACTTACATAAGAGCATGGATAATAAAATGTGTACCTTTGTATTTGGACGTATATCATTCTTCAAGATATTCAGTAACACTTACATAAGAGCATGACACAGTTTGTAGACTTCACTCTTAATTGCGCACTTATAGCCGGCAAAATACAAATAAAATTTTAATCATATAAATACGTTTCTTTAATTATTTTGTTGCTTCAACAATTTCGACTTCTGTTTTTTATTGTTATTGCTATTCTACATTGATATTTCTATTTTAATTTTACATAATTTTCTTCGTACACCTTGTACTTCCTGTCAAACTAATGCTTCTTATAATTTACAGTTGCGCACATTGCGGAAAATGCTTCACCATCCCTCAACAGCTTACAGTACATTTGCGCTCCAAAGCCTGTACATTTCAACATACGAACAGGTATACTAATAACTGTGACAAGTGCCCCTTCAGCACGGATTCGATGTCCGAACTACTGTATCACAAAGTATTGCACAGCGAATCCCTACTAGTTTACCCCGAAGGTGGAGAGACTGACAAGAAACGTGCTACTCAAAAATACAAATGCCCGATATGTCACAAATTTTTCAGCAAACTATCACTAAGATGCCACATTCGCCTCCATACTAAAGAAAGACCTTATACGTGCGCGAACTGCAATTCTACTTTCGTAAGGAAGAACAATTGGGTTTCGCACATGAAGAAATGCTGTAAAAGTCAATTTAATGAAATGAAGAACAAAAATGAGAAGGTAAAATCTAGTACGAGTGTGGCTGAGAGACCATATTTGTGTTCAACTTGTGGTGCAAATTTCAAGAAAAAGTAAGTACCCAAACTATTTTATGAATAATTAGTTCTTTATTAATCGATTGATGCCAAAAAAACACGTGAAGCTATTTTCAACTACACAAAAACACTCGTTCATATAATCAAAACTGAATAATTATATCATATGTACAGCGGTGGGTAAAATAATTTTTTGTTCGTAATAGAAACTTAAAAATGATATTTAAATAACATTATTTTCGCTGTAAGTAAAATCTAGTACGTAAGATACAAGCCGTCTATTTAATCAAGTTAGTGTAAGAATAAAAATATAGATACAAGTTTTTCAGCGGGCAAAATAATAGGAGCATAGTATAGTCAAAGGACTGCAGAATAATAATTTAAAAATTCTCAACTAATAGGTACTTAGAGGCAAATTCCAGTGTCGGCGCTGTATCATTTGCCATTTATTTTGATTCCACTACACCTTAATAAACCTTTTTTAGGCTGTTTTTACTAGTTTAATAGAAACATGTAAATGCTTTATTATCTCAAAAGTAATAACATCGTCGCAAACATATTGTGATGTTACATCTCGTATGGCCCATCCTTCTTGGTGACAATCGCAGCAAATAATGTTTCATAGTGAACACAATTTATTAACGCCACTCTGCTGATTTTGTAAATAAAAATAAATGCTGCTTTACATCAGAATCTAGAAACGCTTCTTAAAGCACATCACGAAAGTAGTTCGTAACAATTTATAAGTACCATTTACCAAATGACTAGGCTGCCTGATATGTCATTCTTCTGCTGTTAGGATCACTTCAACATCAGTATCCACAATGTGAAACTATATTTTACAAAATTATATTTTTCTGATCTAACGTTAGCGTATGATATTGCTCTAAAAAAGTTAGAACAGTACTTTGTATAATATATAGCGTAATATTAGTTTTTTTAATGTTAACATATATACGAGGGCGACCTGAAATGTTTCCGGAATCGACAAGAAAAACACGGTATTGGCGTGGCTTTTTACTTTTATTTTTCATTGTAGCCTCCTCGAAGATTAATACACTTTTTAAATAGTGCTCCAGTCTCTTCAAGCAGTCAGAAAAATAGGATGTTTGTAGGCCTGCAGAATAGCCATCTGTAGCGGTGATGACCTCATTTGAGGAAAATCCCTTTCGTCACAGTGACTTGCTAAGGTTTGGGAATAGGAAAAAGTCGCTGTGGGGTAGGCCCGGTGAATATGGAGGATGAGAGACCAATTTGCAGCGCAACTCATTCAATTTAGACACGACGATGCGGGATGAATGAGCTCCTTCAATACTGCATCGAATCGGGTCAATAAATCGCTGTAATATTGCCTCGAAATCGTCTTTCCCTTCTGCAGATAGGCGATGAGGATCACACCTTGGCAATCCCAAAAAATGGTTGCCATGACCTTTCTGGCCGATGGAACGGTCTCTGCTTTCTTCGGAGCCGACTCGCCCCGAAAAGTCCACTTTTTCGACTGTTCCTTGGTCTCTAATATGTAGTAGTAGATCCAAGTCTCATCCACGGTTACGAAACACTTGAAGAAATCCCTTAGATTGCGTTGAATCCTGGCCAGACACTTCTCCGAAACAGTCACTCGATTTTGTTTTTGGTCTGGTGTGAGCAAAACGCAGTACTCATAGCGTCGAAAGCTTTTTCATACCTAAAATTTCGTGTAGGATATGGTCAACATGTTCCTCTGCTATCTCTTTCAACTTCAGTCGCGATCGGTTAACGCGACATCATGAATCTTGTCGACCATTTCATCATTGGTAATAGTTTCTGGTCGTGACTCGTCACTTATACTTGTGCGGCCATGTTTGAACTCCCTCACCCAGAAGCCGATGGCCGAAAATGATGGGGTACATCCGTCATGAACCTTTAGCAAAATATTTCGAATTTCCGCGCCGTTTCCTCAGCCATCCAGAAGTGTTTTATCACTGCACGAAATTCGATTTTTGCGAAACCGCCTGACTTGCTTCACAAAAAACACTCTTAAACAGCAACTCTTGTCAGTAGACGTCTGAAACTTTGACAGTTGTCATAAAAAAGGTTGCCCTTGCCGACCAATGAATCCACTTCAACCTTTGTGTGCCATCTCTTGTCGATTCCCGAAACATTTCAGGTCGCCCTCGTACGGATTTGCACAACGCTTCAATATTTCACAAATTAGAAACTAAAATTTGCGATTAAGGTTAACGTACACTTTAAATTCATTGCACTGAATTTCGAGCATAATATATATACGAATGTCAGTCTAGGGTTTGCGACCGCGTATATTTGTTAGTTCCGAGAGGGGCCGATTCCACTAGGTCGATGTGATCTCACTTATCTTCCTCTGGACGCTCTCGTTCGACTAGTGATCGCTAACAACAACACCCGGTCATAAACCCGATAGTAATATTATTTCACCTACGCTAACCGCGAACACATCCTTCTCAACATATATATGCATACATATGAATAGATATAATGAATAAATATTATAAGATTTCAAAACAGTAAATAATACGTCTCCTTTTTTAAATACCGTTAAGTATTATACGTAATAAAAGTAAATGAAAAAGAGCGTACTACATGCTTTTACAGCAGTATTTCCATATTTAAACTACGAAATCAATGGTAGTCTGGGATATGCCATCCCAAACTTAAAATCCCTTATTGAAGAACATCTACATTGTTTGGGGGTCTATCCTATCATATTTCACACCTGCTCTATTGGTGGCAAGTCTGGCGAATGAGCCATGGTAAGCGATCAACAGCGTTATCCACAAGCTCCATAAATTTCGTCGTTTGCCTGTTGAAAAGTAGATTTGCCGGTTGCTGAAGAAATGATATTAACACTTCTTTAAGAATACCACACAATGAGTTGCATTTAGTGTTCCTTGAAAGACTAATAGAGGGGATTTGCCTTCAGTGCAGATACTCCCATGCCATCACACCATCAGTAAGAGCCTTATGTCGCTGTGCGGGAAGCCCCATGTTTCTTCTTTAACTAGGACGCCTTCTGACCATCTTATTACCATTATCAACCCCATTTTTCACTCCAATACCATCTTTCGTTACGCCACTTTAGCTGTGGAATGTTATGGCATGTAGCTAATGGTAAATAAAGAAATGGACGGTACGATCTAGACCTAAGAGACCAAATTCTTTGATATATAGATTGTATGAAGATTTGAATTAAGGCTCTCCATTCATTGCCATTCTCCGTTGTTGACGAGAGACGATCCCTAACAGTCACGAGCTGAAGAGCAGGATCAGTGATGCATCTAGTGTGTTCGGATCGTAAACGTTCCTCATCATTTTCCGCCCATATGTGCCAATGCAAAGATGTTGTAACAAAATTACGTCATACATGATTAACAACACCACAAATCAATAATTCGGCTTCCCATAACCCGCTTACCCTACAACTTTCAAACACAAATAATTGAAGAAATTTTGCACGTTTTCGAATACAAAGCACGCTTCTACGTTATGGACAGTACTAGTGCTATAAGTATACCTCACAGTCACGATTAAATGTCAACAGAAAAACAAGAATACGTATCATTGAAATTTTCATCGTATGTTTGAACGAACAAAATAAGCAAATCCTGAAAATTTCACTAAAATATGTTCACGTTTACTGGCTGTGTATTTATTTATGGCAAATAGTATATTTGTCAAATGATAACTCCACAAATTAAGTAGATTTCTATATTCGGACAAGGTCACGCTACTATAAATTCCCTTAGATTTTACCTATTTTTTGTAAAAATTGTCTAGTATTCAGAATTTTGCAGTAGGTTCTTGGTAATAACGGTACCCAGATACTGCAATAAATTGTAATTTATTTAATCAGGACCGGCAGGTAAGGTTTGATCAAGAATCAAGTTCTAGGCGGTAGCAAGATGATATCAATAACGGGAATTTACTAACTAGAGATAAGAAACTAGTAATGAGAAATTTGTTTTACGCTATATTGGTTCTATGCCATTCCTAAATTAACATACATAATGCGAGAAAATATCAAGAACTGTAGCTTCAGTTTGAAATGTATGAAATTGAGCTTTTATAGCTATTAGTACCAAGAACATACTAATTTGTTTCTAAAGGCATCAAAATAAAATTTAATATCTTACCGTTTTACTTTTTGCGTGTCTATGTCATTTATTATTATATCTTTACATTTTTGTAACAGCACAGAAGCTTCCTTGAATCTATAGAATGCTCGTTTAAATATTCAAATCGTTAAAATGCACCAAAAAAATATTGAAGTCTTCTTTTGTGAAATCAATATCTGCTAATATCTCAACGAATTAGCAATCACTAGTTGTTGTGGGAGAAAAATATACAACATAAGTGGCTTGAATAGGAACCAATAAATATTTTACGACAGGCATATATTAAAAAGTTGCAAGCATATTAAGACACAGTTAACAGTTAGCCATTATTATATTGTGCGTTACATAACGTCCTTACTATAGTTTTCGAAAGACGTTATCTGTCTGCCGATGACCAAACACATAATAATATATCGCTTTTATGGGTTACTTCCACTACCTGATATTTATATTCTCTTACTAAACATACACTATACGTTGGCAATATAATTTATTATATGGCGATATTTTTCAGGGTGTTGAATTTAACATCCTAATAACTCTTTTACTGCAGTAACATAGCTCATAAAAGGCAACCATCTTTGTGTTCCTAATTTATAGCGCTTTTAACGCATGATGTTATTGTGCCGCGTGTACACAAAAAAAACACATTAAAAGAAAATTTAGAGTAGATTTCGTATTTCGCGAAAGTTACTTTCACATACAAAGTATGTTTGATTCCGACGTTTGGAATATCCCTGCTATAATTTAAAGGTGGTAATTGCTTTATAGCTCTATTGTGCTTAGGATACGACGTAAGTTGTAAGAAAGGCATTTTAATTTATACGTAATGTCCAAAGACAAAGCCCTTTAATGACTCTTATAAGTAGTGTATCGAAAAACAATTATAATTGAAATAGTGTTAAAGAAAATTTTAATAAACATCAGTTACTGTTAAGACATGGCTTGTGTTTTATATCAAACTGATGATAAGATTAGGGGCAGGTGGACTTTAAATTTGCATTTCTTCAAAATAGTTTTATTATACTTCGGGAAAGTATTACTTTGGTCAGATATCTTTAATTGTGCTAATATGTGAGCGATTAGGCGGCTTTTTCAACAAAGTTCGACTTACCATTATATTACTAACTTTCCTGAAAACATTGCCTTCTGTTAGTATGCAATTTTTCTTATTGGGTAGAAAGTAAGTAGCTGTTCAAGGATATACTTGTTGACCAAACCTGTTTACCTCCACTTATTTTTTTGTCATATTCCTATCTGTTTTGTTGCTAATTTTAAATTTTTGCTGCTAAGTGCTTGGTTGGTTTTCCCTTTCAGGTTACGATTTATTGAAATGCTGTAATTGTAACGTCAGCTCTTTTAACCAGATTGCGAGAATCATGGATTTATTTTGATTTTTAATTCACACTTCTTAATCTAATTTCTTGTTTTAATAAATCCTGATCCATATTTTAGCTTCTTTCTTGTAAACAATAATGTGAACGTTGTTGCGGTATTAGTAAGTCAAAAAACCGTCTTCGGCAACTTTTGAAATTATCATTTTTATGAGAAATTGAAAGAAGGAAGGGCAGGTAGGTACAAGTTCACCACACATAATTTTTCTGTGAGATCTAAGAACTAAATTACCTTTGAAATAAATAATATGTTGATAATAATTGCAAATAATAAAATAAACTATACTGGTTGTAAAATTTTCACCGATAGCAACTAAAATGGGTCCCATAAAAATAAACTGTGTTTATATAATTATAATTAAGATTTTAAGGTTTTCAAGAACACGTTACGAATAAAATTATTATAGGAGACCTTAAAAAGCTCATTTCCTTTCTATTTCTGGTATGTGAATGCTTATGTATTGAAAAATTCATGAAATTATATATTGAAAAGTAAATATCACTAAAGCTAAAGTGGGAAGGCGGACGTAAAGATTAGGATTTTAAGATAAATACAAAAAGGATACTGGTGAGGTGCTAAACATATTTCAATAAAATTAGTAGAAACAGTCACATGTTTACCCACTGAGAACTGAGAAGGAAAAGAAAAATGGCCCAATTCATGGTAGATTTCAAACGCTAGCGCAATAACCTCAATATCATAAACGATTCTGATTTTCATGAAAAAAGCACATACTCAAACATCTTCTTATAGAACATTGGTTTAATTTTCATAATGTTTGTTGCATAAATGAACAGATTTAACTAGCTACATGTAGTCGCTCTTTCTACTGTTTCTTGACCCCTAAAGTAAGATATACCTGTATTTGTGTTCTAGAGTCGATAATGTTAACAAGCTCTTTTCAAGGAACAAATCTAAAAGCTCTGTTTTAGCATTATCATGATACCGTCAAGATTAGAAAAGTTACAATTTTCACATGATTTTATTTTCTTCTTTACCTTCGGGTAGCAAGTAGAACCCTTTAAACTGTCTAAAAGGCACCGCATCATTAAATAGTCTAAAATATACATACGCACAACCAGAAATAGCAAAGGGTTGGATCGCCCAATAGCCCGTTAATACATCCTGAGGCAGTCACAATTACTATAAACATTACCCACCCTTCACCTATATTTCACGCAGACCGCAATTCTCTAATTACAGCACGTTTAACGCAAAATATGAAGCATAAATTACTGGCAGGACTGCTCAGCGCTCCCGATTTACTACGTTAATGTTGCAGGTAGTTTCCAGGACGCATTAATTTTTACGTGTTGCACCACTGACGCGCACAGTTTCATATATTGGCTTAATATTTTATTACATATGGTGGTTTGTGTCGAGCATTAGCATCATCATTTCGTATGCTAATATTATGAAATTATGTGAACGAAGTTCATAATTTTATCCGACCGACCTCTTGCGTATATATAAAAGAACGGCGTCTTTGAATATCAACTGGACGTCCTTTTTTCCTTTTTTGTTTGTTCTTCAATTTGGTTTGTTAGATGTCTGCTGCAGTCACGAAAGCAACCTGATCTCTTTCCTATTTTATTACGATTCGAATATATCGGTAGATATATTCGTATAAGGATAAGCAGGCCCAGTATTCATAATTATGAAAGTATGTAAGGAATTTTGATATGAAATATGTATATAAGTAAAGGGAGTTACAATTTTTGATTACTTTTTTTAGATTCACCGTTATTTATATTTTTTGTACTAGAATACCATATGTTACTTGACATATAGCAAATAAAAATATTTGCGATTAATAAAAGTAGAAAGGTTGAGAAGGTTGATTGAGCAACACTTTACTGCTTTACTGGTCAAAAATATTTTAAATTTGTTGCAAGCTGCGGAAGTTACAAAGAACTTCGAACAGAGTACCGAAAAGAAAATTGTGCAGGGCCTGTAACTATTCGAAAACTTACAAAATTTGAAAAAACTGGTGCGATGAAGGTTGAACAGAGCAAACTCCCGTCGTAATCATTTAGCAGAAAATATTACAACTTCAAATACTATTGTTATTGGGAATCTAAAAAGTTGTCGTCTCCAGCAACTAAACATTCCAAAAAACACTTTACTCAGACTTTCACATAAAGATCTTTGTTGAAGGGCTTATAAGATTTAAATAAATGAAAAATAAAACCAGTGACCTTTACGTCTTAAATTGGAACAACTAAATTATTTTTTGCGAGGAGGAACATTTCGAAATAGATGGTTTTGTAAACAAATAAGGTTATTAAGAAGATTCATGACAAATACTGCAAAATCATTGAATCCACAAAACGTAACTCTCTGGCTTGGCTTCTGAGCTGAGTGATTGGACCGGATTTCTGATGAAGCTGTTGCTGTTACTACGTGAATGTATGAAATGCGGATTTCAGACAAAAGATGACGCACCAATGCAGTTTGTGGTATAAAGATTTGAGACTGCGCCATTTTATTGTGTCATCGACAAGTGTCAGACGCACACGAGCAGATAAACTGGAAAAAGTGTGTGCATAATGTTGTGTTGTGTTCAATATGTAGAAATTTGTACCGAACAAAGAGTATTCGCGATCACCATTCATTTTTTTGTTTTTATTCAACTGCTGCTGAATCATATCAATTACTTAGAGAAACTTACGGTGAATATGCTCCATCGCAAGATACGTATGAGCGATGGTTTCGGTATTTCGATGCTGCAGACAAGGAAAGTGGGAAACCTCCAAAAAAATACGAAGATGTGGAATCGCAAGCATTGTTGGACGAAGATGATTCGCAAACATGGCAACAAGGCGCCAAGCAATTGGGCCTTAGTCAACAAGCTGTTTCCAATCGGGTATGAGAGATGGGAAAGATTCAGAAGATCCGTCTACCGAGGATACCACATGAGTTGAATGACATTTTGCTCCCTTGGTACAAAAGGAAATCGTTTTTGCATCGTATAGTTACAGGGGTTGAAAAGTGGATTTATTTTGAAAATAACAAGTGCAAAAAACCATGGGTAAACCCAGGCACACCATCTAGATCGACAGCAAGACCGAATAACTTTGGTAGAGAGACAATGGTCTGTGTTTGGTGGGACGAAAGAGGCGTGGTCTATTATGAGCTGTTAAACCTTGGGAAAACGGTTAATACTAAACGTTACCTACAACATTTGACCGATTTGAACCGTTCGTTGCTTGAAAAAAAGGCCAGAATATCAAAAGAGGCAACGCAAAGTCATTTTTCTTCATGAGAATGCTCCATCATGGCAAAACTGGTTCACAACACGTTGGAAACACTCATCTGAGAAATTCTACCCCATGCGGCTTAGTCACCGGACTTGGCTCCTTCCGATTACCACTTCTTTGCATCGATAGGTCACGAACTTGCTGAGTAGCGCTTTGGTTCGTACGAAGATGTGAAAAAATGGCTCGATGAATAGTTCGTACCAAGAGGGAAAATTTTTTACTGGCACGGTATTCACAGATTCTTCGAAAAAATGTGTAACAAGCGATGGAGTATATTTTGAATAAAGCACAATTTATCATTCTTCCGAATTTATATAGAAAAGAAAAAAACACATGTCATACTTGTACACCAGGTATTTGTGGACTTCAATATCGGAACATAGTTACAATTATTTTGTTTACGAATTGAGAAGTACGGATGTCAAGAACATGCAGTTTCTGCGCATCTCGTAGTCACAGAAACAACAGACGTTTTATGCTAACAATTTGGTCATCGAATAATTGGCTGGTTAGAGCAAGCGATTTAATGCCCACGGACTTGCTGATATGAGGTTATTTAAAACAAAAAATTGATGGCATTCGCGAAATTGCGCCGCACTTATGCCAAAATGTTATTGAAAGTGTTCATACAAGAAAGGAGCCCTGTAGTCCAACAGCAGGACAACATTTGCAATATACTATCTTTCATTGCTAAACCGTAAGTTTTGTACGAGCATTTAAAATACAAAACATTATTAAATAAATCATTTAAAAGGCATCCTCAAACTGGAAAACCTTTTATATATCTGTCAATATATAGTTTAGTGTGCTGTTATTTTAACGTTACTCACTCACAATAAATAATTTACATTTTCCATCTAGCGTTTTCATATATTTTCATCTAATTCACTATCAACAAATACCTTAAAACATAACTTGATTTTCATAATACTTGCATAACTTCAGCAGCCTTAAAGAAAACTCCAAAACAATTTGAAGTAAAATGAGG
Organism: Trypoxylus dichotomus; assembly: GCA_023509865.1. Lineage (NCBI taxonomy): Eukaryota > Metazoa > Arthropoda > Insecta > Coleoptera > Scarabaeidae > Trypoxylus > Trypoxylus dichotomus. Next base: position 44,438,304 of record CM042078.1, read on the forward strand.
GCGCATACATCAGCTACAGCAATTTCGAATACTGCGGCCTAAAGTATACCCCCCAACCACCTCGCCGCCACTACTGCTAGTAAATAACTTAAGCACACATTAGGCCGATAGGGGTCTACAATATATCAAAGGGTGAGTCCACGGTGCTACTTAAACACAACTCAGGAATTATGAGATAATACGTTAGGCAAATGTCTACTTAAGGTCGCATCCGTTGACGCAACTTGCTACCAGCAAACTGTTTTCTTCTCTATCACTCCGACATTGGATCGGTAAAGATTGGAAACACCGGCGAAATACCCTGCAAACGTGCACAACGATGCAAGAATATTGTTTATAAACTGAGGCTGCAAATCATGGCGATGTCGTGGTCGTATTCTGGCGGTCGCTAATGCGTACAGAATGGGCTGCACAGGTGGCGCTGTTAACAGTAAGACAAAGAAGGGAAGATTGATGACCGGAGGATTAATTCGAATAGGATCTCTTTACGGTGTGATCTTATTACATTTAGCCAAATATGTTACATTTACTTTTACAATCCGATCCAAATTAAGTGTGCACCAATAAATTTTTACTGATCCTACAACGCAGGTTACATTAACAAAGTGATTAGGTGTTTAATATACATATTTAATACTGATGCATATGTAATCAACGAAAAATAATTGCATAGTGCATTATAGAGGAAATTCCAACGTTGGTATTTTTTAAACAAACAAATAATAACATTTATTCAAAATATGCATATTTACAAAAATTTTGAAATTACTGATATGAAAGTTCGAATAAAGAATGAGTTTACACCCAAACACAAAAACTTGTGGTGGATTTTACTTTATGATAACGGTACACTTTCATTCTGTAAAAATTATGGCATATGCCCCCAACAGTAAAACCTGTATTTTCCGAAAGTATCCAAAATATAATATAAAGAATATGTAACTTATGTAATATTTTTCTGGTATTTCCTTATTTAATATTGTACGACAAATATCACGCAAAACGTTTTCTATGCAGTGGTAGCATAGTGACTGGCGACACTACGGTAATTATAATGTTGGCTTCACTAACAAAAACACTTACAAATATAAACGAAATACTGTCCATTAGTGAGAAAAGTGTAGCATATTCCGAAGCGCATCATGAATGTTCATTTCCTACATCGCTACACGGTCAAAATGTTTGCGAAATATGTTTTTGAAAGCACACAGTATTGCAAAATGTTATATCAGTATTCACAATCAAGCAGCATTAAAGGGTTTACTACCAGAAAATGGTGTAATTGAGTTTGGAACATACAACATGTATAATTGGTACAACGAATCCAACTTCTAAAATTTTGGCGAAACGGTAAATTTTTGTTAAGATATGAAAAAATGTTACCACAGATGTAAAATACGGAGGATGTTTAATCCATCGCATCCCCTAACAGCTTTCATCAATCACAGGGGACATCCACCGGCCATGAGTTACTATTGTACCTGCGCCTGTTGTGCGTCTAAAAATATTTGTTCTCAGCGTTTGCCAAGGAGTGAGAAAAACCACAGAAAGCCTCAACTCTAAGAAACAGCCCCGGGGTTCGAACCCGAGACTTCGAGACTGATAGCCAAGCTGATAGCTATCAGCCCGTATGATGGTATGGGCATGTTTTACTTTGAATAAAGCAGGAAATTTGGTTGGCATTGGAGCGATGTTCAGAAAAGAATAGTATAGACAAGCTTTAGAGGGATACATGATTCAATTCGATTTGTTGCTGGTCGGGGTTCAACTTATATTCCGGCATGATAATGACTTTAAACGCTCTTTGTAGTTGTGCAAAAGAAAAGAATGAAGAAGAGGAACAGCATCATATATCCATATTATAATACTTTGCGGAGACATTTTACTTTCTTTGCTTTTCTTCTTCGGCCTCTTTCAAAAATTCTTCGCGCCCTCCGCCTATGTTAGGTTTGTGCGATTTTGCTGAGATTCCCACCTTCACTAGTTTTTCCCTTAAAAAGGAATACGTTTATCCTTGCTTAAAGAAATATTCGTATTAGTTCTTATACGAAAAAAGCTACAGCGATCGTATCTGATTAAAGTTTATCTGATTCACCCTTTTAGCGGGAAGAGGGAGAAGGTATGATCCGCGCAACGAGATTACGAGTTATTTAGCTTAACCGCAAGGATCTTAAAATGTAGGAGTATTCTGTAAAGTACTCTATGGTCTCGTTCCTGCACCCCTCACCCAAGAACCGTTATTTATTTTTTCCAACGGAAAATGATGAGCTGAGAATATATGGCAACCATCCGAAAATTTACAATAAGTTTCGCATGACATCTGAGTTACCAGATTCAGACACAAGTCCTCTTACTTACTCATCAAAGCGTATTATCAAACCGTATTGCAAATTATATTGTGCGAGCATCGTTTGGAGGATAAGAGGCAACAGTATGAACTGCGTCCAAATACCTACCACACAGTGAAGGAAATAAACTACAGATTCCTCCATATCATCGTCAAATATTCCTAATATAATCATGTTGGCCACGGGATGCTTTGCATTTCGAACGCCTAAAAGTCCCCCTAATTGTGAATAGTGAAAGGGAATAGAAAATTTATGGAACATAGATTGATAATACATCGAAACAATTGTCTAGAAATCAATACAATAGAATAATGCTACTAATGCACGTACTCATAGTGTTGGCGGGATCATTTACGGGAAAAACAATGTGAGGAGAGAAAACGCTAACACGCGGACAAACTAATATTCGAGATATTAATACTCATCAAATGAAATAAATTAAACATAGAAATAGAATTAGAAATTTTTGCAGCTTTATTTTCGTCGGTAATAAAAGAGAAGTAATGAGTTTTCTTTTTGTAATAAATTCGCAGCGTTTTTTGGACTTCTATATTTGTTAAGTTCACTATAAGAAGTTTCTATTACACTATTGGGTTGTGATCTAATTATCTTTTACTCCGCGATGTCTAAAGCTTAAAAATAATACTCCAAGCGTTTTCAATAATATTCACGTGAGGCAAACGGGCCGGCCACTCAAGGACTAATATTTTGTCTCTTCGAAAATTGTCTTTTACAATTTGAATGCGGTGGATAGCAGCGTTATCTAGCTGAAACACAAAATCCTGGCATGCAATCTGTTCAGCATGCCATGATATTTGATCGACGATAAGATGTATATGATAAGCTCTATTCATTTTGCCATTGCAGAACTTGATGTCAGTTTTTCCGTTATACCCTAGACCTGCCCATATCATTACACTACCACCAACCATCTACATACGTCTCAGAAGTAAAAATGATTTTTCGCCAGCATTTACGCCAACGTAAACGCGCGGTTGCAAATGCTAATCTGGCTTCTTTATGCAGACACGTTAAAGGAGGCTTTCTTTGCAGTCGTCTTCGTTTAGAGTGAGCTGTTGCTTTCGGCAGATGTTGAACATTGGTGTTTGCACCTGCTGCTTGTACTATTTGTCTAGCAGTTGTTTTGAAATAACGTCATTTCCACGAATAAATTCATAAAACTAGTAATTTATTAACGAAAGTGCATGTATGCAACATGCCATTTATGTTTTTACAATCAAAATGTCCAAAAGTGTCTCTTTACTTTTTAAAGATGACATCGGAAAGATGTCCTCCCATTCGGCGTTCACACTCTAACAGCCTGTTATGAAAACTCTGGAATGCGCGGTGTAGCGAATCTTGGGGAATGGCAGTGATTTCTTGTTGAATGTTCTCCTTCAGTTCATGGATTGTTGCAGGTCGTGTACGGTGCACCTTGTCTTTAAAATACCCCCACAGGAAGAAGTCGCACACACTAAGATCAGGGGATCTCGCAGGCTATTCAATGTCACCGTTACGTGGAATAATGCGTCTTCCAAACAATTGACGAACTGCTGCCATCGAATGTCGAGCAGTGTGTAACGTGGCTCCGTCCTGCTGAAACCACATGTTTTCCATGTTAAGATTAAGCTCGTACAGTCTCTGTGTAAAGAATGTTTGAAGCATTTCAATATATCGAGCGGATGTTACTGTGGCTGCACTACTATCCTCACGTGCAAAAAAATAAGGGCCAATATCACCATGACATGATACAGCACACCATATTGTGACCTTGTCGCTATGTAGTGGTCGCTGGTGTAACTCACAAGGATTGTCCTGGGCCCAATAACGAAAATTCTATTTGTTTACGAAACCGTTCAGGTGGAAATGGGCTTCGTCTGATATCCATGTGTTACCAACGAAATTCGCGTCCTCGTTAATTTTAGCCAATATCTGCCTACTAAACTCCATACGTGTTGCTAGGTCACGTTCATGTAATTGTTGCACAATCTGCAACTTATAGGGATAGAAATGTAATTCGTGCAGTATTCTTTGTAAGCTTCGTCGCTTAATCCCTAGCGTAGTTGCATGCTGTCGAACGGAGCGGCGAGGACTTCTCTCGTGTGCAGCTCTAACAGCTTCAATGTTCTCTGGGGTACGTACCGTTCGAATGCCAGCTGGAACTTTCTTTTTCAAGACAGATCCTGTTTCTTCAAAATTACGCACCCACGTTGTAATCGCATGCGCAGATGGGACACGTCCATGACGTCTAAGCTGGTAATGCTGTCGAAATATTCTCTGCGCGGCAGTCGCGCTATCACCATTTTTATAATACGCTCTCACAGCTACTGCACGTTTCGCACCAGTCCAACGATTCATGATTACTAAATGGCAATGCGTTCACAACAATTGTGCGACGTTGCCGGCTCTACAGTGCTGACAACTGTAACATTCAAAATGTCCCGTTCCCCTGCGCCACCCTGTATAAATCTTCTTTTTATATAAGTAAAATTGGAAAACGTAGCATAATAATAAATGTAAATCATTCCCTTCTTTGAGTGATTCCTTATTTAGATGCTAAAAAAGCAAATATCTTATGTTACGTTTAGTAATATTTTGGGAATATGTTACACTTTCTCCAAGACAATATGTGTCAACATTTTGATATATACATAAATTCTATATCTATACATTGAAATGGACACCTTTAAGTTCGATTACTACAATGCATAGATATCATTAAGTCCATTTTAATACCACTTCAAGCTACTTAGCAGGAGCTGCTACTATTGCATATTACACATCACCATATCGCTTTAATTTCAGAACTGGGTTGAAATAAATTCATAAAATTGACAAAACTAAAAGCCAAATTGTACAGTATCGCAGGTGTAATGCTGTAAATACGTAAAGGTATCCATGAATGTATGTCTAAAAGGTGGCTGAATTCATGGGCTCGCAGTTTATCTTGCTTGAAAAAAATGAAACCATCTACTAAGCTACACCTCCTTTTTACGGATACGTGTGCATGTGCCAATATACTTAACGAATTCCTTCTTGAATCTTATCAAACTTATCTTTTTTACGGACGTACCGTTTTACCGTAAAAGCTGCCACTCAAAATGAGTAGCTTAAATATCGGCCATAAAAATTTACGTGACTACTTGAAATTTGGGAGTTGTTTTTCGCGCAGAAACTCAAAATAATTTACGAGAATTAAGCGAAAGACAATTATCACGGTATCACGATTGCATTTATCGAAGTAGCGACGACTTGTCATTCGTTTAGTATGCGGACCGGAGATTTAAAAAAAAATGGCCAACATATCTTACTCCGGTACATATTAACGGAATTACTTTGTAGAGAACGATAATTACGAGTAATGTCAATAAAATTAGCGGTAAGTTGTGGGGTAATTTACCGGTTAGGCGTTCCTAAAAAGGATCTACCGAACGATCGAAATTAAATGTGAAATTTATGACCACGTCAAACGTTAAAATATTATTAAGGGCGCCGATAAAGCGATGTGCCCGAGTACATGCACACATACTTATACCTTAGCGCTAGTGGACTTAATTATTATTTACAGCGCGGGCTTATTATTTTGTTGTATCATTATTTAAATTAAATTGAGATTGATGTTCGCATTATGAATATGCTCACCTTCTTGCTTCTTTCACAAGAAAAAGAACGAATTATTAACATTATATTTTCATATTATTCCATCAGTCCAATAAATATTTATACTCAAGTTTGTAACATATTGGTGGTAACTCTCAATTTTGCTGTTATGTCTGTGAACGACCTTGTTGGTTATTACAATTCACAACACAATTTTCAATCGTTAATTGATAGGCGCGATGAATGTAGTGCGAAAGCTTTACTGATTATTATAAACAGACTAAGTTGACTCGCTTTGGCTATTTGCGTGTATTAATTTTAGTGTACCAACCCGAAATACTCGTCTCTTTAATCCATAACTCCAATAACTCTAGAGCCTGTGCAAACATATTACTGAAATCACTAATTTTTCATATGACAAATGATTTGAATGCATTGTATTGTGACTTCTCCTATTGTTCAGGTTTGTTATATGGATATGCGCTGTAAAACATTGATTACACTGCCTAACAAAATCAATCTTTGTCGTGGTGGCTGTAAAATACGAACTGATTTAGAGTATTTCTGATGTGCTTGTTCTAAAAATAACTGGCATTTCTTCCTAGCAGCTCTACTTTTTGAGATACACCGCCGTTATTTATTAGTCAAAATTCATTACCTTGATTCATTACCTCAGGTGATATTAGTGAGGAACAGGGAGAAGGATTTCACAAAGACATCAGCATTATGGAGGTTAGGTACCAAGGAAGATGAGATATCCATATAATGGTTGGAATCTTCACCGAGGCTGTTCCGGTAAATCTCACCCAAGGAAATCTTACAAAAGAAAATTTTTAACTGATGATTGAAAGTTGTATTTGCATATTTTTCTGTTAAATAAATATCTTCTACCAATTTTGTGTTTCGGTTAACAGTTATCAAATAGTACTATATAAGAAGTTACGTGCACAATAAAACATTACATCTAATTTTGGAGAATTTTTCCTAAATAGGGCTGAAAGAGTGAATTTCGAAAACTAAATCTGATACAACAAATCTGACGGCATCTTTGGATAAGATACCCCAAAATTGCTTAACTACACTTAAAAAATCCGAGACACCACAATGTGTATTGGCCTGTATTATATGTTCACAGGTATAACAATAAACTCAACTCATACAAATTTATTAATTATGCGGAACGCAGCGTTTCGAGAGCACGTGCGCTCTGATTGTCAACCGTGTTACCGACTGAAAGTAAGAACTGTATAACACATGCAAATTATTTTCTACGCAGGCTCTAAAATTTCTAAAACATATGACTATTTACAATCCACTCGGTGGTCTGTCTTTTTCGGGAAAGGATGGACCGAAACCGAACCGTATCTTTAACAGGGCCTATGGTAATAAATCAATCAAACTCGAGTGTGCAATTGGGGGTGGTTCTCTGTTCAATAAGTCTCCGTTCTTTTTCATACATATCGTTTCGTACGCGTCTAATTCTCTATACGAGTTTACGTTTTTAAGTAGTGTCAGATTTTTTAAATCAATCTTATGTCCGGATTTTACCATATGCTCTGCTGCGCTTGATAGTTCTGGTTTGTCGAAACGATATTGTCTAATATGTTCTTTGAACCTCGTTTCGATACTCCTTTTTGTTTGCCCAATATAAACTTTTTCACAATCATTGCATGCGATTTGATATATTCCAGACCTTTTTATCATCTCCGGTTTATCTTTGGGATTCCCTAAGAGATTCTTTAAGTTGTTTTTGACGCAAAAGATACGTTTAGCGTAGTAGAGAATATGGTAAAATCCGAACGTAAGATTGATTTAAAAAATCTCACACTACTTAAAAACGTAAACTCGTATAGAGAATTAGACGCGTACGAAACGATATGTATGAAAAAGAACGGAAACTTATTGAACAGAGAACCACCTCCAATTGCACACTCGAGTTTGATTGATTGATTACCATAGGCCCTGTTAAAGATACGGTTCGCTTTCGGTCCATCCTTTCCCGTAAAAGGCATGAGGCCACCTAGTAGATTGTAAATAGTCATATCTTTTTTAAATTTTAGAGCCTGCGTAGAAAATAATTTGCATGTGTGATACAGTTTTTACTTTCAGAGCGGTAACACGGTTGATAATGAGAGCCCACGTGCTCTCGAAACGCTGCGTTCCGCATAATTAATAAATTTGTGTGAGTGGAGTTTACTGCTATACCTGTGAATTGTACATCCACACAGTCCTTGCAATCGTCTTTTGTATTATATGTTGCTTTATAGAGGTTATCCTTATGTTATGCTTCTTTGGGATTATATGCTTTGTAGTACGATGCAACTGCCAAATGCACAACTGGTTTTGTCTTCTATTGTATTAACACTATTATTAAGTTATGTTTTCATTACGCTGAATTTGAATTGATTTAGGTATTTTGTCTTGTAAATAATTGTGACTGATGGACAAAAATGGACTATATGTATTATTATTTATAATGTATAAGGCGGACGGCTGTTTTCAGTATACAGCGACTCTAATAAAGGCCAAAAATTACCGTAGCGGCCGTAAATTGACAAAGGGGGAAGGAGAAAACTTTAGAAAGGTCTCCTGACTGTGATGCCAGTAAGCACTTTGGTAAAAAATTGTTACATTGTGAAAGTAAAATTTCAACATTCATTAATAGATGTTAAACTATATATATATTAGGATTGTATTAAGATATTATACCTATTTTGCAAAATATATTCACGAAATTGTTTTCAAAGCATGCAAGAGTTAAAACATGAAAAGAAAGTAAAAGGCGCAGGAATAATATTAACAAGAGCGCATCAAAGATATAAGCGAACCTTCGGGTTCCGTTATAGTACAGAAGTGGATAAAAGGCTTGTTGTATTTTCACAAGCGCTACTTATTACTGGGACGAACGTTTAATTATCATCAGCTACAGTTGTGGTCAAAAATTTGAGTCATAATAATTCGGGATTACCTCGAGAATCTCTTTATGTAAAATATGCGATAGTTTATTGCTTGGAGATGGTGCATTTGTTACTTCCTACGGATGCAGCGCAGTATTTCATGATGATTACTTGCTCAAGGCAACGTCTTACAAGACGATGGATAAAAGTAAACTAGATCTTGGAAATGTGAGTTGTGTAGGGATGCAACCTAGACCAAGACAGAAAGTGGCGATATAAAAGATGCATTAACATAATTGAGAAAAAAAATAATAACTTAGTAAATAGTATGAAAAGAAAAAATAGATGAAAACACAAAAACGTTAATGAGAGTACTGAAGGAAAGAAACTGATTGCCAAGTTTTGGAATGACTTTATGGAAAACATGGATGTAAGGTTCGGGCAAATAAAACAATTAGAGGACAAAGTTAATGAACAAATGGGTAACCTGATAGAAAAGAATAGGCACGTATCTGATTTAACAAGAAGAATCAGGGAATATGTGCTTATTATCTTCTTTCCTTTCGCTGATTTTATTACTTGGGAAATACTTCCATCCGTTAATGAGAATATAACAATTTATCCTCGCTTTATTATGCTCGCATATTAATCCCTAATAGTTTGTAGGAACCTCTAATATTCTAAATCGTATTTTATAAATGACAATTACCTACTAGTGTACCATCGGAAAAAAATAATATTCTCTAATTTATTGAATGGCTATATCCGTTGATTTATCCCGTTAATAATTTATTTTTATTACGTCTATTGTATTTTTTTTTTGTAATTAAATTCTAACTGTTCACGGCGAAGACTAACTAATTTCATCGTACCTTTTCGACTGAGTGTTGAAGGAGCGAAGAGAATCGCTGCAGTGAGCGAGTATTAAGTTCCACTTAAAAATAAGCACTTGATTGACTACTTCATTATTACCACGAAACGGCTAAAATATTCAAAAGACTTTTTTTATAGTTGCTATACCGGACGGATCTTCTCTGTAGTATCTGGTCACCAACAACCACAGAAAGGCTTTTGTTTAAATTTATTATCGACTATTAACTTGCTGGAAATTAACCATTTAACCGGGCGCAGACAGATAAAGACGGACAGAGACGGTGAATCGATGGGAGAAATCCAAAATGTCACCATAAACTAATTCAATTTATGTTGAAACGCAAACTGCATATCATAAATCGATCAAAAAAAAAGATAAAAATAATTAACGATCTTCAAGAATGTAAAATATACGATGTGACCTTGTAGCTTCTTACACGGCCTTTCGGAAGGCTTGCAGTTGTAGACGTATATACAAGCAAATGTTTAGGAAAGTGATTATGTAGATGTATTTTTGTTCTAATTTAACATACGTGGAGTTTTGCTATACATTGTAATGCGTTTTAGTACATAGCAATTTTAGGCATTCAGTAAGCATACAATGTAGATCTTGGAAATTGTTGTAGTTGCAACAATTTATGATTTAAAACTTTTCTACACCGTATCCTATGTTTAGTGCAATTGCGTGTATCTTATATAATAATAATAAAATGATATGAAAAATGGAAAGATCTAATTTTATTAATCGTAAATCCAAAATATTTTGTTTCGTAGACGCAAGAAAATAATGCTGGAGATATTCAAAATAAAAATTTCTTTATTATTTACAACCGAAATATTCGTACGTAAGCGTATTATTGATCTTTTAGCATGCCGTTTCAAAGGTAGACAGTGTTATTTTATAGTTTTTTATAAAATCTACACCTGTGTTATTGTATGCGAGTTTGGTTGGGTGGATGTATTATGTATACACAGTTTACATCCATAGGTGACACATATTATAATTTCCTAGGATTTTTTAATTCGGATCTTCGCATCGTAATTATCTCAATATTTTTTGAACTTATGTTCTATATAATTACACTCTTTCATTTTCCGTACTTTTCTATTTTATTTCAAGGACACCCTGTATATTGTTAGCAAAATAGAAGTGAAATAGATATAAATTTAGTAAAACAAAAGAGCCAACTGTAATAATAGTTCGTGGATCTCCTACAAAGTATAGTTATATTGTGTACACTGAAGCATTGGAAGTATGAAATGTAATTTGTAATGTTGGTAAACGCTCTCTGGATCTACCATAAATATATTTTGATCAAATGATCGTGTTAATAATTTTCGATACACTCGCTTTATATATGTTTGGCTTTGGATATGGTTGCTTTCACATCATGCATTTACACACGATAATTGAAATTTGCGGATTACGTTGTTACAACATTGTAAGAACAATAATATTGAAAGCCTATCGTGCAGCGTTATCAACATGATTGCTGCAATGCTGTAAAGGCTTGGATTACCTTACAGAAACTGCAGAATCAAACTACGAGCTAATGAATTAATACATATTTTATTTTTTTATCTTTTTTATTATTCAAGAGGTTCAATAGAATGTAAACTGAAATTAATTATGCTACGGTTGTGTTTATTTATGTATCTTTGTCTTGTTTACCTCGTATGATTATTACAAATTCTCCAACGTCAAGAAAACTGAGTGCACTAATGAATTCTGTAGACAAAGCTACACATTTAACTATTTCATTTTTTTTATAATAGACAGGATTTGGCCTTATTTTTGCTTCTTCGAATTACTTCATTATTATTTTTGATCTGTTATGGTTTCCAAGGTGCCTTATAAGAACATAAAAAAATGGAACGCCATAGGCGTTCCATCTTATCCATGACGTATGTCGCAGTATTAATGAAAATGATTGATTTTAAGGTGTTTAATTAAATGTATCTACAATTTAATATTATCCCCTTCACTGTATACTCATTTAGAGTGTACGTAGCATGTCCAGCGACTTTTACATCCCTGGTATCAATTCTGGAAGTCTCGTTCCGTTAGACTCTCTATAATCTGCGTCATGACTCTTAAGATGATGTTTATTGTTCCGTAATGGGAACAATTTCCGCTTGGGCGTTGAAAAAAAGAGATAATCATATGGCGCTGTATTTAGACTGTAGGGTGAGTGAGGGAGTACTGAAATGTTTTTTCTCTACCAAAAATTCTCTAACCAACAACACCCGAACCAAATCTATGCTTACTATTCTTTTTGAATTTTTTACAGAGAAAAATATTCTACTACTCCCACACCCATCTTACCTGACATGTCCGGATATGACCTCATGTGATTACTTTCCTTTTTCAATACGTAATCGGAAATTAAGGGGTTTGCTTTACAGAACAATAAACAACATACAAAGAATCAAGACGCAAGTTCTAAACAGACTAAGGGAACAAGACTTCCAGAATTGTTACCAGGAATGGAAAACCCGCTGGAGACGCTGTGTGCATTCCAAGGGACATACTTAAACATAACTAAATATTTTAAAAAATAATCGCTTTTATTAATTCTGAGACATACCTCGTATATCACGTGGTTTGTGCGGATTTTTGTCTTCCGGTTTTAATCGAACTTGTATATTACAAGAAAGAAATTCTTCCGCCAAATGTAGGCATATATAACTTTTATAAACAGAAACAATAGACAGTTGCAATAAAATACAAAAATGAAACATAAAGCGACCTTCATATGTCAAACGTAAATTTTAAGAAAAACAATAATAAACAGCGATGAACAAAAGTAACTAAGAAAGACATTGAAAGTTGTGTACATATTTTTTTTTCGACGAAAGAAGTTCTCACCTATAGCATGCCAAAATATGTTTTATTGAAATATACACTAGGGTGACAGAATAAAATAGACACCAGGTAAAGCGGTATAAATATGTAAACAACTAAAAATTCTAAGAACGAATTAAGAACTTTCTCTTGTCATTAGGGTAGGGGTAAATGTATCGGAAGGAATTTGTCATAGTTTAGTATCGTTACAGCTATGCCTCGCTTACAAGGTTCGAGTGATATTAGCGACTTCACCCGGGATCGCATCGTTGGCCAGAGTGAACGCGGCGCTTCGCAACGTGAAATAAGTAAATTTTTAAATATTCCGTTGTCCACAGTTAACCGTGTGATTACACAATTTAAACGCAAGGAAAAAACAACAGTGGAGCCGAGACCAAGTCGTGCCGGACCTTCTGAAAGAAGTAAAAGGGTGCTTGTGCGCGAAGTGTTAAGAGAACCGCGAAAAAGTACAGCTGAGCTTGCGGCAACTTCACAGAAAAGTTAGCGCACCGTTCTGTGATACCTCCACAGTGTGGGGATGTATAAAAGGGTGGCAAAGATAAAACCTCTCCTTACGGCGTTTCAAAAACGGCGTCGAATGGCTTGGGCAATCGAAATGCGAACGAAGCCCGAAGAGTTTTGGCGGTCTGTCATTTTTCCAGACGAAAGCAGATACTGCCAATTCAGTGATAGTGGTCGTACGTGGGTATGGGGACGTTCGTCACAGCAACTGGACGACAAATTTTTGCATCAAACGGTGAAATACGGCGGTGTGAACATCATCGTGTGGGGCGCGATATGGTATGGTGGAAGATCGCAATTAGTAATCTGCGACGGAAATATAAATGCGGCAAAATATATCCAAATATTAACAGAAGGACTACTACCGATATTCGACAACGCCATTTTATCTAAAGAAGACGCCACTTTTATGGAGGATGGAGCACCCTGCCACAAAGCAAGAACAACAACCACATGGAAAGAGGAAGGGGGGATTCGGATTTTACCATGGCCAGGCCAATCAGCAGACATGAATCCGATAGAGAATGTTTGGCACATAATCCAGACAAATATGGCGAAACGACCCCGAAAACCCAGCAATAAGGAAGAACTCGTGGCAACTGTTACAGAAGAGTGGTTAAATATTCCAGAAGACACCATTAATCATTTGATAGATTCTATGCCACGACGACTCGCAGCACTTCACGCAAGTAAAGGTGGATTGACCAAATATTAGTCTAATTTAAAAATTTTAAAATATTTTGTATATATAACGAGAATAGAATCTTTTTTTAATTAAAAGGGGTCTATTTTATTCTGTCACCCTAGTGTATATATATATATACAGCTGTAAATTACCTCTTACTTGCATTTGCCTCAATCAGGAACAAATCTGTTCTCTATGAACTTACCTACCTGATACAGGAATTTTTCCGCTTGTCTGTACATGGTAAGTACGTAGGCTCGTATATAGGAATTTCCTTTTTTTCTCTTTTATTTAATTTATTTTAATGCAGAGCAGCCTGTTTTAATATGCAGTGAATTAAAAGAGATGAATAAGACGAAGAAGAGGATGGCATGTCAATAATTGTGTACCCTACGTGGATATGTGGTAATGTCTCTGCGGCCGCATATCGTATCAATAAATTTCGTATAATAAGATAAGAGAACATTTCGTCGGACTTGATTTATGTGAAGATGTGTTTATTATACCTACAGGTATATAAGTGTACGATATTAATCTGGGCTTTTCTCGTTGAATTATAAAGAAATGTCCTCCAATGAACTCTAAAACATGTCAAATATTCCTGCTGGCTTGGTTGATAGTCTCGAACGGCGGTCATATATGCCGAACTATAAAATGTTATAGAGTACATAAATGAGCGCTGTCAATCATTACTTCTTCAAGAACTAATTTAAAACGTGAATAAATATAAATTTCAAAAGAATTCATTTGCAAGCAATGCGACCGTCTTATGTGAAAATATGACTCTAAACCACAAACGTTCCATATTTGTATCGCTATGAATTTCACAATCATATAAAAAGTAATTTAGATAGTCGACTTGATAAGTACCCGTAACAAACAATTTTTCTGAAACAAATGTAGAAGGTATTTTCTAATGTTTAGTCTCTTCACCTGATGACTTCAAATTAAGACGTCAAGTCATTGCTGGAATTGCAAACAACTTGTTTGTGTAGAGATAGTTTGGTGCCTATAGAGATTTCTAGCAACGATTAACGATACATTTAAAGAGCAAAGATTTTTATACGTTAATATTTCAAATCCTCGATTACCTTCTTTCAACGTTCTGTGGGAAAATATTGTTAGCCAGAGTTTAGCAGCAAGATTTCCACTAGGAATTTACTCTGGATTTACAAATTGGTGTCTAAGGAATATTTATATTGTAAACAGAACTCTTGATAATGACAAATGTCTATTTTGTTGGTTGCTGTAGGTTGATTCACATATCTGATATCAGTTAATGGACGAGAAATCGGTAGCGCAGCCAAAATTTTTTCATTCTTTAACTTTATAAACGGTCGTTCTGCAATAAAATATTTAAATGTTAAAATTAATTAAAAGGAGATTGTAAAAACCTAGTGACATAATTACCTATTTAGTCTATCCCCACCCCTTTAAAATATTTATGAGGCGTCCAGCAATGAACAAATATGTGCTTTTCTGAAATTATTCAACACTCAACACAACTACTCCTTTCCTATTTTTAATTTGCTGATATCCAAAAAGTATACATACAATTTACACATCCACTATCGTGATAAAGTTTAAAAGCAAAAGAAGTTTTAGAAGTTTAGAGTTTTAGAGTTTTAGAGTTTTAGAACCGGGTGATTCATTCAACCTGGAATTTATAATATCTCGAAATGTACGCAAAGTACAGAAAAATTTCTCTTTCGGGGTGCTTAATTAACATGAGCCCCCTTGCCCTCACTGTTCAAGTAAATGCGTCGATCCGCGTTTCAAATGACACCAAGAATTACGTCTCTAGTAATATGGGCACATGCATTCCTGATTCGTTCGACCATATTCTCACGAGTTGTTGGTAACTTTTGGTACACTTCGTCCTTCAGATATCCTCACAGAGAAAATCTGGCAGATCTGGTCATCTAGCTGGCCAATTTATTGGACCAGCTCTACCGATCCAGTGGCCGTGGAAATCATGATCAAGTACTCCACGTGCTACTATCGAATAGTACAACCGTCATATTGAAACCACTTATTCTGTCGCACTTCTAAACTTACGTCTTCGAGTAACTGTGGCAGTTTATTGTCCAGGAAGTCTTGGTACATTTCACCGTCCAAATTGCCTTCAAAGATGTGGAGAGCGATGAGTTTGTTGCCAATTATCCTGCACCATTTGATAGATGCACCTTGATAGATCAAGGACGCTGATGTTCAACCTGACGCAGCCAGTGTAGATTTTCAACACTTCTAATTACAAAGGAACAACTTTAAGCGCCAAAAACCTCATGTTTTACGAAAGACACTAAACTGATGAACGAAAATTCTGCGTCTAAAGCCGAAAATTTTTAATCGGTGGTCCATAACACTGTTTTCCGCTCATCTAGCATCCAATCTGGGCGTCCTCTTGCCATCGCAACTTCTTTTCTTTGTTGATATGTTTCAACAATATTGTTTCTTTATCGGAATATGTCCTCTCATGTACGCAGGCAGTAAATATATATTGTCTTATGGGAGTAACAGAAATTTTCCTTTTCTTCAAGTTTTAAGGTCTCTTGTAGTATCTGATACTTAAACCATCGGTTCTGTGTTTTTCTCGCCAAAAGATACTGAACACCTTCCAGTAAAATGCCCGACGTATCAGCAATACCTTTTTCTGAATGTTTTTCCTCTTGTGGAGAACAATTTGCGAAATTTTGTTGTAAAGATCGTTATTTATGCTTCGGTATGTTGATATAACAGTTAATTAACTTTGAAACGATGCTCTAAAATCAATTTTTATCAAGATAATTAACATATCTTCGCAGACACCTTACCCGATTTCCTACAACTTTTCTATATATAGCACAGTCCTATTTATATACAACAATCTAGCAGCACCATAATATATCGTAGAAAATTGCTATTTATCAAGGCAATCTCATAAAAATTAAGGTTCGCGAAAGAAATCTCTGTAAAACGGTGAATGCATTAATCTCTGACGGAAGTATTCTAAAAGTGAATATTTGTACTGTATTCGAGAAATTTTACATCAGGGTATAGAAAAAAAAAACAAAAACAACGTCAGGGTATAGAAAACGCAACTGTATAGGCGAATTCCTTTGTACCAAGATAGAAAAAAATATGAACACCGTTATAGTGTACGTCTAAACCCATATTAATTTGTATGTGAAATATCCAGATATTGAAAAAACACCCTTCCCGTATTAGTATTCTTAAAATAGCTGGTATCGTTGCTTATAACTTTAAGCGCTACTTGATACACGTATAAATTTACTACTATATGATCTAACATGCCATGAAATTATTTCTTCAAAATATGTTGTTGGTGATTAGTAGTAACAGTAACAAATAAAATACATTTGTCATGTGTACTGTACTGGTTTATTGACATAAAAATGTTTTCAAAAGTTTTCATTATCGAAGCATACTTCAGAAGTGGAATAAAATTAGAAAGTGGGGAATAGTCGTACTCTTTGTAACCATCCATAGATGAATTTCGGACAGAATTTCCAAATTTTTCAGTAACAAATGACAGTTCGTGACAAGTTATTTAAGAATCAGTGGCAAAATTTCGTGAAGCAGTATCTGTGTCCCGAAAACTCGGTAGTGGTGGACCGTCAAAACGGAAAGCTGAAGATATAGCAAATGTTGAGAAACGAATAACTCAATCACATAAGAAATCTATTCAGAAGCTTTCACAGCAAGCGCAACATGGGACGCCCGGCAATCCTTTAAAAAGATTTATAAAAGTTTCACTGGCTGCGGGAACTTTTACTCATTGATCTCGCAACCCGGTTTAATTATTCTCAATAGTTTTCAGGTACAATACATAATGATGATGTTCTTGACAAATCCTTCTTTTCGAATGAAGCATGGTGTCAAGTATAAACAAACAATGCAATTGTGAAAATCCACATTAAATTCTTGAGAGACCCTTACATTCTCAAAAAGTAGGTGTTTGGGTTTGATCTTTCGCGTAGACGGATTATTGGTTCAATATTCTTTAATGATATCATTTATATATATATATATATATATATATATATATATATATATCTCCCAATTTGACAGTTATGGATTATCTCATATATCTACACCTAAAAACACCTAAAAAAATTGAATGTTTACAAATCGTCCTCATACAATTGACGAATTTACTGAAGCTATCCGAAATGTCTGCGAGGAAATTACACCATATAACTTAAGGAATGTCTTCAATTACATGAAACGAAGAGTGGCGCTATGTACAGAAAATGAAGGAGCTCACGTTGAACATTTAATGTAACCATTCTTTATTATTATTAAACTTAACGTCAAAACCCAATCCGACAACCTCATGTCAACAAACATAAACTAAACCACCTACAACTAAGCGTTGTCACTAGCGCTACTGAATAAGTCAATTTATATATTTTTAAAGTTATTCTAACAACTTAAGTTTAAAGAAGAAAAATGTCATGGTTTGCTAAAGGGTAAATTTAATTAATCGTATGGTACAATGCTTGTAAGTTGCAGGAAGGCTGTAGAATACATTTAAAAATAATTTGGTACATACGAACTATAAAAGGATTATCTCGCGTTCATTACTTAAGAGTCATCTATATATTTCTAGAACTACATTTAAAAAAGCGCAGAGATTTTATTCCTCCATCAATTAAAAATATACTTAATAGGGAACACTTTTCAATTAGTGCATAAAATATATTGCTAACATAGTTATATGTAGGTATATATAGATATCATAATAAAAGGAAGCTGTAGTAATATTCCACAGCGTAGTTTACGTAAAGTAGCATTAATTACGATTTTACAAGCATTATCTTCTCGTTTAAGCACAAATCCGGCAATGGAGAACCAAGGAGCGGGTATATTGTAATCTATACAAAGAGAGCAAAGATATTAACGCATGCGCACGTCTTAACAACAAGAACAACGGTCTCAACATAGTAGCAACATCAAGAGTAACCGACAAGAAGAACAGGAGCAGTTCAAAAAGGGGACAATCGTAACGCCGTAATGCACATCTGGGATAGGGATCTAAACGTTGTTTTAATGGTTAATCAACATGCTGTTAGTGTACCGGAGCCAGACTGTAATTCATCCCATTCTCGACTATCTCCGTGTCCATCTTGGCCCTTGTTTATACCACCACTCTTAATCTTTCCCGTTCCTTTAGACCGTTGGCTGCGCGCCGTATTTTAAATATATATCTTAACTGCAAATGAGTCGTCTCTTGGCGTTTCTCTTCTTTTTCCGCCGCCGCCAACTTTTCTCCATCACACCTTCGCACTTCTCTCGTTCAGTTGTTGCTTCTAGCGTTGCCTTTTATTATTAGATCAAACATCACGCCCGCTCGGCGAATTTATTTCGACAATTTTGCATATACATCGCCTCTTTATTGCGAATTGTTTATAGGTGTTATTCTTTCCCAAGTCGCTCGATGCAGAGCAGCGTATTTTTCAAGACGTTGTTACATGCGACAAGAAAGTCAAGATAGAGAGAGAAAATTAGATCCAAGAGATCTCACGCCGGTAACTCGTCCTGTAGGAAATAAAGTAGCAATTGTTTTTCATCTCGGTAATTATATTATGAAATCATAAAAACAAGAGTCACTACCATGTTGAAAAGCGTTGCGTGGTAATTTTTGTAGGAACCAATTTTGATTACATTATATAAATGTTTCAAGAAAAGTTTATAGTTGAAAATATACGAGGGCTGATACTTGTGGCCCACCCCGCACCTACTTATAATTGGTTGTTTGATTAATGTTTTTGACATTTAGTTAACTGACATTTGTACATCATATCTGCATAATATCAAATTTTGTATCTCAGAGTGTTATTGTGCTGTGCCTAATTCTTGAATTGTGTGTCGTAATTGTTCATAAAAATGGATCCTGTAGAACAAGGAGCCGTAATAACTTCCAGACGAAGGATATGACGCCAACTCAAATTCAAAAAGAAATCACGGCAATTATTGGTGAGTCTGCAGTTTCTTATGATATAGTCAAACGCTAATGTCGAAATTTTAAATGCGGAAGAACATCCTGTGAAAACCAGAACGTCGGTGGTTCTCCCATAACAGTAATAATAGACAAAAACATTAAAAAGTTACACGATATCGGACTCGAGGACCGATGAGTACCCATCAGGGACATTGTGGAAGATACTGGCTTATCATATCATGTGGTGCATAACATACTGACTAAAGAATTAGATATGAAAGAGATGAGTGCAACATGGGTGGCCCGAATGGTAACCATTGATAAAAAAAGAAATCGGGTGTTGATTTATAAACGTCTTGTGGAAAGGTACCAAGCAAACAAAGAGATCCTTCTTAGTCGGTATGTAACCATGGATGAGTCGTGGGTGCACCACACTGTGATTCCGAAATCAAAGTGCAAAGTGGAAACAGCACGGTTCTCCTCCTCGATGCAAATTTAAGGTCGTGCCGTCTGCTAGAAAAGTTTTGCTATTTATGTTCTGGGATGTTCACGGAATCATCCTGACTGACTGTTTGCAAAAGGGACAGAGCATGACAGGGGCCTACTACGCACATGTTTTATTTCTAAATTGCGAGACGCTATTATGGTATTACGTGCGTAGTACCCACCATCATAGGTTGGCTAGGCATTAGTTCTACTACAAAACACTTAAACATCTAACTAACTTCATCTTCAACCAAGAAAAAAGCTTACATCGCCTTGCAACACGTCTTGTATTAGTCTCAGTAAATCAATTACTTCTAGTTTCACCACAAAATATTCAGTTTCTCAAATGAAGGTGACATACTCAATGTTATTGAATCTACTTAATCTAGATCTATTGGTTTTGATTCAGTATTGGTCAACTCATGGCATTAACCCTCTGATTGGAAGCATGCGTTTGTTTTACCTTTACCGTGTTGCTGCATAATTGATAAACACTTCCAATTTTAGTATTATATGGATACGTTCGTATATTACTGGCTCGTTTAGATATGCCCGCCTATCCTGACTCGATTATCTTCTAAATTTATCTTACTTTCGTCCTTCTTTTTATGTCCGGTAAATTACCTACACTAATAAGGTTAAAATTACACCGGATACAGAAAAGTTTAATTGAATTTCGCGTCATTAAAAGTGCCGGGGAGATCGCCGAAAAACACCTATTTAAACATATACGTATACACATTGTAATGCAGATGACGGCGCTTTCCTATGCAGAAAACGGAAAACTATTTTTGCAGTAGGTCGTTAACAGAAATCGTTAAGCAGTCGTAGGTACACTGGCTGGCTGTGACGAAGGAACTTTTGTTTCGCGAGGCAACTGTTCCGCGGCAGATTCTCATATCACGTCTAATCACGATGCACGTTAATGAGCGCTCCAGCGCTAACTGCGATATACGATGACGACCATGGTCTCATCTACTTTTAAAAGGGCTTATACCGGGACTCATTTCTGCCATAGTTTGTCTCGGAATATGCTTATGAAACATTATATTTTATGGGCAGCAGTTTTGAGAACGCGAAATGCGGACGAATGAGTAAAAACAAACAGAAAAGGAGAACAAAGTACCTCAAAGAGCTGGCGTGACTGTGCAATATGATTTCTAACTAAAGATGGTATATAGAGAATATAAGTGCTACGCCAAGATACCAACTTAGCATTTTAAAACATCATATTATTTTGTAGAAGTTCTATGATAACCAGCTACACTTTATATATACTCTTAAAACGGCTTTGAACTGTTGGATCTGTGTATTCTATACACAGCAGAATTAGAAAGTAACATTTTTTTCTGGTAGCTTTCTGTTTATTTGTGATAAATAAATTCACTTTGGAAATATTTAGTCGTACATAATAATTACACTAATTGGAAAGCAAATTCCTTATCTATATCAAAACAGATGGATAGCTTGCCGATGTACCCACATAACTAAACGGGCTCGCATCTGCGTAATAGAACGGCTCTTCGGTTTATTACACATTTCTGCTGGTTGTGGATATTTCTTATTCGCTGTTGTTAGTTCCTAGTTCAATTTGGTATGTGGACAAATGTAGAGCGAAGACTCACCTCCATCAGACACCTGTAAAACTTAACACGTAATTTCTGTTGAAGATATAGGTCTATTGCAGTAACGGTCTACATGTGTACGTTTTTCCCTACTACTACAAGCTCTTACAACAGTGATGATAATAATAATGAAGACTTTCACATATTCTACTAAAGAAGATCAAAGATAAAATATTAAAAATTTAATTGTCTAGGTTCATTAACGTTCCAATTATCTTACAACTCCATTAATCATTCTTCAGCAAAAAACAGTTCGATTAATATAGTAGGCTTTGTTTTGCTTACGTTGACGCGGTAATAATAGTAGAATGCTGCAATGGAGGCATTTTTCTATTTTGTTTACAAACAGGAAAAGCTGGGAGGTAATGGATGGAATTTGGATGGAAACTTTCATTGACAATGCCCCTGCGAAACGTTTGGTAAAAGACAAAATTAAGTGTTTTTAGATTATAGAATAGGGAATAGTTTTGTGATGTGCAACTTTACATTTATTTTTCAATAATCTACAATAACGTACACTTATTTATGTATAAATTAAATTAAATAGAAGTCATATACTAACTGCCTTCATTTTCAATGAAATTGTTCTGAACTTTTGAACTAACTGGCAAAGAAAAACAGGAAAGTATCTAGATGCTGTATTGTCGGAATACGCTGTATTACAATTTTTATCATAAATAGGCAATTGTGTTATAGTCGTAACGGTTGTCAGGTTCCGCCGTATCACTAGGTTTTTGTCCCTGACGTTTCGCGAACGACTGCGGTTCGCATTTTCAAAGGTACTGCCAGTTGTGTTGTTAATAACAATTTCAACACTAACGTAACAAATACAAGTCAAAGATATTGACCTATACATATTATACTTAACTACTACCAAAGTTGATACGCCACAGGGCTTATTCGAAGAATTCCTAATATACGGATTGTTCAATTTGAAACAAAAATGTTCTACTGGTTTAGCCATGCTACTGGCTGAAGAAGGCAGATCTTTCTTTATAATATCACCCGCCAAAATTTGAAAATATATTTATTATATTTAGAGATACGTTTAACAAACTATTGTAGTAAATAATCCCATATATACACTCTTTTAATTTCAACGTATTGCACTAACAACATTTGTAGAATTGATGCTTGGTCTTATATATTGTGGTGGAAAATCTCAGGCTCTTAATTTTCTGAATGGATTCTTTTATTTAAACTTTCTTTCTTCGTTTTAAATTCGAATATAGTGTTTAATAATTGAAATAACCAAATTTAAGATTGTAAAAAATAAATATATTGACAAAACAAAAATGTATATATATATATCGCTTTTTTAAGAAAATTTATTTCTTTTAACAAAAATCCTAAATCAATCCCTGTCTAGCTAATTTTATAAATTCTAAATGAAATACCAAATGAAATGAGAGCAAAAATACAGAAAATTTTGATATATAATTTGAAGTCTTTAATTTTGTAATCGTACTCACACTCAGGCCACAAGCGTAATCGTAATAATAATTCATAGCCAGCAGATGCCCCTTGAAATTGACGAAAGTTGTTGGAGGATGTGAAGGCATGAATTACTATTATTATTATCATTACTATTGCCCATTTATCGGAAGATAACCATTGACATTGCTGTTCAGTGATCCAAAAATATCAATTACAATTGCTATAAACAATTCTTCAAAGAAATTAATTTCAATACAGTTACAGCTAACGAGGAAAGGTTCCCGGGTGTCAAATTCAGATCTTAATGAAACTTGGTAAGTAAGTAGAGTATATTCAGACTTGAAAATAATTTTTCTTTGTTTGTGTTGAAATTCACTCTGAGAGTGTCAAACACCCCTTCAAAAATTCACAGATTGTCATTTTTTAAATTTAATTCTTGAACGGGAATAGATAGATCAAAAATTTAAATGCAAATGTTGTAGCTTATCGAAGGGTCGTTCAGGACACATGAGTGTGGTATATACAGGATGTTGCATGTAAGCGTCACCCTCTTATGCTAGCTGATTACAATAATATGGAAAAAAATTAAAGCAAATTGTTCATCTTTAACATATTGTATTGATTTTAAAGCAGTTTCAATTATACAGGATGTTCCAAAGATGATATTAACATGAGAACTTATATTTTATGCTACATACGTACTACAGACATATATATACATATAAGAAAAGGGAAACAGCTACTCTATATAATCCTACTTCATACAGTTTAGGTAGCTCAATGTGGTTCGCATTACCTATTTGAATTAAATTCAATTGGAGTACATAACTACAATCACCAATTGATATGGTATCATATGCAGCTGCTGTTAGTGGATATAAACAAAATCCGTCAGAATTGACACGTTGCTGTACCATCGTAAATAAAATATTTTGAAGCTTCTTGAATTGTTAGTGTTAACGTAAATAATTGAAACATTTAGTCTGATAGCACTCTCTCCAGTGTAAAAGATTTGACTTCCATGCACTATCAGATATCCCCGCTTGCGCTACCGTAGTTTTTAAGCCGAGTACGTATTCCTTTTAATTCGATACGGTACTACTATAAATTGAAACGATTTGTTTATAACACATAGATATTACAGTAGTACCCTTCGATTAGTAACTGCAATTAACAGGACAAACTATGTTAATTACTTTATACTATCTTACCTTTGATTTACACGTACACATGAACATGGTAAACAAGTAGATGATTTTATATTACCGTATCTATAAATAATCCAACTTCTTTTACGACCTAAAGTTAAATGAAACTTTCATGACAATACAGCGCCACCTTTGAGCAAACGCTGTGATGATAAACAACCGCTCTGGCGCGTCCGGAAAAAAGATTTGGAGTATTTATTCGCATTGGTTGTTACCTGTGCGGACTGGTAATAATAACGGAGAAATGAGGCCGCGGATGAAGAGAAGGCGGCGAGACCGAAGTGTTGCTGGTAGATGGAGGAATTTATTGCAAATGAAACGGTATCTAAAAGATACTTGTGTATACATTACGGTGGATATCTCTTTTCATAAACAACATTCAACGTAATCCCGAATTATGTAAGCGGGAAATTGTACTTTTAAATTTTTGCGGCGAGACGTCGGTCGTAAAGAAATTTATCAAAAAAAGAAGGAATTCAGTGCAAGCGCACAGATAGGTACAGGGAAAGCGAAAATTTGAAGAAAAATTATACAGTTTGTGATTATGACGGTTATTTGCATCTTTGGAATTGCAATTGGATTTGCAATTATTTATTCAAACTCAATTCTTTTTTATTAGTAAATGACTAATTTCATCATTTTCTTTTTTAATTAACTTGGGAAAGAGTAAATGCAGGTGTACGTTTCACACTACATTTTTGAATATACATTGTGCAGAAATGATCAAAAAAGTATCTTTGTTTTAACAACTAAAAGATTTAATTCTACGTCTACGCATTTGCAAAATATTTTCACAATACTGTCTGTAATACATCTGGTATTTACATATTTTTAATTATTTGCGCCGCCAATAGTCCGAAACTAATTTATATAACTAATACCGAATAAAAAATATTGATGTTTGAGTTACACTCTGTGTCTGTTAAAAATTGCACATGAAAAGAATATATTCCAAAAAGTTGATACGTTATATAAAATTGGAAACCTAAACTTTGAAATACGATTTTCCAATAAGTATAAACTCTACCCAGAAGCATGTTATAGCATCTTATTCCTCTTGACAGGAAGAATGTTCTAACGTTGTTATTTTTTCAGTCGTTGTTTTTTAAGGAAATAATGAAGATTTGTTATTAATTATTGTAAATATATATTATGCATTAGACGATAGGCCTCCATGAACGAGTACGTATTCTGAATCTGTGAGCTGATGCTGCAAAATTACCTTTTTTACTCCAGTGCGCATTGAACCTAATTAATTTACTAACCTATTTTAATATCGTTATTCATGTTCGGGTAATATCGTTGACATATTTCTTTACGTGAAACTTGAGGAAAATGCAGACTCCATCGAAACGTCGCATAGAATTTTATTAACAATAGGAATATAAAACATATTCCTGTTCCTTCTCAAATATATTGTTGTCATTACAGCTTTCATGCAATTACCCAACGTAATTAAATTACTGACAAAATATAAGTCTCGGAGGGATTTGATCCCACGACCTATACGTTACCGGCGTATTGTGCTACCATTATACCACGAGACCACGAGATAGTGTCTGTGAGATATTATGATATATCTACTGATATTGCGATATCTAGGGATTGAACACGATTTGAATTCACAAGTGGTCTCATGGTGTAATGGTAGCACAATACGCCGCCAACGTAAATTCAAATTCCTCCGAGACAGATATTTTTTCAGTAATTTAATTATGTTGGTTAGTTGCACGAAAATTGTGGTTTAATATCAATATTAATATCAGTGTAATTGTTAGGAACTTGCTTTCAATAATAAGATAGTGTCTGTTAGATATTATATATCTACTGACATCGTGACGTCTAGGGATTCAAAACGATTTCAACTCACAAGTGGTCTCCTGGCCGGTAATGTAGAGGTCGTGGGTACAAATCCATCCAAGACTGATATTTTTTCTGTAATTGGTTAATTGCAAGGAAATTGTGATATCATCATTACTATTACGGTTAGTTTATATTACTGTCGTTTAAAGATCTATACCTTTTCTCTTTAATCTTTCACACGTTTTCTAAATATATCTAACACTAATTTTGGTAGTACCATTACTGTACTTAGGTAGATCAGAAGTGGGCAACTCAAAACGTTGTTGTATTGCTACACACAATCTCCTAACAAACATTATAATTGTTTAGATACAGACACCACTTAGATGTAATTATAAAGAGTCTATGTAGGTATGGCAAACTGACAACAGCCGGCCTTCCAAGACCGCCTAACGTCACTAAAGCGTTTAAAACAAAAAATAGGGATTTTACAAAATTAAGTGTATTTCAAAAACTGATACCCTAAACATTATTTTTTGTCAAGGATGCGATTGTATTCATAGAATGCACTTTCTTGAAGACGATATGTGTTTCTAGTCATTCCCCTTTTTTAATATACACACTTCGTCATACTTATCTATATGGCATCAGAAGTTTTGAGTTGGTCATTTTTAATCTGTACACTTACAATAACTGCATTAACAAAATTACTCTTGTATGTATTAAAAATATGTCTGTAAGATTTCAAAAATGTTAGAGCCTTTTAAACGAGAATGCACTCTATAATAACTTTAACAAAATTCTGAAAAATAGTCAAGTAGTCTATTAAACTAATTATAAAATGACAGTGCCTTACCAAGTACTAGTACATATCACATTCTACTGAAACAGGAAACTCAGTTTTAAGAAAATATGTACAAAAAAAGAGAGAAATGTTATTTTCGAAAATAACAAATATGCAGTCAGTATCGCATTGTTAATTTTCATTCTCACCTTGGCTATCTTAGACGCTACGCATTTTATATATTAATAAACTATGGTAACTAATTTACCACATTTAGCAAGCAACTCCTGTATCTATAACTACTTCGACGGCCCCATTGTGTTCCTTTCGAAGACTATTAAAGTCTAAAGAAACCTACCTAAAAGAAAAAGGGAACATTACGCGTTGCTTTCTCGACACTTTAGTGTATTTGAGACAGTGAGTCGAGACAGATCTGGCGATCGGTAGCCCAACCCCATATAACATCTCTCTCTCGAACTGAGCTTTGCTTCGATGGAACAGCGATACACACCGAAACTTTGGCCATTCGTCCTAAACGCAATTATCATATATTCTATCAGTATGACACTCGAAATGGCGCGATCATGCAAAGTAGATGTCACTCCGGTAGTTTTGCAAATCAGCACGCCGAGCGTCTTCGGACGTCTTCGCCGCGGAGATATTTATCGTTTAGTGTTTTTAGATTTATATCGGCCAACAATGGATATCTTCTCGGTTTCCCTGTAAATCGTTCTTTTTTGTTTCACTCTCTGTTTCTTAGTCATTACTTTGCAGCCCCGTGGCGTTCAATATGATAGTAATACGATTCTGATAGATTTAAATTGTAGTTTGTGATCTAAGAAACTGTGCTGTTTTTCGGTATGCATGCATATATGTATGTTCTTTCTTCGGCTGTGTTCGTTTGTAATAATGATTTAATTAGAATATGTTTCCTATATCATACATATACGTTTAGAGATGGTGACTGACGTCACTTATTAACTTATGTATGGCATCATACTTTATTATTTTTTAAATTAAGTTAGTATTACATATAATTGATAATTATTAAATTTCAGGATTGTAATAGAATTAAGAAAGTACCTTTACCAGGTGTATGCATACGTTTTTTGCGGTTTTTTGCTAAACTCACCGATCTTTCAGGTAATTTACGGATACCATGCCAGAAACACAGTTTGCCTTTTGCGGCAAACCATTCATCAAGCAATTTTCCAACTTCCTCGAAATTGCTGAAGTGCTGCTCTGCGAGCTGCGAAAAGGTGATAGTCAAATGGCGCCAGGTCTACGGTGCACGGCGGGTGCAGAAGGATGTCCCATCCAAGCAATTTCAAGGTGTGCTTCATTGGTTTTGCTGCGTGAGCAGCATTGTCGTGTGACAAAATCACTTTACTATGTCTACATTAATGTTTGCATTAATCATTTGTTGGCGGTAGCGATGTGTATTAACGGTTTCGCTGGGCTTCAGGAGTTCATAATACACAATACCGTTCTGCATGCGGAGCATGGTCTTCTTGCCAAAACGATTTGGCTTTGGTGTTACAGATCAATTTTTTGTCACCCATCATAATTCGAGATAAAAATGATTTCCTTTCGTAGCGTTAAAGCAGCATTTCACAGGTAACTGCCATTTTCTATTTGACATTCATTCAAATCATGTTGGACCTATTTACGGAGTTTATTCATCTGCCCATCTGGTGATTGTTCCTTGTGATACATGTAATGTTTCTGTTAATTGTCGTTGAGTTTGGGTTGGGTCACCATCCAATAACGCCTGCAATTGCTCGTCTTCGCATTTTTGTGACCTACCAAAGCGCCCTATGTCTTTCACATTGAAATCGCCACTTTTAAATTGTCAAGGTTATGTCTCACGTATTCTAATCGATAGAGCGGACTCACCGTATATTTTTACCGGCAAGCAATAACCTTCAACGGTCTTTTTCTTTCGATTAAATAAGAAAAGTAATGCGTGCCGCAAATGTTCTTCTTCAGGCAGAAAACTCACAAAGACGCTAGTTTTTGGCGAACTCAACTTATGTGTGTTTATAGTTTAAATGTCAGACGAACAAAATGACGTACGTGTCAAATTAGTACGCTGTGTAGTTTTGGCTGGTGCCATCTCTTAGTTAAACCGGAAGAAATTTATTCATATGCCTGGTATGCATGGAACTTAAGTTGTCGCACTTCAGCAAATTCAAACTCTACCTACTGTGATGGAATACATATATCAAGTATAAGTAAATTAATTTTTGAATTCTTTGAGAGTATTGCTATAAAATGCCTTGAAGAGAGTTTATAAAGTATGTCGAAAGATATTGTATCGCTTCTATAAATTTTGAATAAAGCAAATATCTAAAAGAATTCCGAATTAACTAATTTATACTAAGAATTGTAGTAATATTTTCTAATTGAATTTCGGATAACTTGCATTTACACTTTATTTGTTATTGCAGGCTATGTGCATTCCCAAATCTAGTTATTTGGGTACTCAATCTTAAAATTAATGTTTTTTTGTTGGTTGCACTAGTAGACCGAAACTTAATAGAAAATAAAATGTCGACTCGATCCCACGGAATTTCTTGACTTGGAACACACGTTCAGTTAACTGTCTACGCCTCACCCTTGGACAAATTTATTTGAACACGCCGATGAATAAAGTTTACGATGACCTCTGCATCATCGTGAAGTTTGAGTATATTTCAGATTATATTTACGCGTTTGCAATAAGATTTTGCACTGAATAATGTACGTAAGTAATATAATAATAAACAGTGGAGTATACACCTCCGCTGTATCTTACTGTAGGAACTAATGTTTTTTCAAGAAAAGAAAAACACTTTGTGTACTTTAGCAACTCGGTGGTTCAGGCATATACTCTATGGTCCATAAGTTTAGTCGTGCCTAATATATTGTCTTACACTTAAAACTATTTTAAAAATATTTATGAAAATTCATACTAGCTTTCTTATTGTCATTTACAATCTAATGTTGTGAGTATATATTAATAACAATAAGACTTATTTACAAAATCCATTCAAGCGCGAAATCAGTGTACTCCTGCATTGGATTTTATGATGGCTATAAAGCAATAATGTGTTAATAGTAAGAAATTCAGGACGAGTGTGTTATGAAATAGAATTTAGGAGAGGTACTGAATCATTTACCTGCCTTATAAAATTATACCCTACTTCATGTTGCTACTTTATTTGATCGAAGATATGCCAAAAAACGGGAGTTGAATATTGAAACCCGCGCCCGAATATGCGTTTTATACGAAACAAATGTTTTAAATAGAGAAATTACTTAACAATCATACATTTTGGAAAGTTGTATGCGTAGGACGATTAAAATATAGGAAGAGACCGGTAGGCTTCAGAGTAGAAAGTGAGGTGGGAAGTCCAGATCAACGACTGAATGAGAGGGCCAATACATCCGAGGGGCTTCCGCTGCCTTACCATAAGTAAATTACGAGCGAATTCGATTTACAACGCCATCAGCCAGTAAGTACGATGACAGTAAAACGGAGACTAATAAAAGCGAATCTGAGGGGTCGTATAGCAGTAAGAAAACTACGATTAAGTTCTATACACAAACGGAAAAGACTAAATTGGGCAAATGCTCATGCAAACTTTCTTTTCATTTCTTCGCCGCCACCTTGGAGGAAGAATGTTAAACTAGTGTATTTCAAATACAATGAAACATGGAGGAGGAAACATAATAGTATGGCGTTGCTTTGGCGGCGAAAGGTTTGGAAAACCAGTTAAAATGGATGAATGAATGACAAACGATATGTATTTGAGAATCCTAAAAAACGATACACTACCAACTGAATGTCAATTAATCGGAGAAGGGAACATTTATCAGCAAGATGATGACCCCAAATACATCGCAAAGGTGATTGAAGCATATTTTCAAGACAAATCTTCTGAAGGAGTCCTATCCTTAATGGAGTAGCCGCCACAGAGCCCTGATTGCAATCCCATTGAGCTTTTTTGAAATACGAGTTTGGTATTTCGTGCGATTAGTTCTAAGAATGTCCTGTATCTGTCTGGCATTATTAAAGAAAAAGGTGGTTACTTTGAAGAAACATTATAACAGTATGTATTTTATTAGAATGTAATACTTTCCCGATAAAACATTCTAAGTTGTTGAGTAGTTTGCTTCTTTAATAAATTCTTAGTTTATTTTGTTATGTGCATGTGTGTGTATAAAGTGCAATCAAACTTACGTACTAAGTATACATGGAATAAACTCAGAATTTATCGGGGATACTCTACGTTATTTTCAGGCATGCCTTACTTATTAACTCGAAAGATAAGAACACTTTGAAAGCTTAATGTAATACTAAACTTTACCCTAGTTATATCGTTTTGATTTTTAATCATTACATTATAATAACTTCATTCAAAGCTGAAATTATGCACATTTCTTACTAAAACCACAACCAAACTATTATTTTCCGGCGATATTCTAATATACTTTCGTAATCGATTTAACAAGTTTAAAGGCACTGAAAGGCTTAACTCTTTGGTAGAAATATAAATTATAGTAGATCTCTTGAAGTAAAAGTGACAGATTTGTCGAATGGTTAGTTTATTTGCATTAAAATAAATCTGTTAAGAACATAATAGCATTGATAGCACTGAATTTTGTTTCTAGCAAAGTCGAAAAGATATAATTGGTTGCCTAACTATATCGCTAATGCACTTGACAATGTTCTTTTTAATGTTACACCCAGAAAAAGTGTATATATAATAAACAAAGAACCGAATGTATATGTATGTTATCATATGTGTCTAAATATTAAACATATTATAACACATGAGGGAAAGAAAGGAGACTAAATCTCACAATATGAAAATGTCTTTAATTTATATTAGAGCGACCGGTCTCGTGTAGCAACTTTAAACATTCTCATGCCCAGATATTCTAGAAAAGCACTATAGAGTAAATCGGATGTCCATAGTAATCGCAAGAAAATGACTTGTCTGCCTAACATTAATATTTCTTATTGATCTTGTTTTTGCCCAAGTTTACAATAATTTTAATGTTTTATGTAAGTTTTATTTGTACCATTTCACACTGAGCTAGCAACGTTCCTTTATTTATTTAACTTACTTCTAATCTTAAAATCTTTATACTTTTGCTAGTCGTGTGTCAAAAATTTCACTGAAAAATTTTGTCCGAAAACATTAGGAAACGTAGAAGATCGTAGATTTTGTAACACTAATTATTATTAACGTCTTGTGCGTGCACGTTTGTAATGAAAGTGACTAGGTTGAATTTCGAGGAATAAACTACAATACATAGTCGAAAGGATTCAACCTTCGCTCTTCGTAGAAATACAGAAACAATTTAACAAAGTATTCGCTGACATTTCGCCATAAATCTGGTAATTTTAGTGTATCACCAACGACTCGCAACATTTGAATACCGAATGTCGGGTAGTAATTCACGTGGCAAGACGAACACCTCATAATTTGATGTTAAGCTAGAAAGCAGAGGTATTATCGTAGAAGATACGTACGAAGATTAGATTAAATATAAACGTTGGGTTACGAAAAGTGTTGTATATCACGAAAGTATTTTGGAGTCAAATTAGCAGTTCTCCTTTTTCAAATGTATTATTTACAAATGAATAATTTTAATTAGGTATGTGTACCGTCCAATGAAAAACAGTAAAGAAAGGAAAAATATATCCATCCTTTGCAAAGCATCACTTAACCTTTTGCCTTTTCCTCTAATTTTCTACATCACTTAATCCGTGCAGTACCTATTCTATTTGAAGTAAATGACTTCCAGAGGGAATTCAATTACCTCGTTACAGCTCATCATCAACAACACAGATGATGTAATTCTAAATAAGCAAACTTGGCTATTGCATCTGTAATTTGAAATTCATTCCACCTTAATTACCTTCCTCTTCGCCTGTAACGTATGTAGATGATCGTCAAGCGTACACATTACACATAACCTAAATTCAAACTACAAATCTTGTTAATTACGGTCAGCTGTTTAACGCTCATGTAAGGAGGATCTTGTTTGTATTTTTTCCAGGAAGCGAACTATAATTCCAGCTAAAATGCCTGAGCGCTGTGTTAATAAATTGCGACTCGAGAACTAATGCGCTCGTTGCAAACGAGAAATAAGTCTTTCAGAATGCATAATCGTGAACTGGTAACTTATAGCTACCACGACAACACCAAGCAGAGTGTACGCTGATAGAAGGATTCCTTAACTAATATATCATTTATGACGACTGCTAGCTGTAAGTCTTCCTTAGTAACTTTTTAAACTTCCATTTTAGAACGTATTAGTCATATATCAAGTAGCTAATTTTACTGGGACTGTTCGCATACACAACATCCCACCAGAATAGTATTTAAAATTACTGCATCATTACAAAACTTAATTTACACATCCAGTATTATGTCCTCATCTCTCTAAATAACATATATAGTACATTTGTACCCTATAAATGACACGAAAGATTGACGTTCTCTTTATGTATGAATAAATGTAAATACTTTTTTTCGTATTGCAATATTGTTAACTATGCTATTGATATTGTTTTGATAGGTGCTCAAACTTATGCCGAGTTCTTTCCAAAGACCTTGTCTAGTGCACGAGGGGATTTGTAAATAGTTAAGGGATAATTACACTTTAAAGAATAATGATAAAACCATCTAAATCTTGTTCCAAAACGTTAGATCCAATGTTATAGATGCTTTTAGCTTTGACAATATTGCTATTGTTAACTCTACGAAACTTTTAGGTATAATAATTGATAATAATCTGCGATGGGAACGTTATCCTGATTGCTTCACACGGAAATTGGGATCAGTTTATCTTGTACTTACAAATCTAACGGAACATTTTGTTATGCAAACTTTTTGGCTCTTGTTCGGTATAGTATAATGCACTGGGGGTTTACATCACTTATACGTAGAATACTTTTAATGCAAAAGAGGATACTACTCATAAAATTCAAATTAAAATTGATTGAATTATTTAAACCCATATTTAATCAGTACAAGTTATTAACATTCTGTGATATTTATATTCCAAGAATTTTGTGTTTTGTTCACAAGTATTATAACAGTTTCAGTAAAACCAATGTTAAACATAATTCTAATACTAGACTTCCGTATCCCTTCTTCCATATGAATGGATTTCCCAATGACATAAGCAATAGAGTCTACGTGTATTCAGCGGCAGGTTGTCATCGATACCGAGTTCGAGACAAATTCCTTTTTTGAACGACAAATAGTTCGAAAATCGTCTCTGCACCTTTTAAAGTTTTAGCTACAGGTATAATTAACGTGGTGATCAAACCTGTGAGGTACATTCCAACTTGCTGTCAACAAGACCAAAGTAGAGCTGTTTAAAAAGTAATGTGTTGAGGAAGACTCTACAGTAACGCATAACATAGCCCAGTGTCTTTAATGCTGAAGTACAAAAGTACAAAATTTATGTGACCAGAAAAGCTTAGATGGGAGTCATATGCAAGATTTTTAATAGTGTGAACTCTTCTCAGAAGTTCACCGTTTGTTCGTAACTGTGTGCTTAACTTTGGGCGTATAGAATATAAAACAGCACTCTCGAACATTTAATTTCTGGTCAAATCTGTAGAAACTGGAGACTTCATTTGAAATTGTATTTAATGCCGAAGATCAGTTTTGGAACTCCGAACAATTTCTTCTTCTAAGACCGTTCTGCACCATATAACCGAGAGAGGGTTGTAAGTGCAGTTATTCTGCAATTACTAATTTGCACGGAATTTTATATCGCTAGCACTCAATTTATCATTGTAGTAGAAAGTTATTTACACAATAAAGGAATTAGGTGCGTGTCCTCGTCTGGAAACAGTTCCGACTCTATTGAGAATTTCTGGTACACTCCCCCGAAATCTCGAAATAAATCCAAAGCAAAACACCAACTCGTAGGGGCAGACATTTTTGCACAAAATTTGCCTAATAGAACTAAGGATTTTAGTGATAGAGGCCCAATTAAATATCAGATGGGGTAACTATATTACTAAAAATATATCATATTCCAAATCTTAAGTGATGTTTTTATTTTATCAGAAATTATATTTTTAGCAAGCTTGTACATTAACTAAAATAAAAATGATAATCCCCTAATTATAGTACAAAGGAGCTTTATCTGCTCACATCTGTATTTATATCGAATTACTTTCGCAAATCATTGTGCATTTGCAAATTGCTTAAACTTTATAGAAAATTTTAACTAAAACCCTGAGGCGTTTCGGTTTATTCTGCTAGTACTATATATAGGAATTTTTGCATACGCGAAATATAGAATACGTGCATAGTACTAAAAACATGTGCGTCTATCCTCATAGCTGCTAATCCCGAAATATTCTGTAAACAATAGCTTAAAACATACTGCGTAGTGTGCATAATGGTGCACTATTTACCGAATACGTCTAAGCGTTAACAAACAACCAATTTAAGACAAGGGTGTAAATATTGCTACTTTCAACGAATATCGTAACATTATCTTTTATGTCTGAATGTATTTAATAATTAAAGAAAGAATATCCTGTATCATATGTATATTAAATAATTGGGATTTAAAGGACGTTATTAAAATCACGTAATTAATCCCGTTAATACTACAACTGCCTATTAAACCTAAGTCATTTCACCAATCTACTGTTAAATAACTCAGCGATATTAATTGTGATACCATTGAAATTGATACGTGTTAGCGTGCAGAATCGAGCAGATCCAGAAGTAATCACGTAATTACAAGACGATATTGCAACATTATCGGATATTTTGCCGATTCTTTACCGAAGAAGCGTATTAATAGATAAGGATTCATATAGTCCCGACGCAATAGTATTTTCGTTTTAGAAGGTTGGTTGTTCAGTGGCGTAACGGTTAAATCTGTAATGATTCTATTGTTGCCTCGTTTGCAACTTCTGTATGAGGAATTCACCGTCTTTCCAATTTAAATTTATTATCTGTCAATACCCATGCGACGAGAATTTTGAAATTTACGTTTCTACCTTATAAGCTACACTTGATTTGAAAATGGTTAATTTTGACGGTTTTTTTTGTTTGATACTTTTTGCAGACCAAACAAATTTCTGGAGCACTTAGAATGCACAAAGTTGGAGTTGTAAGTTGAGCTGAAAATCAAAAAATTTTTAATATCGGTGGTCCTTCTCTTTTGTGCAAACACCCAGTAATTGGTAAAATGTGGCGATGATACACTCCGTAATAGAACATTTATTTATACTTAAAAGGAAAGGTTTCCAGGTTTTAAATTCATATTTTAGATAAATAGAGTATGTTGAGACTTGAAACCAAAAACTTTTTGTTTGTGCTTAAATTCGCTCTGAAGGGGTGAAACATCCCTTCGAAAATTCACAGATTTTCAGTACAAATTCGTTTGTTAAGCATTTTATGCAGAATTACAAACAGAACAGATTCTAGTTACGCCACTGCTTGTTCGCACACTCACACACTTATATATATCCAGATATATCTCGTTCAGAAATCCACGTAAACGTCCAGAAAAAGTGCAGAGGCGTTGAATGGAGTAATTACTATTTATCACGGTGGACAGGGAGGGAAGGACGAGTAGGTAAAAGGAAGGAATAACGACGGCGATGGTGCTATATCGAATCATGCCAATCTCTAGCAGCACAGAAGGATTTTTAAGCTTCGGACGGAATTTATTGCATACTTTTAAGCCCCCGGCGGTCGTAAATTTGAGGAGTCTCTCTGTCTTCTGTAATGTATATCTGCGTAAAGTCACTCTCCATGATGCATTGTCGTCGAAATGGCTGATGTTAATGCGCCCCGGCCCCGAAGACAGAGGAGCGGAATGGCATTGCCAGAGGAACGAAGGCGTCGTTATCTAAATCTCATCGATTGATCGTCGCTGTGTTTTATCTTGTAGTAATGTATCGGGGCATGTTTTATGTAGCAATCTTTTAATTGACTTGTTTTGTATATTCCCTCCGTTCGCTAGAACGTGACGAAGAGATACGCACCGACTGAACGATGAAGGTCCAACTCGTGCTCACACCCTGTTCGGTTTTAGATTCACTGAACCCCCGGCACGTAGAGAAACCTCATTCGATTGATTAAACCCGGTTCTTTAGATACTCGTTTGATGAAGTAACGAATTTTCAGACTATACTTTACCCTAGTTGACAGGATGTATATGTTGCGGGTTGCATATATATGCGTTACAGTATTAAAAATTAAAATGCAGAGTTCTATGAGTTCCATTGCGATATATCTGCGATGCTAATTAAAGACTTCACACAAAATAAAGGAAAACCGGAAGATACTGTCGTTAAACCTATACATAAAAATAGAATATGCTGTACAACCTGATCCAAATTAAGTGGTCACTATTGCTATCTGCGCGTAATGCTGTCAAGACGGTTATATTAGTAAAGTATTAATGTTTTTCGTGTCATCTAGCATACAATCAACAGAAGAATGTTTAAGCAACGTACTTTTGAGGTAATTAGCAACAGGACACCCGATACATTTTTAAAAATTTTTGTGAGAAATGTTCATTTATAATACAAAATCTGAAATGCACTAATATCCTAAGGTGAATAACAGATGAGTCATAATAAATTAAAAATATATTTATAATAAGCTGTAGCAGAATATTTCTCAAACAGAACACTGTCAAAAACATATTTAGTCCCGATTTTCTCTAGCTTTATTGCTGAATTCGTTTTGCACTCGTTTTTCATCTGTCTCCTTGTTTGATATACATATTTGGCAACTCGCATTTCGAATATTTTGTTGTCTTTTTTCATGCTATTTTCGCATTTAGAGGAGCATTATATACTGGATACGTACACAACCATCCATAAATATTTGGGCACCTATGTTTTTTCTTAATTTAAGAGCAAGTACAAATAACCCTCGGAACTATACACATTGTCAATGAGTTTCACTAGTATACGTACCATTAGTGAGCTCCTAGAAATAAAAATTGATTTTAGCGGTACTTGAGCTGTAAGGGTATCGACCCCGTTAATGTACTTTTCTTGAAATTTTGATGCAATATAGTTAATTGCTATATTGCATTTTATAATCCGAGGTCTCTCTCTACCATATCAGTGTGGTTTACGTTAGTTCGAAATTTACTGTTGGTGAGAACACACACAAGCGAATTGTTACCTACTGCTTGCTCATACTGCTTTAGGTCGAAATCAGAACCACTTCATAATTTGTCTACATAATTGAACCGATGATTTGAAAAAGTCGGAAGACTAGCGCACAGCTATCGCAAAAACGATATTACAGATATTGACCGAAAAGAAATATTCCCTTTCTATGAAATTCTAATCATTAGCTAATACAAGAGTAAGTCTACACAAATATTGTATTTTCTCAAGTGACTTACAATCAAATGTATCTTTGTGTATACGGAAACATGAAAGCAACATAAAATAGAATATTGCCTGCTTTTATCGTGTTTATTTATTACGGTTTTGCAAAAGTACATTTAGTAATAAATTTAATTGATTCAAAAACTCTTGCAATGTAGTTTACATGTCTACTGTTGATATGAAACTTCTTTGAAAATGTGCTTAAAACATAAAAAGTCGTTGCACCAGGAACAACGAATTAGTGATGAATGAGAGGGCATCACTTGATTTGAGAATGGGACGTTAATAAAATGTTCAAACGATCCTGTTCGATTGCCTATCTGTATAGCCACTCCTATGCATATGCGAATAGGCTGGACTAGTATATTTAGATGACGTTAATTAATTATGTATCACTGATTGTAGGTTAATGGCACTACTTCTTGAATGCAGATCATCTACAAAATTATTAACAGCCCGTGGCAGAAAATCATGTGAAACATCGCTTCCATACTTAAATTTTTTTCAGGAAGAACCTTTCCTTTCAAACATTCTGGACAATGACCAATTTAAGCATCTAACTTTTTGGTCCGAGGATCGGTAAATAAGTGTAATTAGTTCCAAACATTACATTTTATGTCCTTAACACTGTTTGTTCCCATGAAATAAAGTTTATTCCTCTCAAAAGGGACAAACAAGTCAAGGCCATCTCGATGCCGTGAAGTTAGCTTTCCAATAGCTTGTGATTCTATTCGATCAATAGAATACGTCCTGGCTGGTTAGTGACCAACAAAAACAGACTTATCCCGTAATATTTGTTATCTACATGCAAATTGAGTATTTCGTAATGGTTAGTTTAACTGAATTACTTATGTGACTACAAAATGCCAAATTAACCGTAACGTATTTGTTCGACCACCATTCTGTGACGAAACTGTTAAGCGTATGAAAAACCATGTTTACGTGTATAAAAGCGTAGAGAAGGCAAGAAGGGGTAATAAATTACATTATCGAATAAACGATCGAAGAAAAATCTCAATTAAACTCGGCCGATTAATTACGAGGCAAGTTCCGGCTCAGATCGCATCAGAGATGATTTACAGAATCCCGGAGCCGAAGTCACTCGCATAAACAGAATGATTAACTGGTTGTCAAACTAAAGAAATAAACGTAATTTATAGGGACGGGGCAAAAAACTTCAGAAACTTATCAATATCTTGGCGTTAATAACTGCCTTTAATGACGTGGATGTATGTTTTATGATCTGCACGCGATCTCCTTCTCTTTCCTTTGCTGCTCTTGGCGTCTTTATCTCATACTTTTTGAAATAATTCCACCTCCTATATTCTTCTCCGCCATTATTGCCGCCGCCGCACATCATTTCCATTATTTTTAATCCTTCCAACCGCAGACACAATTCATAGTTTTGTTTTAATTCTGAATGCTTCTAAACGGAGATATAATCTTCAAGTTCTTCATTTGCTCGAACCGCTAGGGTAATAATTCACACATTGCCGCCCCGTTGAACACGCCAATGATTCCTCTTGATCTGCCGTTGAAGGCAATTCTTGGAGTTTATTGTCTTGCGCCTTGCATTTCGAAACGTATATTACTGCTCTTACGATTGAAGTGAGTATATTTACTGAAAAAGAAATATTCTATAACTACCAAGATTATAAAAAATTACATTTAATACAGGCATTCTTTATAAATGTTGCTAACGCATATAGAAGCTGCATGTCTTCATTATGATCTAAACATACACCATATGTGTTACTATTTTTTTACTAATAAATCCTTAAGACAAATATGTATATAAATACATTTGGGCAAATTGTAGTATGCACATATTATGAGAACTCACTCTGAAAAATTTAATTGTTTTATGGACTTAGTCTATTTTATTCAAAACTAATACACTGTTATGTTAAGTTAGTTAAATTGACAAAGCAATAACACTTTTCCTGTTATTAACGGTGATGGTGTCAGAAAAGTAGTTGAATTGTCAAGAAATTTGAACATAAATACATCTTCTTAACAAAGTTGACAGTTACTTCCGTTATATCCGGAAATGCCACGTTATTGAAAATATTTTATCTCAATAGTATACCGCGAAGTTTCCAGAATTTTCCAATGTATACTTTTCATACATCGATAGATTCCTCGTGATATAACCTGTATAAAATTGACACTTTAAATGGAACATTGTACATTTTTGACTAGCCATTACATTTCTCTCTACTTTGATGTAATATAGTCTATCTGAAGCCGCTATAGGCATGGAAAAACTCAATTTCTAACGAAAAGAATACCATTTTAAAATAATAATGATTATAGGCCGGATTATATTCAAAGTGCATATATTTGATTTTATTTATTTAATATATTTTACGTCTATTTATGGATGTCAGTATAATACATCTACATATAAACGTAAAATATAATAAATAAATAAAATCGAATATATCCACTTTGCATATAATCCGGTCTCTATAATGATAATACACATTTTAATAATCATATCAACAACAATATCAAGGAAGCGAGTAAAGAATTGTATAATATAACCAAAAACAATTGAGTGAGGCATGACGCTAGGGTAATGTGGAGTCAAACATCATAGAATACCGTATTATTCCATGCCGTACGGAAATTAATATTGTATGTATTAGCAGTACCAATAATGTTAAAGACCATATTTTTGTTTATGAAAGCAGTACTGACGGTTAATATACAGAGAAATGAAAGTAAGAAAATCGTTTCAAAAAATGAGCTATCACTACCGTTTTTCTTTTCAGTTGGCACTAACAACTACAAAAAGTATATGAGCACTACACTAATGGCATGCTCGCTCTTCCAAATATGGTGAATTGATCTTTCAATATATCTATATGCGGCAATTAGTTAACTTGTTCCAACAGTGCCCAGTTCGCGATCAAAATTAATTGTTAAAGTAGTCTAAAAGAGT
Organism: Trypoxylus dichotomus; assembly: GCA_023509865.1. Taxonomy (NCBI): domain Eukaryota; kingdom Metazoa; phylum Arthropoda; class Insecta; order Coleoptera; family Scarabaeidae; genus Trypoxylus; species Trypoxylus dichotomus. The sequence continues at coordinate 44,479,703 of CM042078.1, forward strand.
TATTAAACGTATTAAAGTTTGCTCTTAATACGAAGTATTCTATTACAGTGGAAAAACGCATAATTCTTTAAAAAATCATAATTTATACGATATTGAAGAATCTACAACATTCGGCTTCACCAATACCAACAGCAAACCAATATCACCTCTCTTTACAAAGGCGCATAACTTAATACCAGCCATGGATTTATTTACACTTTATAGCATGTACGCCGTACTGGATATATCTGATTGGCAATGCGCAAACTTGAAATGCTTTCAAATAAATTTCAGGCACCGAATCTCCACCTCTTCTTCATGTCTGCGGTCGTTATTTATCGCACTGTATGTAACTAGCTAGGTACATGCATCATTAAATAAATGACTTTTAATGTAGTTTATTGCTCCGCGCGTTTAATTTAAACGAAATCTCACTTGCCATGAAATTAATATTATTTTAAATGACTCGAAGCTTGGATGGAATATAAAATACATAATATGCAGTCAATATTTACAGGTGCGTGTGTGACAGCAAATTATTTTACACGATTTATTATAAATAGAAAAATAACAAGTCCATATTCCTACTAATATTTTTTATTTTGAGGTAGCTGTAAGAGAAAGATAGGGCTACATAATTTACTACTAAACAAGTCCAACAGTAATACTTACATATATGGTGGCACTTTATTAATTAGTTATTATTATTTTAAATCTGCATACACGTTCGCAGTACAACGGCATTACAACATTTGGTCCACGTAATATTATTTTCTTTTTACTTTATCCTGGATGTAATGTTTAGTAATTCATTTTTGGCATTTTTATGTAGAGTAAAGAAAACATAGTAAAACTTGGAAATAATTTTTGTTGTTGTTTGATTATTGTCTGAAAATCCTAGTGCTAAACTCTTCTTTAAGTAACCGAAGTAAGCAATAACTGCCTGTAGAAAAGTGCTAACACAAACGTTTTTTGCGAGTGCTGCTCCTTACTTTCCGATTTATAGCTATAGGGGCATGGATCGTTCTCTATTAGAGTCTTCAATATAAATTGTTAGAACTAAACACTACTAGTTTTCACTTAGACTTGCTCAGAAATACTCTTATCTCCTTCCATATAGGAAAGTTGGACTGTACTTCATTGGTAAACGTGATAAATGAATTGATCGCCCAAACAAAAGCCGTATTCCTTATATCTCCTAAACGAATTGAAAAATTTCACAGTATCGTCACTTAACCATTCCAACCAAATCTTACGCGTCCAGGGCATGGTTACTGGCAGCGTTTTATTATTTTGAAGATTCTGAACAAATAGAGATAATCTTACAATTCAATTCTAAAGGAGCAGCAGTTATAAAAGAAAGTCATACAAAATTTTAAGATGCTTAAGCTTTTACAGATTTACACACCTAAATAGTTCACTCGATAGAAAACAAAGTACAATACCCTTTGCTATCGTTCGTGAGGCCACTGCAACTAGTTGAACCTTTACAATAAAAAAGAAATATCTTATAGATAGTGCGTTAAATAAATATTCATCATGATCATTCGCGTAATACGTGACTTCGTTTAAGTATAAATTTATAATTAACATAATGCATATCGACAAACACTCGTCTAATAAACACCCCACTCATAGCGTACGCTTTCACTGTCATATCCTTGAACCTTGTGGGCAGTGGTGAATAAACGTTTCTTTATAACAAAAATTTACTGTCCAATATATAATGACAAAATATTTGCATAATTATAATAGCACATGAAACAAGCAAACATAACTGTAGGAGCGCTGTTGTTATAAATGGAGTTGGGATATTTTTCCCGCGTCCCAGGATCGTAACAAGGCGCGTGTCATGAACAAACGGGCGAGCTTGGGATGTATGCGTTATTTATAACACGTATGTGTTATACTTTATGAATAACACACAAATGGTGATTTGTACCGCAAAGTGGATAAGACTGAAATTTCCAGCATGATGTAAGTTTCCACATTTGTCTTACATTTAGAAAATGATCGTTCGACATCTTCGAATGTAATACACGCATAATTAAAATAATCTAGAAATAGATATCGGATCTATACATGCACCATCACAAATTTATTCTAGTTGAAATGTTTGTTTGCAACACTCTTGAACTTTTCTACACCATCCATATTTTTATGTTTTTATATCACTTGTAGCACATAGCATTGACTGCATCAACGACAACCCAGTCTATTGAAATTTTTCTGTTGAGTCGAATAGACCTTTACAATTGTCATATTTTTTTTTAATCGGTTTTAACGCACAACCACAGATTTTATTTGTTGGAGATTTTCGCAATAATAAAGAACAGGTTTCAACTACGTTCTTCAACGTGCTAGAATTGGTTCTGGTGGCTTAGGAACACCAGGACACCATCTATGGAATTCTTGAACTCGTTTGGGAAATTTCAAACCACTTTTTTGGCATTTCACATTAATGCATCTACCTCTGGATGACATTGTCGAATACTTTGTACTACAAGGTATGAAACGTCACATGTAAAGGTCTCTGGAAATCTTCTTTAAGTGAACGACCTACACTTCACCTTGTCGCTGCATCATCGCTCAAAAACATCACCAGTTGGTCAGTTAAACGTTGAAATTCCTTCAACGTATCCAACACTATCTTCCTAATTGTTTCGCCAGTCCACCTTTATCATCTAATACGGTGAGATGTGTTAACAGAATCTAAAACACGAACTATAATATTCAAAATAGAATGCTTTCTTCAATTATACGTTTTGTTGACACATAACCACAGCTGTTTATGCTTTATTACAGCTTTAGTCATTTCGATATCGTTACGCACAGTTGGCATATGCTTCTGTAACTCTCTCTGGGATGGTAGCTTCCGGTTGGGATTGTAATTACGCCAGTAATCATGAAACGGTTGCTTATCAAGTAGATGAAGTCTCAAATCACAGGCGCTTATTATGAATAAATTGCGTTTTAGGTGGCACATTATTTTTCTTATCTTGATGTTGTATACTATATGTTTTTTATAATCACGTTTGTCCCAACACATCAAAGGTTACTAATACTATTGTACGCAGAGCACATTAAGTAAATCGATGAGCGTAGCTGCAGATTAGACTTAACTGAATCCAAATAAAAAGCGTTAAGTGAGCGAGAAGATTGTCGTGGCACGTGAAAACTAAGTTTACCAAGCAGTTCACTGGCATCTATTTGATTATTTAGTCATTTAAAAAGAATTATAATATAAATCGGAAAATTCATCAATAAGCTTTCACACTGCGTCACCTAATGGTCTCATTCTTCCCTTTTGCACGTCCATCATACTTAACAATTACATGTCCGTTTTATATAAAGATCTGTTCGATACTAACTTATAGTTCTCCGCTTTATTACACGCTATTTTTATTGCACGACACCGGCGGGGACACTGCATGCTCAATAGGAACCTGGTCCACAGGAAGACATCCCAACTCTAGTTATAAATCTGTCTTAATCTAGTTATATACGCTTTTTTCAAATTCAAAGTAACATATTTACATACATCCTATATAACGCATCATATAATTCCGATATATGACCGATTGTAACGTATCAAATATACAGACAAATGAAATCACGAAAGATTGTAGTTACATCATTGTTTCGTCGATAAAGTGAAGGCAAGCGCTATATATATCTATATATATATATATATATATAAGTCAGAACCATACGTATAAACAAGCGAGATAGAAGTATATAACAAGTCGCAGCTACTTAAGCATGCGTCATAACTAACTATTACGTAACTACAAAGTTTCGTGGTTTTCAGTGTACTTGTAATATCTCTATCTGCTTTGGCTGCATGTGTGTATATGAAATTCATTTGGCAGGACAAATTTACAAAACTGATTCTATTAATCAGTTTTGTCATAGTCATGACGCTAAATAGGAAGAAATATTAGGACAAGGTCCAAAATTGATTTTATGAAATTTATAGGTAAATAGAAAAGTTATCTACTCTGAATACGTGGATCAAATTACAATGTGTATAATCTAACACAAGCTACAGAGCAATTGTCAGAATTGCGGATTTTTCTTCAATCACCAGTTGCATTCACTCGGTGATACTTGCTAATAAATAGAATTATTGCTTAATATAAGATATGAGTTTATTTTATACTCTGTACTAACCACCCCTAATTTTTGTGAGTAACTAGAAAACTGTAACAATTACGATTCAAATTATAAGTACTATTGATTCTTATTATATCTATCGTTAAATGGTTTATAGATGTCATGGAATAAATAAAATATATAGTATACAAAAATGTACTATATATAATAAAAGGTTCGTGCTTCAGGCTTAGATAATAAGTTTCAGTAAGAAAACACAAAATATTGAAATCGTGGTAAAAAGCAACCAGAAAAGAATACAGCACTTTGTTTACGTAACATTACCTGTAGTTAAAATAAGTTCTTTATCCAATTTATACCTTTCATCTTTGCCAGAAGATCCGAAGCTTCATCTGGGCTAGACGATCTGTAAAAACGTAGTTTCATCACACCTCTATTTCTAGTGCACACAACAGCATTACATAAGCTTAAAAATTTACAGCTAGTATCAGGGTGAAAAGAGAAAGAAATTTCCATAATCACATATACCGAAGAAGCTACAAATAAATTGGTTTAATGCGGTCATGTATCAGATTCAGCAAAGCATCAGAAAAAGAAATGAGATTCTTTTCGGAAAAAAAGAAATAGTTTTTAAAGATCGTCGACGAGATCTATGCGTTCATGGTTTACCGCTCGGGTTAGTTCGAAGATGTATATGTATGTATCTATATAAAAGTTGGAAGAGTTTCAATGCAGCCACATTAATTTCGTTTCGGTATCGTTTATAATTTAGAGAGCTTGATGGGCGTTATACAGAAGAATCTGGACACTGGGCGGCCTCTGTGCTGCGTATAAATCTGTCATGGCGATATTGTATCGCCGTTATTTATGTAGAAATCAACTCTTAACATAATTCCCATCAATCCCTGGCGCAGGATGGGCAAGAGAGGGACTCGGTATTCCGTGATTACTTTCATATTTCGTTGATTGGTCTACGCTAGAAGGATTATGACCTATCCCTAATGACTATTTATTTCTTTATTTCCTTTCAAAACGTTTTCATTTTACCACATTAGCCTATAAATATTAAAATTTAATTTCTTGAGACGTGTGTCTTTTCGATATACTATACTAATTTTTTTTCTATTATTGTTTACATTCTAAAATGTATCTGTTTTCGGTCATTTTTGCTCTTAAATTTCTCAAATTAATTAGATGTTAGTAATTTAAAATTGGAATTCTCTCATCAATGGCAAAGTAAGAATTTGTCAAAGATTGTCTGAAACAAACTTTATGTCATACAAATTGTTTCAGAAAGAATTTTTCTATTAAAATCATAAGAACTAAGATTCTTATAGTTAAATGTTCATCACAATTAGAGGAGAGTCCAGTAATAACAGTGGGTTTAGAAGAAGGTAAGTAAATCCAAAAGAAATAATCACTAGAAAAATAAAATAAAACGAAATCCGAGCATCTTATTGAGGAGAACAGAGGTCCTATTAGAAATCCCATTACAATATACATACATCCAATAAGAGTATTTATGTATATACATATGTCCATAGTAGCAAAAAGAATAGTTTTGTGTGTAAATTGTCAAACAAATGCTGGAATTAGTCAGAGAAATGAGAAGAAGTCGATTATGAATTGATAAGCAGCATATATAATCCCTCTTTTTTTACTATTATAACGCAGAAATGCTTTGTTTCCCATTTGCAGTAGCTTGCCCGTCTAATCGTTTCATTTTTGGGGTAGTGACCACTATTTCTTCTGTTGACTTCTCGCTTTCTTCTATATTTGTGCTACTTCTTTATTAAATACCCGAACAATTCACGTTGTTTTTACTGGACTTCCTATAACAGTGTGCTACACTAAGTCATTTTGTTATATTATTCATAAAGAAAGACCAACAAGTTCTTAGTACGAGAAAACAAAACGAAGCAGTAGATTCGGATGGGCAAAGAAAGTAAAGCTGCTCTTATTATATTACTAAGTAATGGTGCTGTTCACGGTTGGATATAAAGTAACACGGAGATAAGTGATCTCACAGGTCTATTAGGTAAGTAGTTGGGTTCAACGTCACCTCAATTCGAACACAATCCCTATCGTATATTTCAGAAACAATTAAATTCTCATTTATTCAGTATTTAACCTGATAAACGTGTTGGATATCGTTGTGGCATCTCGAGCTTTTGTTAGGTAAATCCATACGGTTCTTTCATGCCAGTATAAATTCACCGGGAGAGACATGCAATTTTTATCGCGCACGCAGTAAATACAGGTGTACGTCTGTCCGGTTCGTCTTCTCCATGGTCGTAATAAACCAAAATTATCTACCTTTTTTCTTCTGCACGTTCCCGCAGTAGTAAATTTATTCAAATGCCTTGATAAATAACGCGGACAGGCCAGCCGGAATACACGGCATAACATCGGACGTCGGACGTACCGGAGGATGCAAGAAAAATGCCACGTTATTTATGCCATATTTTCTCATTAATGACACTAAGATATATATGCATCGGACAAGTGACAAAGCTTGGGAAGAGAGCCACCACGTACCAAGAAAGAGCGAAGATTAGCAGAGTATAATGAGTGACTTATGACGATCTTCGTGAATAATATGGAGAACCTGTTTACATGTATACGCTGTTTAAGGTATCTCTTCCAATGGAATGTCCACGTCTCAGTGTACACAATACGTACTGGAGTATACAAGGCATGCCAAAATGCAGAACTGCTTTTATATTGAATAAAGCTTCCACTAATATACTATAGCACTTAAACCAAATATACGAGAGATGCAGTTGAATTCTGCCCATATAGATAGTATTCATAGTTACTCTTGATGAAATAAAAAGTTGATCTTGTCAAATCATGGACTAACTTCCTCCTTCCTTCTCAAATGTATAATAATTTTTATTCGGAAAATTCTAGGAAATTATTTTTATAATTTTGATGGCTTCATGCTTCATCCGAAAGAACTTGCTTTCCATGCAATGAGATGAAACCATAATTTAAACGACTGTCATTGTACAAACTTGTCTCTTTACCAACCGATTCACTAGATCTAGATTGCTCACTTTGTTTTTTTCAAGAAATTTATTCTTTTCACATAATAAATTGAAAAGAAACAGTTCCGTTTAACGGTAGACCTCACACTTAAAATAAAAGCACCAGACACACGATTCGGATTCGAAATTTAACTGAAGTTGTGCAACCGCAAGCGCCTCCTTTATACTGGTGATAGCATGACTTGTCCAAACGCATCCATATACATGTTCATATATGCTCTCACAGCGGGTATTATAGGAGGAGACCAAATTACAAAGAACACGTACTCAACAAATTGGTACTTGCAAATTGCTCATGTATGTACACGTCGTACATGTATGTTCATACCCGTGGTTAACACAGCGACAGAAAATTATAGGAGGAATGTCGCGAAATATTAATTTTACTTACATTTACTATTTGGAAGGTTGAGAATCTCTCCGTTAAAGCAACTACACGCTATGCAGAATTATATCATTTTCGGCCTTAATTGAGTAATTCTAAGAATGTATAGAATACCTAAGTGTTATTTTTTCAGATTTTTACCAATTCTAGTCATATGAAAGTATTCGCCGGTGGCCAGTAATCTGAGTATTGTGCTCCCTCTGGGTGTGGAGACTAGCAAGTTTCTGAGGCGAAGAGTCTGGAGGAAGAAAAGCTACAACTGCGATTGATGATCACTTTATAGTTCCCAACACGTTAATAAATCGTAACAATAGTTTAACTTAAATATTACTTGCAAATAGTGCGTGGAATTGAATTAACCAGAACGATGCAAGCGACACTTAAACAGGGTTATGCTTTAAAGCTTGCCATTGGGCCATAATTGCAACCTCCGAATCGAAAAACACATCTTCAGTTTGCGTGAAGGCTTCATTATGGCATGAACAGGTATATTCCAGGGAGGCAAAAACTTCACTTATGTTTGAAAAAGGCGATGATCTCGATTCCCATGGATGTATGAAATATATTCTCCAAAAATCTGTCGTTCCATTTTTTTCATTTCATTGGGAAAGGTTTCACTTCATACCACAATGCTAAGCTACACACTGTTCATACTGTGTGAGAACACATAATTGAAGTCAAGATTCTATAATGATATTTCCATTTTCGATATTATTGTCTCTCATTTATTCCACATTATTCTACAATTTTATTTTAAACTTTTGTTTAATCTGGGTTTGTGTGTTGTTGTTGTTAAAAACAAAGTACAGTTATGACTCCCTCTCATTTTTTCCCACACATATATGAGTTTTTAGTTTTTTTCACTGTGACTGGTGCTACAGGCACCTGCACCTACATTATCTTAACATTCACCTACATTCACGATTTTAATACTCTTTAAATTGATTTTTGGTAAACAAGAAGGTGTCCCATTAACTACATTGACGGTGGAAACTTAACACTACCGATATTGCGATATATTAATTTACATGAATCATTATTTGCTAAAATTTTCATTAATTAGCTCAACAATGCAAAGCAGGGTACGTAATAATTTATTGTACACAACGGAGGGGATGATGGTCTGACTGACAGCACTATAGTATTACTTCATCAAGTCATCAAGCTTCTTTGTGGTGTAGTCTAACAACCAAGGAAACAAGTATGGGAGACGATGGATGTGTCTTGGAAACGAACAGGGCTCAGATAATAACATCGGCAAAATTATTTCACTTAAATCTTTCCTCGTTATAAAGTCATGAATAAATTATTCTAGAAAGAGATGTAATTATCATTCAAACTATAGTCTATCTCCAACACCAAAGGGTAACCCCAGATTTTTCGGAATAGCATACCTTATCACCGCCAGCATACCAGCAAAGTAGTGAGACCCGAAGCCTATAATATATGCGGTAACACTTGAACATCTTCATTAACAATTACTCACAGTGTCCATACATTCACGACAAATTTTGCTACTTGGTACAATTTCAGAAATAATATATTTTTCTCGCTAATTAAAACACATTAAGGAATATTACGTGTTTAATATAAGAGTTTCACTAACGGTTATCATGAAAAATCCTAGCTATCCATTCTATACTTTCTTATACGTACATTAAAATATTTTATGGGGGCCACATAACACAATAGATTTATATTGACACCTAGATTTTAAAACAATTCCTACAATTTTATTCATTAAGTCATTTGATCATTAACCTTACATGGTTGTAGTTAGAAATACGTCTCTAAACGTTTTTATAAAAAATATGAATAATTCAAACATAAAGTTGCCTAATTTATAAGTCGGTGGAATGTATATCTGTCATTAATATTAATTTCGCTAAATACTATCGAATGTAAGAATACAGGCGACACTAAAATAAAAACTCATAAATCGTCTAAATGAAATTCTTAATGGTCATAATAAAATTCTCTATTGTGACGTAAAAACAGGAAGTCGTACTGTGGGTGAACGTCAAGCACACATTATTTCTTCATCACATATCATTGACATTCTCCCGTACAATTAATTGGTTATTAAAAATTTTAAAGTATTTTACAGTCACTAATCAATAGGACACAATCACAACCGTAACTTTCATGTCAAAAGGTCAACTTATTTTAACATCGTTTAACAATGGCGAAATATCCTATTGACATTTCTGTATATAACCAATAAATTATCTCATTATCATTAGTATGGTTCGCAACATATGTTAAGTAGAAACGAAATTTTCTTCGCACCTAGCGCCTCTTTAATTTATATACATTATACAAAGAAATTTACTTCTTTTAAGCATTAACACTACGAGGATTAAGTAATTTGAATATAACAGTTTTAGTAATTCTTTCACGCAGTATTTTAGTAAACACTAAGATATCCGCTATAATAGTTGGCATTTTTAACATATCTATTCGCATATTGTGTAGTCTGTAATACTAAACTCTCGAGTGACGTGTGTTAGGAAACAAAAATATAATAAACGGCCGTTCGAACGGGAGATTTTCTTTCAGTTCTCTATATAGGTACAATATTTATTCCGATTGTTACTTGTTAATATGCTTCTATTTTCATTCCTTTCAGTTAGTGTTACAGCTAATAAGCGAATCACTTAATATCAAAAGCGCACAAAATAATATACAATATCATTTAGTGGTCAATTGTAGCTGGTTTGGTTATCAGATCATTTAACTGGCTTAAGTGTAATCCAAGACTTAACAAATTAATTCATTCTAGATGTCTATAAATGAAGGGCACAGGCCTATAAAGAGCTGTGACAAATTGTTCGTTTTGCGTTAAAGTGAACTTAAATTTATAATCTATTTTCTATTTTTGAAAATAGTTCAAGTTTCATAAATCCGGTTGATTAAAGAACTTGCTTTAAAAAAAATAAGTCAAAATGAAAAGAACATGTTTGAAACTATAAAAAATTGTTGACCAAACAATTTAACTCCCAAAAAAGTCAATGCAAACTGTTGTAGTTGAAAACATTTTATAATAATTCATATATCTAATTGGAATATTATCAAAAAAATACATCAACAGCCCAAGAGTTCTTTAAGTTTTTGCAGGCTATGAAATTTTTTATCCTTGATTGGTATCAGACTTAAAACCAAACCGTAGGATTATTGTGCCAGATTAGGACAATAGATACAGCACAAATTCATTTTTAATAAAACAATTTCATTACAAATTGTTTTTCTGTATTTCGCTATTGTTGACTCCTGTTCCCCATTATAGGAACCCTCACTAATATATAGTCTGAGCTGATTTTGAATTTCTTGTTCTCGAATAGAGGAGAACAAAATAGACATTTCCTAATATAATCCAAACTCGTATTGCTATGCTCGAAAGTCAGAGTGACTAATATCTGTAATATCAAAAAGAGTTTGTTTCGTTCGAATATTTTTTAAATATTTCAATCCATCCAAACGGAATTTCAGTTCGCTGTTTAGAATTTATTAGTCCCATGTTTTTATTTAGATCCACATAGAAATGACCACGAATGCGAAAAGTAATTTCGACGTAACATAGTTCCCTCTGATTGTACACCGCATAATACAGAAAACGAAATAATTTAATTGTGATTTTGCGCTGAGCATGTGTTGCAAAAAATTTCAAGCATTCTTATTAATTTATCAAGAAAATTCCATTGAAAATCAGGAACATACATCGTAGTTTACTTTCTTGCCCGTAATCTCCTTGTAATTATAAAACACATTTTGTTCTAAGAAGTCTATTAAAAGCAAAATATCCGTCGTTTGTTGTTATATTTGGAAATATTTTCCCAAAATCAATACAAAATAATTTGTTAGAATTACTAGTGTATGATTTCTTATGAATAGGTTATAAAGAAAGTTCTTTATAAATTTTCGGGCCGTATGATTAACGATAAAGATGTCGAACACCTGTCTGGTGGTTGAGAGAAATGTTTACTTTCAAGATAAACAACAGCTGTTTGTAATGGAGTTGTAATTAACCAGAAGCTATTAGCAACGCACAATATCTTCGAAAGGTTAACATTGTTTGGAGACGCGAACGTGATTTTCGCATCTAAGAAACAGATAAAAATCCCTCGTATTAAAAGTAAGCAGTAAAATGCTTTCCTGTTAAAATTTGGTTAAAGTAATACTCTGCAAGTAAAATAATTTTGGTAAGTACCGTCTGCTATCGAAATTGTTGCATTTTACACCTACGGGTGTCCTTTAGGATTTTATTTGAAGACGAGAAATACATGTATGGGTATAAACCATTTAGGGTATAAAAAGCCAACGTCCACATGTAATCTGCCAACACTCACCTAGAATAGTGTTAAGTTTTATTTATTAGGAAACTTTTCACCATTGTAACATTGACGACAAAGACTTATTTTGTTTATTACCTCAAACATCTTCCAAAGTTGAGTGATATTCCAATGAGGATTAAGAAAACGATTTAACAAAGTCGGTGTTTGCGAATGTAAGTGGTATAGCCTGCGCACAAAGATCGTGTGTCGATTGAAATATACTTAATTACAACGATTTGTGTTATAATGGGAGCACTGTTTCAATGACGAAGGAATTACTCTGCTGTTAAAGGAAACATATTACGTATTTTGTGTGAATAAAACATTTTAAAGCTGAAACAATTTTCTTTTCTATCGTTAAATGTAAACATAAAACCTTAGCATAATATTAGGTCCACAAGGCTATTAGGTCGTAAATCGCTACAAAACGTGAATTTGTGCTCCTAGATTTTTCTATAATTATTGGCAACATATATGGTGGAGCTTTCATGTTTTGTAAGGTGGTACACATTGTCAGCTGTGTCTAAAACATTACTGAGTGTAAATGTATCACTTCTTGCTTTTTTACACTGAAAAATGTAATAAACACAACAGATTGAAGTGTATAAGCTGTATCATATCGCTTTCAAGCCCTATCAAAATTCGATTGAAAATTTACCAAAAATAGGGTGGACTCGTATAGTTGGTTTTAATCTTAAATTCTATTAGCCGTTCTTTACTGTATATTTGTTATTTCGAAAAAATGATTTAATAATAATAATCCCCTTATTTCACCATACCCTTTTAATAATAACTCTAATAAATAACGTTAGGCTTTCACGGCCGGAGTCTGAGTTTGTATTGACAAGACCTACTCAAGACCACGGCCTTCAAGTCCGGAAATATTTCATTAATTATTATCCATTTGCATTCTTATTGCTTAAAAAGAATATTATTAAATATAAAACAATTAAACGAAAATTGGCAGCTTAGTTTTTGTTTTAAAATGTGATTCTCGTAGACTTCTGATTTTTTAGATTGCGCACGTTCTATCAATTCAATTGGAACATTCTAAGAATTATAACATCTGTGGTTGCCTGTGTGCAATATTTTTCCCAATCTCGAATGTCACGTTTAATTTCTGAACCTACGATTTACAGCACACAACATATGGAAATCTGTAGTAAATTATGACTTAACGCTTTCTTATCCTCCCTTTTCTGTGAAAATGTCGACTTATTTAATTAAAACTCTATCCACAACGTATGTGGCCTTAATGATTTTAATCATAGTAAATCATGATATTTACGAATGCGCTGGCTGCCGATAAATAAGTCAAATAGGTTCGCTAAAGCCCATCTAATCTCGGAGTAACTGACTGTAGCCAATTAACAAATATCAAAAGATCTAGATCGGAAGTGATACACAAATACGCGATTTAAAAATAACTTGAATTCAGAAAATAATGAATATATTAAAATGTTGTTCATGTTCGACTCTTACATAAACTTTAAATGTTTAAAAACTCTTTCTTTCAAAAAGCGGGATTTGCATATTATTCCCTAAGCCATCTTATAAGGTGATACGATCAAAATTAAGTTATTTCCTTCACCATCCACCAATGATCCCAAATCTATTTTAAATTAAAAGTTGAAACGCAGCTTATTCTTTAAGAGAGTATATCTTTCAGAGGTATCACAATCAATTGCTATTCTAACGCAAGATCAGCAAATAACAACTAAATTCAGCATTAAAACTCAAGAATAATACTTCACATACGTCTGTCTACAGCCTCTCCCGAAATTGTGGGGCATTATGGAAATCTCACTCATTGTAAGAGACAAACCATCTGTTTGATTAGATAAACAGGTAATTAAACAGAAGATATATATGTAATGGCTCATCATCCCAATAGGGTATCGCCGCTTCTAAAGCGTTCTAGATCTAAAAAAATCTACAGGGTAGATCAATCCCCATTCTCGCGTATGTCTCTCTATTTATTTCTGTCTTTGTTCTTCTCCTGCCATATGTAAACACCAGCTCCACGACGGTCCGGCTTCATCTCCTCCAGCCAAGTAGTTCTGGATCGCCATTGTCTTTTCTTCCCTACGGTTGCCACTCCAAGATATTGTAAATTACAGGTTTGTTCCCAGTTCTCCACAAATGTTCCAACCATATTGCTCTCTGTTGCTTTATTCTTCTGACCACGTCCATACCCCCAACCCAATTGTTACCTCACAATTTGTTCCATGCCTGTATTTGTTGTTGTCAGTTTTTATCGGGCTTAGTATTGTTCCTAATATTCTCCGTTCTTGTATTCTCAGATCTTCCTCTTGCTTCTTTGTCATTGTTACTGTTTCTGCCCCGTACAAGATTGTTGGTTGTATTATGGTTTTATAAATTCTCATTTTTGTTTTTCCCCAATATTTTACTTTTTAAAAGTCGTCTATTTGCCTGCTAAGTTTTCTTTTTAATATTTATTACTCTTTCCCTTAACTCCACATCCCTCTTGCCGTCGCTTGTAATAGCTACCTCTAGGTATTTAAATGTATTCACTGCTTTAAAAGTATAGTTTCCTAAATCCTTCGTAAATCAACTATATCACTCCCATCTTTCTGTTTTCCATTTAGTCTTTTCCTGGATTTATTTTCAGTCCCATTCTATCACCTTCCCTCACTATTTCCTCTAGAATATTTTTGGTTACCTCACGCTTTTTTATATAATTACAATATCGTCACCATACGCTATTAGTTGTCTTGCCTTTGTTCTAATTGTACCTTTATCTATTTTTCTTAAGACATATTCCAGTACCAAGTTGAATAATGCTGTGGACAGTAAGTCTTCTTATTTTACTCCTTTAAATTCTTCCGTTTCTCTCTTTTGCGCTTTTATAATTGCTCTTGTATTTGACAACGTCATTTGTATTAATCTTCTTAATTTGAGTTGTATTCCTAATTAATATAGTGCTACCATTAGTGTATCTAGTGTGGGAAGTGTAGGACGTGGTCTATCTATGTATATGTCTTTTTGGTCCGGCGCCATCTAAGTAGCTTTATGCCCTGTTGACTATGCATACATGGTACTACTTTTTACCATGTCTGTTCTTCCTGCTAGATTCACCAACCGCACGCCGTTGTTATTTGTCTTTTCATGTATTGTTTCTGTACCTGCCATATACCTCAAATGTTCATCCTTTCCTATTTACCCGTTAGAATCTCCTAAGATTACAATTGTATCCTCTTTCGCTATTTTGTCATATTCCGTTTCAAGTTTATCATAACAGCTATCCTTGTCTTCTTCAGCCTTTTCTGTAGGCGCATATATGTTCAAAATTGACAAATTAAACGGTTTCATTTCCAATCTAATATACATTCTTTCATTTATTGGTTTAAATTCTATTACTTTGTCTTGAAGTTTACTCACAACAATAAAAGCGAGACTCTATTGTCCGTGTCTTTTATTTCCTGAATAATGGATTGTTCCGTGACCTTTCAAACAGATGTATTGCCGCCAAGTCAATCCTATATTTTTTCAATTCAAGCGCCACTTCCTCCAACTTATCAGTTTCCAACAAGTTCTTACATTCCATGTACCAATTCTAACTACTTCCTTCCCCCGTTTTCGTTTTTCTATATTTGGTTTTTGTCCTGTTTTCGTACCTTGCGTATACCTAGTCCAATTTCCAGTCCATTACCGTTGAAGTTTACCGCTTTATATATTGTAGTTAGTTTTTTGTTCTTATTTCCAATATTCGTTTTAAAGATAATTCCTATAAGCAAAACCTCTTTGCTCGAACATTTACCAAAAATGAACTTAAACTGTCTTATAATACACATCCCCATGCGGCTCCGCAATTTTGGGTTATTAGCTTAGACACATACATAGGTAAAATTGGAAACGTGGAACCAAGCTTATATCTACCGTCTTCTACTGTAAAAATAAGCACCAACTAGATTGAACTATTCTACATGATATTACAATACAATTAGTTTATTCTAATTTCTAAATAAAGTACTCCACATATCCATTACGTTTCTTATTCTGTTGTAATGAATGCAAATAACCCAAAACACGTTATTAGCGAAGCAGAATTATACGACTCTACACCATATCACCATTAATTGATTGCAGTAGGGAATGCTAAAAAACATGTGCTAGTAATTCCAGCATCTATCTGGTATAAATAACACGGTAGTTAATACCGATTTTTATCTTGCGTCATATCAGAGCATTTGTAAGATACGTGCATATACGTTATGAGGCAGGTGAATTGAACCGGAGTTTAGCGCCGGACCCTAAGAACAACCGTCGTATAAATTTGTTACCACTTGTCAATGACAGTTTGGCAATTACGGCTTGGTGTTAACGTCCGACTGTTTCAATTTTAAAGTCATTTTAAATTAGTACTTAATGGATATTCATTTGGTTGTAATCGAAGCCTGCTACATTTCTATCGATCAACTAAAAAAAATGTACTTGAATAGCCACATAGCAATCGCATATATTGGTCAGAATCAATTAAAAGTTTGATTCAAATAGTTATTAATGCCAAGGAGAAGCCTTTATTAAAAATCAAATCGAACATATTGCTCTTAATCATTTGTAATTGCTTAAGATTTAGAAAGCTCATCGATAAAGAAGGAAATATAAATCACAGCTCCATTTTATCCTTTCTTCATTTTTATTATATACGCAAAAAATAGATTTTGTCTTAAGAAATTACTTTATTCAAATTACTTACGTACTTACCTATTATACAAACATCTCTTAATGTTTGCAGATCGATACTTCAAATGCATATGACCAGACATACAGGAAAGCTGTGCAAATGTCCGAAAGATGGTTGCGTCTTTGCTGCGAGGACTCCTGCGGAACTAAAAGCTCACTACCTCACCCATTCAGATGCTAAACCGTTTGCTTGCGCCCACTGCGAATACAAAGGGAAATCAAAGCAGCAACTTGAAAGGTATGAAAAATTGTTAATTGATCCTACTATTGGAAATAACTTCGTTAACGATATTGCTTAAGGCCTTTTTGACATTTGATGTGTAATCATGCGAACTCACAACATTAAGGTATTGGTAATGTCTTCAGTGTAAGACAGTTTTCTGTATATAGTTCAGTAGCCATGAAAATAACGTTCATAATTGTAAACGTATAAGGGTCATAAGCACTGTTTGGATATAGGAATAGCATTGTTGGCGTAATAATTGTATCAGAATTGTTATTGATACCTTATTTAATAAAGATCAACAACCACGCGCTTTTCATGTTGCTTTAAGTACCAGCTAATTTCAAGGCCATTATTGCTAAGTATGCAGTTATTATCTAAATTAGTATTATAATTACTAGTAAGGTAACTAGATTTGTTTTAAAGATATACCTTTTCGTGTAAAACAATATTTGTCTACCTCACAGAAATAATTTCCATAACGGATTTTATTGTATTGAAATGATTACTCAATGGAACTGATATGTTTTCCTGTGAAAGATATATTTTCTTTAGTATCTTTTCCTTCAAAGCCAATATTAATCCACAAATGATCTTTTTGTCGCATACGGCCATAAATTAACTCATGATAACCTACGTTTCATTGCTGTAGTGATCCAAGACTAGTCAAAATGCTATAAAGCATGATGCGTACCTGTCCTACTGTCCTGCTCCTTGAGCACTGAAATCCTACTGTAACTGACATAGCTTTACTTCTGATTACAAAAGGAGGCTATGATGAGTGCCCTTACGCGTAACAATTTAATAGGGCTGAAGATATGGGATCTTAAAGGATGCCTGAAAATCCTCCAACATTAACTATTTAAGATATATAGCCAATAATATGATCCTATTGCAATTTAATCTCGACCAACCGTGGAGTTCATAAAATCATAACAAATGGGCACTTGACGGATTTCAACACGAAAGGGGAACCCTAACATGGCACACAGACGGATCGAGAATAGAAAATGCCATAATATCTGCTTGATAGTGAAATTTTTACATAACATTTTTGCTGTTGCACGTTGTTTCCGATGTAAGATAGCTAAAATGAAACTGTCGTAAACATAGTTCCAGACTATAACTTTATTTTGCTAACTTACGAATGACAAAATTATTAAGCAATATACCTCGTCGGTTTTCATATATATTATGAGACAAACCGAATTGGATCCAGTTGTATTTGTTTGAATTTGTTTAGTACAAACTTCATTGCAATCTTACTTTTAAATGCCTTTGATCTCTGCCAATTAAAGATTTAAAATAATGACCAGTTTCATTATAATATAATGTCACCCATAAATACTACGTTATTACAAAAGTTTAGGCCGAAATGAAATTAACAGCTTGGTATTTTGTGGGTTTTGCTGTTATTGCATTTCATAAAGTAACAACGAAGCATAGTAAAATATTGAAAACCTTATAGCAAATCAGCATCAGACGAATGTTTGTCCATCTTGCCATAAATCGATTTATTGAAACTTCAAATGTTTGCATTCGTCAAAGATTTGGTAGTGCGCAGTTGTTATGTTATTACAGCAATTGGGCAAAGAATTCGGTAGAAATTTCTCGGAAAATAAGAATACTAACACGAGAAATCAAGATCTATTTCTTATAGTAGTTTCGAACTAGAAGTGCTCAAAAGATATATGAGTCATTTACTAAATAATAAATTACAGAAAAGTAGGCCACCAAAGGCAAAGCGCATAATTCAGCTTACTTCAGCAGTCTGTTCATGACAAGCATAGAAAAACGTTCTTTATTGATGAACGTAAGTTCAATAAATAAACTGACCATGTCTGTGCCTCAAGTTCAAAAGAAGCAAAAGAAGTTTTCGAAAGAATTCAAAAGGATCACCACTCAGCTGGAATAATGAAGAATCAGCGATAAATGCGCTGAAGTTTCCTCCAAAGTGCACCAAGAAACTGTTTTAGAAACAGAAATAAAATCGCTATTTCAAAATTAGCACCGGAGATTCCACTAGGCCATAGGAATCCACTCAAAATTAGTTGGCTGGAAACGTTCCTTACCTCACAAGTGGGGATCATTGGCTTTGAGCAAGTTTGGACGTTAATTCGCTTGACTATAAAATATGATTTGTTTTAGAGGATGACAATGAAGCACTCCAATATCGAATCTCTAAAGAAATCTTTGGTGAAAGCAACAGATGATTTCCCATTAGATAGCACACGTGCACCTATTTATAACCGGCCATGAACTGACTATAAATAGACTAAAATTTATTGTGGTTAAACTATTATTATAACTATTATTATAAAACTATTCTTGTGTTAATATAATATCTTTATATAACAGCACTTACCACCAAGCTAGGTATTTATATACATACATTGCTGCACCTTACTAAAATTCAATCAGTTGCAAGGAATGTTAAAGAAAAAGAAGAAAAATATATGTTCTAGCGCTTATAGAGTCGGAGAGGCAGCAAACATGCTAGTCCATCGTACTATTTTTGTTACTTATCAAAAACAAAGGACATAATTTGGTTTGAAATAATAATAATAACAAACCGATAGTTTACAAAAGATTTGATTATAATACTGCCTAGTAAGAGATAGTCGTCTCTACTTTAAAATGGGAATTTCAATAATGGCTTAGGCGCCAAACCTGCCGAATTTCATATGCTAATATTTTCATTGTTCTAGATCTTAAAAAGACTTTCGAAGTATCATCTATACTTATATTTCCATTATTTTGCTCTTTAAAACAGAAGTTAATGACATAAATTGTAAAAACAGAGTCACCCAAAAACTTTCTTTTACCTTAAATGGAACTTTCCGTGTTGTCCAATATTATTGTTTTGCATAAATTAGGAAAATTTTAATTAAAGTTTTTCAAATATAGTTCTATCATGTGAACTTAGATTAATTAATATAATAGTTGTTACATATTTAACTAATTTCATGATTAAGAAAAGATTAAACAGCTTCAAATACGTTTTCGTGTATATAAACAGTCTTCTACCTTTGTACAAAAAATATCTCAGTCGATACATTACAAACCTTGAAGAACGTTTCAGGCGCATAAATTTCATTATTAAATAGTAGAAGGCTGTCTGCTTCAAAAACGACGATCAAGATCCGAAACAAAACAAACTAAAAATTGTTATTGCAGAATAAACACCACACTGCACGAGGTATTTTATTGACTTCCTCAAATTCTATTGAACGTGTAAGAGTCGGTTAATAATTCCCGTCGATCTGGTTTATGTAAATTAAATGTCCTCGTAATGTCGTACGATTAAAGTTCATTTACTGATTTGCATACCGCGCAAATAAATAAATATAAACAGGTGACCCTTCTTTACCGCAACGAATTTATTGTCATTGACTTTGGTAAGAATGTTTTGCCGATGCGTGTACAGCAACTTCAAATCATTTTATTCACTATCGTGTTATACATAGTGTGAGTTGCAAACATCGAAATTTATTAGGATTATTGAATAGGCAGTTTTCTATGACAGGGTTATATATTTACATTAGCTGCGACTTCTTTGTATTTTCTTTTAATATTCACTTACATTAAAAACGCATCTAAAATACCTAGAAAGTAACACCAAAGATAAAAACACTAGAAGATAACACCAAGGATAAAAATGCTACTGCTACTAACACTATATCTAACGTTACAGGTCAAGTTAGCATTCCTAGGTACTAACTAGTGCCAAAAGAATAAAACACTTGTCTGGCGTCAAACACAGCGAAAACAAGTGGATACTTTTTCCCAACACTTCTCTAGACATTTTAGATTTGTTTTTAATACGTCACGGTAAGCCTAACAAATCATCATTTACATCTGCAGTTATCCTATGCACTGTTTTTACGTGCCCTCTCGGGACTAGCAGTGCATGTATTGCTCGTCAGAAGGGTTGGGAAACTGTACCCGATTGTTTTCGCCCTGCTTGACGGCAGACAAGTGTTTGATTCTTTTGGCACTACTTAGCCTCAAAAAACATTCATTTGAGCTATACGTTAGATACGGTAATAGTAGCAGAGAAAAGATTACAACGTGTTGAGCAAAAGACCGCTCGAAAGCACGCTGATGACTCCGGGTAGGCAGAAACATGTGCGTGTGTTAGCGGTTTTTATCCCTTCACCTTGTCTTTCTGGTGAATGATTTCACCAATATCATGAGAAGCGCTGTATTTAGCAGCATTTGTATCTGAATGGATACGTAAGGTATTTAAATATTATGTAACCTACATATAAGTCCTGGCGTTATAGTGTTTATAATGTTAAAGTGTACGAAAGACCAATTCTTTTCCGAAAAGGAGAACAAAACATTTGCTCAATTACTTGTTTATTTGCTTTACTAATAAAATATGATGCTGATATGCACAAAAGGCACATACGAAAACAAGACGATGCCGACCACTAAAAGGAAACCAAATCTCACAAAGATGTTTCTTCCACAAAGTATTGAAAATACTAATACAAGAGGACATATTAAATATGAACAATTAAACTCCTTAAGATTTTAAAGAACAGGAAAAATATTCTTACCCCTACTTTTATCGTTATTCTCTTCGCTAGTGGTTTCTCATATGGCTTTAGAAATAAAATTTGCATTTTCTAAAAAAATGTTTCATTCCTTACAAAATTTAGTATGACTTATTATGATTATGCTAAGAATCAAATGAAAAAGAATGGAGTTTGCACGGTTAGCTACGATAGTTCTAAAAGTAAGTGTATACGCAATGATTGCCAGCCAAAAATACATAGAGTTTAGTAATATCAATTCTTGCATATACCACTTAAACAAACGGCTAACTTTCCGAGTATTTCTCTAGTAAGTATCTATGTAACATTAGAAATGTTACTTCTAAAAGACAACGGTGAACTAAAAAAAGAAAAATAATATATAAGATTAGTTGAATTATCCATTAGTTACCTTTAATTTTAAATGCTACAGCTTTGGTAAGTGCTTGAGTTAACCTTTGTCTCCATTTTCATCGATGTTGTTATGAACAACCTTGTAAATGAATTAAAATACACTTATCCTTAATTCTTCCAGGTATAGCTATCTAGAAGATATCATTGCCGTTATTAACAAAAATTTTAACTTGGTAAAATTTGTGAATACTGTTTAGCAAAGCATGGTATAATAAATTACCAAATTTATTTCAAAAATTTCCTCCAACCATTATACGATAACAAGTAGTCCACATCAAAATTTAAACGAAAGAAGACAAAGAAAATTTGGAGTATCTGTGATTGAATATAAAAATTATGAATTAAAAATGAAGATGTCGTCGGTTCAGCTTTAGCAACTCATTTCATAGAGTTTGACCATAACATAAATACTGCAAAAGTGAAACCTGCAAAAGGGTGAACTATGATCTTTCTCAATTAAGTAAGTAGTTTTGTAAAGTTCTTACCGTTTCTTCAGATCTGTTATGTAACTTTATATATTATTTTACGAATACAAATGTTACATCATTAGATGTAGAGCGGTCGTTTTCTTTGTCATGGCGGCGAACATCGCTCTCCTGAAATTCTATTAATCCGGGATCATTCAGTTTAATAATCAATACCATAAATAGCTGTACTTACCAGCATAATGTTAGGTCCAGTTTGATTTTGACAGAATACAATGACATATAATAAAAATATTACTCAATAAATATGAAAAGAAAGTAGCAAAAAAATAATAACAACTAATATACATATGAAAAACAGAATAAAAACAATTAATAACAGTAACATAATTACATCCGAGTTTAAGCTTCTAATATATCACAGTGTTTCCCAATTTGGTCATCACTGCAACCAGTGAATGCTTCATTAAATTCATCTTAGTTTGCGGCGGTAGTCTCACTCCTGGAACTTAAACAAAGAAAGGAAGGTGATACTCTCTAAAAGATACAATCTGTTTTATTATTGACCAGATTTAGTAAGAGTATGCTGTATAGTCTGTAACGATGACAAGAACTTGAAAATCTGCGAGGAATTCGGTGAAGCTCGATGAAATCACATGCAAGAAAAAACAGTGGAAAATTAGTTAAACGATCTGCAGATACACCATCATAAACTTGTAATTTTTGTCAGTTGCTGCGTCAACTATATTCTGCAACAATGTGTTTAGTTTGCCCATATACATATGCATATTTTACAAAGTAGACATAACAGTAAGACGATCAACTACCTCACGTCAACACCAGAAAGGAACTAATCTAAATATAGCTATGCGTTGACAGTCACCGTAAAATTCTCATCCCCTCATCACCTTTCCTGCATTGCATATGGCAGTACGTAGATAGTACGAACCTGACGAACCGACAAATGTGATAGGTCTAGTAATCAAAATTTTCGATCCTTTCTGGTAGATTACACAATAGTGAATTCAAATTATGAGAAACTAGATAAATATCTAAATAATATTCTTTGCTTCAACTGAAAGAACACAATTTTAATATATTAAACTATCATTTCCATTAGGTGAAAATAAATACTCCATATAGTGTTAGAGTCTTTTTAGTTCATAGATGTAGTCCGATGTTTATTATAAACAAATTAGTTTCATTTTGTAAATAAACCATATTTAGTCAAACAATACCTCTGTTTGCCAAATTATTATTTATTATTCGTTTTTGTGCCTTAAAAGTATAACAATTTCTATTCAACAAGGGAAACAAATTTTGCTTAACATGGTAGAACCATATAATTCCATGCTTATTTCTACGTTCGCTAAAAAATTAAATAATTAGTAATAAATCAAGACTTGATAATTTGAGTGAATTAATCTTCTAACAAATTAGCCAAGCAAGCCTTCAATGCTTCCTTGTACAAAAGACACGTTCATTTTGTGTCAAAAAACAACTTAAAGAATCTCTTAGGGAATCCCAAAGATAAACCGGAGATGATAAAAAAGTCTGGAATATACCAAATCGCATGCAATGATTGTGAGAAAGTTTATATTGGACAAACAAAAAGGAGTATCGAAACGAGGTTCAAAGAACATATTAGACACTATCGTTTCGACAAACCTGAACTATCAAGCGTAGCAGAGCATATGGTAAAATCCGGACATAAGATTGATTTAAAAAATCTGACACTACTTAAAAACGTGAACTCGTATAGAGAATTAGACGCGTACGAAACGGTATATATGAAAAAGAACGGAAACTTATTGAACAGAGAACCACCCCCAATTGCACACTCGAGTTTGATGGATTTATTACCATAGACCCTGTTAAGGACTTAACATTGTTTTTTGTGTTTTGTAAGTTTTTTACTATTACGTATTTTATCTTCTTTGCATTATTATTTTCATTTAGAATATTATTTTATTTTCATTTTTATATTTATTTATTTTCATTCTTATATTTATTTATTTTGCTCTCTTATATCCAATTTTATTTTAATATGTATGTACATTACGCATTGTATATGTATGCAAGTCAGCCATTCGCATTACGCTAGCTAAAACTGCCTAATTAGAAATCATTCACTGCAACGTCGTCGGATATGTAATGGGAGTTTTCTTGAAATTTAAGGTACACAAGCATAGGCAGTCGTCTCCCGCGCGACAGTCGAGGTATTAGCGATCGTGCACTCTCGGTCACCTTTCGCGCCTCGTCGTAACGTGTACAGTAACGTCGTCGTAAGATTATTAGAGATTTCTAAGTTTTTCTAGTTTTGGCGGGAATCGTCGAGGACGTTGTCTATACATTTATTTCTGGCGGGAGTCATTTGGTAACGTCGTCGGACCACACGTATAGATTTTTTAATAAGTATAAATTCTCGATTTTCTATCATCGTACGTCGAGGCTACTGTGTCCATTGTCGTCTATACATATTTTTAGTCTTCAGTTAAGTTTGTGTCGGAAATTATTTTGGTAAGATTGTCGGCGCGCATGTATAGACCTCCTCTACAAGTACGATCACTCCGCTTTTTGCTGACGGTCGTTGCGGCCGCAGCGCCCGTTGTCTTTTGTACGTTTGTTCGGTCCTTGTCGTATCGGGACTTAGAAATGTTTCATTTAGTTGCTCGTCGTAGCGGACGAGTGTCACGGACCAGTTTTCTTATGTAATGTCGGCATCATCGCTCCGTTTTACTTGTCGGTGCACAGTTCGCACATTTGCTGGTTACTGGATTTTTCCCTTCTTTGGGGCGCAGTAGTCTAGAGCTAAAGATTGCACATAGCGTAATATTTCAAACGAGAACGCCTGGGTAGCTGTGACATTACTTTTGTATTGAGATCGGCTATTATCGCTACTGTCGCCCTCGACCAGGCGTTCAAGCTCTAAGAGATAGGGTGGGTTGCCCTATAAATGTGAAAATAACAAACGTATTTGGTCAAGTACAAATACATGCCAATAATACAGGGCCAAGTCCCTTAGGCAAATTTAAAACAAGGAAAGTGTATTAGGCTCCCGGAAAGGGACATATAAATAAGCATAGCACCGAGGTGCGCTTATAAATTTAAGAAATAAATAGGGTTGGCTCTCTATAAAAAGGTAGTGGTGCATGCAAACAGATAGAGGCATTAGTACATGCCTCTGACAAAGCTTCAGCGGAAGCATATAAGAGTTTAACCTTTTAAACAGAATTAAGACATAGCGTTGCAACGTACATGCTGAGGCATTACTTTATGTTGCTACCAATGAAAATACATATACAAATGCTAATGTACATTACATGTATAAGAGAGCTCGAATAACTGCAATTATTGCAAATCTATATATCTTACGTACATCGTACATGTACATAGGCAAGAGTAGAAACCGTGTAACCATTTCATTTTTAAATATATATTTTTTTGCGCATGCGCATTGAGTTTCACTGTACAACCTCTCCTCTAGTAAATAAGCGAACATACTCTACAAGTAAGTATTGGTCAAGTAATTTAGGAAATTACGAGCAGGCTACAGCGGCGTTGTTCTTCAAACCAGGAGAACGTAACAGACCCTGTTAAATGATACGGTTCGCTTTCGGTCCATCCTTCCCCGTAAAAGGCATGAGGCCACCTAGTAGATTGTAAATAGTCATATGGTTAGAAATTTTAGAGCCTGCGTAGAAAATAATTTGCATGTGTGATACAGTTTTTACTTTTAGTCGGTAACACGGTTGACAATGGGAGCCCACGTGCTCCCGAAACGCTGCGTTCCGCATAATTAATTAATTTGTGTGAGTGGAGTTTACTGCTATACCTGTGAAACGATCTGCAGATACACCATCATAAAGTTGTAATTTTTGTCAGTTGCTGCGTCAACTATATTCTGCAACAATGTGTTTAGTTTGCCCATATACATATGCATATTTTATAAAGTAGACATAACAGTAAGACGATCAGCTACCTCACGTCAACACCAGAAAGGAACTAATCTAAATATAGCTATGCGTTGACAGTCACCGTAAAATTCTCATCCCCTCATCACCTTTCCTGCATTGCAGATGGCAGTACGTAGATATACGAACCTGACGAACCGACAAATGTGATAGGTCTAGTAATCAGAGAACAATGAGAATACACGGAAAAATAAAATAATCTTTTGTCAAAATTTTCGATTCTTTCTGGTAGATTACACAACAGTGAATTCAATTTATGAGAAACTAGATAAATATCTAAATAATATTCTTTACTTCAACTGAAAGAACGCAATTTTAATATATTAAACTATCATTTCCATTAGGTGAAGATAAATACTCCATATAGTGTTAGAGTTTTTTTAGTTCATAGATGTAGTCCGATGTTTATTATAATCAAATTAGTTTCATTTTCTAAATAAATCATATTTAGTCAAACAATACCTCTGTTTGCCAAATTGTTATTTATTATTCGTTTTTGTGCATTAAAAATATAACAATTTCTATTCAACAAGGGAAACAAATTTTACTTAACATGGTAGAATTCCATGTTTCGCTAAAAAATTAAATAATTACTAATAAATCAAGACTAGATAATTTGAGTACATTAATCTTCTAACAAATTAGCCAAGCAAGCCTTCAATGCTTCCTTGTATATATGTATTCCCTCATTATAGATAATGGGACCTATGTCTCGAAAAAGGCAGGGATACAAAATGTGACACTAATTTTTGAAAACGTGAGCACAATCCTAATAGAAAATCCCCGGCTATAGATTTAGATTGACCTGACGCAGACATTTCTCTAGTATAGGCGAGTGTTACAGTGGAATAAGAAGTGTATAAGCGAGATAAATTAAACAAACACAGTGCGGTGTGCGCACTTAATTGACAGTGGTAGTGAGCTGGACACAGGTTCGTGTAATTAATGCTTATCTATCCAGAAATCGCTGAAACAACTCATTGTAGGCCCCGCTGTCTTCGGTTCCTCGCTATTTATCGGTTGGCGTTACACGCGTCTTCTTTATAGTGGCTTCGATTTTTTCTTTAGTTAAAATACTTTTACCTTCTTCTTGCTTCGTTTGATACACGAGATTGATTGTCGAAACTTCTGATTTAAATTCGCGTAGCTCTTTTGTTAACGAATAATTAGGATATAGATCGGATAAATACTACCAGTGATGGTAATACTATATGTGTAAGAGATTACGTTTACGTGCAACAAAACTGAAAAGCCGCTCCTTCTATAACTTATATTATTAAAATCTTATTTCGATTTAATATACATATTATTTAAATTTATAATGAAATGTTTGAAATAATTCGAGGAAAAGTGCCAAACTTAGGAAAATGTGGTTATTGATATAAAATTGCAACACCTACTATGAAGACATTCTATTCAATTTTCGCAAAATCTGTCGTTTTGGTAATATTCGCTATGTTATGGTATGCTCAATATTAATATTTATGGTTCACAGTTAAGAGAAAACCTAAAATGAATACGTAGGCTTCCACGGCTAGAGTCAGTAATAAACGAACTACCTCCGAAATTGGACAAGACAAAACTTTTCTACCTTACATTATGCACAACTATGTTTATTTCAATGTTTCCAATTCGTTAGTGTTGAAGGAAAATATTGCTAAGATTCCTTCCAGTATTCTTCTGAACATTTCCTTTTCATTGTCATAACGGTTGTCGGGTTCCGCCGTGTCACTAGGTTTTTTGTCCCTGACGTTTCGCGAACCAATGCGGTACCTTTGAGAATGCGAACCGCGGTTGTCTGCGAAACGTCAGGGATAAAAAAACCTAGTGCCACGGCGGAACGCGACAACCATTACGACTATGACAAACGGCCGTGAAAGTCTGAGATACTATTTCCTTTTCATTGTCATAATCTTTATTTAACATCGGTTCTTAGATGTTTCTGTATTAAATTACATATATCTTGTTAGATAGTTAACGTTTTGTTCTTTTTAAGTTCCCATCGATAACGTGCACAGCGGAGATGTAAATGTTAACATTTTTATATAAAATTGCAAAGAATACATATTGAAAACGGTTCATTACAAACAAGTTATATTTTCTGGGTAACAAAAATTATATTCAAAGTAACTGCGGATAGGATAGTATGACTAAAAGCTTATACGAGGGCCATTCGGAAGGTAAAGAATGTTCTCTTCTATAGAAGTTTTTATTAGATATAACTCAGCGAAACCATATTTTACATAAAATTAAATACCCAACTTGCTTTTCTACGTACTCGCATAACTTAGACACTTCGTTCCGTTTTATCAGCTTTTCTATGCCCTCTGCATACTCAGTTGCCGCCAAATTGTTGAACCACTGATTAACGGCTTCTTTAAGTTCATCACTTCCGTAGCGCTACCCACTCAAAAGATCTTTCAATTTGGGAAATGAGTAAATGTCACTTGGGGCTAAGCAAGATGTTGAATAATTTCCCACCGAAACTGCTGAAGCATATCCGATGTCACTCCCGCTGTATCCAGACGTGCATTATCGTGAAGGAGGATGACTCCTCTGCTTAGTATTAGTAGGCCGTTGCATTTGTGATCTCATCTCTAGGTATGTAGGTATCTCAAGGCACCGTGGCCATAATCTTTCTGGTGCTCAAAATTTGTTTAGCTTTTTTCGGTTTCGTTGGAGATTGCGGATGATGCCTTCGCAAAGAGACTATATTTATCTCAAGAGTGCTCAAATTATAGTTGATTAAGTAAACTAACTCATAAATTAGAAGTCATCAATATAAAGGTCAAGTCAAACAGAAACTTAGTTTTCGATCGATATTATATTACTATACATACTTATGCCATGTACTATTTATATGTCGTTTACAGCTCGCTTTATCCTAATACAACAACGGGTTATCGCAAACTAAATACAGGGTGACGCAGGGGAACGGGAAATTTTGAACGTTACAGTTGTCAGCACTGTAGAGCCGGCAGTTGTTCGTAACGTCGCACAATTGTTGTGAACGCATTGCCATTTAGTAATCATGGATCGTTGGACCGGTGCGGAATGTGCAGTAGCTGTGAGAGCGTTTTATAAAAATGGTGATAGTGCGACTGCCGCGCAGAGAATATTTCGACAGCATTACCAGCTTGGACGTCATGGACGTGTCCCATCTGCGCATGCGATTACAACGTGGGTGCGTAATTTTGAAGAAACAGGATCTGTCTTGAAAAGAAAGCTCCAGGTGGCATTCGAACGGTACGTACCCCAGAGAACATTGAGGCTGTTAGAGCTGCAATCGAGAGAAGTCCTCGCCGCTCCGTTCGACAGCATGCATCTACGCTAGGGATTAAGCGACGAAGCTTACAAAGAATACTGCACGAATTATATTTCCATCCCTATAAGTTGCAGATTGTGCAACAATTACATAAACGGGACCCAGCGTCACGTATGGAGTTTAGTAGGCAGATATTGGCTAAAATTAACGAGGACGCGAATTTCGTTGGTAACATATGGATATCAGACGAAGCCCATTTCCACCTGAACGGTTTCGTAAACAAACAGAATTTTCGTTATTGGGCCCAGGACAATCCTTGTGAGTTACACTAGCGCCCACTACACAGCGACAAGGTCACAATATGGTGTGCTGTATCATGTCATGGTGTTATCGGCGCTTATATTTTTGCACGTGAGGATGGTAGTGTAGCGACAGTAACATCCGCTCGATATGTTGAAATGCTTCAAACATTCTTAACACGGAGACTGTATGAGTTTAATCTTAACATGGAAAACATGTGGTTTCAGCAGGACGGAGCCACGTAACACACTGCTCGACGTTCGATGGCAGCAGTTCGTCAATTGTTTGGAAGACGCATTATTTAACGTAACGATGACATTGAATGGCTTGCGAGATCCCCTGATCTTAGTGTGCGCGACTTCTTCCTGTGGGGGTATCTTAAAGGCAAGGTGTACCGTACACGATCTGCAACAATCCATGAACTGAAGGAGAATATTCAACAAGAAATCACTGCCATTCCCCAAGATTTGCTACACCGCGCATTCCAGAGTTTTCATAACAGGCTGTTAGAGTGTGAACGCCGAATGGGAGGACATCTTTCCGATGTCATCTTTAAAAAGTAAAGAGACACTTTTGGACATTTTGATTGTAAAAACATAAATGGCATGTTGCATACATGCACTTTCGTTAATAAATTACTAGTTTTATGAATTTATTCGTGGAAATGACGTTATTTCAAAATTTCCCGTTCCCCTGCGCCACCTGTATATATATATATATATATATATATATATATATATTACCTTTGTACCTTTATATTTTACATCAGTTAACTCCCCTATACTTGATCAAGTGGTCGCCTTTTACTTCTGCGTCTAATGGACATAATTAATTAGCACCTTATAACACAGAAATATTGGTATCAATTTGCGTAGTGCGTCGCTAACAGTACAACAATTACTGCTAAATTCACTGACTCGCAACTCGCACGTGTTCACGTATATTGGACGACGCTGCTCTGCTAATAAAATCGGACAGCTGTAATAATAATTTCATTGGATTTCCTCTGCGTATACAACAGATTCTACATTATTATTATTCCTGTCCAGTAAAACATCTGATATATAGGTTAATCACTAAAGTTTCTCTATTAATACAAAATATCTTAATATTATTAAAAGCTATAGTCTCCACCAATAAAAAGATTGTCACCCTTTCCAACAACTCGAAATTACTCACAGATGAGTTAACAGGTAACAGGCTGGAGTTGTTTCCTATCACTTTCACGTATTCAATTCAATATCATGCATTAGTTTTGCCACATTTAAATTCTTGGTTAGAACTTTTTCTTTATCACTATAATTTTGTATTTTACGCACTAGCTATAATTTCTCATTATATTATAATTTTATAATTAATTATGTAAGTATATCATGCTTCTAGATTCATTTTTATCGAAACCCTAATTCTCTGCGATCAAAAGCTTACTGTAACAATTAAATTTTAATTCCGGCTGTTATTAATTTACTTCTTGTTTCAGACATGCTACCATACACGAGGACATAAAGAAATATCAATGTTCGCTATGTCAATTTAGCTCACGATTGGCCTCCCATTTAAAGAGACATATGAGACTGCATACTGGAGCCAAGCCGTTCTGTTGTCCGCATTGCAAATATCGCTGTAACAACTTGGTACGTACAACCTTCACGATATCTTTAAGCACATAGGTGCGTCCTATATTAAATTTATATACACACAGTTAGTAATATTGCGTAAAAACACATATCGCAGTTCCGTTTAATCAAAAGAAAAGCTTCGCGCTAATATCATAAAAGTGTCGATAGCAATCATTGAGCGACCTAAAATTTACAGGAGAACCTCCGCAAGCATGTATTATCTACGAACAAACATCCCGGAAAATGCATTTACGAATGCAAGTTTTGCAGCGGCAATTTCCAGAGCAACTTCGCCAAGGAGTTTAAGGTACATTTGGTTACCGAGCACAGCGATATGTTTCAGACGGGCTCCGAGGCTGCCACTTACGTTGCCGGTATCTATGAAGCTTCTGACGATCCGACTTTTATTGATGCGGGAGCGGATTTAAGAGACAAAGACAGGTAATTTTATTTTCACATTTCCTCGCCCATTTGAATTGCATTTGGAGAATGCACTTTTGTATTCATCCGAAGCACTACTCCCACGTAGTGAATAATTGTTCGTAGCATAATATTATTTCCCAAATTCACTTTAATTTTCGCTTTATGTTATAAATTAAGGCGCATAACAATTTAATCGCCACCCAGTGCCTTCCTCAAACTCAGAATTGTATCATTTATGTATCCTAAGGAACACGAAAATCATCATTTTTTCATTTCATCAAATAGAGATCAAATTTGTTCTTTTACAACTGTTTGCGTAGTACCTAACTATAGTACCGTTTTAACTGTACGTGCATTTTATTAAAAACACCAAAAACCTGAGCACTTATACCCGATTTTTTAGTGTTAGTTTAAACATAGTCATACAATGGGATAATGTCTAAGTGTAATGTCAACGCTTGTCGGTACCGTTGAAGTTTGTATCTCGAAATATTTCTCGCGTATAAACCCTAAGTACCTACATTAGCTCAGTACTTTTTTGGTTTAAATAGTTCGATTGTACGAGAGATGCGCATATGTATTGCATAGGTGGCTATTGTCATTGCCTTAGGTACAGTACAACCCGTGCAGTGACCGCCGCACAATATTTCAGTTACTTCCAATCAAAATATACTCCAATTTTGAAGTGCTAGCGGTCATTCGTTTTTTACATGAAAATAATGAAACACCTACCGAAAGTGTCCAAAATGAAATTTTACAAAGTTCAGTGTGTCTGGAAGGAATGTCCAAAGAAATAAAGGAA
This sequence comes from Trypoxylus dichotomus, assembly GCA_023509865.1. Lineage (NCBI taxonomy): Eukaryota > Metazoa > Arthropoda > Insecta > Coleoptera > Scarabaeidae > Trypoxylus > Trypoxylus dichotomus. The sequence goes on from CM042078.1 coordinate 44,512,257, forward strand.
GATGATTATTTCTAATTATCTCTAATAATTGACGAAACTGTTGGCGTATGAAATAAATATCAAATGGCGGTGACGTTTAGGTATATAGTTAAAGATAAATCTGTTGAACGATTTTGAAATTTTTAAGCGCCGTCAGATCATAACCCGTAAACGTTATCTCTTCTTGCAGAACTAGAAACACACATTAAAGATAACGAAAGGGAACTGATTGTCCATACACATAATGGGGCAGCCATCATGAGCAGATCGTGTAAGGAGTTACAGGCACTTATTAAAACTTTTTTTAAGAAACAGCATGGCATAGGAAAGACTTACACTGCATTGACAATGCTTTCTCAAGAAAAGGATTTTATCGGAAATATTCCAGATTTTGCTCAAAGAATTACAGATAAATTTACTACTACCAAAGATCGTTGCATGTATTTTCTATTTCAGTAGAATCAGGATATTAGTGAGTTTTGTCTTTTTCTTACTTCTTTATAAGCACCCTGTTAAAAATAATTTTTAATAAAGCATACATAGTCACCTACTGCAAAAGTTATTGGTATTGGAATGGAACGCAAACTCTGCAAAAGCTTAAATCAAGAAAATCGAGGTTTACGTTTTCATTCAGTGTAATGCGCAACAAGTACTCAATAAAATAAAGAAGCTCTTTTTTATTGACAATCTTTATTTTTTTTTAAACTATATGATCTTCTTATATGTATGCATTTTGATATTTTATAGTCCTGTTGATTTTTCTTCCAAAGTAAAATAATGTACAATAGAAATAGATTCATTTAAAACTTATGCTACGAGGGCGAGCTGAAATGTTTCCGGAATCGACAAGAGATGGCGCACGGAGGTTGAAGTGGATTCGTTGGTCAGCAAGGGCAACCTTTTTATGGCAACTGTCAACATTTCAGACGTCTACTGTCAAGAATTGTTGTTTAAAAGTGTGTTTTGTGTAGCACGTTAGGCGTTTTCAAAAAAATTTCTGGACGGCTGGGGTTCATGGCGGATGTACTGTCATTTTCGACCATCAGCTTCTGGATGAGCGAGTTTAAACGTGGCCGCACAAGTATAAGTGACAAACCACGCAGTCGGAGCCCGAAAACCTCTACCAACGATGAAATGGTCCAGAGATCCATGATGTTGTGCTAGCCGATCGCCAATTGAAGCTGAAGGAAATAGCAGAGACGACATACGTCTTAGAAGAACGCGTTGGTCATATTCTACACGAAATTTTGTGTATGAAAAACCTTTCGGCGCGATGGGTACCGCGTTTGCTCACACCGGAGCAAACACGAAATCGGGTGACCGTTTCGGAGGAGTGTCTGGCCAGGATCCAACGCAACCTAAGGGATTTCTTCATGCGTTTTGCAACCGTGGATAAGACTTGGATCCGCTATTACATACCTGAGACCAAAGAATAGTCCAAGCTGTTGACTTTTCCGGGAGAATCGGCGAAGACCGTTCAATCGGCCGAAAAGACCATGACGACCATTTCTTGGGAATTCTAAGGTGTGATCCTCATCGACTAACTCCAGAAAGGAAGAACGATCACGGGGCAATACTAAAGCGATTTGTTGAGCCGATTTGATGCAGTATTGAAGGAGAAACGGCCTAGTTTGCAGAGGAAAAGTGCTTTTCCACCACGACATTGCATCGGCTCATTCATCCCGCATCGTCATGTCCAAATTGAATGATTTACGCTGCGAATTAGTCTCTCATCCTCCATATTCACCGGACCTAGCCCCCAGCGATTTTTTCCTATTACCGGACATGCAAAAATAACTGGAAGGAAAGAGATTTGTCTCAAATGGAGAGGTCATCGCCGCTACAGATGGCTCTTTTGCAGACCTCGAAACATCCTACTTATCCGACGGCTTGAAGAGACTGGAGCACCATTTGAAAAAGTGTATTGATCTTTGAGGAGACTACAACGAAAAATGTAAATAGAAAGCCACGCCAATACCGTATTTTTTCTGTCGATTCCGGAAATGTTTCAGGTCGCCCTCGTATGTATCGAGAAAATATCGAATTTTCAAGTTTTTGTTTACGATATTCATTTTGTTTTCATCTAATCGAGAAGTCTATCAATCCAATGCCATTCGTATTTCTATGTTATCACCGTAATGACGTTTATTTTGATATGTGCAAACTGGTATTTGACAACAAGTAAAGTTAGCAAGATGTTCACATATCAAAACCGAATCAGTAACCAAATATATACCCCATGATATCCTATTGAGCACATGTCGTAAATCTAACAACCTATGATGGCAATACTAGAAATTCCTGGAGTTATGCTCAACAGCTTCACTATAAATTTTGATTCAGAAGTATTTTATTCTCAATAATCGTAATTTGCAATATTTTCAACAATATACGCCAATTTCAATAAAATAGTTTCAATAATCTAAAATACTTTTAATTAAATTATTATTGTGTGGCTGTGTTGTGCATATTTTATTCTTTTGTAAACAGTATCTACTTATTTTTTCACTTTTCATCTTACATTAAGGCTTCCGTATTATTTTTTTCTTTTGGAAAAAACTTCAGCGAACGTGTATCTCCAACAAAACAGCACTCCTAGTCACATCGTTCATAAAATCACAATTTAAGTATGAAAGGGGATGTTCTAGACTAACCTGTACAATCTACAAATCAGATTTCTGTAGAACATCTACAGGACTTCGTTAACCCCATCAGTCAAACGATCACAACTGTGCACCAAAATCTCAATTAGAGACCTCTTTTACACATTGCCAAAAGCTAGTTGTTGCGATGCGTAAATGCATCCTGTTTGTCATTAAAGCTCAAGGAGGCCGCATAATATATTCATTTATTTGTTGTTTATAATATAGCTTATATTAGGAATATATTTCAATAAAGGTTTAAATTTCAAGGTGCTCCTTTTTCTGACTAAGGCTCTATTTCCTCAAACTGTCCTAAGTGGAATAAATTTTCATTCAGTAAGCTTCACTTTTCGATTTTGCTTCGTTTCACTGCCCAGAAGTATTCAATTTTTACAGCAAACGCATAAAAAGAATAATTTGGTTCAATTTAACTTTCCTGCGTCTAAAGTTCTTTCTAATATCTCGGATACCATGCATATGGCGTCGCCATCCATTTGATGTAGCCATGAGCTAAAAAGTTTGAAATGTTCTTCTGAATTATTTCTGCATTTTATGAAGGTACATTGCCCAAAATATATTCAAAAGTATGAGGTTATTGTACAAACATGAGATGTACTAGATTTTTGGCTTAAGCCGTAACTAAAGGGACGGGATATTACGTCCTTTTTGGTATAAACTGTTGAGAAATGCGTATTTCATTTAACTGTTCCCTTTCAAAACATCATTCTGTAAATTTGGTAGCAGTTCACTCTACAATCAAATGTAATCATTATAGGTATTATTAAATCAAATGTTAGGATTTCTACAATAAGGGAACGAATAAATATCACAAGTAAACTTAGTTTAGGTTAATAATACCTTTTGGTAAAATAGGCCACATTTCCATATTTACTTTATTTACCATAAATGCAGGTATTCGAGATTTTGAAATCGTTTCTCCTTTTCCAGTAACAAAGAAGCGAACATCTACAAAATGGAATGTAACGAGGATGCCGTGGTCATTCCCTTAACTACAATGCAAAATCACACGACAAATTCTACGGAATTGTTTACGTCATCTGTAAACGCTTCTACTTCCGGAAGCGTTCCTGTGGAAAACAAGGGTCAAGACGAACTGTTTCCACTGTATATCGTATCGAAAGACGTCGTTTGTGTTGAAAACCAAACGGATACATGGAGTATGGTCGGTAGTTACGACGTAGAGGAGTCCGGTACATTGGTTCCCTTCGATTCAGATGACGAAAAATTATTCGGCGAACATTTCCAATAAAATGTTATTGTAGAGGATAAGCGTTTAGTATTTATGACCTTGTTTATTCATTGAGGCATTGTACACTGTAATTGAGATCATTTCTGTGAGAAGGTTGTGACATGAACATTTTTGTATCAATAACTATACAAATACAATTTGTTTTCTTCTAGAAATATTAGTTTTATTGAAAGGTAAATGAAAAGTAATTATATCCACACAATTGACTATAATTAAATTACAGTTATATGTTGGGATGTTCTAAAATTGTTACATACAACGGTTTTTAAATGAAACGATATCATATTATTTTATTGTCAAAGAAAACAAAAAAAAACGTGAGAATCTTTAATTTGGCTTAATATATATGTAACCCTATATTTCAATTTTTAAGAAAGAACCAATTCATATTACAGTTTAATAAAACAATTCATCATCCAACAATAACTTATGAAACAATCAATCTAAATGTTACGGTGGACCTATTGATTAGAGAAAGAGAGTGGTAAATCAGGAAAAGTAATATTTTTATTGTACTGATAGGCGTATTAAACCATCAGTGGTACTCTAATTTTTTTAATAAAAGCTGTATATATATACAGCTGAAAACTTTTAAATTGAAAGGAAATTGGCTTTTGACATCGAAAATTATTGTATTGGCAGGAAAAGGTGAACTTCTGCTAAATTTCATAACGTTTCCTAAATTTGAATTTATTCCTTTCTCATATTTATATAAAAGTTATTGAGTTGTATACATATTTTATCATCTGGATATAAATCGCTTACAGTCGGCATACAAAGTGTGTTTTTAAGCACTATTTTATGTAAAAAATAAGGATAATTTTTTTAACTCCTTTACTTTTACATGAAAACTTGATTCTCATAACATTCTGCCACCGGATTTTCTGACCACTCTAACCCGGCTATTTTAGCATCATCATTGCTACCGGCAAAGAGCTCTTTTAAGTTCAAGAACGAATGACAATTGATAGGCGCTAGGTTGGGCTATTCGAAGGTTGATCAGAGTATGTACCAGTATTACCTGTGTTACCCCGAGGCAAAAGAATCTTTAAGCAAACCCAGTTATAAAGATACGCTTACCGGAATAAGGACAGTTACACGATATTTAGAAACCGAAGAACGTACTACCAATATAATTTTAAATAATGCGTTAGGTATTGAACAATTTTTAGAACCGATTTGTTCCAAGAAATCAAAACGACAGACTCCTGTTACCGTATCTTTTTCTATTTATATTTTTATATGTATTTTGTTACCAATTATTATTTATTATTATTATCATTGTGTACCTGTTCATTATTTTATAAATAAAAATACATTTTGATAGTATATACACAACCTTCGATTATATTCTTTTATAACACACTTCTTTATTAATATATAAATATACAAATTAATTAAAAATATAAATTCTATATAACGTATTATTATGTATGGTCCCGACGAGGACGTTATAAGCGAGTTTTACTGTAACACATGGGCTGAAAAGTCCCGGGCCTAACACATAGATGACGCTAGTTTTATTGCAGTCACCTTTCTCTCAGTTAGTACTAACCTTCAAAAGACAGCTGTTAAAATTTCATGACATTATATTCATTAGTTTGTGAGTTATTGTGCTAAGAGTCACGCTACTTTTGTTATTTTCAAAACAATGGATCAAAAACAATTTCGTGTTTTAATTTTACACTGCTTTTTGATGGGAAAAAAGTACCGTTCAAGCGAAGCAATTGCTTGAATAGTGTTATGGGGACTCCGCTCTATCAGAAACAGCAATAAAACGTTGGTTTGCTGACTTCAAAGGTGGTCGTAGAGACACCGATGATACAGAACGCAGTAGACGTCCAAATGAGGCGGTAACACTAGAAAACATAAAAAAAATCCACAAAATCGTTTTGAATGATCGAAAAGTGAAGTTGCGTGAGTTAGCTGACATCGTAAAGATATCAAAAGAACGTATTGGCTTTATATTGCATGAGCATTTGACTATGAGAAAGCTCTGTTCAAAGTGGGTGCCGCGTTTGTTCGCTGTTTACCAAAAACAAGAACGTGTTGATGATTCTGAGCAGTGTTTGGCCATGTTTAAACGTAACAAACCGGAATTTTTGCGTCGATATGTGACAATAGATAAAACATGGATCCATCACTTCACTCCGGAATCAAAACGATCGTCATCTGAGGCTGGAAAGGTTGTGGCCTCGGTATTTTGGGATGTGCGTGGTGTAATATTCATCGACTATCTTGAGAAAGGAAATACCATCAACAGTGAATATTATATAGCGTTATTGGAGCGTTTGAAGGCCGAAATTGTAAAGAAACGACCGCAAAGAAAAAAATTTTGTTTCATCAAGACAACGCACCGTGTCACAAGTCAATCAAAACAATGGCAAAACTACATGAATTGAACTCCGAATTGCTCCCACATCCACCGTATTTGCCAGATTTGGCTCCCAGCGACTACTGGCTGTTCGCAGACCTCAAAAAAATGCTCGCCGGTAAGAAATTTCGCACGAATGAAGAGGTTATCGCTGAAACTGAGGCCTATTTTGAGGCAAAAGATAAATCGTTCTACAAAAGTGGTTTTGAAATGTTAGAGCAGCGCTGGAATGATTGCGTTGCTCTTGATGGAGATTACGTTTATGAATAAAGCTAATTTTGAACCAAAAAAACCGTGTTTTCTTTGTTAGGCCCGGGACTTTTCAGCCCATGTGTTATATATATATATCCATATATATATATTTATAAAATTTAAATTATAAATCAAATCTCAGTAATGAGTAACTAAAGTAAATATCTAATACACAGAAAGAAAACTGTATAGATTAAATATTTAAAATATTAAAGTAAAGATTAAAGAAGAGGGAGCCCTAACGGTACTTTGCTTCCAACAACAAGAAAATATAACAAGGGCATGGACCAAACAATATCGAGAAGAATAAAAAAATTTAGAAAATATCATTGGGTATTAATATAAAAGAAAAACGTAGTCAGAAGGCCATGTTGTTTTTCACGAAAATATTGCAGTAAAAGTGTGAGTGCTCGTAGTAATATTTTAAAATTTATATGATATGCCAATCAACATTAAATGTGATTTGAATTATCAAACTTGTGAACAAATGTAAAACATAATTTGAAGCTTCAATCTTGGATTTAAACTATTAGAACGTAAGAAATAATTGAAACAAAAAGACATAATCCTGTCGATTACATTTCTTTATGAATATATTTAATAACGTCGGAATGTCATCAGAGGTAATAAAATTCCTCGTAGATTTTTACGAGATTATATACATAAATTAAGAGATGAAGCTTGTATAGATACGTTTTGCTTCAGTAGATTTCCTGGTTCTGAAATAGTTCTAATTAATAATATATGACAATTACTTGACGATGATAACTAAGAAATTCATTCCGTATTTAAAAATAAAACATAATTTTCCAAAGTACATAAATATATCATTACACAGAGGGAATGACTGCAATTTAAGTACATGACGACGCTCTGAACTAACAACTAACGAACGTTAAAACTTACCGCGATACGTACAATTCGATTAACAAGAAGCGTTTAACGCGGTGATGGAAGATGTCAGGTGGCGTGTCGAAGAACAGTATATCATTGGCCGCAAGATGGCGGTACGTCACTCGGACTCCTCCTGGCGACATAAATCACATCAGAACCTGTAATCACTCCCCATAAATATGATCCAGCTCTGGTACTATGATTGATTTCCGGTCTGATTGAAACAATTGGAGAGAACGCTGGCGATACATTTTATTTGTCGGCTAAGGTTGGGCCTTACGCTATCTATGTAAGCTTTCCCGTTATTATACTTTCTTTAATGTATTGTGTTGCACTACGTAAATCGTATTAATTAAAACAGTTCATTGATTGGAATGTCCTTTTTCACATTTATTTTCAGAAAGGAAAGTATGTTATTCTTTACAAAGATGGTACAATTTTAACTGTGTTGTGTTGTGGTGCCTAATTTTAATGCTTACGTCCATATATACACCACCGCTCATAATAGAATGGACTCATTATTATTACATTTAAAAAGAAGTACTTTTATTTATGCAATAAGCAAGTACACAATTTACTAGTTAAAGAAGTAAGTTGATAAATAACGAAGCAGGAATACTACTTCTCAAAATAGTGAAATAATTAGGTACAGTACAAATAATACCAGGTATAGATATTTTAAGTAATATTACGACAGAAATTTTATGACACTCTAACTCTAAATAAAACCTGAAGTCTAAGAATTGACTGAGTTACTGCGGGGATGGTATTTACTCATAAAGCATGCATTAACAGCGAGTTTAGTTTATCATTAGATACTGTTACGTGCAGTTCGATATTGCTATTTCTTTGTGTGAGTAAATAGTTTAATTTCTGCATAAAAATGCCTTCTGAAAAACCGCTTAGTGTTCAAACACGATCAGCAATATTAAGCCTACATCAAGAAAGATATTCTGTACGGAATATTTCCGAGCCATTTAGTATAAAAAAATAAACAGTAAATTTAACTGTTCGCCGCTTCGAACAAACTGGTACACTTGCTAGCAAAAATCGTCTAGGACGTCCTCGACCAACATCCAGGGGAGATGATGAACGCATCAAAATGACTAAGTAAGAGAAATAGACGATAACTGCTCCTGAAATTACGACGGAAATGAGTCGGGCCAGAAACAGGAAGACATTAGTTAGCACAGTAAAACGTCGTCTCCACGGCCGTATTACTACATGAAAACATCGTGGGAATAAAGAAAAATGTCTCTAGTGGGCATGTTAGGCCACTGGGGCATACGGGGCAATAGAATAATGGAGAAACGTACTATGGATTAATGAGTCCAAACGTGAAGTGTTTGGTTAAAACCGCAGAACATTTATCAGGCGCTCAACGACGAGAAAATGTTTCTTGGGTGCAGTACACCAACAATAAAAAAAGGTAGTGGTTCCACTCTTGTATGAAGTTGTTTTTCATTAAGTGGAACACGGGGCTTGGTGAAAATTGATGGAATAATGAGGAAGGAAGATTATCACGAGATATTAGAAGAAAATGCACTACCATCGGGATTTCGCTTAATAGGCAACAATTTTGAGTTGACAGCTTCTGTGGGATGAACTGGACAACAGACGAATTAGAAGACAATGCCCAACGTCCAAATCCTATCTCTGGACGGTACTACAGAGGAACTAAACAATATTCCTGAAGATATACTGAAGAGACTGGTGGAAAGAATGCTGCGACTTGTGCAAGCTGTTATTAATTCAAGAGATGGATTTTTTGATGAGAAGAATGGATAATTTACTCTATGTTCTCTATTGTTTATTATTACTTTTTCGCTTACGTACACATGTGCATTAAGTCGTAAATGAATAAATTTGAAGCAAGCGTCAAATTTTGCATAAAATAGGAAGTGTGCATACTATTATGAATTTATTCTATTGTACGGTCGCAAATAAATATACAAAATAGAAATGCTAACAAAACGTACTCAGTTCTATGGTTCGAGATGATTGTATATATGAAAGCTCACTAAATTCCATTTATAGATAGAAAGATTAGTTGTTTTCATAAATGTGAATAGTTTATCAAATTCGAATATAGGATGGTTAATGTCTAATGATTTGAATGTTACCCGCACTTCATACGTACGATTGTATCAAATCGAAACCGAACAAAAACCATGCACCGGTTAAATGCGTAACGTGATGTACCATAATATAAATTTCTATACGGCTTTATTTATATGTCAAGTGTGTGCAACATTCCATAAAGTATTGTAGATAATGAGTAATTTCGAAAGTTTTGAGAAAATACGTTCCGGAATGGAGATTGACAACAAGAGGTCAACTACAACATAGCGCTAATCGGGTGAGAAACACGATTACGGACCAAATAAAGACAGAACTAAAAGATAAAAAAATATGGATGATGCTGAATAAAAAATGTAAGCAAGAAAGAACTGTATTTTAAACGCGCTAGTGGGCACTTTAAAAAGCGTGAGGCATTCTTGCCACTTCTTTTATGTAGTAGAATACTACAAGGGACTAACGCGGAAAGGATAACAGAAACTATAGAAAATAGCTTTGGGAAGTTTGCAATATATCAGCAACTCAACTTGTAATGTTACTAAAACAGTTCTATCGTCCATTGCTTCGTATAGCCTGTTTGCTGCATGCAAGTCATTTTGTAGCTGAATTTATTAGAAATAGTTATCCGATAGTAGATCAATGTACAGTTTCTACCAAAAAAGTTTTCATGAAATCTGCAAAACGTATTCGTGAGTTTAAATAGGTTTGTCCGGGTATTCCTCAGTCACCACAGCCAGTACTAACGAAATGGGAAACGTGGCGTAAAGCTGTTTAATGTTATGAAAATTTTTTACACATTATTAAATATTGTACCCTAAATTTAAATCCGCAAGAAACCCAAGCAAATTCAGTAAGCCAGCTACTGGTTTCAGATACCGAAATTCATACTCAAATCGAGCAAATTTCCGAAAATTATTCAATTCTTTTATTATTATTTCCAAATTAGTGAACGCCAAGTTGTCATTACATGAAGCGTAAAATATAGCAGATTACCACAAAGCCTCGTTAGGAAATGTAACAGATACAATAAGAAGATCAACAACCGATAAATTGTGTGCGGTTATAAATAAAAATTGCGATTTTCAAACTATAGTGTGGATAGGCAAAAAGTGAAACCAAGAGTGCAAATATGATGCGAATGACCTTTTTATTTCCTCTAATACCACATCATTAGACGCAGAACGCTCCGTTCCAAATACACTAACATCAATTTCTAACATTGATTATAACCGAGCCGTACGCTACTACGAAAGCACTCGTTTCAGCAACCTTACTTATCAGTGACTTTTCAATATGTTTGCTTTCAAACAGTTGCCAAAATGTAATGGTCTCCATTAGGGGATGTAATATTCAATATGAAGTAAATATATAAGTAAAAAATAGCCGGAATGCTACTGTATATAGATAAAGTCGCATTTCTAGACGATATATATCGTCTGTCAATAGAATCATATAAAAATTTAACTACCTTATCACACAAATGCAGTATGTGAGACATGGTAAGGATGTCAGTAAAAAGTAATTTAGCAATGATATTTGAAAGACCACAATCTGTAATGTACCGACTATTCGCAGATTTATTATTACTAGTCTACGGAAAATGGGGCAAATTACAGTGCAGTGCGGAGAATAACGTAGAGGGGCCCAGCAAGCGCATAAAGGCGGGCGTTCAGTAATGTTTACGTATTCGCGTCATTTTTAATCGCGACCTTCATGAGTGAGCATAGGCGATGTGGACACAGAACTGATTACACATAAAATAACGATAAAAAATATATTATATAACGTACTGAAACACTTACTGCTTTAAGAAGTTTCCACGAAATCACCAAACTGGGTGGCATCTACTAAATATTGGAATCGCTCAATCTATTTCCACATTTGTATCAGTCAAATGAGTACAGCGTGCGGAATAAATATTTTCTAATAACGAAAACGACCGCTCCGCATCGAGTGATGTTATATTTGCAAATTTAAAATAATCCTTGGGACAACTTAATTGATCTTTCGACGTACCTTTACAAATTTCTCTTAGTATGAGAAAATCTGAATCTTTGTCAACATCTTCAAATTTTCGTATTACACTTTGGTTTTTTCGCCTTCCGCCGTACATAGGTGTGAGAGAACATTATCCACAATTTGAACAGAATGCATAAACGACATCGAAGCACTTTGTAATTTTTCAATTCCCTCCGTTATACCTGATTATCTTGAAACATTTTCTTGATTTTCTTTATAGCTTTGGCGTGTTTCGGATTGAATTGTAAAACTGTCTTCTCTACGTCATCAAAATGTTCGTGGTAGTAAAACCCAGCCTTTAAGCATGTCCTCCAATACGTAGTAATCGTAATTTCGTCCACGCATATTCACAATTTTTTATTTTTCAATTCTGCTTTAACTCTTCTTTCAAGATAGTCATGAATAGATGGCATAAAGTTTCTTAACCATATCCGACTTGGTAATGTATAATCCGAATACTTACTCCAGAGGGAGACAAATGCTTGTTGGTTTAGTAAAGTGAACAGTACATTACATAGAATAAAACAAATACCTATATTAAATATTAATTGTTCGCTGTATCGTTTGCCACGGATTGCAGAACACTGTTCTATACTCTTTAGGTGGCGTTCACACTTCCACCTGCTGCTGCACGTCGAATAATTGTCGCACTTTACACATTTAATTCTATCGCCTTCGAATTCCTAACCCGATATACTCGCTGTTACGTTTTCTAATTTATTCGAAATACGCCATTTCCGAAACGTACCTAAAGACGACATTTTCTAAGTATGTGTGTGATGACAAGCACTCACAACGACCAGTCGAATAATACTGAACAAGCGTGCTTTGATACGGGTACTCGGTTCTCCATGCCGCGCGCTTCTCTCCTTCGCGTTGTTCTCTGCACGGCACTGAAACTTGCCTCTCTTTACCGAGACTAATTAGAATGGTTCTAGAAACTTACTTAAATAGAATACCGTCAAGCCAAGCGTCTATACATATACAACGTGAAGTAACAAGATCAGGGTGAGAGTTGGTTTTCAGCAATTCATAAACACTAAAAATACCAATAAATCCAACTACTAATCAAAATCTATTAGACAGTATCGACAGAAACCAACGATTATAGTGCAGAAGCTCCTCCAAACGTGGTTCTATTATCGTGACTCATGATTTATTTCGTATTGCGACGTCTTCCTGTGCGCTCGACGCTCGGGCGCAAATATTGACATTTTTTAATTTCTTCCAGATTATAATTCACGCGTTAACTTCACCCGGTGAAAATTTATCGTCCGAGATCAGACTATGGAAACTATGACTAATGAAGCATATATCACGCGAGTCCGTCGACGGCGAAGGACAGCTTCCAGGGAGAGGGAGACGCTAAAAAGCCAGGCGACGGCGCTCCTGATGGCCCGTATATCAAAAGTCTGACACTCCGAAACAATAACTCAGCTGCTTTACAACCGAAATAGACAAGAAGGGACGCTCGCCGCGGCGATATGACCCGCTTGATGACGACGTCTGTTATGTATTTGGAGGACGCCCGGAGACAGGGACGCACTAAGTGCGCGTGGATATCGCCGACGCCATCCGGAGAAGATTCGTTCACAACAATCAGTAAATTACTTCCAAGCGCTACGTACACACATCCTATGGTCGCTAACGAAGGAATGTTGAAGGGTCTATGATATATATTGTTTTCTTGGATATAACTATCTACACTACCGTCCAAAAGTTTGGAAGCAGCAACGGATTTTACAAAAAGTCACAGATACAGTAAAATTTTATTGTGGTTATTAATTAATTTATACAACATAACTGATTGTCGTCAAATAAAAGTAAATTAATTAAAATATAATATTTACTAGGGCGGATCCCATGGCCCACCCCTCGCCTACTTCTAATTGGTTGTTTGATTAATGTTATTGACATTTAGTTAACGTTTATAGCTTATATCTACATAATATCAAGTTTGTATCCCGAAGTGGTGTTGTGCTGTGATTATTTCTTGAATTGTGTGTCGTGATTGTTCATAAAAATGAACCGTGTGGAACAAAGAGCTGTAATAAAATACCTCCATGACGCCAATTCAAATGTATAAAGACATTATGGCAACTATTGGTGAGTCTGCAGTTTCTTATAATATAGTCAAACGTCGGTGTTGAGATTTTAAATGCGGAAAAACGTCCGGTGGTCCTCCCATGACGCTAGCAGCAGACTAAAACATTAAAAAGGTACAGGATATCGTACGGCAAGATCGACGAGTATGCTTCAGGGACGTTGTGGAAGATACTACCTTATCGTATCATATGGTGCACAACATACTGACTAAAGAATTAGATATGAAAAAGATGAGTGCAAGATGGGTGCCCCTAATTGATCAAAAAATAAATCGAGTGTTGATTCGTAAGCGTCCTTCGGGAAGGTACCAAGCAAACAAAGAGAACTTTTTTAGTCGGTATGTAACCATGATTTCGAGACCAAAGTGCAAAGTAGAGAGTGGAAACATCACGGTTCTCCTCCTTTACGCAAATTTAAGGTCGTGCCGTCTGCTGAAAAGGTTTTGCTATCTGTGTTCTCGGATGCTCAATGAATCATCCTGGCAAAAGGGACAGAGCATTACCGAAACGTACTACGCACAATTCTTCGAAGCAATTTTTCGAGGCAGTCCACGTCAATTTGTTGCCATGGATTCTGTAAATATTCCCATAGGTGGTGGGTGTTCTGAGGTTGTCGCTGTCTAGCCCTTCGATCAATCAATAATTTTAGTTAATTTCTTGCTGTTTTCGCTGCCTTCTCTAAAAAAAGTTTACGAATTCGAGCTGTATATTTGAGGTCATTGTCTTGCAGGAACACAAACGGCTCACTAACAAAAGGGTTTCCATATGGAATAGCATGATTTTGCAAAATATCAAAATACTTTTCTTTCTGTATTATATCTCTAAGTTTAAATAGAAAGCACGACTATACTACGAGAGGTGCAGTGTCACCTGCTGCCTTGTTTCTTCCAAAAAGTTCTTACAGCGAGCTGTATGATTAGGTCATCTTCTTATTGGAACTCCAGATGCGTTGCTTTTAGAATGTTAAGATACCTTTTTCTTCACATTTTCTAATTATTTTTACTAAATCATCCGTTCGTATGCTAACAAAACAACTCCGTATTTCATCAAAGTGTTTATTGTGACGTTCGCTTAGTTGACGACGAACGAAAATTTTAGATGTAGAACTGAAAATTTAAAATTTTAACTCGTTGGCATATGATCCCGTTTTACATTTATCTAACGCTCAGTTTAGATCTAGTAGTCATTCGCTCTGAAAACTCTACTCTTCTGTGAAAATCGTTGGGTCTTATTTGCAATTTATAAGGGCGGAACTTATGGGAATTTTTAATTTTGTGAACAAAACCCAGGGAAATTCCAGTTGCCGCTGAAACCTGGTGTAGTGAAGTATTGCGGCTGCTTATGGTTTACATTTGCAACAGATCCAGTCTGAATAAATTTGTCAATAAGATTTAGAACATAACTATGAAATGTAATCTTATCCGAATGGCTTTTGTTAAATGTTGCAGTTCATTGAGCACACTGATTTTCGCCTCCATATATTAATACAATTTCAACCTTTTCTTGCAAACTGTAATTTTATTTAAATAACTTCGGGTTGATAACATTAACTACTAATTCGTATTAAAACAAGAGACGATGTGTTCTCAAACGAGGAGCACTGGAACAGAAACTGATATATCCGCTTTTTATGTTATAGCTTATTTTTCGCTTATACCGTTACCTTAACGTTTTCTAAAAAAATTGAATCAACGTAGGTTTTGTAATCAACGAAGGTAAAATCGGCATAAAACGTATCTAAAACATGCATTTTTATCTATTAAATAACTGCAAACAGGATGACAAATATTCTCTATTAGACATAATTCAAATCTTCCTTGCTTTTAAGAAATTTATAAAAGTTTCTCATATTGGTTTTTGTTCCGATACTCGTAAAGTATATTGAAAGTTATAAATACAAAACAAACCGAGATTTTCTTCAAAATCTTGAAAATGAATCGATCAATTTCAAAAAGCTAAATGCCAAAATGTACTGTTCAAAAGACCATTAAAATAAGTACTGCTTGATACCTCGTTTCAATTAACATTGTTAAGGAAGTAACTCGCGGCGGCAGTGGGTGATTCAGCTTCTGCATAAAAAGTTGCCCTCCTCGATAACGATTCATACGTGTTTGAGGAAAATTTTCAGAAATTTAGGGTAGGCAGTTTTCAACCAAAACGTACTGTATAGAACTAAAATGCGATCACGAAATACCTTTGGGTAACCATTATACATTAGTACATTGAATTGCAAAGGAGAACGTAGCACAATGTATTGAGTTAAGCTAAGATTAATCGTATAGAATTTATAAGTAAAATACTTCGATAAACTGCGCGAGCTCTCTAGTAAAAAGCGATTTCCGGAGAATATAATTTCTATTGTACGAATCCTGTTCTTTTAGTTTTATGGCCCCATAGAGTATCGGGTAGTAATTAAATTTCATTATATGCTTCCTAGGCGAATTCGTTCCCTTCAAATAGTATAAAACCTGAATTGTGTTTTCTAATGCATACAGTAATTGTTTTCATAAATCTTCGGTGCTCGCATGCAAAGAATACATTTGAGTGGATACAATATTAATGTTGCAACTGATATTTACGAGTGACACTGTTGCATATTATTGTTCTCCGTTTGCCATTATGATCATATTATTTTTAATATAAAAACCAATTCACATAAAGCAATACCGTTGCACGAATTATATAAAATATATGGCTGCACGTTATATACATACACATGTGGTTAAATGGAAGCAGAATATTGTTTATTCCGTCATAAAAATGGTGTAGTCATAACCGTAACATTCGTGTTTTTCAAAATGTTTATTTTCTACGAACATATCTTTCACCTTTCTTATAGGTTTGCCCCCTGCAGGCCTCTTAAATGTTGATTCAGTATATAGTACTTCTGCTAAAGGATTGCTAGTAATATACTAGTATATCCCTTTATTATTATTACAAAAAAAAGATACATTCGAATTTAAATTACGTATATAACGAGAATATGTGCACCAAGTACTGTACGCATTCCAATAAACCAGATTATATCTTTCTAAAATTATTTGTAAATTTTAGAATTACTAAATTTTTACCTCATTAGTGGAAAAAACTAATTATCTACATAATGTCGAGATCCATTCGCATTAATCAAGTTACAGACTTTTTTGTGAATAGTCTACAATTACCTTCTTTGTCGAATAGGTTAGTGAGATACTCTCTGATAGAGATTAAGTGAATAACATATAAGATATTACAGGGCAAATTATCTGCTTTTGATTTTTTTTCATACGTACAAAATAGAATAAGCTCAGTTTTTATTGTTAGTTTTAAGTTGTGCTAATTTATTTTTACGCCTGGAGCAGTCCAGAACTTTAATTTGGGACCACTATTACTTCAAACTCTCGAAAACGCTTGGGAACTTTTTAACACAAAACAAATATTATCTATTGGCCCGAGCAATACAAATTTCGTATGAAAGTAAACCTTCGTCTTCTGATAGTTTCTATCCGTTTCGGATGCTGGCTACCATGCATGCTATTTTAACGTAGTCTGCTGCTCCTCGGAATAATTCAGTCGTATTCATACCAAACCAGTTTCTGAAATTTTTTAACCAAGAAATTCGTCTTCTACCAATATCCTTCTTTCCCATTACCTTTCCCTGTAGAATATTCTGAAATCTGTTCTAATTTCTCATTATGTGCCTAAGTATTGTAGTTTCCGAATTTTCACAATATTAACCACTTCCTTTATTTTTTCGATCCTTTTCACAACTTCAATGCTTGTTATGTGTTTCGTCTAAACTTTAGTAGGTGTTTATGGTATATGCAAAGCTGCACCTTCATATATACAGAATGAATGGTCATGCTGCCAAGAGAGCTCATATATACAATTAACCACCGTCGTGAAATCTTTGACTCGGTGTTAACCTTCAAACAATTTCTAGAAAA
This sequence comes from Trypoxylus dichotomus, assembly GCA_023509865.1. Classification (NCBI taxonomy): domain Eukaryota; kingdom Metazoa; phylum Arthropoda; class Insecta; order Coleoptera; family Scarabaeidae; genus Trypoxylus; species Trypoxylus dichotomus. The sequence continues at coordinate 44,529,797 of CM042078.1, forward strand.
AAATTATCTTTGAGCATCTGAGCATATCCGAAAATTAAAAGAAGCAGCACCGCGGAATGCCAAGACCCGTTCTTCTGCTGGAAACTTAGTTGCAACGATTTTTTTAGGATTTTAGAGACATACTACGCATTGATTTCCTCCATGAACGGCGTGCATTTAATACTGCGTACTATTGCTAACTGCTTGATGAAGCGAAACTGGCTTATCGACGAAAAAAGTATGCCTATTCGAAGTGCAATTCTGCTCCATGACAATGCTCGACCACACACAGCTACATTGACCCAAAGTTAGACAGAATTCATTGAGAGACACTGGAACATCCGCCCTGTAGTCTCAATTTGTCACCGTGTGACTACCACAAGTTTGGGCCACTCAAAGAAAAATTGCGAGGACCCGACGGCGAATGTGGCGCAGTTGGTTATAGACGCGATTACATTCTTTCTTTGATGACGGAATTAAGAATCTTCCGATACGGTGGGAAAATGTGTTAATAAAAGAGGGGATTATATAGAAAAATAAGATGTATTAATTTTTTTTTACTGTACCAATAAATGTTCTAGAAGCAAAGTCCACTTCATAATTGATTCGCCCTCGTACAAAGTATCGGGGATTGTGTATGCAATAAATTGCTCCATTTACACTATCAATGGAATAGGCCTTGCCAATAATACGCTACTCCTTCCACATCGGTAGTAACGAGATTTAGAAAACGTCGGTAATTATGCAGACAATAGAGCTTAAAAAAATATACATATTTTATACTTACGGCAAATAGTTACCACTTTTAATACTATAATATTCGCTTTAAACGTTTAGAAACATTGACCAGACAATTAATTGTTAGAGAAAATATCGATTACAATATCGAAAAGTAATTACTTTGGCTACAGTGACATAAATTAGTGCCTAAGTACTATAGGTTTTGGCCATTTCCTCAATGCTTCTGCATCTTTGGAAATGACAGCAGCTATTTTCGGAAGGAAAGTCAACATACTAATATTAGTTATATTTTCACAAAAGCACAGCATGTTGGGAGATGAACGTTTTGTACTGGGAGATGGTAATGTCCATGTACGAACAAGATTCATACCGTTGGATAAGCCGTCCAGCTGAAACGCCGTAAGTGATATCTGCGATTCGAGAATACGTTTACACGCGTTCTACGAAACTAGTGAGAGAGATAATCGGATTAGAGAACTCCGGAGCGGATATTTGTAAGTGTGTATGCATCGGAGAGTACCTTTAACTGTGTTTATCGCTCAGATAACCGTACATAATGGTAATAAAAATGGGGGTTAACGAGCATTAAAACTCGGCCATTAGCGCTGTTCGTATATCGTCCTGTCGCACGGTCCTGCTTATACTTAAAACAAATCGTGATTACTATTTATACTTTAGTTTAGGCGGAAGATTTATGGGTTAATACTGGGCGGCAGTCACTTCGCTAAAATAATTGTTACTCTTACTTACTTTCCTGGAAATTACCTCGTTGTTAAATACGGAAGGTGTCTTTCTCTTCTTTTTGTTGCAAATAGTGACTTATAGGTTGTAAACATACTGCACCTTAAATTAATATTAATAATAAAACACCGTTGGTATTAATAGTGATAAAATTACAATTTTCTTGCAATTAATCTACGTCTTTAAATTACTGAAGAAAATATCAGTCCCGGTAGGACTTGAACCTACGATCTCTGCGTTACCGGCGGATTGTGGTACTATTACACCACGAAACCGAATGTGAGTTCAAATCGTGCTTAAGTTCAAATATTTAGTATAGTCGCACCAGCTCTGAGGACAGCTCCAAAGAGCTCTTGCTGTTTCTAATTTTCACAGCAATATTCAACAATTCACCAATGCCGTATCAAACATATTTTTCTGAATTACTATAGCATTCTCTCAGATGTTTTGATACGGATGGAACAATTTTAAATTATGAAAGTATGAGCTTTCTGCTTCCAGTAGAAAATTTATCTGTAGCGTTTATTTAAATTCCTTGTATCCTCGGTGACTTTTTTTACAAGCTTTTCTTTCTGGTTCTGTCTGCTCAGTTTAGTTGGATTATGGGATCAGCAAAACCATTACACTATTTTCCTTTACACAGTTTGACACTGATTTGTTTTACCATTTCGTTTGTATTAACCATAACTTCTGTATTAGCTTTAAAGAGTGACAAGTGGATAATACAACGTTTTGTATTGAAAAATCTCAAGCCCCTTCCTTGCTGAGTGCGTTAATTTAAACTTTTGTTTTTAAATTAAATGTATATTAAATTATTCTTTTTTTAATATAGAAACGAAATAGAATTAGAACAAGAGAATAGTCAATTTTGGTAATAACTACAATTTCAAGTCTTTAATTTTGAAATAGTGCTCACACACATACTTACTCTATTGTATTTTAGATTTCCTGGACTTCAACTCCACTACCGTATTCGGAACTCCAAATTATTGTAAGTATAGCAGCTGAGACACTTTATTGCTTCAAATAGGTTAGAAGATTTGTAAAAACTCTACTTATTATGTTTTTCTCTTTGACGCTGTTGTTATTTAATCACCCGTTGTTTCCGAGGGCACCGTCATTTTACTGAACTTGTTTACCTGGATGATAGGCTACACAGTAAACAGTCTTGATGGAATGAAATTATTTACAAGTAAGGGCTGCCATACGTGCCATCCATACGACGTACGAGACATTTTGAAGATAGTGTGTTTTATATCGGGACTATACTTATTTTAATAATATAATAGAAATGTGTGAGTACAGTACATTATACGTCTTTTGGAAGCAAATTTGGGAGAAATTTTAATTCAATACCAAAATATGTTCACGAAAAACGATATAGTAGTTAGCGATAGTGGAGTTTACGCCTCCACTGCACATGTTATTTAAGAGACTCTTTTTCGTTAACTTTAAAATTGTAAATTATATATCAATAATGAACAAGTAAAGTAGATATGTGTAAAATTTAATACACAGAAAAAAAACTATACGGAATAAATTAAATGAAAGGGAGTCTTAACGGTACTTTGCCTCCAACACAACAACAACAGAATAAGGGCGTGAACCATACACTAACGAGAAAATATCAAGTATAGAAGTATAAGAAAAATTCAGAAAAACATTTAAAAATATTTTAAGTGGTGATGAGTCAATAATTCATATCATTACAATATATAGGTTACGATGGTAGAGTTTACATCTCCATTGCATACGTTATTTAAGAGACTCCTTTTTTAATTTCAAATTGTTAATCAAATATGAATAATGACTAATTAAAGCAGATATCTGTAATATCAAATACATAGAGAAAATACTGTACTGAATAAATATTTTAGACATTTAAGAAGAAGCGACCCTAACGGTACTTTGCCTCCAACAACAACAAAATAAAATAAGGGTGTGAACCAGACACTATCGAGAAGAATAAAATAAAAAGATAAGTTAGAAAATTTAGAAAAAAGGTCATTGGGTTTTAAATAGAAATAAAACATATCACAGCAGTTTATATAAAAGAACAACTAATAATAACGTAAACGAAAATAAAATAGTTCTAGCCATGCATTCATAGATTTAGCGTCGATGTAAAAATCGTAACTTAACACATAAATTTGCAAAAGTGATACATGTACAATCTATATACCTTTAAAACACAACGTGCAGATTCGAATGAAACTATCAACAAGCCCACTGCAAATAAAAATAGCTGTTATACTAAGGCTCGCATAACACACCTAGTATATGTATACCCAAACCAGTAAAAGAAAATGCAGTGGTCGATCTGTCAACTTCACTCGGCACGTATCTGGCATAACCATACAAATTACCTCATTTTAGATTCAGAACACCAACAAGCAAAGAAAACATGCGCATCTGACGTATTTGTATCCGTTCATGCAGTTGAGTTATTCTTTCTATTACATATAGGCAATGAACATATCATTAGCATGTAAATGGTACTAGAAACACAATCCTTCCATCAGCGCAAACTAAGTTATATACAATAAAAACCCAGATTATAATAATAGTGTAAAGCTTTTACCTATAGCAGTTTTAATAGGGGTTATTTACCTAAGTAATGTTTCCAATATTCGTATTACTCTACGGAATTTCGATGTACAACAACCTAGTCATAAAGTGTCGGTATCACACAAATTATGTTGCGCTTATAGTTCATTATATCTCTCCGATACTAGTATATCTGCCTCGTCCTATATTAATATTCGAAAGTATGGAAAAATTGGTTTCTGAAGTAGACTGCGCGAAACAATTACACTAAATCGAAAATTATACTTCATAATGGTCCACTAAAAAATAGGTAGCAGGGAATATGAGAAATACAATACCTTTTAATTTTGCTGGAACATATTTTACAATAACAATATATTGGAAGACAACATATTTGTAATAAAACTTACTTAAACCATTTTGGGATATAAGATTAGTTTTTTTAAATGTAGCTGATATCTCGAAAACACAAACATTTTGTTTAGACTTATAATAATTCTATTGTAATTTATGAATACATCTCATAATGAGAATGTTATATTTGCTCTTTTTTTTAACGCACAGTGTTTAATAATAGTAACAAGAATCTATGCTTTCGCATCCCCAACAGCTTTCGCCAAATACAGGAGGCATCGGCCGGCCATGAGTGATCATTACGGCTGCGTCCGTGATACGTCTTAAGATATTCCCTCTCAGCATTTGCCAAGAAGTGAGGAAAACCGCAGAAAACTTCAACTATGAAAAGCAGCCCATGCATTTGTATAAAAAATTTGTGAGTTTTTAGTATATATACATTTATTACCGGGGGATGTGATTGTTCCAAGACCAAAAGCCAACAGATTTGGTTTGAAATCTATGATTGCACATGTGGCCTTAAATTGCAGAGCAGTATCAGGAATTAGGAAGCAAAAACTGAATGAACGGTGTAAGCCTTTTAATTTAGTTGCACAATATACAGCCACAAACTATTTACTAATTAATATCGTACGTAACTGTTTAATAAGAGTAATGTAATGGTAAGATTAAACAACTTGTTACTCTTGGGTTTTCATATTTCCTGTCGTATAGAAAATGTGCAATTCTTGACGTTTCGATCATCTTATGGTGATCTTCTTCATTTTATGCACGGAGGAGAACTCAAGAACAGAAAGGCAACCACTACTGGTTGTGAAAGCTTGAAGACTACTTAAGGTTAGATTATTTTTCTATTTCAACTCATTCATAACCATATATCGCACTTTATGTAAAAATCTGCCTACTCCCATTTTCAATTACAACTTTAAATATATTGGTATTAATCCTTCAAGCCAGTATAAAATAAATTGCTATGGGTAAACTAGATTTGTTTCGGATAGAATAATTATAAGTTTTGGTTTTTAAATACAAAGAAAATAGTGTGTAGGTGCAAACAGTTGTAATGGTTTTTGTCTTAAATATGGTGTCCTGTATAAATTGGTTTATTTCTAGTTGATAAGAAATATCCCATTTTTGCTTCCCACTTTCGTGCTAATTCACAATTTCACATTTGATGACAGAAGCATCAGCTTCTATAGCATGCAATACGTTGTTTGACATCAATATTAAGTAGATTTGTCCATTTTCTAATATATCTGTTTTATACCAAATTACATAATTCTTTAGGAGACCAACGTAATTTTACAAAACATTTGATATCAAAATTTTTATTAAATATTATAATAGCAGCTTTGTCTGATCAAAATCTTTAATGTTAACTGCCTGTCATAGGTACAGTCAGGTTTTAAACGGCAAAGAAAGTACTTCATAATTTAATGTTTTTATGTTACCCTTTCTTCTCAATTAAAGCAAATTAATTTAATAGGTATAGCCGACGCCGAGAAAATTATCGAAGTTATTTTAATGAAGTCAGGACATTCACACGTTTACCTGTTGATCGTATATGACTCCCCGGGTTTCCCAATAAAATACGAACACGTACGTAGTGCGAGTCATTCTTCAATAAGTTATACGATTTGATAGATGTTAATGACTGCTGTACTTCGCTATTGGATACTTACAATTGATCTGATAACGAGAAAATTAAATTACATGATCAATTTATGTATCAATAGTAATTACAGTCGGACCAGCGGAATAAAGTGAATATACGCACGTATGTCGCATCATGTATAAGCTCAAACACCTGCTTTGTGGTGGCGAGCGAAGTGGCGATGAATATACATGTGCCAGCAAAATTACTAAACAAAAAGGGAAGATACCTATCTTCTGGATGTGAAACACGTTTTAGAATTACCATGATTGTAAGATGTGGATGAACGTGTTTGAATGCATAGTGTATTTAATAAATTGTTCTAGTAAATATGTCAAGAACAGAAACAAAAGCAACAATTCCGGAACCTTCTTGAAAATTTTCAGTATTCACCTATTATTTCAACATGCATACCTGTGTCTTTAGTTATATATTATAGTTCTCGACCCAGAACCTGAACCTCACCAAGTTAGTTTTAAACTGTACATGATTAGACATTTTTAGTTGTTACATTACAAAAAATGTACCTTAAAACTTTCACTTTGCTTCTAATAAAGAAAATTTGATTAATTGGCTTTAATTTTGACATTGTCATATACATACATTTTCTAGACAACTTTGCCAATACTACGGCAGCTTATTTTTATGTCACAGAAAGTAATACCAACTTTCCCATCTTACATAGAACATTCTGTATGAGTTTACGTTTTTTTTTTTTGAAGATGAAAAAATAAACATATTGCATACACTGCGCATCATAAGTTTAACCGCACCTAATATATTATGTCATACTTAAAACTATTTTCATAATATTTAGGGAAATTCGTATTAGCCTTCTTAGAATAGCATTTACAACATAATGTTGATAGTATATATTCATAATAATGGGACTTGTTTGCAAAGTCTATTCAAACAAGAAAACAATGTGTTCCTCTATTAAATTTTGTGATGGTAATAAAGCAACAATGCGTTAATAGTAGGAAATTAGGAACGAATACGTTATGAAATAGGATATGGAAGGAGTACTGAATCATCTACCTGCATTGAAATAAATTGTACATTCAGTGTGCATCCGGTATATTGTCGAGATACTGGAGGCATGTGTGATCACTTTAGGAAGACCCTTATTTCATATTGTTAGTTTAAAAGAAGAGAATTGGGTATTGAAACGTGCGCCAGAATATGCGCTTTATATAAAACAAATGTTTCAAATAGAGAAATTGCTGGAGAATTAAATACATCTGAGTGTTGTTGATAAGACTGGTAGATTTCAATGCAGAAAGCAAAATGGAAGTTCCAAATCAACGATGGAACGAGACTACCAATATGTCTGAGTGATTTCTCTAAGAAATTGCCGCTTTACCGAATCATAAATTAAGTTGAAATTATAACGCCGTCAGCCAGTAAGTTCGTCGACAGTAGAACGAAAACCAATAACAGCTTGTCTGAGGGGTCGTATACCAGTAAGAAGACGGTTAAGTTATATACACAAATGAAACAGACTAAGTAGTGCAAAAGCTCACACAAGCTGGAGTGTAAGTGTTTGGAAAAATGTATTATGGACAGACGAATCGAAATTCGAATTATTTGGTAGTAAAGTAAATGTCGGATGTTTATTCGTCAGTACCTAGAGTAAGAATGACTGACGAGTGTATTTCAAAAACACTGAAATATAGAGAGCGAAACATCATAATATGGGGTTTGTTTGGAGGTGGAAAGATTGGAATATTGGTTAAAATAAATGAAAGATGTGAATTAATTGGGACGGGATACATTTATCAGCAAAATAGCGACCATAAACACCGCAAAGGTGGTTACAGTTTATTTTCAAGACAAATCTCCAGAAGGAGTCCTATCCTTAATGGAGTGGCAATCACACCGCCCCGATTGCAACCTCATCGTCTTCTTGTGAGATTACTTGTCTCGTAAGGTCAGGAAAAAATCTTCGACTGACAAGGCAGCAACCTGAAGTACTATGCAGGAAGTGTGAAATTCTGTAGACGAATCGTATTTGGAGCGATTAGCTCTAACAATGCCACGTACCTGTGAAGCAATTATTAAAGCAAAAATGGGTAACTTGGAAGAGACATTCTGTATATTATTAGAACGTGGTATTTTGTCAACAAAACATTTTAAGTTAATAAGTAAAGTTTGTATCTTTAATAAATTGCAATTATGTCTCTTGTTTATTTGTTATTTTATATAGTGCTTCAAACTTATGAACGATAGTGTATGTCCGAGATAGCAACGGTAGGTACTATTATGTGCATTACAATTATCGCAGACAGGCATGTCAGGTTGGATCATTGGTGGCACTTTTCCCGCAAATGTTTCGCTGAAGCTTAACCTTATGGGACATTTATTTGAGCATATAGACGAGTAAAGTATATATAAAAAAATAATTACCATAAATATTGGTAACTAATTATAAAATATGTGATGTACTTACTGTAACCCGTATTAGCCGCAAGCATCAAGCATCAAGTCTTCTGTCCGTAGATGTAACAATATGTAATATTTCTTGTTGACACGCTGTTTCAATTCGATTTCAAAGTTCCTCCGCACTTCGTGGCCGAAGATTTCGATTATTTACCATTTTAAAGTAAACCGCTGATACATTTTCTAATGGATTTATATCTGGCTATTGGAAAGGCTGTGGAAGAACATTAATGAGATTTTCCTCAAACCAGTCAGCCATAATGCTAGTCTTGTGCACATGACATTATGACAGGTTTGGGAATAGATAAAAGTCACTGGGGGCTAGGTCCGGTGAATATGGAGGATGAGAGACTAATTCGTAACGCAACTCACTAAATTTGGACACGACGGTATGGGATCAATGACCCCGTGCATTGACGTGGTGGAGAATCACTATTTTCCGCTGCAAACGAGGCCGTTGCTCCTTCAATACTGCATCGAATCTGGTCAATAAATCGCTGGAGTATTGCCTCGTGACCGCCTTTTCCTACTGCAGACAGTCTATGAGGATCACACCTTGGGAATCCAAAAAAATGGTCATCATGACCTTTCCGGCCGATGGAACGGACTTTGCTTTCTTCGGAGTCGATTCGACCGGAAAAGTCCACTGCTTGGACTGTTCCTTGATCTCCGGTATGCAATAGTGGATCCAAGTCTCATCCATGGTTACGAAACGCACGAAGAAATCCCTTGGATTGCGTTGGATCCTGGACAGACACTCCTCCGAAACGGTCACCCGATTTCGTTTTCGCTCAGGTGTGAGCAAACGTGGTACTCATCGAGCGGAAAGCCTTTTCACACACAAAATTTCGTGCGGGATATGGCTAACGCGTTCTTCTCAGATGCCGGCCTCTGCTATCTCCTTCAGCTTCAATCCGCAATCGGCTAACACATCATGAATCTTGTCGACCATTTCATCGTTTGTAGCGGCTTTTGGGCGTCTATTGTGTGGTTCGTCATTTGTGCTTGTGCGGCAACGTTTGAACTCGCTCACCCAGAAGCTGATGGTCGAAAATGATGGAGTACATCTGCAGTCAACCTCTAACAAAATATTTAGAATTTCTGTGGTCGCTTTTCCAGCTATCCAGAAGTGCTTTATGTCTGCACGAAATTCGATTTTATTCATGTTTACAAAACTGCCTTACTTGCTACACAAAACACACTCTTAAACAATAACTATTGACAGTAGATGTCTGAAATTTTGACAGTTCCATGAAACAAGGTTGCCCTTGCCGTCCAATGAATCCACTTTAAGCTCCGTGCGCCATCTCTTGCCGATTCTGGAAACCTTTCAAGCCACCCTCGTACTTATCCACGCCCGTACGCTTACAAGAAATTATCCACTTTTACTATTTGCATTAATATATCGCTGTCGAAATTTTTGATTTGATGGCCGGTATGCCATGACGTCACTGTTATGTGTGGATTGGAAGGTTCCGAAAATAGTAGTGTTCCAAAAGTTCTCATTGCGGTTGATATAACCATTAGCAAAGTAGATTCTTCTTAGTTCGTTTTGTTTTGCCAACTTCGGCTTATTAGCAGCTGCGCAGCATCTAATTGCAAAGTGACTCATTTTTCTCTGAGTTACTCATACTGAACTAAAGAAATTTATTGCTACAATTTCAGAAATGGCATGGCCAAAAGAATTTTCTGGTAAATAATTGACAAAGGCATTAATTTGGTAGTTTTCCAGGTCCTGGTAGTCTATTGAAAGATATCTTAATGTTAAGATGCTACTTGCTTATATTTATTTCTTTCGCAAATATTTTTAAGGAAGTGCGCGACTACTTGAGCTTTTTGAATTTTAATATGTTTTGAAAAATAGGGAGAAGGGAGAAAACTTATAATAACTTCCGAATGAATAAAATTAGCAACTATAGAGAAATAGTAGGCAAATTTAAGCTAGAGAATTAAAATCGTGCAGTTTTCATTACACACAACGGTATGTACCAATTTCACGCCGATATGAGATTTTAAAAAGAAATCACCACTATATCGATTTTTGGCTAAATAGAGCATTACGGCAAACATGCCTATTTACAGTGTTATATCGATAAATTCGAACTAATAAAGCCTGCCAGATATGTGAGAATTTCGTTTGTGACTGTGTATACACTCGAATAAGAGGTGTGGTGGTGTGTATCAAGAAAGACGAGAGTTATTTAATGCGACAGTTTTCTATGTTGCACTTTTAATTGGGCAGAAGAAGTGGGCTCCGCATAATGTACAATCTGCATCCCGTAAATCTCGCGTTAATCCTTTCCTCGCGTTCACCGACCAACGAGGACCGATTCCATAGAAGCCTTAGCGGTGCAGACGGAGATCGATGCGTGTTGTATCGGTATTCGCGCGTTCCTGAAGCGAGACGAGGCAACATTGGCAATTATCTAAGATACCAAAGAAGAGCCTTTAGATCTGCATTTTATTACCACGAGTTTCAGAGCATTCCCGATCCTCGCCGACACCACTTAGCATGTGTCAATTCCTAAATTGATTAATATGAAAGCATGCATTGGTGTACAGGTAATATGTGCGGAATATGCACAACACATACAGATTGAAATTTCGCACGTTTCCGATTTAAAATGGATGGACTGCCCAAAGTTTACTTCACAGAATTAGTGCAAGTATAACGAAACTTTGATTGTTATCTTTATTTGAATTTATATCATTTCCTAGATATGAACGAGTAATTCTGTTAATCTTAAGTGAATAGAACAGAGTAATTCACTCCTAATATGAATTATGTGTTGTTGCTTCTGTGTTAAAGCAACATCTCACTAAAATAATAATTAAGTACGTATTTTGTGTCAACTAACAACCATTTCCACTGAACGCATTCCAATTTTAATTTGAGTGCGTCCTTCAACAGTTTACATTTGGTATAAAAAAGTTATCCTCTAAGTTAGGGATCTCCAAACTACAGCCTGCGGTCCAATACTAGCATGCAAGATGGCGCTACACTACTGTAACCTGCTTGAATGAACGTACGCATAATTCAAAATTACATGTTGGCATGATGAGCTTGGTTCTTGGAACTTAGTGAAATAGTCAGTGTGGCTCTTAAGGTAACAAGCTTGGAGATCCCTGCTCTAAGTGGTAAATGACTTCACCCAACCACAAATAGGGCGGCCACAGATAGGTCAAAACCCAAAAAGTATATTAGCTGCGACGTCACCGAAACGTCAACAAGGTCCTGTCCGAGACAGTCAACAAACACGTTGCTCCGCTAGCACACATAGTACCCGTAATAACCTCGGACATTATATATGCACCATAATTCTTGCGGATGTTAATCCGCATAGGTAGTTGGTTCCCAGCTCTTCCTCTGTCACGACTCGTTCCAGAAGAAGAAGAAAGAGACTTAATCGAAACATCCAGCTACACCGGCTATTTACACGGATCAGTGGATGGATCCTGAAAGAATCATATTTCATATTTTAGCTGCGAAAATCTTTAAAAAAATATATATGCTTGGGCTGACCCCCTTGCCCCACCTTTGCCCCATTTATAAACCAAAAACAATTATTTATTTTTACAACTTATTATAACCTGCAATGTATAGACTAACGCTACAAACTTACAAGTCTGAACCTATTAAAGCGTACCTGTAATAGACGCTCGAGGTCGAGGGTGGATACATTATGGAAATCTGCAGTATTATATGTCGTAGTTAAAAGGTGGTGCCGTGTGTTTATATGTGGGTGATAGTTGAGTACAGACGAACATCCAAGAGGAACGCTCATAAACGTCGCTACTCGAGAAATTGTTAAAAAGGTACATGATCTTGTACTGCAATATCGACGCGTCACTATTAGACAATTAGTTGAAGATACTGGTCTTTCATTCCATATGGTATATAAGATAACTACTACCGAGATGAACAAGAAAAAATTGTCTGCAAGATGGGTACCGCGAATGTTAACAGATGCACACAAGCAAACCCGAAAAAACCCTTGCAGTCGACTTTTAGCGTTGTATGGACACGACCAAGAAAATTTTCTTGAAAGATTTGTGATAATGTATGAGTCTCACATCCATCAAAATACAGAGTAAGGCGTGGATATATCGAGGTTCACCACCGCCCAGAAAATTCAAGATGCAATCTTCAACAGGGAAGGTCATGCTATCCGTATTTTGGCGTAATTTTAGTAATTTCCTGCAGAAGGGGGTCACAATTACAGGTGTTTATTATGCCAACTTAATTCCCAAATTACATGATAAAAGACAAACGTCAGGGGAAGTTACGCAAGTTGTTCTCCTGTTTCTCAGAAGAACGCACCCAGTCACAAATTCACCATTGCAACAGCTGTAATAACTAAACCAGACTTTGACTTAGTTAGGTATCCGTCATATTCGCCGGATTTGGCGCCTTGCGATTACCTCAAAAACTGCAAAACTTAAACAACACTTGCATGATAAATAAAATAAATATTTTTTGATTGTGGGTCAATAGTGGAACAGAGGCATTATTGGGTAATCAATTAAAACGCGGACCAGCGTGGGATATAGGACAACACCCAAGAATCTAAAACAACAAACTATAATCGCAAAAATATCACCTCCCCCTCCCCCCGCCACTCCAATATATATACGCACATATCGTTTTCCAAATTGTTTCAGAGCTCAAGGACATACTATACTTGCACGTCCATTATGGAACAGTTTATTATTCTAAACATATTATTTACCGGCAAACATACGTTGTATTATAAATTTTTCATGGAAAGGATAGTACGACTGACAGCTTTATTTACATTATTTCAAATCATGAAGAATATTCACTGTGTTGCTTAAAGGTCAGGCAAACACATATAGTATACATTGGATAGGTTAACACCTCGACAACAATGTTACTCAAAATAAAAGCAACGTCAAATTTACTCTATAAACAAATTAATTATGTCATAATTGTGTCTGGATTTCAACGGTAAATCCAGGAAGTGTTTTACCACGTATTCAGAATATCCTCTTTCCAAATTGTTTGCTTTTGTTAATATTTTCGGAAAAATATAAACCAGCGCATGTGTGAATGCAGTACTCATGAAAAGAGTTAATCAAAACCCATCAAAATGCTCAATACTATTTATATTAAATGAAATATATATGTAGCTAGTCAGAGATTACGTTAGAAATTTGTTTTATTCCAATGAGTTTTCAAGTTTTTAATTGGTCATTTTCTTATATATCTTCAAATCTTTAAATCAAATAACTCATTCAATGGTATAAATCGCATATTTTCCACCACACTTATTTCGGTGGGCATTAAGTTGGTGGGGCTAAGTTCATGAACGAGTCCATTTTACCGATAAATACGCTGCTTACATTTGAGACATTTATCCAAAATTCCTCCAAAATAGTCGTCGTGAATGATACATCGGTCAATTTGCGTAATTAAGTGTGGTTATACGTTCAGGTGCCTTAAGTTAAATTTATCATGGATAATGCACCCGGAATCTCCAATCCTCATGTATATTAAAATGCACTATGTAGTCATATAGATAAAAGATCCTTTCATATGTAATAATGATAGCACTCGTAGTCTGTCATATTCTGCAGTTAACTAATACTTTTGATAAAAACTTGGATGTTTCTAGAATTAACGTGGTTAGAACATTTAATTAACGTAGACCAGCTCTAGCAAACCAATTTAGTAAGGAATTTGACAAAGTTAATATCTTAATGATTTCATTTTTTTTGACAAAGTGTAAGTTAAAGGTGATTTTTGATTCTTTTGTGACACCTCATTATTAATGTAAATGCTATATATAATATTTGTTCATTGAATTTGTTTTCTTAATAAAACTTTAAAAACTCTTTCAGCGCTATATAATATTTTGTAAATTATTAAATAGTAAATTGGAAAGTACAAAAGTAATTAATAGAGAGAAAAACGATTTGATATTGAAATTAAAATTTAACCATAATAATATTCAAACCTTATGTAGTATTTACAAATGCTTATATTATTAAAAAAGAATCTAAGATCTACGTTTTTGTAACTTGATTATTACATTGATTTCGTTCAGGAGCTGTGCGTTTTTTCATAGGAATTTGTTCTTTCATCCTCTTGCAGTATTTCTAACGAAATCTTATCTTAAGTGCAGGTATTCAGTTGGTATAAAATACAAACAGTATACTATAAATTATCTCAGGTGAGTGATGTAACAAATTCCCACTTGAGCGAAATCCCCCTGACCACATGCTCATGTTTCTCGGCCACCGGCAACCGACTTTATTCACTCACACCTGCCAAATCCTCTGACCTCCTGATTATTCTGTGGCTAGTACGAGAGTGAGATGATTTTTTTTTAAACGTCACCCACGTCGCTTCTTTTACGATCTTATTTATTTCAGTGGCACTAAACACTTTTTTCCTGATACCCACGTCATTTAGAACTAGTGTTTAATTACGCTTACTTTTATAAATTATTGTTACAAAATTTATACATGTACCTATAAGAAATTTATCATTATTTTTATCAAACACTTAATTCGCAATATATTCACTACCAAAAAAAATTTAAAAATATCAGAGAGGGAGAAGAATAACTTGAATTCTTTTTATATTTTATATTAATGTTGTTTATATTATATACATACGTATAATATACCAAATTATTTAAATTATTGTTAAAAGTAACTTGTTTTAGAACTAGGTGCGACATCTATTAAGCATAGTCCGAACTGGTTGCGCTGTCATCTGGTTTATTCTTTCACTGTCAGCTGTAAGTTGTGAAACAGCCGTCAGAATAAATATGCATTTAAGATAAAGTTATCAAACCAAGATATTTTTGTGTGCAAATGATTTGTCTCTTACTATTGCCGTAATAATAATCAATAATGTAGTTGCTGTACGAAGCAATTGTTACACAAATGAATGACATATATTACACAAAACTAATTCCCAGCAAACTAAAGTCCTGTTTGTATACGTGATGTTTTAAATTTATTGTTTTGAAGATGTGGATTAAGCCCGAAGAGGTGCTATTAGCCAACGCACTTTGGTAATATTTAAATCTATTAGAAAGTCACTTTTATCTTGACTAATTTTGTGCTTATACCCTTAATAAATAGGGAAACTGAGCAATCATCAGTTTATTTTGTATTGCAAAGACGAAAAGGGCATGGAAAATCGAAAGGCTTATCTTCTTTACTTGTGGGCACAATGGATAGCATTTTTGATACAAAACCTGCACCATATCGCATCCTACATCAAACACCATCATCGGAAGTATATTACAGTAAGTGCTAGTTTACTTTTTTTAAACAAAATTACTATAAATATTCCTCATGTTCAGATATAGCTTGTTCTATGACCAGACAAGAGATAGAAAAGGATTGGGAGTGGTTGTTTAGTAATGTTTGCGAAACATTGCATTCGTTCGATAAAGAAGAAGATATAACTGAATTCGTAATTAAGAAAATAGAATCTGTTATGGCAACTAATCAAGAAAATCAAGATTTCGATGGTAAGTTTTAGTTTATTAATGAATACAATTTACCAATGCCAAGTTACAAATTATATTAACCAAGCAAATATTAATGCAATTAATTTATTTATTTTTATGTTATATATTATAGCAACTGTGATATAAGGTTTCGTATCATGAGTTGTAATACACATATTCCTTTATAACCTTAATTCTGTGTCCTATTTGTTGTGCATTTTATTATGGCATTGACCGCATTTTAAATAATTTATTCAAAGAGTAAACAAGAACAAAAAATGCTAACTAGATAACATATTATTCCATCCAATAATGTGATAATAAGTAGATTATGAATTATATATTGTTTTTCCTTTTCAAAATTTGTATAAGAGTAAAGTTCTTTTTTATGCGCATTTTTAATGTACCTCTACCGCGTTATCTATATTTTGTCAAGGTATCACCAGCATGTGTTACTCAAATATTTATTTTTGTGTTTAATCTGTATGCTAGATGATTAATCATATGTTTTATTAAATTGTGTAATTATGCTGATAAGTTTGTTGCAAATAACTATTACCCATTTAATTTCTAAATATTCGCGCAACTCTATTATATCTGATAGCAGAACTTCTACCTGTTTTAGAGAATGCAATAATATTTACATTATTTATAAAAAACAAACTGTAAATATACGATTCTCTCCACTTCATAGAATTTCTACGTTTTATGGAATGGAATAATATTTACTCTATTTACAAAAAAAAGATAAATATACAATTCTCACAACGCACTAGGAATTTCGTAAAGGACATACTTGAAATTTTTTTCTATTAGCATAATGTCATTTCATAACTTTTCAAGGTCCTTCTTAAAATACTAGTTTAAAACTTTGCGTAAGAAAATAGAATGTATTGAACTTCCTCTTCGTCATTCAAATTTTTGAATTCATCATTTCCATTTTTAACCAGTTTTACTAGTTTACTAGCTGTAATAAAATCATGATGTTCGCAAAGTTTATTTGTGCAAACGTATCCAACTGACATTGTTTTGTACCAAAATTTGCCACCTTTTTTGGAGTTTAGACAGAGGTATGTCGAATTCATCATCTTCGTCTGCATTGACTTCCTTTATTGATAATTTTGCATGTCGAAAGCTGTGAGTAATTGTTGTTGTGTCATTCCCAGCTTTTGCCAAATAATCTACAGCATCCAGAATCAAAGTTTTAGGGTTCCTTTGATGATCCATGTCTAATAATAATATATTTTACAAGACATTTTTGATAATGACATTTTGAACTATGTATTTTATTCCTTGATACGGTTGGATAACGGTTGCAATATACATATACAGTTTCGACGGAAAAACCCTAATTTTACATTCTTTAAATTGTCTTATATGGGATGCGCCGAACGGTTATTAATAAGTAGCAAAACGTTTTCTACAAGCTCTTTGTCTCATTTCCGTAACTCATCTTTAAAAATTTCTGAAGTCATCCACGATTTTTTATTTTCATGATAGGTTGCCGATAATGTTTTAACGTTTTTAAAACATCGTGGACTCTGTAATTTTCCAATTACAATAAGATTTCTTTTTTTGTACCTGTTATATTTGTATACACCAGCGCTGTTAGCCTTTCTTTAGCTAGTTTTTCCTCTATGCATTTTTTATTTTTGTAATTGAGTGTCTTATCAGGTAAAAGCTTGTAAAAAATTCCGGTTCCATCAGCGTTAAAAATGTCTTCACCTTTATACGATTTACTAGCAGTTGATTTTGGAAATATTGTAATTGCTCCATTTTTGATTATATTTGCCCTTCAAACACTAGCCTGAAATGCGTCAATTAAGCTTTACGCATGTTTAATGTAGCATTTGTTGTTTTGTTTCAACTTCTTGATAAGGAGGTAAGAAGAACGAGTAATTAATCTATAATATATGTATCTAACGAAATTATTCCTAATATGCTTTGCAATACTGAGTGTAATAACATTGATCGTCAGCTTGATGGATCTAAGAAGATATGTGAAGTCGAAATTATTATCAAAATTACAATAAATTAGTATTGAATTTTTGACGTAGAACAGCATATTATACATGAAATGCAAAAAATGTTATCTTTTGCATGTTTTTTAGTTCTCTGCCACTATCTCGGTACTTGCGTAAGTTTATTGACTATAAAACGGAAAGTAAGTTATTTGTTTAAAATAGACCATTTGTGCACCATACATTTTTAAATTCTATTTAAAAGTTTTAACAAAGTTAATGCAAGAATCACTATATCTGCATCCAACTGTTTAATTATCTAGGGTTAATAGTTGATTTTTTAAGCAAATTTATCTATCAAATTTTTCAAAATTATATAAGGTATTACATTAAAAAGAGATGGGTTACAATTGATGTAATGAACTTCCATGGTGATTCTTTAAGCAATGTTTAACTTTTTGTTTAAAACGCGCACTTACACAAAAATGGTGAAGATTCTGTATTTTTCAAATACATATAATTTTCTATCACGTTAAATTTGTCTGTGAATAATACTTATGGGAGAAGGATGAATTTTCCGCTTACGCATTTCACAAGCATGCTGTATAATGTGTGTAAAAATAAATATTATAATAAAAGATGCATTATCTTACACTAAATTTATTGCGTTTTCGGTTACTCTAAGAAAGAACAATAGGTTTTTATGACTAGATTACACAATTAATTATTTTGAGCTCGTTGAACTCGTGGAAATATTTTGGTTTTGTATAGAACACATTCACATTTAAATTCTATCCAGAAAGATTAATTCAATTTGGTATTCGAAAAATATTACAAAAACGGTCGATTAGTTTGGTGATTAATATTATAGGAGATATCCCTAAAGTCCTTTTGAAAATAAAAAAAAATATAATAAAATAATGACCAGGCTTAATGAATAAATGTTTACTTTTTGTTAAAATACGGGCTTTGGTAATTTATTTCTTAAAAATTACGTCTTCTAAATGCGTTCCGTTATTTTGTTAGAACTCTTCTAAACGCGAGGCAAAATTTTCTCAACTGCTTCGTACATATTTTCAGTGTTAGCAGTAACTTTTGCCGAGTATAGCGCCCTCATGTTACTGTTTTGGATTTGTTGAACTCCAATAGCAGCAGTTCTGCCTATTTACATGGCCATAAAGGTGAAAATGCACCTCATCTGAATGTCAATCATTTCCAGCAGCATCAGTTGGCTTTGGTTCTTCCGCTAACTGCAACTTGTAGGAGTGGAGATACAAATCTTTACTCAATATAGGAACATTTAAGGCACACGATCTTTTCTGAACCGTGAGACTCGTCAACCGACTGCCATACGCTTTCCACGTTCTTCGCTGTTTTTTACCCCATTGGTCGCCCTGTCCAATTTGTCTATTGTCGAACCGGTCTCCTCGGACTTCTGTACCCATTTTTTGAGCAGTTCAGTACACCGTGCTAGTCTAATGTGACGCAAATGATAGAAATTAGAAAAGTTTCACCGTGCAATAGTGACAGGACACTGCTGTAGTAAAATACTCAACAGCAACTACATTCCCAAAGACAAGGCTAGCGATTGACAAACCCCCCACTGTCTACTTAACGATTGTGTTCGCGCAATGAATAAAAGAAATCGAAAAAGACTTCTGGGGCACAGCCAGTATATGGTAATAATAATTAGTACTGAATAATTTTTATTTCTTTCCGAAATATTCCTAAAGTTTTATGCAATACAACTTAATTTCAAATAATCATTTTTGAGCGAGAAACTTTTTTAAGGAATATTCATAAAGGATAAGCTTCGGTCTAAGCAGCCGCTAAAAGCTTTGATCCATCTATTTTGATGGCCTACTTTCTTGAAAATATAGAAAATGTTCTCGTATAATTGTCAAAATAAGGAGGTTTTCTGTGTTCAATTTATATATATATAAACATAAGTGGACAGACAAGTACTTAGATTGCCATGAATCGCTTTGCCGTTACATCAAATTAACTGTTTTTAAATTTGCGGCTCAATTTATTCAAAAGGATATAGAAATAGTTCTAATTTTTGGTGACAATTATAAGATTCTCGGGGAAGTGGAAATACTCTTTAATTATGAACATACCATGGCATACTAAAGATATTAAAGAGCAATACAGAAAACATAAGTAGTCTAAAAAAAAACACTTTTGAAGAAAATATGATGTTCGTAGACTCACACCCTTTAGTCTTGGCGCACAGCATCCAGGACAAACTATTGAATCTTCTAATCTCTTTGACTAAATTTTGCGGTACCAATGCGCTTGGATATTATCTTCGGCAAGTACAATTTCATATTGCTATTCAAGAATTAAAGACAGCCATTTTATTATTGTCTTTCTGTTAGTTTTGTTATTTTTAAGGAAAAGTAATAGTAATTGTTTTATTGGAAAAAAACACGTTAATTGAGATAAAAACTATTAAGTTCCTAAAGTATTGTTTTGAATAAAGCAGATAATGGTTTCAGGATAGGATCATATTTACTAGTTCTAAAATAATTACGAAAAAATTGACCTTGAGGAAGTTCTTTCCAAATTTTAATTTTTTTTTGAATTCTGATTTTTATATTTATAATTTATATATTTTTTGTTCAAATCTAGCATATGAAAGAGTTAACAATTTCTCATTTATAATTTCTTTTAAGCAGCAATGGTTGTCGCAGTAATTCTGTTCATAAAGCGCTATTCTCTTTGATGCACATCTTATGGTGGTAATTTATTAATACCCACTAAGAACAATCTAAAATAATATACAACCAAAGACTTCCTAATTTTGAATGTTTGCTGAACTGAATGTGCCATAACAATCTCGCAGAACTCAGTAACTTAGCTGCTCCTTCTAACCCTACTTTTAATTCTTCTAAATTGGCGTTTGACAGTGTTTATACATAGTTCTTGTATTTGTGAATATAGAAAGTGAATCCGCCACTTGTTCTTCATCATCCTATTATATTGTGTGCTTTCTAAACAGTTTATGCAATTTGTTCCATTACACAACTTCATCGATTAATTATTAAAAAAAAAAAAACTAAACTTATCCTATTATATAATTAAAACTGCTTGCAGTTAAGTGTAGGAATTAGGTAACATACAAATATGTATTGTGAATTCAAGCAAGACATCCCTGTATATAGATATGTAACATTCATATAAGCTATCTGATTTCAGAGGCTTATCTTAAAATGCATTTATTTTTGTTGTGACTCTTACTACCAATTCAGTGCCGCTTCTGTTAACAAGTGCAATGTGTCATTTGGCGAAATGAAATAAAGCATATCGCAGTTCTTTAACCCGTACACGAATTTTTGTTTATTCGCTTATCCGCAATTTGTTTGTTTTATTTCAAGGTTGACATTCATACCTCCGATTATGTGTAAGTGCATTTTCCTTGTTTACAAGTGTCTGTTTAATTACCATTATGATTTTTCTACTGGATGTAGTTAATACGTTAAAATTTTGTATTCTTGTATATGTATGCCCTAAAATTTTAGTAAGATAATTAAAATGGTGTAGAAAGTTGGTAACGACCGCATTTTTTTATGCTAGAATATTTATTCTGCAAGGGTCCGAGAGCAACTCTTACGTTTTATTAAGATGTATGTATCTTTTAGTTGTGTGAAGTTGGTAATTTGTCTATTTTCAGTTAAGAGTAACAATATTTTTGTTATTTCTCTTTTTGGTGCTACTATTTAGTTCAAAGAAATCCTTCTCAGTTTGGATACGCATACTTTCTACCGTATATTTTATACATGCATATGTTACTAAAGAATATCATCAATTGCATTTAATCTTAACGAAGTAAACATCGCAGCCCACATTTCTTTTTTGGTGTTACTGTTTAGCTCAAAAAAATCCTCGGTTTGGATACGCATACTTTGCTACATATATTTTAATTATGCATCTGTTGCTAAACAATATTATCAACTGCTTTCAATGTTAACGAAGTAAAAATCGTAGCCCACATTTCCTTGTGGTGAGGATGCAAATGCAACTACCAAGCTGCTATCACCAGCAGACATTGACATACATTTGATAAGTTTAAATCTTTTACCTTTTACGACTGTAAAGGGCTAAATGTTTAAATAATTTTAAATGTTGATTTATGTGAAATATATATCCACAACTTTTATATTTATTTTAGATAACATTTTTCCTTTGTTATATTATAGTATGTGCGGGATGTTTAATAACCCGTTAAAGATATTTCTAAGAATGAAAATAAATATAAAGATTAGAAATTTTGATGTTATAGACAAACATCTATTTGTAAAAATATTTTTAACTTAGGAGCAATTTTAATTAAACGATGAACGGATGGAAACTTCCTTGTTTTAAAGGAAATACCCTTAACATTACACATATTTTAAATAGACCCTTTAAAAGGTAGTTTCTTCATATGAAGATAGATATCTTTATTTATAGTTATACTATGTGATATACAAATTGCAGTACTTAGTCAGGCTTACTATATTTTGATAATTATTAAATAGTACATACTAATAAATAATAAACATTTAAAAAGTAAAACAAACGATTTTCTCTGCTTCTTTTTGAAAGAGTGATGGCAGAGTTGTGGCACGGATACAGTCAATATCTTGGTGGAATTTACCTGTATCTCATGTCGAAAACTTCCCTAACTTCATGGTAAGCGTGCCAAATTGTGCAATCTTCAGTTGGCCATATCATTCAAATATATATTCTGTTGGTAAATATCTTGAAATTTGGAAGGCAAATGATTAGGAAATTTAGTGCTAGCTTTGCAAGACGGAGACGCGCATTAAACTGTAAGATCGGATTCTACTGCCTCTGAAACTCTGGAAGGAAATGAGGTTTAACAACTTCTTCTAAGCAAAACTGTACAGTCAAACTGCTTCGTACGACACCAAAAGGGATATGTTCCCAGGGTAATGGAATAGAAGCTTTTTTATCGTGGGTACCTTTTTCTGCGCTCATTTCTCTCACCATCTAACGGCCTAACATTTCCACAGAAAATTAGGTTTTAGTACTGAATTTTATGCCATTCGATATTTCATTACTGCCTTTCTTGGTCTCAGTTTAAATGTTGGCTCAAATTCAGTTTAACAATGTGTGATACGTACAAGACGTAAAACCAACTTCATTGTACCACGTTCACGATCTAGGCAAACAAATACATTTTACTGTTTCGCACCTAGAACAAACATCGCCATCAGGTCCCCAATACACAGATTGTGTAGCAATTTCAACTCTATGGAGTTTGCCGAGTTGGATATACATACCTGCACTTTACCGTCCCTTTTGACGCTATGTAGACCGCGGGTGCGTTACACTTAGTTGAATACTTTTTCCGTTCTCTCTTTTTTCCTAACCACTGGTAAACTACTTTTTTTTTTAATTTAAATTAAAGCAACTAGTTACTAAGTTTTCTAATTTGACATACTTTAATTTTATGTCACTTATATTTGCATGTGTACATTATTTAACATTGCCTTGTAATTGGATATTTGTATCTGTTGGGCATTAAATATTATTATTAAGACTGCAGCTAATACGTGCAATTGTGTATGGTATCAACCACCAAATCAAACATCGACAATTGATAATTGCTAATTGATCTATGAAAGCTAACAGTCCTAAATGAAGACCTTGACGAGGTGTTGTCTTTTTGTTCTACTACCTCTTCTTCAATACTCTTTTCCATTCTCAAATAATGTTTGAAATTTCGAGTAATCGTACACCAATTTACGTTGTTAAAAACTTTAAACAAATAAATAACAACTGACTTCTCAACAAATAATTCGATTTACATACGTACTTAATATCAGGTTTGTTTCAACACACATAGAAAATCGTTAATTCACAGTAAAATTGAGTAAATTATCTGGACCCATTTTTCTAGACTGCGTAGAGGTAGTACATGGTTGATTTATGTTTTTTTTTTGTTTAGGTAAGTTGCAATAAACCCTCCCGAGTAATGAATATTTTAATTGAACGTTATATGGTTAAAATTTTCAAAAGATTACATTTCTTCAAGATTCTATTATATATTATAAGTATTGGTGCATATCAGCCAGAAGTTTTGTTATTATTATTAAAAAAAGGTTAGAATAATTATACAACCTGTTTGTTTATATCGATGAATCAATACGATAGGTCACGAGATATAAAAATATTTTGATCTGGATTTTTTGATAACATATTTTAGCATTCGTTTAGTGCAATGACTATCATGTGTACCTGAGTCACTATAACGAAAAACGTTTTAAAGGTGTGATTAATACATACACTGTTTGATTTTGATAATTTATAGGTTTTCGTAATATAGTGTACGTAATATGTGTATATATCTATTTTTGAATTGTACTTCTGGTGGTGTCATATGTTTATATGGGTAAATCTTACGAGATTAACGTATAATGACAAGGATGCTTCGTAAGTTCTAGTTTTTGTTCGTTTTACCACAATGTTGTGGTTATTGCAAAACAATCTGGCGATTATCTAATTTATGGGCTCTCAAATTAGAAGGTGAAAATCTAGTGTGAAACTATGTCGGTTTATTTCGCAGATGAAAAAATCCATATTAACTGGTGTTATAAAGGTAATACTGCGAAAATTATTTTAGTATTATTTTTAGCTTATTAATACGTTTACCGCCACTCTGATATTGTATAGCCAGTAGTGAACATGGAGTAATTAGAAGAAGTTTTAAGAACTTATAAAAGATGTTAACTAATCGTTACTTTTTTGCAGATGAAGATTCTAAAAGCTTCAAAATTACCTCGGAAAAATTCCACCAACTCTTCAACCTTCCAAGGGACGAAAAATTAGTAAATTATTATTCTTGCAGGTAAGCATCTTAAATTTAATTGCAAGCTAGATTAACGTATTGTTTCTTAAGCTACTGGAAGGGAAAGATTCCCAGACAAGGCCGTATGTATTTATCGGTAAATTACTGTTGCTTTCATGCATATATTCTTGGTCTGGAGACGAAAATTTGTATTCGATGGTCGGATGTAATCGTTTTGGATAAAACAAATGGCGTACTTTTTCCAGATTCAATTAAAATTGCGGTTAGAGGAAAAGAACATTATTTTAGCATGTTCTTGAGGAAAGCTGAAACTTTCCATCTTATGGAACAACTTGCAGATTTAGCCGCAAAAAGGTATTTAAATTAATTGCCTCACATTTGTCTATAGAGGTAGATTGCATCTTCATTTCTTATTATTCTTCAACATTAATAGTTTTCATACATTCCTTCTTTTTTCAAGATTAATTGACGATAGACGAGGTTTTAACGAAGACAAAGATCTCCTGAGTAAATTGAGGTATACTAACAGAAATGGTGCCTTCTTACACTCAATAACTAATCTACGATTACTTCTAGCAAAAACGTACCCAAGAAACCGTCCTTTTTAAAAAGGGATCTAGATGCCCGCGCACATTCTGAAGCTTACCGCTTACTATTTCGCTTGCCGCACACTGAAAAACTTGATGGCTCAATAGACTGCACTCTGATGACACCTTATAATAAAAAACATGTTTCCGGTAGATTGTTTTTATCTCAACACTACATTTGCTTTGATAGTCGCGTAAGTTTCCAGAAGATTGAAAAGAGTATATGCTACGACTGCTATACATTTTCTTATAGGTGAAAGGGCAAGTGAGTCTTATAATACCTTTAAGGGATGTAAAAGTAGTTGAGAAAATGGAGACCAGCGCATCAAATCCTTCACTAGATAAGGCAATTATAATCACAACAAAGAATATGATTGATAAAACGGCGTTTCTTTTCGCTCAAATTTTAGACAGGGACTTTTTAGTGCAGAAGCTGTCGGAATTATTAGCAAGAACTAATGATCCATTGTAAGTTAATAATGACTGTATTTGTTGCAAAATAATGCGCTCTTTTCAGCTTTGGTAAATCGAATGGTAGTGGTGACGCACAACCTCAAACTGTGGACTTTGCGTGGAAATGCCAGCCTCCATTGATGACGCTTTTCCCTCTCGCGGTGATTCCAGATGTATTAAAGAAACAAAAGGAGAAAGAGATAAAGTGGGAATCGCATTTTAATGTATTCGGCAGAGGAATTTCGATGTATAGAACGACGGATATATCCAAGCTAGTGTTAGATGGCATTCCGGATAGTTTACGGATGGATATTTGGATGGCGTTTTCAGGTACCGTAACCCCAAAGACTATTGCAAAGAAGTATAAAATTAATTGAAAAAATATTAATTGATACATATATTGGTGAGAATCTTTTCAACAAGAATGGTATTTATTGCTTCCACTATGATCTTTAAATATAATGTTGGTTATAAATATTGAATGTTTATTAAAGAAATGAGGATAATTATGTAGATGTACTCATAAGTAGTCTCGGCAAAGAGGGGCAAGTTTCAGTGCTGTGCGGAAAACAACGTGGAGGGGTGAAGCGCGCGGCACGGATAACCGAGTACCCGTATCAAAGCACGCTTGTTCAGTATTATTTGATTGGCCGTTGTGAGTGCTTGGACTATGTACTAGCGGAGGGAATTGAAAAATTACAAAATGATTCGATGTCGTTTGTGTATTCTCATACTAAGACAAAGTTGTGAAGGTGGGTCGGAATATCCATTAAATTGTCACAAGGATTATTTTAAATTTGCAAATATAACATCGCTCAATGTGGAACGGTTGTTTTCATCATTAAAAAATATTTATTCTGCACGCTGTACTCATTTGTCTGAAACAAATGTGAAACATGTTTAATGATTCTAATATTTAATAGATGCTACCCAGTTTGCGATTTCGTGGAAACTTCTTAAACCAGTAAGTGTTTCAGCACGTTATATAATATATTTTTTATCATCATTTTGTGTGCAAATATCCCTGCGTTCGCATAGCCTATGCTGGCTCATGAATGTCACGATCATAAATGATGCGAGAACGTAAACGTTACTGAACACTCAGCTTCATACAGCCGCTCAACCCCTCTACGTTTTTCTCTGCACTGCACTGAAACTTGTCCCACTTTGCCGAGACTACTCATAAGTTGAAGTTTTTCCTGTAAGTTCATTTGGATTTTAAGAGATTTCACGGTAGAAATAGAAATTGTACATACATAGCTTCGACAAAACAGGTAGTCATTGCCGAAAGTCTTTGAAATGAAACAATAGCAAAATCAATTGTCTTCAAAAATTAAAGAAACAATGTTTATTTTTAACGAACCAACTTTATCTCTCTTCAAGTTACTCGTTCTGTATATAATAAAGAGAAGTTAGGTATATAAGCTAATAAATAAGAGAAAGATAAGAGCAGTTTACAAATTATTTTTAAACAAATAGTGGGGTTGAACTTGGCAAAATTAACAATTTGAAAACGAATTATGTATAAATGAAGGAGATGACTTGCGATATTTTAGTGAAAGATATGAACTGTAAATCTGTAAAATAATATGTACACGTTATAATTAGGACAATAACAATTATTTCATATTTACAATTTGTGATTAATTTAGAGTTAACCATTTGCATTATGTAATGTTTATCGGGGATACTAAAACCATTTTATTTTGTTCATTCGTAATAATTGGTTACATACCTAAAAACTTTATTTTTAATCATATGTCTATTATACTCTATCGTTCATACATTTAAAATCGCTTTGCCAGACCTGTATTATGATTTAAATAAAAGAAAACAAGACATTTTTGATGAGAAAAACGTAATTTCATAGAAATTATTGTACCAAAACGGAAGTTTATAATTTATAAAAAAATTCGTAATTTATACACACAGAGCTAAAAAAATGTACTCCTGGTTAATACTTTGCTGTCGTTGTGTAGTTCTAACACATGGGCTGAAAAGTCCCGGGCCTAACAAAAAAAAACACGGTTTTTTTGGTTCAAAATTAGTTTTATTCATCAACGTAATATCCATCAAGAGCAGCGCAATCATTCCTGCGCCGCTCTAACATTTCAATACCACTTTTGTAGAACGATTTATCTTCTGCCTCAAAATAGGCCTCAGTTTCAGCGATAACCTCTTCATTCGTGCGAAATTTCTTACCGGCGAGCATATTTTTGAGGTCTGCGAACAGCCTGTAGTCGCTGGGAGCCAAATCTGGCGAATACGGTGGATGTGGGAGCAATTCGAGGTTCAATTCATGTAGTTTTACCATTGTTTTGATTGACTTGTGACTCGGTGCGTTGTCTTGATGAAACAAAATTTATTTCTTTGCCATATGCGGTCGTTTCTTTACAATTTCGGCCTTCAAACACTCCAATAACGCTATATAATATTCACTGTTGATGGTATTTCCTTTCTCAAGATAATCGATGAATATTACACCACGGACATCCCAAAATACCGAGGCCATAACCTTTCCAGCCGATTGTTGCGCTTTCGGACGCTTTGGATGAGGTTCACCAGTTGCTGTCCACTCAGACGATCGTTTTGATTCCGGAGTGAAGTGATGGATCCATGTTTCATCCAGTGTCACATATCGACGCAAAAATTCCGGTTTGTTACGTTTAAACATGGCCAAACACTGCTCAGAATCATCGACACGTTCTTGTTTTTGGTCAACAGTGAGCGAACGCGGCACCCGCTTTGAACAGAGCTTTCTCATAGTCAAATGCTCATGCAATATAAAGCCAATACGTTCTTTTGATACCTTTACGGTGTCAGCTAACTCACGCAACTTCACTTTTCGATCATTCGAAACGATTTTGTGGATTTTTTTGATGTTTTCTGGTGTTACCGCCTCATTTGGACGTCCACTGCGTTTTGTATCATCGGTGTCTCTACGACCACGTTTGACAACGTTTTATTGTTGTTTCTGATGGAGCGGAGTCCCCATAACACCTTTCAAGCCATTGCTTCGCTTGAACGGTACTTTTTTCCCATCAAAAAGCAGTGTAAAATTAAAACACGAAAAATTTTTGATCCATTGTTTTGAAAATAACAAAAGTAGCGTGACTCTTAGCATAATAACTCACAAACTAATGAATAGAATATCATGAAATTTTAACAGCTGTCTTTTGAAGGTTAGTACTAACTGAGAGAAAGGTGACTGCGTCATCTATGTGTTAGGCCCGGGACTTTTCAGCCCATGTGTTATTTCTCTATAGGATTCAGGTCCGGTAATTATAGTGGTTGGATCATTTTTTGGCAACACCTCTTGTTCTTTTTGTTGTAAGAGCAGATCTTCGGAAAGTGTTTAAAATAAATAGTCTCGCAATTAACGACGAACAAGATAGAACCACTGCTCTAAAATTTCTTTATGCCGTTCTTTTCTTGAGACTCCCTCCCTCAATCTACACAAAATTTCCCACTCCATTTACAGAGAAACATTCCCATGCACAACTTCGTACATGTTTTATGGATGATACAATAGGGTGTGGTAGCATTTTTTTCTTTAGATATCCTTGGGACAAACATTCTCCGTTTATTGTTACAAGCCTCGAATTTACCAAATCCTCTTCAGTCCGATTTCTATGTGGCAAAGTCTAAACAAATCGTTTTCATTTATTCAAATTTTCCTATTACTTCCTAATATTTATCAATTTTTAATTGAACGACAGTTTTTGAAACATTTAATTTATTTGTTACGTTCGCTTCTGTATTACGCAATGTGTTAAAACCATAGTTATATTGCCATCATATTGTTTTTCTTGTTTTTCTATAGGTGATCTTAATCTTATGAGCAGTAGTGTATGCATATAAATATCGATGAAAGACGAGGCTTGAATTTTATTTCAAGAAAGGTATCAGAAGGTTTTTAGCTTTTGATATCTAATGTTAAAATACACTGAGTTATCAAAAATGATTTCTTCAATTTTATATTGTTTGTAGAAACGTTAAAACTAATTTTATTGCGAAAAAAATATTCATAATTTAATTCGAAGATGCAATTTAGACATATCTGGTGGTGAAGAACACACATACGCTATTAGCACTTCAACTTCTTGACAAAATCATTTGACATATTTGTTGTTTACCAGCTTTTAATATTTTTTCTTAATTAAAATAGAATTATTTATGTTCCAATGTATTTTAAGTAGGCTTTGATATTTAATGTTAATGGGATGGATATAATCGTCTCAATTGGTTAATAGATTCGTGTTGCATTTTAAAGGTGCTGCAAATGAGAAAGCCACGCATCCCGGCTACTACAAATCTCTAGTAAACCAAGCACTTCTTAAGCAATCGACTGCGAATGACGAAATTGAAAGGGATTTGCATCGCTCATTGCCAGAACATTTAGCCTTTCAAAATGACATAGGAATTGATGCTCTGCGAAGGGTACTTTGCGCTTATGCTCTTAAAAATCCCAACATTGGATATTGCCAGGCTATGAATATTGTAGCATCTGTGCTTTTAATCTATTGTGCTGAGGAGGAAGCTTTCTGGTTGCTATCAACTTTGTGTGAAAATCTGCTACCCGATTATTATAATACGAAAGTAGTTGGCGCGGTAGTAGATCAGGGAATTTTGGATGATTTATTGTCAGAAAATATGCCAACCTTACATGCTAAATTGGTAAAGCTTGGCATGCTAAATATGATTTCTCTATCTTGGTTTTTGACTATATTCTTATCTGTGATGCCATATGAAAGTGCAGTGAATGTGATAGACTGCTTCTTTTATGATGGAGCCAAAGTTATATTTCAAGTAGCTCTTACGATATTGAAATTGAATCAGGAGGAGTTGCTAATTTGTCGAGATGAGGGTGAAGCAATGCAATTATTGGCGGACTACCTTATGGGTGTACATAACGATGATGGAAGAGGTGCTATTAGAAATAAGAGCTACGATGACCAACAGAGGGTAAGTGTTCGTAGCAGTGTGAGTTATCCATTTTCACAGTAATGTTTGTTAATTTTCACAGAAAATACGAGTGCAAGATTTACTTTATAAGGCATACACAAATTTCGGTTCCATATCTACAGGTGTTATAGAAAAATTCAGATTAAAGCACAGATTAAAAGTTGTACAAGATCTGGAAGCCAATTTTGAAAATAACGCGATCAGAAGTGTTGTTAATGATGGGTATATGACGTTCGCAGAACTACAGGTTTAGTTGGATTATTATATCATTGACTACTTACGCGCAATGTTTTTTCTAACTTAGATTATCTTCGTGTTTCGTTTTAGAGCCTCTTGAATATCATTCGGGAGGAATACCTCAGCCAGAAGAAAATGATGTTTGAAAAGAATGATCCTGCTCTTCAACCCTATGAATGTTTTAAAGTAGATTTTGATTTTTTTAAGTTACTGTTTGCAGCATTGTCACCGTGGGGTAAAGGCGACCAAGCAGAATCTCTGGCCGCTAGAATTTTTACTGTAAGTATTGTTACTATACCATGTGAGGCACGAAAACCTAGCAGTTACAATCCCTGTCCAATTTATTAAAGCCACTTGCTAAAATAGCGATTTTGTTAAAATATATAATGAAAAACGTATTGTACAAGCGTAAGTTTATTCTGAACTGTTTCTAGACATATTTACGACTATATAACCAATATTTTGTAATTGCTGTTAATGTTAAATATTTTGCATTAAATCTGTTTCATTCTGAGTATACCTATTCACCTTTCATAGGCCGAGTTGTAACATAATCATTTCTTATTTTTGAAATTCTCACTGAATTCTTTACAAATAAATGTAGTGAAGTGGCTATTTTCAAACATTTTATTACTTTCATTTCAGCCGAAACACTTCTACAGTTTGACAATTAATATTCCCTCATGTATTTTATAAATTTTAAAGCATTTTTACTAAAGATTGCCAAACATATATCATTGGTGACTATTTGGTAATGGGCAAAAGACGACAGTATATGGAGTGATCTTATTTTAAGCAACGTTTTTTACTTCTATATTTTGCAGTATCATATTTTGAATTATATCAACAATTTGTTTTAAGGACAGTGAAGCCGCTAATACAGTTTTTTGGTATATTGCCCACGATATCCACAAATAAGTATATTTTAATGGAACTTTCCAAGACAATATGAATAAAATACTTTTTTTCTTTTAAAGTACTTACGTCGGATATATTTTGCCGTCGATTTTCATAACATGCTATTCTAACGTTTAACTCATCTTTAATTCTATTAAATTAAATTATTGAATGAATTATTTTTTGCATCACAAAACTGAGTAATATTGTGGATACCTCCATAGCTTGTTCAAATCAGCAATATTCCTAAAATTTCATCGATTTTAATACACATTTTAACACAAATGTTGCGAGATGATCAAAATGTTTGTGGGAATGACGTATATTTTAAGTAATAGTTACTTCAGATGTGTATGTTATCCACTTAGGGAAATCTGAACCTAGTACTAATATAAATCCAATTCATACAGGATGTTTCATTTGAAAATAAAAACTTAAAATGCATCGAAATTGATGAAATTTTATCGACAATATTGATTTCAGCTATTATTAATTGTTGATTATTACTGTCCAAAAATGGCTAACGTCAGTTCTAAGCTATAATTTTTCAAAGATTACTTTGCAAAAATTCAGATGTTGGTAGATTATAAGGTAATTGCCGATGACTTACGGGACACCATTGTATTGGGGAATGAAGCTCGTTTCAGTAATTTTCAACAAATTTAAAAGAGCAAACGATAATTCC
Source organism: Trypoxylus dichotomus (assembly GCA_023509865.1). NCBI lineage: Eukaryota > Metazoa > Arthropoda > Insecta > Coleoptera > Scarabaeidae > Trypoxylus > Trypoxylus dichotomus. Next base: position 44,562,347 of record CM042078.1, read on the forward strand.
GTTGTGGTTAGCTTAAATACAAATAAGTAGATTTCTCTAAAAATACCTTGCAGCTCATGGACAAGAACAGAGATGGTTACTTAAATTTGCGAGAAATCGCCGCAGCTATTGGTTTAACGAGTACAGCGGACGCCGCACAAAGATTAAAGCTGTTATATACTGTACATTTACCTCCACTGTTACTTTCCACTGACATAGAATCTCCTAAAAACGAATCCGGTACAGAGATAGCATCTGAAGCTACGGACTTTTTCGAAACAGTCGAGCAAACCGCAATTTTTGATTCTCTGTGCACAACACCAGAAGAACCATCAACGCCTACACCAAGCTATAATTCGCAGTAAGTTTGATATACACTACCGGCCATAAGTGTTTCCCAACCCTTAACATATTACAGAAAGAAGTTGAAAACTAATTGTGAAATAAATGTTTATTGCGACTAGAGACCGGATTATAAGCAAAGAAAAACTGGAATATATGCACATATATATGCATTGATTTTTGAGAAAATATGCATAAACCTGGGGCATATATGCAAAAAATTGCGACATATGCAACATTTTTACATAAAATAAATAAGAGCAGAAATTTAAACATTAACTTTATTGGACACAATTTTTTTATAACATATTCTTAAACCAATTTATAATTCATATTTTTCAAAATTGTGTAAAAGAAAGTTTTGTCTTCTATGAGAATACATATGTTTCGAAATAGAAAAGCTTCTTTCAACATCCACAGATGTAATTCCTTTTAACTTTGTAATACATTCTAAACTAAAATTAAAGTCGAAATCGTTTATTGTTTCACGTTCCAAAATTTTCTTAACTTTCTTCAATTTCAAATACCCCGCATTTTCATTTATCACTATTTTAAATTTATTGTATATAGAATTACCTATTGCACTCTTAACCTTTTTACGTAGCATATCAAATTCGTCTACTATTTCGACTGATTCCGAGAGCGACATCCCTTGCGTTTCTAGTTTACGAATGGAATTTGAAACAAAGCTATAATTTGACTTAATATACAAAAGGTTTTGTATCAATTATGTTGATGTTACTATCGTTTTACAGTTTTCTAGAGCAATGCAGTCATCATTGATTTCAAGAATTACATTTATTATTCCTTCAAAATTATCGGCGTAAAAAATTGTGGCGTCTAACCATGTACCCCATCTCGTAATAATCGGTTCAGGAGGTAACTTAACACCGGGGAGACGCTCCTTATAAAATTCATCTATCATGATATAAATAAAATTATTCCCTACTAACTGTTGAAGCTCTGCCATTGTTTTCTGGTTATAAGATGTGACATAATTTTTTCGTAAGATACTTTCGTAAGGTATATTATGTTTGCAATATTTTTGCAGAAATGATTTCAAATTAACATTGTTTAATCTTGCTAATAGTATGTTAGACGAAATTAATGCGTTACACAGATCCGTATTATATTCTTGTTCTGATTTTCGTGAAGTTGATGCTACACATTGATATATAGATTGCTGCATACATGCTTTAGTTTTTCATATTTTCCGATATGTGATGGAGTTTTAGCGTGTTGATGAATCAGGTATTTTCTCTCACGAGACACCTACAACAACAATTGTCATTTTATATCAAAAGTTAGAGAATTTAAAAATAATTGTAAAGTTTTTAGTAAAATTGAACTTACCAGTTTACTGCAGGCTCGACAAAATATTTTCTCGCTATCCTTTACCAGTTCAGGATACGGCTTAATCCATAAAGAAATTTTGTTCGCTATACTCATTGTATGTACGCACAGTATTTAAAAACGTAACACAATTATATGCTGTTTCGCTCAAAGATATTCAATGAATGAATAGTTTATTTGGGAATTAATAATAAAACGTATTTACCACATCTTTCTAGGCGAAATTAAACACGTGCAGTTCTTGGAAAAAAGTATAAGAGAAACCAATGTAAAAGATGTATCGTTCCGAGAATTGTCCATTGTCGATTTACATTAGGAATTACTAGGAATTTTTACTAATAGAAAAGATAAGAAAAAGCCTAAATATGCAATCACGAATTAGCGCTAATTAACTTCAATTAGTGTAGTACGTCTACATATAGACTATAATTAAAGATATACAAAAAATAAAGTATATGCACTTTGCATATAATCTGGTCTCTAGTTATGACTTTAACAATTTGCTAACAAAGATAATCATGAATTAATTATTGTACTGTATTTTGGAGCATTATTGTGCTGGAGCATGAAGTTTCCATCGATTAATCGTGTTCCAGATGAGATGGCATTCCTTTCAAAAATCTCCCTATAAGTTTCTTTTCTAAGGGTATCTATTTTGACCAAATCGTCCACAAAGGTACCACCAAAACAACCTCAAGGCATGATTGATCCTCCTCCATGTTTTATTAGTGTAATGCAAGTACTTCTTCCTCTTTCGATCTGCAGGCAAATGTTCTTCTGTTTGAACCAAGGGTGAGATATTTAGATTCGTCAGTCTAGAGCACTTTTTTCCAATCTTCCATCGTCCACTCTTTGTGTCCTCTCGCCCATGCTACCCGTTTAGCTTTGCTTGGTTTGTATAATAACGGTTTCTGCATAGCAATTCTTCCGTACAAATCAGCTTGGCACAGACGCTTCTTTACAGCGGTGACGCTAACTTGTTTTACACGCGAAATATGTATTCACTTCGGTAACAATTTCTGACGGTGTTTCTCGTATACTTCGTTTGCTCGTGATTACAATTCTGCGATATTCCGCTGGTCTTATTTTTAGCCGTTCGGGTCGCTATGTATTGGATACACCGCCACTTCTTTGATACTTTTTAACATTATAATATTAAATGTTATAATATATATAAATAAATAATTATTTTGCAGTTTCTCGGTTACTTTTACCAATGTTGTGATATGCCACTGTTTAAGCACGCGTTTCCGTAGATAATTCTCTTCTTGTCAACATTGCTTTAACGTTACTCGCTGTTTTAAAACATTGCAGAAATTGTTCACAATTAACTGCTTGCAATACGAAAACTGAACACAATCTAAATTTTTCATTATATTAAATGAGATAAACATTTCGGAAAAACTGTTTTTCATCTAACCTGTCTACCTGAAGATCGTGCACCTTCAAAAAGGGACATTTTCGATATCTTAGTACCAGTCAGTTCATTACGTAGATACAGAACATAACAGATGAATTATAATCTATCTCGTACTTGCAGTTTAATAATACACATATTTTGATAAGGATAAAAGATAGTTTCTTTAAATAATCTCCAATTATGCAGGTGGGTGAGCCACATATAGCCAGTGGTGTAAATATTTGATATTCTACTTAAAACAGCGCTCGTTTTGGTAACTAAATACACACATTAATACAAATTCATTTAGATGACAGTGGTTTTAATAATCTTAATGATGGTTATTATTAGAAATTCATTTTTTCTCATCTTCATCTTCTGGTGGTATCGGAATCCCTAGGTTGCAACCACATCCTTTGTTTTTCAAACTCGGCTGAAAAAAATATACAAGCTACTATTATTTCGCACATGATCTGTATTACATACATGAATTCTTTCAACTGGATGTAGTGCTTGTTCACGGTAGTAAGGCCTTACAGGAACATTATCTGTAAAAGGCATACAACCAGGTAAACTCGATACAGAAGTCTGCTTTTCTTCAACTTTTGGTTTATATTTAGCACATGGATCGCAAATTTTTTGCTGTTTTACTTTCGCTACACCACGTTCATCTTTTGTTTTTCCTCCCCTATACGAAGAACTTGAACCTACATTTTTTTGTTCGCTGTATAATTTCTTTGAAAGTGCATTAACACCTACAAAATAACGTACGATTGATAAAATACAATAAACAATTTTAAATCAAAATTTTCTATAAGATTCTCTTACCTGCACCCAACGCTCCGTTAATTTTGCCAATCTTTTCCAAAGGAGAGCATGTATTGAGAACTTGTTTTACTTGATTCATTTTTTTCATTAATTTCTGGCTGTTTTACAATTTTTTTTTAATCGTTCCTTAAACGAAAATTTACTTTCTGCCGAAAATGATAAACGTGTGCAGATGTTAATGACAGATGATTTATGTTGACATCGTTGACGTATTAATCCGTCCGAATTATTTCTATTTAAGATCACTGGATTCTCAGATTTCTATGGACGGCTCATTATGTAGTCAGAACAATGGAGGTTGCGGTGAATCTAACTGGGAAGTTAGAAGTCTAACTAGTTTACGGAATTTTGTCCAATCGAAAGACAGCAAGACTAATTTAAAATCTGTCCCGAAGATGACCCAGCTTTACTTTATAAGCCTATGGAAAGCCGTTTACGATATTTTCCAAACACTTTCCGATGATCAGGTACGTACTTTCGCTGCTCATGCTTTAAGTGCTAAATTATTACATTATATCTGTTCATTAGGTTACATTCCATGCAATTACGGAAACCGGAACTCTACTTTTCGAATTAGGGGATGTTGGTAAACAATTTTTTGTTAAACGTGATGAATCTGAAGATAGTCTGGTCTCTGCAGCAGCAGCTTATAATACCGCTACTTTAGTAGATACCGTAAGTAAACATTTAGGGTAAAATACGCTTTCTCAATAAAATTTGCTATTTTTGACCTTGCATTTAGAATGTGCTTTAAGATGGAGTAAAATATGGAGCGATTTCTTTTGGTTTACTACCTGCAATTTCAAATTGTGCAAAAAAATTGTTATAAGCTCACCCATTTAATATTGTTACTGTTAAACATATCCCAATCTGCACTTTTAGAGCAGTGAAAACCGTAATGAAGCAACGAATTGCTTTGTTAAAATGATTAACTGAAGTCTTCTGCGTATTCTTTCCAATTTTTATATGCATAGTGTGTCGTAGAAGACGTAGTTTAATTAATAATAGAAAATTAGTCATTAAATTGCACGCTTTTACGGCCGTAAAATGATGTGGTTCTATTCACCAATATTGATTCGTTTGTTTTTTTTGTAAGCGGTGGCTCCTCTAGATGTGGTATATCCCGATTTCTTAGTCAATCTATAAATGAACCTTTATTCATTTCACCATTTTACACCACTGTTTGTGATTTGGAACTGTAAGTAAGGATTGCATCCTCGATAAAACCCTTTTTGGTACCAGCATAGACAATGACGTAGCTTTCACACACATTTTTTTTTAATGTCAAAATGGAGTCCTGTCCCTTCCTCTGATTTGTGAAATACAGATACTTTCTAAAAAGAGAAGAAATGTTGCCTAAATGCTTATCGAGTGTGTAATTAGCTCTTGCTGCTTTTCACGTCTGAAATAGCCTAGAACATTGCGATATATGCAATCACTAATTAGCGCTAATTAACGTCAATTAGTGTAATACGTCTACATATAGACTATAATTAAAGATATGCAAAAATAAAATATATGCACTTTCCATATAATCCGCTCTCTAGTAATAATTCTATAAATGAAAAACAAAGGTAATACACCACAACCAAGGCGTGGACAGACTATAGGAAGTATATAAAGTTTACGCGATCCTATAAAAGGATACAGATTTTACATCTCTGTAGCATTACGTAAGGTGTATTTTGCATATGCCACTGTATACGCTGATATTAAATAGATGTTTCAATTAACGATTACTCACTCCTTTTTGTAGTCGCCAGACAAGAACGGAAATCCAAACACAAAAGGCGAATTCCAATGGTATATCACGGTCGAACAGTTTCTAGCTTCCGTTCTGAACGCTCAACCTTTAGCTGACTTTTTTTCGAAACGCGTACCGATATTGGAGAGCATCGAACATTTCAAAAGCAGAAGATACAATAGACTTCACAGCCTCACGGAAGTACCATCGACGATCAAAGTATAAAGCCTTTCCTTTTAATTGACGCAATCAATTTTAACAGTCTATACGAATTCAAATCTAAATAAGTTGTATCTGATTTCGACATGATCTTTTCTATATGAAGAAACCTTTATTCAATTTACACTAATTCTAGTCTGTAACTTGTATAAATCATTCTCACAGTAAAATATTTCCCGTATATCACACGTATGGAACTTTTTTTTGTAGTATATAATTATGTTGGCTATTCTTGTTTTTCTTTGTCGTTATAATTGCTAGAAAATACATCTTCTTGCGGCATCATTACCGACAATAATCGTTATTGTATCAATAGATATGCTCCTGTACTATATGTATTGTATATAAATAAACTAACTTGTATTTGTATTAAACGTGGTGTAAATAAGAGCTTCTATTTTACATTGTATTTTATTTGGCATTTTACAATAAATGAGTGTTATCATTGATGTTGCCTTTTATTACAAATCGTTAATTATCATGTATTGAATGGATATTAACTAATTTGATAAATATTGTATGACTTATTACCGGAATTTCAATAAAATTAATTTCAGGCACGTTTTAATTATCTTTATTCTCTTCACTTTATGTTCTCGTAAAGATAAATATTAAAAAAATGTTCTCCTGAGAGTTGGAAGGACGTTTTTAAGCATTTCACTTGATTAAATACTGTGTAAACACTGAATGTAAATACTGCGCCAAAAAATGTATTTATTCGGAGAGGAGCAATGTTACAGTTGTTACGTTCTGTATTGGAAATGTCACGGCTGAACTTTGTTTTTAACTGTCTGCATGTGTTCTCATTTCTTGGGTAATAGTTGGAAACACTAAGGGTATTGAATAAATGGAATTTTTTTTAGCAAATGCTTAAAATGTTACTTATGTGTATTAAAAACAATTCTTTTTATTTGTATATTTCTTTTATTTAATAAGGTACCGAATTTCGAACGCGATTTTTCTAACGAAATTTCTGTAGTTCTCTATGAACTTTCGAACAGAGTATTTAGTTTTCTTAATACCTTTGGCGTCATGCTGCACTACAAAGAAACACAAATACAAGAGAAAATAACCTTAAAAAGTTGTATTACTTTTTATACAAAGAATATTTATAATAATGGTAACTCAAAACAGTGAAATTTTTATAGGTCCATTAACACAAAATAAATAAATAAGATAAGTGCATAAAAAATGTACAGCTGTGGCCATATGTATTCGCCACCCTTTTTTGTTTTTTATTCCGACGAATATATAAGAAATAAAAGAAAATTGATCGATGAAAATGTTTCATTGTGAGTGTATACAGATATATACAGATATTGCTTAATATTTGGTAGCTCCTCCCTGGGCTTTTATCACCGCACGAATTCGTCGGGGCATACCGCTCATTAAGTTGTAGCACTGTTCGGGGGTGATTTTATTCCACTCTTCGAATTTTTGTTTTTAAGCATTGCTTTGTGGTAGATGAGTATTTAGCTACATTTCGCTTAAAAATGTACTATAAATGCTCAATTGGCGATAAGTCCGGGGATTGTGCCGGCCATTCCAGGACCCGCACGTTATTTTCCTCGAACCAGCGCATTACTTCGCGAGATTTATGGCACGGTGCATTATCTTGTTGGAAGTAATACTCTGGCTCATCATTATCGAATAATTTTAACGCACACGGTTCCAGAACTTCTTCCAACATGTAGATGTACGTCCGACTGTTCATTCGGCCCTCGCAGACGAACAGTTCTCCGACGCCTGTTGCACTCATGGAACCCCAAACCATTATGCTCCCACCCCCAAACTTGACAGTCGGGATGATACAGTCTGGATGGAAGGCCTCTCCTCGCCTGCGTCGCACGTATTGAGACCCAGGTTTACCACAATGCTACCAACAAAAACATGAATACTGTTACATTTTGGAATCCATTAAAAAGAATAAAAACACTGTAGATACCAGGAATTGAATACAGAATACCGCAAATACAATAATTATGTATTACTTACCTCAATATTTGACTTATCCGTCCACATAACATTGGCCCAATTGTCAATGATCCAGTCGCGGTGACTTTTAGCCCACAGCAGTCTCATTTTCTTTTGTTGCGGAGACAACCGTGGTTTATGTCGAGCTTTGTATCCACCTAAATTTAATTCACAAAGGCGTCTTCTAACCGTTCGAGGAGAAATAGCAACATTATGTAGCCAGAAAAGCTCACTGGAAAGCTGTTTAGACCGTTTTTTCCGGTCTCGCAAAGACATCCGCTCTAAGACTCGCTCATCTCTGCTAGTTGTCTTTCTTTTTCGACCAGTTTTCGGTTTGTTTGTCAAGATCCACTCTCTTTGTATCGTTTTATCGTCATTCTAACTATCGGTCGCGCACATTTCACTTGTCGGGCAATAGCAGACACCAAGAATCCTTGCTTTTCTAACACCACAATTTGTCCTCGCTCTACCTCCGTCAATTTGCGTGTTTTCGGCATTACTTTTTACTGTATACTATCATATTACACAGACAAAATCACAGACACAATATCTTCACTCTAACTAACTCAACCTTACTCTTACAACTTTTAAGAAAGACTGAAGAAATATTCAGAAATTGCAATTTTACGTCTATTTTCTAATTTACTCAGAATGGCCTACAATAAACCATTAAACCCTCATTACCAGGTACCTAGTTAAGTCCGTCATCGACCCGGCTTCTTAGAAATACAATAATATTCGTGTAACACGTTCAAAACGAGAGTGGCGAATACATATGGCCACAGCTGTATAATTCTTTGTAAGCTTAGTAGGTGTTATATCCTCTATTTAAGATAACTTCAATCATCCGGGTCTTCATATTGTTTATCAATTTGGTCAATGTTGAAATAGGAATATCATTCCTATCGAATTGTTTATTATTGGGATAAACCTATCTTGCCAATATTCCCCAAAGATTTTCGATCGGGTTCAAATCGGGCGAGCGAGCAATTATCGTAAATTGATTACATTTTGATGAAACCACTACTTTCTTTCTCTGGAATTATACATAGTTGCATTATCTTGCAGAAATATTCAATCTGGCGTCGGCAATTCTTCAACAAAGTCTATCAGAACCATTTCCAGAAGTTGTATATAAGAATTAGAATTCATTCGCGTGGAAATAAAAACATATAGGGGTTTTACTGCTATGGCTAGACTTGCCCAAACTATTACACTACCGCCACCAAAATTTTGACTCATCGCAACTTACGCAAATCGGGCGAATAATATTTTAAACAATCGGAACCGTTCAAACTAAATTTATTATCTCAGAAAATACGACGTTATTCCACTTATCTCATCTCATATGATTTTGCGCAAATTTGAATCTTGCCTGTTTATGCGTCTCTTTTATGGGTGGTTCTGAAACCTCTTTTAGCCACCGAAAACGTTTACTGTCTGATAAGATTTGTTGTATACGTCTATTTGTTACTAACAAATTTAAATTACATTTTAGTTATTGCGCGGTTACATTACCAGAAGAGGCTAACCAAAATATCGATGAGCGCTGCCTTCGAGTTAGTTTTTGATTAGTCTCTTTAACGCAGTTTTTAATAATAATAATACTTTATTGCCTAACAGATAAAAATATCCAATTACAAGGTAAAATTTAATAATTAATGTACTTATGTAAAAACATGTTACCTACAAGTAAGTATAAAACTAAGGTAGATCAAACTAGAATAAACTTATAACTACATCATATTGTGACTATCCACAGTCACACCCAAATTGCTTTAATTTAGCTTAAAAGAGAAGTTCACCTGTATTCTGCTATGTATGATGTATCTACGGTCTACACATTGCCAAACGAGACAGTAAACTGCAGGTATGTTCATCTAAGTCACCAAACTCCAAAGAGTTGAAGCTGCTACACATTCTATGTACTGAGCGATATTTGTTCTAGGTGCGAAACAGTAAAATATATTTGTTTGCCTAGATCCTGAACGTGGTACAATGAAATTGATTTTACTCAACAACTTAGGGACATCAAGACCACTATTAAGTAAAGTAAATAGGAATTTGCGCTCTGCTTGTTCTCGACGTAGTTCTACGGAATCAATATTAAATATCTCTAGCAGAGTATTGTGACTAAATCCTTGTATCGGGTAAGTATTAAATTTTTATTGAATAATTTTTGCGGTAAAAACTGTCCAACATTATAAAATTGTTGATGAGATGACAGGATCGTCCTATTTTGTCACCTATGGCTCGGTTTGAAAACCCTACCTCTTTATAACAATTTATTTTTTTTCCACGTCAAATAGTAATTTACTTTTTGGCATTTTTATTAAATGAAATATATACTTTGAGAATATATATATATATTTTCTTTGTCTTTTATTACAGTATATCTGCTCCCTCACCTGTCCTGAATTGTTCAAATATTTAGTCACAATTTGTAGTAATTTATTTCTAGTCGATAATAAAAAATAAACTCACGGGTACTTTTAACGTAATCGAATGTGGTGTGGTACGATGCATTGCACTTTTTCTTACGCATATATTCTGTTGATATCCGCGATTTTTTATTTTTTCACAGGTGAACTTGTGGTTATAAGAGTGTTGTAAATATTGTCGTTATGCCTCTCTATTCACGATATTACTTATATTTTTTACTAATGAACAATAGATCGTTATGGATATACCTGAGATGATCGTATCTCGAAATATTTTCGTTCAATTTCAGAAGTATATAAGTTGCTCTGTTTTTCATAAGTTCTGCTATGAGAGATCTTAAATAATAATCCACTTATATTAAAATGCTATATGGTAGTGGTCCTATAAAGCTTGCAGCTACGTGTTGCCGACGTTTTGCTAGTAATTAATAGGAAGTATGATTAACTGGCATGCATGATGTGTTAACAATGTCTCTGTGAATTTTTACGGTTCTTCCTATACCGGCCATGTCTAGATGATCTTCACGACTGAGTGCTAATATTTTTCTTATCATTGTTTTTGGTATAAAAATTCTCGTTCGGTTCATAGCTATCTTTCTAATTGCACATAATTATCTTTCGAATGGCACATAATTCTCCCCTTATTAAATTGTTTTCAATTTTTAGGAAATTCCTTTTCGTACTTAATAATATATCTTACTTCTTTCAGAGCGGTAAATTCCTCTTCGATTTCTTTCATTACTGAAGGATTTGGCGCCGAAATACTGTTCATTTAATGCAATCTTTTCCTGAGGTATTCTTCGCTTTCAATAATCTCGATAATGGATCTGCCATATTTCCTCTTCCTTTCTTATAATGTTGTACTTGAAGGAATGCATTTTAAGAATCAATCTTTCTATGCGTACTGGTAGTTTAGATTTATGTGAAAATAGAAATGCTATGGGTTTGTGGTCACCAATTTGATCAGAAGTACTTTCGATGTGAAATACATTTTAAATCTTTCAAAACTTCTTACTATGGTGAGAGCTCATTCTCTATTTGCTTTTTCTACTTCTACCGTCATACTTCTAGTAGCATATTCTTAAATTTCTGATCTGTAGCTGTGTAAGTATACCTCCTAATATAACTGAATTCCGATTAGTTATTGGGTGTTAAAATGCTAAAAATCACAATCTATAAGCATTTCTCTTAAAGAATTTCATTCTCCTAACTTGAAATCAACTCCTTTTCTTGTTAATTGTCATAGTGGTTTATTGTTGTTAAATCTTGTATATGTTTTGAGCAAAAATTTATCAAGCCTTGGAAAACTTCCAATCTCTTCTGATAATCTTGGTTTCCTAAATTCTTGAATTACTTGAAGATTTGTTTTACATTATGTCACTTCACTTATGGTCTCTCCCAAAAATATAACCTTTTCTCTTACAAATCCATATCTTCGTTTATTTGATGTAATTACCAATTACTTGACTCAAGGGAGTTTCTTTAATCTATGTCTTGAGCATAACACATGGGCTGAAAAGTCCCGGGCCTAACAAAGAAAGCACGTTTTTTTTTGGTTCAAAATTAGCTTTATTCATCAACGTAATGTCCATCAAGAGCAACGCAATCATTCCAGCGCCGCTCTAACATTTCAATACCACTTTTATAGAACGATTTAACTTTTGCCTCAAAATAGGCCTCAGTTTCAGCGATAACCTCTTCATTAGTGCGAAATTTCTTACCGGTGAGCATTTTTTTGAGGTCTGCGAACAGCCAGTAGTCGCTGGGAGCCAAATCTGGCGAATACGGTGGATGTGGGAGCAATTCGAAGTTCAATTCATGTAGTTTTGCCATTGTTTTGATTGACTTGTGACACGGTGCGTTGTCTTGATGAAACAAATTTTTTTTCTTTGCCATATGCGGTCGTTTCTTTGCAATTTTGGCCTTCAAACGCTCCAATAACGCTATATAATATTCACTGTTGATGGTATTTCCTTTCTCAAGATAGTCGATGAATATTACACCACGCACATCCCAAAATACCGATGTCATAACCTTTCCAGCCGAGTGTTGTGCTTTCGGGCGCTTTGGACGAGGTTCACCAATTGCTGTCTACTCAGACGATTGTTTTGATTCCGGAGTGAAGTGATGGATCCATGTTTCATCCAGTGTCACATATCGACGCAAAAATTCCGGTTTGTTACGTTTAAACATGGCCAAACACTGCTCAGAATCATCAACACGTTCTTGTTTTTGGTCAACAGTGAGCAAACGCGGCACCCACTTTGAACTGAGCTTTCTCATAATCAAATGCTCATGCAATATAAAGCCAATACGTTCTTTTGATATCTTTACGATGTCAGCTAACTCATGCACCTTCACTTTTCGATCATTCAAAACGATTTTGTGGATTTTTTTGATGTTTTCTGGTGTTACCGTCTCATTTGGACGTCCACTGCGTTCTGCATCATCGGTGTCTCTACGACCACGTTTGAAGTCAGCAAACCAACATTTTATTGTTGTTTCTGATGGAGCGAAGTCCCCATAACACTTTTCAAGCCATTGCTTCGCTTGAACGGTATTTTTTCCCATCAAGAAGCAATGTAAAATTAAAACACGAAATTGTTTTTGATCCATTGTTTTGAAAATAACAAAAGTAGCGTGACTCTTAGCACAATAACTCACAAACTAATGAATAGAATATCATGAAATTTTAACAACTGTCTTTTGAAGGTTAGTACTAACTGAGAGAAAGGTGACTGCAATAAAACTAGCGTATGTTTTAGGCCCGGGACTTTTCAGTCCATGTGTTATTACATCATTAAATATTGAACGTTACCACTTACAAAAATTTAATACTTACACCAGGATACCTAGCAAAAGTTAGGTTAATTATTCTCTGAAATATCGAAATTTAATTCCTTGTCGTTATAAAGAACGTAAAAACTAATTGGTGTTGCCCCTAGATTCTTTTTCTAATTCTATCTGATGATAGGGTTCCTTTGTCGCTTTTAGGAAATATTTCTGCACCTCCTAATTCTTCAATTGTTTCCTCAAATGTAGATGATTGGTATTGTTTCCTAATAATGGCCTCAATTGCTGTGCATATGTCCACACATAATCTAATATTATTACTAATAGATATTGGTACAATCTCTATAGGACATATCCAAGGCACCGAACCATCTACCTTTTGTGTAATACCAATTAATTCTCTTCAATTAAAAGGCATAGAGCGAATACCTATCACAGTGTATCTTCACTGCCGCCTACACTCTGCCCCTCTAGTTTCTCGACATACTATTCATCAAATGGATCTTTAGACGTACATCAGACATACGTATCTTCCGCGCGTGAATATTCGATATCGATATTACATAAGGATAGTTAGATTAAGCGATCTTTGTTTACGCCATCAAACAATGACGTGCGTCTAAAGATCCATCTGTCGAAGTGTATATGGTCACGTTGAGCCTGGATGTATGTAACTTGGATACAAGTAACCTGGGCACGTTGCTCATTTGTTAGAATGCAAAACACGTGAATGAATATGTAGATAACGAAGGGAGGCCAACATATTATCAATAAAAGCAAGAGAAGTTCCCCACTGCCTTTCTCTTTCAAACTTGTTACGAAAGTGTTATAAAAAGATTTTTTTCAAAGTGTAATAAACTGTTCGCCACGTATTTACAAAATTAGTGAAGAAAGAAACATCAAAACAAGAAATGATTAATTAAAGAATGAAATTCCTCCGTATAGTGCGAACGAAATTGAAAGCCAATATAGGGAGTAATCATGTAAAAGGATACTTAGGTATTAATAAAATTTGAAACGAAATTTACTATTTTGCATGAATCTAAATCCCTTGTTATGTGATAAAACATTTTTAAAAATATAATATTGTAAAACAGACAAATATTTTTATTTGGTGTCTCATTTTCAATCTATTAATGTAAAGAGAAATGATTGAAATAAGCATACTGTCATATATACACAACTAACATAAGTTTAATTAACTAACTGGTTAATATTGAGTTTAATATCCAGCCATATACGAGAACACATATTTCACTTAACAGATAAAGGTATGCATATATACATATGCGCTGTATGTCCAATGTTATCAAAACGTTTGCTTTTTGTATCGGTTACGTTATTACTTGTGGTATTGCAAACAATTCGAATAAATCTCTATTCAGGTATACATTAAAGGTACACAAAAGGAAAATCAACTAATGTGATTAATTCAAGTCGGTGAATTTGGTGTTTATGGCTTTGTAATTATTGTAAAGTATGCACTTTACGTGACTATGGAATAAGTGTCATATTCTTTGACTTATGTACAGACATACGTATTAACGTTTGTTTTTCGTACAGTGAAGTGTAGAACTTTGTGCTATTAAAGAATAGTTTTTAACTAATTATAAACGTGAGTATTTACATTATTACTATGTCATAATATTTATCATATATGGCTGTTTACAACAACATTGTTGCGCGAAGTAAAAGTAGGTAATGCTTACTACTAGGCATTCCTATATTTATTCCTATATCTAAATTAAATAAGCCGTATACGTTGACTTGATTCGAAATGATTTAACTACGATATGAAAAGCAAGGGCAACTTATTATGCAACTATATTTTTACTTATGGTTTTTACATAAGTCTATTCCTTTTTGTTATCATTTCCTAATTGATTGTTCCACTTTACTTTTTTATCGTACCAATGCTGTTTTCACATATACGAGGTAGGCGACTTAAATTCTCGACATGATATAGAAAAAAGGAACTTGGAACAATATAAGAGATTTTATTTTTCAATATATAATAATTGGATAACGTTGTAAAAATAAAAATACATTCGGGGATTGCAGTTTGTGAAACGGCGGCAGTATGGACGGGAGCATTCGCGTGCGATAACTTCACACCTTTTGTTAATTCACAGTTATACTACGCTCTTTACAGTCAATTAGCAAAATGCCTTCACAATCCCAGAAATAGAATATTGTGGCCATCACCTTTTTCATTGATTGAACGACTTTCGCCTTTCTGGGACGAGGTTCATCAGGTCGCCGCAATTCCATGGACTTGCTTTTCTATAAAGGATCGTAAAACGGAACCATTTTTTATCCCCTGTGACAATGGACTTCAAAATCGATTTTGCGTCGTTTCCACACATGTTGAAAAACGACCGTGCACATCCGACTCGACGTTCACGTTGGAGAGCAGAAAGAAGTCGCGGTACCCATGTTGCACTAATTTTATTCATACCCAAGTGGCTATGGAGAATTCGGCGAATACTTGTTTCGGATATGTTTGTTATCACTGCTAATTCCTTCACTTTCAAACGGCGATTTTCTAGCACTAAATCTTCAATAATGGAAGTTTGTTGAGGCGTTATCACTTCAAATGGTCGATCCGGTCATTCCGCATCTTCCAGGGATTCTTGCCCCAAACGGAAATATTTTTCCCATTTTTCTACAGTGGAGTACGAAGGAGATGAATCACCGTAAACGCCGTATAAACGTTGTTTTATGTGATTAGGCGTACGCCTTTCTTTTGTTAAAAATTTGATGACTGCGCGGTACTCAAATTTCATTACTTCAGACATTTCCATGCGCTAGTCACGTTGGTTGGCTGGCTATTATAAACTACTACTCTTGGAACCGTCATATTTATAGCGCAGTTAGAACACGCTTGAATATGTATAAGCCTGTCGGGCCGAGTATTTATGGCCCCTACCTCGTACATAGATGAGAAATTGATTGAAACGTGGAATATACTGGAGAATATTCTACTTTGAAAGTTAATGGTTTAGAAGAATAGATGAAATTCTAAACGAACTACTTCGGGAATTGGACCGTGTCATGATGAGATATATATAAAAAGAAATAAGAGTAAGAGGAGAAAGAAAAATAAGAAGAAAAAGAGATAAAAGGAAGAAGAATGAAAAAAGGGGAGGTGAAATAGAAAGAAAGGTGAAAAGAGTAAAGGAAAGAAAGAGTGACGGAAAAACGGGGGGAGGGGAGGGGGGAGGACGAGAGAAAAATGAAAAAGAAAGAGAACAAAGGAGAAAGGTGGGATCGCGACGTTTCGGCACGTAGGAGACTTCTTCAGGAGAAATAGGTTTCAGAAGGTTTTCGCCTCTAGCGCAGTCAACACGCTGAGTCACCGTAACCTTCTGCCAAAGTGGTTTCGCTTTTAACGTGGTTTACATGTCGAGTTACCCTGCCACTTTGGTTTCCTCTATTTTTTCTTAAAGAAGCCTCCTGCGAAGGAGGCCAAACGTTGAAATCCCACCTTTTTCTTTTGTTCTCTTTGTTTTTCTTTTTTCTCTGGTCCTCCCCTTTTTTTTTTCTTCTGTCTCTCCTTCTTTTTCTTACTCTTTTCACCTTTCTTTCTATTTCACGCCCCTGTCCCCTTTTCATTCGTCTTCTTTTTATCTCTTTTTCTTCTTCTTCTTCTTTTTCTTTCTCCTCTTACTCTTATTTCATTTCTATATATATCTCATCATGACACGGTCCAATTCCGGAAGTAGTTTGTTTATTACTAACTCTGCCCGTGAAAGCCTACGTATTCATTTGAGATGAAATTCTACATTGTTACCATGTAATATTGCGAGAAACAAAAATTCTTATGTGTCGTTATAACAATCTGCCTGACAACTACGAAAATTAATTATACATTACGCAAAGATAGACACCAACCCAATTTTTTTAAGTAAGCTTAAATTTTACACGAATGATGAATGAGTCACTTTAGGAAAAGCCAATTATTAGAAATGAGCCCTACTAACTTAAAGTGTTACACCTATGTTATTTCCGATTATCCAATCTCATATATCGTCTGTGTCCGTTGTTTGTAATACAACACACTGTGTTAAAGGTCATTATTGATAGGACTACGAAGCTACAGACAATTTTATTGTTCATTCTATCGCTGACACTTATTTTATTAATTGTTGGAATTTCAATGCTGACAACTACTTACTTTTTATGAATATAAGATATGTACAATTTTTTTGCCATTCAGTACAGCCACCAGCGTTTTCTAAAGCTCATTGTCAGCGACGCGGAAAGCATGGGTTCCGTTGGCAATACCTGTTCTATTGACGTTGCGCTGTATTGCCTGCAGAATTCAACGTAGCAGTTCGTTCATCTTGAAAATCAAATTGAAATCGCAGGGACTTAAATCTGGTATACTGTATCTGGATCATCAGATTTCACTTGAGCTAGAAATGGTGTGAAAGATTTACATCGCCTACTGACTAGAATAGTATTTGCTTTACTGGGCAAAATAAATATTATATAAAACTTAGTTTTGCTTATCGGTAACATATTGTTGATTATAACGAGAAATTTAGAAAAAATCGTTATATATTAAAACGTTCAGTACGTTGTATTAAATTTTCTGGTACTTTTGAACTAGCTCTTGGAGTCCATGATGAAAGTGAAGAATCAGACAATCGTGGAATATTTTGGAAATGAATTGAGTTTTTCGTTGAATGGTATCTGATGCTGATGAAGATATTTACATGAGTTAAAGACAACTCGGCAAAAAGAAGAAGATTGTATTCTTTAATTTTACAAATACCTTAAAAATTATTGCTACTAGACTTAATTTCTCGTTCTAAATAGCAGTTTTTCAGACCAAAATACGTGCACTTTTTAATAATCTGTTGGACGTATTAAAACAAATTATAAAACGAACGTCACCGAATGTAATTATTAAGAGAAATTATAATATTGGAATCGTGAATTCTGTATACGATGATCGAGAACGGGTAATAGATGTGTTTGAGAAGATAGGAGAAAAAGATATTCACTAACCAAAGATAAATCATGCTTTTGGCCTCAAATTAACCTAAGAACTGCTTTCCCAGCGTCTATTTTAGATACGATAATGTCACTATATCCACATTTGTCCTTGTTAAAGATAGAATTAGAAGTTACCTGTCAATATTAACTCTCCCACAACTTCAAATTGGATTAGATCTTATGTCTCTTAAGTTATTTTAGATATGTGTAGCATTATTGATAGTCCTTGGTTAAGAATAAAGTAAAATAAACAAGATACAGCAGACGGCCGTGCGTAGGATAAAAGAGAAAAGCAAGGATGCCATACACGTAAAAGTAACAGTAGATCTATAAATAGATACCAAATATGTATTTAAGATTAAATACGTAACCAAGTACTTACATCAAAAAGAAAAATAGGCTAGAAATTCCAGGGTTACCGTCGTAGTCATCAGATAACCACATCTTTGTCATCGGATGTTTGAAATTGAGAGATCCGGTGAGGGCAAATGAGTCAGATTGTGATCAGTGGAAGTGGAAAGAAAAACAAGATAAAAGGGCACTTTAAAAATATTCAAATGGCAAAGAAATCAATTTATAGATTATGGAACTAAATAACTTGAAAACCTTTTTTTTATTTCGTCCAAACATTTTTATTAAGATTCCATAAGGATATGATTTCAGCTTTGATTTCTACATTTTTTTAGCTCGAGATACTTTGTATTATTCAAAAATTTCACAGTGATATGTCCTTGTGCTGTTTTCATCAATTTTCGTTTGTAAAATGCCACATTGGTTTGTTTACCTGTCAACGTTCAAAATATGCATATATCATAGAAAGAATGTGGAGACTTACGCAATGTTACAGATGCATAGTCTAGTTAATTCAGATCGTTGACGGTTGCCTGAAAGATAAGTGTATAAGAACAATTATAAAATGTATTGCCTATTAGTAATTATTGCACCACTTATTGTATGCATATGGTATATATCACAGTTTGTACACTTTAATTACCATACCAACTGGTTGATAAATATTGAATGCTGGTATATTTATGATACACTTTGTCGGGTGGTGGATAATAACTCTTACGTCGGTGTCCCTGATTCGCCAATTTTTTTCTCTTTGCGAAAGTTAATTGGTTTGTTTACTTGACAATATGTAAGAAGTATCTCGTACATGTGAGGGCCAAATATTTCAGCACGTTAGCGTTTGGAGGGTCTAAATTCCATTTCAACCACCAAAGTATTATATTAGGTACATGAATAATTATTCATTAGAAGCAGGTTGCTTTGATAAACGGGTGGGTTTATTTTTTAAAATAACTTACTAACTAAATTACGTTGTTAAATATTTAATAACGCATGACGGTCTTAAGACTTCGAAACTGTCATTTACATAAACATGAATATGTCCAATTCGTCAAAACTTTATGTAACTCTATTATCTTTTTTACAACCGGTCTTCTAGTAAAAGCAGAATGTTTATGTCGGCACTCGGACTTTATACTTAAGCCTCCGATAGCAATAAGTTTGTTATTTATTTGCATACGTTCTGCTTCAGCTCTACAGAAACGGGGAAATTGTTGGTACATACTTTTGTGAAATTATTTGCGCTTACATGACTAGAATCCAGTAGCGTTTTTATGGAAGTTATTCCTTTGATGGGTGATTGAAGTCCTATTAGAGCGAACAGACCGTAAATTTGATTGTGTAACATGCATAGTTGAGAAAACAGTAATTTCAAAAAATATTTAATTCCTTCGTGACGAGGATACCATATAAAGTCTGCTAGTGATATGGCATAATTAATTAATAAAACACATTGCTCTTATCTTTAGTCAACGTGTAGTGTACGATACATACGCGTCATATAATATATGTATACATACACATACACTACCTTCCAAAGGCAACGGATTTTGCAAAAAGTCACACAAACAGTAAAAATTTATTGGGATTATAAATGGATTTATACAACATAAGTGACTGCCGTCAAGTAAAATTAAATTAATTCAAACATAATAATATTTGTGCATTATTTAGCTCGTAAGTTTATTTTCGTCGATACGACCTCCTTTGGCTTTGATAACCGCCGCATAAACTTTAAGCATCCTTCGTAGCAATTTTTCGAGACAGTCTGCGTCAATTTGTTGCCATGCGTTCTGTAAATATTCCCATAGGTGTTAAGTGCTCTGAGGTTGTCGCTGTCTAGTCCTTCGATCGAGCTCTTACAATAACAGCTATGGGGGATAAATCCGGACTTTGTGGACAAAAAAACCATTAAGTTTTGTTCATTTCTTGCTGCTTTATCATCTGAAGAGTTTTTACAGATTCGATGTTTGGGGTCATTGTCTTGTTGGAACATAAACGGCTCACTAACAAGATGGTTTCTACGCGGAACAGCATGATTTTGCAAAATATCAAAATACCCTTCATTCCGCATCTTAGCACTAATTTTCACTAAATCACTCGCAGTTGTTCCAGCAAAACAACTCCAAACCATAACATTACCACCTCCGTGTTTGATGGATGGTACTAGGCAGGCCTGACTAGCTCTTTTCCCTGGTCGTTCACGAACAAATACTCTCCGTTGCTTGCCAAATAACTGAAATCTGAACTCGTCGGTCCATAAGATTGTGTTCCAATCATCCAGTGACCAGTTTGCATGCTCTTTTTCTCATGCTAATTTTTTCTCTTTGTGCGCGCGTTTTAAAAACAGTCTTTTGCGCCGATACATCCCTTTAAATCTGCTTCCAATAATTGCCTCTTGATGGTGCTAACAGAAACATTTGGCCATCGTTGTGTATTAATGCGCGTTGCGATATCCGGTGCTAGTAGACGTCGATCTCGTTTTGAAGTCGTTACTATAAATCTATCTTCAGCTCTAGTAGTCACCCGTGACCGCCCATTTAGTCTTATATCAAGATTTTATCCTGTCTATCTTCTCTGGGCCAATGTGTAATGCAGACGCTTTGGCGAAAGCCCTAATCCCAGAGCAATGTCTCTCTCGTTATATTCTTCGTCGCGAAGAGCACAAATATGACTACGTTGTTCTATAGTTAACTGTTTGCATTTTAGTATTTTTACGCTCAGTACATTACCAAATTGTTACAACTGCGCAGTGATTACAAAAAATTAGTTCCGACCAGGAAAGCGATGAGCAACTAAGGATTAATACCTTTACCACCTGCACTGAAACCGAAGTAGTACTAAACTGTTCCACCGTTTGTACCTAAATGTTTGGACTTATGGATTATGTGTAACAATTTTATATTTGCATGCAATAATTTATAATAGGGGTTAACGATTTCACGATATGCCTATCAGTTGTATTATTTTAAAGGAATTTCACCTTACTTCCAAATTTATCCACGTTAGTGAAGATGCATGCTATATATACAAATTAATTACTTTTCTGATTCCATATATATGCGTAGGAGTTTGCACAATTTGTTATTATTCTTAGATCATGATTTTCATATATACTACGGAGAAGATATGTCTTTTTATATGAAAATAATACATATACAGAATGTTCTTTTTGTAGGATATTTTCGTGATTATTGTAAATTTAGGTTTCTTCTTTGCTGAACTACCGTTTTGAAAAACGTTAACTGGCACAAACATAACATCGATAACTCTTTCGGTTATTATTTACTTATAGAAAAGCTACTTAGTTTCGGGAACCAAAGAGACTGAAATACGTGGAAGCATTTTTCTAGTGTACTTTCTCTTTTTCACTTTTGTTGCTTATTCAGGTTAGAATAATAAGACAAACTATAGAAACAGTTTTAAGATCAACCCCAATTATCATCCATCATCAACAATGTCACGTAAAGTGTTAGGAAAGCTTGAAGGACTTCCGCAATGAAACATAAGTTATTAAGAAATTAACCACGAAGCTCGTTTTTTCTTTGTAGTTGAACACTTGATATTTTTCTTCCAATAACAACCCTGTGGATCCTTAAGGAAATTGGATGATGGCAGAATAAAATAATTTTTTCAATCTATGAGTATGGCAAGAAAGCTATTTAGATTTTTGGCAGCAAATTTAACACTAACTTAACTATTTTCGTAGAATACGGAAAGACAATTACAAAACAAATTAAATCAGTCTCTTAGTAATTCCATAAGCTTCTTCTAAAATTCTATGAAGGAAATTTGAAAGGTATGGACGACCAAGACTAGGGTGATAATTGCTAGTTTGTTTAGTTGTGCTACAATGTGTCCTTGTTCACATTTATGGCATTTACATATATTTGTGTTGACTTCTTCCACGCTTTATTGGCATTACTGAATAAGACGTATATACGAATTATGAACTATTTGTTGCTGTTCTTATTGTACGCCCATGGTGTATGTCACAGTTTGTGCGCTATAAATGCAATACCATTTATTGAATTACTGATCGATAAATATTAAATGCTGGTATCTTTATGACGCATCCTATCGAGTGTTGGATAATAATTTTTATGCTGGTGTCACATTACTAATTAGTTCTATTTTTTTTTAATAATAAGGCAAAAATATTATTTAAAAGAGAATGTTTTATTCAGAGCTATCTATGCACATACATACCTATGTGGTACAAACATTATATTAGTAACATACACACTACGAATGGGATATATTTCTAAATTAAAGATTTGAAAATCACTTGTTCAAATACAATGGATTCAGTAGCGATTGTTTTGTATTCCAGAGTTAAACAGAATTACTTCACAATAGAGAAAAGTGTGTCAACATGTATGTATATTATTATATAATCTTACATTTACCAGCCAGCTTGTTACCTACAATTTGTATAGATACATACACATAGTAAATATGAATATACATACACTCCGCGACACTTGATTAAACGCAAGCATAATATTTCGAAACCAAAGTTTCTGTACGAATCTATAGAATTTTAAATACAGTATTATACTCTTTCTAATATTTCTTGGAAATCCAGGTACCTACAAGCGGCAAAAATGGGGTGTCATAGCGCGTGGAGGATTGTAACAGTCGGGACAGAATTACTGCGACATTTGATATAACACACTTCAGTTATTTCTGCGTAACCGACTGAAACAAACGTTTTTCAGTAATAATTTGGTTAAATTGGCGATAAAGTTAGTGTATACGAATAATTTGTAGTAACTGTATCGTTATGGGGCGCGGAAAAACGCTTGCGGAAGAAGAAAGAGCACAAGCCGATACTTTAAACAACGAAAATTATTCCATAAGAGAAATCGTTAGGCGATTGAAGAGTAGTGATTACCCAATTCGTAATTATCTCCACGAAAAGGAAAATTAAGGGCAAAACCGTAAGGGACCGAGAGCAAAAGCAACTAATGAACAGGAGAGAAGGAAAATTATTCGAATAACATCGAATTCAGCGGCAACAGCACGTCAAATTCGCGATGCTGCCGGAACTTGCATCCGTAAGGGCAGTGCAATGGGTTTTGAAACAATCTTCACACATTCGTCGGTTGAAACTGAACAAAAATCGGATTTAACTACCCAACACAGAGATGGCCGATTGAATTTCGCAAGACAACACATTCAATGGAGTGAAGACTGGAAGAAGGTCGTTTTCATGGATGAGAAGCGATTTAGTCTCGATAGGACTGATGGATTTCAACATTACTGGCATGATCTGAGGAAAGAACACAAGGTAATATCGCGGAGAGCGCAAGATGGCGGAGGTGCTATGGTATGGGGTGCCATTTTTTATTCTGGGGCAGTTGAAATCATTTTCATCGGGAATCTCTAAATGCCCAGAAATACCTAGAAATAATCGAAAACGTAAAGAGCGTAATCCAGAACCAAATGAGCATGAAACACTTCGTTTTACAACAAGATAATGCTCCTATGCATAATGCTCGGGTAGTCAAACAATGGTTAGAGCAAAGTGAAACAACTTTCTCTTCGGACCTCAACATAATAGAAAATGTATGGGGATGGTTATCCGGAAGGATTTATAGTGGTGGGAAGCAATTTACAAATAAAGAACAGTTGAAACTGGCCACTCGGGAAGCATGGGAAGCACTTCCGTTGGAGTACATTCAAAATTTGTTTAATTCATTGCCAAACAGAATGTTAGAGGTAATAACTAAGAACGGTAGCCATACCTGCTATTAAATAAAGTCTTTGACAATAGTTTTGTTGTTTTATTCTGATGCGTTTAATCAAGTGTCGCACCAGCTTTCGAAGTAACATTTATTAGTTATTTTTTTTATTCTTAATTGGAATACTTGCCTAAAATAACAGTAGATTACCGGCATAAAGCACAAAAATTAAAAAAGTATTCTTTTAACAAAGTTACAGATATTGCGTTTAATCAAGTGTCGCGGGGTGTATATTTTACTGAATTATTGTATGCACAAAGTATTTATGTACATTTCCCACTTGTTATAATTTCTCTCTGTTCATCATATTTCCAAACAACGGGCATATACATGGTGCTAATTTTTTCTTAACGCCCTTTAATGATGACGAGTTACCTATCAAATGTAAATGAAGTTGCATGTGTTGCGTGTAAAGAAACTACAAAACGATGCAAAAGATTTTTTTAGTGCAATCTAGATCCGTCAAAAGAATTAGTACCGGAAGTGAAACGTAGCATTTGTCCAAATTAAATTTGAACCGCAGATTATGCTCATTGGCCCTAAAAAATCGTTCAATACTCAACTCATTTATAAACCATATATGTGGATGAAAACTAAAGTCTGGAGTAGGAACAAAGAATATTGACAGGATACCAGATCAGCACTACAAGAAAAGTAAAAAATGTCTTTTATGCCATGATTTCCCACGGCAACATTTAGAAATTTTAATGTTGCGCTAGTACATTTTAATTAAGCAATAAAACACTTTGCCTTAGTTTTCCACATTGTCTCACTTTTTCGAATCTTTGACGCGATGTGCTAAGTTATATATCATAGATCAATTATTATTTAATGAAAGTTTGTTACTATTTGAGGAGAAAATTAGATTAAGGAAGATAAGGAAAACAGCAAGCTCTTTAAAATTACACACGAAAATTTGAAAGCAACATAGTAGCAGGTTTTGAACTTTTCATAAATAACCCAACCATTGGAATAGTGGCCAATTGGACTTCTGTAAGGGTCACCGTAATTAATCTTCTAAGATCATGGATTACTTCATTCTTAGATATCATTTACAGTACATTCCTATTGTACAGTAAAACCTCAACGCATCCAAACTTATGTATGCACTGAAGCGTTGCCGAAGATAAATTAAAGGCTGACATACTTCACCATCTTCCTAACTATAAAAATAACT
This sequence comes from Trypoxylus dichotomus, assembly GCA_023509865.1. Taxonomy (NCBI): domain Eukaryota; kingdom Metazoa; phylum Arthropoda; class Insecta; order Coleoptera; family Scarabaeidae; genus Trypoxylus; species Trypoxylus dichotomus. The sequence goes on from CM042078.1 coordinate 44,587,698, forward strand.
TCAAAAACTTTTCAGGTAACCCTGAAGACCAGGCAGATAACACGGAGAAATCAGGAATTTACAAAATATCATGTAATAATTGTGCTCAAGTACACATTGGGCAGACAAAAAAGATCTATTAAAATTAGATACAATGAACATTTGGCTTATCTTAAATTTAGAAGGTTTGACAAATCTAGTGCCGTCCTATGTATGCTAGAAAGAAATTATAGTATTTTTAATATAAAGCTAATTCGAAATGGAAACAAAAATGTTTATTTAGAATTGTTATGAAAGCATGGACATTTATAAAAACAAACATGTTTTCGTGAATACAGATTTAGGGCGTGTAAATTCCAGCTTTTACTCTTCATAAAATCATGCATAACCATAGTCACTCCACCGTAACATGAATAGGGTATAAACAGCGCAGTTTAATTTAGTTTGTTAGTGCAGTATTACTGCTAAACTAACTGCGAAACTACTAATTAGTAACTGCGAAACGTGGGTCCAGTTTTTAATGGTGTTATGATTAGTAACATAGCGGAATGTTTCAGTTTACCACTGCCGCAGTGTCCGAATTTTGTGATTTAGGAATTGATTATCCAATTACATGCGGTATATTTATAATGAAGTGATCATGATGATTCAAGTGAAGCAATGATAAGCACTGATTCAACTTAAATTTATAAGATATAAATAGTTCTACCTGTAATTTCACAAATGATAATTATTGAACTCACGAGCCGCCAGTGGAACTGATTTGTAAACAATTACAAGAGTACAAAAAATACTAACTTATTGTTAAAATTTTATTTTATTTGTGTGCGTAATGTGAAATTTATATAGCATTTGCAATTTCTTCCCCACATTAATCTTGAATTGAATATTTAATGTTTATCATACGTTTTAATGGATTTTATCAATTCTTATTACATTATAATATTGCAAAGAAGCGTGTCGAAATATCTATGTACGCTTTATTTAAGCGACTCGGTAAGAATACCCATCCATCTTCTCTACCTTTTTATTTTGATGTTTCTGTTATTACACTTATATCGACAAAACCTATGTTACATTATTTTAATTTCCAAACGTTATATATTGTGTTCTGCATTGCTTTGATATGTTTTCAAGTAAATTAATTATTTTGAATGCCTTTCTTGGTATTAAATGTCAATAACTTTATTCGTATCGTAATTATCCATGTTAAACCATTTTTCTAAACTAAACGAAACAATTTATTCGAATATATATCTCAGCAACTGCATAGCCGATATAGCAGTAGAAGTGTATGCCACTTCACTTCCTTCGAAACTTAATAGTAATGTAAATACTGAATTTTCCTGGAATACCGAAAGGTATTCCAAAGCCCGTACTATTAATTAACAATGACATAATGTACCTCTTTGATTGATTACACCCACTTTCACTTCTTACCTTTACATTGCTTTTGGGGAGTTTCCTGCCTTTTGTTTTTGTTATAATAAAAGTTGGATTTAAAGACATTACAAAGCGCTGTTTTATGTTGAATAGCACTTGAGAAGTTAAAAGTAGGAAGAGCCAAGGAAATTGTAATCATCGAACGTTTTACCGTTAAATTTATAAATATCAAGTGTATATATGCGTATATTTGAGAATCCTCCACAAACTTTTAATTGGATTTCCAAATAAGTGGGGATAATGGTCCGTACAAGAAAGCCTCCAATGTAGAACGTTCAATAGTTCCGAATTTAGTGAAGTACGTGCAGGAACCCTATTAGTGTTTCCACTTTTGCAGATGTGTACCTTTCCGTTTTTCTTTTATTGACACAAAGTTCCAAAAGAAATCTGCTAAAGAAAATCAATACGCGATGCAGATCTTGAGAAAGCTTAAATAAGCAAATTATTAAATTCGCGTGTTGTTATTTGTCAATCACTAAATAAGCTTAGTAGAATTGCTGTAAAAAGCTTACCAATTTCGAAGTTGTTTTGCAGAAATTGCCAAGAATGTATACATTTATTTGACAAGACTAGTGTCTACTTACGACAAAAAATTTTAGAATTATTTCGGTAAACAATAGTGAAATGTGGAGGTAATTGCGAGTATTACAACTTATAGTGGATATTATTGTATTTTAGAGGTACGACTAAGATAAGTTCTTGAATTAGCAATTGTATAGCATTAAAGCTATTTTGTGGTGAAAATATTGTTAAATACATTTTTACTAGATAATTAGTCCGCGTTATTTTTATTTATAATGAGTTATTAGTAGCATTGTGCATATATATACAGCCAACATTTGTAGGACAAATAAAATATATCTGTAAAAAGCATACCATGATCTTTAGAAATTAATAGGATTTACACTACAGACCATAAATATTTATCTACCTTTAAAATATTACTATCTATAAAATAAATCTTTATTCTGTACTACAGCAGTTATAAAAGGCGCTTATCAATTTGCTAACAATGATAATAACAACATCACTTTTGCGATTCGTCAATGTGTGTACCTTTCGCTTTTATTACTGCCGCACACAATCTTGGTATTCTTCCTAGTAGCTTTGCCAGTGTTAACGTCTGTTTTCTTCCATGTACCCTGTATTTGCGCCCAATGTACTGTTGAAGAATCTGGACCTATTGGTCGAGTTCCTCTCACAAAAGTTTGATCGGATTGAAATCTGGACCACTTTATAGCAATGATTTTCTCTCTGTATTGCAGTTGCTCCAAATACTCAGAGCATATCTCTACAGTGTGTTGTGGATTATTATCTTGCTGGAACACGAAGTTTTCACCGACCATTCGTGTACCATATAAGATAGCATTTCTCTCCAAAATCTCCCATTAACCTTGTTTTCTAATTACACCTTCTATTTTGAGAAACCAAATTGCCCACGGAAATACCATCAAAACAACCCCAAATCATTACCGGTCCTCCTCTATGTTGTACTGCTGGTGTATTAAAGGATTCAAGTGCTCGTTTCAGTTTTGATTTACTGACGAATGTTCTTCTGTTTGAACCAAAGGTGAGATATTTAGATTCGTCGCTCTAGAGCGCTTCCTTGCCATCCTCTGACGTCCAGCCATGCTAACCGTTTAGCTTTACCATGGTGACTGGTTTTGAGTGCGAAATATTCACTTCGGCAGCAATTTTTGTGGCTGTTCTTCATCTATATCGTTTGTTCGTGGCTATAATTGGACGATCTTCTGATGGCGTTGTTACTTTTGGCTATCCGGATCGCTGATTATTGAATACGCCTCCACATCTTTGACATTTTAACATCATAATCCAAGATTCTATGGCTTAATTTCAGTAATTTAGCAGTTCTTCAGTTACTTCTACCGATGTTGAGATGTGCCACTATTTGAGCAGGCGTTTCTGTAGATAATTCTTTTCTTGCCGACTGTTCGCTATTTTAGAACACTTTGCACATATTTTTAACTATTCACTGCTTGCAATACGAAAGCTGTATGCAAACTAAATTTTTCATTATATTAAAATGCCCCTGCTGTCTACTTTATTTGATCTCGTACTTATTATTTAATAATACAAATATTTTTATAGGGATAAGAAATAGTTTCTTTGAATAATCTGCAATTATACAAGTAGGTAAACAATATATTGGCTTTTTGATCAGAATTGGGAGCTGTAGAATAAGACATTTCTAGAGGTTTTATTTTCAACGTGTCGAAAAGTAAACATGTGTAAATTACTTTATGTTACTTTTTCATTTCAAGTAAGCACTGCTAATTGTGGATCTTTTTCCTGTATTTGTTATTGAAAGGGTTAGAATTAGCTTGTGAATTATTTGAATGGTAGCTTCACTAAGCTTCGTTTAATCTAATGAAACTATCAAAACCTATTACTTGGAAAAATAACTAAATCCCTGAATTCATTGTTCTTTGTAAACATTAAGGTAAATCTGCACTTAATTAAATCGATTTTATTTAGTTAAATGCATGAAAGTCTCCCTTTATTCTGGGCTGCGTTTATAGTAAAATACCGTAGTAGGCATCGAAATTCTTTGTGTGAACGCGTTGCTTTCGAAGCAGTAACGAACATCAAAGAAAAGCGATAAATGGTTGAAATTACAAACTATTCAGTGTAAAATTTAATTACGCTTTCTTTTATTACGTATTCCATTGCTTTGATGCCCTAGGATATAAAGTTTTCCGAATAATACCGCAAGCACTCTACTCTCACCATTGGATTAAAACTTATTCCCGTAGGGATGACAAGTAGCACCTGCTTCAATATTAAGTATACGTGTACGAAGATTGTTCAGTAGGAACAGTAGACTAATCTATAAATTTCCGTGCTTATTGCGAAACCAACGCGTAACAGCAAACGCTACCTTGAATCATCGCCATTTTAGTGATTGTTTTAATGGAATAAATATATAAGAATTGAACGAAGACAAGTCAGTTCCTAACACATATGAGCAGCAGATATTGAATTATTCATATTACAGTGACGAACATTACAATTCAATGGGATTATACTTTTATAAGGTTGCAGGTTTTTCCATTTACTGGGGATGTTAGTCTTTAGACATTTTATGGTATCTAAATATCATTCATAATTACTATTTATGCTAAGTTATTTAAAATTTCAGGGCAATTCATATTGTATCAGTATCCATGATCAAGAGATTACTAAATGCAATGGACTTAAAGGTACGGATTACTACTTAAAAATAAGAGAAATAGCTTTAATAGGTCTTGGGAACATATGGAAAAATCGAAGAAGATTGGACAAATGTTTTTGCACGCAAATCGCGAATTTTGGTTAGAAGGACAAGAAAAATGTTGCCGCAATCTATCGTGCCATCTGTAAAGAGTGTAGAAGGCTTGGTGGTAGTATGAGAACGATTTTCTGAAAATGGAAATTTGGTATGCATAGAAGAAATATCGAGAAAGAAACAGTAAAAAGAAACGAAAGATTTGATTTTGCAAGTTATTCTTCAATCTAATTTCGTACTACGTCTTTTGCGCATTTGTTCAGATTTCTATGAAACTCTACGGACTGAAAGGGTACCTTGGTATAAGAACACATTGCTTTAGTGGGGAAGTAATGCAATTAGGTTGATAAGTTCATTCAAAATATCGCTACGAGTACCTGTAACTCTTCAAAACACTATATTTGGGCGTTCATAATCTTTTGCCAGCGATGCACTCATATTCTGAATAGCGTTGAAGAACCTTTCTCGCGGGGTTTTGGATCGCTTCAACTTAAAGTGGTCTCCCTTCTTAGTAGTTTTGATCCTTGTGAACAAAAGGAAGTCTGCGGGAATCAGTTCTGGACTGTAAGGATGTGAGGAAATTTTGCGAAGCTGCACCCTGCCAGGAACTCCCTGACACGCAGAGTGTTGTGGCTGGGAGCGTTTTTGTGGTGCAGTTGCCTGGTAACAATAATCTCCTTCAAGAGCACAAAACAATGGAATGCTCGGATTTGTGCTAGTAGGAACTTTAGTGCTTCGTATTCCGGGCCGTACTGAAATGTTTCCGTTTCGTCGCCCAAAAAATTTCGTTTATTTTTCATACATTCCAAAAATTCACACTCGATCATCAGTCGATTGTTCTTCTGGTCGTTTGTCAAAAATTTAAACACCAACTTGGCACACAGTTTCCCTTTTTGCAAATTGTCAATAACGTCGTCGTACACAATGGTTTTTGGAATACTGGTAGTCTCTGTTATCATCCCAACACTTATTTGACCATCGGTATTTAAAATACAACGAACAGATTTTCGACACTTTTCCTGAGATAGTCATCCACTTTTTTCGCAGACACTTTTAAACAACTTTAACCATCTGTAAACGTGAAAATAGGAGAAAGCAGAATCGCTGTGGGCCTCTTAAATCATTTGGTGGATGTTCGCGAAGCTTTTGTTCAGAGTAGCACAGAAATTCATCGCGTAGTTCTCAAAATGCACTACGACAAGATAACATTTGACTACAACTTCATTTATACCTGTTTCTACACTTTCACGCAGCCATCACTTATGTAAACAATTCTCCGGAGGGGTCTACGCTCACTTTAGCCAAATATTTACAAGATGGCCGCTTGTACTCAGCGATCTGTAGTATGTGCCGGTAGATGCTTCACTGTTAATGTTTTACTACACTCTAAAAGAGTACGAGATATGAAAAAAATTACGGTCTTTTGGAAAAATTAATATTTATGGGAATCAGGCATTAAAAATTTATATAACCTTACTAACATAGTATAATATAATAATTACACTGGTCGGGATAAATTAGTTTCTGTTTAAATCTCTTGTTTATTAGCTTTGATAATAAGTTTCGAGGATATTCTAAATAAGTGGATTTGAGGTCCATGAGAAAAATGCAAATATTGATTTGTCACAGTTCCTTAGGGAATTCTCGTGCATATTTCAGACAAATTGCATTATATTGTCAGCGTTTCACATCGACACTCTGGTTACTGCGAGCGTTACATATTTCTGAATTTAGCTCCATGTTTAAACTGAAATTAACAAATGTTTGTCTTCTTATTTAAATAATCATTTGTATGGATTTGTTTTTATTGCAGCATGGTTATTCTGAGATAAAGAAAGAGTTTATTCCAACAAACCTTCCAATGCTAAGATATAAAACATTGATTCAATCAAATCCCTATGGTTATATGGACGATAATGCTATATTTAAAGCAAATACGTTTTTAACAACAGAAGATTGGAGCCCCTTAAAGAATTTAAACTTGCTGGTTTAACGATATACGTAGTAAGTCAGTAAACCTACTATAGTCATAGCTAAGTTGCTAATATTATAAAGTACTGGTAGGTAAAGATATTCGTTTAAAAGGAAAAAATTGTGTACGTACACTTATATTGGAAGGATTGAGTTAGGTGCGAAATAGCTACAGATTCAAAATTCCTACAAAATAAAATTCTTTCTATTGAGTTGGTGATTGCATTGCTTTTTGTATTTAGCTACCTGTGTGATAAGCATAATAAAAAATAATATATACTTATATTGTTGTCTTTCTGAAGCAGATGAGTTTTGTGCACTTCTTAACATTGGTCTGATTACATAAATATAGGTATCTTTTAGGAGAGGTACTTTCTTAAAACATGTACTTCTAGTATTTACAATCTTCACAATGGCCTTGTCTGTGAAAGTAATTTAAATCCCAGTTATCGATAATATGTGTATGTTATATCTAAACTGCAAGCAAAACTCTGAGTTAGAAATTATCATTCGGTGAACTAAAATAATTCAACATTTATTTACGCGTTGAACAAATACTGAAAGCACATTTCTCGTATTCAAAAATAAATCGTATTAATCTAAGAGTTTCATGTTTAGTACATTTTCTTTTCCCGGTGTAAAAGGTTTCAACCCTTTTTTTCCTAAACCGCCAAAAGCATTTACTATGGATTAGCGAATTGTTTTTTGTTTCACGAACCAGATTCTTGATTTTACAATAGTATATTCAGTAACTAAAGTACGAGGCTTGTCCTGAAAGGAAGTACCATTAAAAAGAAAACTCATGAAAAGGTTTTATTCAAAACAAAACTTATTTCTATATGAAAGAGCATTTTCCAAATTATTTTTCTATGTAGTTGCCACTATTGCTCAGACATTTGTCATAGCGGAAAACCAATTTTTCTAATTCTCTTATCGCCGTTAAAGCACTTTTCTCTAAAATGACGGTTCAAGTTCAAGAATAATTGGCAGTAAAATAGTGCGAGATGGGCCCTATACGGGGGGTGATCGAACTGCTCTCTACCGCATTGTCCAATGAGGTTTCAAGTGATACTAGCGGAATGGGGACATGTAACACATGGGCCGAAAAGTCCCGGGGCTAATAAAGAAAACACGGTTTTTTTGGTTCAAAATTACCTTTATTCATCAACGTAATCTCCATCGAGAGCAACGCGATCATTCCAGCGCCGTTCTAACACTTCAATACCCCTTTTGTAGAACGATTTATCTTTCGCCTCAGTTTCAGCGATAACCTCTTCATTCGTGCGAAATTTCTTACCGGCGAGCATTTTTTTGAGGTCTGCGAACAGCCAGTAGTCGCTGGGAGCCAAATCTGGCGAATACGGTGGATATGGGGGCAATTCGAAGTTCAATTCATGTAGTTTTGCCATTGTTTTGATTGACTTGTGACACGGTGCGTTGTCTTCATGAAACAAAATTTTTTTTCTTTACCATATCGGTCGTTTCTTTGCAATTTCGGCCTTCAAACGCTCCAATAACGCTATATCATATTCACTGTTGATGGTATTTCGTTTCTGAAGATAGTCGATGAATATTACACCACGCACATCCCAAAATACCGATGCCATAACCTTTCCAGCCGATTGTTGTGTTTTCGGGTGCTTTGGACGAGGTTCACCAGTTGCTGTCCACTCAGATGACGATCGTTTTGATTTCGGAGTGAAGTGATGGATCCATGTTTCATCCATTGTCACATATCGACGCAAAAATTCCGGTTTGTTACGTTTAAACATGGCCAAACGCTGCTCAGAATCATCAACACGTTCTTGTTTTTGGTCAACAGTGAGCAAACGCGGCACTCACTTTAAACAGAGCTTTCTCGTAGTCAAATACTCATGCAATATAAAGCCAATACGTTCTTTTGATATCCTTACGATGTCAGCTAACTCACGCAACTTCACTTTTCGATCATTCAAAACGATTTTGTGGATTTTTTTGATGTTTTCTGGTGTTACCGCCTCATTTGGACGTCAACTGCGTTCTGCATCATCGGTGTCTACGACCACGTTTGAAGTCAGCAAACCAACGTTTTATTGTTGTTTCTGATGGAGCGGAGTCCCCATAATACTTTTCAAGCCATTGCTTCGCTTGAACGGTATTTTTTTCCCATCAACAAGCAGTGTAAAATTAAAACACGAAATTGTTTTTGATCCATTGTTTTGAAAATAACAAAAGTAGCATGACTCTTAGCACAATAACTCACAAACTAATGAATAGAATATCATGAAATTTTAACAGCTGTTTTTTGAAGGTTAGTACTAACTGAGAGAAAGGTGACTGCAATAAAACTAGCGTCATTTATGTATTAGGCCCGGGACTTTTTAGCCCATGTGTTATTATGATAAAACAGCACAATGCTTTGACTGAGCCTTCCACGTCCTTTGTTATGAACTGCGCGCCGAATAATTTTCAATGTTTCGCGGTATCTTTCCACATTGATAGTTTCATCTCTAGTAAGGAGCTCAACAAGCAGAATGCTTGTCTGTCACAGAACGCAGTGCACATGGTTTCTCGTGCTGACAATGTTGTTTTGATTTTTTATCTTTTGAAGTATTGTGAGTCTCTGTTGTTTTAATTCTGGAGTGATATGACAAATCCAAGTTTCATCATCGATCACGTGATCTTCTTCAACACTATACCGGGTGAGAAATGTCAAAGCACAGCCAAGTGGCTTCGTTTTGTGGACATCCGAAAGCATTTTCGGAACCCAATGGGAACACATTTACCGATAATTTAAGCGATTTGTGACAGCCTCATACACAACAAAGTTTTCGAAATTTTGCGGAAATTTATCACTAAGCGTTCTTATTGTGAACTGTCTATTTTCACAAACTTTCCCATTAACTTCTTCAACGAAACTATCATTGACAAAAGAAAGGCCACCGTACTTCATCATGAAGATTGGTTCGTCCATCATTGAATTGTTTGGCCCGCTTTCCCATCATTCCACTTGTTATCACATTCTTACCATAAATAGTTACAAGTTGACGATGAATTTTGGCTGGCTTAATATTCCTTGCGTTCAAAAACCATGTTACAGAACGCACTTCACAGTTAGCGAGCCTAGAAATTGTCTTAAACGTTTTGAACGATCACTAACAAATGTAAACTCAACACAAACCTGCTGTAATGGCGTCAGCAGAAACAATGTGGATCAAATAATACGTTTACATGCGCGAAATTAGGACAGTAGCTCTGCGGTGGCAGTAGACCGAAACGGTACTTAGTTTCAAGACGAGCCTCGTAATGGCGGCTTTGTCCATTTCCTTTCCTTATCTACTCTTCGCAGTGAAAGAATATAAATAAGTAACTATGCAATGAAATACATAACCATCACAATAAATGTCGAATAGAAATATCCGAGAGGGTATTCTTGCTCACGTAATAACAGTTATCGATACATAATTTTGAAGGTGTTTGGGAAGAAGAAATGTTCACATAATTATCAGTCTACCGCAATCATACTTTCATGTCCTAGAAATTGAATACAATACTTATTGTTTTTATTTTATTAGAGTTCAGTAGTTGTGGTTATAATTAGAGACCGGATTATATGCAAAGCCCATATATTTTATTTTTTGCATATCTTTAATTATAGGCTATATGTAGACGTATTACACTTATTGCATTTAATTAGCGCTAATTAGTGGTTGCATATATTGGATATTTAGGCATTTCTATCTATATTTTTACAAAAGTTGCATATATTGGATATTTAGGCATTTCTATCTATATTTTTACAAAAGTTGCATATATTGCATATTTAGGCTTTTTCTTATTCTTCCTATTAGTAAAAATTCCTAGTAATTCCTAATGTAGATCGACAACGGACAATTCTCAGGACGATAAATCTTTTACATTGGTTTCCCTTATACTTTCTTCCAAGAACTGCACGTGTTTAATTTCGCCCTGCGGAGGGGATGTGGTTTTATTATTACTAATTCCCAAATAAACTATTAGTTCATTGAATATCTTTGAGCGAAACAGCGAACAGTGTAATTGTGTTACGTTTTTAAATACTGTGCGTACATAAAATGAGTATAGCCAACACAATTTCTTTATGGATTTTTAAAAGCACCTTTACGAATCCAATTTTACAAGGAGTGTCTTGCCGGTGTTACCGATTATTACGAAATGGGGTACATGGATAGACACTGCAATTTTTTACGCCGATAATTTTGAAGGAATAGAAAATGTAATTGTTGAAATCGCTGTTGATTGCATTGCTCGAGAAAACTGTAAAAAGATAGTAACATCAACAAAATTGATACAAAACCTTTTGTATATTATGTCAAATTATAGTTTTGTTTCAAGTTCCATTCGTAAACTAGAAACGCAAGCGATGTAGCTCTCGGAATCGGTCGAAACATATGTATTCTGATAGAAAACAAAACATTCTTTTACACAATTTTGAAAAACATTTAATTTTAAATTGGTTTACAAATAAGTTGTAAAAAAATTTTGTGGAATAAAGTTAATGTTTAAATTTCTGCTCTTATTTATTTTATGTAAAAATTTTGCATATTATCGCAATTTTTTTGCATATATGCCCGAGGTTTGTACATATTTTCTCAAAAATCGATGCATATATATGTGCATATATTCCAGTTTTTCTTTGCATATAATCCGGTCTCTAGTTATAATATAAAAATATTCAATCGATGTTGGGATTTTGCTTAGATTCTATCTGTAGAGAATATTATCGAGGAAGCGTTTATTGAAATTGGACTTCAACCAGCTCCCACTTTTCCTATAGGTATATGTTACATAGGTACATAAGCAAACTGGTGGAATGATGTGTGTATCTACACACATGCACTTCTATATATTTGGAGTCAATTACGACATATTAGAGTCGTCGAAGTTCTTTATACATATAAAGTATGAATTTTGTTTGTTCTTCTCGACCTTCTAAGCACTTGGCGAAGATCTTTGATTAATTGAAGTGGTTATTTATATGCCAGTTTACCAAAAAAACAAACGTGGTGCGGGTTTCGATTCAACGAAAAAATCATTCAGATTACTTTTGATATTAGTGCTGTCTGTAAAAATCCTAAACTCGTCTACTTAGTTCAGTGTAACTAGAAGAAATAACTTTAAAATGATTGTCTGAATAACTAATATACGGTGGTCTAGTATGAAGCATAAAGTATATAAGGCACTCGAACTTCCAAATGTACCCTTACTTCTGCTGCGTTCGACATTTAAAATGAGTGAGAATGTACTACGAACCTGAAGCACCTGATTACTAGGAATCGGCACTCAGGGGTACATTACGTCAATTCCAGAGACCAATTGAAGAGTAAACAATAAATCAGCCCGCTACACAGAACGCTTACGATTTAACCAAAATACTATCATGCCTTTCAATGTCACCAATATTCGCCGCAGCATACATACATATCGTAATTTGTAAACATCGTTTTCGAAAGTAAAGAGGAGAAGACCAGCTGTATCGCGTTAACGTATACAAGTTGGAACGTTAGCCGATCCCTACTGAGTACGTGATACTACTCCAACGATCGCAAATACAAGCAATATCCTTATGATATACCATTTCAAGTTTTCCAAATTAAGTTTTAAGGGTTCAGTATTATATTTAGTAGCAAATACTAAAGCAGTAGTTTTACTAAAATTAAGACATAATTGGTGAATTGTATGTAAATTCCGGTGGGTAGCATCCATTGCTTGTCGGTAATCACTAATAGGAAACGCGAAAAACAACTGATAGGATTGAACATTACAAGTTTGCACAGAGTTTAATATATCATTTGCATAAATTATGAAAAGGAGTGGTCTTAGAATAGACTTAGAATACACCTGATAAAGCACTCAAAGTTCTCGATTTATTACTGTCGTAATAAATTGTCTGCGTCCTTCTTGATAAGAATGAGCGTAAAGGTAGAAAACCCGCAATAATTGCACTTAGTAATAAGCAATTCATGGCATACTGTGTCAAATGCTTCAGAATAGTCAAGTAATATTACCTCACTGTACAAACCCTTGTTCAAAGATACCGCGAGTGTTGAAACCTTTCCGAAAACCTCCTTGCTAGAAAGACTAGAAAGATAACACTTTTTGCAATATCAGGCCGAGAATTTATGGCGCCTACTTCGTATGTGCTTTAAAGTCTATATCGCCATTTAAAAGAAATTGAGGGAGCCACCGAGCGGGGAGAATATTTGTTGAATCAAACATCTATTTAGTTTAACAATAACCAAAAAATATGATTCGACAGTATTATATTTTAAAATGGCACATCAAGTCCTCTAAGTGTCATAACACCATTTTCTGAACTTTTGCCCATCTGTATAAAGGCCAGTCGAAAGTGTTAATTCGTTTCGCTGGACAACTGTAGTGCCATTTTTTCCTCATGGATACCAAATCCTCTTATCGAAAAAGAGTTTTTAAAAGCTTCATATATGCAAATCCCATAATACAAGGCAAACAAGCTCTCGCCAATCTGTTTGGATATGTTGGGATGGATCTCCGAAACGGATCTATTTATTCGATCGTTGCACAAACAGAAGCGGGACGTTTTCCACTCAAAAATCGCCTTCTAATTTCCCATTTAAGTATGTGTGCGCGCCCATACACACATATATACCTCCTCCGTATGGTTCGGTGCGAAAATTCAAGGTGAGCAACTCTGACGAGTTTGCGCGCGTCTGGTTGCGCTTACGATGTTCTCGCAACGTTCTGTTTAGATTTTCAAAGAAGTGATTTTCAACGGCGCGTTATATCTCACTCCCGTCATTCGACGCGACTCGGAGTTTTAGGATCGCAAGGAAAATATCCTCCGCCGTATGTTGGACCGCGAGCCAAAGTTCGAAAGCTCTTCAAACGTTCGTCAAGTTGATCGAATAAACTCGTGCTGCCGGTTCGCGCGATACTCTCAAACCGAATAAGTGCCGTAACAAGTGGTGGCTGTGCACGTGCCGCACGATTTATTTTCGTATTCATGTTGTTATTGTTGTTGTTGTTATTACGTTGAACTTGTATTTATTCTGTGTAGCAGCAAAGGAGGTTTCTTTGCTCGTTTGTGAGATTTGGAAATTCGAGCCGCTGTAGTAGAAAAAGGTGAGAGAAATTAATTATTTAATTCAAACGTGCTGCTTGCGTGATTTGCCAAATGAGAATCGTATTCTAATTAAACATTGGAACTTGGAAGCTCACTGTGATAGGTTGTGCATTCTTGTTCCTTTTGTGTAGTTGGCATCCAAGTTTGTACTTTTAATAGTGTCGACATACATTATTTCTAGTTATACCTCCTTCTATTAATAGAATTAGTCTCAAAAAATTAGTAGGATGCCTTTCATATTGCGTTGTTGCTAACCAGAAAAGGTAATGATACAGGCTGTCTTGAATAATGCGGTCACCATTGAGATCTTGTAAACAGTAAGAGACACAGAGCGCGTTAAGTTCAAACAAAGTATGTGTCACATTAAAGCCTACTTTTCTGAATAAGGAGGAACACAAAACTGAATGGTATATACGGCATAGGGCAAAAGCTACAGCTCGACAATTTAATAAGGCGCAAGAATTGTATGTGAATTTCATCAGATAAATGGATGTATTTCTAGAAAAACATTATTGAATCAGCAAATCACGCTTTATTTGATGGAGTTAAAACGACTTGTGACTTCTCCTTAGAACATGAAAATTTATACAAAACCTCGAAAAGCGTGTAGTTTTAATATAATACTGGAATTTTACCTTCATAATGTTCAACTACTGCGGTATTACGGTATATTTTTTAAACATAAGCTGAACGGGAAGACGTAGGCTGTATATCTTTAGTTTTTCCCTACAGCACATCGTTTATTTTGAAAATCATTTCTCTTCAGAAAATAAGTAAGCATTTATTTATGTAACGCATAGCGCGTAAATATAAAATAAATTGTAATGGGATTTTTGAGGTCTCTGTTCTCCTCAAGAACATGCCCACTTTTTACTGTATTTGTAAAACTTACCTTTCGTTGATTCACTGAGCTTATTTTCTCTATTTATAGTTTCCTTTGATATATTTTGTATTCTTGGGATGAATGTAGTGTTGGACTCCCAACATCGGCTAGCTCCGTAATATCAAATTAAATTGTTAGATATCTTAATGTAATCGTAGATTACAGTATTTCTGTGATAAATATTTCTTACATTTAAATTTAATTCTCAAAATTTTCTTTTTCCCCCTTATTATAAAAAAATCCCCTTCTTTAAAAAAAAAGAGTCCCTTAAACAACAGGAAAGGAGGATAATAAAATTGTTCCATCAAAAGTTTATATCACAAATTCAATACAATTAATGTAAAACTTTATATAATATTTAACTCACATGCATACATGCGCGGAAAATTGTGAAGATCACATCCAAGACCCGCATCTCCATGTCTGAAAGCTCATAGGAAATTTTTCTTTGCCATGATGATCTTACCGTAGTTATTTGTCACGTAATATCAGGATATAATAGCGCTTTACGAGCGTGATCGACAAATGACACGCGAAACAACTAACAAATAGTATCAGTAGCAAATACAGAGCATCATCAGAGTTTGTACGCTCTTTATTTTTCCGAATTTCGCAAGTTATTGAGAGGACAATACCCCACAATTTATATAGAAGCTGTAGTGGACCGTGTTACCACAGTATATTACCCGGATACCGGGCGAACTCCCACTCACCAATGTAACTGATATAACCTAAATTCAATAATACATTGTTATTTTTTGATCTAATCTATTCTATTTTCCTTATTAATTTAATTCGAGTTATTTAAATTTGTTCCAAACTAAATCTAATTTTCAAAACTTGCCGCCCTATATTGCTAGATATCTTTGAATCCTTAAATAACCTTGAAAGCAAAAATAAAACATTTTAAGTAGTTAAAGTGTGTTTAATACGCTTCGAAACGAGTCGACCAATCTGGGATTACTTTTTATGTTTTCAGCTGTTTATTGTTTCTTTATTATTTTTCGAATTAGAATTCCACATCTTATTTGACAGATGTCAAGTAAAGTCATTCCGGTTAATGAAAAGGGAAAGGTATTCCGTTAAACAATGCGTGTTTGCTTTAAAGGAATTATTGTAAATTTGGTGTGTTATGCAAAAGTTGCAAGTAAATTTCGTGCAGAATATGGAAAATAAAGAAGAGCGTCATCGAAAATTTGTGGAAAGTCCTATAGTGGACCCTACGCTTTAGCACTATTGGGAATCCAAAACTATCAATTCGTCGTACATTTTGTTCAGAATGTTGTCCTTTAAATGCTTACAAGATTCAAAATAAAGCTAGCGGACTTCGAATTATGTCGCCCATTCGTAAATCGGGTCTACAACAAAAATATTAATTTTTTAACGAAACCATCTTTAGCGATTTTGAGATATTTTTGGCTGGATGAATTTCTAAACAATTGTGCCGAATCTGGGGCGGTGAGAACTACCGGAAGTATCTTTGCATTTACAAAAGGTAACAGCGTGATGTGATTTTCGATCCGGTAGACTGTTTCAGGCGTATTTTTTTGGACAATGAAAACGGCAGTGCTGTTATTGCTACTGGAGCTCAGTATCAAATATGTACAATCTTTTTGTTTGATTAATTGAAAAGTACGGTTATACGCATGATGGTGTTACATCTCGTACAATCACAGAAGTAATATTACGTCAACGATTTGATAATTAAATAATTTCTCAAAGAGGGTACATCAGTTTGCAGGCTAGGTGAAACGATTTAATGCCTCTGGATTGTTTTCCTTTGACACTATTTAAAGTGAAAAGTTTGCGTTAACAATTCAGAAATAATTCATCTTTTTAAGGAGAACATCATCGATAGTATGTGAAAATTTAGTGAAGGAATGGAGGTTTGCCTTACAGCAGGAGCAGGTCACCTATAAGTATTATTTTTCATTATATTTTAAATAACTTGTGTGTTCTATTATAAATTTAAAAGCAACTTCAAAATGGAACACCTTTTACTATTATATCGTATGCCTATTCTTATTTTTTAGTTCATTTTGACATTTTATAGTCAATAACTTTCTATTAAACCAGCTATAAAACTCATTTATACGATCAAATACATGATGATAAGAAAAACAATGATTTCAAAGCATTCGCTTTACGAATTACTAGACAAAAGGCAAACTGTGTTTCCGAAATTAACATTAAAAAAATAGAATTATCATATATACGATTCATTCGGGTTGTATGAAGAACTTATGCGCAATATAGAGAAGAGTTTAGTAGCTAGCTAACCAATACTCGGTGTCTTGTTTAAATAAGCGTAGGTGTATGGAAACGGATCCCGGATTCCTGAAATTAATTTTCTCGAAAATGTACATATCATCATCTATAATGTTATAAACGACTTTCATGGTATCACTTGAGGCACTTTCCAGGGTTTCTTCTTTTTTGAAGAACCAGTGGGGGTAGGTAGTAAGTAAATACATAATAAGATGTGAGTAACGAACTGATCGCGGGCTTAAAAAGTACAAGGAAAATATAAAGGTAACTAATACCATTACATTTATTATTTTTGCTGTAACGAAGAAATGGATTGCGTATTTATTTTAATGAGTCATTCTATGAGATAAAAAAGTAAATATGACAGCTAAATAAACGCAAAAGAAATCTAAAAATTTGTACATTTAAGAATAATGGAAATAATCAGGAAGTTCTAGAAAAAAAAATAGAAACAGAAATAATTGGAATCTATATCTTTTCTAAATACTTACAATTAGACATAGCAAAGACGCGCAGCGATTCATTGGCCGTGGGTTGAACACGCGTTCGACAAACCTTGATCTTGCACACAACGTTAGTCTACAGTCCATATCTTGTCCGTAGGTTTTATTGACTATTATGTTACGGAGTTTTGTGCGTTAGATATAATTATGTCCTTAATTTGGACACAAACCCGAAGCTAGGACTAAAATTGCAACTTTAAAGTAAACAAATAAATAGTATAATTATTTCGAAAAAACGATCATTGTCCAGCAACGTAAATAAGTTTATTAGTGAATTTCCAGATTTATTTTACGATGGCGCGAAAATTAAATATGTATTTACTTTACTCCATCGCGCTCTAACATTTTGTCTTCACACGGCAAATTCGGTTTACTCAAACAACTGTGGATATTTAACCGATCGTGTTCAATTTACGACCATACTGAAAACTATGATTAAAGAGGCACCACAGCGTTTTGTAAATACAGGCCCATAGTGTATCATATCGTTGATTCTTTATTTTTCCGTATCAGGTAACTCCCTCTAATTCAGAGGTTTTTCTTCTAAACACATAAATATATTCGTTACAATTCACCAATTTTCATTGTATAAAACGCGGTTTGAGCGATATACACTACCGCTCAAAATAGTATGGACACTTCCTATTTAATGCAAAATTTGACGCTTGCTTCAAAACATTAAACAAAACAATTATAAAAAAGAATATTTATTCACCTACGACTTATTCCACATCGGATTAAGATCCGGAGTCTGTGGAAGCCAAGTTTTTCCTTTTAATATTTCTTCATTCTCTGCATCAGCGAGGTAGTTTTTGCATAATAACGACGTGCCCTTTGGATCATCATCGCGCATCATCTCAAAATGGTAGCCTACTAAGCGCAATCCGGATGGCAGAGCATTTTCTTCTAATACCTCGTGATAATTCTACTTCCTCATTATTCCATCTATTTTCACAAGGTGCCGTGGTCCACTTAATGAAAAACAAGCCCATCTAAGAATGGAGCCACCACTTTTCTTAATTGTTGGTGTAGTACACTCAAGAATCACTTTCTCTTCTTTTGAGCATCTGACAAATACTCCGCAGCTTTGGCCAAATCTTTCATATTTGAACTCATCAGTTAAAAGCACATTTCCCCATTATTCTATTGTCCAGTCTTTGTGAGTGTTATCCTATTGGAGACGTTTTTGTTTATTCCCAAAACATAGTGACGGTTTTCCTGTAGCAATATGGCCGTAGAGATTTGATTCTTCATACTTCATGGGGCAAACACCATCTCTACAGGAACTTACAGGGTTTCACTTATAATGGCATAAAATTTCTATCCGTATATTACTTAAAGTATCTATGTATACCCATTATTGTTTGTACTGTACGTATTTTTTTTCACGATTTGAAAAGTGATATTCCAGTTTCGTTATTTATCAACTCAGTTCTTTAGTTAGCAAATTGCATGCATGCTTATAGAACTATTACATGAATAAAAGTACTTTCCTTTAAAAAATTTTGTTAAAATTTAAAGTATCGATTCTATTACGAGCAACGGTGTAGATACCAAACATTAGAATTGTGCATAGTAATGAATAAAGAGTATAGTAAAGTGCAATTGTAGTGCACATGTAATTATATAATTCAATAATATTTTAATTTGCTACGAATTAAGTATTTATATGGCAAATCTTTTGCATTTTATATAATTTGTAGTATCTAGAAAATGTCTAGAAGATGATTAGAAGATAGTTTAACGTCAAACTATACGCCAGTTCCTCTTGTTTGAGAGTACGTAGTATTGGTTTCATAAAGAAGTGTTGAAGAACAAACTATCATTTGCATACTACCTTGACAAATTATCTATCAACAGTATATGATTCAGTCAGCGATAATTAATTAAAATTTGCCTTACGAAAACACATTTGACATCAAATAGTTTCCTAATGGAATTTTTAATTACATAACAAAATCGTTACCGCTTAAGGAAGTTTTCAACGAAAATATGTCAAGTATTTAAAAACTACATTTACCATAGTCACTAAATTAGATTAATCTACGTAGTTCTTTTTCCTTAAAAATTTTTTATGATATATTATTGTCACGTCAGTACATTAGATATCAAATAAACGAAGATGCTGCCTTAGTGAAAATAATTTTTTGGTCTTTTTATTCAAAGAAGAGAAAAAAAAAGGTAGGAATATTTTAAGTAGGTAAATGTATGAAAACATATCATCCTTTGATCTTATTTAGGTTTTTAGTAATCATTTAATATAATTTTTTGTTTACTACGAGGTTCCAAGGTATCTCAATTCATCAATTTTTAAATATTTTTAAATAACACAATAATTATGGCGGAGAAATTTATATGCAGGGTTACAGTAGCACTAGTAAATAATTGTATACTCATAATAAGGTACATGCGTACATTTTATTTATGAAATGATAAGCAGAAGCGTAATTAATCATTAAGGAATCATGTCGTTTTCACTATTTCAACGTTAATGACAATTCTGTATCTTCTAGATAAGTATTTATTGTGTTTCGCTTTGACTCAATTCTACAAGTTGTTTCAATGAATATCACAAAACGTGTTATCTTAATTCCATTTTCATTGCTCTGTTTGTAATCGTGAAGGTTTAGGTAGCTCCCCTTTAGATATTAGGATGTCTTTAATAAAAGAACATTTTGTCGTAATGGATCAGAATTACGAGTACCTTAATTGTTCATATTGAAGGTCGCACGTTCGAAAGCAATTGTATTCTTTGTATTATCGTTTCCACTATTAGCTCTAGTCTTTCCGGTGGGTTACCAAAATAGCGGCACCAGTCTAATAGGTTCGGGTAGGCCATCTGATGGCTGCAACCATTCTATCCGTTTGGGAAACATTGATCCAATCAGTCACTCTCTTACTTCGTAATATCTGTCCTGGATGTAGTGGAAGTCTGTCTATAATGGGAAAATGTTTTTCATGTGAACTTCATAGAAACAAAAAGAAACTAGACCGGACAAGTGCGAGCAAGTGCGAGTGAAAAGACGTTATTTTTTTTTCTGGTAAAAGCAGCACTATTGCTAATATTTTTGCTCTCTACAATTCCACGATGTTCATCGAATTAGTAAAGATGTTTACCTTCTTGAAGTGAATACTCTTGCGTAACCAGGTTCGATGCTAAGAATTTATTCTTCTTTAATTTTATTTAACAATGTCGAACAAGCATATGTTACTAAATATGTTCACCAAATCAATAATTTTCATATTTTAGGCCTTATTGTTTTATGTACGTATCTGTAGGTGTAGCTAGAACTTAAAAATGGGACTATATTTTAACCAGAAGATACACCTACATAAGGGTTTCGATTTGTAAAGCTGACTATAACATAAACTTGATCTGAATCACTTTCAAACCCGCTTATAAAGGACGCTTGGCAGCGTAACGGAAGAAAAATTTGCCCTCGCAGGTTTTACAATGTTATGGGAAAAATGAACATGAGCTCCATGGTGCACATATAGCTTAAAACGTACGCTTAACTTTATCTGATCAATAGTTTAGATAAATATATTAAGGAAATAGCAATTTGAAGACTAGTTATTAGGTAGTCTTCTCAATAGTGAATATTGCGCATTAAATACATCGCCCCGGGAAAGTCTGTACCCATTACTATAAAGTATTCTATTACTGTTACTACTAACTCCATCAAAAAATCCGGTCAGTGGATGTGACACCAATGATAACAATTATTATTAATTTAACAAGTAGAAATCATTTAGAGCATTTGAAAATGAAAATGGTGACATCGAGTCTGGGTTATAAGAAATATTCTGTAGCTATTCTCACATAATTATTGTAGTAGTTATTAAAGTTGTAAAGGGCATAATTACAACAAAGTGCGGATTGTCGATTTTGTTCTGTATTAAATCTAAGCAAATGTGATGAAATAGCAAATTTCTGGTTATCAAGCGACGACATATGTTTGAAATCGTGTAGCAAATGGGAATGCGTACACATACTTCAAAACTGTCATAAATTGCTTTGATGTTTTTCTGGTGTATTAGGACTCATACAAGATAACTTTATTGAAGATTACTGTGCACTAATGGTGCACCTTCACCAACGGTAAAGCTTTATAGAATCCGTACCAATTCTAGTAATATTCTTGTTAAATTTAATCATAAAAAAGAACTTAAGGACGGAGGGGAGAAGCTCAGAGCATTTCTTTGGGAGAATCTTCCTGGTCTGAGACATTCTATTGTATGCCTTGGAAACTTCAATAAGCAAACAGCAAAGACTATACTAGAACTAAATAGAAACAGGCTACACGTCCTCACAGGTTTTCTTATAGGGCATTGTCACCTTGAGGAACACATGACAAGGAAATGTCTGAAACAGAATAGCGACTGCAGGCTGCAAGTCCGGAACACTAACATCTAACTGCATTGCCATTATAGAGACCCGTGGCAACCATCTTGGCAAAGACGTCATAGACGAGGTGGAAATACCTTCTCTGAAACCATCACAACTATTACAATTTATTAAAGCTCTTAGACTGGATGGGGAGCTATAAGTGCGTGCAAACCCTAGCAGTTTGCAGCTCATATAAGGAGGCACAATAGATCAATAGGTCGCAGTGCAACATCACTCTTAATTAATCTAATCTAATCTCATCTAGATTTAATCAGACTATCTGGATGCATCTAAAGATCCTTCGCTAACAATGGCGGCACTAGCATCTTTGGTACCCCTCTGCAAATGTCCAGCATTGTGCCCGTTCCTTTCTTAAAGCTACAGTCATAACAAAATAAAAACTAAAATGTCGGTTAATTTAAATTCTGTATAGACATGCATACATATGTTATATTATAATACATAATAAAATATACTCATCTATTTATGATGTCTAAAATGAAAGTGAATACCCGATCTTGCTGCTACGTCGCTTACCTCGCTTACCACTTAGCGCCGCCCCCGTTGACTGAAGGTAGTTTTAAAATGTCCATGTCGTTGATCTTGCAATTGTAGATAAAAGTGCCTTATGTACGTGAAGGTCATTATATTGCATTTTTCAATATACAATGAACCAATGTGATCGTTTTCATAGAGGCACTAAACTGCGATATAATGGGAATGAAGAATCAAACGAGTCAAAGTTTCGTTATTCAAGATAGTTGTAATTAATTCCTAAGTGGCGACCAAATGTTTATCTTATACGGCATTCAAATCTTAGTGTTTTCATTGTACTGTATGTCTTTATTTGGGTTACCAGTGTCCACATTTCTTAACGTAAACGAACAACTTTTACGTCGACGGCGGTTTAAGCAAAAGTTTCTTTGAGATGTGGTAGTTCAACATTTCCACTAAGGGAACCTACAAGTCTCTCATCGAATTCAAAGACATTCTGTAGAATGCAAGTTGGTTGAGGACAGTGAATTAACCACATATACGCTACAGTGCCAAACACAATTTTTTCCTGACTTCTATACGAGATTTGTTTTTTGCTAATCTTGGAGTGCTGAATGTGAAAATCGTATTAGTTTTTGCGTATCACGTCAAAATTTAAATCTATGCTCTCTAAAGGATCACTAATGCGGTCAAATTGTTACTTAAGAACTGATACGATATAAAGTATAAAATGTTAATAATCACATGTTCATTGTTAGAATTTACATCTGAATCTTATTCGTCCATAGCATCTGACCTATATTCAGCATCCATGTACTCAAATGAAGGAAGCTCTTCATAAAATAGTGCTGGTGTTCTATGGGAATGGGGCACTGCTCGAATCGTGGACCCGATATTAGGATATACAGTTTTATTCTTATTCTCCTTATTATAACCGGAGGTCTCAACTAAGCAAAAATAGCAATCATCTACGTGGTTTTTCGGTTCACACCGTATCATTGGAACGCCAAAAGCTAATTTCTTGCGTTTTCCCTTGCCTCACTGTGGAATATTATCAACACATGGTTTAATACTTTATGTGAAGCTCATAACTTGTTTTGATTACCATTGATTTGTGTGAAAATAAGCCGAATACATTTACTTATGAAAGTACTAATATTTGCCTTTTTACTTGAAACGGTGAAGTTGCCACAAATGTGGCAGACCCTAATACATATATTACCTTGGGGTTGAGGTTTACTTTAATAGACTTATGTTTCTTCATAATTGTGTATGACTGTATCTATATCATGATGTACTTAAATATTATCAGTTATCTCAGTTATTAGGTACAAGTGTACATTATACTCACGACGTAAATGTATTTGGAATATCTTCCAATTATTTGAACAATTAAGAAGTTGCTGCGTTTAGTTAACGATTTTGAAGAATTTTGAAATCGGCAAACAAAGAATGTCGAACAAGCAAAACGTGACGTGATAGGAAAAAATGGGTTTGGTATTTAACATTAGCGTACCTATATTAGTTAAACAGGTGTCAGATCAATAGGAAAACAGAATTTATTTGTTGGCAAGTAGATAATTATCCATTGCCATAAGGGAAACCCTGGGATATATTGAGAGAGTATTTAACTAATACAAGGAATTGCCCCATATATAAAAAGTATGAAGGGTTGTGTGTCTTCCAAAACATTACACTTATTTTGGCATTATATGGAATTTGTTAGTATACGTATGGATAGCTGCAAATAACTTTAGTAAACAGATTAATAACATGGAATATGACTATTAAAATAGAGAGAAAAGAAATTTTAATAGCCGTCACTACATGAATTTAATTTATAGAGTCATAAAACCTCTGTTCAACGTTGTTAGTAAATTCAACGCAACGACGCTTGAAAGAGATTACCGAGAGTGAGGACTATTTTATAAAACATCCGATGTTAATTACTTTTTCTGTGTCTTCCTCTTTTACAGTTATATTTCACTTTCTTCTTGTATATTTTTTAAAATTCCAAAGTCTATATTTTAATAACATAAATTCTTCATTTTTAGCAACAAAGAGTCAAAGAATTCAACGATATCCCCTCCCCCCCAATTACGAATCATGAATTTTGCAATGTGTATAAAGCGTTTTAAGCGAGTGAAATATCTAGAAAATTCCCAACATCATATTTGCATATAAATGTACGTATTAACGTACTTATAGAAACTAAAACTCATTGTAACTAAACGAAACAACAAACAATATAATGAAATAGCTCGAAAATTCAATAAGTAATATTGATTATTAATATAAAAGAGACAAGTAGAGAATATAGAAAATAAAATTATAATATTTAAGAAGCAAGCTTAATTAATTCGAATTTCAAACAGCTCAAAATACGATAGCGACATAATGCTGAATTATTGCAGGATTATTTTGCTATACATATTCTTTATGAAAATAGGTGGATGAGGAATTCTTAACATGTTTCTCCTCCTATATCTAACATTTTTGATTACTAGAGATTCATACACCAGCATTAAGTTCTTCGATTAAGGATTTTATACGAAATACAAACTGTTAGTTAATATATTATTAAAGACAACAAAGTAAAACTTCAGCCTTAACCTTCTTGGCGCTAATTATTTCTTTTCGCTGACGCCAATACGAAGAGGTCCGCACATCTTGACCGCATATACTGGCTGTTTTAGAGAACATGATCGGTAACACTGCAAATAAGGAAAAACTGACTGTTTTTACACACTCGATTATTCTGGGCCCAACTGTAATGTAATAATCTGGGATTTTGTTACTAGTTGCCAGTTATTGTTAAATCCAAAAAAGCGAATATTGCATGTCGTCTTTAACACGAGATAAAGATAGTTGTAAGGAAATATTTAGGAACAATGGTGACATTTCCTTCCATGTATTAGGTTATTACAAACAAATACCACAATTCTACTACACGTGTATAAGTATAGTACAAGACATAAAGAGCTATTAAGAAGCTCATAAGACAAAAGTCTGTAGTAAAACTTCCTTGCTGTGCAGAAAAGTATTTCTTTAATGTGTTACCATCTGCCCTTAAGGAAAACGTTTGATGAAAGTAATAGAAAAGTAATTTCAAAGAAAATTTAATTAATATGGCTTTTAACTTTGTTTATATTACGTAGAACAAAACTAATGCTTGTATGTTTAGACTTATACACTTTGTTTGTGCATACTATACAGCATGAATATGCTATTAATTATCATCTTTCTTATATATACATTACCAACCACAAATGTTTACCCACCCTTAAAATATTACAAAAACAAGTCAAACACTGATTATAAAACAATGTACTTATGAATTTGCTAACAAAGATAATCATAAAATAACTTAAATTTGCGATTCGTCAGTGTGTCCACCTTTCGCTTTTATTACTGTCGCATACAATCTTGGCCTTATCTCAGTGTGGCAGCTTTGCTATTGTTAGTGGCACTATTTTCCTCCACGTTTCCTGTGCCAATTTTCGAACCAAGTTCTTCCCGTAAAAGCACAATCGGATTGAGATCTGGACTTTGGGTAGCCACTTTACAACTACAATTTCCTCTCTATACTTCAGTTGTTCCAAATACTCACAGCATATCTTTGCAGTGCATTTTAGATCATTATCGTGTTGGAGCACGAAGTTTTCACCAACAGTATTCATGTCTAAAATCTCCTTATAACGTTCTTTTCTAAGGCTACCATCTATTTTGACTAAATCGCCCACAGAGGCACCGCCAAACCAACTCCAAATCATGGCTAATCCTTCTCTATATTTTTACAATTAGATTCGTTGGGCTAGAGCATTTTTTTCAATCTTTCTTTGTGTTCTCTCGCCCATGCTAATCGCTTAGCTTTGTTTTCTTTTTTAAATAACGATATCCGAGTAGTAATTTTTCTAATGATGTACTTGTGCTAGCGGATCTCCACAAGCCAGCTCGGCGCAAACACCTTTCTACGGTGGTGATGCTATTGACAGGAGCTAGCGGAGTGATCGTACTAGTAGAAACTGTCTACACATGCACACCGGCAACCTTACCAAAATGATTCCCGCCAGAAACCCAATAGAAGACTAAATATATATAGCCTCGACGAACGATAATAGAAAGCCGAGAAAACGCACTTATTAAAGAAATCTGTACATGCGCTCCGACGACCTTACAAAAATTATTGCCACCAAAACTCAACAGAGGACTAAATATATGTATAGACGGCAACAGACACCGTAGCCTTGACGAACGATAATAGAAAGCTGAGAAATCGTACTTAATAAGGAAATCTATACATGTGCTCTGACTACCTTACCAAAAAAGGTTCTCACTATACGAGAACCGAAGAAATCCGCCCGAACTTGGAACTATTAAAAACTTCCAATATTCATCCGACGACGTTACGACGAGCTACGAAAGATGACCGAGAGTGAACGATCGTTAATACACGACCGCCACCCGAAAGTCGACAGCCCGTACATGAAAATAGTAAATATTAAAACTTACGAGTATTCGTCTGACTACGTTATACTTAATGACTCTTAAATTAGGCACTTTTAGCAAGAGTATTGTGAATAGCCAAATGCATACATATACAATGCGTAATGTACATACATACATATTAAAATCGAATTCAATATATTCTACAGAGAGCAAAATAAATAAATAATAAAAATGAAAATAAAGTAAGTAAATAAATAAGTAATAATGCTAGCCCATGCGGTTGCAAAGAAGATACAATCATACAAAATACATAAAGAAGTAAAAAAAATGGATAAAACAAAATAGATTTTCTTAAAAACTTAAAATTCTTCTACAGAAATATATTGGCAATGTTAAATTCTTAACATATTTGCAAATTTAATAAGATATGAAAGTCAATAACAACAGGAAATCCCTAAGAATAAACAACGTAAAGGTTATTATATAAAAGATTGAATGGCAGTCCTGTTGAATTGTTCAAAAGCACAACATAAACCGTAAAGAGAATTCGAGATTCGGCACATTCCCTCTAATAATACTAACGTTATAAAAATAAAGAAGTTCATCGATAACGAAACGAAATACTCCGAAGGGAATTATTGAATTGAAATCTGCCACGAAAAGGATATCATCGATTCCGACCAATCAAGAAGAAACATTTTCAACTTCTAAGTGAATTTAGACGTATTCACTTACACACACATGATGACATATTTTAAGATTGTAAGCAGTCATATTTTCGTATTTTAATTGTTCGAGTCATTATTTGTAAGTAATACTTGTAAGCTCAATATGTTAAAGTATAATACGTATATTGAAGTTGATCTGCAACTAATGTAAATATTTCCAAATCACTTTGTTTAAAATAATGACTGCAAACAATTAATTTCGCCAGATGCTATTATATATAACGAAGTCAAGCAAATAAATACGAAAAAAGTAGAGCATGTGTACATATTGCAAGTCAACATAAAATGGGAATAGGAATTTAAAGCGGTGCAAACATAAAGTACCGAGGAAATTTATTTTTCAGCTTTATACAATTTCTATACTTCTAAGTATATTTGTTAATAGTACAGCTTATTCACACTAGATAAAATATGAGGATTAACACGCTTATACTTGCCATAAATGAATTGTGTTTTAAAACGAAGTAAAACGTAATTTTTTTGGTGAAAAAACAAAATACTAAGACGGAGATGTTATTAAAAGTAATTTTCATTCTTCATTTTGAGTGCATGAGCTTTCTCCTCCATTATTTCTTCATCCTCGATACCTTGCTAAGCAAGGTTATTTTTTCCTTGCAAGTTCACCAAAATCGAAGAATTTATAGTAAGATTTAATGCATTTGCGTATGGTATTTCTTATTTTGTATTGATGTTAGGGCACCTGCAGAATCAGACGTGATGATGATTATGATCAGACATGATGTTTGAAGATAATTTTCCATACTTCAAGACTTCCAAGGTAGTTACTGCTTCTGGTGTGAAAACACTGGTCGCTGGGTTAAGCTGAAATGTCCAGGTTGGTGGACTACTAGACGATGAATATAGATATACCGCACAACCACACCCAGTTTGGACACATCTACTAACATATTTAATGGATTCTTCAATTTATTCGTAAGAGATGGAAATAGTTTTTTACCATAACCCTATTGACTGGCGTAGTTCGGCAGGATTATACGAAATGATGATGTTGCAAGTAAGAGACTCTAAATCTTGAAAATGAACAAATCGAAACGCGGGTTTTGAGATTGGTCAAACTTTTTTCATACAGTTGATCGTTGATCGAATGACGTGTTTGAAGTACCGGAAATCCTATTTCCTCATCTTCTCCATCGTATTGGAATTCGCTCGAACGTCCGGTTACTCAATCCACCTTCGGCTCGAGCGAATTGTCCTTAACGCAGTTGGTGGGCGTCGTTTCCCGTCTTGGAGTAACTCTCCCAAGCTTCCAGCTACTCGATCCACCTTCGGCTTGAGCCAGTTGTGTCTTCGACGGGGTGGAAATGTAGTCTCAACCTCGTCGGGATGCCAATTATCCGAGCGTTGGCTTGGAGATGCCGGCCCGGTGCATCTTCAAGACTAGACCCTGGTGACAGATTTTATCAAAGGCTTTGGCGACGTCGAGGAATACCGTTCCTGTGTATTCCCGTCGGTTGATGCCTTCTTGTATCTGTTCGCGATGTGCAGCACTTGGTGAGTGCCCTCTGCGGAACCCGAATTGGCAGTTGGGGATGACGTCAATCCGGTCCGCAATCTTACCCATGACCGGGAGAAGACTGATGGGCCGGTAGTTTTGCGGCCAGTTGGTTGGCTGCCCTGGCTTCGCTACGATCACTACGTCCGCTTGCTTCCATTGAGATGGGAAGTGGCGCAGGTGTAGCATGCCGTTGCATATGTTTGTCATATGCATGACGAATTTCCTGGTGGCGTGCTTGAGAGCGCTATAGGTGATGCCGTCCGGTCCTGGAGCCTTGTTGGCCCGGAATGACTTCATGGTTTTCACCTCTTCCGGTGACGTGGGTTGTATCGCACTCGTTGGGGGATTCGCCCTATCGGGTTGACGTCCACGTTCTCGTAGACGGGGCTGAATTGTCGCTCGAAGGTTTCGGCGAAGGCTTCCGCTTTGTCCTCTTTGGTGAAGGCGACGCCGCGGGTCCCATGGATCGGCGGAACGTCTTCATACAGTATCTATTAGTTGTTGATAGCGTATCAATTTTCTTAAAAATTGTAGATATGTTCTTCAAGGAGAACTTGTGGATATATTTGTCGCTATGACTTAGGAACAATGGTGCATCAAATGAGTCAACTTGAAGTACTACTATTGACGTTGATCTCATGCCACCTAGACTCAGAGCATTGTTATATATATAATGTTCGGTATATATAAATTCCTTTTATTGTATTGCAGTAAGCTGTGAAGCCATGGGATATTAGTATATATGCACTACAGTATTACAATCGACACCCCATGAAGCTTTTAATATACTTCTATCCTGCTAACGTGATTCTATCACACAAGTTAGAAATAATGTATCTTCTAACAAATGTGTTTGGATCTTCAATTAACATACACCAATTAAAGTAGCAATGAAGGTTTTTAGAACATCTATTATTCCTTGCCTGTACTTACTTCTAAATAAATGTCCCCTAGATTTCCAGTCTGTTTGGTTTATAATTAAATTCTATAATTTCTGTTTATGTTACATTTAAGGCCGTATATTAATAGTTAATTATTATACAAGTTACTGAAATCCCTAATAATTTTATCTATTTGGGATGAATAATGTGTGGTTTGAACTTTTAGGAGTATGTGAATACGTAATTTGCGGTGGATACGTATGCGATGGCGACGTTTAAAGGGTTCATATTAGCAGTTCAACCGTTTTAATTTATGCTATATACTACAGAACCAACAAACGAATTACTTTCATGAAATAATCTTCGGAACCATTATGGATTGCAAACAATACTTCAATTTGCATTTGGAAGATTTAAGAATTCTCTTAATAAAGTCGATTTGTATGTTTGATAAGTAAAATACTGCTTGCTAAAATGGAATATGATATAATACATGGGCTGAAAAGTCCCGGGCCTAACACATAGATGACGCTAGTTTTATTACAGTCACCTTTCTCTCAGTTAGTACTAACCTTCAAAAGAAGCTGTTAAAATTTCATGATAGTCTATTCATTAGTTTGTGAGTTATTGTGCTAAGAGTCACGCTACTTTTGTTATTTTCAAAACAATGGATCAAAAACAATTTCGTGTTTTAATTTTACACTGCTTCTTGATGGGAAAAAATACCGTTCAAGCGAAGCAATGGCTTGAAAAGGGTTATGGGGACTCCGCTCCATCAGAAACAACAATAAAACGTTAGTTTGCTGACTTCAAACGTGGTCGTAGAGACACCGATGACGCAGAACCCAGTGGCCGTCCAAATGAGGCGGTAACACCAGAAAACATCAAAAAAATCCACAAAATCGTTTTGACTGATCGAAAAGTGAAGTTGCGTGAGTTAGCTGACATCGTAAAGATATCAAAAGAACGTATTGGCTTTATATTGCATGAGCATTTGACTATGAGAAAGCTCTGTTCAAAGTGGGTGCCGCGTTTGCTCACTGTTGACCAAAAACAAGAACGTGTTGATGATTCTGAGCAGTGTTTGGCCATGTTTAAACGTAACAAACCGGAATTTTTGCGTCGCTATTTGACAATGGATGAAACATGTATCCATCACTTCACTCCGGAATCAAAACGATCGTCATCTGAGTGGACAGCAACTGGTGAACCTTGTCCAAAGCGCCCGAAAGCACAACAATCGGCTGGAAAGGTTATGGCCTCGGTATTTTGGGATGTGCGTGGTGTAATATTCATCGACTATCTTGAGAAAGGAAATACCATCAACAATGAATATTATATAGCGTTATTGGAGCGTTTGAAGGTCGAAATTGCAAAGAAACGACCGCATATGGCAAAGAAAAAAATTTTGTTTCATCAAGACAACGCACCGTGTCACAAGTCAATCAAAACAATGGCAAAACTACATGAATTGAACTTCGAATTGCTCCCACATCCACCGTATTCACCAGATTTAGCTCCCAGCGACTACTGGCTGTTCACAGACCTCAAAAAAATGCTCGCCGGTGAGAAATTTCGCACGAATGAAGAGGTTATCGCTGAAACTGAGGCCTATTTTGAGGCAAAAGATAAATCGTTCTACAAAAGTGGTATTGAAATGTTAGAGCGGTGCCGGAATGATTGCGTTACTCTTGATGGAGATTACGTTGATGAATAAAGCTAATTTTGAACCAAAAAAAACGTGTTTTCTTTGTTAGGCCCGGCACTTTTCAGCCCATGTGTTATATCATGAAATATAATGTCATTCTGAGGAGATTACATATGCGTTGATTATATTAGAAATGAAGCAAGATACGTGCGTGCCCACGATGTCAAAGTTAATTTGAAAAGGCTAGTATAGATTAAACGCCATTAAATATTAATACTAGTTGCGTGAAATTAAAGTCTCCTTTAACCGTAAAGCTAATTAGTTTTGTCCTGTTGGTGACCTAATTTAAACTTCAAATAAACTGAATGAACTACTCATTCCTTTTTTGGCTTATAGTTCGTTTTGAACTACTAACAGGTGAAATTGATCTATATCAAACGTTACCAATAGACACCGTTTTAATTTTGTTTAACAAACTATTCATTGGCATGAAGTATTCGTGAACGAATTATTCAGTAGATACCGATTATTAAAACATATATTAAGTGATGGATTGATGAGAACTATCCAATTATACTCATGTAAATCTTTATGATTTCTTTTTAAAATTTACAAATTTAGAATTTTTATTCTTGCTGCTATCTAAACACATGATCAGCAGTAATTGGAAACTGTAAGCCAATAACTTTCAAAATAGAATTCTAATTAACTGATCTCTATTCAGCACTTTACAACCTTGTTTACTGGACCCGTCTTAACGTAGATCTATTTATTCACCATCAATGTTAGAATATTGATCGCGAATATGGCAATTCGAAATTGTAACTATCGAGCGAAATTACTTGGAGTGGGTTTAAAGGTTTTTCGCGAGTAATGTGTATATTTAATCGACAGCAAAAATGACTGCCAAGAAATCACATATTTAAACACATAATAAAAAACGAATAAGCATCTATTAAATTATAATTATTTTTCTTACTATATACACTGGCGTTCGGTATTACATAACAAAATCTGGCACAAATTCACCGAAGTAATAAATGAGAGATTTATTTCTTAATTCTTTCACATTTTTGCGAAATATATCCATAAGTTATAAAATCATAATTTTGACAGTATTAAAAGTAGTTCTTTACACCAAGAGGCACAAATTTCTCGAATAAAAATATCATGATCTAATGTATCTAGGTTTCTCTCGACAAGGTAATACTTTCCTTGGTGTTTTCTTTGCACTAAACTGTTGTTTGTTCCATTCAAAGGACCATTTCAAGAAAGTAATAATTGTTATACGAGGTGAAATTTACAAATTTCTCTATGTGAAAACATTTTCTAAAGGTATCATTCCCAAATACATTTAGATAAAAAATGTCTGCTTTGATGATAAAACGAGGAACAAAAAATAGCTCAATCTAGAATCTTTCCACATTAACGCCACGCTGCACATATCCACATCTATAATTTTCTGCGAAATGTAATGAAAATGGGGCAGTATTGCTATTGTTTTTATTAATATATAACTGCATAACGTATTAATAATAATAACAATAATGCCTTATTTGCATAATATTACCCAGTTATATAACACACTGAAAAGTCCCGGGCCTAACAAAGAAAACACGGTTTTTTTGGTTCAAAATTAGCTTTATTCATCAACGTAATCTCCATCAAGAGCAACGCAATCATTCCAGCGCCGCTCTAACATTTCAATACCACTTTTGTAGAACGATTTATCTTTTGCCTCAAAATAAGCCTCAGTTTCAGCGATGACCTCTTCATTCGTGCGAAATTTCTTACCGGCGAGCATTTTTTTGAGGTCTGCGAACAGCCAGTAGTCGCTGGGAGCCAAATCTGGCGAATACGGTGGATGTGGGAGCAATTCGAGGTTCAATTCATGTAGGTTTGCCATTGTTTTGATTGACTTGTGACACGGTGCGTTGTCTTGATGAAACAACATTTTTTTCTTTGCCATATGCGGTCGTTTCTTTGCAATTTCGGCCTTCAAACGCTCCAATAACGCTATATAATATTCACTGTTGATGGTATTTCCTTTCTCAAGATAGTCGATGAATATTACACCACGCACATCCCAAAATACCGATGCCATAACCTTTCCAGCCGATTGTTGTGCTTTCGGGCGCTTTGGACGAGGTTCACCAGTTGCTGTCCACTCAGATGACGATCGCTTTGATTCCGGAGTGAAGTGATGGATCCATGTTTCATCCATTGTCACATATCGATGCAAAAATTCCGATTTGTTACGTTTAAACATGGCCAAACACTGCTCAG
The DNA here is from genome assembly GCA_023509865.1 of Trypoxylus dichotomus. NCBI lineage: Eukaryota > Metazoa > Arthropoda > Insecta > Coleoptera > Scarabaeidae > Trypoxylus > Trypoxylus dichotomus. The sequence goes on from CM042078.1 coordinate 44,621,544, forward strand.
AATCATCAACACGTTCAAAACTATTTTGTGGATTTGTTTGATGTTTTCTGGTGTTACCGCCTCATTTGGACGTCCACTGCGTTCTGCATCATCGGTGTCTCTACGACCACCTTTGAAGTCAACAAACCAACGTTTTATTGTTGTTTCTGATGGAGCGGAGTCCCTTAACACTTTTGAAGCCATGGCTTCGCTTGAACGGTATTTTTTCGCAACAAGAAGCAGTGTAAAATTAAAACACGTAATTGTTTTTGATCCATTGTTTTGAAAATAACAAAAGTAGCGTGACTCTTAGCACAATAACTCACAAACTAATGAATAGAATATCATGAAATTTTAACAGCTGTCTTTTGAAGGTTAGTACTAACTGAGAGAAAGATGACTCCAATAAAACTAGCATCATCTATGTGTTAGGCAAGGGACTTTTCAGCCCATGTGTTATGTAAGTATATACGTGCTAAACTCAGGCTTTTATTTTTATTATTATTATCATCTTTATTAATAGTACAGTGCAATAGCTTTTATTGGTTATAAGTTCGAAGGCGAACACAGATATCATTAGAAGCTAAAGATATTGCAACAAACGATATATAAAATGTAAATATAGAGTATAAGTAAAATAAGTAGGTAAATATGTAAATTTTGAAAAATATACATTATAAATAAAATTAATGAAGGAATATGCATAAAATTAAATAGTTAAAGAAGACGGGAAAACAAGCAATACCAACAGATGCAGGCAGTTGTAGCGATATTTTATAATGATGCTTATATAAGTAGGATCTCACTTTCCTTTTAAACTTCAGTAGCGTAGCGCATATTATATTAAACAGGGTACTGATGCCTATAGCCGCTACGATCTACGAGATCTATTATAAGGATGCCCTAAATGTGGTTAGAATAGTTAGAAGCTTTTAGCGAACTTTAGTTCCAGTTTAGGACACTTGCCCTTAGTTCAGAAGGTGTTAGATGTTCTTTTTTTTAAATTGTATTGCAGGCAACCAATGGTAACGCAGGTACATGATATGTGTTATGCGATTTATAGGTGTCCTTAAAAGAGAAAGAATTGACCTTCAAGTTTCCCAAGTTTGTGTAAATGATGTCCTGCAAATATTCCTGCCACTACTCTAAGGTCCCTTTTGCTGAAATATGACAGGTTCTTTACTATTCTTGGCGAACACGAATTAAACGCCTTTACATGAGGCTGTCCAGGAATATTTCTCTAGTCCAAAGCCTTTCAATGTTCCCCCTTCTCCCTCATTTGTTTTAGGCATTTTGTAGACGACATCAGTTTTCCAATCAAAGGCATGCTCAGTGTTTCTTTGACCAATTTAGCAGCTTTCTCATTTCCCTCAATCCCAGGGTGACTTGGGATCCATTTCAGCATGATGAGGTTTTAACGCGCCAATTGAATCAAGTTTCGTACGAAAATGCATTCGAGGTCAGATTTGAATCTGTAGGCTTACAGAGCCTTCAGCACTGCCTGACTGTCCGAAAAAATATTGATTGCTGCACTTCTATATTCGTTTGGAGTCCCGTAGACATTTTTAGGTGGAGATTAGGTCCCGGTGCTTGCGCCAGCTCTAATTGTTTCTAGTTTCGATGAGTCCGTATACTATATATGTTAGGGCTTCGCACTCGTGTTGTGGGCGATTAGATACCTATTTGGTATAATCTGTTATGATCACGTTGATACGATTGATCGAAATTAGATTCCATTATAATTACATCCCTAGCAGCATATATAAATGAAGCAGTGGATAGCGAATGAACTTACTCTGTTTAAATAAATACATGCCTACCTACTATGGGTTCACTGATAGTATGTATGTACACCACCGTCCATATTAATTCGGACAACAAGTAAAATGCTGTAAACTCTACTAAAAGATAATATAATTGCTTTTATATATAAATAACATTTATATTAGGTTCTTTATGAAGTTTATTGTCTATTAATTGTACAGGAAAACTTCCAAGAATATCGATTAGGGAATGATTAAAAAACCTATTATATTTTATGACCCCACATGATGAGGATTAGCACGTTCAGGTCGTAAGAGAACAACAACTTATCCGACGATGGTCGTACAAAATTGCTGAGCAAGCGAAATAAATCAGTCTTCTAGCACCAGAAACGGCCGCCGAAATGAAGCGCAAGCGTGCAAGAAAAATGTCTGTTACTACAGTGAAAAGAAGATTAAAAGCTGTATATCTTCACGGCCGCATTGCAATAAAAAGAAAACCTACCTTGACAGGGAAACAGACAAGAAAGGCTACAGTGGGCAGGAAGATATAGAAATTGGATACTTGGATGATTGGAAAAGGGTGCTATGGACTGATAAGTCAAATTTGTAGGTGTTAGGACAATCAAGGCGAGTTTTTGTAAGAAGAGCGGAAGGCCAAAGATTGCTGCAAGATTGTGTAGTGCAAACTGTCAAGTGAGGAAGAAGTTCTGTGCTTGTCTGGCGCTTAAAGCGAATCAAAGGTATTTTGCGAAAAGAGGGTTATTTAGAAATACTGCAAGAAAATGCAATACCACCGAGGCAACGAATAATCGGCGAAAATTTTGTATTCATTTAGCGCAACGACCCCTTAAATGTGAAAAAAGATAATGGCACTTTACAAATAATGACATGGCCACCGCAAAACCTCGATCTAAACTCCATCGAGCTGTTATGGGATGAATTGGACAAGGGGGTCTGAAAAGTATGCCTTGCCTCCGTAAGTGACCTGTGCAACATTTTACAACAGGAACCAATATGCCAAATAGAGTCTTTGAAAAAGTAATGGAGCGGATGCCTCGGATTGTGAAAGCTGTTCTTCACGCAAAAAGGAGTTTTTTTGATGAACGGAATGTCAAAGAAGTTTTTGTTTATTTTTCGTTAGAATTATCCTTTTTACTGTTCTGTTTTAATTTTAATCGCTATTAATGAAATGTAATAAAAATTATGTTTTGGAAAAATAAGTTTCAGTAGTGTTTGTTTTTGTTTTTTTAATTTATTTGCATGTCCGAACTAATATGGGCGGTAGAGTATACGCGTATAGTTGTGGTGGTCCGGGTATAAAGTTTTATTTATATTATATGTTTTTACTAGTTTATATCAACATTTCTCATTCTTTGTTGTTAGTGTCGAATTATACTTAGGACCTCCTCTAATTATCTACATATAATGTTATTTTATTGGAAAGAACTGTTAGAAACGTAAATTTTACTCACGCTGATATATTATGTCGTCTACGTGAAATGAGAAATAATTTATTCCAGATAATCCACTATTTACCAGTAGAAACAAAATTACAAGGAAAATTGTGCACTTAAGAGGAGGGTGTTGCGATGTTTGGCATACTGTAGTAGACGGTTGGCATAAAATAGTATCTAGTCATACACGTGTATAAACAAAATTGTCAAAAATCAAAGCAAAGAAAATTATGTGAATGTTAGATATAACTGGTATTTTATAACTAACGTAGTCAAAGTGTGATTTCAAAGACTTCTCCAAGTTTACAATTTAAATGAATCAATATTTTGCGATATTCAGCCGACATTCTAAAATCAATGAATCTCCAAACTATTAGCAAAACTTCGAGGATCATTAATCTTCAGTTTGAAATAGCAAATAACGAAAGTTAAATTTTTATACAGAGATCTGGGGTGCTGTATGAAGAAAATTGTGTACGAGTAATCCAAAATATAATTTAAACATGCAGATATAAAATTCTTTATGAATATTCATCAGGTCAGGGACTGTTGTTCCAGATACTTATTTCAATTTAAATTTGTAATAGCAGCATATTTTGTAACATGCATATGAAACATTTCCAGTTCCAGAAAAATGATTCCAAAGTCCAGAAATTGCATTTTGGGCCACTTTATGGTCTACGGCAACACATTTTATTGTTCTTCCACCTTCCAATTGAGGTACTAATTACAGCAGTAATTTTTTATATACTGACCGAGGAACGTGTCGAGGGCTGGTTTTATGCCCTCTAGTAATCGCCTTAAAATATGCATGAACATGTTAAAACACACCTGTGCATTTGACTGCTTGTGTGAAACTCTTCCTCTTTGTGGGTGTTAACTATCTTTTATTATGAATTGTGGGCAATACCCATTTGACCCTTTGACTAGTGTATTATTTTTTTTTCTATTCATTTTTCTCTTCATATTTATTTTATATTTTCAATATTATGGATCCAACTATCGACATGTCAATATATTTGCTTTTAGTGTTTTATTAACTGGATCCAACTATGATTTCTGGTTCCATTTTTTAAAATAATTAGTTTACAAGGTGTACTGCTTGTTTTTTTTTGTAGTATTGTATTTTTCCCTTGTATTAGTTTTATATAATACATAGTACTTAAACTAATGAAAAAATGTATACTAGACAACAAAAAAGTGTATTGAAATACGAAAACGTTCTTCTCAATATTAAAGAATTTAATTTAATGTAATTATGTAAATGTAATAATCAATTTATACACAATATTTATACACAACAACAATTACTTCGCCACATTTTACACACGTTCCGTTTTGGGTGGTATATGTGGGAAATTTTTGCTAAAACTGGTTGTTTACGCGTTGAAAAGTGCTGTTTGGTTGGAACAAGATAATAATTCTAATTCTCGTTTGATGCACTTTTTGTGTGCAGGAACGTTTTATTATTTGTTTTGATCAGAAACGTTTATTTACAGGAATCTTTTACAGGATTATTTTCGTCAGTATATTTAGGATAGATCGTCCAGATTAGGTTTTTCAGTACCGTTTTCCTACTTCTAAAGTTAACGCCTTAAATGGTAACTTATTTGTCTTGATATCTTATCAAATATCTGATAGTTAAAGTGTAATTCCTATATACGAACGACGCACGTAATTGAATTACTAATCTGTGACACATTTTGCTTAAATTTTGTTGTGTTTGCTTCTGCTGTTCTTCTGTTTCAGTAATATGACTAGGTGTTTATTATTAGGTCAAAGTTAACGAAATAGTCACTTTATTAGGAGAGTGTTTCGGCGTATAAATAATGAGATCTCATTAAATAGCGAAAGTTAGTGAAAGGAAATAATGAATGGAACGATATTGATTTTCCCGAAAGCGATTATGAATATTAAGATAATGTGAACGCCTTGAAGACAAATTGGAGACAAGCTCCAGTAATTCGGTCAATTAGCAGGAAAGTGGCCAAATTATGTTAATAAGGAAGAAAAAATAATTTGGGAAACTCGTCGTAAATTAAAAGAGGCGTCTCTCTGTATAAAGTAATCATTTTATAACACTACTGTATGTGCCACAGAGTAGGCAAAAAATTAAAGAGGAAATGAATTAGAATTTTCTTTTATAAATTATATTAATCATGGAATACTATTACACTGTTGCAAACGATGGTTCGCAATATTTGAGAGTCTGTCGTTCTTATTATCGTTGGCATATTAATGTAAATCACTGACTTCAAATTTTTGCAAACAGAGAAAGCTGAGGTGTGGAATCACATATTCTTAGCGAACAGTTTATATCATGGTTAAATTCCTCTATTCGGCGTATGGGTCTACCAGACTGCTTTCGCAGTGATCGATAGAAATTTATGAATTTCCAATCTACCGTTCACACTTGCTAACATACTTTATTTATCCTCTACTAATACCCTCGATTATATCCGCAATATTCCATAAATCAAACCCCTAGAAGTAAGTTTACGTTGGGTAGTGATGATATACCTTCGTTTACAGTTAGAGATTGTTTTTCTATCTTTGCTGAGCAATTATATAAAACTTTCCACTTGTCTTTACGTAATTTATTTCCAAGACGTTGGAAAATCTTCCAAAATTGCAGATTTCACTAGATATCGGTTTACAATGTCTAATTTATAAATCATGAAGAAACAGCTGAAACGTTGGATGCAGGTGGTCAACTATATGTAATATATGCTAACTCTAGCCGAGTTTTTAATAATCTTTTGATTTTCTGCGATCAGTTTTGATATTTACAAATCCACACCTGAAGGCTTTTGCTACATCTCAGGGTACCGATTTAGGTCCGGTATTACTTAACGTACTCAGGAACAACAATTACTTCGCTACATTGTTCTATGTTGAATCTGTGCTAATGATCTTAAGGTATACCATAGAATGAACGATTATGGATTGTGAAATATTCCAGATCAACTTAGATTTGCTATTTAGATAATGCAGTCAAACATCATGAAATGCTATCTTTTGAGCTATACCATTATATACTATCAATGGGAAGAATCTAACGCAAAGAGGTGCAATGAGACACCTACGAATTGTACACGTAATATTCAGCATCTCAGAAAGTGCTTAATTTCGCAATCAGTGATGAAAACTATTCGATTTATAATCCACATCTGTGGTGGTTTTAATGATTTCTGGTTTATCAAACCTTGATTATTAGCTGTCTTGAGTATGAATCTATTATTTGGTATCTTACTTATGTCTCCACTCACCAACTTAATTGAACAAATCCTTTGAATGTCCACCCAGTACGCCTTACAACGATTTACTGTACCGACATAGGGTTAATACTCTACATGTGTGAAGGAAACCTAATGTAAAAAGGCTCCTCCACAGTTAACTTCAAAGATAAACATGTAATTCGGCTTTGTATATAATTGAGTCCGAGGCGGTGTGATTAAAATTGGTTATATTTACTAGTGACAAGATAAAAGCCATAGACATTTTATAAATGTGGTCATGAAACTTTTCCGTTTTCACAACGATTGTAAGGACTAAGCGGTCGTATAATTCACTATCATCTCAGATAAACTCCACTCTACACAAATTAATAATTATTCGGAAAGCTGCGTTTCAGAAGCACATGGATTCTCATTGTCCCCAGTCGGCTCCAATGGTCTCCCAGTCGGTAAGACGGTTGACAATGGGCGTCCACGTACTCTTGTTCCGAACAATTATTAATTTGTGTGGAGTGGAGTAGTTTATTGAGATGTGAATTTCCCTTAATCTTTGTTTAATTACAGTAATGTGCAGGTTTATCTACTAAATTTCTTGTCACTCAATACCTAAATTTATGAGATCCTGCTAAATGGGTGAATTAATGTAAGAGACCGGTTGAATGAACGCTTACTAAACAGGTGGATTGGTCATAACTTCTTATTATTAATCCATTAGATTCATTATTTTGGAGTTTTATTAGCGAAAAGTTTACTTAATTCTTCCTGTTTACTCAGCATCAGATACTACAACAAAAAAGGCGGAGCGTGTAATGCTGACCACATTGCAGAGGTCATAATTATGTTGCAAACGTATGGTATTCAATTCGAATAATTAAGATGGACTGTATCGAAATGTACCACGTAAATCTCTTTGGAAATGAGAGGGAAGTTGTTACGTGCACAATTTTATTTTGTTATATTCCCACCAATAGCACAAATCAAAATTAGGTAATACATAAGTAATAGATTCTGATTTGCTACGGGAAAAGACACAATAATACAGCACAGTTCTATCAAGAAATAAGTCCTAGTACCCAATTTTTAACTCTAATATATCAGTATAAAACCTGACATAGGAAACATGTCACACTATTTCACTGATGGAGTTTTTAGGAGTCTCAATTACGAATATTATAGAGAACATTGCCACATAACTTTGCCACCAATTAATACACAACGCACTTAAGTACAAAAATGATTCTACATATCAAGTCTTTTGCTTTAGAAAGATATAATCTGGTTACGTTTACATCTGTATTACAATACTTGTAAAATTAAATAACGTTCTAAGGTTTTGTAAAATCTATAGTTACAGACTATCAACGCGGACGAAGCGAAATTGGATGAGTGTAGTATATGTACCATGTGAAGATTGTATTGATTCCTTTGAAATTCTTAAATTTACTGAACGAAACCCTTGGATAGTTTTAAATTCTATTTAGTAAAGCATGTTACCCTTAACCGAGAAGCGGTTTTAATAATTGATCCAATAAGTATGCGCGTCTAGTTTTAGGGATATTGACTTCCTTTTAGCAAAACTTCGACGAAATATTTAAAATATTCCAATGCAACGAGTATGAGAGACATCTCCATTGAAATACAACCTAGTAAATTGACTGTGTCCTTTAGTATGGAATTCTTGACATGGAGTATTCTATTACACTTGTTTATTAAGTATATACTCTTGAAGACTGGTAGCTGCAGTATTATAGAGGCTCATGTTTTTATTGGAATCGATGCATATGTATTTTATTATAGAATTCCTGTAGCAATATGAAAATTATTAGTTTTATTTCTTGTAAACGATATACGCTACACAAATAAATTTCAGATTTATACGCAGTACATTTTATATTGACAATATTAGAATAACTGTGATATATGATTGTTTGCGATAAATTTATATTAATTAAATATATATTTCCCAGAAGAAAATCTCAATTACTATTATTTATGTACCATATCAGCCGATTAAATTTACCCTCCAGCGATCCTTGAAATTTTTCTTCTTTAAACTGAAGTTGATCGAATAACTTTAAAAACGTGTAGATGGATTTACTCGGTGTACATTTATATGCGTCATAAATAGGCACCTTTTTCTTATACTTTCCACGAGTTTATGGACATATTGTTCGCTATTGAGTGGCACCAAATCTAAAAAGCTAGTTGCATGGGAGAGTGTAAATGTTTTTCTTTAAGCATAATCTTCATCTACACCTACATGTTCTTAATTAGGTTGGCATCGGATGATTGTGGTAGTCAGCCTAGCACACTGATACCACTTTTACTAACCAAACCATACACAGGCAGCTCCAATGTTTAGGATTGCTATCGTCTTGGACATCGCGGTTACCTCACCATTTTAATACTAAAACAGGTTCCGTTCGGTGGAAACTAACTTCACATTTTTTAAATTCTTTACTATAATAGCTAGAGAACTGTCGTCTGTATTTCGCAAAGTCCCAAGCATGGATTTTTCAAAGTGTGTAAGCTTTCTAAGCCGGTCTTTTTTGTAGAAACAGACGGAATGAACAGCTAAGCTGCGGCGTTATTTAACACGACGGCTTGAGAGATTGTCACATTCAACGTCGAGTTAACACGATGAATACTTTATCCTTACCGGTGAAGATGTTCGCTGCAGTGTCGAATGAAACCTACGGAAAAAAATTCCATCAGACCACAATCACCCTGGAACCTTTTTCTACTATATATTTTGCTTTTAAATAGAATATTCGCAAATCTAGCACTGTAATAGAAATTTTTGAGTAGTTCAACTCCTATAACATGAGAATTACAGAAATTTGCTGGTTTACATTACAAGTTTTAGTATAAATCCAACAGGGGTTTGGTATAAATACGTCTTAGAACTTTATTCCGGTTTCACACGATTTGTTAGGAGTATATTATGTGAAATTAGGTCATCCACACCATAAAAGAACCTCTTTGTTTAGTGACAAATTTTCAGGAGAAAAATATATAGGGATTATTGTTTAGATATGGTCCATTTGAGAAAACCGCTTAAAATTTTACCCATGCGTAAGGATGAGTGCACGCGCAAGCTCTCTGTAGCTTTTGCGCGGAACTCAACGCCATTTGCATCCACGATGTTTGCCATGTGATGTTAGAGTATTTAAGAAAAGTGTACTACCCGTGAATTATTGCTACTGGTCCGGTTCCTAGCAGCAAAGTACGTAAAAGCAGCGGAAATTCATCCTCAACTTAGTAAAGGATACAGTGAAAGTGCAATGAGTGATAGTAAAGTGAGAAAATGGATGATACTATGCAATGCACGCGGGAACAAGGTTTATGATAAATCGTGCTCTGGTTGGCTATCTGTAATTAACGACAATATGGTGCAGACAGTTAATAGCAAAATTAACGAAAGCAGGGGTTTGACAATTTCCACACATTTCAAAGTTGGTTCTATAAACTTTTTTGATTTTGAATTTAGAGTACAAGAAATAAGTAATAATTATACTGGCTAAACACCAGATTTCGTAATATGCAGAAACGATTCAAAAGAAATATAAGGATCTACATTACTCCACATCCGAGTATTCTCGGAATTGTCGTACCTGGAAAGATGAAACCACGCTTCATCAGAGAAAAATGTCAAACTTAGTGGGTCTTCATTTTGCATTAAATTATTTGTAAACCACAGGCAATAAACAAGGTGTCTAGGGTATTCTATTGGCAAAATAGGCTGACGTGATTGTATCTTATACATTTATTACTTCTTTCGAACGAATAGTTGATCTACCAATACGTGACTTATGGCCCATAGAACCAATTTCACGAATTACACCAACACAATTGGAAAATTAATTCCTCTTTTTTCCTCCCTAAAATTATCCATGCATGCTGGCTGTACACCGAATTTCCATTAACTCGCACTCCAGTTCGAAAATAGGCTTCAATCCTTTACGTTTTTGCACTGTATTGTAAACCATATTTGAATTTATTCAAACACGATGTTCAAACTTGCTTTCGGCACTTCTAATACACTAATTGAGGACAAACAATATTCCTGTCAAAATAATTTTCAAAACCGTTAAGTTATAATATCTAGGTTAAATTCAGACATATGTTTTCTGTTTCAATGCCATTTTCGACCTAGAAACTTTATGATATGACGGCATACAAGCATTTAAACATTTTAATACCGGGTCAACTTAAAAGCAAGACCAATTCTCAATTGTCTGAACGGATTCAGATTTGTAAATCTATGTACCACAGAGAGAAATTTGCAGGGAAAGTTCTAAAGTTCCAGCTTCTACATTGAAAACAACACAAAATAAATACAATTGTGCAGGATTAGCTGTAAGGAAGAAAATTAAATCCTTCCTTGATGTGAGGAGGTGTACGTCTATTGAAGCTTGTTGTTGTATTCAAGCAATTTAGACTCAAGTATTACCTAGTTAGAAGTGAAAATGACGCTGAATATCGGGGAAATCAATATTATTTATGTCTCATCTGGGAATCATCGTGAGATCATTTCTCGGAAAATGTTAAGTAAAAAACTCGTTTCTAAGAAATCAACAGCCATGGCTACATATTGTGTGGAGTTCCGCTGAATTTCATTTATTAACAGTTATATTTTCTTTTTCTTTGAAGAAAGAGCGTGTGGTCTATAGTAGTATGTTGTGAATTTAGCTATCGTAGTTATATTGCCTATTAAATTACAGTCTTTTAAAAGTTATTATTAGGTGTATCGTTTCCTTCAATTCTTTGCGAAACATTGCAGTCGTAAAGAAATATTAATATAATACGAAAGCGTTTACGTGAAGTAAATTTTATAACTCTGGAGATGAATATTTTGCATATACATTGTCATGTATTAAATCGCATATTTTCCGTTTATCTACATACATCAACGTTACTTTCAATATAAGAATATCTTCTTGGGAATTTGTAACGCAATTTACACTTACGTGTACCGTATACTGAAATATCAAGTGATTGTGCTTAGATGCGCGGCACTTTGACTTTGTAAAAGGGAACATTGTATTCCTATAACAACGTATACCAAGAAATAGAATTCTCTGGTTCGCGTGCTATAAAACGAATTTCTACTGAAGTATATAAAAACTGTAGGATATGTCTAATTTTTAGTCACCTTAGGAAGATAGAAAACAATTATCAAAATTGAATAAATGACATAGGCATTCGAGACTAAAGCAGATGCTAGTATACATATATAAGTATGAAAGCATTGGTCCAGTCTATAGTTACATACATATACAGACATAATCTGAGCAAAGTCAACGAGGGGGAGGTAGCTAGAATCCTACGTTCCCGCACTATATAGCTATGGCCATAATGTAGTAGGCCAATAGCGAAGTACTGCTTACCGCGAATGATTAATAGACTGATTGGAGGGGAATACTGTAGCTAGAAAGAATAACGGGAGACGCACATGCGTATTATAGCCGTTGACTTTGTTCAGATTATATCTGTATATGCGGTTATCCACGCGATCCTCATTTCATAATAACAGCGGAAAACCAGTTTCATCTAAAAGGATTTAAATTTATTCAAATATAACATTACAGTAACTAATTTAATACAAGGTGGTTTACAGCTTTTTGTGGTGTATTTCGTATATTAATTATTTTAATTCTGTAACAATTGTTGAGGAAGCTACTGAATCATTTGCAATTTTTTTTAACAGTTTCCCGAGTTGGATGTAAGCCAGGATTATAATAGTAATAAAAGAATATTATTCACTCGTGAACGATTCTAAATGAATTTTGGTTATTATACCGCTCCTGAATTTTATTTTCATTTCTTAGGTAGAATGTTCATCGTTCGTGAACGAACAGTAAGTAATTTATCGCGAATGAACAATAAATGTTAGAAACAAGAAGCTCATTCTAGTACGAATCATAAGGTAAATAATTGTGAATGTGAAGGAAATAATGTTAAAATAAAATACTGTTAGTTGCTGTAAGTTTTTCTTGACTACTCTATTATTGTATAATAACACATGGGCTGAAAAGTCCCGGGCCTAACACATAGATGACGCTAGTTTTATTGCAGTCACTTTTCTCTCAGTTAGTACTACCTACCTAACCTTCAAAAGACAGCTGCTAAAATTTCATGATATTCTATTCATTAGTTTGTGAGTTGTTATGCTAAGAGTCACGCTACTTTTGTTATTTTCAAAACAATGGATCAAAAACAATTTCATGTTTTAATTTTGCACTGCTTCTTGATGGGAAAAAATACCGTTCAAGCGAAGCAATGGTTTGAAAAGTGTTATGGGGACTCCGCTCCATCAGAAACAACAATAAAATGTTGGTTTGCTGACTTCAAACGTCGTTGTAGAGACACCGATGATGCAGAACGCAGTGGACGTACAAATGAGGCGGTAACACCAGAAAACATCAAAAAAATCCACAAAATCGTTTTGAATGATCGAAAAGTGAAGTTGCGTGAGTTAGCTGACATCGTAAAGATATCAAAAGAACGTATTGGCTTTATATTGCATGAGCACTTGACTATGAGAAAGCTCTGTTCAAAGTGGGTGCCGCGTTTGCTCGTTGTTGACCAAAAACAAGAACGTGTTGATGATTCTGAGCAGTGTTTGGCCATGTTTAAACGTAACAAACTGGAATTTTTGCGTCGATATGTGACAATGGATGAAACATGGATCCATCACTTCACTCCGGAATCAAAACGATCGTCATCTGAGTGGACAGCAACTGGTGAACCTCGTCCAAAGCGCCCGAAGGCACAGCAATCGGCTGGAAAGGTTATGGCCTCGGTATTTTGGGATGCGCGTGGTGTAATATTCATCGACTATCTTGAGAGAGGAAATACCATCAACAGTGAATATTATATAGCGTTATTGGAGCGTTTGACGGCCGAAATAGCAAAGAAACGACCGCATATGGCAAAGAAAAAAATGTTGTTTCATCAAGACAACGCACCGTGTCACAAGTCAATCAAAACAATGGCAAAACTACATGAATTGAACCTTGAATTGCTCCCGCATCCACCGTATTCGCCAGGTTTCACTCCCAGCGACTACTGGCTGTTCGCAGATCTCAAAAAAATGCTCGCCGGTAAGAAATTTCGCATGAATGAAGAGGTTATCGCTGAAACTGAGGCCTATTTTGAGGCAAAAGATAAATCGTTCTACAAAAGTGGTATTGAAATGTTAGAGCGGCACTGGAATAATTGCGTTGCTCTTAATGGAGATTACGTTGATGAATAAAGCTAATTTTAAACCAAAAAAATCGTGGTTTCTTTGTTAGGCCCGGGACTCTTCAACCTATGTGTTACCTATGTATTTCAAATTTTGATTTGTAGGTGGTATACTTTATATGACGGCTGTCCTCGTAAATGAAAATCTTTTGTGTAATGTGATTCTATTTAATAGTAAGGCGAAATAATGCGGTAATAATATTTATTGTCTATTAAGCTTTACGAAGAAGTTGTATTAGGTCAAAATCTCTTACAATTACCTACACATAGCAGAAAGCTATAGAACATACTAACAATATTTATTCACGATAACAAAGGCATAAACTGCAGTAACAAACCCAGTAATAAAATTCAATTGAAGCATTAATTATCTCTAACAATTCATATACTATGTAAAAACAACGTTTATGACGTTCTGGATACATTGCGGAAACTTAGTTACCATGTAATACGATCTTTCAAATGTTTCATAGGTTTTGCGTATGGGAACGCATAGTTCCTCATTATGCCATCCATTATATTCGTGGAGGCACTTATTTGACTTAACATTTCCCATGTAGTTATTAAGTTTAAAGTAATCTCTAGTATGTAAACACTGACCAGAGTTAAAATTTTCTTCTTTTGGAAATACGGTTTGCAGCACTCCTGTATGCCAATTTCGACAATATTTCTGAGTGCATGTTTTTACATGTTCGTAAAAGCTAAGCGTGTCCCAGAATAAGATTGCATATGACATTTTAGCATGAAAATTAGCGTAATAATACGCTAGTAATATATTTGTATTTGTCGTTTGGCGAATTCGCTTAATAGTATAACATACAGAGTAAACTTTAGTAGAAAGATAATGGACACATTTTTTTTTACTCTGTACTTATAGAGTAATGCCACTTAATATTTTCTGCTGCCTGCCCTTTAATAATAAAGTTACGTAACAGGATTTCGGTGTCTAATTTCTATTCAATTATCTTTCATAATGCTTACCTTTATCACCCTTTTAACTTTATTCATAGGTATTTATTCTCAATAAATTCTTAACTTATTTGTTTATTCGTTACCGTTGGAGAAAAAGTACTATTTGGATTTTTATCATTTTCATTGTCTTCTAATTTTCATAGCTTTCTTTGTTTAGTCTATGTTATTTAATTATCCCTTTTTTCCTTAAAAAGGTTTCTTCATCTTGGTGAGGTGAAAAAACGCAAACCCTTGTGGTTCAAAAGATTATATTGCAGAAATGTTATAGGTAACGTAAAGTTTCTTGTGGGAGGTGAAATCCTCGATGTCTCTATTACATAGGCTCCTGCTGCTTGTGTACTGCTTCATAAGGATATTAAAAATAACTTAATTGATTATGCACTTGGCATTGATATTAAATATGATGTCTGTGTAAAGATAGGAATACATCTGCAGCTATCAATAAATTAATGTATTTATAGCATCGACTTAGGTTCAGGAAGCTAAATAGCTATTTATTCGCACGGTCATTGGTGTAAATAGAAAACGCGCTTGTCTAGCGAGCAGGAGCTGCAGGTTCAAATCCTGCCAGAGACCGTGAAATTTTTCATAAACTAATTAATTCCACGAAGCTGAGAGTATAGCTGAGTAAATAAGACGTGTTCAAATGCCTTAGAGAAATTGTAAAGCAAGAAAATCAGCCGGTAATTGCCAATACGAGGGTTGTCTTTAAGCGTTGCATATAGAACTGGAATAAAGTATTCTTCGCGAAGATTAATGCACTTTTACATGGGTTTCAACCAAGTCTGGAAACAGTCACTCCCTTAGTTTGTTGCTATAGTCAAAGTTGTGGTTTTAGAGGCATGGACTGCTTCTTCCGACGATTGGAATCTTTGGCCACGCAGTCCGTTCTTGATTTTCGGAAAGGTTATGAAATCTGGGGACTGTGCGAAGGATGGTCTAGCAATTCGACGTTTTGCTGTGTTAAAGTCAATTGTCTTATGTGCTGTGTGCGAACTTGTATTTTCTTGGTGGGGGATGATTTGCTGTTCGGGTTTGGTTTTTTGAAGCTCAGCGATAACTTGCGGTAAACACATAGTTGTACACCAATTCGCAGAAATACTTCGTTGATCTTGTAGAGGAATTGTTGCTACATGACCTACTTCCGAGACAAATGTTGCCACCATCTTTTTGGAAGAACTTCGCGAACGGATGTCTTTTATGGCGAGGGTGACTTGAAATGTTTGCGGAATCGGCAAGAGATGGAACACGAAGATTGAAATGGATTCATTGGTCGGCAAGCGCAACCTCTTTATGGCAACTGTCAACATTTCAGACGCCTACTGTCAATAGTTGTTGTTTAAGAGTGTATTTTGTGTAGCAAATCAGGCGGTTTTGCAGAAATGGATAAAATCGAATTTCGAGCAGTGATAAAACACATCTGGATAGCTGGGAAAACGGCCCCGGAAATTCGAAATATTTTGCTACAGCTTCATGGCAGATGTACTCCGTCATCTTCGACCATCAGCTTCTGGGTGAGCGACTTCAAACGTCGCCGCACAGGCACAAGTGACGAACCACGTAGTGGACGCCCGAAAACCGCTACCAACGATGAAACGGTCGACAAGATTCATGATGTCGTGTTAGCCGATCGCCGATTGAAGCTGAAGGAGATGGCAGAGACAGCAGGTATCTCAGAAGAACGCGTTGACCATATCCTGTACGAAATTTTGGTTATCAAAAAGCTCTCGGCGCGATGGGTACCGTAAAATAATGGAACAACCCGGAATACAACAGAAAATGTAGAAACTGCAAAAAATGCTTGAATCTAAATACGAAAAAATTAGGAGGGCACTTTTACTATGCAATTTACTCTCGAAGAACCCTACCTCTTTGAAGACAATTTTATAGGACAAACAACTTCCGTATGGTTTTCAGATATTTTTTGATAAATCTAAGGATGTACAAAACACAACTTACGAGGTAATCGGCGCACTCTGTCTATTTCTTGTTGTTGTTTTCTTGTTGTGAGGGTATATTACGTACCTTTAGGCGATATATATGAGATTACACAGAAAGACAAATGTAGTCTTGGCAATGTTTGTAATAATTTTCTTTTATCAGGATCTTCATTGTCATAAACATAGCTCAATTCGTATATTTTGTTAAACCTAAGTAAATTTAATTTCCTTTTCCGGAGGCGACAATTTACGTTAGAGAGAAAAAGGTTATGATTTCAATGTGCCTATGTAAAAAAGAAACCATTTATGTAAATACGCTACGTGATGGCTATTACGATGTAGTACTCCGCTGTAAAGTATTTCGCATCCCCTTTGTAGGCGTAGCTTACTAAAAATATTTTGTAAATATTTTATACCGATATATTTAACTACAGCGTCTAACTACAGCATCGTTTGCTTACATTTATCTTTTTTTATTAAAACGTGATGAAGTACTAATAATAACTAATAATTTCGTACTTTAAAGCTAAAAAGGGTGAATATTTTTAGTCTACGACGCAATGAGTTATATTCAAAAGTTCCTTTCATCTTTACTGGTTTTCAATTAACTGTAACTACGAGAATAGTTGCAGGTTAGGCTTGAAATATTTGCGCAACTGTAATGTTTCAACATAATTTTCTCTTAAATACTGACGATGTTCAAACTCGAATGCGTCTTTATAAACGTTGCGTCTGGCTTTGCAAAATATGCATTCACAGTCGATTCATCCTTATTAAATTCTTTACTAAGAACAAGGATAAATTTAATTTGGAAAATAGATAAAACTTAAACTTTGTCAAATCTAGTAAATAGAGATGTGATAAAAATTTGATTTTATCCAACAAACACCTTCTTTGTGGGCATTTGTGTTTTGCTAATTATTATTTTTAAATGATATCATTGACGATCACAACCTTCGTCATTCATCGTTTTACCTTTCTCTCATTACTTTATTAACAAAATACGAATTTCGTTCCAAACATAACCGACTGGGATACATTCATATTCACAAACAATTTTTACTTTTTTGTGACATGCTCCCTCATTTGTTGTCGATATTATTGATTACTAATTGGATTCGAGAGTATATTGGTCAATTTACGTTCCACTAAATCACAAGAGTCGAACACTGTGGCACTGGCACTCCGAAACACTTCACTATCTTCCTAACGACAACGCTTTACTAGTTCACTGGAAACACGTTTCCACAGCTAAGCTAATACCTTCAGGACTAATACTGAACTAACAAACTACACTAGCTATACCCTATTAAAGTTACGGTCGACTGAGTATGGTCAAGCATGATTTAATAAAGAATAAAGGTTGGTATTTAGAGAGCCCAAATCTGTTCGTCAAAATAGGTTTGTTTTGGAAAATTTCCATGCCTTCTTAACAATTTAAATACACATTGTTGTTTATATTTCGAATTAGTTTTATAGTATGAACATTATATTTTTTTTCTAGCATATGTAGAGCGACAGTAGATTTGTCAAACTTCCTGAATTCAAGATCAGCCAAATGCTCTTTGTATCTAATTTTTTTTTGTCTGTCCAATGTATAGGTGATCACATTTTTTGCATAATATTTTGTAAACTCTTGATTTTTCCATGTTAAACACTTGGCCTTTAGAGCTTCTTAAAAGTTTTTGAGGTTATTGTTTCCCGAAAAAACGGTTTTGCGATCAACTTTAGAAAAGATTACTGAAGACCTTTCGTGTAACATGGATAAAATGGTAATTGGGTACGTTTCATTATAAGTAACAGATTACCATTAGAAATCAGTATTAACGAACAAATTTGGGTTAGTTCGGAGTAAGCTCGACAGGCGCCTTGTCAATAGCTTGTTCATATCGCACTGTTCATGCAAAATATGCACCTTTAAATGCTTACAGCGTCTGCAACTGACCATTTCCTGTATCGTGTCAGTTTTTGATGAAATTACATTTTTCAAGCTGATTCTGCCTCGTTTGAATTTGTTTTCCTATTTTAAAACATTGAATAAGATTTAGACTCCTCTTCTTTTCATGTTTCTGTGACATTTATTACCCGAGTTTAATACTAATATTGCTTGACGTTCATTTAGAACTCTAATAAAGCCTTAAATATAATAATATAATATAATTTAATAATGTTCTTCTTTTGTAAACAATTTAGTAGCACAATTATGGCAGTATCTTATAGAGTACTGTTTAATCGTGTATTGTGAGAGCTCATTCATCATTTGTTTTGTATTAGCAAAGTGCCATATCTATCTACTTTAGCTAGTGCATGTCACAGACGAAAAGATGCAGATATGCTTCGAATTTATCAGTAAACGGTTCCTCACCTAATAAAACGATAGAATGATGTTAGTGACTATTTCTATAGTCTAACTGAGCAATGCTCCAAAATGCACATAACATACAGAAATGACAGTTACAACCAACCCCAAAGTAAATAGTACATTTACTGCTTTCCAACTGAAAGTGCAGGTCAAGTAAGTGTAAGGCAATGAGGGAGGCTAAAGGAAGCCAATCTAAACTGCAGTCACTTATTTACTTCTACACAAAGTGGTTACAGTTTACACGAGTTGATGCTGATAGGAATTAACATGATTGTGGGAAAATTCTTTCTGCAGATCAAATAAGAATACATTTGGCGAAGCCAGATGGCCGCAACTGAATTTATAAAAGAATTGGAGAGCTGCATACAATTCACAATGTGTAAACAGTTACTCGTGTTAAATAATCTTTCGGAGAACGTAAATTAGAAAGTAAATTTGGAAATTATTGCACCTGCAACAGCGTGGGATATCATAGTTTGTTACAAGTCGGATTCATTAGGCATGATATATTCTACCCCGAACTCGCAGCTTTGCATATTTTTGCATACCTCAACAACTTGCAAGAAAGTATTTTCTATTTTTAAATAGAAATAATTCATATTTGGGCGAATTCGGGGATTCTAAACCGAGGGCGAACGTTCTTGCAATGGACATGAATAAATAGCACTCTACAATTTCAAAATAGTATGAAAAAAATAGTTCTGTTTATAGGCGGGAAACTTAAACTGGAATACTGTAGCAGTGTATGTATTAAACATACTTATTGTAGCTTAAAGGTAATATTTTCCTATTGATATTTTTATTTCGAGGCGGATTATTGTACAGTTACTGCACTTAATTTTTGTAGTGTTGTTTAGATCAGGTTTGGTATATGTGAAGTTTATACGGTACTAAACGTCTTAGATTAATATATGGAATTAAAAAACAATAAAAATATATCATAAACTTATCGATACTGGTTGCTTCAATTTGATATACCGTGGAGAGTTTCTTTCCACCTGTTCCGTTTATAAAATTTTGAATGCCAGTATTTGATAAAGGAAGCTAAATATTACACATGGACATCATAAATACGCATTTAGGAAAACCATCTTAGATCCGTAGATTATTTAACTCTGTTTCTCTAAATGCCAGATGATGATCTCTCGATGCATTTAGTTTTCAATTAAATGAATGGATGGGCAATTGACTTATGAGATATCGATGTTTTCTCCGTATATGAGTTACCAAAAGCACTATTATCTATGTACCTAGAAAGCACATTTTTAGATAAAGAATTAGAGTATCGTCTTAAGTGGGTCCCAGCTGGGTAAAAGGTCTCTTTTAAAATATTACGTCACAGTGTGGAATTACAATAGTCTGGTGATTATATTAAACTATTTATGTAGATACTAATTATAGATCTTCGTACTTCCTACATACAATATTGATTATCTTTCTCGTGTATGTATAAAATTATGCGCACAGAGTATAAGACAGTGTACGCCGGGATGTTTTATTCATAGGCCTATATCTGACAGAACTGAAGGATGTCTTATCTAATTTTGTAACGGAGGTATATAAAAGACTTTTCAAATATAGCCATACGTAATAATAAATGAAATATATATATGTGCCACGCATTTTTTTGGTGTGGATGTAGGTAACATATAATATTCGACTTACAATATTATAGATTTGCATTAATTTTTTGAATACTGGAAAGCTTTTTTAGTTCGCATATTGTTAACGTTTTTTATGTCCTTTTCCAAATTTTCTGTTTGAACGGAGGAAACTATATGATTTATTATTTTCTACTGTCTTTTGCACCTACTGGCGTAAGTAATTACTATGCATCTAAAATCGGCAATTAACACTACATGAGCAAATGTAAACAACAATATTTACCAACCAATATTTTCTACAGATATTGCTTGAACTTTAGTATTAGTAGAATGTTTAAACTACTGAAAATCATTCCTAAATTATACCCTCACAAACGGAGAAAAAACCATAGAGTTATTACAAAATGTATATTGGTCAATTAAAACTTTCATATTTAGTATTGTGTAAGGGTTTGGTATATCCTTATCCTCCCAATCTAGTATTTCGTCAATTTGAAGTTTTTAAACTGTTCTGACACCAACTACTATTGACGACCAGCGAAAATATTTCTACGGGAATTGATCTGAAAATGAGTTATGTCATCCTCCCCATCTTTAGAAACGATTTCTCTATTAAACAAAAAAGTGTCAACTTTGACCTATCGAAGAGATCCAGCTTGTCAATACCACATACATAAAAATTCCGACCAGTTTTGCTTAATCACTTTGACGCTGATTTCTGTATCTCAAAATCTTAATTGAAACGCTCATCTCTTAAGTCTGCTTTGAGTGGATGTAGAAGATGATAAGGACAAAGTCATAAGTCAGAGTCGTTAAGTGAGTGGCGTCACACCTCCCACTTGAGTTGTTACAATAATTCTTGTGTAATACCAACGGCATGCAGTGTAGAGTTGTCGTGACGAAAAATAATTCCCTTATATAATTTCACAAATTCTGTATAAACATTGTCTTCAGAACCAAAATGTATTGTAAATATAACCTTTCGAACCTTCTTGGTGGTAGTAAATCTTTCAAAACTTTTCTCAAACCTGCTTTGTTCCGGGTTAGGTGCAAGAACTGTAGCCAGTCCTGTAAGTAACGCCGAAGAAATCATGGTGCAACCTAAAGCCATTTGTTTTTATGTTCGTTGGTTAGCAGACACGGTACCCAGTAAGCCTATAACTCACGAAAACCCAGTTGATTTTTAATGAGCACTACTACTAAAAAATGTTCAAGTAGTTTGCAGTTTCTTGAATTTTAATGCTGCGGTTAGCAAGAACCAAATTTATTTAGGCGTTCTATGTTGTCTGTAGTGTTCGTAATTGAAGATATGAAGTTTAACGTTCACATTCATTCGCCTTCCTACGAAGAGTTTGCCAATTGTAAACCGTGATATCAGATCCTTATTAGACACCCCAACAATTCAACAATTAATTTCACTTCGTCAGATGTCAAAACTCATTTCAATATTGGACAATGCCTCCATGTGACATGCCATTCTCACACTAACGTCACGGGCAGTGTTGTCACCAAAGCAAATATTTTTTTCTTTTAATATATATGCTTTACTCGGGTTGTCTCTTCTATTTTTCCAATAAAATAACGAGAAGTAACACGAGACACTTTTCAACAACTTGGAGAAGCTCCTAGTCTCAATATTAGATTGTAAATGTGAAGGAGCAGCCTACAAAAAACGAATCTACAGTTCGTAACAACAAAATCTGGAACGTTATCAGAACCAGCCGTTATTTTTCCCTTTATTTGACACAGAAGCTCTGTAAAACATCTTCCTTGCAAAATTCTTTAAGAAAACATGAATCAAAAGCCAGTTAGTAGTGACGTTCGCCTCAAACATGGTCGCCGAGAAATACGAAACAAAGGCGTCAGTAATCTGTTTAGAGGACGAGAAGGTACTGTTGTTATCCGTCATAATACTTGGTGTACGTGTAGAATTCAATTTAGAATTAATGTAATGTAAAATACACAAGTCTTATTTTTTTTCTAATTAAACAAGTTATATTTGTTTCTTCTATATGTAACGAATGTATGTAGTTACTAGAGTAATACATTTCTTCACGCCCCTCATCGGCAAGCAACTTCAGAATTTAATATTAAAAGCAGGACTCTCCTCGTGGTTTCATACGTCCCGTCGTTGTAGCGCCCAATAAATTACGAGCAGGTAATGCAGGTGCTTTATTGGCAACCGAAATGAGGAAAGCAAAGAAACTGTCGGACACGAAGTATCCAGTGTTTACTTTCACAGTTAGTTTCCTTCCACTAATGACATCTCGAACTTTTGGGTTCTTACGTAAATTTGTTTTCAGAACTTTTTCGAACATCTGTAGCACTGCATACGTTTAAATAAAATAATTCCAGATTTTATGAAAATCAGCTGTATTTGAAATGAGGTTTAAAAGAGACGTACGCATGCACAGTATTCGCGATAAATATGAAAGCACCATACTTTGCTCTAAAAATAATAAAATCATTAACTTTCTCTATTGAGTATCTTGTATCTTATTTATGTCGTGCTTGTTCATATATTTGCGCTTTTTATAGTTGTTCATTAAAATATCCGCCTTTTACTTTAATAACCGTGACACAGACCTTCGACATTCTTATCATATACGAAGGTAGTATTTCAGGGGTCGCCGGGCACGTTGTATTTTTCCCCCTATATTGTTAACACGATCAGGATTCCTCGCCTTTACTCTGCTGTTTAGTTTGTCCTAAATGAATTCAGTAGCGAACAGATCTAGCGATGGGGGGCAACTAGAGAATTTTTACTAATGTTCTTTCCTCCTTTTTTCTGTTAAGAAGCCTATAAAAAATCTCCATGCGTGACTTGGGTCTCTATCCACCTCTGAAACAAACTCTTTGAATGTATTCCCACTGCTTCGTTGACCTACCTATCAATCTTCTCATTTCCCTCTATACCTTCTTGGCTTAGAACCCAGCATAATGCGATTTTGACATCCCAATTGCATTAACTTTCGTATGCACTGTCATCTCAGGTTAGATTCGAATGTACATATAAGTTTCCATACTGTCTGGCTGTCCGTAAAAATATTGATTGTTGCACCTCAAAGTCCTTTCTAGAGAATCCTTCTAGGGAATGAGCGCAACGTAAAACATCTGCCTGAAGTATATTTGGAGTCCCATAGGAATTTTCAGGTAATGCCTGGTTAGTACCGTTTTGTGTAATCACCTTGTACGGTTCTGCGAGAATTTTCAGCTGTCCTTCGAGATGTGCTGATTTTTACCCTTTTAAGCGATAAAATGTAAGGGCACTTGTCGTGGTTCCCTTATGCATGTAAATGTAAAGCAGTCTCCCATCAGCACATCCCCAGTGGAATAAGTGTGTATCAGACTTGCGATGTTACGACAGGCAAGCCTCTGGATTTGTTGGAGCTGTTCTTGCACAGCGTTTTGAGTAGTTTTCGACAGCTACACCAATAAGGCATAGATGATCATGTATATACACTATTCTGTGTTACTAAAAGGTCATTTGTGACTTAAAGCTCTAGTTCCGGCGAAGTCTGCGATCTTAATTTTGGGGTTACGCACGGTTTAACTAGTTTAATTAGGTTTGGCTTTTTAAATACGATCTTCTTTTATTGAATTTTCTATTTTTCAATTTGAAATTTATTCTGCAGTTATAGTTATATGTTAAGAAAGAATACGTAAATATCGTACAGAATAAACGAATGCACTAGTTGTACTATAAGCTCTAAAATGTTCTTGTTTAATATCAGAAGAGTTTGTAGAAAAGGGGACAATGTGATCCTAGGTGTTCAAAATCTAGAATTGGTTTAATGTCTCTTAACTAGTAACACTAAATTTTTCAAATGGAATATGCTCTCTATTTTCGCCCCAGGTGGCACAGAAATAAATTCTGCATTCAGAAGAAGTATTATAATACGTATCTTGATTTCGAATTAGATGCTATCCTTCGTATAGCTAATACTTACTTAATTAGCGAGTCTTTTGAAAAGTCTTTTTCCAGGGTTAAAGTGACTTGTATAGGATCTGTTTATTATATTATTATTTATTATATTTATTTATTTATTATATTTATTTATTTATTATTTATTATATATTTTGCGTTTTTCTCTTTTTCACGTAATTGTGATAGTTTGAGTTACTATAAATATGTTATTCCTTTTGATTTTGTATTCCTTTTCCCACCTCTTTGGATTGTTTCAAATTAGAGTTTCCGAAATAAATATATCATTATTTGTTTTTATTCAAAATATGTGATTTCCTCAAAAAGGTGTCATACATCCTACATTTTGTATTAGAAGCTAGGAAAGTATGTAGCAATAACGGTTTGTCCTATATGTTCTTGTTTTTATGCAAAGTTAGTGATAAAAACGCTACATCATCTACTGTGACGTCAAGATTATGCAGAGTTCGCTACTAGATAACGTACTAAGAATTATCAATCGTACTCACTCTTTAGATTGTATACTATTTGCAGTGCTAATTGTTAATAATTTAGTGGTTCTTAGATACCATATACATGTTTAAATTAGTTCCCTCTTTTCATCTGCATTGCGTATAGATGATATAAAATACTTTTTAACTCTTCGATGATAATTTGTGTAGGTGTAGTTACCAACAATTTAATGCTAGTTCTTAATATGATACTACAAAGAAGGACATCAAAGAACGTACTTTTAATTATCTCAAGAATGTAGAATAAATAGGAGGAACGAAATTGCTTTTCGGTTCGAATATGTTTTAACGATGCTGTATAATAGCAATGCCGTATATACATGTATATTTGACGTGAATGTTGAGATGGAGTCACATCTTCTCATTGTGCGTGGGATGAATACCAAATAAGTTGTCACCTCTTAATCAGCTGAATAGATGACATATTTCGTTCCATGTATGTATGAAATCTCTTAGCATAATATTGCTTTCGTATACAGGGTTCGATTCCGCTGAAAATGGGCGGATGTAATGATCATGAAATACTTTAACTGCTCCGTAAAAGCCTAGAATATATTGCAACAATCCACGGTTCTTTGTAGTTTGGATAAAACTTGGTGTATAAGATACTGCCACTACGTGAAAAATACTAAAAAGTAACGTAATGGTCCATATTTATATTTTCACTACCAATTCCAATTAGTGCGGCACCCGCTACAAGTTGGTAGTGATACTTATTGAGAAAAAAATGGTTATTGAATATTGATATTCATTCAGTATTGCGTGGACCGCGGTTACTATGCAAGCCAATTAAGTTACATTTTTATCATAAGTGATATCATGATACCATAAAGTAAAAATACACGACCTAACTTAAGCCAGGTATTATAACTTAACGGTTTTCACAATTATTTGTTGCACTTCCACGATTAAAGTTGATACTGTGTACCTGTTTGCTAGGACTAAAGTGGGTCATTTGTTTCCTAGTGGTGAATCAAATATGAACCGAACTTTTCTGTTTAACGCTCTCCAGGTGAAGGAAGTAGCGTGACGATTTGATATGTGTTGATGGGGTGTTAAGGACTTTGTTTTGTGTTTTTATCAGTGAATTTTAAGTTTCTAAGGAAATGTATTTTATATGATTTTATTTTCTTTGCAACCGTATGGGTTAGCATTATTACCTTATTTTCATTTTGAATATTACTTTATTTCCATTTTTATTATTTATTTATTGCTCTCTTAGAATATATCCAATTTTATTTTAATATGTATGTACATTACGCATTGTATATGTATGCAAGCCGGCCATTCACAATACTTTAGCTAAAATTGCCTAAGTTAAAAATCATTCAGTGCAACGTCGTCGAATAAATAATGGGAGTTTTCTTAAAATTTAATATACACAAGCACAGGCAGTCGTCTCCCGCGCGACGGTCGTGCACTCTCGGTCACCTTTCGTACCTCGCCGTAACGTGTACAGTAACGTCGTCGTATGATTATTAGAGATTTCTAAGATTTTCTAGTTTTGGCGGGAATCGTCGAGGACGTTGTCGTCTATACATCTATTTCTGGCGGGAGTCATTCTGGTAAGGTTCTCGAATCGCATGTATAGATTTCTTTAATAACTACAAATTGTCGATTTTCTATCATCGTCCGTCGAGGCTCCGTTGTAGTCTATACATATTTTAAGTCTTCGGTTAAGTTTGTGTCGGAAATCATTTTGGTGAGATTGTCGGCGCGCATGTAGACATCTTCGACAAGTACGATCACTCCGCTTCTTGTTGACGGTCGTTGCGGCCGCAGCGCTCGTTGTCTTTTGTACATTTGTTCGGTCCTTTGTCGTATCGGGACTTAGAAATTTTTTCATTTAGTTGTTCGTCGTGGCGGATGAGTTTCACGAACCATTTTTCTTATGTAATGTCGGCATCATCGCTCCGTTTTACTTGTCGGTGCGCATTTCGCACATTTGCTGGCTACTGACTTTTTCCCTTCTTTAAGGCGCAGTAGCAGAGAGCTAAAGATTGCACATAGCGTATTATTTCAAACGAGAACGCCTGGGTAGCTGAGACATTTCTTTTGATTTTAGATCGGCCATTATCGCTACTGTCGCCCCCGACCAGGCGTTCAAGCTCTAATAGATACGGTGGGTTCCCCTATAAACGTGAAAATAACGAACGTATTTGGTTCAAGTACAAATACATGCCAATGATACAGGGCCAAGTCCCTTAGGCAAATTTGAATCAAGGAAAATATATTAGGCTCCCGGAAAGGGACATATAAATAAGCATAGCACCGAGGTGCGCTTATAAATTTACGAAATAAATAGGCCTGGCTCCCGTATAAAAAGATGGTGGTGCATGCAAACAGATAGAGGCATTAGTACATACCTCTAACAAAGCTTCTGCGGAAGCATATAAGAAACATACACATGCGCATGTACATTACATGTATAGGAGAGCTCGAATAACTGCAATTGCAAATATATATATCTTACGTACATCGTAACTGTACATAGGCAAGAGTGGAAACCGTGTACACATTTTATTTTTAAAAATATTTTCTTTGCGCATGCGCATTGAGTTTCACTGTACAACCTTTCATATACTAAATAAGCGAACATACTCTACAAGTAAGTATTGGTCAAGTAATACCGGAATTTACGAGCAGGCTACAGCGGCGCTGTTCTTCAAACCAGGAGAACGTAACATGGGGGATGTAAGGTGAAAGGAAGTAAACCGGTTTGGTTCGCCAGAGCAGATGGGCTGTTAGTAGCATCATGCATCTGCATGGCATGTGCTGAATTCAACAAAAAGGGATTTTAAAATTCACCTATAATTAAGGAAGATACTCAAGGGAATGTGATTGTTTAGGTAATCAAGTGTTGAAATTTTTTGTTGTATTTATTCTTGTTTACTATTAAAAATGTTTTACCTAACTGAGATATTAATTTATGACTGCACATGGCTACAAAATCTGAAATCAGTAAATTTAGGAAATGTTTAGCGAACGTTGTTTCAGTGTATAAAGAATGAAATCAACTCTAAGGTCGGAAACTTCAGGAAACTCGCCATGTGAGATTGCCCTGTGGTGAACTTCTTAATGTGATGAATCGTTTGACAGTGGTTTTTAAGAAAATGGCTTAACAATACAAAGTTTCAAAGACCATCACAATATGAAAAATCCTACTTGTTTAATGTTCACTAGATTAAAGCAGTTTTAGCTGATTATGTAAATACGAGAGTCGCGTATGCAAAATAATTTCGGAGGTAACAAAAATTGTTAAGAAATGTAAGATTTGAACCCTATATTTTTCGTAGCATTTAATTATAATTAAGATTTCAATTTGTTGTAGATCTGATAAATTAAGCACTTCTAATAAAATTAACCGAAAATACATTCAGTAGTAAATTTCAATTAAAATGGGTGCTCATACAACAAACTAAAATTATACAAAGAAATCTAATTTGTCAATTGATAAAAAATTTCACATCGAGAAAGTGTCTAGAAGATAATGTCCAACATAATGCGGGCAAATATAGCTGTTACGTTCTCCTGGTTTGAAGAACAACGCCGCTGTAGCCTGCTCGTAATTTCCTAAATTACTTGACCAATACTTACTTGTAGAGTATGTTCGCTTATTTACTAGAGAGGTTGTACAGTGAAACTCAATGCGCATGCGCAAAAAAAATATACTTAAAAATGGAATGGTTACACGGTTTCCACTCTTGCCTATGTACATGTACGATGTACGTAAGATATATATATTTGCAATAATTGCAGTTATTCGAGCTCTCTTATACATGTAATGTACATTAGCATTTGTATATGTATTTTCATTGGTAGCAACATAAAGTAATGCCTCAGCATGTACGTTGCAAAGCCATGTCTTAATTCTGTTTAAAAGGTTAAACTCTTATATGCTTCCGCTGAAGCTTTGTTAGAGGCATGTACTAATGCCTCTATCTGTTTGCATGCACCACTACCTTTTTATAGGGGAGCCAACCCTATTTATTTCTTAAATTTATAAGCGCACCTCGGTGCTATGCTTATTTATATGTCCCTTTCCGGGAGCCTAATATACTTTCCTTGTTTGAAATTTGCCTAAGGGAGTTGGCCCTGTATTATTGGCATGTATTTGTACTTGACCAAATACGTTTGTTATATTCACATTTATAGGGGAACCCACCCTATCTCTTAGAGCTTGAACGCCTGGTCGAGGGCGACAGTAGCGATAATAGCCGATCTCAATACAAAAGTAATGTCACATCTACCCAGGCGTTCTCGTTTGAAATATTACGCTATGTGCAAACTTTAGCTCTGTACTACTGCGCCCCAAAGAAGGGAAAAATCCAGTAACCAGCAAATGTGCGAACTGCGCACCGACAAGTAAAACGGAGCGAAGATGCCGACACTACATAAGAAAACTGGCCCGTGACACTCGTCCGCTACGACGAGCAACTAAATGAAAAATTTCTAAGTCCCGATACGACAAGGACCGAACAAACGTACAAAAGACAACGGGCGCTGCGGCCGCAACGACCGTCAGCAAGAAGCGGAGTGATCGTATTTGTAGAGGAGGTCTATACATGCGCGCCGACAATCTCACCAAAATAATTTCCGACACAAACTTAACTGAAGACTAAAAATATGTATAGACGACAATGGACACAGTAACCTCGACGTACGATGATAGAAAATCGAGAATTTATACTTATAAAGAAAATCTATACATGCATATCCGACGACGTTGCAGTGAATGATTTCTAATTAGGCAGTTTTAGCTAGCGTAATGCGAATGGCTGACTTGCATACATATACAATGCGTAATGTACATACATATTAAAATAAAATTGGATATAAGAGAGCAAAATAAATAAATATAAGAATGAAAATAAATAAATATAAAAATGAAAATAAAATAATATTCTAAATGAAAATAATAATGCAAAGAAGATAAAATACATAGTAGTAAAAAAATATAAAATATAAAAAACAATGTTAAGTCCTTAACAATAGCTGATCACGATATTGGTGGATTATTACTTCCTCACATTGTCTTTTTCGTAAATGATCCTAGCAATATCATGCTGTCAACCTAAAACACCCAGGGCATAACATTAACGTATATTATAATAGAAGGTGCAATCAATTACAATAGAAAAAAAATGATATTCTTTAGAACATCGAGATGATTGACATCTTTCATAACGCCCTTCTTATTCTAGAAATAACAGTAATAAAGCAAAATATGAGTTTCTAGATCTTACTAAACGCAATTCAGAACGTCTCCACTATTAAGAGCGAAATTCGAAAACTTAAACAACGGCTCCTCTTGCTTATTCAAACATATTATTACATTTGAAGGCAACTTGAGAAAAATATTGCTATTACCGTGTTCTAGAGATTAGAGGTTGTAATCGAATGTATTTCGTAGTGTTGTGTTGATATGTTAGCGACGTAAATTGGTAAATTCACCCTTTTTAATTACGCAGTTTCATTTTCCAAAACAAAACAACTAAAATAAACATGCAGTAGATGCGCGTAAAATATTACTGTTTGTATATCGTATAATCTGTAATTTGCCCATAGGCTTAAATTAATATACTGACAAGTGCAGAAATGCATTTGTTTTGTCGTAGCTTTTGAACACGCTATCGCCTACGATTCAGTTTCAGTATCTATAAGGTTAGAATTTCATACAAAGGGGCTTGTTTATATCTTATTTACCAACGCTCTTGCATTTACTAAGCAAATTTTAATTGTTTGGTTTTGCATGCATGTGAAACTGACGTCCACATCTTGGTTAGTGCCACTCTATTAGCTGTCTTTCTACGGAGAGAACATTACCACATATTTAGACACGTTATGTAATTGACAATATTACTTTTATGTTCTTTATAACAATCACTGCACACTCATTATGAAAAGAAGTCTCGTCTGCCTCGAACTGTATTCATGGTTTAATGAGATTGTGTAACGGCGTTGTCTGGTAATTAGACTGGCAACTGTTGCATGCTAACGCTTTTTATCTTAACAAGGTGCTTATTCAGAGAGCTTATCGAGTAAGTACCTTATGTAACAATACGTGGTAGTGGGATATAGACAGTTAGCCGTCTATTTCTATTTTTCTCATTTGGCAAGTGGAAATGTAAGCAGTGCATTTTACATATGTACGTATTGATCAGGAATATAGTAGTACTTCTTACGAAACAGGAATACAGTTTTTTAGTCTTACTCAATATTTTTAATATAGTCAAATCCTGATATTCAAAAATTTTCCTTTGCTTTTGTTGATTATATATAAGTTATAATTTAATATTTATGAACACACCAAATATAAGTAGATGTGTAAATAATGCACAATCTTTCTTTTAAATAACCAAAGTTTTCAAGCATCTGTTCTTTTTAGTTAGTAGTTTCTGGTATGGTATATGTAATATTAAATTTTATATGTATAGAAAATATCAATACATCCACCGACCTCAACTTTTGTTGTGCATAAGTCTTCGAAAAGGCGTTTATTAAATATTCCACATTTTTTGTAGAATTTTCAAGAAAATGTAATAGATTCAAATATTGCATTTCTGGCAGTTGGGCTCGTACTTATTTTTGTACTTCATATTGTAGTGAATCTATATAAATATGTTTGGGTGGCTATAAATATGCATGCTTTGATTTTAAGACCGTAGCAAATGTTTGAACATGGTAATGTCCAGTACCCTTTCGGCTTCTAGATTAAAATCTCATTATTGTTTCTTCTTTCGCTGCCGACGTTTTGTCCATTATACTTAAGGACACCTTCAGAGCTGTTCTCTTAATCCTTCTTTAAAACCAGTAACTATTTGCATTGGATTTGTTTATACACTTTTGGATATTATTGAGCATAATTGTCATGGTTGGATTGCGTATAGATAACGAATTTCCTACAGTGAGGAAGGTATCGATAAGTTACTGGAGTATTTACGAATTTTAATAGATCCTCGGATTTTTCGGCTATGGTAATGGGAATCGCGGAATAGGATTTTTGTGTAGTTCATTTGGATCAGCTGATTAGTTTTCAGTTCACAGGAAACTCTCTTATGCGTAACAATCGAATGCAGCTCTTTTGTTGTGTTTGCCAAGCACCTTGTGATAAAATCTGATATATAAGACAAATAAACGGGTGTAGAATGATTTGTGTGAATAGTTTTGAAGATAACATTTAAGTGTTGGTTAATCGTAGTATATGATCGTCTTTGGACTAGTTCTTCTGGTATAAGGCTATGGTGATCTGAAGAAATTCGTTAAGGCACCTTCTGATGTGATATAAGGACAATTTGTCTTAGAGAATGAGTGAAGTATATATTGATGTGCTAAGAATTTCGGAATGATGATTTAAGGTTGTAGGAAAAGTAGAGACTCTACGAAAGCTTTGAAAAAGATGTTGGTGACAATTAGAAATATATGGGGGGAGGGAATTTATGAAAGTTCCTGCAATCTATTAGTAATAACCGCGATGAAACTAGGAGTAGATTACCAAGTTAGGAAGTTATCCCCAGCTTTTTTCTTCAAAGTGAATACCAAATTTCTTCCTCAGTGAAATTCCATGGGCACTACATTTTAAATTCGACATGTCACACTTAACCATTTACGTTCATTTTGCCTGTAAAAAATAAATATTTGACTACCAAATTATTATTTACGTGTATACATATTCACAAAATCCATATTGCATCTAAGACTTTAAACTAAGTAAAAGTACCCCGTTCTTTCATATGCTATAGTGAAAGGAAATTCATCGGACAAACTTTGGTTTAACAGTTCCGAATTTTCTTAAATAGCGATTGAAATAAGTACCGTAAACGGTATGCAAATGGTTTACAATACTTGCACTTGCACCAATTTAAAAAGATGGCGCCTATATTCCTTCAATATGCTTTGTACCTTGCTTTTGCTAATTTCAACTTTTTTGCAATAGTTGGAACATATTACAGCAGTCTACTTACGGGAATATTTAATTCATGTTGATTCTTGATATGGTATATGTTTAAGAATGGGCGAAAGCCATTCTTCCTCTTTCAAAAAATACAGTATGTGTTGGTTGATAACTAACATTTACTATACAAAAGCGTTATTGTAAGTGAAAACATTGTTTATTAGTCAACGGTTCTTCATTGTCGTGTTTGTTTGTGTGTCTGATTTTGAAATGCTTCATTTGATGGAACAGTGTATTTGTATCAAGTAGCTGCTTCAACAAAACTGCTGCAAATACACACAAAATGTTAAAGGAAGCATTTGCGTGTCATTGCCCCCAAAAGAAACGCGTACTAATCAAAACGTTTCAAAAATGGGCGAACATCAGTGATACGATGAACGTTTCGAACGACATCAACTGACATTATATCGGAATACGTCGTTCATGTTCAGAATGCAGTTGTGAATGATCGTAGACAGATCATCCAAGATATCTGCAATATTGTGGGATTATCACATGGTGCATGGTAGGAGATTTTACCGAATTCGTACTGTGAACGGAAACTGCATCGCATGGACGTCTCTATAGAACAGATTCAAAATGACCGTGATGGCGTGTGGCTATATGCACTTTTCATTATATAGAAGTTTCTTGACTAAAAACAACACAGCTGTTGCCCTTCAATAAACCAATTCATCCAACTTGACATCTTGCGACTATTGTCTCTTTTTAAAGGCGAAAATTAAGTTAAAAGGGCGAAAATTTAGCGAAATAAGACTTCCTAAATGTATTCCTTATTAAAGTTAATTAGCGTTAATTAACTTTAATCAGTGTAATAACACACGGGCTGAAAAGTCCCGGGCCTAACAAAGAAAACACGGTTTTTTGGTTTAAAATTAACTTTATTCATCAACGTAATCTCCATCAAGAGCAACGCAATCACTCCAGCGCCGCTCTAACATTTCAATACCACTTTTGTAGAACGATTTATCTTTTGCCTCAAAATAGACCTCAGTTTCAGCGATAACCTCTTCATTCGTGGAAAATTTCTTACCGGCGAGCATTTTTTTTGAGGTCTGCGAACAGTCAGTAGTCGCAGGGAGCCAAATCTGGCGAATACAGTGGATGTGGAAGCAATTCGAAGTTCAATTCATGTAGTTTTCGCATTGTTTTGATTGACTTGTGACACGGTGCGTTGTCTTGAGGAAACAACATTTTTTTTCTTTGCCATATGCGGTCGTTTCTTTGCAATTTAGGCCTTCAAACGTTCCAATAACGCTATATAAAATTAACAGTTGATTGTATTTACTTCCTAAACATAGTAGATGAGTATTACACCACGCACATCCCAAAATACCGAGGCCATAACCTTTCCAGCCGATTGTTGTGCTTTCGGGCGCTTTGGACGAGGTTCACCAGTTGCTGTCCAGTCAGATGACGATCGTTTTGATTCCGGAGTGAAGTGATGGATCCATGTTTCATCCATTGTCACATATCGAAGCAAAAATTCCGGTTTGTTACATTTAAACATGGCCAAACACTGCTCAGAATCATCAGCACGTTCTTGTTTTTGGTCAACAGCGAGCAAACGCGACACCCACTTTGAACAGAGTTTTCTCATAGTCAAATGCTCATGCATTATAAAGCCAATAGGTTCTTTTGATATCTTTACGATGTCAGCTAACTCATGCAACTTCACTTTTCGATCATTCAAAACGATTTTGTGGATTTGTTTGATGTTTTCTGGTGTTACCGCCTCATTTGGACGTCCACTGCGTTCTGTATCATCGGTGTCTCTACGACCACGTTTGAAGCCAGCAAACCAACGTTTTATTGTTGTTTCTGATGGAGCGGAGTCCCCATAACACTTTTCAAGCCATTGCTTCGCTTGAACGGTATTTTTTCCCATCAAGAAGCAGTGTAAAATTAAAACATGAAATTATTTTTGATCCATTGTTTTGAAAATAACAAAAGTAACGTGACTCTTAGCACAATAACTCACAAACTAATGAATAGAATATCATGAAATTTTAACAGCTGTCTTTTGAAGGTTAGTACTAATTGAGAGAAAGGTGACTGCAATAAAACTAGCCTCATCTATGTATTAGGCCCGGGACTTTTCAGCCCATGTGTTACATCTACATATAGACGTAAAATATAATAAATAAATAACATAAATATATGCACTTTGCATATAATCCGGTCTCTAGTGAACAGTATTTCAATTATCAAGGGGACTACTTTAAAAGTAACGAAGGTCACTGAAATATAGATAGCTTGTGATTTTATTTGTTTTATTTTATTTATATCTCAGATTTAGTGGTTTTATTGTTTCTTTGTCTTACCAAGCATCGAACAATGCAATCAAAAAATCTTTTGTTGTCGTTCAAAATATTGTTTTTCCTTTTATCTATTCGTATAACCGAAATATTACCCGCTACTGAAATTCTGTGACACACGGTGTATCCAAATGCCTAAGAGAGGACTTCTTACCAAATTATTGTAAAAGCTGAACTCTTAGCCTACCAACATTGGACAATTCATTTAATTATATTTCTTATATCATCTACACAACAAACACATCTGCTACTGTAAATAAACGTAATATCTTTTTACTTGGATATGGTACGAAACAGCGCTGCTCAGGGCTACCCTGAAGGCGATAGTAGATAAATTGCCAATACGTCGAAATATCAGTATTCCACCATCGATGGAAACAGCCCAAACAACTCCAATTATCACCCATCGTCAACCATTTCACAAGAGTTAAGTTTTAGAAACTAATGGAAACAGGTAATGTTGATCCTGTTTCTTTCTAAACACGAATTACCTATAAGTTATAAACTATGTCATAACCGAACAAAAATTGCGACTTTTACTGGCATATAGGATGTACTCAAATGGTTTTATAAAATGTTAGTTAAGTTAAAATTCTTAATGAACATATAATACGTGTAATAAATTCTCAACTCATACATGTACGTAAGCATATGAAACTATAACGTGTCTATTTACATTGTGTAGAAGACTGATATTTCAGGACGTTAGTTTGCAACTTAAAGCGTTTAATTTCGTCGAATTAAAGTTGAGAAGGTGTTAAGTTTGCCGTCACCTCTTGGTACATGCCGCTTAAATTAACCAAGTTGCTATACGTGGCTTTGTTTTCTGTCAAATTAACTATGCTAACTTACTCTCAATTACAATTATTTCTGTTTTAAACTAGTGCTTCTGAAGTAGTTAAAAGTTGACTTCATATTTTTAAAACAGAGCCGCACGCCTTTTGTGAATGCTTCCCCATCTTCAAAGCAGCTCTAGGTAGCTTAAGGTAGGAAAAGGTATTAAAAGACTCTTTATTTATATCAACTTCCATTATGTCCAACAGTATCTCTGTTTCAACATTTTGAAAGAAATCGTAATATTTGGATCCAGTTACTAAATCGTGTAGATGTTTTGCACTGAAAATGAAATCTTTTTAATTGTACCATTGAATAAGTAGGTTTTTGCGATCCTGTTTAGTAAGACGTAGCTTTACAATTTAAAAAATAAACTTACAACTGAAACAAATGCACTTCTTCATTTACATTCTTATAACATTTTCCATCTGAATATAAAGATAACTTCTCATAAGTTCCTCTGAAACATCAAATATAACGTGTAATGATTTAATTTGTCACCGACAAGATTTGGCTTATTGTTAGTGTGTCATGAAGTGTTTAATTTTTGGCGGCAATTTTTCGCCAGTGGGCAGCAAAAACAGCTTTAATGTTGAGATGTTGTTGAAACCTGCCTTCTCCAGCATGGCTTGTCCAAGGTCTTAATTTTACAATTGCTGTCTCAATTTGATATCGAACGTAAACAATGAAACTTGCATTAAGAGGACACTCGAGCAATGGGTGTGTCTTTTATGTTTGGCACTGTACAAATAGGGGTGAGTAGGACAATTGTAATAATTTCTGCAATGATTGTTGATAGTACGTAGGATATTTAAAAATATGCGCCGCAATTCATATTAAAATTGGTAAATATGTTCATTTTAAGTTAACTTCTTTAATATAAGATTTTGACTTGACAAAACAAGTACTATTATTGTGTGTTTGTTTGCCACTATATCTAACTAGTGTGAGAAAGCTATTTAAATCATTTATTACAAGCAATTTAAACAATAGAATGGAAGTTCACTGCTAGTATCTGCACAATAATCATGAAATAAACTTCTGCATTACTTGCATTGTATCCAAACTTCTCTGCAGATGTTGTTAAAACTTTCAGGCGTAATTTTTTATTTCCTTCTTCTTTAAAAACGGTCCCTTTGCTTTATTAGTTTTAAATTTCTTTTTGATTCCAGCTCCTTCATCTACAAGTACTCCCTTTTCTGGTGTATCAGTTCATACAGCAGTTTTGTTTTTTCTCCTATCACTCCTAGCACTTTCAATGTGTCTTGAACTTGGCTTAGGCAAGGGTCATACATACTTTCTGACAATTCTTTAGAATCATTTAAATCCATTTCAGCATCTTGTTTTGATGTTGAAGGTGTAGTAAAATTGGATATAACGTTACTAATTTGAGATGTAACAGGTTCACTCTTCGTTTAAACATCGTCATTTAATTACAGCAATTGATAACGCAGCAAACTTCAAATGATCGAAAACGTCTCTATTCATTGAGCAAATTCTTGTCACACGAAACTCATTCATATTTTTGTTGGTGTATAATATAATCATTGGCAAAGTTTGAGCAAATCATACGTGGATATGGTTTGATCGGGATGATTTCTCATCACACAGTATGCTTTGAAAGAATAATGAAAAGTTCCATCCAAAGGCTGGAATTCATTTGAGGTACGGGAAGGAAGGTATAATAGCATTTTCTCAATAAAACTTATTTGTGGGTGTATATATATATGTGATTCGTGATTGTTAAGAATGAACAAAATTTCGTTGCTCATAGATGGTGGCCCTACCAATAGAATCTGGGGGTGCTTCCCTCATAAAGTTGGTTGAAGACGTTTTCGTGGGAAAGTTGAAGGTATTTCCTATCGAGTTCACTGCTGCACAAAGCGTAATCTAGCTACCACTTTCATAAGGTGTACTTCATATTAAAATTAGTAAATATATTCTCTTTAAGTTAACATCTTTGATATAGGATTTTGACTTAGT
The DNA here is from genome assembly GCA_023509865.1 of Trypoxylus dichotomus. NCBI lineage: Eukaryota > Metazoa > Arthropoda > Insecta > Coleoptera > Scarabaeidae > Trypoxylus > Trypoxylus dichotomus. Next base: position 44,659,631 of record CM042078.1, read on the forward strand.
AATTAAAAAAAAAGAAATTGTTGTTACGTTCGTATCTGTAGTGCGAATAATTGTAACAAATAATATGTAAATACAACTTTTCTCATGGTATTGGTGAAATTATTCACGAGAAAGACATTTGAAAAGACATAAAACACTAACACACGGACATTTTTCTGTCTATCCGACGTCATCAGCGTGGTTTCAAGCGGTTTTATGCTCAACACATGTCATTCCCTCTCCGCTTCTATCGCCATATCTAACCCGAAAATACAGGTGAATATTCCTGGTGCTAACTAGTGTCAAAAGAAACACTTATGTGCAAAGTCAGACACAGCGAAAAGAAGTGGCTACAGTTTCCCACCCTTCTCTCGAGCAATACATGAATTGCTACCACGAGAGAGCAGCGCACCAAGGGGAACTGCACATGTGAATGATTTCTCAGGCTTACCATGACGTATTTAAAAACACATTTAAAAGAATGCCTAGAAAATAACACCAAGATAAGAAATCGCTGTAATTACAGTTTTTATCATGGTATTACCATGAGATTTCACCAATACCGTGAAAAAAGCTATATTTACAGCGATTTAGTCGTTGGTGTTATTTTCTAGGGTAGGAAAGCTATTTAAATAATCTGTTCTAAACAATTTAAACAATAGAAAAGAAGTTCACCGCTAGTATATGCACAATAGTCATGAGATCAATCTCTATATAACTTGCACTGTACCCATTTCTGCATACGTCATTAAAAATGTTTCTAAACCATGAAAAAAGTATCAGTCTCTTAGTCCAAACTTTCAGACGTAGTTTCTTTTTTCCTTCTTTAAAAACGTCTTCTTTGCTTTATTAATTTTAGATTTCTTTTCTTTCCAGCTCCTTCATCTCCAAGTATTCCCTTTTCTCGTGTGTCAGTCAGTATAGCAGTTTTACTTTTCCTTCTACCACTTCTAGCACCTTTAGTGGGTCTTGAACTTGTCTTAGGATAAAAACTGCATTGACACAACATAAGGTCGTCGGTAACTTAGGTGGCAATAGAAAGAATTTTGAAGTTTCTTATTAGTTCATGTTTAACTCTATTACAATTGTACTGTGTTACATAAAACAAAATTCTTTAAGAAATAAATATTCAATGTCCTCAAAATGTACTCACTTGTGGTGTGGAAGTTCCATTGCAAGTAAAAATGTCCTGTAAATTACACTTCCGTTCATGTTTTATTGATTTTATTCGATACCGATATACTTGCACTTGTTTATTATTATGTTAACAATTATGTTAACAATTATGTTAACAATTATGTTAACAATTATGTTAACAATTATGTTAACAATTATGTTAACAATTATGTTAACAATTACGTTAACAATTATGTTAACAATTATGATACCACTACATTAAAGTTGTATTCGCTTGGATATTTGAGGTGTTTGTATAGGTTTTACATTTCTCTAAATTCAGAATCAGTTCTAGTGCCATCTGTTGCTAATTTTCTATTATTGTGAAACAATCGTCTCTTTAAAGACTATATTTTTGACTGGCATCTGAATTTAATCTGATTAAGCATTCGTCACTAAAGTTCAGGGAAATTCGATACCGTTAGAGATAGTATTTTCACCAATTATAGTTAAGGTGTGCGTTACTATTAACCGATAGCTGACATGGCACTTTTTTCGTATTGAGAGAAAACAATAATTTGCGCACAAAGTTTGTGTAATAGAGCATCCAAAGTGAAGACACTGCTCGATGTTTCAAAAGAAGTAGGATATTGCAGCTAAAATTAGATACATCTGTATTTATAATAGGTTATTAGTGATACTCAAGATGGAAAATTAACGAAATATGTATATTCCTTTTTTTAACTACGATTGTAGGCGTGGTGTTCATCCCAATTTTATGTTAGAGTAGTAGAAGGACCTCCAATGGCATTGCAAAAATTATTTAAAACTCTTAGTTGTGCTAGTACACTAAATCATAAGGAATATACACTAATTTACCTTATAAGGTGTAATTATGACTTTACTCAGGGAGTTATTTTATTTATAACGGGCTCTAATTTGCTTTGACGACCTTAGTGTCATATGTTCCTTGATTTGCATTAAATACCACATTATCGCCTTTTCTAGAGAGTACTCTGTATTTGAATATCATTTCGTGCTTGGCTCAATAATCTAAATAATGCGCCCCCTTACTGGGTTGATGGGAACCACATAAGCGTAGCACACGATACATTGGCAACAAACTTAATGTAAATATCTGATTATAATTAAGCTACCCGACGCTTCTATTGGATGATTTACTGTAAATACGAAAATAGTACTTTAAGTTATCGTGCTTACGTCAGTAAATTTTACGTAAAAGTCTTTGGGATAGTCAAAAGGTACAGACACTAATTAAAAGCAAGGATCCAAGGTAAATTGGCGTTTTTCGGATGTTTATACAATTAGGCTATTTTACGAGGGGAAGGAATTTTGTTTACGTAGCAACGTTGAAACTTTATATGTACATACATCCAGCTCGGCCTTTCGGTTCCTTCCCTGTTATTAAATACGCTATATATCTCTTGAATCTTTTATGCTAATTATTCGTATAAATGTACAGGCAAATAAAATATTTTCGGTTATTTGTTTGTTTAACCTAATTCAAATGTAGATGCCTTATTTATATATCTTATTCATAATTTACGGTTCTGTACTTTTATTTAAACGCTGCAAAGCAATAGTAATTTTTTTTTTTATAAATGAGGTTTACTTTTAGATTTGTTCTTACAAAATAATTTCAAATATTTAAATTCGTTATCCTTTCTGCTCGGTTTCCCGAGCACCGTACTGATTCCTTCAGTCTGCTGACTATTATCTGTTCATATAACGTGCCTTCTGAGTTCAGGAGGTAAATTAGTCTGTACGAGCTGAGGTTCCCATTGGGTTGGGTGTTCTTCTGCAGTAGTACTAGTTTAGCCTTTTTCGATACTTTCGGAAAGGTCTCATCCGCCAAGAGACAGTTATGTAGCGACAGTGTGCAGTCTATTTTCTCCTGGGCAGACTATTTAACTATCTCTGGTGATGTGTTTACATTGCATCGGAATTTAAAAGCTCTGATGACTTTTTATTTTTAATTTAGTACTTGCGAATCAATCAATTCTTGTCGCGCGAATTATTTTAAGTAAAATGAATATAATCAGGACTTAGTCTTATTGTCATAACTACTATGAGTTTGGTATGTCTCGGAACATTGACAATGAAGTTGCATTCAAAAATAATTCAGCAGAATTTGTCAATAATTGGCCGGTAGATAATACAGAAGAAATAAAATACAGCAACTGCATGTGTTAATCTAGATATATACTAGGGTGACAGAATAAAATAGACACCAGGTAAAGCGGTATAAATATGTAAATAGCTAAATTCTAAGAACGAATTAAGAACTTTCTCTTGTCATTAGTAGATGTATCGGAAGGAATTCGTCATAGTTTAGTATCGTTACAACTATGCCTCGCTTACAAGGTTCGAGTGATATTAGCGACTTCACCCGTTGGCCAGAGTGAACGCGGCGCTTCCCAAGATGAAATAAGTAAATTTTCAAATATTCCGTTGTCCACAGTTAACCGTGTGATTACACAATTTAAACGCAAGGAAGAAACAACAGTGGAGCCGCGACCAGACCGTGCCGGACCTTTTGAAAGAAGTAAAAGGGTGCTTGCGCGCGAAGTGTTAAGAGAACCGCGAAAAAGTACAGCTGAGCTTGCGGCAACTTCACAGAAAAGTCAGCGCACCGTTCTGCGATACCTCCACAGTGTGGGGATGTATAAAAGGGCGGCAAAGAAAAAAGCTCTCCTTACGGCGTTTCAAAAGCAGCACCGAATGGCTTGGGCAATCGAAATGCGAACGAAGCCCGAAGAGTTTTCGCGGTCTGTCATTTTTTCAGACGAAAACAGATACTGCCAATTCAATGATAGTGGTCGTACGTTGGTATGGAGACGTTCGTCACAGCAGCTGGACGACAAATTTTTGCATCGGACGGTGAAATATGGCGGTGTGAAGATCATGGTGTGGGGCGTGATATGGTATGGTGGAAGATCGCAATTAGTATTCTGCGACGGAAATATAAATGCGGCAAAATATATCGAAATATTAACAGAAGAACTACTACCGATATTCGACAACGCCATTTTATCTAAAGAAGACGCCACTTCTATGGAGGATGGAGCACCCTGCCACAAAGCAAGAACAACAACCCCATGGAAAGAGGAACAGGGGATTCGGATTTTACCATGGCCAAGCCAATCACCAGACATGAATCCGATAGAGAATGTTTGGCGCATAATCCAGACAAATATGGCGAAACGACCCCGAAAACCCAGCAATAAGGAAGAACTCGTGGCATCTGTTACAGAAGAGTGGTTAAATATTCCAGAAGACACCATTAATCATTTAATAGATTCTATGCCACGACGACTCGCAGCACTTCACGAAAGTAAAGGTGAATCGACAAAATATTAGTCTAATTTAAAAATTTTAAAATATTTTGTATATATAGCGAGAATAGAATCTTTTTTTGATTAGTAGGTGTCTATTTTATTCTGTCACCCTAGTGTAGTATAAACAGGCTCTAACTCTGTAGTTGCGTCGACAAACAACGCTAAATAAAAATGTATTGCTATGAATATCGCTTGGCTTTGCATTAGCCCTTTCCAATATTTAATACGATTATCTCTACTGAAGAATTGTGTTTCTTTCGAATATTTGTTTCAAAAGCGTTATACAAAATAATATGACGCGAACATTTAAATTTGAAGGAAGCCAAGCAATTCTGTCAGTTTAGAAATCATTTGCAGATTAACGACTTACTTTTAATAGTACCTTATTTTATGAACCAAAAATAGGGACGACGCAGGATATATATTAGGTAATGCAAGTAGATAACAATAAACATCTGCATACAATAAAGATAGGTAACAGAGTAAATACGGATAAAACTCGATAACAAAAATAAATGAGAGGAATATGTCAGAATTGTTGAATAACGACGCTTTGGATGAAGTTGGTGCTTAACCACTTTTTTGAACTTATGCGCATACAGGATATCTGAAATAAAATAGAAAAGTACGGAAAATGAAAAGGTGTAGTACTATAGAATAGAAATCCAAAAGAAAAATTAAGCAATTACGATGCGAACATCAGAATTAAAAAACCCTAGGACATTGTAATATGTGCTGCCTAAGGATGCAGAAACGGCATGCTAAGAGTTCAATAATATGATTACATACGAATATTTCGGCTGTGAATAATAAAGACATTTTTATTTCAAATATCTTTCTTTGTCTTTCTCGCGTCTGTGAAGGAATTTTCGTAAAAGATTTTGGCTTTAAGTCTACTAAAATTTAATCTTTACCTTTTTCGTACTTTTTATTTTATTTGATGGGCACGCTGTATAATGTTTTATAATTCTCTGAAGAATTATATTATTTTTCTTATATCAAAAGTGCTCAGACTTTCTGCAATGGATCCCAAACAATGTTTTCTTGCACTTGTGCGTTGTTTGCTATACTATTTGGTGTTTGATTTTATATATCTATGTAGAAATTTGTTTTCAGAATATATGCTTTACATAAATTCCAAATTGTGTGTTATTTGCTGATTTTAAAATTCTTAAAAATCGTTAACTAAATGCAGCAAATTCGTAATCGTGCAAATAATTGTAAGTGAACCGTCAGTCTACAGGGAAGAAGTAATTTTTCACCTATTTACGTCAACTTGGGTCCTACGAAGCAATATGTTAAAGTTCCACGATTAAGTCACAAAAAAATGAAAGCTAGGGTATTCGATGGACTTCAAATAAGAACTTTAATGACAGATTCAAATTTCATCCACCCTTTGAACGAGCTGAGGAAGAAGCCTCCAATTACAAGGATCTAGTGAAATGAATGCTTCAACAATTTCAGCACCTAGGTTGTAACATGAGCATAAAGCTCAATTTCCTTCGTAGTCATCTTGATAGGTGACTCGAAAATTTCGGTTAAAAGCATGGACTCTCAGTACCAGAAAAGATGGGATCCTCATATGATGATTTACTACTATTGGAGTGTTCGATGAGACTGCCAAAACGGAATACTCAGCAGAAGGTGCAGCAAACGAAAATGTGCTTTGTACAAGTACTCTTGTAATCTTTTAATGATTATTAAAATAAATACTTATATTACACTCGCGACTAATATTGTATTTAGATAAATAAATGGATTATTAAAATTTTATACTTTATACTTGTTCTTCAAAGAACATAGTATGGCATAGAGTTAAATTTTGACGAGATACACAAAAAATAGTATGATCTTAGAATTCAGCACACCCAAGTTAGTAAGAAAACAAGTCTCATATGGAACTCAGCAAAAATTGTGTTGGGCGGTGGATTTCCATGTTGGCTGTACGAGGCCGACCTGAAATATTTTCGGAATCGGTAAGAGATGGCAGACGAAGGTTGAAGTGGATTCATTGGTCGGCAAGGGCAACCTTCTTTATAGCAACTGTCAAAATTTCAGACATCTACTGTCAATAGTCGTTGTTTAAGAGTGTGTTTTGTGTAGCAAGTCAGGCAGTTTCGCAAAAATGGATAAAACCGATTTTCGTGCAGTGATAAAACACTTCTGGATGGCTAGGAAAACGCCAAGGAAACTCGAAATACTTTGCTAAAGGCTCATGGCGGATATACTCCATCATTTTCGACCATCAGCTTCTGAGTGAGCGAGTTCAAACGTGGACGCACAAGCAGAAGAGACGAACCACGCAGTGGACGCCCAAAAACCGCAGCGAACGATAATATGGCTGACAAGATTCATGGTGTCGTGTTAGCTGATCGCCGATTGAAGCTGAAAGATATAGCAGAGACAACAGGCATTACAGGAGAATGAGTTAGCCATTGCCTACACGAAATTTTGGGTATGAAAAGGTTTCGGCGCAATGGGTACAGTGTTTGCTCACACCGGAGGAAAAACGACCGTTTCGGAGGAGTGCCTAGCCAGGATTCTACGCAATCCAAGGGATTTCCTCATGCGTTTACTAACCGTGAATGAGACTTGGATCCACCACTACATAGCGGAGACTAAGGAACAGTCGTAAAAGTGGACTTTTTACGGGCGAATCGGCTCCGAAGAAAGCAAAGACCGCTCCATCGGCCGGAAAGGTCGTGGCGACCATTTTTTGGGATTCCCATGGTGCGGCAGTTGAAGAGACTGGAGCATTCACCTTCGAGGAAACTGCGTCGAAAACTAAAAATAAAAAACCACACCAATACTGTGTTTTTCTTGTCGATTTCGGCAACATTTCAGGTCGTCCTGGTATGTCTATATCTTGTGGTTATCATAACCTGATGTAAATGTAAAATCTAATTAAGTTTAGGTTTAATTAGGAATTTACCAGTATGATTTCATAATGCATGATGCTACTGATGGTAACGTATTTTGTATCCGAATGTAAATGATATATATATATATATATATACGTATACATGGCTTATTAGATTAAAAGTAAACTGTTTTTTTTGTAACGTTTTGAAGCAACATACAGTAATTGATAGATCGTTCACGAAATACAAATCCGTTGTTTTCGCACCTGACGCTACATATCGCTTAAATTGCCAAATATAAAAAAAAAGATATTAACTATACACGTCGGCGAGTACGTAACACGATATTTAATTGTAACCCTATACTTTCTGTAAATCCAGTCGTTTAGTTGATGTAACGGTACATAGAGTTCTTGAATTGGTTGGCAAACAAGGCGCGCAGACAATATCATCAGAGCAAGAAGGGTCTTGTTTTTCACATTTTAATAACTTATTATTTTATCGATTGCTTACGTCGGGTATCGAAGACCATTCGGCGGACTATTCGTCGAACATTTATAACCTTTGGTTTTATCGATTGATATACTGTAGGCAAGTTAGCAACAGGTACTTTTATTAGTTGACGCATGAATTGTTTTCAACTAATACTATCTTGGAAATTATGAAATTTTACGCTTTTACCGATATTTTCATTACATTAAATTTAATGGAAAGTACCTAGTCACGTGCATAATCTGTAATCACCCATTAAAAACAATTCGAAAATTTTTATACTGCTGTTCACAAAATTTGTTGCTTAACATCCAGAACATTTACGCTATGTTAAGAATAGGAAGAGCAACTTGCGTGCTACATAAACAAAATTAATCTGATACAAACGCCTGTTAGGACATCATTTCAAATAATAAATAATTGATTACTTTGGGGTCTCTTATTGCTAAGTAGTTTATCTGTTGTCTAAAGTCATGTGATCTTCTGCTAGCATTAGTAACATTAGCAGGTTTCGAATTTCATGTATATACGCAAGAGCTTTATCATCTTTTGCCATTTAGTATAGTATAAAGAAGCGGCAAATCAGATCATGTATCTATACTAGGAGAGCAAATCAGTAAGTAGGTCACAAAAATTATAAAAATAATTGGATAAGTAGTTAGCCAAAAGCAAGTCTTATTTGCCTGCTGCATAAAGATGCTTGGGCTGTCGTCTTAACCACGTGCGTACTTCTTGTTAAATATCGTTATCATCCTCGAAATATTTTCCGCCAAGATACTTTTTGACTAGAACAAACAGATGATAGCCGCTAGGAGCTAGGTCAGGACTGTAAGCTCTTTGGGATGACGGTTCAAACTCTTCCACTGTACGTACCATCACGTTCACCACAGAATGTTTATACCGATCGTTTGCATCGTCCACACAACCACAATTTTTTATCTTTCAATCCTGCTTTAATTATTCTTTCAACATAGTCATGCACAGATGACATAAAGTTTCTTAACCATGTCCGACTTGGTAATGTATAATCTGAATACTTGCTCGAGAGGGAGACAAATGCTTGTTGATGTAGTGAGGTGGACGGTATATTACATAGAATAAAACAAACACCTATATTAAATATTCACTGTTCGTTGTATCACTTGCAGGCATTGCAGAATATCGTTTTATGCTTTATAGGTGGCGTTTATACTTCCACATGCTAGTACACGTCAAATAGTTGTCACACTTTACACATTTAATTCAATCACCTTCGTATTGTAAATCCGGCATACCGAAATGTACCTAAATGCGACATTTTCTAAATATGTGTGTACTGACAAATAGTCACAACGACCAGTCGAATAATACTGAACAAGCGTGCTTTGATACGGGTACTCGATTCTTCGTGCCGCTCGCTTTACCCTTCCACGTTGTTCTCCGCACAACACTGATACTTGCCCCTGTTTGCCGAGACTGCTCATCACCAGTAACAATCCTGTTAAGCATGTCAATCTCTCTGTGTTCCTCGGCTAGTTATCTAGATACCCACCGTGAGCAAATTTTTTGAAAATTCAAACGAGTGTGTATCAGTACGTAGACCAAACCCTGGGAACACCTTATTACAGTTACTATGCTATCTATTGTCACCTGCCGCTCAATTCGAATCATCTCTTCTTTCCGGGGCGGTGCTGTATCTATCGCAATCTAAACTGGGCGGCCACAGCAATAACTTTCCAGCCCCGTTGAGAGAATTTCTCTGCCCGGTTATACACGGCTTTACGCGACAAACACTTTTCGCCGTAAATAGGAGACATCTTTTATACGAAATCCGTTTTCCTAGAAAAAGAAAGACGCACAACAGCACGCTGCTCTTTCTCAGTGCACTCTTTGAACACGTTCGCCATTTTAACACTACTTGCCCAAGAGAACTGCTTAAGTATCGTAAAGCGGAATTGTGCTGACACCTAGTGACGGACAGGGAAATACCTCACTGCTATTTTCACTTTTGCCCTAGCAGTTTGTGACTTATTTAATCGCTTTCCCTCATACTAACAAATCTACACCAGTGTCTCCTGAAAATACTCAACTCTAGATTTACTAAGTAAGTTATTGTGTACAATCGTCATTATTAAAATTAACCTAAAATATCTACACTTTAGACAGCACGAACAGCAGTGAGTACATATTCAGAAAAATTTTGTCTGGAACAATGGTCGTCGCTAAAGCCGAAGTAACGGAAATATGTGCACCGCACCTGACTGCTCACGGTATTGTTGACTTAAAGATATCATCTTCCAAATAATGTCAAAAATGCTACTAGACTCTCATAGCAACCTATACTTGACCTCAGAAGCCAATAATGCAAAGGTAACATGACTGTAGGTCTATACTGGTAATTATGGAAATAGGAAAGTGAGCGAACTATACCTTGTGACAGGATCAGTATTGCCACCATTAAAAATGTCTGAATGATGAAGAGATTAGATGGAAAGACCTTCTGTCATACTAGTAAAAATACACTGACTTATCCCAATAAATAGACAATATTAAGGTAGTACATATTGCTGAAAAACCTGGTTAGGAGTTTTGTCGGTGAAAGACATAACTCTTCACAATGGAATTAGCTAAACGTCTGTCATATAACGGTTGTCTCGTAGAAGGACGTAGACCTCCATCTAGCTACCATTAAAGCGATCCCACTAGCATTAGTCGTTAGTAGAAAGGCATAAACAGGCCTGCTCTAGACTAAATGCTGTGAAGTTCGTCACTATTTCTCTTTCCAGAGTCCATTTTATTTTCTGTTCGTACTATTACTAGTAGCGGTAAAAAAAACAAAATACTTTTATATCAAATCTGCTACTATTTCCTAGATCATTCTTTCTCTTTTCTGGTGTCAATTCTGTTGTTGTTGGTATTTGTGATTCTCATGTATGACCATTTGTTTCTAGATAGTGCAGAAATCATCTTCATGGTAATTAAATGTAAAACTTGGATTAACACTAGTGGAATGGTAATAATATTTCTTATTATTATATTATCTCACTTGCGATATCCATTTGCGCATAATACGTATCACTTAAGAGACTTAAGTAAATTTGTGGAACGACGGCGAATTATCATTAGTTCTAATTAGAGATGTTTCACTTAAGATGGGTTCATATATATTTTCATAGTTTTTTAAAAAGCAAGTTCTATTGTTCGTGTTGAAATTGTTGGTGCAATTTAATATACGTAGCACTTTATGTAGAAAGTAATTTTGTAGAAATTGCTTCTCCATTCCAGCTTAAACTAGATTTTTTATTAGTATATTGGTGAGAAGGTAATCGTAACCGTATGATATTCGATTTTTAGATGCATTTTCTTCGGTCACAATCTTTAACGTTTATTACGTCTTTTGTTCAGGGAGCGCTAATGCATAACCTATAAAAACGAAAACATAAAACGTTATAGCTTGCCTATATATGATAGTCATACTTGGCTTTATTTGATTACAAAAAAACAACAAATTAACCGCGTCATGCTTTTACTGTTCAATAGTTCCTTAAAAACAAAAGAAAGGTGTACAATATTCATAAATACATAAATTAATTTGTTGATAGATATTCTTCCAACATAAATAAATAATAAAATCAACACTGATATAGTAATAAACATATAAGAAACAAATTTGCATCCTATTGTTTATAAAATCTACTGTTGTTTTGTAACTTAGTATTACAACTAAAGTTGACTAAAGCCCAGGGACTGTCTCCGTTCTCAATACGCAGTAATGATAGGTAGTTTAGGAATTTTTTAGGATATACTCTACTTAAGCTATTTTCCGCCTAAAATTGGGTAATCTCGGACACACTCAACACCAAATTCTCATATAATTTTACTTATAATTAATTGATTTATAGGCAGACGATCTGGGTATATCTTACTAAATAAGTGATATATTTCTCATTGGAAAAGAATTTAATCATCGACAGAAACCATCATTAATATTTAATAAAAAAATAATTTAATAAATAAATAATAATTTAATAAAGTAACGCACGGTACAATTTCCTCAGAGCTGACTTTCATCCGCTTGGTCTTTTTTACAGTGATTGGTCATTGCTTGATAAATTTCAAAATGTCAACGACGCATTATCTATCTTTTACCTTCATTAGAATCTCATTCTTTCTAAGTCTGTTCCTTTGGTGTCATGCAAGAGGTCGCCATATTTTCCCTGGTTTAATTCTACTACAACATTTGCATTGAAAACCCAAGAACATTATAGACGGAAATGGAAATCTACAAGAACTTTTATTATGAGGAATTTAAGCATTTAGGAATCATCTATACGGTGCAGATTTCCTCGGCATATGAAATATATTTAGCGAATATTCAGGAAACGATATCTGTTAATCCTCAGGAACTGCCTCGCTTCGTAAGCACCAAGCAAGGCTCTACTAAAATTCTAGGCTGCTTTCGTATTGGTGATGAAAATATCAGTAATCCCGATAAGATTGTAAATGCGATCTCTGGAAACGTGCCCGTTTAGTACCAGTGCATAAAAATGAGGATTCTTGTGGATTGATAATTACAGGCCTGTAGTAATATTATGCGATTTTTCGAAAGTGTATGAGTATGCTATTTATTCCAGTATACTGAATAGTGTGACAGCTTCTGAGCGTCATGGCATGGCTTCTTATGGCAGAAGATGTACAGTAACTAACTTGGTAGTAGTTGCTAATATATTTGTGAGGTACTTGATAATCGTGGTCAAGGTCTTCTTATATACACACATCTCGTGTGCATTCGATACAATCGACCATGGAATTCTGCTCAATAAGCTGGATTGTTATGGATTTATTTCCTCGTTTGTCAAGCTTATGAGCTGATTTGTCGGAGCATATTAACTACCTATTTTATAATGACTACTAGTTGCAATAATTTATATCTACTTCTGACGCGCCGCAAGGAGCCAACTTAGGGCCAGTGTTGTTTTAAATTTCTATTAATGATCTGTTGGTCAGCCCTTCATGCTTGGCTTTGGCGTATGCTGATAACTATAAGATTCACCCCGCTGTTTCCAACCAAGAAGATTGCATTCCTTAAGAAAAATATTAACTTGGTGCACAATCAACACATGCAAGCCAAATGCTGGCATATCTCCTTCAGTCGTAAAAGGAATCGTTTAGATTCGTTCTATACAAGATTGTACCTACGGTCGAATCATTTAAAGATTGGAGTTATTTTTAATAGCAGCTTAAACTTTATTCAGCATATTGAAGAACTCTCAGGATTTGTTGATTGCGCTGATCTATTACCTGAGTTGCACTTCAATATACCTCGTTTTTCGTCTAAATTCTGTTCTACTTTTGCACCATCTACTCCGAAAACGAATATTTTACACAATGCCCCCATGCGTAATATGTGTAATTTTGCAAATAAATATTATAATGAATTTTTTTTTTTAATTTAAATTCATTTTGAATAATTTCATTTTGTTTGGCGTAATTTGCACACACATTATTTATAGTTACTCTCTACGTTACTTATTATTACGTCTTTAGTTTCTAAGTGTATTTTGACAATGTATGTGACTTTTTTGTTCTGTAATTGGTATTCTGCTGGACAATAAACTCTATTATTAATATTTTAATGCATTCTATTATAATTTCAAAATTGAATTTCTTTTCATATAAATGCTAGACTCACTTGCAACAATATTACAGTGTCCGATATAACTTTTCCAAATCAGTTCAACGTTGCATGTATAACATTTTAAGAATTGTTTCACTTCCTACACCTACTCGGTGTTTTGATTCACACCATGGCCTACCAACTGGAAAATAGCTTCTCCTGTTTTTCTTAAGGACTTTCTAATGCACCATGTTACGTTTTTGTAAACATCGAATAACGACTGGAGCCATCTACAAAGTAGAAAAAGAATGTATAGGCTGCCGTTTAAAAAATGGCAATGACGCCATAAATTCAACAAATTAGTACTTACTAGTTGTGTAAAATTTAGGAAAGGAATTTTCATTGTATTTTACGTCATCACTCTATATTAAATAGAGTGAAACATTTTATTCCATTATATTCACACACTTCTAAATGCCGGTTGCCTTTATATATCGGCACATTTTGGGATTATCCATGTTATTAGGAAATTACACTGTAGTAGTGGTATAAATGTAGTTTTAACATTAAGGCTAGATATTGGACATCAGTTATGTATATTTAAATACAGTCCTAATATTACCAATATCTGTATTTCGCATTGAACCGAATAGGACATCATTTTATACAACTTATCGATTTTAGCTTATAATTTTTCTGGTGGTTGAGGACTCGAAACCGAGATTAAAATGGAAAAAATATAGAATAGATTCCATGATTTACATACAATCGGTATTTTACGTATTCTTCATAATTCCAGAAAAGTGCGCTATTTTATATTACTTATGTATTTAGCAAAAATATAACGTAAGTATTTGTACCCAGAAACTTACATTAATATTAGAAAAGATTCAAAATTAACATTGTCCAACTTATTTTATTCAATAGCCGCCTGTTAATAAAAGTCCGATTGATCCGATATTCGAGCATTTAAAAGGGCATTTATTTAGGTGTTCTCTACTCTTTTAGATTTGTTCTTCATGAGTAAGTACGTTCCACAATATTACAATGATATAAATAGAGGCGACTGCATCGATTTTAATATCCACATAAAAATTCTGCGTTCGGTTATCGATTTCAGCTGTAGAGATTCGTAATTAAATTGTATTTGCTCGGCGGAGTACGCTTTTTTTATACTGAACATAAAGTGATTTCGTAAATAGACGTGCACACTGCAACGCATGTACATATGTACACTGGCCGCCTTTAGTCGGTGGCAATAGCGTGAAATGAAATTTTCCGAAGGTAGTATTGTCTCCTTTTTACCTTAAATTCTAAAAGCTTGATTGAACACCAATATCGAAACGAACTGGTAAACACAGTACGGTGAAGGATGTTATAATATACACCTGTTTTTCCTCAATGGTGTATATCCTAAGGAGATCCGCTAACATATGTATTGGAAAATAATTGGTTCTAACACTTCAATAATTTGTGTACACATATTTTATAAAAAAGCACGTCCATTACCAAAAATATATGTAATACAGTGGGTAAACATAAACTTCTAAAATAGGTGCTTAGGGAAAGAAGTAATGCTACTAGCTCATTTAAAAAATACACTGTGTATATGCTAATATATATATTAAATTGTATAACATCGCTCAACAAAATAAATTTTTTGCAGTGGTGCCTGTAAAATGCGGTATTTCTGATGTGCTGGTTCCAAAAATAACTGGCATTTCTTCCTAGCAGCTCTAGCTTTTGAGATACACCACGGTGAAATTTATTACTCATACGCATAAATAATATTATCAAGATACTTAACTAAATACTTACCTAAATTGTCGCTCGGATGTAATATGAACATCAAGATTCATAACCTTCACAACCACTTAGATCGTTTTTCAAAAAACTTGGCTGATGTTATTGAGAAACAGGTGGAAAGAATTCACAGCGACATCAGCATTATGGAGGAAAGGTACCAAGGAGGATAGGATACCCATATGATCGCCGATTACTGCTGGAATCTTCAGCGAGACTCTTCCGGTAAACTTCACGCAAGGAAATCTTATAGAACGAAATTTTTAACTGATGATTAAAAGTTGTATGTGCATATCTTTCTGTTAAATAAATACCTCCTACCCATTCCCTTGTGTTTTAGTTAACAGTAATCAAATAGTAATATTTAAAAAATTACGTACATTGGTGAATTTTTCCTAAATAGGGCAGAAAGAGTGAATTTCGAAGATTAGATTCGATAGAACAAATTTAACGGCATTTTTGGATCCGGCACCCCAAAATTGCTGTAATCCTTCATGTTTTTTCTTAGGTAGCATATTTCAAAAATCTAGATTAAAGGTATATTGTAAATGAATTATAATTAAATCGGATGTAACTTAGTAGTCACTCCTTTTATTCCCATTTAAATTATATGCTACATTCTGGAGTATTTAAAAGTGTTCTGATAATAGGAAAATCTTTGAAGAAATACAAAGCCACGTCATTTTAAAAAAGTGATATAATTGTCATACACCCTTAATTAAAGATTGGTATTTTATGTTCATTAAGGCAACTATGTATTGGTACCTACTAAGCCACTTCTATATTACATAGTGATATTGTGGTCATTTCGTTGGCACACGTTTCTTGTTATTTTACTGATTTAAGTAATCCTGCCGCACTCCCATATGATCTTTTAGTGTTTGCGACTACTTTAATTGAAGAAGATACTATTCTTGGCTAATCTCTTCTGTTCCTACTTCTATTTGAACTTTGCACGGGAAGGAGGTTTCGTTGATGCAAATACTGACGATCTCACAAACCACTAACTTCTAACATTAACTTCGGTTTGGTAATGGTTGCTGGAGTTGCTTTTTGTTTAGACACTTGTTGATATTGCTGTCGATGAAATACCATTTTCCTTTCTGATGGTCACACACTCACTAATATCTGTGTACAAAATGGTACTGATGCTATCTCTTAAGATTGAGAATATTTACACCATTATTTTCAATGGATATATCCCGGTTGCGGATTATAGTCCGTGTTGATTATCTTAAAATTTTCCACATAGCAGAGGTTTTATTCTGATACTTGTATATAGTATAATCATGTGGAAGTAAAGAACTTGTTCTCATAATATATTTAGCGGATAATCCGCGTGTAATTGTGTGGAATCAATACGAAGATAGTAGGTATGATTGCATTGGGAATATATACAGAGTTCCAGATAGAAACGGATTTTAAAGATCTATATTTAGCATCTTCTCCGGGGCGGCTCTATGAGTATTTTTGATTAGGAAGAATCTTGTAGAAAAAACGAAGGAACTAGCGATTAATTTTTCGATTCTCAAATATAAAGTAAAGACAATCATCAGAAATATACAATTCCTACATGCATACAGAAATGGCTTGCTAGAGCTTAGTCTATACTAGTTCACTTAAAAAGATATATACCTTATAAACTAATTGCTGTGTGACGTCTACGTTTAGGGAAACTTAGACTTAACCAAACCATGAAGTAAACCAGAAATGAAACACTGAAATAGAAAAGCCTTTCCTTTTCTTCTATGTCTCTCCAAAACTTTCTCTATTTATCATGAATAATTCTGACAATACTACCGTCTCTCTTTTTTCACTTCTTTTTTCTTTCTCTCTTTTTTCCTTTTCATAGAGGGCGTAAGTATTCAAAATTTATTTGTTTGCAGTTAGATTTGTCTGAGTCAAAGGTGTTGACTGTGAGATAAGTATATTATGAGTTTTTGCAAGTCACTGAGTTCTAAATGGTATTAAACTCAGGTACTCTGCATAAGGACAGATAATGCCTGTACCGGTATGCGAACTAACCGATAAAAATAGAAGGCATGTAAAATTACTCTGGCGGTATCTTACATTATGTAGACGTATATTTAAACACTGATAAACGTAGTTGAAGTGATAAATTGGACCCATTTTTTTTGTATTTTACGTTAAATTTTATCCAAGATATACTTATTCTGGGCGTACTAAATGGAGCACATTATTGGAGGCATGTCATGGACTTGTATTAGACGAACATATCCATATAAATTTACGCAGGATATCGATTTTAGTTCTGTTTATACATTAATTTCGAATCGGATTAATAGTACGAAACATTAACGTTTATTACGCCTCATTTAAATGCAGAAATCTAATCAGCAGAGCATATACAGTAACTACATTAGCAGTATGTACTTCAATAGTTATATGAATGAATTAGAAATTTAGATGAAAGTTAAAGATAATATAAACCAATATAAATCTGGTATACTTTTAACGGTGTCAGACGCAAAGTAAAATGATAATACTCCTGTATTTATATCCCACAATTTTTAAAACTTTTACATTTCATTAAGTTTTGGCGAACTAAATATATTTTTATTAGTCAATAAAATAATTATATTTTCGAAAATAAAGGTCGAAGACTTCTTACACCCCTTTGTTTTCCAAAAAAGAATCGAAACTTTTTGAACATGCACGTACTATTGCTATATTTGTCGCAAGAGTTTCTACTTACCTTCTAAACACACTTTAATTAGCTTTTGGAAATATTGTAAGAAGGCAGTTAATTTATTAGCGTCCAATAGAAATCTGCGCTTGTAATTTACGTCAAAAATACAGAACACTTCTCTTGAAACATTTTTAGTATCATTTTGAATTTTTGTTTTATTTTAAAATGTCGTTAAAATAACATACTTAATGCATAGGTTAATAAAGCAGAGAACAGGATGTGGATACTAATAACACACAAATTTATTAGATATCAGAGAATTTAGCACAAACAGAAGAGGCCATCTTACTCCCTTGTGATATCGGCTAAGTTAGGTCTTGATGCCTGTGTAAAGTAACCAAGTGCTCCATCTTAAGAGATTGCGCCATTCTTGTCATGAGGTGAAATTCGTTATCACTAGCTGCTGTTTACCAACCCTTTTTCTTGTACCATCTTCTTTCCTTTTCCTGCATCCTCAATCTCGTCTCTTCATCTAATTGTTTCTATCCGTTTTAAATCGTTAACTTCCTTCTCTCATTTGAGCTTAAGTTCTTTATTCGATCTCAAATCCTAAATTTTCCAATTCATGGTCTACTGTAATGCTCATTTCTCGTTCTAAATCTAAATTTAATACCAAGAACATAGTAATATAGTTATCAAATTAACTTTGCATCTATGGTTGTTCAACATTTTTTATTGAAACAAAAGCGTTTTGCAATTAAACGTATTACGCCTTAACGCAACTTATATACAAATTTGTGTTTGGAAGAAGTAAACTACAACTTCTGCGGGTGATCTGTTTGTTCCTTCCATGAAACTAGCTAGAAGGTATTTTATATAATGCGAACGAAATACTGTGAAGGTAGCAAGACCGGAGCATGACGAATTACGACGTGGTAATGAATGTCGTCAAATATGATATCGAAAACATTAAGAGCAATATTTTCGAGATTGTTAATAAGGAATAATAATAACATGCTCTTTACCTAACAAATTTGTCGAAAAACAAAAATAATTACAGATACAATGCAATGTGTTAAAGAATTAAATTTCACAAAAAAATAAAAGCGAACATTTGTTTTTTCCATTTCTTCCTACGTTTAATAATATCGAATAAAGTCGATATCTTATAATTTATAACCTTTTATTTTATACCTAAAGAAAGGAATAGAATAACTTATTAACGATAAAAAGAGTCAGGAAAGAGTAAGCATTTTTGGACATGTGTGCCAGTACTGCTTTCAATAAAGTATTGGTACGTGCTGGGGAAGCATAAAATGTAAGGTATAATGGAGGGAATTTAAAGCAAAGGAATGAATTCAATTTGGTGGTCGTTTAACGGTCCAAAAAACTTCTCACCTGCAGTACTTCAATGTTAGAACAGTAAATTGAAATCATGTCTATGCGTTTCGGCGAAAACGAAGTTATAAGTATAGGAATATATATGTATTAATCGAAAGGAGATCGAGCAAGTGTCTTCAAGAAATAAAAATGAGAATGAAGAGAACTTTGAACGAACTGGACAAATCGAAGCAGTACATAAAAGGATCTTATTATAAAGAGTCTAAGCACTGGTTTCTGCAATCACTGCAGCCTAAAGGATTTGTTATAGCAAGGCTCTTAGTACTATTTTCAAACTCTTGCCGTTTAGTTTAGAAAATGCTAGATATTCTCTTCTGAAAAATGTATCGTGGGCGATTACTGACTACACCTGTACGTAATATGTGTTCTACCGTTTGTACATGAGTCTGATATAGACTCGGCCAGCAAATTTATATAAATGATATTTTAGAGTGGCATCACTTGTCGTTGTTCCTATTAGTAGATTAAAATCCTGCCTTTGCTGGAAAATAACAACGTCGGCTATGATTGGCGGGGACGAAAGAAGACATTCGATACACTCGCAAGGAATGTTTACCCAAGACTAAGCCTATTGATGTTCCTCCCACTTTTTGATTTCATTTTGATGTTCCAATTGCATACCAGGTCACATTCAGGTAAAATATCTCAGGCAATATAAGCAATTATTCTGTTCGACACACTTCCTATTGACTTCTGTTTTGCTAACTTTGCCTTAAACATTCCATAAGTTTTTTGCTTGATTTAGGCTGAGAAAATTTTTGCACCAATATGCTTACATAATTTTTAATTGATTATCCTCTATAACATGAAGCATTGTCGTATATAACTATGTATATACTCAGCATAATGCCTTTCAACATACTGCAGACGCTCTGTTGCCGGCTGGATTTTTGATTCGTTACTAACCACAATCTCACGAATATAAACAAACTCTTGGGTAGTGAAATGCTTGTGAATGCATTTGCTAACTCGGAAGTTTTAGGTAAGGATAGCTTGATGGTTATAAAACCCCAAAATAATTTTGGAATCGCTGGTAAATTGTTTTCATTATTTCTGTCACATTTTAGTTTGTATTGTGATCAATATTGAACTTCTATTTGGTAGGTATATTACTTAGGTTGCTTTCATTTATTGCATTTATTGCAACATCAATGCTCTATTCTCTCTCTATAATTGGTATCAACATTGAACCATTGAAGAAAATTACGTAGTAGGCTTTTACATGTTGGAACAAAGAAATGCATGATTATAAACGATTGGTGATTAGGAATATATTGAGTACCTAGAGAATCACAATATCGAAATAAGTAAAGCATATACTTTCACAGTGTAGAATTAGTTAGAGCAAATACTCTTTACGTATAGAGTGGATAATAAAAATAAGTTGTGTTATACGTTCGACCTATTTATTGATAGATAAGTGTGAAATTTATGGAAAGCAAGATATAGAAAATATATACTTCATACTAATTTCCTGCCTAGAAGTTAATTACGGCAGCAATTGAGGAGTTTAGAACTTGTGATGTAGTAGCGCGTTTCAATGTAAGTAAATTTCATTTAAATAATTTCTTCTTTGTAAAGTAGCGTGCTGAGAGCGAGTTTCGCATAGTATGTATTAACATTCTGTTCAATATCCTACTTGCTACGTGCCTTTAAGGGAAAGTAGAAGGTGTATGTGACCGCACTTAATAATTTACTTTTTTTCTTTCCGTTATTTCCTATAGTGAATAGGCAGAAGCACTGTAACATTAAACATGTATCAGGAGAAGTACTTTAAAATCATCTTTCTTTTCTTCGAGAAATTTATGAAAAAAGTATAAAGTATAACTGCAAAAGTTTAGACGACTTTCTTCAACCAAATATATCGTTTAAGTTAAAAGTAGTAGTAAGGTGTCTAGCGCATATTTTAAGTACATATGTTGTTTAGATAAATAAAATATATTTATATTATATATGTTATATGAATATTGATTATTAATTAATATTAATATATAACGTGAAGTAACGTGAATTAAAAATAATATGTAAGTAATGTAAATGTTATAAAGAATTACATGTACAAATTTTAAATTTATACGGATTTCACTTTTTGGTGGATGTGCCAGGTGTGTACCACAAAACCATTTATGTAATGGTTTCTCTGGTATTCGTTAATATTCAGATTACATGTACAATAATTGCTTGGCGAATTGTAGCTATTATGTACAAAGCAATGTATACAACTTTTGGATTTATACTCTGAGGCTAAACGAAAATATTCTGTTTTGAAGTTGGAGTTTGATGAGAGAAGAGAAGGTAAAGTTGAAATGTCAGGGGTTATTAGCTTCCTTTGTTTTTTATTAAGTCCCGAATTTCTTTTCACCGATTATAGTCTATAAGTACCCCATTTTTTTAATACCCATACACAAATACTAGGGTATATATACATATATACAGCAATTTGATTATAAACTAGTGAACTTATTGCAACTTAAATAAGCTGATTATCTAAAATCAATGCGAATAATGCTTGCACGATCTCAAACGGTATACACTGAATAAAAGTAATTGTTTCGATTTTGTATGCGTACAATACAATATAATCGAGTGGGTGTTGAGTAAACAAGAGTTTAGTAAATTTCGATTAATATACCGTTAAAGATTTTTGCCCTTATGTACACTTGAATTTGCTTACGCAATGCGGAAATATTTTATGATCTTAATATAATACGACTCGTTAAAGCCGCTCGTATATACAACAGAGGAAAACGAAAATTGGGAAGAAAACTGCGGACTTTAATTTCTGTTCTTGTCTGTATTAACGAGGGAACGCAGAAAATATTTAATACCATGGTGAAGCAATTTTGAATCGCTAATCTCGTAAAAGTGATAAATAAACGTAAACAGAAGCGTTCGATAATTCCTTTTTATTTGAATTAAACCTTGTAAATTAAAACTATTATATTTTATTTATTTATAAGTTCGTATGATTTTGGAAAGCTTTAGAAACTGAATTTGTTTCTTGAGATCTTTGTACGAAGTTATTCCCATCATAATTTGGAAGTTAAAATAACATAAATTAAAGACGCTATTACACAAGCACCATAGTTATGTAAAACAGGTTCAACATAAGTTTAGTTCTACAAATCTGTAGCTATTTTGTAAATTTCATTTGGCGTAAAAGAATAACTAATAATTATATAACAGAAATCCTGTTTAATAAGAAAGATTACAGATTTGTTTTATGGTATAGTATGAATTCTTGCCAAACATATTGTGTGTTATTGTATATATCATGTATATTTGTGACCACATGTAGATAGAGGAAATCTATATGTGGCAAAAAGCTATCATTTAATTAAATCACCGTTCCTAATATTTTGCAATTTTAATTAAAAGTACATCTAGTTGTAATACACTAAATAAACGAAGTAGAAGTTTTGCAATTTCAATTCATGGTAATAAAATATTATGGACAATTAAATACATATAGATAGCAGCAGTTAATTTCAGACAGTTTTAATTTCCTAATAGGTAACGTTGTCATTCTTTCAATTAAAATATTTGTCATTGCATGTATATACCTACATAGTTACTCTCTGAAATGCTATTTGCGTCGCTCGTATGACATACTTGTGTGCAAATGTAACTAGATGTTTGCTAAACTAACTGATCAGTTGACCTTAATGTTTAGAACGTGACCCGTAATGAACCAATATAACTTACTGTAAGGTAATTGACTAAGCTGACAATTTGGGACGTTCGTATCAAGATTAAGGAGCTATATTATAAACCTATCTAAGTATTAGGCTTCATTCTATCAAGGAGAGACATTTGCTACTTCAATTATGTAGACTTTCATTAAATCTGATCAATTAACATACATATATGGCAAGTAGTAGAAGTCTGCTGGTATTTACACAAATCACTGACATTTTCTAACACTTCGTTACCTATGTATATACACTAGGGTGACAGAATAAAATAGACACCTACTAATTAAAAAAAATATTCTATTCTCGTTATATATACAAAATATTTTAAAATTTTTAAATTAGAATAATATCTTGTCGATCCTCCTTTACTTGCGTGAAGCGCTGCGTGTGGTCGTGGCATAGACTCTATTAAATGATTAATGGTATCTTCTGGAATATTTAACCACTTTCCTGTAACAGCTGCCACGAGTTCTTCCTTATTGCTGGGTTTTCGGGGTCGTTTCGCCATATTTGTCTGGATTATGTGCCAAACATTCTCTATCGGTCGTGTCTGGTGATTGGCCTGGCCATGGTAAAATCGGAATCCCCTGTTCCTGTTTCCATGTGGTTGTTGTTCTTGCTTTGTGGCAGGGTGCTCCATCCTCCATAAAAGTGGCGTCTTCTTTAGATAAAATGGCATTGTCGAATATCGGTAGTATTCCTTCTGTTAATATTTGGATATGTTTTGCCGCATTTATATTGCGATCTTCCACCATACCATATCGCGCCCTACACCATGATGTTCACACCGCCGTATTTCATCGTCTGATGCAAAAACTTGTCGTCCACTTGCTGTGACGAACGTCTGCATACCCACGTACGACCACCATCACTGAATTGGCAGTATCTGCTTTCGTCTGAAAAAATGACAGACGGCCAAAACTCTTCGGGCTTCGTTCGCATTTCGATTGCCCAGGCCATTCGGCGCCGTTTTTGAAACGCCGTAAGGAGAGGTTTTTTCTTTGCCACCCTTTTATACATCCCCACACTGTGGAGGTATCGCAGAACGGTGCGCTGACTTTTCTGTGAAGTTGCCGCAAGCTCAGCTGTACTTTTTCGCGGTTCTCTTAACACTTCGCGCACAAGCACCCTTTTACTTCTTCCAGAAGGTCCGGCACGACCTGGTCTCGGCTCCACTGTTGTTTGTTCCTTGCGTTTAAATTGTGTAATCACACGGTTAACTGTGGACAACGGAATATTTAAAAATTTATTTATTTCGCGTTGCGAAGCGCCCCGCGTTCACTCTGGCCAACGATGCGACCCCGGGTGAAGTCGCTAATATCACTCGAACCTTGTAAGCGAGGCATAGTTGTAACGATACTAAACTATGACGAATTCCTTCCGATACATCTACCCCTACCCTAATGACAAGAGAAAGTTCTTAATTCGTTCTTAGAATTTAGCTGTTTATATATTTATACCGCTTTACCTGGTGTCTATTTTATTCTGTCACCCTAGTGTAAGTATTATGTAGAGTAGCATAATATGCTTTTGTGATAATTTGCTTTCATGTATTTTGTTTGACCTACAAGATGTATTAGCAGCTTTTTGCGTTAGTAATTTCTTTTGACTGACCATGGCGAGTGTATTTCTAAAAGTGAGCAATTTCGAACGTGGATTTATTAGCAAATATCTTTTGTAAGGAGGATGTTGTTTACTGGAATACAATTGGAAAATGCGTCGATATACTCGCATCTTTCGTGGACAAACATTCGAAAGAGGTGAAATTAGTTTAAAGAAAACAGAACCATCTGTAAGCTGACCCACGCTCCAGAAACTATCCACCACCAGAAATATCAGGTTACATAATTTAAAGCGTACAGACACTGTATTTCGAAAGAGCGAAAATGTCTTGTATGAAAATTTGACACAAAGCAGTTATTTTTTTGCGATAACCTTTGAATCCAAGGAACAACTAAGAATTTGGACAAAGCATTGAAAGTACTATTCTAAGTAAGTTGAGACCATTTCGTCATTTGGAAAAGTAATGGCGTTTACTTTAAGAACACAAGACCTACTTGGTTAATAAATTATCATTAGACTGACTCCAACTTATAAACAGAAGTAAGCATGTTAGCATTTAGATGTTCCCTTGTTCCTAGGAAAATGTAATAATTTGATACAACATTCATTTAGCTTGTTTCTACTGTTTCTATCAACCATTTCTTGTACTTAGAACTACTAACCTTTACTGTCCGTGTTTTAAGTTGTGAAGTGTTCGTAGCACCAATACGAAATGTCTGAATTAACACAAAAATAGAAGGCAATTCGATGTAGGATAACTCTGATATTCATATTTTCACTGCAGCTATAAGAAAAGGAAACAAACGAACATTGTACAGCGCAAAGTGCAAATAAAAGATAACATATTCCTTGGTACCATCTTACATTTCATATATTAATACCTAGCATCTAGTGGCCGGTTCTATCGGAAGTAATTCCCATCTGGGAAACTACAAAATCTCTCCAGAAAATTTTTATTAGTTTCAAAGAAAAATATTGGACCTGAACATTAAAACTCTTACCTAGCTGTGCAACAGGCTGGATATACTTAAAGTATTGCTTTCAATACTTATGTCTTGAATATTGGCTTCTTAGAACTCCTATTTTAAAATTGAGTGCATTATCCAGCAAATTTCTTGAAATACACGATCACTTGCATGTATACTATTTTGCTTGAGCAATGATATAAGATTAAATAAATCGGTATTAAAATCATTTAATTCGTTTACATTAATAGAGAATTCTAACGACTTATTCGTTTGAACATATTTGGTTTCTACTATAAAAAATAATTCACTCAATAATTCATGAGGGAATTGTATAACTATCATCCTTTAGATATTCTACTAAGTCTGTGTATTATTATCTTTCTCAAAATCATATATGTATTTTCTATTATGTCTGGATCTGTACCCAGTATTACATCATTGGAATGATACAGTAGTAGATGTTTGGAGATTATGAACGGCCTTATATATTGTCCCTAATCGACAGGGGCGAAGGAGAAAGAATTCATCCTCAATACGTGAACAAATGTGCTTAGGTCTTTCATACAATACGAAAAGACCATGATCAAACTTGCCAAGGGATCTAGATCTTACATTCCTGCATAAAGGAAGAAAGACTACATAAGTTCAACAAACGATGGAAATAGCCCAGACAACAACTCTAAGTATTATGAGAATCCATCGTCAACAATATCACCTCAAGAATAGGTATTTAAGCCTAAAACAAAAAAAAAACGAATATGAAAAAAACTCCGAAACGAATCGATTAATTTCAAAAAACTAAAAGCCAAAATGCACTATTTCAAGAGACCATTAACATGAGCTTTCAATTTAAGATTTTTAAGGGGGTAGCTCCCAAGGGCCAGGGGGTTAAAAGTTACGTTTCAGAAAATTTTTCATTAATTTCCAAATTTCCAGAAATTTATGGTGAGAAGATTTGAAATGAACGCCATATATGTATTTTTGCATTGTACATACTACGTAGTTTACCTATCTAGTAATATATTTCTTTCTTTTCTTCCTAATTTTTAGGTACCTGTATATCTATGTAGACTGCTTATTATTATTTTTTCAAATGCTTTTATACTTATTATCCTTTAGTATAGTTTTCCTTGCCTCAGTTTTATTTATTCGTGAGATTAAAATTATTTTTTGCTCGCAAGAAATTCAACATTAGACACACGAAGCTATATTAAAATTCGAGTAGCGCTGGCAAAAAATTTGCTAAGCTCAGTCTAGATTATATTGAAAAATAATATAAGTATTTGAAATGTAATGAATCATATACTCAGTAGAAGATTTTAGTCTTTATACTTCCAATCCGTGTTTACTGAAATTATTTTATTTATTACGATACTCTTTTGTTATCTCATTTTTGACAATATGCCAAAAGTTTTTCAATTCAGTTGGATATTTTAATTTTTAAGTTTGCATTGTAAATACCTTTGCACAAATTATCATAAACACAATTGGAAACAGATGATAATTTTACCAGAATAAGAGTAAAATAATTCATTCAATTTTTTATTTCTACCGACTGTTCCTTATATAGTTGCTGTCGCTTGCAAGATAGATAACTCGATCTAAATTATAAAATGGAAAACCCGATTCGTCGATCAAATTGATTGAGGGTTAATATAATTTTGCGCGTGTTGCTTGTATGTAATCAGGTTAGATACGACTTGCTATTCGCGAAAGAAATCTAATTTATTCGTGTCGAGTTCCTCGGGTAGTCGGTTGTTGGTTTCTAAACAGTTCTTGTGGAAAATGTAAAATTACAGTGGCAAAGGAAAAGTTGTAAAATTAGTAATATAATAACCAAAATTTAGATTTAGTTCGCTCTATGGAATGGTATGCCAAACGCTGCCTCTTTGTTAACAGGAGGGTATGAGGTACACATCTATATTTAAACAGATTGTTAGTTGTATTATCTTCAGTTGCACCATCAGAATTATTAAAAGTTCAAAATTAATTTAACTCGAAGTGTTGATTGAAGTGGTAATCATTGTTACTAAACATCAACAGTAATTTGTTTAATTCTATTTACATTTTTCATTGGAAATGTGAACAATCCTAAGTTTCTGATTCATGGGCTGGTTAGAGACATAGTTGGTATGTCTGCTTGATGTACTAGGGGTTTGATACAAGTCAAGAATTGAATAGCATTGTTTTTAATTCTAATTAATCACTTAAAGGAGGAAATATTGATACCCATTCCGTCTTGGACTGGCCAAGTAAAATTTTTCAACATTCTACGTTAGTTAGTGCAAGGAGGGTTTCATGACTGCTTTCATCATTTCATATGATTGTCTTGATAGAGACGAGTCAGCCATTTTTGATGCTCTGTGATGACGAATCAGATTTAACTATAGAACTGTTTTGCTACCAGTGACAAGAGTTGTATTGATTATTGTGATCATGACTCCAAACGAGAGTCGATCTAGTGATACGGAAGGAGTTCGCATTCTCCAAAATCTTAAGGTATTAGCTTCAAAATGTGAAATTATTTCGACAGTTATACAAAATTAACGAGCGAAGTTAAAGTTATATCATTTGTCAATACAGTTCCCTGCCTTCAAGAAACTTTCATAGCCATCCAGAAAAATTTGGTGTGTATATTTTCTAAAAACTGCTACACATTTTTATCATCCAAATATGTGGACATTTGAAAGAGCAAATGGATTTCTAATTTTTACGGTAATCTTCACTAGATCTTCTAGCATACTGTAAGTAGTATTTAGCATTCACTTTTGATCTATAAAATCTGTAAGAAGGTTTTCGCCCCTAGCGTGGTTTGTACGTCGAGTTACTGTGCCACTTTGCTTCCCCTGCCTTTTCTCCTGAAGAAGCCTCCTACGATTGAGGCGAAACGTCGACATCCCGCTTTCCTCTCTTCTTTTTCTGTCCCTCTTCCCCTTTTCTTCTTTCTTCTCTTACTCTTTTTCACCTTTTTTTCTTCTTTCAGGTTAACAGCAATTACAACATAAACCTTTATCCTGTATTTCGACAAACAACTGCCGGAAGACGAAGTTTTCACCAATTAATCGTGTTCCAATTGAGATTGTGTTCTTCTCCAAAATCTCGCTATAAGGATGCCATCTATTTTAGCCCCCATGAGTGTCGCCAAAACAAGCCCAAATCATGACCGATCCTCCTTCATGCTTTATTGTTGGTGTAATGCAGGATCTAAGTGCTTGTTTCCCTTTCGATCTACGGACAAATGTTCTTCTGTTGGAACCAGAGCTGAGATATTTAGATTCGTCGGTCCAGAGCACTTTCTTCCAATCTTCCTGCGTCCAGTCTTTATGTTATGTCGCCCATGCCAACCCTTTAGTTTTGTTTCCTTTATATAATAACGGATTCCGGATAACAATTCTTCCTTACAAACGAGGTTGGCACAAACGCTGTTTTATCGTGGCGACGCTAACTTCGACAGCAATTGTTGGCACAGTTTCTCGTCAATTTTGTTTGCTCGTGATGCGCAACCTTCTGCTGGTGCTGTTATTTTTGGCGGTCCGAGTAGCTGTTTATTGAATACACCGCTACTTCTTTGGTACTTTTAACGTTATAATTCAGGATTCTACGGTCTAATGCTGTAATATGTCACTATTTGGGCACGAGATTCCGTAGATAATTTTTTTGTTGCCGTTAGTCGCTGTTTAAAACAGCACAAATTCTTCACTATTCATTACGTACAATACGAAAGCTGAATGCAAACTGAATTTTTCATTATATTAAAATCCCTGTGCCGTCTATTTTCGTATTTTATGACTTCCTGACGTACTGAATGCGCCTGATCCGCAAAATGGTTCGTTTTCCATATCTTAATGCTAGTCGGCTCATATTACGTACACACAGAACATTACACAGGAATTATAATCTATCGTACTTACAGTTTAGTAATACAAATATTAATGGGGATAAAGAATAGTTTCTTTAGTGTACACCTGTATTGCTTATTTCAATTTTAGGGTATAGAACAAATATTGCCTCCAAAGATATTGGTGCCGGTAGTGCCTAATATATTCACCCATTTGAGGATTTAATTAGTTCTCTTTGTTAAAGGAGTTGGTAATTGAAATTAAGCAAGCCGCTAGCATCATTTTTGTCTATACACTTCTAATCGAAATTCTGTTCTGAGTTCATATTGATTTGGAATTGCTAGCAGAAATCCACTGAACCGCTACAAATTTTCATTCAATATGTGAAGCCATACTGACGTCAAGATACACGTCTTTCAAAGCCGAGAGTTGAAAAGGCGACTTTTTTATATGCAAATTTTACTACGCTTTTTTTAGGAGCAATTTACATATGCCAGTACATATATATTGAGTATTTACAACATTTTCTTACATAAAAAATATAAGCAGTTTAATTGGATATATGGAGCAAAACGATATCTGGTAGCAGTAATAATTGTTAGTGTATTACGCACTTATCTTTAAGAGTCAAGAAATTATTTGTAACTTGCTGTTGAGGTAGACGCATTGCTATGATATCCTTAATATTAATACTCTTGGCTTTGAGTTAGTTTGTTTTCACCTTTTTCTTTCTTTACGTCTTTCTTTGTGTTCAGCTTTCTAATTTATTGTCACTGTAGGCGACGTGCAATTAAGACTCTCTTTAATATGTTTTTTGCTAATTTAATTTAATTATATAAAGACCTTTATTTTACGCCTTTTGTTACTGAAAACGTGTCGAATTTAAGCATGACTCAGGCGACATATCACCGTAATAGATATTCCATATATGTATATGCAAAAAGTCCTTAGGGCTCTTATTGATTAGCGTATGTACATATAAGTTTTTCCATGTGTATAAAAATAAAATACGAATATCGTGGCTATCTACTTGATGTATCGACATATCAATAGAGAAACCATTTGAGTCATACTTAAATTCGGGATGTCTTTAGCCATTACAGTGCTGTTACAGTTGTCTGTATAAAATTACATATATTTTGCTATATGAATGAAATATATAGCTTCCAAGGAAGAAACTTATT
Source organism: Trypoxylus dichotomus (assembly GCA_023509865.1). Lineage (NCBI taxonomy): Eukaryota > Metazoa > Arthropoda > Insecta > Coleoptera > Scarabaeidae > Trypoxylus > Trypoxylus dichotomus. Next base: position 44,690,137 of record CM042078.1, read on the forward strand.
AATGATATGCACAGCAGACGTGCAAACTTCAGTAGTACTAATATAACATACCTTTTTACATAGTTAATCCTATGTTAAAAATTTGGTGCAAAATTAGGTAGATGTACATGCAACATTAAAAAGCGATTTATTGGAAGTAATCCCACTATTTATCCGGCAACAAGGATTATAATCTAAATTCACGTAACTACGGACAAAATGGTAGAACTGACAATTTAAAAAGTGGTAACCAGATAACATCGTCAAAATTATAATATTAAAATTTTTCTCAAATCTTTAAAGCGCAATAAATATTGTATATCACCAAGCTACTAGTCAAACTACTACAGATATTTAAACAAAATTAAGCTTTAGTAGTTTTTTTATCCGTTTTTGGAACTTCGAGAGACTAAAATCTATGGCATTAGGGGTACTGAAAGAAGAATAGTGTGTATAGAACGATATTCTCATTATATTAAATAACTTATTGGGAATTGATTTAGGTATTTGTTTCCTTTTAAAAAGGAAGATTGTAAAGAGCGAAGGGGTATCTCAGAATTAATGATAATGATTAGTTTTAGTGTTTAATTGAATGTATTTACAATGTAATATTATCTCCAGCGAGTTTTTCATTTCTGCTAACAATCTTCGAGGTCTTGTTCCATTAGACTGTTTGGGACCTGCGTCGTGACTTTTTGGATAGTTCTTATTGTTCCGTAATGGGAACCTTTTCATTTCCGTTTAAGCATTGGAAAGAGAAGATAATCACATGGAGCCATGTCTTGATTATAGGGCGGGTGTGGGAGTATCTTCGTTAACCTTTGGATGCTGTTTATTGTTCCGAAAAGAAACCTCGTACCTCAAGGACAGGTAGTAAATCAAACCTTCTATAATGGGGTTCTTGAACGTTTTTGGAAGAGTTTTGCGTGTGTGACCTGACATTGCCAGTGCGTGGATTTTGCATCACGATAATACCCTTAGTCACAATTCATTGTCGGTTAGAGAATTTTTGGTAAAGAAAAACATTCTAGTTCTCCGATAGCCGCCCTATAATCCAGGCATGATTATTTTCTTTTTCCAACGCTTAAGCGGAAATTGCAATTGTTCATTACGCAACAACAAACAATATCCAAAGGGTCACGACGCAGGTTCTAAACAGCCTAACGAAACAGGTCTGCCAGAATTGTCAGCAGGAATGGAAAACTCGTTGGGGATTCTACGTGCACTCCAAAGGAACTATGGAAGGAGACAATACTAAATATTAAATTGTAGATGCATTCAATTCAACACTTTAAAACTAATCATTCCCATTAATTAATTAATTAATTAGACCTACCTCATATTATGAACAATGTATATTGTAACCTCTAAATATTCTCTTTTCTCCAAACCTTCGGTTTTATTATAAAACTCATTTATGATAAGATAGATTTTAACTGGTTTTTTACCACGGTATATCTCAGTAATCTACTAAAATTGCACTTTATTTAAACGTTTGGTTTTAAGGTTACGGAAACAAATTGTCCTTTTCTTCATTATAAACATTCAAAGAAAATATTCAAAATGTTTTTCAGCGGGGAGCTATGGCTTGTAGCGATGATGATTACCAACTATTCGTTGTTTGTAATGTTTCCTTCTGTTTCTATACAGATTGCTATCAATTCTTTTACGCAAAGCATTATTGCATGCCCGATACTATTCCTTACACGAATAAATAATACACTGACTGTCAAGCACTGATCAATTCGTTTTTGATCCTTACACACCAGCGTGGTAGTAATGAATGCTTAGATATAGACCCATAGGATACGTATTAAGAATTTAGCTCACATAATTGCAGCTATCACACATTATTATTTTGACGGGTAGACTTATATTGCAACGAAGAAACCAGATTATGTCTTGGGTAAACTTTAAATTGTCAGTACACATTATTAACATTTAATAAGAAGCAGATCACCATAGAGACTATAATAGTTACCATTTGTGGATGAAATAAAACGATACCAGAGTCTTTTCATTCTATTTTGCTTGAAATGGCTCCTACGGTTAAGCAAAACGCTGATAAGTATGTACTAGTATTAGTTTGCGTAACAAAAACAATTGTAGGGCTATCAGGCTCATAGTAAATACGTACCGTATCCACAAAAAGGAGAAAGTGGGATAGGCGGTGGGAGTATTTATGGTGACTGTAGATTCATGACGTGAGGTAGTTGATGGACTTATCGCTGTTTTCCTTAGGGCACTGTAAATATCTAACTAATTATACAGAACCTACGAAAGAGCAAGAAAGTACCACTGGTTAATTGGTGAATTTGCCGATTTATTTTCAGGTTTATATTGATAATGAAATTATACCCGAAGTTCGCAATATATACTTGATATACTGAAAGAAAAGTGACTGTAGAAATGAAGTAAATGAAATAAGTATAGCGCCATCGAGAGATCAATTTATGTTTGATTTACTGTCCATGCTTCTTGCTTATGGTTCGCAACTTCGCTTACTGGATAAAAGATCCTTTAGACACTTCCGAAATAAATACAATTCCAAATGAAAAGTGAGTTACGAAGTTAAGGCTGCATCAAATTCAAGAGAACTTCTCTAGGAAACAAATACAAGTGTCTATAACTGCACTCAAATGACGATTAAAGATTTTCAAGTAAAGTAGTGAAGTATTAAACTAAGACCTCTCCTCTTAGAATGTTAAGAAAGAAGAAGAGTTGAGCACAATTTTTCTTGATGAATCGTGATTTTGGGTAGCATTGCTGCTAAGAACACCTAAACATTCCCAATAAATTCGTGTTTGAGGTTGCTTTAATATTCCTAGCTCTTGAATTGCTACACCTGTTTGCATGGTGAGATTTTATAGAAAATATCTTTAGAAGCCTACCAAACGTTGGCATGATAATTCCACGACGGATTGAATACTGCAAGTGTCAAAGCCGCCCATAGACTGCATGGGAAGCAAAAAATAGCTTACGATCGCCGTATGCTAATCCACTCAAAAACGTATAACCTATATGAAAAATAAGCTTAAACAAAAACATTCACATACTGCTCAGCAATTATCTTTCCAGATTCAAAGTATTTGACGTTCCTTAAGTCAACTATATACTTAACAGTTGGTCTGAATTTATATTTATTAATGGAGGCGATTGGGTCTTATACTCGTATAAATACATATTGTAATGATATGAATTATTGTCTATTATTTACCAATGAAGTTTTTCTAAAATTTTAGTAATTCACCTATTCCAGATATTTTCTCGTCACTGCTTGGTGCACGCCGTTATTTCTATTCTGGTTGATGTTAGAAGTTGGAGGCAAAGTACCGTTAGTACTCTCTCTTCATAAATTTTAAGCTCAGATATTCAATCTGTACAGGGTTCTTTCTAAAGTTTTACAGATATCTACTTTGGCTTATTCTTTAATAACTTATTATTCACAATTTTGCTTGATAAAGAAAAAGAGTCTCTTCAACAACACTTGCAGAGGACACGTAAACTTTAGTATCGTTTATCATATATATCGCTTTTCGTAACCATATTTTTTTTTATATAAATAAATATTTCAAAATCCATCCTTAAAATACGTTTAATATACATTACTCACATATTTTAATTACATTGCATAAATATGCATTATTCCGAAATTATACTTATAATCTTCAAAATTTCTCGTACGACGGAAGGATGACACGAGTGGCAGCATTTTCCTTTATAATCTCACACAGATCAAGTATGTGTGTACTGTGCGGCCTACCATATAGGCGTACAAATGCGTTGCTATGGATATAAAACAAAAACCAACAAATGAAGATCGTGTCAGAAGCCAGACATGTCGGCATCGCTTCTCCTAAGAAAGAATAATTAGTTATTTGCTCATATAGCTCCGTAATTTTATAAATATCTCGGTATATATTCAATAATAAAGTGTATCAGTTGATACTACATGTAATATCCGAAAGTTCCGGACACATACTTTGGAAGCCAAAGACCAGTCCATCCTAAAGGCGAGAAATCACGTGTGAGTAAGTACGATTTTAAAGATTAAAGACGTCGGATCTTCTTAAGTTCTTCAAAATTATTTGTATCCTCCGATCTCATTTTTGTTTCGTAAATTAATTAGAATATTTAAAGTTTAGCTAATCAGGTTGGTATTTTAATTTAGAAAACGTTATTACTTAATTTTAAAACAAATAAATCAAAATTTGAAATCAAAGAACCCACCACAATGTGTTACTGCAGTGTACGTTCATTACAAAATATCTATCACCTGCTGTTGTGCTATAGACTGCAGTTCAAATTCTGGCCTTTTCTGGCACCCAGCTGTTACTTCCTTGGTATCAGGCAAAAGTGTATTGATTTTCAATTATTTAAATGAAATATATTTACATTGCATACGCATTTCCTTACTAAAAGCGTTTTCGGTTCTCAACGATTGCAAGGACTGTATAATTCACAGGTATCGTAGTAAACTCCACATCATGCAAAACCGAATTAGCTAGTCGGTAACTTGGTTTAAAATGAGAGTTTATATGCTATTCCGAGTAAATTATTAACTTGTGTGGTGTGGAGTTTACTACGATACCTGTGAATCTTCCTCTTCTAAATAGAACTTGGTAGCCTAGCAACCACATTAAAAATATATTCATAGAACATTCACGAATAAAAAAATAACCAAAAAAGAAAGGAATAAGAAAGTTAGCAAGTAAGCTGTGACATTTTAAATCTGGTTCGAGGAAAACTAAAGTCTGTAATTTTAGGAGTGTGAAGGGACAGCAATTAGACAGACACCTGCGAGTAAAAATGTTCTGATTCATAGTGTAAGTAAGAGCTGGTTAAATCACAGATTGCAGTTGTAAAATCCTGTTTTGGTTAGTATTAAATAAAAATGTTATCGCAAATTATTCTTTCAGTTCGCATTACAAATTGTTTCTGTATGTATTTCTTTTATGGCAATATTATCTACATCTAATTAATTTTATTTCAACCAATAAAAAATTAGCTTCAATATATGTAAGTGATAATTACTTGAAGCAAATTTTGGGTATAATATACACAATTTCCTAGTTTATTGGAAATTTCGATAACGTAACGTGAGAGAAAAACATCCCATCTTTAGAAATGGATTCGGTATTTCAAACGAAAGTATTTAGCCAGTTGTTTGATTTGATTATTTACTACGAACTACGATCCAATTTAAAATCTTGAAATTTTAAGTACATAAACCAGCAGAACGTGAAATCTAATCACGTCCGTACTCTACGTCAAACAATTGTTTATGTCCCGCGTAGTCGTACTCTTCGGAGATTTTCCTGTCATTATTTTTCTTTTGCTATCAACTGTTTGTCTCTAGGGAAACGTGGGAAGTTGGAGAGGTACAAATACGGTAGCTTGTTTTTGGGTAAGAAGAAAATTACATTTACATTATTTGCTGATTTATCTTGTTTTGTTTGACTTCGTGAGATTAGGGCAAGGATGTCAATGCGGATTCCTTAATTTGAACCCTCTTTAAAAGTTATTTGATCGACTGAGAAGTACAATATGCTTGATCTTTAGAATGATAAGTAGGAAATATCTAATCGATTAAAGAGCAAAAGCAGCAAATCCGTTAAATACGTTCGTATTTTCTGTAGGTACGAGGAGCAATCAGATATGAACGAGGTTATGGGGATACGAGGATATGTTTTGGTTAAACAATATTTATTTTCTAACAAGCATCTGCGTTTTCACAAATTATTTCTCTACATAGTCTTCCCATTTTCTAATAAATTTTTACCAACGTTTTGGTAGTTTCTTAATTCCCTGCTAATAGAAAAAAACTGGGGGCATATTTGATCAGTTCTGCCAAAACGCAACTACTTGACCGTTAGTTTCAAATCGCTCCACCCCAAGCGCTTCTTTGAACCGCCCAAAATATTCAAAAATTGCATGGCGATGACTCTGGACTGTAAGGTGAACGATCAAGAATTTCACTGCTGAATTTAGTCTGGCATTGTCGTGGAATGCAGATGGGATATTGAAGCCTAACTTGATCTAAGGGGCTGTAGTAGTAGTTTGCGTTGGCGGTTCGACATTCGTCTAAAAGCTCCACCAGTAAAACCTTCCTTCATTCCCAACAAGCTTGCATAACACTTTCCCAGAGACAATCAAGTTTTGGTTTTCATGGTTTGTTTCGTCTTTCCTTCTCCGTTCCAGGCTAGCGTGCATTGATTCGGAGATTTAGTGGTGAACTTATGTCGTAGGTGACGATTCTATGCAAAAGGCTTCCACTTTTTCTTCAAAACGGCTTTAAGCAATTGGGAAATGAGAACTTATGCAGCTTTTCGATCAGATTTTAGCAGCTTTGGAACCCAACCTCTTGCTTTCTGATGATTGACTGAACACTTCTGTTACGTTCTCCTGGTTTGAAGAACAACGCCGCTGTAGCCTGCTCGTAATTTCCTAAATTACTTGACCAATACTTACTTGTAGAGTATGTTCGCTTATTTACTAGAGGAGAGGTTGTACAGTGAAACTCAATGCGCAAAATATATTTAAAAATGAAATGGTTACACGGTTTCCACTCTTGCCTATGTACATGTACGATGTACGTAAGATATATATATTTGCAATAATTGCAGTTATTCGAGCTCTCTTATACATGTAATGTACATTAGCATTTGTATATGTATTTTCATTGGTAGCAACATAAAGTAATGCCTCAGCATGTACGTTGCAAAGCCATGTCTTAATTCTGTTTAAAAGGTTAAACACTTATATGCTTCCGCTGAAGCTTTGTTAGAGGCATGTACTAATACTATTTATTTCTTAAATTTATAAGCGCACCTCGGTGCTATGCTTATTTATATGTCCCTTTCCGGGAGCCTAATATACTTTCCTTGATTTAAATTTGCCTAAGGGACTTGGCCCTGTATTATTGGCATGTATTTGTACTTGACCAAATACGTTTGTTATTTTCACATTTATAGGGGAACCCACCCTATCTCTTAGAGCTTGAACGCCTGGTCGAGGGCGACAGTAGCTATAATAGCCGATCTCAATACAAAAGTAATGTCACAGCTACTCAGGCGTTCTCGTTTGAAATATTACGCTATGTGCAATCTTTAGCTCTCTACTACTGCGCCCCAAAGAAGGGAAAAATCCAGTAACCAGCAAATGTGCGAACTGCGCACCGACAAGTAAAACGGAGCGATGATGCCGACATTACATAAGAAAACTGGTCCGTGACACTCGTCCGCTACGACGAGCAACTAAATGAAAAATTTCTAAGTCCCGATACGACAAGGACCGAACAAACGTACAAAAGACAACGGGCGCTGCGGCCGCAACGACCGTCAGCAAGAAGCGGAGTGATCGTACTTGTAGAGGAGGTCTATACATGCGCGCCGACAATCTCACCAAAATAATTTCCGACACAAACTTAACTGAAGACTAAAAATATGTATAGACGACAATGGACACAGTAGCCTCGACGTACGATGAAAGAAAATAGAGAATTTATACTTATTAAAAAAATCTATACATGCGATTCGACGACGTTACCAAATGACTCCCGCCAGAAATAAATGTATAGACAACGTCCTCGACGATTCCCGCCAAAACTAGAAAATCTTAGAAATCTCTAATAATCTTACGACGACGTTACTGTACACGTTACGACGAGGCACGAAAGGTGACCGAGAGTGCACGATCGCTAATACCTCGACCGTCGCGCGGGAGACGACTGCCTATGCTTGTGTACCTTAAATTTTAAGAGAACTCCCATTACATATCCGACGACGTTGCAGTGAATGATTTCTAATTAGGCAGTTTTAGCTAGCGTAATGCGAATGGCTTGCTTGCATACATATACAATGCGTAGTGTACATACATATTAGAATAAAATTGGATATAAGAGAGCAAAATAAATAAATATAAAAATGAAAATAAAATAATATTCTAAATGAAAATAATAATGCAAAGAAGATAAAATACATAATAGTAAAAAATTTAGAAAATACAAAAAACAATGTTAAGTCCTTAACAACTTCCGTAACTAATATCAAATTCTTTCGAAATTTTGAACGGTAAGCTCACAACCTAGAGGAATACTTTCCTCGGTAGTACTGGGGTAAGGTTATGCATGTTTACAGCCTTACCTGAGTTCATTGCATCGAACCTTCACTTCTGACCATGAAAAGATATATTTTTCGAAGCAGGGCAGCAGTCTACGCTAAATTTCAGCTGGTTTTACGTCTTCACGGTTCAGAAACTTTATAATTATGCGTTGCTTAATAAAGATGGACACACTCTTCTCATTTATCGTGAGACCTACTGAATAAAGCATGAGACAAACCGGCTGAAATGTTTCCCGTACTTTAGACATTCCCATCTAATAACCTGAATTGCCCAATCACATCCAAATACCCATTCCGATGCTCAGACAATAAGGACTATTTCATATTTAATCGCCCTTCGTATTTCATAACATCTTTTTAAATACATCTCCAATTGCCATTTAATAATTTAACGCAATTTGTCCATCATTTAGTATTCGGGAAAATGTATGGTCGTAAATATTTAATGATACACGTATCCAACAATAAGTGTAGCTTACATTAATATTTGATGTCTATATGAGAAGATATGGCAAAGAAAGGAAATGTAGTAAGCTTATAGGAATCAATATCTTTTATTGAATTTTGGAAACGATAGAGTTTAGAACATAAGCGGAATAATCTACTTTTATTCAATTCTTCTTTTTATCGAAATTTATTTGACAAAAGCAAGGTCTAATTATTTATTAAGATTCATCCGCTTACTTGCTTTTCTCCTGTATCATGACAGAATAGACTTTCTTTTTTGTATTTCCTCGCGTAAATGAAATAGTTTAAACATTTGCTGTTACAATTTGCGCTATAGAAATGTCAAATATTGGGCAATTTTATATTTTAATTTGAAAGGATTATGTTGAAGTAGATGAAATGTGGAAAAATAAAAGCAAATCGTTTAACAGAAATGTAGGTTGTATTTGAAAAAGAATAGTTGTAGCAAGCGTAATACATTGCATCATTAAAGTGTGAATTATTTGCGGAATGACTTAAAACAATTATTACTTTTGTTCAAACAAAGATATATGCTAGATTTTAACTACATCAGACATTACAGATATATTATCGGCTTATTGAATCATGTCCTATATCGCCAAGTGGTATATAAGACATGACAGCAACTGTTTGTTATGTTCTGCTATGATTCTACAGGAGTATACGATAGCATATTTTTCTTTTTTCGACATATTCTCTGGCTTCTATAAGTCTATAACTCTGGGTGACTTTTTGTCGAAAAGCAGCTTTTGTCAATAGAGAATTCGGCAGTTGACTAAAAACTTATCAGTAGTATGACGCGTGTATCATTTTGTTTTATATCACGCACTAAGTCTTCTAGCAGATGCATTGTAATGTGTCTGTGCACTTACTGTCGATGAAAGGTAACAAAGTTGTTATACAGTCAAGCGACTGATCTAATTCAACCATATCATAAAGATGTCCATATGAAGTTCCTCTAACTTCCTTTCTCCTAATTTGGAAGGAAATTGATAATTAGGAATCCCCCGTTGTCCCTCAATTTTTAAAGGACAGGTATTTTTGTGTGCAAGATACAGATAAATCATAAGTGAAGTGGAGCGGTAAAACTTATTGATCTGACAGTAATTATTTATATATTTATATATAAAAAAGGAGGAAACTTTGCGTTACACCGAAGTCCATTCCGAAAGAAGAAATCATAGCCAACGTGGAAACCGCAATCAGACGCCTGCCTCCAACGGAGGGGAATGCGGTTCGTACAGACGTTGCACGTATATTGCGAACAACCAAACTACAAAAAAGTAATATCTCTCCTGGAGAATGGAAAGCCTTAAGAGAACTGAAACAGGATTAATCACTAACGATCATGCAAGTAGACAAGGACAACACCATGTAATACGTAATACGTCAACAAGACCCCATGTCGTCAGTGGTAAGAGAAATAGACAGATTAATTAAAGTATCATCACTTCGAGATGACGTGAAGAAACAAGTCACAGTAACAGGAGCGCTACCGCCGAGGTTATATGGCTTACCCAAAATCCACAAGCGGGATGTAACTCCGATAGTGAGCGCTATAAGCGCACTGACGTACCTGTTAACACCTAACTACACTACTGCAATCCTACATAGGCGAAAAACCTAGTTATATCCGCGATTCTACACACTTCGTGGAAAAACTCCGAGAGATACAATTCAACCCAAGTGATATCCTAGTGAGCTTTGATGTAGTATCATTGTTCACAAAAGTTCAGCTAATGGACACACTGCGGTACATTGCCGCTTTATTCCTACCGGATATAACGCAGCATTTTAAACACTGTCTCAGGACCAACTACTTTGTATGGGATGGCAGCTTCTACGAACAAACGGACGGAGTAGCCATGGGGCGCCCATTAAGTCTCGTGGTAGCCAATCTCTTCATGGAGCGGTTTAAGAACCTAGCTATCGAAACAGCGGTAGACAAACCTACGGTTTGGTGGAAGTACGTGGATGATACGCTTGTCGTTTGGCCACACGGAAGAGATAAATTGGATCGGTTTCTTAAACACCTGAACGGAGCACGCTCTAACATTCAATTCATCATGCAGGTAGAATATAACGGGGTATTACATTTTCTGGACGTTCTTGTCAACAGGGACCAAGCATCGGCAACAATTAGTGTGTCTAAGGAACCACATACCTTACATACCGACAGTAATCTACACAATAATTCTAACCACCACCGTCGTCAGACGAATACGGTGGTGCGCGCGCTAGTCGAACGAGCACGTGGAGTATGCAGTGAGGAACAGCTACAGAAGGAACTGGACCACCTGAGACGAGCGCTGGGGTGAAGCGGCTATCCTGAGAATATAATCAATCGCGTCATCACGAGTAAACCTCGACCCAGGGACAAGAATGATTGGGAAATAGAAGCGTTGGGCACAGCATACCTACCGTACATAAACAACACTACGGACCAGATAGGACGAGTGATTAAGCCTTTCGACATCCGGACGGTTTTCACTCCAACAGGAAAAGTGTCTAGTTTACTACGACAAGTCAAGAAAAAAAGGGACCCCTTGTCAACACCCAGGGTTTACAGAATACCGTGCTCATGCAAGAAAGTGTACATCGGCACAACAGGACGTTCGATCAACACCAGAAGGAAGGAACACGAGAGCAATGTGCGGTTGAAACAAATCTGCCATTGCCATATTCATAATATACAAAAACCCTAACAACATTAACAGAGACGACGGACTAAAAATGAATCGAATATGGACAACGGCACTGCATGGGTACGGTCATGCTATTGCGCTCGCCGCAACGGTTCAACATAGCGGCGCAAAGGAACATACTTAAGGCAGTAACAACGTGCACAAATCCCGTACCTTTGAAAATGCGCACCGCAGTTGTTCGCGAAACGTTAGAGACAGAAAATGTAGTGACACGGCGGAACCTGACAATCGTTACGACTAAGATACTTTATGTACAAATTCTTATAGTTTTACGTGTGTTGCACCAGACATAGCCGCTTTGTTCAGATTTACTTGTATATAACATAAATTCGTTTCGTTAGCAACCTTATCAAGAAAAATATCTTCAAAAAAACGTTTGATACACATAGAAGGTGTGGTTAGATCAGATATAGCGGACAGTTATTATGCAATTAAAAAAAAAGTCTTCTTCCGCCATATAATTTTTAAATATTCTTCTTTCAATTTATGTACCTCTACTTTCGACATTTGATCTTGTGCGCAGTTTGATAGGGAAACTTTCTTTTCCGAATGTTCATTTTCCTTCTCCTCACGCGTTATATGGTATAATTACATCTTCGACCAACTTTCCTCACAGTTCCTATTTTCTAAATTCATAACTCCTAACTCGTTGTTTGCCCTGTTACTCATTTTAGAAAATTATGCTCACTATCTAATGAACAAATAATAACCTTTTCAAGGTAGTTTTGAGTAGGAAATGCTGCCTCCATTTTTTTCCTTAGATTTATAGAAAAACGTGATTCCATGTCATCTTAAGTAATATACGCAATGCACTAAAATATAAGTTCAGTATTACTGATACTCGATGTAATATTCCTTTTCTGAGCCTTTCAGCACAAGTAATTCCACACGACATTATTTTAAGTGTAAAAGTATAATATCATGATCACTAAAGATTTTTTTACCGTAATTTATTTGTACTTTAGAAAAACGGATCGTTTATGTTGCGCTAATTTTAAACTAAAAAGGAATTTTATACCAGTGAGTATTATGACGTCTGGTACTTTGAGTTAGATTACGTATAACTTATGAAGTTAAAAGTTTACCTGATAAATAATAAAAAGGAAAGATGCTGCTTTATTTTTGGCAGTAGAGGTGTAACAATTAATATTTGATTGAAAATGTAAACAAAGGAGTTTTAGGTTTTATTAAAACTATGAAAATTAGAAAATAGCAAACCAAATATGTTGTTTTATGTAGAACTCTGGTGTCTTGTTTAAAGGGATTTTCAGAATTGCAAAGCCATACGGCACATGCTTATTACCTTAAGAAATGGTGAAATGTTTGCCCAAAAAATCTAATGAACTACAATAATGATCTTACCGTTAAATATGTTGAATTATCTTGTTAGTAGTAATTTAGAGACTAAAAGATATCTTGTACCAACCAGTATACGAAGGTTATATATGTTTATAATGAGACAAATAAAATATTTTCTGAAAATTCATATAATTATCTATTTTTCTACGTAACGATTGTTTTAATATCCCACTCATAGAGCGCTGCCTCCTGTAGTAGCCAATTATTAATGGTCCTTTCCATTCCATCGTACAGAATTCCCCCAATGTAAAATTGTAGTTACACAGTGAGTAATACAGAGTTAAGTTACATATTTCCAGTTCGATTTTGTTATTATTAACTCAACTTATGGATATAGAATTGAGCGTTGTTCAACATTAAACACAGATACACACCTGTGAAAAGGTGGAAATTTTCATGATTTTTCCGATAAAGCATTCTTTTAATTTATACACAAATTTTATTTTTAAATGTTTAGCGGAAAGTTGGTATCCACATTCCCATTCATTTTGGCTAATACACAATTATGAGTGTAAAAATATTGTTTCTGAAACTGTACGTGTATCATATCTAACACAACGTACTGCGTTTTTATACAAGAAAAATCATTATGAAAATATTTGCAGTTTAATAGAAAAAGACATAGAGCAAGAAGAAATTCTAACTGAATTCATCTCCTACATAAGAAACTACTAATTGGATCTTTGCTTTAATGTTTCAGGGGTACCATAACCTTTACGAAATGGCCTCGATCAAGTTTAAAGTTACTCGAGAAGATTCCCAGCAACAGCAGCTGCATCAAATATCAATCAACAATAATATATCTAGCGGAGATTTCTTATCGCCTCATGTTTTTGCGCCTAGGAACTCGCTATCTACAATCAGCGGTAAGTAAACAAGTATTACACTAATTTGAAGTTTATGTAGATGCAAAATGTATTATAGAGAAGTGCAAAATGTATTTAAAACAAAGAATAAAATTTGCTTTCAAATTTATGTAAATAATAGTGTAGATTATCTATAAAGTATGTTATATTCGACTTAGAGATATTTTAATGCGTATCAATTAGACTGAAATATGCAGAATGTTCCTTCTGAACAAAAACGAATTTTACTGATTTGAAACCACCATATTTACTTATATTTTCAAGCGATCTGTAGTCTACAATAAAAATATCTTATACAAGATATTCAACTTGAAGCATTGCTAGAAGGATATCCAGGAATTATGGTAAAGTGATGATGATATTGAGTTTCCAAGGAAGTTTAGTTATCATCCTAAAAATTTCTAAAAAGTCTGCTTTATATTGCCAAGGTATTTAGTACAGATTACAATCAAATAACATGCTTGCAAAGTTAAACACTTTGTATACACCAAAATACTTTCAGAATATAGAATTCTTGAGTGCAAATAAGTAACTTTCAGTACAGTGGAGAAATAGACGAGCAAGAAACATATCTCAGATAATTACTGCATCTTTTTTACTACTGTTTGAGTTAAACTTTGTTGATGAATTAAGTTCTTTAAACTTAATATTAAAATTAAATTTATACTTATGGTGTACTTATATTTTAGTAATATTTGAAATATATTTAAAGAAATATATACTTAAATATTATTTTGAGCGTCGCAATATAAATACTACTACTAAATTGTATAGTGAGAAGCTAAGGAGGCTCTTTGCTTGTTGGTGAAAGATATCCATATGTTCTAGTTTAAGGGAAATTGTATGAGTAGATTCCTACATACATTATGGATACAGAATATCTGTTGGAGGGTTAGTTAAGTGAAAGATACTAATAAATTTTCTATGTAAGCACTCGCTATTTACAGGATCCTGCTTTATAATTACAGAGTACTCTTATCGACGAAGGAGACCGATAACTCTGAAAATAATGCCTAGACTTAGTTTGCCTGCTAGAAGCACATCGGCGCCAGCATCGACGACTGAAACGGATTGGACGTCGGCAAGGTAGGATTCTATATGGTGCTATTAATATTGATTCGATCGTTTAAAATACAAATTGTATTTGCTACCGAACAAATATGTCATCTGAAACTAATCATTTTACTCTGTATTGAAAAAATATTGGAAAAAATGTTGCTTTGCTGTACAGTATTTATTTCGCTTTCAAACTAATTCATAGCGTTACTACTTAATTATTTTACTTTGTACTAGTGATGCAGTATCACTTTTTTATTACTGTTATGGGGTATCTGGGAAACTATAACAGATACCAAATATTTAAATTTTACGTTTTCTTTTTAATTTACTACATCTCTAGAGCGCACAGTAATACCTAGAATAGTTTAATACGTTTTTCTATAGAATATGCTGCCACAATTAGTTCTTTGATCTGCTCTATAATAACGGAGCTGCAATACAAAGTTAACTTTTTCGAAATTAAATATGTGGAACAGCTATACTGTAGTATATTGCACCAAATTCAATATTTAACAAAATGGTGAAGACATCTTCGATCGGGAATTCATTCTGTACATTTCAAGAATATCTAATCTTTAAATACTAAAGCTTTTTGTTTTTTCGAATTATACTTATGTCTTCTTTAATTTCAATATTATGTACCACATCTATAGAAGCGTGAACTATTACTATAACTAATAATAATTATTATTATTGTTATTTTTGTTATTCTTATCACAATAAACTCCCACTTACAAAAAGTAAAATATTTTTTATATAATAATTTAAGTTGATACCTACTTTAATACATATTTTGAATACATATTTTACAAGACTGCCACATATTGCAGAATAATTTGCAAAAATATAGTGGAACGAAGTCAGTGTCATGTTTAATGTCCTCTCAATTTCACTAGATTTTATTACAACTCCTTCCATTAACCTTGGAGTAAATACATAGCAAAATATATGTAAGATAGTCTGTATAGCGAATGAATGCATGATTGCTACTGTTTTGTGCTAATTGGATAGAAATCATTTTACTTTTTAATACGTAATATGTGGGTATTAGGTTTAGGGGGGGACTTTATAATTTTCCGTTGATTACGGAACCACCTTTATTTTGTAATGAAAAAACTTCAACAATTCTATTATCATTTTCTTGGAATATATACATAGTCCGCTTTTGATTCTTCAATGTTATGGTATTTAGGGTGTTTACTTAACTCAGGTTGTTAGAACAGCTTTAAAAACATTTCGAAAAAATGCCTAGAAAACAATCCCTAATATAATGCTGCTGCTCATTGGTATTGGTAGGTTCATTCACAGGCAAGACAATGTCAGGAGAGAAGAAACGCTAACACGCGGCCATGTTTTTGTTGACCTAACGTCATCAGCGCGGTTTCAAGCGTCTTTGGCTGCATCCAGTAAAGCGCCGCGCTGTAGCGCTCCAAAGTAGAATTTCCTGGACGTTCCAAAATGACGTCGCGCTTTGCAGCGTTTTCTTGAATCGGTCGCCATTTTATGTAGCGGAAAAATTATACGCTCGATTGTGCTGGAGTAAAGTGTAAACAAACTCTCAAACAATACAAAGCAAAAAGCGCGCAAATGCGAAGTTTGCGATCGTGATTCTTGACGAAATTACCTTTTTCTTTATTTTATAGCGAGCAACATGGAGGTAGTTAATGAAAGTGACAACAAATCACGAAAACAAATGCATGCTTTAAGTCATAACCATCTTTAGACGGAAAGATACGCACTCGCAAAACTGAGATAATTTGAAGGAGCGTACATTAATAAAATACATCATAGAAGAAAACCACATAATCGAGAAAAAGAGAGTACTGTATGAAATAATGATAATGTGAGAGAGTAGGAGCGCGTTTTCTATTTCGGTCCTAGACATAATTGGATGTGATACAGCCTTCACCGGAATTTGCTAAAAAGCACGAAGCTAAAAATTTAAGTTCAGTGTAAATATGAAATGCAAATACATAGCAAATGTTCTCAGGTGTCATTTGCTGTGCAATACAACATCCCGGGTCTAAGTTGCATGGAATCCTATATCGCAAGTTTAGCTTATGAGTATCGTCGTGATGCAAGCTATTTTCGTTGGAATCTACTGGAGCACACAAGAGCACAGAATTGTATTGCCATTATATTATCACATGATAACTTCACACATTTATTACATCACATTTACTTTAAGCAAAAATATTTGGCTTATAAATTATGGCTGTCAAATGACATTTCCATTTGCAACCTATAACATATTTCTTCACATAAGTTATGTATTTTTTCTACGGACTAGCTGCTTTACTATATTATTCCACTCCTGTTGAGCGGCCAACGTCTGGGTCATTATTTCACTATCGTGGGTTGTCGCATTGCATAAGCCCTTTGGCAATTGCTTTTCAAACAGGAATTCGATTTATGGTGTTTTTGGTGATCGAGACCTTACTATTTTGTGGATCTTTGTAAACATCATACAATAATTTATTACCCTCAGCAACTTACGTTCGGTAGTCATTGGTAAAGTGTCCAAATTATTACTGCCGCAATAAACTAAGAAATAAATTGATAAATGTACATTCTTATTAAAATTTTAATTATAAAATACACTAACTTTAATCTAAGGAAATTGAAAACACCATTAAACATCATAGCGCACTGAAATCTGAATCTATTCGCGCTCTATGTTTGTCGGTAACCAACCAGGGAATATGCAACGCAAATTAAAATTCCTTCTCGACTTCTACCACTTTTTTCCAAACAAACAACCAGTGAGCATGTCGTAGCGCTATCTAGTGCCAAGAATACATAGTTGCCTACCGACCAGAAAACAGCGACACATGCGGGTACAGTTTCCCAACCCTCTACATATACACAGCTTACCACCCAATTCACTTTCGGTCCGCGTTCTCCTTAGTTTAGTAGTCCATGAGCTGCTCGGGGGAGAGTTGGGAGAGTACACCCGCTTGCGTCGCTGTTTTCTGGATGGTGGGCAGGTGTGTCTTCTTGTCACTAGATAGCGCTAAGATATGCTAAGCGGTGATGGAAACTGAGATGGAATTTCAATTTGAGGTAGAGAAAGACCGCCGAAGCTGCGCTAATGACAACGGTTAGCACTAGAGTTCTTTCTGTCCTCATATTGACTTTCCCGTGAATGATCCCACCAATACCATGAGTATTTAGCAGTATTATATTAAAAACAGCTTTATCTGACAATTAGGGAATTTAATCATATGTTTTAACTATACATGGATTTTCAAAGATACTTGCCACCAATTAAAAACAGGTTCTTGTACAATATATCACCAAATATTTTATTACGGCAAATAACAAGCATAAACAGGTAAAATACGTATTTCACTGAACGTTATTCGCATCTAGATTACACATTAACCAATATCACCGCACTTGATTGACGGTTCGAGCAATCTCATAATGATATTAAACCTAAATACAATTCACTTTATTTCGGGGAAACAGGAAACTATTTGCGTCTCCTTCTCTTATAGATTGGATTTCTCAATTACCACTAACCCTTCGATTACAGTTGTTAAATGAAGTTTCGCTTTACTCCATTAGTTGATAAATTTGAAGAAGATCTACATACTATCCATGCTTTATTTATTACAACAGATTGGCAATTTAAACAACATCGACTTCTAATATTAGCTAATGGCTTACTAGGTTTCAATGAATATCTTTTGTTTGAAATACCATTTCACTAATGAACTACGAACATATTACTTGCAGTAAGTCACATCTGGTTGAGGAGAAAAGAGCTTTTTTTCATTTGCAATTAGTGTCTAATTTTACATTAATAAGAAAGAAGGAACGAGAGTTTTAGAGAGAAGTTATATAAAAATACGTAAGGTGTTCAAATATATTTTTAATCCATTTTAACCAGTTTTCAACTCTTGTTATTATTTTCGATGTCTCTTACATCAGCTTCTAGTTTTGTACAGGATCTTATATTTAAAATACGGAAGCCTAGATTACTTCCACAAAGACCGGAAGTAAGATTAGTTTAAAAATATTTTAAAGAAAATAGGCAAACATGAGAAGATATATACTATTCGTCAAATGGATTTTCAGACGCACGTCATCAGACATACGTATCTTCCCCGCATGAATATTAGATATCAATATTAAATAATTGGGCATTACGGGGGCGACTGGCTCCCACTGGTTTGCGGACGCCTCGAAAACCTCGAATGGCATAGGTATTGGAATTTGGAAAGAGGGAGAGCTGGATGGCGTGGCCATCAGTCCAGGAGTCTTCCCCTCCATCTTTGAAGCAGAAGTAATTGCCATCTAGACATGTGCGGAGAACTGTATGGACTACGCATATGATTTGGAAGCGGAGAAAATCATATCGGACACCCAAACCGCTATTAGGACGCTACAAGCTGTCAGGTATGACTCCGAAGTGGTGTTGGTGTGCCGTAAAAGGCTGCAACAACTGGAGGAACATTGCTGAGATGAGGGCTAAGCCACCCGGGGATTAAAGGGAACGAAGTAACTGACTTGCTAAAAAAATGCCAGCGGACGACCATTCTCAGGACCTGAACCGACGTAAGGGAGTATCTGTGGCAGTATTAAGACCTATATTAAGTCCGAGCTTGTCGCCAAGCACCGGTGCTACTGAAACGGTGTAGACAATTTGAGATACTGCAAATTTCTGGGGATTTACCCAGGTAAGGCAGTCCTTACGAGGAGGACCAAACTGACAGCACTCTCAGCGATCTTAACTGCACACTGCGCACTGAACAAACACATGCATCGCATGGATCTAGTAGACTCTCCTTCATGTAGAAAATGTGGGAGAGGAGAGGAAGCTCCTACGCACCTTCTTGTCGACTGTCCGGCAGTCTGCAGGGAAAGACAGGTTCACCTTGTGCTGTACGGTCTTCAACTAGTAAATAAGCGAACATACTCAGCAAGTAAGTATTGGTCAAGTAATTCAAGAATCTACGAGCAGGCTACACCGGCGCTGTTCTTCAAACCAGGAGAATGTAACACTTAACATGTTTAAAGTACTTTGGAGTATGTGAACTTAAAGTTTTCTTAGTAATGGATTCTTAATAATGTAGATATTGAATAGACACTGAAGATTCTATGTGTAAAAGTTGTAAACAGGAAATATTTTCATCGAAAACTGTAAACTCTGTTGTATTTTTAAGTAAATAATATGCGAAGAAAACTCGGCGAGAATTGTATGTGTAGCTTTTTGAATAACTCAAACGTTGTTCCCCTTCTTTGGTTTCCCCTTTTTGTTTAGAGACGCATATACTATGCGTGACACTAGAACAAAACAATACGAATGCACCCTCTTCACATTACCATATTGCTGCGTGACTAAGAACTTATACCCATTTAAGTAGATATTCCACTAGCTTTGAGGTGTTTGCAATTGTTTGCCGAATGTAGGTAGAACTTTATTGAAATCCGTATATGTTGCGGTAAATATTCTACGCCTGTTGAGTGAATCGAAGCGCATATAAAGCATTTTGTTTCAAATGACGTGAAGGAATAAAGCAATAATTTTATTTGCTTTTAAGGGAAAGGAATATGGTACATACTATGTACATTCTGCACACAATATTTACCTACATTAGCTTTCCAGATACCTTTGCGAAATAGAATGGAATTGTAATAGCTCATAATACGGATTTTTAACAATTTTTTCTCTACCTCCAATATTAGTCACACTGAAGAAAGAGCAAAAGATTAAATATTTAAGATTATTCGCGTAACTCTAGAGAATCGCATTTTCAAAAATAATCCTAACTACTGGCAATCCTTTCTTACTTTTTGAAAAAGAACGTACTTCCAAAGTGCTAGAAACTAGCAAATGTTGCTCTCGTTCCTGAGGATAAACACAAATACAGTAGGTAATTTCGTAATAAGCATTATTTAGTTCTTCTGCATTTACGAAGCAGTATCGTGGTGTTAACATATTCTGTGAATAACCCTGGACCTATATTCAAATCTATGTAGTAATTGTAATCCAGGAAAACATGTGTTCATTTTCATTTTTCCAGAGAATTTAAAATAAGCGTATTACGGATTACATAGACATCGCTCCAGGTGGTATATGAATGGAAAATAACTCCTTGTTGTTTCAGGTGTACAAACTGTTTCGGTGTATGCGGTGCAAGTTTTTTATTTTTTTGATCGCAAAGTATCTTAAATATCAGATGTGATGATTCCAATATGGAAACAGTTTTCTTCTGTTTAATCTGTTGCTTAAAATCTTAATCTTCGGTCTATCGAACATTTGAATTTGTACAAGGTTTACAGCGCAGATTTTGTTTTCAGTTTACCTATCGTTTATGTAAAATACGCAAAACCTCATCAATACATACATGATTCACAGATTTATTACTCACTCAAATACTCTAGTAGGAGCGATGCTGTGAACAAAATCAATGGAGATTTGGTAATTATTAATCGCGATTTCGCTAGCCACTAGTTATTATTGAATCGTATTAAATGCGAAGCATTAATTTTAGGTAATGGATTTTGCAGTATTTTGAAAGATCAGATTACTGTAAAAAATAATAATGTAGATATTCCGGTGGCTTATGTCACCAAAAATATTGGTTTGAAAATAAACAGCAAATGCTGATACAGAGAACAAGGAATAGCAAATTGTTTATTGGAATATACATTCCAATAAACATTATTCCATTACAAGAACAAATTACAAAGAACAACACATTACGAGGATGTTATGGGAAAGATGCGTGTTACATTGTGCTACAATCTGCGTTATCGACGAGTATTATTCTTAGACGATTTTCAAAATGTCGGAGAAATTCATCGAACAGTGTTCTTTTTGGAGCTTATGTAATTTGCAGAAGCATGAAAAAAGACAATATCTGTTAGTCATCTAATTTCCTTTTTGTCATGGAAAAGCTGTGCAAACATTAGAAAGAAAGCGGGTGCAATTTAAAGGAACCGTGCACCTTCCATGACTACCGTCAGATACTGGTTTAATGAATTTAAGCGTAGACGAAAAAATAAAAAGTGCGGGAGGTAGGAGCTTCATCGATGGTTTAATAACCAAAAATGGGTTATATTTAAATTCAAAATACTAAAATTCACTTTTTGTTTGACAAATTATTTATTAGGGTATATGTACATTTCGCATGCTAAATATAACATCTTTAGTAGATATACAAGACTTTTTTAGTCATGGTTTTAGTTTTATTGGTGAAAGAAACTATACTATAATGTCCAAACTTTGCTGCAATTTCAAACTATCTGAAATATTTTTGACTGTCCTATATATCTTCACGTCATCAACGTATGCCAAAGAGGAACCAGCAGATCGTTGATGAAAACATAGTAAACTCTGTAGCAGAATAAGTGCAATGTTAAATTGTTAGAACGAGTTTGCATTAGCGCCGCTATCTACTTTTCGCCCTAACTAAAAGAAAGACGAGGGAAGTTTATACGGCTACTTCAGAATACTTGACATTATAACATATTTGAAACGAAACCTTTTACTTTGCAGTTTTTGCAGCAGTTGCTGACAAAATACTGCAAATTAAAAAGCTCGCTTTTAAGTTACATTTTGCTACTAATTGATTAATAGCAGCATAGGTATAAAAGCAGCGTACACGAGTTTGAATGAATATTTCATTGTATGGAACCTTTGCGATCATTAGACCATACACTGAAATTCAGAAACAGAAAAGCAGAAACACCTTGCAGAGCATTAACAGGTAAATAATCCTGAACGTTCAACACTATCTATTGCGACTGCTAACACAAGCACTTAAACTATAACGAAAGCAGTAACAATTAATGCTCAACCATCTCACTAAACACCACCACACCACATAAATTAGCTACGAGGGAACGTTATTAAATAAGTCAAAAATTACTGTGAGAAAGCTGGAAATAGCAGTGAGCTAGTTCCTTATCTGTTACTAGGCGTTCAGGTATCAGCACAATCCAGTTTTATGATACTCAAGTGATAATTGTTCTTAGGTGATGTTAAAATCACGACCGTGCTCGAAAGGTGTACTGTGCAAGAGCAACGTGCTGTTGTGCATTTTTTTCTGAAATGTCTCCTATTTACGGTGAAACATATTTGCGGCGTAAAACCATGTGTAACTGGGTCTAGAAATTCTCTCGAGGGTACCCGAAAGTTGTTGGCGATCAGCGAAGTGGTTGAGACGGCAACCCAAACACTTTTATGCAGCAGGAATTGAGGCATTGATAAAGCGATGAAATAACTGTATTAATGTAGATGGAGACTTTGTTGAAAAATAAAATTGGGTAATTCTAATTTATACAAACGATAGCGTTTTATATGTTCTTTAAACCTAGTTTCATTACTCTTCGTTGTTTACCCACTGTAAACTTGGTAAGTTTTTGGCCATTGTTTCATATCCGGTTCATCTTTAGGATTGTCTAAAAGGTTTCTTAAGGTGCCATCTCACATGAAACACACTTTTGTACTTTAAAACTGGAAACTTTTAATACTAATAGACTTTCTTGTTGCTCAATAGACTTACATCCTATTGTAGGACAAATATATAAATACAAAGTAAACAATACAAAACAAGTACAGAAAATAGTTAAAGAAAAGTTGTTTACAAAAATGTATTAAAGTAAAAAGCATTTATCGTTTTTAGCGTATCTAGAAAATACTAAACAGGTGACAACTATTCGTTCGATGAAAGGGTAAATAGAACGTATTAACATTACGGACGCTAATGTGAGAAATTTAAAGCTGTAGTTGAAGTATTGCCGCGCTGTCAATGTGCCAGTTGCACAACTTCTAGAGGAGAAGTATGTTAGTAGATATGCGTTGAAAGTCATGAGAGCGCAAAATAAGCCGGGACACTTAACTCTTTTACTGCAGAGTGGAAAGGCAACTTTATACATTTCTTATTACCGGTGTGTGTTGAAGTCAAAGTCCTGGAATTTCTGACGTATTGTTTGTACTGCACTTTTCTTAAAATACAATCGACGTCAGTGTAAGGGAAACACCACTGCATCTATGTACTTGTACTATGTGTACCGCTACATCTTCGGTGTATTTTAGTTCTTTTTCGTATCTACTACGGAAATCTCATAAATCTATTAACTAGAAAATTGATAGCGGACATTTTTGCTTATTCGCTGCATATTAATCAATCGTAATGAATCTGTCGGCATTGGTTTCTTTTCTATAGATGTTTTAGTCTATTGTTACCATTTTGGTGTATGGTTGGAAAACGTGTACGAAACATTATTAATGAAAGACAACAAAACTAGGCTACCAAATAACTACCCCCAATTACATGCTACGGTAATACATACACATGTGTCTATTACAAGATACCAGATTTAATTACCTTCTTTTCCGAGAAGATACAGATATAGTTGGGACTACCCATTAGGTTGCATAAAGTTGATAGTTTAAGAGTTCAAGTTGCATAGGGAAGAAGTTATCTTCTAACCATGCACTTGGTAGACACGCCATCTGTCGTATTAAGTGTAAAGCTTTGACGAGAAAGATATAAAAAATTGTAGTACATTAAAACGACCGCTACTTTTAAAATGCCTGTGAATTAAGAAACAGAAAAGCGCGGGACCCCACGATGTCAGCACACTTATTTGCCGAAAAGGCACGTCCACATTGCGCATAACGAAGTACAATAATTATGACAGCATTCGTACCAAGCGAAACACAAGAAGCGACTAAACGGAATAAAGTGGAAAATGCATAGAAAGGGAAACATTTTCTCTCGGCGAGAGAAAATTTGCACAGAATCCGTCACGTTTAACGAAGTCTCGCTTAGAAATATGGCTTTTAGAATGTTTCTGGTTCTTTACCGTTACGCTTTCGCGTTTCAGTTCATAGTACTTAGCGTAGTGCTTCAATTCTGTCCAGCTGCTACCTGCGTAATTATTCCTGAATGTTTAACTCTGCGGCGAAGTATTTGCTGTGTGGACGTAGATCATTTTATAAACTTGAAGTTGATTTTTCGTTAGCGTCACGTTCATTCCGAGCAGAAAATAAAAACAATTCGGACTACTAAAAGCTTATAAACGTACAAACACTTTGAAATGAGCGTGCAATACTGAAGCTATTAATGTTCCGGCAATTTTTTTTTTAAATTAATAGTAAAAACTTTACAAAGTCTGAACGAATATGACTGGATATTAATTATGGTTGGAGAAATAAAACTCAATTTTACAAAATTTCCAATATATTTATCACAATATTATTATGACATGTTTCGCTATCACTGTAGCGTCATCAGATATTCTACTCCTACTGAACAAAAGGCTTACTTATACTCAAACTTAAGGTAACCTTATCTTACGCTAATTAAGAATAATATGTACAATAATGGACTAATTATATCTCTAAATTCTTAGTACTAGAATTGACAAACAAATTTAATAGCGGTGAATTATAGAAGTCTATTTGATCATTAACTAATACATCTGAATATTTAAGTTTATTTATCTCTAGGGATTCCAGTAAGTTTAATTTTAGACCTTTACTTTCGGAATGTAAAATTTCGAAATTACTATTGTAATTGTGGTTGTTTTCCAATAAATCGCGAGCGTAATTGGAATCTTTATTTTTGTGTACATAACTCATGAAGTGGTCATGTATTCCTTTTTCAAAACTTCTACCTGTTTGGCCGATGTACATTTTTGGTCAATCAAAACAAGTTAGTTTATAAATCCCGATTTTTTCCCTTTGTTTATTTTTGATTTATTATTTTTTATAAATTTTCCAAATGAGTTATTGGTTTTGTAGGCTATCGCTAAATTAGAATTGGTTAATAGTTTGCCCATTTTCTTAGTAATTGGTCCTGTATAACTTAGTACTTTGTAACTAATCCCTTTTTTTCTTTTATATTTGGATACACTTTTCCAATTGCTTCTTTACAGTTCTTTATCTTTAATATTCGATCTACTAATTTGGTGTTATATCCATTATTTACTGCCATTTGTTTGATGATGTTTAATTCTTGAAGGAAGTTTTCTTTATTTAATGGTAATGGTGAAATGACGGCAATTTTTGCTTAAATGGGCGATTCGAACTATTGTGGATAATTACATTTGTGTGTGATGGTTTATGATAAATTGGGAATATATGACTATTGTTTTCTTTCGAAGCTGTTAGATCTAGGAAATTTAACCTATTATTTACTTCTTTTTCAATAGTGAACTTAATATTTTTATGTAGATTATTATTGAGTTCCACGAAATTGTTTAATTATCTATCTGTTCCTGTGAAGCAAGCTAAAATATCGTCTACATACCTATACCAATAAATAAATTGTTTAAAATTTGGATGTGTAGAAATCTGCTTTTCTAGGTAATCCATGAATATTTCTGATAACATTGGCCTAAGACGGTTTCCCGTTTTCAAGTCATCATTGCAAGTGTATATCTTGTTGTTAAATTCAAAGTAATTTCGTTCGAAACAGATTTTAAGGGAATTTAGAATCTCTTTCTTTTTTATAACATTAATAAGCTTCATTTCTAAAAGCCCCTCTTAGCCCAATGTTATCAGAAGCTAGAACTGCCTGTAATATGTATGGAATGCAGTAAGTGGTACCTGCATATTCGTAAAATTTCACGTTTCTAATCTATAATTCATTTGGCAGTTCAATTTTGTGTCATCATTTCAAATGTGGTTTAATGCTGAAGCAATTCATCGATCGACTTTATTTGGCTTGGGGGGATGAAGTCATGTCCAAGAGCAGTGCTCACTATTCGTTTGCTGATTTCTAGAGTCGATATACCACTTTCAGAAACGAATTTCGTGAAAATCGCACATCGACGTCTGTTGTTGCCAATTAATAACAAATATTGTTACTGATAATAAAACCTGTGTTTATTTGTACGGACTTGAAAGTGGGCAACAATCCACCTGCAGGGTATTTTAGAGTGAGCTAAAACCAATAGTCCTTTTCACGCGATGTTGTAATTGGTCGCTTCTTTCTTCGGTCTTACTGGAGACGTAGATACCGTATCTTTAAGGAATCGAGCTACAGGAGCTAATTAATTTGATTGACATATGACTATATACGCTTCACATCCTTGAACATGAATTCTAACAATATGTGATGTTCAATTTAAAAGAATCTCCTTTTGGCGTACTGCTTGTTTTCGAAAAATCGTACATACTTGAAAATAGGTATAATTAACAATGCAATCAGTAATAATTAGTTAATACTCCAACTGTGTAATCAGTCTAACACCGAACTTTGCCACTGGTGAAGTTCATTGGTAATTTATTAATTAATTAAATGAAATAACCATTTACATTTGCTAGTTTAAAGCTTCTACGTTAGGAACTATAATTTCTCCATTCTTCTTGTAAATCTTATTTTTTTCTATTAGCACAAGAAAATCATGAGAAGATATACATACACGAGGCTACACTTAATAAGATATAACACAACCACAAGTGCTGTCCTAATAAGATCTAGTTTGCAGTAAATATTGGCTTCAACTTAATTTAACGTGTATTAAAATGATATAATAGTTTTACTTTATAATGGATTGTTTCCGCCGAAGGAAGTTGTTATATATGTTAATAATGATGATAATAATAATCCATGCCTTCACAAGTCCTAACAGCTTTCGTTAGTTACAGGGAGCGCCGCATAATACAGGTGGCGCAGGGGAACGGAAAATTTTGAACGTTACAGTTGTCAGCACTGTAGAGCCGGCAGTTGTTCGTAACGTCGCACCATTGTTGTGAAGGCACTGCCATTTAGTAATCATGGATCGTTGGACTGGTGCGGAACGTGCAGTAGCTGTGAGAGCGTTTTATAAAAATGGTGATAGTGTGACTGCCGCGCAGAGAATATTTCGACAGCATTACCAGCTTGGACGTCATGGACGTGTCCCATCTGCGCATGCGATTACAACGTGGGTGCGTAATTTTGAAGAAACAGGATCTGTCTTGAGAAAGAAAACTCCAGATGGCATTCGAACGGTACGTACCCCAGAGAACGTTGAGGCTGTTAGAGCTGCAATCGAGAGAAGTCGTCACCGCTCCGTTCGACCGCATGCATCTACGCTAGGGATTAAGCGACGAAGCTTACAAAGAATACTGCACTTACATTTCCATCCCTATAAGTTGCAGATTGTGCAACAATTACATGAACGAGACACAGTGTCACGTATGGAGGTTAGTAGGCAGATATTGGCTAAAATTGACGAGGACGCGAATTTCGGTGATAACATATGGACATCAGACGAAGCCGTTATTAGGCCCAGGACAATCCGTGTGAGTTACACCAGCGACTACTACATAGCGACAAGGTCACAATATAGTGTGCTGTATCATGTCATGGTGTTATCGGCCCTTATTTTTTGCACGTGATGATGGTAGTGCAGCGACAGTCACGTCCGCTCGATATGTTGAAATGCTTCAAACATTCTTTACACCGAGACTGTACGAGCTTAATCTTAACGTGGAAAACATGTTGTTTCAGCAGGACGGAGCCACGTCGCACACTGCTCGACATTCGATGGCAGCAGTTCGTCAATTGTTTGGAAGACGCATTATTTCAAGTAACGGTGACATTGAATGGCCTGGGAGATCCCCTGATCTTAGTGTGTGCGACTTCTTCCTGTGGGGGTATTTTAA
Source organism: Trypoxylus dichotomus (assembly GCA_023509865.1). Lineage (NCBI taxonomy): Eukaryota > Metazoa > Arthropoda > Insecta > Coleoptera > Scarabaeidae > Trypoxylus > Trypoxylus dichotomus. Next base: position 44,718,314 of record CM042078.1, read on the forward strand.
AGGCAAGGTGTACCGTACATGACCTGCAAAAATCCATGAACTGAAGGAGAACATTCAACAAGAAATCACTGCCATTCCCCAAGATTTGCTACACCACGCATTCCAGAGTTTTCATAACAGCCTGTTAGAGTGTGAACGCCGAATGGGAGGACATCTTTCCGATGTCGTCTTTAAAAAGTAAAGAGACACTTTTGGACATTTTGATTGTAAAAACATAAATAGCATGCTGCATACATGCACTTTCGTTAATAAATTACTGGTTTTATGAATTTATTCGTGGAAATGACGTTATTTCAAAATTTCCCGTTCCCCTACGCCACCCTGTACAAGAAATCGTGCCAAACAGTTCAAGACGCAGTTCCCATATCTTGTTTTCGTTACCAAACAATATTCGTTGGGTCTGTTAAGTAGTATAAGTATGTGTGCTTAGTTGGTTAAGCTTAAAGATATTTGTACGCCATTATAAATAAGCAACGTTAATGCAATAATATTTACTTAGAGCGCGTTTAAATACAACAAGCAAATATAATCGTATACTTTTTTGAACATCAATATTGTTGCGCTCAGACTAATAAATAATACACAGATATATCTAATAATATCAGCTATATCACTTATAACATTCTTTTATACTTCTATTTTGGGAGTTGTAAAAGATTTAGCGCTTAGTTTAAGTATACCTGCATAACTACATACTTTTACAGATAGAAGGAAGTAAATATTTACTAGAAGAAAAATGTATTAAGTGTAATGAAATACGTTTTCTTAACACGGGAGAAGGAAATTCTTGATATATATATATTATATATATTATGTTAATTAAGTTTATGTTTTCCTGGAATGAAGTGTTAGACTTTAACACGCGATCTTTTCTAATATCCGATTTACAGAGTAGAGTGGTTCTGCGTTTTATTTCTACTTGTTTCTGTATAGTGTGGTCCTTAGGACAGCTGTAGTACGTTAGAATATTCTTCTAACGATCTGCTGAAAACCATGTTCTCTAAAACCTACTTACAAAACTTTTTGAAACCGCCCATTTGAGTGAAATATGACTGGTATGTAGACCTCAAAGAAGTACGTAAGTAATCGTATTCTATTCGGATTAAACCTATTTAATGCGGTGAAATATACTCTCGAAAATTGGAGTATTTTACGTTTTTGGAAGATAATCATTACCAAGTATGAGTACTAGAAATTGTTAAGATATACAGCCACGAAGCATTTGGAAAGTTATCTAGGTATGTCTTTGCACAAGATAGTTTTTACTTCCGTATTTCTACCCATATACCAAAACATTTGAGTAGGTATGCATAGAAACTTTACCCTTGTAACATCTGAATTACTTGCGTATTAACAGTGATCTTAATTTCAAAAGAAACGTTAGTCAGATAGATTTGTGTTTAAACCATATTAAATTTGAGGAAAGTCAAAGGTGCACTTAGTGATAATAATAATAACTAGAGACCGGATTATATGCAAACTGGATATATTTTATTTCTTCCATATCTTTAATTATAGTCTATATGTAGATACGTATTACTTTAATTGAAGTTAATTAGCGCTAATTAGTGATTGCATATTTAGGCAATTCTATGCATATTTTTACAAAAGTTCCATATGCTGCATGTTTAGGCTTTTTCTTCTCTTAATTTTTATTAATAGTAAAAATGCCTAGTAATTCCTAATGTACATCGACAACGGATAATTCTCACAACGATAAATCTTTACATTGGTTTCTCTTATACTTTTTCCAAGAACTGCACGTGTTTAATTTCCCTTAGCAGAAGGGATGTGGTAAATACGTTTTATTATTATTAATTCCCAAATAAATTATTCATTCCTTGAATATCTTTGAGCGAAACAGCATGTAATTGTGTTACGTTTTTAAATACTGTGCGTACATACAATGAGTATAACGAACAAAATTTCATTATGGACTAAGCCGTATCTTGAACTGGCAAAGGATGGCGACAAAATATTTTGTCGAGCCTGCAGTAAACTGGTAAGTTACTAAAAGCTTGACAATTGTTTTTAAATTCTTTAGCTTATAATATAAAATGACAATTGTTGTTGTAGGTGTCTTGTGAGAGAAAATACGTGATTGATCAACACGGTAAAACTCCATCACATATTGGAAAATGTGAGAAACTAAAGCAAACCGCATGTGTGCAGCAATCTATATATGAACATCTAGCATCAACTCCACAAAACTCTGTACAAGAAGAATATAATACGGATCAGTGTAACGCATTAATTTCGTCTAACATGGCATTAGCAAGATTAAGCAATGTTAATTTGAAATCATTTCGGCAAAAATACTGCAAACATAATATACCTGATGAAAGTACGAAAAAATTACGTCACCTCTTGTTACCAGCAAACAATGGCAGAACTTCAGCAATTGGTAGGGAATAATTTGATTTATATCATGGTAGATGAAAATACGGATAAGTGTGGTCGTTATATTGCTCATTTGTTAATAGGAATTCTTCATGAAGATATTGTAGGTAAATCATATTTAATTTATTGTAAAGAACTTCAAAAAACAAACAGTGTGACAATTGCCCAATTCGTTCAAGAAGGTTTATCAAATTTCTTTTTACCAGGAAGTATACCCTGTGAAAAACTATTACTAATGTTGCAGCATACATGATAAAAGTTGTGCAAAATTTAAACATTTTTATAATAGCATTATTCATACCACTTGTTTAGCTCATGGGTTCAATCGTGTAGTCGAAGACATTAGGAATCAATTTCCTTTGATTAATGATTTAATTAGCTATACAAGTATTTTTAAAAACACCTTTACGAATCCAATTTTATAAGGAGCGACTTCTCGGTGATAAGTTTGGCTCCTGAACCGATTATTACGATATGGGGTATATGGTTAGACGCTGCAATTTTTTACGCCGATAATTTTGAAGGAATAAAAAATGTAATTTTTGAAATCACTGCTGACTGCATTGCTCTAGAAAATTGGATAGTAACATTAACAGAATTGCTACAAAACCTTTTGTATATCAAGTCAAATTATAGCTTTGTTTCAAGTTCCATTCGTAAACTAGAAACGCAAGGGATGTCTCTCTCGGAATTGGTCGAAATAGTAGACTAATTTGATATGCTACGTAAGAACGTTAAGGGTAGGTACAATAGGTAATTCTATATACGATAAATTTAAAAAACTGATAAATAAAAATGCGGGGTATGTGAAATTGAAGAAAGTTAAGAAAATTTTGAAAGGTGAAACAGTAAACGGTTTCGACTTTAGTCAGAATGTATTGCAAAGTTAAAAAATGCACCAATTACATCTGTGGATGTTGAAGGAACCGTTTCTGTTTCGAAACATATGTATTCTGATAGAAGACAAAATTTTCTTTTACACAATTCTGAAAAACATTTAATCATAAATTGGTTTAGAAATATGTTGTAAAAAAATTGTGTACAATAAAGTTAATGTTTAAATTTCTGCTCTTATGTGATTTAAAGAATTTTGCATATTGTCGCAATTTTTTTGCATATGTGTCCCAGGTTTATGCATATTTTCTCAAAAATCGATGCATATATATGCGAATATATTCCAATTTTCCTTTCCATATAATCCGGTCTCTAATAACAACAATGATGTAAGGTAACGATAACAATTTCAACTTTGCAATCCAGCCGTCAGAGGTCCTGCTTCTGACTGTGATAGGGTTCGGAGTTAGAGTTGCGCTAGGGATATGGTGGCAGTGATTTCTAGTGGGATTTGTAGATCTGCGAATCAATTCTCACTGTTAAGATATAATTAGTCAAGTCAGCGTAAAGTAACAAACCCGCTGAGCACTATAATTTACACTCCTATGGCTCCTGTGTTTATGACAAGCTTGGAAAAGCACATAATCTCATTAAGGCACTTATCACGTAATTAAATGGAAATATTCGGTAACCAAAAGGAATCGATAAACATCCTTCCATCACGAACGATGTTCACAGACTTAAGATGTACTGAAGATTATTAAATGAAGTACTTTGTCTGAAATGGAGACATGTCTGAAGAGAGTAGTTCTACAGCAGTAAACTAGCTATAGTAGATATTTCCAGAAAGCATATTAATAACAATCTTTGTCTAATGATATATCAATACGACACTCTTTCTATACACTAACTTATCTGTAAGATATGCATCTCCTAAACTTAGCGCTGTTTGTGCTAAATCTGTCGATATAATAATTTTGGGAGTAATGGCTGCATAAACCAATGTTTTCAAACTTCGCATGTGTTTTGCTTGTCTTACACTATTCACTCTTTCTAATCCACGAAAACGTCTTTCGAACAAGTGCTATGTAAAATGAATTGGACTCTACACTCGTATATTGTACATTTAAAAGTACCTTTGGATTCTCATAGGATTTTCTAAGTATATGGGTAAGGGCCCCACTGTCTTAGTGACTGAAGTAAATATAATAGCACTTGCTCAGAGGGCAAGCAAGAAGAAGATTAGGGAGGATGAGCAGTGCAAAATAGGAGAAACAAATATTTTTAACAATTTGTTGAGGAGAATGTGTATAATAAAAATAAATATAATATGACGACCAGTTGTTGTATGAGTGTCTTTTCCTGCTGCATTAAGTTATCGGTGTCAATACTTGCAGCACGTGTGCTATTGCACGAAGTTTTGCTCCTGTTTCGCATATGCCAGGGACCGTCAAATATTAACCAGACTCTGCATCCAAATTATCAATACTTTATACGACTAAACATTATTTACTACAATTAGCGAAAGCTACACGGCTAAAAGTGTAAATATCTAAAACAAAATCAGAATAGCCAGAAATTATTTAGCTAATCCATAATTAGTTTTTAATATGATGTTTATATTGGTATGGCATGCATATTGCTTATAGCTCTGTCGCATTTTATTGGCCGTCGATGAGATTAGTGAATCAGCAACACTATTACAACATAACTATTTTGTAACTATTATAATTGTTATAAAACAGAAAGTTAGTAACAATAATATTATGCTGGTTAATAATTGTTAGTTGATGCCACATGTAGTGCGCTAAGTATGTTTTACAATTCCTTTATTTACTTACATGCGCACAGTGCTCCAGTAAAGATAATAAATTACAGCCCAACATACTAAATTATATTTTAACCAAATAATTTGTTGATTCGTAATGGATATAATGCAAGAGGTGCTATTAACATTTTAATTTCAGTTTAGCCCATCTTGTGTACCAAATAGTTTCAGAAAATTTTGTGACACATTATAAAAGTAATTTTGTACGAAATCTTATTGGTACTTACTTCAACACCCTTTCGAAGACTGTAAGCATAGAATCAATGCACGAAATATATTTACTCCAATTTATTAATATAATTAATAATAATTGCCTCCATGAAAGCACTTAATAATGCGTTAGATCGCTTCATTGATGTCTAAGATTCATTACGTTCATTTATTATGTAGCGAATTTCAGTTCATTAATTCACCTTAAGAAAAAAATAGCCGGGTAATTCATGTAGGTGTAGTATCTACTATTAATTACAGTCAATTATTAATAACCTGAAAGTTGTTAATGTCCAATATTGGCGGAATGAACTTCAGCCCTTTAAAATTTCAAACAAAATATCTTTTGAAAATTTCCCGTAAGGTTTAAATAAATAATAAATTAATATACTACTTTTTGCGAAGATAATTTGATACCAATTTATAAAGAAAACGCATAATAATATACGTTAACAGGTGAAACCTGCTTAGAATATAATCAGAAACTTGTAATCTCTGTCCTAGGTAATGCACTTGTTTATAAAAAAATATAATTTCTGGTTGAATAAAGACGCCATTGATAATATGATTTATTTCGTTTTTTGTTGGTTTCTGGTAGCTGCTTTCGAAATAATATAGTAGCAGTTCTTGATGATGTTTAAATCGGGGCCGTTGCCAGGCCAGGACAGAGATGTAGTACTTCTTAACTTTAATTGGGTGTATATCAATAATGAAATAATAAATGTATTTACAATTTTATTTCGATGATATGGTGCAGAATCATACTGCAAGATGCAATTGTCTGTGGTTCCAGACTCATTTTCTATAGGAGACATTAAATAATTATTTAAAATTTCACTGTTACCGGTTCTTTTCTTGCTGAAGCACCCCTAAAGCACCACACTTGCTGGAAACTTCACAGTTTTTTAGCGCAGTCCAAAGGTCTCTTTTCTCTACGACCATGAACAAGCTAGATGCTATCTGGCCTGGATAAATTAGATTTGGATTCGTCAAAAAAGATTACATTATCATCCCTCATCAGCCTAGTTTTGATGTTTACGAGCCCATTGGGGTTCAATTTCATTGTCAATATGGTTTTTTTAAGTAGTCACCATACATAAATATGTCATCCTATTGATCTTAAGCTACTTCTTGCAGTTGAGCCACTTCGTAGTTGCCTCTGTTACTTCCCTTAGATGTCCAACTAATTCTGTCTGGAGGCTCGATCTTCCAAACATAGCAGTTGTAAACAAATATCGCTCTGTTTGTGATTAGCAGTTTCATTATATTTCTTTAGGAAATCGATTCATGGGAGAAGGGCTATACTTATACGTTTACTTACAAGCGATACATCTTCCCTTTTAAGTCAAGAAAGTCAAGCTATTTGATTAATTCTTAGCAAATTCTATTCTACCATGAGTTTGTACAACTGTTTGTTGACGGTTCGCTGATCATCTATGTAATGGCACTATTACGTCGTCCTGAAGATCCCAGTCACGTTGTTTGGTTAAACGTCGACGTATAAGTTATATAGTTATCTTATTGTATACGTTATATTGTTCATTTATATTTACATTGTACTATACATGTATCATTCGGTACATAGTTATTTATGAATTAATTAATCAATATTATATTTACTCCAATTGTAATGCTGTAGTAGTTGTTGTATTATCTATGATTGGATAATCAAGGGTCGGAGATATGGCTATGTTCCTTTGTAAGGAAACATATATAAAGTAGAAATTTAGAATTTTAAGGATCAGTATTGTAGCTACAAGTAAGGCAATAAAACACTATCTACAGTCAACAGTTAGTTTCACGTTCCATAAATCTTACACCTACTGAAGACTACGGCCTACAAGCTTGGAAATACGAACTGTCGGTACAAACTCAGACTCCGGCCGTAAAAACCTAATGCCATTTGTATGTTATGATATTTAGCACAGTTCAGCGACATCATGCTTATTACAATTGCATACATATAAACATAAATTATTCATTCAGCTCTTTTGAACTTCTGGATGTATACTTAATTAAGTTTTAAAGATGCAGAAAGTTTTGATAAATTGCTGTTCTATAGTACCCCTGATGAAGAACCAGATTAAGTGAGAAATTTTGGTAAAAAAGTAGAACAGGGGTTTTAAAAAGCCAATTGATTCTTTTTGTTTGCTGCATCAAGGATTTACCCTTATAATATTAGATACCGTTATTGCATTTAAGTAAGAGAATGAAGTCATAAATTACCTGAATCCCTTTATTAAATCGATAAACGAGTACGTTAGGAGAATTTTAATAAAATATCTGGTACCTCAATGCATCTTCTTGTATCGTACCTCTCTGTTCAATTTATGGGGTACTGTAGTTATTTTTGTGGTTACATGTGTTTCCTTCAGTTTACGCTATTAAATATTATAAGTCTGTATTCATTTCAGATTGTTAAATTCCTTTATGTAATGTTTGTAATGATGAGTAAGTATTGATAATGTCAAATATTAGATGAAGTATTTATTATATTTGGTTTTCTAAGAATATAATTGGTAAATATTTTCTTGCTTATGTAATATCTACTTTATTAATTCTATAAATTCGAATTCTTGAACTTACGGTTATGTAAGGTGGTGTGAATTGCTGTTCATTCTTATATATACTTATTGTTTGCTAATTAACATTTAGGCTGTAATGGAGTTCCGAAATACGGTGATTTATTTTGTTTAAGGTTTTACTTTACGCAGTTGTTAGAATTAGGTTTATTTCATTAAAGCAAATGTCAATGGTTTTGGTCAAGTCTTTATGCATTTATTTAAGCATTATATTTAGTTCATAAGAAAATTGGGGAGTATAAGGGAATTCATAAGTTCATTGAATATATAAAAATAAAAGTGTCACAGACAGAATACTTCAACTTGACCAATGTGTGTAATAAAAAGGCGTAGGGCATATCCAAAATAGTGCTTCCAGTACAACGGAAACATAAGAGAAACCCCGTGAGTCTCCAGAGACCCGTGGAAGAGAAGAAGACTTCGCTGCAGCCATCGGTTCAACGTTGCAAACGCCAAGTTATATACATTCTTTCATGTTGTATATATTTACTTTGGATATTTATCTGCACTTTTACTTTTCAAATTGTTTAATTAAATCTATGCCTTTTTTCTTCTTCTTCTAATGGCTCCTATCGGTTTCGTATGTTGGCGACCATTTCAATTTTGTATGCTGCTCTATGCCTATTGTAACGAAAATGGAATTACACAAACAGTCTAATAGTAATATAATTGTTTTCTATACATCTTTTTCCCAGGCCTCAAAATATCAGTATTTTGTTTCTTTATTCCATATAATAAATTATGTTACTGTTTCAAAAATCTAATTCATTTATTTCAATGGTATTGCTAGTTACTCTCAATAAGCATTAACTGCGATACCTACAACAGTTAAATTATGTTTAAAATTCATAGTGTATAGTTGTACTACTCAAGAACCATATGCTTTGAGAGACGCTCGTTAATGTAATAAGTCTCACCATAGTAAATTGTCAATTACTTGCAATTATTTGTTCACTTGATAGAGTTACAATTTCCTTGCAATTAACCAACATCCTTAAATTCCTGAAAAAATATCAATCCCGATAGAATTTGAACCCACGACCACTGCGTTATCGGCGCATTCTGCTACTACTAGACCACGCGACCGACTGTAAGTCCAGATCGCTTTTTGTGACATCTAGGTATTGAAAGCAATTTCAACTCGCGGCTGGTTTCGTGGTATAATGGTAGTATAATGCATAGAGGTCTTGGCTTCAAACGCTATCGGAACTGATATTTCTTCAGGAATTTAAAAACGTGGATTAATTGCAAGGAAATTGTAATTTTATCATTACTAATACCATCGGTGGTTTAATATTAATATTAATTTAATATTTGCTCATTTGTTCGTATAAGTTTTCTTTAATTACTTGTAATTTTAACAAATATAGGAACACACCAAAGAAGTCTTGAGTAATTGTAATTCGCACCATTACAAGGTTAATTAGAAAAGAGAACGGAGGAACTGTATTTGATTGCTTCTTGTAAATCATGATTTGAAGACGGTAAATCATCCTTTTTGAAGAAAATACAGTCCCTGCCGACCTTTTACGGTAACATTTTGTATAATTTTGTTCGCAATTTAATATTGTCGGTTGAAGTTAATTTAATGTCGGCAGGATTTTCCCGGAGATAAAGTTGCATTTTGTTGATACCAATTACCACGGGGTACGTAGAGGACTTACTATGAACGCTTAATGGCTCCGATATTTTTTTTAGGCGAACGGCGCGGATTCACTGTGAACGCAAGCGCCTTAAAATACAAGCACGTGTTCTAGATACTTACTACTCTATACATTACCTACGCCAGTCTTTACCCGCGATTCAAATAATTCGTGACGCCCGCTTATCAAATACAAACTCTCGGCTAAATGCGAAGTACTGAAACAGATGAGATTTACTTTTGTGCATATGACAAACGACGAAACGGCATAGAATATATCATCCTTAATTAAAAAGGATCAAGTATCACATAAACACTAGGTTTGCTTTCGTATTATTCATGCAACACAGGATTATTGTAACGTTCTCGTTTTAGTTTCAAACTTAAATTATGTGATTTAAAATTGTGTGGGGATGGTAAATCTTGTGTTTGAAAGAACTTATTTATTCGCTTCTTAATTATTATAATACGTAAGTCAGCCTAACGCGTTCATTTCAACTTTGTTTCTAGTGTTTACATTTCGCGCTGAGTGCACGTGCTTAAATTTACATAAATAGTGGTTTCTCTACGATACGTAGATATAATTACATCATAATGTCAACCTCTACAACTTTAGAAGTGCAACAAGAATTAGCGAATAGGCTGGAGCAAGATCGAGTTAAAAGAGAGACTTTATTAGCTGGTAGGGGACGTAGAGCATGTTCGGAGCAAGGGCCGCATCCTGGTCAACATTTATGGGGCTCCAGAAGGTCTAGAAAGCGAACATCGGCTCCGCAAATGGGTACCCAACAAAGTGGAATTCGTACGGCATTAATCTTAAGATCGCGAAGGTCATGGCCCGTTGCCCCTGTCTCTTCATCAAGGTAGGCGAAAATACTGGTTAACGGAGTGTATAGTAGTACAATTTAGTATACCGTTCATACATACAGGTATGCACTGAATTAAATTCGGTGTTCTTCTTGGTTGACGCTGGGAGGCAATGAACTTGTTGTTGCACGTATTTCTTTAACAGTGAAAGGACGCCGCGTTCTAAATATATTTAATCACGCAAAGTTGCTGAAATTGGAAACTTTCTTATTGTAGAAGTCTGGTTCAATTAAATCACAGCTTATTACATAATAACTTGCGCGAATTAAAAATAAAATCGAATATTGCGCTAAACATTTAGTTAGGCAATTTATTTTATGACCATGTATGGAGTTTGCTTTTATTCACACTGCTTCGTACTGGAAAATGGACACTCCCCCAGCTTATAAATAGACAGATATTTACGTAACTAAGCGGAATGCATTTTTAAGTTACAGTCATATATTTAAGATCGAAATTGAATAAATGCAATTTAATCTTTAAACAAGTAGGAAAAAGTCTATTAATTTGACGATTGAATGAAAAGTTTCCAAAAGCAGGAAGTTTGCTAGTTTGAAATTGCGCAAAATGATGTTCATAAACTAACTTTTAATCCCTAGTTTTGTGTTTCTAAGAACACTGACAACTTGAACTATCAACTTTTGGTTTTGCAATGAAATGATGTATAGTAATTTTGAACCAAATAAAGAAATATTTGTGTTAATAAAAGACAGATGATCCTAGTTCTGTTTAAATCTTAATGAAAAGATTTATAACTCCAAAGATTATTTCAAATTTCTACAATGTGACGATATTATATTGTTTCTTATAAACAACATCGACAGCCTCCCTTCTTAACCTCCAACAGTAATTAGCTAATATAACAGGACTGCATTTGTGCAAGTACTGCTTTTCTACTTGATGATTGTGTTGAAACGTTCAGCATGCTTGTGCTAACATTGCCCATATTTTCAAGAAAAAAGTCCAACTGAGAATGTATATTTTATGGAACATAATGCATCAAGTAGCGCAAAATGCTTAAATCATAGCCATTACTAATTTCTTACACTTTTCTTTCTCAAGAAGAGCTTGTACCATGGGCAGCCACGCAATGTATATTGTTTCTTCCTGACATAAGGCATTTTCGTAGTAACCGCATTTGCATAACATAATTGTTACGTTCCCATTACTGGTATCCTAAAGGTATAAAAAGCAACAGTAATTGGTGTACCCTAATTGCATTCCCAAAATAAATGCAATAACTTTAAAATCCGCGCAAACATTCCAGGAATAATCTTATTTAACGAAATATCCATAGTTTCTTTCTTAGAAACAGTATTATTTCTTGGAATAGAAAAGTGAAGATTTCTATTACGAAAGAAAACTACTTTCAAGCTGGCCTTTGGTTGCTGGCCATGATATGTTTCGAAAGCTTTAAAACGTACACAAATTCATGTTGCCTTCGCCAAGAGATTTCATTGCTATTGTCGCAACCCAAAAGGTTCTTCTAGTGATTTTCATAGGTTCAAATCCAGTAGCAAATCACTTAATTAACGCCGATTAAATGCAGGTGCGTGTGATGTAGTTACTCCATCTACGCTGTTTCCAGATAATCGTGCTTTTTGAAAGGAAATATAAATTAGGAATAACTTCTTTATACTTTACGAGTGTACCATAAAAAATAATAAGAGATCATTTAAAGTTCAAGTAAACGCGGAAATTATAAGCATTAATAAATTACACAATACCAGGTATAATTCTATCAGCAGTACTATTTTAGGATTCCCAAATATTATTTTCACCCACCACAAAATTACGAAATCGTTGTTTTTAAATCTTGACATATAAAGTACCTCTGCTATTTTCAATAATGAAGGTCTAAAAGTAACTGACGTTGCAAAGCTTCTACTCATTTCGCAGCTTCAGCCGTATAATTAAAAGAAAGTGCTCCGCCGCCAAAAACAAAAGAGGTGATGATCTGTCAATCAAATGTAATCTGCAAGGTTCAAACGTGTACTGGGAAAGACGACAATACATCTTTTTAAAATTAGTCTAATTTATTTCATTATTACAAAATTATCTTGCCCTTATTAGTTCCACTGACGACTTTCTTCCAGCATCTCGATATTTGGATTTCATATCAGGCAGTTTTAACTTTTGAAATGAATACGTAGGCTTCCACGGCCAGAGTTAGTAATAAACGAACTACTTGTGGAATTGGACCGTGTCATGATGATATATATATGTATATAAAAGAAATAAGAGTAAGAGGAGCAAGAAATGTAAGAACAAAGGAGATAAAAAGAAGAAATGATAAAGGGGAGGAGGGTCACTCTTAATTGGACATCTAATCAAGAAAGAGAACAATAATATTTTTTCTTCTGCATTTTCAAGAGTCGTTTATTGTAAGTGCAACAAATATTTGATTTTACAGACGTTCTAATGCAATGATTCCTACAAAAAACAAATAGAAATTGATATAGATATACGATCCCCACGAACAGCTAGAAACGCTTAAGATATTTATGGCATGGACTGGGTTAGCACATAGAGTAATTACTGGAAAATCATAACTCATTTACTGATAGACCTATTTTATATGGAATGAAGGTCAGTCTATCATACATTGCTTATCCTGATTTATACTAGCCCCAGTATAACATCCTTCGATCTTGAATGAGAGATGCTTCATTTTGACACTCTGTCAATTATAATTTCACTGAATGGACACTGTCGGACGCGGACATGTCGAAAGTATGATCAGAAATTCATAGTATCGGATCTCTAATCCTATTCCATCGTGGCATACCTGCATGGTTTGCTATGTACGAAAGTATCATGGGATCTACAACTTGAGAGTAGGTAACTATGGTGCATTTGTCCATAATTATGTTTATTCTATATACAGCTTCGTAGATGACAGTTTGTTAAAATTGAAATCATCCAGGTACCCCAGCACTCTGCACCTTCATGACATAAGATTATTAAGGTAAATATTGGGCCTAAGTTAGATTCCTGAACTACACCGAGAGCTAATCCAGCAATTAAGTGAATGGTTTGAAATCGTGTCCGTTATAACACATGAAGTAAGAATGGTTGTGTAAATAAGACGATACCAATTAGACAAACTTATTCACGAGAATCTAAACTTTCAGTAATTAACTGTGATATATTACAAGAGGTTGGTGCTTGTGGATCTATCAGTGGAAAAGTAATGTTGGTTAACAGAAGTATGCAGGTAGATAGAAGCTCTTATAGCATGGTCACACTAGGAATGTCTTTCAAGTTTTTCATAGTGACACATAGAAGGCGCCACTAATCAAATGTCAATACTAAAAATTAACCTCCAGCAGCTGGAGTGAATTGGCGTCAAAAAACTCTAGACCGTTTCAACGCTGGATACTTTAAAAACGTATACTACATCGTTAGTGATGATGAATTTTGCATTTACTCATACGAGCCATAAAATTGACGCTAGTCGTTTGTTTCGGAGTTCCAAAGTGAAGACAAGCCGACAGAAGTCATCCGTTCTGTAACTATCTCCAAAAAGATGGTGATGACTTTCATCTCGAAAGCAGATCATGTAACAATTCCTCCACAAGATCAAAAACCTATTACTGCCGATTGGCATATTGGTATATATTGCCGCAAATCATCGCTGAGCTTTGAAGAACCAACCCCGAACGATAAATCGTCTTCCACTAAGTTTGCACAACTTTTATAAAGCAAAACGTCTAAATGTTAGATCATCCTCCGTATAGCCCGGATCTAAGTCTCAACGATTTCTTTACCTTTCCTAATATCAAGGACGGACTGCGTGGTCAAAGGTTGTAGTCCTCAGAAGAAACATTCTTCAAAAATGCAATTTTAACTGTACCAGCAAGCGAGTGGAGTAACTGCTTCCACAGTTGGTTCGAGCGCATGCAAAAGTGTATTAAACTTCGCAGAGGATTCTTCAAAGAACAACAAGGACTTTAAAGCTATCTACTGTTAGCTTCAGCTTATATGCAAAACTTAAAAGACAACTCCCGTATTAACCTTGGTACTAAATTTGCACTATCTCACCTTTGGAGTTATGTTGATTTTGAACGTTTGGTATGTTGATGTGCTTGCTGTCACACATCGTATGTGTAAGGATTTTTTTCTGGTGACAATTGAATGTACTATATTCGAGTCATAGATATGCTCCTTTGTCAGCGTATGCATCAGTTCGTAGTTGTAACAGCAATGGTAAAGTCGCGTATATTTTATACATCCTAACAACAATACTTAAACAATTAAATGTCTAATACTACTAAAAATCTTCTTTCGGCTGTTAATTTTATTTATTTCCTTAGCGTATGTGTATATATCGGATTGTCTTCTACGTGTTTTATTTCTTTAAATGTAAGTTTTTGAATTACCATACGTAACGGTGTATGTAGTCTTTCACTAAATCGATATGGAATACACTGACACTGTCCATTTCAAAAGGCATAGGCAATCGATAATTCGTATAACTTGTATCCAGAGTTATCATGGCAACACGTAATTTAAATTACATTTTTGGATATGTATTTTCGTAATTTGAGATACACTTATCAGCTCTCACCTAGTAATTAACGGTATCATTGATGCGAACCGAAGGTATGCTGGGACTTAATTGACAATTATTTACATCACTCAATTCTGCGACTGTATAACTGCATTGATAGCCACCAGATATCTTGCATAATACTTTTAATGATACGCTGACTGCTAAACCTGTAAAGCTTAATTATATTCGTTTAACATTTAAATATTTGGAGTATTGAGTAATAAAATACTGCGTTTCATTGAATTTATCGCTGCTGTTGTTGTATATACGAATATTAAATATGCTTTCTATAGAATTGTAACCATGTATGACTGTATATTGCGGCGCATATTAATTTTTCAAAAATGTTTTTCTTCCTTGTGTGATCGAGATTGAATTTGAAACATTGTTGCGAAACTGTATTCTTGGAACAAGTCTTTCTTACCTAACAAATTTCATATACAATATTCAATAGAATTATAATACGTTAGTTATTTAAGAAATCATTTAAACTGTAACAATCAATAATACATAAATTCTCGGCTAATTTTGATGTTCTTAAGTGCTTTCCTCTTTCTAAGTTCAATGGTACCTATAATTTTCATCCCTTAACGTATATTTTATAGTTTAAGAGTAGTTATTATTATTGATATCCCTAAAATAATATCTAGTGTTACTAATAGCAATTGATACTTATAGGATGATTTATAAGATTCCTTTTATACTTAATTTAAATGCAAAATAGTTAACTTTGAAAATAGGAAAATCAAAGAAAGTTATAAATTTATGATTCTTAAAAACATCTTTACATTTATCACTAAGGATAATATAAGCTCTTTTATGAATAAGAAACAATATGCACTTCAGTGCATTTTCCCCTAATAATATTATACCATGTCTTAATTTTAAGCAAAAGTTTAAGTAGTAGTATGTTCTATCAACCTTGTTACTACAAGATCGGTTTAAGTTAAAGCGTAACGCATGCTAGATAATTGTTATGTATGTTACATATACAGAGTGTCTGAAATAAAATAAAAAAGTACGAAAAAGAAAAAGGTGTAATTATGTGGAACACAAATTCAAAAAATTTTGAGTCAAATTCGCATATACACACGCAGACTGCATACACTGCAATAACACACCTTTCGAACGGCATGCTGGAATTTACTGCGATACCTGTCAAGTTTATTGGTATGCATCTACTTGTTAATAATATCAAAAATATCAGTTGATACCATCGGCAAAATAATTAAAGGGAATGGTAGGAAGAATATTATTGAAATGGATTAACAAATAAGTTGGGATAGAACCTTGTAGAACATCAATATTGATTATAGAATATTACACTGACACAATTGTATACATTTCATTTTTATCTGGCAATTCAAGCCGATTACTAATAATGCCTCTAACACTCTAAAGTTCCAATTCACACAATAAAACAGAATGACCTATACAATTAAAAGCCCGATAGATTTCGATGTACGTGCTCATACTAGGAATATAATTATACTTTTCTAAATGCTCTTCAAAACTCCTAATAAATTGAATATATCTGAGAACTACACAAGTAATTGTGTAATCCCTTAGCCATAGTACATTTCGAACTTTTCGGGAATACAGAAAGCACATTAATCGAATAGCAATTCCTCAGATCGTTAACATCCCTCTTTTTAGAAAGAAACTTAATAACAGCATTCTTAGTGCAGTAGGTAATAAATAAGGCCTTTGTTAACAAATTAAGTAAACAATTATAATAAAACTTTCACCATTGAAACATGAAAAGATCTAAGTATATAAAAAAATATAGAAAATTATTGCTAAACTAGAGATACAAGTGGATTTCAACACTGCTATGCTATGGTGTATCTGCAAATATTTAGATTTGCAGATATATCATATGTAAGGACGACTACAATTCCCTAGCAAAAAAAAGATATGATTATTATTAACTAACAAAACATTAGGTAAAACTTCCTCGTATAGAAAGGCCAGACGAAATTATTTACTTCAAGAAGATCGTTAACCATTATAGTTTGATAATTTAGTAAACACTACGGTAAATAATAGTCATTTAGGTTTTATTACATGTTACAGGTTTCTGTTAAAACAAACATGTTTTGCTTACATCACGTAGTTTTGCAGTGCTATCTTTAATGTTGACATAGCCTGGGTGTGAATCTTATTAAGAGCTTTCTGTGTTAGTTAATAGGAGTTGATAGGATGCCTGAGCAAAGGGATATCAAAGGATTAAATGAGGCTAATGGGTCTCTATTCAGATTTAGTAGAATTTCAACAATAATGAAAGTTTATAACTACACTTAAATATAATTGTGCTTAAGATATGGGAAATATTTTGTATATCGTACATAACTACATATATGGTAGAGTACAAAGTATAAGAAATTTAACGAAATAGAAAAATAAGCTTTGAAATAAACAGCAAAGCAGTAAAATCTGCAAGTAGTGAGCTTATTTATTATCACGATACTGAGCCCGCAACTTATGAGTGGAATTTTTCTTAAGTCAGGTTCTCATTGATATATAAATTGCATATGCTGCTCTGGTCACCCACGGTTAACAATAATATTTGCTTTTATTGTTCCTTGCTTTTGTTTAAGTGTTACCTTTTCTCTTAATTTCAGCCACATGATATCCGAATAGAATAACAAATGTAGGTAAACTGCATTGGTTTTTCGCTGTTAAATGGGTCTTACATCACGAAGAAAAATGCCCAATACTCGATATATTGCCCCATATATTGGGGACCCATCTTCAAACAAACATACATACATATGTACATATACCGAAATTACTAGCTCAATTTACATATGTGTGTACGTATAGTACGGAAATAATATCTCACTTTCATTACAACATGTACATATATTAAGAATTATGAGGAAATATAAGTATGAATATATATATATATATATATATGGCAATGCCAATTACGAATTTAAAATGTAATGTTATGTGGTCATTTCTGATATATATATATTCATTTCAAAGCTCTATACATTTCAGTGTTCAAATTCATCTAACACGTAAAATGACAGTCAACATTAATATGAATGTAATTTAGTGATATAAAAGGTGTATGCTGCTTGTAATTTCATTATTGAGCATGTAAATTTACACACACGACCCGTAAATTTACATACATTTCAGTGTGCACTAACATTCACAACAAAGAATTTCTACATTCGTGAACATGTATTTCTTCCATTACATGATAATATTACAATGCTGGCCATTTAAATTAATTGTAAATTTACAGCGATTTTGTTCGGTGTATGACAGTAAATTATAACACATTAAGCTTGGTATACTTAGACATTATTCATAGTTTCTTGAATTGATTACTGCCTGGTTTTACAACATCAGATCGCAATTCATTTTTGCCGGTATTACCAGGTAATTATCAGACAGAACTTGAGAAGCTGAATTTGAGGAAATCTCTTGAAGGAAAAGGAAAAAATTTCTTGAGGAAAAAATTATTTAACCACACTATGTTTCGACCTATCAACAAAGATAAACTCTTTTCCATTTTTGCGGACGATTCACTCGTTTCCACATATACACGTTTATACATTCCATCTTAGATCGAAATTTCATTACAGATTCCTGTTTTAACTTGCCTAGTTTTATCCTATTAAATATTTTCCTTCTAAATAATTTAATACGAGGGATATTTTTGTACTTTCGAAAAGTCTTTTAACTGTTTAATTTTTATTGTAAACCGGATCTTACTTTAAAAATAACCCACGTACTTGCGGAAGATCCGTTCTAATATGAAATTTATAAGTTGGATTAACTTTGGTTTCAGGCGATGTTACTTCTAGATTCCAATGACACGGACTTGATCCCGGATCTAAGTGATTAATTTTTAATTGCGGTTAGAAATCAAAGTTCGCATTCCTGTACAATGGGAAGTCCCCATTTCAGGGCAATATACAGTCAGAAAGAATCTTTATTGGAATTCGGCGCACTTGATATTTTATCTCGTTTTAAATTGCTGCTAAGTGTGGTTCACTGAAAGGGAAAAAGGAAACTTTTCATTACATAAACTCACTTTAATTAGACGACGTCTTTCACACGGAGTAAATTAGAAAAAGTTGTCTCTGATTTTAACCTTGCATATCTAATTCGTCGTCTGTGGAACCGATCGAGATTACGCAATTTGCTAGCTACCCATGTTACTATGCGATTTTATCTTATTCAGCAGATGACTTTCTAACGACAGCATCATTAGTATTCATTCTGAAGTTTTCGTTGAATTACTTGCACGTTCAATTAGATGAATGTTAGATGTAAGTTGATTTTCGAAAAAGAACTAAATAAGCTACGACATCTTTAGAACACATCTAAAAGAATGCCTAGAAAATAACACCAATATAAGAAAACGCTGTAAATAGAGGTTTCTCATGGTATTAGTGAAATCAATTCACGAGAAAAACATGCGATGAGCCATAAAAAGCTAACACACGGACATGCTTCTGCCTACCCGTCGTCATCAGCGTGGTTTTGAGCAATTTTATGCTAAACCAACGTAATTCTCTCGCTGCTTCTATCGCCATAGTTAACCCTACGATCCAAGTGAATATTCCTGGCGCTCACTAATGCCAAAAGAAGGAAACACTTGTCCGCCTAGAAAATTTCTAGGCATTCTTTCAGATGTGTTTTAAATACGTCATGGTAAGCCTGAGAAGTCATTCACATGCGCAGTTTCCCTATGCACTGCCCCTTGGTGCGAACTGCCCTGTCGGGATTAGCAATCTGAAGCGTTGCTCGAGAGAAGGGTGGGAAACTGTACCCGCTTCTTTTCGCTGTCTGACTTTGCGGGCAAGTGTTTCTTTCTATTGGCACTAGTTAGCGCCAGGAATATTCACTTGTATCGTAGGGTTAACTATGGCGATAGAAGCAGCGAGAGAATTACATGTGTTTAGCATAAAACTCCTCGAAACCACGCTGATAACGCCGGGTAGGTAGAAGCATGTCTGTGTGTTAGCGTTTTATGGCTAATACCATAAGAACGCTGTATTTACAGCGTCCTCTTATCTATTGCATCTTTGTAAAGTTGAAATCGATTCAGAAGTAGATGAGGATCATGAGTCAAATTTGGAGACAAGACCTAACGAATGGCAAGACTAGATGAAATTGTAGAGCGTGAATTACAATTTAATAAAGTTTACATTCCTTCTGTTTTAGAAGAAATGATTCCGTATACAGAAAATTGGAAATCAAAAGAATATCCCAGATAAATACTTTTTTGGTTCCAAAACTATGTGTACCAATGTGGGCATCCAATCAGAATATAGATCTACATATAGATTTATATTGCGTTAGAATTCGCTAGAATTTGTTGAGTGTAGTTATATATATATAAGCAACATTATTTGTAACTTACCTTTGGTATACCCCGTTCAATAAGTGATTGAAAACTTTCCAAAATTTTACATTGGTTAAAGTTAATTAACGCTAATTAACTTTAATCAGTGTAATACATCTACATATAGACATAAAATATAATAAATAAATTAAATTAAATTTTTGCACTTGGCATATAATCCGGTCTCTACTAGTAACACTTTCAAATTTTCGTATTATAGTTTCACCTTTTCGCTTTCCACCGTACATGGGTGTGAGTGAATATCCACCACAATTTGGATCCACAAACGACATCAAATCATTTTGTAATTTTTTAATTCCCTCTGCTAGTCTATAGTAGTTCTTGCGAATACTTTCTGAATCACAATTTTCCTGTCTATCTTGATACATTTTCTGGGTTTTCTTGATAGCTCTGACGTGTCTCGGATCGAATTGTAAAACTCTCTCTACTCTCTCCTCAAATGTTCGCAGTAGTAAAATGCAGCTCTCAACTATGTTTCCCAACGCCTAGTCATCAGCTGTGGTGGTTCATGCACTTTGGGACACAGCTCGTGAAATATTTCGTACGTTTTGGGGACGTTACAAGTACTGCCTTCGTATGAGCTATCAAAGCATTTACTCGTGAATCACATTTAGGGATCAATTGCGCCACAAGCGTTAAATCACGGATTTTACATGTTACATGTGACAGATTCCCACTTTCTTCTTTAAGAGGTCGCACTAAGGACAGCATATTAGTGGCACCGTCACGCACAAACATTAATAATGCCCCCAACGGTACTTTTAAAATCTCTTCGCTCTTTTGGAAGGAAGTAAGGTGACGGTTCAGACTCTTTCATTGCACGTTCCATCCCCTTCACCACAGTTTTTGTCGGTCAATGGTTTCGCCCACACATAACTACAATTTTTTATTTTTTAATTCTGCTTTAATTCTTCTTTTATTCTTCTTTTAATGCAGTCCCGAACAGATGGCATAAAGTTTCTTAGCAATATCCGATTTTGTAATGTATAATCCGAATACTTGCTGCGGAAGGAAACAAATGCTTGTTGGTCTAGTAAATTGAACGGTAAAATATCTAAAACACATCTTGAGTATAACGCAATCTCATTAAAATACTTTACAAAATACCTATTTTGGATGTAAAATCTCATTTGGATGTATATATTTTCTACCAAGTAGCAAAGTAAGTTGTTTTAGAGCTTATAACAAAAATAAAAGGGAAATCCTTCAAGACACAAACATTGTATCATAAGAAATAAAACCGGCATATCCTTGCTCACAGAAATTCGTTTTACCTTCCCATACAGAACGCAGCCGTTAAGCGCCGCGAATCCCCAAATCAACATAATGCGTTGTTTCATGAAGTATATTATTAAATTTCAGCAACCGTACAAGTTTTTCTACCTCGCCACAATCCGACGTGGTATGCGAGAACAAAAGGAATACAGAATGAAATTGTCACAGCGTTTAAAGCTTTTAGGTGCATTGAACCACTCGGTTCTGTAAGAAAAGAATAGATAAAACGTAAATATTTTACTTTTTAGCAAGCGCTAGAAGTAAAACCATTAGAAGTTCAGCTTGCGAAAGAAATGCGTGAATTATTTATCCAGCGACTGACGGGAGTGTATTGCTTTTTCTCATCGAGCCTTCGATATATTTTTCATGTTCATCAGGGAATAGCTGCCTATCCAAATATGTTATTGTCCAATAAACTTTTTTTACTCGGAACCATTTTTTCGAAATGGATATAAACGTCTTTAAAATTATGGAGACAATTGCGGCAGGACATTTTTATTGCGCAATATTTCGTTGTATTTGCGAATACGTATTACTTTTAATAGTAATAATTCACTGACGCTTCATTGACAAGAATTGGTTAACAACAAGCACCGGTTGTAAGCAGTAATGATTTATGATGTATACCTAACACATGGGCTGAAAAGTCCCGGGCTTAACAAATAGATGACGCTAGTTTTATTGCAGTCACCTTTCTCTCAGTTAGTACTAACCTTCAAAAGACAGCTGTTAAGATTTCATGATATTCTATTCGTTAGTTTGTGAGTTATTGTGCTAAGAGTCACGCTACTTTTGTTATTTTCAAAACAATGGATCAAACACAATTTCGTGTTTTAATTTTATATTGCTTCTTGATGGGAAAAATACCGTTCAAGCGAAGCAATGGCTTGAAAAGTATTATGGAGACTCTGCTCCATCAGAAACAACAATCAAAACGTTGGTTTGCTGACTTCAAACGTTGTCGTAGAGACACCGATGATGCAGAACGTAGTGGACGTCCAAATGAGGCGGTAACACCAGAAAACATCAAAAGAATCCACAAAATCTTTTTGAATGATCGAAAAGTGAAGTTGCGTGAGTTAGCTGACATCGTAAAGATATCAAAAGAACGTATTGGCTTTATATTGCATGAGCATTTGACCATGAGAAAGCTCTGTTCACAGTGGGTGCCGCGTTTGCTCACAGTTGATCAAAAACAAGAACGTGTTGATGATTCTGAGCAGTGTTTGGCCATGTTTAAACGTAACAAACTGGAATTTTTGCGTCGATATGTGACAATTGATGAAACATAGATCCATCACTTCACTCCGGAATCAAAACGATCGTCATCTGAGTGGACAGCAACTGGTGAACCTCGTCCAAAGCGCCCGAAAGCACAACAATCGACTGGAAAGGTTATGGCCTCGGTATTTTGGGATGTGCGTGGTGTAATATTCATTGACTATCTTGAGAAAGAAAATACCATCAACAGTGAATATTATATAGCGTTATTGGAGCGTTGGAAGGCCGAAATTGCAAAGAAACGACCGCATATGGCAAAGAAAAGAATTTTGTTTCATCAAGACAACGCACCGTATTACAAGTCAATCAAAACAATGGCAAAACTACATGAATTGAACTTCGAATTGCTCCCACATCCACCGTATTCGCCAGATTTGGCTCCAAGCGACTACTGGCTGTTCGCAGACCTCAAAAAAATGGTCGCCGGTAAGAAATTTCGCACGAATGAAGAGGTTATCGCTGAAACTGAGGCCTATTTTGAGGCAAAAGATAAATCGTTCTACAAAAGTGGTATTGAAATGTTAGAGCGGCGCTGGAATGATTGCGTTGCTCTTGATGGATATTACGTTGATGAATAAAGCTAATTTTGAACCAAAAAAAACGTGTTTTCTTTGTTAGGCCCGGGACTTTTCAGCCCGTATGTTAGTAAGTATACTTAATACAGTTGCCTAGTGTGGGAAATTATTTATAGGAAATAGTTATATCCTATAAATAGCACTAGTTAGCAATTTTTAACAGAACTTGTAGAGCAAATTTGCTATTATATTTACATAACAGTTTTTCAATTCAGAATTCACCTAAGCTGTACGTGTTGCTTGTAATTAACATTGCCATATTTTGCTCATATCATTGAAGTTTTTTAGTGAAAACAACCGCTATCTAAGGTTCATTATTAATGAGCTGCGCGGGATTTGTTCTTTGTTGGTTTTGAATTAAACGTCTGATGTTTAAATCTAAAATGAAGTTCTTACTTAAGTTTTATTTACGAGGGTGACCTGAAATGCTTCCGGAATCAACAAGAAAAACACGGTATTGGTGTGGTTTTTTATATTTATCTTTCGATGTAGTTTCCTTGAAGATCAATACACTTTTTCAAACAGTGCTCCAGTCTCTTCAAGCCGTCGGAAAAGTAGGATGTTTCGTGGTTTGCAAAATAGCCATTTGGGAATAAGAAAAAGTCGATGGTGTCTAGATCCGGCAAATGTGGAGGATGAGAGACTAATTCGTAGCGTAACTCATTCAATTTGGACACGACGATGAGAGATGAACCATGTGCCGTTCTTATTTAGTATGCGTCTTTATTATTTTATGGCAATCTACGTAAAACTGGTCACGTCTTCTACTCATAAGCCTAAGTAAGTTACAAGAGTAGTACTACTACTACTTATCCTTTAATTTCTTGTAATAGTAATAGATAAATCTACTAGACGCAAGATTCTCAATTTCAGGATCGTGGGTCAAATATAAGAAAAATTAGTGTAAAAATGATAGACTTATAGACCAAGCCATTATGTTTTGTGTCCAGTTGTCATCTTGAAGCCAATGTCTACTGTTTTATCCACATTTGCACTCTGGAAGCCACGACGTCCCATTCCGGTTGTCACAGGGACTCAAGGGTTAAAATCCCCTGATTTATCAACAGCAATTACTGTTACTACTAAAAAGCAATTATAACTAATGTTAAGTGAGTTAAATACCTAGTAGATGGAGTCGCAGCAGGGCTAATTTACAACACCTTGCGGCAATGATTTATTTAACGATTTACACGTTTAATTTGTAGTCACACCTTTATGCAATACCAAACATAATACGTGACGTTCTGTTAGTTATTCGCAATTCATACGATGGATACTGGTAATGGCGCTGTTTTTTTTGTATCAACAGGAATCCTCTTGATGGAGTATTGCTCCCATGCTTCATCCTCGGCTGGCGGGCTTACTTTGCTGCCATCTTCTTCAACGTGGTCATTTTGTTCATCTTCGCTGTTTTCGTTCTCGTCTTTGTCTGAGCCCTTTTGCAGAACTTCGTCTTCTTCTCCATCTTCCACATTCTTTCCACTCACCCTTTCACCGCCAAGGTATTCAACCCACGGTTTGAGCTCTTCAGGCAGTAATATGGGACGATAAGGTTTCTACTTCTGCTGAAATCAAGAGATATCGAATGATATCACGTACCTGTCCTGGTCGAAAATCTTCTTATTATAATAGCACCCAGGAAACTTTCTGGCTAACTTTATGTTGTGGCCATGGTCTATTACGTTCTCGATGACTACATGGTCTTCTTGATTACGGTTCGGCAGTGCTTCTTTTCTACTCGAAGTGTTCTTTAGTCTTCTCTTGTTTTTAAGTCATTCTAATTGCGGCCACCTCACTCGTTTGGTGTCCCTGATTCATATAATCGTTAACATTGATTCGTTCGTGAATTATAACGTCAAACCTTGTGTCTGGTTTGAATTTTGTACTTAAAAAATATGTCTGCCGGTTTTATATCCTACGGTATGATCGAACATATAAAAATTTGAGCTTTGCCCAGCTTCATTCGTCGAGGTGAACCATTTCCTAAAAATCGCTACTGCTCGCACTTATATGTATATGAATGTCATGTTGTATTCGCAGCAAAATTCCTGAAATTCACTGCAATACCATAATTAGAATATATTAGCAGCGGATGTCCAAAACTTTTGAAGAAAAAAATTTTTAAATGACTTCGGTAGTTCTAGTTGACTTTGTAGCTCCTGGAAACATAAATTTAGAAAAATATCTACGACGCACCAAGTATACTGAAAGCCACTTTTCGTCGTCTCAACCAGACTCATGTGCTGAACATGCAAAAGTATCGCAGGGTGTTAACCTGTTTGGAAGACGGTTGAGAAAGCCCCATTCTCAGGTTTCTTGTAATCATAATCAATGCATTTCAAGCAGTTGATGGATACTTTCTGACAAACTTGGTTACGTTTTTAAATAAAATTTTCTCTTGATCAGCTTTATCAGTTTCAAGAAGAGATTTACCCTCATGCGCTTGCATAACAACCTCCCTTATCATCTCCTGGGAAATCATACTCCGCATATTTATTCTGCATGATTTCCCGGTATCCACTAACCTCAAACTGGTTAAGGTGCTCACATGTACTCTTCTAGACTTAAGCACCATCGACAGACTTTTGAGCTGATTTCCTTCTTTTCACCGCTTTCTTTACAATCGGTAACCAGAATGAATTTTTTCCTTGGCACATATGCACGAAGTTGTTCCGCAGCTTTTACAATAGCTAAAAGTTCAAATTGCTATATCTACCGTAAATGTCAGTTGTTTTCTAACTGTAATAGTAAACCGGTTGAAATTTATGAGTACCTTCGTATTTCTGTAGCAGTACGCTTTAGTTTGAATTTAAGTTTCAAGGTAGCGATTAAGATTCTTCAGCATTAGCTCTGAAGTCAATGCCAGTTTTATTGCTCAAAGGAGTCTTTCGCTTGCGCTAGACTTAGATTCTATTTCTTTCAAGAGCTCTGCTTAAGATCTTGCCAATATTGCATAATCCTTTATACATTTCCTAAAATGACCATTTGAACCAAGAACAGATCTCACTGAGGATAAGTTCCTTTCTATCAGAAAATTCTTTACTATCTGAACTTTTGGCCTGCCAGGGTAGATATTGTTGCTCATATGCCCTAGGTATTCGAAGGAGTTCACTAGAATAGAATACTTATCAGCTCCTCCTTAATTTGTTCTCTTGATTTTCCGCCTATCATGGCTACTATACTACATTTTGTGGTCATGGTATTCTATTCAGACAAAACCGCACCATTTAAACAATTATTTACTTTTGCGTCGTATTGTAGCCCGTTAATTATAGACTAACGCTACAAACTTACAAATCTGAACCTGTTAAAGCGTGCCTACAGTAGACGCCCGAGGTCGAAAAAGCCACAGATCGGTATAAAAATGGATCTTGTCAAGTAACGGGGCGTGACTAAATACTTGCTTTTAAAGGAAATGACCCAAACTCAAATTCATGAACAATTCGTGGATACATTAGAGGAATCTGCAGTATCATATGATATACTTAAAAGGTGGTGTAGTGAGTTTAAATGCGGTAGATTATCGTGTACTGACGAACATTCAGGTGGAGCACCCACAACCGTCACTACCCAAGAGACTGTTAAAAAAGTCCAAGATCTCGTGCTGCAACATCGACTCGTGGCTATTAGATAACTAGTTGAAGATACTGGTCTCTCATACCATATGGTATAATATAACTATTTCCGAATTCTACATGAAAAAGGTGTTTGGAAGATGAATGCCCCGAATGTTAACAGATGTATACAAGCAAACTTCATTGGATATTTGCAGTCGCCTTTTAACGCGGTATAAACACGACAAAGAAAATACAGAGTATGGAGTGGACAGAGGTTCACCACTTCCGAGAAAATCCAATACGCAGCCTTCAGCAAGAAAGGTTGTGCAGGTATTTTGGGGTGCTAAAGGCGTAAGTTAAGTAAATTTCTTGCAGAAGGGGGCCACAATTACAAGTCCTCATTTTACGAACTTAATTCCCAAATTACATGATTTGATAAAAGAGAAAACCTTGGGGAAGTCGCACAAAGGTGTTCTCTTGCATTAGGATATCGCACTCAGTTACAAGTTCGCCATTATAACAGTTGCAATAGCGCAAGCACCCTTCAAATTAGTTGAGCAACCACAATATTCCCCATATTTGGCTCTAAGCGATTTCCCACTGTTTCCATAACATAAAGAGCACTTACGTGGTAAACGATTTGTGTTAAATAATGATGTGATATGTGCGGTAAATCAGTGGCTTGCCGAAGTTAATCAAACTGCAAAAAGCAGTTTTCAATCCTCCCGCTTCTTTTCCATTTCCTGTTTCTAATCCACATCCTCATGTATCTTTCTTTTCTGTAATTTTGTTCAGCTGCCTCGTACCACCTCTTTGCACTTTTTGCCTGCTTATTGGTGCTAAAATTTTAACTACCCTATCATCCAACCGATTTTTATTTCTTTTATATTTTCTAGCCTATTGACCCACTCTTTCTTATATATTAATTTTATTTAATTTATTATCAAATTTAGGGATCTGTGTATTTAGTTTCGAAAACGGTAATCTTACCGTCTCAATTTCGCGATCTTTTGCTTGTAATAGTTATAATATTCATTATCTCGTAACCTAAGTCTATTTAGATTTAGTGGGTTCGTCCCCTTCGCAATACTTCTATCAAAGCTATTAATTCTTTCTAATATTCCTACTAGTCTCTGCTTCTACTTCATATCAAACTCACGGTATCTGGTTTTTCGTTGTCTGCTTTCCTCGTATTAATGGCTCGTAACAACAATCAGTCGTGCGGAATATAACCTGTCTAGTGTCGTCAACCATAAAGAAAAGCTACTCCAAGGAAATTTCTTCGAATCCGACTGAACATGTTATTAAGGTCGTAGCGGGGGTGATGTGTTACAAGAACCACCTTGTGGTAATGATTTACTTAAAACTTTACACTTTTAATTTCGTAACCAAGCATTTACGCAATACCAGACATAAAACGCGACGTTTCTTTTACTTTATTCATAACACGTGCATTGACAGCGCTGTTTTTTGTATCTAAACGACGCTTGAAATATGCTCTATGCTTGTTGTAAATGAATTTTTGTATAATATTCAGTTTTACGTCATTTCACTCGAATGTAAAGAATAAATTAATAACCCCGATTAGGGGTCGTAACATTCGATAAGCAATCTGTGCTTCGTGAGTTCTATTGGAATATATGTATTTGTACGAATATTTGTATTGTTTGTGAATTTTGCTGGTTGATACACGTATATACGTACGTACCTATCGATTTTGCAAACATTGCTTCTGTTTGTGAAGTACAGTCAATCCCACGTGGATCGTCTTACAAACAAAACGGTGGAATAAAAATTATTAATTACAAATTGTGGCAAAGTTTCAGCAGAAAAGCGGTCGACAGAGGTTCCGGTTATTACTAGAAAAATATAGCGCTCCATATTTTACTGTGTTTTTGAGAGATATTTTTAAATTTAGCAATATTATGAAGATACTTGGGTAATATGCTAGTTTTTGGCGTTGACATCGTTTCATGCCAGTTGATGTCAGTTAAATAAATTTTACCTCTACAGTGCGACCAATTCTACTTAGCCGGCGGAAAATATGTGAACTAATAGGTGAAACTCGTGAAGCTCACAATGCTGCAGAATAATATTATCATATTTTGTGAGAGCGAAAAGTCGGCAAAGAATATGTATTTTGTGTGTCAGCATTGACACGAAAATCTGAATATAATCGAAAATATTTATATGTGTAATATTTA
This sequence comes from Trypoxylus dichotomus, assembly GCA_023509865.1. Taxonomy (NCBI): domain Eukaryota; kingdom Metazoa; phylum Arthropoda; class Insecta; order Coleoptera; family Scarabaeidae; genus Trypoxylus; species Trypoxylus dichotomus. Next base: position 44,747,516 of record CM042078.1, read on the forward strand.
TATAAGGTTTATCGCTTATACATATATACATCAATTTGCTACTATGTGAAATATTACTAATTGTTCAATATTAGTAGATCACTGTTTTGAAAGTAGTTAGTGGCCCATCTTGCGTGTATAATTACGTGTATGAACATACTTAACCTCACATTTACGTGGGTTCATTACACCAACAATTTTTGTTAACGTATAAATATAAACACATTCTACTCCTGTTTGTTAATAATGTTTTTCTGACATTCCCTTGTAATGCGATAATTAAATGATGTATAATCTGTCGACGATAACCGAAAGCTATTAAGAACAATAATAGGGTAAACATTGACATTGTGATAACTCTTCACCGTTGTAATACATGGCAAAAATAACGAGGGCTTAAGAGCGTAGGTAATCTGTCAGAACATGACATTAATTGAAGTATAAGGTAGCAAAAGGAAGGGCATTCTCTTTGAAATAACTTCAACAATTCCACGATGTGTTTACTTAATAAACTATTTGTCTGATGTTAAAATGTCTGAAACATTAAACGGATTGCGCTACAATCAAAAGAATTCACAAACTTATCTCCAACGATTCTATAAATATTGTTTTATTTTATTTCTTGTTGTCGCTTATTAATAATCATTTCTACTGCTGTTGGGTTTATTTGCTATGTCGATATTGTATGAGCTCTCAGGGCGTTTTATATTTTTTAGAAGTGTTTGGTGTGTTTTTATGGCTACGTATCCTTCTTCAGATGTTTATGGTATCACGTTTACTATGCTTTCGTTTCCTTTATTTTCTACAACGCGAATCCTTTTTTTTATGTTCGTATCAATGAAATTTGTTGTCAACTGTTTTTGAGCATATTTTTTTATGTTTTCATAAAGGTTTTCTTTTTCTGAAAAGACAAAATACAGAATTGCTAAGTTAAAATTTTTATACACACAGGATTTTACAAATACACACATAAATATACCACATTCTCTCAAAAAATTTGCCGAAAATACGGTGTTTATCTAGAATCTACGCTTTTAATGCACTTTTAATCCTTTTAGCCCTCTGAAGCTCAGAAAGAAAGGCAATACTGCAACTATAGATAAAGTAAACAAAAACCCTAGAATAAAAATAACTCAAGAAATAAAGTGAAATAAAGAGTAAGAGAAGGAAAGACAGAAGGGAGACAGAAAGAAAGAAAAAGAAAAACAGAGAAAGATGGGATCTCGACGTTTCGCCTCCGTCGCAAAAGGCTTCTTCAAGAGAAAACAGGGAAACCAAAGTCTCGACGTGTTAATCTCTAATGTAAGAACTATATATCTGAATATCTGCGAAGATTTTAGCGTGGTTAACAGGTCGAATTACCGTGCCCTTCTTTCAAAGTGGTTTCATCTCTAGCGTGGTACACGTCCAGTTACCGTGCCACGTTGGTTTCCCTCTTTTCTCCTGAAGAGGCCTCCTACGACGGAGGCGAAACGTCGAGATTCCACCTTTCTCTTCTTCTTCAGAGTGTTTATGTGACTTTCGGCTTAATAAGAGGCATCGAGATGAGAAAGCCTCCGTGGAGCTACAGCTAATAAATTACTAAATTACCTAATATTACCTGATAATTCTATTCTAATAGGCTCTTCTGCAACTATCCTGCACTGGGAAAATTATTTTATTTTCATAATTAGAGGACTGTGAATTTTATTGAAACTTAGAATCATCAATCATAATACTAGAAACAATTTCCCATCTCACTTCGATCAATTACGTCATAACTAAATTATTTATATATCTAAAAATGTTACGCAAACATCAACGTCATATGTGAAATTGAATTCTCTCTGAAAGTAAATATAGAAAAAGCAAATATTTTCCAGCTATTTCAGCAAATTTGATGAGCTGTGTTGATAATCCCACTTTTCCGTCAACACGAAGTTAGGCGGATGATGAAGAAGATTAAATGATAAAATACGGAGGTCGACGGAAGATGCGATATGGAACTGTACATTCACAGGCGCTCGAATCGTGAATGTCGTATAAAAAATCGTTAAAGTCTGATTTAAAGTACGTTTAGCGACCCCAAATGTATGCCTAAAACCACCTTAAGAATCTTCAATAAATCTATTTTTAAATGCATGTAACAGCATATATACGCACCTCCTAACAACGACTTGGCCTTTTATATAACATTGAATATAATATTCAAATTTAAACAGCAATTTAAACTTTTCCCTGAAAGGAATGAATTAGACGAAAATAAGCTGAAATATGGCATCGTTATTGGTGGCTGAAGTTAAATTCCCTCACGGAGCATTTTAGGACGAATACCATTTACATTTGTTAAATTGCTAATAAGAATTTAATTTAACCGTGAGATGCGTAGCGTTACACGATGAAATTGAAAACACTGACCAAATTAATGTCTAAATTGCTTAATCTTTTTGATTATCTGAAAAGAAAGGATTTAGCTCCCAAGGTACGCATTAAATCTTGGATGAAGTACAAATTGAGTTTGTTTAATGTAGAAAATTCTTTATTTTTCTTATTAATACATTTTCTTGTTAAATATCTAAGAGACATTCTTCAAGCTTCATCCTTAATACCAGAAATTTGTCGTTTTTAAGTCTACAGTCATTCGTTTCGTTCGTTTCCACGATTAAATCCTAACTGTGTTTGCAATACTTTCTATCCTTTTCCAGCCTCTGGTATAATGAAACTTGAAGTGAGCAAAATGTAGTAAACGATTTCGTAGTAAGTATATTACAGTTACCTCTTCAATCCAACTGCACTTCTATTATATCAAGGCATTGGTTTTCTTTCATCTATCCTGCGAGGTATCCTTAGCCATCTTTCTCATATTTCAAACTTCGAAAATGGTCGTAGGCAACAAGATAAATTATATTGATTGAATACTTAATAAAACTACACAATAAATGTTGCTGTTTAATATGTGTTTTATATATTTTTTTAATAGGTCAGAAAGAATAGTTCGGGCAAATTGAATCTTCCAGTTGAGAGCTTGATTTGTATAAATGACTCTTGAAGTATGTATATTGTGGCGCTTGAGAGTTTGGAGGTATCAGATGGTTCATCATTGATTGTCGACGAGGCATGTGATTTCGCATATCGTACAAATATCAAACATTTTTCTCTGCTCTACCATTTTCTACAACATTTTCATTCAATATCTACAGTTAAATTAGTCCACTGCTCTGGCGTTGTATGTAGGTTTAACAGTTTCATAGCACATAGGTACCTAAACAAGTCTATATGGATTTTACATCCACATCATTGTATCAATAGTGACTTCGTTGTTCCACCAGCTAACTAACTACTAACTGGTTAGCTACATACTAAGTGCTTCTGCAGAGATTTGCGTCTAATACAGGAAAGGAACCTATCGTTACTTCCAAAGCGTCACCTATCTTCATTCGTACTAGTACACTAGTATAACGCGCTGTCAATGATTACGACAAATGGTTGAAAAATTCGTTGAATCATGTAAGCTGTTCAACATGTGGTTCATATCCCCATGATATTTTGTTGATTCTTTTCTCTGGTAAAATACAATTTTTCCACTGCTAGTGGAAATGCCTTTCTTTGTAATAAATAACAATATATGTATCTAAGAAAAAAAGAAAAACGTCACTACTTCCTATAACTATAGAGTTAGGGTAGTTATTCAAGTGGTATCTCCAATAACTATTTTACCCTTCTGCCCCACCTGGCGCCATATTATCTCTACCGGACAATAGGTCTAAAATATCAGTATAAGGCTAGAGTTGTTATTTAGTCTATTTCTATTATGAGTGGAACATTCATATTCCGACGTTTTGACCGCGTCTACTGCATATGAAAGTATAACTTGTATATGAAATCTGTAAGTTCCACAAGCGATGTAAATATCTCAAACAATGACTCTAATTATCATCTATCGTCAAAAATGTCACGCCAAGAGTATAAGGTTAAAAAGAAACGGCATTTGGTTGCTTGGTACAAAAGGTAGCTACATTTTAGCCATAATACGAGGACGGATCCTCGTGCCGCACCCCTCAGATATTTGTAATTGGTTGTTTCTGCTGTAGTATTAAGGATGAGAAGCAAAAGCTTTCATTCAGATTAGGAACATATAAAGTCATAAAATAAAACGAAACACTGTGTTACAAATATACCAATATGTAACCATTTTTTTTTCGATAAATCGTGTCTGCATTAATTCCTTTCTTTTATTAGTGCATTTGGATTACATCAAATTCTTCTCTGTTACAATCATATAAAAAGCCTAGACTTGCAGTTTAGTTTTTGTACGTTAAAGTAATTTGGTATAAAGAGGTGCATTTTAATTTTCTGAAACAAATTTCTGTGTATTCGCCGTTAGTTTTCATTTTGCCAAGAACTTCAAACTCCATTAAGTACATATAAAAAATATCAAAAATGAATCCACTATATAGAACAGCAAGTGATATAAATTTTACGAGAACGCTTTTATAGCTATTTCGCTTTACTTTTATGATGTTATAAAGACTATTGAAAACATAGCCGACAACATAAACACTCAACAGAACACGCTAGAACTTTTTCAGATGCATGTATTTTTAGTGCTTTGTTGTGTACGTATGCAAGCGTGTAAATATTTCCAAAACGTTACGACGTAAACGTACTTCTACCATTTTCTATGCTAAATTTACAGATTTTTTTATACTAGAAAGTCATTTCTTTTCTAAACCTGTATACTATTCTCTAGTACTAGAATATATTACAGTTTACGTGCATAACAGAAATTACCATTTCCCCATATTTATTTTGTGGTATTTGAAATATATTTCTATTCCTTTACAAACGCAACGATTAAACTGGTAACAAAACGAGTTAGCGAAACCTCTCATCAAGGAACGCATCACGACGGCCCCGAATCGTGTGAATACAATTGGCATTTAATCATAGGACCATCATAAATCAGTGAAGGCATTGAAAATGTGGTCGACAAAACCGAGATAAATCATCTAGTGTTTAATAACACACAATTTAAGCGAGTAAAAAGGTAAAATGTCCTTATACGCTACGTTTGGGCTACGTAATTGATTTTACTCTGAGGACGTTGATGAATATATTGTAATGGGATTTTTTGAGGCCCCTGTTCTCCTCAAGAACATGCTCATTTTTTTATTGTATTGGCTAAACTTACCTTTCATTTGCTGTAATTATAACTTCCTTTGATTAAATGGTAGTATTAGGCAGAATGCAAGATTGGACTACCTCTAAGGTCGTATAGCACTTTAATATAAGATTTAATTACAAAATAACTTATCGTATTCGTAAATTACAGTTTCTTTATAATGTATTCTGCATTTAAATACAATTTCCCAAACTTCCCTTTCGTCCTTATATAAAAAATCCCTTTCTTTTCAAAAAAAGTCCCTTAAACAACAGGCGAAGAGAATATCGAAAGTTTGTATCACAAAAGCCAATGTAATTAATGTAAAATTACAGTTTATGTGCACATGTACAGTTTATGTCCATAATTATACAAGTATACTTAACACACACGCATATCCACGCGATACTTACCAAAGATCACATCCAGGGCCTACATCTCCATCTCTGAAAACACATAGGGTATGTTTTCGTTGCCATGACGACCCTTCAGTAGTCATTTGTCGCCTAATATTTGGATCTAGTAGCGATTTGCGAGCGTGATCGGAACTCGGCACGCGAAACAACTGACGAATAGTGTCGGTATAAAATTTCCGATTATCTACAGAGTTTTTACGCTCCGTATTTACGCTAATTTCGCATATTATTGTGAGGAAAACGCCTCAAAAGTTATATAAAAGTTGTAGTGGACCTGTCGTCAAAATTATAGTATCCAAACATCGGGTGAAACACCGCTGATCCAGCAGAAGAGCTCCGACGTAATCTTGGGCTTTCCGTCGTGAGCGGGAAGATAGGAAATTCACCAACCTGTAATAGCAAAGTGCGCCTGTGAGTACAGAAAGTAAAGGACTTCGTCCTTAGTAAAGTCATTTATCAATCTAAAATTTAAAATATAGAATTTATTAGCTAGCTAGGGATCGCGTTGTTCGCCAAAATACCTTTGTCGAACAACTTGTTCATTTTGAATTTTCGGTCGAAAGAATGAAACTGTTATAACATTATTACTGAATGCCTGGTTTATCCCAGGCGAGAGAAGAATTTTGAAGTAAATTGCATATAAAGTCATCCGCTCTCGAAGTGCCTCCAAAAACATGGTTACGACATCTATCTCAAAAGCAGGTCATGTAGCAACAATTCCTCTACTAAATTAAACAAAACTATTACTGGCGATTGGTACACAACCATTTGTTTGCTGCAAGTTATCGTTGAGCTTCAAAAAACAACCGCGGACGACGAATTATTATCCACCAAGACAATGCAAAATCGCACACAGCACGCATCACAATTGAATTTTTAACACAACAAAACCTAGAATTGGTATATCATTTTCCATACAATCTGGACCTAGATCAGAACAATTTCCTTACCTTTCCGAAAATCAAGAAAGCACTGTGTGGTCAGAGGTTCCAGTTGTCAGGAGTAGTTGATGCCTTCAAAAACGCAATTTTGACTGTACTAAGAAAAGAGTGGAATAACTGCTCTAGAGTTGATTCGACCGCATTCAAAAGTGCATTAATCTTCATGAAGAATACTTCGAAAAACAACGAAGTCTTTAAAGGTCATCTACTGTTTTAATCCAGCTCTATATGCAAAATTTACAAGACAACTCTCGTACATCGGAACTGAGTATAAACCGCAACAAGTTTAAAAGACTGAAATATGGTTTGACTTGTTGCAATTATAGTTGGTTCTACGATTCCTGAGAGTAATCAAATAGTTACAAATTTCAGGGGATTACACAAGACCTACATATCGAATATTGCGATATATTTGAATATATTTTAATGAAACGATGGTTTCCGAAAAACTTAAGGTACTTGTTTTTAATCGTGGCTGTGCCAGAAAATGCTTATCATGAATTTCATGCTTACGAAAATCGCAATAACTAATTGATTAATTTGGAATGACGTCCACTTATCATTTCGGAAGCGCATGTGGTTTAAAATTATACCCTATATTATATAACTGTTTTAAATTAATGTTCAATTTAGTAGTACACAGTATGCTATCTTACACAGATGGCAGATGATTCAATGCCTGCTTGAGATTTTCTTTAAATATGCGGCATACTTAACATAATTTTGTAGCAAATCTAATCACGGGCGTTGCGGTAACGTGTGTTAGCTCACGACAATGTAATTCATGCAAACAAGACGTGAATATCATTGGAAAGGATGTGTATGCATGGGAACATCTTTATAACGGAGTTGCAAGCCACGCCTTCACTATTATACAGCAAACACGTTCACATTTAGCGGTATGCTTCGCAAGACCGTTGCGCTTCCTCGCGCTTATGGACCCGTCTGTTAGGAAAACGAAACACCCATAACAAACCACAAGTTGTTAGGTAAACAAGCAAAGTACGAAACATATCAGTTTGATTATAAACATCGTTAACTTTTAAGAGATTGAGGAACATTGAACGCTGGATCAAACGCATTGCTTACTGAAAGTCCCTTTCAAATACTGATTAAGTATTAGCGTTGAAGATAAAAGTGGTTGAAGGACATAGTGACGATTATTCTCCTGCGTGTTTGATCACATCCGTTTGTAATAAAGTTTGGCTTCAATGCAAAAGACATACTTCTTATTATTAAGAATATAAATCTACTATTTGGAATATGCCCAAACTACATTAAAAAGAAGATAAACTTTATAAAGAAGAGCCATTTTGTATTTGCTTTTCATGCGTAAGATGAATATTTTCCCTTTTCAAAATAAAATCTTACATTTTTAGTACGTTAAGCAGAATATCCCACTTTCTTGGATGAAATTTAGGGAAATGCATTTTCGATAACCATAAAATCGCAAAATTACGCATTGCTGGATTATTCGCAGACGAAGTTAAAAAAATACAAATTATCAAGCTGTCTAATTCTTTAGCTACAAATCTCAGGATAAGATTCTAAGAAATTTTTCACATAAAAGATCGTTGTAGTTAATAGTTGTAAAGAAGGTTATACTGTAGCTATATCATACTCTCTTCGTGCTTTAGACTTTAAACAGGGCGTTAAATTGGGTTAATTGTCTGAGCTGTACCCTACGGTTTTTATACTTTTGATTTAATGAATTTTGACGCGTTGCAACCATTTTAGTCATTAATCATTATTGTTGCAATTTGACCAACAGCAGCTACAGAAAACGTGTACGATTATAGCATTACTTTTATAAACAAGATTTACACCAAATTTAAATACGAGATTTTGTAAACGAAATAGTTTTACTCCAATCAATTTAAGCGATTTTAAATTTATAAAGATATCTTTTATAAGATGTGGCACAATAAATTGTCAATTGTATTTCGAAAATATAAACACAGATATTCTTTTTCATTATGTGACAAAGAATATTCTAAATCAAAGAAAACAAATAACTATAAATGGGCACTACAGGCACCTGTTTACCTCTATCAAATTCGTTAAGGTTGTTGGTAATATCTCATAGCGATCATGAATTCTATGCATATGCGATATCAAATTGTATACGTTTAAAAATAAATAATGGAATATAATGCATAAATTGTATAAAAGATATTGATGATATTTAAATTAGCACATTACTTATTTTTTTTTCATATTAATAACAATAAGTACTGTCATTATCTATACATATACGTATATATGTGTATTGTATATCAACTACGTAGGAAAATGCATACGATTTTCTAGTTATGTTATTTCTTTTTTGTAAATTCAGTTATTTTGTGGCATGTTTAATATGTATAAATGAATTGCGCATAACTTCTTATATTATATATATATATTATATTTTTTGAGCAAATTTTAAATAAATAGTAGGGGCGGGGATTGTCGCCAGTAAACAATAATTCTGAGAGGGTCCCTTTTAGTACTGGTAAAACAGTTAAATATTTGTCCTACCTCTTTTTATGATATGTCTCATAGTTTTGGAGATACTAAAATAAATAACGAAGGGTAGTACGCCCATTGGCCATTCCAGCCCCTGAAAAACGGGCGATTCAGCAGCTAAGAAAGTTACTGTTGTTCTTATACTACATCAGTTTATAAACTCACCAACTTTCATTTAAATCGGTGAGATACATTTGCCTGCCTTCCCTTGTTGGTCTATCTATGTAGGTCAAAACACAGTATTCTTCAAGAATTAGGGCCAAAGAATATACATAAATTATGTATTAAAAATAAAAATGTGTTGTAGCTTTAGCAGTTCATTACGTAGATTCAAGCCGCAGCAAAAGTGTTCGCTTTTATATTATTACATTTTGATTGATGTTTCTGCACCAATATATGTTTAAAGGTAAAAATGTATCACTGCGCTGATGACATATATCGCGACCACACCATATGCTGCATATGTAATCTAAGCATTAATATTTGCGGAAATTTAACCGTTTTTAATTCGAAAGATAGATCAATTTCACCTGGAATACGCTCACTCTTTCTCTCAGTGAAGTAGAATCTCCTTTGCTTTAATAAAATTATTTCATTTAGTCAATTTAAGAAGGTATCCCTTTAAAACGAACAAGTTTTGTTTTTCTTTTGATTCAAATAAATGTTCGTGTAGTAAGATAAGTAAGATTCTTAGTATATTACGAATATTTACTAGAATCTATTAAAACGAATAATTTTTTTTATTGCAAAGTATATTTTCTTCAAAGCAACCTTTGTATTGGTGTACACTTTGCTTTTCTATAGTTTGTACTATTACAATGTGGTTTAGAGATTGAGGGGTTATGTGCAGTTATTATATTATGCTGGCCACTGAATCTTGTATTCAGCTTCCACGCGTTTATTTAATTTATTTTGCTCATTGCAAAATAACTTGATTTCCGTGTCAGGCAAATTCTGTTGAAAGATTGTAACAGAATAACATTGCAATTTGGTGAATATCCATCGACAAGTCATATAAATTCAGGTAGATGTAACTAGATGCTAACATTCAAATAATTATTACAATTCGTTCAGTTTCCCATAAACAACATTTTCTTTAATACCTTCATACTATTGTAAACCAGCAGTAAACTCGCTGATATGCAATCGAGACATTTTAAAGCTAGGGATTAATAAAGGCTCTAATATTCGCATAAAATACAAAGCCCGCGAAATAACAAATATGTACATATCTAGGTGCTTACGTTTGAATTTCTATTTGCATATGATAAAGAGCCAGTTTATTTGTATGTCTTGCACCAAAGATTACGAGGATACTATTTATTTTGGATGGAAAGAAAATGTACCGTCTGTGGTTTCTCAATTAGCAGTGCTTTAAATTTTATTTATATATACATTGATGTGTGCATCTGAGTGTCTATCGGTGTGATGAAAGCAGAAATTATAATTCATACTGAAAACCTCGAGGATCTCCAACAACTAGCTGTATCCGTAACGTTGATTGTTCAACAAGCTTACCTGCTGGAGTATATTTAGTTCTGTAAAACACTTTAATTTGATTTTGTTATTTCTAACGCTGCCAAAATTCTAAATAATTGCTAATATGTGGGTAGTGCTGGTCTCTTCGTTCTTTATAACCCTGTTATAAATATTTACATTACTTAGCAAAAGATTGATGATTTATAAAAGCTGTTATACACCTTAATACAATGCTTTCAGTAGAATGACATGTACTTCATAGTATAGGAATGTTCCACGCAAACTGCTTAGACATATTAGACGTGAAATAGAGGCTTACATGCAATGTATAGAGGAGAATTTATTTTTAAATTATATTCATCTCTTATATTGCTAAGGATAGGAAGAAAATATCAAAAAATAAGGTTTATAATAATTTAACTCTTCGTGGACCGTAAATTGTTATATAATCAAGCGACAAAGAAGTAGTTTCCTATAAGTTTCAGATAACATATCTTAAAACCATGAAAAAATTACATGTACACTACCGCTCATAACAGAAGGAACACTTTAAATTTTAACAAAATATTTTAAACAGAACTACTTTTGTTCATGTAGCAAGCATGTACACAATTTACTAATCAAAGAACTAAGTTGATAAATAACAAAACTCTCTCTGAAATATTAATTTTCAAAATCGTGAAATAATGAGGTAAAGTACGAGCAACACTAGGTATAGATATTTTAAGTGATATATGAGTAGAAATTTTATAACACTCTAAATGAAACCCAAATTCTAAGAATTGACCAAGTTTTCTGAGAGATGGAATTTACCCCACAAAATATGGATAAATTACATTAACGGTGAGTTTAGTTTATCACTAGATGTGCAGCTCGATATCGTTATTTTTTGTCCGAATAAATAATTTAATTCCTGTGTAAAAATGCCTCGCGGAAAACCGCTTAGTGTTGAAACATGATCAGCAATATTAACGCTATATCAAGAAGGATATTCTGTACGGAATATTTCCGGCTGACTTAATGTAAATAAACATACAGTAAATTTAACTGTTTCGCTGCTTCGAACAAACTGGTACACCTGTTGAAAAAAATCGTCCAGTGCAGCAGCAACCAAGGCCGACGATGAACTCATAAAATTAAGCGGTAAGGGAAATGGACGATTAACAACTCCTGAAATTACAGCGGAAATGAATCGAGCTAGAAACATGAAGATATTCGCTATCACAGTGAAATGTCAAGGAAGCCAAGTCACGTAAGTCCTAATCTTAATCCGATACAGCTTCTGTAGGACGAACTGGAGAGATGAATTAGAAGAGAATGTTCAACGTCCAAAACCCATCACTGGACGGTGTTGTAGAGGGAGTGAAACGATATTCCTCAGGATACATTGAGGATTTGGTAGAAAGAATGCCTCGAATTGTGCGAGCACTTATTAAATCAACAGCTAGATTTTTCTATGAGCAGAAAGTTTAACTTACTTTATGTGTTAATATTTATTATTACTTTTTTTTTGTATACACATGTGTAATAAGTCGTAGATGTTCTTATATTTGTTTCAAGTTTCGAAGCAAGCGTCAAATTTTGCATGAAATACAAAGTGTATGAGCAGTAGTGTATGGCGTATATACACTATCGCTCAAAAGTGTTTAGGCACTCTCACTGACAGCAAAAATGTATAAAAACTCAGCAAAAATGTTAATAATATTTATTTTTTATGTACAGATACACGTACATGAATAAAAATATATTAAACAAATGTGAAAATTAAAACGTTTAATTTAAATTTTGCTTTCATCTATATGACCTCCTCTTGATTTAATAATTGCAGCACACAATCGAGGCATTCTCGCAAAAAGTTTTGCCAGAGTTTCTTGTGTTATTGAGGTCCAACTCGATTGAAATTTGTTCCACACGTCAGTCGCTGATGTCGGAGCCGATTTCCGTACTTCCCGATCTAGTTCTTCCCATAGTAACTCGATTGGATTCAAGTCGGGGCTCTGGGGAGGCCATTCCATAGTTTTGAGTGTTCCTTCCTCTTCTAAACGGCGTATATAGTCGTTACATAATTTAGAGGAATGTTTTGGGTCATTATCTTGCTGGAAGATAAAATTTTGACCCAAAAATCGAATTCCGGAAGGTATTGCGTGGTTCTCCAAAATTTCGCGGTAGCCTTCTTTTTTTTAATATACCGTCAATTTTCACAATATCCCCTACACAAGTGCCAGCAAAACAGCCCCAAATGATGATAGAACCTCCACCATGCTTCACGGTAGCAGCAATACACTCTTATCCGTCACGTTCACCCACAGATCTTCTTACGAATATGCATCTTCGGGTTCCGAACAGCTCAAATTTGGACTCATCCGTCCATAGGACGTTGTTCCATTCTTCTATGGTCCAGTGTTGGTGTTCACGAGCCCATTTAAGTCTCTTTTGCTTGTTTTGTTTGCGTAGTAATGGCTTTTTCATCGCAATACGTCTATGGAGCCCGGCTTTCTGTAGGCGACGTTTGACTGTAGAAACACCGACTAGTTTTTGGCGACCAACATTTAATTCTGCGGTGATTTCCGGGGCTGTTTTGCGTCTATTTAACTTGCTGGTAACCACTATTCTGCGATCATCTGCAGATGTTGTCGCTTTTGGCCATCCACTCCGTCTTTTATTAAGAAAACTGCCAGTTTCGTGATATTTTTTTACGTTATAGTCAACCGTAGCGTGGTGTATTTTCATTTTTTTGGCAATTTGTCGATTACTTATGCCACTTTTATGGTAAGCTATTATAAGCGCACGTGTTTCCGTACTAATTTCCCTTCGCGCAGGCATTTTAAAAAATTGTCACACGATATTTCGCTCACGACGTGAATAGAGTAAATACCACACTGCAACTGACCATAGGTTACAGATTTCACTATAATCTTCTAGGAAGGTAATTTAAACATTATTACCTACAATCTAACAGATGACTAAATTTACCCAGTAAATTCAGAGGGACTCTTATTGTAATTGCACCGCAATAAACAGTTTATGGTAATCCGACCAAGTGCAGGTAAACGATAGTAAACCTTATGCGATATAATGGGTGTTTATCTTACTAAACTACATTTTAAGTATGTATTTCATTTTATTGTAATGTTTTTTTGGTAAGCATAATACTATATGAATAATCCACGAAAACAGGGGTGCCTAAACACTTTTGAGCGGTAGTGTAGATATATTTATACAAGTATATCGGCTCACTTCAGACCACACAAACTAGTCATTTATCGAAACTCATTGTTCTGAATGCGCAGGTCTCTCGTTGTTAACCGAACTGCCAAATGTTAGAACACCTTGTATTATTTCTCAAGTACAACTACTTCTTGGGTGTATTATGTTAGAACACACTTGCATATTTGTTCGTTTTGCGAGCCAGTACTTATTTAATATTAGACACTAAAAGAGATTCAGCGGCTTGCATGTCGTAACATCTCAAACAGCTCAAGAAGTTCTGCAGGGACTACCACTGCTTCACATTCACGTACAAAAAGAGGCTTCATATTAAGGTTTCTTTAAAACGTCGAACGAGTTTAACCTCATTTAAAATAATATTACAATACATCTTAGAGAATGCAGTGACTACAGGCACTAGTATCTAGGCTATATCCTATTAATAATAGCAATATCATATATCCGTCTTATGATTATAAGTAGCTGTACACGGACTTGATTATAACATGATAATCAACTCTGTGTGTTAGTGGTATGATTCAGAGGTAATAGTGAACGACATTATATTCTTTTTTTTGAACAGATATGTATCTGCTAATCAAATACCGGGATGCTAGTTAGTAAAATGGGAAAATTCCATTGCTAGGAGTTCTTGTAACCAACTATATTTCAATTCATCAAAATTTACAAATGATTTAAATGAAATTGAACAAATATACAAATGCATTCAGTAACTTAATTGACAATGAGAATCCATGCACTTATGACATAGTGTGTTTCGAATGAATTTTTAAATTGAGTGTTGTGAGTGTACTGACATACTTGTGTCTATTATATGACATAACCTATGCATTCACAGTTATAGGTATATTTAGAAGTTAGTATTTTTATCGTAGATATGACATACGTGCCACATACCTGATCTATTTGCTAAAATCACAGTGAAATTGATAAATTTCAGTCATTTCTGCAAGTAAATTATAGGGATTACGAGTTTAAAATTAATTTAATAATACCTTAGAACTTTAATAATGGCCGTATTTAATCTAAACTAGAGATGCTATTACGCTTATAGTGCAAGGCATGGTAGTAATTTTACATGTAGTTACATGATTTATGTCTAATATAATCAATCGAACTAATTAAATATTTTAGAGAGGCTTACTGAAAGCGAGGCACATTCAATATCAAATTGTTCCTTTGTTGAAGGTAATCGAAAGGCTATAAAACAGAAGTCATCTCAAATTAAGAGATGTAACCTCAAACCCAGGTAATACATATAATAGGCAACTGCACTTTTTAAAGGTACTCGCTTTTCGGGTTGAAGCCGCATTGAATGTTTGTCAGTATATGGCGTTTCGCTTTTGATTACGCGAACCTTCATCTGGGCTACACCATGTCGATAGCGCTACCTACCTGAATAAGATATGTTCTTTGTCATGGAATCGCATGGAATGCATAGCTTTATATGTGTTGTCTGCTTCAATCCTCGTTATTACGACTTTCGGATTCATCACATCCAAATTAGTAAAGACAAGTCTCATATAGAAGTCACCAAAAATTATTATTACTATTGTTTATTGGCCTAGGCAAAAGAATTATACATTTTACCAAAATATAATACGAAAACAAAATTAAGTAAAAAGAACTCTTTTGAGGAAACTAACTATAAAAGTTAGACGAGGCGGAGAGGACAAGAAGATATGAAATTGATCGATAATCAGCAACAAAGTATTGAAAAAAATTGTGCTAGTAGGGATATAAATAGTAATGATTAAAAAGTAAAACTAGGAGGAAACCTGTTTAGAAGAAGAAGAAGTGAACCTTGGGGGAATCGAACGATGATGTTAGAAAAGCTAGGCAATAGAAGGGAGAAGACAATAGATGACATATGAAATTAGTTTTAAACTCTATTGCAGGGAAGAAATGGTAGGTGGTAGATAGTTGTAAAAGATATTTCACATCAAAAATAGCATTACAAAAGACATGATATTATTCTAGTATAAAAATGATGAATGCATTAATTACGGCTTTTATATTTCATTAAACTACGAGAGAAAGAAAATACAAATATTCTATGCTTGCACAAATCATAGTGAAGCGTCTCAAATTTTGTTAAAATATTTGGTTGTCAAACAGAAGCAAATATTGGTATATTAATATATTTTATTGAACCGACTGTCTAATGAGTCGATTATAGTAAGAATTGACTAACGCATGTGTATAATATATGCTGTAGATCAGAGAGAGCAGAAATGTGGGTCATGATATTATGTAAAAAGTCAACTTTCTATAAATAATTACAGACCAATTTGTAGCTATTTAAATTTATTTTGTTCCGAAATTATCGCTACGTTGGCCTTTGAAATTATAACTCTAATGTAGAACTTGGGAGAGGCCTGCGATAATTGATATTAGATAGCAAACATATTCCATCCAGCAAGAGAAAATGGAAGCAATTAACCCCGTATAATCCTCATAGCATCTATGCATTTTTTCCTTTCTATATCGCAATCCGAAACTTAACTGGTAATCTAGAACTTCCTTCAAATTCATTATATTCGGATTATAACTGCGATAATACGCCAACATTTTCCAATTAATTAATGTATTAATTTCCATTAGTTTCCATAATGTGGGTACAAAGTAAAGAATTTCGTGTAATATCGTTATCAGGGGATTATATTTTCACTTTATTCAGGCAAGCTTCTGTCGCTTAGTAGGTATTATATTCTATAAGTTCCGTTATAATTCTTCATGTGAAGAAGAGTAGCTTTTGTGTGGCCCACGGGAAATATTAGGAGACTACTTGTATTCTTTCTACAGGTAGTGCGGTTACCTGCGGTGGAACAACCCTGATTGTCCTGGTATGAAATTATCACTTTGTGTGTATATTTTCTAATACAATAGTATGATAAGCTGTAATAGATGCACATTAATATTGTATTATTGTTGAGCAAGTAAAACTTGCTTATAACGTACTCGTCAGGGACTTACAAAACAGTTCGTGAAAGGAGAAGTATGCTATAGAAGAATATAAACAAAGGTTATGTATGTACTATCAAAATGTATTTTTGTTTACAAAATAATAAAAAGGCAATATACAATAATAATAATAATAATAATAATAATAATAATAATAATAATAATAATAATAATAATAATAATAATAATAATAATAATAATAATAATAATAATAATAATAATTTTTGCGGAGGTGAAATGCATTGACGCATACTCGCATATCCATCTATACTAGTTATGCTGGACTCCCTCTGAAGGAGGACTACCACCTAAAACACCCCCTCTTCTCCTAGGCACCAGTTCGGAACCGTTCATCACATTACTTCGGGCTGGGTCTATGCTGTACAAAGACCACACTCCATTGTGGTTTGAAATTATGTCAATTCTCTTTCCATGTTGCAATTCAAGTCGCCCATACCGCGAAACTAATAATAATAACAATAATGATAATAACAATAACAACAATAATAATAATAATAGTAAGCATATCCATCAATACTAGTTATGCCGGACTCCCTTTGATGCAGAACTACCAGCCACAATACCCCTTCTTCTCTTAGAGACCAGTCCAAACCGTTAATCACTTTATTTTGGGCTGTGTCTATGTAGTTTGGTGCCCCACATATCACCTCGAGCGCGGAAGGATTGTCATGGAGGGAGAAAGCGTGAGCCTGCTGGACGGAAGTACCATACAACACCTCCAACGGAACAATTCATATACTTATCTCGGAATAAAACAGAGGGAAATGCACGATATAACGACGGTCAAACGACACTGGTGGAGCGATACAAAAAAAAAACGCTCAGAAGAATCTGGATGAGTGAACTAACGGCAAAACACAAAAGTACAGCCACATGTTAGCAGTGCTGATTGTATCACACACATTAGCGTCCATAAGATGGAATGTGGACGAGATATACCAACTCGATAGAGATACCAGAAAAACCTTGATAATGTGCAGAAGCCTACACCCCAATGCCTCGGTCCAACGGTTATATCTACCAAGGCGCGAGGGCGGCCGAGGACTTATTAATATCGAGTGGCTACATAACCGACTGGTGATCTGGGCCGTGTACCAGATTCGCCGGTCTAGCGATCCCCTAATATGTATGGTTCGTGAGGCTGAGAAGGACGGGACTCAAGGCAGTTTTTTACTTGAATCAGCAGTAAGAGCATGCCAAGCACTGAAAATACCATTTGATGTAGCTCCTGCCAGTCGCAAGAAGGTTAACATCCTTGAGAAACCAAAACACTTGAAGGAAGAACACCTGCAAAAGCCAATATTTCAAAGTGGTGTCCGAGCAGGGGTTGTCTCCGGAATTGTCGTTCTCATATCTAACATCGCCAACGTTGTCCTCATAAATAGAAGGATACATCACCGCTGTCCAGGATGGCGTGTTTAATACGTTGGCGCACGCAAAGCGTGTGTGAACTTCTACTGTTCCGTCGAGAAAGGTAATTCCCCGGTATTGAACACGTACTGCATGCTGCTTTATACCAGATTTATAAAAGTACGTTATTAAAAATATAATTCTATAATATAATTCTCTTTTGAAGAAGGTTTTTGTACGTAATAAGTATGTATGCACGTAACATCAGAACAAAATGAATTATTTCAAATAAGGCTTTGCCGAGATCAAGGAAAGGGTACGCTGTATCCGAAAGTACGTTATTTACGAGTCCCTAACAAGCGAATACCCGCAAAATCATATAATCGAAGCATCGTATACATTTAGATACCGCGAATGTTTGATGTAACATCTGTTTGCAAATGCAATAAGGCCAAGTATATCTCACATAATTAGTTTTATTCCGTAGATGAGAATAAAATAACGAAACTCATATTTTGCTATTATTAAACTATACGTCCACGTTTACTAAAAAATTTCAACATAATACATACATCAGCTAAACCCAAAGAGTACGCAATAAATCCGATTACCGTACAAATCTAACATGGACTTATTTTATATAGAAGACTCGTACAGACAGCGCGGGAATGTTCTTTGCGAAACGCAGACAACGTCAATATTGTTACAAATGTTCTATTTTTACAATAGTTTAAATTCAACCAAAGAGATATCTTCAATACGTATACAGAATGGGCATAAATGATTCAATCGGATACGTACAATATTTATGTGAGAAGCTGCTTATACTCAATCCGCCATGCTCGAAGAAGATACGAAAAACTATATTAATACATGTTTAATAAATACGTAAGCTAAATTTAAATAAATTTAGAACCTAAAGAAAGAGCTTGGATAAATGAAGTTAACAGTTTTGTTTAGTTTAATTAACTAATTATTATTTTGAATACTTCTTGTTAATTACAAGAGATGGCACAGGAGGCGCGGCGATTCATTAGGCGTGTATGGGCCACATCTCGAACAAAGTTCGTTAATGTTTCTTGCCGACACTGTTAGTTTATATTCCGTAGCACATCTCGTTCGTATGACTCTATTGACTATTGTGTAATGAAGTTTTGTGCTGTGTATATAATTATTAAGGCTGCAGAAACAAGTACTTTCGCAGTAGCGTACGGCTCGGTTACTATCACTATCAAAAGCAATGAATGTAATTACTTACTATTTTAGTTTGTGTTGTTGATTTAACGTGACGCAAAAGTTCGCTGTTCGTCGAGGCGAAAATATCTTGGTTTCTTTGGAAATGATGTGGTATTCACGAATTTAAAAAGGTTGTTCGCGTCATATTCACACTCTTGGTTTTCAGTTAAACTTTTGTCTATCTACACGCACTGTAGTTTGAAAATCAGGATTTTTATATATATCCGTACACAATTTAATACAAATGTTTTCCTGGTTTTGTCGTGTATTTACTGTTTAGAAGGTTTCTAAAGACTGATCAGCGAACCGTCAAATAAAACAGTGAATACACGACAGAATCCGGAAAACATTTCTACTATGGACTACGATCGTGAAAGCCTACACTCAAGTATCGTACGCAATTTATCGGTTATTAATCTTTCTATGCCATCTGTTAGATTTCCTAACGAGAGTTTGAGATAATCTACTATATTTAGCGCTTCGCTTCATGTAATGACAACTTAATATTCTTTAATATGGAAATAGTATCTGAAAGAATTCAATAATTTTCGAAAATTTGCTCTACTTGAGTATGTAATTGAAATTGCTTGGACTTCTTGCGGATTTAAATTTAAGATACAAGGTTTAATAATGCTTAAAAATTTCTTATGTTATAAAACAGCTCTAAATCACATTTCCTACCACGTCAATACCAGCTATAGTGACTGAGGAATGCCCGGACAAACCTGTTTAAACTCATAAGTACGTTTAATAAAAACTTTTTGGTAGAAACTATATTGCTCTACTTTTGGGTAACTGCTTCTACAAGATGACATGCATGGAACAAACAGGTTTCATGAAGCAATTCAGGCTAAGATTGTTTTAGTAACTTTCCAGCTTTAACCATGTTCGAACCCCCATCTGTAACGGACATTATCAGTTGGTTTGCCGGTATACTG
This sequence comes from Trypoxylus dichotomus, assembly GCA_023509865.1. Lineage (NCBI taxonomy): Eukaryota > Metazoa > Arthropoda > Insecta > Coleoptera > Scarabaeidae > Trypoxylus > Trypoxylus dichotomus. Next base: position 44,767,716 of record CM042078.1, read on the forward strand.
AACCTCTCAAAGGTATTTTCTATAGTTTCTACTATCCTTTCCGCGTTTGTTTTTCATTTTGCAATGGAGATTAAATTCTAAATTAACTACACAAAAAAAACACAATTGCAAAACGCTCTGAGCAGAACATTTTAAAGTTTTAGTGGTTTTTAAATGGAACATCATATATATTTAAAACCACTTCCGAACATAATTTAATTTGTGATATAAAAGTTTTAATAAAATATGGTTTTAAAACGAATAAAAAAACAATGTGAGCTTAATTTATGTGAAGTATTACTTCAAACCACAACAAATAATCTTTAATTTCAAAAACATTCCTGAAAAGTGTCAGTTTTATGTATTGTTTCGTTATACGTGTCATCAAAAGCGATCAAGACAGTGGTTATACTAGACATTTCTCGAGTAACCCTTTTAAATGCAAGTTCATGCATATCATACATTTAAACTGTACTAACTTTAGTAATTTTTTATTTTCTAAAAAAATTCGCAAAAACTTCAATTGAAGCATTACCATTCTTCTTATGGTATTAACGATATAAATCTGGTTTGAGATTCTTATTAACAGCGCGGACAATTGAATCCTAAACTAATACACCTTATACATGGTTTTTCTATAGTTCAGTCATCAACATGTTGATTGTTTAAAAGGCAACTTCAATTTTTTAACTCTTCTATACATTTTATTCCAAAAAGTGGAAAGGATGGCCTCTTTATTTCATATACTTAAATTCATTAATTTTCGAGTTACTTTAATTCATAAAATAGCAGATTTCCTAATGCAAAGTATTTTTAACTTTTAAATAAGTGAAAATTCCTTGCCTTTGTTTAGACCATATGTGGGCAACAACCGGCCCGCGGGCCGGATCCGGTCCACAGTAGAACCCCAATTAAAAAAATATTACACTACTTATTCATAATCATTCCAAATGAGGAAGATCAAGTGATATGGGGTTTAAACGCGGCCCGCGAACGTATTTGCGCACTACAGTTTCACCCGCAATATGTGAAAGGTTGCCCATACTTGGTTTAGAGTATATACAGCTTACTATGCGTCACTCAATGAAAGCCATCTTTCCCGTAAACTAAAGTATGGTATTTTTTCCTATTCATTTTCGGACCTCACTCTATTAACTTATTCACAAATTAAAATATGTCTCTAAATCTTAAAAAAATAAACAGCTTATATAATGTTTATAGAATATTTATGTAGTGTTTTCCGTTTGAAAAGAGTACAAAAAATTAGTCCCTGGACAATGCATTATTAAATTATTTATCTTTTGTTAATTACATTTTAATTAGAATTAAAAACACTAACACTTTATTAACTTATATTTTAGAATTAATGATAGATAGAGATAGCAATGGTGCGTCTTTAATTTGGATTATATTTGTATGTTTTTACAACTTAGCACAATGTTTCCTTAGCAGTTAACCATTCTAGGGTACTAAGCAAACATATTAAGTTATCATTTAATTGATCTGGAAGTTTTTTCCAAAATATAAAATACGCTTTCACATCAAATAGCTTCAAATTGTTTATTTCTGATACCATAACGGTGTACACCACAATGATATTGCACCCAGCTATTCGTATAATTGGCTTACCTATTATGTAGTATTATATAGATATAGATTAAAATGAAAGTAGTGAAAAATATTTGCTATTCACTACTATACCACTGTAATGCGCATAGCAATAGCAATATTCTTCTGTGCTTATTACACTACAAAATAATGTCCTTTCCCTTGCCCTCAGGTTTCAGTAACTTATACATATCACCAAGATAGCTGCACGCACTCCAACTGCAGGGCTAGAATATTTTTATAAACCACTACCTTCCTTTGCAGACATCGCTTAGAAGTTATCTTGGCAAAGAAATCGTTCTTTAACGACTCATTGAGCATATAATTGACGTTGTTTCGGAGAGATAATTTTGTTCTCAATAACAACAGGCAAACATCTTATTTAAATTCAGTATTGTCAATTACAATATCCTCATGAGCACAGATAGCGCGTTGTTAGTTATATCCGTAGTATTCGTTTTCAGCCGAAATTTATTTTATTTTAATAAGTTCGAAACATTTTTACATTCGTGAAGCCAAATTCGTATCGCTATTTGAAACACTTACTAATGCATCATCTCGCACGAAGACTAATTTAATAGTTATTGGTTGCATCGGCAGTGACGTTAAAATGCATGAGAAGCTAGAAGGATCTTAAAACGGATCCCTGTAGGATTTCTAACGAGTAATATTTCCCCAGTTACTGCTATTACATCGTTAGCAATATTTAGATCAATACCATCACTACTTGATTTACGTTTAATTGATGCAATAACTTTCTTCAGGCGGTTCGGGTTTATAGACATACATTTTATTACAATTTTATTTCAATTTCGATTAACTGATATAAAGCCCTACACAGCATGCTTTTTGTTAGGGAGAATCGCTGTAAGCCTTGAGGGTACGCAGTAGTGAAGTTTCTTCCAATCAACAAGGTCTATATTAACTGCGGTTGCTTTGTTATGTATTTCATACAGTTTCAATTAATTAACGTAATTGAATTCATCGATGCACATATAACACAAAATTTCCCTCTGGATCATTTTGTTGGTACAATAAATAATACAGTGCAATAATAATAGTGAACTATTATTATACAATTAATGCCAAGAACTTTTTACAACAAACTAATTTAATAAGTCTAAAAACTAAAATGAAAATTTACTATATAGGTGTTATTATAGATCTTTTAGCAATCAAGGTCTGAGGAATGCGCCCCTAATTTCTAAAAAAAAAAAGCATTAACATCGAGCTACCGACTTACATAAACTTATTGAGCAATAAACGCTGAAAATAAACATGTTGCAAGGTAAGCGTTTTGTTAGAGAAATGGAGAAAATATGCTAATCCGTGTATCTTAGAAACGTTAGTAGGCATATAATTAATAACGTAGTAGTTTGGTTGTAATGTTTATCTGTTATTTTAATGCTTGCAGGCCATGTTTTCGTTATTTAAAATTCCTGTAATAGTAAACCACTAATTTATCTTAAGGAGAGATATAATAAAGTGATAGCATGGAGTAACTATTATTAACTAATGAACTCCGCACGTATATGTATGTATATGTATATATATATATATAGATAAGATGGTCACATATCATTGATGAATAGCCTTCGAGACTAGGAGAACACATGTTAAGACATTGTTCACGTAACGAGTGTATTGAATGCTACTGAAATTTCCTGGATTGCTGATATGACGACACAAATTTTTGGATACATAGTTTGAGAAAGTGTCTGATTCATTAAAAATCCAAATTAATTAACGAAATTCCACTTGAAAAACCTATAAAACCATTATTTCTGTTGGTAATCCGTATATCTCGGAATCGAGGAGAATATTGTTCATCTTTCAAGAAAGAATTAAACCGTAGGCTGGAGCATACAATCGGCGTACATTTGGAACTTCTGTTAAATTAGGAAGGAAAAATTAATAAGAAAATTATAAACTTGTGTCAGTAAATCAAATAATGTTTGTTTTGATACACTTGCTTTTTCTTTATTTGTATTAAGTTATTTTGTAGACCTCAAAATTGTAAAGTTTTATTTATTTCACTTTGAAAATAAATATACAGCAAAAGTTTAAATACAGGAACCCATAAAGAAAGATCAATAAAACTCTCAGTGTTTCACTCTAGTGTACATGTAAATTATATATCATCTTTCAAAAAGTAAATATAGAGGTTGCTTACTGAAGGCAAGAATAACCGTACTGTTATTTCCAGCACAGTGCTTTTCTTGACAAAGCTTCCAAAATAGTTATATAGACAAATCACAGCGAACATTTGGACCTTCAACAAATAACGGAAAAGTATTAACAAACAAAAGATAATAATATTGTTATCTGATAACGAGGGCAGTAGGAAATTATCTATAAGTGCGGATTCTCTACTGGACCATTATCAGTAGCGTTAGGATCTACATCTTAAAAGGCTTTCTTTAACCAAGTAATTTGCAAAATTGCTCTGTTACTGCAATGAGCGATGTAATAACTAAACAGAGTTAGGCGGAAGGACAATTAATTTTGTAAATTTTTTAATCTATCGCCAAGCGATGGAATGACTATAACACACCAAAAATCCAATTCACTAGACACAAGCAAAAATTAAAGAATTTACTCTTCCCTTATGCGAAAGAAGGTGTATATATTTTTTTGTTATCTTCAACTACATACTGCATTAAAGTAAATGTTTTCGTACGACTATGTATATATGTATATTATTATCCCATACACTAAATAAGCAGTTCTATACATGTCTTAAGGAATTTTCATCAAATCAAACACCATTTCTCTATACGTATTTTTGCGAAATCGAATATCATTCCTGATTGTAATCAATATGCTCACGTTGCCGTCCTAATCACTGTTTTCCGCCAGTTGTTTTCAGTGGAAATTCACGCAGTTGACAGCCAAATACCATTCACGTTGATTTATGGGATCACTTTTTGTTTCAATTGAAATTTAGCCGGGTGTCGCCTACTGTATTCGCATTGTTGATATTAAAAGTACTTGCATGAAAACGACATTGTGTTTTGTTACAACTGTCTACCTTTCCGCTTTTTCCTGAAAATCGTCAGGTCAAAAACAAGCTTTTAATAACTGCGAAATGATGTATGTTGCAAAAGTGTATTCCATTTATGTATACCTAATTTCTGAACAAAACTGTTCGAATATTTCACCTAATAAAGTTCATCGACGTTTACTAATTTAATGTTTTTTTTTTTGGAATTTACACTAGGAAAACTATGAAACATAGCGAAGGATATAGATATTTTTTAAGTTTAAAATAAAATTTGCAATTAATAAAACAGAAATTAATATGTTAAAGTGAAATTTAAATTGATGTAAAATAATGAAGTGTACGAGCAATAGAAAAATCAAAACTTGAAACTTAAAATTTGAAGAAATGAGCAAAAGAAACGTTTAATCTTAATTTTGTTCGTACCATTGTTCATACATGAACCAATTCATTTTAAATTAATTTGAATTTTAACATGTTTCGTTTTCAACATCTTTTGCCATGCTATACTCAATCTTTTAAACTTTCGTCAATGTATATGTTAATATTTAAAATTTTGAAGTGGAAATTTTGTGGTGGAGATGGAACTGCAATTCCGAAAGTTAAGGATAGATCCCAGAAAAAAAACAATATTCAAATCCTTTTCTCGTATTTATTGTATTATTTGATTTTGTATTTAAGCTCTTGAAGGTTGATGTTTATCGTCCTTATCGTTGATGAATCCTTGCAATAAATTATAAATAACGGCATTGAAATTCAGAATAATCATCGCCAAAAGGTTCATTCAGTCTGTATAATCAAACAAAATCGCTAAATCATAGATATTTTGAGTCCTTACACACAGGAGCAAGTAGTATCCTATTTTAGTATTAAAATAAAAATAGTATAAACCTTGTCAATTTTCAAGGCTGATTAAAGCAGAGTAACTGAAGACAATATTTTCCAGATTATAATTTTCTCGTGTGACACGTCTTTGTGATCGGAATATCGTCCTAACAATAATATTTCTGCGTGATTTGCGGCGAACCTTCTGAACTCTAAGCATTGTGATTTACGCACAGCCACGAAACGTGAGATGAAACCTCTATTGTCTTCACTTTGTCGTAGGTATTACATGTTTCCCAATTTGCGGCATTGGTGCGGCGTTTATTGCTTAATAATAGTAAGTCTAACATTACATAATTTCCAATACCAAACATGCAATTTCTTCATTTTTCATTCTTGCATATAATGTTATTGGAATAAGGGTTAGAAAATATTACATTATAAAATGACGCAAGTAATCAAGACCAATTAATATAAAATTGTGGTTTAACAGATTCAATATCAACTAAACAAAATAGAATTTAAGCTTTTAGTGAATAATTAAACTAATTATCTAAAATATTTATTAGAAACAGTGAAGTATTTAAAAGTACACTATGCGGAATGCAGCAATATGTCGTCTCTATCCTAGCATTGCTGGATGGTCCAGCGTAGAAGACACGATCCTAAAGTTAGACCTAGAGAGCAGCTACAGCATTCGCAACAGTGAAGGTCACGTTCTGTACTCCGTTTAGGTACTCATGCAGAAAGTGGCATTAGCCACCTTTTTGATTGATATCTTTTCACATAAGAAAGGATCAGATCATACGATTTTGTCTACCGAACCGAAGCAAGGAATCCCTGTACCGAATAAAACCGTCCGGGCACTGAATTCTCCGAGTGTACCTAACACTGTCCACAATCCTCGTATGATTATCAGGATTATGACTTGACATTATCCATTTAAGGAGTACCTTGTTAGGGTGGAATTAACTGAAAACCTGCTATTCAATTGTCATATCGAAACCGAATCAAAAAAAAGTTCTCTTTACAACTGGCGAATGCTAGCGTTAAAAAGCAAGACCATACTAGATGAGGAACTGCGCTGTGTAGCTAACAGATTGAGTCTTTAAGCACCTGCTTAATCTGTATCAACACTGCCCCCACTGGTTGATAGACTCAAAGATTTACCAATAGGGAAGAGATACGTAATAACCGCAGTCTGACCTGGTTGTTCATAGCAGTATAGCTACAACACTTCTTTAATGTTATATTATATAATTTTCACTGCATATGGAAACTATTCAAGCGTTTGTCAGAACAGAAAATTTTGTTAAAACAGTAGAGGTAAGCAAATGACAACTGCAACCGAGCTATTTCATATTTGCTGGGTTAATGAATAGCTTCGAAAGCAACCAATCTGTACACATTTACCGAAATTATTTTGGCTGACTACTGCATTATATGTACAGTTCCAAATTATCCAGATAAAATGTTTTCGAATCGAATCTTGTATGGGCAAGTATACACATACAAGAACTTTTTCTTCGATTGTGAGCACGTTGAGCAGCGATATAGTGCATAATTTAAAGGACAACACGTCAACGCTTGTTTAAAATAAAGTCACTTCTCTGGTAACCCAGTTTTGAGCTACTATTGGGTTAGTATTAAGTACTATGGTAATATCTAACAATTTATCTAAACCTGCAATAATACCCATAATCACTTAAAGGGCATTTTAAGAGCAAATATTTTTAAATACATCTTATATAGTACATATTACTTTGTTTTCTCTTCCTTTTTATCCATTAGCTTATAGAAATCGTACAATATTTCGTAAATACTTCTTTCTCTTCTTTCACTCTTCAGTTTAAAAAATACAGAGAATTCTTTTTCCATATGGGGTACCCTAGTACTAAAATTATATTTTAAGAATCTTTAAGCATTTTACTCGTTGGAGTACTTAAACATGATATCACCCACAAATCCTGCCTACCGTATTAAATTGTGCTAGTTCTTCGATAATTTACCCCATTATAACTTTAAAAAGCTTACAAGGATGTGAGAATACCGTCGACGACTATAAATGATTTATCGGCTCCCAGCGCGAGCTTCGATGAAGTGCAGTAAACCATACGTTCATCCCTAGACACTTTATTACCTTTCGGACAAAGGCAAATGAGTTCCCCCTAATCAAGTGATCTTGAAATTGCGGAGAATAGAAGAGCGTTAACATGCTGTCAAAGCAAAAAGTGGAATACCTCTAGTTTTCACCCGACGCCATAAAACGGTTAGTAACTTCAATACCTTTGTAATTACGTTACAGTTTTTATACAAAATAGGAATTTCATTTTCATATCAATATGTATTATTTACAGGGCATAATTGGTGATCTTTCTCTTACTTCTTAATTTAAGGTCTATATTTAATCAATTTAAAGTCAATTAATCTCAATATAGATTTTGTAGGAATCAAAATATTGTAGATATTGTAAATATGTATATAACTAAATACTGATCTGTGAAACTCATATTTCTGTTACTGTGATGAGACTATTACGTAAATATTTTCTTAGTAAAAACAATCATAACTTCTACAGTCATGGGTAAAATACTTGTAGTCCAAGAAATTATTGCTATTACAAACTGGTTAATTGTAAGACTTCAATCATTGTCAAATAGCATCGAGTGAGTACAACCACAATCGAATAGAACCAAAATACAGCCAAACAAAGTCGAATGAAACCAAACAACACCGAAAAGAGTCAGCCGGAGACGAGCCAGCTCGAATAAGAGCAAGTGGAGTCACACATAATCAAACGACATCAAACAGAGTTGAACAAGATCGAATGGAAACGAACGGATCTATTGGGCTGTGAGAGTGAAGACCTTCATTTATTCAACTACCTTTTAGCGTTACTTATATCATTGTTTCAGTTAAAGTTTTTAATCATAGTTGAAAATGATAAAGAGTCGTATTACTCATACTGGGAAAAAACCAAGCATAGTTTCAAAGCTCATGCAAAGAAATTTGAAGAGAATGGCGTCAGAAGGACAATCATGCGGTTAATCCTGCAAAAATATCACCATTCTCCTTTACCAAAAGAAGGAAGTTTGAAAGTCTGAAACCTCCAACACTTTATAATGAAATAATACAGACCAATTAGGATATCAGGTACCTAGCTGACCTGGACGCAATATTTTCCAAGAATGCCGGACAAATGTGACGGATGAGACAAATAATTACCTGGAAAACAATTGAAAAAGCATGAGGACTGAAACCATGTACTATAATGAAACTAAAAAGTTCAGAAGCTAGGTTGTTTGTGTCTTACTGGAGCAATGAAGAGTTCTCCAACAGCTGCATGCCTCCGCGAAGAGTACAAAATACAATGCGGTATAGCAAATATTAGTCTCATACTCGATTTTTCTACATGGGCAATTCTTAAAATCTTCATTCACAAACCCTTTGAGATATGTCTAAACTTGGAAAAATTGGAAATGGGGAAGGAAGAACACCAAAGACTAGAATCTAGTACAGAAACTAGTCAACAACAAGAAGTAATTCTGGAGCTGACGTAAATGGAAAATCTAAAGGACACAAATTTTATCAAGCACTGACTAAGGAACGAGTCGATTTGCGTGCTCTTATACAGTCAGATTGCCTTAGGGTTATCAAGAACTCCAATGAGTAGTCGAATTAAAGAGTGGACTGCGCAACAATACTAATTAAATTGAAACCAGATGATTGATCAAAATTACAGCAAGGGTATAATGGGGAGGCTATCTCAACCACTTGCAATTGACATAGATCGAATTGAGAACGCCTTAAGATAGTGGCCTGTCTACTAGAAGGACATGGCTGCTTCAGGGCAGATCTACGCAAAATGGTTTTTTTTTCAGAGCCTATATACAAACTATGTGATGATGTAAAAGAAGCAGCTATATATGTTCGAGTGCGTAGTATTAAGTCGAGGAGGACATTTTGCTTAGCATGTTAGATCAATCAATTGCGGAAAAGTTTACTGTTGAACCTCTTAAACCTAATCAAGGAAACTAACCTGTAGTACAGAAACAAACCCTATTCGAAAATAGTACAATAGGGCCCATTGTCGTTGTTCAAAACCCATATTCGGATGTAATTAACCAATCAATTATCGTAAGGGCGTGATTGAAACTAATTTAATTATTAGCATTTGGCTTTTATTAGATGATTTACTGATTAACAGTCGACTATTATATTAGACTAAATTTTCCCTGACTCGATGTACGTGTAGTAAGCGAATAGAATACACAAAAGAATCGTTATCAAATCATTTTCATGCGACGGTTTTCTTATCTTGTTATATGTCCGACACAGCTGAACTCACGACCAGAACGCGAAAGTCAGATACAGTCCACTCTACGACCGCAAAAGTCTGAAACAACGTTGGAAAATGAGCTCTAGGAAGCTTAAGACTACGAACAAAGAGGAAAATGAAATTTATAGCTCAATCATCGTATTCTAAGGAAAATATATTAAAAAAGTATTGTAGAAACAAAAACAAAAAAGGAAAAGTTAAGTGTTTAAGATTTAACAAATTTAAACCTAAGACATTATTTCTGTCCCATGCTACTATGCGAGATAAGATATTTTCCGCGTTGCTTCCTTCCCTTTTAAAATTGATTGTACTTTAGTTGTACTAATGTGATATATTTTCACACAATATTTTATATTTTCAATATAAAAAGGTCCTGCAACTAACATCTACCTGTACATTAGTACAATTTTTATACCTTATTATTAATTAAGCCAACACCATACTATTTTTTATATGAGTTATGTGGAAAGTCTCCGGGTGTTAATAAGGACCCAGATGCATGAACCAAAATGGTCAATTGTCTGAACCAAATTAGTCTAACTACCAGTCAGGCCACCTCAACTTGTAATTTCTCATAAAAAAAAATCCAACGGATCAATAACAAGCAATCCAATGCAATTTTACAGAAAATCAATCCGCATCTGCTACATTTAACTTTTATAAACAATTAAAGTTGAATAACTCATTCGCTATCTCAGCAGAAAAGAAAAGATCTTTCAATTTTGCAATGTTCACTACCTTCTATTCGCAGTCTTTCTACACCGTATCTCGTGTTGAAGGAAATTCTCGGAAAAGTTTTAAGGATTATTATCAATTTGTTTATTTGCCTGTACTGGATTCTAGAAGCCATCTAGTAATGTATATGTATATATTACTATGTATATATATAACAATCATCAATCAGTGTGGATCCGCTTCGCGGTTTAAAACTGAATATCAGGCTCACTCAAGACTCAATCATTTTATACGGTGAGCGAGTTCTTGCATAAGTAGGTTTCTGATTTTATTTAGATTCACTATTTTCGTGCTTTCTCTGTTTTTTTTTTATATCTTGAAGTTTATATGCTGTATTTACTCTGTCTATAATATTGTCATTGTATAAATATATCAATGTCCCCCTAAATTAGTGACACGTATACTAGTATTATCCTTTTCTGTTCCAAAACGCTTACTAAATAGTATAATACTTCGCTACTAACAACTGCATAGTTGCAGTTATCTGCTTTAAAATGTCATCTTAGATCATTTACGGATAATGTCCCATATTGGGTGTGAGGGTTTAGGTAACTCAGAATAGACTTCTTTTTTTAAAGTATGTCCTGTTATAATATGTCCACAGCATTGGTATAGCAAACCCTATAGATTTTCGTTTACGATCAAGCCAATTTGTATGATAGATGTTAGGTGTATAATCAATATTGAAATTTTAAACTCTAAAAGTATAACAGGAACTACCTTTGCATTGTATTTTTATTTAATTCACATAGATTAGCGTACATTAGCAGTAGCGTTGCGACTAGTGTACGACTATAAATAAATGCGCTACATGTTTGCGTTCAAATGTACATATGGCACACATATTTGCTGACTAAAACTGACTACTAAAGTGTGAAACAAAATGTTTAAGAATTTTTCAAACTAAAGAAGAAGCGAGTAGCAACGGATTTTAATTGGTATTTATTTGTTACCAAAAGCAGTGAAATTTAACTGGTTTTATTTCTAGATTTTGCTAACTATCACAATTAAATCCGAACATATTTTTTTACGAGTAGTAGTTTCAATTTCTCCGAAACGCAATAAAAACATGGTACTTTCGTTATGGTTCATATAGCTTTCTAGAAGTGAAAGGTTCATAATGTATTTGTTTAAAGAATGTAGAATACCATGAAAAATGTCATTAAAGGAATGGGCCATGTTGTTAGGGGAGGTGTAATTTCATTGTTAATATTTATTTTAGTAATTTTGAAACTATTAAGTAGATTAAACTATTAAGTATTATCCTTGTGCAATTTTACGATTTACCCATGTGCATTTGACAATAGCAACTTAACTCTACGTCTAACACATCTTATAAAAGTACAAACACAGAATGGTAGAAAATTGATAAACATGAAAAACATGTAATTAACAACGTATAATTACAATGTGCGCCCTACATACTGCAGCATAAATAAAATTTTAATCACAACGACGATGAACAACGACCATCTAGTAATATACCAATTCAAAGCATTGCATTGCCTTATATGAATATATTCTGGAGAAGAATGAATAAATTTTTCAGAGTAATGTACTAATCTAAATAAAATGTTTGACATCAGGCACCAACACAACCGCGAATAGACCAACGTTACAGGCAAATGTCTCTGTGAATGATAAATAGAAATTACTTCGAATATGATTTTAACAGAGAATAGCGTTACAACGCACTACAGTTTTCAGCAAGGCAATTACCTAAAATTTCAAAATGCACTTTATGCGAAGTTTTATATAAATACGACGCTATTGTTTAATAGTAACTAACGTCCCCAGCAATACAATAAAGCAGCTTATTTCAGTCGTGATTTTAAACAGACATGTTGGATTGTCACATACTGTAATCTTTATCGCTACTATTCACAATTAACTGTCTCACAGCGGTGCACTTTATTGTATTGCCTCGTTTCGACTATTCCACTTTCACTTATACACATGCAGTTCTGTTGTGCAATTGGATCTACGCCCCTTCAATTTTATATTACGATTTAGTTGAATATTGATTTTGCAACTGTTTCCCGTATTTGCTTTCATTGTATAACATCCTTTGATATTTTAACAAACAGTCGTCCGTTTGTAGACACCGTGCTTTATTTACATTTGAATAAGGGCGAGTAAACGAGAACCTACCGGGAAATATTATTATTATAAGGTAAAGTTTATATACTCTGTATATATCTTATTCTAAAACGTGTAAAATACGTACACACGTTTGTTGGTGGAACAATGTGTAATAGCAACATGACAGCAATATATTAGAGCATGTTTTTCTTTGAAACCAAGGTTATCAGAATATTACTAATTCCAGTAGTGAATCAGTATTATTCAAATATGAGTTTTGGAAGAGTAGCAAATTTATTTTTATGTATCCAAACCGTTCAAACCCAGTTCAGCTACAATAAATAGGTGTGTGTAAGACTATAAAAGTAATGGGGTGCATAAGAAAGAGAATAAACCGAGATATATTATTACTGACGAAATGATAGAAACAATCGACAACAGTAATGCGCTCTCTATCGACTGCAAATGTAAGTAAACCTACCGTACATAGATTACCTAAACAGGAACATACTGAATCATATCCTATTCAAAACCATTGGAAACTAATTACGAATGATGGAGAAAGAAGAACCATCGTTTGCAAAATCATGTTGGATGAGGATGAGTGACTTTACTACACAGAATTTCCTGCACAGATAAAGCCATATGATGAAGTTCATTTACAGAACTATCGTTAATGGAACAGACAAAATTTGTATACATACAGTTCCACAAGGCGGTCAAAGAAAGTCAGTGTTTGGACTAGGTCGATCGGAGATCATATCATAGGATCGCCTTTTATTGAGAGCACTCTTACACGACAGAGATACCTGGAATTGCTTGACCGTCAACTTCAAGAATTACGTTTCTTATTCCTTCAAAATTATCGGCATAAAAAATTCCAGCGTCTAACCATGTACCCCCTCTCGTAATAATCGGTAACAGCGGGAAGTCGCTCCTTATAAAATTGCATTCGTAAAGGTGCTTTTAAAGATACTTTTTGACATTGCTAATTAAATCATTAATCAAAGGAAATTGATTCCTTGTGTCTTCGGCTACACGATTGAACCCATGAGCTAAAGAAGTGGTATGAATAATGCTACTATAAAAAATTTTTAAATTTTGCGCTTTTATCATTTATGGTGCAACGTCGGACAACATTAGCAAAATTTTTCCACAAGGTATACTTCCAGGTAAAAGGAAATTTGATAAACCTTCTTGAACGAATTGGGCAATTGTCACATTATTTGTTTTTCTTTACAATAAATTAAATATGATTTACCTACAATATCTTCATGAAGAATTCCTATTAACGCATGGGCAATATAACGACTTCACTTATCCGTACTTTCATCTACCATGACATAAATAAAATTATTCCCTACCAATTGTTGAACTTCTGCCATTGTTTGTTGATCACAAGATGTGACATAATTTTTTCGTAAGGTACTTTCGTCAGGTATATTATGTTGGCAATACTTTTGCAGAAATGATTGCAAATTAACATTGTTTAATCTTGCTAATGGTATGTTAGACGAAATTAATGCGTTACACAGATCCGTATTATATTCTTCTTGTTCTGAGTTTCGTGAAGTTGATGCTACATATTGATTTATAGATTGCTGCGCACATATGGATCGCTTAGTTTTTCAGATTTTCCAATATGTGATGGAGTTTTAGCGTCTTGATCAATCAGGTATTTTCTCTCACAAGACATCTATAACACAATTGTCCTTCTATATCAAAAGTTAAAGAATTTAAAACCAATTGTAAAGCTTTTAGTAAAATTAAACTTACCAGTTTACTGCAGGCTCAACAAAATATTTTGTCGCCATCCTTTACTAGTTCAGGATACGGCTTAATCCGTAAAGAAATTTTGTTCGCTATACTTATTGTATGTACGCATAGTATTTAAAAACATAACACAATTACATACTGTTTCGATCAAAGATTTTCAATGAATGTTTATTTGGAAATTAATAATAATAAAACGTATTTACCACATCTCTTCTGCTAGGCGAAATTAAACACGTGCTGTTCTTGGAAAAAAGTATAAGAGAAACCAATATAAAAGATTTATCGTTGTGAGAATTGTCCGTTGTCGATCTACATTAGGAATTACTAGGAATTTTTACTAATAGAAAGGATAAGAAAAAGCCTAAATATACAATATATGCAGCTTTTGTAAAAATATGCATAGAAATGCCTGAATATGCAATATATGCAATCACTAAATGGCGCTAATTAACGTCAATTAGTGTAATATGTGTATATATAGACTATAATTAAAGATATTCAAAAAATAAAATGTATGCACTTTGCATATAACGCTGTTTCTACTTATTGGTTTACAGAAAAAGGCCTGATAATGTTATTTCTTCCTATTCCAGCCTATACATGTAACATCTATTGGTGCCGAGTATATGTCTCCTGCGCCCATTGAGGATTATCTGGAGAAAATACAATATTAATTGCAAAAAAATCGTCGCCGTACAGATTTGTTTGTGAACCTGTTAATCGTATTCATCTTCAAATAGTTCTTGGACTAGGTGCATTTTGTGAGAATTGTTCCTCTTCTTCGCCAAAATTTTGGCTGCAGAACAATGAGCTTTACCATAATTTAACGCAAGAGAAGTAGTAGAAGTTTAAAGCGGCTTTTCTAAATCTATTGCAATATTCGGACTAACATGAGTACTGGTTGCGGCCTTCGATCTTTAATATTTTCGTAAATCTTTAATGTCCTACACAAAGTGAACTACCTAAGCGTTTTAGTACTTCTGCGGATAGAAACTCGTTTATGTGAAGTGAGCCTAAGGCGATGCATGCAACGTATTTCTTATGTTAAAATAAGTTCAATCTTCGATGTAGTTTTCTTATTTGTTATTTGAATAAATCGCATTGCTGGCTGATATCCTATTAGAACATCTTCATTCATCCAACCCGAAATGGAAATGAAAATTATACTAATTTCATTTAAATTTCACTGGAAATGCATTCAATTTAATTGTTTCAATATTAATGAATACCATTTAATACTAAGAGATTAGTCATATAATTCCAGATGCTTCGAAGAACTTTGTTCCATTTTCTGCTTCGCATGCTGATCCTTCGGTTAATCGCTACATCCTGTAAAGTTCACAATGTTTCCCGAACATCGCTACACTGCTAAGATTCTATTCTGTTGGAGTTTCGTATATCGCATACGTGGCTTTTGGAAGGTCGATTCGGAAGCTCCTTTATGCTGTGATAAGAACTCGGAAGGGTAGTGAAAATCAATGACCGACAAAATTATTTGTCGTCGAGACAGTAGCAACACCGTACGCCCTTTGAAATTTAGGAAAGGTTATTGCACCTTTGAAAAAATCGTCCCATCGATCTTTTATAAACAAAGCTTGATCTTGTATTCATTTCATACATTTAGTAGCGCAAGCTTAGCGCACAGCAGCGTTTAATTTGCCGCATAAAACTAATATACAGCTGTGGCCGTATGTATTCGCCACCCTTTTTTGTTTTTTATTCCGACGAATATATAAGAAATAAAAGAAAATTGATCGATGAAAATGTTTCATTGTGAGTGTATACAGATATATACAGATGTTGCTTAATATTTGATAGCTCTTCCCTGGGCTTCTATCACCGCACGAATTCGTCGGGGCATACTGCTCACTAAGTTGTAGCACTGTTCCGAGGTGATTTTATTCCACTCTTCGAATGTTTTTGTTTTTAAGCATTGCTTTGTGGTAGATGAGTATTTAGCTACATTTCGCTTTAAAATGTACTATAAATGCTCAATTGGCGATAAGTCCGGGGATTGTGCCGGCCATTCCAGTACCCGCACGTTATCTTCCTCGAACCAGCGCGTTACTTCGCGAGATTTATGGCATGGTGCATAATTTTGTTGGAAGTAATACTCTGGCTCATCATTTTCGAATAATTTTAACGCACATGGTTACAGAACTTCTTCCAACATGTCGATGTATGTCCGACTGTTGATTCGCCCCTCGCAGACGAACAGTTCCCCGACGCCTATTGCACTCATGGCACCCCAAACCATTATCCTACCACCCCCAAACTTGACAGTCGGAATGATACAGTCTCCTAGCCTGCGTCGCACGTATTGGGGTCCAGGTTTACCACAAAGCTACCAACAGAAACATGAATACTGTTACATTTTGGACCCCATTAAAAAGAATAAAAGCACTGTAGATACCAGGAATTGAATACAGAATACCGCAAATACAATAATTATGTATTACTTACCTCAATATTTGACTGATCCGTTCACATAACATTGGCCCAATTGTCAATGGTCCAGTCGCGGTGACTTTTAGCCCACACCAGTCTCATTTTCTTTTGTTGCGGAGACAACCGTGGTTTATGTCGAGCTTTGTATCCACCTAAATTTAATTCACAAAGGCGTCTTCTAACCGTGAGAAGAAATAGCAACATTATGTAGCCGGAAAAGCTCACTGGAAAGCTGTTTAGACCCTTTTTTCCGCTCTCGCAATGACATCCGCTCTAAGACTCGCTCATCTCTGCTAGTTGTCTTCCTTTTTCGACCAGTTTTCGGTTTGTTTGTCAAAGATCCACTCTCTTTGTATCGTTTTATCGTCATTCTAACTGTCGATCGCGCACATTTCACTTGTCGGGCAGTAGCAGACACCGACAACCCTTGCTTTTCTAACACCACAATTTGTCCTCGCTCTACCTTCGTCAATTCGCATGTTTTCGGCATTACTTTTTACCGTATACTATCGTATTACACAGACAAAATCACAGACACAATATCTTCACTCTAACTAGCTCAACCTTACTCTTACAACTTTTAAGAAAGACTGAATAAATATTCAGAAATTACAATTTTACGTCTTTCTAATTTACTCAGAATAGCCTACAATAAACCATTAAACCCTCATTACCAGGTACCTAGTTAAGTCCGTCATCGACCCTGCTTCTTAGAAATACAATAATATTCGTGTAACACGTTCAAAACGATAGTGGCGAATACATATGGCCACAGCTGTATGTTTAGTTTCTGAGATATAAATAATCCTTAATTTTCTCGGTAAACATATCAAGATAGACGTATCTAGGCCTCTTAATAGTATAAATATTTCAAATTCATAAGATACGTTTCAGTTGTAGATAATCTATTACTAGATCTGGTACGAGATGGATACATTTAAAAAGTACATGGTAATAAATTTATAGGTGGACATGCAGAAAGTGGCACACGCTTTTTAATTAACGTATACAAATTTGCTTACGTTTAATCAAAATACCTTGTATCCTTGGTGATTACGCAATAAATTATGCAAAATTAAAATAACTTTTTAATCGGCTCCTTTGTAATCGTCAGTATTTGTAAGCGCGGATGTATAACATTCAATGAATATGTGAAATAAGCTGATAGGCATTAAACATTAGTTGGCTTTCAATGTATTTAAATGAATACGAACGCATTTCCCAAGTTATTTGTCGATTGGAAGCTATAATCATTAATTTTATCTGATTAGACACACGCCCAATACATTCATTTTAGTAAATGTATTTGTATGGATAGAAATTCCTTCAATATCATGGCAGATGATTATTAATTTGATATATATGAGTTAATGCTTTGAGGAAGGAGCGGACGAAATTAATGGGTTTAACAAATACTTTAATGGTAGAGATTATATCGCTTCAAGTAATCAAATAGAATTTTTTTATGTGACCGATGAAGATCTTTCATTTGGCCCGTCTAGTATGAATGCCTACGATCGCCGCTTATAAACTCGACACCAGAACGGTATTTATTTTTTGTAACAATAAGACGATCGAAAATTCGTGTTCCTTATAAATCATTGTATCTATTAGTATAAACAGAAGTAACATGAAGAATGTCAAGGTTTAGACTGACTCATAGTAAGAATAACGTTCTACCTTAGCATTCGCTTTCGCCTAACTTTATATATTTTGAGTTTTAGATTGTAGTAATTGTATTATAATTATTAATATACTAAATTTTTTTTTTGTAATGGTTATACTGAGATTTTGGCTGGTGTATGTAGACTTTCCTGAGTAACTGTACATACATTGCATATATGAACTTCACATTGTGGGGATGTTATGTATGTTTGGTCACCTGCTTCGTATCCACTGCATATTATGTACATACAGTCTATAAACAAATATACAATGAATATTACCTCCACCATATTTGTATTGTTGATATTCTATATATAATATACTTTGTTATAATAACAAAATGACTAATTAAAGACTTTACAAAAATATTGTCCAAGCTTAAATGTATATTGTTTCTTTTACCAAAATGAAAATTAATTAAATGAAAACAACTTCCTATCGCAATCTCCGACTAACTAAATTATACTGAGAATTTGATGCACCTTGATTAAGCTTTTGTATATATATTGTAGTGACGCATGCACTCGTTTTCGCGCTTTGAAGTTGAAAAACGATCTCTACTATCTTTGTGAATTACATCCCTTTAAATTAAGATATAATTAACTTACTTAAAGGGAGAAGATTTTCGAAAATTCAATTTGACGATGTTGTTATTTGAAGTACCCCGTTGGTTGTAGGTAGTCGTTAGGTTACATAGCAAACATTCTTGGTCATTTAAAACAATGTAAATAAAGCCGACAGTCATATCACGCTTTCCACGTATATGAGAGTTTAAGCTTCCAGGTAAATAATATTTTTCGAATAATAAATATTTATCTTAAGAACTACTTTTCGTATTACCGATTGAGAATAACAGTCCACGTGCTTTTGAGATGCTGGTTTCAGAGTAAATTATCAATTTGTGTGAGTTGGAACTTACTGCGGTACCTGTGAACTCATAAGTCTCCAGAATTGACATGTCATATTGTTCGTTTTGATACCTGTTTATTTGAAAAAGTTATAGAAAAGTAAAACACATAAGATTTAGTTCTCTCTTCATCGTGGTTCTGCGTGTCCTCATTGTACACGTGTCCTTGAAACGCTGCGTTCCGAATCAATTATTAATCATATAGCCCTTGCAATTGTTATGATTCAGTGCTTGTACTTTCCTTAAACATAGACTCGGTCATAGTTTTTGTTTTTAGTGTATTTTCTTTAAGGGTATGCAACACCTTCTTAGATATTAAAGCATTCCCTACCGTACTAGTTACTCTATTTCTTTTTTGTGTTTCTGAAGCTTGTCTTTTCAAGTTTTCGGTCAATTTCGGTCTTATAAAGTTTCCAAAGTCACTAATTTCGGTTGCCAGTTATAATCTAAATGACTTGGCCCTAGATAGTGATTACCATTTAAATTACTTAGACATTGTGGTGGAGTGTCGGTTAAATTCCTCAATTTCGACTTTTTGTTTCACAGAATCCTTAAATATTTATAATTTAATATCATATGCTTCTTCTAGAAATTTTTGGACAATTCACGAGAAAACATCCTGTGGATCTAAATCCACGAATGAAATTTTCTAGTTAAAATGTGTGTTACCAAAAAAAATTTATACGCTTGGAAAACTTCCAATTTGGTAGGATCCTGTCCAGAATCGATTTTAAATGTTTGCATTAGTGGTATTAAAAACCATTTCCTTGAACTGTTACTTTGTAATGCGTCATATTAGTTATTAACATTGCATTATTATCTACAGCAAGTTAATAATTCCAATCTTGATAGTCGTAAATTAGGTAATTTTTGGTTATTTTTTTCTTCAAGCGGCTATATAAACGAAAGAAACACCACCATAAATCATTTGACAGACAATTCATCTTCTACCCACCCTTTTTTTCTAGGCTGTGTATGTAGTGCCAGGATAATTATCTTTGGGTATCCAAGTTTGCCAAATATATTCCTTTAAGAATTATAAGTGGTGATACTTTCACGTGCCACTCACATTAACATAAGCCAGAATGGCAGCACTTTTTTTCCAACCCAAAGATCTTTCTCGATACCTTTTTTTTGACCTTTTGTTACTATAAGCTTAATGTCTTCGTGGTCATGGTTAAATTCCGTTTCATCACAGTTAAACATATAATGTTCTCTTGCATTTTTTTCTCTATTTAGTGCATTGTGCAAGCTTCTGTACCATTCTTGATTTAGAAATCTGCACCTCTTAATTTTTGGGTGCTCACACGTTTCCCTTTCCTACTCTTTCTTAGAAAAATATCAACGATATCTCCTTATATGACAGGTATATTGTTTCTTACCTGAAGCATATTTATAATTTCTATTCCATTTGAATATATTTTGCTTTGTCGGTCCGTAATCGTACATTTTTCTATCGAATAAATTTTTGCTCACGTAACTCTTAATGTGTATCATTTTCTTAACTTAAGCCAAATATACACATCACTCCATAATTACGTCTTTAAATGCAGACTACACGTCAACTATTATCCATACTAACTTCAATAGTAATAGTGGACATGGCATTGTGAATTAGACCTTAGATATTTAAATATGATGCACGCTACTGCATAATCGTACATTATTGGCGTAAACATCCATCATAAAATCGCATGTAAAATCTGATGTATTGCTTTCTTACACATTCTTTATAAGAAAGGAACAAATTTGCCGTTCAAGATACTTGTCTTTTAATTGGCTAATATTAATATCGGCAACATTTATAAGAAATCTGTTTTCTTGAATACCACTTCAACATAAATTCATACAGAATCTTCATTATTACGAGTACTTAGAATTACTCATTGTACATGTGATATCCGGAAGTCATTGTGTAATATTAGAGAAGGAAATAAGATGCAATTCCCCTCGATGCCAAGCACAAATCTATTTTCTACTTCTATTAAATACACACTGGCTTACTCTATTTGTTCAATATTATCGTGTTCCGGTCACTGTCAACTGCAACTGTTTTGTATGCGCCTGCATTTGAATCAGGTATTTATCTATTTGCTTACCTTCAAATTTTCGTAAGTAAATTATTACCCAAGTTAAAATAGTGCACCTTCCTACATGTATTGGAATCGAAGTAGAAGCTGTTTGTAGCTGTCGAACAAGCTAGTTCTGTGGATAATCTAATACTAACAGATCACGATTAGTTTGATCCTCAATTTTACAGTGTATTAATAACGGTTGTTGTAATTACTCTCCATTTTATTTCTAATCATTTCTTGAATATAAAAGTTCTTGAAGACAGAGAACAAATTTCATTACAAGGTACGCAGGGTTAACTGCTACATAATATTCTCTTCAACGTTCACATAACATATATTTCACTTTCGTTTTTTCATACAACTTTTTTCCGATTTGGTTATCAAGTTATAATTACAAGACCACGTTACACAAATCCAAATGTTGCAGCACATGTCAATAACAGCATATTAGCAATTACTAGAATAAGATTACACTTACAAAACGTAGCTAAATGTGTTAAATTTTGATATAATTTTTGTTTTAAGGCATTAATTTGTTCAACAAATATCAAAACGTAGTACGTTATCTAAAGTTTCGAGTATAAAGAAAGATAATTAAAAAAATGAGGGGAACTTGAAAGCATTAATTTACTAAAAATATGATATTGCAAGATGAACGTAAGCGACGTTAATCGAAAGCAATATCTTAAATGCACTTTGCAGAGAACTTCTGATAAATGACTACGTATTTGGTGTAAAAGCACCAGTACATTTCTGTAGCTTGCAACTCACGGGATTCAAGGCTAATCTATTACTGGCGGTGATGGCAAATGAAGTGAACGAGGATTATTTATTACAACTCATATACATACGTATGTAAAATACAGAAATGTCCCGTACTTCACTTAAATTTTGAAGTGCACTTCAAAAATAACCAAATGCTGATACGTCTTCAGATAATGGTGAATAAACGACGTTAACAATACAGTAATTTATTTTTTTATCAGCGATCTATCAACAACTAAATTAATTCGAAAGCATTTACATTATTAGACTTGCATTTTTAAACATTTCTTTGTTTTCACACATCAGTCTAATTATTTGTTAAGTAATTTGAATGCGTATGTTGAGAGGCATTACTCAGCTTTATAATGTTGGTCTGCAAAGTGTTTGCGGTATTTCCATTAATATATTTCTACAAAACAAAGAATTATTACAGCATATATTGTGTTACCATAGTAGATTGCCTTTGAGTTGCGCAAACAACCTTTCTTGTATGTCGAATGAAAACACGAAATCAAACTCTTAGTTAAAGTCTAAAGATAAAATATTTTTAAATAAGTCGAGCTATCTTTGTCCTTTTACTTTCGCTACGTTTTACCGAAAAATGGCAATAATGTTATATGCAGAGCGCTGATCTTTAAATAGTGCAAAGCTACTGAGAATGTTATTCTTTTTATTATTAAGTCTATCTTGCTTCGATTAAGAACAAGGAATGTGCTTCATTGACTCTGTTTTCTCCGTAAAATATTATATGCAGAAGAGAGGTTGAGAGGCACGAAAACAACTCATACTGATCATAGTTAAAAGCTCTGCTGTTGAATACTTTTCACCCGTAATATAGAATATTCAAGACAAAGTACGATTTCGTTAAAAGACGATCATTCATAGGGTCGAATAAATTTTGAATGTTTAATTTACATAATGGAGTAATAATTTTCTTCAAAACGAGCACTTTATTGCCCGGATGGTATCCGACGATTTTGCGTACTTATTTCACAAAAATAACGCCAACTACTGACGAATAATTATTGATGATGGTTGTAAGTTGGCCCGCACACATTTATATCACTCACAAATTGTTACAACAGAGACTGGAGGCTACCTTAACTCGAATGGATGTCAAACATAGAGACTGAACCGAACTGACTTCTTAATACTTTATATCATAATAAATACGATACTTTTTGAAAGTATCAAAAATACGCTTAGCAAAGGGTTTTCTTTCATTTACTTAATGAGTTGTAATAATAACTCTTAAAGAGTGAAACCATATCTTCACCATAAGCTAAAGAATATACAGTTTCATTTGAAAAAATACCTAGCATTTAATTATTTCTACTGCGCGTTTGTACGCAATGAAAATATTATTTCTTTGTTAATTGTGTATTAACTCGCAGTAATTCATTAGTATAATTAATACTGCAAAATAAATAGGAGATAGCAATGAAATTATTTAATTTGCCTGTGCATTGGTATAACCTATCTTTAAATATTTAAATAAATGCAGTTTACGGTGAAAAAAGTAATGTTTTACGGTGAGGTAGTAAACTAGTATTTGTTTGTTCAACAAGAACGCCTCATAGTTGTAAGACATTCCTCATCTATAAAACAGTTGCTGTAATATCTGCTTTATTTAAATAATTTCGTCATAAAGAAAATTAATAGTTTTTTTTTTAAATAATATAATTATGTATCCTTATTATCAGTTTATCTTTTAATTCATAGAAAAGCTTACGAAAACACTGCGCATAAAATCCAGTATATTATTTTTGTAGACAGTTGTTTGTTATACTACCGTTTTCCACTTCAAATATTTTATATAGGCATGGTAAGTATTGAGAAAGGATGGATGATCGTTCATATTCATGTATATATGCGCAACTCGATCCACACGATGCTCATATGAGTTCGACAGTGGGAGTTGTGTAATCAGAAACGACCTTGGAGTATGCGGGGCCTTACACCAGATCATTTAATACTAATAATGCTTTCTTTCCTTGTAATATGACCATTATAGAATGCGTTAATAATAACTTTAAATATTTGCTTAACAGTTGCATTAAGCAAAAGAATAATACATAAAATATTAATTAACAATAGCTAATATAAAAATTTTTATAGATAAATAATATTTTTAGAAATAGACAAGGTTACACAATTTTCAACTTTGTACTACTTCTTTTCAACAACGAGCTTTTCAACTTTTTGAGTTTTATTATAGCTTGGCGCAACTTTAACATTTTTTTGTTAATTCGTTTAAAATTTCTAAATTAATTTTTATCCACTTAAAATAAAGCCGCCCTCACAAATGCTTTGTTAACTCCACTGACGTACTTTCCTCTTTAGTTTATCCGACAATTCCTCTATGGATTTATTATCCAGCGATTGTAGTAACCTGGCCATAACTTTGAACACCTCCCTTCCTTATTTCTGTTGTAAACAGTTTCTGAGAACATTTGGTGTCGTTATATTGGTGAAACATAAACTGACCACCAACCAGTGACTAACCAGATTAAATTATATGCTGCTTTATCAAAACATGCTTATACCACTATCAAACCTCGTCGTGTTTTACAAAAGGCAAACTGTTGTGCCACTTGTAAAACACGATAGTTTGTTCGATATCCTTTGAAGAGGCATTTGAAATTTGTTGTCAACCTCAAATTTAGATCTGTTGCTCTAAAGAACATCTTATAAATCTTCTTCAGCACTATGTCTATGTTGTGAAAAGCAATCTTTGCGGAATCATAGCTTCCTAGTAGCTATGTGTCCTTTTAAGTCCAAAGCATTTAGTTACTACTTGACTGCAGATACTAATAGAATATTTTTAGGGCTTTTATTTCGATATCTTATTTGATATGTAACGTTCAACCCCTTCACTACGAAGGGTAATTATTTAGTGCGTTTTTGAACGCTCAATTCTTTTTTCTTTATCCATATGCAACCCATACTGCAAGAAATAAGGATGAAATATAATTACATCAATCTAAAGACCACATAATTGAAAGGTCTTATTAAAATTCATTGAAAATATTTTTTGAAACCAGATGCAAGGAAACGTGCTCCTACAATTTGTAGACTTAGGCTTATTATGTTAAAGCTAAACAGGTGGTCGCTATTAAAATTTATTAAAAATTGTATGCTTACGCCGAGACAGAAAAAGTATTTCATCAGTTAGTGGTACATTTACTGTTTTGGGAATCGTAAATGTTTATTAAACCATAGTTGTTACCATGATGTTGATTTTTTAGCATGTTACTATTTTTGAATAGGTAATATTGGGCTCGTGAATTATTTAAAGTGGGTGTAAGTACCATTTAAATGGAAATCCAGTACAATCACATGTATGATCTAGAATTCCTAGAACATATCCTCACAGTCCTCAACCTATAGTGAATAAACTATAAACTATGTTTTCTTACGTATCTTCTCTTTACTTGATACAAGTAAAATTTATAAAGTAGTTATAAAGTCTAAGGACAAACGAATGCAGTTAAATCGTTTTGTGATATTGAAAAAGCTTATAGTCGATTGCTTATGTAAATAAGTTTTATAGGTAAAATGGGCAGCGAAAGCAACATCAATAAATGCTATAATACCTAATAAAATTAATGGGACCTCGACCATCGTATAAATATTAATGACGGGCAATATAGCGGAGGTATATTGGAGTGTAGGTGGGAAAGTATAAAAATGTATCACAGGCTATTAGAAAAATGTCTTGCAAATAATTTATAAAGGTGTTTTTGTCACACGAACTTTCCGGAACCGCATACTTCGTTGTTAATATTACTTAATTTGCTAGAAAATGCGAAGCGATCGATGGCACTTACGTAATTCTATTACATAATGCATTAATTAGCAAGCATTAGGTAATAATGTGCATTTGAGATTTTACATTTACAACCTATTGAATATGTTGCTGGAATTTTTAATCTGTTGTTTTTCTCACTACACAGCAGCGCAACGTTGTTGGTGTTCAACCAATGCAAAAAAGGTAACTTCCAATCCGATGACTGTTGTCTAGTTAATGCGAAAAGTATGTACTACACTCAAAAGAAGCAATACAAGGCAATACAAGTATTCAGATATCCAATGTTAATGTTAGATATACTGTATTTATAAACTAGCATTGTAACTGTGTGGCCTTCCATAATCAAGGACGAAAGAAAGTATTGTTGCCAACCATATTACAAAACAAATTAAAGCCAATAAATAAATCGATGGTACCTCTTTTCTCTTTACTACATGTTTATTTATTCTCGTATTACTGTTAGGCAGAATCCATCTTCAGATGGATTAGTCTAGTTTGAAGTAATGTAGATTGACGGCTGAAAATGGATTTTATTAAAATCAACATTCCGTTAAATGGAAAGAAGATTCGTTTTCTGATATTCTCTGGAACGATATGACTACTTAAATAGTAGGCTCTAGTTCATTTTTGCAGATTAGCGAATCAGCAATCAGGCGAAGGCATTCGTTTTACCCTCGTCAAGTGCAATAAGAACAATGCTGTCTTTCAGACTACTAACAGCGATATTGACAAGACATGTAGCTTCGAAGTATCATTTATCAAACTTGGGAAAGCTGAGAAACAACTTCGTCATCAATGTCGGAGACACGTAGAAAGGTTGGACATAAATTATATACATGTGTTGCTATCAGTCGCTCACAACACAAACTTTTCAATAAACTACATCTAACATCTTCCGAACTAAAGATCTAGGGAGCGTAGACTGGTACAAATACTACTCATTAGAAGCCTCGAACCATTGTAACTATCTAAGGGATACAAGCATTGGTGCTCAGACTTTATCGAATAATAACAGCAGGGTAGTTTAATGTATTAATGACCTTGTCTCACCAAAACACCTTAAAAGATGCTATGTTATGGTTAAAGCTTGAGCAAGAAAATACTTACGGTGTTGTTCAAGTTTGTCCACTATTCCAATTCTTCAAACATCTAAAACCCTCTACGATAAATATAAAATAAATTTATTTCAATTTTAATCTAGATCTGCTAGTGTTTATTAAAAAAACTTTGCCCAAACTAATACGTATATTTATTATCTTATATACTATAACAAGGTACAATGTACAACAATTACTAATGGTAGGAAATTTTTCACTAAATTATATGTACATAGAAAAACAGGAATCACAATAACTTCAATTATATGAAAAATTTTATGGTACACGAGAAGCTGCACGGTATGCTTCAGAATGACTAAATCTATTTACTAAAATCTCTTTGTGGGTTCCTGTGGATGAGCTCTCTGCCATTCTAAAGATCTAATAATGTACTCTGGCACTGGCGGTGGAGTAGGAAGTATGTCACTTTGCGGCTGGAAGCCATCCTCATCAGCAACATAGTTTACGTAAATAGGTGTGCCGTCCGGGGACGTGTACTTGTATTCACCTTCTGCTCTTAAAGCTTCCACTGAGCCGGCTTGACCAGAAATAGGTCGGATTCTTCCCTGTTCGTTTGCGGTGATACCGTTTTCAGTTTCAAATCTATCACGTAAGTTGTATCAGTATCACAAGAAAGTTAGAACGATTTAATAGGACTAAAGTGTATAAAATGTACTTATACGTACTTACTAGCAAAAGATACTAGCAAAAAAGTTGGATACTTACTGCCAATTATAGCTGCCAATAGGATCAATCTCCTGTCTTTGACGTAAAATGCTTACATACGTTCTCTTTCCAGGGACCTGCGCAAGTGAAGCGCCAATCACTGCAAGAATTACTACCTAAAATACAATTAAATATACTTTGATTAGCCTTTGGGATGCCTTATTTGAACAACTTTTATTTAAATATAGGGAACAACTTGTTTTATTTTGAGTGAGTTTCCATCGATACCAGGTAGGTATTCAAACGATGTTGCTGTTAGCCAAATACATAATAAAATGAATTAGTTAATTGTATATGTTGCTTTGGAAAAACGGAACGATCAGGGGGGTAACAACTACCACTGCAACCTTCACATGCAGGAGGCCCTTTAAAAGTGTAACCTTCTAACAAAAATTTAGATATTATCATCAACAATTGCAATCAAAGTTTTTTAAATATAATTCCAAAATTTAGTACTTTATTGCAGATCATATTAAAAATAACAAAATATAGACACTTATCAAATTAATGCAACTATTTCCTATTTTTTTTCAATTTTTATGGAGCGGTAAATTTTCATGACCTTGACACGAAATGGAAATTATCCAAAAAGTGTTAAACAAAATTTGATTATAACCAATAGAACATGAAGGTCACAACGTGTGCCCTATCAATTTTAAATAATCTTGTGCAGTTGTAAAGTCATCACGAAAGGACAGATAGCTCTGGTATTAGAAAAGCTGGAAGACATTTACACCTTTACATTGTTTTGCAATTTCCATAAAATTTAATTTTTGCAAGACGCAAAAATATATCAATTATCGAAATGCGTTATTTGCAATAAATGAAAATAATCTTCTCAATAATATACTAAGAAACAAAAATTTTAAAAATAGAAAATATGTGTATAAAACTCTTAACACTAGAAAACCTTACGGCATAATACTTAGATTAAAAATAATTTAAGGTGAAATATTTTGATATACAGGTATAAGGTCCGTAGGTATGAAATTTTATTATTTAGTTAATAGTTATAATCTTAGCTAGGGATTAGTTACTACCCATTTATCAGAAGGATATCTTACGATCAGCTACCTCCTTCAAATTATTCATTTTGAACAAAAGATGTTACACTTGTGTATAGTTAATAGCAATTATATTTATATAAACCTAGAAAGGCAGATAGATACATTACATAAGTAATCCTTCAAGGTCACATCGATTTCTACACCGTAGTAAAATACGTCAGCAAATACAACGGAAGACGTGTTAGGTGCAGATACATAGCTAACATGCCTTAAAAAGATATATGCACGTATATCCTGGTATTACTTTTTTGAAAAGGCAACGCAAACATTGCACATTTATCACTCTTCACTATTTATCACTTCCCTACATGAACGCAACTTACCAACTTTAACATAGTGATGATTGTAGGGTTGTAGATACGGCACAACTCCGCTTAACTTTTCCGAACACCTCTTATATATGTATATCTGAAGGTGCGAATTACAATAAACGGCTCTTATAACGTGCGACATTCTTATTAAATTCGGGTGTCGTTAGCCCCACCAGCCTAGATCTTCATCAAAGTTAATAAAGAAATTATTTTATGATACCTTCGACATTTCCAGATGATACAAGGTCACCTAGTAAACGCTTGAAATCCGTATGGCGATGTCTTCTTCTATGCAAATTCGGAACTTACATCACAGCTATGAATCGATTATGGTGCGCCTAGGTGTCCCGAGACTTTTTCTACATATGTATGTATATGTTAGCAAGGGATCTGTGGAAAGACGGCTATTTGACATCCTCATCTTCGTAGTATTCGAACGATTTTTCATTTTTTTCTCGCACGCCTTCGCATTGATTAATTGACATACCAGCAAGATGCCTTCGCAATCATAAATAACGAGGAACTCCCACATCAACTACATTAATCAAAGATGGTTTTTATTTGATTATCCTTTTAAAATTCTTCCACTACTTGTTTACGCCATGGACGGCATTTGGAATGTGCAATCCTCAATATTTTTTCCTAATATACATACATAAGTACCTATAATATACTTCATTTCAAAAATAGAGAGACGATTTTCTGCACGTACCCTCAAACAAAAAAAGATAGACGAAAGTTTTGAAAATAAATTTTTAAAAAATTGAGAATTCAATTGTTTTTGTGTTTGTGGCATGATTGACCTGCGTGTCGACTAAAGTTTGTTTCCTGGGACTAATATGTGTTGCTTTAATTGTGCAATATCAAACAGTACAATAAAGAAATAGTAGCACAACATTTATTTGTTACAAAATACATCACCGTAACACACACACACACTACCGTTCATAAGTTTGAACTCACTATATAAAATAACAAAATAAACCAGATAGATAATGTTTTCGAGAAGCTAATTAAAGAAACAAGAAGAACTTCAGTCATTAATTAATTTTTTATCGACAAAATAGTACATTCTAATGCAATATGTGCTGCTATAATGTATCTTTAAAGTAACCCCTTTTTGCTTTAATAATTGCCTAACAAATACCCGGCACCATTAGAACTAAATGCTGCAAATACGATACATTACTAAATGCTGATTTGTCAATCGGAGATTTTTCCCGAACCTCATGACCCAAATGATCGCACAAGAGCTCAATGGGGTTGCAATCAGGGCTCTGTGGTAGCGACTCCATAAAGAATAGCACTCTTTTAAGAAGATTGCTTTGCAAATAACCTTTAACACTTGTGCAGTACTCTTGGGGTCATTATCTTGCCGATAAATGAATCCTTCCCCAATTAATTCACATCTACCTATTTTAAATAATTTCCAATACTTTCGCTTTAAAAGCAACCTTATATCATACCTCTATGTTTCACTGTTTTTGAGATACACTCGTGTAACACTCCTTCTTCAGGGCGGCGACGAATAAACATGCGAAGTTTACTTCGGAATAACTTGAATTTCACTTCGTCCATCCGTAACACATTTTTCAAATCATTAGCACTCCAATTTGCGTGAGCTTTTGAACAATTTAGTCTTTTCCGTTTGTACATAGAACTTGCCTCTGGTTTTCTTACTACTATACGACCCGTCAGAGCGGCTTTTATTCGCCTTCATTCTACAATCGACACACTTACTGGCTAGCGGCGTTGTAAATTGACCTCTGCTATAATTTGCGATACCATAAGGCTGCAATTTCTTAGACAATCACGCAGATGTATTGGTTATCTCGTTTCATCGTCGATCTAGCCCTTCCACTTCGCTTTTGCTCTGAAGCCTAATGGTCTCTTTCTTTCTTTTAGTTGTCCAACGCACTCAACACTCAGAAACATTTAATTCCCGAACAATTTCTCTATTTGAAATATTTGCTCCGAGCATTTTGGCATATCTTCGATGAAATAAACAAACAATAGAAAATGTAAACGGTCTTCCTAACGCAATCACGTCTGCAGTATGTCGTCAATATTGAATGAATGCCTATTGAATGTACAGTTTTATAAGGCAGGTCGATGATTCAGTGTCCCTCCCAAATTCTATTTCATAATGCGTTCATCCCCAATTTCTTACTAATAACGCATTATTGCTTTATTGCCATCATAAAACTTAACACAGAAATACATTGTTCTGAAGTTTGAATGGATTTTGTGTCTTATTCTTATGAATATATACTATAAACATTAATGCAATTCTAACAAGGCCAGCATGAATTCCCCAAATATTTTTAAAATATTGCAGTGTGACACAATATATTAAGTGCGATCTAACTTATGAACGGTAGTTTATGTAAGTTCGCAGTTTGTGCAAGAAATGTATTAAGATTTTTGTTTATAGAAATGCGTTTGTGGTACAGATATTTCTTATAAACTGTTTGTAACCAGTAGAATTGAATTCATGTATTTTCCAAATCATTATGATGTTTTCGAAGAACAATCAAGATCTTCAATGTCGCTGTTCTTGCTAATCGCAATGATGTATGGTCCTATCACATCGTCAGTTATTGTATCAAGACCTTTCGTACGTGATTCTATATCACAACTTGTACCTGGATGTGCATCCATACTGGACTTCAGCTATAAAACTACTTTACTTATGTCCGCTTTTATATATTGCTTGCAAATAACAGTTTACCTAATATGATGAATAAACAATGTCAAAACTGCGTAGCCAGATTGGTACATTTTCATTCTGTCGTGCTTTTATTCAAAGAGAATTTACTCTCAAAGTGGGATGTCTAGAAATTCGTTTCTCTACTTTGGAAATTCACTACAGAAATGTATCATTTTAGAAGAAATTAATGAAACTACATCACAAAAAGTCGATTAATAATGCATAACACGATAGAACTTTTGCTGCTTATTTTGCAACCCACACGCATTTTGATAATGCCAGGTAAAATATAATCTGATAGACGTAGTACGAAAGTATTTAATTTCTCAGAGAAATTTTTGGTATTCCACTTAAGTATTTCATTCTAATATTTTTTTTCTTCCGCAAACCAAGTTCCCATTTCCTCTGCCGCCTTCTTACATAGGCGTTTCATCTAAGGATATGGTATAAGTTTTATATAAGGCGTTATATCTTAACTGTTAGTGACCTTAGTAATCTCATGAGTCATCTTTTTCGATCAATAATTAATTAGTAATTAATTACAATTGGTCTCAAGATCTTCGCAATTTGTCCGAACTAAGATTAATTTAATGTTATTTAGACACAAGATTACCGCATAAATTATCGTATTTATAGTTGTTTTTAGCTCGGGTTACAGTTTTGTCAGCTTAAATATATATTGCATACAGTAATGGCAAATGATTCTAGTCATTATAAAGGGAGGATATAGTATAGTTTATATTATAGTATCCTTCAGAGACAAACACGCAAGAGTAGCGTACTCCTATGTGGGGAGGGCCGGACATAACACATGGGCTGAAAAGTCCCGGGCCTAACACATAGATGACGCTAGTTTTATTGCAGTGACCTATCTCTCAGTTAGTACTAACCTTCAAAAGACAGCTGTTAAAATTTCATGATGTTCTATTCATTAGTTTGTGAGTTATTGTGCTAAGAGTCACGCTACTTTTGTTATTTTCAAAATAATGGATCAAAAACAATTTCGTGTTTTAATTTTACAATGCTTCTTGATGGGAAAAAATACCGTTCAAGCGAAGCAATGGCTTGAAAAGTGTTAATGGGACTCCGCTCCATCAGAAACAACAATTAAACGTTGGTTTGCTGACTTCAAACGTGGTCGTAGAGACACCGATGATGCAGAACGCAGTGGACGTTCAAATGAGGCGGTAACACCAGAAAACATAAAAAAATCCACAAAATCGTTTTGAATGATCGAAAAGTGAAGTTGTGTGAGTTAGCTGACATCGTAAATATATCAAAAGAACGTATTGGCTTTATATTGCATGAGCATTTGACTATGAGAAAGCTATGTTCAAAGTGGGTGCCGCGTTTGCTCACTGTTGACCAAAAACAAGAACGTGCTGATGATTCTGAGCAGTGTTTGGCCATGTTTAAACGTAACAAACCGGAATTTTTGCGTCGATATGTGACAATGGATGAAACATGGATCCATCACTTCACTCCGGAATCAAAACGATCGTCATCTGAGTGGACAGCAACTAGTGAACCTCGTCCAAAGCGCCCGAAATACCATTAACAGTGAATATTATATAGCGTTATTGGAGCGTTTGAAGCCCGAAATTGCAAAGAAACGACCGCATATGGCAAAGAAAAAAAATTTGTTTCATCAAGACAACGCACCGTGTCACAAGTCAATCAAAACAATGGCAAAACTACATGAATTGAACCTCGAATTGCTCCCACATCCACTGTATTCGCCCAGCGACTACTGGCTGTTCGCAGACCTCAAAAAAATGCTCGCCGGTAAGACATTTCGCACGAATGAAGAGGCTATCGCTGAAACTGAGGCCTATTTTGAGGCAAAAGATAAATCGTTCTACAAAAGTGGTATTGAAATATTAGAGCGGCGCTGGAATGATTGCGTTGCTCTTGATGGAGATTAGGTTGATGAATAAAGGTAATTTTGAACCAAAAAAACCGTGTTTTCTATGTTAGGCCCGGGACTTTTCAGCCCATGTGTTAGAAACGAAATGGCATTTTTCAATCGTAGAAATTTGACGTTATTGACGATAACGAAACGTATGTTTATATTTACAACCGATGAATAATATATTCAAGTTTATTATCACCAAAAAATCACAAAGTTTGCTCTTTGTAATAACACCAGATAACATGACACATATACCGCATGTCCAGGGATATACACCCCTCACCTAGCAGTAATACGAAATGAAGGCTTCATTGGATCAGATGGATTTTGTAGTAGTAGTTAAACAAAGGTAGATAATACCGTCAGACAGAGCTAGAATATTGGAACACAATCGCCCTACAGAATAGCATGTGTATCTCTCAACTTTGTTCAGCTATAGAAATATTATTTTAGACTCCTCTTAGTCACAATTACGGCCATCGACACGTCGAAAGTGCGCCCATACTATGGGAAAATCAGCAAAAGAAGCAAAAACCCACACGAACAGATCTATCATAGAGAAAGAAAATGAATATCAACAGGGAGATTTTCTCCTTATCTTACCTCGTTTTATGAATTTATAATTGCTGTTGTATTTTTTCAATTCAACACCTATATCAGATTTACGTTTAAACAATTCACATATTTACTTTTCAAAATTTCTTAATATTTTCCATTATCGTTTAACCTTTAACATTTCCATTACCTTAATTAACAAAACAGTATACCGAATATGATTACATCAAATTCTGTTTATAATATAATGAAATATTCCTTGCCGCATCTAATTCGAAACAATAGTATGTATAAGATTTTAGCTCGAATGTATACGAATATTTCACGGAGCATGAAGTTAGCCACTGACAATTGTTTGTAGTAGTTTAGATTTATGGTCGTTTCATTGTGAAATGAAGTAGCCACGTGTTATTGCTTAAATCTGTGTATATACAACTCTTAGCATTCATTTAATTATTACTACTTAACGCAGTACAATTCTTAACAAAGGTGTAAAGTGTTACAATTACTCATATGCTAAGAAAGTATAGTAAACCAAGCCGCAATGTACTGTTATGAAAAAATATGTTGTACCATATGCTAAAATTCTTATTTATTACAGTTATATGTCAAAGTGTAAAATAAAATGCTATACTTAAAGATTATTTGAAGTTGAATTTAGGAGTTTGAAATGAAATTACAGAAATGTTAAGATGATATTGACACTTATAATCTTTCTTTCCTATTTTTGAAAAACTTTCCACCCTCTCATCAATACCCTCATTAGGTTTAATTCAGAATCCCAATTTAAATATTCCCTTTCCCATTTTTTTTAGTATTTCTGTATCTTTGAATTCGTCATCAAATAATTTTCATGAATAATACTTCATTTTACTGATTTAATCATATGTTTAGTAAACATTTTAATATACACTCTAGCTATGGATGACCACTGGCCGGAACTGCTTCTAAGGCATATCTAACAATTGATAAGAAGTAAAGAGGAAATAAACTTTTTAACGTCTCATGCTACATAATCCTAGCAACATAGACCATTCACATAAAAGGAAGTATTATTTTTATTTTTATTGTATTTTTTATACATACTGCGACATTTCTATATTATTCCGTGAGACTATGAAAATCATATACATATCGCATACGGAAAGTTGCTCCTATGGTATTTTAAATCACGCTTATCACTTACGCGCTTCGTACGCGCACATAGAAGCAGAACGGATATAAGGATATAGAGGATAAAAGGAAAGTCAAAGATCAAATTCGTTTGCCTCTCTAGCTTGTCTTGCTCCAGTTACGACATTTTTACGTTTCCCGTTTACTCGTGGTGCTTACAACTGTGAATGCTTCTTGAATACTTTGCAAAATGAAAAACCCATATTAGTTTGTTTATAATATATAGGGTGAGGAAAAAGAAACATTAAATGGGCGTTTAATCACTTTAAATTACAAGGCAGGGATTTGGTTACAGGGTTTGAATTTGGCATTGTTGTTTGTAAGGCCCTTCCGGTGATTAGACGCCTAGATGACACAGTTGTGCTTGTCTACACAACCACTGATATAGAATGTTGCTTCGTCGAAAAACATGAGCACTTGCACACGCGTGTGAGCTGTTGCACAATCTGCAGGTGATATGGCTTCATTCCTAAATCACGATGTAAAACTCTAACCAGTTACCTTTGCGAAATGTTAATTCTAGAGAAAGTCTGTGCGTAGACTTGGTTGGGCTGGTTGCCATCGCCCCCTGGACGAGGGTGATATTCTCTTCAGTTCGGACAGACCTCTTTCTACCGCTATTCCCCTTGCAATTGTTTTGAATGGCCCCGCAAACTTCTCGTAGATCCCAGTAATTGTCAGGCGCGATGGTGCATCCTGTCCGGTCCAGGCCTTGGTATTTTCTTGTACGATGCTTGAGTAATGAAAAATCTCCACCCAGGCCG
This sequence comes from Trypoxylus dichotomus, assembly GCA_023509865.1. Lineage (NCBI taxonomy): Eukaryota > Metazoa > Arthropoda > Insecta > Coleoptera > Scarabaeidae > Trypoxylus > Trypoxylus dichotomus. Next base: position 44,804,047 of record CM042078.1, read on the forward strand.
CTAACTCTCTTCATTCCTCAATGGAAAATCGCGATGCCATATTTTAACCTGCGAAAAAAAAATGATTAGTCTCCCATACAGTGTTATCACATTTTTGCCTCGTCCTGTATATTATAATTGCTTCTAGTCCCAGCACAGGTTTACTTAGGAATACCATTGCTATACCATCTTATATAAGGTAGTAAGTAGTAATATGCAATAACTGTAATAGTAAATGATCTAACGCTCTGAATATAGCATAGGCTGATCTTTAAGTGTCTATAATATAATCATTGGTGCATTAAGTTGTTACATGCAAGAATTATTTTCTAAGTAAGGATCATTTGATACACTGCGCGCGCGTTTAAGATGTTTAAGAAAATAGAATGAGCTATAAACTGTCAATAGACAGTCAATCATCCAATTCACAACAGGAAGAAATATGAAAGCAACGCGTAACAGTAAATAGCGAAAATAGGTGAAACTGTTAAATGAAGATAGGATCAAAGTCCATGTTGAATCGCGCTCTGGTTGGCCATCTGTAGGCAACAAGGATCTGGTGCCATTTGAAACCATAATTCACGAACGCATAATATTCACAATTTCCAGGTTATCATTGAAATTCTCACGCATAAACGTGAATAGTTGCCCATCCTCATAAGTAGCAGAGCTCTATGAGAAGGAAGTTGCAATAAATGTTTAAATTTGCAAGTAAGTTATACAGAAAAATAGATAAATGGATGTATATTCAGAAAATAAATGTACTGTTGGAAAGTTTCTACTTCTTATTTTTCATGAAAAATGGACCTTACTTAAGAAATTCTCGTATATAAACGATGATTTTTAATTTAATAATTTTGCCTTTCTTGCATAGTAAATTATTATAAGTCAGAATAGAAGTCAGATAAGGAGGGAAACATTTAACGTGCAGTCTTTTAGTTTGAATACTTCGCTGCAGCGTACGATGGAATTTTCAATTTGTACTTATTTCTTGTTTCAGGTGTATTTCCTCTCGTTTCTTCACTGTAATACGTGCCAACACTTAATTTTTGAAGCTAGGTTTTATTCGCTTGATTCCACTATTTACATAAGTAAATAAAGCACATAAGGAGCATTGATCGATTTATATTCGATCTTTAGCATTATGGCGCCAAAGCCCTAGCCAATAATATTTAAAAACCATGCTGTATTATGAGTCTGTTGACGTATAATGCCACTGCAGCTATAAAAGTTGCTGGTTCGTCCCATATCTTTGTTTAGATATGTATTGCAGGTAACTACATATACTAAACACCTTTGCTAATAACTGTTACCCAGTAATGAAAATTTGAAGTAGAAATACTGCAGTTGAAGCAAACATACAGCACTATTGAAGAATTCATTGATACATCTTAGAATGGATGTATATAGGTAGCCAATCGATGTTATCTTAAGATAACATCTCAAGCAATTAGCACTTAACGCATAGGTACGTTTATGCTGCGAATGTGTAAGCTGACTGATCGTCGTCATCGGACCATTATAACCTACACAGATTTAATTGGTGAAAGGTCAAAACATCTAGGATGCCATTGCGATACATTTACTCCTAACAGTTCCAAAATGTTTGAAGTCTCTCTCGAAACTCCAGACTCGCTTCAGGTGCACCGGCAATTCTTATTCTATCAAATTCACTTTAGTGTGAGTACTGAACGCGTCTTCGATATTGCTTTAATAAAAAAAAATTGTTAAACTCCTTTATCATTCCTTGTTTCCATTACGAAAACAGAAATGTTATTCAAAAGTGAGGTTCTCAAAATGTTCGAACTTCTTTCCGCCTTGTAATAAAAAATTACCTATGTGTTTTAAAACGTTATTTGTACTAAAATAGCAAGAAATATTTGTTAAATAAAATAATTCTAAACTCTTACTCTTTTGAGTAATATTTTACTTAATTAAATAATAAATCGTGGCTAAAAACTGTGAGGAAATTAAACACTGAAAACGAAAATCCTTTTATGTTGTAAACCCATTTAAACTGAAACATTATCATATGTTTTATTTCGAAAGCTATACTTATGTTAACTTGAAAACTAAATGATTTCTTATTGCAATTTCATGTTCAAGTAAACAGTTTCTACATCTAGTAGCGTATTGTAATATATTATTAGTAATATGACAGGATTACTTTCTAAAAGATCTCAAAACCAACATGCTTGTTAATTGTCTCCTGCTTGCAAAATACAAATATTGTACGAATATTAATTCTTTCTATTAATATATTTCAATTTTTTTGATATACTGATATTTCGCGGTGTTTGTAATTAACTCTCCTGAATTTTTTGAATATTTCGTATTCCTCCATTAACAACTTTTTTAATATAGGTATACGGAAATGCAAAAGACAGCAAATATTAAACTTTTATTTCAACGTGAAATGCTAATATAGTGACAGACATTTACAAAATGAAAATAAAAAGGAGCGGAATATAAGTGTTCCTGAAACTGACAGTTATCTGAGAGTCTGCACAGCGGAATAATGCTATAGGGCACACAAACTGCATTAAAGTATGAAATAAAAGTGGTTATAGCTCAAGCTTTAAATTATACATTAAGATAGATCAAAGCCAAATTTTATTGCTATTATAAAAGTGTACATATACGTATACATTTTACATGAGATATTCTGCTTTATTACCCAGACATAAAATAGGGATACTAATGGTAAGTTATGCCATTAATGATGAAATCAAAAAAAGGCTAACGTGTAAATATTTTAAAATTGGACAAGATCGTATAACGTTAAGAAAGAGGGTAGTAGATGACACGATAATCAGAATCCGTATTCCATTGATAAAATTTAAGTCAACTAAATGAACCGAAGTAGATAATATGAAATATCTGCTTTATTCTTATATCCTAAAATTTTCAAATTGAGAAAAGCATTAATATCCAACTGTAAACGTTCATACATTTTAAATTAAGTATTTAATTGGCAGGGAAGCTACAGGAACACGAATTACTTTTATTTGGAGTAACTTACTAGATCTGCCTTATATTTTGTTATTACAAGCGTGAGATAGCCTCAGAATATTTTGAAATAAATAAAACAGAATTAAATGAAGATGTCGACCCAATTTGCAGTAGTTACAAACTGGTAAATCACAGAAAGCGAAATCTTCGTTACTCTAGAGAAACCTCACTTTACTTTAGTAGCTATCAATTTTGGCGCCCTTGGTTAAACTGAAAACGAATACAAAGCAATATACGAGGGCTAAATTAAAAATGGTATGTATACTAGCAGCAGCGCTCACGGTTATTAATTCTATTTTATTGATGTATTTTGTTTCGCTTTGTCTCTATTAGGTTAGGTGTCCAATTGCGAAATATATCTCGTACTTCTATCAATTCTATTAGCTATTATGACTAGTAGACAACCTGGCTAAAATTTTTCCCAATTCAGATATATCTTAAACTCCTGAAACTTGTTCTGATTTTATACCTAGTCAAAAACAAACTACCCGATTAGGAGCTGTTCCTGCTGTACCACTTATAGAGATATTAAAAGAAAACAACACCTTCTGATATAAAAGAGAAGACATGAGTGGAATCAGTCTCAGCCTAGTCATTGCAGCAAAATTCATAAAACGGTATGTAGGTAATATATACAATTTTGTCTCATAAAATAGAGGATCCTTACAAATCTTCGTAAATTTATGAATAACACTTTTTAATACCTACCAGGAGCATTGTTCAATGTAAACATACTAAGCAAACTAGTCTGAATCAAGTAGTTCCATGTAATATGAAACCCAAATTTCATGACGTTAACGACAATGAATATAGATCTGAAACAGAACTATGTATACAGTTAGTCACATCGCATACCAAATATATTGCACAACGAATAAAGCGTTTATTCCAACAGTTTTTGCGTGGTAGAAATAAAACATGCAATAGCAAATCATGGTTAACCAGATTAAACTGATTTTTAAAGCATACACGTTTTTATCGTTGTCGGTTTAAGATTACTTCAAGAGAGAATTGGAGCCCCTTTAAGAATTTTAATCTATTAATTTAACGATGCACCTGGGCTGATTTTGTTTAATCTCCGATAGCTCATAAAGATAAGACATATGTAAATAACAAAATGAATGCATTGCCAAAAGTTATGTGCAAACATGGTTACTTTTCTACATAGCCACCGTGAAGATTTATGCATTTTTGTATCTATGGACGAGCCTCTCAATCCCCTCTCCATAGAATGTTGCCGCCAGTGAGTTGAGATGGACCGTAACGTTATTTTGAAATTCCTCTGGAAATTCCTCCCCTGGCCACTTTTTCAGTCGACAAAAGAGATTCTGGTTGCTTGGCGCTAAGTCGGGGCTATACGCCTGGTGTTCAATAACTTCCCATCGAAATTGTTCAAGAAGTTGTTGGGTTACAGCAGCAGTGTGACAGCAGGCATTTTCCTGAATGCAAAGAGCTGCAGAAGTCAGCATGCCTTTCTTTTGTTCTGAATGGGTCTCCGTTTTCGCCGTATACTTGATTCATTCTTCGATGAATTTTAGCCGCAGTATTCCTTTCTGCTCAAAGAAATCGAATTGCACTACGCAACTCGTACTTGGCGGGAGAATCAATTGTCAACACAGCTGTAAATGGCGTAATGACGTTACAAGAAGCAGATACGATAGTGCGGGAGATGCGCAGTCACCTTCCGGGCATCGCCCGCATGACTATTTACAGACACGGATGGAAATTAAATAAATAACAGCCCTCGTGTAATAAAAAACTGTGTAAAAATAATTAGAATTAAATGAGAATATGTAAATGTTTTTATGCAAAACAAAGTAGTAAATTACTTGAAGAAATGTAAATAAAGCTTAAAATCTATGTGAAAGAAAAAAATATATTGAAAAGTATTACAAGAGGAAACAATATGGGCTAAGTTACATATATATATATCTTTATGTGTCAAGTATGCAAACTGTTGAAAAGTTTATAATTAAAAGACAGAGTTGTCTAAAGAAGACAGGATGAAAATCATGTATTGCCCATAATAATTAGTGCTTCCCTTATATCCTCCATAATGTTGTCCAGCTGATATTTTATTGTTTTATTTGTCTTTTCATGTGCGCTTAATGCAGTTTTCCATGCTCTTGGAGAAATAGGTTAGTCCTTCATTTAATAACTTGAAAATTTGATTGTTCGCAGCTACATATTCTTTCGTTTGTGACCACATATAGGATCTAAATTGCAGTGGTTTGAAAGCAATCTTAAAATTCTGCGTCTGCCTACGGCCACTATTTCCGCAATCACAGAGTGTAGAATTATCATTTAGATATTTTTTCACCAGTTATAGTTCCGCCTTTACTTTTGAATTATGGCAAAACTACCTCCAGGATTTTCAATTTAAATTAATTACCATCCTTCTACACAGTCGTTGGCAACTTTCCTGCTTGCATAGAGTGATATGGTGTGTTTCTTTAAAATTTTCCAAAGTGCTGTTCGTTTTAACTTTAGCAATACATCATCTGTATTGATAACCTACATAAGGATTATCATGATGTTATTATGCGATGAATAATAACATCAACATTTATGTTGTGTATTTGTTTATATGTTAGTAAATCATTCTTCAAAAAGCAGAAACGTACATGTCGAAAAATTGTAGATTTTTGTGCTCTATACCGTTCTTTCTTCAGTCCTAACTGCTTCGATGTTAGCTTGTCACCTGCCGAATTGGAACTTTCATGTTACAGTTGCAGGTTGGTCACCAATAAGGTTAGGTGCTCCTTTTTCTACCCAAGCTGTAATGACCCCGATATAGTAATCATCGTAGGTATAATTTTATCATTAAAACAATATTACGTTTTCTTCAATATCGTGTTAACTGAGTGTTGAAAACGGCGTATTTACTAAGTGGATGTTGATAACATATCGGACATAAGAAAACATCAAACACCCCCTGGAAAATCGGAAACAATTAAAAAATTTGGCACACAATATTTCAACAAACAAGGCTCTCGGTAATATGTTTCGCCTTAATCAACACGAAGTTGTAATAAAGATTTTTGGATTATATAAGTTTGCCAACACTGAACCGAGTAATTATAAGCTTCTCCAATCTAAGACTGCACTCTTAAAATGAATGAGCTGTAATAGGAAGTAATTGTTGCACGTGTGTACGCACTTTTTCGAGACCACTTAAAACAACCATTACTCCTAAACATGACCTTTTTCTTATATGTATATATATAAGAAATATATATATATATATATATATATTAGCGTGTGTATTTTATACATCTTTATATTCTAATCCTGAAACTAGTCAGAATCTCTATATCACGTTAATACTTTGAGACATTTGCTTAATAGTATTTTCCGAAAATATGTGAAATTTTAATATAAGTATTTAAAATTTTACTTAAATTATTTCTTTAAAGTTTCTTCATGTCTCCATATATTGTCACATCCATTCGACACAAATATTAAATGCGAGAATGAAAGCTTGCAGGTTTCAAGAACACGTATTTCTATATTCCACAATTGTCAGAAGTATCTTCCACTGTATTTTTCAACAAAGGGCGATATTTCATTTTGCAACAATGTTTAATTATTCATGGTGACTTTAGATTACCAATTCAATCCAGAAAAATAGGGTAATTTTATTGACTCTTCAAAAGTGAGTTTGGAAGTTATCCTCTTACACATCGGAGGTGTATATACTGCCATTCTTGTTAGTGATGCAATCGGCATGAAGAGATTTTATGAATATATGACATACCTTCCTAACAAAATAAATTGCAGAATACATGGATAGCACATCAGCGCTGATCTGGATGTCGTAATAATCCTAGTTGATTTATAATTTGAATACACAAAAGCGAAAAGTTCCCATTACATTGGTAAAGACAGACCAGTCGGAGTAAGAGCATAGACTTAGGTATAATAATGATGAAGTGTAAACGATATTTGTAAGCCCATTAATGAACAAGGAATTACGTCGCATTCAATAAATTAAACAAAAATGTCGTAATTTTTACAGAATCACAAATTACTTCGTCACAAAGTGCAATGCTTAAGTTTCCAGTGAATTAGAGCGTGTTGCTCAGAATGCTTTTCAATACATGACACGAACTTTTGGTAGAAATGGAAAAACCCAAAATCATGAAGAAATTGCCAATTATCTTATTAGAACATGCTACGTACTGAGCCTGAAAATGTACCGTCTTTGCGTTTCCATATGTATTTCCTTCCTTCAAATCTAGATGATCATAGGAAAGGGTTTCTACAGGACATTTTTACTGCTGGGAAATGTTATCAAGACAAATAGGGTTGCGGATTGTTGCTGAACATTAGCGTTGAATAGCTCTAGAAATCAATGTAGGAAGCAACTGAAAAAAGATCAACCGTTCAGTTCCAGTCCACAGTAGAATGTATTTGCAGTATAGGCTTCTCATTACTTTTTTCTTAAACACGACGTATTAGGGAATTTTGGGTTTACTATTATTATTAGATCTACAAAAGAAAAGAATGTTATGTATGCTTAATAAAGAGAAAAATAGAATTTGAAATTTTTAGCTGAAAGAGTATAGAAATATTTAAGAGTATTGTGTAATTTTCTTTTTACACAATTGGAAAATGTTAATGCATACAATGCGTGTTGCAACCTCTGTTTTGAAATTCTGATCATCCTAAAGATGGCCTTGTAGCGCTAGTATTTTCGCTCAGAAACATTATTTGAGAGTTGCCGAGCTTTCTTTAGTATTAGTATAACTGTTTCACTCAAAAACCGTATCTAGAAATTTGGATTTTATGGCTAATTAAATTTACATTTTTGCATATGTATTCATGTGTTGCCATTATATGATGCTATTTCACAGCTACGAAAATAAATTTACGTACATGCATTATGCAAAAACTTATCCGAGGTTGTCATTATATAATGTATGCTGATGATGCGCGACAAATTGGAATTAGTATGAGAAACCTTATTTGTAAAACAACAGTCGTGTAAATCTCAAATGCCTAAGTATTTCAAATTAAGGTGTTCACTGTATTTACGACGACAGATAATATTTATAGTGTGTGGATGTTACGTGGTTATTAGATGTTTCCGAGATTTGCGAAAATACGTTAGTAAAATATACAGATGAAAATTTTTGGAATTCTTGGTAGCTTAGCCGTTTTCAGGTGATGCTTTTATAGAGTACAGAAAAAGGGTTTTGTATATTCGGGAAACTATTGAGAGTGACCTTCAACGGTACCGAAAAACCTTGATTTGTCACTCTCTATTGTACGTAAATACTAAAATCTAAAGCATTGTGTGCGACGGAAGTGTACCGATCACGTTTGTGCCTGGTATATGTGTTTACATTTTCTAATTTACTGAAACATTGAAGCCTGTACTTCGGTTTAACGTTTATTAATTACAAGGCACGTTTGAACTTTTTTAATAAAAAGTCTGCAATAAACTCGATAACATTCCAGATTATGTATTGCTTCGCAGTTGTTTGTCCTTGAAAACTTCGAGAAATATTGCGATTTTGTAGGTTTTGTAAATTGCTCAGAGACTGAGATATTGTGTTCAATACACCTACGCTCGATATTTTGCTTACTTTTACATGAAATATACGTGTTAACATGCATATACATAACGTGAAATGTGAGTAAAAACAAATAGCATAGAAATAAAAATCATAATAAACCTGTTCTTGGAAATTGAATTCAAAGCCAAATGCCTCTAAAGGAAATATCCCGCTGTGAGTATGGGTGTATAACACTTATATATGTAACTTGTGAAGTACTATTAAGACGTAGTTGAAATTGGATCATTGTTGTTCCAAATTTACATTGTACTATATTAAATCCACTTTTCCAAAGCATGTCTCCTTTCATTTCATTTATGACTTTTCACATAATAGGTCTAGCACAGTAAAGGACTTAAAAGCAACATTTAATGAAATAACAGACCTTTTATTTACTTTTCTTCAGTTTAAGATTTTGTTCCCGGTTAGTTATTTGAAACCAAACACATTACAGGTTCTAAAAGAATTCCTCCTCCTTTTTCTGGCATTAACTTGTTAAGGTTTGTATTATAAGTGTTTCAAAGTGAGGACTGTTTTTTAATATTTTAGATGTAGATGTGACGTAATACTTTGCTTTTTCAAAAGAGATTGCTTTCGGAAACAGTAGGAATACTGTAATTTTGAGATTTTGATTTACAAGACCTGTACACATTTTCATATCCACCAAATGCTTATTGGGCCAAGAACTTTTCTAAGTGAAGTGCATAACACATTGCAAATGTATCCCCACTCCTCATGATAAATAGCACCGGCCATACGATTTCCTTTTTAACTGGATAGTTTGAGCAAGGCTTCAGAAAGTTCAAAATCAGATGACTTCTGGCAAAATAACTAGAGGCCGGAATTTTTCCTGCGCCAACAGATACGTATTCTTACTTCGCACGTAATAAAAGACAACAGACGGAATCAATCACAACGAATGCTTGTTAGACGTATCTCTAATAATACTAGTAAGTGGTCGATACTAGCGATAAACAACCGAAATTGGTAAAATAAGCTTTGCTTTTCTTAAGAACACAAAAAATGGATACTACGAAGGTGAGATTTCAATTATATATCAAGATTTATTAATTATTATTCCCTTTCATATGAATTTAGTCGGAGTTAATATGCAAACGTTATTAATACAGGGATATATTGAACAAAAGTATCGGAGACCATTCGTTTTCATACGTCGCTATGTGGAAAAATCGAAAGGAGTTAAATCTAGGAACATGTCTGACCACAGCCAAGGTAATAATTTCCGCAGCCATGGTTCATCAAATGCTTGTCTCCATTCTTCCGTAGCCTTGATGCAATGTGCAGGTGTTTCATCTGGTTGTGTTAACATATACTAATTTCATCCACATCTAAGTTGTTTAAAAACTCTTGTACTGCAGTTTTTATGAAACAAAATATTTCGCACTGTAATTGATTTAAGTCAAAAATTTTATAAATAAAGTAACTAAGTGACTTCTCATAGCACAATATGAATTAAAACTGAATTATTGTAAATTTTGTCGAGTGACGTGCGGATTAATGATTGCCCAATGGTGTTTATTACTTGTATGGTATATTCGTCCTAGTGAAAGTTTCGCATCTTTGGTCTACATTATTTTAGGAATAAAGTCTGCCCTTTTATTTTAGCGCGAAGACATTTGCAAAATTTTCGTAATTTATCTGAGTCGGTTGATACAAAACCTGCATTTGAACAAATTTGAAATAACTTTCTGATTTCGTAGGATTCTTCGTATTGACGAAAATGAAATCTCAAGGACCACTTCCAAGTTTATATAGATATGCTGTACGTCAGGACACACGTTCGCTCTGGCATTACGTCCGGAAGATATAGTTTTCTTCGATATCAAAAAAAAATATTTTGATATTTTAGAATTCATTTTCAGCCATTTTTGCCAAGTGGGGATACTGTTTGTTGTAGACAAACAACAGACTGAACACATTGTGGAAATTATCTTTTGACATACTCGGTGTTTGCCAACGATAATTTCTTTGACAAAATGCTTTCTGCCTACACCTCCATTCAGTCAAATCGGAAGATTAGCTACGAAAAAGGGGGTAACATTTGTTCACGACTAGCCTGTAGAAACAAATATCTTATCAGTTTTTCATCAACTTCAGATTTTCGCGTTATAGTTTATCGATACGTTTTTATGGTTCAGTGTCAATATTTAATAAATTAGAGAAAACTTGTGATTGTTTTTAAAATCGATGATCCTTGATCAAAAAAATCATGATTGTTATCAACTCTGCCTTGAGTAATGCAACTGCAATTTTAAATATTCGAAATTTAAATGATTATGAAGACACAATTGATACAAGCTGAATACGGACCTGGTAGCCGGATTAGAATCTGATCTGTGGTGGCGACCTTGATACGTGGTAGCATCAACTACATTGTTTATATTCCATTCTACATAGAAGAAAATTTTATCACTTAATTAGTATCCTTGTTTAGGAGCTTTTATTGACATATGTTCGTCCTTATACATATATGTATGTATAAAGACGTAATAGTATAATCTGCAAAATTCATCGCTAAATGATATCTAAATGTATTTTTTAAGTTACGTAACCTTTCCGGATAACGTATTTTTAAACTAAAAGTGCATGAGTCAAAAATTGCAAGCTACAATAATTTATTAGCTGAACGGATAAATCCGCATGTTTGATTAACTAACGAAAAAGATTTAGCCTTGAAATTCCTTCGCGATTTATACCTATTTCTAAACACAAAATACATGTGCTGCTATATATGTGCTACGAAAACGGTTCACTGAATCTAACGTAATTTTAACCCAGGTTTATAAACTTTCAATTTAAATAGCACAACTGAGTTAATAAACAGGATGTGATTAATATTTTCCCCGTGTATTTGCAGTAGTATCAGAAATTATTTGCGAATATGTACCAAAGTACGTTTCTGTAGAGTATGTAATATTCTGAAACCTATACTATACTAATAGTATTCTATATTCGAAGGGAGAAACTCACGTCTTATGTTTATCTTCCGCTAAGTAAAGTGGTTGTGGTCAGAGTTTAAGAAAAGGTGGAGCACATACGAACCTTCTTTAAATGTCGAAATACGCATAACTTACAATAACAATAATAGTAATCTTTATTACCCATTAGATGAAATCCAATTACAGGACAAAGGTAATGTGAATTTAAATAGATAGTGTATAATGTTCGAATGAGTGAGTAGACAAATCAAAACATATTGTAAACAAGTATATGTATATACAAAAACACAGAACAAGTCATTTTCGGAATAGATCGGGGACTGTTTCCATTAGTACGCATGTCTAACATAGGCACCTTGTACAGTATATTCGAACATACTCTAAGTACATAGAACGTGTCGGAAGATCTAACATTATATTTACGCACAATATAGTTAATTTGTCTGAGTTGTAGGGGCGAATCAACATGATTATTAACTAAATTCGTTAAAAACTCAACTCAACGAGACAAAGTCATGTCTGAAAATAAGCTTCCAGTATTGGTATTCAATAGAAGGAATAAGTCATTTTGTGACTGTAAGAGCATGGATGTATCATAACTGTTAGGATGTGAACCACAGTGTAAATGATTCTAAAAGAAAATTTAATAAATCAAACAACAATAATTTGCTACCACAATGAAAAGCCTTCCTATGGTAATAAATCAATATAACGGATTAATGTGTATTAATCTACTTTAAGAAAAGTGGCCAGTTATTTTACGTGAATTACAATACCTCTTATTGTCTTTTATATTGGTTTACCTAATAGGACCCATAATAAAAACACATCTAAAATACCTAGAAAATAACATCAATGATAAAAATGCTGCTAAATACAGCTACACCAATACCATGCGTAGCTGCATTTAGCAGCATTTTTATCTAAGACCTATAACGACTACCTTCATTTTGAAAGAAACTGTTTTATTATTATAATACTGATAACAATAATGATAATTATTACTATTACTGTTATCAGTATAATGTGTTAGTTTTTATATATAAGGTATATAAGGTAATCAAGTGTAGTATTTGCTAAATAATAGCTTGGAAGTTGTACAAGTGTAATTCTTAACCTCACCTTATTTTATATTGAACACCTACAACTTTCAATCAACCCATCATTGTAATGAGATAAAGTGACTTCAGATGGGCTCGAATCAATTGAACTCCGTCATGAATCATGCTCCATTAGCCATCCGTTCTTCTGTCTCCTGACATCTACGGTTTCCCCCGCCATGTTTCCTTACCGCTACGGCCGCGGGGATATAAAATCGAAGATTTTCGAAAGTTTTATCAAACATGCTAATCAAAACAAACGTATACAAAGCAGGAAATAGATTTAAAAGAAATATTGAAAAATTATTGACCGCGTAATGACCATCAAGAAACAGAAGGTAAAGCAGTATTTCGATTGTAGACCGAAACAGAAAAATTAATTCATTAGATTCTGACAACTATTTTCCAGAATACCCACAAGCTGGGGGTGAATAAGTGTTGTCAGCCTACAATAGTTATTCTCATTTGTGTTGAATCTAATTAAACATAGTAAAAAATTATTAATATCAAAGATCCACTTGCACAAATGTAAGAGATCTTGATGAGCCAACTGTGTATCCGTTGGAAAATGTTGGTTATTTTATCGTCCCTGAATTTGGAAAAGCACTTGATGCACCTAGCTACCATTTTGCCCAAATTATTTGTAATCAGTTTTTGATAATTGCAGCCAATCTTGCCAAATTTGCACTTGCGTATTGAAGATGCATACAAAAATGGAAGTTATAACGTACAACAAGTAGTATTCTGTTTCTAGTATTCATCGCCATCAAGTTTAACACTGTACGCGATTTTACAACCTGTTAATGGATGGAAAGTACTTGTATCAAATGCGCCATAACATTAAAATTTGTAGTACTTCTTCTTACTGCATGTATAAGGCTCTAAGCCACTTGCGACCTTTAATTTTGGTCCGCCCATCTCCTTTGTGGGTGTCTTATCAATCTTCTTCCTCTAGTCCCTTAATTTCACAGTCTCTTGCGTATCTTGTAGTCCTCCATACTTTCCACGTATTTTCTCCAATTCTCTCTGTATTCCCTTATTATGTCCTTAACATTTCTAACACCAACTTCGTCTCTTATGTCTGTTTTTCTCTTCATACCCATTCTTGTATACCCTGCTACTCTGCGTAGAAACCTCATTTCCCATATCTGGACTCTTCTTTCATTTGCTTTAGTTAAGGTTCAGCTTTCATTCCCATATATACTGCATGAGACTGCCATTGTTTTATAGAATTCCACCAACGTATCCTTCCTTACGTTGTTTTTCAACGTTCTAACGGTGGTACCACTTATTCGGTTAGATTTTATCTTTGTGTGTATGTCCATATTCTTTTGATAGTAGGATATGGTAGAACCAAGGAAGTTATTTTCTTACTTGTCGTATTGGCTTATTGTTAATTATTATTTTTGATCTGAGTGTTTCATTTTTATTAAATACCATTGCTTTAGTTTTTTTTTGCCGATGTAGTTAAGTGGTATCCCTAAAGTTAGTTTGTTTAGTTCGTAGGTAGCTCTTTGAAACGTGTCTTCGTCACTGACTATTAATACTTGGTCGTCAGCAAAGATTAGTGTCACAAAATATTTTTGTTTATTCAGATTGAGTGTGTGGTGCTTGATGTTTCCCGTAATACGTCATCAATATATATGTTAAAAATAGTTGGTGACAAGCTATATCCTTGTAGTAGTCATCAACTTATAATTGCAATATTATCTTCGTTATCGGTTATGGTAATCTTTGAGTTGCTATACATGCTTTTAATAACTTTATATATACTGGTATTTCTCGTTTTTCCAGTATGTCCAAATTTGTAATACTTGTACCTCAATTAATCAAGCGCAATGTATAGAAAAAACCTTTCGTGTAAACACACATAAAATGGTAAAATTTCCATTAATAAAGTTCTTCTTTTGTAAATAACTGAATTACAATATATGTAGCCACCGTCCCACATGCAGATATTGTTCCTGTTCCAAGGATTTGCACTTTGCATATAATCCAGTCTCTAGTGACAAATAACTCTTTTCTGCTATTTTATCAATAGTACCTAAACTTTTTATTGTCTATATATTTTTGTAAGGCTTACGTAGAGTGAAAACGAACTATTATCTGTTGTGTTTATTCACTCTTTGAAGATAGCACTACAGCCTCATCCACCGCGACTGTCTGTATCGTATCGCCAAAAGTAAAGATGCTATAGTTCTGAAATTTTAATTATAGCGATGTTACTGATAAAGATAAATCAATTTTTAATTTCTTTACACACTTAACTAAGCTGAAAAGAAATGTGAAGGTTCTTATTCGAAATGAACTCCAGCATATTATAGATGCTTCGAATAAGTCTTGTACATAGCACTTCATTGGTACACAGTAGTATCACTATGAGAAGTAGAAACTTCAGGAAATGTCACTTCTTTGAAAAATTTTCCAAGCTACAAGGTCCACTTCAACCATCAATGATCTTTATTTGATACTGACTATGTACATAAATCAGTTTTGAAAGCTTATCAATGACATCACCCTGGGCTCTCTATAGCTAACATTCTATTTTGTCAAGAATATTGTCATTACTTCAATTAGAACTAACAATAATAATAATATTAATGTTTATTTATACTCAGCAAATATAAACCCATAAAAGGACAAGAAAGGATCAGAAGGAGTGCAAATGGAATAAAGATATTACTCATTAAATATAAAAAAAGAGAAAAAGCAAAACATATCACAAATACTTTTTCTCAATTTGGCCATCATTGCAACTGGTGGTGGTTCATTAAATTTGTCTTGGCTTTCGGTGGCATGAAGTTCTCACTTCTAAGGTTTAAACGAGGTGCTTGGAATGTGATATTCCTGAAAAGGTTCATTAGATTTACTAAGAATCTATTGGGACGTTCTATAAGTGATACCATGTGCTGCTGCAGTAAGTCAAACTGAGGTATCCCAACTTCCGGATAAGTTCCATCCAGCTTACATGACAAGGACTTAAGAAGTCTGCGGCGAATTCTATCAATCTGTAGACAACACTTTGTAAATATATGATATAGATATGCGTTGGAAATAAAGATATGTTTAGAATGTTTGAACTGTACAAAAATATTGTTTTCTCCAAACGCCAACACCCATTTTAACGTTACTCATTAAAAGTTTCTATGCGTTCTACCAACAATATTAAATTTATAATGTTCTCACTGCTGCAGTCTGTCATTATTTTTAGAGCGGCAATCTATTATCATTAGCGTAAAAAAAGTTTATTTGCCTTCGGTTAAAAAATAATTGATTTCCGGAAACGAGCGAAGTCGAATATAGAAACTGGAATGCGTGTCAATGTTGTTTTGTCGAATAAACAAATTGTGAAAAACTGGGATAAAAATTGGAATTCAAATTATATTTTGGGAGTAGGTTTTGTAACCGTGTTGATATTTATTTCCGTTAATAAAAATTGAGAAACAGATAGTGCATAAAACGTATCGATATTTAAACACGCTAATCAAAACAAACCAACCCACAAGCTGGGGAGTGAATAAGTGTCGTCAGCCTACAATAGTTATTCTCATTTGTGTTGAATCTAATTAAACAAAGTAAAAAATTATTAATATCAAAGATCCACTTGCACGAAGGTAAGAGGTCTTGATGAACCAACTGTGTATCCGTTGGAAAATGTTGGTTATTTTATCGTCCCTGAATTTTGAAAAGCGCTTGATGCACCTAGCTATCGTTTTCCGCAAATTATTTGTAATCAGTTTTTGATAATTACAGCCAATCTAACCAAATTTGCACTTGCGTATTGAAGATGTATACAAAAATAGAAGTTATAGCGTACAAAAATTTAAACAGAGCCCTGCATTTGTCAAAATTTTCAGAGAAAAACTGATATCTCTAAGAAATTTCATATCCATTTCCGAGTGTCCCGAGAATTTGAGAATATTTTTGGAAAATACTGGTCGTGAGCGATGCTTTAAGGTATTAAGAAACTATCAATAGACATTAGTTCAGATAATACCGAATTCTTTCTTGGGAATAGTTAAAACTTTTCATTGCAGTTTTAAATACCTTCAAATTTAAATTTTAAAAACAATGGCTGTCACATACGTTTTACGAAGCGATAACTCCGTATGGGTTAAGGCGCAGATTACGTACACACTTAGTATAAAATATGAATGCTAAGTAATCGACTCAGCTGCATCTCTCTCATTCATAGTATTGTGATAGCCTCCAAAGCATTTTAAATTACTATTTTCTATGTTTTCGGATAGTGAGAACATTTCAAAGAAAATGGCTTCAGTGTCTGTTGGTACTTTCTCTATTTATCTTTCTTGTTATTTGTTTATTATACTTTTGCTTTCTAATTTCTATCAAGTACATACAAATACATTTCTTAAGATTTACTACTGTTAAGACGCTTAGTAAGAAGAGGGATACACTTAGAGCTCATAAACTATGACCTATACCATAGCCATACAATAAGTAATTAACAATTAGTAATAAATGATGTATTTTGTTATAATTGTTGTTAAACATTTAACCAAGGGACAATCTAAATTAGTTTGACTATGCATCTGCAAAATTGTGAAAGCCTCTACAGTTCTTTCAGAAAATGAAGCGTAAAAATGTGTTGTACAAGGAGAATGACCGAATGAACTGAGTTAATGTATCTGTAAAACTATTTATTGTAGTTTCTGTTTAACGCAGTACCGTAGTTTTGTAGTATACAAACACCTTTCTCGTTTATTTAAGGTAGCTAACACTATTTACTTTTAGTTATTCCACTAATTCCAATAAAGCATTTTGTAAGTTTTCTATGGTAGTTGTAACGTTTACAAAATATCTATAAATAGTTCGTAAATCCGTTTTAACTCGGGTACTTAAAAAATATCTGATTTTCTTTAATAGCCTTTGTTTTTGAAAATTTTTAGAATAAAAAAAATTATATTTGCCTAGGAAATTTTGGAAGAAAAATTAGTATTTGTTATTAAACTATCTACATCTGAGTAATTTCTGAATGCAATAAACATGTTAGATGTAAACTAAAACACTCACTTTTAAGATGGCGACCATACAAAACATCGGCTGCCCGGCATCTGTAGCAAATATCACTGCTTGGTATCATTTGAATTTTTTCTAATCTGCTTCGTATCAGACTGACAGATAAATAGCTAAAAAAAATTGAGGCAAGTATTTTGTAGATGCCAGTGTTCGTACTACAATATTAAGAATAGAAATTGATTTACAATTTAATACCGTTCTCAGCTCTTTCGTGCACAAATTGTATATAATTTCTTAGAGTTAATTACCAATGGCACGAAACAGCGCCATGATGACTTTGATACCAAAATGTAACTGCACTTCGTACCCTGAGGCAAAAACATACAGAACCACAATCCTGCAATACATTTTGCAAGCAATATAGAAACTGCCTTGAAAGTATCTTAGGGAAATCTCCCTTTTGGAAAGGCCGCTAAACCCCAATCAACATGCTTATCAAGCAAGTACATCTTGGGCAAGTACCTTAACTCATATCATAAGTGAAAACGTCACAGAAAAATCAAAAAATCGGATTGACTGCATTTCTTGACATAAGGAGCATTCAATAACACTTTATTCAAATCAGTAGTAAGAGCTCCCGGTGACCGTGGGGGACAAGATACCATCTGCAGGTGGAGATACGTAGAGGCAATCTTGGCAGGTGGGATAATGCAGATCTATACTCATGCTGGACGAAAGCGCAAATATAGTTTTAGAACGCATTCAAAGAATCCTGTGGATAGTAGAAGGGTGATGAAAGAAGGAAAATTCTGGAGCTGATCTTGCACTAATCCCTTTTATCGTAAGAG
The DNA here is from genome assembly GCA_023509865.1 of Trypoxylus dichotomus. Classification (NCBI taxonomy): domain Eukaryota; kingdom Metazoa; phylum Arthropoda; class Insecta; order Coleoptera; family Scarabaeidae; genus Trypoxylus; species Trypoxylus dichotomus. The sequence continues at coordinate 44,822,487 of CM042078.1, forward strand.
TAAAATTAGTGGGATAGCAGGTAATATAGATAAATCTGGAGGTCAAATATCCAAGAATGCTGCTAGATTGTACGCTGACCGAGCTACCCTCAAGACAACAGTAGACACACTGCCGATTCGTCGAAATATGAAAGTTCCACAAATGATTGCAATAGACCAAACAACAACTCTAAGTGTACTTGTTATTATACTAAGTTAACTTTGTTCCTACTTATAACATGAATTAGGAATCAGGAAAATGTATAAGGAACTGTGGTGAAACCATTTCGCAGTTCCCACAAAACATGTGATAAAGAACGATGTGTTAGAAATTTATTTATAAAAAATACAAATTTTTTGATCTGAAAGGTGAACTTCATTGCTCTACTATTAATCACGCAGGAATTTATAGAGTGATCTGCATTTTATAGTCAAGTAAAATGCCAAGAGATTTAAGAATTTTGCTAGTTCCTACTAACTCTTTTATTTTCTTATTTCATCTTATTTAAATAAAATTCGTATTAAATTTACATTAGATGAGTTAAATTTGTACAGTAACAACAAGATAATCCAGTTTTCTTTTAAGTTAAGCCTGGCTATAATCTACGTAAAACAATTGGTTTTCCAAAAGAGCGTAGTGTTTATATGTTAATTATGTTGCTAAAAGGTAGTAGGAGGAGTAGGAGTGGAAGTGCTAATTTTGTTATGTAAATCATCCAATTTTAGTCAACATTTGCAAATTACTATCACTTCCAGTAGCAGCATTTTATAGTTTTGCTATAGCGGAAGAAATTAATGTTATAAATTTATTATACTTGTGAGCATAAATATGCGTACGATTGCCATATTTTTGTTTATAATTTATTAATCTTACGAAGTTCACCTTGAACAAGAAAAAAATATAGATTAACCTTTTATTTTCGGTAGTTAGTGCAGAAATATATATGTATAATTAGTACTAGATGGCATTGCTTCCTAAATATGCGAACGTAAGATAGGCAGGGGATAGTCTTTTATCTTAATTTTGTTTCCCAAATTTTAGCGACGTTGATGAAGAAAAACACAAGTGGATTAAATGCCAAGTTGTTCCGGCATTTAATTTAACGTTGAAATAAATGGACTAGTACGTGGTACGATGTCAGAGGCAAAGTTATAATTGAAGACTACAAAGTAAAAGTCCATAAGCTTAAACGGTGTATGCGTTTAATTAGGCAGCTGTGTCGGATGTGTAAATATTGCCCCCTACGAAATACGAATCGCACTAGTTGCAATCGAGCATAATACTTTTAAAGTGCCACATTGTAATTACATATTAGTAAATAATGTAACATGTAGTAAGTTCTATTAAAATATTTTTAATTACGTGATTTAATAGCTTTCAAATTTTTTAGCACTTACGAATTTACTTGCGGAGCTGGTATCTTAAATTATTGCTATACGTTGTTATGGTTTTATGGGCTATCTGATTGTCTTTCGAGTTTTCTTTTTGGTTTTTCTATTTTTTACGCTCTTTATCATATTTGCTAAGACGGCCGAGACGGCAAAATGTAGCAATCAATGCCTTAGATTCCACTCGAAACTCCTCTAAGAGCAAATGTTAATTCTTGTTTAGTGAGAGAATCTCATTAACCTTTGTGTTTAAACAAATATATTTTCACATTTCATAAAAAGGTCCCAAAAACCTTGAAAGGCAATAAGTATGGTAACTACATACATGAGGATCACCATACCAAATCCCTATCTATCTATTTTAACTTAGGTGGATACTAGTTACTGACAGTAAGTCTTGGTTAAAAATACAATAGAACAAAAGAAACAAGAAATGGCGAAATATTGCTTTTGAAGGAGAAGAGAAATCATATAGCAATTGAAAGACAATTTGGAATATAGACTTTCAGCTAGTTAAGGGTTAGTTCGTAGATTCTCTTTGAAACAATAGAGAACTCGATTTTTATAAAAGTGATATAATTTTTTCTTTCCTTTTTTAATAAATTATAACAAATTTTAGGTCTTTTTTTATTGTTTTTTGTTATTTTCCTACTTCGTGCGTTAAGATACTACAAGTATATTATTTCGGCTTGGATATATTCTTTTGCTCTCAGATATATTGTGAGATCTAAAATTTCGCTACAATATACATACAAGATATGTTTAGGTAATAACCGAACATATTGAATTAGGCTCCAGTGCAGAAACTTTATCAGGTGCGGTTGACAGCATAATTTGCTTGATTGCAAAGTGGTCCAGTGTTCATTGCAATTAATAATTGATAATGTGCGATTTTCGCTGGCAAAGATGTTACATAAAACTTTGCATGAATCTGGGAAAAACTTTTACGGAAATATTTCAACTCTTGTACTAAGATACGGAGGTGACGCACGACCCAGGATCGTACACATGTGGTGCACAACATACCGACTAAAGAATTGATATGAGAAAGATGAGTGCCCCGAATATTAACCATTGATAAAGAAAGAAATCGGGTGTTGATTTGTAAGCGTGTTTTGGAAAGGTACCAAACAAATAAAGAAAACTTTATTAGTTGGTATGTGATCATGGATGAGTCATGATCCCGAGACCAAAGTGTAAAGAGAGCGGACACATCACGGTTCTTCCCCTTCACGTAAGTTTAACGTCATGCCGTCTGCTGGAAAGATTTTGCTATCTGTGTTCTGGGATGGTAAAGAGATCGTCTTGCCTGACTATTTGCAAAAGGGATAGAGCATTACAGGGGCCTACTATGCACAATTGATTTCTAAATTGGTTGACGCTAATAAAGAGAAACGCCGAGGAAAGTTAAGGCACGGTGTGCTGTTCCATCAGAATAATGCTCCCACCCATACATTTGGCATTGCTATGCCTGCTATACATCAAGCAGGTTTTGATTTAGTGGAGTACCCGCCATATTCGCCGGATCCGGCCCCTAGTTATTGCAGGTTGTCCCCCAAATTAAAAGAAATCTTACGCGGAGAAAATAATTTTCCAGTAATTTTGAAGTGATGCAACCTGTAGATAGGTAATTTGCAGAGATCGGACAAAAATTTTTCCACCGATGGATCAAGCGTATTAGTGTAGAGGGAGACTTGTCGAAAAATACAAAAATATAATGCCACTATATGTAGTTTTACTGTAAGGGGGTCAGGGGTACAGCATAGAGATTCACCCACGTATATTTAGTACTCTACTATGTAACTTAGTGAGAATGGTAACGTTAATAGAATCAGATGTTGCCTATACATTTCTAAATAAATTTAAAAACAAATTGAGAGCATTTGGCGTATATTTATTGTATATGTACATATCTTTAGACGGGTAGATGTTCTGAATTGTATATAAGAAGAGGATGGCAATATAAGCCACTGCATTATTATCATAGTTGGCCTCTTACGAACTCCTTATGCTCGGAGTTTCTTAAATTACTCTCCAGTTAATTTCTTTAGAGTATGTCAAGATCTCCTTAAGATATTCCCGACAAACTTTGTTAAGTCGAAACCGCGTCTCTGTCGTCTAGGATAACGGCTAACTACGAGATTGATTTAGTTATACACTGTTATGATAAAGTATGAAACAGAATTCATAAACACTGTATTTATTTTTGTTTAAAAAAATGTTGAACACAATTTTTATTTATATTTATTTTATTATATCTTCTGACGTGATAAATAAAAGTGACATTACTGTTTGAAAATGATCATTTTTAAGGCAGTGGTGTACTTTGCTCAATATATTTCCTTATAATATTTTAATGCAGAGTTTTACACCCAAAACTTAATAACGACAATAACAACCTGTTGCACAGCTAGCAATAATAGAAGTTTGTGTTAGTTACATTGAATAACAAGTCGACTGAAACGTAGTTGTGGAAAAACTGTATTTAATTATAGTTTGCAGAAGTACACTGACTTATGCTAAAAGTGTTTGTTTGTAACACAGTCGTATTTTCCTACTGTTATGGGAGCGACTTGAATACACTTATCTACAATAAAAGTAGTAAAATGAGAAAACATACAAACTGTAAGTTATCGTCATAGCCACGTATATTTTCTTGCAAGTAAACTAACTGTTGAGTCATTGTGCAAGCCATTAAAGTATTCATGTGCGAAACCAGTGAGTTTCACAGTTAAATAATCTAATCGATAAACTTGCGAAGTTTTGGGTTCCGCGTTATATTCAAACTTTTACGCTTGAAGTAAGGTTTGCCGCAAGCGTTAAGGCAAACATTTTATACACATTTTGATTCTAATTTAATACAATTTACGCTACGGTCACAAAGTACAAGGGGTTATTAAATTTATGTTAATGTGTGCCAACGGAACATCATACCAACACATAGAAGGGAGCTTCTTAAATTAGGTGAGTATTGTAACATACACATATACCTATCCAAACAAAAAACAACTACGTACACAGCTATACAATTGTAACGAAATCATTGTAACACATGATAAAATTACAATATCAATATTAATGGTAGTTGCATTGTAACATATCTTTGTAAAAGGTATCGAAATAGTACACTTAAAATGTATCTTAAAACGCACATTTCCCTTACTTATTGTGTACTATTTATAGCATTGAACTGCACAAGCACGCTCTATACAGTGCCTCGACGGCATGTGCATGTATAACGTTTTCAATTAACCGAATTTAAATAATGGTGTATTGTGGGACTGCGGTGTTGGCAGCAATATCTCCACCTCACCTCCTCATAAGATTGTTAAAGGCATATTTTATGTATCTTAAGATAGGCTTCAATGTTAATGATTTACGCCATGTTTTAATTGCATTGTGTTTTTCAACTCACAAACTATTGTTTTGGTAGTCAAGGACAGAGTATATAATACAAGGTGTCCCAAGAGTCATTGTCAAATATGATCTCTAAAAATTTATTTCTTAAAAATTATGTCATCTAGATGTGTTATTTTGCTGACACTTCTCTGAACGTGAGGCCAAATTTCCTAGAACTACTCGATACATATTCTCAGTGATAGCCGCCGTTTTGCTTCGAATGTTCTGTTTTAATTTATTCACAGAGTGAGAAGTGTTGCTGTATACCTTCAACTGAATAAGAAAGAAAGATTGGTGTCAGGTCAGAGGTTAAACGCCGGCCAGCTTATTTCACCACATCTGGATATCAATTTTTCAGGGAAAATTTCAGGAACTGTCATTAGATGTATGGGATATCGCTCCATTTTGTTGGAACCAAGTGTTCCAATTAAAATCATTCAAATCCTGTAAGGCTAGCGTAAACGTTTGTCAATCATCCCCACATATAGTCCGAAACATAGGGTTACTGTACGACTGAGATATTCAAAAAAGTTCAGACCGATAATTCCTTGAGCCGACATTGCTACCCAAACAGCAACTTTTACCGAGTGAAGTAACCCCTCATGCTTCTGTTTTAGATTTGTTGAACTCCAATAACCGCAGTTCTGCATGTTTGAATAACAATTAAAGTGAAAATATACTTCATCCGAGAAGTTCTAGTAAAACTCGCGCACACAGTTGCCCCCGCAAAACGCTCCGTAGCGACCAAATGTCTAAGGACGGGACCAGCGATTGGCATACCTTCCACTCCCCATTCAATGATTGTGTTTGCCCAGTGAAATATACTTACCCATTTAAGGTCTACTCGTTGCACCCATATACAAACCGCATTGGCTGCAGTGTAAGAAATAATACAGTTGATTTGTTCACTAAGAAATGGTGCAATACTTGAAACATTCATTGTAAATTTGCTGCATACCCTAGTTTTCTGGAGTTATCGTCCAACCTTAGTGGTAGGAAATGAGTGTAGTTACACAAGAGCTAAGGGTATAATTAATTTTATTGTCTAAAATAAATCGTAGTCTAATAAAAAAAAATATTTTCTTGCATTTAAAAATGTTTATTTAAATTATATTATTAAATATTGACAAGAATTTTTTGGGTAAAGTACATTTTCTCCAATCAAAGGAGCTTCTTTATCCCTATGGTAGTGTGATAACGTTTATTATATACTCCGAATTTAATATGATTTCAACGAAAACTTGTTTTAATGAATCACTCGTATCACGGCAAATTCCACTCCACACAAATTAATAATTATTCGGAACGCAGCGTTCCAAGAGCAAGCGGACTCCCATTCTCAATGATTCAGTCGGTAACGCGGTTGACAGCTGGCGTCCACGTGCCTTTGAAACTCTGCGTTCGGAATAATTATTTATTTGTGTAGGGTGGAATTTACTGCGATACCTGTGAATTGTATAACCACACAATCCTTGCAATTATTCTGATTTGCTGATTGTCACTTACTTCGTTAATTTAATACATGTCGCAAACGAATTTAAGTACTAATCTTTCTTGATTACGTCATTGAGTAGGTGATAATCCACGGAAATCTAGTTGTACCGGCCCCCTTCTTCACAAATACGAATGGAGAGTCCCAAAGGGTCTTTGATATTTGAATTATACTACCTTATTTCGAATTCTAAATGATCTATTAACGAACAACCACTCTCATCTTATATATCTATCAGATTCCGCACGACAGTTAGATCATTCAGTCGCTCAGGCATACTGGCTCGAAGGTCTAATTTAAATCGGAATCTTTTTTTTATATCTGGCAGCAACAAACGATGTTCCAATAAGGTATAGCCGATGCGAAAACTGAGAACCGTTTCTCCCAACACTTTAAATCAACTGATTCCCTACCTGCTGTGCGTAATGTATTTGGTAGTGTGTGTGGGGTATCTAAATCTGTTATCCATTGCGACGCCTAAATTTCTAATACTGTTACAAACAGAAGGCAGTGTACTATTAATCATCAGACCGATTTAATCTCTGTATCGTACACACCACATGCCACTATTGAAAATAAAACTTATTTAAGAGACAGCGAATGACTTACATATATCCGTTACATATAATTTATGTCAACTTTGATTCGAGAAAGTGCGTCAAGAATTTTATTAGGACTAAATGAATAACATAATTGAAACATACCCACATACACATGCAGAGTGTAATAACCTTCGGAAAGTTACTAGAGACTCCTGTTGTAGCTGTGACACTAGCGGAACTAGTCTTACTGAAGCTGACTGAATAAACTATTTAGAACATCCACTCTATGATTTTGAACGAAGTAAGAAATATTCTTCGCCCTAATTGTATACTTAACCCACCCTACCCACTAATGTAAAATTTCGTTGATGGCAAGCATTCTTCGCAAAATATGTAGAACAGGATTTTGTGTACTTAGTTACATAGTACAATACAAAGCAAAATTCTGGGTACTCTAAACCTTAACAAATTATTTCTTCATTATTCATTTCTTCCGCACAATCTTCTCAACTCAATAACATGTTACCCTCAAATTATCTGGCCAAGTTAATGTTATAGTTATATGTATACAATAGAGTAAATACAACTCTCTTCTCTTGATGGTGAGCGGTCGCTTAACGGTGTTACAACTTATTTAGTTTGTCATAATCACAAGAGCCTTAAGGTGTAGGAAGGTGTGTGCCAAGTTGAAGGGCTGTCTCTTTTACCATTGGACACCTCTGAACAATTCTTCACCATATAATTTTCTCTCCGTGTATTGCATGGACTATTCATTGATTATCATGTAAAAGTGCACGTTACGAATTTAAAAAAATTATACATCACTGATAGAACTATATTCTAAGAGATGTCTTTCTAAAATAACAGGTTGATTCATCGTTCTTTCCATTACCGTATACAGATTTAGTCGTTGCTCTTTGTTTGTCTATAATAATGTGGAAACTGAGAATTAGTCAATGAATAGTTTCTGTGGATTCTTTCATTTGGGAGATAACTTAGAGACAAACGTCGAGAAAATCTTTTGGCGATTTTCAATAGCATCTCCAACTCGTGCAATGCCCCTAACAAAATATAAAATTAAATTATTAAGTATTCGTCTTGCCTCGCAAGCAATATCTGAAGGATGTCTAATATGTTGAGAAAAAAGTTATGGACACTTACAAATCAGATATTCTTTCAACTAAATATAAACATTCACAATCATTGCACAACAATATTCAGGAATGTTCCTTTTGAGTGAATTTTTGTAATTGTCTAAATTGTAATCAAAAATTTAAAATCAAGTATAAGATTGCGGAAAAGTGATATGCGTAATACAATGAAATAAAAACTCTATATACCTAAAAAGGAATATATGTATTTTCAAGCACCAGAGGCAGCAAAACAACAAAGGCTAAACAAAGATGATCACTTGATCGACAGTCACGAGAATGTCTGCTTGACTTGATTTTATAATCGCTACTCGTTGCAATATGTTAATTAGTTTATGCGCCGGTGTCTTTCCATTCCACTCGAGTTCTAATTCTGCATTAGGGTTTCGATCGTAAAATTAATTTCTAATCGTAACTGTAATCTAGTTAAGAGATGCCTAGCCATAAGGAAATGAGACGATATAAACGTTATTTTGTAAATGATAAAATTTCAGAGTTACCTCTCATTTATTAGATTCGAAAAATGCTCATACTTTGAGTATGGACTTATTTAGCGATTATTATTTATTGTTCTTATTATTCCTATACTTCTTCTTTCATAATAATAACTTTAATGACGCTCTCGATAAGCATAGAGCAGAATTACATAAGCTATAAACAGCTTCAAATTGGTGTATGTATGTCGTAACACATTGTACGACCTTGGTCTTAAAATAATGCAGCTATAAAATTTTACTACGTTTATAAATTCACGCACACCTAGGATTTCGATCTTTATATCTCTCAGATTTAATTAAACAAATTGCTTTTTCTGGATTCATTTAAAATGACAATTACGTTTTCCTTATAAAAACAATTTAAAATTTCTACAGCGTATCTGTAGTAGATTGCTGGTTACTATAACTTTATTCTATCTTAACAATGAGAAACTTATAATAGAAACTTAAATTTAGAAGGAGGCATGATTCGAAAATGATTCAAATAACGTCCTTGGATGTAAAAAAAAGTGATGTGGAAAAACTTATTTTGATATGCAACTGAAAAGTAACAGTTCAACGAAAACATATATTTCTTATTTTTTTAAAGAAACGCGTCCTCTCTCAGGAACTATTCTTGCACTCCGAATATTCCTATTCCTTCAGTACTTGTAAATACATTTCATTTAGAGCTCTTTGATCCGGAAAATGACGTTGATATTCATCGGCTACATTAATTGCGTTACTACCGTAATATCCATGAACGAGAACCTATAGACGATTTGTGACCGTTTTGGGCGTTCCCTTTTAGTGCGTTCCACAAAATTTCCCCTTTTAGAGCGTTCAGTTTATGGGTTTATGGGAAATTAATGTGCTTCTGAATTCCTGTTTCGTGCGTTAATTTTATATTTTACAGGAAATGTGGAAAAATAAAAACAAAATTAACGAAATTTGTTAATTCAGCAGTTTTCAATTTCAAATTAATAGACATGTGCGATAACCCTCACAGGACAATAATTATATATCTTAGCAGAAAGTATTACATGTTTTAAAAAATTAAAGAAGATACCTTTAGCCTTATGTAAACATTTGCCAAATCTCTATATTATATGATACTTAAAATGAAAAGTGAATCTATCTATAATTTTACAATATATTTCAGCTTGTCCAATGTGTCACTAGGATTTTGTCTACTTCGGAATGGGTCACTTATAACTATTTTTAACCGCCTATCCAATTCACAGTATTTTCTACCTCTTTTAGAGGTGCTTATGCACATAGAATTTTACAGGAAAACACCATTATAGTAGTGCATTTCTTCCCGGGAAACTTTAATTAATTCGAGGAGCTTGATTAGAATGAAAGTTACACCCTCTAAAGCATTAATTACGGCAACTTCAAAATCAAAAATACATTTTTTTTTGTAAAATTCTTGATTTTGTTTTGTAATAAGAACAAAATCGCTCATACATCGCCTCCTTTTGGGCGGATATCAGGGCATATACGCCAAGAATTATGTTTCTTCTTCCTTCTGTACTACCAATATTCACTTGAATTATATATAATTGGCAAAACAGTGAACTACAGTTCTTAAAAATACCATCGAATAAGAAAGAAGAACCTTTTGCTAATAAATTACCTCCATCCATTACAAATACAGAATATCCTGTTTTCCATGCCATCGTCAATTATGACATACTCTTGCATAAACTCGGGAACCGCTATACCTTCTCGTTTTTTTGGGAACAAGCTAATAACTATAGATTTGTGTCGCTCATTATATAACGCATGTTCCACTGGTGTAAACTGTGGAATATTTGTAACAAAATCCAAACCTCTGTTCTTAGCAAGCATCATCTCTTGTCGATATATTTGCGACACTGGTGTCACTTCTTCTCTTGCTCTCTGTTTTGTATAAACACTTATCGACTTCATTTTTTGCAATATCTAGAACAAAGTTATTGGCTTCTCTATCTTGTAACTTTTTATTTTACTTCATCAATAGCAATTGCTTCTGGGCAGTTTCTGTTTATGCAAATCCATCGAAGAATTAAATTTTTGTTTTTTGCTTTTAAGTTGAATTTGTATCCAGAATACAGGATACCTAACTGCTCAATTACAAGATTTCCCGAAGAACCAATTTTTTTTTCATATTAGTCAGACGGGATTTGATTAGTTGCACGAAATACGCAACAACAATTGTTCATTGGCTCTGACTGATTTGTGATTGCTCCGTGAACAAAGCTAATAATAAATTGATAGTTAATCCCTCGGCGGGTTTACTGTAAACAACATTAATTCCCTATGTAATTAAAAGCAATTATAAATTTACAACAAATTGATTTTTAGTCTGTAAGCGATTGCTAGCTAAACAACTTTAATTATAGTCAATAACAGTTTTCACCTCTCATGCAAGTTATTTTAAATTGAAATCTATATATTAATATTAGCAATTTAAAATAAATTGAATCTTAATCCCTTAACGAATGTAATAATGATCTCTTAACATAGGCTTTTACTGGTTTACTGCTAGCTCCAAATTTTACGCACGAAATGGGATTCGTGTAAAAGGAATATAGTTTGAACGCCCGAAACAGGAATATTTCAGGTATCATTTTTCGAAACCCGAAAGGGTAGTGCACGAAATGGGAAGTAACGCATGTGGACATATCTTCTGTGACTACTTGTATGTGGCATTTGTTTACTTCTATTCAATAAAAAGAAAATTCGTTAAATCAATTGTACTTAAACTACTAAGAAAGTGTCAAACTAGATTATAAAACATTAACCTGTACATTATTTCAAGTCTACAATGAAAGAAAAAAGGTGAAAATCAGACACACATTTATTTTGTCCTTCTGAGTGCACACTCGAAGTATTTCCTTTCCTTCTGGAACACGCTGTATATAGTATTAGATCCATCTTACCAACACTTCTAGGTGTAGTTTATATAGTATTTACTGAGAAATTGCATTTCACAGATTGCTGTTCCAGTTTTACATTAAGCAAATACTTACTTCATTAACTTTACAATAACTTTTATCAAACATAGGTTATCCGCTTTTATACCAATACAGAGACATACTCCTTATAATGACAAAATCAATTTTGACCTTAAGGTCCCACATTCATTACAAGATTCCGCTTTCTATCACGGCTTTCAATCTAACTACGTGGCATTGTACCTCAAGATATTTCATCCTTGTTTTTTCTTTCGAGAATAAAAGAAACTGCCACAATTCGATGCGAAGGTAAAAGGGAAACGCCAGCTGCTTCTTATTGCGTATCAGGCCCTTTTCTAAACAACTCTCATTTGACTGTTTGCAAATGCTCTAAAATAATCTTTAAATACTTGCTTCTCTAATATTCCTTTGAGAACTAAATTGCAAATCTCCGTCAGAGATTTTAATTTAAGGAAAACTGATTAACTTCTTTATACCTTGACGGCTGTACCACGGAGAAATTAACGTACGAAAGTGGCTTACGCCTTGAAATGACTGGAGGTTACTATCGACATCGTGACATTTCGCGCGTGAATGTTTTCATCCGTCATATATCAAATTAGAAGGATTTCATCCCTGCATTAATCTGAAATCTTCTTCGATAGACTAGACGCCGAAGGGACACTCGCAATTCTGTCGCTGCATAAACCTGACTCGGGTCAACCTTTAATTAAAATGTTCCGGTTCGATGTATACAGCGCACTTCCGACCAGACATTATGAGAACGGATCTAATATCAATTTTCATATCAATCTATCATCGACACATTAATAGATACGTAGATAATTATGACCGAAATTTTACCTATACAAAGAGTGTGTATCTAAGCAGAAGTAGTTTCTCTTTCTTAAAGTAGTGCAAAGCTAACGCAGAGGTCATTGGTGCATCCCTCACCACATAAATTGTTTGATTTATTGGGAACATATGTATCAGAAATTTACGGATCTTCATTGTCAGTACTACGGCCGGATCATATAGGAAAAAGAAAATAAGCAGTTTAGAAATTCAATATTGAGATATTTTAGTATCGTTGAATGGCTGTTAGTTTTTAGGACAGTTAGTTTTTTAGAAAAAGCTAATAACCATTCAGCGACTCTAAACATATCAAGCTCTATCCAGATTTGTCTTTGCTGAGATATTGCGACTTATCTACAGAGATTGCAACATCTAGGTATTAAAAGGGATTTGAACTCACATTCAGTGTCGTGGTGTACTCGTCAACACGTTCCGTCAGTTACGGACAGGTCGTGGGTTCAAATTCTACTGATATGTTTTCAGAAAACGTTGGTAGAATGCAAGAAAATCGTAATTTTATCCAGTATTACCTGATATATCATTTAATTCGTGTGGTTTTGGTTGTTAACTTTTACATTTATAAATTTCAGAAAATTAATTTTGAAACTTGCCATAATATATTTTCCTGCATTATATGATGTGGTACGTATATGCAGCCAAAGAAGAGGATATTACAAGTATATGTCTTCTAATTGAGTAGTACACATCGATACGTTATATCAAAATGTTCAGTAGTTATTTATTTCTAATTGTTTAAATAATATATTTAGTTAGTCAGGGATAGGAAGTTGTCGTTATTTTATGTAAAAAAGGAATATATAAAGTTGATAATATATTTCTGTATAATTGGTCAGATTATTATTTTGTTTAATATATATATAACGTGGGTCATTCACCTTTTTCAAAACTCTAAATTCAACACATTAATATTTTAATAATGGTTTCTTAAGATATTTATAAAACATTTAATATTCCCAAAGGGTGTAAGAATAACTTATACTTTTATATTTTCGCAGTATACAATATCGTTTCAACTGTGTTATAATCAGATTACCACGCCACGTTGTTCGCGCTTTTTCATCTTCACCATCGTACACTTTAGTGTTTTAGTTATTTATAGTAATTGCCACTTTTTTTATTCTGTTGTTTATTGTTTACAAAGTAGAATTATGGATGTAAGTACGTCTATGTATTTATATTTATATCCACATTGTCTATATCAAACAGATTGCGCTATATTTGTTTAAGTGTACGTTAAAACAATAATTATGCAAATTTTCTGTGTCAGAAAGCTAAATTACCAAAGTAGGTAACGCAATAGTGAAGCTATAGTATGATCACAAATAAAAAGTAGGTCATATTTCTCTTGATTTATTTTCTATGTTGGTTACTATTTCTGACAGTGAAAGTTCAAATTACGTTTGACATATTTGATAATAATAATAATTTAACATGTATAAATTAACATGAAATGTAATTTGAATTGTCAAACGCAGTTTGAATTTGCATTTATCTTAATTTAACTGTCAAGATTGAGTTTTCTTTATGATCATCTTGTATTTTATTAATTTAGGCAAGTAAGGAATATGCGTTCTTATTCTACAAACATCAAGAATAGAAAAAAATTGAAATTAAACACTAACCACGAAGATCAGTGGTACCGTCTTCCATATGATTTAAATCTTCCGTCGATCAATTTGTCTAAATCTGAGCAGAACATAGTGGTTTCGAGATGCATTTTCTGCCTTTTAAGAAATCAGAGTAAACCTCAGTACTATGAAGGGTCTATACGATATACGGTAAATCTAATAACATGATATGTGAGTGCATTTCACAGACTTCAATCCTTTAAAGGAAGTCGAAATATCAAATATTCTTTGTGAATGTATATAAGATTCTGCAATGTATGTATACTTCATCTATATTACTCTTCTAGTGCAATGAATATCTATGCAATGTTATTTGAAATTATTTTTAAGTAAGCTGGACGTGTATTGGATTGTACATTCTCGTCAGTGCTTACAAATATTTTTAGTACTGAATAAAACGAAAAAAAAATTAGTTTCTTGTACATAGTAATAGATCGTGTTAGAGATATAACAATTAGTTATAAATGTAACGTATGTTGTCTGACTTGTATACTGGCAATCAGTTCAAAGTTATAAGTTTTGTCATATTGAAGCTATGATATCGATTAGTATTAAAAATAGTAGAGTGAATCGGTAAGTTTCAATTAAGTAGTAACGCATAATGCTTTATTTCCTACATTACTATAAAGTAGGTAATTAATCTACTACTAAAAGTAAGCATAGAAAAGATATAAAACCACAGGTTGAAACAAAATTACGTAGGTGTAATGGTAAGACACAAATAAATCAAATAACCCCTGTAGTAAAGTGCTGTTTCCTTATTGAAGCAGATGTGATCTTACTAACCACATTTCTGACATTGTGTTTTGGCACCAACAGTTGGTGCTGTTGTTTGTAAACGTGGTCCCTCAAACGGTGCGATAGATGGAAGCATAATGATATATCGATTAACTTTACAAAACTTTTTAATAAGTTGGTAGCTTCGAAATAACTATGAACAAGTTCTCCATGCTTTGCCACATTTAAACCTAGTGCCATTGTCTACTCCTACGCCTGTTCTATTTCAAGGTGATATGAAATTTTGCATGCGTGTTAACATATTTCTTTTTAATATTAGGATAGCTGATTTAAAATTACATCTTCCAAAATAATACACGCACTATTTTTCGATATAGCTGGAAAACAAAACATCGTATCGGTCTTTAGTTTGCATCATTTTAATCTATAGAACAATGATTCACTTATTTATGATAATCTTGTTGTTTTACACAGCTAACAACATTTACATTCAAATTATATGAAATTAGACAAAGTTTTTGTTTTTCTAACAAATATAGATTGTATGTTAGTAGTTTAAAAAAATATATAAAATTTTGTAGAAGTACCTAGGTACGTGGCGACGTACAATACAGCTCCTGTAAACAATTTTATCGATTATAAGCCCGTAGTATTGCATTGCAATCATACTTGCTTATATTCTATTGCTATTCAACTAACCCCGGATTATGTGCTAGCGTCAGTTTTACTGCTTTTAATACTCCGCGGTATTTTAAGCCAATATTTCCTATTCCTATTCTAATAATGGTATTAACTGTATCCCATGACCAGTAACTCTGATTCATATCTTATACACTTATGCTATGGATTATACAGGGATATACGTTTCTCGCCCAAGGGTTCATCAGGGTATCTTTAAATAACAAACAAAACAGAACCATAGCAGAAAGGAACCCACATATGATTCCTAACAAACGATATACAGACATTTTATTACATAAACACTCGAACAATATTTTTTCCTTTTAACTACGAATGAATACATTTCTTTATAGATTTCCATGTTACGAGAACTTACTAACTAAAATAATTAAAAGGATTAATTATTAACATTTACACGTGTTTGAAGAAAATCACGGTGTAAGTATTACAATTGATACATGACACAATTAAGTGTTCTAATGACCCAGATTCACAGGTATTATTATCTCGTAGTTTAATTTTCAACAAATTGCTATAGCAAAGCTCATGGTTACTACGAAGCCAACATATAGCTTTAACAAAACTCTTAGATGGTACCGCATTAAACCAAGTAACGTAAAAAATTTTTGAGAATTAGTATTAGAACATTATATTTTCCTTAGCTATGTGCAAAATAATAGCAGTGCATATAAGAATACCGAATTCAGGTATTTAAGTACATCTGAGATCATAGACATCTATATAACAGAGGATGAATTAACGTAAAGAAGTGTTCTTTACTAAGCTTATTCTAAAATCCGGTGAAGTATCTGTTTCCTTAGCACACTAGATTTCTGTTACTGCGCAAAGTAATAGCAGAGATAATGAGATAGGACAATCCCCGGCTAATAACGGTTCCATGTTTAGAGCCATCGGTGGGGCTTGGAAGAAACTAATAATAATAACATTAGTCCATATGTATATTAAATTTAAATCCAATAATGCTTAAAGAGTAAACTATACGTAATATAGGAGACATTTATGTTAATACTACATAAAATTTTGCTATGTTACGTACAGTTTGCGTTTGAAAAATATAAGTAAATTATATCATGCCTTGTAAGTATTAAAAAAAAATCTCATTTAAAATCGTTTTAGAAGACATATTTACATAAAGTATATAGAAAGGATAGTTAAATAAAGCTACAGTGTTGTGTAGGAATTCGAATGTATCGGGTGCAGGGTTGAGTTATATTGATGGTATTAAATTAGTTGTGTACTTTATTTAGCTTTATGCAGTAACATGAGTTTAGCGAAGCAATGCACATCTAAAGAGTGTGCATTCATCCAAGAAATAATAAAAGCAGGGAAAGCGTACAAATTCATTCAAGGAACACTGAAATGTTCAGCGAAAATGATTTCTAATCCAATAAAATATTAAGCAAAACCTAAACGAAGGAGAAGAGAGAGACACATATCTAATAGAGCTCGCGCCGACCATCCTCCATGTTTGACAGTCTTTATTGTGTAATTTAGATTGTATTATGTTCCTATAGGTCTTCTAACATACTATGTTAATTCTTTAGACCCAACCAATACGACCTTACTGTCACCTAACCATAAGACATTTCGCCATCCAACAGCTGGCCCATTTAAATGTTCTTTAGCAAACAGTTATCACCATGTCGCCATGTCGCTTCATCAGCAAAGAGACTTTTCTTGGACTTTCAGCAACCAACTTATCCTTTATCATACGTTGAAATTGTAATATATTAAAAAAACTATGACTTTATTACATTTTTCATTGCATATTATGATTTGTTATTAATACTGCTATTTTTTCGTACACCCGGAATATATATATATATATTATGCGTAATAATTTCTAAGGTTATTATTGTTTCACTGTAGAACCAACGTGTAGATTATGTCCTACTTAATAAATAAAGTATAACTATGTATATAGAGTTTATAATGTGTTTCGGTTTAGTTCTTGTGTTTTACTGACAGTTAGAAAGCAGAACTACAAGATCTACAAACTTTCTTTTGTAGTTATATAGAATGAAGTTTTCATACAATGAATAATATGATTTTTAAGTATAAACTTAAAAGAATAAGTCTAAATTTAAATATTGTTGATAACTGTACTCTTATTGTTTCTTGCGGTATGTATGTCATCTGGATCTGTACAGTCATCTCTTTTGATTTGAAGCCTGTTTAATACGTCAAATAACACAATACACAATAATCCATATATTTAGAGTGAAAATTGAGGTATGCAATCTTCTACGATTTGATTCTTGTTTCCAATTTATAAACTCGCTGTTAATTAAAGTCTCTACTTCCGAAAAATGGTTCGATGAATTGGAAAACCTATAGACATGCCTTCTATATGAAGACAACTGCCTTTGTTTCGAATTAATCTTATCT
Organism: Trypoxylus dichotomus; assembly: GCA_023509865.1. Classification (NCBI taxonomy): domain Eukaryota; kingdom Metazoa; phylum Arthropoda; class Insecta; order Coleoptera; family Scarabaeidae; genus Trypoxylus; species Trypoxylus dichotomus. The sequence continues at coordinate 44,840,189 of CM042078.1, forward strand.
GTTAATAGTTAATACATACATATAGATATAGCATCTTTTAGAACATAACATTTCCATTTCATATATATCTTAGAATCTTTTAGCAATCGTAACATATTTACAGCTAGCTATTAATGAAATAATATGCAAGTGCACATATTACTTGACAATATGTCCTATACCACCATGCATAATTAGTATCGGTGTACAAATACCACTTACACTTTACTGGAAAGAAAGTGTTGCTAGAAATCGAAATGAATACCACAATTATCATGCTAGAAGACTACTGAAGATGGTATGAAATTTGACGAGACAATTGTTAAAGCAGCAGATTACCATCCTACGCATAGCGCACATACGAGTTACTACACCTACTCTCTCAATTTACCACACCACCGGCACTATAATTTACTTTCAAGTAATTATACAGGATGACATAATGAGAAAGCCCATTTATTATATCTAAATTTCAGCAGAAATGTTAAAGGCCAGAACATGCAAAGATGTTTCGTGTACGGTCATTTTCGCCGAGTTAATGGCTCTTTTACGATCACTTACGGTTTACTCATCGCTTTTTATAGGACTCATCATAAAACTATTTCAAGAATACTAATAACAATTGTAAGGTAATAAATGTCTCCGATCAATTTATGCTGTCGTATCTTAACTTATTTGTGTAAAATTTCGAAGCTTTAGTAACTGTTTACTGTTACTTGGTCTTTATAGTCAGTTTATAATTCAGTGAAATGCTCAAATTTTTTTTAAACTCGAATGAAATAAAATGACACCTCTTTTTCAGAAAAGATAATTTATGTCTATTTATATAAAGGGTGGCACAATTGACGGTTTTTGAAACGCCACTGTTCGAATATAAATAAAGTAGGGGGTACAATAAATAGCTTAAATTAATCGCTATGTAATGCAGTTTAGTAGCCATCTTAATGTGGCCGTTGAATTAACGTATCTCTTGCGTTATTTAACAATGTGTGACAAGGCGCATTTCCGCATACTGGGATCTGAAAATACGAACAATTTTCGGTACTGGGCTGCTGAACAACCTCAATAACCCCTGCATTCCAAAAAGGTACCGTGTGGTGCTGTGTGGCTGCGCTCCAAATACTGCACCCGCATTTTTTCGAAGAAGATTATCTTACAGTGACTGTAACTACATTGACTGCAATTTACGATTACCTTTATTGTAGATACAGTCCTTTTCTTAGTATTTATGCAAACTTTTTCTTAGGAAAGCTATTTAAGGCGTTTCACTTAAGATAATATCTTAAGTTGATGCGTAAATATAGTGATTCGACATAAGTAAAATCTAAATAAATTAATACATAATGTAAATGTATTCTAAAAGTTTTTACAAGCTCTATGTAGCTTGAAACCCTAGGTTTCTATATCGTTGCAAATATATAGATATATGCACAGTATATATATTTCATTGCAGATAAAATAATTTTCATTTTATTACTGTCAATTTATATGCTATATCTTATTATGTTATGAACGAGTGTGGAATAGTACCTAGACTAGCCCGCCTTGTATTTGATTTTATCTGCGAGGGCGAATCAAATATGAACCGGAATTTGCTTTTAAAACATTTACTGGTACAGTAAAACAAATTGAATACACCTTATTTTTCTATACAATCTCTTGTTTATTCACACATGTTTTCCATCGCATCGGAAGTTTTTTAATTCCGTCATCAAATATTGAATGTGGTTCGTCGTTGTCAAAGTGGTGCCCTCCCAGTTCCTCTTTGAGTGGGCCAAGCATGTGGTAGACACACGGTGACAGATCGGGACAGTGGAGCGAATGTTCCAGTGTTTCCGAATGAATTTTGCCCAATTTATTTTGTGTCAATGCAACTAGGTAGTTAGATAGGCCAGTTTTTCTTCATCCAGCAGTTCGCAGTAGTACGCAGCATTACATGTGCGCCGTACGTGAAGAAAATCAGTGAACAGTATGCATCTAGAATCCCAAGAGACCGTTGCAAGAACTTTTCCAGCAGAGAGACGGATCTTGGCTTACCGAGGTGCTGCTCTACCAGGTTTTCGTCACTCCATGCTTACTTGCTTAGACTACGAAATATAATGGTGCACCCACGTCTGATCACAGGTGACAATGTGTCTTAGCAAATGTTTGCTTTCTGATCTACCGTCGAGAGTGGAGGAACCCACCTTGTCGACATTTTTCGATAACCCAAATCATCTGAAATAATTGACTGGGTATTTCTATATGATCGAACCAATATTCGTCTCACTGGTGCTTGCCCACGGTCGGGGTGCATGGCTCTCGTTTTCCACTGACTGGTCATCGGAAGTGTTTGTATCAATCGTAGACTTGGCTCTTGAAAAGCGTTTTTGTCAGCGAACTGTACAGTTAGTCGACGCAAAATTTTGACAGGTTTTACGCCCTCACACACAAAAAATTTAATAACAATACGTTGCTCAACGGGCGTGTGCATCTCTTGCTCAGACGTGATGCTACTAACAGCCCATCTGCTCTGGCGAGCCGAACTGGTTTTCTCCGCTCCACCTTACACCCTCCCCCTGTAAGACATATCAAACCATCACGCCACTCACTTCACCTAGAAGGCGTTAATAAGAAAAGTCCAGTTCATATTTGATTTGCCCTCGTCCTTGCAATTCAAATACAAATAAGGTGCATGACATAATTTACAAATATCTAGATGTTGCAATATCTATAGATATATCGCAATATCTCAGCAGACATGATATTATTAAGGTATTAACAATTATTTGAACTCACATCCACTTCCATGATGTAGTGGTTAGCATATTTTATTTTTTAATTAACCACATTTAATACATTAGCAGAATCTTAAAGAGAAAAAAAGCGCTTTTTCGCCGTCTTAACTTTACATTTTGACACAGAAGTACATATATCGGTAATTTACATTTGTTCACACTTTTAACACTGGTCAGCAATGGCATTGTTGTGTAAACACATCAGGCGAACCAATATTTTAACAGCATGTTACTATTTTTTATGCATTAATAGGTAATCTTTCAATTCCTTCATGTATATTAAAATATTGTTTAAGATCGTATTTTGGACGAAAATATTATATTTAAAAGATAGTGCACAAATGTATATATCCTATCTATTACGGCTTTTGCAAGTAAATTGCGATATGAAGTCGCATGTGTACGTAACACATGCACGTTTTCTATTCTCTCTGAAGTTACAGTTTAAATGGCATTAACTATAAAATGCAGCAAGAGATATGTTCTACACATAAGAGACGCCTTAACTTTTAGCGCAGTAGAAATTGTTGTTTACACACCACATATTAACTTCCAAGATCTTATGCTCTGAGATCCTTTGAAATACTCTGAAGTGACATTGGAGTTGGTATCTTTGCACAAAGAAATAGAAAATTACTCTACCAATCAAATATATAATATACAAGTACGTGATGGTGCTGAATCCCAAACAAAGTTCAGGATTGCAGTATTAACTTCTACACTACCTAGCTGATTATCGAATATTAACTAGACAATGGTGTAGAAAAACCAACTCATATTACGCAGTACTATAAGTAAAATGATATATGTGTAGGTACTGTAACCTATATAAATTAACCAATCATTTCTGCGAAAGTAATTTAATAGATGAGTACTTGCTATATTAATAAAAGGACGCGTTGACGGTTAAACACCGTTGAACTAACTTATAGTTATATTAATTGCCTTCGTTGATACAACCATTTTCTCGTTGAATTAATAAGCAACAGCCAAAAATTCAATATATTAGTTTTATTTTTCCCGTGTAGGCACTAAACGCCCGGAAGAGCTTGTCTAGTAAAAAGACGTTTAGAATCAGAGAGGAAGTTTTCTGAAATACGCTTGAAACCTTCTCAATTCGAAGCTTTTAAACAAGATGAGAATCAAATTATATCCTCGAAAGATTATAATCTCCGGATACGGATCCAATGACTGGTTATTAACACATAACGAAGTGGCACACGGGCATCCATATTTACTATTGAATTCGGTAACAGTTCTTTTGCTCTAACCAATTATTATTGACTTGATAAAATATAGGGGCTTCTGTTGAAGCTTGTGCCTTATCTGAGTCTGAAGTTATCTCACAATGCTTCAGTAAATCTGCACATTTGTGGTAAAACACCTCTGTGCAAAAACTGTAATTTGAGCCCTCTACAAAAAGATCTGGAAACTAGAGGAAAATGCTATTAATTGTAATTAATATGTTTATGTAATTATCATCAGATTTCAATAGTGTTTTCAAACAACTTTTAAAACCTTATTCCGTTTCACTCATGTTACTGAATATGGCGTAACAATACATGTATCTAGATTATGCATAAAGTGTATCAAATACAAAAGGCTGCTCTCATATAATAAATCGATTATTTAATATCTTAGTAACATGAGTATTACGTACAACAGCACGACCATTATCTGCGTGCTATAATATCGATACCTTTATTGATTAACTTTTAATAGGTGTACATAGGTGCGAACTTTTATTAAAATTGTGGGGCGTTGGTTATCGGTAGTAAAATGTTTACATTGTTGAAATATAAAGCCCTAGCAATATACAACATTATTAAAATCTACAGTTTCATGACATAAATTTCAGTTCACTCGCACTTATAGCAATGTCTACTACCAAAGTGTTACTTAGTTTATTTCCAATTATCCCTACGACTATATAAATTCTATATAATTGTAATATAATTTTATTCATTTAAAGTAGCATAATATTCGTGTTCATGATACAACAATAAGTCTTTACTGACTTGGATGACCTAATTTCCGAATATATATCCAAACAAATTCTTTCAGGACCTCTGATTTTTTTTCTCTTTAGTTAATAACATTATTATATGATTTTCAGTTCACAATGAACTTTTTGTAATGAGTATGGTTTTGATCGGTTTTTATTTCTCTTTCGCGTTTAATTTTATTCACTTTCATTTGGTTTCCTTTATCGTCCATTTTATCGGCATATCTTATACCGTCCTGTATATATCGTTTAATGTAAATCGACACGATCAGCTCCGTCACTTGAACAGTGTATCTTTGAAGTATTTCATTCGTCCTTTCGTTATGAATATTTTGTGAGTAGTGCAAATCGTTTTAATTTTAATGTTTCCTCCAGGTTCGTGCAGCTGAATAACTATTTCTTACGGCAAAAAGGATTCGTATATAATTCGAATATGGTTATAGAAGATTGCTTCAGGCAATCGTCTGCCAAATATGTCGCTAAAAGTAAGTTTAAAAATTTTGGTTGGCAATATTAGGGGTAAATATCTACTTTCTAAAAGTTTCCTAGAAGAAATTTTAAAAGCTACTTTCATGGCATATCTGACTAAATCAGAAATGGATAAACAATTTTTCTTTTTTTTTCCTTTTTTTTGTTGTCTCGGCATCACCGCCTAAAAAAAGAAAATGCAATGAATTGAAAAGCCGTAATGTTATTGACCTCTAGTGAAAGCAACTACGGTGATGTAAAACAGGGACACCCGTTTCACATTCCGGGATTTATCGGAATGATTGATACAGTGTACGTCACAAGAAGACGGCCATGACCGAAAAACTGTTTAACCCACACAGGTGAAACCAAATCCTAATTTTCAGCTGTAGGAGCATTTCTATAACTAAGTCGATTGTTAAAATGCAAAAGACACTAAAAGACTAATAAATGTGTCTACAGTACTACTGTGTGATTAGCCAGTTCATGGCCATAGTGCCGTGCAGCTGATTCCACCACTCCTAATCTAAACAGATGGGGTGGATAATGATCATGCCCAAATTTTATACGGAAAATTGTTGTACAATAATACCAAGAGATATTGTCATTCGTGTCATACCTCGATTTAATACTTATAAATGAATGAATGGAAGCGTACTGAGTCATCCTGTTGGTAAATGTTGTTTGCCACAAATATTCCCACTCTCTATTTAACACATTTCCTTTGCAAATTGTAAAGCATTTTCCACAAGAAAGGATGGGATTGTAAATTGCTGCGTTAGTATAACTAATTCTAGCGAGATTATCGGCAGTTCCAATACCCAGGATCCCAATGTGGCTTCGAACTCAGAAATTATTTTATAGATATTTTTGGACTCTGGGAATGTTTCAGATTTTATAATATTTAACAGCATATTACTTATTTTACTGATGCGTTCGAAGCAAGAGAGACTCTTTAACACACTGACAGGATTGGTTATTATAATTATAAACTTAATAGTGGCACTGTAACGCTTCTAAAATGGATAACGCTTCCGCAGTAAATGCTGATGCGTCTATGTCTAGTCGAAAATATTTTCTGTACCCGCTGTTACAATAGTAAAAAGTGCATCCACAACCATTGTTATTTTTGTATTCAGCTGTAAATATAATCCAACTTTGGTCCTGCTGCCCAATGAAAGAAGAAAAAGCAATATTCAACGGTTTTACATGCTGAAAATATGAGATTACAAGATTCGAAGACCTGTAGAGGCGACGATTACATTCAGTAGTGCAGCGAAAGGTATCATATAATACAGGCGATCCTCTTTTCTACCAATAACGTGCCGTCAAGTGTAAAAGACATAACTGGTTGATTTTTAACAAAATAGTATACGTATGCAATGACCGTTAGCACATACTTAATTATTACCACACATCTACATAGTTCCAAAGGTCTTTCTACTGATGATTACTAACTATAGCAGTGATGCACTTCACAATTGTTTATCCACAGTATTACATACAAAATCTATGATTAATCGGACGCTCGAACAATTCAAGGTATTTTCAATTTGTCGTTTTAAAAAAGGATGCTTTCTATATTATATGTACTTTTAAATGAAAGTTCATCGATCTAGAATCATGTTTTCTTTTTAGCTGTCACGTTATCGATATACCCTCCGTTTCCATTTATAGTGCGCGATTATAAACAAACCCATTACTGATTTACTGCGATAGTTTTCTGATCAACCCTTGATGGCAAACACAAACCTTCAAAGTTTCTGTGAAGATTAAGAATACTCTAAAGTGTAAGTGTTTTTGCATACCACCTGCTGTGCTCGTGCTACTGTAAAAGCTTGTATTCTGCACTATATCTTGAAACAGACTATAGAACCCCAAATGTATGCAACTGCACGCAACGCTTTTTCACATACCGATAACGTATTGATTTATCAGTGACAATATACACATATCAGAACGGTGTTATCGGCGTCGTATCGATTAATGGAAAAGCCAGCTAAGGCGCACTAATTAAAGCAGATCCAAGGTTCAATTTGAACATCAATATCTTTCATTTGGTACAAGCTATAGACAAAGAACATTTACTTGGAATAAGTGTATTTTCCTTCGGTCAAGTAAGCGGCCTACATATTTGTATATGAGCAAGAAAATATTTACTCCGGTCGAGTTACAATGTTTTTCCTATATAATATAAACTTGATCGAAGAAAGATAGATTGTCTTTGATAGAAGTAACCAGAAAAAATACTCATATAAGTATATATTTCTCATTTCGAGAAAGTATACACTTTCTAACATAATCTCAGATATTTATGAAATAGAATTAGAAATTAATTTCTGAAATACCCCATTAATAATCCCGCTTTACCAGGATAATTTTAGTTGCCATTAATTCAACGAGAAAATGGTTGTATCAATGAACGCAATTAATATGAATTTGTCCTACTATTTGTTTTGAAAGATTTTGAAAGATAAAAAATTAATTAAAGTACAAATGAAAATAGTTGCTCAATACAACAATATGTTTACACACCGTAATATTTGTCCTAACGACGACACACCGACATTCGAAAACTGCTACAACAGTGGCAAACGTACGTAAAAACCTGAAACACTACTTATAAATAAGAAATTAACTTGCATTATGTCTGAAACGATGTTTAGAGTAATAAGATCCAGATTATCTTCGGAATTCAGAGAAGTAAATGCTTCTATGACGTACCACATTGCATTTGATTTTCAGTGATTCCATTTGCTCACCAGAATTTCTATTATGTTATAATTTTTTAATTATCCCCTATTACCATTAGGTAATTAATAGAAAGTTCTAATTCGCATACAGTATTTTACAGGAACCTCTCTCTTTTATTCTATCCAGAAATTTCCTTTTTTAGCTATGAAAACATTTGTTACCATGATATACCATCAGTAATTATATATATACAAATGAATACTCGTTGGCAAAGCTATCTGTGACATGTATTAAATCAAACATAGTCATTCACAGTCATAACTGGTCATTAGCATAAACAAAACAAAGCTTAAATTGCCATAACAGCTGCTAAAGCTGAATTTTAATGAAAAATAAGGAATTTCGTAAATTTTTAAATGATCGCGAACATGAATGAATTTAGGTAGAAGAAATCACTACAATTTTACCATTATTTTTTAAGTAGGATATATAAAAGCTGTGGAAAATAGGGATCGCTATTAAAAAACTCTTTCAAGATTGATTCACATAATTACTATTGAATAAGAAGTATTCACGTTTAGACTGAATCTTATATTTTTCAAAATTAAAAAAATTATTTCTCAAAGGTGATAGAGTCTTGATATGCTATCCCATCGGATTTACGAGGATGATATTGCATATGAAGCACTAGAGTTTGAGGAGAGATGGCGCTTTGCGTCGATATCTACGCCATTGACTGTGGGTACTATTCTTTAGTGGACGTCCGGTTAACCTCCACAGAGTTTAATCGAGTAGTTTTGTTTTGAGAGCTGTTGAAACTGGACAAGTATTTGTGATATCATGGAAAAAGAACAATACCGGTTAGTCACTCAATATATTCCTTTAGATGGCAAACCAAGTATAGAAATCAAAGACAAGTTAGGCGCTGTTTATAAAAATAATGTACCTTTTTAAATGAATTTCAGCGTGGCGCTGCATCCGTCTTTGTTCATGATATCGTGTTAGGAGACCGCCGGGTGAAAATTATGGAGATTTCTAATATGATAAACATCTCAACTGAACGTGTACAACACATTATTCACAAAAAATTCAGCATGAGAAAGCAGCCGACGAGATGAATGCGCATCTACTGATGATTGATCCTAATGGAATTGAGTGATAGCTTCAAAGCAATGTCTGGACATGTCAATTGGTAAAGAAGGCAAAAACATTAGTCGGAAAAGTTATGGCGACGATTTTTTGATAGTCGCAAGATATAATCTTAATTGATTATTTGGAGAAGGTACGAAACAATACGCTGATTTATTGGGCCGATTCGAAGCTGAACTAAAGAGAAACGGTCCCATTCTCTCACATTATGATAATGCCCCGGCCTACTCTATGGCAACTACGACAGTAATGCTAATCCAGTTACGTTACGAATTGGTGGTCTATTCACGATATTCACCGGGCCTTCTGTGACTTCCTTCTTCTTCCAAATTTGAAACAAGCGTTTTGGCGGAAACCGGTTCACGTCAGATGAAGAGCTCATTGCTGAAACATAGACCTATTTTGCAGAGTTCCTCCTATTAGCTGGATGGCGTAAAAAAAGTTGGAACATTCCTGGACTTAGTGTATGAAACTGCAAGGTTTATGTTGAGAAACAAATTTGCTGAATGCAAAACAATTGCATAGACTTCCTTAACACATTTGTTTATCATACCATCTTCGTACATTTAAAATGGCTATTCAAAGAACCCATGATATACAAGCTAATGTAATTGAAATATAAAATTTCGTACAAGATTTTAACTTAATCCAGTATATCTTAAAGTTTTTAGCAATAATATCGTTTACCAAAGGTTCAAAACGATATTTAGTTACCTTTGGAGACGTATCTACAAACGGCCGTCGAAAGTAAACCTGTATATATGGTGCAACGGCCATACTATACACACATCACATTTTTTAGGTTTGAATTTTATTATTTCATAATTTATAGGTAATGAAATTACGTCATTAAAGAAGATATACGACCTCCTATTCGGAATAAAATTAATTAACGATTTTTTTATTATACAAGACTCTGAGAAAGGAAAAGGAAACATTGACTTGCAAAATATATTTAATCCCAAGCGATGAGGGGGCAGCGAGTAGGGTTCGTCCTCTAACGCCTTTGGGAGTGCTAATCCTGAGGACTGCTTTATGTAGGGAGAGGAAAGTTTCCATGTCAGTTGGTCCGTAGAAAATTATTTTGACCAAGAAAACCTGTGGGTCGTTTTCTCCGCGTAGACTTTATTTTCTTAACGTTTTAAACGTGTTTTATATGTGCACTAACAATTACTTGTTTTAATCTAATAAAGTAAAGACACATAAAATTATTGAAATACATGATGTTATCTAAAAGCGTATTGGTAAGGAAGCTGCAAACTATTCAAATAAGTGAACAATCAGAAATTGTTAAATTGTTTGCTCTTTCTAATTAGATACTCATAGAAATTTCTAAGTTTTAATAGAGTTGCATCATGTAAATATTGACCCTTTTAGCGCTGCCAAAGTTTTACATCCTGAAAGCACTTAATTACACGCAATGCAGGTTATGTGTACACTATGATGATCGCTTACATATCTATTCCTTTATAAATTATATTAATATTGACCTAGGGCGTATAATGTAAATAAAAATCATGAATGTCATATGTGCTAAAATGGTGATTGAATATACAGGATGCCGCAACGGTTTTTAGAACGCCACTATTCAAATATGAATAAAGTAGAGGGTATAATCAATGGCCTAAATGAATCCATATATAATGTATGTAGTTTAGTAGCCATCTAAACTAGAACTTTTATTAATTTACTTAACCCAAATGTTTTAAATAACTTAATAATGTGTGACGAGGCGCATTTCCACATATCAGAATCTGTAAATACGTACAGGCTTCGGTACTGAACTGCCGACTAACCTCAACAAATTCATAAACAATCCCTGCATTTTGAAAAAAATAACGCGCGATGCGGCGTGGCTGCCTGCTGAGTACTAAGCCAGTACTTTTTCGAAGAAGATGACCGTACTGTACAACTGTAAGATGTCGTTTTCGGGGTCGATTTTCTCGCGTGTTTTCGAAAGTCCCGAAACCTCAAACGTCCCTATCTCTTAAACAGTTAGAGATATCGAAGCGTGCTAAAAAAATTCTTGTTCGGCGCGTAAAAATCTACCGGATAGGATGATAAAAGCGGTCATTTTCGATATTCCACCGAAATTTCTCGATTGAATCTCCGTATCTCCGTTATGAGTGGTCGCAGCGCGACCGTTCGTTGCTCATTTGAAAGACATCGACGCGTACTTTCGAACGGCGTCAACCGGGATCCTCTAGCTATAACCGTTTAGGAGCTACAGCGCTTCAAAGTTTCGGAGTTAAGCATTTTTGGAAATTTCGAAACTTTAAACGCGATTTTCTCCTTAACGGTTAGAGATAGAGAGACAAACTTTTTTATCGAAATCAACGCGAAAATACGCGTCTCTTGATATGTCACTCGACCCCACCGTGTGTTAGTGTTTTGTGTTGCACATGTCTTCCTCGTGAATTGATTTCAGTAATACCATGTGAAAGCTGTATTTACAGCGTTTTCTTATCTTGGTGAAAATATCGGGTGTTCCAGAAGTCCATTTCAAATTGTTTTGTACGCTTTGAGAATTCGGAATTCTTGCCTGCGCGGGTTTCACATACTATAACTATTGCGCAGCGAAACTTTTCTAAACTCTGTCATCAGCGTCGCATTAGACAAGCACCGTTTACTCAACTCATCAACAAATAGGTACAGAAGGTAGAGGAGAACGGATCGACAATGGACACACCTTGGATGAAGCGACTAAGGACCTCAAGAACGAGGGTCAACCAGTTCACGACTCACGCGATTTTTTGGTTCGCAAAAGGACAAATATCTTTCTACAAGTTCCATACATTACATATTCCGTACAGATTTGCGTCCCCACCCCTACAAATTGCAGTCAGTACAAGAACCAAGGGCAACTGATACTACTGAGAGGCATAACTGCACGAATTAAATGATTCAACGGTTTCGGTCGTTCAACAACACTTTGTGCAGGCAGGTGGAACTGCAGAGTATACAGCAACACTCCTCACCCTCTGAATGAATTAGAAAAGAATATTAGAAGACAAACGGCGACTATCACGAAGAATATATGACGAGCAGTTCTCGAAAAATTTGCATCATGTTTAGAAAAGTACCAGCAAAATAACGGAACACATTTAGAAGACATAATTTCATATTTCAGGTATTGAGTAGACTAAACGCGAAGAAAGATTTGCATGTTCTACACAAGAGCAGATAAAGTTTGAATCCCTAAGAGAAAATATTATTTAAGTATATATAGTAATATAATCGCACTTTATATGATCTTAATTTATTTTGTCTCTGTTACTCTGTTGTGAATAAGATTTCTACATTCCAACTCCCTGGTATAAATATACTTTGTGAATATACGTGTTACGTACACGTAAAATGCTTGTCTATTCTGGTGTTCACTTTCCAAACTAACCCATTGCATGTGTAAAATATTCAAGTTTGCTTGATATCTCATTCATAAACCGTGAACACGTTAATTATAACTTCCTGTAGTATTAGCTATGGTATTTAGGTACGCTAGTCTATGGTTAACCAGAACTGAATTATTTTTCAAATAGTTATGAATACATTTTTATTACTTAGTTAATAAATTATTTAAGAAAAAATACAGTTTTTTTCTGCTTTTTTCTTTTTTAATGCAAATAGTTTAAAAACGTAGGGGTTCATTTATCCCTAAATATAAGCTAGATCCATCATTGATAAAATTATTGCAAAATTTGAGAATATGGATTGTGAAGCTAGTCACGTTTTAACTGTGCAATAGTGGTAAGGTCGACTATAACGAGGTAGTTGATCTCCACTGCAAATATATGTAATACTTTCCTGACATTTTTGTTATGGAAGACATTTGCTAAATGACCTTAATCTATACTATCCCTTAACATTTCTCCCTAAGGAGACGAAGTTGAAACCAACCAAGTTTTGTGTAATATACGCGTCGATAATGCGAATGGTCAAGTCATTGACCGACAGCAATCGCAACAATCCTTGAAGGTATAGGTCCTAACTGATGAAGTTTCGGTACTAAAAGCATTCGTACCTGGAATCATATATATATATATATATATATATATATATATATATTGTAATGATATGAATTATTGTCTATTATTTACCCATGAACTTTTAGAAATTAGTTCACCTATTCCAGATATTTTCTCGTCACTGTTTACACGCCGTTATTTTTTATGCTGGTTGATGTTAGAAGTTGGGGGCAAAGTGCCGTTAGTACTCCTTCTCTATGAATTTTTAAACACAAATATTCAATCTGTACAGGCTTCTTTCTAAAGTTTTACAGATATCTACTTTGGGTTATTCTTTAATAACTTATTCTTCACGATTTTTCTTGTAAGAAAAAAGTCCCTTGAACAACACTTGCAGAGGAGACGTAAACTTTACTATCGTTTATCATATATATGGCTTTTTTTAAACATATTTCGAATATAAATAAATATTTCAAAATTTCATTCTTAAAAGACGTTTAATATACTGTATTCACATTTTTCAATTACACTGTATAAATATGCATTATTCCGAAATTATATTTATAATCATCAAAATTTCTCGTACACGTAACGACTGGCAGCATCTACCTTTATAATCTCACATAGATCAAGTACGTGAGTACTGTGTGGCCTAACATATAGGCAAACAAATGCGTTGCTATGGATATAGAACAAAACCAACAGATGGAGATCGTGTCAAAAGTCGGACATGTTGACATCGTTTCTCCTAAGAGAGAATAATTAATTATTGTCTCATATAACTCCGTAATTTTATAAATATCCAATAATAAAGTGTATCCGCTTATACTACATATAATATCTGGAAGTTCCGGACACATACTTTGGAAGCCGAAGACCAGTCCATCTTAAAGGCGAGAAATGACGTGCAAGTGAGTACGATTTCAAAGATTAAAGACGTCGAATCCTCTTAAGTTCTTCAAAATTATTTGTATCCTCCGATCTCATTCTTGTTTCGTAAATTAATTAGACTATTTAAAGTTTAGCTAGTCAGGGATTGCCTTAGGTTTTCTGTAAAAAACATAATTTTTTTGTAAAAAAAGCGGTATATATTTTGTCAGTATATTTATCTTTTCAATTTTACGTTTGGTATTTTAATTTAGAAAACATCATCTCTTAATTTAGATACAAATTAATCAAAATTTTAAACCAAAGAACCCTGTTAAAAAATTTAACGAGCCTGAGGTTTTCTAGTTCATATATGGTGAATGTAATTTTAGATTGGTCTTATGTATCGCTACTTTTATAAATTAGAACACTTGTTCTGTCCAGCTACATGCTTTGCTATATATACTTATATCCAGCAGCTTCCCTTAATGTCAGACGGATTAATGTGTTACATGTGAGAAATAATTGCTTGTTGAACTTCGCAGAAAACGGAGAAAGCGTCGAACGTAGTAGAAAATAAATAGATCGATATTTGGCCCTAGCCCCCGATGAAACGGAGAATATACTGTGCACATTTAATTATACGTATGCGTATATGTAAACACAATTATAAATTTAATAATTCTTTCCGGTTTAACATTATATTCACGTTTTGCTATAAATCCCATTACATCTCATTTATAGTACTGGATAGTATTAGACATTATTATTTACCTTTTCTAAGATGTTTATTCTATTATAGTTTGCTCGTCAAACTACAGACATGTATTTCTGGAGGCGCTCAAAGTTTACCCTGTCGGTAAGCATACAATAATAAGCAGGCCATTGTTAGTACACTATGTTATTTAGGGATTTTACATATATATATATATATATATATATATCAATCGCGAAACTTTCTGAAGGTTTACTACCTTGCTGTGGATAAGATTCACGCACGTTTTTAGATTTCGTTAAAAGTTTTCTCGTTTTCTCGAAGCCAGCTGATAATATACAATCAGCAAGTTAGCACAAAACACGAAAGTGAATTATAGATGCGTATGTATTTAAAATTCGCGACATTAAAGACTTACTGTTGTTTCACTATCAAAAATTTTCGTAAATAAATGCTGAGTGGTTACATCAAAATGTTGGAAATCAATACTGTGTTTTTAATTTTAAATTCTAAAAACGCAATTAATCTCTCATCTCCGACTAAACCCTAAAACCTATTGAATAAGGCGATTTAGGATTCAGTTTAAAAATGATAAGAAGTATTGGAATCTTGTCTCTACTGAAATGAAGGTTTCCACGGCCAGAGTCAGTAATAAACGAACTGTTAAATATATTTGCTACACATGTCACGTTTCGATCTAAAGATAGATTTAGATTTGCATGAGAAATTGTAAATTAAAGTTTACCAGCTGACAACTTAATAAGAGACATCTTGAACTATTTGCCTTAACACAAACAAACGTAAACAGATTTTTGACAATTGGCACGTTTCAATACCGTAAATTACAACTTAACAGTAAATTTATTGTAAATATACCGGTCGTATCCAACTCCCACATTTTCTAATTTCTTATATGTTATCTTACGGTAAATTTTGATTTTAACAGTACGCCTTACTCAGGGAATCTACGTGACATTGTATTTTATATAGCAACTTTCTATAAATATCTAATCTCAATTCCGATATCTTGACTGACATTCAATAAGTACGTAAATGCTCTATTTTTTATAGCTTTATAAGGATAATTTTTGTTACGTTTATCACATTTTACAGATCGGGGATGCTGTATCGCTAAAATTTCTACCGGTATTTTTAATTTTTTAGGAACTAATCTGTATAACTTCATTTTCAAGTTTTTTCAGGCTTTACTCTAGATTGTTGTCCATTCATAAATTAGCGCGAATGAATCCCACGAAAACCTATTGCTTGATTCTTTATGCACTAGATTTACATATTAGATGTACATATTATATTATTGCATATTTATATATATTATACAGCACTATGTATTAGTATTATTAAAGTCAACCATTATTCATTGTATTTATCATAATGTTTGCTTCTCCCGATAATTTAACAGTTTGTGTATTTAAATTGTGATTATTAAATCTTTGTTTTGATAAGTCGCCGATGACGTATACCTTTAACAGTTTGTGTATTTATTTTTCTCATTCATGTAATCATTTGTTCCGCTGTATATTTACAGCGTATTTGTTTAAAGTTTGATTATTAAATCTTTGTAACGATAACTTGCCGATGACGTATACCATATGACACATTCATCTTAATTTGAACTTTACATTATTTATTTAGATAACTGACAGTATAAAATCTTTAACATTTTAAAATCTTAGTCAGTAAGAGGTAAGAATTCTGCTTGAGTACATTGTAAAACCACGTTGTGTATATTAGTAAATAAATTAGTGTTAGTAGCATCCATTCTCTTTCTTTGATAACAACACGTTCTCGATTCTATTAGGCTTAGCTGCCTGACACATGACCATGCAAACCGAACCCCCTACAGTCCCTCCAAACGCTTAGCACCATCGCCAAGCACCCTTAACTTGCAAAACATACGGTAGGCCAAAAAGGCTCTGAAGTAGAAATATATAGTAGAAGTTCAGTGAGTCAAAAATGTTGAGGAATGCTATAGAATTCGCCAAACAGAAGGAAACCGTTCTAAAGCGTTCTCAGCATGCTGCGACATTGGGTGGGTTTTCATATGTAACATATTTGTAGAAGAAAATGAACATACTACTTCTCTGGTTATGTAACAAAGTTAAACACGTGGTGTAATAATTGTAATTTAGTATTGTATAAACACAACAAATAGTAAATCTTATATTTTATAGCATCCAGTGGAATACAATAAGAAGCCATTGTAGATAGAATAGTGCTAGTGTGATTAAGTGTATGTACTTCGGAGATAAAATTAAAATAACTAGAAAAAGCTGATTATATTTTTGAAAAGACCATAAAATATAGTTTTTTAATGTGTTTTAAAAGTTATATCAGGCAATTGTGAGTGCTAACCGCTACGTTAAAACGAGTTTGTAGAGGTCGTTGGGAACAAAACACGGCAGTTCGCGGAAGTGTAGCCGGAAGTCCACAGACGTCGATTACAAAGTCCAACTGACTCAACAACTTCTGTCAACATACCATGCAAAGCGAAGTGAGTTCACCAATTGGATCCTTGAGCAACCAAAAGTGAATGCCGATTTTTGTGAATAAAATCATGTTCAGTAATGAGGCCCATTTTCACCTCGATGGCTTCGTTAATTGGCAAAACTGCCGCATTTGGGGCTTAGAAAATCCACGAATGATTCATCAGAAAGCAATGCATCCAAAACTTGTCACTGTCTGATGTGCATTGTGGCCTAGCAGAATAATTGGACCGAATTTCTTTGAAAATGGGGAAGATAATGGAGTAGTGGTGAACGGCGAACGTTATCGTGCTATGATAACTCAGTATTTTGTGCCTCTAGTGGAAAATATTGCTTTCAAGGATATGTGGTATCAGCAGGGTAGTGCCACACTGTCTTGCACAAGCTTGCTCTGATCGTGTTATTTCCCGGTTTGATGACCAGAAGTGGCTAATACGTTTTTGCGATTTAACACCTTTGGACTTCTGGCTGTGGGGTTATCTGAAGTCGCAGGTTTATGCCAACAACTTTGGGACCACCGAAGCATTGAATGTTGTGAAAAGAGTACGCATGTGTTAGCAAAGCCATGGCGGTCTTTTAGAAAATATTTTATTTCATACATAATGCCCAAATGTATACATTATAAATACAATAAATATTTCAATACTTTGCTACAGAGAATCATGTTTTATTGAAACTTAAAATCTTGCTCTATTATTGAAACACCCTTTAATTTTGTTCCAAGTTAATTTTGCATATTTTAGAATATTGTCGTGTTTTTGATGGGGTTATAGGTGTGATGCAGTAATAATTAAGATTCTGTCAAAAGCTTTAATGACGAACGTCATTATAGTTTTGGATAGATGAGCAGTTTAGTTTTTATTACTCAATGTTATTCAAGCAAACAAATATTTGTGCTATCAGCAAACGTTTGCAATCCAAATAAAACTTGACGCGGAACTTACGCAAACCATCACGAAACTTGTTGCTGGAACAAACCTACAATCACTCCTAAAGCAACCTCTGTTGTCAATGTACTGGTGGCTAAAGTAATTAACAAACAAACACCCATCTAATATTCTTCTGCGGCTGGTCTTTGTACAACTTACATTTCCCATCTTACAAATTTCTTCGATTTCAGAAAGTTCCTTTCTTGGACGACATTTATCTGAATTAGTTATTGAAGAACCCAACAAAAATACAGTAATGAAACTAACAGTAACAGTAACAAAGTAAATGAAAATCTGTATATCTATTTATTACATTGAAAATACTAGCTACAAGAGTGTCATAACGGCTATTGTTAAAAAGATGAAGCGCTAGCTATTATAATATTAAATAGTGATACAGTTTTTTTGAATATGCTTACGAATTGTAACCAACCAGCTCATTTGAAATTCGAATCATTAGCGATAATTCTGAAGTTAACCAAATATTGTTGCTAAAGCCAAACCCTTAGTCTAGACCGTCTCACGTAGTTGGAAATTAATTAGCAAATTATCAAAGTTTCCTCGTCCTGTTTTCGTTACTGCAGCGTTATGTAGATAGACAGACGTCGGGGCGACGCTACTGAATTCATCAGATTTAATTTCGGTTTTTTTATCGCTTGTCCGGAACGCTTTTATTATCGCAAGAAAATTTTCCCTGTACATTAAACGTACAAAACAGAATTGCTTTCTATTTATAAATTTCAATTTCAAGGGGACCATTGAAATGAAATCCAAAGATATAAATCACTAGTAGGGTGAATTATTTTTGCCGTAGTTTATTTTCTGAAACACGATACTATATTTAACAGAGATTGTATCTATATTTGCCTTTTAGTTTGCGTCGGAGAAGTCGTACATATGTAATTTAATTTCTATAGGAAATTACGGACAATAAATGTTATTGGTATAAAAAGATTTAAAATAATTTGTGGTTAATTTGGGCTTACATTGTTCATCAAATAAACTGCCAAAGTTAAATCAAGTGAATAATAGATGATCATTATCACTATAATAACCAATTAATGTCACCTCCTTAAGATTTCTTTTGGAATGAATTATGTATACATAAATATATAAAAAAAGCTAAAAAGGTTGAGATGACTAATATAATGCGACTAATAAGAATAACGTATTGGCACAAATGGAAGTATTGTCTGAGCTGCCAGACTGCTTCTAGTACACTATTAAATAAAGATAATCACTCAGCTAATAAGTTTTAATGAATTGAGGACTATTGTTAGTGCAACTACAATTGTAAGTGTTGTTTTATACTTTGAAGAACTCCGTTTAATATTTGCCCTTTGAAGTGCTTAGATTAGAAAATGAAATGATTACATTTTTTGATATCAAGCACCCCTTGCACATTATTCTTTCAATTTGATGTGGAATTCTTGTCTTTCCCCTAAAATATATAATATGGTCATCATCTTCAATAATTTTCGAGATATGTAGCTTTAGACATCCAATAATAACATATGCGGCCTTATTTACATATATGACAATCAATACAACACTCACAGCACTTACAGAAATACACAGAATGAGGCAAATTGTTGACTATGTAGCAATGCCTACACTTAATACAGCTTGCGATGTTGCCCATTCGCTATATACTTTGAAAATTATTAAAGTGAGAATGTACACATATATATTCAAAGCTGGGGCATGGTTCTATAGTATAAGTAAACAATATCATGCTAACCGATCCGTACAACTATACAGCATTGCAATTTTGTTTTTAACAGTTACGGTTATAAACGGAAGCTACAAGAAAAATATTACCATCTTAGTACTTTACTTTGATATTCTACTCTATTTTGCAGTACTACTATTAACGAAAATATTCTATTACCTAAAATAAAAAAAAATAGAATTGTAAATGAAAATATTAGTAACTGGTGCATCAAAGCCCAGTGTGCTTGACCATTAGTCTCCAGGCCCTGCGTCTGAATACCGGTGCTGTTGCTCTTCAGAATTATGGTTACCTACACTTTCTCTCACTCCATGGCAAACGCTGAGAGTAAACATTTTAATACGATGTCCTCTGAAATTTTCAAAAATTGCTGGGGAATGTAAAGGCGTAGGTTGTTATTCCTCACACTTACAGTAGTGAATTCAACCTTCCCGAAGTGAACCTTAAAAGTTTCTATTACGTGCCGATGAGAACACTTCGACCTTAGTCAATAATAAAAGTGCTCTCAAAGTACTATATTTAAACGTATCAGAAGGCAATTCTCAGCTCAGTCCCAAGTTTAAATTTTCTGTTTACGTTTGAGCCAATGATAACTTTTTCGGCTTAAAGTTAAATGAACCAAATCTTACTTAGATCAAAGAAGCGGCATGGTTATATTATTTGATCTAAACTGGGTAGACGTTAGAAAAGCTAAAATTACAATACTTCATCTGACACTTAAAAAAATAACGTAAAAGGTGTGGAAAAGCATATTGTAGTAAATGTAAAAAATACTATACAATTAACATTTACTTTTCACTGGTTTTTACCCCCGTTTGTAGTAGAAGAAAGATAGTAAAATGTAAACTCCCATCAGAATAATACCTACAATTTGGGCACGGATTCAGTTGAGTTGCCTTTCTCAATAAAAATATCCAGTAAAATATGTCATACCTAATATTTCTAACTAGCATAAAACGTGAAAAATTATTCTCACAGCATAATTCATATGCTCTTCATCAGATCAGCACAAAGTTACACCATATTTAAGCTCAGAGTAGTTTATGAACATGTTTAAGCGTACCTGTAATCTGATTTGGGGAATATTGTTTATAGTAGGTGTAACAGCTTTTTCAAGTTATATCGATTTGTATAAATTAAATTTTTTTAACTTGACTTCACAAGCAAGAATCTTATAGGGTTGGAACTTTCTGTAAGTGATCAAAATCAAATATGAGGCAAGATTTTTTTTGGGAAACGAAGTACTGTAACGTTCCACATCACGTAGAAAATTTTTATCACAAGATATGTAACTCCTTAACATGTAACATTTTTCTAAATATTTCAATACCATTTCCAACTAAGTTGCAATACAAAATTTCTTCAATATTATTTTAATAATGTTCGTAATAAATCCTATTCATAGACCACTGATGTTCCATTTTAATATGTGGTAATGCAAGAAATGATTCACATCTGCAGTTATACCCCATGCACTCTTTTTGTGCGTGCCTTTTCGGGACTAGAAATCCATGTATTGCTCGAGAAAAGGGTTGGGAAACTGAACCTGCTTGACAGACAAGTGTTTTATTTTTTTTGGTACCAGTTAACACCAAGGAATACTCACTTGAGCTGTAACACGTTAGATATGATGATAGTAGCAGAGAGGGAATGTGTTGAGCAAAAAATCGCTGGAAACCACGCTAATGACGCCAGATAGGCAGCAACATGTCCGTGTGTTAGCGTTCCCACTGTCTTTCTCATGAATGATTTCACCAATTCCATGAGAAGCTGTATTTAGCGGCATTTTATCTTTGGTGTTGTTATCTAGGCATTCTAGATGTGTATTTTAATGCTTATAGCGTAATTTTAAGCTTTGTGCAGTTATATGTTAAATAATTTTTATTTAAAATTTTATCTTCCTTCAAAATATATAAAGCTTTATTGGGTGTTTCAATAAGAAAAATATTTCTGATTAACTATCGTATCAGCTCAGTACTCAACTATCCTTTTGCTTCCACCATCGTTAAAGTCAGTAAAAATGCTATTGCTTCATCAATTTAACCACCTTTATAGTTCCAATAATAACAAAGTTGGCGATAGTGCCGACTTTAATTTATGCAATGCGCCTATGCTAATTTCATTCAATTATTTTCGTGCAGCGACGCTCTTAATTACAATATTAGAAAATCTCTGTGCGAAGTGCTTGTCCTATCTTATTTTTCGTAATATACATTTACTCAGCATCCAGTATTATCATCTACTAGAATTCAAAGGAGTTTAGTATTGAAAGGATTCTGTGCATTTCTGGTAAATTAAAAAATCTGGGTTGATTACTTACAAGAGAAGCTGAAATGTTTTCTGTTTTTCATTAAGGAATTATATACAAACCGCCACCGTATTTATACAACAAAATTTGTGCTAGGTCGGATGTACCTGGATATGATATCGTTGAAGATCTCGCGGCTTGACAGCTCTTCCCACGTTTTGTTGCTCGTTATTTCTGGTGTAATAAGCGTTCAAAATACAGTGTGTTTGATAAAAAAATTGAGTAACACTGTTTAAACCTTTGTTCTTCAGTTCTTTGTATTGGAGCTGATGTTGCACTGCATATCACAGTTTTCATTCCGCTATCCTAATAATTAAAATTGCTCTATTTTAGATTATATAAACTAAGCATTGCCTCCAACAATTTTTTAAAATTTAATTAGAATAGATAATTGCATGGAAATCACCGACAAATTGCATAGTGTCTGTTGCATATGCATTCCATCACAGGTTTTTCGTAACTTAAACGTTGACTAATAAACGAGATACATACAGAAAAGCATTTCCCTGCCTAATTACTAATGGTATTCAGAAAATCAATATGGTATCATTTTTAATATAAACAAACGTAGTAGCTTACATCAAAAGCCCATTGCTAATTTGAAATCTATAATCGTCAATAATGATCATTTTATGGTCATACATCTACTTTATAACAGTCGAAATACGCAGTAGAAAACCAACTTTATACTAGACCTATTTCACTTTATTTTTCTCTTGGAAGAGACCTACATAAGTATGTTTTCCGAGATGATGAAATTTATACGGATTCAAATAGATGCCTCGTGCACGAAATCCAATTTGCTAGTTATTTCAACGTCCACCCGTTTTAGGGTCTATATATAGGTTCACTTTAATACCCGGTTTAAGTATATGCAAAATTTCAATCATCCGATAGCTTCATAATTTTACGGCAACATTTTAAACTAGTACACGGATATTGAAAAACAACACAACTTTCTACAGAAATAAATAATACGAAAACAAAATACAAGGTCTTTGTCAGTCGTAAAACTATGTTGGTGACATATTTCGAAGCTCTTGAAGAAGTTATATAATGTCATCTCCAGAACGAAAGTTATATAATAAAACTTTTCTGACGAACTACAAGAACTGGAAAACTATAATAATAGAATATAATTTTAACATGTTTGTGGCTGTTATGTAACAATTTAGACATGTTCTGGAGTTTTCGTAAAAAGCGCAATATGTATATTTTAGCGATGTTTCTATTATCATCATTGCTTTGAAGAAGCGGTAAATAAATAAGATTATATGGCGCAATCAAAACAGGTTATTTACCTAACTGAACATTTCAAATAAAAAAGAAAAAAATCTAAATTAAAAGAAAAAATATAATGATAGTCAAATATTCAATTCTGTTATTCTTCCTTTCCATCTTTTGTGGGTAGAAAAATGTAATCTTTTAAAGTGAACAATCAAACCAATTCTTTGAGTTACTACGTACCGTTCACAGCAACTAAAGGTAATGAAAACACTTGGAAATTTATCGTATGACAGAAGAAACTAGAGCAACTCACCGCATGTTCTGAAAAATATAAAGCTTCACTAATTTCTTGAAATAACTAAGTATTAAATTAGCTAAAACTAATGTCTAAATTCGATATCAAGATATTTAATTTGAATTCTTCATTTGTAAAAATTGCCAAGCAATATGAAATTTCTCAAGATTAATAATGCTTCCTAGATCTATAATTTACACAATTAAAATTGCTTTTAAAAGTTCTATTCATACGTTAAATTTGAAGTAGGAAAGTTCGAATGAGCTTCCAATTTAGACAAAACAAAAATTTCAAAATAATGTTCCCATTGCTAATAGAGGACTAGAAATATGTTTAACAAATCAATGCGTCAAACTGAAAATCCAAAACTAGACAATTCTTTTGCAGTAGCGGTCTTCTTTATAGTTCGTAAGTGATAATACTGTCCAACACAATTTTTGCTGGCTTCTATATGAAACCTGTTTTTTACTAATTTGGACGTGATGAATCAGAAAGTCATATTAGTTTTTGCGTATCACGTCAAAATTTAACTATGTGCTCTTTGAATAATCACTAATGCGGCTAAGTTGTTATTAAAGAATTAATAATATGTAAATAAAGTGTAATTTTAATAATTTATTTAGATACAATATTAGTCACCAATAGAGTGCACGTATTTATTTTAGTGATCATTAAACAATTACAAAACTACTTTTAAAAACTAAACAACAATCAACACATTTTCGTTTGCTGCAATATCTGCCGTGTATTCTGGTTTCGCAGTACTTTTAAACACTCCAACAGTAGCCGGCTATCACACGAGGATCCCGTCTTCCGTAGTATCGGGTTTCCATGGTGTTGAAATCTTTATAAAATCTCTTGCCTTGTTCGTCGCTTACAGCACCTAAATTTTCGGGAAACCTATCAACATGATCTTTTTTGTTTCTAAGAAAATTGTTTGCCACCAAAGTGAATGGCGCAGGCTTTCTTCTGAGCTTCATTAAAGTTCTAGTTTGAGGTCCATCAAATACCCCAGATTTAATTTTTTCATAACTTAGTCGTTGAAAATTTTGACATATGTATTTGAAAAATCTGAAGCTTGAACATATTGCTGTAACAAACAAGAAAAGCCGTACAAAGAAAAAACTTGACATGAGAGGGAAATTGAGTTTCATATTTAACATTAGCGTACCTATATTAGTTAAACACAAGTGTTAGAATTTAGTCAGCAAAAAAGAATTATTTGTTGCCCAGTGTAACTTTCAAATAATTTCGAAGCATTTAACAGAAGAGAAACAGGTCTACTGTATATAATATCCTTAAGTAGTCTTCTTTGCCATGGTAACCTGGTAATTTCTGCCACCTTCCAATAACCACGTATATATTTAAAGTTG
Source organism: Trypoxylus dichotomus (assembly GCA_023509865.1). NCBI lineage: Eukaryota > Metazoa > Arthropoda > Insecta > Coleoptera > Scarabaeidae > Trypoxylus > Trypoxylus dichotomus. Next base: position 44,865,176 of record CM042078.1, read on the forward strand.
AAGGCCGTATAAAACACATACGTGAGCATCGTTACAATTTTCCTGGATTGATTATGTTATTTAATTCTTGGCGTATGATTCGCGTCACCGTTTTTTTTCTATTCGGCCCGTTATTCCCTTAACTTTATATCAATGTGTTCGTCCACAAGCTTCCGAAATCTTATCTCTCGTTCTTGGCATGAAGTTTAGCTGTGGTGACTGTGCATGCAGTGTTGGTATGTGTGTTTTTGCTCTTAACTGTGTAGTTATTAAAACATCCAAGAAACGAAGTTGGCCATATTCCTTGATTTCTATGATGAATTTGATTTTATGGTGTATTTGGTTTATACGATTTAAAATATAATTTGGTTTCCTCGTTTCGTGTGGCCACAGTAAAAAATCATCCATATAATCACAAACTAGGCTTGATTAAAAGCCGTGTGCAGAGGTTCTACCTCTAGATACTCATAAATAGATTGGCTAGGATTTATAACAATGAAGAACACATACAAACGCCTTCTTCTACTTGTCAGTAGCCACGCTCATCCTAAATAAAGTACATTGGTATTATCTACGTAATGTTTGATACGTTCTATTGTTGAAATTCCTTCGTCTGCAGGTATTTTGACAAATAATGAAATTATATCAAAACTTACTAGCAAATACATAATTTGACACTAGTTTTTTATCTTTGATAGTGTGTATAAAATGAATAGAGTTTTTGACATAAGACCGCATAGATTCTGCACGATGGTGTAGTGTATCAGCGATAGTTATCTTGTTAGCCGTTACAACGGCGAACTAACAGAATCTACTGTAGGCTATAACGGGACTTCGTGACAGTAACACGGGTTATATTCTCGGAATTAAGCAACGTAAATTACAGCCGCGAAAACATTTGATTACTTTTTATATGTATATCTCTTGTCCTTTTTAATTTGCCCTGAAAATGGCAAATAAATAATTTATGAATATCTTTTTCTTTGTTTATTACAAAATTCATAAACAAAACGTAAAAAGTTATCCCTGAAGTGTTTGAACTTGAACGAATAGTACGTGCCAAAGTAATATAGAGATCATAATTGAAAATACTATTGTCTGAGAAACATTAATTGTTTTCTGGATAACCCTTGCATATTACTTTGCATAAGTATTATAGTAACTGCTATATATTTTGGCGTAACAAACTTTTAAAAGCGCCTTCACTAGTTTGAAATAAACACAGCCACGATAGAGATAAGCAGAGGATAAATACAACAACTAAGCATTCTTTTCATGATTTTAGAAAGAAACTGTCAAAGTTTTATGAAGAAGCAGGCATTTTTCGCTCTAAATGTATTACATTAAGCAGCAAAGAAAATGTGTACAAGGAAAACGCATTACTTTCTGAAGAATGAAAGGTACATATACTATTGTAAATTGCAACATAAAAATAACCTAAATGCAAAATAAAATATCAAATAGTATTAAGATTAACGAAATGAAACTCCTAAAAGCTCTTAGATTTGTGGAAAAAAATCTTTTTGCGATAACCAGCATATAACCATTTCTTTTACATTTAAAGCAGTTTTTCTTAAAACAATTACAATAAAGTACAACACAAACTCGCTGTGCAATATTCACAATAATGAAGGCACGTGAATTTGAAGAAAGGAAATGATATCACGTATTTAGGAACCCAATGAATGGGAGATGCGAAGAAGAATGTATATAAGTATATTTAAGAATACTAAGAAGACATGAAGCTGCGCATATGAGTATTGAAACAAGTAAACAGATGATCAGAACATAGAAGATGCAGTGGCAAGATCAACTTTACCAAGGACTAATCTTAGAATGGAAATGAAGAGATCAAAACATGAAATAGAAGAATGGTATGCATAGTCTTTAAAATAGGAATACCTGAACTGTTTTTGTGAGTGAAGATGTGAACTTAGGTGAAAAGTACGAATAATGACATAAACGGAGACGAAGAAACGCTATGAAGCAGATAAAAGAAAAGCAGTCAATAAGACGAGATGCAAAGGCAAAAGAGTGGAGGAAAAATTAACAACATGTGATTAAACTATTGTCACAGAGAATAATATTTTTCTCTTGCTCTTATTTCATTTTATCTTATCATGACACGGTCTAATTCCGGAAACAGTTCTTTTATTATTATCTTAAAACGTTGCTTTCATTGCCAATTTCACTTTCAGGAAGAGGAAATAGTCAAATGATAATGAGTCTGATGAATACTGAAGGTGTTATAACACCTAGACTTGTTTTCTCGCCAAAAATTCGCGAACAGCAATAGTCCTTTGTTAACAAAAACCAACTTCCCGGTGCTCGATATTCGGCCCTTACTCGAACGATCCTCTTCCATAAAGGTTCCGTAATCCTTATATAATACTCGGCAGTGAAATTATGATCCTGTGGAACAAATTCTCCATGTAGGATACCTTTAAAGTTGCAAAAACAAATCATCATTTTCTTCTCTCGTGACTTCTAGATACGCAATTTTACCGATTTTTGAAAGCCTGGGGACTACCACGTAGCACTTTGGTGGTTTGTTTGAAGATCCTACTTGAAGCACCAAGTCTCGTCAGCAGTTACAATCGATTCTAGAAATGTGCGATTCGTCTGACTGTTTTGATAGCATCCTTGCAATGTTCAACGCAAACAATTTCTTGATCCTTAGTTGACTGAGGAACAAATTGGACACAGACTTTCAGTTTTTCCAAATCTCTCGCCAAAATTTCGTGAATCACTTCTTTAGTCGCATTTAATTTCTCCGTTATCCATCTCACAGTCGAATTCGCATCGTTTGCGACAATTTCACGCATTTTTTCGACCAGCTCCTCACGATTTTTGTTTTTTGGACCGCCTGGCCTTGGGTCATCTTCCAAATCATCACAATCATCCTAAGGTCGCTTATATCATATGAGCATACGAGTACGGCACAAACAGTCATCACCATAAAGGCTTTTCATTAATTCAAATGCTTCTGTAAAACATTCACCGCGCCTCGAAATTTTAAAATTATATGTTTGTAACGATCAGAGAAAAAATAGTTTAAACACTATAACTTAGCTGCCACTTGATCGATTTTAAAGCTCGCGGTCTTATTTTGTAGAGGGGATATACACCCGCTAGATTATATATTGTTTCAACGGATGGCGTTGGTAACTTTCTGCAAATTAAAAGAGTTCCGTTATTTTTCCGACATACTGTGTATAAACCTTCTTTGTAGAAGTAAATACATTTCTGTGGTCAATCGCACTAAATATTATATGCGTGTTTTTAATTTCCGTTTCAACGACTCGTTTAGAAACATGCTTTCCCTTAGTACTTATTTTTCTTTTTCTTCTTCTTAGTACGATCATATGATATAATACGTTATACCAACTCCCCTATATTGACCTTTTTTATTCGTACTTCTTCACGTTCGTACAAGCACCGTTTCAATGTAATTAAATCAACGTTGTGGAATCGGGGTGAACGACGCTCGCTGGAGTTTATCGCTCATAGCGCGGTATTCATAATCAGTTGATATTTTATTTAGGCAACATTGGGGAAATCTATATACATTACAAGTATTACCAACTTTAGACGTTTACGTCTTGTATCGATTGACTTGAGTGAAGGGCGCGTGTGAGTATAAGGCCTATGAATAAGAGAGTGCGGAGAAGAAAGTAATTATCTTATAGAAAAGTTAGTCTCCACATTTATTTTGTCCTAAAACCTACGCGGAGGTGCAATAAACCACAGGTTAAATTTCGTAGACATACTGGCTCGTTTACAATGACAGCTTATGAGATGAATCTGCAAGAGCAACGAAAATATAAAAATTTTGATGGAGCGTATATAATACATATATTTATGTGTTTGCTTTAAGTGTCCCTTTTAAATGTAAGTTCTGCGTAACAGCATATTGACGTTTTTAAATATAGCAGATTTGATAGATCTGGTTCTTCTATAATTTAGACAAATACAACTTGTAGCTATGCACAGAATTTCATTATTATAAACAATTATTAAAAGAGGTATACAGGATGTTCCGAAAAGCTAATTCAAAGACGGGTACATTCAATCAAAAAAAAATCGATTTCTTAAATGAGAATCCTTGTTTTATATGATAAAGATATATTTATAATTTCTATATATTCGACTCAAAAATAAGCAGATGTTACTCTATTTGGGTTATATATGCAATGTCAAATCCTGATCTGATTTGAAGAATTATGCAAACTCTTCGATTAAATGCTTGGTTCAAAGGGATAAAACGCGTTGGAAGACCAAACCTTCGACGTTGTTAAAGGAGGTCGATAGATCAATGCTTCCATTTGAAGTAAAACGAGTTAAAAGACCAATGTGAAAAAATATACAGTATCCACCACTAGCATGACATCTAGTAGTTCAGTTTAAGAAAAGTTCTTGTAAAGGGTTATCGGCATTTCATCAAATTTTATTGGTTAAGTAAATGAAGAAATGCTAAAATGTGTCGCGAGTATTTTACTCTGCTGTTCGTAAGTATCGTTTGATCTTGTTTTATTCCTTTGTAACTTCAAAAATAACCGCTTTACAGTTTTATTCACTGCTTACTTTATAACATGATGTAAAGTAAAACGTAAAACGAGCACAGTCAATTTTTAGATACTAAATCGAGCTATTAACGTCAACGTAAATTATAGTATTGCATTGACTATGTTGAAAAATCGCAAATGTCGGATATCATTTTTAACCAGTTCTACTTTTCATTTCTTGCAACATATACGAATACATTATTTTTAATGTTTATTCATATTTGTTGTTACTATTAACAGACTAGATAATATTATAGAAAATATCTTTCGTGTGTGTGAAGTGTATTGTTTAATTTTAACTTGTCACTTTGAATTTTGCTCCTTATAGAGATCCTCTTTGGTATTTTACTGAACTCTTTTCTATGTAATAATAGTAATTTAAATCTTTAACTACGTCAACGTGTTGTAAGTATGTAGTATGTGTTATTAAGATAAAGCTTAAAATTTCTTGTAATAACGAAGTTATTTGAATGTCATTATAAATAGTTTTACAAAATTCTGTGGAACAAGTATAACACAATAATACATTTAGTGGCTGTGCATAAAAGCATTTGATATAATGGCTTCTTGATTTCCATTTCCTTTGTTCCTGTATACACTTACTGATCTTCATTTACGACAGCTTACAAATATGAGCACCACTACTCCAGAAAGCCGTAGATCGCTGAATATAACAGGACGTATGGAAATCTGAAATTGTGTATATAGGATCATTGCGAATTTGGATTGCGACCATCTTTAGGATAAAAATGTTGATACCACCATCTTACTTCCGGTTATATAAGAAGTGAGTGTCAATTGGCAATTTCAAATAAAATATCTGCCAATTCTTTAAATTTCAGTTATCCACACTGTTCTGTACACGTTTTACCTAGACGTTTCGTTCCTTTCGTCTGAAAGGACCAGATTTAAATGATCTTTTATTTAATATCATCATAATGCTAGATCAATACTTTGAAAAACTAAATAGTTGACATTTTTTCCTTATATAGTATGTAGATTATCGTATCGGATATGTTCAGTGTCTTGACTCCTTGATATCAATCTCCAGAGTTGGAATGCCTGCCCAGCTGTTTTTAAGCCTTGAGGTTTTCTATGGATATATATAATAAAACTCATGGCCGGCCGATGCCCCCTGTATTTAGCGAAAATTGTTGGGAGATACGAAGGCATTGATTATTATTATTATTATTAAATTCTTCAATACTCATTATAGATTTTGTAAGTTGGCTTTGAAACTGAGAGCAACTGCGGTATAGTAATTTTCTGGACTATTATATCTATGAAAAGGTACATAAGACGAAAAATGATGTGATAAGAATTTGCATCTTACTCTACCGTTTTCGGTGTGTGTACTGCCGTTTTCAAGATAGAGTGGTGAATTTAGCGAGCAACAGCTCCTGTCAGAGCTACTCTGAAGGCAGCAGCAGACACACTGCCGAAACGTCGAACTATGTACGTTGTACAAACGATGGAAATAGCCCAAACAACAACTCTAACTACCTTGTAGCGATAACCAACTAAGCTACACATATTTCTTTGTAGAACTATGTAAAGATTTCCGCCAACCTTCAAACATAGGAGATGGACCCTCTCTAAAACATTACTGTTTAACCAGTTGTTGAAACCTATTGATAAGAAAATGTAGAATTTGTTCCACATCTTACAATAAGAAGTGATTTATGCATAAAGATCACTGGTAAAATTGGTGTCCTTTGCTATGATACTCATTCGATTCCAATTTTTTTAATACTGAAATATGTTCTAGAGTCATCTTCTAAAGTTTGTAAAAATTACAAAAGACGGTGAAATAACTTCTAAATTGTTTGAGAAAAACGTAGATATGCTAATAATGTACGGGATATTTCGTTTAATATCGGATGAATGGTTTTATCACATGATGTCACGAATTTACTTTGATCAACCTGTCTAATTAACTCAAGTTTTTTAATATCTTTGTTTACATATTTCATATACTTTACTTATTGGTCTGCTATCATAACATCGATCGTTCATAACATTTTAAATTCATTCTTCCCAACAATAGCAAGAAATAAGCTTAAGAGTACGTGACTAATATTTAAGCAGATGATATGAACGACAGACAGCTATAAAATATGCTAGGTATTCTATTTGAAATAAGCTGCTTAACATTCACTTCGTGGGGTAAATATTTTTACTAGAAAGATCATGTATTTAAAAATTATCAGATTTCAATTACTTGTCCAAATTCGACTAATTCGTCGATTGAGCGATACTTCCGGTATATTGTGCTAATGGAAAATACAAATATCAATATACGAGAATTTATAGTTTTATCTAAGATTTTAGTTTTATAGAACCAAACAATTTTAAACGCCAAATTATTCCGTTTATCGTTACACAGTGGTATATTTATACTTTCACTTTTGGTTTTATTTTCTAATGAGTCCTCTATATCTACATATCATTCTTGGACTTTACGGCAGGAATAGCAATTTCAAGGAAGGACGCGGATTAGTAGCTATATCTTATTTTAATCATAAGAATTTATACTTCTATATACAACTTTGCTATTTTAAATGATATTCTGTCAATCAAGTGGTTACTGTATAACACATGTTTCCTAATAGGTAATCCAGTAATTGTCCTAGTCCTATGGAAAAGTCTAGATCATCAAGATGCTAAGATTTCTCCTGCATCTTTTGAGCTCTAATAGCACAATTGAAGGAAGCGTTCGAGCTTTGATATTAAACCAAAACTTACAGTTTGCATTATTAATAGTAAAAGTTCTTTGGCGAATGAATTTTTATATTCCAAAGATAAAGATGCTGTTAAATACAGCTTCCTCATGGTATTGGTTAAATCATTTACGAGCAAGACAGTGTGAAGAGACATAAAACGCTAGCACACGGACATGGTTCTGCCTACCCGGCGTCATTAGCGTGGTTTTGAGCGGTTTTATGCTCGACACATTGTCATTCCCTCTCTGCTACTATCGCCATATCTAACCAAGTGATCTGTATCCGCTTCTTCTCACTGTGTCTGACTTTGCAGACTAATGTTTCATTGTTTTGGCACTAGTTAGCGCCAAGAATAATCACTTGAATTGTAGGGTTAGATATGACGATAGTAGCAGAGATGGAATGACAATATGTCGAGCATAAAGCCACTCAAAACCACGCTGATGATGTCAGGTAGGCAGAAACATGTCAATGCGATAGCGTTTTATGTCTTCTCACATTGTATTTCTCATGAATGATTTCACCAATACCACGAGGAAGCTGTATTTAACAGCGTCTTTATCTTTGGTGTTATTTTCTAGGCATTCCTTTAGATGGATTTTTATATTGCTAAAATATAATGAAACTCTAGGTGTTTACATTGTACATTTATATATAAAGAAAAATTATTCACTAATTTCTTACATAAAAAATTTAAATCGTCTTCTAATTTTACCTCATAGGCTTCTCTCTGATTCTAAGCATATTTAACGCTAGTGAAACATGCACGAAATTTCTAACAACAGATGTTGGTCAACACCGCACATATAAATATGTTCTCTAATTATTCGACTTGCTATTCTCCAAGTACTACCAAGCTGTCGGCACTCGAATACCAAACTAGCTATAGATATTTGCGCATGTATTCAGCCACTTCTGGGTATTAGAACTTATCTAATTAAGAACTGAACGTCATTGGTTCTGCAGTGGCATGCATTAATTTAATTTTCGATCTAAATTTAAATAGGAATTTACAATAGAAATCGATAATCATAGAGAATAACGAAGCCTTGGGACTTTCAGGAACAATGTGCCTGTAAGTTGTATGACGTGTAACAGAATTGTATCAATGTGTAGTTTGTTATTTAGCCGCAAAGTCCCTTCTATTATATCGTTAGGTGCCTGGATACAATGTATTCAACGTCTGGAACGACTTTCTTGGGTATTCATGTATAATTGGGATACGAAAATGCAAAACCTATATATGTAGATCTGTACAATACCACAAACGACTGCAAGGACTGTGTGGCTGTACACTTACAGGTATCGCAGACACTCCAGACAAATTAATAATTATTCGGAACGCAGCGTTTAGAGAGCACGTGAACTCTCATTGTCAACCGTATTACCGACTTCGGTTGACAATGGAAGTCCACGTGCTCTCGAATGCATCACCCTGACGATTACCCACTATCTGTGAACTATACTGTAAGGCGGACTCGTACAGCTTACTACTCCCTATGGTAGAGCGGCAACGGAGGGGTTGAAGATTCTAGAAACTCTCCAGATGTTTTAAATCTAGAAAATTCGTTTTGAATGGGAATCTAACGTTCGAGACTTAGGTGTTTTCTAACTTCCCATGCGTAATAATAGTTAGGATTCAATCTACATCTAGCGAGCGTCTCTATCCCCGCTCCATCCCTCCATTCCACGAACTTCTGGACCTCCCCTCGTACAACCAAATTCGGATGGATTTCCACTGGTTTATTTTGTTTAGAAAGCCCTTATATCCTAACGCAAATGCAAATCAGAAGTTTCACAAAACTGAGAGATAACTTTATGTTTACTTATAATTATATTGCCTCCCATACCATACTGCTCTGAAAATGAAGTAATAGAAGTAATGAAGAAATATTTTAGTATTGAAAATTTGAGTTTAAGAAACAAATTTTTAAAGAAATAGCTTTAAATTGAGGGAAATGCATTTAATAGTGCCACAATTTAAATCTTTGTTTTAATGTACATGGATATTCCATTACTTTCCTAAACTAATAATAAAATAGCTGAACATCTTCAGTACCGCATTTGCTTTTCAAGATGGTAAGTAACGAACTATAATAGTTTTGAATTCGTATTTGCATACTCAAGTTTTGTTCGTATAAAAAATGAATATTTACTTCCAGAATGTACAAAATTTTATTGTTGCTAAAAGGAAAGGTATTATACAAGTTTTTGTTGTAACTTCTCTTAGGTATACGTAACATACACAGTCCAATTAGATTTTCAGCTTTCAGGGAAAAGTCTCTCACATAGTCTGGAAACTTTCTGATGTACATTTTGAAACTTTTACACTGTATGAAGTTTACAGCAACATTGAAATTGATATCTTTTTGTACTATATGTATTAACGTTAGCAACAGCTTTAATATGAATGACAGTTACCCGAAAATAATTATATTTGCAGTTGATAAATGCAATAGTTCCAACAAATTATCTCTTCTTTTCCTTATAAGCTGCACAACTGTTTTATAACTTACATAGTTTCAATTAACGTATGCTTTTAGATCTAGCAGTCTGGATGGGTCAGTTTAATTAATTCTACATAACGACATAACTTGCGGAGAAATTAGTTCCTTAACGGCAACTAAAATCGGTAAACAGGTAGCACAACTTTAGTGATTGCGATGTTTTTTTTTATTACTCAAGCTTTTTCATTTCACCATGTCGGATAGTTGCAAACTAGCTCTGAAACTTTTTAACTAACTGATTTGAAAATTTGATATCTAATGGTAAACTTAAAAAATTGATTAAGCTGTCTAATTCTCTATTTTGGCTTACCAACGAGTGCTAAATTAAAACAAGATCTATTCGTTCTTTATTACTTACAAAATACTTAGCAAATAGCGTAGAATCGACATGATAACTTGATGATCGTTTAAAAAGTGGGCTGTACGAAATGCGCGGAAGAACTTAACAATTGGATTGATCGAATTTCGCTTTTTTCGCAACCGCAGCATCTCCAGCATTCACAAGGCGACGCGGCAAAGCTAAAATCAATTTAGTTTTAGATTTACGGTTCGTCTAACAAAACATGAATTGACAGTTTAACCAGTAATTAGTAAACTACTTCTACAATAACTGAAACTACGACAAGATTTAGATTTGTGGCACGCGTTTAGCTATGACTTTTCATTTTCATATTATTTTGCCTTACCTTAGATTAAGAAAAATTAAAACGTTAAAACTAGCAACGTAAGCTTCTCAGTTTTATTACATTGTAGTAACTTTACATGAATTGAAGGAAATGTTTAGATCTCTAGCGAGGTGAAAATCTGTATTTGAAGCATCCCAAAATATTCTTCATATTAATACTGTAATCCCAAATAAAATAAGACAAATATTTAAACAACTGCCAATGTATAGCCGAAGGATAAGAATTTCCTTTTCTATCCTACATTAGTCGTTGCAACTCTTCTAACCGAAAATTGGGAATTAAATAGAAGGAGGAAACGACCTACAATTTCTTCATAGTAATGCAGATTCCAGTACAATTGGTAAATAATGTTGATCACTGTGTATTGGTCAAGAAATGATACAGACCGTTTTGTGTTACAGATCAACTGGAAAGGTGTAGAACCATTGCTAGGCGAATGGGATGTCGAAAAATACATATGAACATTTGTAAATTTATTTAACATTTTTAATAAATTTTGGGAGAATTTATGGGTTTTCTTATTTATATTTAATATTCCTAGTACTAAGTGAAAAAAATCTTATAAAAGAATAATTAAATGATATTTTCTCGGTTTTACAATGTTCAAAGGAACAAATACCAGAAACAATTCCCGAACCAGCCAAATAATTTGATTAAAATTTTGGAAATGAATTTTATAAATCGATTTTCGATTTAGTCACATACATACATGCGGCCTAGCACATTGTTAGCGTTCTAGAATTTTCGAATTCTGCAATTCACAGCGCAGCTTAAAATGTTTTGCTATAATAAAATGAAATAGCCGAAGAAGTAAAACTCAAATATTTTACAAAAATTTCCAACATATTTAACACACTATTAGTATACCATGTCTGCATTAGTATAACATGTTGTACCATTGTTCAGTATGGATTTCCAACAAGTATCGGCCGACTCAATCGATATTATTAAATGAAATCAAATATAGCTTAGACTGAAGGCATGATTGCGCGGAAGCAACTAAACTTGAAAAGTTCTTTTATCAAAGGATATTTTCTCAATATTAATCGTACCATTCAACGGGATGGTTCGAGCTGGCGTAATTAGGCATCATTACGCTAGCTTAAAAATCTATGCGCAGTTAAGTAAATATCGAATGATTTACTACAGAACGTCTGTAGTGTGTGTATGTCTCATGCACATTTACATTCAATTTTAAAGTAAAATATCTTACGTAACCTCTTATAATTATAATTTAATTTGGATATTGGAGTACACATCTGCATTAGATCCCTATATCAATTGTTTTAGGTAACAAATACAGTACTAATATTTAATAATAATTTCCAGAAAACTGTAATCGTGCCGGCTAAATTGCATGGGCGTTTTAAAGGATACAAAGTGAATAAAATGTTAATGGAACTATTTAGACAACTAAATGATCTATCAAGATAAAAAGAATCGGAAGTTTTCATCTAAAAATTTGTCGTTTACTGGAAACTACAAGTGAAGGAAATTTAAATTGCGTGCCAAAATATATCGTTCTAAAAAATAAAATTGAGTTGTCCAAGCCGGCGGGTGTAAACTGTAGGCACCAAATTTATACATGTACCTGTCCTGCAAAAGGGATTGCTTAATCCTACTAATCTAGGCACTATGTATCCTAGGAGTAATTAGTTAATTAAATACGGAGTGCATATCATTTTATTCGTCAGTTTAATAATTCTCAGCTTTTTACTTTGCACATCTATATTTTTATATAATTAAATATTCTTTAATTTCTATCTATTTGAGAATAAGTAAATCAATTTAAAAGGCACTATTTTTTATATTTTATTCTTGCATAATGATATATTCTTTATTTTCTATCTAACTTGCTGTTTAACAAGAAGCATATCAACTTGAAATACATTTCATTTATATTACTTTTGTTTGATTTCTATGGTGCACTGTTTACATACACCATTTGCGGGTATATTTTTAGCTAGTGCCCAAATTACCAACAAGAGTAACATTTTCAGGTAGATTAGTGTCCGCTTTATATCCGCCTGTCCAACCATTTCTTCTTAAAGCAAATTGTACTACTACTACAAGATGCTATCCTCAAATCGATCTTTTCAATTTGAATCGATTCAACGAAGATCTCGTTCCGTATTATTGCGAGATGAAGGGGACGAATCTCTAATTCATTTCAAGTGAAGCCAGTGTTCGATTTTTTAACAAATGCTCGTCGCAATTTTTATGACCGGCTGGGTTATTGCTCGTAACAGGGGGGACAGTTATTCGAACAATAAATAGTTCATTTTGTTTTACGATTTCTTGTTTTATTTATAGTTTTACACTTCTTATGATATCATTGCTTTTAAGTTTAAGCTATTTACCAATTCTTTATTTATTCTAATAGGAATTTGTTAAGTTTAAGAATTGTATTTAATAAGATTTTTTATTCAATTTGGAACTTTTAATATTGTTTTCATGTGGCTATGATGAAGTCTGTCACTGACATCCGTCATCAGTTACATTATGTAATACTTCGATACACATACCTAGAAAAAGAATTAATAAAAACAAATCAACCCTACACATCCCAGTTTATTGCATTTTTTTCGATACCAAATGAGTATAGTCGTATTGTTCCCATTTCGCTAATACGTATATAACGTTGGCTTTAATATTAGCTTTACAAACTTCGTAAAACGTATTTATAATAAGTCGCTTAGCTAATTGGTTATTAATCTGCTATTCATGTCATGAGTAGCTGTATAAGAGTGAACTTTAGCGAGAGAACGTATATCACGCTCATGTTATTTCGGCTGAGCTACAGCATGTCGCCGAATGCTAACAGATCTGTGCTGAGGTGCCGTGCTTATGTACACCCACAGCTGGACTACTTCCTATTTCCTATCTTTCAGAATGCGATCCACAGCTTGCAGCGGTATGCAAATATACAAATCATATCAATAAATACATTTGCTATACGTTGATATAATTATATATGTACGTATGCTAATATAATAAAATAGATTTAAATGAACTGAATGTTTAAGTATTAAACAATTAGTGTAGATATGACTGTACGTTATGAAATGTCACTGGTTCTTGTAGTAAAAAATAAACTACTGTAATTGTTTTATTAGTTGTATTCGACGTTAAATAAATTAACTATAAGCAGCCACTGCTGTTAATTGAACATTGAACGTTGTCGTGGTCAATACAATTCATCTATATTTATATATATATACATAAGCCCTAATGAGCTCGCCCCTCCAATGGTAATTAGTGCGGGAAATTTGATTTAAACATATGGCGCCAACAATGACATTCTTGACTTCTTACTTCTTTGTGGTTTTTTAATATATTTCTCTTTTAATTCTTTCATTTGTATTTTGATGTTTTCTATACGTGCCCATAACTCAGCACTTAACTGATAATAGGTGGCTATTGCAATTGGGAGGTTGCCAAACGATGGCGTGCGAACAAACAGCGACGCTCACAACAAGTAACAAGATTGAGATTGAAAACACCCTGGCCATCCTTTCTACGCTGAACGACTGTCTCTGACTAACAACGGAAAGGTTTTTTTCTTATTTTTAGAAGAGAGAAAAATTCTTGTTTAATCCGCTGGCGCGCCCGAATTATTACAGTACTTTAAATAACATTTTCCCAGTGTCACAATTAGTTGAAAAGGTTTTCCCTTGCACGAAGTCCTTTTTGCAATCCTTTGGCCTTTTACTGTGTATATCTTCTTTAACAATTTCGTTTATTATAATAGGAGTCACTACTGATTTCTATAGCTTAGCTATTAGAAACAATATAATAGAATTGAACATTCTACATTAAGTAGTATTCAATACATATAAAATAATATAATTATTTCGAAGGTTTTTCGAACATTTTCGAATATTAGAATGTAATTATATTTTCGATTGAAAAATCCTAATCGTAATCTAGCTGAACTGAAGAGCACAAAAGTTAGTTGAATATGCTTTTATACTTGTTTTTAATATCCACGTATTGTTGAAATTTATACCAGAAGCCGAATTATTTAGAATATAACAATATTTTTATTTAAAATGCTAGTCCAAAAGTTGCGGTTAAGTAATGAAAAACACTATGTTGTAAGTGATGTTCTGTTGCAATATCGCAAACGACCATTCTCCTACCAAAATTTTCAATAACATTTTCGCGTACAGCTGTACCATCAAAAATCCCATAACATCACCAATTACATATTACTAGATCATTAGCGTAACCTTGTTTTTTAAGTAACCCCAAAGGAAAAAGCCAAAGGCGTTAAATTGCTGTTTCTCTTCTCTTCAAACAATTATTTCGATACCAATAGTACTCTATACCGTTGTTCGTGTAAAAGTATGCTGTTTCTGCAATTGTATAAGGTATGTCACTGCCCACTCTTCAGGTCCATTCAATTCCATTCGTCAAATAAAAGATTTGGAATCATGCTTCAATAACAGTAAGAGTATTGCCGTCTTTTTTCCAAAGAAATGTTACTCGATCACTCCACCAACACAGAAACTTCACCAGGTAGTTACATTTGGTAGATGCAACGGTTCTTGCAATGTCTCTCGCTCAGGTTTTACTTCTTCAGTCATCTGATTCCTGTAAGTCTTTAGAAACATTTCTACGCGCAAAGTTACGAATAAGTTGGTTTTTGGAACGTTTAAATGTTGAAAATGACAACGAATCCGTGTGTTTGAATCCATAATAGCACTGGCACTTACAACGGCGGTATTTTCTTCTAAGCGATCGCTACGATGGCGTGTTTTGCTTTTTACCACATGCATTTTGCGCAATTTTGTAACAATTTTTCAGTCACACGTTAATAGACCATTTACTTTGCCGTATTCTATACGAAATTTTCTTGCAACTTCTGCTTAACTTCGACCATATCTAAAGTAATGTTTAATAGTAAACATAGGCTTTTCAATAGCGTACTTTTCCATCTTTATTGACCGCAATGCTTATATTTGTCACTCGTGATATTCTGTTACAAAAAAATACAAATACAAATGCATTGCGTTTAAATACACAAACATTGCAAAAAATGAAAATAAAGCATTGTAACACAATGTATGTTCGCAGTATATTTATTTAGTTAAATAATAAATAAAGAATAATGAAAACTAAGAAATATATTGTTGCATAAATAACGATAAATTCGGCACAAAAAAATAAGCTGGACGAAAGTTTAAATACAATACGAAGAATATAACTTCTTTTCGCTAATTTTAATTAAATTGAAAAAACGTAAACTTTAATTAATACAGTACACTTCAATGAGTGCCTGTTTCAGATATTGTGATTTCTGACTAGACCTTTGTTAGAGCTTCCTTAAAGGATTCTTTGCTTCACGACGTTGCATAATCATTTTATCGATCCAATAATTCTCAAACGTGCTCTAATGGTAGGTGCCTGTTCATCATACCATCGATAAAAGCTAAATGTCTTACTCCAGTTGCTCCAATAGCTCCCAAAACCATTACACTTCCGCCACCATACTTAACAGTAGGTGAAGATCTTTGATGTGCTGTCCCGAACTTGCGCCAAATTTTTGCGCGATTATTGCTATCAAAAATATTGAATTTGAATCTGTAAATAGGATTCTTCTCCAAAAGTCCTCATCTTTATTCTTCTACTTGTTTGCAAATTCTAAACGAACCTTCCGATTTTTGTCAGATAAAATAAGAGGTTTCTTACGTGAAACTCTGCTTCGATAGCCCTTATCCCATAAAGCTTTTTCGGGTGAACATGTTACCCGATATTGCAACAATACTATTGGCTAATGTTGGCGCACTTATTTTTGGATCTTTGTTCACTTCCTTTAGTGTAACGCTAACATTTCTGTGAGAAAGTTTCTTGAGTCGCCCAGTTCTGAGCCTATTTTCCACTGTTTTATAAGCTTTATATTTTCTTATAATATGACAAACCCTTAACTTTACCTGTATGTCGGTAGAATTTGCCTTTTTGGAAATGTCTAATAATTAAACTTTTTACACCAGCCCCTACTTGTTTTCCTTTGTCCATTAGTTTTTTCCATATGTCTATCGACAATAATATCGAAGTTAATACTAGGCAAAAATGCGTAATTGACACTAAATCAGCAAATAGAACAGTCCTCCTTTCGGGAAAGCCTCAAGAAAAGTTGCAATACAAATATTTTTTAGATCATATTTAAATTTTTGTCCAGCGTATTTTATTATTTCGGGCGAATTTATTATTATTTATAACAGAATAAGCTTTTTAAGCTTTCGTTACCACTTGTTATTAAAGTGTAAATAAACTGCAGACTTACATTTGTGTTAAAATGTTTTATTTTCGTTTTAAGTGATGTTTGCGTATTTTAACTTGAGTGTATTCAAACTTTAACTATTTGAAATGCAGATTGTTGCCTATACCGAAAGAGTTCTAATATTTAAGTGAACAATTCCCGGAATTATTCTTTCTTTTTACATAGTCTTATTCACAAATGTTGATAATCTAAAGTGAAAGTTAATTTTCTAAGAATTTTCGATACCTTTCATAATTTATTTGAAACACGTCCCGGTATAACTGTAGAACATGATGGAGCTTTTCATAAAAAAAGTTAGTAATGTCATGAAGCATAACAGCACGACGTTGGTAACACGCCATATACATGTAAACACGGATACCGTAAAAAATCAATGCTAAGGTAAACCTAGCAAAACACAGCCCCTCTTATTTTGTGTGTATGTGCGTGTGTGCATACACTACCGTCCATAGAAGTTTGGTCAAGTAACAAAAATTTCAAACATAAAAAAAGGCAATTAATGCTATAGAAATAAATGTATTGTTCTTAAATCTAATGAAAGTTTTTATTTTTTCCTATTCATTGTTAACAAAATTCCTTAATCATTCCTTTCGTCAAAAAATCCATCTTTTACATTGACTACGCTACTATCGAATAACTCGCGGCATCCTTTCAATTAATTTTTTTAGGTTTTCGCATGGGATGTTGTTCCATTCTTGCTGAAGGATATTCCAAAGCTATTCCTTGGAAGTAGGACTGACACTACGAACTCTTCTGTCAAGTTCATCCTACAGTAATTCAATAGTGTTGAGATTTGGACTCTGTGGTGGCCATGCCATAACTTGTAAAATATCTCTTGGATTTTGTTGTGCATTCGGGAAGCATCCTTTCATTAGCGAAGCGTCTGACAAACACTTTCCTGTTTTGACCAAACACTTTAAATATTGATTAGTCAGTACACAAGACATTTTGTCACTATTCTACCGTCCAATCCCGATGTTTATGGGTTGACTGTAACCGTTTCAGTCGATTACTCTGACGTAGCAATGGTTTACGAACTGCCACGCAACCGTATAAATTTCCTTCGGCCAGTCGGCGTTTTACTGTAGTAACTGAAATCGTACGCTGACGTCCGCGATTGAATTCGCTCGCTATTCCTGGTACTGTTTTTCTATGATTTCGCTTACTTGATAGCCCTGGAGTGTCACGGTCCTCTAAGCCGCCTATTTCTTAATATCGGCCAATGGTGTATTTTACTATCGACGCGATTTAATTTCTCAGCGATTCGACTGCTGGTAAAACTTTCTTTATACGTTGTTGATTGTTTAATGTTAATACCTATTGATTTACCACGAGGCACTTCGAACGGTGTTATTCACTTACTATACCGCTGATCGCAATAATATTAAAACTAAGCTGTTCTGAGTTTGGTAATCGCAGTAAACGAGAGAAAGGGAGAATACAATAAAATCTTTACCTGCTTGATCCCATCGATTCAACTTATCTAATAAATAGATTAGAACAATCCGCTGTAAATGAGGATGAATGTTCCGGGTCATAGAGTTAATTACTTACTTTCTTCGTAATACTTTCATTATTTGAATTGCAGATGTATTTAAGATAGATGTTTATTAATGTTATCATCATTCAATGCAATAAAGTTTATTAAATTAAAGTATTGTAAAAGTTTCTCCCTTGGCCAAACTTCTTTGGATGGTAGTGTATATGTCGCTTTCATAGTTCACTAAAATATTTCCTAGGTGCTAATATTTATTGAAATAATTTCGCTTCGGTATACGCTGGTTAATCTCTATGGAATTTCTAAATCAGTTTATAATTTATGTAGCTCCCACTCAACATATATGAAACTGTCTCGCTTAACTAACACGTCGCGTCGCTATGTAATCAATCCCTAAAACATGCGATTGTAGGCGGTAACTTCGATTAAACGGAATCGTCACTCATCTCAATAACCTTAAAAGTCCAACTATAAATTCGCTATTAGGAAAGCCATATTAATCGAGAGATTCTCAGAAATGTATTCTAACAATTTATGTTTCCGAGACTAGCGAGATTTTATGTCAGAGGAAGGGATGATTCAGACGCAGACTAACGTTCCCATGAGGAAATTTAGGGCTAAAAGCTGCTGGCGACGATAAGAGATAACTTAAACCTTTTCATGAAAGATTTCGACTTTCAGTTCCAGTTTTTCCTTAAAGAGGGGATTCCAAAGCTAATTAGTTCGAATCAATTTCGTCAGAGCAAATTTACACACGTTCGTAGCAGAGAAACGAAACTTGTAGGCAGTACTAACTCCACCATATATAATGACACAAGTTCTTGTGTAATATTTTATCATTGTTATACGTTAACAATGGAAAAGTAAATACGATGCTCCAGATCCCACTTGCAAACCTTATAATATCGTTCGTACAATAGTAGAGGAGGGTACGTGTAACGTGCAGATATAAAACTGCGTTATATGTACGCTCTGTTCTTGTTTATTGGTGCTTACCATTGAGAATCGTATTTCGTTGGTTATTCAGAATTCTGCACTTATTAACTCTCTGAGGACTGGTAGCGTTAACCAGTCCTGGATGAACTAAAAAGCCTAATTACTTAACGTAATATAAATGTGCTTCGTTTACAAGAGAATATGTGTATGTCATTTTCCAATGAAGAACAGAAAATTGTTAAAACTCAAACTATCCTTTATTTCTAATACAATTAAGTTTATGTTGCTGTTACCTTTACATTTAATCCAGTACGAGAAGGTAAGATGATGATCACGAGCACGAGAATTCATGTTCATTTTTAATTCGCTCCTCCTTTTCCACTACTAGCTTTATCGGCATGTCGATATACGAAAGCTGCTTCCATCCCCGTTCCGACTTTTTCTTTTCTTTAATTTTTTAAATAGTAATAATAATATATTTTGATTTTTCATCCAAGAGCAAAACCTTAACAAAACTAACTGTAAACTTATGCAACCTATTGAAATATTAATGTTTTTCTCTTCGGTAGATACTTTTTGATGAGTGTTTATCATTTGTGGACCACTATGCTGAACCACACTACGTCCTCATAATTGATACCTGTTATGATCAATGCCACATTGCAGATTAAATTAATAAAGTATTAATGTTTTTAATGTCGACTACATATGCAATATCCTAACTTGTGATGTAAAAGTTTCAATGAGGTATCGGTTGAAACGAATAATGAATTAAATATATCGTGTTTTAGATTTTGTGAAAGGTATGCTTCCGTAGTGTGAAATTATACCAAATTTCATAGTATAATAACAAATACTAAACCATCCGTAAATGACACAAATAGCATTAGTAATGATTAAAAACCGAACTATATGCAAAGTGCATATATTTGATTTTATATATTTATTATATTTTACGTTTATTTGTAGATGTCTTACACTGATTAAACTTAGTTAACACTAATTAAGTTTAATCAATGTAATACATCTACATATAGACGTAAAATATAATAAATATATAAAATCAAATATATGCACTTTGCATATAATCCGGTCTCTAGTAATGATTCTTCGAATATGTGTTCGCTAAACGTATTTTCTGTTGGAGAATGAGTGATTTCATTAATGTTACAAAATACAGGATGCGGCAAAGTAAGGAGTACTGAAATTATGAAAAGTATATTATTTATTATTCATGTATTTACTTTACATTATATAGCGATACCTTAACATTATATAGCGTTGCAAATATTATTCACGACGACGTTCAAGATATCCTCCGTTCAGTTTCAAGCAATGTTCGTAGCGTTTACGAAGGTTCACAAACATGTCTGTGAACACAGGTTGTTGCATGGCACGAAAAAAACCTTGAACTTTAATCAGCAATTTCGAAATGTTAGACGGTGGATTGGTACGGAAAACGGCCTCCTTCAGCATTCCCCATATGTACGCATCAGGGTGTTAGGTCTGGTGAGTGCGATGGGTATGGGAAATTAGTGCTACGCGAAATAAGGCGATCCCTAAAATGATTGCGTACCTTTCGAAGGGACTCCCTAGCCGTGTGACGGGCTGAACGGTTCTGCTGAAACCATTGTTGATTACGTGGTAGGTTCCTGGCATGACAAAATCGCTGAAGATCTGCAGAAATGGTGTGATAACCCGTTATCTGTAGCGCTCCTGATTCATAGTTAACGGCGTTCCATCGTCTACTTCAAGGAAATACCGGTTCAATATGCCATGTGCGGATACAGCACACCAAATGGTAACACGGTCACTATGAAGGGGTTGCTCAACGATTATGTCGGGGCGTTCGAATCCAAAAAACCGTCCTTTTCCGTATGACCGAAAATAGTGTCCCACGATAAAAACTTTTTCTGCAACAGTAGGAACCATCCTGAATTAACATTAAAAAGACATTCAGTTACGTTGTAACCACGTTCGGAAACCACTCGGTACGTTTCAGCACATGACATATACACATTTAACACGTGCGCATTTCAGTACTGTTTATTTTGCCGCATGTCGTAATTCAGAAACAAAGGAGCTCAGGGACAAAAATGCAATATGTAGAAAGGGTCAAAAGTGAGCATTATTATTTAAACAACTGACATTCTGGACATTGTTGGAACAAGATTATAATGTGGGCTTTTTGGCAAAGACTAATAAGCGAAAATACAATTGCCAAAACTAAAGTTATTTCAAATAAATAGTAAATAGTGGACTCAAATAATACAATAAGAGGAAAATAAAATGGTAATAAATTTCCAATAGGTTTGCCTAAAACCAGATATACTCATTCCTTGTAAGTATAACTCATATTAATTAAGTTAACTGAGAGAATGTTAGTTCAAAGCAGTGAAGCTGCAGTTACAAGCAGCTCAAAATGTCGAACATCTTGTAAGACAAAAATATAAAACTTAATCGTATTCGAAATATATAGAATACCAGACAATAATATAAAATTCTATTGCGAGATTTTCCGAGCAGATTCTTAATTTAGATTATGATTATAAATAGCTACCTATTTCGTAAATAGAAATATCAGAGCTGATGATTATACGGGAATAAATGATATTCATTATTATATTGAATTTGATATTTTTTTCAGAAATAAAGTAACTTCTCAATGTTGATACGTCCTAGATCAATCATATGCAGTATCATTAGAACTTACATTTAAAAGAGGTAATTTAATAAAGAAAGGTGTTCCAATTGACATAACATGGAACATATCCTTTTCTTGTTTATTTATAAGTGCCTTGAAATTAAAAATACTTTTAGAAAATAAAACTTTAACAGTAATATCATTCACCAATATTTCAAGCAATACTTTATTTTCGTTTAATGATGTTTAATAAAGCTAAACGCGTAAGAAACATTTTCTAAGTATGCTTTTGACACTTTCGAAGTATTTTGTTTTGAGTTGGGGAAAAGGTAACTTGTTATCTAATTATTATATATCAATTGATATTAAAGAAGCCAATAGCTTGCTATATTGTAGGACTGATAATAATGGATAAGGACAGTACGCACGCAATTTCGATCGGTCCGACGATTCGGATGTGGAGTTCTTTATAAGTACATATGTTAATCCACATACAGGATTTAGTAATAATAATAATAATAATTTATTGGCAAGTAAACAGTGAACACAGAAACAAAAGAGAGAGAAAAAAAATACAAGTATTTTTTCCAATTGGATAACCATCAGTAAACCAAAAAGGTTTCCTGTTGTTAACGGTTACCCAAGAACATAGATAAAATGAGAACATAATTCGTTACACAGCGGAATTATCTACAATACTACAAATCCCTATCTGCTAGAGAGCTGCTCATTCATTAGACTATTATAAATAGCACGCCTAAAGGAATAAAATGGTAACTCTTTGATATCCAGGGGAAGCGAGTTGTATAATCGTGCAGAAGCGTAGCTAAAGCTTTTCTCAAACTGCAGGGTATGGTGCTTAGGTATATCGATAAGATCCTTCCTGCGAATGTTGATACTATGCACATCCGTACGATGCCTCATTTGATTTAATAGGTAAGGCGGAACACCAGAATTCAAAATTTTATAAATGAGACACCAGAAGTGTAATTGTCTCTGTCGTACCATACTTAGCCACCCGGCATCCTTAAGTTTATGGGAAATCCTTTGACGCTGTCTAATTCCATATATTAATCTGAGGCATGCGTTCTGTACCACCTGAATTCTGCGAGAGTCAATTTGGTCCAGACAATTTCCATAAACAACATCGCAGAAATTAAAATGTGATAACACCAAGGTATCACATAGCAGCTTTTTAATAGAAACGTCAATGCTGGTGGGGATAAATTAGTTACAAATTGCAGTAGGCGCGTCTAATGCAAGTACTGACATGATGTTTAAACTTAAGATCATTATCTACAAAGAGGCCTAATTTTTTCACATTACTTTGAAATTTCAGAGGCGTGTTGTTAATTGCGAGTTTGATGTGAGGAAGCATTGCCTTGGAAAGTAAGTAGTAAATGAAACGTGCCGATTTCAAGTGTAACTGCATGCAACATGCTGATATTGATGGTGACTGGCAGCAAAAACGTGAATAGTGATCTCTCTAAAGTATCTAGTTTGCAAAAATGTTGTATTTTCACAGTTTGCGAAATGGTTAAATAAATGAATCCTCTTAAAACGTTACCGTTATATTTTCATCGTAAATGTTAAGGACCCATTAATTAGTTAAAATCCTGGAAGAACTAAAGACGGAAAAAATCGCCTGTTGCGAACTTAGTTAGAAATAGCTCGACTTAATAATTCTGCTGGTAAATCAAAACAAAGGTGCAACTTTATTACTTTGATGATAATAAGTATGTAGATATATGCAACTGTAATATTATAGCTATAGTATATTTAATTATCGTACAGAGAACTCCAATTGTTGAAATAGGGACGTTTGGAAAAGTTCGAAATGCATCAATTTGAAAATTTAGTGCTTTATCTACCAGCATCAGTAAAGCTACTTCAGCAAAAGCATGTATATTACTTCGGGTTACATAATATCAAGAGATACATAATTTCCCGAATCTTATGATATTTATGTTTCTGTCACTCTGCGTCCTTAATATTCGCGTTTCCTGTTTAAAAAAATAAAGCTATCGTTTGGTAAGCACCCTGGACATAGAAATCATTCCCTCCATTATTGTGATAGTATTGATACAATACGTTTTGACAGATTCTTTAAATATTGATATTTCTAATGAAGCAACCATAGGCTCATAGTGTATGGTACTGGCATACAGTAACAGAAATAAATACGTAGCGCAGCAAGCTTTACTTCACCTTTAGCTTTCGAAGAAAGTAAAGTATACAGATAAAAAGGTTGACATCACCCTCGGTGAAAATAGAGTTAAACTCATGGTATCACGAAAATTTATGTTTTTATAATAACCCTTAGTTGTCGTCTAAATGGCAAAGGTTTAGAACCTCATTGCAGTTATGCACAATTACTACTTTCATCCAATCCTGAATACATACTTTATTAATTAACCTGGGACTGCATCCAGTAATTTCATGTATACGAAATACATTGCAAGAGTAAACCTGTTGCTTGCCAATTAACATATTTCACACATTTCCAAGTTGACATTATCAATGGCGAATTTAAAGCCAGGCTTATAAAAAACTGCAATTTAGCCATTGTTTCTCGTTACGTGCACGTCACAATGTAAAGCCTAAAGTAGAGATAATGCAGTCTCTGCTCTACTACGCATATCACGTAAATACATATCTACATATACATGAGTGCTTTTTAGCGAAGCTAGCGTGTTGGTGGCGTGAGCCATATAGTTGTTCTCTGTCTGATTTATCACCGTACGCGATTCTATCGAAAGTGTCTAATTGTTTAATCAATAAATGGGGGAGTTATTTCGTTTTTATTGTAGGCAGTATTCATATATGTATATTCCATGCACATACACGATACGTGCATGTGATCGTATGTACACCAATATAAAATAACATTTGCAGAAACTTTGGCCTAAACTCCTTATTGCTGCTGCAATTTGACCATAGTTGAATGTACAATTAAAGTATGTTATATAGTGCAAATGGAAGTGCATTAGTACTTGTAAATCTGTGCACCATTATAAAAGCAGTATACAGACTGTGTAAGCTACCTTAATCAACTGGTTACAAAGACCAAGTTAAGCAAAATCAAAGATATTCCGAAATGGTACCGTAGAGACATTCTGTATAACTTATACGTAATGTTAGTAAACCCCTACTTTTGATTCAGCTAAACATATTTACGGATATTGCATTTAATGTACAGTACCACCCATATTAATTCGGATACGCAAATAAATTTTAAAGAAACGAGAAAATATTCAAACTCATTTTTCCAAAACTTAAAATTGTTATTGCATTTCATTAATCACGATTAAAATTGAAGTATAAAAGTAAAAAAAAACGCAATTCTAACGAAAAACAGAAACTTCTTAAACATTCCGTTCATCAGAGAAACTCTTTCCTGCGCGAAGAACAGCTTTCACAGTCGGAGGCATCCGCTATGCTAGTTTTTCAAGGACCCTATCTGGCATATTAGTCCATTTCTCTTGTAAAATGTTCCACAGGTGGCCTACGGGCCCTCCTATCCAATTCATCCCATAATAGCTCGATGGGATTTAGATTGGGGCTTTGCGAATGTCATTATTTTAAGGTGCCATTATTTTGTTCTTTATTTAAAAGAAATTTACATATCACTGTTGAGTGTTTGGGATTGTTGTCCTGCATAGATACAAAATCTTCGTCGATTAGACGTGGCCCCGAAGATATTGCATTCTCTTGCAGTATTTCTAAGAAGCCCTCTTTTCCCGAAACACCTTCGATTCGTTTCGAGCTTCCTGTACTGGCGTAGGAAAAACAACCCCAAACAAGCAGAGAACTTTTTCCTTGTAGTTGGCACTACACAATCCTGCAACATTCTTTGGCCTCTCGCTCTTCTTACAATAACGCTTGATTGTCTGAACACCTCAAACTTTGACTCATCAGTCCATACCACCCTTTTCCAATCATCCACTGTCCAATTTATATGTGTTTCTGTCCTTGCATGGTTGCGATTCATTTCGGCGGTAATTTCTGGTGTTGTCAGTCTCCTATTTCACTTGCTCAGCAACTTTATACGCTCGTCGTCGGCGTGAGTTTTTGTTCCCTTACGACCTAAACGTGCCCGATCTTTTAAACTACCCGTGCGTTGATGTCCGTCGATTTATTAACATGCATTTTTTTCGGAAATTTGACGCACTGAATAACCTTCTTGATGAAAAGCAACAATTACAGAGCGCTTTTCTAAACTTGTCGGTTTTTCTCTAGGCATTTTAATAACTTTAATCAGGTTCATACAAAAAGGTACGCTCTTAACACTAAAGCACGCACAAGCAAGTTTATTTAGAAACTAAAGCATTTATCAATACATAATACACATTCCGGTGGCACCCAAAGAATATTGTAAATTTATTACCTGCAATATTGTTCCGAAAATAATCCTATTTGTGGCGATGAGGATTATTCTGAAAATTACTATGTTGGGTCATAAAATATAATAGATTTATGATCATTCTCTAATCGATATTCTTGGTTTGCCTGTACAAGTAATAACCAATAAACTTCATAAAGGACCTAATATAAATGTTATCTATATATAAAAGCAATTATATTATGTTTTAGTAGAGTTTACAACATTTTGCTTGGTGTCCGAAGTAACGTGGATGGTAGTGTACGTTTATTGATATTATTGTAAACAGGATACTAAAGTGATCCTTATTACAAGGAAATGTGTGCACATACTCCCCTACTTTTTGCGATTTCTTCTTTATTTTATCTTTTTGATAAAGTTGGTCGCTTCAATTTTTAGTAACTTAAAAAATTTATAATGTAACAAAACCTTTAAATTCTACCAATGTTCTTAATGTGTTTGGTCAGTGCACGGAACGTGGCTTCAGTACTCTCAGTGCTCTTAAGAACTAAATAATATATTCGAAATCTTTGAGCCCTGCAAAAGTTGGCTCCAATTAGTTCAATTGTGACTGCTATCTTCAATATCTTTTGTGCGATCTTATTAAATGAATTGGTGGAAAGTGTAAACGCAAATATCCAAAAATAATAACAAAATGAATGTATATAATGAGAATTCTATAAGCAATAAATACTTTTAAACAGTTTAAGGAATATCTGAAAGAAAAAATCATATATATCAGGATAGGGTTTATTATTACAATTTAATGAAGATTGTGTCGCAGTAATTAAAGGAATTGAAGAAATGACGTGAATTATTCAAGAGCATCACGCGTACTACTTTAAGCCTTAAGAAAATCTAAGACCTATTTTGAGAAAAGCATTCACGTAAACTTCACAAAAAATAATAAATAGATGATGTTTTGTTGAAATATGTTAGAGGTTTCTCTTGACTTAGCTTAGAAATTCGTGTACTTAGTTCGAATATTGTTGCGAACGCCATCTCAGTAGAGGATTGTAAGTCAGTGCAATATTTATTTCGTTGTAAACTATGTTTGTGTCACCATAAATAGAAGCCGATCAAAACTGAACCGACATTGTACATATATAAATTGAACGATTTAAAAAGCACAACAAAGAGATATTGGTTCTCTTTATTTGGAAAATAGTACAACTCGATTATTAAACCAACTACGATAAAGTAGTAAATCTGGAACAATAACAATCGAAAATGATAATATATCATTTATTGTTTGCGGTGATGTATTATCTAAGTTGTACTTCCGTGTGCCTTGTTTTTCCCATAAATTCTATTCTACGTTTGCACTCCCTATTCGGAAAACTAATATTGTACAATACAACTTAGCAAATAAATATTGTACAGATATTTTTTCGAACCGAAAGAAATTTTCAATAATTTCATTTTGTTTGGTATAATTTGCGCACGCATTATTTATAGCTACTCTTTACGTTAGTTATTCTTAGGTCTTTAGCTTAAATAAATTCTTATTATTATTGTACTGTTTGCAACAGTGACGTGCGCATTGCTCAAACAGCGGATTCTGCAAAATGATTCGTTATAAAGTTTAAGCAAAAGTCCTCAAGACTTTGAATAATCTGTGAAATAAATCATTTTCAATACACCAAAATCAAATTCTTTCAAGAAACCATATCACATTTGCATATTCTGTGGTAGCAAGAGAACTGGAGAAATCTTTTATGATGTGATAGGACGAAAATCTCTATAATTAGAGGAAAGAAACTAGGTACGTTGCTACTTCAACATGCAAATAACGAAATCCACCCTATATGTGCCAAAAAAAATATAGCTATCGTTGCTGTCACACCGAGAGTTTCATGATAGTCTGGGGATGCTTTCTTTTTATTTGGTGTTGGGTCTCTTTAAGTGATTAAACAGAGAATGACCAAAAATATTGGCCAGGATATGTAATGCTTCTCTTTGCTAAAAGGAAGATGTTATTAACGTAGAAGTTTCAGCATAGCAACGGTTCTAGACATACTTTCAGGAATATATACGTACTATATCTAGACAAAACGATCATGGGATTTATATCCTATCGACAACCTCCGGAAATATGAAGAGAATGTAATAGTGGAATTTAAAAGTAGCACAGACCTGTAAGGAATACTTCAAGCAAAACGGAATCTAAAATACAGGAAAGACAATAATGTGCTACCAATGGGATTTAATTTTCTATTCATCTCTTAAATTCCATTTATTACCTATTATTTTGACCACCTCTTACATTTACTTTAATTATGCTATAGTAGTAAATAAACAGGTTTAGTAGTTCATGTATTACATTCTTTATTATAAAGTGTCTGAAATCACTTGGACATTACTGTTATTTTGAGGTTTCATACTGAACGCCTATTATTTTACCAGACCTTATACCTAAAGATTGCGATCTAGTCAAAGCTTCATCTAGAAGAGTGCTTTCTTTAAACGGCTTAAGCAAGGGAACCAATTTACAAAGAAGCGGATTTGATTAAAAATACGTCACTCTAATAAAGTGGAGAATATGACGACACTTTCAAGTTGAATTTAAAATGACGTGATTGAATCTGCTTTATTTAACAGTTGCGAAGTAGAAGTGCCTCTTTTTGTTCGTTAATTTCATTAAATATTAAATTGTCAAGGTAAAACCACATGACTATAAATGCTCCCTTACTAGTAGCAGAACTAACAACGCCAGTCCTATATAAAATATAAATAAGTAAATATTACCTCTCCACGACGGTGTAGAAAAAAGCACGGTATGATGCGGTTTTTTATTTTTATTTTTCGATGAAGCCTCCTTGAACATCAATACGCTTTTTCAGACGGTGCTCCAGTCTCTTCAAGCCGTCGGAAAAGTAGGATGTTTTGAGGTTTGCAAAATAGCCATCTGCAGCGGCCAGATACTCCTCCCAAACAATCATCCGATTTGCTTTTTACTCCGGTGTGAACAAACGCGGTACCCATCACGCCGAAAGCTTTTACATACCCAAAATTTCGTGTAGGATATGGCCAACGCGTTCTTCTGAGACGCCTGTTGTGTTTGCTATCTCTTTCAGCTTTAATCGGCGATCGGTTCACACGCCATCATGAATATCTCGACCACTTCATTGTTGGTAGCGGTTTCTGGGCGTCCCCTGCGTGGTTCGTCACTTGTGCTTGTGTGGTCACGTTTGAACTCGCCTATCCAGGTGCTGCTTGTCGAAAATAATGGAGTACACCCGGCATGAGCTTCTAGCAAAATATTTCGAATTTCCGTGGCCGTTTTCCCAAACATCCAGTAGTATTTTACCACTGCACGAAATTCGATTTTATCCATTTTTGCGAAACCGCCTGACTTGGTACATAATACATTCTTAAGCAACAACTATTGACAGTAGACATCGGAAATTTTGACAGTTACCCATGCCGATCTATGAATTCACTTCAATATTCGTGCGTCATCTCTTGCCGATTCCGGATATATTTTAAGTCGCCCTCGTACAATGTTCAATCTTAATTGTGGATAGTGTTTTATCAAAACATTCAATATTGATAGCTTAATTGGTTATTTTTAATAATAAACGGCAGTTGTAGCTGTATAAACACCAGATGCTTCCCAATATTTACATATATAACATTTGCATCACTGTCAACTTCTTTGTCAGGATGAACTTTATTATTCAAGCAATACTTTTAAAATATCCAAGCATATTTGTCTTACTTTAACTAATTTTCTACTAATTTGACACGATAATTCCGTACTGTTAGTAATGAATTACTGTCCATTGGATATGTGTGTACATCTAAAATGATTGTAAAAAGGAAGCTAACACATGATGGAGGGGGCCGGACAAGAGAAATACAAGAAAAATGAATTAAAGCACCATTAATAATTCCGCATGAAAAAGAAACATTTAAACAATAGGATAGTGGCGCCACTTCCTTATGTAACCTTTTCCGAAATGCTATCTACACGTCTTTAAGAAACAATATGTGTGAAAATTTATGGGGCGTGTGTCTGTCAACTTCTTCAAATATTTACTTCAAAGCTATTATATTATTGTAGGGGGAACATCTCGCTCCAGTATGACTTCCTTTTTTTTTAAGTTACTTTTTATATGGACCCTTCATTCATTACGAAAATTGATCCCCAACGGTACTATTTAATATTTATACAATTATTCTAACCAATATTTTGGCACAAAGTGTTCTCTGGATATATATATATATATATATATATATATATTATTTAATATTAAATAAGAAGGGAAATTTCAGAAATGTACTAAATATCGCGATGATCAGCCCAAGAGAGACAGAAATTCTGGAAGTAAATGAGTCGCTTAAAAATTTAATATTGAAGTGCTATCCATGTAAAAGATACATATTTAATGAGTAAATTAATATTTAACTAAGCAAGTAAGTGAAAACAGAACGTAATAAATTGAAAAAAGGAAAATAATGTGGTGCCTATAGCTTATTAAAGGAACCTGTTTGCGTGCTGTTAATGTGCAGCAATTGCTTGTAGTAAAAAAATAATACGTTATTTAGAAATAGTTTAAACGAATATAGTATCAAATTAGATTCATAAATAGAGACAAGTATAACTCAAATCGGATATGTTAGAGCTTGTAGGAATTTGTTCATTGTTTGTTATTGCTCCTTGTTACGTGTTCGAATTTATTCTCTCTGTCACTGTTTCCAACTATTAATCTTCTCTCCGTATATGATCCGCTCACATACGTCCCTCTAATCGTCAGACTTCCTTTCCGTTATTTGTTATAGAGTTTTAACTGTTTATTATTGTATCGTATCCTGTAGGATACAAGCAATTTATAAGCTTTGGTAGTGCGTTTCGAAACTTCGTAAATTCGCCCGAGGACTTAATTGAAATGGATTTACGGTTTGGGGTGAAAGCTGATAATGGAAGACATCAGAGAAATGTAGCCTCTGGATTTGCTTGTGTGTTGCCACGTATATAAACGCTGACCGTTCATAATACTACTTGTCGGATTCACAACATGTAAATATGCAAATAAGCAGTGATAAATCATTTATATGAGGAATAATACATCATTTATTTTACGTTAAATGAAATCGAATTTCCTGCAGTGGTAAAAACTTTTGGATGGCTGGAAAAACGACCACGGAAATTCGAAATATTTTGCTAGAAGTTTATGAAGAATGTACTCCATCACTTTAGATCATCAGCTTCCGGGTGAGCGAGTTCAAACGTGACCGCACAAGCACAAGTGACAAATCACGCAGTGGACGCCTAAAAACCGCTACCAACGATGAAATGGTCGACAAGATTCATGATGTCGTGTTAGCCGATCGTCGATTAAAACTGAAAGAGATAGCAGAGACATCAGGCGTTTCTCAGGCTATATCCTGCACGAAATTTTGGACATGAAAAAGCTTTCGGCGCGATGGGTACTGCGTTTGCTCATAGCAGAAACAAAATCGGGTAACCGTTTCGAAGGAGTGCCTGGCCAGGATCCAACGCAATCCAAGTGGATGAAACCTGGATCCACCACTACATATCAGAAACCAAAGAACAGTTGAAGCAGTGGACTTTTCCGGGCGAATCGGCTCTGAAGAAAGCAAAGACCGTTTCATCGGCCGGAAAGGTTATGGCGACCATTTCTTGGGACGAGCAAGAGATAGACGTCCATCGGATGAGCAGGCTTGTTGAAACACCAAATCAATCACTTCATTTTCCCTCGCTGCTAGTTGCTATTTCAGGTGTTTATATAAAACAAATTCTTTGTACGTAGGAGTTCTCATTGTATATTTTATGAAAACAAGGAAATTTGTTGCCGCTTTATTTTACCGAATTAAAATATCTTTGCATCACTTGTGACTTGCTCATAAAACAACAAAAAGTTAAAGCAACGACATGAAGATGTACTAAATATCACAAATTGAAGCAACACGATATTCTTGGAAGTTAACTACCCGGATTGAAGTTTGAAATGGATGTAGAGTTTTTCCTTGCCAAGTTGTTTAAGCAGACAATCTAATGTCAAATTTCTATGTCGGTACTTTTAAATGAAATAAGCTCAACGATAACATTTGCATTGTTGATTTTTAGTTTTCCATTCGCCCTCCATTGTTTTAATTTTATTTTGTTTGGAAACGTATGGCTTGATATAATGCAAATTTTGTCTCAAATAAAATAGAAAGAATAACTAAAATATTGAATGACTGGAAATTCTCAAATACCTTAATGTTATTTGCATTTCAAACAAAAACAGCAATGTGGTTACTCATAGTAATTGATTCCATATCTTTTGTTCCAGGTAAGCCGCCCTTTCTGAGAATTTGAAATAATCCGCCTAAGGAATGGAAAACCAAATAAATACGTGCTTCAGAGAAACATATTGTGACGTCTAGTGCACATAACGCAATACTAATATTTATTTATATGTACAGATTTTTACTTCAACATTGTAGTAAGCAAGTCATTTAAATATCATCTTAATTTTTTTTTTGTAAAATTATGTTGAAGCGCCATCTATCAAACAGTAAAGAATATACATCACTGAAATGTGCTCTGCTGAAAGGTCTCTCTGAAATCTAGTACAGCAATTGGACAACAGATGCCTCAGTCACTCTCCACTGCTGATATTTATTTTGAAACGTAACTAAATATTACAGTTACAGTAGTATACTTTGTATTCGTACTTTCAAACAGATTTCATTTCATTCTTTTGCAGTTTACATATATTAGTTTATTAATTAAAATCTAGTTAACGGTGTTTAATTAGATTCCTTTTATTAAGCTAGAGTTGCCAATAATGTGATGAAGTTGTACCTTTATTGATAGATGGCAGCTTCGTCGATGTTAGAACGATTTTAAAATGTTTAAATTGTGAATAAATTTTCTCCATGTATTTCTTTTTGTTTACATACCTTTAATTAATTTTCTTGCAGGTTCACAGTATTACTGTACAACACCAACTTTGAGTGGAAAATTTTTTAGGAGGTACTAATTTGTTAGTTGTCCTAAACTTGAGAATCAAAAAAATAGCTTTTCAAAGTTTACCAAGCCAAAACGAAGTAATACATTAAATAACCCTATCAGACCGCGAATATGTGAACTCGACTTGCTTCTATATGTTTTCTTTTGACAAATAACTATACATTATTCAATGAATTAAATTAAATTGATTAAATTCTATTTCATATATTTAGATAATCTCCTGTTGTATATATATATATATATATACATATATATGTTATGATTAGATTATCGTATGTAAGTTGGTACGACTAGGGAAAAGTAGGCGACAAGCAAGATGGCGTCAGCCACGTGTGTCCGTTGTGATTCGCATGTATAACGATAAGTTAAATAAAGTTCCTAATGTTGAATCAGTTGTTTTAACTTAACACTTGAAATACACAACAATATATAGTCGGAAGAAATCACCGAAACTTTTTTACAGTTAATACATGATTACTATTAGATTAATTGATATATATGTGCTAATTCTTTCGCAAAATAAACAAAGAAACCATTCTCTTGCTACATCACTTTAAAGATTGAAGAGTGCTTTATTTTTCAACATAATCGCCATTTCAGTCGATGCATTTTTGTAGACGCTGTGACAGTTTTACAATGCCCATGTCATACTAGCTTGCCACCATTCCCGTCAGGAAGCGTTGAACCTCATCTTTCACCTCATCATCGGAGCAGAACCGCCGTCCAGACAAATGTTCCTTCAACTTAGGGAACATGTGGAAATCGCTGGGTGCCAAGTCCGGACTGTAGGGTGGGTGTGTGATGACGTTCCAATCAAAATTTTGCAGGAGATCGACGGTTTGACGGGCGACGTGAGGACGGGCGTTGTCGTGGAGAATGCTTACACCCTTGTTCAACATCCCTCTTCTCCGGTTCTGAATTGGCCTTCTGAGTTTCTTCAGTGTTTCACAGTACCTGTCAGCGTTGACTGTTGTTCCAGCAGGCAGAAAGTCGACCAACAGTACCCCCTTCCTGTCTCAAAACACAGTTGCCATGACTTTACCGGCAGATTGTGTTTTCTTGAATTTTCTTGGGTTGGGCGAAGAGGGATGCCGCCACTCGCGTGACTGTTGTTTTGTCTCAGGTGTAAAGTGGAATGCCCAGGTTTCGTCACCCATGACAATCGAGTCCAAGATGTTGTCCTTTTCGTCTCTATACCGGCGAAGAAATTCGCGGGAAGAATTAACCCGTTGCTGTTTGTGGTCTTCTGTCAGCATATGCGGCACCCATCTTGCACACACCTTCCGATATTGCAACTTTTCCGTTAAAATCCTGTGGATGGTGCTTCTGGAAACCTCAGGAACCAAAATGCAGAGAACATCCAGAGTGATCCTCCAATCTTTACGCATGAGTTCCTCAACTTTCGCGATTGTCTCGTCGGCAATTGACCGCCTCCCGTTCCTTTCTTCGTCATGAATTTCAGTACAATCGGCTGTAAACTCTCTACACCACTTGCAAACGTTTTTGACATCCATGCACGACTGTCCATACACTTCCGTCAATAGGCGGTGAATTTCAACCGGTTTAACCCCTTTTGCGTTCAAAAATCGAATAACTGCGCGCACTTCGCACTTGGCGTAACGTTTACCGGGGGCTCCATTTCGAATGGCTACCAAGCCAAGACGGAGCAGCCGAGTGAAGCTCCTGCGTGCTTATGTGGTAGCGGAGAAGGCACCACTCACAACAGTGTTGCCAACAACCGTATTAAAACTTTCTCTACGTTCCCAAAAAATAGGAGACCTTTTTTTGGGATTGCCCTCGTATCTGGTTATAAAATACATTTGTCGCATGTACTGTGTTATTCAAACTTACACAAAAAGAGTTGCTCATTTTGATTAATTCATCCCCGAAAATCTTATTGCATTGAAATTCGTTGAATCAATAAAACTATTTTTCTGAATGTAAAAGAAAACTATATATTGTGTGAGTGCTGGATTATAAGAACTTTTCCTGAAGAAAAAAAAACAAAACACTATTGAACTGAATATAGTAATTTAAAAATAATGGTGCATAACATTTCATATAATATTTATATATTGATATACTTCGACTATTGAGTTTAAAACTAAGCGATATAATGGCTGACTACTTTTATAAATTTATCGTTTTTAAAAGATAGAATCATATTTTTACTAAATCTACATGTCACGAAGTCATACGGAAAATTTCATTTCCTTCGAAAACGTATTCTAACAATAGCAAGTGAACTGCTTTACAAATTGCGTTTGAGCGCCACGGGCTGATTTTCCATTGCTTAATCTCCCTCAGACTCCGATGCTTGAGCTTCTTGATGTGTTGTGCACTATGCTCAACTTCGGGTAGCGCTAGATAATAATACATTCTTATCAAAGGCACCACATCCACAGCTTTCTACATACTTATAGCTGCTGTTTGCATTCTAGTTGGCATATACAATTACATACAATACGAATCCCGGATTTATCTACTCTGTTGTACGTGGGACCATTCCTGACAGTAGATTAAACATTAGTTTCCCTGGATTGAAACAAATTTGGTGGTGGTATCTGCGAAATAAGGAAGAATTCTTAATCGTTATGAAATATAAGGACCGAATTATATTTGGTAATCCGTAAAGAGGTACTGTAAAAGTAATTAGTTAACTACTAATTACTGTATTTGATTTATTTGATAATTCAAAGTGAAAAAAAGATGTTTAATAATGTCTTAAAGAATACGAGGGATGTCTTAAGTTTTGCATACTGAGGCATAGACAGCGCCACTAATCAAATGTCAGTACTAAAAATTAATCACCATCTTTAATTAACCTGGATCCAAAGTTTCAGTGCGGTAAAGTTGAAGTTAGTTGAAAAATGGAGTTAAACCGAAAACATTCTCACGCTATAATTTTTTATAATTTTCGAAAACAATTATCTCAACAAGAATTCCTCGACGAGTTGGCAATCAACAATTTCTCGTTGGTATGGATAATTCAAACGATGGACGGATTACTCTTAGCGGCATTCGAATGGTAGGTGCACTAAAAACGACAGTCATTAAGAAAAACGTCGATGCTACACGCAAGATCATCAACGAAGATCGATATGTGACATACTACGAGATTGTGGCATCATTGGCGATTTCAAAAGTTTTGCATAAAGAATTGTGCGTCAAAAAATTAGTCTGTCGTTGAATCCGAAGAACAGAATGCAGCTACGATGAATTAGTGTCAAAAACTCTAGACCTCTTCCGGTGGAAACTTTAAAAATGTGTATAACATCGTCAGTGGTGATGAATCTTATTCTTGTCCGTTCTGGAAGTGTCCCTAAAAAGGTGGTCGCAACATGTGCCTCGAAAGCAGGTGCTGTTACTGCCGAACGGTATACAACCATTTGTTTCCCGCAAATCACCATTGAGCTTCAAAAAACCAACCCTAAATGATGAATCATTCATCGCCAAGAGAATGTAAGTTCGCGCACAGAACGTAAGCTAATGGAATTTTTAATTTAATAAAATGCCGAATTGTTATACCATCCTCCGTACAGTCTAGGCCTAAGTCCGAACGATTTCTTTATCTTTCAGAAAGAAGGTATATATGGATTAGGTCTATTGATTTTGAACGAGGGTCGGAGAGATACTCAATTTCCTCTTCATCTTGTTTGGTAGATGGATGGCCTTTATTTTATTTGTGGGTCCACTGTGCGTGTATATTTCCTGTCTTTTTCTTTTTGCCCTGTGTAACGTAATGCCTTTTTCCTCAGCTCTTCATTTAATTTGTGCAACTCTTTCTTTCCTTATTCGTCGTGTTGGTTGTATTATTCTTCTGACTGTTGTGTTATCGTGTGTCTCCATTCTGCGTAATATGTTTTGCGTTCTTCTGTATATTATGATCTCAAGTGTTTCCAGGTTAAGTTCTTGAGACAGTGTTGCATTTGTGATGTAACCCGGTGCCCCTGATGCGAACCTCGTTAGTTTGCTGAGTCTTCCCTGAGTTCACCAGCGTAGGTAGCGATCGGTATTACTATTGTTTTGATGATATTGATCTTGTATCCTGTGATATCTTACGTCTTTCGTTTAATAGTGGGTACAGGACCTTAGAGGCTGCCGCTATCTTCTTTTTGATTTCCTTGATGTGCCAGGTGTATGTGAGTTGTTCGTCTAGAACAACCCCTAGGTACTTCGCTTTCTTGGCCCATCCAATGGCGTGATTGTTAATTTGGATTTCGTCGGGCTTTTTGTGTCTTTTACGTGGCGTGAAATAGATGGCTCGGTTCCATAGGTTCCAGCCCTCAACTTATATATTTTCGTAGTAGTCATAGAATGTTCCTGTAGCAATAAATTAACCACTGTTTGCGATCAAATAACCAACACCATACAAATTTTAGAGAAACATTGTATGTAGTTACAGTAACAAACATGAAAGAAACGTTTTCGTGTTTTGGTTTCCACTTATTTCTATTCTATAAGATTACGTAGTTCCTCCACTATAGTCTTAAGTTATCTCTTCTCAATGTATACAGCATGTTCCTTTTTCTCCCATATGTTGTCTTTTTTATTAGTCTACTGCAACTAAGATGAACCACACGCGTACGTGTACAACCTAACAATGAAGTTAGGGATTGATACGTTTCAGCTCCGTGCCGAAACTAATAAGGAAGCTGAGTTAGTTCGTCGCCTCGGATAAAACTTACTTCTCAGTCTCATAAAGTATGTACATGCTACGTGAGATGCCGATTTTATACTCGTAAATAGGTCAGCACATAAAAAAGTTATTGAAAAGTTATTAAAATAATACTATGTTCCTTACAATTTCTACACCTTTCTTTATTCACAAGCCTACAAATCTTGCTTAGAGCACTTTCTTCCAATTTAGCAAGCTAACAGAGCAGAATAACGTTGAATTAAGTATGAGAAACTTACTTCCGCTTTCTAATTAAACCCGCTTTACAAAATAAATCTTATTACCGTAAAATCACAGGATTCAGACGTGTATGGAGCGAATAAAAGTCTTCGAACTGAAAGTTAGCCGGTTTACGTTAAATCAAAATGTAGTCATACAGAAAATTGCCTCTTTCAGGCTATATTTCAGTTTCAGGATGGCCTGAATATTAGAGACGGCGCTATATTCACGGAATCGAATCCTAACTATGCACAGGCGGAAATTAAGCAAAACGAAAAAGAAATAGCACTCCATATGCAGCTACCTTCAACTTCGTTCAGTAAATAGAGGAAAACGGTTATCTCTGAAAGAAATATGCATATATATAGCAGAAGTCTTGAACAAATTTCTTTCGTTCGAGGATATCAAACATAGGTACATATGTACACACATGTGTATCCATATTGATATTGAACTTATTGATATTATTTGAAATGTTGATTGTATATTTGTATAGAGAGTGCGTCATCCCGACATCAGGAGATTGCAGTTTTGTGTATGAAGCGTTTTTAAAACTATTTCTTTTGTTATGGGATCCCACAGTAAAATTATATCGGATTATACAAAGACTTCCATAAGTTAGTGGATACTCGCAGTTATCTCTTCTTTAAATACATATTACTGCATTTCGGTAGTTCTCGTTAACTTTTTGAGCAATGTATGATAAGACACTATAACTCTAAAATTAAAAGTTGTAAGGTTATGAGGATTTCTTTGGGTAGGCTGAGATTTACAGAAAGAATTACTAGGTTGGTATATACGAGGTCTGGAACTTTAATAGTGACAACCACTTATTTATTAATATTTTAATACAATACGATACATATGTGAAATTACTACAGTCCATCCTTGCCAGCGATGTGGAAGTGGTAGCATGCCTTAAGCAGCGCCTGTTCTGTTGATGGTTCTGATGGAGTCATCTATTGCTTGCATAGAAACAGTTCGGAATCGAATGTCAATAAGTTTGGAATTAAGTCAAAATCACATGGGCTTAAATCCGTTGAATACGGAAGATGGAAGGGCATTTTTCAGCTTGAGTGGTTATGCAGAAGTACGCGACGTGTCGTGTGTGACCTAGTATTAATGACAGACTCTGAAAGGAATATTGTACGTTAACAGTCTGTCGTTCAGGTAGGGCATCCACTAGGATGACCCCGTCACAGACGTACACAATGATCACTAAAACTTTCACATTAGCGCGGATAGGACGCACTTTTTAACGTGGTGGCCCAGCCAATTCATTTGATTGGCCCATAAGTTTACGTTAGTAAGATCTACACCTTGCCTCATCAAACGCAATAATGCGACGTAAGAAAGCATCTCCCTCGTGACCATAATGCTCCAAGTGTATTCGGGCAGCATCGTGTCGTATCCATTGGTGCAATTCCGACCAGTTGTGGGGTACTCACCCCGATGCTTGCTACATTCCCAAGCGATTCCTTAGAATATACAACGCAGTCATTTGCGATAATCCTATCTCGCGGCTTAATTCACGAATCGTCTGACGTCGATCTGTGTCCGACAATGCAGCAACAGCTTGCACTCGCTCTTTATTGATACTGGGGCGATCTGATCGAGCGAGATCTGTCCCAATCCTACGTCCCTCATTGAAAGCTTTAACCCACTTCGCTAATGTTCGATATGATAACTCTGCTTCCTTGCACGCTTCGATAAGGCCTTTATGGCATTGTCTTGCTTTAGGACCGCAAGCATTTTCAATTTTTAACTTTGTTGTTCTTGTTTTCTGAATATTACAAAGACGCAGAACAAAACAGTTTATATCGATAACCGTAACAGGCTATCTTTTTCTCACTATATACCGTGCCCTTCGATTAGGAAGGAACAGTCCATTTATTGTAAGATGGGTAATACATAGGCTAATACGTATTAGCAGCGATAATAATTTATTCCTCCTCGGTTTGCTTCCATGACAGTGCTCCCCTATTCATATACATATACATATATATATATATATATATATACATATACATACTCCCGGATTTCTATCAGATCGTCTCCGATCGTTAGGCGAACGAGAGTGTCCAGAAGAAGATGAGTGAGATCTCGTACAAACTTTGACCTAGTCGAAACGGTCCCTTCCGGGACCAACAGCACACGCACCCAGAAATCCGGGAATATTATTCCACTAACGGTGACCACGAAAAAATCCGTCACAACATATAACGCAATGTCAATTTTTTTCCGAAGAAATCAGAGTAGGATCTGAACCTACGACCTCTCATTATCCAGGCAAGCATCATAACCACAACGGGTCTCCGTAATCTAGAGGCTCTGATTCGTACAAAATGATTTACATACTTTAAAAGTGGCCGTCAATGAATGAGGATGACCCTTCATCTCAACTAATGGCACCCACGTTCAGAAAATTAAGGACCTGGTGCATTTAAATCTTAATAGGGTCGTACTGTGCCATTTTAACCGAAAAACTTAACGTACATTGAGTTTACCAAAGTCCGTTTCTCATTTCATTAGAAGCAGAACAACAGGAAAAAAGTGAGTGGACGTTTGCCGACAAGTTTTCGAATAAACCAACGACGAGGAATCTACCATAGCTACCACATTGGGAGAAAAGTTCAATTATTACAGAGGATTCGTAAAGGATCTCCATGTACAAGGGAAGCACGTCAGTGTCGGTCCCACAATAGTGATGTTTCTCCTCAAGGTCAAACAGTCAACATTGAATATTATATAGTTGAAACCAGTGTTAAAGGACCGCCATTTTGAGGAATTAAAACAAATTCGTCACAGACATTGAAAGGCATCTTGAAAGAAGCTTTCGGGGACTGCTTTACAAAGTGGAAACACAGCTAGGAAGAGTGTGTGTATAAGGGAGGCGAATACTTTCAGGGGGATAAAGTTTGTGCTCTCTCAAAATTTATTGAAAGGATTTTTAAACAAAAATTAACTTTTATCAAATTCAACGTAATTTGATGTAATGTTGTATGATAGCTTATGCGTTTTCCAAGAACCACTTTCGGTAGAGGCGTGGTAGCTAAATGAGTAAAGCATTGGCTACGTATTCGTCTCCACGTACGGGGTGCTTTAGATATACGAAATTTTAGCATGTGACGTCAGAGATTAATTAAGATACGAACAATTCTAAAGCGCGCAAATTCATTAATCAAGACCCCTTTTACCTATTATATTAGCTGCTTTCACGTATACAGTTTCAGTATTCGTGTACAGCTTCCCTATGCGTGGTGGTAGTATATCCCTATGCGTGGTGGTAGTATATTAAATACATTATAAGCATGTGTATGTATATGATCAGATATTGGTTATACGTAAACACACAGAAATATCTTTTATCATGTAACACCTATATTATACTATTTTTCTACCCGTATTAATCACTTTCCTAATGTGGCATAATTATGAGACAGAAAACCCAGTTTTCATTATATTTTTGACTGACCACAATTATACTCTTGTTTGTTTTGAGAACAGTTTCCTGATAATATGCTATCAATGATAGGATAACTCTTTAAGGCTCCACAATGTTGTCTATCTGAAAACCTACATTACATTATTTATGTTAAAAGCTTCATGTTATAATTATGTTTCTGTAGTAAAGTGTGTTACCTACAGACACTGCATTCACAGCGGTACGGGGATGTCTTTTAAGTTTTGCATACTAGGACATAGAGGGCACCACCCTTTATTTAAGTAAAATACTAATATGATAGGGCAGTATTTGCTGAAACATACCGCTAATCTAGTTTCAAATTGAAATCGTTTTACTTAATATAAGTGAGACGAAATTGACGTTATCATTTATAAGGTAAAGCACGACAATATAGAACTTCTGCATAAAAAGGACTACATTAAGTTACACCAAAGATCGTGGATAACTTTGGGATCCACAATCACTCATCTAAATTAAATTTGACTGACTACGTCAGGTGAATCCGCTTTGATGTATTATTGCTACATTAAACATTACAGCAACTTTATAATGTAATCGTAAAGATGCTGTTGCGTTAATGTATATATTTACCGGCTTATGTAGAATTACTAGAGACCGGATTATATGCAAACTGCATATATTTTATTTTATTTATTTATTATAGTTTACGTCTATATGTAGATGCATTACACTCATTAAAGTTAATTAGCTAACTAAGTTTAATCAATGTAAAACATCTACAAATAGACGTAAAATATAATAAATAAATGAAATAAAATATATGTGCTTTTCATATAATCCGGCCTCTAAGAATTACTTTCAAAATATAGTGTGTGAAACTTTTGGTAAACTTCCGTACAGTGTACATAAAAAACAAAGAAAATACATAGCTAATTTATATTACACGTGGCATAGAAATTGTAACACGTAGTAATGGGGGTTATTGCATATTGCTTGGTTACACATGGGCGTATACAGTAATAATAGCAGTAACATTCACTTTATTTTAATAATAGTGAATGCAATAAGGTTACGGTAATCACCATAAGTAATTTCGTGACGAATCTCAAAAGCATTCTGCTTACACTAACCATATATCCATCACAAAACATCAAACGCCTATTCAACCGACAAACTAAACAAGAATGTTCGTGCAGCTCATTTATGTACATCCAGAATCACAAATAATCACGTAAGAATGCGGTAAAGTTCCCAAATGACTAAAACACACCGTGCTAGTCTTAGAACGGGGCTTCCTTTGCATGTGAAGCCTTGAATGTTAACATCTTGAAGTCTCATGAAACTTGTAGATGTTAACATTCAAGGCTTCGAAGTTATTATGTCATGCTGTAGTTGTTATAAATGAACATTTAAATGAAGTTGCCTTAAATATATATAATAATATTAAGCCTCTATATCTTCTGGTAACATTATCTAAGCTGGCTCTAAATCTAATTTTAAAGTACAGATATGGTGGAGACTTGTATAACATGATTCTGTGAAATGATGCCAACATTTTTAATTCACGTCTGTATTTCATAATTAACAATCCAACCTTCTTTGAAATATGCAAATACGTCTCTATTTCTTAACACCATACAGATATGTGACGCAGACAGGAATTTTGTATCTTTTGAATATGATTTCATGCAATGCTATCAATATTGCTGGGTAATAAATGTCAGAGTATAAGTAAATTGTAACAGCACCAATTCTTCATATAGTTTCGGCTTAATATTAATAATTAATTAAAGTCTTAAATGTAGATATGTACGTCTAATATTTCTATCTTTTTCATTTTTATATCTGAAAGGGAGAGATAATACTAAATTTCTAGCAGTACAATCGTTTTATGGAAAAGTTATCCTCCCTTGATCCAATGTAAAAGGTGTAAATAGCTGCACGACGCCAGAATCAAACTATAAGAAAGCCGGTTTTCTGAGGTTGTTACTATCTAGCCCTTCGACCAAGGTCATTCCATAACGAAACCAAACTAATAGCTTTTATTGCTGTTTTCTCCTCTATAAAGTTTTGACAGATTCCAGCTGTATGTTTGGAGTCATTGTTATGCTCGAACACAAACGGCTCACCAACAAGACGGCTTCCACACGGAATAACATGTTTTTCCAAAATATCAAAATACTCTCTTTCTGCATTGTACCACTAATTTTCACTAAGTCACCTGTAGTTGTTCCAGCAAAACAACCACAAACCATAATATTACCACCTTCGTGTTTTACGGACGGCACTAAGCAAGCCTCACTAGCTATTTCCCTTGGTCGTGGATGAAAAAAACCTCTCTGTTGTGTACGAAAATAACTGAAATTTAGACTGCATTTTAATCATTTAGTGACCAGATTGTATGCTCTCTTGCCCATGTTAATTGTTTGTGTTGCACTTTGACTAGGTCTACCTTGGTTATCAAGTTTCTGCTTGGAATTTTGCACACCACAACACCTCGTCTTTAGAACCAATTTTATCGATACGTTCAATCTTAGTATAAAAATTGCGGTTTAGTAATGAAAAAGATCTCGTAAGTGACTACCTGCTGCTGGTGCTGATCTGACTCTTTCCATCACCACTTTTCGGTTGTTATTGTGTGAACGTCTCTCTAAGTATTCAGTAACTTTGAAACCCTTATAAAACTAATCATTTAATATCACATTTTCCTCATAATTCTGGATCACTTCGAGAGCATCTTCGCCTTTATTTTATAAACTTTGCCTACGACTTATTGTGGATACCAGGAATGTTGCTATTACACTACACGCGTCTGCTAGATTATTGTAATCTAGTACAAGGAATTTCAGCTTCTTTCAATCCTCATCTCATTTCCTGAGAGAGCGAAGCAAATTACTATCCAACTACTAACAAACGAAACTAGTAACGTGTGAAGACCACTCCAGTTTCATATCTTCTCTTAAATTTATCGGCTTCTATATTTTTGTATTGGAGTACGGTATGTTATTTGACAGATGGCAAGTAGTAGTTAATACGAAGGCGACCTGAAATGTTTCCGGAATCGGCCAGGGACGGCCCATGAAAGTTGAAGTGGATCCATTGGTCGGCAAGGGTAACCTTTTTTATAGCAACTGACAAAATTTCAGACATCTACTGTCAATAATTGTTGTTTAAGAGTGTGTTTTGTGTAGCAAGTCAGACGGTTTCGCAAAAATGGATAAAATTGAATTTCGTGCAGTGATAAAAAACTTCTGGATGGCTGGGAAAACGGCCACGAATATTCGAATTATTTTGCTAATGG
Source organism: Trypoxylus dichotomus (assembly GCA_023509865.1). Taxonomy (NCBI): domain Eukaryota; kingdom Metazoa; phylum Arthropoda; class Insecta; order Coleoptera; family Scarabaeidae; genus Trypoxylus; species Trypoxylus dichotomus. The sequence goes on from CM042078.1 coordinate 44,909,991, forward strand.
TTCATGAAAGATGTACTCCATCACTTTAGATCAACAGCTTCCGGGTGAGTGAGTTCAAACGTGACCGCACAAGCACAAGTGACACATCACGCAATGGACGCCTAAAAACAACTACCAACCATGAAATGGTTGGTCATGATGTCGTGTTAGCCGATCGCCGATTAAAGTTAAAAGAGATAGCAGAGATCAGGCGTTCTAGAAGAACGCATTGGCTATATCCTGCACGAAACACTCACAATCTTTCGGCGCGATGAGTACCGCGTTTGCTCATATCGCAGCAAAAGCGAAATCGGGTAACCGTTTCGGAGGAGCGCCTAGCCAGGATCCAACGCAATCCAAGTGGTTTCTTCATGCGCTTCGCGACAGTGGATGAGACCTGGATCCACCATTACATACTGAAGACCAAGGAACAGTCGAAACAGTGAACTTTTTCGGGCGAATCAGCTCCGAATAAAGCAAATACCGTTTCACCGGCCGAAAAAGTCATGGACAATTTTTTGAGACCCCCAAGGAGGTGTGATCTTCATCGACTATCTGCAGAAGGGAATAACGATCACAGGGCAATACAACAGCGATTTATTGATCCAATTCGATGCAGTACTGAAGGAGAAACGGTCTCGTTTGCAGCGGAAAGTACTACAATGCACCGGCTCATTCATACCGCATCGTCGTGTCCAAATTGAATTGAGTTGAGCTACGAATCAGTCTTTAATCCTCCGTATACACCGGACCTAGCCGTAGCGTCCCTTTCCTATTCCCAAACCTGAAAAATCACTAGGAGGAAAGAGATTTACCTCAAATGAGGAGGTCATCGGCCGTACAGATGGCTATTTTTTTACTGGAGCACCGTTTGAGAAAATGTATTGATCTTCGAGAAGACTACATCGAAAAATAGAAATGAAAAACCACAACAATACTGTGTTTTCCTTGTCGATTCCGGAAACATTTCAGGTCGCCCTCCTAAAGATGTGTGTGTTGTGCTTGTTTAGAAGAAAATATTGCAGGTACAAGCGCTAGTCTATTGAAAATCCAACAACATCGACTTATCATCGTCTTCAGCAATAAGATATTCCAAAAACCAAACTGTTTCTTCATGTAAAAACTTGCAAAATTTCGTAACTCAAGAAATGGGGCCAGCAGCTTTTGTACTACACCGCCGATTTATAAATTGGATTACATGGCAAAAATGACTTCAATTTTTCAACAAAATCATCTTTACAGGATACAGAAACAATTGAAGACCTTAGGGAGTGTATTATTGATAGTAATACATAAACGAAGGATGAGTTTAAAACCCTTTATAACAGATTAGTTCTAAGTCATTACATTTAAAATAATTTGTCTGTTCCATTATAAATTTAATAGGTTTCTTTAAGTTCGAACGCTGTTTATAATAAAATAAGATTATTATCGTTACTCTGGTGAAAGATACAAGTTTTAGTGAAGTAGTAGCTTTAAATTTCAAGAATATCATTCATGATGACACGGTTGTCAGAAAAAGTTTTGTTTTATATAAGTTTGTGTGAAATGATCTATTATAAAGTTGGCTGATGAAACAACTAACAACAACGTTAGTGCCGCCTCTCTGATATTATCAGGTAGGTGTTTGTTGGAAATTTCAATAGCGCCTGCTATCCAAACGCAAAGGACCGAATCAACACGTCGGAGAGTACAGCCAGTGAACTGACGTAATATTACGATGCATAGCTAGTACCTGTTTCCACGCGTATCTAACAAGATTGTTAGTTAAAATTCCGCCGTACTATAACGTAAATAGATGTATAAGTAGGCATGTGAATAATATATGATATGAAGGCATATCCTTGTCAAATGCATAACGTAGTTACTTGCAAAGCTTGAAATGTGTTGCATAAAAACAGCTGTTTAGATTCTAAAATTTTACATGCAGAACTAGAAATAAGGGAACGTTGAGGTATTTACATATAGTCCAACACACTTTGAGTATCCATTAGCATATACATGGTGCATTACGGTATGTGGACAGTGCTGTATTTCTTCATGATATAATTTTTCCTTTGAATATTATAATTTTAATTAGATTAGTTTAAATTGAAACAAATATATAGTGACGTCATTAGTTTTACTCTATGATTTTTATTGCTCTTTTCATTATCTCTCATCAAACAACACATAAAGCTTTTATCCCCGGGATTATAGCAAATGTAAAGAATTTCTGAAAAGTGTAAAGAAGGAACTTAAACGGTGTAAATGGAGACCTACTTCACCATACCCTCTGGATCCTAGCCACCCTAAGAATTTGATAATGTCGGTATCGAAACAGTAGAAGCTATTTCAAATGTTTGGTTTAATGCTTAATACGGAATACATTATAATTTTAGATACCTACTTAATTCCTGTATCATAATTCAAGATAGAAGAATAGATTCATTTGTATCATTTCAATTTTCGTTCCATATCCTAGAAAGGTTCTAAGGAATTTTCTTTAGTTCCTAAACTATAACCTTAAGAAAATTTTAAACTACCGCTTTTTATTACAATAGCAAATCTCATACAGTAACATCCATCTATCCGTGTAAGTTAGTAAATATTAAGTACGAAGAAATTGAATAAAATATTAGATAGCTTTTAAAATCTTTGATGATTTTCGAAATATTCTCCACGAAGATTGATCCACTTTTACATATGCTGAAACCAACTCTGGAGGCAGTTATTCCATTCGTTTATTGGTACAGCCAAAATTGCGTTTTTCAAGGCATCAACTCCTCCTTTGACCCCGCAGTCCGTTTTTGACGAAAATGTAGAGAAATCGTTGTGACTTATTGTTGGAATAATTATCTTGCGTGCTTCATTGTTCAGGGTTTGGTGTTTCGAAGTTCAGCGATGACCTGCGACATACGTGGTTAAATATCAATCGGCAGTAACAGTTCTTTGATCTTGTAGAGAAATTGCTGCTACAAAACCTACTTTCGAGACAAATGTATAGACCATCTTTTTGGAGACACTTCGAGAATGGATGCCGATTTTTCTTCGCCTTGGAACACCCAAACAGACGATTGGCGTTTATTTTCCAGTCCTTATGTGCAAATTCAAGAGTTTCCGGCGTTCAAACGGTTTAGAGTCTTTTGAGACCAATTCACACTAGCTGCTTTCTGTTCTTCGGTGAATAGATGTAGTATCCAACGGGAAACTAATTTTTCTACAGACAGTTCTTTCCAAAATCTCGCGATATTTCATATATCGACCTTTGTTTATAATCTTGCGCTTGGCGTCAAAGTTTTCCTGAGTCATTGCTTTTTTTGGTGTGCCTGCTCTTGGATCGTCGCTAAGACTAATCCATCTACCTTACAATTTTCCATACCAATGAGAAATTGTTGATTCATGTAGAGCTCTATTGCTAGAAACAGAAACCAACTTTGACACTTCGTTATAGCTGCAACACTATACGTATCACACTGAAACATTGGAATTAGATTAACTAAAGATGGAGGTTAACTTTTTTTAGTACTAATATTGAATTAGTTGCTCCCTCTATGTTCCAGTATGCAAAACTTAAAAGACACCCCTTGTATGCCCTATGCTCATACATACCACAAGCAGTAACATAATTGTTAGTTTGTGTACGTTTTGAATGTACTAGGGATGACAACGATAACAAGGACTCTCCACACCATACAAATTAATAAGTTATGCGGAACGCAGCATTTCAAGAGTACGTGGACTGATTACAATCGGTAACTCGGTTGACAACAAACCTCTATGTCCCAGTATGCAAAACTTAAAAGATATCCCTCGTAATCCCTTGCATTTGTGGAAATTAGTAAACATTTTTCCAAATAATCAGTTTAGTTTATTCAAATTCATAGAGAAAGAATAACGAACATCTCGCAAAACACACGTTGCGTATGTCCATGTTGTCCTATTTCAAATATTTCACCTCGGTGACTATTCAAAGTAATATGGAGTACTTCTGATATAGCTTCCACTTATCTACTGTGATGACTGTTTTCCGAGGTAATGTCAGCTCGTTTCTCCATTTCACTTCAGAATTGATTGTATGCAAAGGACAAAATTGATTCCGCGTATTGCTTGAACTTATCTCAGCGTTTTCATAAACACACTTAACCCATTTATCCCACAAAATTATTAGCACAAAAAATCTCGTTAGGGCCCTACCAAACTGAATAAAAAGCGACCGTTAAAATGCGACAGGGTTATTTCATTCGTCTGCCGTCTCTACGAAGTTGTCCTCACACCCTCGCATAATATCAACCGGAGTTACTTCAAACAGTTAGAGTCTCTTGAGGGAAAGTGCAAATTTTAATCGAAAGCGTCAGTGGCGCTCTATATATTTAAATTTCTGTAGAGCTGAACTTTAATATAGAAATCATCAACAGCTGATTTGCGTTTGGGTAGTTAACTGTGTAATGAAACTATTCTTCAAGTAGTGGATGGCTTTAGTGTATTATGATTATATCAAAAAATGTTACTTATAAGAGAATATTTTATAATTAAGTCTTTACATAGTGTATTAAATGTTAGTGTATTAATTTCTTTTCTACGTTTCAAGATACCATGTAGATAACAATTGACTAACACTGAAATGGGTTTAATTCGTACTTGGCGCGACAAAAATATCTCAGTTGCAGCTAATTTGTGCAGAACTCGTCTCTTAAATAAACGCGGAAATTACGGAAAAGTACGTAAACCTAAAAGAACCAAAACGATAATAAAACGTGAACGTCGCACAATCTTAAGGTTTGCATCAAACTCAGCAATGACTGCTAGAGAAATACCACAGATGCAAACACCAATCTACGAAATGTTCAACATCTAGTGAAAGCAATAGCTCACTCAAAACGAAAACGACTGACTGCAAAGAATAACTCGTCAGCATAAGGAAGCCAGATTAGCATTTACAATCACACGTTTCCATTGCCGTAAGCGCTGGCGAAAAATCATTTTTGCATTTATGAGAAATAGTTTAATTCAGATGGTCTTGATGCCTATCAGTGTTATTGCCATGATCTAAGAAAAGAGGAAGTAGTTCTGAGTCGTAGGCACATGGCAGATGGGCAGATGTAATGATATGGGCCGGTATATGGTATAACGGGAAAACTGACATCAAATTCTGTAATAGCAAAATTAATAGAGCTAATCATATAAATCTTATCGTCAATCAAATATCATGACATGCTGAACAGATTACAAGCTGGGACTTTGTGTTCCACTAAGATAACACTGCTGTTCACCGTATTCAAATTGTAAAAGATTATTTTCGAAGAAAGAAAATATCAGTTCTTGAGTGCTCGGCCCGTTCGTCTGATGTGAATATGATCAAAAGTGCTTGGAGCATCTTAGCACATAGTGTATGCAGCGGTGAAAAACAACTTAATTCAATTCAGGAATTAACAACAAGTATTTTAACGGAATGGAAGCGTATAGGGCATAAGCTTATACAAAAGTTATTTGACAGCTTGCTAGGGACGACCAACGCATTTATTAAGGTAAATTATTATTTTATATGTTTATACAATTTAATTAAACCATGTCCTATACTTTCGACGCACCTTTATTTCGTCAATAACCCCAAATTTTCCTTGTATCGGATATTTTTGTCCCAAGTAGTGATAGTGGTAGTCAAATTTGTTTATCCTATATAGAAAAAATAACCAAACTTGGTATGCTTGCCAAACAAAGAAATGTCTTTAATAAATGTAGTGTCCTATTCTTTTGGCGCAGGCTGTATTTTCTTTTTTGATTCTGTTCTGATATAAAAGGCTTTCTGAGGGCAGTACTTCCCCTAAATCCAGTGGATTTTATACGTCGGCGTAGAGTTTGGCCCGAAATTTCACCTCCAAATAAAATAGTTATTTCAGTTGCTATTTTTGGAGCAGATATCTGTTTCCACTTCTCTATTTATCATCACGTCTACTCTTGCCGAATTGTTCTTCTTTCAATCTGTTCCACTAATATTTTCAATTGTTTGTATTTTTTTTAATGTTTTTGCACAATACTTGTTTTGGTTCACACAAAGGTTTATTACTATATTTTTGTACCCAAACTCTTTCTCGTGTAATTTCATAATTTTCCTCCTTATTTCAAAGCTGAATCCTTTGGTTTTCGCTATTCTAATACGGTGACAACTTCACTATAAATGAGTTGTTCTTATAATATTAAAGCACTACAAAGCGATATACTTTAATACTGTTACAAGACGACTCTTTATACGGGTAAGAAGATTGCGTTGGCAGTATGAATCGGAACCTATGTCTGTTTGCATTTATAACCACATTTGCTGTAGCAAAGTGAATACATAGTTGCTAATTTGCCAAGGTTTATTGCAATGAAATGATAACATACTTCGTTTTATTTTTAGACGATTTTGTTCAACATTTGTTCTTGATATTACAAGCAGAGACTTGTGGTATGAATAGTCTTGTTAGATAGTGTATGTATGAGTAACTTAACACACGGGAACATACATCAGTTTGACGTAACTATGCTTTTGTCTTCTTATGCAATGAGAGAATTCAGTTTATATTTTGTCTTTTATTAAATAAAATTTAAGTTTTTGTTACTTTTATATCATTCATTAATCATAATTTATATTTTCATTGTCTTAAATAACATTTTCAAGAAGTTGAGGAATGTTAATAATGAACTAGGATTAAAAATATTTGATTTGTAATCCTTACTACCCCAGTGAAAATACTCATTAGTATATTATTTATTATTTATTATTTATTATTTATTATTTAAGTATATTTTATTGGGCATTTTAAGTACTACCTCAGTAAAGAAGGAGTTTTTATTAAATAAAAGTTACACTCATATATTGCAAAAACTTTATTACGATCCTTCTGGGTATGAAAGTAGGTATCATAGATTAGGATCACAAAAGAAAATCAAAAGTCCTTTAAGTAATCCCATTTGACCAGTACTTATTTTCTGATTAGTATAATACTTGTTTCTCCCGTTGTGGATATCTTTCCGCGTGTCATATTTAACGGCGGAGTTTTTGTAGTCATTGTATTGTTCTTTTAGTACCAGGAAAATGTCGCTACTATCCCTATAGTAGAAAGAACAAAAGCGGTTTTTTGCTCTCTTATTTACTTTGAATGGTTGAGTAGCCGTCAGTAATTCGTTTTTTTCTGTATCTATCTCTCGCCGTTCGCCAGAGTCCACTAATTGCTTTCACGTTTACTTACTCGTCCTAAAGGATTTTGTTTTCCATTAAAGCTTTGTCGTTAAAATGTATCTAGAAGCTTGCAGGAAACGTTCCTATTATAATGCAAAGTCGGCGGTGAGTATGATACTTGTTAACATGATACCTCCTAATAAACACTGACATATCCAAGTATCGAATATATTGATTCCTTTCGCTCAAACAAAATCTATCCCGTTTTATTCCCGCGCGTAGATCTCTTGTTATATGTACTTCCAGCGTTATTTGAGTTTCGTTACGTAAGCTGTTCGTTATGAAGCCCCGCTTGTTCCAATACAAATGGCAGCTTAACAGGTCAAGCTTAGCACTTTGTCGGATGGACATCTGCATAGCGTGAAACGAGGGGAAAAAAGCAAATCGAGAAATACCACCGGTGCCGTTCCAATATGTTTTACAGATATGTGTCTTCCATGTCAATAAAATGCTTAATCAGATTGTTGCCAGGGTGATATTTACGCATGAAGAAATATTGATTGTGGCGTTCTATCAGTGTTAAAATTAATAGAATATTTTTACATCCTTTACGTGCAGGATATAGCTTAACGCGCACATCGAAGATATTATTGAGTGTTTATAGGCGGACTTGTTCTAATTTTGTAAAATAACATTTGGTTATGGATTGTTGCCTTAGTGTTTTTAAAAAGATTTGCGTGTGGGTGAAGTTCTTTAATCATCCATTTAATAAATAGATTTAAAAAAGCTTGAAGAAGCGTTAGCATACGATCTATAAGTAAAACTCTTCCGTTTTATTTATAAATTTGAACTTAAACAATAATATTTGGTATTACAGACTCGTTCGTAGTTTACACGAAAACGTTCCCAGCTGTCAAATTCGGATCTTAATGAAACTTGGTAGGTATATGTTGAGACTTGAAAATAAACAAGTTTTTGTCTGTGCTGAAATTCACTTTGAGGGGGTGAAATACCGCTTCGTAAATTCACAGATTTTCCTTTTTATTGATTTAATTCTTGGACGGAAATAGACAGAATAAAAATTTAAATACAAATATTGTACGTTATTGAAATATTGTACCTTATTATGTATATGGATGTAGTATATACAGAGCTGCTTATAGTAATGTGGAAAAGCAATTAACGCAAGTTGTCCATCTTTAACATCTTCTATTGATTTTGCATTTAGCATTTTCAATTACGCAGGGTGTTGCAAAGGACTTATACCTAATGGTGCGCACATACTACACATACACCAAAGAAGGAAAACAGTTACTCTATATAATCCCACTTAATACAGTATAGGTAGTTCAATTTGCTTCGCATTAATTTAATTGATATGGTATCAGATGCAGCTGTTGTTAGTCTAACAGGTTATAAGTAAAACTCGACAAAATGGACGCATTGCCGTGTGGGGTTGTTTGTTACCATAAACATTCAAAAATATTACATTTCTTTAAAACCAAATATTTACAAACCATATCTTATTATTTGAAAACTCTTAGTTAAGGTATTATTGTCTTTTAATACCTATTTTAAGGATATACATATTTTGATATTGGCGGTATTTGTTCGATTCTAGATATTTTGATAATATACCACAAAATTGTTTTTTTGTGAAGCCGTAGAAAAACAAATATATATTACAGCTAACGTTGTGGTCGGCCAATTCAAAAGCAGGCAGAAATCGTATACAAGGGCAGTGTTACAAATGCATCTAGCACATTCCTATAATATATAATATTGGCATATGGTAAACTTATGTCTCCAATACTAAATAGTACTAAAAGAACCTGGTTGCAAGTTTAGGCCACTAGTACAACAAAACCTATTCCGACATGCAAACGTTGTTATTTGAGCCTCACCTTCAGGTATATTAACCACTGATTTATTTAACAATTGATGTCCAAATACTGACAATACCAAAGAAAACAATAGGTATGATTCAACCACTGGATGTTTATGGATTTCGAATTTGGAAGGACTTTAATCGACCATTTTCTTCCCTAATTCTTATCTCAAATTATGATGTTAATCTTCATTTGGCAAATATTGTCATAAAATTGCAATCATTAAAACACAATCAACTGTCGTTCTTTAAATGTATCTATTTGTTTTCATATCCCTGGTACAAGTTCGGTTATATAGAGAATCGACTTGGGCCATTCGAACACTCCATGCATTTTGCCTTTTAAAACCAAGACCTCCCGTTTCTTCCCGGTTGTTTTCAATGTGATACTTTTGCATTCATTTGTTGTTCTTTGGGCGAAAGTATTTTATGCTTTAATCAATTTTTTGACGACTTTCATTACCCGATCAAATCGTAAATACGCATTAAAATAAATACTTTATTAATTATATAATACTAAGGATTTGTTACCACATGTAACCCCGTGTTTACATTCGTATGAAATATGAACATTAAGGCATAATAACTGATGCAATTTTAATAATTAATGATGTTTTTTCCTAATAAAAGACATGTATGCAATATATAGATGGTCTTGGTGTAAGTAGCATAAGGCATGACTTGTGGCACACCCTGCATAATTGAAAATGCTTTGATGTGAATAAAAGATGTTAAAGAGTAACAACTTAATTTCTTTTCCATATTGCTATGATCAGCTCTAGCGTAAGAGGATGGTGCTTAAATGCAACACCCTGTATATACAACAGTTATGTAGTCTGAAAGATTCTTCCGATAATGTACAACATTTGTATTTAAATTTTTGTTCTACCTATTTCCATCCAGGAATTACTTCAAGAAAACTGAAAATCTGTGTTTCACCCCGTCAGACTGAATTTCAGCACAAGCGAAATTTTTAACTTGAAGTCTCAACATACTCTACTTACCTACCAAGTTTTATCAAGATCTGCGTTTGATACCCCCGAACCTTTATTTGTTAGTTGGCTGTAACTAATCAAAGCAACTCTCATTTAGTAGAGAACATACAACAGCGATAATATTATGGTAGCAATAGTTGTGCGATAAATTGACGTGAAATTACAATTAGGTTTCTAGAAATTTCGACAATTCCTGCGCCGTGTTTGCCTTTCGACGAATTTCCTCCTTTAGCCTAGATGAAGCACAGTAAGTGTGAAAAGGCGCTGAAATCACTTAGCCAAACCCTTGCGTTACGAACCATAATATTTCGGTTCGGCGATTTCCATCTACCACGCATTGTTAGTGCCTTGGAAATTTATTCACGAAAGTGGAAACGCTTAGAATTTTTTTACTTCCCTTCTAGCTTTATGCGCGTAACAAAAGGTGTATGATAATTCTACTAGAATGCGAAAATATATTATTAACTTAACCGCAAAATACGTTACAGTCATGCCATTCTAATCTTAGATGTGCAACGGAAAATAATTTTGTTACCGCAATAGATATCTTTAGTGGATGTGTAGTACTTATAATCCATTTCCCTGTTTTTGTTTTCTAACTGTAGTTGTTTACGTTATTTTGTTTAGTAATTGTCTACTTCAATTTCTGTTTTGATAGTTGTCGTATGTGATGATAATACCGCATATACGAGATAAAGCCATTAAATAAGACACAAACTGCTGTAGGAGAGCTGAAAAAAGCAGCGAGCTATTCCCTCACCTGTCACTAGATGTCAACGCAATTCAGCTTTATGATACTCAAGTGACAGTTGCCGTGTGCGCACGCAGGCAGTGTTAAAATGGCGACCGTGCTCGAAGAGTATACTGTGGAAGAACAATGTGCTGTTGTGCGTTCTTTCCGAGGCTTCCTGCAAAAGATAACTATAGAGAAATGTCTCTTATTTACGGTGAAAAGTGGTTGTCGCGTAAAGCGGTATATAACTGGGTCGAGAAATTCTTTCAAGGACGCTCGAAAGTTTAAACGATCAGCGAAACTTGTGACATGATTTAACTTACGAACTGATGCACGATCGTTTGAATTATCGAAAAGTGTACTCACAATGGGTACCTAGACAACTGATCGAGGAATACAAAAAGTTTCGAATGGGCTTGTCCTTGCAACATCTCTCTTGGTACGCAGAGGAAAAGGAGAACATACTTAACAGGATTGTTACTGGTGATAGGCCATGGGTACATCGCTACCAATCCGAAACGAAGCGTGCTTCAATGCAATTGAAGCATCCTTCTTCGCCATCAACAAAGAGATTCAGGGTTATGCCCTCACCTGGTAAGGTTATGTTTACCGTGTTTTGGGATTTCCAAGGAGATTGTAGAGTTCTGTTATTGCAACGGGATTCAATTCATCGAAAACGTCCAGGCCTATGAGCAAGAGGAATAATGTTGCATCACGATAATGCCAGGCCGCATTTGGCCCACTTAACCCAGACGAGAATTGCAGAATTATGATGGGAAGTTCTTGAGAATCCGGCTTACAGTACCGACGCAGCCCCAAGCGACTATCATCTACTTGGTCCATTCAAAAAGCATCTTGGTGGCAAATATTTCGAGGGTGATAACGATATTTAACAGACTCCAACCTAAACACTTTCATGCAGTAGGCGCTGGGGTATTCACAAAGAAATGGGATACGTGTATTAGTGTAGGTCAAGTATGGGCACCCTTTGTCATATTGTGGGCCAAACCTTAGTGTGCAAATACGTTCGCGGGCCGCGCTTAAAAGTAGTCCATTTTAAAGTAGTGTTCATAATTTTTAGCGATAGATATCAGACATGAAATAACACGACAATGTTATTATAATGCAGTTTATTAAAATAAGAAAATGAAATGAAAAATCTGAAATCTTACAGCGGGCTGGTTGTTGCCTACATATGGTGTAGGTCGATACTTTGTTGAAGGAAGAAACTTGCTTTTGGCTAGCTATTTCTCTAATTATTTTTATAATAGCTTTTTGTGACCTACTTATTGATTTTCCCTCATATTATGATATTAACTTGAAATGGACCTACTGAAAAATTAAATAATTCAACAGCAAACTTTGAAATTTGTGTTGAACGTAAGCATTATTGCGAAGGTTTGTTCTTAATCGTAACTTAACAATGAATGGAGAGAGGGAAGCTGATAAATAACTAAGTTGAAGAAGATTCCGCTGTAATTAAATTTTCGCAAAAGGTTCCACGAATAACAGCGTGATTTTCACTTAGGTTTAATTCAATATATATTCCCGAAATCACGTTCTTACGCTTTCAGAAAGAAAGCAATTGACTTCAGTAAGCAATCAAGTTTTTACCTTTATGATGGACTTTTTACAATACCCTCTTTGCAAGTTTCATGCCTGGAATATAAATTCACACCCAATATAATAAAACAAAGTAGGTAACGAAAAGTATGATACTGCTCGCATTTTATAAACATTTGGTATAGAGTGTCTACAAGCATTACCAAGGAACTCTTTGGGATGGTAGAGAATTATAAAATTAAGTTTTATCTTTAAATCCATTTTACTCTACTGCTAAAATGTAAGATAACTTAATAGTAAACTGTAATTGAATTTGTACTAAGATGATTGTAAGGTGCCATTGAAAGAAAAGGCTATAAGTTTATGACAGGAACTTCTCTACAAACAAGTTAAAGGCCCTTACATGAAATATTTGACATAATTTGACTAACAAGTGAGATAGTCTTGGAAAACAAATAATAACAGATCCGTGCTTTATAATTCTCTACCTTTAAAAGCTTGTTGGTTAGTTGAAACCTACTGAATTGTGCTGGGTTTTAGATGTTACCAAGGTTGCTTTAATGTAAGACTTGTTTAATTTATATTTAATTCATTTAATAAGAAATTTTGAGAACACTACGCCAGGAACGGTATGTAAAATAAATCCTATTACTTTAATACCTGTTGCTGTTACAACTCTGAGTCGTTCTCCTCTCTCGTTTAATGAAATTTCCATTCAATCGATTGACCAAAAATTGTAGCACTGCCGTAGCTTGGCTAGACTTAGGCGATGACTATTTTATAAGTTAAACGGACATCTTATTCAAATTGCGTACATGTCAACTAGGGAGGCGCTTTATATAGAAAAATCGAATTTTATAAATGATTTGATAATGCAATTAATAGTACCTTATTATTACGTAAGAAATGTGGATCGATCGTTACCAGAATTGACTTCCTTTGTTATATAACGATAATAGTAGTAATAATCACAACGAAGAGCAATATCACATGTGCAGGTAAAACGATCTGAGAAAAAATGTGTGCAAAAGTAGTTTTGCATTTTAACTTAAGAAAATTAGATGCTAGATGTAGAGACCACACCGCTCATGTAAAGTTACGCAACGTTGAAAAATTTGTATTAACCTCACAAGTCATAATTTTAGTGTAGAGAACATTCGGATAGTTAAGTAAAGTCGTAATAACAAATTAAACATCTTATAAGACTTAGTTGATGTGTTCATGTTTCTTATCTACTTTGTGAAAAATGGCTTATGAGGTGAGAAAACTTATTATTACTAAATTACATCCTTGAATATTTTACGTCAAGTATCTTTGGACGTTCACAACAAAATTTGCAATGTGTTTTTTTTACAATTTTTTGGATGAGGTTGGTTAATACGACGTTGTAAGATCCAACATAACCTCATAACGAGATTCTATTGAATTTAAAATACCATATAAAAATCTTGGAACATCGAATTAGAACAGGAAACAATGAAAAGGGAAATATGCGCCTTAACTGTGTCATTAGAAAGGAGAATATTAATCGTCTATTACGGCATATTTTAATCATGCAAAGACAAGATTTTCCAGACGCGATTTGAGGACTATTGCTTATCATTTCGCTCAACAGCTGAAAATCAAACACAAATTTAACAACGAAAGGAAGGAACTGACTACGACTGGGTTAGCTTGTTTTTCAACCAACATCCGGAGACTAGGATTTGTAAATCGGAAGGTGTCTCCATAGCTAGAGCAAATGCAGTAAATCGAACAGAAGTAAATGGAACTCTCTATTTAACAAATTATCAAACATTTTTAGTATTGATGGGACTTGTCTTCATTTGAACAGTAGACCAGGCAATGTACCCGCAAAAAAAGGCCCCAAAGCTGTTTCTTCGGTAACGTCTACAGTAAGAGGAGAAACTATAACATTAGTTGTGATAAAATAACAATTTTCTGGCAATTTCCGAAAAGCTATCGGTCTAGAGGGGGACTTGAACCCAACATCTCTACATCTCCAGTGTAGCGTGACGTAGACGTCACGGTGCCAGTAGATATATTGTAATATCTCAATACAAGATAAGAAAACGATGTGAATCCAGCTTTCTCATGGTATTAGTGGAATCAATTAATGAGAAAGACATGTGAAGAGACATAAAACGCTAACATACGGACATGTTTCTGCCTACCCGGCGGCATCAGCGTGGTTTCGAGCGGTTTTATGCTCAATCCATGTGCTGCACCTTCTCGGGAAAGCAATCCACGAATTGCACGAGGGAAGGGTGGGAAATTGTACCCGCTTCTTTTCCCTGTGTCTGATTTTTCAGATAAGTTTTTCTTTATTTTGGCACAAGTTAGCGCCAGGAATAGGATTAGATATGGCGACAGAAGCAGTGAGAGAATTACATGGGTTGAGCATAAAACCGCTCGAAACCACACTGATGACGCTGGGTAGGCACAAACATGTCCGTGTGTTAGCGTTTTATGTCTCTTCACATGTCTTTATCGTGAATGGATTTCAGTGATACCACGAGAAAGCTGTATTTATAGCGTTTTCTTATCTTGGTGTTACATCCTGTCTATACTTTTTTACAAGGAAAGAACAGGGAAGACATGAGCCTCATATCCCGCGGTCTACCGGATTGACTTCACAGAAAACGACCAACGGTAAAAAGGAGATAATCCACATTGGTAAACAAGGATATCTCACAACTAATCTATCTAAATTACGTAATAATTTTTGTGTTTTTTATAAATTTCATAACCGCGTCATGCACGATTGTGGAATAATGTAATATTTTTACCATCTAATTTTTGTTTTCTACGTTCACTATTAAGTAACTCTTATTGAAGAGATTACGCACTTTTGTATGTAGTAAACGTCATGAATTTGAATTAGACGTCAAAATAATTCATCTATTATATAACACATGGGCTGAAAAGTCCCGGGCCTAACACATAGATGACGCTAGTTTTATTGCAGTCACCTTTCTCTCAGTTAGTACTAACCTTCAAAAGACAGCTGTTAAAATTTCATGATATTCTATTCATTAGTTCGTGAGTTATTGTGCTAAGAGTCACGATACTTTTATTATTTTCAAAACAATGGATCAAGAACAATTTCGTGTTTTAATTTTACACTGCTTCTTGATGGGAAAAAATACCGTTCAAGCGAAGCAATGGCTTGAAAAGTGTTATGGGGACTCCGCTCCATCAGAAACAACAATAAAACGTTGGTTTGCTGACTTCAAACGTGGTCGTAGAGACACCGATGATGCAGAACGCAGTGGACTTCCAAATGAGGCGGTAACACCAGAAAACATCAAAAAAATCCACAAAATCGTTTTGAATGATCGAAAAGTGAAGTTGCATGAGTTAGTTGACATCGTAAAGATATCAAAAGAACGTATTAGCTTTATATTGCATGAGCATTTGACTATGAGAAAGCTCTGTTCATAGTGGGTGCCGCGTTTGCTCACTGTTGACCAAAAACAAGAACGTGTTGATGATTCTGAGCAGTGTTTGGCCATGTTTAAACGTAACAAACCGGAATTTTTGCGTCGATATTTGACAATGGATGAAACATGCATCCATCACTTCACTCCGGAATCAAAACGATCGTCATCTGAGTGGACAGCAACTGGTGAACCTCGTCCAAAGCGCCCGAAAGCATAACAATCGGCTGGAAAGGTTATGGCCTCGATATTTTGGGATGTGCGTGGTGTAATATTCATCGACTATCTTTAGAAAGTAAATCCCATCAACAGTTAATATTATATAACGTTTTTGGAGCGTTTGAAGACCTAAATTGCAAAGAAACGACCGCATATGGCAAAGAAAGAAATTTTGTTTCATCAAGACAACGCACCGTGTCACAAGTCAATCAAAACAATGGCAAAACTACATGAATTGCACTTCGAATTGCTCCCACATCCACCGTATTCGCCAGGTTTGGGTCCCAGCGACTACTGGTTGTTCGCAGACCTCAAAAAAATGCTCGCCGGTAAGAAATTTCGCACGAATGAAGAGGTTAATCGAGGTAAATCGTTCTACAAAAGTGGTATTGAAATGTGAGAGCGCGCTGGAAGGATTGCGTTGCTCTTGATGGAGATTACGTTGATGAATAAAGCTAATTTTGTACCAAAAAAAACGTGTTTTCTTTGTTAGGTCCGGGACTTTGCAGCCCATGTGTTATATCTGCTTACTAGACTAATACCAGCACATAAGTTCACAGCGATATTTTATCATCTCCAAGAAATTTGGCGAACAAAGAGTGTTCGATAATTTTGTCCATAAGTATATAATTTCAAATAATTTTATGACTTAAACGTATCATTTATTGTACTAAAGTTAAAAGTGTAGTAATACATCTATACGTATTTAAATTTCTAAGAACGTTGCGAAACTGCTTAAGAAACACAAAAACCAAATAGAATACGTACATAACTTGATTGTACGAAAGATTTGGAATGAATTTAAGTCTAAAATCGCGAAAGTTTAAAGCGTAACGAACTTGATATTGAAATCATTTGCGTCACCTTTCCTTTAATCGGTACTTTGAAGACATTCAAACGATTATAATGAATGTCATCAAAGCGATCACCTTTTGTGTTGTTTGTATGAAACGAGGAAAGTTAATGAGATTTTTAATGCAGGTTAAGGTGATATTCGTTTTTCAATTGAATTAGAATACTTATTGAGACATATTTAATTACTTATGCTTGTACAGTTTTCAAGAAATCGGTGCAGTCACAGTAAGACAAAGAATTTTATTGTCGTAGGAGAGGGATGATAGATCTTAATTACTGTTAAAGCCTTTATATTGATGGTTCTTGCTTTTTATTGAATTTTTCATTTTGAATTTGAACACTAATTTCAAATTGTCTTGTTTTTAATGTTAACATAAAAACACAACCTTTATACGTACCGTATTTAACCTGATTAACTATTCTTACTCGTAGCAAATGAGAGCTTCATAACAAAACCTCTATCAACACGGGGCGGAAGAATTATTTACTGCGACTTCAGAGAAGCTTTGTGATTTTTTCCTCAACAAATATTTAAGTTAAAACGTTGATTAAAATGCCGGTTGAATGTAAATATTTGGCGGAAACAATTAACGTGTGAAGTAATTGTTTCCCTGTTTTCATGAATAACATTTATTTTTCTCTGTTAATATGAAATATGCCCTTCCGCTATTAACTACGTTGTGTACCACAGATATTCGGCGACTGTGTAAGCACTTGGCCATATTATTACATTTGGATCGTTAAATATTATCAGATTGTTTGTAATTTGCATTCAATTAATTTATTAGCTTAGCTATATATTTGCGAGAATAATAAACGATTTAAATCACTATTAAAAAACAAAAGGACGTCCAATAAGTAGTATATAGCACGACTACAATAATAAAGTATATCAGGTGTTTATAAAAAAATAATTTCAGTGAACGAATACAAAAGTCACCCCATAAAAATTGGAATATTTCTTTGGAACTATATGTAAAATTAATACTATTAAACTAACAAGAGAAGTCCTAGTATCGTTCGATATTTGTTCACTTTCTCCTAGGATAGCGATTCCTCAAGCTACGGAATATCTGGTTGAGATTTTAAAACCTAAGAACAGGCATCATGTAAAGATCGAGGAATATAAAAGATTGACCAATTTGTGATTGTTTTAGTTACTTGCAAATAGGCGAAAAATTATTCCAAAACCTAAAGGGTATGCAAAGAGGAGATTCATTGTTTGCTTTCATTGCGAGTTTATTTATGAGCAAATTTCAAATCAACATAAAATAAGAAATCAAATATTTCTCGAGAATCTGTATGAGATGCGGTATTGCATACGGGAAAAGGAAGCATTCGAAATTTACCAAAGTTCAAGAGAGGAAATGAACAACCTTCCTGTTTCCTTAGATATCTCAGAAAACAACAATAACCTAGAGATAAACACCTACCGAAAATAATCCAATTCCAATATTATAGCAGCAATAACGCCTGTTTTATACCATTACAAACAACAAAAGAATGTCAACAATTAATTTGCTAGTTAATAGCCTTCTCAGATTTCCGTTGGGTAAGAGTAGGTATGAAAAAAAAAACTAAAGTACATCAGAGATATAGCGGTGTACATTGTCTTTTACCAGTATCAATTGCATTTTAAATCTATAATAAGCAATATATAAGAAATTCCATAAACTTGGCTCCAACGAAGACCGGTAATTAAAAATTTATAAAACCACTTTTCCAACAAAGAAATTAAATATAGCAAAACGTGAACGTGCCTTTGTGTTAAGTAACATTAAGAAACCACTTAGGCAGTCCTAATGGTAAACCGGATATGAATTAAGGTGGTCCGGAATTTCCCAGATTGCATATAATCTTTGTGATATGTAACAGTTGTTAGTTTATATTAACAAACAGAAAGGACAATCGGAATAAGGTTTCAAGAATGTATAAGAAAGCAGTGTCGTTTTGATAAACCAAATCTATCTGGTATACCGAAGCATATTGTAAAATCCGCACATAATATCAAATTAGAAAATCTCAAGTTAGATGTAAACTCTTTTAACCCTTAACTACCTTTTAACTATTTTAAGGTTAAAGTTAGACAGGTCGCCAATTACATACTCGAGTTTGATTGATTTATTACAGTGAAGCACCGAATAGATTGTGAAGAATTAGTCAATTAATGTATGTGATTCCTTTTTCCTATAGACAAAAAGAAAATTCTAAAAGTACATAGGTAACGTTTGGAAACAAAAGTACTGTACTAAATAGAATAAATTAGAAAATTAAAATTTTCTGCTAGCACCGTCTTTCTGAGAATCTTACATTTTGATTTTTGATAGTAGCAAGCGATATTTAATTCCTGGCACTTGATAAAAGTTAAACAATATGGATAAAACGTTACCTAAATGAAAACTCATAAAAGTAAATGCAGTAAACAGTGGATAGCAATGCTATTTCGAAAGCTACCATCTGTTTGTCGGTTACGTAATTTAAACGTGGTCATATGAGTAACCAAGAAACTCCGGAAATGGCGACAAGATGTGGACATATTGACTGCTATTCTTGAAATTTGGCTTATTTCAATTGGAGGTGATACAAAGTGTACAAATGAACAACCCACGTCTTCTGTTAAAAGTTATTTTCAGTTTACTGAAAATTAGGCAGAAGTTACAGGCAAATCTCATGCAGTATACGGAAATACAAGTTATACATCACGCCTGACCATTCGCGAAGTTATAAAATTTGAGGACGGTAAAATAAGGAGACCATTACAGTGGTCATTTGGAAGAAAATATTGAAGCTATAAGCGCTGGTGTTATTGAGAAACCAAGAACATAAATTTGTAGATGTTCTTAGCCGTTAAAACCAAAAGCAATCTTATTCAGAATTTTCCACAAAAGCCTTCATTTATAGGCTTACAGAATTGCGATAACCCATGAAATTATGATGGATCATGTTGTCAATTCATAAATTCTGCCATGCAGCAAACAATGGATGCTATTTCTTGGAAAATCAAGATAGTAATGCTATACTGAATTTCGATATTGTAACATGACCACAATTTTTTTTGCTCGACAAATTGGAAAGTACCGTTGTGGGGAATATAACACGACGATGCTAGATTTCGTACAACCGTAGAAACAATAGAAGCTTTACGCCAGCAGTTTGGTAATTGAGTAATTTCTTGAGAAGAGAACATCATCTAGTCGACTAGGTCGTGCGATTTAAAATAATTGTTGTTTGTTCCTTTAGGGTTATTTAAAGTAACAAGTATATACTAACAATTCAAAAACCTGATCCTAAGAAGATCTTTGTTAATGATATTCGTGAAATTAAGCCGTAGTAATTCCAAAATGTGTTATTGAATGTTTCTTAATGAATCTAGTAATAATTTTATTTAGTTAGAACGATGTTATTCAAAAATAGAGTTTAAATTTACAATTTACGTATACCCTTGTAAAAGCAACATTTTTATGCCGGGCCAATTTTTCTTCGCTAAATATTTTAACGATGATGTGTCGTGATCTATCGTTTCATCTTATTCACGTTAAAATTCAACTGTCTAAAAGTTGCGAATTAGTTATACGAAACGTGTTTATTAAATTAGACATTTCCCTTACCTTTCGCGACTAATTAAAAATTACGGGGCTTTGTGAAATCCTTGAAACAAACTTTCTATATGACACGGCTTAACTGATCGGTTGACAAGTTGTAACTTTAGACTTTTGTTTTCATATTTTGTTGATTTACATAAATTCGCAATTATCCTTTCCAAACAATAAACTTTTAGGTAGGCAAAGCAGAAGCGACATTCATTATTTTACATAGCGTAGTCCAGCATAAAGTAAGCAAGTTGATTTAAATATTGATTGCTGTATAGTAACACGAGGACGATATTTGAAACGAAAATTAAGATGAATTAGAGTAGCAAATTCATAGCAACAGTTTAAGTAATTACACTAACCAAAAAATCTCTTACTGCAGTAAAAGCAACGTTTCAGAAGCATGACTATGGAGATTCGAACAGAACATCTTAGCTAGGAAAATACTTTCTCGAAGTTGGTCTAACCACGTATTTGTCAGACAAACATTGCCATGACCAACACAAGATAGTGGAGCACTTTCTTTGCAGTGTCTAGCGTTGTCGTTAAAAGACGAACCATACAGAGCAAGGAGTAGCTACTTTTGGCAATCAAGGCGATCTTCCTAGGCTTCAAGGTATCTTCATCAACACAACAGTAGCCAAAGCCTTCAAGTCAAGTGCCTTCTTTGCGTCAGTTTGACAAACGGATACCAGAAATAATTTGTGCTAAATGTGATGGAAATAGTACCGTTTAAAAAATACTTTTGTTTTGCTTTATAGATTAATTAGGTATTTGAATCTTATTCTATATATAAAAGCTGTTCCAATAGAGCAGAAAATTAAAATTTTCAATAAAGCAGTCTTTCTTTGAAGATACCATTTAAGTAGACATGTGGAAATTGCGTATGGAACATCTGACAAATTCATTAGTATATTCGTATTGTTTTCACAAAATTTTCGCGGTTTCACGAAACTATAGCACGATTTCAATAACAACACGTCTAATGTCCGCCTTCAAGGCTTGGGCAACTAGAACTTCTGGAAATAAATGTTTCACATCACAAAACCCCAAAGAAGGAAGTCCAAAAGCATTAAATTGCACGATCTAGGTGGCCAGTGTTGGTCTTCCAAATGGATATTACACGTCCAGTGAACGTCTTGTGCTATAATGCCATTATTTCATGAGACACGCGGCAAATAGCGCCGCCCTGTTAAAACCACTTGCCTTCGAAATTCACACCATTCATTTGAGGCACAAAGACGAGTTATCATGCTCCGTTAGAGGTAGCCATTGACCGTTTGTAATCTTCGAAGAATAACGGTCCAATGATGCTCCTAGTCCAAAATTTACACCAAACAGTGACACGTTTGGTATGTATTTCTTTTTCATGAAACGCATGTGTGCTTTCGCCACTTCAAACTCGGCAATTTTGCTTGTTTGCAAAAGCCATCAACATGAAAATGGGTTTCATCGCTCAAGGTTGTAGAACTCACAATTCACTTGCTGTTGTTGAACGACCTAATTGGCGAAACTTCTCTGCTGTCTATGGCATGTAGATTTCAATTGTTACATTAGTTGGTCCTTGTAAACATAAAGACGCAAATATTTTGTGAGAATACGCTGCATAGTGCTTCTCGAAGGGTCTAATTCTTGAGTACGATTCCGAGTAGGTGTTTTCGGACTATCAATCACATTCTGGCGAACTTCTGTGATGTTTTCTGCTGAATGACCAAGGCAAACCCATGTCGATGGTTTGACAAGAGTAATCGACCCAGTTATTTCTAATCTTTTGACAATTCTCTTCAGAATGGGAACATTTGGATTACCAAATGTTGCATGCGCCTTGCGAATTGTGGCAGTCAAAGTGTCACCGTTTTTGAAATAGTATTTAGCAGTAACAATGCGTTGTTGTGTTGAATAACGATCCATTTTAAAAAATGGTAGCCTGTCTACCAACAAACTGTCATTATGGTTTGACTGTCAAAGAACAACAACAAAAATTCAGATGAATTTAAATTGTCCGCTCTTGTCGGAACACCCGTTATATTAGTATAGCATTTACGTAATACATTGGAAAAATAGAAGATGAACTTAAGTTCTTGCGTAAAATCAAAATTACATTATGTAGATACACAATGTATAGGTTTACGCAAATAAACGATATTATGTGCTTTTTATATGAAACTTCCCCAGGAATTTGCATAATTATTCCGATAATATTCAATATCAATACTCGGAATACAAAAAACGGTGGTATAAAATATTAGACGTCTAAGCGTTCATGTAATAAGAGGGTCGATGGTATATGGGAGCTAACAAAAGTGACATGAATATTCATAATATGGCGGCATGTATTTCTGTTGGTTTTATTAATAACTCAGGAGACTGATTTTCCTGTAGACAGCGGTGTGTACATCTACAGATCGGGACGTGAAGTATAGATGAGGCCCGTATCAAGCCTTTTGACAAGCGCCAAGTGGAAATTCAAAGAGGGAGAAAAATACTAAGGGTATGTCGCGTACGAGAGACAAGGAAGCGGTGTCAGAAAAAGATAGAACGGAAAGGTGTGCATGCGCTTTCTGCAAATTTCATATTGATCATTCCAGCACGGTTAGTAGTAGCACCATGTTTAAAAATGTCGGTTTATTTTCTATTTTACACTACTTTTTTTTAATAATGATAGTTACAATTAACGACTAAGTCTTGTATTAACTATGAGTAATTTCTTTTTTTTGAATACGTCCACATAAGGTTAGGAATATATCAAAGAAATGAACTTTCTATGAATGTTGCAAACATCTGCGTAGTAGCTTTTTAAAATTACGAGTATCGATACAAAAATGTGTCGCCTATTCGAGGAAAACTATCTAAACCGTTTCGGTAGTTTTATGTTCAAATCGTATGGTTCCATACAAACGGGACACATATATACGTAAATACGTTTGAAATAGCTTTCATTTTTGAATATAGTCACTTGCAGCGCAATTAGTTCCAGTCCAAAAATCATTAAATGAAAACTGGGTCGCTAAAATAATACGTGTTTTGATGGAAAGTCGAAATTCTTTCAAAAATTTGAAAACATTACATTCATTACCTTAGGCATGTTTATTGATATACCACACAGAGTTATTTTCACTGCTAATTTTTATATAAAACCTAGATATAGGAACCAGAAAATGTAAACCTTTACAGAATAATAAAGCGGAAAGTACTATTCCATATAATAGTCAATATAAATTAACTAACTTGTTAAACAATTGGGACGCACACCGATAAGTTTTCGATATAGTTGGAATCAATTTGTCATGTAGTGTTTTTGACCGGAAGTTGTTACCAAATATAAACCATATATGTAAGGCTTCAAGATGAAACGCAAATTAAATTATTATTTCAGCCATTCTGTAGATAGTGTATTTCTTTTTTCTAATTAAGCTATTATAATTATATAAATAAAACTTTGATTTGCTGACGCCACTACAGCCGGATTGTGTTGTATATATTTGTTAGTGATCGTTCAAAATGGTTAAGACAATTTCTGTGCCTGCTACCTGTGAAGTGCGTTCTGTAAATCGGTTTTTGAACGCATGGAATATTAAACCAGCCGAAATTCATCGTCAACTTGTAGAGATTTATGGTGAAAATCTAATGACAGATGGAATTATGAGAAAGTGGGTTAGACAATTCAATGATGGACAAACCAATGTTTATGATGAATCACGGAGTGGCGGCCTTCTGTTGTCAAATATGGTTTGGTTGAAACATTTAGTGAGAAAATTCGTGAAAACAGACGGTTCACAATAAAAAAGCTTAGTGATAAGTAGAGACCGGATTATATGCAAAGTGATATATATTTTATTTTGTTTATTTATTATATTTTACGCCTATATGTAGATGTATTGCACTGATTAAGGTTAATTAGCGTTAATTAACTTTAATCAGTGTAAGACATCTACAACATACTTTCAGCCGAAAATCTTTTTTACCAGTGTACGTAATAATTTCTGCATACGATAAGCTTTTGGTTATGTAAATATAAGGGAACCAGGAAATTTGTTATCATAGTGATACAGAAATTCTCTCCATTAACTTACAGAAGCCCTGATAATCACAAATATTCTTATCTTTCCAAAAAGTTGGTTTATAATATTTACTTTTGCTAGATAAACTTCGGTGTCGTAATAATAATATTTTTTCACTAAGCAGTGGCTTCTTCTGTTGCATGAAATATATCGTTTCTAGTTCATTCTATAGGTCTATTTTACACAACTTGCCCAAATGTGACTAAAAGTAAGTCTTTATTACGCACTTACGTGAAAGAAATTTGCTAGTGACAGTCTATATGGATTTATACCATCATTTCTAAGTAATTAGATATTGGCTTATTACTTTATAAACTTTTTTATAGATTAGATTTCTCTACTTCATACTTTTTATTTACAGGATATACACTCCTCATTAAATAACTGACGTAGTCGTTTTGAAGATCATTTATCAAATGTTTTACTTGTTTATCTAGCTTAAATTTCAAGGAAATTACCAAACTCCAACAATACAAAAGTCTTGGTTGATTGGATATTTCGAGAGGATCTTACTAGTTGCAAATTCTACCTTCTTATTATATTTCTTTTAAGAAATTTTGATAATCGAAAACTTGGGTTCCCAAAATGAATAATTGTATACTTGCTGATACTATCCTGTTGTTTTTGGTAGGTATGTTGTATTCCTTTTACATAAAGCTTTAGTATTTGTTTAAGAACTATAGGTGACTTAAGCTTCATAGATTTTCAGTAATATGCAAATAAATGTTGATTTCACATTATATATTTTTCATATAAAAAGATTAAGGATTTCGTATGCTTACGGTAATATAGTTATGTGTCCAAAGAATTCAACTTTTGTCTTCTTTCATACAGTTTCTATTTATTCCTCCATATAATTTTAGTACCATTTGAAGGTTTTTATTTCAATCTATTACGGATTTACTGCTTTATATGCAACAATGGAAGATAACTTTAACTCATGCTAACGAATGTGTTTTCATACAAGTTCTTATGACATAATAGAGCATATAGAAGCAGGCATGCTTCACATGATTATATGTTCCTAATTGGCTTGAACAATAATAACTGCATACACACGACATAAAAGTAGTTTTGCCGGAACATACTGCTTTTGCATGATTCCGATGCTCGTGTTTTGCTTTGAATTCTAGCGGAGGTGGGTATATGTCATGGTAAAATATTCTCGCAACGAACAATAAAATTAACTTCTATTCACGTGTTATCAATGTTTCTAACCTTACTTACCAAAATGTCAAAGAAATTAGTGAAAATTATAACAGATCTAGTACCTTAGTCAGTTTAATATTAGAATAAATTTGATTCAGTAGAAATACGCACTAACTATGTAGTCCTGACAATTGCTTGATTTGCCTCGCATACAAAATCATAAAAGTATTCCTGGTTCTGCTTGAAAACGATACGTTAAAGATAACACGTAAGTCCACACGTTAACATGGGTAATGATATACAGGGTCTCTTTGAAATAAAACAAAACGGTACGGAAAAGGAGGAGGTGTAATTACATACATGAAACGTAAATCCGAAAAATTTTGAGTCAATTACGACGCGAACTTCAGAACTAATAAAACCTTAGGAAATTGCAATATATGCCACCTATGAATCCTGAATGTATATATATACACAATACATCCATGCAACCAAATTCTTATACATATACACTGCAATAACACAGCTATCGTTATAAAAACTAGCAGATAACAGTTGTCTACCACTAAAACGGCATGCTAAGAGTTCAATAATATGGTTACGCGCTAATTTTTCGGCTGTGAATAATAAAGAATTTTTTATTTTAAATATCTTTATCACTTTCTCGCATTTAAGAAGGAATTTTCGCAAAATATCTAGAATCTAAGTCTAATAAAATTAGATCTTTCATTTCCCATGCTTTTCAATTTTATTTCATGGACAACCTGTATACCCAATTTGAGTAGTTAAAGAACGATTGATCCTTGAACGCTTGTTCCTTATTTAACATATTTTACTGACACGTATGGGTTTTTCGATGTATAGAGGATAAAGGGAAGAGCTAAAACGTAGTTCAGCAGAATTACCATTATTGCAATACCTTCATCAATTGCAAGCAGCCAACGGGATTATAGGCGCTATTATAGCTTATTATAACTAGAACGTACAAATTTTAAACAGTTTCCATAGGCCCTTAATGAGACGGTCAAACGGGAGCAAAGATGTAAGGTAATGACGATTGCAAGGATTGTGTGGATGTACAATTCACAGGTATAGCAGTAAACTCCACTCACACAAATTAATTAATTATGCGGAACGCAGCGTTTCGAGAGCACGTGGGCTCCCATTGTCAACCGCGTTACCGACTGAAAGTAACAACTGTATCACACATGCAAATTATTTTCTACGCAGGCTCTAAAATTTCTAAACCATATCACTATTTACAATCTACTAGGTGGCCTCATGCCTTTTACGGGAAAGGTTGGACGGAAAGCGAACCGTATCTTTAACAGGGCCTATGGTAATAAATCCATCAAACTCGAGTGTGCAATTGGGGGTGGTTCTCTGTTCAATAAGTTTCCGTTCTTTTTCATATATACCGTTTCGTACGCGCCTAATTCTCTATACGAGTTCAGGTTTTTAAGTAGTGTCAGATTTTTTAAATCAATCTTATGTCCGGATTTTACCATATGCTCTGCTACGCTTGATAGTTCAGGTTTGTCGAAACGATAGTGTCTAATATGTTCTTTGAACCTCGTTTCGATACTCCTTTTTGTTTGTCCAATATAAACTTTCTCACAATCATTGCATGCGATTTGGTATATTCCAGACCTTTTTATCATCTCCGGTTTATCTTTGGAGTTCCCTAAGTGATTCTTTAAGTTGTTTTTTGACACAAAGGACACGTTCAATTAGAAATAGACATCTACAGAAAAGAAACTAATTCCAACAGATTCATCACGTTTGATTCGCACCATTGCGAACAACAAAAAATGTCCGCGATTAGTTTTCTGGTCAATAGGCTCGTCAGATTTCCGCTAAACAAGAGCAAGTATGACAAAGAATTAAAGTATATCAAAGATGTAGCGAGGTACAATGGTTTCTCTTCTATGGATGTCGACCGTATTTTAAGGAAGGTTCAATACAAACAACACATCAGAAATTCCACGACTTTGACATCAACAATAAGAAATTTATAACTCTTCCGTTTCACCCAACAGTAGAAGGGTTAAGTAAAATTTTCCGACAACTAAATATGAACGTGTCTTTTGTGTCAAAAAACAACTTAAAGAATCTCTTAGGGAATCCCAAAGATCAACAGGAGATGATAAGAAGGTCTGGAATATACCAAATCGCATGCAATGATTGTGAGAAAGTTTATATTGGACAAACAAAAAGGAGTATCGAAACGAGGTTCAAAGAACATATTAGACACTATCGTTTCGACAAACCTGAACTATCAAGCGTAGCAGAGCATATGGTAAAATCCGGACATAAGATTGATTTAAAAAATCTGACACTACTTAAAAACGTGAACTCGTATAGAGAATTAGACGCGTACGAAACGGTATATATGAAAAAGAACGGAAACTTATTGAACAGAGAACCACCCCCAATTGCATACTCGAGTTTGATGGATTTATTACCATAGGCCCTGTTAAAGATACGGTTCGCTTTCGGTCCATCCTTTCCCGTAAAAGGCATGAGGCCACCTAGTAGATTGTAAATGGTTTAGAAATTTTAGAGCCTGTGTAGAAAATAATTTGCATGTGTGATACAGTTTTTACTTTCAGTCGGTAACACGGTTGACAATGGGAGCCCACGTGCTCTCGAAACGCTGCGTTCCGCATAATTAAGTAAACTGTTATACCTGTGAAATGTAAAGTAATAGCAACTCACTATTAACAGTGCTGTGCTGGGCATTGAAAACGTTCGATCAGTAGCGTGCGCTTAGAAGAGATGCACAGGATTTAGCAGGTAATAAATGTAAACAAACACTTACCTTTTTAACAAAGTTTTCAGTATGCCGATGTATGAAGTATATAAGATCGGTTAAATAATTATAATATCAGGTATGTTTCAGCTGTTTCCTTGCGTAACCATGCAATATCCTTTTGTTCAATGCACGCTTTTAAGTGTATTTACGTATGGCATTTTATGATGATACTAAGATGGTTTGTCTAGTATGTATCCACCATCGTGTCACCATTGTTAAAGTTATTAGACTGTATCAGTAAAGCTATTCACAGTGTGTCACGAAGTACACTACAAAAATTTCAATTAGCGCCAAGTCAAGTAGATTCTGTTTCAGGCTGGACGTTATTCTTCAAAGTATGTGTTTAAGTCTATTGCACATGGCGTACCTCTTACCTGAATTACTTCTGGTGGCAGAAACTACTCGTAGGAGTTGCTAAGATATATTGAAAATGCTCTTCTCAAATCTTTTAAACAAGTGCAGGAATTCTATAAACACTATTCTGGTATTCGCGAACGTTTGCAATCAATTCTTACACACTGGAATACGCGGTTATTTTAAACTTGTTCTCAAAGTGAAGTTGTTCAACACCAAAGAGACAGTAACCATTACAAAAAGCCAGATACAACTTTAAGTTCTTAGGAATTTTACAACCTACTCAAATGAATTACATAGTAGTAACGACCTGCCAGAGAAAAGTTGCAAAATCCTTCATTAGCATCAGTGCAACAATTAAAAATAGTGCTTTAGATGACGAGAAAAATGCTCGTATATTAGAAAAAGACATTGTAATGTTTTCAGCACAAATTTAATTTACAATAACAGTTTTTCTGCAGAGCTGCTGATTCGTTTCAAAAACCATTACAACTGTGCAAACATTACAGTACTAGACTTTGATAGAGTTACAGATGTTGAGTGTAGCAAATCCAGACTACTAGAATACTGGCGTCGTGAATAACAATTATAATATGAAGTATATTGCTTATTACTAATTATTAGTTCTTTATTGTGGTACTTATTGTACGTCTATAGTGTATGTCACACTTTTTGTGCTCTATTTGTAGGTCTAGCTACAAGCTATACTCCAAAGTAGAGTGCTAAAGGAACAGAGGGTGAATATATTCCGACAGTTTTACATTATTCAAGTACCAATAAGTATTATTCACACGCTGACCTAGATCTGAAGAGGGAAGTGAATGTTTTCTAGCAATTTATGTGAGTTTCCTTTTATCTAGAAGACCAGCAGAAAGCAGGAACAATATCTATTTTAAAATTACTATTGTACAATGCAGGTGCTTAATATAATTTACGAAGGTAGATTTTCCTAGAAAAAGCTACACATACGAATGTTTATTGTTGATTGTTATTAAGTTCAAATGAATCAAGGGGGAATTTAATTAAGGTACCTTCCTAATATATAAATCTTATTATACTGTAATTCTGTAAGAATATGCCAAGATTATATAATTAGAATTTATGCATATATTTCCACATTAGGTCAACGATCTCACAAACTGCATTACATTAACATATCAATTCGTATTTATTCATATAAATAATATATACAACATTCATATGTATAGGCAATAATAAAGAAGAACTACTACAATCTCCTACCTATTTTATAACAATTTGGATAAAATTTAAGGCAAAAATACATAAATTGAACAAAATATTAGGATTTTACCAAGTTTCATAGAATAAGTGCTTACGTACTTTTGTTACATTAGAGTTTCCACACCGTGATAATATGTCAGTGTTGCTTGATATTTTTGAATCCAAGCAATATCGGCAAGACCAACTCGCCGCGACATCCAAAGTCCTGTTGAGATGCTGACAAGCAACTAAACTATTTTTAGGACAATTACAAATTTGCACTGCAATTTTATGCTCTGCACCACGTCGCATTCGATTCGTTTTCGCTATAATTAGAACTCTTCAAGTTCTAATTCCAGGCAAATCGGCTTGGACGCGAACTAGTAAACGACCCGCTGCGTAGATGTACATATGTACTACAAATTCCTGTACAGCTACATGTAGACAGAATGATAAGTTATTGCCTGGGAAGTCCAATAAAGCGAAACACGGTATTGGTTATTAAAAATTCTATGGCTCCTCCGATGGAAATTATAACTTTACATCGTTTTCTAGAACAGATATCGCAGATCTGAAGTAATTCCGCAACGTTAATTAAACTTTTAGTTTGTGGCAACCTGCTCTCCCATCGTAAGCTGATCTCAAAAATTTACATATTATCATTACATCGCTACAGAAGAGACGTTGCAATTTCGTATGTAATTCCAATGGGTGATATATGATGAAATATTTTCTACAGTTTGCATAATCAGAAGAGATTATTTAGGGGCTAAAGCGATGAATAAATCTTCTCTAATTAGAGAAGTTGGGATATTCCGTACTCGCTATTTAAGAGATATAGTCGCTATTATCCTTTGAGAGTGGATAAAAAGAAATGTTTTCTCTCACACAACACCTCTTCGTCATTTCAAGTCGGTGGCGCTGTTTATACGTTATCAATAATTTATAATAGTTAAGATAAGGAAAACGAAGTATTCCGTAATTGCTTTATTGCCCTTTGAAGATTTTAAAGTTACATTTGACATTGCTCAATGGCGGGTATTATTTTAGCATCAAGTTGTAAATTCAATTTAATCTTTTCAAGGTATTGAATACAAAATACAGCCTCTAACCATACATCACATCGTGTAATAATTGACTATGGTTATTCTAGAATTTTAGAGCATTGTAAAGGAAAAAATCAAATTCGTTTCGGAAATTTGGGAAAAACTTCTTTCGTCTGTAGTGTTAATTCATTCACATCGGGATAGTACATTCATATAGAGCTTGCTATAAGGTGTAAAGCATGAAGCAGGGACGTAACGTCTAGGAAACGAACCCGAAAATTTCTTAATAAATGACGCTCACGTTGCGTAGCCGAGCCAACATCCGTAATAACCGTTAATACTTACTTTGGTCCAATTAGAAAATATTATAGCTTCGTAAGACGACGCTATTAATTACTTCGCCAATACCTTCATTGCCCTGTTTGACAGTCTAGTAAATAAGGCTGTGACGGTACTTGTGAACTCAGTATGCGTATTAGCACAAATACAAAGAAATTTCTTTTGGGATTTGTACTTTCATCTACGGTTAACCACATCTTATCTTTTACTGAGGATTGTTTTCAATTTTTCTGCGGAAGGACGGTAAATGCCTTTGTAGGATTGCTAGACTATACATTTCTATGTAGAATTTTTTCCCAAAACCAAGGAACCGGTACTTGTCTAACTTTTCAAATAGTCCAACACACGCATTGAACATTGAGCAGCAGGTCAGAGAGAAGATCAATAAACATTATTTCTCCGCTTTTCTTAAATTTGTATGTTACATTATTTACGTACTTTCTGCACATTTGTATTTTCCAGCATAATACAGTTTTATTACAAGCTAAACACGCCATTCTTGTACCATTATATTTTAAATTCGGAAATTGCCATAAACTGCTTTTCACAGTATTTTAGCAAGCATTTTTACTAAAAATACTTAAACTTTTGACATTTTTAGTACATCCTTCCGAATAACGCGTACGTGTATCAGGTGTATGCATAAGTTTTTTCCGGCTTAATTAAGAAATGGCGCTAGCGAAAAGTACGCACCGTATTAATTTGACAGATGTCATTTTGTTCGTCTAGCATTTAAACTTCAAACACATACAAGTTAGGTCCGCCAAAAACTAACGTCTTTGCTTTATCGTTCAGCGATCATGTCGAGTTTTGTGCCTAAAAAAGAACATTTGCGTCAGTTATTACTTTTCTTATTTAATCAAAGTTAAAGGTGGTGATTTCAATATGAAAGACAGTGAGCGCTTTGATAGACTACAAAAATGCGAAGACGGGCAATTGCAAGAGTTATTGGATGATGACACAACTCAAACTTAACGGCAATTAGCAGAAGCATTACATGTGTTACAAGAAACAATCAGCAGACGTTTACGAGCAATAAGGAAGATCAATAAACTCGGTAAATAGGTGCCACACGATTTGAAGGAACGTCAAATAGAAGATCGCAAAGCCACGTGTGGAATACTGCTTCAATGCCACGAAAGGAAATCATTTTGGTATCGAGTTGTGACGAGTGACGAAAAATGGATTTATTTTGAAAACGCGAAGCAGGGAAAATCGTTGTTTTCACCTGGCGGAGCCGGCTCTTCAACACCAAGGCCAAATCGCTTCGGCAGAAAAACCATGCTATCTCTGGTGAGACCAGAACGGTATTATGTATTATGATTTCTTGAAGCCCGAAGAGACAACGCTATCGCCAAGAAATGATTAATTTCAACCACGCTTTAGTCTAAAGACGACCGGAATGGGTCAGAAGACATGGCAAAGTGATTTTGTTACACGGCAATGCGCCATCTTAGCAAAACTAATGAAAGACACCTTGAAATCGCTTGGATGGAATATCCTTCCGCACCCGCCGTATCGCCGGACCTGGCGTCATCTAACTATCACCTCTTCGCATCAATGGAGCACGCGCTCGCAGAACAGTACACAGCAATTTCGAGCATGTTGTAAAATGGCTCAACGACTAGTTTGCCGCAAAAGGCAAGCAGCTTTTCTGGAGTGGTATTCATAAATTGCCTGAAAGATGGATAACATGCGTAGAAGCCAGTGGCCAATATTTTGAAAAGAAAAATTAATATCCCTTGAAAATTACGTGTTTCTTTGTAGCAACAAAACGTAAAAACGCTCTTATTAAATGATAGGGATATCACTGTTCTTTTATAGTATTCTATAATTCACCTCTTTTATTAATTATTAAATTAATTACTATTCTTGTATAAATTGTGTTTATTCTTGTATTGT
The DNA here is from genome assembly GCA_023509865.1 of Trypoxylus dichotomus. NCBI lineage: Eukaryota > Metazoa > Arthropoda > Insecta > Coleoptera > Scarabaeidae > Trypoxylus > Trypoxylus dichotomus. The sequence continues at coordinate 44,943,281 of CM042078.1, forward strand.
TGTAAGTATACTAGAGATTTTCTAAGTTCCAATGCACACTGACATCACAAGTATTTAAATCTGTTGCCATTTCATTGAAATTCATATAATTTGAAAATAAATAATAAGTTATTGCCCGAAACATGCGTAATTTATTTTTGAAATTAAATTTTTTATTTTTTTTTACATAAAGAAAGTTGTATAATAACCAATTAGTTGTATTGTATTTTTGCTCTACTAGTTGGTGGTACAACAGAATATTTGGAAAATTTGCAAATATTTGCAGAATTTGCTTATAATTCTTTTTTGCAAAAGCAGAAGCAAAAGCGAGCGTCATACTTTCGTCATGTCTTTTTAACAACGTTCAATAAAATCTCCATTAGTATGAAATATCCTTTTGCGTTCGAAAGTTGGAAGCAAAAGCCTAGTTAGAGCCAAAATGGCGGAGATTTTATATTGATTATATTCTTTCGGAAACCAAACCGTCACTCAGCGTTAACTCTACATATTGCTGAGGAAAATGAGTCGATTAACATTTCTTTTCCACGAGATAAAAATTAGTTTTAATTCGGAGGAAATAATTGGCGGGACATGAAGACACCTCGTCTAGCTTAAAATGCTTAATAGGACACTTTCTCATTGAAATACTCGACTAGTTTGCGTCTCCTAGTTTGTTAAGTATATGTACCCTAGGATCGCAATAATTCGCTTGCGTTCACTAGTTCGACACGTAGTTACAAAATAAACACTATGGACGCAGTAAATTATAAAAGCTTTAGAGCGCTACTCGATAATCAAGGAAGATCTATGCATCGTAATTGTCGGATTAAGGCGGCATTATTCCATTTGGTGTTATTTCAACGAAGTAATTGCCTTTAATCGATAGTTAGAATTTCTCAAATATGAGCTGGTACGTTGTGATATTACAAAAGAGCCTAATAAGATAAGACAATTTTGCAATATATAAATGTTCTTATGTGAAGAATGTATTTTCTTGCATTATTGTAGTGCTGTTCGTTTCGATCAAGTAATTCTTGCTTGATGCCAGTCACATTTCCTTTGTATATGAGAATGCTTTAGTTATTGTCTTTTTGATTTGGCACTAAAGTTTAAGAGGTCTAATAAAAATAAATTAAGTATATTGTGGAGTAAGCAAAGCGTTAGTATTTCCATAAATATCTTAAAAGCTATAAAATAACTTGCGTTAAAGAGCGCTAAATTTATTTCTCAGAGCAGCGGTAGGTACCAATAAATTTTCATTTAAACGTTTGGTTCGTTAGTGTATTCTTGTGTGTATTAGTCTAATAAAATTTAATTCTCATTGAGTTCTTTTATTAAGATGTACTTCCTTACAAATATGAAGGACAAAGGCATCCAATTTAATAGCAACAGCTGGGCATGCCTTCTACTGACTTCCATATTACCAATTTTATTTCATCATTGCTGCCCCATACTTCTTTAATATTTTTCCTTAATTGTACTTTACTGCTCCGTTTCTCCGAGAGTAAAATGCTTTTTGAAACATTCCATATGTTTTTTATTAGATTTATGTTCGAAGACTTTGGTGTAAATACAACAACACTGTCTTTTTGAGTTTAGATAATTTTTAGTAGATTGCGCTTTTTGGTACGGAGCATTTTCATTTGTACGGGCTATCTTCAATCTGTCAAAATATGGTGAGAAGTAATCTTGCAAAACGTTTTTCGAATATCCTCTCGTCCATGCTTCCTTTAGAAAATACTAGTGGACCAGTGTCGGTTGCTTCTGTAGTTTGCAGATTTGCGCAACAACTAAAAATAATAAAAAAATATATTTAATTTACAAAATGAAAATAAAGCGAAATTCTAGATTTTCGGAATGGTAATTAAAAAAATTATAATTAACAGGTATAGCAGTAAACTCCACTCATACAAATTAATTAATTATGCGGAACGCAGCGTTTCGAGAGCACGTGGGCTCTCATTGTCAACCGTGTTACCGACTGAAAGTAAAAACTGTATCACACATGCAAATTATTTTCTACGCAGGCTCTAAAATTTCTAAAACATATGACTATTTACAATCTACTCGGTGGTCTAATGCCTTTTTCGGGAAAGGATGGACCGAAAGCGAACCGTATCTTTAACAGGTAATAAATCAATCAAACTCGAGTGTGCAATTCAATTGGGGGTGGTTCTCTGTTCAATAAGTTTCCGTCCTTTTTCATACATATCGTTTCGTACACAGTCCTTGCAATCGTCATTAAAAAAAATTATACTATATCACATAATAAATTAACTATTTATAATGTAAGGTCTTCTATATACTATTTTCTTTTGATATCTAAACATATAACGTACGAAAAGAAAACTCGTTCTTGATTTCAGTGCAAGTGCAATTCATGTATATACATTGAACGTATATGACTAGCGATTTTTGTCGAAGGTCTCTAGTGTATCTCAATATAGTACGAGGTTGCAGGTGCAGTGCAACCTAATAGGTCAGGTGTTTAATAACTTTATAATTTAAGGAGATTTCGTTATGTTATACAGGCTGATAAGTGCATATTTATATCATAAAGGTGTTTCCGCTCTATTAATTTTCAATAATAATGAATTCAGTGCAGAGTTTAATAGTTACCTACTCCGAATTTAAATCTGATACAATCGATTTTCAGTAAAACGCAAACTTTCAATAGACTGTTTAATGCGGATATTTATAATAAACATCTGTGGCTGTAATATAAAAAATGCAATATTCTGCTTTCCTTGTTTACTATTTAAGAGTGACGAATTATAGATGAAAACAGGATTCAGGGACTCGAATCATTTATGTGATTGAATTAAGAAACACTATGTATCACAAGGGCATATGAAAAATGTAGTCCAATTATTGCATTTTGGGATTTTTAATATCCCTGCTCAAATGGATAGTACATACCGAAGAAATATAACATTGCACAACAAGAAAATGAAACAATCGATATGTAATGAATAGAAACCGGATTATATGTAAAGTGTAAATCTTTTCTTTTATTTATTTATTATATTTTACGTCTGTTTATAGATGTCTTACACTGATTAAAATTAACTAACGCTATTGAACTTTAATCAGTGTAATACATCTACATATAGACGTAATATATAATAAATAAATAAAATAAAAGATTTGGACTTTGCATATAATCCGGTCTCTAGTAATGAACATTATAATTAAATGTATGCGTTTTTGTGCTTTCGAATTTACGTTGAGATGCATCAATTTCGTCTTCTATCCGGATGTTTCTCGTAGATGAATAAATTCTAGTGTTGAATTGGACGTCGCTTTAAAGGACCATTTAGAAAAAAGCCACAATTTTTAAGGGAAAAAGGTATTAAAAATGAAATTTTACAATGTTCCGTATGTGTTCACTTCACGATTTGGTTGATACCTTTGAACAATGGCATTTCTTTGTTGCTGACTTTTATTTCTTCCTGACACATTTTCTTTAATTCTTGTTACAGTTTGCTGGGAACCACCCATTTTCCCTGCTGTTTCAACCTTAGATTGTATTCGCGTTTATAGAAAATCACACAATCTTTTTTCTCCGCTGTTACATCTCTTTTCTTACTCAAAATACAATAATTAAGAAGTCCTGTAGCACAAACTAAAATTAAATTTACGACACAGCACAACAGAAGAAAGTCTATAGATCGTCATTGTACGGAACCAATTTCTAGATTTATGTAACTGCCGCGTGGAAATTTAATTTAATAAAATAATTGACAGATATATCTATTGCAATAAATTCGCTTAATTATTATTGTTGAATCGAACTTCCAGCCTTTTGATAAAAGGTTCAGGACTAATGTCTAAAGCAATAATTTGTACAAAATTATACACTTTCCATACTCCATAAAAAAAATTAAAAGCACTATGTAACTGTTTAGAATATTAATAATGATATTTTAATGGCCAATAACAGTGGGTAAGAATTGTAGGAAGATGGTTGCATTTTTGTAACGGGTATCATTTGTATACATGGGGTAAGTATGTCGCACAAGGGAATTTTCATTAGCTCAATTTTGGTAAAACTGTTTTCGCTCGCTATACATTTAGGGTCTGCCTTTCATCTTTCATTACATTATTTTTCATTCAACTTCCCATTGTCTTCATAATGGCTCGTAGCAACTTGGTTACACGTAAAGTAATGCTATGTAGAATGCAATTTCTCTGTATGTAAGTCGCTACTATCCCTCTACCCGCTTACTAATAGCATAAAACACCAGAAAAAGTACGAGTAGAAAATAGCGTATTATATGGAAACAAATTATTTAATTCATAAGTAACCGTTAAAAATTGGTTTATATCATGCATGTTTTGGACTTTGCTCCTGAATTTATCAATTCCTGTTTTAAGCTAATTACGTAAACAAACATCCATTACAAGAAAAACTGTTTTGCAGTTCTCCTCATTTGAAATTATTAACTTTTACGTCACCGATAGCTGATAAAATTATGTCACTCTTACACATAGACCAGCACTCTGAAGTGAGAATATTATGTAGTGCCTACTATCAAGGTAGGTGTGGCTTAAATGTGGTGATTTTCTTGAATTGATTTATTTTTATAAGGATGATTCGTGAAAACTAATCGGAATATTTTTGAATACAATAAAGATAATGCAATTTTACAGATTTCAATAATACTACACAATTTAAGTGAACAAAAGACATATATTTCGTTTACACTATCGTCAATCTTTTGTTTTTCCTTTTACTTCAATTTGAAATCGCAAACAAAACACAGCTCCGTTATGGCAAATCAAAAAATTGAAAAAACTTCTTTAAGAAATTTTCTTACTTAAGTAAAATATTATGAAGAGGGCTGAAGGTATGAAAACCTTTTTCAAGCAGTGACCTTATCTCTACATATTTATGCTTAAAAATTTTGGAGAGAAACGATAATTGTGTAATAGTCTGACATACGTTACGTCATGTGCACGAAAATATCAGTAGTCGTCATTTTGTTAAATAAAAAAAAATCAAATTTATTGAACTCTCAAAGAGAAAATATTCTCCGCAAATCGTCAATATTTTGCGGCTTAGCAGCACATATAGCCTCTTTTGACTCCATCCATAAATTTTCAATTGGGTTTCAGTCCGGCAATTGCGACAGCCAACCCAAAATGCCAACATTATCTAGAAACCATGTTTTCGCTTTACGAGAAATATCTTTAGAATCGTTATCCCGGATCTTCTTAGTGGCATTTCTTCCTCTGCATATGGCAGAAGCACAATTTGCCTTTTATTTAATAATGGTACCGTTTGAGGCACGCAACTTTGCTTGGATCAATCTTCACCCAATAGTAAAGGTGCTTATAGAGATGTTTAACTCATTTTTAATTGCAATTAGACTTATAGGCGGTGTATTCTTTGCACAAGTTATAATGTTTATGTTTTCTCTAGGGCTAGTTTTCATTTTTACACCACGATTTTCTTTCATTTTTCTACAGTTCTTGGCGTTTACAACCATATTCGCAGAACAATGTAGCTGTTCCCTATAACAGAAAGGGGTAACTAAAAAATGGTTGTATTACTCGGAATAAGACAGAATTTTACACATCTGCGTTTAGTGCCGCCAGTTATGGTACTGCTATTTCAATGCATGGGTAAATAAGAGACTAGAAAACTCAGTAATTCTTAAGTAATATTTAGGGATTTTAAATAATTTTAATGAAGCGGCGACAGAATTTTCTATTCTAAATGTGTGAAATAATATTCACGGGTTTCTAACAGCGTAGGTTGTTGGTACCACAAAGGACCGTTACGATGGGATCTCGCTCATCAGTGTCAGTAGGACTTAATTGAACTCATAACCACTACGTTACCGGTAGAATGTCCTGACCAATACCTAGATGTCGCAATGTCTATAGATATATCGCAATATTTCAGCAAGCACAATATTATTAAAGCCAAGTACTTATTTAATAATTAATTAATTAATAACCGCCGGTAACGGGGAGGTCATGGGTTCAAATCCTTCAAATCCCACTGAGACTGATAGTTTATTCATAAATTTAGATACATTGGTAAGATGCAAGAAAATCGTAGTTTTATCATGTTACTATTATTATATTAAGAAAAATACGATAACTTTCTATAAGAATCGGTTTTGAATGAATACCTTTATGATTTTTCTAACTTCGCTAAAAATACTATTTGCTCTTCTAGCAACAGAGTCACAGTCGATGGAAGTTGCATTTTAATTTCATGTCCACGTTACCCACGTCTGCTCCAAATATAAGGCTTTTACTCAGTTTGGATATTAAGGAATTATATGACGGCATTATAAGGGCTTTTAATAAACAGGACCGCGTCTATATGGACAGGAAGAATGGTATATACGGTATTAAAGCAACGAAACTGTGGTTTGTTTACATCTTCTTACATTTATTATATATAAGACATCTTTCAGAGCTTTTCTTGCTCTAGTTGTTCTAATGCATTCATACAATATGTTACATAAAACTAAACGGAAAGTATAGTCATGATATAGTACAATAATATATACACAAGTGATATTTATCGTTTTGTTATGTTATGGTTGTTAATTATTAACTCTTAATTGTTATGGAATAAAATTCACTCCATTAAAACAGAAGTGTAATACATCATTTAATTTATCACAATAAATTTTCCGAGTTAAAATAACACGATTTACGTCATACCTTTTATAATATGTTTATACCTAGTAGCTTCAAAGATTAAAAAAAAGCGCGACCCATCGCTTCTTTTGTTTTAAAAACGCAAGCTGATACAAAGGAAATAAAAACAAAAATACGACAAATATTGAGGTGGTATTTGTTATTATTCACGACGACGTCATTAAGAAGCCTCGCAATAATGTCACGGCCCTGAAAAACAAAGCTCCAAAAATAAACCACTTACGGTATTATACGATGTCTCCTTTTTCCTTTTCATTTCTTTTCTACACCAGGTAAATTTTCCCGAGAGAATGTAGGTGGGTGCTTGCATTGCTTTCTAAGCGTTGGAAGAGGGTTCGACGGATGAGAGCTCTCCACCAAATATAATATTATGCTAGGACTAGGAGTGGTTTTCCACAATAGTGCATTTATAGAGTTTCGAGAACAATATTTGTCGAACTAAATAAGGCGCATTTAAGTTACGAACAGTGCTTGGATATCTGTGTGTTAATGTAGAAGCAATCAGAACATGAATACTTCAATCGAAATGTACGTTCTCAGTTTTGTTACTAAATGAATGTAATGATATTGTCAAATAGTTAATAGTAACCAAAAACTGGTGACGGAAATCAATCGTAGAATTTTGGTAAGAATTTTTTATGGTTACAACAGTTACTGAAGATGTAAATTTTTATTGTTCGGTCTAGTGTGCCGTGGCAACGCTAACACGATATTTGCTGGGCTAAATTGTGGTAGGAAAATATGAATACGACACTATCGCTGTTTTTATAACTACTATCACGCCATAAAATTCACTTAGACAGTTTTTTTTAAGAACCTTACCTTTTGAAATGAAACGTGTTTAATAACATTAGTCAACACACATTTTGGCGCCTCGGATTTTTATAGTGTAATTAAGCAATTTTGGAGTGCCTAACCCAAAAATGCCGATCTAGTGTTTGAAATTTGCTCTTTCTGTCGTATTTAGGAAAGATTCGCCAAAATTAGATATATGTTTATTTTTATTATGTACGTAACTTTTTAAACATTACTAAATAAAAATAAAATTTCTTTTTATAAGATTTCCTTGCGTGAGGTTTACCGGAACAGTCTCGCTGAAGATTCTACCAGTAATCGGCCATCATATGGGTATCCCATCCTTCTTGGTACCTTTCCGCTATAACACTGATGTCTTTGTTAAATATTTCCCCCTATTCCTCACATGACTCTTGATGTTCATATTACATCCGAGCATGTGAAAGTTAGAAAGTATCTGTTTTACTAATTCAACATAATTTGCTTCTTTTTGATTTCCAAGAGAATTTTTAACCACTTCAACAAACGAGCGCCATGGATTAGACCGGCTCGTTCGTTGATTCTGTGAATTGCAGGTTATTTAAAAGTTGCCTTATCTGAGGACCAAAAAAATTCCAGTCTTCACTTTCTGTGCTAAGCCTTAGAAAGTTTTGTTTCAAACACTCAAAACACGGTCCATTTCGAAGTAAAGCCTTAACAAATTACTTCGTAAGTCCCAGCTTGATATGTAGTGGTGGAATGATGATTTCTTAAAAGCCAGTTTCTGGTAATCCAATGCTGGGCCTTACCTTAGCTGTCACAAAGGCATAAAAACAAGGATATTTTGTGTAACCACTTTGTTGCCCGAGGAGAAAGTTTACCATTTTTATAACGACACATATCACCCACTGATGCTCTTCATACTTGACATTTTTCAGGACCATACTTGATTTTTTCATAGTGGTGGAATGCCCAATATGTATACAACCATGTTCATTACCATTGTGTAAAAGTACACATTCTGAACTTCGAGATGAACTATCTATAAAAAGACGCCATTAACTTGGCGTCTATTCATTAATACCATTTTCTTCAAGAGACCTCTTACATCATTACAAAGCACTAAGTTGTTTTCTTTAGAGAAATAAGGCAGCAGATCTTTCTCTCTGGTACGATAAAATGTAATATCACTACCTGGACACAGTAAGTTCTTTTCTTTTAATCTAGAGGCAAGCAATTCGGACGACATCTTTGAGAGGTTCGGATCCTTAATAAGGTCATTAAGCTTTTGTTGGCTGAAGCATTTGGAACTCGTTGATGGTTCTTGAAAATCACTATCACCTTTACTTTTCTGGAACTGAATCTCGTCTGACGATGTATCTGAGTCATCCTACGGAAGCATAGGTACGGTCCTGAACGTTGGAATAGACATTTCTTCAGAAAGAGGAAAAGGTCTCTTTGCTGACTTCATGTTAGAACATACCCATTTATACCAATTATTGCGATTAAACCTTTGACGTTGACAGAACAAGAATCCAAATTTTAAGCACTTTGTCTTTTTGTTTGTCCGCTTTCGCATGTTTTGCATGTACGCATGCTTTGCATGTTTCTACGCACGTTTTGCATGTAAAAAGTGGTGCCCAAGATTTATTCTGGTCTCTTAACTGGAAAATACGCCAAAATATGCCATTTTTATAAAGACAGATATGGGTTTCCTACTTTCCTTAACACAATCCCATCTGTTTGTTGGAGCCATGACTTTTTACTATTCATACAACAATTTAGAGTAAATATTAAGTACACACTGACACAGTTATCAGACGAAAACACAATACTAAACTGAACTATGGGATGCAGACAAAGATATGGGGTAAATGAAGTATTGGGAATTTGGGTTGGGTTAGACAGGAAAATCTTTCCAGTAATGGTAAATACTGAGAATTTAATTATATTATAATTCTAATTTCAGGTAAAAACAGACAATTTAGGTCTCCTAAATATTTACCTAATTATATTGATTTTGCTATTTATCCGTATGAGTAATAAACTTCGCCGTGGTGTATCTCGAAAACTAGAGCTGCTAAGAAGAAATGCCGGTTATTTTTGGAACCAGTACATGAGAAATACCCTAAATCAGTTCTTATTTTAGAGGGACCTCGACAAAAGATTATTTTGTTAGGTGGTGTAATCTATGTTAGGTAAAAGATGTTGCTGTAGAAGAGAAGGTAACCAGGACTAAAATGTAATTGTTTATTAAATGTTCACATTGTATTTATTTAATTTTAACGGGAACTCTTTGGCGATCATTTTCGAGTTTTCTACTTTGCCTTCTGCTTCGCTTATTTGAATAATATATTTTGCTGATACGTATTCAAATGATGTCGAGGTTTTTACAATAAAAATATTAATATGTTTTATTACAAAAATGCAGGTAGACATGCTACTAATTTACGACTGATGTTACACTTTATTCTATAATAATCAGATTTCTGTACAACAGCTATTGTTTATTTTACGGAAATATGAATAAATATACATGGTGCTTCAAAAGAAAAAAACAATTCAACGCTTAATTCCTTAACTGCTCCTTCTAAACAAATTGTAATTATATCAATGAGTTTTGTGCGAGAAATACTATAAAAATCATTCTTTACTTTCTTATATACAGTATAACCGATATATTCTCTCAGTTCTCAAAGAAGCAGTTTAACAATACGTAAATAACAAATCTAAATTTATATGTTGCTGTAGGCTTTCGCAGTATTTCTTTTAAAGAATTTAGGTGTTAGATCTTGCTTCTCACAGCAGCGTTACGATATGTAACAGCCCAGAAGAAGCTCCATGTAAAAAAGCGAGACGTGGGCAGACTCATGCAACTGCGATGTAGTTTCAACCAGGAGACCTAAATTCTTTAAAACAAAACCTAAATATACGGTAACCACGTAGGTACTCCATAAATACAAGTAAAGTTACGATCCACAAACAAGTCCAAATTTGGTTTTAAAAGCAGGCGTAATACTTTACCTGGAATATTAAAAATTCTTAGCATGTAATTATAAAGGGATAAAACTTGTATGTGCGTTGTCAAGTATAGATCAATATTTTTTATTATCCGTGGGCATTCCTATATTGTTCTAGAAGCACGAATAACTGTATTAACTTACGTCAGGTTATGGTAATGGTTTTCGCATACATTTTATTTCGCCCATTCATAACATTTTTAAGAGTATGGTGGAAAATAGGTTGCGTCATTAACACACAGTAATGGAAGCAAAAAATAACATATAGTTTAAGGGATTAAACAATGAGGGCTCTGGATCAAATGAATGTTTTGTTTCCACTAGAAATTTCTGCACCTGTAACTTATAATACATACGTACATCTTAGTTAAAAGTTAAATAATTCCCTATGATACATTACTAAGTCATTCTTCTAATATACAGTTGTCGCTTTGTGTGGGAGTGCTGAATTTGATGACATTTTGAAACTGTCAGGTGTATATTGAGCGGTGGTATAACGAGCAATCCAAAGCATTCTGTTTGTAAGCATGTCTTAGTATTGAATATTAGTGAACCATTGATCGGTGGAATTTAAAAAAACCGACTTAAGTTTCCACCCCGATAAAATTAAAACTGTTTAGAAATTAAAAGATGCAGATTTCATTGCTCACTTGAATTTTTTGTTAAAAAATGTTGCAGGTGGAAGTTGATCAATACTTAGTCCACTATATGTTCATGTTAGATGAGGCGCATTTTCACCTGAATGGTTACGCAAATAAGCAAAATAATTATCATTCGGTCGGTGAAAACTTGAACTACATAAGAAACTATTGCATAGTCCAAAGCTCACACTTTTTTTAAGCTAATCGGAAATTCTACAAATATCACTCCAGCGTAGTGTGCAAGCATGATTACAACATTTTTGAAGCAACATTGGTACATCTTTCACAAATTGCGAGGTTAAAAAAGCTGGTACCGGAACTCATACTGCTCGTGGGTCTGCTTTCAGAAAACTCTTTTCGAACCATACGCTATCTAAAAAATGGGAACATTGTTTAGCCGGCTAGAACTCCGGATTTATTTGCATGCGATTTTTTCTTTTCAGGAAGAAAATGAATTCACTATACGAGATTATGATGAGCATTGGGAAAATTTTCATTCAAGACTTCAACAGTGCATACATCGTAAAAATACCCATCTACTTGTGTATTACCTTTAAAGAAAATAACTTATTTAATAGAAAATAGTAAAAGTATTTACTAGGAAATAAAAACTGGATCAATGTAGGAGTGTTACATTTTCTAGCTTTATTAAGGTTCCTCATAATTCCTTTGAACAACTTATTTTACAGTTTTCTGCGTATTTGACGTATTACGATTACAATTACTTCGATGTTTTAAGTACCATTTATATTGCTTTCCGCAACTAAAACGCTTTTAACTCTTGACATTTGAAATAGTATTGGTAACGTGATGCAGTCCCCTTTTACACTTGAAGGCATTTTATGCGATAGTGCTGTTCACTTGTTGTCATGTTATTTGTGTCGGTTAGCATTCCTATAACGTTCATTCTGTATTATTGCATTACATCTGTTTATTTCTAAAGAGCTTTTCGAACATGACGGTAGCTTTTTCCAGATGGTCGCTTGGTGTATTCGTAAGATAAATCTTGTTTACTGTCTTCGATATAGACGGACTACAGACCAATAACATCACTTTCGCTCAACTAACCTCTATGTGATTAACAGTCAAATCCAATGATCATCTGCTAAATACACACATATTTTCTAGTAATATAAATCTCATTTAAAATGGAATACCGTCTGTAGTATAAACTTTATAAATGCAAGTTCAGTATAACATGGACCTCGAAGGTACCTACCTTGAGAAATTAATTTCTTTCTAATTTTTTTACAATGAACCTTGTATCTATTTTGCCTATCGATTTGGTATTAAATAGGAAAAAACATTGTGTAATATTTCTATTATGTCTAAGATCGTAATAACTAATAAGAACATAAAAATTAAATTTCACAAAGTTAGTACATCTTAGACCCGTGGAAGTTGGATTGAAAAAATGCCCTTTGAAGAGTCTTTAGTGTACAAGCTGGAAATACTTTTATGTTTCAAGGGTACTATCGTGTACAATAAAAAATGCACGAGTTTGACGAGCATTTTCTTGTTTTTTTTAATCCTACCTCCTTTGTACCTGGAGGTCTAGAACTACAATTCTCTTATTTTGTCTTCCACAATTTCCTGTTCAGAGCCAGTTGTTTGGCTTCAATCCATCCCATACTTCTTTTTTCTAATGTTTTATACATTTGCTCTTTCCAGGTGTTTCGAGGTCTACCTATTCTGTTTTTGTCCTCTGTTTAGGCTTCAAAAATCCTCTTTGTTATTCGATCTTCTTCCATTCTCTGTATATGTTTCAAGCAAACTCAATTGTTTCTCCTCTATGATCATTTCTATTGACTCGATATTTAGACTATTAGTGATTGTCGTGTTTCTGATTTTCTCTCCTTGTTACTCCTTCTATTATTCTTAGGAATCTCATTTTCATGGCCGTAAGTCTGCTTTTAATTATATTCATGGTTATCGGTGACTCACCTCCATATGTTGGTTTGACCACTCTTTTATACACCTCTGTCTTTATTTGTTTTGGTATGTCTTTCTTATTTAGAAATGTATTTCTTAATGTATTATATATTTTTGCGGGTTTTCCTATTCTCTCCTTCATTTCTTTTTCTATTCTCCCGTTGTCTTCAATGATTGTTCCTAAGTAATTGTAACTTTTAACATGTTCCAATGCCGTGCCTCGATTTTGATGTTATTTTTTCGTCTTCTACCGCTATTATCATTGTGTTTATGTCCATGTTTATCTTTGTTAGTTCTTCTTGGTATATCTTCAGGTTTTGCTGTAATGTTCTTTCCGAGTCTGCTGTCAATACCATGCCTTCTGCAAACAATAGTTCCTGTATTTTTTGCTTTTTATTTGGCTTTTTAATAGTATCATCTATTAATATAGAGAATAACAATGGGCTTAATACGCGTCCCTCTTTTAATCAAATTTGTGAATTTTTTTGTTGAAAGCTTAACAGACGGTCTCAACACATTCACACAAACATTTTATGCATAGAGGCATATAAGCATTGTTCCATATAGAAATATATCTTTTCTTAAGTTTGATAAAGCGTCGCTCACATATTGAACGATTTTACAATATGGAGAGTGTATCTTGAGTCGGTTTTCTTTGCATTCGCAGACAAACATTGCAGCTATACGAATGTAAATACCCGGTTGCTAGTTCCTATAAGGAAACTATGTAATATGAAGACAGGGACAGATTGTTTCTGGAAATGGAAAATAGAGGGTTATGGTGCAATATTTCTTTATGTTTACGAGCTGCGAAACACTTGTAAATATGGAAAAAAAGGTAAGATACGTAAATCTTGTTAGCATATTGTATTATTTGTTGATGTGGAAGTCTAAAAAAAAGGTTCTTAAACCGTTAAATATTTAACAATGATATTCTTTCCTCTATTAGAGAACATAATATAAATGTAATATAATCACATTAAAAAAGTTTCTTACTTTTATTATAACTTTTCTTGTTAATATTCCCGATAAAATAATCCGGAACAATACCGCCAGAAAAGTACTTCCTTTTACTATATGGAGAAGAAAATCACTTTCTGAAGACAACTTATTTTTTGTTAAAATCTCTTTGGTCTTGTCAAAATTAATATTCTCGGCTATAATACGGTATAATTTATGCAAAATGTTTCAAGAAACTCCTCTCCTGTTCCATGTATTAATTCCCTCTTGAGGACTTCGAGACGTTGAATAATAGCAGTGTCTTTCGCTGTAATAACTTTTCGAATTATTACCGACATTGCAATCTTACTACAATAGATAAAATTGTCGTGTATAAAGTTAGCTTTTGAATAATTTCCGTTACTCTGGCAATGCACAAAATTGCGATTCCGCATAACTATTATCGTGTACATATTAAATTATCCCCCTGCTAATTTCTCGCGTGTTATTCTGTAATCTATGTAACCTACAATGCGTTGCAGCAGATTTAAACCAAGTAAAAATACATGCAAAATACTATTAATGTAAGCCGAGATAGTAACATAAATATAAGCTTTTTCTATAATAAATATGTTTTAATAAAGTTATTGCTGTAGGTTGTTACAATTAATCTAGAATTTTAACATTCATATTATAAATATAATTTATAAAAACTAGGTACTTCTTCTTACTTTATAAGATTCGGGTATAATTTTAGGGTTTTATGCTCTACAGCAGTGCTCCATACTATATTATAAACTTTCCAGAAGGAAAGATTTCACTTTTTTTTAATCCTTTTTCAAGATAAATGTGATAGTAATGATGTTGATAATTTATTGCTTAACAGAAGAGCAATCCAATTAAAAGACAATGTAACTTGTTACAAAAGTTAATTACATACTAGTATATAATATGAACTTAAATGTAATTTTAAATACTAAGCACATAAAAGAGAACATTGTGAACAATAAAACTAATGTCTAATTATAAAAAATGTAAGAACGAGCTGCATTTAGACAAGAGAGTAACCAGTGAAAAAGATATATATATGTATCTGTGACATGATCGGATAATAGATTGTAGGTGTTGTATATTCTATATATTGGAAACTTTAACATAATGTTAGTTCACGATTTTGGGGGATTAAATGTGTAGGAACTTCTGGTAGAAGGACGAGGTATAACAAAATCAAGATAATTCATCAACTCAGGGGCATCTATACTGTTATTCACAAGATTAAATAGAAAGTTGATACCCACTTTATCGCGGCGTACATCCAGGGGATCAGCTTTATATAATGTAAGTAAATCTATGTGACCATAACCTTCCACTGGATATTCGGCATGTTGCTTATACATATTTGAACAGTTTTCTTTGTGCTTTTTCTAATGAATACGAATGGTTTTTATAAAAAGGTAACCAAATTACAGAAGCACATTATAATTTTGAACGAGATGTTTTCGTCAAAGGAGAGTGTTGAATCGAAGATAACTCCAAGATTCTTAATCGTTGACCGTTTGGGTAAAATGTTGTCAATATAATAACTGTGGTGTATAGGACGAACCTTACTCGTATGAATTACAGTAATGCAGTTATTCATATTCAAGTTTAGCCTATTTTTGGTACACCATGATTGTAATATACGTAATTAATTTTGCAAAGAGAGATAATTATCAATAGTATTAATAATGTTGCAAAGTTTTAAATTATCAGCACATAGCAATTTATGGCAACTAAACATATCACATACATCACTAATATAAATACTAAACAGAAGGGGTCCGAAATTCGGTCCTTGAGGATACCAGAACTAGTCAACTAAAAATGACCGGATTCGTAAGCCATGTCAACTACATAGTGTAAAGAGTCTAGAAATGCAGAAAATCCAATTGTGTCTAACTTTTGGAGCAGTACAGAATGATCAATACGATGAAAGGTCTTACCTAAATCTGTGTAAATGACGTCTACTTGCTTATTCATGTTTATTTTGTCGCAGAGAACTGACGAATCGCTGTTAAATTTATCATTCTTGACCGGTTATTGAAAAATCCGTGCGGATAAACAGAGTTGAGTGATTTAACTTGTGGCTAGATAGAGGAATACAAACTAGTATTTATGATAGCAACTGGTTTATAAATTTATCAAATTATGCAAAATTTGGAGCATATTAATGTTGTGGACGTGATTTGTTTCTTTCCACGTCTGTCGGTATTTTGTGTAAAGGTGATTATCTTGATAATACTTTGATGCAATGAAAATACAACCGGCCATTTTATATTGGAACACCCGGATCTTGTCTGCATATAAAAAGTATTCCAATTTTAGGTTATCTTTTAAATTTATAATATAAGACACAAATTATAAAAAAAAATCTATTTCCTTTTCAAATTGTATTATAGAATATCCGGTTTAACAATGAAAAATAGTATCTTTCAAGTGATTTCCTGTTGTTATAGATAAAGCCTATATCCTTTCGCCAAAATTTTGGTACTACTACCACTCAATTTTGCGAATACCGTCAATAGTGCTTCCCCTAAGATTCCGAATGGCTTATGGATTGTTAAATCTTCTAAATTATTTACTCTAAATACGCCTAAAGGAAAAATTCCAAAGGCGTTAAATCACACTATCCAGGAGGCCAATTGATACTTAGTTCTGGGGAAATTATTGGACAACCAAAGGTACTGTAGAATATCTGTTGTTTCTGCGACTGTACGTTATGTGGCGCCATCTTACTCGAACCACAGTCCTCGGCATCCATACTTTGCCATTTTCATCTTTGAAGAAATACAACCCGTTCACACCACCAATCTAAAATCAACACCAGACAATTACTGTGGATGCAACAGTTTCTGCAGTATTTCTGGTGGATTTTCGTCGCCCGAGACTCGACAATTTTGTTTGTTTACAAATCTCTCCATTTAGAGGTACTCCTCGCCGCTAAAGGTGACTTCGCTGAATCATTTATAATTTGTTCCATACTTCAATTTACGAAATGAGAACGTTAATCCAAAATCCGCTGGTGCAATTTTTTTTAATTATCTGAAACTTGTAAGGCTTTAATCTTTGTGCAAAATTTTGATTGTGGTTTTCGGAATATTTTATTGCTGAACGCTGCGACGAAAAATGTCATTTTTAGATTCCCATGATACTGGTAATTATAGCGGAAGAATTATATTTTCTTCTGAATGATCGCTGGTGCGGCCATCACAGTAGTTTTCTGAAATTTCGTAACAATTTTTCAAATGGTCACATGTGTGACTACTTCACTCAAAATTTCTACATCTTCACTTCATAGATTAGACATTGCTTCGCAAAATCCTGTTCTTTCAATTTACCGTCCTTGAAAAGCTTCTATTTTGGCTTCACTTATGGTTGAATTCTTTCAGGGTTTCGAACTGTAGGATGCTCGAAAGTCTTTGTGTATATCTAAGACCGATCCTACAGATTATTTGTATACGTGGTATAGGATATTCAGAGTCAAGAGTCCTGTTAAAATGTGATTGGTATTACTTACGTTTGTGAGAATTTAGAACAACCATCTGCCTTGAATTTGTTAAAGCTGTTGTGGGAGCTTTTGCCGGAGTATAAAACTTTTATAGAATAATTAATTGGAAATGCGTTCCTGACCCTTTTTAGATTGGCACTCTTCTGGTACCATGTTACCATTCACGTTACCGGTCGTCTTTGTCGTACCTGTTCTTGCTATAACTAAATTATCTACGTTCCAATAATATGTTTCTCATTTAAAACTGATGTATAAATAAGTGATTAAAGAAATATGTGACATAAAAACTGTTTTCTTTCTTTCCATAGCAACTTTATTTAAAACCTAATAAATTATAAGCACTGCTGTATAACCAGTTGCCTACTATATCACTAATGCATAGACAATTTTCTTATTAAAGTTACATTTAGGAAAGGTGTATGTGTAATGAAAAATAGAAACCCGATATTATCACCACTAAAATACGCAAAATTCTGTCGAAAAATGTGGATAACACGGACAGCATTCTGCTTAAAATAATTCGGGTGATTTCTATTTCAAGAAGGAAATTTGATGGGTTGCTGTTGAAAACTATGGTGCATAAAGTAGGCTAATCGAACAGTCAGATTCTACATTGGATATGTATTTGCTGATAATACAAAAAGTATCTATCCTTTTAAAGAAAGAAAGCACAGCTAATCATTTTTTACAGGTAAGGAAGATATAGGAATACGTTAATATAGTGGAAGTTATTAGACATTATAAGGATACGATAACAATCACAAAGCTGAACGTTGGTAAATATTTAGGGAATGTTTTCGTAATTTATTAATAATATCGCACGAAATTGATTCAGAATAGGCGGTATATCTGAGAGCAGAGTCTATGAAATTAATCACTCTCTCAATTGAACAATGCTGTTACGAGCGTGATATTAACCAACAGGTATAAAATAGAAAAATAAATCGATACACGTAGGAAGTGGCTCGCCCATCAGTTTACACGTAGATACAATGCCGCTCATACGTATTTACCTAACTATATCTATTTTGTAATTTAAGTGAAAAAGTTGTTTAAATTAAAAACCCATTTTCGGAATGTATAAAAACAGTAATGAATGTAAATTATTAGGAAATAATCATCTATTGATGTGGACATCATGTCAACAAGAACAGCTATCATTAAAAACCTTATTGAAGGTAATAACGTAAAGATAAAATTTAAATTGTTGACAGAAACTGAGAGTTCGTATTTCTTCGTATTAGCTACTGTGTATATGCATACTTTTCATTAAACAGATTTATACCTTTCGCTTTTTGACTACCTATAATAATCAAGCTTGTGTAAATATTTACGACCGGTCCTGCGCATACAAAAGGTATTGAGCAGAATTCAAAGTTCGTATAAAAATGAGCATTTGCCTACATGTGCGCTACTGTATATATCATGGTTAAAATTTTCCTCTTCAATAACAGTCTAACTACGTACCTATCCTAGATTCATTAATATTTAGTCCTTCGAATATTCTTGGATCAACTTCACCTGACGATTCACGCGAAAGGAAAGGGAATTTAATATTCTAGTGAATATTACGGTACTCGGGAATTATTTATTAAACCGTTTAGCTATGTACGTCAATGTAAAGAAGCTACAGAGACGAACTCGATTATATGCTGCTCCTTAACAGCGTTTAGAAGGAACAAATAAACAACTAATATTGAATCTTCTGAGCAAAATTAGATTCATTAGCTAACCTAACTTAACCGCTAATGCATAATTAATTTTCTGACAACATTTTAATGAAACATCTTTTGGATAGAAAATGTAGGCAAATTTACTTTAAAGTAGTCCTTGAGTATTCCTGAAGTAGTTTGTTTATAATAAGTGCTTAATGAGACAACGACAAAGATGTATTAGATTGTAGATCAAAACTGGAAGGAGCGGTATATACAGCTCCAAAATGTCTGTGTAGCTGAACAACAAAATATTGAATGATTACAACCCGCATTTGGTGGTGAAAGTTCTTTACGCGCAACTGTGTTTTGCTGGTATAGCGGATTTAAAAGAGAACGGATATCGCTTGGTGATGAGGTACACGCTAGTAGGCCCTGTTCTTCAGCTACCGTTGGACACATTGAGAGAGTGAGACGTACGATTGACAAAAGTCCAAGATGCACATATCAAGCAATTGAGGTAACACTCGCTATTGGATCCGCAAGAGCAAATTCAATTTTGCATGATCATCTTTGGTTGAAAAAAAATGTTATTCGTTGGGTGCTACACACGCTTAATGATATTCAAAAGGCGGAGCGAGTGAGAATCGCTCGGAAGGTATTAGAAATAATGGTGGACATAGTATTCTATCTAAAGTAGTAAGAGGCGATGAAACTTACATCCCATTTTATGATATTCCTACCCGCCAGGAGGGTCGCGTGTGGATCCACGAAGGCTCATCAACACCAATAATAGTCAAAAACCAAATTGCTGCCAAGAAAGTTATGTAAGCAATTTTTTTTCGTAGTTCAGGATTAGTGAAAGCAATCAAGCTGAAAAATCAATGTACGGTCACAGCAAACTGGTACACCAGAAAACGTTCTGCAGTCAATGCAGGGTCAATCAACATTCTCGGGTTATTGTTGCATCGCGACAATGCATTGTCACACAGTGCACAGCAGACTGCCGAATTTTTGCGTGAAGATAATGTAAAAGTCATTGAACATCCGCCCTATTCGCCTGACTTGGTCATGTGTGATTTCTGGTTCTTTCTTAACCTAAAGAAACATTTACGTGGTCGACGTTTCATCACGAAGTATGAGATAGATGAAGCAATTCATCAATTTTTTGAGAGCATTCCAAAAGATGACCGCCTTCAAGCTTTTACGTCGTGGAAGGTTCGGTTAAAAAAGTGCATTGATGCAGGAAGTGATTATTTTGAACATAAATAAAGCCATTTCCGTAAAAAACACTTGTGGTGTGTGGTTTCCTTGTATCTGAAGATATATAGCGTGACCCTCGTATAGGTCCTGTAGATCCACTGCCTGTGTAAGTATAGATGAAAGAATTGCCATATAACTGTAATATTTGGAGTGAATGTATTAAAGCACACTAAGAATTGTTTGAATTGTGGCCTGTAGCGTATACAGATCGTCGTTAAAAAATGACGACGAACATCTCCATTGCAGAAACTTTCTTTAAAAATTTGCGAAGAGTTTAAATCTTGGAAATTCCTTATTTGTTAGTTAGAATTTCTAATCTTCCAAAACTTTTATGGATTATCGTGTTTTTCCAATTTGCTTACATATGGGGAACCATACTTACAACTTATTAAAGGAATTGTTTAGGATTTATAGCAATTTCAATGCCATAAATAATTAATATACTGATATTCATATCTATTCATTACCATTTTGTTACATTATTTTTATACATGTATTGCCATTTTTGTTTTCTCTCCACGATTTTTTGTAAATTAGAGCAGAAATAATTTACAACTTACAATCAGTGTTTGGTACTTGTTGAAGTAGCAATCGTTAAAGCCTTAAAGATGTGTTTAATTATTTTTGTTTACTCAACGTGTTTACATATTTATTGCAACTTGCCTTGCAATTGGATATTCTTTCTATTTATTTCATGATAACGGATTATTATTTACTTATGTTAATTAAAGGTCATCAACACTTCCATCAGCGAAAATTGTGAACAAAATTCATAAAAGGAAGTTTGACCTAAGACTACATTTGCATACAAGTCTGCAATTTAAGGAACACTATGCTGTGATATCAAATTATTGTCATTGTTAACTGTTAATATTATTTATTATTATAATTGTTATTATCAACTGCCGCTATTATTAACTCAGGAAGAACACTTGAGATAGTTTAGAAGTAGTGAGCCTAACTAGACTAACATATTTTACTAACTTAATTAATGCACGATTCACAAAGGCAGAACATGTAATATTACGAATATTTAAATAAAGACTTATTGCATATATACACGTACAAAGGGATATATTAATTATTTTGTGCCTAGAAATGAATGCCAATTAAAAGCAACTTAGTTTTATGCATATAGTGTGGAATTATCCAACTGTACTTTTACTTTTAACTATGTACATCATTGTTAGGTTTCTAGTAAGTACTTTCCACACTCTACCCTACAGTCATCCACATGAAGTACATCTAGTATTCCTAGGGCTGTCTTTTCCATCGTAAATGTAATTGAAAAATCTCTGTGATGATGAATAGTAGGGTAATTTAATTAGCAGCTGTTTTACAAAACAGACCGCATCACATAAAACAGTAAAAATCTAACGACGAATTGGCACTTTACGACGGTTTTATAAGTCCTTCGTTAGTACTAAACTTCATCGAAGTTTAATAAAGGTTTAAAGCACCTGTTTTTTTGTTCCATGTTTAAATCGAAAAAACTTCAAAGCAAATTATCGTAGAAGTAGAATTAATATTCAGAGTTAATTAAGGCCTATTAAATATTTTGTGAAGAAAGCTCGAGCAAAATGTGGTAATATTAACTGCTGCGCGCCGCCGTGCTTAAAAAATGTAATAGATGTAAATCTGACTTCTTCCCAGGTATGCTAAAGTAAGTAGAATCGATTTAAAGAAAGTTTTCATGTCTAGCGAATGTTTGTTTCATAACTATATATGTACAACTTCATAGAATGTTCTAGCATGTTTACCGTGTGAACTTGTTTAAGTTTTTAAAACTTGTGGCAATTGAATTTGCATCGCCATTTAAAAAGCAAAGAATTAGCAAACCTCTATTGCGTCGCCCGATACTTGGAAATGCATATTGAACAATGGTCTGACAAGTAAAACTCAATTTACAAAATTTCCAATGTATTTAATAATAATAATAATAATAATAATATCTTTATTGCCCAACAGAAAATAATTCCATTTACAGGACAATGCGAAAATAATGTAACCTAGCATATATATGTAGTAACAATATACAGCGCAGTAATAAATTAAAATTAGTCGAAAAAGATACAACTGAAATCATAAACATAATAATGGCTCGGTGACACCAGAATGCAAGAACAAAATAGAACGACAATGTAAATCCATGTAGACTCTTCAACAAAAAGGATCGTGAAGTAATTCATTGGCATTTCTAATCATATGCGTAAAGGGTGCTTTAAGCAGAACATTAGTTTTGCATGACGGGACCTTAAAATTAGGGAAGGACCTGGTATCGTACTGAGGTACCATAAAATTAATTTGGGAGAGAAGAGATGGAGCGTCAATAGCGTGATTAATTAGTTTAAGTAGAAATTGGCTGCTAAATTCCTTCCTTCGATCTGATAACGATACAAAGTCGTGTCTCCTCAGCAGACCAGCATAATCAACCAGGGTAAGTGCCATCAATTTTGAAAGACAGGTATTTCAAAAATCGTTTTTGCACTCTTTCAAGTAGTGCTTGCAGATGGAGATAGTGAGGATACCAAATTATGGAGGCATACTCCAACCCAGTGCGGACAAGCGAATAGTACAATGCTTGTAGCGAGGCAGGATTATTGAATGATCTGCAGGATTGTATGAGAAATCCTAAGTATTTCATCGCAGAATTTCGTATGGATAATATGTGGTCTGCAAACGACAAATTTGCATCAAACTGCACGCCCAGGTCCATCACAGACGAGTGCCTAGGAACAATAGCCTGACTCACAGCATAGTGAAAATTGTATAGTCTGTGACATCTAGAGTAGCTTACAACAGCACACTTATCCAGATTCAAATGAATTCCATTCTGTGTACACCATCTAACAATAGTATCCAAACTGTTCTGGAGAAACAGACAATCTGCCGGGGAGGTTATGGTATTGTAGATCTTAAGATCGTCCGCGTAAGCCAGTACATTGCAGTCCAGCCCTGTAGAGAGATCATCCAAATAAATATTAAACAAGAGGGGACACAAATTGGATCCCTGGCACACACCAGAGGAAGCAGAGAATGTTAAGGATGTATATCCATTATAGTGAACATAGCATGAACGATCAGTTAAATACGAGCGGATCAACTCTGTTACACTTGGCGGAAAACCAAAACTACTCAGCTTAGATACCATAAGGGAATGATTGATAGTGTCAAATGCTTTACTAAAATCGGTGTATAATACATCTACTTGTTGACGTCGTTCCATGGATTCGGCTATATGCTGTGCTAATTCAGCAAGGTTGGTTGCAGTAGACCTTCCTCGAATAAAACCATGTCGCCAAGATAAGTAAGACTTGACATTAACATAAATTCTGTGAGACAGAAGATATTCAAAAAATTTTGCAAAGTTGGATAAAATATTTATTGGTCTATAATTTTCGAAGTCTGAACGATTACCTTTCTTAAACACGGGTGTAATTCTGCTAATCTTCCAAGCGCCAGGAAAGGTAGAAGAGCTTACGGCCAAGTTAAATATTCTAGCTAGAGGTTCACATAGTACAAGACAACAATCACGTGCAAAAAATGCGGGGAGGCCGTCATGACGAGCAGTAAAATTAGATTTTAACTTCTTAGATGCTTTTAAGATATCGTGTGTTGCAAAGGATCCAATCAAAGAACTACCACTAATGAGATCCCTATCAAGAGGCCGGGGCCCCAGTAATGCTTATGAACCAGACACAAACACTCTAGAGAATTCATCTGCGAAGGTCTGAACAATGTTGCTGGGATCATCAACAGTGGAGCCGTTCAAAGTGAGACATCAATTATTCTTGATGTATTACGACGCGCGTTTATGTACTGCCAGATTAGCTTTGGATTTTGTGCTATATCTTCTGCAGCCGCCGTCTGATATTCCACATATACAACTCTAATTTTGTCTTTAACTAATTTCATCAAACGCTTAAATTAAATGTGGTCAATCTCGCGTCCACTCTTGTTCCACCAACGAAGGTAATAATTCGTTATTTTAAGAAGCTTGATGATTTCGAAATTATACCAAGGAGGTTATCTTCGAGAAGGGTGTTTGGACAAAGGTACAGAACGACGGATGACAATGTCTAAGCAATTATAAAAGCTGATACTGCTTCGTTAACGCAATTAAGATTCTCCAAAAAGTCCAGTCAATTTCAGCTATATCACTGTACAAGGTCGGAAAGTTTGCCTTGCGAAAATTAAATTTCAAGTTGGTGTTTGATGGAAACTGTTTAGTGACAGATTCGCAACATAGCCTAAATGTAATATTGAGAGCGGGATGATGAACATCCTCAGCCACCAATGGATTCGAATCGTGTACTACATGGGCATCACAGCTTAAGTTAGTCAGCAACAAGTCCAATAGTTTTCCATTATGATTTACAACGTTATTATACTGCTGTAAGTTCAATAAATTCATAAAAGACAAGAAAGCTACATATTTACGATCAGAGTTATTGCTCATGACGAAATCAGGGCAGTTGAAGTCACCAGTTATAACCAAGTGTTTATCCATTAAATCAAGACCTAGAGTGTCTAAAAACAATTCAAAATCATCGCATGACACATCGGGAGGTACATAAACATTAACAAAATATACTAGAGCTTGACCTATGCTAATCTTACATATAACGGTATCAATTAATGAAACTGCATTTAATGATTGTAAATTAGTAACAGGAACAGCATTCAAACTTGCACAAAAAGCAGCCAAAACACCGCCTCCAATTGAGCGACCCACAGCTTCAAAATCCCTATCCTTTCGGCAGACATCAAAAGACAAATCGAAAACTTCAGAGGAATTTAAGTCTGCGGATAACCATTTATCACAGTATTAGTACGTCATGTATGTGCTAAGTGGAATAGTATTGGAATAGTAGTGGAATAATAGTGAAATACCATGAGCTGTTGAATTTGTGCTTTGCTTAGTCTTTCGTATGAGTGTACAATCTCGCTTGAGTGGTTTTGAGGATACACTGGTTGATACATCCACCATGACACATCGATAACGTTGTCTGATATGAATTTCGGACAAGTCATTTATCTGCTAACTTGTGTTACTGGATCATCTGTCACATTGATCAATTTAGTCTTGGTTCACGGGGACGTTTATGTAAATGCTAAGATATTAATGGTAAACTTCTATTCTTTTAGTGAAACGCCTGTTCATTTTTTGCCATACCCTTCTTGGTTTACTGATGGCATTAGCAGCTTCGCGGAAGTTAGGA
The DNA here is from genome assembly GCA_023509865.1 of Trypoxylus dichotomus. Taxonomy (NCBI): domain Eukaryota; kingdom Metazoa; phylum Arthropoda; class Insecta; order Coleoptera; family Scarabaeidae; genus Trypoxylus; species Trypoxylus dichotomus. The sequence goes on from CM042078.1 coordinate 44,968,934, forward strand.
TGATGATTTTCGTAAATTTCCAAACGACTGGAAGTGCAGGACAATGGAAATATTTGAAATAACTACTCAATTTTGTTTTTAGCCGCGTTATCCGCATGCTCTGGAAAAATTTGCACTATTTGATGATTCAGATAATCTTTGTATTCAATGACTGCAGAACCGTCACCTACGTCTAGGTTTAACAGAATAAATTATAAAAAAATGTTAACCGCCTCAACATGTTCGATCTCGTTGCTTGAATTATAAAATAATTCTGTTTCGTGGTCCTCTATGTATAACAAAATTTATTTCAGAAGAGATGTGTACGGTAAAGTGTGCAACTCTGTAACACCGAATATTAAATCTCTCTGATCAAGTAGCTCTAAAACCATACTAAAGAAGCACTTATTGCAATTACTATCAATTATGCCACAGTTCATGACGTACTATGATGAGACGTGTTTATTGTGCACGAACGTACTTTTCGCAGTTTTGTAGTTTAATTGATGTCGTTGAGTTATTTTACTAATTGTTATATACGCAGGTCTATTCATTCAATGCAGTTTTTGTGATTTATTCTATTTTTTTTTGTTTTTTTTTTAATATTATGGATTAAGTTAAGCAGCTTTTAGTCGGACTTCGCTAACTGAAGCGTACTATTTCAATATACGTTTATGTTCTGTTGATTCTGTATACCGTACGCAACAATAAGGATTATTATTGTTATTAATACTGTTACTATAAAATTTTAATTTAGCTATCAGTGCTTGTGCTGTTTTCCCGTATTTCAAATTCTAGGTTTATTTGGTATGTTAAATGTCTCTTTAAACACTAATTTCTTTTAATAAAATGCCCTATAATAGCCAGAATTACTCTAATATATTTTATGTATCAAATAGCTTTCTGTATGACAAAAAATAACATGAATAGGACGAATATAATTTTACAAGAAATTTTTTAAAATTTTCTTCGTATTATAAATATGGGCTATGTGCAGAGCTTATTTATATTACCAAGAATTAGCGACAGGGGCGTCCTCTACCCTTACACATATTTGTACCCTAAAAATTAACCGACTTCATTACTTTCTCTTTCACTTTGGCAAAATTGGTAATACATGGCTCATTTTGCATTGTTGACAATGGCGAATTAGAAAATGTATTCTGCAATTTATCGAAAAACTATAATGTTGAAAGTTTAACCTACGTCTTAATGTTAAGTTATGAGATTTAATTACTTCCGAAAATAATAGACAAACAAGTGCAAATATAAAATAAATTATATGTTCAGCATTTAAACAAAAACAACAGGTAAGTATGGTCTCTACGAATATCTATGTTCTCAAACCTAAATATTTAATTGGCTTTGATCTACGTCTTAACGAAGTCTATTTTTATGTATTTATTTATTTTTACGGTTTTTTTAGATATCTTGGAGTTAAAGTTTGCTACATTGAATATATACATTTACTTGCTATAATTTTTATATATTCTGTCTATTTATCATGATAGATACGCTAAATATTAAGCGGATTTTGATAGAAATCTCTCTTTAAAATAAACAAATACGTGTTCCAATACCTACGCGTCGAATTCATTGTGAAGATATTTGATTTAAATTCGAATGAAATGTAGTTTTGGGTAACAAATAAAACAGTAAAGTTATTCTAATATTCTTTATGCATTTAACAACGACTAGTATTTAATTGATAAACTAGTGGGCAGCTTGAGCTTTTGTTTATTTGTATATGGTACTCTCTATCCAATAAATTGAGCTGCAATGTATACAGTCTAATAAGTAAATAACGGAACTTATCATAGAGTACTTAGCGCCATGTGTTAAACGACAGCAACATTAGAAACACACAGGCTTCCTCTTTTAAACGCACTGAAGTTCGAGCAAATCGGATGATAGCTTATGAAGTTACATGCGCTTTAGTGACTATAGGTTAGGTAATAACTAGAGTTGTTGCTATTTCCATCGTTCGTTGAACTTGTGTAGTCCGACGTTTCGGCAGTCTGTCTACTATAAATAGAAGAAGAATAAGTGAATCCAAAACGCTTGCTTACGGACCTCGACATGGTCTACATGATCATAACTAAAATTTTTCTATTGCTGTGGAAAGACACGAATTAGTTGTTTAAAGGACCATGGATACCCGAGGTATAATGGGAGAGAATTGCTATAGGGTTTAGATCTGATCAATTTTTCTTGTAAAAATGATCTAAACAGATCAGTGGCTTTTGCTTCTGTCGAGCACCATTGGCAAAAACCATGCTGGCAATTTGAAATTATATTAAATTTGGTAAAGGAAGGTAAACTTTTTAACTATGGCTTTTGCAATTATTTTAGAAAAACTACTAAGAATTACAATTCTTTGTAGTCTTCAATGTGTTGAGGGCGGTTACTTTTATGAACAGGTATTACAGCTGAGTATTATAGGTATAACCGGAATATACCGTTGCTCATTAGTAAATTAATGAAATCCCTAAAATTCTGGGAGATTATCTTGTAACATTCTTTGATGACTGTGAAATGTATCTCGCCTAGACCAGTAGAGTTCTCATGGACAAACTCTTGATTATACTACCTTTAAAAATAGGGCCGCAGATCTTCGATTTTTAATTACTATTCACTTTTGTGCAGAACCCATTAGAACTACCTGTTGTGTTAAAAAGACAGTGTCCAAACACATCTACAACATCGTTGATGTGCGTAACAAGCCGATCTTTACATTTAAAATAACCACTAAGGAGATCGAACGGAGGCCACGCGGAAAATCTGTGTAGGAATCATAGTAAGTATACAACAAATATATAATACGGTCTTTACTTTTTGAATGACCCCCGTATTAAACTCGCAATCATACACGTTCAAACAAAATTTTGTAATTCTATTATATAAAAATAATGCAAAAAGTGAAAAACGCAGAACAAAGATCATAATTGCAATGTACTTTTTGTGGAGACATAATTTTCGAGCTACTTCTATCTACTACATAGGTGCGCAGTGGAAAACTTAGGAAGATAACTAGAATTGTCAAAGATAGTTTGCTTCATCTCGCTGTGACAACTTGTAGAAAACTTACTTCTGCACCGCATGTTCTTGCAGTTAGAATGAACAGCACTTCGCTATAGGAAAACGTAGTAAATCAATTCCAAATACACATGTAAGCAATGTTCGAAATCAGTGGCAAGAAAGAGGTTAGTTTAATACCTAAAATTAGAAACCACATGTAAAATGATCTTACCTAATTATCTATTAAATAACATTTAAGTTCTTTCTTAAGTAGAAACTCTGATAGCATTTTCATGTCAAGAGGCAAACTACAATAACATTTGCAACCATTGCAAGAAGAACTCTTCTGATAAACAGCATTCTTGTAAGGAGCAGATTAAAGATTGCGTTAAGCAGATTCGAAATGATAAATTACCTTCAGAGCATTTTACATTCATAAGTGTTCTATATACGAGGGAAAGTCAGTACGTAGGTCACAAAAAGCTATTATAAAAATAATTAGAGAAATAGTTAGCGAAAAACAAGTTTTATTTTTCAACAAAGTCTCTATCTACAGTAATGCATTTATTCCATCGCTTTATCGATGTCCCAATGCCTGTTGAATAAAAGTGTCTGGGTTGCTGTCTGAAGCACGTGCGTACCTCTTGTTGAACATCATTATCACTCTCGAAATGTTTGCCTCCAAGATGCTTTTTAAATGAACCAAATAGATGACAGTCGCTTGGCGCTAGGTCGGGACTGTAACCCGGATGTTCAAGAAGTTCCCACCCTAATTCTGCAATTCTCGACTGGGACAAATGCGGTCTGGCATTATCGTGATGCAGCAATATTCCTCTGATTAGTAGGCCTAGATGTTTTCGTCGAATTGCAGCCCGAAGCAACAAAAAGACCACAGCGTGATTTAGTAGTCACGTTCTTATCTCTATTCTGGAAATGGGCTGGGAGCACTCCTCCCAGAACACGCTAAGCATAACCTTACCACGTGACCTTCAATTATTTGTTGACGGTGAAAAGGAATGTTTCCTTTGCAATGAAACATGCTGTTGTATTGCGTTGGTAGGACTGCATCCACGGCTCATTACCAGTAACAATCCTGTTAAGCATATCCTCCCATTCCTCTATGTACTGAGAGAGGTGTTGTAAAGATAAGTCCTTTCGAATCCTTCTATGTGCTCTAATCATTTGTCTAGGTATTCACCGTGAACAAACTTTAAAAATTCAAACGATCGTGCATCAGCTTCCAAGCTAAACCGTGAGAACATTCTATACAATTGCTATGCTGTCTATTATTAGCCGACTGTCAATTCGAATAATCTCTTCCACCAGTCGAAGTGTTGCATCTATCGCAATCTGAACGGGGCTAATCGTCAAAAACTTTCGTACGCCCTTGAGAGAATTTCTCGACACAGTTATACACGGCTTTACGCGACAAACACTTTTCTCATGGATATCTTTTGCAGGAGGTCCTTTTGCTCAGAAAAATACGCATAACAACACACTGCTTTTCCTCAGTACGCTCTTCAAGCACGGTCGCCATTTCAACACTGCCTACGTACGTGCTGGATTGTTCCGTCAGTCCTATGTGGCAGATGTCCTGTCCTAGTGACAGATAGCGATTTTCACCTTTCCCATTGGAATTTGAAACTTATTTAATAACTTTACCTCGTACATACAGAGGCGAATTTAAATTAAGATGTCTGTTTTTAATAATTTACTACTAATCAAATTATTTTATCCGTTGACGTTACATTTATTCTAATAGCAAAGATATATCGATGATTTGCTTAGCTCTTTTCAACATACTGGTTTTACTTCTTAACCTCGATGAGGCACCCAATTAAGTATGAAGAAAGAATAAAAGAAATCTAAAGAAATATATCGCAGTTAATATATATATATATTTCAGAAATTGATTTAGTTTTGTTATGGTGGTGAAGACACTTGCTCTTGTCTTTATTTATAACTAACGTATCACTACATGCAAATAAAGGAATATTAGTCCAGCAAATCAAAAATGTTAGAAAAATTGACAGATTCAGCTATTCTGATATTATTATCTGGAATTACCAGTAACCATTAGATTCGTTTTAAATTTGTATATATATATATATATATATATATATATATACATAAAACCTTTGTATACATATACTGAAACTTGTTGTGTTTGGCAGACCACTCTATATACATTTACCTTGAAAATATTATATAACTATGGGTTTATGATCAGAAATTCACGATTAAATACTTCTTGTTGGGCATTTTTTAAAATAAATTGCTTTCTATTTTCTATCCAAGGGGAATTCAAAACAAGTATTCTACAGCAGAGTGAATATAAAAAATATTCAATATCGGTTGTAGGAATGTAATGAAGAAGTAAAACCGTTAAAAAAGGATAGACAGTGTCCCTAGAGTATTTACCTTGCGTTTTCATTTCATATACATTTTGCTAAGGTTAGCTTACGCTAAAATTCTTTTATCTCCACCGCCAGAAAAAATATATCCATAGCGGATTAAATTTGTACATGTCTACATGCAGTACTGATATCTATTGATGCCACATAATTGAAATTTGTTAAATTAGAATGTTGTTTGTACAGAATTAAAAAGGTTATAGAATACGATATATTCAACATGTTTACATTTCCATCAATTTGTGTAATGGTGACTTATTTCAAGTAAACTAATTCTTTGGACCTATTTTATAACAATAATAATTTAAATCATTAGGATAAGAGATTTAATACAGAATAATTTTATTACAATAAATTGTTAAATCTTTTGGAAAAGAGACAGAGGACCATAAGCCAGAATAGTTCGGAATTTTCGAATTTCTTTAATCCAGTTCACTAGGTAACTAAGCTAATTAGGAAGATAGAAATTGCTTTCTTAAAACATGTACTTAAGTTATATCAGTAGGAGGGGTTGCGTGGTAAGCAACTCTATTATGCGCGGTTACGGCTGATACTTCCAAAATTCTAGGAACGACAGAAGCAGGCCAAACAACTTTATCGTCCATCGTCAATATTTTCACACCATGAGCATTATAGTTATTGATTTTGTAGACTTCCGTGCTTATTGTTTTCTTGCAAAAAATTCAGGTTTCCGGGTTGGAAACGCGTCGTAAGCGCATTTCTAGCAAAGTTAATGCAACTCGGAGCGAAACGTCAGCAGACTGATGCAATTACGACGCGGCTTCAAACTAGAAACCGAAATTCATTCTAGTTATTTGGTTTTCTAGTGTTTTCGCATACTAACAAGTTTTACCAGCTTAGTTGTATCAATTTACTTTAATCAATTACTAATTATGTCCCTTCCTACCTGATTTCCCTTTTGAAAAATGTTACTTTGGTACAAGTACTAAAAAATGAAATTGCTTTCTAGATCTCTGCCTAAATTTTCTTTTATGACAGCGGGAATTTTGGCTTTTGTGCTTTATTTCCCGTCAGACGTGTGCACATTTTATCTTATACTGAATTCCTCGCTATCGTACCAATTCTTTATTTTACGGTTTAGTTATTTTAATAATATATCCGATCAAAGAGTTGGCAGACGACGATAGAATTTTAAGGCACTTTTACGTGTGTATGTTTTAATTTTTCGCAACCTCTATTTTTATAATCGTTATTATTTCTGTAAAGCTTGTGTGTATTGGGAAGTTTTATTTGATAAAATACCTCCTATAAGTTTCTGTACCGTAATTTCCATTAAAGATACTTATACTAATCAATTTCGAATAGTTTTTGTATTAAAAAATGAACTCCATATTTTTATATTTGGCATATCAAGTGATACCCAAGCTTTATTCATATGATCATCAGTAAACTCGTTGCATGTGCAATGAGGTACATATGTCTCAGAATTAATGAGGAAGATTAGCTTTAAAGTGTTTAAGTGAATCTATCTACAGTTAACATTGTCATAATCCAAGTATACTCATTTGGAATGCACACGGCGTCTCCAACAAGTTCTCCATTCCTGGTAACAATTTTGGAAGTCTTGCTCTGTTAAGTTGTTTAGAACCTGCGTCGTGACTTGACAGATGTTGTTTATTGTTCCGTAAATTTTTTTTTTTTTTCAATATCTATTTAAGCGTTAGGAAAAGAAAATAATTCTATGGTGCCATGGCTAGACTACAGTGCAGGTGTGGGGGTACTGGAATGTTTTCCTCTGCCATAAATTCTCTAACCTACAATGAGTTGTGACTGAGCACATTACTGTGGAATTGTCCGCAAAGAATCGGTTCCACAACTACAGACAGTGAATTAAACCTTTTATCGCGTTTGTGGAAGAGCTTTATAAACAAAATCCAAAGAGTTACAACGCTTAACGAAACACGATTTCCAGAATTGTTATCAGGAATGGAAGATTCGTTAAACACACTGGGTGCATTCCAAAAGAGCATATTTTGAAGGAGGCAATATTGAATTGTAGAGACATTCACTTAACAACCCTTTCAAACACTTCTCATTAATTCTGAAACATGCCTCGTATATCGAGTTTTATGAAACTGACATTTATGGTAGAATATTCGTCCAAGAACGTTTTGAAGTGCGTTAGTAACATATGACTGCGGTTATTTTCAACACACAGCAACCCTGCAGCTATGCAACAAATTTTGAGAAGGACTAGAATCTGCCAGAAATTTGTTGCATTCTTGCAATACCAACTGAATAGGCGCACAAAAGTTCTAAAAATCTTTTTATCAAATCTTGGGCATTATTATGGCAACTGTTCATTCTGTGGCCTTGTTCTTTGTGATATTTTTGTAGAATGACAACTCTTTATGTACAATAATCAAGTTTTTTAACATCTTCAACTTGACTGTCTAAAGTTGTTATACTGCGACGGTTTCGACGTTTTCAGCAAATAAACAAGAAAGCATAATAAAAATGTAGTATAGGATAACAAGTATTTTTTTGTTCGAAAATAATTTGCATCATCCTTGAGACATTATCTAATAGACATACGTCAAATTATGTTTTAAAGATAAATTTATATGGGTTATAGTCGACAAAATAATAACAAAAATTTAAAAACCGCGAAAATTTTTGGAGGGCACTTTACCTAGAAGTTGGTTGAATGATGTCCGCCGCGACAAAAGAAGATTCTTATACGAAGCAATGTTGTCACAACAAATCTTACTTAATTTGATTAAACCGAAGTTTTTATTTAAAACACTATTAAGCTTATTTATAACAAGGTGTTTTTTTATTCTTAACGATATTGAGGGATTTTGAAATTTTCTATCGCTTTGTAATTGGTAGATAGTTTGAAAATCTGTAGAAACATTCTTTCTTTGTAAGTATGCTGTTGTGATGCTTGAGGGATGCCGGAGAAATTGTAAACTTCCCAAATTCATTTGAGGATTTAAGAACCACGGCTCTTGTTTGAGCAATTAGTTTATCTACCTCTGCGTAAAAGTTTTAATAGTTTCTGATACAAAGTGTAAAAATTAAATCTACAAGTAACATGTATTAAGTTACTGCAGGTATTTTCAACCCACATAAAACATGGTTGCGGCATCATTGGTTATTGGCATTAACGCCAGGTCTGGCGAAAGCTAAAATTTTGTCAATATACTTAGCACTGCCCCCAAAAATTGCATTGCTGTACATTTTTTTTTAGTGTTTTACCTAATAACAATGAAAATGTTGTTTAAAAAGGTTCCGGTGTTCGCACTACTACACTGAGAACAGAATTCGTTTTAGTTCACTCACAGTTCCCAGTTCCGTTCGCACAACCCAGAATCTCTCATTATCTAAATTGGATTTATTTTCTTTTTAATTTTATCATGCATAAGTGCTACATGATTTTATGCGGGTCGGGATGGTAATTCCCATTTATAATTGTATGTATCTTTGGATTAACGAAATTGTTTTTTAGCAAGCGACAATACTGGTTTCCTAACATGATATGGTAGCTTTGCTAATGTATATTATGTAAAATTTATAGAAAATTCCTTCGATACTCGAACAGGGATAAATATAGGGAAAAGAAGGAAGGATTTGAAACTTCAACTTTAAATTTAATTACAGTAAAAGCTAAAAGAATAAATTTTCTCTTCGTCCATATTCCAATTTCCTTATTTTAATTAAACTTCAAATTCAAATTTCAGTCCCTAACTTTCCTTCTCACAATTTGTTCTTTTTTTTATAATATCGAAAAATGTTCTCAAAATTTTACGGAATATACATTTTTCTGTAATCAAGGTTTCGACGCATATCAAAACTTTTGCTTCACCTTATGATGGCTTCTAGCGGATAGTAGAACTGGTTATTAAATTAATAGAGCCTGAAGTACAAAAAGGTTTCGAACATATGCATATTTATTGGCTTTAATTCCCTATGAATTTCAACAATTTCACTGAAATTCTTAAAAATCTCAGGCCTTTCCATTATTTTCTTCCATAAATTAAGTACATCACTTAAAATTCCGGTGTATACCGCACATAACATATTTTGAGTGGATGAGCAAAGTTTAAGAAAGGATCGAGTTGTTCAATTCTGGAGAAAATGCTATCCTATATAACTAACACATGTTTGGCTTTCAGATAAATATTCAAATTGAAATGTTTGAATAGTTGATGGGAATAGAATTATATTAGGATCTTTCGCATGTTCTTGAATGCTATAGCGAATGAAAATGTGCCTTCTAACTTTTGTCCGTTTACAATTTTTTTAACAAACTGAGCTAGAAGTTATTGTAGCGCTAATAACATAAAAATAAACAAATTCTCGATATTTTAAATCCGATGCTAAATTTCACGTGCTATTTATTATTCCAACTGAAGTTGCTATACTGGTATGCACATTGATGTATACTGTTTAACTTGAACGAGAGAAAATATCCTAAATACAATATCCTTCGTTCCGTCCCATGTTCACTTCGGGTGCATGAAAATAGGGAAACAGTTCAGAGTAAAAAGAGGTGAAGTAAGTGGGAAAAGTTCACTTTAAATGACTACCGAATTCCGAGGGCAGAAGGGATTTTCTGCACGATCATTTCAAACTATTAATACCCTAGTAGTGTAGTAAGTGTTTTTATTGTACATCCATGCAATCGTATAAGTAAAATTCAACCGAAGCTCCAATCCACGATACTCAAAAATCTTAACCTGCAAGGTGTATTTCAAACACGGAGAATCGGGTAAACATACCCGAAAGTTCTACAACGAGTAAGTCGGGGGGAGAAGAGCGCGGCTGGCGCCACCATGCGGCGAAGCTCAGTATTAGTCCAACAGTTCATGCGATAGCGTGTGCACACTAAAAGCAGGTGGCCTGAAAGTCGTCCTATTCTTTCTGATGTAGATCGCTCGAAACGCCGCAGCATTTTCCATGTGCCGTCACGAACGCAAAATACGCGAAAAGACATTTCCATGTGTACTGAAGAATTGAAAAGTTACGACATGGAGAACGGAAATTATTCGGTCGTAAATAATTCTTTAAAGCTACTTTTTTGAAGCACGTTTCGGGGCTAGTGTATCGGCGTACTATGCAACGCATACGCACAGAAATAATGCTGTAGGTAAGATTGCGAGAAGACCGCGATGTGTGATCTATTTTTGGTTTAAATTCATCCAGATGAGTGGTGAGAGACGATCTTGTTTATATTAAGGCGCTACATGAGCGTGTCGCGTACCGTTTTAATTCGAAATGAAATGATAATTTCGTAAATTTAATCCAGTTTGTGATAATTTCCACATCACGTAATTACACGATCCATGTACGTCTCCGATATTGGTGAACGTCGAAACGACAAAATTTCATCGCTACTGATATACGCACGCAAATAGACGAGATCCCATTTGATTCGTTTATGACCTTGTTTTGTTCATTATAATTGGTGTTATTGTTGTGACTACCGGAACATGACGAATCAATGCTTTGAAATATAAGTGTGATGCTAGAGAATCTCGTTACACGAAACATATCGAGGTTCATCTGCGTGATATATCTGAGATAGTAGAAGCGGCAGGAAATTTATAAATTACCGTCAGATTCTCTTTAACACCGTCTGACCAACCACGTGCTCCTGCTATAATAAACAAAACTGAAGCTATTCTTCAATCGCTGTTCATCGCTTGTTGTAATCGTGCTTTTGTACATACTCTCTTATCAGTTCATATCAAACGCACCGTCGTCTAGATTAGTGGGAAAGTGTCCATGTGTTTTGTAGTCGTGTTCAGCGTATTCGACAATCAATAATCGGCGAAATTATTTAGTGTTCTATACGACATTTAATAGTGTCAAATGTAAGTGAAAAACATTGTTTTTACGTCTAACCGCAACAGGTGATAAATATTTTTTTGGAATGTGCAACAATGTCTTAGTGTTAAAAAGAAATATGACGTATATATCCAACGATGCGGTCAGTGTTGTGCTTGCTAATATTTATCAAGAACTGCTTTAGTGGGCTCAAGGATTATTCAATGTATTAGATGATATTGATGAAGGCTTACTCGGAGGAACATCGTGTATCTTCTTGGTAACCTATAGCGAAAAAAATACTAATAATTAAGAAGTTTAGGAGATATTCTAAATATAGTAAACTAAAAGCTGTAGCGAAATAGATAATTAAGCAATCGTTAACGAAATCAATATAAATTCAAGAATACAGAACACCACGAGATATTAAGTCAACTTCCCTAATCGACTATCTTCGATTATCGTTAATATACAGATAAAACTAATATTTTTCTACTTAGACGCTTTTACCTACCCTAATTACCCAAACGTTTTTGGTAGTTTTTACTGAATACCTATATAGAATTTCTGATAAATATAGATTAGAGCCTATGCCAAGATGTTTGCACTGCAAAATATCGTTGCTTATACTTGGATAGAAATTAATAATATATCGTATCGACAATCTCAGAAGTATTATTAGCCACTTACTACCTAAATATAACCCGCGGTGAAATATTCCACGGTTTTTTAAATCAAAACTTGCCAAAAGTAATGTGATTCTAAAGATAGTAGAACGTATAATGTAGTCGAAATTATAAATAGGAAAATTATAGACGTTTTTACTGATATCTCAAAAACATTTAAACCGAAAATAACATGTGAGTGATTAAACATGGTATTCTTAAATTTAAACCTTTCAATTATGAACACGTTCATATACATTGCTTAACGAGATGACTTGATGAAGTGCTTGGTGTACTAAAACTTACGTTAAAGGACTTATCCCCATCACATTAATTTATTTTATTCGGTTGTTTGTATAGCGGCTAATATTAATATATTGTTGGGGTTGAAGATTCAGAAAAAAACGTCACGCTGGTGGGGGTTTGGAAGTGCTGCTTGCCTTGGTGTGCCCCGGCCGAAGGCAAGGCGGCTCCACCCTCCCCTCCAGTAGAAACTGTATCAGAAAACCCTCCACGTGCTCGGCAACCATCCCCTCACCTGCAAGATATTGCTGAGGAAGATTCGGAGGAGGAAACTGTTTTAGAGGAACCGACAACGCTTCAACCGCTAGGTACAAGAATCAGCTATAAGAAGAGGAGAAATGTTCAAAGTCCTTCGCCGACATTGAGCGCCAAGGCCAGTAGAAAGAGTCAGCGCACCAGGTCCGTTACAAGCACAACTTCCAGTGAGTGTTCATCATCAACTGCTCTACCTATTACAAAAATGCAGGCGGAGCAAGGATCAATTGGAGACCTTCAACGGTATCACAACAGATATTTAAGGAATAGAAGGCATACATTGGCCAATGTCCGGTAAGTTTTCAAGATATGTTATACAAGGAAAGTTACACGTTTCTAAATATTTTCGCAGAAGATTAATCTTTAGTCAAAATATTACCAGGTTATATAATAACGGGCTACAGTGTTGTAGATTTATTTTCCCTTTCTGTTTAACAAATCTCTTAAGAAAGGGTTCTGCTAAATTAGATGTAACGTTCTTTAGGATTGGAAGGGTTGTTTCCTGTTATTGAATTTACAAAACTCCACCTGTTTCGACAGTAATCGCATGTACTTCAGAAGCTATACTAAAAAAAGGGTCAAATCTCTTTTTTTCGTCACATCGTCATTTAAAAGTTAATTCCTTGAGACACTTTCTGACGTAGAATTTTAATTTTTGAATTTTCTTTTTAATTTGAGTACTTTAGTCCTGTTTATCTTATGGAATACTAGAGAGGCCTTTAATGGATCAGATTGTTTTTTTTCTTCGCATGTGAATATGTATCTATTTTCAAAGCCATAAATAAAATTAAAAGCAGGATATTTTACGAAATACAGGTAACCTAGAACGATTAGCAGTGGGAAAAAACTGAATATCAAACTGCATAGTTCGCGACTAGTAGCAAACATGATAATTATCGTTAAATTGTAAATACCATTGTGAGATTTGCATTGTTATAATTGCAGTAAGTAGTCTATACTATGAAATGCTGCAAGAGCTGATTCACTGATTCACTTTCAGTCTCTTCCATATGTAGTTTATTTTTAAGGTAACTCTAAATAGAGTAGTCTAATGCACCACCTGGACAGTTGATTGTTAAAATAGTTACGTATCAGGTTAGAATTGCGACTTTCCCTTCTCTGATCTAAGTGTTACATTTTTAGTACTACATTTGAAAGCAGTAAGCACCTGTGGTCATTGTGTTTTTCGAATAATTTTTGTGTCCATTCCAACTTAATGAACTTCTATTTATCATATAAAATAATGACGCAGTATACAGGACCCCAGCAAGTTAACCACTTGCTAATTTATTTTAAGTCGTGAATTACTTGGTTTAATCTCATCAATCTATCCAATATTTTCTATTTGATTGTGAGTTGCTTATTTGTTTTAGCCAAGTCTACTTAGTGATCCATAATAAAACCATTTAAGCTATTAAAACACAAAAAGGAATGTGATGAAGATAGAAAGAATACTCAAATTCCGTATGAAAAGTGAGAAGTAATAGTAATACATGGATTGGGATAAAGGAGTTATTACGAAGAAAGAAATCTGATTTATTTTGTCTGGAATATAGCTCTTGAGATACACGGTGTGGCGTAAATTTAAAAATAGCTCAAACCCTTGTAAATCCGAGCACTTCATCTAAGTTGACAGAACCTGTATCTGTTATAACAAACTTAATCTCTATGCTGCAAGTACTATTTGGAACAACTTGGATAGCCAGAGAAATAATAAAATGAGAATAAAACCGCAACAGTGAGTGGCAACATCGTAGAAAATTAGTTTCAGTTTAGCTATCCAATCAATTGAAGTTTCAGTCTTTTCTTAGCAGCGTCATGTCAATAATATACTAAAAATGTCTCGAGCTTGTTTAGATATTCTCTACAGCTATCTAAAGCAATCTAGTGGTTATCAACATTTTTAGTAAAGCGATGATTACAATGATACCGTTTCTTGTTTATGTAATTCTCATGGTTTGTATATGTTATGGAGGGGGTGAAAGAGGAGGGTTGGAAATATATTTGAAATGCATAATCTAAACTATGATGTTAGATCTATGGCCATAGATAAGGTGCTATATATTTAAAATTCACATTTATTATGTAACTAATCGCTTACACTATACAAATATGTATCCCAAAAGTAAGATCAAGAATCACAGCTAAATCATATGTAAGTACATATGCACGTTTCTCCAAACTCGTGTTCAAAATTGATGCGCCATTGGAAATATTGTCATTACGTTCTTATTGTTGCAATCATTACTCAATTTGGCATTAGGTTAATATAATCAGAGGTGATTAAACAATATCACATTGAAGAACGTTGCACAAATTAAGCAAAAATGTAGTGCATAGGTACAAGAAATAAAAAAAATATGCAAATTTACTTAACTTTAGAAAAAATGAAAATGAAAACTCTGATTTGAAAGAAAGTGCTAAGTTATAACAACTCGTAGTACTTCCGCGAGCTCTTACACTCTTGCATCTGTCGGGATAAGCTGCTTACTAAATTCTAGATTGTTTCTTGGGGAATGTTTTCTAATGCTAGGAGAACAACATGGTCCCATTCTTGCAGACTCACTGGTGCAGATAAATAACGTCGAACCGATTTTGTTCAGAACATCTTAAATGTGTTCTATTGGATTTATGTTTCGACTGCAAGGTGACTACTTTAAAACTTGAATATTAATTTGGTTTAAGTCATTTAACACAGGTTTTGTGCTGTGATGCTATCCATTATCTTGCATTAGAAATGAAGGTATCCCCTATAAATAGCACAAACGGCATAACAGGGCTTTGAATAGGGGACTATTGCAAAATCTTTCTCGAGGTTTCTGATACATTCTATGACAGCCATCTGGAGATTTTAGGCGCACACTGGTTTCTTGTGTAAAGAAAATTCCCTCCCAATCGTTAATAGTCCACTGTACAAGATCTCCACTGAACTTTAGCCTACGTAATCTGTAATTCGCGATAAGCAGTAATGCGTCTTCTACTAGCTAATGCTGTTTCTTTTAGCTTTCTCCTAAAGTAAAATGATGAGATTTCTGATAGTTTCAAGTCGCATACTTAAATCTTTGCTTGTACATTTTTCATATCATAACACCTGCTGTCGAAGAAAATACTCATCAATTCGACTAGTGACTTTTTTCTGTGATCTGATCCACCTTCCCTAAACTTTTTAATCGTTCCATTAATTATCGAATGAATAACAACTTTCTCTAATTAAAGTTAAAATTCTTGCACGTATATCATTGCTTAAATGACGCGCTTGATTTGTTTTATTTTCTTTTTAAACTAAGTGGTTAACTATTGGTTTAGCATACTATTATGTTGACTTACCACGCGAAAAGAAAAACAATGCACAAATTTAACTAAACATTACAATCATAGTCGTTGTACGAAACTGATAATACCACCTACGATTCCCAGGATTTACAGTAAATGATAATATTTTCTTAAATAATCAAAATATGAATGTTAAACTTGCCCTGGAGCACCCACTACTGGATACAGAATGGCATAAACAAGTATAATGTAAAGAAAACAATTTAGAACATTATGGAAACATGAACAGATGTGTCTTCCGCAGAATGTTATCCTTCACAGAGGATATCGAACGTTCTTATAAGATTTCGGGGAGCTTGAGGTGTACATATATTAAGTATTACACAGCCTCAACACTTCCTTGTGAATTATTTGGGTTTTTAGAGTTATATTGTTTTATTGTATGGAAACGGAACACGTAATAGTTAAATAATTGAGTTTATAAGATGTAAATTGGTAGTTTGACTAGCGAGCGGTATTGTACGAATAATACTTTAAACGATAATAAAAATAAAACAAACGTAAATATCTTGTCAATTAGAAACCGAACATGTTAATCGTTCTTAATAATGATTTAGTTAATTTATGTGCTATTTTGGTTTCAGTCCACTTATTAGGCAAAATAATGATCACATCTGGGAAATTCGCAGCTATCCACACAAATTAATGACTATATGGAACCCAGCATTTCTAGAGGAAGTGGACTTTCGTTGTCAATCATGGTACTGACAGACAGTTGACAATGGAAGTCCACGGTTCTCGAAAGGCGGCGTTCTGAATAATTATTAATTTGTGTGAAGTGGAGTTTATTGCCATAACTGTGAATTATACATCCGCACAGTCCTTGCAATGGTTGTGACATCTGGGTAAGGTGAAAATTGTCTCCATTAAATATCAAATTCCGGCGTTGCTTTAGCTTCACACACGTTCATTCTTAGCGCATTTTATACTATTTTCATGTAGACACTCCCTCACGGCAAGGACAAGAGATGCTTCTACTACCTGGTAGATTTCGTATCTCTTGAACATATTTATTTTGATCTTCTTCAACATCTGTCTTCATTTACTTCAATTTTGATGCGCCTTCATGTTTATAAAACTGCATTTTATTTGGTATATAAGTATGATATTTGTTCTCTAAACTAGGTGATATGGCCGTCGTCTAACTTGTCCAAAGCATTTAATATGTACGATAGCAAAAAAGCAAATTACCAGATTTGTTTAAATGTTAACTAAGAGACGATTTTTTAGAGCCATGATTTTCTAAATTCATTATCTCCCACAGCAGATATTACAGTTCGAAAATTTTTTTCGTTAACTTGGTTCAGAACTAGTGCTATAACTTTATATTAATATCAGTATGATAATTATGTATTAATATCAAAGAGCTTGGTAGTCTAGTGGTAGGAGGACCTGCATCTGATTTAGCAACTCAGACAACGTACCTTCGAAACCCGTCTTTGTAGTCCATTCTCGGACGGGTCTTCAATATGCTCCTACGTAATTGACAAAGATAATTAACGGTGCTCCATCTTTTCGGTGAGAAGGTTATATCACAGACTGCGTAAGTATACTACCCGCCATCTTAAGGCCATGTCAAGAGAAATAATATTCAAGTGAATGGAAACAAGTGTTTTTGTATTGGTTTTCCATAAAAGTTGCCTTTATTATCTCAATCGGTTCGACAATGTCTCTCACTTTCTCCCACGCTATATAACGGAAGAAAGACGAAGGTTGCAGAGTAAAAATATGTAATTGCTAATAACTAAATTAAAGGTATTGCAAAAGAGCTTCATACTATAGTCTAGAATGTGCAAGTTGCTGTAGTGAAGTCTGCCAGTTTAAAGAACGCGTTGTACGTCTTGTGTAAAGATTTATATAATTTCAATAAAGATAGAATGTATGGACAAGAACCTTTGATGATTATAAAGTTAAACCTTACTTTGTAATGTGGTTGGGGTTCTGGAACTGTTAGAACACAACAAATCTGTCGTTAGTTGTTATTGTTGAATGATAATATGGCGAAGGTGCATTGATATTCTGATGAAACTACTTCGCATTATAGTCAACCTATTTGACGGCATTTAAATATTGAGTGCGATAAACGAACTTGTTACCCACAGATTTATTTTTGCAAGGCGGCTTAATAATAAAGTTTCTACAACGTAACCATTTTTTTATGAACCCCCATAATGAATGTTGATGACTCTTGACTCTACTGCATGAGTTCTTGCTGGTGTTAGTTTCTTAATAAGTTTTCGTTCTTAAAAAAATAAGTAAAGCACCCTATTTAAGGAGTACACGATTTCTTTTGCCTTCATTGTATCCCTTTTTTCCTTTAAAGAGTTAAGCGTTAACGCTGATATTTACTGTGCGTTATAAAAACTCATTTATCTTCTTGGGTAATGGGTTAAATGCCAAATAAACCCTCTTTCATCGTGTTGTCCTGCTTTAATAAAGTGTAACGCAAAAATGGTGTTTCGTTGTAACAAAATAATTGTCTTTAAAACCGTAAACCACTGGACTCTTGTTTCCTATAAATAAGGGAAGAGATAACTACCCCACCTGGAGAGGCATAGACGCCTTCGATAACAAGTTTGACTATTTTAGGAGTATTTCGTTTATAAATCTTCGATTTTAGAGGTGAAACTTTTGTTGCGTTTTCGATAGGTTGCTCTATATATGTATGTGCATACGTACATATGTACCGACATCTGCTTGCGGTTAGGTTGTTACTATCGTTGCGTGCATAAATTCGTGTACATATTGTCGAGCCCACATAGCTTTTACAATCTCTTAACACTTTCAATTACCTAATTAAGCGTTGATAGAACCGTAGTTTTCACGCTGAGCGAGGTTATTAATGTACGACTAAAGCAAAATCGTCTCATTTTTACGCAAGCAAAAAGTTGTACATCATGTTGTTACTATGCGCTCAGCGGTGAACTTTCTTTTTAATTAATATTTAAATGCAGATCCCGCATACTTCTCGGAATAGTTAACTATGTAATAGATTAAATGAAAACGTACAAATGCACTTCAATTAAACTGTTGACTGTAGAAAATGTAAATAACTAGACACTACGTAGCAGTTTAATCAGAACGGTTTTTGCAAACTTTAGCAAACGTTGGTCACATTCTGTTTACTTCTGAAATCGAATCATTTACCAGTTCTTTAAAATAAACCTGAAAGTAGACTTACAAGACCAGGCATTACATATTGGAGCTTTTATTAGATTATTATGATCCTGCGTTTAACCCAGATAGTATTTTTAGTTGCTCAAATATATTAGAAGCAGAGTAGATTCTGAAAGCAGAAAAAATATAGGGCCACAATTAACATATATTAGACGTGCTTCACTGAAGAAAAACTGCTCTTCATAATGCAAAAGTTACATAAATATTACATAACTAATGTATTATAATCGCGTTCCGATATTTATAAGTACAGAAGTGAATGGCTACAATTCCGTTTGCTCTACACAACTCAGCGCAACGAGGATTCGAAGTGGGTTCGCTTCATTTCAGTGCGCGTTTTTGAAAAGCAAAATAAGTAAGAAGTAGAAGATAATGATTTGTAAGATAGCAACAGGATTTTATCTATAACCGCAATTAGTGGAAATATGTTTACCTAATACTTATTTTAGTGCCTGTAGCTGCAACAGAAAATCGAACATCTTTTAATTATGTATGATGTATGGAGGTTACCTTTGAAATATGGAAAAGTTCTAGTATTGTGAGTAATAGTTTATTCTGCGCTCATGTATATTAATTTTATTGGTACTATGATACTTTGCCCACGTGAATTGATAGTAATTGATTTTAATGAAATTTTGTTACTTCTCACATAGGTATGTACATATGTATGTACACTACCGCTTAAAAGTGTTTAGGCACTCTCACTGACAGCAAAAATGTGTAAAAACTCAGCAAAAGTGTTAATAATATTTATTTTTTATGTACAGATACGCGTACATGAATAAAAATATATTAAATAAATATGAAAATTAAAACGTTTAATTTAAATTTTGCTTTCATCTATGTGACCTCCTCTTGATTTAATAATTGCAGCGCACAATCGAGGCATTCTCGCAATAAGCTTTGCCAGAGTTTCTTGTATTATTGAGGTCCAACTCGATTGCAATTTGTTCCACACGTCTGTAGCTGATGTCTGAACCGATTTCCGTACTTCCCGATCTAGTTCTTCCCATAGTAACTCGATTGGATTCAAGTCGGGACTCTGGGGAGGCCATTCCATAATTTTGAGAGTTCCTTCCTCTTCTAAATGGCGTAAATAGTCTTTACATAATTTAGAGGATTGTTTTGGGTCATTATCTTGCTGGAAGATAACATTTTTACCCAAAAGTCGAATTCCGGAAGGTATTGCGTGGTTCTCCAAAATTTCGCGGTAGCCTTCTTTTTTTTACCGTCAATTTTCACAATGTCCCCTACACTAATGCCAACAAAACAGCCCCAAATGATGATAGAACCTCCACCATGCTTCACGGTAGCAGCAATACACTCTTCTCTGGCACGTTCACCCACAGATCTTCTTACGAATATGCATCTTCGGGTTCCGAACAGCTCAAATTTGGACTCATCCGTCCATAGGACGTTGTTCCACTCTTCTATGGTCCAGTGTTGCTGTTCACGAGCCCATTTAAGTCGCTTTTGCTTGTTTTGTTTGCGTAGTAATGGCTTTTTCATCGCAATAGATCCATGGAGCCCGGCTTTTTGTATGCGACGTTTGACTGTAGAAACACTGACTAGTTTTTGGCGACCAATATTTAATTCTGCGGTGATTTCAGGGGCTGTTTTGCGTCTATTTAACTTGCTGGTAACCACTATTCGGCGATCATATGCAGATGTTGTCGCTTTTGGCCTTCCACTCCGTCTTTTATTAAGAAAACTGCCAATTTCCCGATATTTTTTTACGTTATAGTCAACCGTAGCGTGGTGTATTTTCATCTTTTTGACAATTTGTCGATTACTTATGCCACTTTTATGGTAAGCCACTATAAGCGCACGTGTTTCCGTACTAATTTCTCTTCGCGGAGGCATTTTAAAAAATTGTCACACGATATTTCGCTCACGACGTGAATGGAGTAAATACCACAATGTAACTGACCATAGGTTACAGATTTCACTATAACCTTCTAGGAAGGTAATTTAAACATTATTACCTACAATCTAACAGATGACTAAATTTACCCATTAAATTCAGAGGGATTGTTATTGTAATTGCACCGCAATAAACAGTTTATGGTAATCCGACCAAGTGCAGGTAAATGATAGTAAACCTTATGCGATATAATGAGTGTTTATCCTACTGAACTACATTTTAAATACGTATTTCATTTTACTATGTTTTTTTGGTAAACATAATACTATATGATTCACAGGTATAGCGGTAAACTCCACTCACACTCCACTAGTCGGTAACACGGTTGACAATGGGAGCACACGTGCTCTCGAAACGCTGCGTTCCGCATAATTAATTAATTTGTATGAGTGGAGTTTACTGCTATACCTGTGAATTGTACATCCACACAGTCCTTGCAATCGTCATAATACTATATGAATAATCCATGAAAACAGGGGCGCCTAAACACTTTTGAGCGGTAGTGTACGTTATAATGGGTTTTTGGAGAATCATCTTCTTTGGTGTTATTCTTTGGTCTTTCTCAAAATTTCATGAGTTTTCCGCCTATGTATACATCTGTACAGTGAAATTGGGAGTTTGGTGAAGTGCTGACGCTCGTGACGGACTGTTCCTCAAAAAGAGATAAACTATTCTTTATTTAATGACACGTTGGTATTAATAAGCGAACCACTTCCGGAATTGGACCGTGTCATTATTATATATAAGTAAGTATCTCAAATACATGCCCAGAGAAATATTTTTTAAAGATCAAAATTAGTGCAAATTCTGTAATAAAACGGCACATTAAACGATGAAATATGTTTGCTCTTTCATCACTGTTATATATATATATACCACCATCATTAATTTTATTGCTTTGTTTAATTAAATTTGCGTTGATAATAATCTAAGGACAATAATAAATGCCATAGGCTTAAAACGAAAGAAGGTTTGAAAGAGTAGACAGTAACGAAAACCGCAAATTAAACCGGCAATTATGAACGCAAACAGTTCGAAGTTTAATGACATTTACGAGTTGGAAAATAACGGGCGGTAATATTTATTTTTCGCGTTCGCAAGCAATTCGGTCGTATTTAATTACCGGGTATTGATCTTGACGCTAACAATGTACCCTTCCTTTGAATGCCTGATGGATAGGTTCTGGAAAATATGCCATCGTTTATATTAAAGCTGTTGACTTGCCAAAATTTAAATCAGCGTGTTTCTGTGGATGGAGAAAAGAATGTAAAATAAATTAAGGGTGATGATAGAGCAGTAACAATAAGCATAAATAAAATGTTAATAACACGTTCCTAATGAATATTGATTCTAACTTTCGTTTTGGTAGAGGTCCTGGTGATTTTAATATACATAAAATCTTATTTTTACGCAAAAATAAAGAATATGAAAGGTTATTTAAATTTGGAATCTAACAGGATATTATCAGATTCATAGTGCAGATTATCTTTCTAAATAATCATTGATTACACAGTTCTTGAGTACAATTTTAGTTTTGAGTAACCAAACAAAACGCTGCATCATGCCCTATGGGTACACGTATGTAATAAGCAAAGTCTTAGTACTCCTTAGTACTATAAAAAATCAGTTCGTTCCATTTTACACGATTCCAAGCGCTCCAGAAGCTTACTGAAAGGAGACATATAAACAAAATAAAATGTAAATAAAATGTATTCTGCGACTGCGACATAAGAATGTATAGGGTGTTGCTATTTCGAAACTATTATCCTCATCATATCAAATTCTTATTTTCCCCTACACCAACTTATAAACCTTTTCTTTATAAATAATTAATGTAGAGGCGTTACTTTAAAATAATCGGTAATAAAGCATCTCTTATTCACAATGAATATTGCAATGTATTAATTCCAGGTGTATCATTTGTCAATAAATAAATGTTCTAATGCAAATATTAGACAAGGAAATACGTCGTGCCGTCTAGAGTTAATTTTAAGAGTAACCAATTCTAAAAATGAAATACGTTTTATTGCCTGCCAGCATGTATATTTATACCTCACTTATGTTTTATTGAGATGCTTTGATGTCTATCTCTTTTCGAGGTAATATTTACATTTCTGTCTAACTGTTTACAGAAATAGCTGCAACAGTTTTTGTAATTTCCTGGCGGCTTCGTTGATAGCTTATGACGTCTGTATATCTAAAATGTTTTTTTTCCTTTTTTGGAGTATCAATTGGGTATTATAAAAACGTGTAATAATAGAGATGAAGAACTTTGTAGATGCTCCTTTAAATACACGCAATATTACGCTAATTTAATTTTAAAATTCATTTCTCTTCTTTTCAATCTTAATTCCCACCGCATGACTATCTACCACTTCAGATATAATTATAACCATTTGTACAATATGCTTTCACACTTGCCAGTTCTGTTTTAAAACATTTTGGGGATTGTGCCACTTCTCGTTATTGCCGAGATGAATTTGAATATTCTTATTTTAAATAGAACACTCTCTATATTAATCTTTGAATTCATCGTTTGATTTTAGGCAGTATTATATATGATAACATTTTAGATATGTATGCGTTTCTGTTAAGAAAACGATAATTGCGTCGTGGACAGTTGCAACTTTGGGAAGGACTGAGCTATGTTTCTTTGTAACAAAATTGAGAGATAAGTTGGTACTGTGTAATCTGCCAATTGTCGTATATTTAAAAATTATGACATGCATTATATTGCAGTTATTAATAATTTTTATTTATAACTTAGTATGTAGCTGTTACGGAACAAATGGTTATACACATATGTATGTATGTTTTTTTTTCGATTTCACCACCGCACCTCCTGTTCAATATTTTAGTGTCCACGCAATCAGCTTCTTTGTACAGATTGGCTATTAATATGTTCATTGCAGATGTATATGCATACGCATATGTGCACATACATATGTTCATCCAACGATTGCAGTCTTTTGTTCATTATTTCCTTCGTTCTTCTTGAGGGTATTTGTTTCAGGTACTGCCTACTTAGCAAGCATCCATCTTCTCTGCTAGAAATCTGCGTTATTCTTCCATGACTGTTGTCATTCTTATCTACCTTTTCGTTATTCTGAGGTTCCGTCCGTCTATCATATAAGTGACATGCAACTGTTTAAAAAGCTTTAACCTTGAAGCGAAGATTTTCTAAACGGCGTCTCCATTTTTTCTTTACTCTGATCAATTTTCCTCTTTACTGGTCGATAATTTTTTTAACTCTCCGTATCAAAACCTGTAGTTGTCGATTTTCAACAAGAACGCATGAATGACTTCTAAATTGTTTATTATAACTCTATGGTCCATGCTATAAATATCCTCTAAAATTAAGGGAGACTTCCGAAAATTGAGTATTAAAAATAAAACAAAATAATTTAACATATTTTAGATAAGACGGTAAACCTAGAAAATATATATCGTCACATGTTTAGACGAGCGCCATTCGGAAAGTAAAGAAGGTTTTTTTCTATAGAAATTTTTATTAGATATAATTAAACGAAACTATATTTTACATAAAGTTAGATACCCAAACTACATTTCTACGTAGTTACCAAATCTAGGCACTTCTCGTACCGTTTTATCAGCTTCTCTATGCTTTTTTCAGTTGTTGAACCACTAATTAATGGCTTCTTTAAGCTCATCATCACTGCTGTAGCATTGTCCACTCAAAACGTCATTCAATTTGGGGAATAAGTGAAAATACCTTCGGGCTCCGGATTGTGCTTATATCAAGGAGAATGATCCCACTGCTTAGCATTCCACGCCGCTTGTTTTGACAGTATACCGCTGCATTTATAGTCTCACCCCAAGGCAATTAGTCGATAAGCAGGACATCCTTACGATCCCAAAATCTTTCTGCTGCTCAAAATTTGTTTTGCTTTTTTTCGGTTTCGCTGGGATTGCGGATGATGCCATTGCATTGACTGGCGGTTTGCTTTTGGTGTGAAATGTGATAATCAAGTCCCATCACCAGTGATAATGTGATCCAAAATTTCTTCGCCATGCTTGTCATAGCTACTGAGAAATGTCATGTGTGAAAAAAAAACGTTCTTTACTTTCCGAATAGCCCTCGTATTTGTGGTGTATATACAATGTGGTCCTTTATATTCTTGTAACTGACGACGATCCTGGTATAGCTTGTATACTGAAATATAAGTTAGATACATGTACATGGGTGAATCAAGTTCCCTATTTTAGCACAAATTTCATTATTAAAGTGCTTGACTTTTACTGGGCAATGAGCGTCCAGTTAAAGACGAAATAGGCGTTTTATTGTCGGGTCTGACTTCGGGAAGTAATTTGAATATTCATGGCTTATTTATGCATGATGACGCAAAAGCCAGAAGCAGCTATAATTGAATATCTAAGGAAGGAACATACTTATAAATAAATAAACAAAAATTTGCGGCGTTATTTATTGTGAAATTGAAGCCGCTTAAATTTGGCGCTTTGTCAAAGTCGTACAACAGAGCTCGACCTATACAAGGTCAGCCCATGGCTGGAACTAAAATCAATGCACAGATACGGTGTGTTAAGGTCGTTGCCTTTAGAACTTCCGGCGGGGTAAATTCGACGGGGTTGATTAATTTTGTAGTATACCATGAAATATAGTGTTGCTCCGGTAAAATGTAAATGTAATGTATCACATTCCAGTAGAAAATAGGTGCGTTACACAAATTGACTGTATGAATATGAGGCAATACATTATGTAATATGATCTAGAAGTTTCTACATTTTTTCCAAGGAAAATAAGGATACCGTATCGATAAAAGCTTTTAGTGTTTCAAGCGAGCGTGTGCCCCAAATTTCAGGAAAAAGAAAATGTAAGAGAAATAGGGTATAGCAAATGCCGTCAATAACGTATCTATGTATAATTAACGAAGAGCAAGGGAAGCAACAATATTATGGAAATTAAATAGAGATTAAGTTAATATAACTAAATACAGTATACATATAACTAAACGTAACCTAATGCATGACAATATACAAGCTGATATATTTAATAAATTCAATTTTAGCAAATATCAAAGTTGACATTTAAAGCTTCCCCTTACATTTATAGCCTTACGAGAAATAAGTAATGGAAGTACTTTGAAAATATATATACATATATAGGCAAGAGCTTCTACGATAACGAAATGGTGAAAACTTAGGTAATACAGCACGGTTGGATTCTTAGATATATTGGCAAAAAACGAATTGTAGCTCATAGACTGAAAAGATGGAAAACTTTTCTGATTCGCTCTCACCAATTCAATTAAAATACTGTAGGTGTGTATGTGCGTATTCGTCGAATAGTTTCCCAACTCCAACTGTTACTAAGTTTCGACGAAACAAAATGTAAGAATGATTAATAACTTTTTTGATGTCACATTTGCAATCTTGGTTTAAAGGAGGCGACGATTATACGAGAGATAGCTTTACACTCTAGTATGATCAATTTATAAATCGTAATCACTTTTACAGTACTCTTTTAATGTTGCAACAGCTGTACCGAATAACGATAAATTTATTTGAAGTTGGTACTGCGTAATCTCTCAATTGTCAAATATTTAAAAATTATACTTTATTAAAATTATTTACATGCTTATTATTTTTTTTTTATTCACTGTGTAGCGAGTACAATGAAATCTCCATTGAACGGACACCAACGGGACCAATTGAAGATGTCAGTTCAGGGGGGAGAAATATGTAGTAGATACAACAAAAATCGTGTTTTAACGAAAAATGAATATATTAAAGAAACTGGGACATTTAAATCGTATATATATATAAATGTTTTTAAAATAAATAAGAAACTTTAAACTTAAGAAAAAAAAGTTTATTTCAATAACAATATAATGTTGTTTGTCTTCTCTTTTTCTTTAAAATCGCGTCTTGAAAACGTATTTCTAATTTAGAAAGAAGCTCCATGATTTTCGACAAAACTCTTGAGTTGCTTGGTCAGGGTAATAGCTTTACCATAATTTGGGATAGCTTCTGTTGGCGCTGGAACCTCATCGACACTAGGATCTTCCGAAAGTTCTTGTATTTCAACTGGATTTGCAATTTCTTGTTCTGAATCTGGATCTTCAACATACAAATCTTCATCTGTGTTCAAAAAATCATTAAGGTTTTCATTATCCGTCAATTTCAATAAATTCTTATTTTCGGAGATATCTGAAAGTACACTAATAGGCAAATCATCTTCTAGGTCAGATGTATCAGCCTCAGTTAAGTGGTTTTCACTTTGCATATTTACATGATTAAATCCTGCTTTGCGGAAGCAATTTTGAATTGTCTCTTTGGTTACTTGGTCCCTAGCGGTTTTTGCCAAATAAACTGCATCCAGTGGTGTAATTTTCTTTGTTAACTCAAAAGCTGTACCAGCAGTTTCAATGTTTACTAGCAGATGTTTGAGTATTAGACTTCGGTAATAAGTTTTAAAATCATTTATAATCCCCTGGTCAAGTGGTTTACAAGGTGATGTACAATTAGGGGGTAAAAATAATATTTTTATATTATTTAAGCGAACGTCTTTCGGAGGAGATCCCGCATTGTCTAAAAATAAAAAAGTGTTTCTTTTTTCTTTAGCCATTTTCCAATCTAGGTCTTCCACTCTGTCATAATTTGTCCTGTCATCCAAGCTTTCTTATTGTATTTCCAAGTTACAGGCAGGTTATTTATGTTAATGTTTTTAAAAGCTCTGGGCTTAGCTGCCCTACCAATGACTAGGAGTTTTTCTTTTTCACCCGCCATATTTGCACAATGCAAAATTTCTCTTTGGGATACTTACCCCCTACACATTTTTCCTTCTTTAATGTAAGCGTTTTGTCGGGTAGAGCCCTAAACTACAAGCCTGTCTCATCGGCATTATAGATGCCTCTCGGTGAATATCCCTTAATCAAAGAAGTACATTTTGTTAAAAACGATGAAACATCTTCAACATTAACCGAAACTCCTCCCGAAATCGCTTTAAAACTTATATTGTGGCGGATTCTAAATTTATTGAGCCAACCAGAAGAAGCACTGAATGTAGAATGTCCCAAAGAAGCGGCTATTTCTCTTGCTTTACATCGTATTAGCGGACCTAAAAAAATAATAAGTTTTTTGCATTTTTATCACGACAAACCTATTGGTAATCTCACTTTTTTTATCTATTTTAGAATTTAATATGAAGAGAAAATCAACGCATTAATACAAGAAAACCTTATCTAAAAAAAGCATATGCATACCTGTTGAAGGAATCCCCTTATGCCGAGCTGCTGTAAATCAGTCATAACACAATTTGTCAATTTTAGTACCATCACCCGTCAAAAAGCTTCTTTTTTCATTCAAATTGCTGTTCGACATTTGTTTCGAAGGATTTCTTTATGTTTAATTATATCTACAGCTTGTGTTTTTCCAATATTAAAACGCTTCGATAAGTTCCTTACACTCAATTTCTCTTTATTGTAAACTTCAACAATCTCAATTTTTTGTTTAAGCGTGAGAATTTTTCCATTTGGAGCTATTTCTACAATGAATGTGTCGCCCACTGTGTCCTTTCCGCATACACATCAGGCTAATATTAAAAGCAGATTCAATCGAAAGCGTACACCCAAAGAATAAGAACGGTAAATCCCCGACCAACTTGGGGAAGTCCCTAATTCACGCCAGGCAGAAATGCACGACATAGGCTGCGTTTGTACCGAAAGATTAAAGTCGGTAAATCTCCAGCGAAATTGGCGCGCGGCGCGTTTCAGAAATGCAATAGCAATACTCTCATAAAAATAAGATAAGCCGTTTCTTTTTATTTTATTTTTTGTCCGGTTAAGAGAAAATTTTCTCGTGTCCGCGTCCGTTCAAGAGAATGTCCGTCCAAGAAAGAGTTAATACAATGGAAATTATATGAGAGCCGGTCGGGACCATGAGAAACTGTCCGTTTAAGGGAGGTCTCCGTGTAAGAGGGATGTCCGCGAAGGGGAATTTCACTGTACTTTAATTTACTGTACAGCCGTTATACTTATGTGTGAATTTCTTCAGCTTATTGGTACATATGTTCGTCCAATGATTGCGGTCTTCTGTTATTTCTTTCTTTCGGTTTTGTTACAGCGATTTGTTTCAGAAGCTACTCTCTTGACACGCATTCATCATTTCTCCTAGAAGTGTGTGCTGTTCTTCTATGTATGCTTCTAATTAAATTTCTTTTGCTGGCATGCAATGTTAATTTACTTTTTACTGTAACTGGGTAAATATGTTCCTGTGTGTAGGAATCTTGCAATATCTTCAACTTCATATTGTCTAATCGTTTTAAATTATCCAGGGAAGTTAATATTTTAGGCATTAAGAAGAAGGAATACCTATTACAATAAAGAATATAGTGAACAGTGACTTTTTTGTGGTAAAATGAACGTTATGCACATTTCGAGAGCACTTTCGCCATCTTTGTATTTCTGTTCTTGATAATTAATGAATAATTTTTTGGAAATTCAAAAGTGTTTACCCCTGAAAGATTATAATACTCTGCATACTTTCAAATACGGTTACTTTGAAACCTTTGAATCTTCTTATTTATTTAATAATTTTTAACGTTCTACCTAAGATGTCAAAGAAACCTTTCCTTTAACGAAGTTGCACTTATGCTATTTAGAACCAATTTCTATGCAGACCAACAAAAATTTACAAAGCCATATAAAATAACAATTTAGTCCTATTTCAGTTTATATGTCACAATTATACAATACCTTTGAATGCATGCGTATATTAAATTTAAATGTCGTGACTAATACAATCTCGTTATTGAAATCTAATTAAGCGGCTACTACTGGATACATATAAAGACCTATAATCGAATTTTGTGTATTCGTTTAGATTTTACTGCGAATTTCTACAAAAAATTTGGTCTCGGAGAACACACTGTAGAGGTAGGCAGAAATTAGCTAATAGAAGTACATATAAGAAACATATTGATCGAAATAAAGCATGAAAACCACGTTTTTACGTAATATAAGAAATTAATTACATTTTACTTGAGAAATCACTGTTCTCGTAGGTACACAACAAATAAAACATCTAATAAGTGGAATTAATTATTAATATCAATATAACGCATTTTTTTCGCACTTCCACTCTATTACAGTGTAGCAATAACTGCAGACCTTGGAACCATTATTAAAGTAAATCATTTGTAATTGCCTTTTAGATTCTGACATCACAAAGGTTATAGCATATTTGTATCATGTCATAGTTCAGATAAACATTTATAAATTACGGCTTATTATTTATATATGGTAATGTAATTGAGTTTAGAATTAGTTATTACTTTATTGTAACAGTAAACATTAAACATAGCAATATGTATAGTTATTTTTATTCCGTCTGTCTGTTATCAAAATATTATACGTAATTCCTCATTCACGATTACATATAGGAGAGATATTAAACAAAGTATCGTTTACATACACGGGATACGTCATAATTTCATCAAATAATCTTGATATGGATGACGTACCCGATATTCTGATTAAAAAAAATTCGCGAGTTTCATATTAATTTAGAAATTACGACCGTTCATTTTATTGCAAAATTTTAGGGGCACTGACGGGCTTTGATCTACATTAAGAGCAAACACTGGTACAAGAATTAGGTGCTCGCTGAATGAGTGGGTGGTTATCGAATCATCAATACTACGTCAGCTTCAGTGATATGCTCATTCGGTCGATCCTCGCTTTTTCATGCGTTCTTGTCAGAACCATATTGCAAGAATGCTTGCTATTCATCGGTTAATGCCAATTGCTATTTCAGCTCTCTACTGTAATTCTTGCAAGTTACTAATTTCATTTTCGTTATTTTCAGGTAAATAACTACACAACATAGGTATATAAATAATTAACAACAATAAGTAGCTGCAACAATAAACAAAATACTAGAGCATTGAAATACTACAACAAAATACTAAGCAGCGACACTTATACGAGTGGAGGTCCAGAAGTTTGTGGAATGAAAGGGTTTTAAATAAAATAAAACAATAAAGCTATTTTTCCCTTTCAATATAATCACCCTTAAGCACAATACATTTATTAGATCTATGAATTAATTTTTCTAAACTATCATTAAAATATTTTTTATCTTTCGCCTCAAAATGGGCCAAAGTTGCCTCCTTTACCTCATTGTCGTCGCAAAACCTTCTTCTACGTAAGTCTTTTTTTAAATTGGGGAACAAATAAAAATGACTAGGTGCCAGGTCTGGACTGTAGGGTGGATGGATTATTGATTGAAAGCCATGCTTGTGTAGAGCAGGCATTGAAACTTTGCTCTTGTGAACCGGCGCATTGTCTTGCAAGAGCAATTGGTCAATTTTCCTCGACGTTTTCCTTGATGGCCTCTTTTAATGTTTCTAATATCGCTGCGTAATATTATTCGATTATGCTCCTACCTTTTTCTTTTTAATCAATCAATAATATCCCCTCATAATCCCAAAAAACAGTAGCCATCAACTTTCCAGCCGATTCTGACACTTTGAATTTCTTTGGCGGTGGTGTCCCTTTTTTATGCCATTGCATGGACTCCTGTTTGGACTCAGGCTCAAAGTGACGAACCCATATTTCTTCTTCGGTAACAATCCGCTCCAAAATCTGTGTAGGTTTGTCTCTACACATCTCCAAAAATTGTTTGGACGCACAGACGCGCTGCTGTTTCTGCAGCGGCGTGAGCATTCTCGGTACCCATCTAGCACTAACTTTTGTCATACCCAGGTGGTCATGTAGGATACGCGAAATGGTGGTATCTGCTGCTCCAACTAATGCAGATAATTGTTTTTCCTTCAAACGGGCATCTTGCAGTAGAAATTTTTGCACTTTTTCGACGATGTCTGATGTGGTGTCATCAACTGGCCGTCCTGAGCGGGGGTCGTCTTCAGTCGACTCCCGACCATGTTTAAAAAGACCATGCCACTTATAAATCATTGATTTACTAGGGCACTGTTCCCCATAAACGATTTCCATTTCATTCAATATGGTTTGAGCGTTCTTTCCTTGCTCTGTAAGGAACTCTATCACAGCACGGTGTTCAATTTCCTCCATAGTTTCATTTTTCTTCCGGATTGACTTGTTTAGCAGGCAACTATTCGTAAACGGCTGACGCTGTAGGGCTGCAACTTAACTTATATACTAATGATAAGTCGCCAATCAATGACACCTAGCGAGTGCCCCTATCCCCACTCCATCCCCTCCATTCCACGAACTTCTGGACCTCCCCTCGTAGCAACAAAAATAGAAAGGAGCTAGATGCCAATGAAATCATAGTCTTTTATTAGTGCTAGGTGTGGCATGTCTTGTGAATTTTGTACCTTATTTTCTCCGTCGTAAATTAAGGGGACATGGTTTTTATTTGTAGGAAATAAAAAACATTTGTTAATATACAAAGCTAACAATAACAAACTACTAAAATAGTTAAGGAGCAACAGCTAATTACGACAAATAGCTAGAGCAGTAAAACCGAAAACTGTGAAGACATAAGAACGAGTCACCATGGCTGTGGCCTACTTGTAACACCGTAAACAGAATGCTGTACTGAGATGGACACTATGTTAACGATAAGTCTTTTCAGCAGTTCTCAAAGCGTGGATCTTATATGAGAAATTAGTGTGCCTCCTATGCAAATATTTTTTCTAAGGATAGCTTTGCTTGGCGAAGAGTGTTGTTCATCCAAAATTTTCTAGTGAATTTGTCAAGCTCCCTGTATGATGAGCGTTACCATTTACTTAGTAAGCTAGGGAAAATTTATTTCCTCTTTGTAGTTAGCATTTTAACAATAGCAATAAATTTTATTTGTCTAATAGGCTTAAGAAAAGAAAAGTAATAGAACAATATATCGAAACAATCAAAGAGCAGTACAACATACAATAAGAATTAAATTACACAAAAACTCAATTTCAGCCGTTGGATAGAGAGAGATGAGATATTTTAAAACAAGCATAAAAATATATAGCGGAGACCTTAATTTTCAACGTGTTATAATTAACTTAAATTTTATTAGGGTCTCGGAACACTGCGTGGATGGAAAATCGTCGATGTGAGTTGAAATTTTCGGTTGTCCTAATATTCAACTTATGTTTGCTTGTTAATGAATATATCTCGCCACCTACGGAAACAGGCAATTGCAACAGTAACCGATACATTAAAATTTAGAATGCTAGGGGCGTTTATGGTACTTCAAACAATTTAATTGTTGTTTCAACCGAACATTAAAAGGTATTTTAATAAGTATATACAGAAAAATATACAATACTGTGTATATAAATAGAAAAATAATGTTGATAAGAACAGCTTTTTTTGAGTTTCTATTTACAATAACATTGTGGAACAGAAAGTAGAGTTAAAAAGATTTTATTGTTAAAAATATTCCAATAGAAAAGAATTTTACCTATTGAAAATTAAGTGGGAGCTTTTCTCGAAGATAAAACAGGATTGCAATATACGATCTTCTATACGTGGGAAATTCAAGTTTCATGTAATTTAACTCAAAAGAAAATAGAGACGGCCATTCGCTGCAGCTGCATCAAAAGGTTAGGGATGTCCATTGAGACATCGAATTCCATTTAACGCATTGTTTAAATATTGCATTCCATTTCTGCCATTCTGGAAATGCTTTCTTATATTCTTTAGTATTATTTATCCTATTCTGTAGGCTCAAATTGAATATTTTTCGCTGCCAGAGCTGGAACTGAATAGCGTTTTTTTAAAATACATACACACCTGCTGAAATCTGCTAATTTCTTAGATTGTTGTCACCGGTATAATTGTCAATCGTTTTAAATTTAACATATTGGAGGCTGTTGGCATATACTATATAGCTTTATTGTTCGGGTCGGTATGACCTGAAATATTTTTCATTAAGAAAAGAAAGAGAGACTGTTCAATGTACGAGTTACTGCATATTTAATGCAAAAGTAGTTAGTGATTATTTTTAAACTCTTGGAAGTAACGGACAATGACAAAATATTGTCTTAAAACGTACTTTCACGGCTTACAGTTTCGCTGAAACAAGCTTACGACGATTAAGAAATAATAGTTACCCTAGTTTAGTTTACTTTAAAAAATATGATCTTCCTTGTATTTATGTTTTTTATACTGTCTTCAAGCAATTGCTTTATGAAAAAAAATACGTTTTACATTTATATACGTCACAATTCTTACATTATTTTCTAAATTGGGCTTTGCAAAACTAAAATTTAAAAAATCCCGCAGAAGCATTTGCATACAAAATTCTATGATATCCAATACTTGACTAATTTTGGGGAACATTTTTTCGAGATTTCCACCATTGCACTACATTGTCTTCGAGAAAACATTGTTTCATGCAATGAATGCGATTTAGCTTCCGACTTAGAGTCTAATTATAGTAATTCTGTAACGGAATAATACTTGGAAGTTATTTCTAAAGCTAATTTTTTTTCTTGTGTTGACAACGGGTATTCACTCTATTTCTAATAAGAGCAAGTAAGTAAGGTAAAAAGTGAAAAGGTACCTTGGTTATATCTTTTCATAAATTTCTCTTTTATGTTTTCTTCGGAACTTTTAAAAAGTCCATTAAAATTTTTGTCCATCCTTCAATTACAGATCAGATAAGCAGGCACGTTTCTTTTGAATTTTCTCAACTGTTACAGGGGTTGGCCGTAATAATTTTAAAAACGCTTCGGTCATTCTTTTAATTTGAATATTTTTATATCTTATATCTTTTTAAAATTCGCTGGATCAGCGTCGTCTCGATATTCTTTACAAATTTCTAATAATTTCGACCATTCGCTGACATATATTTCAGTACAATCACAAAATGTTTTCCATCAAACATGTCGAACTAGTAGTTAGTTTCTTTTCCTTAGCACCCAGCGTGAGATCAATGACTATTTCGAAAATATTTTACAACTTGAATTACATATTCTTTTACCTGTTTAATTTCCAAATCTTTGGAAGGCGACGGCAGAATACTCATAAATAATAATGGGATATTTCAGATTCAGTTGCCCTTTTTTCTCATAATACTCATATTGGCCTCGTTGTTTGTTTGTGACACAGTTAGTTACTTTGCAATTATTCTCATTCAGTGTTGCATCAACAGCCATATTTGTAACATAATGAGACGCATGCGGCTGTATCTACACTGATGATGTATTTCTACTTTCGCCCAAGATACTGTTTCCACCTTCTGTTGTCAAAATTACTGGTTCATTATGAATATTTGACCATCCGTCAAAAATCACATAAGCTAGGATATCTGATCAATTTTTACAATATTTTGGTTTCTTCTATTCAAATACTTCATTTGAAAGAACCAACAACAACTGAATCTTAGAAGATGGAACATATCTTTGCATTGGCATTTAAATTGCTTTTGGAACTCTATGTTCGATCGATCTGTAGCTACAATTTTTTACAAAAAATGGCCTCAGCTGTCGCCTGACCTGTTGTAACAACAAAAGAGCTTAATATTCACAAGTAATTTATAAAGGCGTTGTTGAACCCGAGGAAGGTACTTCTTATAGATAGCACGGCATTCCGGTTTACGGACAGTTTTCTTTATACAATATTGCCAAATACTGTCTTCTCTACAGACATTCCTTCGTAGTTCAATACGTTGCGAGTGCACCTTCACTTATTGAGATCGATAGGTTAGCTCTGCGAGAAACACGACTTTCATGCAGTCCAGCGCGACTTACATGTTTTATATGTTGTTTTAAAGCAAATATATATCTTGTCAAATTACTCGTATGCAATATTTTATACGTACCTTTTTACAAAGAAATAAAATAGAGCACTTTAAAAAAAGTATGATTATAACTATTTTTTCGCTGCCTTAATAAGTAAATATTTAAATTGTAACTTTTTACAATTCTATTAAAATTTATCTTCCGTTAGTTTCGTGATTTTACAATGATATTACAGTTTATCACTTCCCGTTTGGAGCTTTTAATATGGGGTATGCAGCACAATCCCAATCAATATACGTATCACTAATAAACATAAACGTGGATTAATTATTCCAAAGAATACGTCTCAGAAAGTTTCCACCTCGTTGAATCCCATTTAAGATTGTATTGGGAAGATTTGTTTCATAAAGTTGCTGAACATTAGAAAGGTGATATAGACGAAGGAAACTTTCTCGTAAAATCGACTGAATGGCCTTATTACTGCAAAAACTTAATATTCAAGCTAACTGTCAGGAAGTATTGAACGGATTTTTTTGTATTACGTCTAGAATTTACTCCTCTAATTGTATTATTGTACGTCGTTGCCTTAGTCGATCAGCATTAGCATTTTCAGTATTAAGCGAAGACATTGATCCAGCTTTCGAAATATATTTTTAATAAGATATCTCCAGTTTGGGAAACGTATGTGATATTCTTGTTCTGCCATGTTAGCATTTTCATAATAGATACCGTAAACTATGTACGAGGGATGTCAGAAGTTTAGCATACTGAGTTATAGAGGGCGCCACCAATCAAATATCAGTACTAACCTGCGCCTTTAGTTAGCCTAAATTCAAAGTTTCCATACGATACGTCTAATGTTGCAGCTACAACAAACTATTAAAGTTGACAAGTTAATTCAAAACTAGAATGAAAGCGAGAAAATTTTTAAGCAATAATTTTTTATAATTTTCAACGACAATTATCTCAAGCAAGAATGCCTTACCGAGTTGGTTTCAGTTTATGGCAATGAAGCACCACATCAGTTCCTCGTTGGTGTGGAGAATTCAAACGCGGACCGATTAGCCTTAGCGACGATCCAAGAGCAGGCGCACCAAAACAGAAGTAACTTAGGAAAATGTCAATGTCCTGTGCAACATCATTATCGAAGGTAGGCACGTGGGACCGCCGAGCTTCGAAAAACCAACACCGAACGATGAATTATCCCCCACTAAGACAATGCAAGCTCGCACACAGTACGCAAGACAATTGAATTTTTGATGCGACAAAACATCGAATTGTTAGACCACCCTCTTACAGTCCAAACCTAACACTCAACGATTTCGAAAATCAAGAACAAACTGCGTGGGTAAAGGTTCCAGTCGTCAGAAGGAGCGGTTGATGCTTTCAAAAAGGCAATTTTGATTGTACCAGCAAGCAACTGCTTCCAAAGTTGATGCGAACGCTTGCAATAGTGCATTAATATTCGTGGTGAATCTTTAAAAGCTATCTACTATTTTATTCTAGCTCTCTAAACTTAAAAGACAACCCTTCTACAAATACATATGGTATATAATATTTGTGGGACGTGGACAAAATTTGTTTTACTTAATCCCATCTTAAAATTAACTCGTACAAATTCTACCGATCTTTTGATATCAACATATTTGTGTCATCATTTTGCTCTAGGTTAGTGTAGTCTATTAATATAAAGACATCCACATTCATCAAAACTTTATATTCACAAATGTTTAAGCATTTTAATGTAGACTGTGGAAGTTAAAGGTACTTTTTATTATTATTACAATATAACTTGAAGAGAAACAATAAACAACATAAACAAATAACTGGCTTCTCTGCTTTCTAATGAAAGTGGATATACCAAGCATCCTTTTGCATATCTCAAGAACAAATAAACAGCGTAGCTGCGGTCTACTGACAATTATTTCAATAAAGTGAGCTTCCTTGCGCCATGGCAGGACTATAATGAAAACGGGGCCAACAGCCGCGTTCTTGTTCTATACGAATACATTTTTCCATTATGTACGACTCGGATGTGTACATATCTTTTGGTACGACAAACTAAGGGATGAATAAATTTAAATATGTCAATGGCTTACGAGTGTGATCCTCAAATTCTTTATCTTCTCTCTCGTGACAGAACATAATTCTTCATTTTATTTCTATTTGAACACAGAAATTTTAAATTTACGACGTGAATAGTAAATAGAACAAAACTGTCTCAGTTTACAGAATTGTCAACGGAACATAATAATTTAAACTCTGTAGCAATTGTTTCTTTTTGTGCAATACGTAACTCTAAGGTTTTTCCCTTACCCATTCTCAATAATTCAGCATAGTGTATTTTTATTCTATAATAAAGCAACATGATGAAGTGCACGTACTAAACGAAGAACGAGTAGGCAATATTCTATTTAAATAATTTAATTACTCGTTATATCGTTATTCTTGTATATAAACTCCGAGTCATCAAAGGATGGTTGATGCCATTGTTATAGCCTAATACACATTTAATGTAATTAAATAGGATAGCGTAAAAGCAATAAAAGTAATTATAAACGCATATACCACAGATAAAACGAAACAGAAAATTGGTATATACGCAAAAGATAAATGCTAAAATTGTAGTTATTATTTATGTGCGACTAGTGTATTAGCATATTTATTCCAAAGATAAAATTCATTCTTTCATTATTACAGATACTTGAAATAAAAAAGTTGAAAATTTCAAGTGAAGATAGATGTGTTATGTGTTAAAAAAATGGATAAAGGCACAATAAGAAAAAAACGCGAAGTAACCAAAAATTATCTAGAGAAAGTAGTGGGGGAGGGTGACAGAATGGGAATGAAAATAAATTCAGAAAAAAACAAGAATGATGAGCCTAAATAGAAAGCAGAGATATGGGAGTGACGCAGTTGAAATAGGAAACTATACTTTTGAGGTGGTAAAAACGTTTAAAAATTCAGGGATAACTATTACAAGTGATGGCAGCAGGGATCTAGAGATAAGGGAAAGAGTAATAAATATTAAAGAGAAAACTTAGCAGGCAAATAGACGGCTTTTAAAAAGTAAGATATTGAAGAAAGAACAAAGATGAGAATTTATAAAACAATAATACAACCAACAATCTTGTGCGCGGCTGAAACAATACTAATAACAAAGAAGGGAGAGGAAGATCTGTGAATACAAGAACGAAGAATATTAAGAACAATACTAGGCCCGATAAAAACTGACAACAGCGAATACAGGCGTAGAATAAGTTGTGAGGTAGCAAATGAGTTGGGAGGTATGGACGTGGTCAAAAGAATAAAGCAACAGAGAGCAAAATGATTGTGACATGTGTGGAGAGCTGGGAACAAAACTACAACGGAGGAAAGAAAACGACGAGGACGACCCAGAACTATTTGGCTGCAGAAGGTGAAGGTGGACCTTGGTAGAGTTGGCGTTTCCAGATGGCAGGAAAAGACCAAAGACAGAAAGAAGCGGAGAGACATATGCACAGATTTGTTCTTAGATCTAGAAAGCTTTAGAAAAGGTAATACCCCATTGGAGTGACTAGCCATTATATATACAGTATTATGGAGAAAGTGAAACTATTTATATTGCAGAGAGATACATTGTTTTGCAGAAATATATATTATAGTTGAAATTGTATTCCATCAGTAATCCAGGTATTTTTAAAATATAATAAATGTTATACCTAACACATTGTCCGTAAGCACCTTCGCGGTGGATTAGCACTGCATAATTTGCGTCGTCAAATGGCTGAAGGCTCAATTCATAATTCATCCTTGCAAGTAGTAAGGTCAACTCACGCATGGGTTGGGAGGAAACTTCATTAATTTTATGTTTCACAGTGGATTTTCGTACTTCGGTTATTGAAGGAGTAGTCTGAATTATTTCAAACGGCTACATTGAATTAAATAAGGGAGTTTCAACAGATTGCAATACACCATATGTATAGCGCTTGCAGCAAAAATGATAGCATTTGATATTTGATAATGCATTGTTGCATATTATTATTGTTATTTTGGATGTGTTACTACCCCTTGTCAAATATTTAGCTACAATGGAAAAAAGTGATCTTTGAGATCAAATCCTTTATCAATGCGACTACTGTCATTATGTAGATGAGAAGTGGCCAACTTAAAATTCTCTTACGCTTACACTACAAAACAAATGATGGTGAGTCAAGCACATTAGGAAGAGTAATAGTTAGGCACGCCTGCGATCCTCAAAAAGCCAGTCTTTATGAATATAATCGCATTCTTTTTTCTTTCAAAAGTGATTTGGGCTAGAATTAAGTCCTGGAGAGCTGGGTACAAAGCACAGATGATCTGTTGGCTGTCCTTGACGTTGATATCTATTGAGGTTCTTGATGATTACATGTGTATAATATTACTGAATCAAATTTAGATGTATACGAAGGAAACAGATATAATATATATAACTACTTGTTCTGTCTACAATATGATACTGGTATGAAAAAGAAAAGAATTTCTTAGTGTTATAACCGTTTAAGAAATCTGCTCTATAGTCATAAATAAGTACATATGCAAAAGAACCAATTAGTAACCACCCAACTAACTGATTGGTTAGAATATAAACAGAAATGAACCTTTCAGAGAGAAGTTATTCAAAATTTTGCAACCGTGCGCTATCTTTGGTACTATTCTTTCCTTCTGCACTATTCTCGCATACAAGAGTACTGTGAACCGCAATTTGGGTTCTATATTCGTTAAAAACTGCATAAGTAATGGATACAAAAAAATATTATACTACAATTATAAGTTGAATAGATGTGTGGATTACAGCGAATAGTCATCCTATAATAACTAGACTAGCATTTTCTTGGTTTACGAAGGTTACTAATGTACAGGCAAATGATTATTATGCCCACCCCAGGATTGAAATCGTAGTTGGTCACGATAGCAGTACATATTGAACCTGTTTCTGCAGAGCTTACCAAACAGTCGCAGTGTACCCGATTGGTCCTTAATGTTGGAAATTGTACTCACTGACACGTAATTTCTCGTATTTTAGGTATCCTGGTCTTCGGCTTCCACATATGTATCTGGAACTCCCAAATTTTTATTATAATATCAGCTGATATACTTTATGACTTTAAATATATTCGAAGAATTTCATAAATTAAGTTTTATCTGAGAAAATAATAAATTATTCTCAGGAGAGACGATTTCGATGTATGTAAGTTTGACACGATTTCTGTTTACATCCAATGTTATCGGGGTTACACACTTGTAAACACGCTCTTGATGGGAATGAAATTATTTAGAGGTAATGCTGCCAGGCGTGCCATCCTTCCGTCGCACGAGAAATTTTGAAGATAGTGTGATATAATTTCGGAATGATACATATTTTAACAATGTGATAAAAATGTGTGGGTACAGTAACTTAAACATCTTTTAAAAATGAATTTGGAAGTAGTTATTAATACATACACAAATATGTTTACGAAAAGCGATATATGTAACGGTACTTTGCTTCCAACAATGACATAAATAATAATAAAAATAAAGGCGTGAACAGTAACGAGAAGATATCCAAAATAAATAAATTCGTAAAATTTAGAAAAATCAATGATATTATAAAAGGTTTAATAGACAATATTTCATATCATTACAATATATATATATATATATGGAATAATATTCTCGGGTTTCCGGCCGAGGGTGCCACACCCAGAAAGAGTCTTTTAATTCAAAGAATTATATATATTTTGGCAGTACTTCTTTGAAGTAAAGCAATATGTACGTTTATCGAAAGAAGAGCCCATTTCACTAGATATACTATGTCTTCTTAATTTAAAGAAATACAATTTTAAACTATCATAACACATGGGCTGAAAAGTCCCGGACCTAACAAAGAAAACACGGTTTTTTTGGTTCAAAATTAGCTTTATTCATCAACGTAATCTCCATCAAGAGCAACGCAATCATTCCAGCGCCGCTCTAACATTTCAATACCACTTTTATAGAACGATTTATCTTTTGCCTCAAAATAGGCCTCAGTTTCAGCGATAACCTCTTCATTCGTGCGAAATTTCTTACCGGCGAGCATTTTTTTGAGGTCTGCGAACAGCCAGTAGTCGCTGGGAGCCAAATCTAGCGAATACGGTGGATGCGGGAGCAATTCGAAGTTCAATTCATGTAGTTTTGTCATTGTTTTAATTGAGTTGTGACACGGTGCGGTGTCTTGATGAAACAACATTTTTTTTTTCTTTGCCATATGCGGTCGTTTCTTTCAAATTTCGGCCTTCAAACGCTCCAATAACGCTATATAATATTCACTGTTGATGGTATTTCCTTTCTCAAGATAGTCGATGAATATTACACCACGCACATCCCAAAATACCGAGGCCATAACCTTTCCAGCGGATTGTTGTGCTTTCGGGCGCTTTGGACGAGATTCACCAGTTGCTGTCCACTCAGATGACGATCGTTTTGATTCCGAAGTGAAGTGATGGATCCATGTTTCATCCATTGTCACATATCGACGCAAAGATTCCGGTTTGTTACGTTTAAACATGGCCAAACACAGCTCAGGATCATTAAGACGTTCTTGTTTTTGGTCAACAGTGAGCAAACGCGGCACCCATTTTGAACAGAGCTTTGTCATAGTCAAATGCTCATGCAATATAAAGCCAATACGTTCCTTTGATATCTTTACGATGTCAGTTAACTCACGCAACTTCACTTTTCGATCATTCAAAACGATTTTGTGGATTTTTTTGATGTTTTCTGGTGTTACCGCCTCATTTGGACGGCCATTGCGTTCTGCATCATCGGTGTCTCTACGACCACGTTTGAAGTCAGCAAACCAACGTTTTATTGTTTCTGATGGAGCGGAGTCCCCATAACACTTTTCAAGCCATTACTTCGCTTAAACGGTATTTTTTCCCATCAAGAAGCAGTGTAAAATTAAAACACGAAATCGTTTTTGATCCATTGCTTTGAAAATAACAAAAGTAGCGTTACTCTTAGCACAATAACTCACAAACTAATGAATAGAATATCATGAAATTTTAACAGTTGTCTTTTGAAGGTTAGTACTAACTGAGAGAAAGGTGACTGCAATAAAACTAGCGTCATCTATGTGTTAGGCCCGGGACTTTTCAGCCCATGTGTTACACTTAATTTTTTTATTTTTTTAGCTAATATTTTTAAAATTAAAAATATATTTTAAGCCAAAGAAACCATGTGTTACTGTAGACAATTTATTATGTATTAAATGTATCATTTTAAGTTAAGAAAGCTACACAGAGAAGAAAAGTTCTTGAATCAAGTAAATAAGCATTAAGTAAAGAAAATTGTAATTTTAAATGCCGACAAAGATATATTTCTTTAATTGAAGATATTTTTTTTGACATCGTTTACTTTAGTCGAACATACAATCTTTTCTAATAAATAGCTCCATTAGTTCTGTTTTAAAATAGGTATCTTTGGTTTAAAAGATATGGTATAATAAAGATGTAATGTTTGATTGGACAATATATGTAGTTCTTTGCTTTAAAGGACGTTTCCCATTTGGAACAAATATGAACCGTTTATTTGGCTTTAGCAAGTATGTACTTGATTCAAGACTCACTGAATGCTTTACCCTAACGATATGTTTATGTGGTTCGAAGTATACGGTAATCTGTCACAAATATAATATCTTGTTGGTATTATTATTCCATTGAAGCGGTTACTGGGTTCGAGGTTACCACAGTTTGATGTTAGAAGATATGAAGATTATTCGCACGTATGTTAGGTTTTAGTTCGTTTTAGGGAAAATTAACGTTGTTGGAGGCACATGATTTTAACATGTATTCCTTTGAATCAACAAAATACGATACACAAAAACAGTTGCCCACTCAAACTAATTCAATGTATTGCTCTTAAAAAGTACGGCTTCACTCAAATCTACCTTTCTTAAATCAATTGAGTAATTCGATCAAATACCATCGGTATACAAAGATGTGCCCAACAGATAAAATGATACGGAAGAGTATCGTATTGATGTTAAGTAAGAAATGCTTAGATTTCGATGTTTTGTAATAACTACTATACTCCACTTTAATATTTCATTAATTAAGAATTAAAGATATTAAGTCACTTTTTGCCAGCATTTCAAAAGACTTGGTGTTACAATTAATAGATAATGTCAGGGATTTTATTCAGCAAATAGTTTTAACAGCAGTTATTTCGTATATTATAACTAAATTTTGAAACGTTATATGCAATCCAACTTCTCTTTTGCGTTACGACTGATATTTTAAATGTAATTTTGACCAAGTAAACGTTGTCGTTTTCTTCTAGTAAAACACATCCACACCATAATTACATTCATATTTTATTTCTTAAATGCTTTATATTTCAAATATGATACCACTATACTTACGTACTAGGTAGATAGAATGCCAAATAGTTTGAGATCAAATTTAATGTATTTTCCTAAGAAAATTCCTATGCAAGTCAAACCAAACAGTATCTCCGTAGTAGAAAACCTAATCATAAGCAATATTGCACAGAGAAATACACATAGAAAATCATTTTGATCTTGATCACCGTTTTAATTTTGATGATGTGAAGATTTCAGACGTTGGAAATAACTCGACTAAAAGATTACCTGTAGGGGAAGTGCGTATA
Source organism: Trypoxylus dichotomus (assembly GCA_023509865.1). Lineage (NCBI taxonomy): Eukaryota > Metazoa > Arthropoda > Insecta > Coleoptera > Scarabaeidae > Trypoxylus > Trypoxylus dichotomus. The sequence continues at coordinate 45,013,145 of CM042078.1, forward strand.
TGTATTGAAAAATAGTGTTACTATTAAAGACAATTCAACTATAAACAAATCCCAATTTAAAATAATATACTTAAATTCCAAACTTGTTCAGAAACGTTTTGCTTTTATCAAGACCAAACTAACTTCATCATTACAAACACTCTACTAAAAAAAATACTCATAAATTTATGTCTCTTAAAAGAACTAGATCTTTATAATGCCAACCGTTTATTCACTTGATTAGCCGGTGATTTCCTCACAATGACGATATACTTTTTAATCACTACAATTGAAAACATATTAAACCAGATTAATCTGTAATTGAGCATTAAATTTTTAAATTTAATTAAAAATGGTAGAACTGAACATAAAACTGTTACGAATAACAATCCAACCAAAAGCGTTAAAGTTAAATTCGTTCTACAACAGTGTAATTAACGAGAAGAAAGGGTATACCAAAATTGAATCTACGTAGAAAACGAGTACGACAATAATCAATACTACGGAATTCGAGGAAAGAATATCGCTTAGTTAAGAATTCGGTAATGAATAAGCAATTACACGCTATTCCATTTATTGCCTGTATGCATTTCGATCAATACACTTACATAATGAATAATCCACAGTATAATTTCTAGAAATACTTTAACATCGTGGTGGTTAAATTTCTCTAAAAATAGTACTAAACAGCAATCCAACTTCACTTATGCAGCTATTAGTAGAAGCAACTGTATCCTAGGCAACTCCAACGATAAGCACCAGTGCAATAAAAGAAGTTAGATCTTCAATATCTCGTCACGTGAAGTTAGTTACACATTTGTAATCAATACTGCGTTGCAATTACTATAGTACGGAATTCTAATCTAGGAATTCATTGAATATTCAAATTCATGGAAAGCTGAGGTATTTTTGAACATAACACATGGGCTGAAAAGTCCCGGGCCTAACACATAGATGACGCTAGTTTTATTGCAGTCATCTTTTTCTCAGTTAGTACTAATCTTCAAAAGACAGCTGTTAAAATTTCATGATATTATATTCATTAGTTTGTGAGTTATTGTGCTAAGAGTCACGCTACTTGTTATTTTCAAAACAATGGATCAAAAACAATTTCGTGTTTTAATTTTACACTGCTCCTTGATGGGAAAAAAACTACCGTTCAAGCGAAGCAATGGCTTGAAAAGTGTTATGGGGACTCCGCTCCATCGGTAACAACAATAAAACGTTGGTTTGCTGACTTCAAACGTGGTCATAGAGACACCGATGGTGCAGAACACAGTGGACGTCCAAATGAGGCGGTAACACCAGAAAAAATCAAAAAAATCCACAAAATCGTTTTGAATGATCGAAAAGTGAAGTTGCGTCGGTTAGCTGACATCGTAAAGATATCAAAAGAACGTATTGGCTTTATATTGCATGAGCATTTGACTATGAGAAAGCTCTGTTCAAAGTGGGTGCCGCGTTTGCTCGCTGTTAACCAAAAACAAGAACGCGTTGATGATTCTGAGCAGTGTTTGGCCATGTTTAAAAGTAACAAACCGGAATTTTTGCGTCGATATGTGACAATGGATGAAACATGGATCCACCACTTCACTCCGGAATCAAAACGATCGTCATCTGAGTGGACAGCAACTGGTGAACCTCGTCCAAAGCGCCCGAAAGCACAACAATCGGCTGGAAAGGTTATTTGGGATGTGCCTGGTGTAATATTCATCGACTATCTTGAGAAAGGAAATACCATCAACAGTGAATATTATATAGTGTTATTGGAGCGTTCGAAGGCCGAAATTGCAAAGAAACGACAGCATATGGCAAAGAAAAAAATGTTGTTTCATCAAGACAACGCACCGTGTCACAAGTCAGTCAAAACAATGGCAAAACTACATGAATTGAACTTCGAATTGCTCCCACATCCACCGTATTCGCCAGATTTAGCCCCCAGCGACTACTGGCTGTTCGCAGACCTCAAAAAAATGCTCGCCGGTAAGAAATTTCGCACGAATGAAGAGGTTATCGCTGAAACTGAAGCCTATTTTGAGGCAAAAGATAAATCGTTCTACAAAAGTGGTATTGAAATGTTAGAGCGGCGCTGGAATGATTGCATTGCTCTTGATGGAGATTACGTTGATGAATAAAGCTAATTTTGAACCAAAAAAACCGTGTTTTCTTTGTTAGGTCCGGGACTTTTCAGCCCATGTGTTAAATACCTAGGCGTATGGTAATTGCATGCCCAAGTTCCGATGTTTATTCGCAAAAAAACTGTCTTATTCAGCATTTACTTATTTATAGGTTATAAATTTCTGAAACAAAGCTGACTGTTGTATTTAAAAGTGTTTACAATACGACGTTTTTACCATATGCCAATTCTCCTCAGGTACGTGTATTACGTGTACTGCAAAATACAATAAATACACTTCTTGTTTATTTTACCGTATAGACTACTTTAAATTTTATGGTCAAAGATCAGAAAGTTATTATTTTTGGCCCACGTTTTTCTCAAAATAATTTACTGGTACGCCTACGAAACTACAAACGCACATAAAACTATTGCGTCTAGGTTTTAGGAGTATAGCGATGTATACAGGTTTTACCTATAATTCTTAGTAAATACCAAAACTCCAACTAATTTTACTTGAACTACTTCAACAAAGTTACTGAAATATTCACTCGAAGGCGCTTTTGGTCTTACTTGAGCAAGCGTGACACCCACCACGCACTCAGCTTTTTCAAATCTTCAGTCAATATATAACAGGCACATTCCTACGAGATGTCCACAGCCTCTGCTATCTCTCTGGTGAATAATGCTACATCGTCTAGCACTATTCACTCGCGATAACTTTTCCGATGTTATCGGTAGTGGTTAGAGTTTTGGTCGTTCAGCACATTCATCGTCAATTAATCTGATACGACCGCGTTTAAATTCAGCAACCCGTAATTGAACTGTAGCAAATGATAATGCGGGATCCAATGTTAATTTCGGTCTTAGTTTACTTAGGTGCATTGCCATTCACGTGCAAGAATTTAATGACTGCTCAATATTCGATTTTTGTTCACTTTTACAGAAACTGTAACATCGCCAGATTCAAACGAGAATCAAGTAAGAATTAAGCATCCAAAATAGCCAACATTTTAAAAATTTCGTTAAAGGTGTGCGCAGTTAGTTTACGAGTAACGCCATCTGAATATTGAAGCTGATACTTTCCAGACCACCCTTGTACATGTCTATTGCTTTTGATTATACAGGAGATTGATACAAACTTCTTCACACAGCATATGTGTAACGTGTATAAAATCCCAGAGAAATTATTTTTGACTTATAATGTAATTGCAAACCCAAAATCTACTTCCCAATGTAACTACTATACTAACTACTTGAAACATCAATCAAATGTTCAAGGGGTTAGTTAAACATCTTTAACAGTGGTCGGAGAAGTAACACTCAATTTACTAAATTTCCAATATATTTAACACAATTTACTATGATACAGTACTTCATCAGATACGATAGGTTGAATATCTGATGAAGCTACAGTGATAGCGAAACATATCATATTAATACTGTGAAAAATATATTGGAAATTGAGTTTCACTTCTCCGACCATTGTTCAATATGGATTTCCAACAAGTATCGGCCGACTCAATAGAGATTACCATGTTTAAATTAGTAGAATATAACTAAGAACTGACTGCTCTGTATTATGTGCAACATTCCTCATTTTTATGGTTCGCCTTACATGTATTACATAATTTCAAAATACAAATAAATATAGAGAAAGTCGAAAGTGTGAAAAAATAATAGATGTAGATCTTCTATGTTAGCGCACAAGGTCCATCATTTATAATTTAGTCCAAGTAGACTTTCTATAGTCTAACGAAGATATTATTTAGTGCCTGCTCTTAAAAATTTTCACTTAGAATAGTTATTCAGTTCAATCAAAACATATACATACTTAGAGTTTGCATTTTATTAAAAAATCAGTTATTTTTGCACAAAATAAACCGTTACTACCGCTAATTTCTGTACGAGAGGTAATGCATTAGTATTATTTAATACTTTCTTGTTTTTAGAAGGTACTATACTACTTTAAGTATTCGCGATGCCACTATCAGTAAAGTTTTTGCACGGACCAATCAGAAAATTAATACCAATAGATCCAAAACGCTGTTTTTCGTGACGAAACCTCGTCTTTCCAAAATTCAACTATTGGTAAATCTTGGAGAAATGGTAGTATGACTTTAAGGGCTGCCTCCAAAAAATGTTGCACGATCTGTTAAAAGAGCTAAAGTTTGTGCAAATAAATCCACTGCATTCTATATTGGAGATACTGATGGCTTTGTATCTGAGACAGGTATTTTTAAGGAACGGGAAAGACATATATTATTAAGGCGGTATGAACAGCGATAATTTAAGAAATTAGTCCGAAAATCAACTACTAAGGAATTTAAATAAGTGTTACGCTATTGTATTATCACCTATCAAGTTTGAAATTCAACTATGGGTTATATTATAATAATATTGATTATGATCCTGCTACATTCAAAATTCATTGTTAAACTAAGTTACAAAAGTATAAATCATCATTTCTTGAAGTTGATGAATTAGGTGAGAAGTATTATGTCATTATTAGAGACCGTATTATATGCAAAATGCATATATTTTATTTTATTTATTTATTATATTTTACATCTACTTGTAGATGTCTTATACTGATTAAACTTAATTAAGGCTAATCAAGTTTAATCAGTGTAATACATGTACATATAGACGTAAAATATAATAAATAAATAAAATAAAATATATGCACTTTGGATATAATCCTGTCTATAATCATTATTATTATATTTATATTATGGCCATTATTGCATATTTAATCTGACTGAATTGGTACTGAAAAACATATTTTACCAATATTGTTGGTAGACTATAAAAAAAGTGTATAAAATTATGAAGAAAAGCACTAAATCATATAACTGCTGACATTTAGAATAAATGTGTTCAACATACTAAAGATATAATTCAAAATTGACAGGACAAAACTTGGTTTTAGAGACGATATCGAACAATTAATATTTCCACATAATACGCTATCGCGTGGTCCCCTGTATGATTATGAAGATTCTAATTGAGTTTTATCAATTAATTAAAATTAATTAATTAATAAGGTGTTTTATGTTTGTGATATAATGTTACTTTACATATCTTACATGTACACTAGTGTTCATACCTTTGATCACACTGTATAATATAACAAAACAAACTAGACAGATAATGTTTGCGAGAAATTAATTAAAGAAACAAACTTGAGTCATTAACTTAAAATGTTTTGTTGACAAGACAGTGCGTTCTAATAAAATACATACTGTAACAATACTCCTTCAAGGTAACCCTCTTTTGCTTTAATGATTGCCTGACAGATACGCGCTATACTTAGAACTAATCGTTCCCAGTACAATTTGTCTATAGCAGGGATCTCCAAACTACGGCCCGCGGACCAACACTAGCGTGCATGAACCGCCCATCCGGTTCATAGCTCCCCACAAAATGGCGTATACTACTGTAGCATGATTGAAATTTGCGGGTAATTCAAAATTACATATTGGTATGATGACCTTAGCTCTTGAAGCTTAGTGAAGAAGTCGGGGTGACTCTTAGGGTAACACGTTTGGAGACATCTGATCTATAGCATTCCACACTTTCTGCAGAGAATTCCAGAAAGCTGCTATAGCAGTCGGTGATTTTTTGCGGACATCGCGATCCAAACGATCCCTTAAGAGCTTAATGGAGTTACGCTTACGGCTTTGTGGCGGCAACTTTGTTAAAGATAAGATTTCTCCAGGAAATTTGTTTTGAAAATAAGCTTTAACCATCTGTGTGGTGTGTTTGGGATCGTCAGCTTACTGATAAATTAACCCCTCCCCAATTAATTCACATTCCGTTATTGCCGCATGGTTTTTTAAGATTCCCAAATACACATCTTTTGTCATTGTTTAATCTATTTTAACTAATTTTCCAATCCCTCCACCTCCAAAGCGACCACATACCATTATGCTTCCTCCTCCAATGTTTCACTTTTTTGTAATACACTCGTTTATTATATTTATAGTACCTTGCTTGCCTTATTTCTGTGCATTTAATTGAATTAGTTTATCTTAAACGCTTGTATTCAAAACCTAATGTACATAATTAGTGCTGTGAATAAATTTAATATAACTAAATTTTATATTTGATAATCGTCATAAAGCTTATTAGTAATCAGGAATTTGGCAACATGGCTATAATATCGTGACAGTGAGGAGATGAAGCACCTCATCCGCTAGCATAAAAGACATATAGTAACAATTCTCTGCGGAACACTTAGCATACAGCAATAAAAGCTTACAGAATACACTCTGTGTACTTTAAAATTCGAAACACCTCCACAAATTTACTATCTGGTGAAGTGTTTAATTTTAACCTCTATTTATAAACTGTGGAAAACATGTTTGCCAGGTTCCTTCCGAGTTATTTTATATGTATATTGAAATAAATTTCTCTTAAATACAAATGTTAGTGAATTACACTCTACTTGGCATTTGTATTAATGTAGTACTCGTTCTTCGTGCGTCCATAATGAAAGAAGTACGTTCGAACATCGTCAACGAAAACAGGTGGTCGAAATATCGAAAACGGATAATCATCCGTGTGTACATCAACCTTTAAAATTAGCTCCATAGGCGGGTAATTCAGGTGTGGAATTTGCGCGGAAAGATACGTTTAAAAATAATATCAATACACACATTCGCATGCATGGACGCTGTAGGCTTGTTATTTTTAAATGTTTTCGCTTAACAGCGTTTCTTTCATCGAGGTGTGTATTAAATAAATATTTATACTATGTAGTTGTAGCCTCGATATTTTATCGTTTTCACATTTGCTCTTTCGGATATCTCGCTTCCTTCATCAATGTTTCATTCGCACGATATTTTCCGACTTCTTGCCTACGCTCAATCCAGTAGTTCATCTAAAATTCGTTTCAGTATTCGTTGTTTTTGTAACGCCTAAGCAAGGTAAATCGAATTTCATGTAAATAAAGCAGAGGTACATCAAATCTAAGCCTGTTATTTTATGTACACTGTACAAAAAAGTAATAATTCCTTCCTTCAGCGAACGTTTATCATCACTTTTGCATGTTAAGTAACGGACGTCGGGTGTACACGGATACGCAAATACTGAAAACTGGAGAAATACGAATTATATCCGTACTTCTTACGTTCATTATTTAACATATAGGACGTTTTCACATACATCTCTCTCGCAATTCCCGGCATTTCTACACCCTACGTCAAGCTTTATATACAGTGTTACATCTATTATAGTTTTTGCCAGCAATTCCCAAATATTTAGTTTTTTGCTAACTAAGCGGTGTGTTCTAATTATGCTATACTTTGTGAACGTATACTATCTTTTAATTACCTTCTGGAGAATAGTGTGGATAATATTGTGTACGTAAATGCAAAAAAATCAAACCTCATATTGTGTTCGTATTCATAAAATGAAAACTATTACTTCATTTTGATTTTAAACTGTAAGTGCAACATACTTCTATTACGAATAAATTTCGTTTTATATATCCAGAATATTCACAAGAATACATAATCTAGCTGTAAATACTGTCTAAATACTGAAATTTCGGTTGGCCATGACTAGTCTTGTTTTAATACGGATTGCCAAATTGAGAGTTGCGAAATGATAGATCAAGATAAAAAAGCAAATCGAATTGTTGTTGCGCTTCATAAAGTGGCAATGAAGCCTAGTAAAATATACAAAATGCGATTTAAGATTAGCCCAATGTTTCGTGCCTTAAATCGATTTGCTGAAGCATCAGGTGTTTGTAATCGTCAAAGGCTTGGTCGTCCTTGGGTTGCTCGTATCAAGAAATGCTATTAAAGCAGATAGGTGGAGCATTTTACGAATTTATAAAATGTAGACTAACATTGGGTCTCTAAAGAACTCTTATGAAAAGCAATAGCAAATGTCTTATTAGATACCACACGCACAGCTATTGATGACAGGCCAAAGGGACTGAAGACATGCACTGAAGCTGGACTTTTTAAATTTACTATGGTTTCAGATGGATATAAATAAAAAAGTTTTGGATGAACTAAATTTATTTTTGTGCTTTGTGTAATAATATCTACGGCTAGACCAGGTAAATTGAATATAATTTTCTTCTAGTAATCACGTAAAAAATGTTTTATGTAGATTCGGTTAGAAGAGAGTTCTCAGTTACCCTTGACCTACAAAATTCCATGAGTTATACCAACAAAAAGAAAGAAATCCTTTTCCTCGGTAATAAATCTTTTATCATAGCTGACACTGCAGCTATTTGCGGTGCTTTCTTATGTACTCTTACACCCCTTTCTTCTTCATGCTTCAATTTTTTTTAGCATATCAAATAGCCTTTAGATTGGACTAGCTAAATGTATTCTGTTTCCCTTTAGATAATAGTACAGCAGGTGCAGTATTAGTATATTATATTTTGATGGGTTATCTGCTACAATAGGGAATACTTCATTATTTATTCCCTAAACCAATTGCCCTTTAAGAAGATTTATACTTGTAGTACATGAATATAAAGTAATTCCAAATTTATGCTGGGAATAATTGGAGTCTATGTATTGAAATTCCTCTATGACGAAATTTTCGTAAGTAACATGAAATTATTATTATTGATCGGATTAAGCTACATTTAACGTAAGTGGTTAGATCAACTCTCACAACCTAATAGCCTTTCGATCAATCCGCATAGATTACTGCCATACAAATCCTCATCCCTAAAACCTGCCCCTCAAAAAGTCAATATGTGGATTGGAATAATAAACGATAGACTTATTGACCCAGTTTTTGACTCTGTTGCGAGACCACATAATCCCACTAATTGAGATCCTGAATATTGATGAACCTTGATACCAAAAAAATGGGGCTCCGCCATATTCCACTAATGCCGTAAGAACTTTTTGAATAACATATTTCAAAAATCGTGGATTAGGATATTCTGCTGTATACCATGGCCTTCAAGCTCCGCCTATTTCTCACCAACCAATTGTTTTGTTTGACGTTACCTGAAAAGTAAAGTTTGCAAATACATATACTAGAGGCACTACATGTGATGAAATAAATCCAAAATTTAAGAATGCTCTGCGTTACTATCAAAAACGCGTTGCTGGGGCACACTAAAAACTTCCTGTGAAAATAAACTGCACCTTAGTTACGCTGTTGTGTTTATTCATCATTACAATATATAATCATATATATAATAATTTCTTTAGTCAACGCTGAAAGTTTATGTACTCTCCTTATTAAAAACATAACCAAATTCTTCACAGCTTTGTTTTGCTTCGTATTGCTAGTGCAAATATTATTTTCACACCAGATTCTTGTATACTTTCGTAGTAGTTTTAAAAAGTTTTATGTACACTGAAATTAGATCTTGCAAAATAAAAGTGGAGTACTTACAGAGCAGTAGTTTTACTTGTTTTAAAAGAGTTGTTACAAACGTAATTTTTCTTCAAACAATTGGTTTGTTTGAGGTTACCTGAAAAGTAAAGTTTGCAAATACATATATTAGACGCACTGGAAAACCGTATACGCACTGCACGTGATGAAATAAACCCAGAACTTATTAAGAATGCTGTGGGTTGCTATTGAGAACGCGTTGCTTATTAACTCGAAAGACAAGGAGGACACTTTGAAAACTTCCTGTGTAAATAAACTGCACCTTAGTTACGCTGTTGTGTTTATTCATCATTACAATCAAATAATTTCTTTAGTCAACGCTGAAAGTTTATGTACTCTCCGTATTAAAAACAACAAAATTCTTCACAGCTTTGTTTTGCTTCGTATTACCAGTGCAAATATTATTTTCACACCAGATTTTAGTATACTTTCGTAATAGACTTAATAAATTCACTGAATTTAGGTCTTGCAAAATAAAAGTGGAGTACTTACAGAACAGTAGTTTTACTTGTTTTAAAATAGTTTTGTTACAAACGCAATCTTCTTTTAAAGTTACAGATGGGAAAAATGTGTAATAAGAAGAAGGAAACCGGCATGGGGAATAACATTCTCCTATGTTCACGTTGTACTTAATAAGTGATTACATTACAAAGAAAGTGAAACAACTGAAAGATATTTATTTTCCTCAGTATATTGGGATACCATTCTCGAAATAAATGTAGACCAAATAGAAGCTCTAGCAAAGATAGTAGGGCTCATAAAGACGACTTATAAAAAGGGTCATCGACAATAACGCACCATGTAGAAAGTTACTCCCGCACGAAGACAGTAAACCCGCATACGTAATCTTTTCAAGTCACCAAAGGAACACAAAATCAATACCACCCACAGTCTCTTCTACAAGCGTAAATTTCTTTAAATCCATTAAGAAAATTAAAGTACTGAATAATAACTATAACTACGTACATAAAGCAGCAATTCGTTTACCAAAAAGAAAGTTATGGCAGTCACTAGATAAGTCATACGAAAATGATACTGCTTTAATATTAGACGTTTTCGATCCAAACCTGTATTACGAATTTGTTGTTTGGAAATATCAAATGCAAGAGTTTAATCCTATTGAAAGTAATAGCTTTGTTACGGATTATCCGAGTATACCTTAAAATTATTATGTAAAGAAAAATTACAACAACGGTGTTTCCGCTATCCTTTGTACCTGTACCATAATAGTGACAGGACATTATTTAGTTACCACGCTGCTCCTTATATATTTATATAAATTAGTTTTTGTTCTTTGGCGTCAACTGATTTTATTGCATAAATTGTTATATTTTGCATAAGAAATATAATAACTATTTCGTATGCTATTATTTTTTGCATGTAACCGCAAGCTCACACCCGTTTCTACTACATCTTTAAAACAATTCAATCCTCACGCTATGTTTGAAATTGTTTCAATCGTGCTACAACAGCGTATGGTAACGGAAAGTATGTTTCGGAAAATGAAAATCACGCAAAGAGAACGAGGAGTGCTGTTGTGCAAAGTCGTTACTAGACATGCACTCTGCCATTTATCGTACACTGGACTGATAGAAAAGCAAGTACTTCGTGTAAGAATTGGTAGAAGTACATTGTATATGTACATGCACCTTATTCTTGCCCAAACTGAAATAAGTAGTAATAAACCTTCTTTCTATATTTCTTATTGGATGCCTTCTATATTTTGATGGTTGCCTTTATTGTGTCGCAATAAATACTACTAACAATTTTTTTCATTTTAAGTCCCCGTAAATATGTAAATTTAATAACCGAGTCACATTTACGCAGACAGTGCAGTCGGATAGAAAATATGAGCAGAACCCGGAAATATTTCTATATACACTACCAGTCAGAAATTTGAGACAAACTAGCTAAAAGGATATATGATTTAAAACTTGCCCTATGGATCTATAGATTGGGGGCTGAGGATCGTGTGCGTATCGATCAATAGTTGAATGCCAGCACCTTATTTATTTGAAAAAGAAAATGGTATTGTATGTGATAATACGTTACTCTCTGATAATGGTCTAGAGAGAGATAGGAAGAGCATTAAATACAAAAAATAGATACTTGCAGAACATTTAATTATCATCTACAGACACGTATGATAAAGGGTAAAACTTTTAATAGCCCTTTTTTAGAAGTAACAGCTTATTGCGAAGGAAAAAAGTACAATGTGTTTCAGTAACCGTTGCTAAAGCAAAATTTATTATTAAAAATTCGTCTAATTAACTAACGACTCTTCTAAAAAGGCTTAAATATTAATCTCATTAGTTATAAACGAAGAATCCTTCTTCAACTTCAACATCAACGGTTACGTTAATCTGTACGATGGAAATGCACAGTTGAAAATTTACAATTTATTGTTATTAAATATACACTAGTCTCCCCATTGTATATGCACCAATTTTACTAAATGACGAGGCGCATGGCAGGTCAAATTTTTTTAATTGATGGGCCTATTATCTGAACGACAAGGATTTGCCATTATTTATCTATGTGATCCAATTCACAATGTGGAGTGTAAATGGGAATATTTACTTTTCTATCTTCCTTATTTTATTCGGCGTTTAGTGTGAAGGTTCTACATTTTATCGCCGAAAATGTAAATACTGCTTATTGTCCCAAAGATCTTGTTGGGCAAGAGGAGAAAATATCTAATAACAATGCATGAAAGAGTGCTTTAATAAGAATATGTACTTTGAAAGAAAAAGAAGTATGTTGTTCGCTAATTCCCAAAAAATGTGATAACCTTTACAACGCATAAGGAAATGAAGTTGTATAAATAGCCCCATAAATAACAAACTAGTAATTTTAGGAAAAAATACTTAAAACAAAAGTGAAAAAACTAAAATTTTGTAATGGTAAATCACAAATACATATATCGTGTCTAAAACAGTATTAAACATAAGTTTGAAGATTTTGCTCAACCGAAATCACAACATTCAGTTTAAATCTCTTACCTCTATAATAAAGGTAATCGCTCAAACTTTGCAAAATTTTTAACTCACAGAATCTACACTATTGTTAAACCTTATTTATCTACGCGACAATATGGTTTCATTTCTGGGAGATCTACTACACCCTACCTTGCAGAGTTGGCGTAGTATATTTACGAATCTGTAGGTGGACGTCCATTACCTGCTTTATTAAGATATTTCACACTATTGATCATTCACTTATAATATCTAAACTAAGTGATTTTGGTTTTCGTCCAAATGTAGCAAAATTGCTCCGATCATACCTAACTGATCATTCATGTTCACTAAAATGGCTACACATCCTTAAAATTTTCTGCTTCCACCAGGATATGTTAAGGGTTCAATTTGCGTGCTCATTTATTCAATATTTATTTGGACGACCATCTGCAAAAACTCCACTGCAATCTATTTGCTTACGCAGGAGATCTTAACGTCTATAATCCATAACCTCCCCGACAGATTGTCTATTTCTCCAAACCAGATTGGATATTACTATTAGATGGTGTACGCAGAGTGGAATTCACTTGAATGTCATAGACTTTACAGTCGTTTGCATACCACAGAGTATCTGTGCGAAATTCTACCATGAAGTCTTTAAAGTTTCTTGTTTGATCCTACATGTTAGTTAAAAACCCTGCGTCACTAACATCGTTATATTATTCGCTTCTCTTCACTAAATTAGAGTATGTATCTGATAACGCCACTATTTCTATCTACAAATACTATTTGAAAGAGCCCAAATACGATTATTAAAACATCTCTCCTTCAAAACTGGTTGCACTTATCCTAGACGCAATATTGATTATGGAAGTCTGCTGACGAGACACGACTATTTATCTTCAACAGATCGAAGGAAGGAATTGAGCAGTCATTTTCTATTTAAAATTGATTAAGTACACTATTGATGCTTTGTCTGCAATCATATTAGAAATAGAAAATAAAACACGAAGAAAAGTAGATGCAGCGGAAAATTCGGAATTTATTTCATGAATAAAAAGAAACTTTAACGTATACAAGCACCTAATTATATTGATACATTCTATGAACTCCTTTGACAAAACTTCTGTTATATGAAGAATTTAGATACGAAATAGAATTGTTTTTGACTAATCTACGTATTCGTATGTACTCCGTCATGATGATGCGAGAACATTGGGTTATCGGACATCTGAGATAAATCTGATCGGTCATACGGGTGAATCTTTTGGTAAATCAAGGATATCAAACAATGTTTTTAATTTGAAAATATTAAATACCGATCAGAATTCCATTTCCACTTCCGATTGATAGATTGTGTTCACAATTTGTAGCATCTTTATTATTGTCCATAAGCTGTTAATAAAGATATCGTTAATATCTCTCTTTCTTCTTGCGTGAGAAAATTGTTCACCAAAAACCCAAAGCTTAGCCCACGCTGTCAATAATATGGTACAACTTCGAATATTACACCGTTATTGACAATATTGAGGGATTACTCTGGGGACTGGTCTTTGCCGTGCAGCATCGAAGCAATAATAATGGTAGATGTGAGGGTTGCTTAAGATTTAGATGCAATTAAATTAAATGCCGCATCGAAGTAATATAGTTGGTGGAAATTCCTATACCTTGCATTGATGTGTATTAATACGACCAGATCAAACGCATACTGACGCACGCTAACTGGTCGTTTCTTTGGTGAGCTTAGCGGATAAACTTCTTAATTTGAAAGATATTCAGACCTATGTAGTTAGCTGTCATAAACAGAAATTATCAAATTTCTGGCTTACTAAAACTACACAGATAATGCCCGGATTTTAATATACCGTATTAGACCCTCTTGTTCCTTTAAATAATAATAGAGAAGTTATTAGTGCAGAATACTTATAAGAAATGGTCAGTGACATTATAGTCGCGGTTCTTCTTTTGTAAAGGTTTGTTTCCACATTTCAAGAGGGAATAATAAATATTAGGCTTTTCCATAGAACAGTAAGTGCTAACTACCTACCTAATTCTTCTCTGCATCGATAAAAGTGAAAATGCTGGCACAACAGAGATTACTATTTTGAACTTTTTGCATTCATTCAAGCGATATATTTTAATTCAATAAATTTATATTTCACACGAAAAATCAAATTTTTTTGAATCGTATTTGTTCATTGAGATGATCATTTGGTTTCAATGCCAGTGAAAGTGTAAAATCGGTTAACTGATTTTATTCTGTCACTTTGTAACACACACATATTTGTTTTTTTTTCTTTGAACAACAATTGTGTATTTGTACTTCATTGCAAGGAGTAGTTGCATACCAAACTAAAAATGAGGAAAGGGATATGCTGATTATTAACTTAAACACTTGAAGTTTTTAGCCAAAAATGTATTTTAATTTTCGTTGAATAGCCAATAGATCTAAAGTTTTCAGGAATTCCTAACTACGTATACGCAAGCGCATTTTTGTCTAAGTGACGTTACATAGCGAAAAATGAAGATGCTAGTTCAATAAAAACTGTTATTTTGAACTTTTTCCATTCATTCCATTCAAGTTTATTGAAAGAAAATGCATATTTTTGCTATAGATCGTCAATAGAAGTATAAAGGATTCTTGTCTACGCATTGTTACTTACCAAGTGATATTACAAACAACTTGTGACTTGTTTTTTTAGTCCACGGCCTATTTAAGCTTACACAAGGCACTATTGGCGTTTGATAAATATGTTCTAAATTTTTCCTAGAATTGTAAAGTTCATCAAATAGCATTTAATAGATTTAGCAGCTAATCTACCAAGTTTCATTTAAATCGGTGAGATATACTTCCCTGTATTCCCTTGTTAGTTGGGATGTCGGAATTGTAACAATACTTCCACGAAGCAATTCAATCATCATAGTTACATTTTTTATAGATGCACATATGTACATAATTCAGTATATCACTCGCAGTGCTGTTTCAACATAGTTATTGGTTCGTGCACGTTTTGAACTTACTAGGGAGAACTGTATGGTTGTATAATTCGCACGTATCGCAGTAAACTACATACCGCATAAATTAATAATTTATTCGGAACGCAGCGTTTCAAGAACACGTGGATTCCCATTGTAACAGTCGGTAACTTGGTTGACAATCAGAGTCCACGTCCTTCTGAAGCGCTGTGTTCCGAATAGATTATTAATATGCGTAGTGTGGTATTTACTGCGAAATACTAGGGATGAACATATGCAGTTATTGTATTCAAAACAATAGAAATATTGCTCCTGATTTGAACTAAAATTTTGTAATATCCTATTTCGCTTTAGTTCACAATGTGTGTTTATGACGTAATCTAAATACCACCTCCATTGCTTACTCAAAATAGCACGTAAGCTGATGCAAAAAGTATATTTGAATGAACACATTTTGTTGGGTGCTAAGAATGATGTGCTACCAATGCTGAGAGGTTGGTTTAGTAGCCTGGTATCAATTTGGAACTACAAAAGCATTTACTTTGTTGCCTGTTTAAGTTTGCAAAACATACTATTGCCATTTAATAAACATGTTCTGAAAATTGTTCCAAAAGGGTTCTCCAGGCAACATTTAAAAGATTATTATATACTGTCCTGTACTAAGATATTTCCTTCTATAATTGGTCTGACGGGTTTGATAAAGGATCACTTCGAGATATAAAAGGATAATGACTAGGAATACTTCGTGTTGGAGGCGACATGGGACTTATGGCCATTGCCATAACAAAATGAACGCCGAGAACTACGGTAAATGGTTAGAAAAGCAATTGATACTGAAAAATTCAGTGATTGTTATTGATAATTACCCTGCCAAAACATACACAGATGAGTCGAGAGCCACATAGATGTGCAACTAATAGAGAGAAATAGTGGTTAATTCAAAGAATCATACACTTTTACCCTAAAATATTTAGATCACCATTGCATGAAATTATCGAATATAACAGGATGTAACACCTTGTATATACGTACGATTAATTGTTACAACGATAGGGACATATAGTTTTAGATTACCGCCTTACCATCCAGATCTAAACCTCGTTCAAATGCTATGAGCAACAATAAAAAATAACGTGGTAACAAAATGTATCTTCAAATTAGACGTCATGAAACTTGCAGAAACAAAATTTAGAAGTATAAAAGTAATATTACGAAAATGAAATAGAGTGACACACATAAATCTAGGTGATAGTAATAATAATAACAATAGCAAAAGGGAATAGGTAAAAATCCAGACACTGAACAACATAATATACAACAATTTATTAAATATCCTTTTTATTTTTATTCTCTTTCAAATGCTTGTTAATTTCTGGAACTATGTATGAAAAATACACGCTACAATAAGCTTATTTAGATAAAAGATATTATCTGAAAACTATCTGTGTTTGATTAAAATAAAATATTTCGTAGTATAATGAAAATAACCCAAATTGCCCTAAAATGTATGGAATTGTACTCTGTTGTTATATTTACATTAAATCCTTATCCATTTGCTACTTAATCAAATCTGTTCACATATATATTTATCGGCTCGATGACCCAGTGATAAAGGGGTCTGCATCTGGCTGAGCAACTCTGTCATGGGTTCGAATCTTGCGTCTATCGATGTGGTGGCGGTACAATTTCGGGCGTGTTCGATATGCCTCCGAGTCACCATTCGCTATTGAGAAAATAATTAACAGCGCTTCATCTTTTACGGCCAGGGAATAAAGTAAGAGGGCCATAGAATACTTTGCACACACCATTGCTACCACATGTATTTGTAAAATTGTGTTTTACTTCTTCACCCGTGTATAAACTATTTTTATTAATTCTTCAAAGTAAGATATTAAGTAACATGTTAAGAAAATATAAATGTAATCCACAGAGTTCATGCGCATACTAGTACTAAGGGCGGAAGCTGTAGTAAACAATTAGAAATACTATCGCAGCGTCGAAGCCGTGCCGCAACTAAGTGCTCTTTGAGGAATAAATACATCCAAACTAATTTTGCAACGGTGGTAGCTTAAAGACTGGAATTAACCAAGTATAAAGTTCCCCGTTTAAATTACGTTAAGTTAATCAGATATCTGACTTTGTAAACAATTGAATTACGTTAGAGCAGCTTAGAGATTAAGAATCTAACTTAAATGGGCGTTTTGCTCGAGAAGCCGTTTATAAAAGTTCAACAAAATCATTTTAGGAATATTTCTTTATAACTCAAATGTTTCATTTAGTAAAGGTGAATAGCCTTGAATACACAATAACGACATATGATAACATATCTTGTTCGTATTTGCTTAAATATGCAATGCCTTGATAAACTGGTAACAATTTCAAAAGACCTGCAGTAATGAAAACTAGAACTCATTGAGTTGGTAGCAATTTTTGTTGGTGATATAATAATAATAGTTTGATTCTGCGTTAGAAAGGTTCTATTGAAGTATCAAGAGTGTTTACAGGCATAACTGAATTCTGTTAAAATATACATTGTTAGTAATGTATGTGTACAGCTTGGGTACATGTATAATGTACATATATGCTACTACTACTGCATACTAATATGTGTATGTTTAAGCAAGTATGTGTGTGCGATTGTAAGCGCTGTATGGTTGTATAATTCACAGATCGATAATTTATCCGAATAAATTATTAATTCGTGTGGTTTCGAGTTTACTGCCAATGTATATGTGCATGTATTACTCGTATCCGTTCTATTACTCTTCTGTATTTCAAGCAATGCTCACCATCTTTATTAAATCCGCTGATATTTCGATACATCGGTAACCTATCTGAACTGCAATCTGCTTCAATATTCATACTCAAGAAGTACATAGCTAGCTTCCTCTGTTTTTCGTACAACTCTGATACATTGAGCAGCGTCGGTTAGGCTTTTTTTGAAACAAAAACCAGTTGATTATTTAACATACTCCACCATTCCAGTTTACGCTACTTTGTGGTTCGGTCGGAAACATTAGTACTGTTTCGATAATGTGGTCTTAGCCATATCACCCTGGGTAAAAATCTCAACCTCTTACTTCTTAGCATTCGTTGCCCTTCTTCTGATCTAACTATGTAATCAGGTGTAGTAATTGTCCAGTGAAATATTCTTTTAAAGAATTCTACCTGTATTGTTTCTTTGCATATTTCAAATCTATATAATAATTGTGCACTGAAACAGTTTTTATTTTGTTTCAAAACTATTTGACGGTTCAGATATTTTCGGTGACATCGCTCTAGCTTTATGTACAAAGTAATCGGCTGCGCGACTAAACATATCATTGTCTGAGAAAGGGCTACCAAGTTAGTCATAATTTTCGTACGTACTTCAAGAATGTTCTGTTGTAACAAACAGTTCCACTCTGATTTCTAAGTTTACAGAAAAAACAAAATCGTCCGCGTACACGAAAAGTAGTCCTGTTCTGAAATAAACTGTTCTTGTGCTGGAATTAGCTCAACTTAACAGCGAAAGAAACAATTACCTTTCCCAGTTTCTCATTTATCCATTATGCCTATGTCCAGATTTGCAAAAATTAAGACATAAACCTCATTTATCCATGTAGTGGCAGTATAATTTCGGGCACGTTCAGTATGCTCACGAGTTCCTATTCCCCTTTAAGAACATACACAGTAAATTGCACTTCACTCATTACGGCGAGAGAGTGGAGTAGGAAGGCTCTGGAACACTTCATATGCACTATTCTTCATCTTACGGTGTCTATACTTTAGAACAAGTCAAATAACGACGTTGGGTTGCTTTCTACACAAAAAAGCAGAAAGCAATATCCGTAAGTAGCCCAACCGTGCATATTAGAAAGAATCACCTTCTTTTAACCTCTCTCACCACACTTTTCAAACATGGCTAAACTTAAAGTTGTTGCGTTTTCCATCGTTTATGATATTTTGATGTTCCGACGTTTCGGCATTGTAAAGTCTAAACGGGGTTCAAGCCTCACATTGGTCGCATTCAGTAAAAATGGGGAAGGTTCCTAGTCAAGCAAACGTTCACTTAATGACGAGTCCGGTAAGAAACACCTTTTTTCAGGGCTGCTCTGAATTAGACAAGAGATACACTGCCGAAACGTTGGAACATCAAAATCCAACAAATGTTGAAAATAGCCTAGGCAAGACCAAAATTTACCTTTTTATGAAACGCCTTATACATGCAACTGATACGTATAGTGGCTAGGAGAGAACTTACCTCCTTTTATGTCTCCGATAATTGATTTTTAAGATGAAAGATTCACTACGAACATATTAGTATACCAGATTATCCAATACGGTAAAGCGTTGAAGGCACCGCTCTGGCTATAACCTCGTAAGTGTAACATGTTTCTAGTAACCGTGAAGTTATTACATTTATTACTTAAATCAATGCATTAGTAAGATTAAGAAGTTATATCAATATTTCATGTTTTATATTTTATTGATTTACAATTTATGAAAATGACTAAATCCGTTCGAGACGAAGTTATCTTCGCTGTGAATTTATCAAAATTTATTATTATCTGAAGATACGCGTTTTAAACATAACCTCCTTCCAAGCGAGAGGGAGGTGGCGTCAAAGGTTATTGAAGTGGTGATTTATATTTGTGTGTAGACCGAGGAGAATAGGGCGACCATATGCGTCGTTGTAATTGTTACAGGACACTTCTTTAAGTTTTTATTGCAAGAATATACTCTTTTATATTAAATAAATGTCTATCTCGGAGATAAATTCATTGTATCTATACGCCCTCATTATGTATTTACTTACAATTTAATGAGCAAAAACCAAATCAGAAGCTATAACAATGCATGAAGGATTGTGCGTCAATTTATTACTTTCTTATAATAAAAATTCAAAGTTATAGCGATAAAAATGAATTAACCGGTCCCTTCTATCTTTGAAAAATATGATCAAAGGGTGCAGGTACTGTTAATTGCAAATAGTATATAATCATTTTGTAGCTGCTTCTTACATGTAATAAAGGTTGTTTTGCTGTTACACGTGTCTTATGTTCGAGGTGTATGGACATTTTGTAAGCATACATCGTCAGTAAGTATTCAAGGCTCGCTTGTATTGAGTTTATTAATTTTACAAGCGCTCAAACTGTTAATTGTAGTTACACGGTGAAAGAAATATAGAAGATAATTAATTTGAAACATTTAAGATAATATTAATATTAAACCACCGTTGGTATTAGTAATGATAAAATTACAATTTCCTTGCAATTAACCAACGTAATTAGATTACTGAAAAAATATCCGTGTCGGTAGGATTTGAATCCACGACCTCTGCGTTACCGGCGCATTGTGCTACCATTACACCACAAGACCGCTTGAGTTCAAATCGCTTTTAAAACCTAGATATATCGTAATATCTGACACACATTATATTATTATTAAAGGCAAGCTCTTCTTTCATTCTTCGAATTTACCAGGCTAAATAATGCAAATAGTCTACTTGTGATTAATATATCAGGAATATGTCGAAAAATTAAGATTGTTTAACTTAAGTTCTTAACAATCTTGTGTTATTTACCAAATGCGCATCTTCAACGTAATCTTATGATAAACTCGTTCTATGCATTTTGGCTCTAGTTTGTGGCTTTTGGCGACTGTTTTATTTCATTAGCCTAATAGATATATACTAGCAGATGTGAGATTTTACTCCGTCTGTAGACTCCTTCGCTATCGATCGACTAGTCGCCTGAACACCCAAACCTAGAAGATATTTCGCGTAAGGGAATTACTTTTTAGTTTGAAATTATATGCCCTGGCAATGTACTAAACGTAATACTGTTCTTCATTTCCACTTTATTTAAATTTTAAATTATTTAATTCGCTGCCACAAACCAACGAAAGAGCAGTTACAAATTCGACAAGCGATTTTCGCTTTTGTCTGAGTATTTAGTATCTCGTCATATTTTGTATGCCGCAGGACGATGGTTTCTACAACTAGCACTTCCAGGTCCGGTGACCGAATAAATAAAATGACGACAAGGATTAATTTTACGTCGTAATTAGTCTTGAGTAACGGTGCCACCCTACGGACGTTGATTTGTCATTTAAGGCAAGCCAACGGCCATCTATAAACTAGCCTTGTTGCAAACTACTCTGCTTATCGTTCGCTGATGCTCTCAAATTTATTAGCGATAACTTTAGCCCCATTACTTTTGGAAATATAAAAGTAATCTGCTAGGTAAGCTCTAGGGCCACTGCAATATTTAAGTAGCACGGAGAATGTTTCTCAGTGGTTGTTTTATTGTGCTGAAAGCTGAAAATTAATGCAGTAGTCGTGCAACTGTCTCTTTGTTATACCCCTGTGATTTCAAAATAGAGAAAATGCTTTAGACATTATATGTCTATGTTAGTTCGGACACCCAGTAAAATGTTGTAAACCCAGCTAAAAGATAATTTCTTTTATATATAGATAGCATTTATATTAGGTCCTTTATATAGTTTACTGCTTATTAATTGTAGAGGCAAACTTACCAAAAATATCGATTAGAGAATGATTAAAAGCAACAAACATATATACATATATATTTGTCACCCAATATAGTCATTTTCAAAATAATCCTTATCGCCACAAATAGAATCAATTTTGGGTTAAGATTACAAATTTACAATACTCTTTGAGGTGGAAGTAGGGCACCCGAAAGTGTACTGTGTATAGATACATACTTTAGTTTCTAAATAAACCTGCTTGTGCGTGCGTACGTGTTAAGAGCGTATCTTTTTGTGTGCACCTGATTAAAGTTATTAAAATGCTGAGGAGAAAACCAACAGGTTTAGAAAAGCGCTCTGTAATTGTTGCTTTTCATCAAAAAGGTTAGTCAGTGCGCCAAATTTCCGAAAAAATACATGCTAATAAGTCGACTGTTAGTTATATTATTCGGTGACATCAACGCACGAGCAGTTTAACAGAATCTGAGACTAACAACTCACGCTGACGATGAGCGCATAAAATTGCTGGGCAAGCGAAATGGGAGACTGACAGAAATCGCCGCCAAAATGAATCGCGACCGTGCAAGAAAAATTTCTGTTACTACAATGAAAAGAAAATTGAAAGCTGCATTCTAACAGAAAAAAAAACCTATTTCGACGAGGAAATAGGTAAAAGCGACTACAGCAGGCAGAAACACATAGCATTTTTTGGAGAGTGGATAATTTGAAAAGGGTGCTATACACTGATCAATCAAAGTTTGAGGTGTTCGGATAATCATGGCGCGTTTTGTAAGAAGAGCAAAAGGCCAAAGAAAGTTGTAGGATTGTGCAGTGCCAACTGTCAAGAAGAAGTTCTGTGCTTGTTTGACGTTGCTTTTCCTACGCCAGTACAGGAAACTTGAAGCGAATCGAAGGTATTTTGCGAAACGAGGATTACTTAGAAATACTGCAAGAGAATGCAATACCTTCGGGGCTACGTCTAAGCGGCAAAAATTTTGTATTCATGCAGGAGAACAATCTCAAATACTCAGCAGTAATATGTAAAAGTTTCTTAAATAAAGAACGAGATAATGGCACCTTACAAATAATGACATGCTCGAAGGCCCAATCTAAATCCCATCGAGCTGTTGTAGGATGAATTGGATAGGAGGATCCGAAATGTATACTCCACCTTCGTAGGCCACCTGTGGAACATTTTACAAGAGAAATGGACTAACATGCCAAATAGAGTCCTTGAAAAACTAGCATAGCGGATGCCTCCGATTGTGAAAGCTGTTCTTCGCGCAAAAAGGAGTTTCTTTGATGAATGGAATGTTTGAGAAGTTTTTGTTTATTTTTCGTTAGAATTACGTTTTTTCTTTACTTTTATATAGGCCACAGAATGTTGCAGGATTGTGTAGTGCCAACTGTCAAGCAAGGAAAAAGTTCTGTGCTTGTTTGGGATTGTTTTTCCTACGCCGGTATAGCAAACTTGAGGCGAATCTAAGGTATTTGGGAAAACTTATTTAACTTATTTCGAAGTCCTGCAAGGAAATGCGATACCATCGGCATAACGTCTAATCGGCGAAAATTTTGTATTCATGCAGGACAACGACCCCAAACATTCAGCAGTAATATGCAAAAATTTCTTTAATGAAGAACAAGATAATGACCCTTTACAAGTAAGTAGCCGCTGTCTAAACCCCATGGAGCTGTTATGGGATGAATTGGATAGGAGGGTCTGAAAAGTATGCCCTACCTCCGCAGACTACTTGTGAACATTTTACAAGAGGAATGGACTAATATGCCAAATGAGGTCCTTGAAAAACTAGTGGAACGGACGCCTCGGTTTATGAAAGCTGTTCTTCCAGCATACGTATGATCAAACAAAATCATTTACTTTGTTTAATGCTTTAATATTACATGCACGTAATACACACTTTTCACTTTTCAAAAGAGACGGGCTACCGGAGAATTGACGCTTTTCTTGCGGTGAACGAGTTTTTGAAGACCTGGCTTCCGATTTGTTCCTAGATCACTTTCACAAAATTTGAACTAACCGATATTTATTTGTTCAATATCTAGTTTGTGTCAAGACTACTCATACATGTGTGCTTTTATTAGATCTTAAAACCTACTCCTTATTTTGTGCGTGATATTTTAGTACTGTTTTTTTTCTGTCAAGACTATGGCTACGTTCTTGCGGAATTTAGGACAAATAAATGTACCTTTATTATTAAAATAACAGGTTTATGAACATAATTATAGATTCACCACATTCGAGAGAAAAAGTACTGAAGCGTGTTTGCATGCTTACAATTTACATTTACGTTAAACTTGACATATTGCAGTTACAAAACAGACCAGATGTGTATTTCTGAAATAACGAAATAAATGTTTGGCATCTTTAATATCTTGAGTGACATGTTTATGAAACCAATCCGGTATGATATTTAAAAATATTGTCGTGTAGTATAGAAGGACACCCAGTGTGCTATTTTTAGAAATATATATACTAATATACTTTGTAAAATTTAGAAAAACACTATAGATTTTTGTGAGCAAAATATATACCATTATCCGTACATACATGTTCACGTTATTCATAGAGCTTTGGTACCTGAATATTTTTCTAGTAACACAAACACCTTAATAGTAGGAAACTCAGAATACCCATTATTAGACTGACATATCAATCAATCGTACAACATTTTAAGGATTTTAACAAATACGATAGGTATACATTTTCGTCTTCAACATATTGACTTTGTATTACTGACCATTCTATAAAATTTAACGTTACAAATTACAACGACTAAACAAAGGAAAACTAAACCTGCAGTGAAAATGGAGAGAAAGCTATGCAATATTGAAAAGCAGTACGTTATTCGTTATTGCGTAGGGTTCCTTCATGAAGCATGAATAATACACTTTATTGATTATTTGCGATAATTTAGCGTAGAAACCTCGGTATAAGTCAAAAGCAATTATGAAGTGAAATTAGAAGACGATAAATATTACTATCCTCTTGTTTCAATTGCATCTTTGAATTCTTCTGTTTCTACGTACGAGGGGCAATCAAATATAAACTTATAAACAAATATTGTCCTTTGTATAAGCAAACTTCATTTTGTAGCAAACATTCACGTTCCCTCAAATTATTTTTTATATAATCCAGTACTTGTGCGATATATTTCTCCACGTTTCCATAGTTTTCATTCCTATTTCTTAGAATAAACCTGGGCGCGTATCTAATTAACTAACACATGGGCTGAAAAGCCCCGGGCAGAAAACACGGTTTCTTTTGTTCAAAATTATCTTTATTCATCAACGTAATCTCCATCAAGAGCAACGCAATCATTCCAGCGCCGCTCTAACATTTCAATACCACTTTTGTAGAACGATTTATTTTTTGCCTCAAAATAGGCCTCAGTTTCAGCGATAACCTCTTCATTCGTGCGAAATTTCTTACCGGCGAGCATTTTTTTGAGGTCTGCGAACAGCCAGTAGTCGCTGGGAGCCAAATCTGGCGAATACGGTAGATGTGGGAGCAATTCGAAGTTCAATTCATGTACTTTTGCCATTGTTTTGATTGACTTGTGACACGGTGCGTTGTCTTGATGAAACAAAATTTTTTCTTTGCCATATGCGGTCGTTTCTTTTCAATTTCGGCCTTAAAAAGCACCAAAAAAGCTATATAAAATTAACAGTTGTTTGTATTTCATTTATACATATATTAGATGAATATTAAACCACCCACAACCCAAAATACCGAGGCCATAACCATTCCAGCCGATTGTTGTGCTTTCGGGCGCTTTGGACGAGATTCACCAGTTGCTGTCCACTCAGATGACGATCGTTTTGATTCCGGAGTGAAGTGATGGATCCATGTTTCATCCATTGTCACATATCGACGAAAAAATTCCGGTTTGTTACGTTTAAACATGGCCAAACACTGCTCGGAATCATCAACACGTTCTTGTTTTTGGTCAACAGTGAGCAAACGCGGCACCCACTTTGAACAGAGTTTTCTCATAGTCAAATGCTCATGCAATATAAAGCCGATACGTTCTTTTGATATCTTTACGATGTCAGCTAACTCACGCAACTTCACTTTTCGATCATTCAAAACGATTTTGTGGATTTTTTTGATGTTTCCTGGTGTTACCGCCTCATTTGGACGTCCACTGCGTTCTGCATCATCGGTGTCTCTACGACCACGTTTGAAGTCAGCAAACCAACGTTTTATTGTTGTATCTGATAGAGCGGAGTCCCCATAACACATTTCAAGCCATTGCTTCGCTTGAACGGTATTTTTTTCCACCAGGATGCAGTGTAAAATTAAAACACGAAATTGTTTTTGATCCATTGTTTTGAAAATAACAAAAGTAGCGTGACTCTTAATACAATAACTTACAAACTAATGAATAGAATATCATGAAATTTTAACAGCTGTCTTTTGAAGGTTAGTACTAACTGAGAGAAAGGTGACTGCAATAAAACTAGCGTCATCTATGTGTTAGGCCCTTGGTTTCAAAATATATGTTGATAAGTATGGATTGTAAAGTGGATTATACAATTTACCAGGTTTTGCTGCGCTACGCCTATTGTGTGGAACTTTGCGTTATCGTAGAGAGGCAACACCTCGCGGAAGGAAAAATCTCGTCTTTTGCGGCGATACCATAACCTAGTTTGATCCAGGAGGCTATGGTAGTAGGTTATGTTGACGTTAATAAATCAATGCCAGCTCTCCTCAGTCCCAAAGAAATCGCATTATTGGCACCAAGTTCATATAAAATCTCAAGCACTCTAGGGGATACTTATGTGACGACAATCCGAATGAACCTGATTTATCTTTTCCTGACTGGATGCCTCTACTTAATAATCTGAACTGCCCAATCACATCCAAATATTCTTCTTGACGTTCAGTAAATAGAGGCTTAATATTTGATCGCCCTTTGTATAATATTCTCAAACTTGTTGATAGTAGAATAAAGGCTTTGAAAATAAATGTACTATGATGTAAATAGTCAAAAAACAAAGTTGAAGGCGCTAATAATACAGTTTAAACTATATTCGCTTAAGACGACGAGTTTCACAATACTATGGAAGCTTTAGTGGTACTTATATTTTCCGATAGTATATTTATATAGAACTACTTTTAAAAATTAGTCGCTGTAGGTATAATTTATTCTTCGAAGCTAGATGTATAAAAGATTGTATTATATGGAATAATATGGTTTAAAATACAACAATGAATTTTTCAAGTACATATGTACATACAAATACTTCTCAGTTACTGTTTTGGGCAAAATAATAATCTATCATTGCTTCTCCATCTTCGTTTATTTTATCACTTATTGCTTCATATCCTTCCTTCGTTTATCTTTCAACATTATTTCCTTCAGGTTCCATTCTTCTCTTCCTTCCCTATATTGTTTTCATTAACTTTTTACTTCCTCTTTCGCAGAATTTTGGTACGTTGCAGAATTAGATTTCCCTTTTAATTTATTTTCCTTTTCAAACGCTTGTTTAGCATACTCTAAATATGAATTAAAAGCAAGTTCTAGCATTAAGAAGGGCTGTATTCTACAGTGTTGCTTTACTTTTTCGATATCTCATTATATTGTCTTTATAATTAATTAGTGCTAACGGTGTTTCACTAGGACTTTGAATTTTGATCTTAAAAATAAACTCATTTCTTTAATGAAATTCTTAAAATTTGTTACTTATTTGTAAAGTGTAAGTGTTGACATTAGACATCGAATAAAATATCACTCAGGTGGCTATCGCGACTCCGTTGGAAGATATATACAATTTCAATGACATTTTGGAAAACGCTTTGGTGTAAATGTTGCGTTCAATTTCTTCTTTGAGTTATTACTTCGGTATGGTGCTTTATACAAACTCTACTTTTCAAATGGTGCAATTTTACGGCATTTTCTAGTTTTTGACTCCAATACAAAATACGAAACAGCCTGGAAACTGTCTTTGCAAAGGGCGCAGCGTAGCAGATCGTGCTATCCTGTTGAACCCATGTCATTTACTTTCATTCCATCGAATTCCCATTAAAATGCCACGAACGTTATTGACAGTTCCGGACGCATCTTTATTGTTTTTAAAAATTATCACCTTTTGAGAGTGCACGATATGTGGACCTTCTCTTCCCCAAATCCGAGAATTCTGTTTGTTGACGCAGCCGCTTAAATGAAAGCGCACCTCACCACTAAAAAAGATTTCATTGTGGAATGCCTTACTGACTTGCTGTTGGTCCAAGATTCAGTTAGAAAAGTTTCTGCGCCGTCCGTGGTTGATTGATTTCAGTTCTTGTGTCAGTTGAATCTTATCAGCATAAAATCACAAATCTGTCGTCAAAATTCTTTCGAAGATGCTGCGGTTAGTGTGTAATTGCCGTGCAAGGTTATGACGCGTAGGGGTTATTCTGTTTTTCATTGTAAACGTCCATTCAAATTTTTCCAGCAGATTCTCAATAACGAGCCGCGAAAGACAACTACGTACACCAAAATGACATTTGCTAATTGTCACTATCAAATTGCCAATATTTTTGTAATGCGTTGTTAGAATTGATAAATCTTTTTCCTAACTGCCAACTATGCCTGACTACACCAACATTAGATTGAAGTGGCGTACACATTTCAAGTTCTTGTTGAGACACTCTAGTTCATTTCTTCAAAAAATCATTTTGGATGTTGTGTAAGTAATAAACACGTAGTACTGTTCATATGATGACAGATAAAATTGTATTATTGCAATAATTGCTAAACATCGTCATCAATGATGTGCTTAACGCCAAGCTAACAAAAGTAAATTATAGCTGCACTAACTTCCGTCATACAATATCCGCAAATCGACAATGTGATAATAACTAATTTCAGTCTCATGATTCATTTTAAAGAATATCTTTACCTCTATCTCTATCAATGTCATATATGCATATCTTAGTTGTTATCGTAGTAGCTCTCTTCTTTCTACGCTTATTTCTACTTTACCAGATTTTATCGTATTTCCCTCATTCATGCTGTTCGTGATTATTCAAAGAGACATTCATAGTTGCAAATGATACCAGAGCATGTCAAATACAAGTTTATAAAATTTCGTAATTCACATATGAGCAGCGGAAATACTATCGCAAGAAGTTTCGACCTAAATTAGTTTATGAGTTGCTTGTAGAAATACAATTTAAAGATAGCTATCTAAGATTCTATCTCAAGTTGTTTTGTGGCTGGAGTAATTTTGATAGAAAGTTACTTTGTCAGTGGCATTGCTTTATTGTACTTTAAAGTGCTTATTTTGGTACGTGTCATCTGATTCTAAGGCGCAAGTTTGTTATCCTAAACCGCAAAATTGGTATGTGCGACGTTAAATAACGTTTCCATAATTCTAAGTATATACATACATATATAATCCTATATCCCATGTACCATATAAATGGTGTCGGGTGATTCTAAATATAATTTATTAGAAATTAATATCAAAATATTGGAGAGGTGCCAAGCGCGGCACCTGCTGGACTATTTATACACTTTTAATTGTAT
The DNA here is from genome assembly GCA_023509865.1 of Trypoxylus dichotomus. Taxonomy (NCBI): domain Eukaryota; kingdom Metazoa; phylum Arthropoda; class Insecta; order Coleoptera; family Scarabaeidae; genus Trypoxylus; species Trypoxylus dichotomus. The sequence continues at coordinate 45,042,562 of CM042078.1, forward strand.
AGTAAATTAATTAGAATTCGCTTTGAAATGGAAAATGAGGTTTTATAATCAATATGTAAACGTTGTCGAAAGTTTTTCGGTATGAATAGAAAACTAGCAAAATAAATGGTGTATCATAATAATAGTAGTTGGATGTTTAGCACAACCTATACTGGAAAAAGATTAATAAATAATAAATACAAGTTACTAACTGAAGAAAAATAACTAAAATTATAAAAGGTGCTATCAGTACTTAACATACACCTTCAAGAGATTATATATTTAGTAAAAAATGTATATATCTTCAGTTTCCGCTTTAAGACCTTGATGTTATTCGTATTTATACATCGTAATGTATTAAATAATTTTGTGTCAGTGTGCACAGAATACTTACTAATAGATTGTGAGGTAGTGCATGACAATAGTACATTTGTTAGCTTCTCTCATTACATACTTGTGGAAGTCATTATTTCGTGAAAGATCAGTTTCAATAATTTTTATAAACAATTACGTTTTGTATATAAAAAGATGATAGATGTAATGTTCCTCAGAGTCTAAACAAATTTTTGCCAGAACACTGACGAGGAACTCTAATAATTACTACAGTCATTATTCGATTATCCCTGTAGATTGTACAGTAGGTCGGTACTAGTTTATTGCAGGATAGCTGCATAAAGCGATATTCAATATATAGCGCAGAAAATTGGAACTGTGAGTCTGTTGAATACTGTCAATTTATTTTAAAGAGACAACTTCGATCGTTTTCTTTCCTTCTAGATTACAATAAAAAAAATATGATTTTGTAAAGATTTAGCTGCATGTCCTTATTATCAAACTATTTAAGAAAATTATCTAGTATTAATTGCATGTCATGCGTCAATCAAATAGGATCTTCGTGTATTTCAACGTAGCTATTTTCGTTAGTATTTAGGAATAAGATGTTTTCGTCAATCAAAGATTTCAAGATCCAGCACTGTGATACAGTACAGATACAATATATTACTCATATGAGGCACTGATTTGATAAGTATGGTGTCCACTATTTATATCTAGATCCTCTTAACCCAGAGCATTGCGACTTTTCTGGTGACAAATTATGGCTGACAATTGTTCAGAGAGAACTAGAAATAAACCAATGCAATTCTCTTTTTGTTTATAGTTTTGTCCTGCGCTGTACTTGATGTAAAATACTGTGTTTTTTAGAAATACCCAATTGCTGCATAAACTGGTTCAGGACTAAGTAAGACAACAAACATAGTAGAAAAATTACTGGCCTGAATTGAGAGAGGACAGGGGTGCTACATAGCAGAAATACGTACCTATGCTCGTTTTATCACAGAAGCGATTGAAATTAATATAACCTAAAAGAAGAAAACACGAGAAATATTACTGAACACTTCCGCCTGTAAAAAATTATAAAAGGTATTTTATTTAATAAATTATTACATTGAAATTTTAAACATTCGTATTCACAAATACACAGTATCACTGTGTTAATTCTGTATGTACCTTTGCCCTCGAATATTGTGTTTTTAGTGTAAAGTATTCATTTCTCGACGTGATATTGTTGAGGATGGATTCTCATAATAATTAGCGTTGTTGTTTGGGCTATTTCTATCGTTCGTTGAACTTGTATAGTCCGACGTTTCGGCAGTCTATCTACTGTCGTCTTCAGGGGCACACTGAGAAAGTCTGTTGCTTGCCAGCCATTGAAACATAATTGCTCTGGCAAGCAACAGCCCTTCTCAGGGCGCCCCTGAAGACGACAGTAGACAGACTGCCGAAACGTGGGACTATAGAAGTTCAACGAACGATGGAAATAGCTCAAACAACAACTCTAGTTATTACTGTAAACACAATACAAAGATGCTCTTTATCTACTCCTATCAGTTCAAAAAAATATTATACAGAAGTCTTAATCAAAGTATCTAGGAAAATTAGCCCAGAAGCAAGGGAAGTTACAATCTGTTCTATACCTTCACTCAATGGATAGTGAGCAACGCAATCACTGGGAAAATATAAATATATTTGCAGTTGCTTCAAATTTGCACAGTAAATGTGGAGAAGCTTGCTTATTGCAAAAGTTAGAGTATAATTTGAGTTTGACTACATTACTAAATAAACACAAAAGGAGTTTCAATTACTAAAGGTGAATAAAATGTGAGAAAGAGATGTAACTGCTTCTACCTTTCATAACATGGATTATCCTACAAGGAATAAATATAATTGGTGTAATTTACACACAACTGCAAAAGAGGACTTATCTATTGTAATATCAGCTTATGTAATTGCCTCACTTATTATTTTACAAAACCAATCTTTATTTTTATGCTCTAAACTATATCTTTTTTACCAACTCTTAATTCTACACTTGACTTGATAGTTGAGTATAATTTACAACGTGAAGCCTTGTTTATATAGAATAATTGACATCTTGGATATCACTGTAAATACCATTGTATTTTTAGAAACGTATTGCGCACTGAATTCCAGGTAAAAAATTAACACTGAACTCAGTGTAAAATTTCATTGACTGCGAATAAAACCATTTAATTCATTTTACATTTGCGCCTGGTGTGTTGAAATACGGTAAAATATATTCTCTCAATGTCAAAATTTGTAGAAGCATAAAGGCATTTTCACCAGCACCTTATATTTTTAATGTAAATTCGTATTGAACATCAGACATAATCGATAAAAAGATTTTCAATAAATACTTTATTTTCATTTGAACTAAATGGAAATGTTAAAGTTTTGGATATAATAGAAACGTCATACTAAATGTTTTTATTCAGTAGGTTATATGTAAATAGAACCTATAGAGTACTCCAAATCTACCAGATGCTTAATAGTCATTCTGGCGAAATTACTAATCGGCAACTAAAATGTTTTTCTGGGTGATATAACCCACTTGAAGAGAGAATTGCAAGCATGATCGTATTGGACAAACAGTAAGCGTACTTATACTTCATTCACGATAAGAATGCAGTAGATAGCGCTACGATCGCCGGGTGTATTACACTGGTGAGATTTAACCGTTGGAACTGGCAAATAACAACAACGTATACGTCAAAGTTACGCTATCAAAACCTTATACAGTACACAGTAGAGTTTTTCATATTTTCAATACACTTTGGTTATATGACTGATAGAACAATACTGCAATAATAAAGTAAAACTGACATCAATTGCAATATAAATGTATCCTTCGGCTGTTTCATTTACCGAAATAGTTGGAGCTTAATTAATTATGTTAGAAGTAAATAAATAAAGATATGACAGGCTTTAAAATAACAATATTTCCATGGATAAACTGGAATCGAAAATTTGAAAGTATAGCTTCGACATGAATGATCTGTCATTTGTCATGAAGTGAATTTCTCCATCAATTTTAAAAGAGAAAATTTCAATGGTATGGTTAAAAGTGAACAATTCAATATATACACAACACACCCAAACAAGAAGAATGTTGCTAATCATATACAATACATAATGGGCACAACGGGGCTGTAACCAAGTGCATCGAATGGCTTCGGAGTATATACCAACATACAACAAGACTTAAATCTTGTATAGAATCTGGTTATTGTCAATGATGAAGTTGGATAAGCTCTTCGGTAAAAAAAGGAAACAGCACTGCAAGTATGCTTATCTACTTCACCCTGACTACAGTAAAACCTATGTATATTTTCATCGACAGTACAATCAATAAATAATTGCATGCATCTTAATGACAATAAACTATCAAATATACTTATTATGCAAATGTTATCAACGGACATTTGAATCAGATGATAAGTAAATTTGATAACTGACATCAACTGACAGAAAATTCATATGAAGAAATTGCATTCGTTTCTTCTGTGTGAATATGCCTCCCCAACCAGCCAATGGCATGCCCGTGTTTTAGGGCCTATCTATTCTAAGTCTGCATTCATAACGTGAATGGAGTATAGACTAAAACCTGTAAGCTACCGCATCATAATCTAGTCAGTGCATTATCACCTGTTTTATAAGTATACTAACAACACAGCTCTCTCTACCTCGAAGACACATGAAGTATTTTTTCACTTAGGCCCTGTTTCTGAAAGCATAGATATCGGCTTCACAAAATTATGGATTGGATAAACTGCCAGAATCACTTCTAGAAAACTACACAACATTTATCGAATCAATAACGGTTCAATAAGTTATCGAAGCTATAAGGCTCAGATAACTTGTTTTGATGCATGTTTTGTTCGTTCAACTCCTGTTCAGAACTATTATGGTATCCACGTGGTTCGTAACTAATTATTAAGGTCAAGTTTTGCGCTTTCTTTATTAATAAAACGTAGACGCTATCAAAAGGAATTACGTATTGAAACTGAAATCAATATTAATGAATATAAAATAGAAGATTAATCGTAGAAGTACTTTCAACTTTATTAATTAATTTTAAGAAAACGTCGAAGTAATATAATTTATAACTCTTTTAAGTAAATTTGTTTTACGATATCAAATAATAATTTTTCATTATTTTTCTTTTCATTTAGTTAAAAAACTTTCATATTCAAAACAGAGACACCTTTATGTGCCCACTAGTTTTGAATCATTTTCTTGCACTGAGAATAGCGGGCTCTACTTTATACGAACAAGCGCCAAACACACTATAAATGTAGTTACCATCTTCCAGTACTCTCGTACTTTATGGGACGTCACATTTCTAAATGATGCGGTAGATCAGTGATAAGAGCGCCTACATACGACAGTGACAACGTCAGGTGTCGTGCGTTCGAGTTCTACCTGTGATGACATAATGACCGTTGCTGGCGGATCCGCTACCTTCTCAAGTCACGATTCACTGTTGGAAACATAAGTAACAAAGTCGCAGTGAAGCACCATGACAACAAAATATGCAATCTTGCTACAAATCGTGGTTTCTCGCCAGAAAACTGTTGACGCAAACACTACGTAATTGCTTAATTACGATAAAGTGTGAAGGGTAACATTGTCTAAAATACCAGCTTCAGCAAGATATAGGATACTATGTATAAGAATCCATCGCTTAAAGTAATTCTTTTATCTCTTTTACATATTGTTAAATATTATAGCCTAACGTTTGTGTGTTTTGTTTTTATAAACAAAAGGGAAGGTTCTTTTTGTGACTATAACAATTGGGTATAATAATTTTCCAACACTAAATCGATTGTCAGGCCAAATTGGTTTGACCTACCAACAGTGAATCGACAGCCGGGCCTAGTATTGTATTTCCTGGCTACAAACATGCAGACAAATCGAAATCAAAACACCTCAATCTTTTCTGAGCCAATTGACTAAAAGACTTGGCCTTTCAGTCCGAATAATGGTATCGACGCAGTTCTGATCCAGGAAACTAACGCTACAACTATAGAAGACCTGCCTAAAAAAGGTATGATCCATGGCTATGATTTTATAGATGCCCCTTGCGTCCCTTCCGAGGGAGTTGGAGCGACGTCATGAAAGCTGACGTTACAGCCCTTACATGGATTAGGAACTTAGATTCGCAGATATAGCAGTGAACTCCACTTAGCCCAAATGAATAATTATTCGGAACGCAGTGTTTCAAGAGCATGTGGACTCCCATTGTCAATCGCGTTACCGACTTGTTATTAAACATTGATATTTAGTTAATTTTGTGTTTCGGTATTCTTATTATATACATACACTATTTGTTATGTATGTTTTACTTTTACACTGTATGTGAGCCGTTTTAGCACAATAATGATACTGCTTCTAAAATAACAAGCCTCTTCTTTAAAAATAAAGCTTACCAATTTCTTCTGATTTATTTCCATATATAAAACGAGCTTGCATGGAATTGATTTCTTTTATATTAAGTTTATAGCAACGTAGTGCACATATCGACCAAATAGCGTCTCTGTCATGGTTTCTATAACGATGGTGACATTAACTACATTCTCTACAAAATGCAAAAATCAATCAAACTACATTCTACTCTGAGCTGCGTTTAAAAGTTCGTACAAATTGTAAAGTTAAATAAAAAGGTTACGTTAGCGTCACAAACACTCATTTCACTAAAGCTACGCGTTGTACTAGGTTTATTAGGGTCGCAGAATGAGAAAACCAACGTAATGATAAGAATTTACTTATTTAGTCATATAAGTTCATAGTAATTATTGTTTCGGCCAAATCGGTGAAAGATTAACTCTCATTGAGTTTTATATGGTGAGAAGAAACATTGTAGCACATAAACAAGGTTCGGTTATACATTTTAATGATTTATGGATTTTAGTAGTTTTTTTCGGCTGGCTTTGGTAATTGTATATATACGCGCGGAATTAATAGCCATCATAATTCAGGTTACCTTAGCAAAAAATATACGCACGTATACCTGAATATTTAGTCACTTCCAAATGAGTTAATTTACCTCTTGGGATCTAGAGCGCTTTTATTTCAGTAGTAGAAAAAAACGAACATATGTATAAATATAAATTTGGATGTCCCACTTAATAAGTGTGACCACCGTATACGTTAGAGTATACTATTATGTATAACTTCTAAAACGTCGAGAACAAAAATGTAAATTGTAAATGTAGTCACAAATACCCCCTCGAAAATATTTTAAAGTTCATATTTTTTTATAACTGCTGCGGTCAATAAGGAAAAACAAAATCTCTATTGAAAATTCCAGGGCAAGTATCAACCAATCGGCCCTTATTAGCAATTAAAACTTAAAACGAAGGCTGTCTTTTAAGTTTTCTATTTAGAGCTGGCTAGTTTTTAGGACTTTATTGTTTCTCGAGTACTTTCCATGAAGATTAATCCACTTTTGCATGCGCTCGAGCAAACTCTGGAAGCAGTTATTCCACTCTTTTGTTGGTACAGTCAAAATTGTGTTTTTGAAAACATCGACTGTACCTTCCGACTGGAACTTTGACCACGCAGTCTGTTCTTGATATTCGTAAAGGTAAAGAAAGCGTTGGATCCAAGATCCACCACCACTGATGATGTTGTACATGTATTTAGTGTTTCCGGCGTTAACGCGCTGTAGAGTTTGTTGACACCAATTCACCCTAGCTGTTATCTGTTCTTCGGTCAATAGATGCGGTTTCCAACGGGAATTTTTGTTACGCACAATTCTTCACGCAAAATTTATTGAATTGATGTACTTGAAATGATGCCGCAATCTCGTGATATGTCACATGTCGATCTTCGTTGATGAACTTGTGCACAGCATCGACGTTTTCCTGAGTGACTGCCGTTTTCAGTGCGTTAGCTCTTGAATGGTCGCTAAGATTTATCTGTCCATTTTAAAATTCTCCATACCTGCGCGAAATTGTTGACTGATTCATTGGCGAAAATAGAAACCAACTCGGCAAAGCATTCTTGTTGAGGTAATTGTCTGTGAAAATTATGAAAAATTATTGCTCGAAAATGTTCCCGGTTAAAATCCATTTTTCAACTAACTTGTCAACTTTGGAATTTCACAAGACACATTCCTCGTATTTAGTGATAACCGATAATTTTAATCAATTGAATGAATTGTTTTCAATATTCTTAAAAACTCTGTTTAAAAACATAATGTTTCTTTCCGAGATGAAAAGAGTCACCATATATTTATTCTTTGGTAAATAAATGAGTAAAGTGCTTATGTAGTCAATCTACTGATCCTAACATATTAGAGTGATCAAATAAGCTATTGAAATAAATAGAAACCTCTTAATTATTAAATTAATCCTGCGTTAATAATAATTCGTGTTTAAGCATTATAATAATAGTGTTTTAACATTTAGACCTAAAATCAAAGATCTGCCCAAACCTGCAGGTAGATAATTACGATAATTTTTAATTTCCTTGGCATTACCAACGTTAAATATAATTTAATTAAAATTTCATGGCTCCTAGCAGGATTCTCTCTAAGATTCGAACCAACAGTTTTTATTCAATTTTTAATTAAATTTCGCAAACTAATTAAAGTATATTTACAATTGGTCATCCCAAGAAAATTAAAAATTAACATTTAAGAGGCCAGCGAAGGTTACTTTAAATAATTGAATAGATTCTTATTGTTAGAGAAGCCCATTAATTGTTCGGTTACTACTTGCAAAATTCGTGGTGTTATTGATTTTTGAATCGTATTCATGTCGTTATTGTTGTCTTTGTTGTTTGCGTTGTTCTATTTTTGTTATATTAACACACTTGAAATGTCATTTTCGAATACTGAAACTTATGATAAACGTGCCGCTTATTTTCAATGTTTTGAAATTCATGCATCGCATCGTGCAAACATGCCGACAAACATCCTCAAAGAAGACATTTCAGCAGAAAGGTATTTAGATGTATGCTTACGACAAACGAGACGTGTGCATCCCAGTTTCCACCCGAATACGTGCAGTAAGGAGTGAAGGCAATACTGTAAAGTTCTTGACTACGTAAGAGCTGATCTGCTATTGAACGACAGAGAAAGTTCTTCGCACTTAGGACGATGTAAAACTTTAGCATGTCGAATATTAAGAGACAGTAAATGGTATTCATACCATGTGGTTTTACACTAAAGATTGTCGAAAAGTTACTGTAATCGGAGATAAATTACATATATACATGATACTTGTATAAATTTAAATAGTGTGTACTACTGGCCAGCATGTAATCGTTAATGGATGGGACAAGCGGACCATTAAAATTGGTGAAATATCCATGCGTGGTGCGAAATTCTATGAACCAACACTATTGCGTCATTTTTTTAATAAACATTTGAATGGCAAAATAACACATGGGCTGAAAAGTCTCGGGCCTAACAAAGAAAACACGTTTTTTTGGTTCAAAATTAGCTTTATTCATCAACGTAATCTCCATCAAGACCAACGCAATCATTCTAGCGCCGCTCTAACATTTCAATACCACTTTTGTAGAACGATTTATCTTTTGCCTCAAAATAGGCCTCAGTTTCAGCGATAACCTCTTCATTCGTGCGAAATTTCTTACCGGCGAGCATTTTTTTGAGGTCTGCGAACAGCCAGTAGTCGCTGGGAGCCAAATCTGGCGAATACGGTGGATGTGGGAGCAATTCGAAGTTTAATTCATGTAGTTTTGCCATTGTTTTGATTGACTTGTGACACGGTGCGTTGTTTTGATGAAACAATATTTTTTTCTTTGCCACATGCGGTCGTTTCTTTGCAATTTCGGCCCTCAAATGATCCAATAACGGTATATAATATTCACTGTTGATGGTATTTCCTTTCTCAGGTTAGACGATGAATATTACACCACGCATATCCCAAAATACCGAGGCCATAACCTTTCCAGCCGATTGTCGTGTTTTCGGACCAGTTGCTGTCCACTCAGATGACGATCGTTTTGATTCCGGAGTGAAGTGATGGATCCATGTGTCATCCATTGTCACATATCGACGCAAAAATTCCGGTTTGTTACGTTCAGAATCATCAACACGTTCTTGGTTTTGGTCAACAGTGAGCAAACGCGGCACCCACTTTGAACAGAGCTTTCTCATAGTCAAATGCCCATGAAATATAAAGCCAATACGTTCTTTTGATATCTTTACGATGTCAGCTAACTCACGTAACTTCACTTTTCGATCATTCAAAACGATTTTGTGGATTTTTTGATGTTTTCTGGTGTTACTGCCTCATTTGGACGTCCACTGCGTTCTGCATCATCGGTGTCTCTACGACCACGTTTGAAGTCAGCAAACCAACGTTTTATTGTTGTTTTTGATGGAGCGGAATCCCCATAACACTTTTCAAGCCATTGCTTCGCTTGAACGGTATTTTTTCCCATCAAGAAGCAGTGTAAAATTAAAACACGAAATTGTATTTGATCCATTGTTTTGAAAATAACAAAAGTAGCGTGGCTCTTAGCACAATAACTCACAAACTAATGGATAGAATATCATGAAATTTTAACAGCTGTCTTTTGAAGGCTAGTACTAACTGAGAGAAAGGTGACTGCAATAAAACTACCGTCATCTATGTGTTAGGCCCGGGACTTTTCAGCCCATGTGTTATATTCGAAGTGTTTAAAAAATGTCGTTCTAGAAGATGTTCCTTTAGAAAGAAGATGAAGTGATTTTAACACGGGAGTGTCCAACAGACTTCTCACAGAAACTTCGTAATTCTTTAAACATAATCTTCCCGAATCGCTGGATTGAAAGGGGAAGGCTGCTTCAATGGCCAGTTAAATCGACACATTTAACAGTGATTGATTTGTATTTATGGGGAAGTACAAAAGATATTGTTTGGCAGGCATGTCCTATGAGTTTAGTAAGAAACTGTAATGTGAACGAAAACAATAACTAGAGTAACACTTAGAATAGATATAAGAATGTAAAGTATGTTACAAGTTTGACAGTAGCTAAGGTGTACAAGACGCGAAATAAATTTTATAGTATTCAAGCTGAACTGCACTTACGTATTATATTGAATTGAAATTTTGTTCGTTATTTCCTACTTTCTGAATATCAAATAAAGTTTGTTGCACGTTTGTAGAATCTGCTCAATTCATGCGTGAATTTATTGCTTTAGGATAACTTAGCAGGTGGATTTTTAGAATTCGACGTGCATTACCCGAGAAAATCTATGTTCTCGCAGTAACAGGTTAATAAACAGTTGATTAAATACCTACTTTAATCAAAACCCACTTCAGGATATAAAACTCGAAGGCAATTTTCTATAAAATATTCTATGTGTGGACCTTTCTTCGCCATAGATACGCATCAAAGCAACTTATATTAGTACCGAACGAAATTGCAGGAAGAGAATGTTATATAATAATAATTCTTATCGTATGCACATGCGTGGGTATACAGGGTGCCTTTAAAATTCGCCAGGTGTACTATAACGAACCACAATGTCGAAAAAAAATATGTAGATCTCTTTTATAAAAAATTATTTTGTAAAATTGTCTTTTGGAAACTGCACGCATGTTTTCCCCTGAAATTTCTATGTTGTTTGTCTGTACATTATTACCCGATCTAAATTCAATTGGTTTCTATTTGTAGAAATTTATAGAATGCTTATAGTACATTTAGTTGATTTACGATTTACCTGTGCTTATCTAACTTGAGTTCTTTTTGTAATTATGTAAAAAATACTCGCTAGGTATCGAATGTTACTTAAGTCAACCGTAGGCGAATCGTTTTGTGGCGGTAGTAAAACTAGCTGCAGATTACATAGATATATTGTATTAATTTTATCTCTCAACAATATCAACCATTTTTATAACCACTTACTATTGTTACCAATATTTACAGCAATAATATATCCAAATGTCTATTTTAAGAGACAACATTATATGTCATATTGCTCGTAACTGTCGAAAACGCGATCTTGTTACAATGTACACAACCGAAGAACAAGCTGTTGTACAAATAGTGTATTGGCTAGAACCCCAAGTATCAGGAATTGTGGCTAAGTCTAATACCACAGGCTGCATTGTAACACATGAAAGAAATAAAGAGATTACAGTATGTACTAATAAAAGATGCGGAACGAGAAAATGTGGATCGGGTAAAATGCTTTTACTATAAAAAGACTTGCTGAAACTGTTCATGTAAATTCGGTGGTCCACTGGTAAGGGAGCCTGCACTTGAATTTGGCAAATTAGGTGTCGCGCGTTAGAAACCAGCGTCCGTTAAGTATAGCGCTGGTACTTTTTTGGGCTTGGTTCTCGAATCACCACTCGCCATTGGGAAAATAACTAATGGCGCTTTTCCCTTTGTCACGTGGGGGTGCAGTAACAGGGCCATGAAATACTTTACAAACACTTTCCTACACCTTAAGGCTCCTGAGGTCTTGACAAGCTACAATAGCTTTTAACCCCGTTGGGTCGCCCACCATAAAAAATAAAGCAAGAGTTCAGCACCAAAATTTCTTAAGGAGGAAAAGCTCAAAGTTCCAGTATCAAAACCCTCAAGAATTACCAGCTGATAATCATATGCGAAGAAGCACTGTTTGTGGAACATTCAGCAGGACGAAGCTTTTTCGTTCATGGGGAAGTTAATTTCCAGAATCGATACTAGAGTAGACAGAATTTTTACCTTTCCCATAGTATCGGTCTGAGAAATTGAGCTTAATTATCCTGTTACAGACTCGTTCTGTATCGACGGAAACCTTACGGAACAAAGATATCGCGAACTGCTTCAAGGAAGAGTAATACCATCTCTTAATCATATGATCACAAGCTTGACAACCAGATGAATGGCTCATCAATTCATAGTACCCCAAATGTCAGAACCTTTTTGACGCATTTCGGCATCGCGATAGGTCGTAATATGAGAATATCGTGGATATTCCGGTTTCCTGATCTAGCACCTGACTGCTTTTTCTTGGGTTACATAAAATAGAAGGTATTCATTGATGCTTTAAGAACTGCAAACCAGCTCAGAAATAAATAAGTGCTGTAGTTTAGAAGAAACCTCCAGAATGTGTCGTAAGTGCTATCAATATTTTCTGCAACCGATTAAGATATCACCTTACCCAGAATTTCGTTATCTCTGTGTTGTGCGAACGTGTAATTAAGTTAATATTCTCTATACCCGTTACCGAGGGAAATGAATTTGTTAATTCAACGTAAAACGGTTATATTGTGGTTCAATATAAAATAGCGCAAAATACAAACATACTTTACACATTTTATGTTCATTGTCTTGCGTTGTATGTTCAATGTTAAAAGTTAATGCAAAAAGGAACATGTTTATTGTTTTTTTTGTAAATAATATACAATATTAATTCAATTCTGACGTTCTTATTGTTATATATACAATTCGCCACAAAAAAAGAGTCGACAAAATTTTATGCTTATGTAGCATAAGTAATAACTTAAATAAATTGCGTGTGTGCATTACATTTCTTGAAAATTTTTCCTGCTATAAAGCTTTGGCCAGTAGTCATTACTCTCACATCCGTGAAGTTGAGCATTTTTCATTCTGGATTAAGACCAACTTCCATGCAAAAGCCTTTTGTTGTTTAAATAAAGTAGTACTTAAGCCAACGTAATTTAACTATTTAATCAATAGAACAACAGCAATGGATACAATCACTGCAATCGATTGAAAACCATTGCTTTACAACGGAGATGAAGTAAATATTTTGCAAAATTTACAATAATGCATTGAAATGGCTATAAATATCCAAGTCCAGCAAGTATCTTTTTAGGGAGACCATTTATAGGTAAATTATGTAATTAATGCACTGAATGTCAAATATTTCTTGAGTGATTCACCATATGACCTTGTATTATCTTTTCTCTTATTGGTCTTAATATAGGCTAATCAGCGACCTCAACAATTATTAATAAAGTAGACACACGCAATTATTCAGCTGCTATGAAACCTGTAAATATACAATTAATTACTCTGCTCGAATATAGAAACTTTGTGCTTCTGCGTGGTATTTACGTCCGTAGTAGAAAACCTGATTAAATTTGTCTTTCCTACCAACTTTAGTGGCTAGCGTCCTCGGTGTTCTATGTGTGAGAAAATTGCTTTCATTAAATATTACAGATGTAGTAAATTCTTATGTTTGGAGTGCTTCTATGCCACGGTGAGTAAACGTGGATACATGCTGACGTAATTTTGGGAAGTCGGTAGTTTCAAGTAGTAGTAGTTAATGGATTTGCATATGTACATCACCTGTAGCATTTCATAAAATAAACAAACAAATTTATAAGTTGTTATGTGTTTTTGTATTTTTAAAAAGGTTAACGAAAATGTCAATACACTAAGCCATATATTCGTTTTAAAGGAATATTTTAGAATTTAAAACGACAAAATATATGCCACTATGTAGACTGAAACCAAACAGCAATCAACCTTCTAAATATTTGTACAACCCATCTCAAATCAATCAATAATCTTCAATATTAATAATTAAAGAGTAATTTCCGAAAGAAATAAAACCAAATAATTTTTCATTCCTTTAAAGGTGGTTACAGTACGAACAAGAATGAGCTTTTTGTATACCCATCTATGTCTATACTAGTGTGTTTTCATTTTCAACTCTGAGAAACCTGCGGGACGATGTAATCTCCCGTTAATGCTTAACGTTTCTTGTGGAGCTGTTATTATGTTTTCATATAAGTCTCGTAATAACTTTCTAGCGTAATCAAGCTGACCACAGCAAATATTTGAAACTGTCATATGTATGACTACTAACCTAATACAATTAACGTGTAAACAATGCATACTACAATGGAGCCTACTATTGTACTGAACGGTAACAGTAATTTTAAATAATAAATGATCCCATTTAGACCATATAGCTTGCAGCATAATTCATATGTCACGTCTTCTATCGCGCCGCCTATTAAACTGATCACTTTATTCATTGAAGCAACGAGCTGGTCCGCAATATAGCGTTTGTAAACTATTTATTATACTTGGCACGTATAATCTCGCTCCATCTAATTTACATCTCTATTTATTCATTGCGATCTGGTTTATGGATAGAAGTTTATGATGCAATAGCGATAACAAACGGAATGAATTAATTTCGCCCGTCATCTCCTGCAACTAATTAAATGCCTTCGCGATATTTTCCGAAGCACTTAACCTCTATTCAATCATTTATATGCACATGCATTTGTGCATAAACTTTCGTCAGAAGATATTTGAGATAGGTAGTTTAACTTTCTATTCGTACATAAAATGTTCTTCTTTTACACAGTAAAAGTTATAAAATTGCAAGGATATGCTTCGAAAATTTTACAGTATTGCGTATGTAATTTGTATTTTAGAAATGTGAACATGTAAATATACTGTCTTCTAAAGCACTGAATTTTAACGGTAGCACCATAAATACGAGGGTAGTCTGATAATTGAGGTAACTATCACAGAGATAAGCATGATAATCTACGCATGCGCGTCATCTGTGAAATCCATCATGTTAGAAGACAGTTGTAAAAGTTTGAACCAAAAACATTGCGTCTGTTGAATTGTTACAGTTACAACGAATGTCGAAAGCCAAATGTAAAAGAAAAGAATAAAGTATCTTCTTTTGTACTACTTACCTTATTTTGCAGACCACCCTTGTGTTATTGTCCCTTAAGGTAAATATACAGAATCATAACTAAATACATCACCAATTACATTAGTACGGTTGAAATTGTAGGTCTAGGCATGTTGAATAACATTGGTAATGTATTCAGTATAGATTCACCTGGGAAGTTAGTCCACGTGAAGTTAATAAAACATAAATAAAAAATAAAACAAAAAATAAAGTACCATATAAGAAGATCCCCTTATATATAATTCATATTAACATACATATTTTTCTCTTTCTGTTATTTAGACTCGCTATTTTATGATTCATTGCATACAATTGTATGTAGCTCTACAAATAAAATGTAAAGAATAAAAACATGAAACCAAGCAACGTAGTATGATTCCTTTACACTTGCAAGGAAAACCATACTATCACAAAAATTTTGACAAATCAAATTTTCCAACATCCTTCAAGCAAATCTTCTATATAAGAAGTTGTCAAAGCAATACAGAAAACTCGTGCATCTCATTAGCGAGTACGCGAAGTTCACAAAACCGAATAAGGAGACAACACGTAACAACTTAAAAAGCGACCAAGAAAGTGGAAGATTGTTGATGGCCCAAACAAAAAAAGAATATATATGAAGAAACACCTATCGCTATTCAAAAGAATATGTTCCACGACCATTTCACCAACTTAGCTAAAGCACAACTTGAAGCTGAACAAACCGAATCACTATAATTGATATACAAATTAATTTTTCATAGAAAAAACCAACCTATCAAGTGGCACCAGACGTGGACACTTCTAAATTTCACCAGAATAGATAAAGGTATCTTCAATATTTTTATTCAAATACAGGGGGTAAGTAGACAAAGATCAGTTCCTCCGCATTTAGTTGTCCACTCCTGAGCACATGTCCCCTTCTCTTTCCTTCCACCTAATCCTATCTTGTGCCTCCTGTAATCAGTTCTTGCTAACCTTCTCGTTTACGTCGTCTACGCATCTCGTAGGTGCTCTTTCGATGCTTCGTTTGTATTATTAGCCTCTATTGGATAATATAATTTGTCCATTCTACTTCTTACTATCTCAGTACGTGTCCTTCTCATCTCCATTTATTCTTTGCTATTCTTTCCATGACATATTCCTCTTCAGTTCATTTTCTTATCTCGTTGATAGTTATTTTATCTCTTAAGCTTACCCCCAACATAACCCGTTCGATAGCCCTTTGTGTTGTTTTTGTCTTGCTCGCGAATTTAAGTGGTAGTGACATGGTCTCCACTCCATAAGTCAATACCAGAAGTATTAATTATATCTACTAAACTATAAAACATAATTAAGAACTTAAACGAAAAACTAATCATTAACAGTTAACTGTCGCTAAAGTGGATAGGGTGAAGGGCTAGTTATCTCACATACACAAAATTATATATAAAAGAATGCTCAAATTCATTCAAGAAAACATCATACAACTAAGGAGAGACCAAATATTGTAATAGATCGAGCTATCTCGGCGCGCTCTATACCTCACAGATTAATTATTTATTTATTAACATTGTGTTTAGAAGGCACATGGGCTCTCATTGCAAAGTGAGTTACCGAATAACGTCCAAAAATTAGAACCTCGTGCAATGTTTCTTACGCAGACCCTAATAATTCTATTACCTAATTTTTGCAACTTATTGGCTAGCTCCAAATAGACTTACGCCTCCTAGAAGAGTATAAAGACGAAGGGATTTATATTCCGGTTTATCGTAATAAATTCATTAAGCTCGAGTGTGCAATTGAAGTCAATTCTTCGTTAACTAAATTTGTGTTATTTTTCTATGGATGTAGTATCGGACGAGTCTAATTTTCTAAACGCGTTTATACTTTAAGTAACTTCTTAATTAGTTTTGTTATCACCAGATTTCACCATGTGCTCTGCGGCACAAAATGCTTATATGTTCTTTCAACCTCATTCGATAACCCTTCCTGCTCTTTCAATATATACTTTATCACCAATATTACATGGTAAATTCTAGACCTTTGCTTCATATCTGGTTTATCTTTAAGATTACTTGGGAGGTGTTTTAAACTGTCGGAATATGAGAAATTCGGTGAAACTTTCCACATGTTGGTTGACGTGTTTCCTCTTGTTTTAATTTTGCAGCTGCTTCCTATCCCCTCAGACCCTCTGTTTTATACTCTCTCCACGGATTTCTTCCTAAAATTTTAGGGAATTTCAGGTTTTTTCTGCCAAGCAATATTGACGCGCTTTCGAAATGTGGCTGCGAGTTTTAGTTTTCAATATTCTATTTCTTTTAAAAAATTGACAGTTGAGCACTTATGAAATAAGTTATTAAATTTCTTAGTAATTTCTAGGAAAAATCGGATTTAAAAGTATGCATTTGGTTCATATGTACATATTGTAATGATATGAAATATTGTCTATTAATTATCAACGAATTTTTCTAAATTTTACTAGTTTACCTATTCCAGATATGTTCTTGTCACTGTTTGGTGCACGCCACTATATTTATTATGGTTGATGTTAGAAATTGGAGGCAAAGTACCGTTAGTGCTCCCTCTTTTTGGATTTTAAACACAGATATTAAATCTGTACAGGTTTCTTTCTAAAGTTTTACAGATATCTACTTTGGATATTCTCTATTAACTTATTATTCACATTTTCTTGTTTAAAAAGAAAGTCCCTTCAACAACACTTGCAGAGTAGATGTAAACTGTACTACTGTTTGTTATATATATATCGCTTTTCGTAAACATATTTTTTATATAAATAAATATTTCCAAATTTCATTCTTAAAAGACGTTTAATATACTGTACTCACACATTTTAATCACATTGTGTAAATATGCATTATTACGAAATTATACTTATAATCTTCAAAATTTATCGTACGACGGAAGGATGGCACGACTGGCAACATTTACGTTTATAATCTCACACATATCAAGTATGTGTGTACTGTGTGGCCTACCATATAGGCGAACAAATGCGTTGCTATGGATATAAAAAAACAAAAAAGAACATCGTGTCACAATCAGACATGTTATCATCATTTATTAATTTGTCAATATATTTTCAACTTTACATTTGGTTATTTTAATTAAAAAACATTATCATTTAATTTAAAACAAATAGATATACATTTTAAATCAGAGAACCCATTTTAAAAAAAAAGATCCTGAGATTTTCCACCACAATATATATGAACAAATTAGGGATGAGATTTTTGGCGAATACCGCGAAATAAGGAAAAATTGTATCTGATTAAATGTTAATAGACTAGGTAATAATTTACATCAAATCAATTTTCCACACGCCATCGTATATAACTATATCACTTTATTAACCAACTGAAAGTATTCCGAAGTAATTTCTTTTCTTTTTACTTCATCTTTTTTAACAAAAGGAAAGTTTTCAAATTAGGAAAACTCCGAAGCAATATGTGGGATCTAAAATTAGTTCTTTGCTATCACGCTAACACAGCTGTAGGACTAACAATTAGGGGACACACGCAAACATAAGATAAACCAATTCCTTTCATGAAAAGTGCACTAAGTTCGCTACACGCACGTGCACAGGTAAACTGGTCAATAGTTGCCTCCTAACTACTTTAAAATATTCCACCAAAAAATGTTTTCCAACTAATAGAAAATTGGAAAAAAATAAAATATTAGCTACAGACTCTTTATCGATTGTATTTATTATTAATTTAGTTTGTCAAATCTGTTGTAGTAAAAAACTGATTACAGCTTTCCATATACCTTTCGTACTTAAATAATATCTAATGAACTTGAATTTTATAACGCAAAAGTGTCCGAAAAACAAATGCTGTAATACTACGTTAAAATTTTGACTTACTTGTATATAAGATTATATACGCTAATGTAATTAATTAAGAATCAATATCCAATGCTTTGTTATGATAAATAATGGTTAACAGCTATAACAAACAGTAATAGAGCATGAATATCCTTGCAATCTAAAATAAACTATTTCTGAAATTTTCCCTTAATTATCTATTCCTAAGTTGGCGGAAACAAAATGCGGATCAGGTGCTGAACGCACTCATATATAAAGGAAGATGACATATTTTACGTGCAGTTCCCTTGAGAAAAGCGACGAGTGTTACAATCGTTTGCCTGCTAGATAAATTACAGAAAATAAGAAATGTCCTCGTCGAAAATATGAAATGGAATTGCAGTGGTGGGAAGTTGGGGGAAGGGTTTATTTACACACCTAATTTCAACTCGCTTAAATTATGAATTTTGTAATGAATTGTAACCGTAGAATCTGTGTGGCATTGATTTTTAAATTATATCAAAAACAATATAATGCGAGACACGGAGTGAATATATATAATACGAAACATAAGCAAAAACATTTTCAATTATCTTCAGTTTCGCAAACCTGGTGCTCTAGCAGTTTACGTGAGTTGGTTGGCTTCAAATATTGTTCGATGTTCTTTCGACAATCGCTTAGCAAGGATGATGCTGCACAGTAAACTACGTAAGGTATGTCACAAACCTTACCTATTGAATAAATTCTGACTTTCCTATGAATATTACGTGAAATGGCAGGACGTTTAGGAAATTGGTACGGAAAGAATTGAATAAATACGTTGCGACTAGTACAAGACAAGTGCATTCTCAGAAAACGAAACTTATCCGATCGATTTTTTTTTAAAGTCATTGAAACACTTAAACTTTAGTTACCAAGTAGGCGCCATAAATTCTCGGCTTGACAGGCTTATACAGGTTCAAGCATGTTCAAATTCCGTCATGGCATGCATGCACATCCGCTACGTCTACGGTATAAATATGATGGTTCGAAGAGTAGTAGTCTTTAGTAGCCAGCCAACGTGACTAGCGCATGAAAATGTCTGAAGTAATGAAAATTTAGTAAGGCGCGGTCATCAAATTTTTAACAAAAGAAAAGTATACGCCTAATCACATAAGACAACGTTTAGATGACGTATACGGTGATTCATCTCCTTCATAATCCACTGTAAAAAAGGTGGGGCAAAATGTTTCCGTTTTGGACAAGAATCCCTGGAAGATGCTGAACGGTCGGATCGACCAATTGAAGTGATAACGCCTTATCCAATTTCAATTATTGAAGAGTTAGTGGTAGAAGATCGCCGCTTGAAAGGCAAGGAACTAGCAGTGATAATAAACATATTCGAAACAAATATTCGCTGAATTCTGAAGTAAGATTAGTGCAAGATGGGTACAGTGACTTCTTTTTGCTCTCCAAAGACGATAGAGAGTGCAAGTAGCTGTTATAGAACATTTTGACGGAAAAAACTTCAGATTGCTTATGGTATCGAATTATTAATTAATCCTAGCAATAAATTTATAGAGATTAGGGAGGATTACATTAAAAAATAAAATTTTTTATATTGTTCCAAATTTCTTTTTTCTATATCAGGTCGAGAGTTAGTGGCGCCTACCTCATAGAAGGGATATAGCTTTTTGCGAACAAATGATCTTCATATGTTTGAGCCTATAGCTACAGGGGTGGCAACTCCACAGATTTTAAAATATAATAGAGTTTGAGTAGTACCTTATTTAAAGGCTTATCTTATTTAGGTACAACGGTGCATAAATTTTACTGCACCAACTCTCAATCTAAACTAATGAAACGATTAATTCGATGTTTAGAACATTGTCTGTTTGACAATACCAAGGTTACTTATCGAATGAAAGGGCGTATTGAGATCATAAATAAACAGCATAGCAACTGCAATAGGGTGTTCTCAACCATTTCGAGGGTGGCAACAATGTTGAACGAGAGGTACACTTGTGGTTCAGACGGCAACCCAAACACTTTTATGCAGTAGGTACTGGGGCATTGATAAAGCGACGGGATAAGTGGGATGGAGACTTTGTTGAAAAATAGAACTGGTTTTGGGATAACTATTTCTTTAACTATGACCTACTTACAGACTTTCCCTTGTATTTACGCATACCATGATATAACATAAAGCAGGGAAAGATAGAGAGGGGTAGAAATAACGGAGAAAAGGCGACGAGCAGCGAGGCAAATATAAATAGAAAGATGAAGACAGAGAAAGGGAAAAGATAAAGGAAGGGGGAGGACACAGAGAGGGAAGGTAACAGGGCGAGAACGAAAAGACTGAGAAAGGGGAGGGCGAAAGAGTTGGGAACATCTCTTTCAAATCTAGTAACTTTAACGTTAACATTACTAAACATTACAAAGTGGAATAAAGTAAAAGAAATGCAACAGCAAATTTATTATCAGTCTTGTTATGAAATGTTTGTAATTGGTATTAATGGATTTCATTTGAAGTATTCATGTAGAAATTACAGTTTTACAGGACAATAAGGGATATTAAAAAAGACAAGGAAACCAATACCTTCAATAATTGCTTTATCCTCTTACAAAACAAGATGAAGTCAAGCATTATTTCCCTTTTTTTTCTGCCTTATTGGCACATGGATCTTACAAGAGTAAAAGACCTTATCGCGTAGACGTCTGAATACATTTACACGACGGAAATTATATCAAATTTATCATCGTTCGCTTAAAAAGAAGCAAGAGTATTTTTAGTGGACTCGCAAAATAATAGATTACTTGTCAACACTCGTCCCTAATGGAAAGTTTCCAAATTTTAAAAGTATGCAATGGATGTGCATCTTCCTGGCATATGTACTAGAGATTAGTTCAATAAATGCGGTAATAGGAAGAAACTTGATTAAATTACGTAAAAATGTTATCGAAATCAATCGGGCCTTATATAAAAGAAGACCTATTTACAACTTGCCTTTATTCGTATCTCTAGTAGTACAAAGAAATCCGAATATGTACGATTGGTTCGTTCCTTATACCTGGATTCGTATATCGATTGCCTTTTGTATAGGTTTTGGGTCCTACTGATTACATAGAATACATCACAAAAGAGCCCGCTTCGGGTTTAATGTAATTTTTATTTTATTGATTGTTTTTCCCCCCATTTGTGGAGGCTCCACGGGAGAAATCCTTACATTGTATAACTTTCAAACGAAATTGGAAGAGGGAAAATTGGATTACATTATTACTTTTCATGACAATGATTAATAAGATATTATGAACGAAGCTTTTATTAAAAAATTTTGGTTTTTTCAAGTCGCTAAATTATAACCTTTTTTTTCCAGGTAAGTCGATTAAAGATGGTATTTCATTCCTGGTGAGTAACACCTTTCTACAAACGCCTGTGTTAATCATGATAGAAATATAGGTAATTTACAAATTAACAGAAACACTTAAACAAATTTATTTTCCTTAATTTAATGTAGATAGGAAAACATCTTTTGAGGATTTTCGAGGGCGAAGTTTTCATTTGCTAATAAATTATTTGCACTCCCATAATTTAACAATATGACTTCCGTTGACCTGAAACTTTGCCGCAGATAATAAAGTCATAAAATATGTATCTTACTAATGTTTAGCTAACTGCCAAAACATACACCGCTGAAAATATACTATGCCGCAGATCATAGCAACTAAAATAAAGTAGAAAATAGGATTTCTGCAAATTATTTTTAGTATCATGAAAATCTTCAACTTACTTAATCTGCATTTGTAAATCTAGTAACAGATGGGCTGAAAAGTCCCGGGCCTAACAAAGAAAACACGTTTTTTTTGGTTCAAAATTAGCTTTATTCATCAATGTAATCTCCATCAAGAGCAACGGAATCATTCCAGCGCCGCTCTAACGTTTCAATACCACTTTTGTAGAACGATTTATCTTTTGCCTCAAAATAGGCTTCAGTTTCAGCGATAACCTCTTCATTCGTGCGAAATTTCTTACCGGCGAGCATTTTTTTGAGGTCTGCGAACAGCCGTAGTCGCTGGGAGCCAAATCTGGCGAATACGGTTGATGTGGGAGCATTCGAAGTTCAATTCATGTAGTTTTGCCATTGTTTTGATTGACTTGTGACACGGTGCGTTGTCTTGATGAAACAAAATTTTTTTTCTTTGCCATATGCGGTCGTTTCTTTGCAATTTCCGCCTTCAAACGCTCCAATAACGCCATATAATATTGACTGTTGATGATATTTCCTTTCTCAAGATAGTCGATGAATATTACACCACGACCATCCCAAAATACCGAGGCCATAACCTTTCCAGCCGATTGTTGTGCTTTCGGGCGCTTTGGACGAGGTTCACCAGTTGCTCTCCACTCAGATGACGATCGTTTTGAATCCGGAGTGAAGTGATGGGTCCATGTTTCATCTATTGTCACATATCGACGCAAAAATTCCGGTTTGTTACGTTTGAACATGGCCAAACACTGCTCAGAATCATCAACACGTTCTTGTTTTTGGTTAACAGTGAGCAAACGCGGCACCCACTTTGAACAGAGCTTTCTCATAGTCAAATGCTCATGCAATATAAAGCCAATAGGTTCTTTTGATATCTTTACGATGTCAGCTAACTCACGCAACTTCACTTTTCGATCATTCAAAACGATGTGTGGATTTTTTTGATGTTTTCTGGTGTTACCGCCACATTTGGATATCCACTGCGTTCTGCATCATCGGTGTCTCTACGACCACGTTTGAAGTCTGCAAATCAACGTTTTATTGTTGTTTCTGACGGAGCGGAGTCCCCATAACATTTTTCAAGCCATTGCTTCGCTTGAACGGTATTTTTTCCCATCAAGAAGCAGTGTAAAATTAAAACACGAAATTGTTTTTGATCCATTGTTTTGAAAATAACAAAAATAGCGTGACTCTTTCACACACAATAATTTACAAACTAATGAATAGAATATCATGAAATTTTAACAGCTGTCTTTTGAAGGTTAGTACTAACTGAGAGAAAGGTGACTGCAATAAAACTAGCGTCATATATGTGTTAGGCCATGGACTTTTCAACCCGTGTGTTATTGAATAGAAATAACGAAACACATAAGTTATACCTATTAAACTCTGTAGACGCCTTTACCAATCATACACTTCACAAGAATTAGTAAACGCGGATATAATCATTTCTAAAAGAATGCCAAGAAAATAACACCAAGCTAACAAAACGCTGTAAATACAGCTTCCTCATGGTATTAATGAAATCAATTCACGAAAAAGACATGTGCACAAGGGCAGTGCAAGGGGAACTGCGCATGTGAATGATTTCTTAGGCTTACCATGACGTATTTGTGCTGCGCCCTCTCGGGAAAGCAATCCATGAATTTCACGAGAGAAAGGTGGGAAATTGTACCCGCTTCTTTTCGCTATGTCTGACTTTGCAAACAAGTGTTTCTTTCTTCTGGCACTAGTTAGCGCCATGAATATTCACTTGTATCACAGGGTTAGATATAGTCAGGCGATAGAAGCAGCGAGGAAATTACACGGGTTGAGCATAAAACCACTCTAAACCACGCTGATGACGCCGGGTAAAAAGAAAGAAGTCCGTGTGTTATCGTTTTATATCTCTTCACATGTCTTTCTCGTGAATTGATTTCACTAGTATTTGAATATTGAGGAAGCTGTATTTACAGCGTTTTCTTAACTTGGAGATATAATCATTGCGCCTCCGTAGTAGTTCAATGTATATCAGCGCCATCGGTTTGCGACCGGAAAATTAATGTACACATGACCATGTTCAGGCAGAATGAATATGAAAAATTTATGCTTAGAAAAAAAATTACTGCAAATTGTTTGTTTTCACATACTTGGTTTCTGTTGTCATCACTCTTTCGCAAATCATTTTATCATGACATTCATGGAATGGAGTTCGTAATGTACTCTCTGGAATATATTAGATCTACGCAGTCAGTATGACATAGAATCATAATAATTGTCCAGACGAATTTACACCGGTCGTTAATTATTTGCCGCTCTAAATCCAAGCTTAGCACATTTATACGTAAACCCGGCCATGTTCCGATCTTTAAAATTTCAAAACTATATCCTTTGCAATACTGAATTTATACATTGATTGTAAGTAACATAACCGTCCTTTATAATTGTACTTATACATCTTACAATTTAAAATTACCACAGGAACAATATACACCTCTAAAATCCATCCCTAAATACCATTGCTAAAAGTCATTTAAACTTTCGAAATGTACTTTTGTATACAAAGAAATTTAACCGTTTCATTTCTTTTGTTTCCTGTTTTGGTCTCATATTTTTCTTTCCCGACTGAAATATTGCGCGATTAAGATATTTGCTGCGGATACTCGGGTATTTACTTAATATCTGTAGCGGTCTTAAACATCATTTTCTTGAAACGGGGATACATAAGACGAGAGGAAAAGCCATTAAGCCGAAAATAGAATTTCTCAGCACAAATATTACTTCTTGTGTAGGCTCTTATATGACTTATTGTTGACGTAATGGAAATGAAAGCCGAAATATATTCGATGAAGAAATTCATCATTCAGAAAATAGCTCAAATTCGTAATCCAATATTTGAGGTTGATTTGTAGGATGTCATGAGTTCGCAATAATGTGTAAAACGAATTAACCTTTAAAATGAAATTGTAATTAGATTTGAGTTTTATATCACACACAAGCGGTGTGAATTATATACATATCTAGAGTCAGGGCGTCTGTTTGGAGTTAACAAAGTAATGAAATACGTTACTATTCACGCGAATAATTGCGAGTGTAGTGTGCTTTTGTAATTTACGATAGAAATGTGGGGAATGCACAATAGAGATTATCTATAATAACGTTTTCATGGTATTATTTTTGATGTTCTTTTTCGTAGTTAAACAAGTTTAGCATAGCATTACTATTGCTGACAGACCATGAAGGATCTCATTGTACTTTGTTTTCTCTGAGGATATTTAAAAGTACGAGAGCCACCAGGAATATTCCCGGAATCTACGAGAAAATCACGGTACTGGTGTAGTTTTTATTTTTATTTTTTGATGTAGTCTCCTCGAAGTCCCTTCGGTGAACATGGAGGAGACTAATTCGTAGCGCAACTCGTTCAATTTGGACACAACGATGCGGCATGAATGGGCCGGTGCATTGGCGTGCTGGAAAAGCACATCTTCCGCTCCAAACGAGGCCGTTTCTCCTTCAATACTACATCGAATCGGGTCAATAAGTCTCTGTAGTATTACCCCGTGATCATCGTTTTCTTCTGAAGATAGTCGATGAGGGTCACACATTGGGAATCTTAAAAGATGGTCGCCATGACCTTTCCAGTCGATGGAACGGTCTTTGCCTTCTTCGTAGCCGATTTGCCCGGAAAAGACCACTGCTTCGATTCTTCCTTGGTGTCCGGTATGTAGTGGTGGATCCAACTCTCATTCATAGTTACGAAACGGATGATGATTGCGTTAGATCCTGGCCAGACACTCCTACGAAACGGTCACCCGATTTCGTTTTTGCTCCGGTGTGAACAAAGCGATACCCATCGCGCCGAAAGCTTTTTCATACCCAAAATTTCGTGTAGGATGTGGCCAAACACGTTGATCTGAGATGCCTATTGTCTCTGCTACCTCTTTCAGCTTCAATTGGCAATCGGCTAACACGACATCATGAATCTTGACGACCATTTCATCGCTGGTAGCGGTTTTTGGACGTTCACTGCGTGGTTCATCGCTTGTGCTTGTGCGGCCACGTTTGAACTCACTCACCCAGGAGCTGATGGTGGAAAATGAATCCGTCATGAATCTCTAGCCAAATATTTCGAATTTCCGTGGCCGTTTTCCCAGCCATCCAGAAGTGTTTTGTCACTTCAAGAAATTCGATTTTATCCATTTTTGCGAAACCGCCTGACTGGCTAGACAAATACACTCTTAAACAGCAAATATCGGCAATAGACATCTGAAATGTTTACAGTTGCCATAAAAGAGGTTGCCCTTGCCGACCAATGAATTCACTTCTTCGTGCGCCATCTCTTGCCGAATCAGGAAACATTTCAGGTCGCCTTTGTACACAAAAATGCCCAAGTTTGTTGCATTCTGGTTACAAAACTGAAAATTGCACATTTCGTTTACCTCATTACACTTCACTTACCTTTTACCTGCACGGGAGTGCGCAATAGTTATTACATTTCTCAGTCCAGTAAATTAGACCCTGTAATCTGTTTCATCAAATGATGATCTGCACTGTTATCATCTTAGTTTAACAAAACTCTCGTTTCCTTTAGTTTCTTTGAAGCATATTAATCTTCGTTTTACGACAAAAACGTCCAAGCAAAATCCATTTTCTTAACTCTTTCATCTCTGAAATAAGCTTCGTTAGTGTTGCATTTTATTCATTTATGCAATATCTCGGCTCTAATTAATAATGAAAGCAGGATTCCTCTATCGCCCATATTTATGAGTGCTCAAGTATTTTTAAGAACAAATTTTATTTTAATAAAAATTGTACAGTAACCTTTACTTTTCCAATTAGCAGTTAAAACAAAAATGCCAATTGCGTGCATAAGTAAGGAGTAAATTCGAATTAACTGCACATAAAAATAAATTAAGGTAAGAAAACTAATGTAACTTCCTACTAATAGAATTTAGTACGTAATTAACTATTTCTTACATTCTTCCAATTCTTATTACTAGTAGTGTTTACGAAACATATATGATGTTGCCAAAAATAAGAAAATGCGGTGCTAGAAGTTCGAGGGATGTATGCATATTTATAGACATTTACTGGCTTTTCTTTTATAGCTACTTTTAGGTTGAGTTCAGAAGTAGAAAACGTGGATAAAATCCATCGCACTAAATCACAAATTCCATAAACGTTATGCTTCTGCAAGTTTCTCATCTTAGAACGTATCTAAGATGTTGTCCACGTCGTTCACTCCATTATTAATTTTCAATGAACGTATAGAGATAAATGCGGTATTACGGGGTACATACTACTAACTCCACAATACTATGAATCTTATACATACATATATAGACACACATAAATATTTTAAACTAAAAATTAGAGGGCAAATGCTTGAGGTTTGTCATGTGTTTTTTCTTGTTATAAGGTGCATTGGTAATGGTGTTTCAAATCATATCGAACTATAGAGGACGCTTCTTAAAGAAGCGACTACCAAAGTTATTTTGTTTCAAATTATGTATGTTATTGCATTCTTGAGATCCTTACTAAATTTTGTGGCGAAAACCTGTAAGATGCTGTTACCTTACCATTAATGGTTTTGCAGTTAAGAAGAACATCCAAATTACTAAGGTTTGCAAAATTAATGCGACACACGGGCAGAGAAACGGATAAACACAGCAAAACCGAATAGACTGAAAATATATGCAGATAATAATATTCTTTACGCGGCTGTTAAGTTTCTCCTCCCTTAGAGGTGTACGTAAGAATTTCTTTTATTCGCATAGCGCATGATTTGACACCACCTGTATGAACCATACAAATTACTGAGTAAATGCGCTTCATATTACTTCAATATAACATATTGAAAAAAGTGTCTTAAATGAAATAGCCTATATATTATTTTATTTTCTAAATAAAAAATACTATGTTCTAGTTACCTCTCGCTCTTCTTATGTAATAGAGAAAACAAAATAATCGTGCTGACGTCTGCTTTTTTGCGTTAATGAGGTCGGAGTACTAATAGCAGCAAAAAGTCAGTTCAAAAACCTTCACATAAGGAACATCACTCAGCTTCTCAACCGCTAATTGACATAGAAAGCGAAGAAAATCAAACTTTGACTAACAATAACACTAACTTTCAAAATATAGAATGTCCAACAGAACCCGATTTTATTCGATCTACATCATCCGAACCACATTTAATTACTGAAGTTGAATAAAATTACTTGGTGCGGAATTTGAATCTTTCAAAATGACATGTAGAACTTCTTGGGTCGCGACTACACCAACGGAATCACTTAGCGAAAGAAACAAGAATTAATATAATTCCCCATAGATGTTATAATCTTGTGGATTTAAAGACATCTAAAATGCCTAAAAGACAGTACTTAATATAATAATTCTGCTGAAATATAATACACCAATACCATGAATAACTATATTTTAGCGGTATTATTATGTTAGGTCTTGTTGATTTCGAATTGACGGAAAATTGGACTGCCACAGCGACATTTATAAGTTTTTTGATGCTTTCCAAATACATCATGACTCCATTTAGTGGAGATTGTTCGTAGATATATCAAAAACCAGCCAGTAAACAGTTTTGTGACATTATGGAAACATTTTTGTTACATTATAGAAACTCTTCGACCCCAATAGATTATGAAAGTGACATAAGCAAAATCTTATAAAGCTTCAAGTACGGGAAATAATAAAGGATAGAACATTCAAAAGCATGCTGGCAGCGAGTGTGACCATAATAAAAGGTTTTACCAGTTTTGTGGGAAATGCAAAAGCAAAGATTAAGAATTTAATGATTTTAGAATTTAACACCTTAGAACCACCTTATATCAGTACGTATGAAATTATCGTACGAAGAACTAAGAGAAATTTGTTATATCCGCATTACGCAAGTAAAGTTTAGCGTTAATGCTACTCAGCACTTAAACCCAGCAGACTTCAGACAAGAGTTAGAAAAGTTTGCAGCGACGGATATCGTTCGTTATTGGAAATTACTTAAGTCGCAATACCTTTCAAAGGAAAAACAAAAAATCCGCCACAAAGTTACAATGGTTTAAACATGTTCTGAACATCAACCAAACAGCTATAGCAAAACCATTTGTATTGGGTTTAACTTAGCGTTAAACTCGAATGAAGATCATTATTTTATGTTACTAGTCAAAATGCACTATGATACGAATTTACACACTACTGACAAAACTGTTTCTTGCAATAAAGGTATCGCCAAAAAAAGTATTTCTGTTACTCTGGCAACGATTTTTTCAATTTTGCCAAAGAAATTGACAGCAGGGATGAAGTATTAATGTAGGCGCAGATATTATGTAACAAAGTGCTTTAATTTGGGTCACGCTATAAAAAGCATGATGGATTTTTAAAGTTATTCATAATTTTTTAGTTTTCGTAAATAATGAATAGCCAGTCAGACTTTTGTGATATGATAATAGATGATTCCCAACATAGTTCTGTGTAAATTAAATTATTACAAAATGTATTAATTAATATTATATTTAAGTGTTTGGGTGACCGAACAATTGTAGTTGCGTTTTAATTATTGATGAAGTAGTAAAATCGTGGGCCTTGTATTCATATGATATCTGGCATATTAAAAATCCTAAACGGAGGTTGGGATACTTCTGGATGAGACAAAATCTTAGTAAGCTTAGTCTAGTGATCATAATAATGAATACCTAAAAGTGCAGGGTGTACTCTATATCCAGACATTTCACCCAACAAAGCCATAATAATAAAAAATGTCTCCATACTAAATAATTGCTAAAAATATGATCACCTGACAATATAAATAATCGCCGTAACTTCAGTTTAAAAAATGGCCATGACTACAAAAGAGATGATTTTAAACTATTATGTTAGTAAGTTTCTTGCGTAGCATGGTTGTACTAGGTGCACTTATAGCTAATTTAAGTATATCATCATCAATGCCAGTGTGCACTGCCGACAAATGGTAGTTTTTGTTAATGTATTCTTTCGTTTGAAATTGCATTAATTGACTATAATCTTCAGTATTCGACAACGCAATTTAAACAAAACTAAACTAAAATTAATAAGAAGCCTTCACTTGGTATATAATTTAACGGTCAATTGCTATACTTAGTACTGCGATATTCCGGTGAGAACTGACCAGAAAGTATTCAGTCGTATTAGATATTGCAATTTCTTTCACTGAGATGTACGCACATGCTTAAACGGCGTAAAGTAAACAAATTAAAGAGAAGCTTTCTTATGCCCTCTTATTTTGATAATAACTAAGGGTTTCAGTGTTCTAAGAAACAAGCAAACGTTTTGAGAAACAGGTGAACTATTTTCTGATTCTCAACATTGTATTACAAAAAAATGACAACTACCACCGAAAATTAATCTGTTGCGTCTAACTTTTCTGAAGCGAACCGGGATCAATACATAAGAAATATAAGCTTGTAACCTTGTGACAAAGTTAGTACTATAAATCATGTTAACTATTATTTTGTCGCCAGTTAAAAATATGGTTAATGTATTGACATATTCCATAAGCATAATAAATTTTTATGAAGAAGCAATTTGTTTTGTTAGCATAACAGCAACTTCTGTGGAAGATAATTAACGTGATGTTCGTATATATATATATATATATTAATTAACTAGTTTTTTAAAGATATCTAACAAGTTAAATGTTATAAATTTGTCATGCTTCCTTATGCAGTTATAATTATTTGAAAAGAAAAATGCTTTTGGTTTCCCGACAAAAGTTTCCAAAAGATTTGGAACACTTTACCATACAATATGATCTCTTCGACTTACATATGTCTTACCAGCTGCGTCTTGTATCGGTAGTCAATTGTTGAACATCGAGGACAAGCTTTCATCTAGTGTAACTAGGAACTCCAGTGCAGCGTAGAATGGTGTAGGATAATCTTAAATTGAATCTACTCTCTAAACTCTAAACTTTGCGGGAAACTTGATGAAGCAAAATTGTTGGAATTATGGTATGGAGCGCTATTATATGTCATTGCAGCCAGAGTTACTGTAACTCTCTAGAATTGGCAAGAAAAAAATCATCAAAGCTCCTTATCTTCAAAAGTTTTAGAATCGCTGTTTTCTTAACAGGATTTTGGGCCCCGGGTAGCAATGTTTACCCCAAACTTCTTTAAAGAAGCTCCTGTCCATCTTTTACGACAGTCATGAAAATCTGCCGATATCTTGCCAGTAGGACACGTTCAAAACATTATCTCTGCTTTTTATAGGAATATGTTATATATATGTATAACTACCTGACAATAGATGTCTGAATCAGTCAGGGCTAATACATTATTAATATAAAACAAACAAAAACGTTTACTTTTCACTTATATAAATGACATATGAAAAAAGAACTCTTGAAGTTAATTCGTTATTTCGTTTCATCCTTCAGATTTATGTTCTTCAAAATTAAACATAATATGCACATATATTTCAATAATAATTTTAGCATTAACCAAATTTAAAGGTCAGGTCATCTATATATATATATACATATATATATATATATATATATATAGATATATATATATATATATATATATATATATCATTCAGTTTTCCATCCTATACACATAATATCTGTAGGCAGACGTGGAAGTGACATGGAAATTTTATGTTGATATTTCGAACGCGGGAAACTTGGAATAATAAGCATTAAAGCTATACTCGGAGTTTTTTAGAATCATATTCAAGGGAACTGCTACATTTTGAGGCTGACAATCGTAAATTCTAGCTGCAGTATTCTGAGTAGCTAACATTATGGAAAAAACCCGACACGTTATGGAAATTTAAAACAAAATTTATATCGTCGTTGAATGCAGAGGTTGCGGATCAGCTCGCATAATAAAATGGTCTGCATTGTTTATAGTCCGGAGGTCGGCTTTTCGGGTTATGAAAATATCTGTCGGTGATTGACTAATGACTTCCTGCTGGGTTTGAACATAGGATGTCGCTAATCTGTTAGATGTTTCAGTCAACACAACGGACAGAATATGATAGATATTCCATTTAATAATACATACACAACAATAGGTTGAAAGCGCAAATTTTATAATTACTGAATACTAAACGGGTAAGGATTGCTAAGATTATGAATACGAGTTTTATTAGCAGCAGCTCTGTCCAACAAATTTACACACATCCGTCGCTGTTTCTGTGACATTTTTCCGTTCCCTAAAGCCTTACGGTATTTTAACATCGCTGAAATGCGGAATATAAATAACACAAATGAAAAGCATAAGATAATACTTAAAAGAAAATCTTGATAATATAGGAACGGTGACGAAAAAAGAGGAAACATTAGATTATGAGAAAAAAAGTGATACTGAGCTTTTATTAAAAGTTTTTCTTGTACGTTTGGTAATAGATAGAAAATTATAGTATCCTAAATTACCTAAATTTATCGTCCCAATATCTCTTTTATGAATCACTTTAAATTCAGCCGTCTGTTAATTTTCTACTGGCTTTATCTCTATACTTATCCATTCATCTCTTAGACTAAAACGGTAAAGATCACATGTAGCATTTTTATACTGTAAACGTTACTAGGACGAGTGTATATAATTATGTAGATGGTATCAAATGATAACGAGATTATTGTACTTTCGATCCTATCATACTTAAAAGTGCTTGATTTTTACTACGACGATCGATCAATATTTAATGCCTCCTACTTTTTTCTGCATAAATAATGTCAGCTAAGTGAAAAATTTGAATTTTATGCTATTGCTCAGGCTTAGTAGTAAGTTTCTGTATAAATAAGTGGTACCACTACAGTCGTCCGCAAAATGGCCGACATCGATGTTTATATTAGACAGCGTTCCGTGATTGAATTCTTGAATCCAGAAGGCGAAGTGCCCATTCGCATTCATGAAATACTGAAAAATGTGAATGCTGATGCAACAGTGAATGTTCGCACAACAAACACCGTTGGCTGACGAAAAGCGCAGTGGTAAACCATTGCCTGCAGTGACTCCAAGCAACATTTAGCGAGTCGATGACACCATTCGTGGTGACCGCCGGGTGGCTGCAGATGAATTGTATCATAAAATACCCTAAAGCGAAGCGTCACAGAATGATGTAAAACGTATCCATAAAAGTAGCGCCCTCCAATATCTGCACGGCTGACTAAAAATAAGCTTTTTGAGGATGTTTTTATATACTATTTTTATTATACTAAAAAAAGGAAGTTCCTATACAACTAGTGTACTATAAATGTTATTACAAGTACGCAATTACTGTGTAAGACACACATATACTTATAATTGGATTGCAATAATAAATTCATTTAAAATCTTGCTTTCCACATGACCTTAGTGTTGAACTACTTAATATCACTAAATTTTAACAATTTTATGAATGAGATTTTTCATTACATAAGCATTATATTTTCTAGTAAAAATTGTTAAATTAGAATTAACATATGTCTGTATATTACGTAGTATATTTTTGCGTATTACGTGAGCAGAACACATCCTGCGATTTGCTACTTTACTTGGTTCCGTTTTCAAGAAAGACTTGCAACCGGAAGCAATATATGAACAACATCGGAAAGTGAAACCTAATACTTGAACTGTTCTAGATCTTTTGTTGGATTAGGATATTTGTAAAAAGCTGTGATTACCTTCACGTTTACAAGCTCACATTGCACAGTGTGAATATTGAAACATTCCTGAAAATACATCTAATTAATTTCTATAGTTATAAAATGTTAACGAATAACTTAGTTCCGTTTACTATCGCTACCTAGTTAGTAATTTACTTCTGGAAATTATGAATCCCCTCTGAATTATGTCACGTTTTTTCGCTCAGTAAAGGCAGAATGGTGACGATTATTTGATGACTGGGGTATCCAAAGTAGCAAAACCATGCTTTTTACCACAATGGGACACATACCTTTGTTAAAAGATGGAGCAAAACTGTGGAAATAGACGGAGTGAGAAATTAATCAGGATTATTGTAGCGTTTAACCTACGTAATTGCATTCTAATATCATGACAATTAAAAGAGAAGAAAATAAGAGGCATTAGTTTTTGACTCACACACGTACTCATATCTGTTGTCCAATTCCTAAACCAAGTAGATATTTTGACCTACCAAAGACGCATACTAATTTTATGCGTATTGATCACTTTGCAGTGCAACCAGTTTAGAATTGCATCATCACAATGTAACGGATGTAGTTTGCAAAGTCAGAAACAATACTGTAAATTTGCAAATCTCTATGTAATATATTTAAGATATATTTTCCTACCAAAAGGAACGTGTATTTCTCATTTTATAAAGAAAGACTCTCGTCTCTGTCTCTCCTCATTTCTAATTTCATTCCATTTATTTTGCTTTCATTTTAAAACTTAATGTTTTAAACATTTCATTTATTGGTCTTGAGAGCACATTGAAGAAGTGAAGATGTTTTAGTGCCACATAAAACTATTTATATTTACTATCTTAACACCTTTATGTTTATGCTTATATTGCATTAACATTCTTTCTTAATAATTTAAGAGCAATACATAACTTTATAAAATAACGGCTCGGTGGTCCAGTGGTAAGAAGGCCAGCACTTGAATATGACAACTCAGGTATCGCACGTTCGAAACGTCAGTCAAGTACAGTAGTGGTGCTTTTTCGAACGGGTTCGGTATGCTCACCATTCGCCGCTGGGAAAGTAATTAACGGCGTTTCACTCTTAACGGCGAGGGGGGTGCAGTAGCAAGGCCATGGAACACTTTACACGCACTTTGCTACATCTAAGGTTCCTGCGGTTATGACAAGCCGAAATAGGTTACAAGCCCGTTGGGCCGCTCACCACAAAAAAATAAGAATTCTAAAAACAATACAAACTGAGAAAGCTTGCACATACTATTCAAACAGAATGGAAATAAAACAGATCTGTTGAAAACCTCTAAGCTTGCTAGGTTGACAGCGACATAATATATCGTAGTAACTGCAATATCGTTACCTCATACATACATTTAAGGAAACGGAAGCACTGATTAGTATCTAATCCTATTGTTCAAATTTCTTTTAAAGTTTCCAATGTCCTCTTCTGTATTGTTTAATTCACTGGAAAGATCGCTAACCAACTTCGACAATAAAATATCCACCCCTTTGACTTATAGACCCTCCGTAAATATTGTAAAATAACTGTGATCTTTTTTCAAACAAGTTTAAAGTTGTTAATATGTGTGATGAATAATTTATATACGATGTTAGTTGCACTTGTTTAGCCTGGCTAATTTGGACTGTCAATACGTATGGGTGTTTTATCAATAACCTTCCTACATATGTACATTCGCAGCAGTAATCATATAGCTCTTTGAAATATATAAATTCGAAAAAAAATTATCATTTTCTTGAATGCCTTCTAATAATCTTCATTTCAAACACCTTCAATTGCTCCTCTTCTTGTATAATCACCTTTCTGCTCCAACCACATAGCGATGTAAATTAGTATTTTTTATAGATTTTTATTCTAATACTTGTGCTTTTTATTTCTTAAACGATATTTACCTATTTGTTTCTTTATGATTTATTCTTGGATATAATATTTCTAACTACCAATTCATCTCTGAAGCACTAATCCAAACGTAGTCTTAATAACAGCCAAAAATATCTTAAGTGAATGGGCTACTATCTAGTAAAAAGTTCACCCTAGTTCAAACTCTGAAGAAAGATTTTCAATGAAATATCAATCTCGACGAAATAGTTCAGCAACTGCTTTTTAGGTACACTTTTATAAATACCTTTCATAATTTTTTTTTTATAAATTCCATTTATAAAATTTTCACTGACATCTAAACCAAATGATTCAGTCATTAAAGCGCAACTTGTTTGTGGTTGCTAAGTAGTATAAAAAGAACTACTATTATTAGATGTTGCAGGGACACTTATCCAAAAAAAAAAATTAGAGCTTTTAGTGCATACTAGCCTTCTATGTAACGTGTTATTATCCAACAGGAACAGCATTTATAATGTTGTCAATACTACCCCCACAAATCGGCGCCCAAATTGTTGGATTTCGCGTCAAGAATTTGCAGGGAATTTATAGATATTACGACCATTAAACTACTATACGATGACTCTTGCCGTCAGTAACCTTCATTATGCTAACGTAGCATGGTACACAATTTACAAAACACATTCTCATATGCTTTAGCAGATTCAACGAATTTTTTTGAAGCTTATAGTTTACAAAATTAGGGGAGATTGTCCTTTGCGAGATTCCAACTTGAGTGAAGTTCTGGGGAAATTACATATGCAAGCACTTGCAATTGGAGGAGAAATCAGAAGCGCACGATTTCTTCCTTAATTGCTTAATACTAATACTAACTTCATATCTACTCTCGAAAATTTGTTTCAACTTATTAGTGTTTGCTATTCGTCATAGTACTCTCTTACTTGCCTACTATCCAGACTAACATCTCGATGCGTTCGTTAGTGTACACAATGTGTGAGAATGCTAGCAGACTTATGAGCGCCTGATCTAGAATAAATTGTATTAATTTTATATAATTATGTATTTGTTATTATAATAATAAATGTAGCATGGAGAATGGTTTACTGCAAACACCTATTCCATTTAAAATCCTGAAAACTAACAATGGAAAGTGTAATAAAAATAACACCGATAATTATTTACTTACATTTTGAAATATAAGCCGTATTTTAAATTTTAAAGTCACAAACGAAATAGCAGGCCCAGAGCATATACATTTTTGTGATACTTCTTCAACGACACAGCATAAGATAAAATATCTTCACCAGCAATTTCCCGGCTTGAGAATGGGTAGCGGTTGAGTTCTAATGAGCTTAAATCTATATTACGACAGGCACTCTAAAAGCTTTTCGGCATTTTTGATAAAAGCAACAATATAAATAGTGTTACATGAAAACTATTTTCTATGAAGCAGTCATAATATTATTTATACTAAAGCTATAACGCACTGGATGGATTCTAACGCTTTAGGAAAATGGATTTAAAGACGCTTCATTTTGGGAAATGTACGGATGGGTAGTTTTCGTACCATTTTAAAGTATCTTTCTAATATAAATCCTGTTACTTCTCAGCAACGATTTGGCCATTAATTCTTTTTGCTAACTTTATTCTCAGATTTAACGAGTATATCTGCCTAACTGACTATTAATAGGAGTTTCCATAACTTCTGTTTTGTTTTTTATTTTCAAGTAAGATAAAAATGCCTCGTATACTAAATACATGCGAAGGTATAACATTTGTTATAAACATTATACGAACGTTAATGTCGTAACTTTTCGATCTTATTATAAAACATGTATGTATAATATACATATATGTTATATGTTGGATAATAACACATGGGCTGAAAAGTCCCGGGCCTAACACATAAATGACGCTAGTTTTATTTACCTTTCTCTCAGTTAGTACTAACCTTCAAAAGACAGCAGTTAAAATTTCATGATATTCTATTCATTAGTTTGCGAGTTATTGTGCTAAGAGTCACGCTACTTTTGTTATTTTCAAAACAATGGATCAAAAACAATTTCGTGTTTTAATTTTACACTGCTTCTTGGTGGGAAAGAATACCGTTCAAGCGAAGCAATGGCTTGAAAAGTGTTATGGGGACTCCGCTCCATCAGAAACAACAATAAAACGTTGGTTTGCTGACTTCAAACGTGGTCGTAGAGACACCGATGATGCAGAACGCAGTAGACATCCAAATGAGACGGTAACACCAAAAAACACCAAAAAACATCAAAAAAATCCACAAAATCGTTTTGAATGATCGAAAAGTGAAGTTGCGTGAGTTAGCTGACATCGTAAAGATATCAAAAGAACGTATTGGCTTTATATTGCATGAGCATTTGACTATGAGAAAGCTCTGTTCAAAGTGGGTGCCGCGTTTGCTCACTGTTGACCAAAAACAAGAACGTGTTAATGATTCTGAGCAGTGTTTGGCCATGTTTAAACGTAACAAACCGGAATTTTTCCGTCGATATGTGACAATGGACGAAACATGGATCCATCACTTTATTCCGGAATCAAAACGATCGTCATCTGAGTGGACAGCAACTCGTGAACCTCGTCCAAAGCGCCCGAAAGCACAACAATCGGCTGGAAAGGTTATGGCCTCGCTATTTTGGGATATGCGTGGTGTAATATTCATCGACTATCTTGAGAAAGGAAATACCATCAACAGTGAATATTATATAGCGTTATTGGAGCGTTTGAAGGCCGAAATTGCAAAGAAACGACCGTATATGGCAAAGAAAAAAGTTTGTTTCATCAAGACAACGCACCGTGTCACAGTTACCGAATTTTTCAGCTTAACCTCGTAAAATTTATTTGAACGCTATCTGTGTGTTACTCTTGATGTTATGGCGGACATACGATGAAAGTATGGTTTCTCGGGTTTTTGACCGTGTATGACTTGAATCCTGATATGTACCGTTTTCTAGAACTAAAATTGTATCTGTCTCTATACTGTATATGTTTTCCAACGTGCTTTTGTAATTACTGCAAGATTAAGAAAATTATACAATTGCCCACGCTTAGATAATAACTTACTAAATTGTAACGTAGCTATCTCAAATAATAACGGTAAATTTTAATATAAATTTTTCAAAATTATTTCCGGTTTAATTCAAAAATTGCGCTTGCGCATTATGCGGTATACAAATTCGTTCCGGAATGTTCTCAAGTTCTTATTGGAAAGTATCTGTTATTCATGCCGTACACGAACCCTAAGCGTCAAGACATCGGTTATTGTTACACTGCCAGGAGGGCCAACTTGTCCGTTAACTACCAACATAAACACCTAAATTTGGTAAACGAAATTCCAAAGGGCGAGATGCGCTTGCATTGTTCGGGCGAAATTGAGACGGGCAATATAAATCCCCGAATGTACAGCCTTCAGATGCTGAATCCATATTCGGCTCGCCGGGGATGTAACCGCAAACGGATTGAAATCGATAAACGATGTCTTCTTCCTTCCCTTTCCGTAGAAATTTTATTCGCTCTCACGCATCTTGATTGCTTTATTAAGACTGTTAGCGTATCGACGTTTAGCGCAAATATACACGTGCACTTACAATAATAATAATAATAATAATCCTTTATTGCCCAACAGCCCAAGGGCCACTTACAGGACAAATTACAATATAATTCTTATTTAAAATAAAATAATTAAAATTGTGTTGCCTACAATAATAACATCCTGAAAATGTATATAATAATGAAACAAAAAAAAGAAAGACTCACAAAAATGGCTCCAGATCCCGTTTGTTTGCGTTCCTCACCATGTGACTGAGAGGTGCCTTAAGCAAAATGTTGGTATTAGCTCTAGGTACTTGAAATATATTATAGTAGCGAGTATGATGAGTAGGTACGGTAAAGTTTATTTGCGCTAGAAGGCCTGGCGAGTCGATAGTATTTTTCAGGATCCTGCAAAGAAACTCCACACTGTTACGCTCGCGGCGGTCAGCAAGAGATCGAAAACCATGCTCAACAAGTCAGCTATAATACTCGATACCTCTTGCAGGATACACGTTGTCCATTCGAAAGGAGAGATACTTTAGAAATTTCTTTTGAGCGCGTTCGATCATAAGCTCTTGGTGTAAATAACGGGGATACCAAACAATGGAGGCGTATTCAAGCTTAGAACGAACGTAGGCATAATATAAACGTTTCATTACACCTAAGTCTGAGAAATGCCTGCAAGAACGCATGACAAAAGCGAGAGTTTTGGAAGCAGATGAACACATGGACGAAATATGTTCCGACAGTCTATTATCAAACAAAACACCAAGATCCAAAGTTTTGATATTGCGTGGTATGGCTGCATCATTAATCTGGTAGTTATAGTGTAAAGTAGTGTGAGTGTTATTGTAGGAAACCACAGTACACTTGTTGATGTTCAGTGGAAGATA
Organism: Trypoxylus dichotomus; assembly: GCA_023509865.1. Taxonomy (NCBI): domain Eukaryota; kingdom Metazoa; phylum Arthropoda; class Insecta; order Coleoptera; family Scarabaeidae; genus Trypoxylus; species Trypoxylus dichotomus. Next base: position 45,082,986 of record CM042078.1, read on the forward strand.
ATTGACCTTGCTCCAAGTATTAATGCGAAGAAGATTGTCTTGTAAATGTTTACAATCGAAAATGCTACCAACAGTATTAAATATCTTTACGTCATCTGCGTATGCTAAGACGTGACACGTAAACAGAGATAGTAAATCATTTATATAAAAATTAAAGAGAGGTGGTCCAAGATTTGAACCTTGAGGAACACCTGATGTTGGAGAAAACGGCGTAGAGGAATAACCGTTGTAGCAGACATAACACTCCCTTCCAGTAAGGTAAGACTCAATCAACGTCAGGAAACCCACACCAAAACCAAATTTATCCATTTTTTGTAGTAGCATCTCGTGGTTAATACAGTCGAAAGCTTTAGAAAAATCTACGTAAATAACATCCACCTGCTTTCGCTTATCAAGCGCTTCACTAAGATATTGGCCAATGCATGCTAAATTAGTGACCGTCGACCTACCTGCAACAAAACCGTGCTGATGCTTAGATATGAAGGGAGTTATGCAGGTAGATATTTCTTTGTAAAGCAAATGTTCAAATACCTTAGCGAAATTGGGTAGTATACCTATAGGCCTATAATCAGCAATGTTAGATCGGTTTTCTTTCTTAAATACGGGTGTAATTAAATAAATACAATATTAAGTTGGGATAACACATTACAAAGGTTTCATTTTGCTATAAAAAGATTCTAAATTCCTGATATTTCTAGCAAAGGACATATATTGTGCTTCAAACAAAGGTTTGTTCTCTTTGTATAGTTGTTATTATCCAATAAGTACTATTTCATGCACGTGTACTATTCACATTATTTCCGCGGTATCTCATGTTATCACAGTCTCTTTTCCACACCATGGAAAATTACATATGTAAAAATTTCAAGTGACAAATTTAACAATGAATAAGTTATTTTCAAAATTTAGTGCGACACTACTTACTTCCAATTCTTGTTTAAATTGTATCAAAAGTGCACAAACGGTTATAAAATAATTTTATTATATTAAACATCACTAAACATATCATACCTAACTCCTCGCCAATTTTGAGTTTATAACTGTTCATTATATCTTGAGATGTAACAGTGTCAGCATTTGTTGTTTATAGTTATTATACTGTTCTACTGTGTTATTAAAATGCTGTACAAAGATATAACGAATATAATTGAAAATAATAGTGTAGAAGCAATAAAATTATTCGGTACCTAATTTATAGCTTCATATATTGCATGGCAGTAATACGCCATTTTTTAATGTCTCTGGCTTGTTTCATTATTTGCGACCGTACATGTCAAATATATACAACGATTCACAGAGAAAATGATGCAGTGGTATATAATTTGGTAAAAAGTTAAAAGTGTAAGGTAAAATAATTATTTGGGAAAAGTAAATTAAATACATTATATCTACCATTCTTGAAATACATCACGAAAACAAAACAAAACCACTTTGAACAGATATTAGGAATTCTAATGAGATAACATTACAGCGAGGTACATATTCAGCGTCACAGTGAAAATAATGCACTTGTAATAATAATGAATTAATTATTCTTAAAAGTTAAATAAGAAACAATTAATATTTAGTTTGATTTTCTTTAGATTTTATAATTAATTGTAATCTCTTTGGAACAGATTCTACTAACTTCCGCCTATAATCTGGCAAAATGCTGTTCCATTCTATATAACAAAGCGTTTTTGGGTCATTCCTATTGGATATTCGATGACTATGTACTTCTGTTTCAAGATTAAGCCGCAAATTTTCGATAATGCCTATGTCAGGTGACTGAGCTGGTGTTGTTTCGGATCGTTGTTCTGGTAAAATCGAAAATCTTCTTCAGTTTCCTAGCACTACATACAAAATTTTGTTTAAGGATGTTTAAGTAGTAGCTTCAACAAAGTGAAGGAGCAGAAACACAGCCCTAGACCATTACATGCCCAGCTCCATGTTTGGTTTTAAATGTTGCGGTTTTAATTATTCATTCTTTTTCCTGCACACATTACGCTTCCCATCTGAGTCGAACTTTTCCAGAAGTTGAAATCTTTATTTTGATTCTGTAGTGCAAACTGTAAGCGACTTATTTTATCTATCTGGCTTATAAACCGTCTTTTTTCCCAGCTATTCGTCCGTGCAAATTCGCATACCTCATAGTTCTTCGAACTGTTTCTCCATTTACGGTATTTACCAGAACACGTTTCAGCTCCAGGGTTACCTTAGGAGCACTTAACAGTGGATTATTTCTAGATTGTATAATAATCCACCACTCCTCATGTTTCTTAAATATTTCCTTTTGGACTTATTTTACATTTGTTCTTGACTATGTTTTTGCGATTACATCGTTCAACAATATGCTGTATCGCGGATGCATTTCTATTTAATATTTTTGCAATTTATCGTTGACTTTTATTTTTCTTTTGGTGAAAAATTAGTAATTCTCTCTCTTCTAGCGCTGTCTCTCGCTCCATGTTGAGCCACTCTAAATTATAAGCTGCTTGTGATAAAATAAAGAGGTAAAGTACACGTGCATCTACGGACTTACCGTATTCGAATGAAAATTGTGTATTGGACTGCATCGTTTTGACTGTGATCTTGAATATGTAACCTCTGTAATCTGGTTAGAATTCGTTATACCTGTTCGAATTAGTTTTGTTTTATTTTTGCAATGTATTTAAGGAATAGTAGATATAATATATTCAATTTACTTTTCCCAAATACTTAGTTTTCCTAGCATCTTCAGTTTCTTACCAAATTATATACCTCTGCATCATTTTCACTGTGAGTCACTGTATGCTTTTGTAAATATTTTAGAACTGATTTTTGTTGAGATTAGTTTTTATTTACAACGACAAACAAGTACTGACTGTTATAGATGTATATTTATGTAAAGTATATACTTTTTTTGCAATAAGGAATTGCATAGTATCTCAGACTTTCACGGCCGTTGTCATAGTTGTAACGGTTGTCGGGTTCCGCCGTGTCACCTGATTTTTTTGTCCCTGACGTTTCGCGAACAACTGCGGTTCGCATTTTCAAAGGTACTTTAGTTTCAGGGACAAAAAACCTAGTGACACGGCAGAATCCTACAACCGTTACGACTATACTATACCTATATACATACGTATCACAATTAAAATAAGAAAGTCGACTTTGGAATGTGTTCTAAGTGTTAATGCTAATTTATTCCGGTATGTATGGCAGCGCAAGTTAACCTTAGCCTCTGCCATTTCGAGTTTTAAATGAATACGAACTGAATTCTTAATAAATGAAGTTAATTTAATAAATGGAATTAGACTTAACTTTTGAAGTGGATAACTGAAGCTGTTCTAAGAAATACGTTAAATTAAACACTACCAGGGTTACGTTTTCAGTTGAACAAACCACTGAAACTCAATTCCTATTCACTTAGAATGCTAAATGGAGGACGGCTTTAATATCGAATTGAAGGGCTACTTAAGAACAGCAACCACTACCCCACATTAGGATTCTTTTCGAAAACACCACCTGAAAAACGATATTTTCTTGTTTTGACACTGCTGAAGAAAACTGATCACAATTTCTTATTAAGTTCTTTACTTTAAATATTTCATGAACTTGCTGAATTGCTTCTGCATTTGCATGAGATATCAGTATATGTACGCAGTTAATATTACTATGTCAGAGGTTATATAAAAATTTTAAAATTAACATTTAACGTCTCGTTTTTAGGATACAGTTTGAACTCTAGACAGTATTAGTGAATAATCATGATGGAATATCAGACCAGTGCTCCATATTCCAATTTAGATCGAACAAAGGAATAAAACAATGGTTTCCAACAGTTTACCTTACCACATATCATTAATGTGTGTCTACAAAACTAAGTTGACTATCGACGGTAATCCTTAAATTTTTTAAACTGGAACAGCGCTTAAGTATTGTATTAGTTATTCTGTATTCATACTTTATATAATTAGTTCTTCTAGTAAATGTCATAACCCTGCATTTATTAACGTTCAGGAGTAGATAATCCACTTACACCAAGAATCAATATAGATCTTCATATCATCTGCGAAGAATAACTTCTGATAATAGAGTCTCAGCAGCATCGCTAAAAAAAACCAAAAAGAAGATTCAGCCTAGGTTAGATCCCTGTGGCAACTCCGATACTGCACATACTACAGTCTATTGGCGAGATATGAAGACATTAGTTTGTATAAAGACCGTGAAAAACCAGTGTTCGGCAATTTTTGCAGAAGCACATGATGATCTATCGGTCGATTGCCTTCGCAAAGTGTATGTAAATTACATCGAACCTGAACAACCTCAGCCAATACTTCCAAAGCGTATTGCATAAATTATGTTAAGTTAGTCGTCGTCACTCGCTTGTGTACGCATTCATGTTGATGTAGACACAAACTGATCATAATATGATTGTATATTTTACTACAAAGTACAGATTCAAACATTTCTAAAAAGTTGCACAAAATTGAAATCGGTCGATAGTTAGTTATGTCTTGGGCAAATCCGCGATGTCTTCGAGATTGTTCAAACTGTGATTGTTACAAGATCATATTAAATAAATAATGAAGTGGTTCAACAAATGCAATTGCACAGTCCCGCAAAATGAAACTCGGCACCATATCAACACCACTCATAAAGCTATCTTTAGATTTTTTCAAGGCCATCAAAGTCTAATTAGTACTAATAGAAGTTATCTTAATGATCAACATAGTACTAGAACATTTGTTAACATCAATTTCATGGGTTTGAGATATTATACATACACTAAATATTCAGCAAACGCTTGTATTATCTGAAAAGGATTACTTTAGAGTTTCGTATTTCTTTTGTTTTATAGTCTGATAAATAATGTTAATAATTTTCTTTCTTTTCTTTAGAATCACTATCTTCGTTTCTAGCAGAGTCAATCTCTAGCCGTAGTAGCTACAAAAAGCGGTATAAGGTCAAACGCAAGTAATGTCACGTAATCGATAAACTGAGCAATCCTCCTATACATTTACTCTCTTTCAGCGGATACTATTGGGACAATCAGTGTACGAATCTATTGTTTACTATATCCAAATAAGATTTACCCGAAGAGAAAGATAACGTGTCTAGTAAAGACAGCTGTTGGACGCTTTGAAACTTATCGGAAATAATCGACTTTTCAACTTTGATAGAACTCAGAAACTGATTTTGATCGCAAATTCTATTTTCGCGTAAAAGAGACATAGACATAGACAATTGAATGAAGTTGAAGATTTCAAGAACAATTCCTAATTCGTGCCGACTCCAAATGTATTTTATTTACTCTCGTAACTTTTAAGGAAGAAAATACAATTCCATAATTGAGCTGACTTATGGGTCAGACATTTCCTGGTAAGAGAATCCTTTGTAGTAAATATAAATAGAGACGTAATAGCCCCAAAGGAGCTCTACAGGTCATTACGGTCTGACCAAGGCATCGCGATAAATTAGGTAGAGAGAAATTTCCATGAGCGAATTCCCTAACTGGATAAAGAAACAACCGTAATAGATGCGGCGGATATACACATGGGTAATCAAACAATTAAAATGTTCATCCTGTTCACAAAGTAGCGTTAGCTAACGATATTAGATTATAATAAGATATACCAAAAGGTTACAAAAGCCAAAAATTTACAATTGTACTTGTTAATTGAAAAAATGCTGTAGTTATGCTGTTATTAACCGGATCGATGACAGGTAAATTGCAGTGCGAACTTTTAGCCTCTAGAAAAGATTTGATTGAAGTAGTAAATTTGTATCGCTAATATATAATTATTTTTTTTTGTGAAAAATGTTGTGTACATCATTTATGTATGTGTGCGAAGAGCAGCTAAAATTACGATGCACATTTGAAAAGCAAAAAGCATCTCTTGTTTATCAGTCGAGAGAGTGAAGCAAAATTTGTTATACGAGGGTAAGTCAAAAACTAATGCTTTCTATTCTTTCTACCTCTAATTGATAGAAATTAAAATACAATTACATAGGTTGAAAGCCACAATATTGATGAATAATTTCTCATTTTTCAATATAATCTCCATCCATTTCCATAGATTTTTGTCCACCTTTTAACGACCATGTATCCCAATATGGTAAAAACTCGGTCCTGTTTCTTAAGCCATTGACGCACTGCCGTTTTTACAGCCTTCTTATCTTCAAAGAAAATCCCACGATGAGTTTCTTTTAGTAACCCGAAGAGATGGAAGTTTGATGGTGCCAGGTCAGGGCTGTATGGGAGATGAGGGAAGACTTCCCATTCAATTTTCAGAAGTTCTTTAATGGTGTGATGACTGGTGTGTGATCGTGCATTTTCATGCATAATAAGAACATCTGCTATAGCTTTGTTGAGCGAATTCGGCGCAGACGTACTTGTGACGTATTGGACAAAATTTATTGTGCATCCCTACTCCAGAAAATTAACCATAACCACATTTTCTGGATCCCAGAACACTGTCGCCAAAACCTTCCCCGCCGATCGCACAGTTTTGAACTTTTTCGTTCTCCGAGAGTTTGTGTGATGCAATCCAGTTGACTGCCTCTTTGATTCATGTTCAAAAAAATTAACCCGTGCATCGTCTCCGGTCACAGTTTTCTCCAAAAACTCATTTCCTTCCTAACGGAAGTGCTACGAGGGTTGTGAGGTTGCTGTTTATTTTTTTTATTCTGGTCGCTTAACACTTTTGGTACCCACTTTGCACAAACTTTTGAATACCCTAGTTGTCGAATAATCGTCATCACATTGCTTTTACTAAGCGAGAGAATACGACACAATTCATCTGCAGCCATCCGGCGGTCATCACGAATGTTGCGTATAGATATCAACCTGCCGCTCCACTTTTCCTCTGCCAAAGGTGTTTGTCTTTAAACTGTATTACAACGACAAACCGATCGTCTAACAGTGCCGACGTCCACTGTGGCTTCACCATACACATTTTTCAATATTTCATGAATGCGAATAGGTGTTTCGCATTCTGTATTCGAGAATTCAATCACAGAACGCTGCCTTACACGAACATCAATGGCCATTTTGCGGGCGACTGGTAGTCGCCCGCAAAACACACAGAGAGTTAAAACTGCAGTGGATTGTAGGAAAAAATAGGAACAGCACCAAATTCAAACTTTTCACTTGTCTAACTTTACTTAAGTAGAAAAAAAATAATAGGGATTAGATATTGATTGATCCTCGTACAGTTACTAATTGCAATCCTACTCCCCTACGCGGTCCTCGCACAAGCTCAAACACTTACCGTAACGTTTTACAAGGTCCTGTATACCTGTTTCATGAGCGCTTTTCGCTAAGTTATTGAATTAACCTTCAATAATATCTTTCGGTTGTGCAGTTACTATTGACCAAAAAATCTTTTAGTCTGGAGATGACATAATAACTAATATACTCTGATAATGGCTGCATGTCCACATTTAGTTACAGTCATACATGGTTGTTTCGTTACTTCATGTGGTAAGTTTGCAGAAATGAATTAAAGTCACTACAAATAGAAAGATTATGTTGACTACAATGGTATCCAACCTACAACTAAGGTAAAATATGTTTTTAGGTCGTACGTAAGATGATACTTGGTGTAAAATGTAGAGATAGTATGCCACCTAATTCGTCAGCTAGGCGAACTTAAATAAATAATCTTTTTATTGGGGTTTTCGATAATGAGTTTTGTAGTAGAAATAATATATTATGGCTTTCTGATAGCCCACTTTATTGTACATAGGTCTTGTTAAGAGTTCTGTGCACTTGTCTCTTCTCTCTTATGAGATTATATGAATTTGCAGCTTCTAAAGTTTGCGGCCAGAAATTTTGACTATTTTAAAGAATACATTGATGAAAAGCAATCCAAATTACATATTTATTGCGACATAAATATGTATTATAACTAAGGATAGTTTTACTGTTGAATTTTAAATACAAACCGATTCTTTCCCCATCGTTGTGTAGATATAGAACATCAAGACCTTATTTCGCTGGGGAAAACAATTGCAATATTTCAATACTGGATTAAATTTAAAAAAATGAAAATTGTAATTTATTCAGATATTTGTACAGTAAATGCTTGAAATGGTTTCCACTGTTTTAGGACCTCCAATAGAGTACAGTCTGTAAAGTAAGAACGTGTACAGGTTAATGTATAGAAACATTTATTTTTAATAATTTTTGAGTACATAGATTTGTTAAACTCTACGAGAAGATAATTACTATGAGTCCAGTCACCATCGGCATTGATAATTTCCTGCTATCTCCGAGGCATACTTTCCATTGACCGCGTATTCGTTCAGTAGAGGCTTCCAAATGCTGCTCCAAAGTGTAGACTCTTTTTCCTCGAAGCCTGTGCTTCACATATGCCCATACATTTTCAACTGAATTTTGCATCTGGCGACTACTAGGTCCAATTAAGTGTAACGATCCCAGACTGCTCTTCTCACTCGATGCAAAGCTTGCTCCGGTGTTTTGAGTTGTTGTCTTCCAGTAAAATGTAGTCCTCGTTTGTTTTTATGAAGCATCGTTCAACAATCGACACATAACACATATCTTTTAAGCGTTTACGTAGCATTTAAATTGGATGTAAACAGATGTAATGCTCCAAAACCATGTTTCGAAAAGCAGCCGCAAAGATGAACTTTTATAGGGTGTTTAACAGTTCCTTGTATTAATCTATTGATCAAAGCTGATCAGGAATATCGGATGGTAATATATTCCCAAACAGAGGCTTCATCCCTAAAGCTCAGGTTGCTCCAATCTCGGTCCAAATTCTCCTTTACCCAAGCGTGTCTTTTCATCACATGTTTTTCGCCTAACAGTAGTTTCTTTATTGCACTTCGATATTTTAGGTTATGCGCAAGGAGATGGGTTGGAATAGTTGTATGTGATACTTCTATACCATTATGTTTTAATTTTGCTGTCACAATGGTAAGGTCGAGTTCCGCTTAAATTCACTTTTTTTTCATATTCAGCGTCACTTTACCTACCGATCCACGTTCTTGCAAGTCATCAGTACTTTTCATCTTCTTATATTGCTGAACCCACTTAGCGACGAACGATTTTGACTTTGTTGTGTATTTAGGAGCCACTGCATGTAACATTTTTGGTCCTTTAGAATGGGAGCAAAGGAACACAGCCTTCTAACGCGATCCGTATGCAGCACTCCTGGCGGTTAACGTGTTTCTCAAGTTAGACTTCGACTCCAACTGAATCTTTTGTGACAAAGCATTCACAACAAAGATCTCATCTATGGGCTTACAAAATAACTCGGACGATATTTGAAGTCAACTGTCATTCATGCCGTACACGCTCTTACTTTACAGAATGTATATATACAAATGGCATACTTGAATAAGTGACGGAATTTCTCGATTGCCTCAAGTGACTGACCACATTTTCAACGTTATATCGTAAGTATGGAGTATCATTTAAGTGTTGTTAATATTTAAGTACTCAATTACGTTTAGGTTTCAAACTCGTACCCTCGGAACGGCTTGTAGCATTGTTTGTCTCCAAATTGTCACCATGTGTCAACTACAATCTTATTTGTATTGTAAGAGATATTTTAATTATTGCTTGAATTTTTACAAAAGAATTATTTGACTATTTTGTTTATTCTATTAAAAAATCTGCTCTTGTTATTCACTTAATTTAACAGAATTTAATTATTAAAAGTATTATCGCATCCTTCACTTTGTCAGTTAATTATTTTCGTTTCACTTTATGGTCCTTAATTATTTTATCGTCCTAGTTCTTATACCCTCCTGTCTTTTTAGTTCAGGAGTTGTATCACTTTTTTCCGTTATTTCTTTACCGTTCTCCTATTAGTTCATCTAATTCAATCTTCATCATCGCCAACGACGTTCCTTTTAATTCATCATTGATTAATGTTCTTTCTCGTGATTTTGTCAATTTCTCCTGTTCCTACACAACAAATTGAGCACAACTCAATTTATAACATGTTTTTCTTAGTTGAAGTTTTACAAGAGAAACTACGTTAGGACAGGTGTTATCGTTTCTGCGTTGATGAAGTTAAGGAAACCGATAATGCCATTTTGTTTCCTTTCTTCTATATTTCTAGAAACACTTGCATTTATTGTTTTCCTAGTAGCGTATTACCAAAAGAATGAGGCTAGAGCCTTTGATTTTACAAACGTCGACTGACATTACGAAAGCGTACATAAATGTAATATTGTGTGATTCCTGCCGAACTCATACTGATCACGTTATAAAGAAAAAGGAAAGCATGCAAATAATTACCTGTCATATATCCGTCTATCTTCTGTCCTAAATCGAGCTTTGCATTACACTATAACAGAAAAACCCTTACGTATATACTTTAATAATGATATCTATTGCGCTCAAGAGATGATGAACATCCAATTACGGAACAAAAATTGAATACAGACACAAGTTATAAACTGAAGCATATCATACAAAAACAAACTAAAACTGACTTACAACAGATAATAATATAATTAAATAACAAAGTTATACATGTACATGAGCTAATAGATCTATTAACCATAACCTCATCGCTTACTGACTAAGTTTAAAAATGAAAACGGGTAAATGTACGTACAGTTATTATTGAAACAATGGCAAATTCTGTATAAAGGCGCTTGGAAAGTTACATTCCTGCAAGCGAAAGAGCTATAAAAGGTACTAACTTGCGCGTAGAGTATTGGGGGACAGTAAAGCATAAAACATGAATAGGTAGCATCGCATCAACAACATTATTTATTAGGTTGTATAAGAACTTCACATCGGTTAATATGCGTCGTTGTCAAAGCGTTGCTCCGGGAATATTTGGATTGTTTAAAGTAGAGATATTTTAAGAACTCTTTAAACTTTTTCAATCAAAAAGGTGTAGGTGATATAGAAAGGAGATCAACTCAACGAGACATATTCTAATTTAGAACGCACGTCACAAGCATACAGCGTCACATGGAATGCAATAATGAAAAATGCTTAGTATTGCACATAATAATTCCTCATGGCTTTAAGGAAGACGACACATTATTTCTGATATGTTCATTAAATTTGAGTTTACTATCAAACGTGACTCTCAGGCCTTTCGTAGGTTCGCAACGGTTCAAGGCAATATTATTAATACGATGCTGATGATTTATTATAGACTTACGTGAAGCGAAATAACATTACCTATCGATATTTGGGATGAAGACGGTGGTCAATGCACTATAGGTCGAACATATCAATCTATACTGCCGTTCGGATATTGCAGGCAGTGACTCATACGTAAGATGGTGTGACTATTCCCCGTAACAGCCACATCTTGAAGTATGAATCACTGCCAAAATACGAACTGGTGCGCTGACTTTAAAGAACAGCTTTAAATCACTTACAAATGATGGCTTTCCTCAGTCCAAATATGAAGGAAAATCATTTATCAAAATTTAAAATCGTAACGGACCTAAAGTGCTATCCGGTGGAACACCAGCGCTGAAAATAACTTATATAGATATAGATATAGAAAAAAGAAACTTTGAACAAAGAAATTTTATTTTTCAATGTAATCTTCCCCAACTTCTATGCATATCCTTGTAAAAATAATCTGAAATGTTTCATTCACAGATTTCAAAGTTACTGTGTTAAGATTATTCATAAATCTCTAACACCTTGTGCAGCACAACGTTAATATTTCGGATTTGTAACTTCACCGTTCCCGAGTTAACATATTTCTTAACTCCTAAATGTAAATTTCTCCGTTTCAGAAGTTCCCAAAGTTAACTACCTGTTCAGTTATAATTTGTCACCGGGTGTTTACTGTAACACATAAAAATTCAAATAGTTTTAAGAGACGCTCCTTCGTACCTACGCTATTAAATTTTTATATGTTTAATTTATGCATATATGCATAGAATTAGTAAAATTTATCAAATATCTAGGTTAGATGTTAGAATACTCTATTTTCAGAGCTCAACATCAGAATCACTAAAACCTAGAAGTTATTTTCCACAACAACGTTTATTCTTTCCCATAAAATAGGAAATGGATAACCTTAATGAGCAAATAATGAGAGTCCCATCAACACTCGTCTATTTTAACTTATAACCACATTTATTTCGGTTTATTATTCATGCAAAATTTTACACTGGATAAAAGACTGTTTTTAATCGTCATCTTCTCATTGAAAGGATTTGGAAGAAAATCCTTCGAAATATTCACCATTTCGATTTCATGCCTCTCTTACAGCGAGTAATGTAAAAGACCTGCAATATTCTTAGTCTGATGCGTTATACAAATCTTTTAGTACGTATAGGCAAACGAGCTCTATGGAAAATCAGAGCAAGATTTTAGTCATTGTTCACAATGGATTGTGAAGCAGACAGCAAATATCCTATAGATCGTTCTGCCCGTTAAATTTTGTACTATAGAAATTTAGAAGGCATGCATGTACAACAATGTGCGCGAAAATAGCAGTGGTCTTAATTCGGCTGAAATATCAATTTGTACGTTGAAGAAAAGAAATTCAAGTATATTGAAACTTTTTTCCTACATGTTACGTAACTACAATAATAAATAAACAGATTTCTTAATACTAAAGAAACTAAAACTGTAGGACATAGAAAATAATTAAGCATTAAAATAGGAATCATCCCAAAATACTATCCAATTTTATGTTTACTTAGGTAATTGGATTTGAAAAACTTTGTATTTTGTTGCTTGACTTTTATTCTTTATCACTTCTTGACACCTGTGGCGCAGCGAGTTTACCAGTTGCCTACATGTCTCTACTGAATTCTTTTGCTATTCAGCTTGGCATATTCGACATAGATAGAGCCTTTTTTTAACTCAACCCATAAATATTCAATTGGGTTTAAGTCCGGCGGTTGCGACGGCCAACCCACAACGCGAACATTATTATCTCGAAATCATGCTTTCGCTTTACGAGAAACATGTTTGGAATGGTAATCCTGCATGTGCAACCGCCTTAGCGACATTTTTTTCTCTGCATATGGAAGAAGTACAGTTTGTTTACATATACGTCAGAATTCATTATGCCTTCTATCTTATGTGGAGGGCCTACCCCCTACCGAGAAAATCACCCCCAGAGCATGATGCTTAAGCCTCCGAATTTTACCGTTTTTTGGGGTACGGAGGTTGAAATGCTGTCGATGGTGGTTTTTGCACTTGTAGTTGGTATGCACCAGAATTAAATACATGGCTACGGTACAATACGTCACCTTTTTTCGTCCCATTTGAGGTATGGGTAATCTCTGTCTTTTCCTTTTATTTTCACCAATCTTCGCCTAATAGTGGAGGTTTAACTAATTTTAATTGTAGTTAAACTTATGAACGGTGTCTTCTTTGCACAAATTATAATGTTTCTGTCTTTTTTAGGGCTAGTTTTTCTTTTTCCACCCCGATTTGCTTTTACTTTTCTCAAGCTGTTAGAGTTTACAATCATAATTGCTTTTTTTTCTGATTACAACAGAAATAGATAATTTACAGAATGGTTGTATTACTCTGTAACAGATAGAACAGGTAATGCCGCCAGCTATTTCAATGCTTAGGCAAATAACAGAGCATAACTACGAAGCTCAGTAAATTCACCTCACAATAGGTACTTCCCCGGAACCATACATATTTAGTGATTTTAAATAATTTTAGTATAGCTGCGTCAGAATTGTCTGTTGTAAATATGATTTACAAGTAATAATTTAGAACTATTTTTACGTACATGGCTGAATGTATATAAAAGCTTTCAAACGAATTTATCTATGTAATAATAATTCAATAAGTTATTTCTTTATTAGTTAACGGGATTTAACTTTTACACTTAATTTCTCTTATTTTGCATTAATAACAAATATTAACTTGAAGGTAGTAGCCCTATTGATACGATATAAAGCCTCTTCCGATGATGGTTGAACTTCATTACTTCATATAATAACTTTGAGTGAATGATACTATTTATCAATTGCTTTTAGTATAATATTTATATAACGTGTGTATTTTCTGGATAAAAGATTACAAAACTGAGAACTGTAGGAATAATTATATTGTCCGCTGATTGCCCTTGCTTATTGTTGATAGAGTAGGGACAGTATGCGCATTAACAATATGCCGTGTTGATAACTCATGCGAGCTGTCAATCTATTTCTTGCATGTGTTACGACCGTCATTTTACCGCTCCTTAGTGTTACAGATCAACAAACCGTCGCTGTTGCGCAACAGTTTGTATAGAACATTGTCACCCACCCACCCAATAGAGTGGACTTGACATTTCGCGTCTACCACATATTTCCTAAGTTGAAAGAACATTTGACGAGAAAGTACTTTACCATCGACGACGAGGTGAAAGATGAGGTTCAGTGTTTTCTCAACGGCCGAAACGGCGTTTGTGTGGAAAAATAGATAAATGTTCAAGCTTTCAAAATAATCTAAACAATGTCTACAGAGCTAAAACTAATAGTTAGTGCAGTACTTTGTTATAACGCATATTTTTCAGTGCATTTATTCTTAAATATCAGATAACTATAATAGTGTTATAACTAATTATGATTAATAATGAGTGCAGTTCTAAATGTATTTAGCTGCGAATCAAGAAATACTGATTTCGGAAGAAATAAGTTTTACATATTTCCACTTACGACAGATAGTAAATTCAGGTACTGTTTACGTATTGTAGTTATATCAATTTCCTCACTTGGAAGTCAATTATCATTTTATAAACTTTTACTATTTTTTCTACATTTTTCTCCCTAATATTGTTTGGTTCACGCTCTTGTTATATTTTCGTATTGTTGTTGAAGCCAGAAGTACCGTTACGATTCCCTCTAATTTTCATTTTGAATTTAAAGCTCACTCTATGCAGTTGTTTTTTCCTGTGCATTGAATATTACAGCTATCTGCATTCCCTTACTATTTACCGGTATTCGCTATACAATTTAAAAATTAAAAAAAGTAGCCCCATAGACTACACGGTGGAGACCTGAACTCCACCATCGTTACAATATTTATGTGTATCATTGTCCTAAATCTATTTGCTTATATTTAAATATTAGCTATTTCCATAGATGAGTAGCAAGCTGTATTCACATGCGCTTTATTGAAATATGCGTAATTTACTATGCTGGAAAAATACACACACAATCTTCTCATCCATTCCACCTCTGTAGTAGTGCTCTGTAGCCTACCAACTAGGCAAATAAGTCTAGTTTACAATAGATGATGCATCGTCTCGGTGATAACAAACAGAGGGCAGAAACAGAATAGGTAGGCCCCGAAACACCTGGAAAGGACAAATGCATAGAACATTAGAAAAGAGAAGTATGAATTGAAGCCAAACAACTGGCTCAGAACAGGAAACTATGGAAGACCAAATTAACAGAATGGTAGCCCGACACCGGACGAAGGATTAAAAAAAATACTTTAAATCAACACCCCGTTGTCAAAATTTGTTGTTTCTCTATTTTTATTTGTATTTAGTACATAAAAAGAAAACTTAGACAGAAATTGATTTAGTTAGCTATTAAAATAATGTTGTAAATAGGCCATACTATATGTGTGTATATATATATGTTTATATATATATATATATATATATATACATATTTGTTAATATACCTTTCGTAAATCTTACATTTGCCATTAATTACTATTACTAAAAACTATTTTCAATTAAGTGAAAAACCTAAATAAAAGAACCCTATTCGAAAAAATAATCGCCTGCGATTTTCTACCACAATATATTTAGGTGTTACCTACTATAATCACATGCACATATGTCATTGTAATATTGCCTTAAAATTAAAACCCCATCTGCCAGCTAAACAAAAAAATCGATTATTGAACTTTTAGTTGTTTACTTGTATTTACTACTTCACTGCAGTAGATTATTAGTAGAATAACTGGAAATAACAAAATTTGTAACATCATCTGTTAGGTTGAATGTGCTTTTCTAGCAATGATTTTTTTATTGCATCTTATCGTAATGGATACGTATCGTAATTATATTTATCTCTCAATGAAAGGGTTTAGTAAGTTAGCTTAAACCCCACTGATTATCAAGGGATTGGTTTATGTCTCTAGTACATACGATACACCAATACAAAAACTGTAGTTAATCGTTAAATTAAAAGCACATTTCTGCAAATTAATAAATACATTGTTTTCAATTCGCTTTTCTATAGTTGTCTAACTTTCTTCATTCATTGTGGTAAGGGTACAAAATTACTACTAAACTGACCTCACGCCATTACCATTTTATTATTTTATTTTCAGATATTTATAAATACTTCTGATATAAAATATTGCGAACACACTAATGTATTTGTTATAGCAAAAGTGATCTTACGCACGCAACGAAAAAGAAACACAATTTCGATATTTCTTGTGTATAATTTCTAAACTCACAGTAACTAAAAATACGTATTAAGTTTAAAAAAAGTGTCTCGTTTCGAAATCGCAAGCTCGCGTCCGGATCGCACAATGATTTGTCACTTTAAAGCTTGCGTCGACTTGGTTGATTTCTTGCTTGGCTGTCTGGAATGCCTTTGACGTCAGTCGGAGTCCTCCATCTTTGCCTCCCGGTTACACATACATAAATTCATGAAGTACCTTTCGCTGAAACTTGTTTCCAGATTAACAAGGAAATGAAATAGTTTCTCCTCTAGCGTCGCAGTTTTATTCCAATTTAATGCATTATTTCAGCTCCAGGGTCTCTTTAGATATTCTTTGGTTCCGATTTAACAATGTAAAGTTGTAAATGTAGGGGTAGCAATTAAATTGCTAGAAGATTTTAGCAACATCTTCAAAATCTTTCGCATTTATAAATTAACATGCACGACTAGTGCATAAAATGTGACCTCAATTATTAAGTAATTATTAATATTAATTTTTAAAATACGATGTGCTTTGTTGTAGGTACTCCTTATTTCAGTTATGTGTGCTTCACATCACGGGACTCATATATTAGATAGCCAAGATAGGCTCATGATTATATAACTAATTACACAAACCTCAGTATGTAGCAATATTTCCACTTCCTTTTCGAAACATTTTACGAAAACAGAGGCAACTACATATTTGAAATTTAGATTGCTGCAATAACTTCTGTGGTTCCAATTTCAATATGTGTAATTATGGGATAAAGCTTTTAAGTTAATTTAGAAAATGTAATCGTAAATAAGGTACATATATATTCTGCTTACAAGATTATCTTTCATGTAATCCAAAAATCGTTTGAACGAAGATGTCGCCCTAAAGATTCAAGTGTTTCTGAGTTTTACTATCAATGGCAGGATGCAACTCGCATCTTATCTACAAAATACTTAGAATATTCAACTCACCTAGTCTCCAGAAGTTGCTAACTAAGCGTCACACTTGAGAGATTTACCAATATAAAAATCAGGGGAGTCAGTGGTTTAAGAAGACTTGAAGCTAAATAAAACAGCTGGAATTTCCAAGTTATTATTTTCTTGCCGGCAATATATTTCGCTCCCACTATCCGTGTAGTGTTGGAGGTCATGGCAATTCTTTAATTATAAAACTTTTACTTTTAAACACGGTGCAAAACGAAAATATTGGTTAGCATTTTCGCAAAAAATTGTAGCTTCAGCTAAATTTGCTCTCCAATTGTATGGAAATGAAACGAATAAAAGAACATGAAGTTTAAATTGTAGAATATTTTCACAATACCCATTTGCCTGGTACTTGGTAGAAAGGTAAAGGGGGCAAAAACTAATACTACCTCTAAAATGTTCGAAAGAATACATCTTCTGCAGAATATAAAGATGAAATTGAGCAAGTGATTTAAAATACTGAAAAAACTAAGCGAACTACAATGCCTTTTCATTTATAGCTTATTTGCTTGATCCCATAAGAAATAAAAATGAATACACCTTGTAAACTTAAGAAATTTAGCTTTGAAAGTAATTTAGAAATACTCTGGTGCAGAATTGTTACCATTAGTCATTAAGTTGGAAGCTAAATCATATCCATTCTACAAAATAAAGTTTTCCCGAGCAATGCTAAAAATACTAAACGTAGTACAATGGCGGATATCTCAAAAAAATGCACCAAAGGCTAATCAAGTATTGGATGTCATCATCCCAGTTTTGCGCGGAAATGCTTTTTCTGCGAATGTGAAAAGAACTTTTTAATAATATGGATTTGTGCAATCAGAATTAACGGATATAATGGTTAATGAAAAAGCATCTAAATTATTGCTTCGTTTTAAATATTGTAATAATACCTTATAAGATTTAAAAAATATTTTTTACACCTTGGTTAAGTTCCTTTAAGGATTTTAAACTTTAGTTTTACAAAAGAAACACATATTTTGTATCAATAAGGCACATACCGTTTTTTTGCTAATAAATAAAGGCAAAATATAATTCTTTCTATTGTTCTCTTCGTAAGATAATTAATTATATGAATACGTAGTGCACATAATATGAGTTCATTGCATGAAAAAAAATTTACTTTAAAGAATAAATTCAAATTATTCAAATCATTACTGAACAATCGGAGCTACGAAATGCCCTAGAACCAGAAGCTTTTGTTAGTATTTTTTCAATTACACAAAAAGTTGTTATGCCCGTCCTAAAGTGACTCTCATGTTAAGGTGTCCACAGTTCTGTGTGCAGCAGTGTGTCTAAAAGAAACTTACGACCACAATAAACACATGCTCTGTTACTACTCAGGAGGCTGTATAAGATTGTGTAAGATTCTACGAGTTAATCAGTCCTCTTTACATTTATTCTATATAGTAGTGGTGCGATAAGCTGGCTAGAATCTTAGCGTACTATACAGTGTACATAATAATGTGGCACTTGGACTATATTTCCATAAAATGGAATTCATTTTGCACCCATCTGTATAGAGGAAAACAAGATTTCTAGATTACAAACCATCTGGGGAACTTTATATAATTTCATAACAATTTTCATTATGCACCCTAAAAGCGTGTCGCTGTGCAAAACGGTACTCTAGGCATAAAACGTAAACAAAAGCACTTAAGACATTATTTAGTTCTAATACGAATAAATATAAGTCTCCAATATGCGGTAGATACTCATATAATAGGAAATTATAGGTCAGCTCCGATGTTTTACTGTCTTTAGCTAAGGGAAAACTATGTGACCAGCAGAATCCGCTACAAAAGAAACATCTGGCTCGACGGTATTGCACTTTTAAGCGAACTGCGGTTGTACGAGTCGCTTGATATTTACAATTTTTTTAAAGCAATGTGGTAAAGAAAGAAATTTGTTTTACGATTTATCAAACTTAGACACAAGTCTTTCACTATTGGTTGCCAGTATAATTTTTATTAGTATTTGCTAGATAATTTTAAATACGAAATATTTTCGTAAATTTCTCAACAGATACTGCTCAAGTGTAAATATAATAGGTACAAACAATGCTTTAAGTCAGCAATTGTTTGTATGTTTAAATAATACTTCTCCCATTTACTTTCGTCTTGTAATCAGCTAAGTATTATTAGAAGACTAACGTAAAATATTTTTAAAAGCTTTCAGTACTTTGTTCCAGTCACAGTATTACGTTCAGGTACATATATGCGTATGTAAATTAGCGCTAAATTTTGTTTTTAGCCTAACCTTTCATTCAATTGTAATATTAATGGAACTCCCCATCTAATCAATGGTAACAACAATTCTTAATGATAGAGAATTATAGAATCAATAAATGCAGTACAATATGACTGTATTAATTTTTAGCTGCAATTTTTTTATTGGTTACCATACGTCAGTAAAAAATTTTAGTTAATTGTTAATATGTTGTGTTGGTCAAAGCAATATTTAACCGAGAGTGGTGCGGTAGTAAAAATACTGTTAGAAGAAAAATCATTATCAGCAAAGCAGACCAGCCAATTTCAAGCTATATTTTTGTTATTCTCACTATAAAGGCTCCCCTAATGCGGCCTCATTTTCTCCAAAACAACCTCCATACATTTTCTTGCAATATATGTAAGTATATTTTCGAATTTCACTTATTTGCCCTTACAAAAGAGCAAAGATATAATTAATTTTTATTCTTATCTTATTCTAATTGACCGTAAACCTATTTCTAAAACAAATCTTATAAGCACTTAGTAAGTACTCCAACTTTAGTGACTTTAGCAAGTACCCCAACTGAGCATATCGACAATCCTTATTTGGTTTAATTCTGATGCATAGGTGGTATTGGTACAACATTCAAATATTTTGGGAACTTCTCTGCAAGGCTAAAGCAATAACATAGATCCGCTTGGATTGTAACCAAAAGTATATTTACGACACCACCAGTTAGTCGCGGCTATTTATTATATACGTAACTGTCCAAGACTATATTTCCTCTAAGCTCATCTTGTACACGTCATTCAGAGTTACTAATGAGTATATTCTCGCTACACTTCACCGAAACTTCTTGGAATGGATTTAGTTCCTCTCTTCTATGTAATAACAGCAATAATTCACTAACGGTGCATACAATTTGGTGTATGTAATTGAACCTACAAAGACAGCAAGACAGCAAGTATGCGAGCACTGCTTCTGTTATTTAAATTGATTCACATTATAAATACCAACATATTTACGGAAGAAAAATCCCAACATTCGCCAAACGTCAACTCGCTAACATTCAAATACATCAGAGAATATATGCGTATCAAGGTACTTTGGATTTTATATTTGAAGCGACTTTTGACATAATAAATGAAATTTACGGCCCGTCTAGAATTAACGCAAGTTGCACAAATAGAACGTGAATTATGGTTTGCTGACTGATACTGTCACCGTTTGAAAATTCTTCGAGAGAAATATCTATACGTATTGCGTACCTATGTCAAAATTAAAATAGGCATTAAGGCATGTATGATGTACGTAATACGCAAGAAAGTTTTCAAAATAAGTCGTACATTCCACCTCAATATATTCGCTCTTACACAAAAACGAGTCGGTACATTTTTTCTGTATTATGAAGCTATTTTTGATCAAGACATTTCCAGAAACTTAGTCGAAATATCAATATAATAAACACATGTTTTCTGTAAATATTTGGAATATTTCAATTCCCTGTTTCCTTTTCTGTTTCTTTTTAAAGTTAATTAGGTACGAAGCAAAATATCCTTCTCTATAAACATAATCCTATGGTTTATGGCCTTGCAAAATTTTACCAGAATTATGTCCAAAATTATAAGTGATGTGTTTACGAAATAAACTATTTCTTAATGAATCTTGGAAACCCAGTGTTGATAATTTTTAATAAAAACGAAATAACAAGATTTCAACGAAACATTAACTGGTTCTAAAATTAACACAAAGTTTATGATTTCATCGGGTAGTCCTAAATTTTAGATAAAAATTTTCGCGTTCTTTTATCTTTAGAAATGGTTCTTTGTCAATAAAATATGTTGCGGATTTTCTATTTTCGCTGTGCATAATTATATTTAGATCTGAATTGGGGAGAGCTGAAGTTTCAATTAAAAGTTAAACAAATTTTACTCTCAATATTTTATCTTATATAAAGGTGCCTCAATGGATACTTCTGGATATCCTTGTTAAATAAAACCAAGTTTGAGAAAATAGATGCTTGTTTATTTTTTTAAAGAGTAAAGACATGCCAGCTATGTTATGTAATAATAGTTTCAAAATGTCTCCGTTGGTTGTTTCTATAAATGACTATTCATTAACATATTTGGTATATTTGCTGTTTAATTAATTATTATACGTCATTAATCATTCGCGCCTAATTGCAATAGATTTGGTCCTTCAGAAGCAAAAGCAAATTGAGGGAATTAAGAGCGCATAATAAATTGAAAGATATTGAATATCATCATTTCGAGAAATGGTGCGGCCAGGAAGACATGTCCATAACAAATCCAAAGATTCCCTTGCCGTGTAATACGTGACACGTACTTGTGTCAGTCGTCTTAGTAATGTTTCCTCATTCTGTATTTGTACACGCCTGCGAACTTGATATTGTACGTGGTAATATATACTTAAAAAATCAGTGAATTTCCATATCAATATGTTAAAAAAGAAAATACGTAGATAGTATTTAGAATCTTATTTGAAGTAATATTTCAACCAAATGACTAATTCAAGTATCCCTCCTTTCATCTTAAATACACCTGTCCTTTCATCTGTACCTTGTCTACCACTCTCCTTGTTTAGAAACACGGGAGAGTATTAAACTGTGAAGAATATGTTCTCAGATAGGAAGTTGTATTTGTACAGTTGTCTCTTGTGGGTTTAAGACAGCGAATAGAATGTTTGAGGACGAAATTACTAGGACGACGTTATGCTTTAAACCGTCTCTGGAGGCAAATAGTACAATGAAGAAGTGTTTTTAAGTATGTTTTATAAGCATATAAGTTTGTACATCATAAGAAAAACATTATGAAGATATCAATAATAATAAAGGAACTATTTCTTAACTTGCAATATTTTAGAAAATGCTAAATAACCGCTGTATGTAGTTGTGTCTATTTTTTCAGAAAAATTCCAACTTCGCTATGTAAGGATTGGAACTTTCCTATTAGGAAAGCGATCAAGAGTTCGCGATTAGAGTCATTAGTGGCAGATGGATACAACAGTAGGATTGAGAAATTTATACGTCGTTGTGAGACGTATGTTAATGAGCAATGGCGAAAAAAAATTAAGGTTACCTCTGGTTTTAATCTAATTAAATGTGACATCTTTTCTGTCAATTGAGTGACATTTAAACGATTTTACTTTACGGACGATCCTCTTATATTAAGTTAAGCTTTATTGTTTGTAATTTGATTCGTATAATAATTCGCATAATATAATTATCAATACTGCATGTTATTGCCTCTGTTCTAGAGTGTATTTATTAAAGCAAAATAATGAAACTCATTTCTCTTCCTTGAGAGTTTGTATTGGAAAGTAAGTCCCCATGAGCGAAAAGCAGAGTACTATATTTATACTACCAGTCACGTTCGGCCATTCTGTTTATTTTGACATATAATGAAACACTAAAAATACCGTACATAACATTTATTTGCTAAAAATAACAAAAGTGTATTGTAGTTCATGAAAATTTAAATATATGAACAAATTTATTACAGAGCAAACGTTACATTTATTTAAACATTTCGTTCGTCAAAAAGTCTACCTTTTGCGGGAAGGATTGCTTTATCTATCCTTATTCTTGCAATAATTTTTTCAAGTGTTTTAAGCTAAATGTTTTGCCACTCGCTATGTAAAAAGTTCCACATTTTGTATTTTGATGTAAGGCGCTTTGATCGAACCTTTCGGTCAAGCTCATTCCATAGAAGCTCTATGGGATTTATATCCGGGGACTGAGGTGAACAAATCATAATACTTAAGTTTTGATAATCTTCTTGGGATTTGAGATATCTTTTGCGTGTGCTTAAGATCATTATCATTCAAAAATTTAAACCTAGAACCATATTAAACGTAATCCCGACGGCACCGAGTTATCTTCCAGTATTCGTCTGTACTCTTCTTTTTTTCATTATACTATCAGATTTTCAGTACCTGTATGTGAAAAACAACTCCAAACTAACACAGAGCCTCCCCCATATTTAACCGTAGGTATCAAACACTCGTGCAACATTCTTTGCTTTACAAATCTCCTGAGGATTAATCGCCATCTATTATTGCAAACTTTAAGCTTCGATTCGTCGCTCCATAGCACCTTTTTAAAATTTTCCTCTCTCCAGTTTATATGTACTTTCGCCCATTGTAAGCCCGTTTTTACTAATTTCCTCGCTGCAAGAGAGATTTTTTAATCTCTTTTAAACGTCACTAAACAATACTGACGGATACCTTTCGCAACCAGTTTCTATTGAACTTCGTTGCAATTTCAGGTGCTGCTAAACAGTGATTTTTTCTACTAATTAATGCAATGTGCCTACCTGATAGGAGCCTAGTGCTGATATCTCTCAATCACATCATGCACTGTTGATTTCACTATTGTTAATTTTTGTGCAATCACATTCCCTGAATAACCTTCCTCATGTTGCCGGCGCGGCATTTTTCGAACAAAATAATCGTTATTATAAATTTAAACTAACTCTTCCTTAAAGAAACACCGATCTTTGAATTAACATGTCTACAATTATACTAATGCAGTAAAACTACACAGAACGATCCGAAAATATCAAACACAATTGAGGTAAATAACAAATTTTTAATACTTGGGCTAGGGATTTGATTTATGGCCCTCTTTGGTGTATTATCGGAACTAGTCTCGGTAAAGAGGGAAAAATTTCAGTGCCGTGCGGAGAATAACGTGGAGGGGTGAAGCACGCGGCACGGAGAATCGAGTAGCCGTATCAAAGCACACTTGTTCAGAATTATTCGACTGGCCGTTGTGACTGCTTGTCTAGAAATTCTATCTGCTTGATACAATTAAATGTGTAATGTGCGACAACTATTTGACGTGTACCAGCAACTGGAAGTGTGAACGCCACCTAAAAAGTATAAAACACTTCTATTTAACGTACCGTTTACTTTATTAGACCAATAAGCATCTGTCTCCCTCTGGAGCAAGTATTCGGATTATAGATTACCAAGTCTGACATCGTTAAAAAACTATGTCGAATGATGAATTAAAGCAGAATTGAAAAATAAAAAAATTGTGGTTATGTATAGGCGAAACAACCGATCAGCAAAAACATTCCATAGTGAATGTGATGGTACGTACAATGGAAAGGTTTGAACCTTCATCCCCTGTCTTACTTGCTTTCAAAAGAGTTACAAAACGTACTACCGATGAAATTTTAAAAGTAGTGTTGAGGGCATTGAACACATTTCTACAGTTTCTACAACCCAACTTTTAATGTTTGGCGCCACTAACATCTTTTTCTTAGTCCAACCTCTTAGAGAAGAGAGTAGTAATCTGTTGCATATACACGTAAACCTCATACTTTAAACCTTGTGGCACAATTGATCCCATCAGTACCTCTAAAACTCCCAAAACGTACAAAATAATTTCGCGAACTGTGTCGTAAAGTGCCTCAACTACCACAGTCGGTTACTATGCATTCGGGAACATGGTTAAATACTGCGTGTTACTACTGCGAACATTTTGATGACGTAAAGAAGGTAGCTCTTCAGTTCGATCCGAAACACTCCAAAGCTACACGGAAAAGCCAGAAAATGTTTCAAGATAGTCAGGTAAAATGTGATTTAGAAAGTATTCGCAAGAACAACTATGGATTAGCGGAGGGAATTGAAAAATTACGAAAGGATTCAATGTCGTTTGTAGATTCTGTTCAAATTGTGGATGATGTTCACTCATACCTATGTACGGCGGAAAGCGAAAAAAATTAAAAATCTAATACGAAAATTTGAAAGTGTTATTGATAAGGATTCAGATTTTCTCATACTAAGACAAATTTGTGGAAGTGCGTCGAGAGATCCATGAAGTTGTCACAAGGATTTCTTCGATGTAAAACGGTCGTTTTCATAATTAAAAAATGTTTATACCGCACGCCCTACTCATTTGACTGGAACAAGCAATCATGCTTCAATGCTCTGGCAAGCAACAGCCCTTCTCAGGGCGCCCCTGAAGACGGCAATAGACAGACTGCCGAAACGTCTGACTATACAGGTTCAACGAACGATGGTCCAAACAACAACCCTACTTATTATGAGAATCCATCGTCAACAATATCACGTCAAGAGCACTGTAACTTGCCACACCTTGCCTATTTTTTTACTATTCGGTACCGAGATCCCACACAGTATGCATTCTTATTCTTAAATTTTGCTATAAGGCTATTATGTGTATATGGTTGGTAAATTCTAATTGCAAAACATCTAGTACAGTATATATATAACTGAAAAGTGTTATTTTATACGTTTTTCTCAATTATATGGGGTGCCTGACCTTCCGTGACTGTATGTCCACACTTTGGGTAAAAGGAAAGTACAATTAACATAAAGAGAAAAGTATACGTAAGATATTTAGTTGAAGTTGATCTTTGTACCAGCAAATTACACTTTATCGTAAACTATTGAAGTCTACATACTGTTTACTGGTTATTCTAGTGCAGTCTTATTGTACAGGTATGTATCTTAGCAGTATTCAATCAACTCTGTCTATCTATTTTTTATCATTGAGTACAACAAAATGAAAAACGACAATGGTAATCCCCTAATAATTACACATTGCAGGTACATAATAAGAATGTATTACCATGATTATTTCGTTTCAATATGTTTAAGCAAATATTTACAAGGAAAATTATAACTCTAAACCAAATCACTTTCTCATAT
Organism: Trypoxylus dichotomus; assembly: GCA_023509865.1. NCBI lineage: Eukaryota > Metazoa > Arthropoda > Insecta > Coleoptera > Scarabaeidae > Trypoxylus > Trypoxylus dichotomus. Next base: position 45,109,203 of record CM042078.1, read on the forward strand.
TAAATATTCGTCAGAAATTAGCGGTTTACTGGTGATGAATTATTTGCGAGGCACAAATAGAATGTTTGAAATGTGTTCTAAATGAAATCATATTAATTAGCAAATGTTTGATTTACGGATAAAATAAACATGAGGCCGTAAAATTTATTACATGTGTATGCAAACGTTTACAAAATTAATGATATTTTATCATTTAGGTATTTTAGGTTTAAGTTGCCTAGAATTTTGCATTTCATTTTATTTTGTATCGATTTTATAATTACGATGTGTTTGGTAGCTGGGAATATCTAACGTTAACGACGTTAAAATTTTATTGATTTCTAGGGTTAAGGTTAAATTTGGTGGAATATCCTAAAGGTACCGTGTATATTATCGTATCATCAAAGGATTGCTTCGAACTACTGGGAATTGAAATTTACCAAATTCAGAAACATCTTCCATTGGTTTGTATACATATTTATATAATTATATTAACATAAGCAACTACTTCCAGTTTAGGTCATCAAAATTGTCTCCGTATTTAGTCATCGAAACAAGTAAATACATTTTCACGAAGCTTTCACGCACAGATCTAATAAATTCAGTGATTAATTCGAGAAGAAATAAGTTATTAAAGTAATATTAAGGTAAATTCAAGTGGTAGCTTTAATAAATTGAAAATTTGTATCTCTCTTTTGCTGTATATTGCAAAACCATATGTATCGGATAAATAACTTAAAGCTACGTGCATGCAATTTAAAACATGGCCTGTAAGCTTGTCGATAGTAGATTTTTATTTCTGTACAGTAACAAAGGCTTACAATGCTGAAGTATAATCCTTTGGTGCGGCTTTATGTCGCTTGTTGATCTCTACATTTTCCTATGAAAGCTTTTCGTTCTTAACAGGATCGTTATATATTCATCGTGTGTGCTGAAGTATAAACTTTGCACTTCATTGGCCCCGATGTTTTATTTTCGCAATCTATATATTCCCGGGGCCCAACAAGATAATATTCAAATTTAAGGCGTGTGGCGACAGCTTTACATTTAAAATAAATAATCATTTTTGTGGCATTGTAATCTTTATTCCTATTTTACAGTTAGATTCAGTTAGATACATCCTTTGCAATGTGTTCATCTTCTTAAAATGACAATTAAAATAATAATTTCAAATGATTTAAAGCTAGTTCATTCCAATCGGAATCCATAGCAGTAATCGCCGATTAAATGAAAAGGCTATACATCTTTAATTTCATTTAATTATTTATTCATTTTAATTTTACTTTTTTTATATTGTTTCAATTTTGGTTACGTCTTCTGCAAAAGGAGATGCCATATATATGATTGTTGAAGGGATTTCACTTCTCTGGAGCGATTTTCTATATTTTCTAAAACCATCCTTCATTCCTCTTCGCCAATATTCAACTGCTTTCCGCTTATATTCTACTTTAGTAAAACCATCTACTGCATCGCTGATGTAAAATTCTTCTAATTCTTGGGGTTACTCTTATATAATTTCTTTAATATTTTCTCGTAATGGTTCTTCATCTTCTTCTTTCTGTTCTGCGGCAGAACGATTCATTCAAATATTCTAATCTACATGTTAAAGCACATAAAAAATGCCTATAAAGCAATACCGAGTATAATGCTACTAAATACAGCAGCATTATGTGAGGTTCCTGCTCTTGCTTGCTAGGGTGTCGCAAAAGTATAATATTCAACTTGTTTGTGTATTGCATATTGCACTGTTTCGACTTGTCTGACAAAAAACAAATACAGCATATTCATATGAAATCATTTAAACATGTAACCGCAACTGATATAGATATAGGCCATTTCATTGCTTATCACTGACTAGGAACAATTATCTGTATGGAGCACATGGCATGATCAGTTGCGTAATGTAGATTATATCGTTTTCAAAATGTAATTTACGCAATAAATGAATGCCGAAAATATTCTTGATAATTAGTATCTCAGACTTTCACAGCCGTTTGACATAGTCGTAACGGTTGTCGGGTTCCGCCGTGTCACTAGGTTTTTGTCCCTGATGTTTCGCAACTGCGGTTCGCATTTTCAATCGTACGTTCCTGATGTCGAGCTTCATGAAGCACGATTAAATTCTTCCAGTCGCAGTACATTAAACGGGAACAGTGTTCTTGACATTTTCACTAATACACCAATGATACAGACTCAACATCTTCTAGGCATTCTCCGGTCGCTGAAATTTCTTAATACCATATGGACCGACGTTTTATCGATTTCCGTATTGTATTCCACTTCTAAAGCCTATATGAATCTTATGGAAATCTTTCATGTGGAAGCCTTCATGAATCTTATGGAAGTCATGTGAAAGTTTCGTGTAGTTCCAAACTTTTTTCCAACAACTTGATTAACTGTTGTCTTACTTTCTTTATTACGTGATAAACTAAAAGGAATGACACATAGGTAATAAAACGAAGAAAAACAACAAATACAAAAAGTAAGTAAACAACGCATACGAGCTGAGCTGTATGTTCAAATCCTACCAGTAATCGTGAATTTCTATTCATTAGCTAACTAAAATTGACGATCAGGTTATATTAGCCGAGGACGGAGGTGACAGGAAAACAGTTAGTGGTGCAAAATTAAGTGATAAAAATGACAAATACGTATAAATATCTAGGAGCTACGTTAACTTCCGATTGTAGACAACTACACCCTGTGGAATGGCAATATTTCGAAATGTTCCACGCTTTTGTTGAAAACTGTGTGAGATCTATGGAAGTGTGGGCGCTGAATAAGAAGATGGAAAACAAAATAATGTCAACGAAGATGATGTACTGGAGACGCTGCTGCAAGAAGATATTATTAGATCATGAAAGAAATGAAAGAATAAGAGAAATAATGCAAGTTGATACATCATTAATACATGAAATAGAATGGAAACAACTATTATGGTATGGACACATAAGGAGAACAGACTACCACTAATAGAAAGAGAAAATGAAGACCAAGAAGCAGCTTGAAAAAAGGAACTAAAGAAGCTATACAGAAGAGAGGACTGAGGGAAGATGATTGTAAGGATAGAGCAGCAAATTATAATCTTTCTTCTATGGTGAAAGCCACCTATGACTTGTAAAAAGAAAGCTTGCATGAAACTTACAAAATGTATAAAGGCTACATGGATTGTAATACAGCACTTGAATTTTGGGTAAAAATTTATTTACGTAACATCAAAATACTATTTCGACAACCTTCAAATGAAACATGTTAGGCAACTATACACAGATTTATTTAAAAGATCTTGAAGCGACGCACTATTTATCTAATTTAGTGAGGTCTCTAGCTCTTAAGGTTCATAAGATCTCAGCAGCAAGTACATTATCTGGAGCAACCTGTACATCTACAACGTTATAAGCAATATTATTCTCCAAATGTATGTTACGTATAACTACAAATATACGCAGCTGAGTTAATTCTTCGATATGATACGGTACTAACTTTCTTTATGGTAAAGTATCAGTTTTTATGTTTCTTTTACGACCAAAGTCTTTGACATTCGACTATTAAATGTAACAGATCGTTTTCCGCGATTGTTTACCTAACGGACGCTTTTTTTTCTCTTTCCGCCTTAACATAGAGGAAGAGAGATATTGGAAAAATTTATAAGCCGGATTTATTGACTTTACGCAGACTTCCCCATAATCATTAAGTATGAAATTAGATCGATTATTGCTTTAAATACACTTCAAAATGTCATGGTTACTAGACACTGATGAACGATGACGTTAATCCGATAACGGAGGGGTGATGTTTAAAACGTAATGGTTTTACCGCGCCGACGATCGTGGCATTTGAGCGGCCGTTGATCAAGCGGGTAATACTGGAGACAGCGAAATTCTGATTATAAGCATTCGTGCAATTTAACTTTGTCAGCAAAGAGTTTTAAAAATGCTCATGTTGGATGAAAATAGATCGCATAGAAGCACTGACGTTGAAATGGGATACTGGACGACATGCCTTTGGAGCCTTTTTTTCAATTTGATGAGGTCCTTTCTCATAACTGTCATGATTAGCGAGATTTACCCCAGAATACAACTTGTTGTTTCTGATTTCTATCGATCTGCAAAAATTTGTGAGTGTAGGATACCGTAAAGATTTCGAAATATTATACTATTAAACGTTAGTATACAAGGTTTGTTCAAAAAATAACCGAACTTTATTTTTTAAAATTTTATTATTAATCTTACAGATCTTCTGCTAGCAGCGTTCTTTCTACACCGCAAAGCAGTTTCATAAAGTTTTATTTGAGATGTCCTTCAATGTCTATGACGAATTTGTTTTAATGAATGGCTTCAAAACGGTATTGTTTCGTTACAATTATGGTAATATGATAAAAATTACAGGAAGCAAGGCGAGTAAGGTAGCTGAGAGGGTACAGTCGTCTGATTTTTAGTGCAAAACTGGCGAAATGACAACGCATAGTGAGCAGGCGCATTGCTATGGCGAAGAAGTAATGAATTGTCCCGGTAAAGTCCGGCCTTCTTCTGCGGGTGTTTTTCACGTAACTGCTGTAAAACGCCTTTGTAGTGTTTAACCATAAAATAAACATTCAAAATACGCAATTTCATTAAAATAGAGGAAAACATACTGGACATGGGATCGGAATTAACGTGGTTTTTGGGCGCTCGTTTACCATTCCACTGTGATGATTGAATTAATGTCTCAATGTCGCAACCGTAAAACAAGGTGTTGTCTCTTGACATAATCCTTCACATGACCTGTTCATAAATTATTGAATTACTGCAAATGCCTCCTCGATTTTCTTATTGCTGTTTGGTCACCAAATGAGGAATTAACTGTGCTGCAACTCGATACATATTCAGCTTTTCGGTCAACATGTTATGGCACAACCGTATTAAAATATCTGCAAGTTCCTTGACAGTCAAACGACAATTGGAACGCACCAGATCCTTGAACTTCATTACGTGAACGTCATCAATTGAAGTCAGGAGTCTTCCTGGTCACGGGTCACCTACAATTGATTACTGCAAACTTTTGAAACATGCAAGTCGTTCCCAACATTCTATATAATCTAGCTGTGTAAGCTATGTAAGCTTCTTTTTTAAAAGTTGATGTTTCCCTGGAGATTTTTCCCAGTTATTTGTAAAACTTTACGTTGTATTCGCTGCCTCCGAAAATCGTGCACTACCATATTCTCTATGAATGCTGAAATATCTTGTACTTAGCAGTAACATGAGAATTACAAGAGATGTGAGCAGCCCGAAGACGCGCAGTTGTGTAGGAGGTTATGCCGGTCAAAATGTTAGCAACTATATATCACTAAATCTCTTTGTTGGCGTGTAATTCAAAATGTTCTCTAAGTGGAAATTATTATGATGCAGAATATGTAGCCTGAATTCATAGTCATGCAAATTAAAACTGAAAATTAATCTGCTTACCGTCAATAAAAGTAACTTAAAATAAAAGACACTTTCACGGGTTGAACGATTGGAAGCAGGTAAATTCGAGGGTCGTTTGAAGTCGGATATCTAAATAGAATGAAATAGTCTTTTGTTTATTACAAGACGATAGTGGTAATGCGAATGCCTTAAAATTATTTGCAAGAGAGTAGACGACTAAATTATTAGAATTAATGCAGCACACGAGAGGAAATCCAAACACTATGCAAATTAGGTTATACCTACAACAATAGGAGTATCTGGTGTAGAGAAAAAAAGGTATCAGGCAAAATTAACAAAAACTAAAAGACGCAGAAGGATATAGTAAATCCGTCCAAATCATGGCTTAAGTGAAACAGAGTGGGAAATGAACAGATAATGCGACATAAAGCACGGAATGAAAAACGGAAAAATCATAAAAATTGAGTTAAGCCAAATAAAATTCCTGAAAAATTAGAAAAAAATAAGCAATTAAAAGAAGTACCACAGGACAAGTGGGCAACAACCAAACCGTGAAAAAGGAGAAGAATAATAGACGTGATAATGGAATCCGACGTAACATCCATGAATACACCAATATAGATAATTGCTAAAGAGAAAAGAACAAGTCTGATTGCGTCGAAAGCAAAGACAGCACAAGCAAAAAAAGAAAATTACAATAAAAATCGGAACGTAAAATATTATGGGATACTAAAGGAGATTAAGAATTAAAGATCTTAGCACTTCAAGAAATAAGGTGGAAATTGAAAATTCGCGCTACATTATTTCGGAGGTAATAAGCGAGGCTAAAATGCCACGGTATTTATGGACAACGTAATAAGTTTAGAGTAATTAGTGTGAGAATTTGCATCATGAGATTAGAAAATAAACAAGTCAAAGTAACAATAATAAGTAAACCAAGTAAATGCACCAATGGAAGATGCAAATAAACAAGAATCTAATGAGAAATTATAAAGAGCTTGCAAATAAAAATAATGTACTAATAACAGACGACCTCGATACAAAAATTGGGAAGAGAGATTACAATCAAATTGTAGCAGGTAAACAAACTGTGCGTAACAATGTGATAATGAAAGTGGACTATGTAACTAGGCTTCTACAATGAAGACGCATATTTTAAGCATAAAATTCATTTATAGAAAGGATCACAGAGTAATATGGATACTGTATGAAATAACGGATGGCAAATCAAATTGATTAAACACAAGTCTTGAAAAAGTTATCCAAAATAATACCCAACGGGGCATTAGCAAGAAAAAAATGTGGAATATGAGAGAACTTGAGACGGATAAAATCAAGAAGAAATTGTCGGAAACCATTGGGAAAGAGTTAGGACACATGAAGAAATACTAAGACCAATATAATTCAAAATAACGGAAAAAGTGGTAAAATTAAAGAAATATGAGAATGCAAGGGAATTGGTCGATGAACAATGCCATACAGGAATAGACAAGAAATAAATGGCTGCAAACACGATGAGAACAAGATATAGATGGATACAGAATCAAACAAAAAGGCAGTAACCCAGAAAAAAGGTGGAAATAAACAAGAAAGATAACGGAAAACTATTTAAATACGTAAAAACCAATAAAACAGATTAAGAACCGTACTTTAAAGAATTATATACAATAACGCAGGAACCCAAGAAGTCATGCATTGGAGAAGACATACAAAACTTTAATGTCATAGAAAAGTAGTAAAGGAAATGAGCCATTTTAGTAAGGTTAACAAAGATCAAAATGGACAAAAGACGCCAAGATAAGAGCCAGACAAGAAGTTATCTGTCAACAATACCATTTAATAATGCCCTGGAAAGAGCAACAAACACGCAGAACTGTAAGAGTTAGTCGCACTTATCACGAACGACCTGACACTCATACAGAGAAATAAACAAGTGTAAAATGGTAAACGACGGGAGCGACAAAGGTGTAAAAGTGTAGAAATAGCTGAGAAGATAAAAGATGCAGAATATATTAGAAGAAGTGACAACCACTGTTGGAGGAGAGAAACCTCAGTGGAACCATCATAATCAAAATATACAAGGCGGCGTAATCACTCAAATGCTATACGTGTAACATATAAGGACGAAGACTAGCAGCACCAATTCTAGGGCTAAAAATGTTACAAGGAAAACTTGATGTGTTGATGAATCATGAAGTAAGGTGATGAATGATGAAGACATTGTAAATTACGCTAAAGCTCAAAGATTGAGGTGGTTTGGATAGTCGCAGAGGTAAGCACGTCAAGGTACAAAAATGAAGATGGTGTCACCTGAAAAGCAGACCAAATCTTAGAAATCTAGTCTTAGAATAGAATAATATCCAACATGTACATCGTAATGACTATAGTTGTTGTTTGGGTTATTTCCATCGTTCGTTGAACTTGTACAGTCCGACGTTTGGAGAATCCATCATTAAAAATATCACGTCAAGATGTACATGATAACTCTGCAAAATGAAAATATTCTTTTTATTTGGTGAAGCAGTAATATAAAATTAAACTTAAATATTATCCTATCCCAATGTATGCGTCCTTTATTGGAAACTTCTAAACAATAGGTAATAGAGAATTGGTAAAACGCTACAGATAGTGCATGAACTTTCTAAACACAAATAGAAAGCCACTATACCTACGCTATAAATATCTAGATATCGATAATCCAAATTGTATTCCTTAGCTCATTTCGTATAGAAGATGGATTTTGTCAGTGTTGGGATAATAATAATAATAATAATAATAATAATCTTTATTACCCAACAGAAAATAATTCCATTTACAGGATAATGTGACAATAACATAAAATAGTATAATACAGCATAATGTAGTAATGATATAATATATATAGTGCAGTAATAAACTTAAATTACAAAAATGATACAACTGAATCATGAACATAAAAATAGCTCGGTGACACCAGAATGCAAGAACAAAGTAGGACGACATTGTAAATCCATGTAGACACTTCAACAAAAAGGATCATCGAGTAATTCATTGGCATTCCTAATCATATGCGTAATGGGTGCTTTAATAATAATAATAATAATAATATCTTTATTGCCCAACACAAAATAATTACATTTACAGGACAATGCGAGAATAATGTAACCTAGCATATATATGTAGTAACAATATACAGCGCAGTAATAAATTAAAATTAGTCGAAAAAGATACAACTGAATCATAAATATAATAATGGCTCGGTGACATCAGAATGCAAGAACAAAATAGGACGACAATGTAAATCCATGTAGACTCTTCAACAAAAAGGATCGTGAAGTAATTCATTGGCATTTCTAATCATATGCGTAAAGGGTGCTTTTAAGCAGAACATTAGTTTTGCATGACGGGACTTTAAAATTAGGGAAGGACCTGGTATCGTACTGAGGTACCACAAAATTAATTTTGGAGAGAAGGGATGGAGCGTCAATAGCGTGATTAATTAGTTTAAGTAGAAATTGACTGCTAAATTCCTTCCTTCGATCCGATAACGATACAAAGCCGTGTCTCCTCAGCAGACCAGCATAATCAACATCGCGTCCAGGGTAAGTGCCATCAATTTTGAAGGACAGGTATTTCAAAATCGTTTTTGCACTCTTTCAAGTAGTACTTGCAGATGGAGATAGTGAGGATACCAAATTATGGAGGCATACTCCAACCCAGTGCGGACAAGCGAATAGTATAATGCTTTTAGCGAGGCAGGATTATTGAATGATCTGCAGGATCGTATGAGAAATCCTAAGGATTTCATCGCAGAATTTCGTATGGATAATATGTGGTCTGCAAACGACAAATTTGCATCAAACTGCACGCCCAGGTCCATCACAGACGAGTGCCTAGGAACAATAGCCTGACTTACAGCATAGTGAAAATTGTATAGTCTATGACATCTGGAGTAGCTTACAACAGCACACTTATCCAGATTCAAATGAATTCCATTCTGTGTACACCATCTAACAATTGTATCCAGACTGTTCTGGAGAAACAGACAATCTGCCGGGGAGGTTATGGTATTGTAGATCTTAAGATCGTCCGCGTAAGCCAGTACATTGCAGTCCAGCCCCTGTAGGAGATCATCCAAATAAATATTAAACAAAAGGGGACCCAAATTGGATCCCTGGCACACACCAGAGGAAGCAGAGAATGTTAAGGATGTATATCCATTGTAGTGAACATAGCATGAACGATCAGTTAAATCTGAGCGGATCAATTCTGTTACACTTGGCGGAAAAAACCAAAACTACTCAGCTTAGCTACCATAAGGGAATGATTGATAGTGTCAAATGCTTTACTAAAATCGGTGTATAATACATCTACTTGTTGACGTCGTTCCATGGATTCGGCAATATGCTGTGCTAACTCAGCAAGCTTGGTTGCAGTAGACCTTCCTGGAATGAAACCATGTTGTCGCGAAGATAGGTAAGGCTTGACACTAACGTAAATTCTGTGAGACAGAAGATATTCAAAAATTTTTGCAAAGTTGGATAAAATATTTATTGCTCTATAATTTTTGGAAGTCAGAACGATTACCTTTCTTAAACACGGGTGTAATTCTGCTAATCTTCCAAGCGTCAGGAAAGGTAGAAGAACTTACGGCCAAGTTAAATATTCTAGCTAGAGATTCGCATAGTACTACACAACAATCACGTGCAAAAAATGCGGGGAGACCGTCATGACCAGCAGTAAAATTAGATTTTAACTTCTTAGATGCTTTTAAGATATCGTGTGCTGTAAAAGATCCAATCAAAGAACTACCACTAATGAGATCCCTATCAAGAGGCCGGGGCCCCAGTAATGCGTGTCAACCAGACACAAACACTCTAGAGAATTCATCTGCGAAGGTCTGAACAATGTTGCTGGGATCATCAACAGTGGAGCCGTTCAAAGTGAGACATCCAGCTATTCTTGATGCATTACGACGCGCGTTTATGTACTGCCAGATTAGCTTTGGATTTTGTGCTATATCTTCTGCAGCCGCCGTCTGATATTCCACATATACAACTCTAATTTTGTCTTTAACTAATTTCCTCAAACGCTTAAATTCAATGTGGTAAATCTCGCGTCCACTCTTGTTCCACCTACGAAGGTAATAATTCTTTATTTGAAGAAGCTTGATTATTTCGAAATTATACCAAGGCGGGTATCTTCGAGAAGGGTGTTTGGATACATTTTATGTAGAATTCAAATATAGTAATAAAACTTATTTAGCCTTTGTTCATTTCTAGGCTTCTCCCAAAATATTCCTTCTTTTACATGTAAATTAAGTGACGGTGGTTTTATATCGAATTTTATTACCTACACAATACCTTTTTTATATGGACAGGTAGATATGAAAAAAAACAGAATTGAAGTGCGCGGTGGATAAACTGGCTTCAACATGCTACGCTAAATATTTTATTCCTAAATGTGACTTCCTGCCACAGTTAAGTCTCATAAAAAACATTAGACGGAACAAAAACCTCTAAGAACGATGAAATACGGTTTGAGGACTAATCTATTCATTGTCGCAAATGGAGCAACGAGAATATATTATAGTACCAGTATGATATATTTATCATACTGTTTCAGTATGATCTAGACTTAGAGAAGTAGTTAAATTTAGGTGTAATTGAAGAAAGACAATTTATCTAGGGAAAGCTCTATGTTTAATGGAGTTTCACAATAGGATTATGCAATGCAAGCAATAACAACATCAACGTGTTCACGGAAGAAAAAATTATGCAGAAGCATATTGCACTTGGGTGGTGTAATAGGTGAAGCATGAATTATGTAGCATAGCGAAACTCCGAGTAACACCTTTTAAAAACGTTTTTGACACCGAGAAGATTATCAGGAAATTGTATACATGTCATTGTTTTAAATTCGAAAACAAAATTCGCGTCGAGGGGATGCAAGTATTCGGACATATTATGGATATAAACACCCAAGTGAAATATTGCGCAACGTACAATGCTGGGTTAATTACGTACTACGTACATTTTTCCTCATATTGCACATATGTGGAAAGTGGGCAATGCGCACTAATCCTGCTAGTAAATACTACCTGTGCACCATACAGGTATTACAAACAATGATGTAACGACATTATTTTCATTTTTAAGCGATAAGGAGCAGATACGTACATGTAATGACAGTTGATAGTTCTAGCTGAATGAAAGATATCTACATCGGCATGTAATTTTAATAATATTACGAAAAATTATTCTCAGTTACTACAATTTCGTAATAGATTTTTTCATGTATAGGAACAATTTTATACAAATTTACTGGTACATACAATTAATACACACAGATAGAAAACCTATTGCACAAAAGTAGGAGCAACAGAATTGAAGGAAGGGGCAGAATCAACACGCCACAAGTTTGATGGTCCTATTATAAAACAACAAAATAATCTAGACAAATAATGTTTGCCAAAAATTTATTACAGAAACAAACTTTACTCATTAACTTAAAATATTTTATTGGCAAATTAGTACATTCTAATAAAACACATACTTTTATCATGTTTCTTCAAAGTAATCCCCTTTTGCTTTAATAATTGCCTGATAGATATGCGGCATCCTTAGAACTAATCACTTCAAATATGATTCGCCTACAGCATTTCATACTTCTTGCAGAGCTTTTCAGAATACTGTTTTGCCAGTCGAAGACTTTTTTTCCGGTACCTCAGGATCCAAGTGATCCCACAAGAGCTCAATGGGCTTGCAATCAGGGTTCTATGGCGGTCAGTCCGTTAAGGATAGGACTCCTTCAGAAGATTTTTCTTGAAAATAAGCGTTAACCACCTTCACGGTGTGCTTGGGATGGTTATCTTGCTGAAAAGTGAACGCCTCCTCAATTAGTTTATATGCAGTTGGTACCGCACCGTTTTCTAGAATTCCCAAATACACATCTTTTCTCATTCTATCGTCTAACACTATTTTTCCAATGTTCCATCTCCAAAGCAACCCCGTACCATTACATTCGTCCAACATTCTTTCTCCCGAGCGGCGACGAACAAACATGGAGCGGTTACTTCCGAATGATTAGAATTTCGATTCACCCGATTATAAAACATTTTCCAATTATTTACACTCCAGTTCGCGTGAGCTCTTGCCTAATTTAGTTTTTCCGTTTGTGTATAGAACTTAACCGCGTTTCTCTTACTGCGATAAGACCCTTGCGACTGGTTTTTATTAGTGTCCGTTCTGCTGTCGGGAAATCACTTGGATATATTGCCGGTGTCACTCCGTTGTCCCACACTCAGAAATATTTAATTGTCGAGCAATTTCTCTATTTAGAACATTTGTTTCGTGTAAAATGTATATTCCGGCGCGTCTTTCAATATGCAGTTCCCTTCTTTTTGTCGTATCTTCGGTCAAATAAACTAACAATACGAAATAGGATCTCCCTATCGCAACCACACACGTCCCCAGTATTTAGGCAATATACTGGTTGTCTACTGAATATACCTCTCCCAAATTCTATTTCATAACACATTCATCCGAAATTTCTTTTGTTTTCGTATTCGAACGGACTATCAACATTAGATTGTAAATATCACTCCAAGAAGACTAGTATAAATTTCCCTAATTATTTTTAAAATAGTTCTAATATATTAAGTGTGATCAAACTTATGAACGGTGGTGTATGTATTGGGTGGTTATCTAGTACGACTGCATGGTATAAATTGTGGTTGTCAAACATTCCAATACAAACAATAATTGAATAACGAATACTAATACATCTGCAATAATAAATATTACCTGCGAATGTTAGCGTTTCAGTAAATTTACGCAATTATGTCTATTTTATATGTAATTATACTAACCAGCCAATATATTCATTCCTGTATTGGAATGATGAAGTACCAGTGCCAATTAATTTGTAAATTTACAGAAGAAACTTAGCTATCGTTACAACAAGGTATGTTCCAATTAAGAATTTCCAAGTAGAAATACCTACATCTTCGGTAAACCCATACAATCTTTATATTTATTCTGTTAATAATATCAGGTGTTAGTAGATATAAATGTTTAATAGGGAAAATCCGTTTGTGAAAATGTTTTGATCAATCGTGCAAGTAATTTTACTATATACATATCCTAATTTGTAGTCAAGAAATCATATTTATTAAATAAGGGAATATGTCATTTTAATTTTGAGGGTATATACATTTTTTTCAAATTCTAAAAGGTATGAGTTTTAGGAGATAGTAGAATTCGTAGTAGTTTTCTGAATATCGCGCAAATAATCCATGCACATACAACCAGAGGGCTTAGCGAATTGTAGGATATTGGACATTAATGTGCGGAAACAATTGATTAATATGAAACCATTACTGCACGAACGATAAACTATCCAATTGAAAATGCATATCGAGGTTTCAGCAGCATTCTCAGTGATGTATTGAACATATTCTGCTATAGAGAATCAACCATTCGCTTTAAAATACATAAGAGCAGCCTAAGCGTATACCGATGAACAACAGTCAGTCCTCGAACATGCAAATTTACCAGCAGAGGCATATGTTTAAATCGTTGAAAAATATGATACAATGAATTGAAATTTATAGAAAATGTGCTAGGTACAAGCAGACTAACTATGTCACCGTATAGCTTTACTTTTGCTCTCTACGATTGTTATTCATTCTTATGATCTCGATAAGTAATTTTCTGTAATAGTACTCTAGTAGTTTCGTAATTAGAGTAGCTAATTAGTTATTCCAAGTTTCAATATTTTCTCTCTGAACTTTTGTTTGTTGTTAGTGGAGGCAGGATAGCGTTAATACTCCCTCTAGTCCCAATTTAAATTTTTAAACATGCAGTTGTCGCATTTCTCTTGTCGTGTATTTCATGCTACAGTTATCTACGTCTATTTAGTCTCTTAAGCTACGTGTACAGCGGAGACAAACACCACTACCGTTATAACATGTATGTACAGCGTTCTCCAAAAAATAATTAGTATATGTTACATTTCTTCAAAATTATTCCGAAGATAAGAAGCATTCTGTAGCCACACGTACATCCTTGAACTATTTATTATTCATAAAAATGTTTTTAACTTGGGTAAAACGCACACAATCTTTAATAAACGAACTGTTTCTAAAATTAGATCGTGTTAGGCTAAGGTATAAAAGGAGGAAGTGAAAATGAAACTAAGAGGAAAAAGAAAGAAAAAAAGGAAGAAAAACTAAGAAAAGTGAAAAAGGTGAAAAAAGAAAGAGAAGGTAAAACGGAATAAGAAAAAAAAAGAGAAGAAGGGAAGAGGAAAGAAAAAGAAAAAAGAAAAGAAAATGGCCGCATCTCGACGTTTCGCATCCGTCGTAGGAGATTTATTCGGGAGAAAAAACAGAGGGGGGCTATTGCCTCGGTAACAACAACACAACTTGGCAAAATTACAACGTCAAATTTGACTTATTGAAAATTTGCTCTTCGAAAATAAACAGTTATTATCTTTAAAAATAGTATAAAATATGCCAAACATCAAAGACAAAGTGTGCCAGGAAAGAAGTAATTCTCCCCAATTTAAAAATTGTCGATATCTTTCTATAGACCCAGGGATAGCTGAAAACCACTGCGTCTGTGTGAATACAATTTCATGCAAAAAAACTGAGCAAGAATTCATCAAAATTCTCCGTATCTTGTATTTACTTATAATTTTTTTGAAATTTCTTATTTAGCTAGTCAGAGATTACATTACAAAGTTGTCTTTACTTAATGTAGAAAAGGTATATAAATTTGATTTGATATTTTTTGTAAACTGTTTCTTCAGCCACATTTCTTATTCATATAAAATAAAATATATAAATAATTTGAAAGGTTTAAAGCAAAGAACCTATTCAATAGAATAATCGGCTGAGGCAGTTTGTTTAGTACTGCCAAATTGTTTACCATTGTCACGAATTTGAAATGTTCTAAAGTGATCTCTAACGTATGTTAACCTTTCTCACTGGATCAAATATATTGTAGGTAACATATTGAAAACTCTGGCAAAAGGGAGGGATAATCATTTGCTTTTCACAGTACCACGATTTAAGAATCAGCGGAATAAAAGAAGAAACTGTTTCTACAGACACGTAATATCAGATTCCGATTTGTAGAACATAGCAGTTATCGACACTGGAAAAACGATGTGAAATACAACTAAAGTCAATGTCTGCTTATAACCACATACGAAGTATACTCAGTGAAATAGTTGCACATTTTTACTTTCAACAATTTTCGCCGTGGGGATAGTTTGTAGAGAGATAACGTTGTGAGAGGGGGAAGTAAAATTATGAGAGAGGGAGAAACTCTAGAAAATAATTCAACACACAAATTACAATATATCTTAGAATTACTGATGTTATGTATTTTGAGGAAACTTTTTTTTTGAAAACTCCATGTGCATTTTTATTTGCAGACTCTGTTGTGTCTCCACAACAATGTAATTACACTATTGAATTTTGATATTTCCGGATACATCTTATTGATTTTTTTATTTAATGATTTCCATTGAACGTACACCAAAAGAGCAAGTATTAGTTTGTTGATTACAAAATGTTTCTTCACATTTATTTCCTTCATTTCCCCTTAATAACTACGTAAACTACAAAATTTTACCAATATTCGCGTAGACGTTTAATAAAACGAACTATCCTGCAACTGGAACATAATGGTCGCTTGGTTAAGTTCAAAAAGTTTGGCAACTTCTTTGTGTATTATGTTATCTTTTAACTGGCGTGCTTTCCACGTTATTAAACTTGTTGTCCCGAGGTAGAAACGCGTAAAATATATTCCGATAAGTTCGCAGTATTTGCTTCTATTGTTTTCTTCCTAAAACTTTGCTAATTAAATTTATCGCATCAGCACAAGCAAAATCTTTACGTGCTTAATAACTATCTGAAGTCTATCTTAGACAATTGAAGGCGAAAAGTACTTGGTGTAAGCTGCTATTATGTAGCATTTATTTTAGTCGCAGGTATTCCAAATTTCATATATAATACTTGTAACCATAGCCTCAAATGTAGAAGAATTATTCCATTATTCCTTGCAAAGTTAATCAACCAGAATGCAATTTCTACGATAATATCTTAGTCACTAAGGCGATTATACCCCTGCATCCAGAACATTTAACTACGTCTGATACTCAGAGGTTTCTAATCAAATCTTATGGACAATGTTGATAAATATCAAAGCTTTTCAGAATTTAATTGCGCTACTATCAGGTTACAAATACCATTCTCATCTTTTCATTACCATAAGCTCTCTTAAAAAAAATGGACAACGTTAGGAGTATGTGAAGGCCACCTTTACAACCGATAGAGACAAGTGAATTTGATATGATGGTTCAATGTATCATGTATAATACATCATAGGATTCCATTTTAATGCGAAATAGAAATAATTGGCGAATTTTTTCCCTATAAATTTGAATACCCTCTGTTCAGAGTTTAAAGGCGATTACCTACTAGACTCAAGTCTAGCTTGTTATACTAGATATTAAATCCCAACTTCCTGTGGGGCTCAGCATCTCGAAAAACACGTGCATTTTTCGGAGAAAAAAAATTGTTAGAGCATTCTAAAACACTTGACGAACAATACAATTACGACGACACAATTTCTGTTAAGACTATGTATTAAGTGTTATACTGCGAATGACGGGTATGTTTAAAATTCATAACAGCTATTACTTTGAGGACGTAAGCACCAATTGTCTTTAGTCTGTATGTCCTATGAGTTCGTTGGGATTGAAGACGGCGGGATGAAGTTCTGTCCCCTCAGTGATGGACGAATATAGTACAGTACTTGCCAATTTTATTGTTACCAAAACGACAGCTGTGGCGATATATGTCATGTATAAGCAACAACCTACAACAAAATGGTTTTGGTTCTTGTTTGAGTCGTATAGAAACAAATTACAATAATGTCATCCAAGCAATGGGAATTAGGGATTGTTACGAAGAAGGCTATTGTTACAAACGAAGCTATACATTTTAGTGTTAAATCCCATTTACCTCCATCTATATCGCATGGAAAAGAAGCAAAATAGAATCGTAAAGGATATTCAAATGTTCCGCATTCTACCTTCGCAAAACTATTTATTATCTCAGTAGCAGTATTTATATTTTTCATAACATTTCCCTCAATTTCACTTTTCCTTGGAAGGCCATTACATACTTTCATAGAGCAACTTTGAGTTCTAGTTTATTGTATTTGCATCTGTAGACACTTGTCTAGCTAATCGATCGTATACTAACTCGTAGATACATACGTGGAGCTGTATTAGCAAGACAACACAACAATCGCTTCTGCAGTCTACAATGTATTTAAGCAATTTTGTACTACAGCACGTTTGAAGAACAATTTTTCTAACAATATATGCATTATTATTTAAATGTATATATGAGATATTTCGGTAGTACCCGATATAAAATACTTTTGCACTACTTCAGACTGGTACTTGCAAATGTTTGGTCATGTAAATGACGATAGTTAAATGCCAAACGCAATAAATAACAATTCTATCTGAAAGCTCATATCAGTTTATCTAAACAAAAAAAAATTAAAAATCTTGGAAAATGTAAACAAAAAGGAAAGTAAAAATCGCATAGAAAGAATGAGTGTTTGTTGTGAAGCAATTGCGATAGTTTTCTAGTGTATTTTTCGTACGTTTTAATAATTGACAGCTTAATGTTTACACTACATATTCTCTAGAACATATTAGTATTAAAATTGTATCATTTGTACTTAAACTGTTGCCACTTAAATGATGTCACTAAATCTTGTAGCATGGTGCAGGTAGTATTCTCAAAAAACCTATTAGCTGAACATATCAATAAATGTATTACTTTGTTTTCTCTCAAATTCCAAATATCCTTTTTGTGGTGACGTATTGAAAGTTCGATACCGTAAATCATTGAATTATTTTAATTACCAAACACTTATTTGTCTGTAATAGTTCCCATTTTTTAATTATTATGTTATGAAAACATAACTCTAATATATTCGGAAGATGAAGGTATTGTTCTGGAGCAAGATAGAGATATGTCCGTCATATCATTTCGAACATTTAAACACCGAAGTAACTTAAGGTGTAAATTGTGTTCAAAGCTTATGATACGCACGTTATAAAACAGCTTACGGCTAAAAACACTCGAAATAGGTAACGGAATGATTATAAAGATGATTACATTTTTGGACAGTAGCATTGTAGTGTAGCTTTTCTTTGACAGCCTTTCGAAGGAGAGTTGTGCAAACATTTTTCAAATAATAGACTAAAGCGAATTTCGTGTATTTCTTACGCAGGCTGAAGAGATGTTGAAAACATTTTACGGGCACTCTGTTCCTCCACATTATAAACGGTTTTCGTAGTTTTTACGCTTACGACGTATGTTGAAGCAATTATCGAGGAAATGATCAATAAAACTTATCACATTGTGTTGGTCGACGCAGAATGGAGATCGGAGATATTGTTGAGATGGTGAACACGTCGTACGGAATATCCTACCCCAATATTGTAACCGTGAAACAACTTTCAACGGGATGGATGCCACCTTTGCACACCGGGGAACCAAACAGAATCGGATAGTCTCTTCACAATAGTGTTAGGACATGTATTAGTGCAATCCAAAAGAATTTATGTGGCGATATATGACTGTTGACTGAATTTTGATTCATTATTATAAGTCAGAATGGAATTAGCAATCAAAACAGTGGGTTCTACCTGCCACATTTGTTTCGAAGAATGCAAGAACGACAGCTGGGAAAGCTATGGCAGGGTTGTATGGACTATTTCAAAATGAGAAAAACGATCAGGAGAATTGGTCAATTTACACCAATAATTGGTACCATATCCACCGTACTTTCCCCTGCGATTTCTTTCTCATCAAATCGGGAGATCATCGCTGACACAGAAAGCTATCTTGCAACTTTACAGAAGTGTTACTTTTCGGAGGCCTAAAACAATTAGAATATCGTTGGACAAAGTGTATTGACCAAACAGAGGATTATGTTAAGAAAGAAATAAAACATTTATCAATTTTGTTTCTTCTCTCAACCCTCCTATTGCTGGATTATTTTACACTACTCACCGGAATTGTAAAGATTAGAAGTGCTGTTTCATGTCAATTGTTTTGTTTTATATATTGTTCCGAGTTATGTTATTGTTAAATCTTGAAGTTAATTTTATATAAAACAACATAACTTGCTATCTACAATTATATTATGATGCTGTTGAAGTCTTTGTATAGTTTTATAAATTATTTCTTTACTTGTTTATTTCTTATTTTTCCCGTCATTCAGCTTATCATATTAGTTGTTAAATTTCTTTGATTTCGGCGAATATGTCCGTCTAAATCAAAACAATCAAAGCTAGGGTGAAAGGACATGTAATTCACATTACCAGACATTACGAGCAAAATGTGTTATTCCCAGAAAACCGCTAGTTCACCGCTTAATAAAACTAAGCCAGTTCGCCCGCGTCTCTTTTAATACATCTAACAGCTCATTTGCTAATAGAGTAATTTCCATTACCAAACTAGGTTAAATTCTGCTTCCTTTGTAGTTATTGATTTACATCGACTGGCTAAACGAAAGTACTTGTTGCATGTTGCCGCTAATTAGATTGCGATGCTGAAGTGGAGGTTTGACGTATTTGCGCAAATGTCGCTGCCATATAAAAACAAAATGCATAATTACCGCAAAATGTGCGACGTTCTGTAAAAGCTGCGTTCGTATTTTATTCGAATTAAGAAAGAATCCAAGTAGAAAGCGTTTCGTGGTAGATTGTGTTTTGCCATCTCAATCAAACAGAGACTCCCGCGTACGTGTTAGAGTTTTAGCGAAACTCAGATCTCTATCTGTTTTATTCTAAGCACTAAACGAGAAGCAGGCAGCGGTCCGGTAGAACTTGTTCAACAAAATTCAATTTGAGCGAAATTCGACTAGGTTTCATTATCTCGATAATGAACTAAACGTAATTTAATTTGTTACGAAAAGAGCATAGAGAGAAACGTAGAAGAACTGACCTAAATTTATTCATTGCGACACTGCGGATGCTTAGAAGTTATATTTTTTCCGTTTAGTAAGTATGCTTTTGTTGGACTGTTGAGTTTTAGATTGACAACTATGCCTACAATTCGATGGAATTGGGGAAAATTTTTTACTATAGTGGTTTATTTGGGAATTCAGATTCACGTTAGGATTGGAGTTTCTGTTTCTTTCTGGAATTCCTGATCTCTAGTCTTCTTGCTAGACCTAGGTCAAAGATATTTAAGTCTCAGTGGCTCAGAGAGAAGTTCTACCACGTCCGGAATATTAAAAAAAATCCATGTATTTTCTCTTGAATTTAGGTCTCAAAAATTTTCGGGCCAATCGGCAACAGCAAATTTGATGACTTTAGATAATTTTTAATATATCAATATTATAACACCTGTGTGTGTTTTAAGACATTCGTTTTCAGTATTAGTCATGCAGTATGGAAAAACACAGAAAAGTCTAAACCCAACAGCTCCAGTGTTCAAATCCGCTACCTCTAGATTGACAACCAAGGGCCAATATGGTAATAAATAGATTAACCACAGTTGGCACTTCATCAAGCTCGTTGTGAGTACGTACCATCATTTAGTTTGCAAAAACGGGCTGGGTGGAGAGAATATTTACGGTAATCATCCGGGCATGATTGCATTTGCATTAGTTCTTTTCTGCTCTTCACGTGAGATAGTTGATGTTCTTATCGTCGTGTTCTTTTGTGTTTTGTAAATATGTAATTAAGTATGTCGAACGTAAAAAAGGGCAAAAGACTACCAATAGTTAACACACTAGAAAAGTATACCAGTGAATTTCCTGGTTTATTTAGTAGTAATAGCAAAATATGCACAGACCGTTCGATAATGTTTCCCAGAGGCGGATGCATTAATAGCAAACTCTATAGAAATGCTTCCGAACTTCCGAACGAAAACAATAATTTCGCAGACGGTGACCCAGTATTCCTACAATACCAGAGCAATTATTTCCAACAAATTAAATTCGTGATTCCGCAATTCAATCTTGAGCATGCTGCAGATGTTAAGGAAAGCCAGAGAAGATTTGAAGGTACTTACGTTGAAATAGATTCAAGAACAATTTACTTGACTCAATAGAAAAACCGGAAAATATTAGGTTTTTCTTACTGCAGTCAGTCCAAATATCGAACAAAGTAAATAGATTGCTGCACGATATACTCGATGCAAGAAATCGCCTCATAATAGAAAAGTTCAATAATGTTATAAGAAAGAAGTTTGATTTTAGAAAATCAAGACAAATTTATAGTGTCTAGTTAATTTCAAAGGCCAAGTAAAAATTAACCAGTCTAGTAATAAGTAACCTTTTCTATTGTTTTTGCTCTATAATTCCCATTACAAAATACAATAGCTCTGGAGCCTTTGTTATATTACATTACAGAATTATGATCATTACAGAAAGTGAATGTTTTTGTGTTTTCATGGTGCAGACTCTTTGCTGCGCTCGCTTAAAAGCCTTTCAACGTACTGAGTACAGTCAGTTGCTACCTAGGGATTTTATTTGTTACTAAAATGACTTGCAGAAAGTAAACGAAAATCAGAAATCTCCAAAAATTATCCCTACAGAGCTATTGCAATAAATATTAATCTTTAGCTTCATTCATTCGTCAATACTGAAATGTCATAATGTTTAGCTCAAAAGTAACTAACCTTTTCCGTGTGTTGCGGTCCCGTATAATTTATATCATAAAATTATTTAAACTAACATCATAAAATTGTATTCAAAGTACAAGTTACCAAAGCATTCTGCGCGGTTAACACGCCGAGTCACCGTAACCTTCTGCCAAAGTGCTTTCGCTTCTAGCATGGTTTACACGTCGAGTTACCGTGACACTTTGGTTCCCCTATTCTCCTGAAGGAGCCTCCTACGACGGAGGCGAAACGTCGAGATCCTACCATTCTCTTTTGCTCTGTTCCTTTTTTTCTTTTTTCTTCTTTTTTCTCTCGTACTCCTCCCCTTCCTCCCCCTTCTGTCTCTATTTCTTTCTCTTTTCACCTTTCTTTCTATGTCACGTCCCCCCGTCCTTTATCATTTTTCTTTTTATCTCTGTTTTTTCTTATTTTTCTTTTTCTTTTTATCTCTTTTTTTTCTTATTTTTCTTTCTCCTCTTGCTATTATTTCTTTTTCTTTTTATCTCTTTTTTTTCTTATTTTTCTTTCTCCTCTTGCTATTATTTCTTTTTTATATATCTCATCATGACACGATCCAAATTCCGGAAGTAGTTCGTTTATTACTAACTCTGGCCGTGGAGGCCTACGTATTTATTTCGGACCAATTATAGTACAAAATGACACGTCATGATCCATACAACAGAATTAAAAATATTATGAATTTATTTATTTTTGAGAAAATTTGCTGTCATCACTTAAAGTAGTCCTAATTTAATGGCCAAGAACTGTATTATACCGAAGGTGTTACGCATTCCAGATTTATAATGTAAAATCGTAAACTTCTCCTGAGAGGACCATTTCGGTTTGTAATTGTTCTATGAACCTCTGTTTCGTTAGTAAGTTCTAAACAGAAGTCCATTTGGTGATGTAGTCTTTATCAATTCCATATCACTGTACTTTCGATTTGTTTTGATAGCTTTCCTGTAAGATCTCCACTTGCATTTTTTTATTCGATTAAGACAACCTTTTTATTCCGCTCTGAATTTCTTAGGGCACTTTATAAGGCGCTTAATGTCTGAAGCACCTTCGTGGACTTTGGTATAACATTGAGTGCCTTCGTTAGGTTTTTGCTTCATTTTCTCCAGAATGCTTGTATACTACTTAAGAGGTTTTATTATGTCGCAATGTTTTAGCGATTGTCTATGTAGAAGTAACTTAATACATTTTGAGAATAGTCAAAAAGTAGCCTGGGTAGTCTATCTAGGACTATAGTCTATTTGAAACAAGATAGTTTACTGATAAAATCTGTTAAAACTGTTTGTTTTTTATTTATGTATGAAAAATATTTTGGTTACAAGAATTACAGCACTTGCATTTAATGGCTAAACCATAATGATCCGTTGACATAAGATCTATAGTTTTCGATTGAGTCGATCGATACTTGGAAATCCATCATCGTCTTCACCCATCTACAGTTTTAATATTTAATGGTTAAGCTCAATGTTATTAAAACACGTTGCTAATACAACGTTCATATGAAATACATATGCTAGTTTGTTTATTTTTTAATCAAAATAAAAGGACGCTTAAGGTGTCAGTTATCCATACACAAAGTTTATGAAACGAGAAGCGTATTGTTTTAAAATGAGAAAATAATATTGTATATGTGTGAGGAAATATAGAATAGCTTCTACTTCTGAGGGAGGTTGTAACTATGTATGCTAAAACATCGTCTTTAGTTAACGTCATCTGCTTCGGTATTCGAATTCCAATCGTTCGCATTCGATCTAAATGTAAATCTTGATATTTACATCGTAAAAGATGTTTATTGGTTTTAGGAATAATAGTTTATTTTAATTTTATACCAATTGCCATAAAATCGTTCAGAAACAAAGAAATTTTGTTTCGATTACATTTGAAATTTGGCGATTTGCGACAATAAAATTGTTGATTTTCATTTTTTGTGGATATTAATAATCCTGTGCCACATTAACGTTTATAATACATATGGCGATCTATTTTTCAACACGCATACGCTATATTTAAAAATATAATGTTCACGCGCACGTGTGTGTATATTGAGTTATACTTGCTAAATTTGCTACAGAACAGCAGCATTCCTTTTAGGTAGGAGGATGTTTAATTAAAAGTAAAATATGTGCGGAGACGGTTATATAAAAAACGATAGGCAAATATTTTAGGAAATCGGAACACCTGATAGTATTCGTTTAATTTTGGCATTCATCCTCATCGTTTTATTTACCAAGACATGGATGCCAACTCAAATATATATTATTGCGTTAAATTGCTGGGTAAAACTGCAGGTATAAATTTAGAATACTTTAATATCTAATTTGACGGTATCAATATCGCCATTTCAAGTAGAGCTTGCCTGCGTTCTTTTAATTATTGGCAATAGTTCACAAACAGCTGTTAACTTTAGAATCATATTTATTATGTGAAAGTGTTGCTCCATCACACAGTCGTACGTTTGATGTATTGGGGGTTGTATATTGGGCCTATTATTTTTTTTACAGATTTTCTTAATACACCTATATTAAATACAAGGGCGAATTCCCACGATCCACTCCTCACCTACTTCTTATTGGTTGTTTGATTAATGTTTTTGACATTTAGTTAACTGACATTTGTAGATACATAATATCAAGTTTGTATCTCAAAGTGTTGTTGTGCTGTAACTAATTTTTGAATTGTGGGTCGTGATTGTTGATAAAAATGGATCCTGTAGAACAAAGAGCCGTAATAAAATACCTCCAGTCAACTAAAATTCATAAAGACATTACGGCAAGTATTGGTGAGTCTACAGTTTCTTTTGGTATTGTCAAACGCTGGTGTAGAGATTTTAAATGTGAAAGAACGTCCTGTGAAAGCTAACGTGCTGGTGGTCCTCCTATAACAATAACAACAGACAAAACCATTAAAAATGTACACAATATCGTACTGCAAAACCGCCGAGTAAGCATCATGGACATTGTGGAAGATACTGGCTTATATCGTATCATGTGGTGCACAACATACTGACTAAAGGATTATATATGAAAAAGATGAGTGCAAGATCGAGAGAATCGGCTGTTGATTTGTAAGCGTCTTTTAGCAATGTACCAAGCAAACAAAGAGAACTTTCTTAGTCGGTATGTCACCATGGAGTCATAGATGCCTCACTATGAGCCCGAGATCAAAGTGCAAAGGAGGAAGTGGAAATATCACGGTTCTCCTCCACTACGTAAATTTAAGGTCGTACCGTCTGCTGGAAAGGTTTTGCTATATGTGTTCTGGGATGCTCAAGGAATCATTCTGACCGAGTATTTGAAAAAGAGACAATACATTGTAGGGGCCTACTACGCACAATTAATTTCTAAATTGCGAGACGCTATTAAAGAGAGGAAAGTAAAGGCATGTTGTGCTGTTCCATTAGGATAATACTAGCCGTGCATCTGGTATTGCTATGGCTGCTATACACCAAGTAGACTTTTAGATAGTGGAGCACCCGCCATATTCGCTGAATCTGGCCCCTAGTGATTACAGATTGTTCCCGTAATTAAAAGATATCTTACGTAGGGCCAAATTTTCCATTAATTATGAAGTGATGCAAGAAGCGAGATGCGGTTTGCAGACGTCGGACAAAAATTTTTCCAGAAGCATGTTGAGATGTTGGAGCACGGATGGACTAAGTGTATTAGTGTAGAGGAGAAGTATGTCGAAAAATAAATATAATTCCACTGTAGTTTTACTGTAAGGGGGTCAGAGGTACAACATAGAGATTCACCCTCGTATATCAGCATTTTTACCTTATACTCCAATTCTATTAATATAGTTGTAATTAAAAGTATCTTCAAATAAGGTTAAGTACGCCTCATCGCAGTACCTTCGCAAAACACTTTCTTTTTCCTGTATAATCTATTGTTTATAGCTGCTTAAATAACATTAATCATAGAAATGTAGGTTTTCCTTGCCTTTTCTTTTCTCTTTCGTTTTTGTCTTTTCTTGCCCTTTCTGATGATTGAAAGTTTATCAGATATTACTTAACAGTTCTTTTTTCAAAGCTACATTTGGCTTTATTCACAACTATGTTTTAGTTGACTCATTTGCAGCGAAAGGATACATCGTAATGGACAATTAAAATCATAAGCGCAATTGCTGGCTATGGATGCTATGCGATATTTTGAATGCCACCGTAATGATTAGTATTTGCTTCTTCCTTTATGATCTATAACGTAGATATTACACTTAGTATGAATAACCCGAAATAGATTTGCATGTGGTATTAATATCAGTGCAGTATTAGATATATAAGGTGATTGACAGCAATTCTTTTCAAAGCACCATAAATGTCAAAAGTCAATGTTTTGCCATGTAGATGAAGACATTAAAGATGTGAAGAGAAAAACTTATGAAGTATTCTAAATATACCATTACAGGTACGTAAATAATATTTATTCTTAAATGAATATCTTATATGTTCGTTTTCATGTCACTCCAGCTACCATGTAGGAAGAAGTTGCTAATGTGCCCAAGTTCATAAGTTACAGTGTCTTGTATACTCAATAGAGTTTTTTTAAAAGTTTGGTTTAACGTCATCTAACATAAACAGGAACATCTATCCACTTTTTGTTAAACAAAACTATTTTGTTCTAGTGGCTTTTTAGTTATGGTCAACTAAACGAAGTTGGAGTGGCACTTCCTCTAGAGGAAAGAATAACATGAATGAAATCGTGTACATATATTTAGTATCTATAAAGTTACTCTACGGAATACTTGGAACAAAAATAGTTTTATGCTAGCTGTATTCCTGTGTTTTGTTCAATATTGCAAAGTGGTAGTTACCATGGCGATATGCACGTCGAAATATTTACAAAGTGGTTTCAAGAAGCATCGATTCCTAATCTTTCATAACCCAGTTTCATTGTTCTTGATATTGTTGCTTGTTGTTCGAAAACAGCATGAAAGGTACCAAACATAAACGCAGTAAGAATTAAATGAATGGGTACCTAATAAACAATTATATTGACAAGGATATGTTAAAATGACAACTTTGAGTATGTGAGAAAAGAAAGAGAAAAAGTTCATGTAATTGATAAAGTAACTACAGCTTAGAATTATAAAATTACAACTTCGCCCTTATGGATTCAATGCAATTGAAGTAATGCGTGGTAATTCTAAAGATTATTATAGTAAAACTACTGGTTGCGCAATGAAAACCTGGAGAAAATTGATGGAAATTACTAGCAAAGAATACATTAACTTTCCTTCTTTATTTAATAAAGGATACGCTAACAAAAATCTTCAATAATTTTCACAGGTACACATGTATCAATTCTACAGATGCATGCATGTTATTTTAGTATTAAGTGAAGTTATGTGAGTCTTACATTTTCAACGCTTGATAAATCACAAATTTCCATGCGTAATTCAGCGTTTCCACGCTACCTCTCCTTCCACAGTTTACAATTACTGCTTTATTAGAGGACATTGGTCTAATTAGTATGTGATTGAAGTCCTTAATTCGCTTTTCTCAAATTTCCTGCTTAATGTGTGCTTGGAAAACGGAAACTGTCTGTCTTATCGATTCGTGCCCTGGCTACATTGCCGACATCTCTCTATATTTCTTTGTTTAACACTTCTTTGCCATGATATTGACTCTTTTAGACTAACTATGTGTATTCTAATCTGTACGTCTGGTAGAAAACGAATGTCTATAAACTGTAAGTGTATTAAATTGGATTGTTTGATATGAATGGAGTATTCATTTGAAATAACATGCCCCACTAATCAGCGTCAATAGGTTTGCTATTATTAGGAGCATTCTAAATTATCAGACATACGCACAATCTTATTTCTGGTAACAATGACGAATATTAATCGTTACTAAGAAAACATTGTGCCGCCCATATTCGCCGTCTAAACTGCTGTAAAAATTGGAACTTCTAGAATCACGTTCATGACACTATCTGTAATAGTAAACGGATTCTATATGTTTTCCTCAACCTATTTATTCGTTTTCTTCTGCAATTGTAATATATAATTCCACCAATTATTTTATACGCTCATATACCTGTATTATTCAGTGACTGTTTTCCCAGCCATACAGAAGTGTTTTATCACTGCACGAAATTCGATTTTATCCATTTTTTGCGGAACTGTCTGACCTGCTACATAAAGCACACTCCTAAACAACAACTATTGACAGTAGACGTCTGAAATTTTGACAGTTGCCATAAAAGAGGTTGCTCTTACCGACCAATGAATCCACTTCAACCTTCGTGCGCCATCTCTTACCGATTCCGGAAACATTTCAGGTCGCCCTCGTAATCACCGTGAAGATATGCATTTGTCATATCTATGGACGAGCTTCCCAATGCTCTCTGTATAGAATGTTGCCGCCAGTGCGTTGAGATGGTCCGTGAGGTTGTCTTAAAATTCTTCTGTACTCCGGAAGCTTTGTCCTCCTTATCACTTCTCCAGTTCACGAAAGAGATGGAAGTCGCTTGGCTCTACGCCGGGTGTTCAAAAACTTCTCATCGAAATTCACGTACAGCTCAATCCACCATCGGGTTTTCGCTGTGTATTCGGCTCAATATTCGACGAATTTCAGCTACACTACTCCCTTCTGCGTGAAGGAATCGAATAACACTACGCAACTCACAGTTGGCGGAAGAATCAACTGTAGCAGCCATGTTTACGTGACTGCAACTCAGCTGAAAATGGCGTAATGACCTTGCAAGTGGCAGATAATATAGTGGCGGAGATGCGGAGACACCTGGGCGCGGGGTTCCACGGCTCGCGTGATGGTTTACAAGCAACGAATGGAGGTTGGAAATAAAGACAGAGTTCGTACTTACAAAAAAAATGCAGCCAACCATTAACACTTTGTAAGGCCGTTAAGTCATGTTAATCAACAAGAATGTTAGCGAGACATTGCAACGAAAATGTTGACCAAACAAATTGTATTCACAACCCATGCGTACCAGCCGCAGAGCTACGACGAACTGTAGGCTCGGCTAAATTCATTCTCCAAAAACAACAACCACAACCGACAATTCAACATTAACTACATTCCAGGACGCGAGTATTGCAGAAGTAGATAAAAATTATTAACAAATTCCAATGCCGCAAAGTACCTGGATTTGATGGAGTAACAAATGATCTAATAAAAGACAATAAGGATATATTAGAACCTATATTAGCAAAATTAATAAACGCTACTCTGAAAGCAGAAATAACCGTTACAAGCCTACCTCGTTGATCTCATCATTAAATAAATTCTTGACAAAATTCTCCAAGCAAGGTTGTCAAATCATCTATTAGAGAATAATATAATAGACCAACAGCAGTATGCATTCCAAAAGAATTCAGGGCCAACATCTGCAGTGTATGATCTAATTAATCTAATAAAGAAAAAATTGGAGGACGAAAATATAGTAGTAACCATATTCACAAACATGAAAAAAGCATTTGACACAGTATCGTAAACGAAACTAATTAAAAACTTAGATGCTACAGGCATAAAAGGAACCGAATTAAACCTACCAAAAACCTACTTAAAAGACAGACAACAAATGACAAAGATAAACAAGGAAGAGAGCGATCCACTGTACGCAGAATACGGCTTACCGCAAGGAGGAAATGTATTGTTAATCTTGTACATAATATACACGAACGACCTCATAAAATTAAACCTGAAAGAAAAACTATTTGTATACGCTGACCATACAAGTATAGTATACCACGGTAAAAACGAAATAGAAATTCAATCACAAATAGACCAGGATATGAAAAAAAATTGAAGAATGGTGTTACAAAAACCTATTAACAATAAATGAAAGCAAAACTGAATACATGTTCTTCACAAGAAAGAAAAAAAAACAAAATTAAGATAAAAGTAAAATCGAAAACAATAACGGAAACAAGCCAAGTAACTTATTTAGGACTACGAATACAAAGCAAGGTGGAAAGGAACATCAAAACAATAGCAGCTGTAACAAAAATTAGGCATATATTACTGAACTCACTAAGGAAATCCATACATAACGCATTATTCGCATCTAGTAATAATTACTTGATGAGCATCTCCTGGAGAAACCTAAATACTTATTTAGGTATAAAAGCAACTAAACAAAATTCTTGAAATGCTTTATTCGCTAAACATGCGTACCCCACCACAGACTTTATATAAGAAAACCCAAGACTTGAATATTAATCAATTAGTAATACTAAACAACCTCCTGATGCTCTATAAAATTGAAAAGCACCATTTGAAAAACAACATAGAACTAACAAAGAATAAAGATGTATACAGCTACAAGACCAGAAGAAAATCCCATTTACAAACAAGAAGATTTACGCATGATAAATTCTCACAACAAGAATAATAAACATATACATACAATAAACTACCCAATGACGTAAAACAACTCAAATATAAGACGTACAGAAAGAAAATTAAATATATGATTGGACACAAAATAGTATAAAACAATCACGGCAAGATATACCTAGGCAAGCAACAATCGGAACTCTCGACACCATAAAGCCCGGACGGACCATCTGTCCAAACATCCCGAGTCGAAGAAAGAGAGACATACAACACAGAAGCCAACACGTACCCGTGTGCGCATATACAGTTACGCACATGCAATGTAATATAGCTTTTGTAAATAAATAAAATAAAAAGAATTACTTCTAAACAGGAAATAATTCTATATGTATTCTGTTAGTCACAGTTATATGCTAACAGAGCTAATTAAAATCGTTGAGTAGGAATTGTTGCGAAAATAGCGGTATATGTATATCTTCATTCTTTATCCCTTGGTAATACCACCTTTATTAATTTAAGGGAACGGCTATTATATTACTGGGCACCCTACGAATCAACTTTAATAACGGAAAGTTTGTAAATGAGAAACACACAAGTTATAAATTTATTATAGACCTTTGTAAACTTGTTTCTTTAATTGTTTACATATCCAACGGTAATAATCTGTTCCGGAGTTATATCCCGCATGCATTTTACATTTTCAATTTCAATAGCGGCACTTATGCAACGAAAACTCGACTACAACATATGTAAACACACATACCGCTAAACAAAATAAGTATTTGCATTACACTGAAATTATAAGCAAACATCATAGTGCGGGTAAAACAATGATACTAATTTAATCCAATTTCTGAAATGGTTCCAGGACTTGCGTCAATTCGACCGAATTGAAAACTGAGTTCGGGCATGACTGGCTCGTCTTCTAAATTAGTAACAATTTATTCCAATAAAAGTTATAATACGCATAGGCTATAGCAACAGAATCACATCAAGTATTCGGTCTATAAAGCAAATTTTCACAAATTGATCTAATTAATTTTAGCGCGCGTTATTAGACAGCGCTACGAATTGGATAATGTAAAGAAGCTAAGGGAGCGGAGATTCCCCATGGCATACGTCGTACGCTGTGCTGTTTCAAACAGGTGGTTCATTTCTCAAATACTAATAATCTAACGATTGCATTGGTAATGTTAACCTGGCCCATTAAAATCTTTCATTATATATGTATTCTTAGAAGAATAATTACATATGAAACTGTAACCAGGCAAAATATATTAAAAAAAGATGGAGGAAGATAGCACAGTCAGTGATGGAACAATATTTCCAAGCTGTATAACATCAACTAATCCAAGACATTGAATTTTGACAACTAAATAATGTTCTTAACATATGTAATCATAAACTATGTTGGTAAAAACAAACGGAATTTATTGTATTGGTGCTAGATTGGGGGTATTGTGAGATATGAATTGTATACACTAGATATGATAATTTTCCACAAGATATGCTCGAAAAGACAACCATTACACTGAGGAAGAAATATTCAGTCGGCTACTATCTGATAGATGCTGTTGTTCTAACTGGTATCTGGTGAGTAAATGTTTGAGCACTAAGAAACTGTTAAACTGAGGTCGTCTGGAAATAAAAATTATGGAAGAAAAGAATGGGAACTATCTTCTCACTCAATAAATATAAAGTACATGTGAAAACAATAATGCACAAAAAATGAAACATGTTAGTATGTTACCTAATTTACAGTATTTTGTGGACGGCGCTCCCTAACTTTCCTGACCAGCTTATACCATGTTGTAAAGATAGTTATTTGTATTTTGGCATTTTTGTATAACAATTATTTAATTTTTAAAAAAGAGATAAAAATATATTCGATGATTAGAGAAAAAAGATATTTACATGAACAAAAAACTACGGATAAGTCTGATTTGTTCTATGCTGTAACAATTGCATACGTAATACTAGTCGGTTTCACCGTTTAACTATCGTATTTACTACGATGAATCCATTCATCAATAGCATAATATGGCAATAAACTGATTTAACCACAATTTTTTCTTATAGTATTTAGCATTTCAAAGAAATGTTGATGGATACTATTGCTAATGTTTATTTTTTAAAGAAACTCATACTTGCTTTCCAACTTCGTTACGGCAGTATAGAATAAAGCAAATAAACCAAAAAAATAAAAATAAAATAAATCAACTGGTTTCATAAAGAAAATGCATAACCTTTTACTCCTAACACATCTACGGACTTCCGACTCTTCGGATATTAATTTCCATGAAACTATCAGAGCAACATCTTCCGGTTAAATAAATAAGAAAGTAGCAGGATTACTTTGGGGACTACAATATGGGTTAAAATGTGGGGGACATATTGGGTATCTTATGTTATAGAGTCTGAAACATTACAGCTTAATAAAACGATCATTGAATATTACAGTAAAATAAGCATTTTTACATTTGTTTCATTTTTCGCATGTAAAGATTCCAATACATCGCGAACTACATATATTCATTTGTCGCACTAAGTACTTACTGTTGATAGTAATAACTACCTATTTTCAAGACCCCTTTCGATCCTATAGTGAATGGGACTTTTTCCCTAGTTTGCTCTACAGAACATAATTTTAAAACACTAACAATAAGTGTTAGTCACATCTAAAGGAATGCCTAGAAAATAACACCAACGACAATATCGCTGTATCACCTACCATGAGGAAGTCTGTATTTACAGCGATTTTGTCGTTGGTACTAAGTGTTAGTGATTGATTATTGGAGGGTAAATTGCAGGAAAACTGTAATACAAAAGGTGCATATATAAAAAAGGAAATCTGCACTTACTGTATATAAAAGTAAAACTATTACACTTAGTCCATTAAAGAACTGAAATGAATTTAGCTATGTTACATACATATATGACAGAAATACTTGAAATAAAACAAAATAAAATCGTACGAAATAAGTACGTGCACGCCATTCTACGTACATATGTACATACATTTGTCATGACTTCAGCTAATATGACGGCTATTTCCAGGGCATTTTAAATAATCGCACAAATATCAAAGCGGCTGACACCTAGTGTCCTACCGTGTATATTCTGCGTTCTTCATATGATCTTGCACTTTGTGCAGCAATAATAAAACGTTCATACTTGCTACTCCTTAGTATACAATAATATAATTTAATCTGTAGTGGATTTATATCTTCAACCCTTCTAATAAATTAGCACTGCCTTTTTAAATAAGTGTCAAATTCTGCAATTCCAACATAACAATAAAACAAGCTCTTTAAGCATTACATGCTTAATTTAAAGATAGGATAGAGCCGCTTTTGCTTATTTTATGCAAGATACGAAAGTTTGTTATATATTCTGTGTAATGTGTATAGAATGCTGATAACTAGATACCGGATTATATGCAAAGTGCGTATATCATTTTTTGCATACTTTAAAGTATAGTCTGTATGTAGACGTACTACACTGATTAAAATTAACTAGCGTTAATTAAAGATTGCAGAAATTGCATATTTAGGTATTTCTATGTTTATGCAAAAAATTCATATAACAATATATAATATAAATTGCATATGATCCGGTTTATAGTGATAACATCCCAAATTTACTAAATTTGTACCTTCGGAAGTAGTTTTAACTTGCAAGTGTTGCATGAACGCCAAAAATATTTATTCAATATCGCAAGCAAAGGTTTCTAAAGACGATCCATTTAGTCATTTTTTTTGGAATATTTCATAAATAATTTGTTCCCTGAAGAGTTTGTTCTTTAAATAATAAAAAAAGTAGATTACCACTAAAACACCAATTTATGTTTGACTAACTGTTCATGGTTGTTGTTTGCAATTTCGCTTACAGGACAAAGAATCCTTTCGACATTTCTGAAAGAAATAGAATTCCACGTGGGAGCTATCATCCTGGATAACTGTCTATCATCTGTATGTGAAGACATCCAAAAGAGTATTAAGCCTGAAGAAAGAGATAACAGCTATGGATATGTGTTGATAAAACAACGAATCGGAAAAAATGTGTTATACATATTACGGTATGAGCATTGGAGCATCTTACATCGACATTTTTCATTTTAATAATTATCAAGAGATTAGTGCGTTTGCATTATAATGGTATTAGGAGATTTTGGATATGCTACAAACATTTCAACTTGCAACTAATCAACTGTTGATCGTCAAATGTTGATGAGTGATGGTGCCACGACAATGCGATCTGTAGGTCGGTCTGTCGGTCTCTTAAAGTCTGTGAAAGATTTTTACGTGTTCGAATACATTTTGACCCCTGAAGACACTTAGCAAGCGATTCTATTTGTGGTTGTCATATTTAATATCGAAATGTCCACAATATCTCTAACGTTTGATTCGATCATATGTAAGTGCAGAATAGTTTTTAATATTTAGTGTGGAGGGGTGGGGAGGACTTTGAGCTTTATGAACACTTAGTGAGTAATTCTGTTG
Organism: Trypoxylus dichotomus; assembly: GCA_023509865.1. NCBI lineage: Eukaryota > Metazoa > Arthropoda > Insecta > Coleoptera > Scarabaeidae > Trypoxylus > Trypoxylus dichotomus. The sequence goes on from CM042078.1 coordinate 45,144,096, forward strand.
GTGGTTGCTGAACGTAATATCGAAATGGCCATAATCTCTATAAGGTCTGAGGTTCTTGCACGGCTACGTGTAGATGCACGAATATTTTTTTTTGTGCTTTAGGTTGCAGTTTGAACACTTGCGTACCGCTTATAAGCGAATAATTTTGACCAGGTGGGTCTCCGAGATTACGTTCTTCGAATTAAAATATGTTTCGGCATTTTACAGTTTTACTGAAGATATACATAGACCCATTATAATTCCATAGCACCTACGCCCATAGTAACTTTGTGCCGCTAAGTTTACATAGTTCATATATATTGGTTATTGTACTAGCTGCAATGGACAGGAGCTTTTATAGAAAAACATTTAGTAGGTTAAGTGAATGTACTGGCAACGTTTTGAAGAAATACATTAAGGTTGTATACATATCTTGGCGATGTAATATTGGGACTTTGTTCACTAATCCAATTACGTTTTGCAGCTACTCCGCTGCATTCTCTTGTTTTTGTTCTAATCCGCTGTTTATCGCAGAGTATGCAAAACTGGAAAGATATCCTGGAAATGTGTTTATAATTTACGACAGGTATAATAAGATTTGGATGCAGTTTCTATAAAATCTATACGATATTTACTATCACTTTCATTATACCGCAAAATTCATAGTATTAATTAAATATCAACACATAAATAAAAGGGAAACCTTTGTGTGTATATTAGGAAAGTAGTTTCAAAATTAAGTATTTACCACTGCTTTTGTAAATTTTAAGTTTAGGTACGAGCTACTAAGGCAGAATTTAAAGTTGTTGCTTCTCGGCAAATTTAATGAAAGGCTGCGGCAGTTTAGATAAGTCCTCTTTTATTCCGTTATCGGGACAGGAAGCGAGAACCGGTTGGTTATATTCACCGCAGTTCGCTTTAAAAAGTAAACGATTTTATAATAGATTTGATTCTCAGATAGCTGGTGAGATATCATCGTAAAGGTCGATTAAAGGGATTATGGGCTCAACATGGCATCATGCAGTGGTATCTTCGCCAATATTAGATGAATAAATGGAGACATTTTCCTATAACCTCATGTGTAAGTGTAAATTTTGTTATCCACTCTGGAGTTAGTTCTTTGCGAGAATTGAGATCTTTTTTGCTCTGCTACCAACATCCAGTCCAAAAAAGATAATATTTATCGGCTGTGTGGAGATAAAACAATTTCCTAAGTTATTAATTTTAATACAGAAAATATATGCTTAAAGTTACATCCCCATTTGTTTTCCTTACGTCTCATTGGATTCCACCTATTAATTTTTCTTGTTAAGATATAATTTACTGTATTCAAATATGACAATTGTCAAAACACCGACTATGTTCCCCGATTTTCTTTGAACGAAATGATGGGAATATCTGATCAATGTCGTTCGTATTTCTGTCGTCCTCAGCGTTATTAGATATTTATCATCACCAGACTCATGTTAGTATCGATTTTGGTACATTGTATATTGTATGTTGCTTAACTTTCATATATAGTAACAAGTAATTTTCTTACTACTGCTTTCAATAAACTCCTTTTTAACAAGAATAATTTATCAAATATGTAAATAGATTTAATCGTAACGTATTTTAATAATCTGGTAAATGAATCATAAAACTTCAGATGAGTGGTATCGAATGTACACGGGCAACTATATGGTGAATATGATACAACAGCTTTTGCGACGAGAATATTATACGTTATCACCAATGTGACAGCGAATTAACATAATAGCGCAAGGACACATAATATTCATCAAATTATCGATCCATTGTCGCTGGATGCTGTGTCGACGTCTATTAGACCGCTTACGTACTGCAAATGAGTTTCACTGAAGCAGTCATTCTACTTGGCTGATTATCTTGCATATTGGAATGCCTTCGCTCTAGTTATGATATAATTAATCCATGAACTGCCAGTAAATATTAGTCTGCTAGAGTGCAGTATTGTGTGGATTACTTAATATCGTTACATTAAGAAAATAGAACTGGAATTTATTCAATATATGATAGAATTATAAATACACTTCTTTATATCGAGTCACGTAATATTAAGAAACTTAATCAAAATCATTACCAATTGTATCAAAGTTTTTTCTCTGCATAACGAAGTCAATTAAAGCTTTATTTCCAGAGCTAAACCTCAATTAATTTCTTCTAACATACATTAATTAGTGAGTACTGAGGTTGTATATCACGGAAAAACTAAATAAATGTATTTTACGAAGAGCTCCAGACAAGCGACAATTCCATCTTAAAAATGAAAAAGTTATTTCGGTTATTATAAAAATTAACATTTAGATTCTGCGTTTCATAGCGTTTAACTCTTGCAATATAGAATTATCAATTTGTTTGTAAGAAATAGTTTGCTCTATTGCCATGAAAATTGTACGTAAGCACTTTCCAAAGCTTCTCGGTAGGATTAAAATCCAATGAACACATCGACCACTGAACCACCTCGATTTCCTTTTATTACCAACGCCAACATTATCAGCTGCCATTTCCTCTCAAAATTCTGTCAAACCTCGATTCAACTGCTGAATATATGTTTGCAACATCTTCATCTGCATCATCTGTATCCAGCAGATTAGTTTTTCTTCCGTGGTAACTAACATGTGGCTATGTTAACACCATTACGCCATCAAAGCGAAGAATAATTTTCTTTTTCGCAGTGTCATCATGCCAATAAATTTTAGATCGGCTGAAACAAATCATATGAGCTTTGTGAAAATTTAGTATGGTAGTTTTAAACTTGTCGCCAAAACTTTGAGTGAAAGTAGTCACTAAGGCGCCTTTAGTTATAATGACAGTACAATCTTCTTTTGCTAGTAATAATTTACAAAAATTTGGGATTAGTCGCAATGTTTGATAAGTTAAACTAAGTAAATTTGATTTTCACCACTATGATGGGCTTCTCATATGTACAAGTCTAACTAGACCTTCACTGTAAGATTCCTCCCGAAGTTACTCATTGTGTCACAAAACATAATTGGACGAATCAAAAAGACAGTTAACATACGTACTACTTCTTGTAACTACTGTACTGTAAAAGAATACATAGAACACAAGATCTTTATGACGCACACCTATATGCTGTGCTTTTTAACGCAAAGTGAAAGAATAAATAAAGCGAATAGCTGCCCTATTTGCACAAAATCTTTTTTAACTGTAATTTCGCATTCTATCGAAGTCCATTAAAAGATACAAGATATTTCATTTGAAGGATTAACTGTTTCAAGATGTCACGTCAAATTCCTTCTTAGAAGTAGTAAAGTTAGTAATAGGGGCCCCACAACTTGGAATGCTCCGTATATGTATCCCACAGTATTCGTTTATTAGTCTACATTTCAGTGATAGTCACTGATGACACGATATGTATAAGATTATTTTTAGTTTTATACTCACGCTGGTATCCCGAAGGAAAAAGCAAGAGAACCGCATTTTATCTCTTTACCGGACAAAAACTTACTTTGCAGCATAATCTATAACGTCATCTATCGCATACATACCATACGAATGACGGTATATATGAAAAAGAACGGAAACTTATTGAACAGAGAACCACCCCCAATTGCACACTCGAGTTTGATGGATTTATTACCATAGGCCCTGTTAAAGATACGGTTCGCTTTCGGTCCATCCTTTCCCGTAAAAGGCATGAGGCCACCTAGTAGATTGTAAATAGTCATATGGTTTAGAAATTTTAGAGCCTGCGTAGAAAATAATTTGCATGTGTGATACAGTTTTTACTTTCAGTCGGTAACACGGTTGACAATGGGAGCCAACGTGCTCTCGAAACGCTGCGTTCCGCATAATTAATTAATTTGTGTGAGTGGAGTTTACTGCTATACCTGTGAATACATACCATACCTTTAATTAAACATAAGATATTTAGGAAGGATAATAAAAATAAAAACTACTTAATCAGAGAAGTATATATATATATATATATATATATATATATATATATATATATATATCAAACTAAGGTACTTACAAGTAGAAATACTAGGCTCAAATACGTCCAACTCAGTTAATACGTTTCTCTTGAGTTTTGATATTTTTTGGATATGTTTCCTATGAATTTAGTATACAACAAGGAGTGAATTTGTTGATTATACCAGATAAACATAGTCCAAGAAAAACCTAGTGGTAATAATTCATTATTTCTTTCAATATCTTCCGCTGCAAAGTGCTTTCCACAAACTCTGCAATTGTTGTATGTTTCTTCCATATAACATAACACTTTCTCAGTCCATTCTATATATTGTAAGTGCGATTTGAAAAGCAATGCCAGCATTCCACAATAAACTTCTACCATACTTATACCTACCAATAAATGAAATAAATGTTTGATATTTGTTTATCGAAACTTTTGTAAAAAAAACCTTAAAGGATATATATATTCTTAGAAACTATATAGAAAATTTAACTTCTTTACCTTTATCCTTATGTTCTTTTTGTTATTCAAAAATTCCATTTCTATATAGTTCATTAGTATTGTCATTAATGGGATGTGTCGACAGAATAATATATATTTGGAACAATATTTACCTCTAGTTTGTCCCTCTCTCGATAAAGCAAGTACACTTCTCACTACAGTTAAGAGAACTATAGCAACGTACAACATGTTTTTTTTTCAGGTAATAGGGTATAAATACCAAACAAAACATTTTGCATTTGCACATTTTCGCACTGACGATACATGCACTCTCTTTAGCTTCTAATGAAACATTTTTAGAGGACTCTTTAAATTGAACCTATACAGTCATCTGTTATCCTGGAAAAAACTAACTGATGTACGAACAACATCGTGTAATGAAAATGTCACCTCCGTGACTACCACTCTAAATGAAAATTTAGTTGAAAACATGGTATGTGCACTATAAAATTAAATTAATTCATTAAACTAACGACTTTAAGTATATAATTAATGGATATCTAATCTAATAAATATGCAGGACACGTTCTTGATCCCGCACATAAGTATTTAAAATTTTCAGGCATGTTGCCAAGGAGTCAGCTTTTACAACAGGAGGGTGATATACTATCATCTGACGGTGCTTCAGGGGTGCTCATGCACTTATTTTATTGAAATCGTAACCTGTTACCTCGGTACGTGAACTAATGATGTATTAAAAAAGTAGTAAAAATCGATAACTATTACGTAGGGTCACGCGTGAAAATGGGTCAAGTGGAAAAGTAGCTTTCCAAGTCATTCGTTAGATATACACACGATATATGCTCGTAAGTACGTACGTATAAAGGACACTTATGTAGAAGATTTATAGGGTGCCGGTTTTACCATTTCATTTTTAATGCACCACGTCACACATTCATATTCCCCAAGGAGGTGATGACTTGTTCGAAATGTGTGGGATACCGTTTTATATTTCAGCTATCAGGTTATCTCCGTTAATGCTAAAAAGTCTAAATTAATAATATTGGCAGATGTTTGAGCGTTTCGAATTTGATCCTCAACAGGAAGCTGATAAATAATACATCATAGAGTGCATACCTCAAGCTCACTGTATGATATCTAAAAAATCATGCAGCCAATATTGAATCGACTAAACTATAACTCTAGATAACACCGCCCAACAAAATAATTTTTTGTCTTGGTGCCTACAAAATACGAACTGATTTAGGGTATTTCTGATGTGCTGACCCCAAGAATAACTGCTATTTCCTCCCAGCAGCTCTAGTTTTTGAGATACAGCACGGGGAAATTTATTACACATACGGATAAACAGCGAAATCAAAATAATTAACTAAATATTTAGAAGACCTAAATTGTCCGTTTTTACCTGAAATTATAATTATAATATAATTATATTTCTCAGTGTTCCCCACTACTGGAAATCTACCTGTCTAACCCAACTTAACGCTAATCTCCGCTACTTCCTTGACAACAATGGCTTCTACAAGAAGACGGAATTATATGAACCACCCAGATGTTTTTTGTTACGTTTGTGGTGAATACATTCTTAAGGAAAATAGAAACCCCAATCTCCCTTTATAAAAAGGGCATATTTGGCATACTTTGTATGCAAAATATGCGTAGAACATTGGCGTCAGTGGACAAACCTATGGTATGGAGGGAGTCTAAAACCCATCATTTCAACATCAAAGGATTTAATCGCAATAACTGGTATAAATGGGTATACCCTAATATGGAGTCAGCAAGGGGACCTCTTCCTCATTTTGAAGAAATACACATTCCAACGTTCAATAACCTAAATTTGCTTCCGGAGGATGACTCAGATGCATCGTCTGACGAGGTGCAGCTCCAGAAAAGTGAAGGTGATAGTGATTTTGAAGGACCATTAGCGAGTCCTCAACACTTCAGCCAACAAGAGCTAAATGACCTTGTTAGAGACCTGAACCTCTTAAAGGAGTCGTCCGAATTGCTTGCTTCCAGATTAAAGGAAAAGAACTTACTGCATCTAGGTAGTCATGTCACATTTTATTGTACCAGAAAGAAAGACCTGCTGTCGTATTTCTCTAAAGAAAACAACTTAGTGTTTTGTAATGATATAAGAGGTCTCTTGTAGAAAATAGGGTTGAATAAATACACGCCAAGTGAATGGCGTCTTTTTATAGACTGTTCATCTGAAAGTTTTGAAGTATGTACTTTTACACTATCGCTATAAACATGGTTCTATACCTATTAGGCATTCAATCAATATAAAAGAGGAATACGAATCATTGGTCCTGAAAAATATCAAGTATTAGGAGTATCAGTGGGTGAACACAATGTTCCTAACGAACCGTTGGTTGACAGGAACAAAATTATCTTTCCACCACTGCATATCAAGCTGGCACTTGTGAAGCAATTTGTTAAGGATCTACCTCGAAATGGACAGTGTTTCGAGTATTTGAAACAAAACTTTCCAAAGCTTAGCAGAAGAAAACTGAAGGCTAGAATTTTTGATGGTCCTCAGATAAGGCAACTTTTAAATAACCCGCAGTTCAAGGAATCAATGAATGAGCGTGAGTCTAATGCCTGGTGCTCTTTCGTTGAAGTGGTTAAACATTTTCTTGCAAATCATAAAGCAGCAAATTACGTCAAATTAGTAGAACAGATGCCTTCTAGCTTTTACACACTCGGATGTAATATGAGCATCAAGATTCATTACCTTCACGGCCGGTTAGATCGTTTTCCAGAAAACTTGGTGATGTTAGTAAGGAACAGAGGGAAAGACTTCACAAAGACATCAGCATTATGCAGGAGAGGTAGCAAGGAAGATGGGATACCCATATGCTGGCCGATTACGGCTGGAATCTTCAGCGGGACTGTTCCGATAAACCTCAAGCAACTAAAACTTATAAAAGCAAATTTGAAAGTTGTATATGCGTATTTTTCTGTTAAATAAATACTTGCTACCTATTTGTGTTACAGATAACAGTTATCAAAAAGTAACTTTTAAAAGGGTGTACATAACAAAACATTACATATATCGAATTTTGACGAAGTTTTTCTAAATAGGGCAGAAAGAGTGAACTTCGAAACGTAGATCTAATAGAACAAATCTGACGGCATTTTTGGGTTAGGCATCCCCAAATTGCTTAATTACACTTAAAAAATCCGAGGCACGAAAATGTGTGTTGGCCGGTGTAATCCATCAACACTATTTTTTTAACAAGAATTAATTTTTATTTTTAATTGTTTAATTTCCCATTTTTCTTCATCTTATAGTATCTGCATTCAGTATTTAGTAATTTCGTTGCTTGCTTATTCGTTCTTGCTTCAACATCCAGATAGGGAATAATTGGCCAACTTTTAGAAGCATTTGCCATTTTAGTATTAAAGAAAAGTCAAATACATTATTAGCCTTCTACAAAATCTAGTTTTCATGAATATAATTGATTTGCGATAACATGTAAATCCATACAATAAAGATGGGCAAAATTTGATTACTCTGTTGAACCAAGGGTTTTGCAGGGGTTTGTGTAAAAGATCTAATATCTTGATTAAACAATTCAATAATCCAGTTTTGAAAGACCTTCTAAGTCAACATATGAACATTTCTGAGGAATTTACTACTATGCTCAAAAAGATTATGATATGATTTATAATTTGGAAAATCATACATGGATTAGTATAGACGGAACTAATGATGTAAACGGTAGACGAATCATCAGAACTATTGTAGGTGTAATTAAATAGTAAGGGCCATCCAAAAATAAAATGTGATATGTCAATGCCGAAGAAATTTTAACGTAGTAGTGATACTTTTTTCAAAACATGTGGTGGAGATCCCTCGAAAACGTTATTATTTGTTTCGGATGCGGCAGATATGTTAGAAACGAGAAATTTGTTAATGTTCTATACGTTATTTGTTTAGGCCGCGACTTATCTCGTGTGTTTCGATTTGTTCGCGACAGTCTACTCGACTCCTTTATTGTAGAAATTTGTTTTGGTACTTCAATGCTACTTGTGCAAGGAAAAAGTTGTTTTGCAAGTAGAGGTTCTCAAAAAACGTTTCAAAGGAGAATACGTTTCGGGATGGTGCACTACATTGTGAGGGATGATCGGCCTAACATGAAATGAGTGTGTAATTTATTTGGTTGCAACAACATTGATTGCGCAGCGCATGAGTTGCATTTGTTACTGGAAGAATCTCTAAGAGCTATTGATGGCATTTTCGATATTACTCATTAAATCCAGGAAATTGCTGGCCATTTCAGTCACCCAACAATGGCAGAGCAAGGATAAAAAAATAATCGAATCAATCTTTACCAAAACGTGTTAAAAATACTGCGAGATTACCGGACGCGGTGAACGGGCTACTATGCATTAAATAGAGCAACTCAACGTTGAAGATAAGTTATTGATTCAAGAAAAGGTGAAAATCCTGAAACCTTTTGAAGAAACCGCAAAGCAAGTGAGTTCATGAAATACGTTCATAGCCGATCGCCATGTAATAAATTTTCCGAATAGTGAATTTAATCAAAACTAGATCGGCAACAGAAGACCCGTTTTACTTAATTAGTGCATTGTTGATTTCTTTGTATCCAGAAACTTAGAAACAAAATTACTGAATGCTACATATCAGTTAGACTTGAAATATTGCGAAACACCAAATGAAATCACTACAAGAGCCCAAAAATATGTACAGTTCAAAAATGAGCTATTATCAATCTTATTGTTAGAGTGTATATATACTATTGTAAAAATAAATTTCGTTAGAAGCTACAATATAACAATATACACACCGTACAAAAAAGAGGGGTTAGACATTTTTCTGTAAAGTAAGAGAGATATGCATACCATATTTTATTTGACAAAGTTCTAGTACCTTTTTGTACATGCATGTTTAATACTTGTAGCAATAATATAGCTGGACATGGCAAACTACCTATATCTCTATAATTCGCACCAAATAAAAGATTAATACTATATACAATGTCAAAACTTGTGTTAGATACGAACCGTATTAAAAATCTGCAAGCTTGTGAGTATCTCAAAAAGCTATTAAGGATAGCATAGTAATTTCACAATAATTTAAAAAATCATTGCACTACTTTTTCAAATATACAATGATCCTTCATATGGTTTAAGAAGAAAAATCTAAGGGAAAACATAAATACGTGATAATTTAAACTTTTTATGTTATTATGTCAATGAAAACAAACTATTAACCAAAATATAACAAAACACTCATATGCGTATCCTTCCTTTACCAATAGTAAAATTCAAAGAATTACTTCCCAAAATAGATAATGAATAGGGTAATTTATTTTAATTAAAAGCAAGCGTCGGCTTAGAAGATAGTATCTTTCATTGACGTCAGTGTAGCAGTAATAAGCTACTAATTAAACATAATACTCGCAGTATTAATAGAAACCTTTAATTATATGTCCTGTGATTGAAAAGCAAACGTGTATATGTACACCGCAAACGTCATAATATGGGTTTATGTTTAATCCTATTTTCAAAATAGTAAAACAGATAAAATTGCATTACACATGCGTGTAGTAGGATTTATAGAGGTGGCATAAAGATAATTTTAACTATGCGAACTTAATACATCAAAACAAGAGTTGGTACTTTCACCGGTCAAAATGCTAACAGAAAAATTGAAAAGTTGCTATAATTCCAAGCTACCGTTATTTGTCAGTTGTACTTATTATTATTATTATTATTATATTCGAAATTTTAGTATGTTACATTTCTGTTCTATTTTCTTATACATATTATGCAATTAGTAGCCATACAAAACACTACACAAATTAATATAGCCAATATCATAGATCATATTGTTAGGTGTGTTTTATCTATTTAGCCACATTTTTGAGCCCTTCAGATCATTACATTCACTCTGAAAAACTGATTAACATCTGCGAATTTAGTTTCATCTTTTCAATATAAAATTTCCTATACACTAATACCTCTACGGATGGAGAAAGCACCTTGTACATCGTAGGACCCAAATAAGATGTCACTAATTGCGTCTTTGAAAAACAATTACATCTAGGGCAGGTGTTATTACCAGATATGATATAATAATAACGAATCGAAATGCTGATTGTATATTGACACGCATTACTTCTACGTGTAATAGACAATAAAAAACATTCAATGTCAATATATTCAAATTGGGAAAAACAACTATAATTACTCCTATAATTAGGTTCCTTAATAACTCTTACTATTCTCCTTTGAAAGGGAAAGGCTCTAATAGTACCTTGCAATAAGTATATTCTTTGGGACTATATTAATAACCTCACGCTTCGTAAAAGTTTTGAACAAATTAAATAATCAATGTGATCGACATGTGACCACCAAACCAATATACCTGTAGTATATATAGTCCACCTTCTTAGAATCACTCAAATGAAAATACCATTCATCTGTTTTACGTTGAACGCTCGATTGTGCACTCTCCAACGCTAATTTGGAGCAATACTCGTCGTTGTTCGTTGCAATAATGTTAACATCATTAAAATATGAAATGATATCAATATTTGATTAAGAAATAACAGTGTTTCTAATGTGAACTAATAAAAGTAATGGTCCCAATATTGACACCTGAGACACGTCAAATTTACATACACAAACTTTATCCAGTCAATAGAGTAAGATTTCATGGAAGCAATAGTACTATAAAAGAGCATAGATTAAAAGTTTTAAGTTTACAACAATACTAGCATTACAAACTTAATTTTTTTTTCTAAAAACATATTATAATGACACAAAATTCAATATTATACATTTGGCAGTTCTACATTTGACATATTTTCATAACTTGTATTGATTTATTAGAGATAGCAAAAACAATCTATCTTTATTATTTAGCAGAACAGGAGTAGAAAGAAATTTAATAAGATTGCTACTTTCTTTTAAATTTAACTCTTGCTTTAAAAAAATATGTAACTTGACTATGACTATAGTCTTTGTTATATATTACATATATACATAGCAAAGCCCTCCTTTTCTCTTTCTAAAGCCCAGTAGTCTATCTAAACAAAAATACTAGGCTTGAGGTGAACCCGTAGAACCAGGAAACAACATGTTGCACAAAGTTTCGTTTTAGTGCGATAAAATTTTGCACAAAGTTTCGTTCTAGTGCGGTAAAATGTTGCACAAAGTCTAAATTTAAGATTACCAACATTACATAATACAAGGAAAAAATTGACCGACCAAATGTTTCCGTAATTCATTTCAATTTGTACTGTAATTATAACGACCATCTTGTCAACAAGCGATTTAATTTCCTCCAAACGTTGGTTTGGGTATAAACTATAAATTCTAATGTCCTCGATGTTTAGCCATTTATTTACACGACGTTGTGTAAATACGGGCATTATGGCTGACAACTAATTTGTTTTAAGTGAATTTAGAAAACTCTACAACAGTCATTCCAACAATCTATACACTACATCCTGATGATTCCGTGGCAGTTTGCGGAACTATTCTCTAACAGCTACTTTCACTGTAACATCCAAACTGCTGATTTAACGAATTTTGGTGAGCCAAGCACATTAGAACCGTACAGAGACAAGAATGCCCAACTCATTGGAGCAAGCGTGATCTGTTTGGGCTACACATGAATGTGTACCAACATATATACAGAATGACAACATCTTTTTTAAGATTTTCAAAGCGAATAGCAGGTAAATAATTTAAGTTGATGGCATACGTTTCGGCATTGGTATTGATGTCAACGTTTTTAAAATCCAAGAGCAATGCTACTTACAATTAGTAATTAAACACGCACCCATTACGTAAATTTTTTGCTGAAAGTTGTGGAAATTTTTTTCACCGGCGGAAATTCTTCAGTATATATTTATATTTGGCGTTTGGATTCTACTCCATAATGATAATATCAAGATCGCCAACACTTTCGTACAAAAAATCATTGCCTTGTTATTGATACCGCATCAAATACTGTATAGTTGAAGGACCGAACGCAAATTCCTTTGCCCATCAGTAAGCGGCCATGGGATCTCTCGAGAAATTACTTTGTTGTAACCAAGCTTACAAATAATAGATTAACAGTTCACGGTAACGATGTTTCAAAATTGAAAGTGTTAACGTCGTTGCACTTGTTGAGTACAAAACAGTTTATAACATTATTATCTATATCGACAAAAGTACTACATGCTGGACGGGAAAAACCATTAGTAAATTCTCTTTACTAAAAATTTATCACACCATTCAATTACTCAAAAATAATTGTACTCACAATGGATAGATCTCCAATGGCTAACACCCTTCAGCTGTCCAAAAATTGATTAGCAGCACGCAAACCATTCTGGACTGAATTTTCTGTCAAAAATACGACTGTCTAACTCAATATATTTAAACAGCTTGGTGATGAGTGAGTCTACATCTTATTACAATAACATCAGCGAAACATTCGAGTCCAGTTCATATTTGTGTAGTGGCAGAATATTTTCTGGCGGTTGCAGTATTTTTTGTCACCATTCATCGTTGGAGCAACAATTAACGGTATTTCATCCTTCATGGTGCAGAGACACAGTACTAGAGCTACGAAACAATCTGCACATACTATAAACACTTTAAGGCTACTCCAGGCACGACAAGTTAAATAGCTTTTAAGCCTATTAAATTGCTTACTGTACATAAAAAACCACTGCGCAAACTGTAATTATTTCTGACACACGTATCATTAGTACTTGAACATGAGTTCCTTCATGACGTTGTGGCTATACGGGCTAAATACGTTTTACTTCCTATCCCTACTTTTAAGTAATATCAAATATCCTTTTATATCATTCAGTAATTACCATCATCCTAATCATTAGTTTATGTTATTATCCAGAAAGTTTCAAACAGTAATATATAACATACTTGGACGAGCCCTACACGAATATTAGGAGAAACTTACAGTCAGCAAAAAAAAACCGTCAGCCATAGCTCTTACAATAAAAAGTTGAACAAATTACTGCTATAATAAATGATGCATGTTCCACACACCTACCCATGTCAAAAGAAAAACAAAACTAAAAATATTTCTCTCGTATTTTATCATAAACGAACTTGGTAAGAGATATTTATTCAGGAAGTCTGGTACATACAAGGCATTCATAGACTCAAGAGTTGTGACTCCCTACAGATTACTTTCAGAATATGTGCTACGTACGTGATTAAAATAAAATGTTGTGTTAATGTGAGAATGAAATGAAGTTATATTAAAATTCCGGCCCTTTTAATTATGTATGCAACGATGCGCTGTAAGAGCGATAGAAGCAATGTATTAAACATATTCAAATGAGCATGCATACAATAATACTAATAGTTATAATAATCATGTAATTAAATAACAACTATTTATACTGTGTTTCAAAAATTCTGCAACGCTCAAATATTTCACATAAAGTAACCGTTAAAAAAAAGAGGTTTAATATCTCCAAAGAAATATGCAATTATCCTGAAACTAAGTAGCTCCTTGCCTAACCCTCCCAGGAACTCCCACTTATTTGAATTCTACGTGATAAAGTATACAAATCTTACTCAGAACATTTAATCCTTCCACAATTCTTGCCTAAATTTCATTCTTGTTAAAGGAATATGAATTTTAAATTTCAATCTCTTATCTTTTGTTGCAAATCAGAATCCTAGAATAAAAGGTGTTTAGTTTTTGCTGGGAAAATTTGTCGACCTGTGACATTTATTGTCTTCCTTGTGTGGAAGACTTCTGCCAATGGACTGCGGGGAGATCACTTTAAGGCAACTAACTCGTCATCTCGGCACTTAAGTTTTATTTTCATTACGTACCAACAGAACACTTTAATTTGAACATCCGATGGAGGTTGCTTATACAATGCAATTTATTTCGAATGAAGTGTTTCGTAGTTCAGAGGGCTTTTGTATTGAACAGCTACCAATAAGCGATGCGGTCTCGTGGCTCTTTTAATGTTATTTGCTTGTATTTTTCTTTTCGTTATATTACTGCCTCTGTGCTTATCCCGATACCTGTCTATATAAAGACGTGGTTGACAATTGTATATTAAACTTTTAGTGAGTATCCCACGAATTTTAAGACAAATTTTATGCGGATATATAATTGTAACGTACCTACATTAAAGTCGAATCGTGGATTTTTGAATGATAGGGTTTAATTGCGGTGCCGTTTACGATATAACACAATGCGTAGTATATTATGGCTCATAAAAATATAAGTACAGTACCAACTACATACGTATATCCTTATGTATCAAACAGCGAACAAAGAAAAAGTTATTTCTGGTGATTCGATAATGTTATCAACAATTATCAGATTTAACATTTACGTTAATAGTTAAATTATCGTATCAGTAATTTAATATAAAACAAATTATATTATATTATTTTTAAACACAAATTTATTCTTGTGTCAAGAACACTTAGCATTACTTGTTGACAAGACAACACGAGAATACGAGGGCGACCTGAAATATTTCCAGTAACGGCAAGCGATGGCGCACGAAGGTTGATGTAAATTCACCAGACCTAGCTCCCAGCGACTTTTCTCTATTCCCAAACATGAAATAATCACTCGAAGAAAAGAGATTTGCCTCAAATGAGGAGGTAATCGCCCCTACAGATGGCTATTTTGCAGACCTCGAAACATCCCACTTTTCCGAAGGCTTGAACAGACTGGAGCATCGTTTGAAAAAGTGTATTGATCTTTGAGGGGACTACATCGAAAAATAAAAGAAAACCCACACCAATACCATGGTTTTCTTATCGATTGCCGAATCATTTCAGGTCGCCCTCACATGTACGTACCTAACCTTGACAAAATCGGTCAAAACCGTGTTTACAACATCAATTCGTGCTGAGCTTCATCAACCCACGATTTTGGGTGACATTGGTCTTGGAATGAAATCACTTTATAGATACGTAGATTTTGAATGCTATTCTGTTTCTAGGTAAATAATTGATTGTATATATATATCGTTTGTAACGATAATTGAATTTCCTTGTTATTAGCGACGCTAAGTATAATTAAATTACTTTTTCGTAAAATTTTTGATTAATTAAAAATTTTATGACCCCGGTAGGATTCGAACCTACAGCTCCTGTAGCTAGAGTATTGAAACGATCTGATCAAATCGCTATTTAAATCGCCATTATTGGCGTTAAATTCCAATTGGCAAATTTAGTATCTGGATGTAGTAGTGGCTGCAGATATACCCTTGATATCTAGGAAGACAGGATATTTTAATATCAATGTCACTTGAAAAACCCACGGAAGTTATTCTAAATAATTTAATTGTCTTTAATATGTGTCAGTGTTTATGGAAAATTTATGTTAAGCGATAAAACATTTAAATGTTAATAGAGTTTACATATCCGCTATAAAGGCTATTGTTTGTACTTTCTTCGGTAAAAATATATTGTTAATTAATTATTTACAAATATAGATATAATTTATTTACAGAAAACTGTAATCGAAAAAATTTAACAACATTTGTTTTTGACAAACTATGTGACATGTTCCATAAGTGAAATAATTAGAGGGAGCCCTAACTATACTTTATTAGTTAAAACTAACTTGTTTTAGTAATACAAACTACATAAATATAGAAATAATTTAGTGGAGCTCTTGGTCGCAGTGCCAAAGATGTACTAGACCGGAATTCGCAAAGACAGTAAACAATCAAGCAATAAATTAATGTCTCTTGAATAACCAACGTTTCATACCCAAAATATCATTACAGTTTATTTTATCAAATTTACACCTTACAAAAGAGAAACAAATTTGTTACTGCCAGATTTACGTCTTCTTGATGTTTTCGCTAGTTGTGATCAACAATTTTAGTGAACTCACAAATAATAACAATGCATAAAACTAGGCTTGTTTGCAGTTTATCCTACAAAATTTGAAATTACCTTGCTTCGTTGTTGCATATATGTTCTTTAAATGGGATAAAATTATACAAATTTTTCAAGAAAAAATCTGGAGGTATAAATTTTACAGGTTCCCATTTAATCGACACATAGTGCTATTTTTGAATAAAGTTGAAATCAATTTTATTCGATTGACAGTAACATTCATGAAACTATTGGTTATATAATACCTAACCTAGCTAACTGAAATCAAACCGTGACTGTTCGTGGTTGTATGCTAATGTATGTAAGTACTATTTGTCAATTATAAGCGCACTTTGCAGTAATAATATATGATGAGATAAATCCTTGATGCACGCCTTTCAACGGTAGGTATTGTCATGTAATATGAAGCAGCCTAATGATATAATAGCTCGATGCAGTTTCTATTGTTTAGTTGATTTAGCACGTAAATTCGGCATACATCAATGTAGTACCTCAATTTCACGTACTTCAAATCTCCAGTGTCTCTCATTTCTAATCTACTATACATTAGCACTGCATGTTTATTATTGTTTGGTCAAATGAAATTATGCATTGCATGGGCGTTCTCAGTACGCTACCGAGAAACATTTAAACACGATGCAATGGTACCGTTTATATTTTCCCGGTACTGAATAGAGTATTTGATTTTTTAAATTAATATAATAATATATTAATTAATATATTAATAAGTTTTAAAAAGAGACAAATAAAAGAGAAAATAAAAAATGTATCGCATTGTTTTACATAAAATATTTGCGTTAATGATAAGTTAAAACAACAAAATTCCTATAGGTCCATTAGCACAAAATGGATACATAGAAAACGTTACAATGTTACCTAAACTCAATAACAGATGTTGACTTCCTTATTCAAATAATGTTAAAACTTCTTTATCACAAATTTAAGTTCATTGGCACTATTGTGTTGCCCCTTATATACATGTACACTACCGGCCATTATTTACCCACCTGCGTAATTGGAGGTTATTTAAAGAAACTATTTTTCATCTCTATCAAAATATTAAAGATGGCCCTTTTCTGCGGATTAGGCGCATTCTGGTGGACAGATTCGATAAAGAGAAGTTCTTCGGAAATGTTTATCACGGCCATTATAAAATACGAAAATAGACGACATGGGCACTTTAATATAATGAAAACTTTAGTCCGCATTCAGTCTTCGTATTGCAAACTGTAATTAGTGAAGAATCTGTGCAAAGTGTTTTAAAACAGAGAGTAATATTAAAATAATGTCGACAAGTAAAGGATTATCTACGAAAACGTGTGCTCAAATAATGGCATATCACAAAACCGGTAAAAATAACCGATAAATTGCTAAATTACTGAGATTAAGCCGTAGAACTGTGCTATCGTTAGAAAGGAATTATAGGGAGATTCTGGAGAGGAATACCATCTCATTTGTAACACGACTAATCGCTAAAAACTTCGTATTCCAGCGCGATAATAATCCGAAAGAAACTGCAAAGATATACTATGGATATTTCAAACAACTGGAGCACAGAAAGAAGATGGTTGTTATAAAGTGGCCGCCCCAAACTCCTCAATCCGATCGAGATTTTGTGAGAGAAACTCGACCGACATGTTGGAAAATCTACTTCAATTTCGACAACAGTACTTTAGGTGCAACTACAGGACACGTGGAGGAAAATACAGCCGCTAACACTGGCAATGCTGCGAGAAAGATTGCTGAGATTATATGCGACAGCAATAAAGGTGGTCATATTGAGGAATCGCAAATTTAGGTTAGTTTATGATCTTTGTTAGCAAATTGATACGCACATTGTTTTTATAGCTGTTACAGTTCTTTGCATAAGTTCAGAATAAAGATTTATTTTGTAATTAGTTTTTGCCTTGTTTTTGTAATATTTTAGGGGTGGGTAAACACCTATAGCGATTAGTGTAGATACCTTTGTTCCCAACATTCCCCAGAACTTTTCAACGGGGTTCAGACTGGACGGGCGCGTTGGCCACCGTAATAACTCGATTTCCTCTTTACAAAAACCATTCTTTATTCGTTGGTTTCTGGGGCTTTTGGCCGTGTGTGAGTTGTGTCCTGATAAAGGCCATTTTCTCGACATTTCCCGGAGATCGCATTCGTTTTCTTCTGGAGCTGATCTGTAACTGATATTTTTTCAGAAATTTTAAGCGTTGGTAAAACGCTAGGAAATTGTGGTTTCATCACTATTAATACCAACAAAAGTTTCATATTAATATTAATTTAATATATATATAAATAATAAAGAGCCTGGGATTTTTCACCACAATATATATGCATATATATTATGATGGAAAATCTCAGGCTCTTTATCTTTTAAATGAGTTCTTTAATTTAGATTTTGTTCTTTTTGTTTTAAATTCAAAAATGGTGTGAAAATTTATTTTTTATTAAGGAATCAAAAATATATATATACCGTTTTTATCACAAAATAATATAATATAATTTTGTAATAGAAAACTTAAGGCAGTGCCTGTCTAGCTAGTTTTAAATATTCTAAATAAGATACGAAATAAAATGACAGCAAAAATACAATTAATTTTGGGAATTGATGATGATTTGAAGTCTTTAATTTTGGTAGTCGTACACACTCACACCTAATTTCTCGTCTTTTAGGTGTCCTGGTCTTCGACTTAAAAAAATGTGTCCGGAATTTCCAGGTTTTTATTATAATTACAGCTGATACACTTTATGACTAAATATATTCCAAGATTTTCGTAATTTATGTTTTATCTGAGAAAATAATTGATTCTTCTCAGGAGAGATGATTTCAATATGTGACTTTGACACCATGTTTGTTTAAACCCATAGTTACACATTTGTTTGCCTATATCTTAGGCCACACAGTAAACATACTTTTGATGGGAATGAAATTATTATTTCGAGATGATACATATTTTCACAATACGATTAAAATGTGTGAGTATTGTACATTAAACGTCTTTTAAAACTGAAATCTGGAAGAAGTTATTTATACATACAAAAATATGTTTACGAAATGCGATATATATAATAAACGATGGTGGAGTTGACGTTTCCTCTGCAAATGTTGCTGAAGGTACTCCTCTTTTTTTAACAAGAAAACTGTAAATTATATGTTAATAAAAAAAAAATAAAATTCAATAAAGAGGGAGTACTAACGGTGCTTCGCCTCCAATAATAACATCAACAATAATAAAAAATAAGGGCGTGAACCAAGCAGTGACGAGGAAATATCCAAAATAGGTAAACTAGTAAAATTTAGAAGAATCATTGATAATTAATAGATAATATATATCTATATAATAAAAAAAAATTAAAAATTAGAGGGAATCTTTGCTTTTAACAACAACAAAACGTAAACGTTGACTGCTATTGCCTTTCGACCGTGTAACAAAGTACCTGTCATTATTTCATAGGATTAAAGGAAATACGACCAAAATTGAGATACACCAAACCTTTAATATAAATCCTGTATAACATAATAATCGCGGTAATCCACGATTAATTTTACTAATTCTGATAGATTTCGCATCTGTAAGCACAAGTAGCAGAATTACAAATCATTCTGAGTATTTGTGCAACTAACCATTCCACGCGGAAATTATTAAAAGGTTTAATTAGTTTCCGGCTTTGGTGATAGTTGTGTAAACAGGTATGCTTAATGGAAAGTAAAGTTATACAACTGCTACATCCTGCATTTACCAACTCCAACGCGCCAGTTGCAACTGAGATATATTGGAGGGATTACGATTTTACGTGTCTGTTCGAAATTAGTTGTAAGGCGTTTTTGTACCCGAGTAAATCGGTATACACTATAATATAATAATTAGAACAAAATACTTGTTTGTATTTCATTTAGTCCAAAAGATAAAGTTCATTTTGAGATATTTATACACGCATAAAGAATTTTTAAACAATCGTTAATTAAAGTATAAGATTAAAGTGTTATTTGCCATTTGAAATAGTTTCTCACATTACTTCGTTTAAAGAAAGTGGCGCATTTCTACTGCATGTAATTTTTCAATGAAGGGGATCTCTTTATACTTACTATTCTTCCTAAAAGGATAACGTTCTTGCTGAATTCTATCTTTCTCACAGATATCACGTCAGAACCTTGAATGAATATCCGCTAAGAATTTTAAAAAATAATGAGTGCTATTTCGATAGTTCAAAATCATTCGATAATTAATCTGTAATTAGTGCAGTATACCAGCATTTTACTTTCTGCTATTTACTTTTTTTGAAGGGCAACTATTTTTCTTACAGGACACAGCATCTCTTATGTACTTCCATAAAAAGTGGTACCTTTACAGAACACTAGCTTTAATGTTTTGAAAAGTAATTATAAGATGGACACTATTATTAGGAATATCTGTCATTGATATGTCGTAAAGTCGCTGATAGTGTACAATACATAAAGTGTCAAGGTAAATAGCAGTATGGCTGTGGCTGTGATAGGGCTTTAACATATTCGTATTGCATTATAAACACTAGAGACTAATGTTAGTGTTGTAGTACATATTTACAATAAGAAAATTGTTGAATAAGCCGATGACAATATTAAAACAGTGAACCATAGCTCTTATATACTAGAATACGTAAAAATCCTTAGCAAACTTAATATAAACAATTTAGCAGGTGTTGTATCAATAAATTTCATAAACCGTACGAGATGATCACCAAAGATCGTATAAGTGAGCACCTGGCTAACCTCAATACAAAAAAGGAGCATGGTGTACAAACGAACTAAGAATAGAAGCCGTCGAAACTGGCGTAATCGTCAGTGGTCCTTACTTCCACCAAAATATGCCTATGGAACTAACTAACATATTAAGGTCTATATGCCTTACATAAATCCGCTGCGAAGATTCTCGAGAAAAGACTTGCTTATTTTCACGAATACTCAAGTAGTATTGAAATTTATACAAGCCTATACACTTGAATTCTTCAAAACGGAACATCTTACACTTTATAAATTAACGGACAAGGATGCTAGATTAGTATTAACCTTCTAAAAGGTCTCGAAATACGTTAGAGGCATCTTCACAACAGATCTTTCTTAGGTCGTAGTGATTAGGCTCCCTTCGTAATCTATTTTATATTCAATGTCACTACCTATTATTCGTAAATTATTTTACGCTTCCTATTTTCAACTGTATGATATTAAACACTTTCAAAATGAAACTCTCTGTATCACTTACGGCGGCGAAACACCTTTCATTACCTCGCAGCTGAAACATCGGGAAACGTTGATTGATCACGACTCGTAAAAGAACGAAATTTTATTTTCTCGGTAAACTAACTCCTGAAAATAAGATATATCGGTTCGTCCCGTGAGCGCAATATTGGATCGTTTGAATTCCGAAAGGCCAAACGGACCAATAAACACGCAAAATATTTGTCGGCTATCCACGTGGCTGAGCTTCTTCTTTTAGTTTAGTCGAATCGGTTTAGTCGCACACGTGTAAATCCGTCGAAACCCTCATCAAACGGTTGAGATTCGCGCGAGTTTCAGAGATGACATTTGACACTTTCATAAATATTTTTGCACCTTTACGTATAAAAAGGATGTGAACACCATTCGAAGTATATGGGATTAATGTTTCTGTTGCTGTTACGTAGTTGGAAATAACATAGAACACATAAACCAAGCCATAAACTAAGTTATAACTTTTATGCGCGGTTAGAAGTATCTCGATGAAAATTGTATGTAAATGAAAATATCTAAATTTCAGTAAAGGTTATAGTGCGCAGTTGTTTGAGTAGACCTAGTATTTAAACAGACAATTTCCGTAATATTATTCAGTAAATCAAAACATTTTTAGTTGCTTTTCATAAAAGATGTTTTAGACTTGTTTCTTTCATGTGCGCACCATAAACTACAAGCTTTTAAATTTACTACACTTCAAAACAACAGCTTTCGTATACTTGGAAATAAAATTATATACGTACCCTACCATCCATAAGTTTGGAAGCAAGGTGAAATTCCTTTAGAATACAACTGATAGGCATGTCGTAAAATTGTAAACCTCTATTATAAATTATTGTATGCAAACATTTTTACACATTTACCGTAAAGTCCAAGTATTTAGGTAGAAATTTCACCCAAATACATTTTATTGCTCTTTCCCGAGAAGACCTGACGACGATGGGTAGTGATTATTTTCGTTCAAACGGTTTAGTAATACTTCGGTAATTGTTTAGTGCATGTGGTAAAAATATTAATCCTCAATGTCTTATCGCTCCTCCTGTCTGGAATTAGTTTATTGAAATCTGTGTGCAATTGCAAGAATTTGATAAAGTACTTAGCGTAAAAATGTCAAAATCCAGACAGTTGACTGTAGAATAACATAGTAATATTTGTACTCTTCGAGACGAAGGCTATATCGGGAGAGGAATTGCTCTACGGCTAGGGATTTCACCGAAAGGGGCGTATTACACATTGACATGGAGAGGAGAGACAGGACAAAATCTTGGTAGAAGACG
Source organism: Trypoxylus dichotomus (assembly GCA_023509865.1). Lineage (NCBI taxonomy): Eukaryota > Metazoa > Arthropoda > Insecta > Coleoptera > Scarabaeidae > Trypoxylus > Trypoxylus dichotomus. The sequence continues at coordinate 45,166,909 of CM042078.1, forward strand.
AAATCGGCGGTCACGGGTGACTTGTGGAACTGAAGATAGATTTATAGTAACGATTTCGAAACGAGTTCGACGTCTAACATCAGATACCGCAACGCGCATTAACACACAACGACGAACAAATGTTTCTGTTACCACTGTCAAGAGACGATTATTTGAAAGCGATTAAAGAACCGCATCGGCTTCAAAGAGCCGTTTTTAAGACGTGGGCATAAAGAGAGCAAGAAAACTGGATGAATGAAACGCAGTTTTATGGACCGATGAGTTCAAATTTCAGTTATTTGTTTGTTTCTTGAGGCATTTCGGATATTATTCATGCAGTCAGGCCCTACTAATATTAGAAGATGTAACACAAGGTAGTACAATTATACTTTTCATACCTAGAGGCCCTTCCAGGCGACTTTATATCACAAACTACACTAAGCCATGATGTAATAAGATTATACCACAGAGGTATAGGTGCACCAGGATCTCAAAGCTAAATCAGATTTTTCCCCAGAATTTTTCAAAAATAAAATTAAAATTCAGGGTTAATATATATTTAAGATTGAATAGCGTTTCAACATTTAATGCAGGTGCACTATCATAGATATTACAATAAGCTTGATATCCTTTCTCACAATCGAAAAGGACATGGTCTAGATCGCCTACACTATTACACATACTACACCTATTTTTCTCGATTATTTTTGATCTATTTAAATGAACCGGGTAACACCCATGTACAAACTTAAGTTGACTAATGGTAGATATATATTTCCGTGCAACATTATAATTAGCGAACCAAGTAATACTAGGTAACTCCGGATGTATTAAGACTTATCCAGAAGAAGTTGTCGATACGCATTCATTTCATTACTGAACAGATAACGTCTTCTAGTGTTACCTTTTTCTCAGCCAATTGGTTCAAGTTGCAACTATTTTTTTGCCAAGATGTCCATCTCCTCATTGTATTTCAATCCAGCTGTTTGTTATGCAACGAAGAGTTTTTGTTCCGCGAAAACCACGGAAGAGATCTAGCAAGGTCTGCCTAGTACCGTCCGCCAAATACGGAGATGGTAGTGCTGTGGTTTAGGGTTGTTTTGCTCGAATAACCATGTCATAATTTAGTGAAAATTGGTGGCACAATGCGGAAGAAAGAGTATTCTGATATTTCACAAAATCGTCCTACTCCGCGTGGAAGTCGTCTTGTTGGTGAACCGTTTACGTTCCAGCAAGAGAGGGACCCCAAACATACGGCTCGAATCTGTAAAGACTTGTTAGAAGAGAAAATAGCATGAAATGAACCAAAATTAATGGTTTGGCTTCCTCAAAATTCGGATTTATACCCCATAGGACCCTTATGCGATGAGCTTGATCGTAGGGCTAGACAGCGACAACCTCAGTACACCCAACACCTATGGGAATATTTACAGAACGCATGGCAACAAATTGATGCGGTCTGTGTCAAAAAGTTGCTTCGAAGAACACCTAAATCTTCTACAGCGGTTACCAAAGTCAATGGAGGTTATATTGACGAAAATAAACCTAGTAGCTAAATAATGCATACATGTCATTATGTTTACATTAATTTACTATTATTTGAACAGTCACTTATGTTGTTTACATTTTTTATTTATTAAACTTTTGGACGATAGTGTATATATGTAGACCACGTTCAAAGTCATCTACTCGCTACAACTAATTTCGTTTCTGCTAGAACTACGACACTGATTAACCTAGAGAATTTTTACGATTTCCGCCAATAGATGGAAATGGCGGCAATGAAAATAAAGTCGCATGTTTTATTTCCGCAATAAACTAAAATTCCTTAACAAATTGCCAAATTGCAACCATCGTTTTCCATACAGAACTAGCTCTTCTTAAGATTTAATAAATAAATTGAAAAAAATCAGAAGCATCCTACATCACTCTATTTTCACTTACCATTCGCATTATCAACAATGTTCAGCTCGCTTGAGTCACCAGGCAACATGTGATTTGCTGGTATTATACAGTATGCCAACTGTAGGCTTTGGCTCCAGTGGAGTTTAACCAACTCCAACTCTGGAGAGGGGAATGACCTCCTCGTTACTCGTTAAGGCTATTCCTGTAATCAGCTACAAATTGAAAGAAAATTTTACCTATTCCAAAGGCCTGCAGAGTACCTTGAATGTCTGAGAAATTTTTAACCAACCTGTATTTCATCCCTGTAGGTAGGACTACCCCAATGCCCATATCGATAGGAACAACGTATACTTGAGAAACTGTAGCACAGCGAATCTGTCAAGGTTTTTCGGTAGTAGATTCCTGCACCGACTCCAGTGTGCATTGTATATTAGAAGTTTCGATTACGAATTAAAATCATATTTTATTATGTATGTATTCGAATTTTTAATAACGATTTAAAGTCACATCATGTACATTGAAAGTTTCCATTGCGAATTAACATACACATACATACATAAGTTTCTACTGCGAATAATCACACATAATACATATATTGAAATTTAATTTTTTTGTAGTTCGCAATATTTTGGTCACGAACGATGAAAAACAAGAAGAAGCCATAATTTTCATCCATGAGTGACATATTTCGAACCCTACTATTTTCGCTCACAAGAGGCACTTTTCGTAATCTTTATTAATGCATTCAAATACTACTACATTCATTAAATTCACCAGATATAAAAAAATAAACTCTTTTCATAAATATCATTCACGAGTGTGAAATATTTTTATCGATTTCCACGAATAATGAATATTCCATCTGAGAATTGAAAATAATGAATGTTACAAATATATAATAGCCTTTAGGCTTTCACGGCTGTCATTGCTGGCTACTCCTTGGTTCTGCTGTGCGCGCAGAAACGAACTTCCCTTCATGATAAAATAATCAAAACATCAAGCATTACAAACCTTCTACGCAGCAGAGAGCTCAAGAACCGTAAAGCAGACAAAATGTAAAATTCTTTTACTCATAAATGAAAAAATACTTTGAAAGATCTTCTGACTTTAGTGTAGAAGAAATTTAGCGGCTTTCAGCGACTTAGAATATTATAATTGTAAAAAATTATACATAAGCTGTTTTTCTAAATTGCTAAATAATAATAATGTGTATTAACCCATAGAAACTAACTACAGAGTAAATACAACAACAAAATGTAAAATACATAAACATATTTACCATATAAAAATAAAGAAAGCACTCATATTTAACTACACTAGGCAGTAAACTAATAATCAATAATAGTAACTAAAAAAGATATAATTACCTCTATAATTTGAGAAATGTATATTGTAATACTTTTTTCTTGGTGTGTCGTTTTAACATTAATATACATACATTTTATTTCTTTGTTTCAGGTAAGTCCATTTTGGTTTCACTCACTGGTGAGTATTCACAAATTCCGGGAAAGTAAAAGTAAAGGATATTTCTGCAACCAGTATATTATTATATGCTTCTCTTTTAAATATAGATGCATATTTTATTTTGGTTATGACCTGCTTGATGAGAAATTTTTGACCTTGACCTCTATTCCGTGAACTTTATTGTCGTCGATATTAAAACCTTTCTGAAAATCGCCGTGTAACTGTTTATAAATTAATCAATACATTTATATCGCTGACATTTCCTAAAATTAAATTTAGATGTTTTGAGGCGTTTCGTTGAAATCGCCGATAATTAATGGAAAATTACGTACCCAAACGTAACCAGTAAGTACAAATGAATGTTCTTCTAAGGCTTTTATCATTGTTAATACATTCTAGAATCTTTTATTGTATTAACAGAAACTGAAGGTATAGAGTCCCAAGATAATTGAAGCTCAAATGACTAATTGTTATTACTTTTGATTCAGAAAGTTACATATGGTTTAAGAAGTTTAAAGCTGAAGCGCTTTGAATGTATGATTGAAATGCTGTATATAAATAAAGTAACAAATCAAGAAGTCATATAGGCACCTGGAATGTATATCTTTCATACAACAACTATACGCTTTTTAAATAATGAAAGAAATGTGCAATTCTTGTAATGATCGCTAACACAATCCATTAATAACAGCCGTTTTCAGGTAGAACTTTATCAGTGGTTTCTAAAATTGAAGTTCGACATATTCTACTCTCTATAAAACCGTTTTATCAACACTGCATTCACTATCTGTCTAAAACAGCGCAAGTTCCCCTTAGGAGTTGTGATATGAGATATTGCTGCACTCAACGCTTGCATATAACTTCAAAGCTTTGAACCATTGGAAACTTTCATGTTGCTAATTGTAATTACAACGTAATAGGCACCAACAAAGTTTGCAAACCGAACATTATCCGAAGAGGTATTTGCAATTACTGTGTGGAACGTAAGACATCTAATAGTTTTTTCATTACAAATTTATTGAAGTTAGCAGGAGAGGCATTTAATTATTCACTAATATAACGATTTATTGTCGAAATGAATTAACGCCAACTGAGTTACTTCTTTGGTTTACCCACGTTTATCTGCCCTTAAAGTAAAAATCCGATACTTGATTTAACTATACGTCTTGTATAAGCTCCATACGAGGCGAGGTCCAGAAGTTCATGGAATGAAAGGGTTTTAAATAAAATAAAACAATAAATCTATTTTTCCTTTTCAATATAATCACCCTTAAGCACAATACATTTATTAGATCTATGAATTAATTTTTCTAAGCCATCATAAAAATATTTTTTACCTTTCGCCTCAAAATGGGCCAAAATTGCCTCCTTTACTTCATTGTCGTCGAAAAACTTTCTTCCACGTAAGTCTTCTTTTAAATTGGGGAACAAATAAAAATCACTAGGTGCTAGGTCTGGACTGTAGGGTGGATGGACTATTGATTCAAAGCCAGGCTTGTGCAGAGCAGCCATTGCAACTTTGCTCTTGTGAACCGGCGCATTGTCTTGCAAGAGCAACACACCCTTGGTCAATTTTCCTCGACGTTTTTCCTTGATGGCCTCCTTTAATTTTTCTAATATCGCAGCGTAATATTCTCCGGTTATGCTCCTACCTTCTTCTTTGTAATCAATCAATAATATCCCCTCACAATCCCAAAAATTGTTTGGACGCACAGACGTGAGCATTCTCGGTACCCATGTTGCACTGACTTTTGTCATATCCAGGTGGTCATGTAGGATACGCAGAATGGTGGTATCTGATACTCCAACTAATGCAGATAATTGTTTTTTCTTCAAACAGGCATCTTGCAGTAGAAATTTCTGTACTTTTTCGACAATGTCTGATGTAGTGGCCTTAACTGGCCGTCCTGAGCGGGGTCGTCTACAATCGACTCCCGACCATGTTTAAAAAGACCATGCCACTTATAAATCATTGATTTACTAGGGCACTGTTCCCCACAAACGGTTTCTATTTCATTCAATATGGTTTGAGCGTTCTTTCCTTGCATTGTAAGGAACTTTATCACCGCATGGTGTTCAATTTCCTCCATAGTTTCAGTATTCTTCCGGATTGACTTGTTTAGCAGGCAACTGTTCGTAAACGACTGACGCTATAGGGCTACAACTTAACTTATATACTAATGATGAGTCACCAATCAGAATGTCATCTAGCGAGCGCCCCTATCCCCACTCCATCTCCTCCATTCCACGAACTTCTGGACCTCCCCTCGTAGGTTTCCGCTTTCTTGTCCAATTTACTATTATAAATTCCTCTGATATGGCTTCGAAAGCCTGTTTGCTTCAGGGGACTTCATTGAAACCAAAGAATCGCAATAGCAGCTTCCGTATTCTTTACAGAGCAATTGTGGTCAGCAGAAAACTGCTGTACATGGAGTGATATCTTCTATTGTCCAAATGAAACTCAACATATACGCATATGCAATTGTAAAAATATCAATCAAATACGTAAGAACACTTCACTACTTTGCATGAGGACTAATTCACTAGATACTTTTTGTATTTCTAGTAGTAATATTTCCCTATGCAAAATTATTTGGATGATAGTCGCAATCTAATATAAAGTTACGGTACCTATATGATACAGAATACTAATTTTCCGTTGATTTATGTGCATTAGTACTACATACAGAGAGAAGCACTTACTTTATATAATTAAATATATCCTTTTTTGCTCAAGTGAAGACAGTATTTGTATATGAACAACAAAATAAAACAATGTTTTTGTTTTCTTAACCGTTTAACTTCATCAATTAAGTTTCTTAAGATTAGAAAATAACTACTTAATTCAAATATTTCATTAAAGTTGTCATCTAAATTGAAAGAGATATATTTTTGAATGGAGAAAACAATTTCGTTGAACAATTAACTATTTGTTTGATAGGAGTAATAAGAAAAGGTATCCACCTAATGTAGGTATACTTTGATCATTTGAAAAACTTATAAGAATCTAATTTCTGAAATAGAATATACTGTTGTTAAATCAATACGTCCGAAATAATGCGAGCTTATTATTATTACCCGAAAGTACTCGCTTAATACGAATGAATATACCACAGGATTGATTAAATTTACCCTCTAGCAAACCACGAAACTTTTCATCTTTAAATTGAAGTTGGTGGAATAACTTTAGAAACCTCTAAATTGACAGCGTTAGTGACAGCCAATTAACCAATACAGTACACATGATAAATGTATTCTATTTGTCACTATCAAATCACTTCTCACTACCAACAACATATTTTGAAGAAATTATTTCATGGCTTGCTAGAGGCTAAATTTATATGATCATATAATACACAATTGTATATATTATTGAAAGTGAGTACCTTTATTTTTTCTTTTTTTATAGTTTTCACACTATGACATTTTAATTTTAATAAATATTATCTTTCCACGAAAAAACCAAGTTAAGAGAATATTTCTTTATTCATACTTAATCTGTTTCATCGTAAAACATTACTATCGAAGAAAACAAACTTGGAAACGCTTGCATAGAAAAATATACCTTTACCTCTATTAAACGTCTATTCATGGTTCGTTAAGAATAAGTATATTGTATTATAAAATTCCAAATAGCCTAGATATTCACGACTGCTATGCTAGGTGTAGTTTACCTAACAATAACTATAATAAACGTTAAAAGTAGCGCATGGGAAGAAACTTAAAGAACACCTGTACTCAAATGACGATTGCAAGGACTGTGTGGATGTACAATTCACAGGTATAGCAGTAAACTCCACTCACACAAATTAATTAATTATGCGGAACGCAGCGTTTCGAGAGCACGTGGGCTCCCATTGCATAATTAATTAATTTGTGTGAGTGGAGTTTACTGCTATACCTGTGAACACCTGTACTCTGTAGATTAGTCCACGTACAAAATAGTTTTAATATAGTTTTCAAAATAAAATTTGTTACGGCCTATAGCGTATCAATTGTTAGAAAATTATAATACGACCAATCAGAAGCACGATCCTCAATCCCGTAAACGTTCAATTCCGAAAACTCGCCCACTCATGGTGCCAGATTGCTCGTCGGCGTCTATGATCCTTTTTTTGTATTTGCCAAAGTAACCTTTCCCAATTCAAAATTATAATTTTTTTGAAGCTTTACCTGTCCAAGTAAAACCTTGTCTCGACCCGAGGGAAACAGGACCCTCGTAGATAGCCTTAATAAAATAGGTGAGTAAGAAGACGAAGTCAAGCGAAAATAATACGGTACAGTGGCGAGTTTACTGTAAATACGTCATTTTATAGGTAATATCCAAATGAAAAAAATAAATTAGTTGAATAATAAGGTGGATTATAAGATATCTAGCCAACTGAAAACAGTCAAAACTTTCGGTCGCGATAGCCAACGTTACAGTTTCTAAATAAGATTGCCAAAAGATACGCTTCTACCGTTTCAAGTCGGAATTTCATTTATATAACTTTCGTTGAACTAAAATTTAAATTCAAGAGAAATGGAATTCCCTAATACCTGAATACTATTGGGTATAGTCAGTGCTTTGGATAAGTGAGACTCAAGCTTTATTACCAACAAATATTTTGAGACGATCGGAGAGGCGTACAACACTGCATACCGGCTGGCCTGGCCTCTGCATATACCGTTGACGATCTTTCTCGAAGTGTGAGAATACTCAGGCTTGAATATTCTAGAAACACAAATCCTATATAAAAGTATTTTTCCTAGCAACGGGTGCACGAAAAAGAGCATTGCATTCTCTCTAATTCATATGGGAGAACACATTTAACATCTTGGAGAATTAAGATTTTGCCTTTGGAAGTTACGTTTGGAGCTCCGAGAGGCAGTATTGCCATATTGTTCTGAATTCGTTTAACTTAAGAAAGAAATTAATGCAAATTAGGAAATGTATCAAAGTACCTTTACCATTAAAATTACTTTCTATATCTTGATAGAAATTTTTTCGCTTTCCTGTATTTAAGATATTTTCTGGAAATTCCTTCACAACTATTATGTTCAAAATCTTTAAAAAAAGGTATTCGTTTTCGTCGCGTGAGGCAATTGATCATACTTACAACTTTACCGTATAAACATCGCATTACCTTACGTTATATTATTCCCGATACAACTTATATCAATAGCTCTACAGAATTAACTTCACCCAGTGGACACACTCCCCGGAGACGTTTCTTAGTGTCACTCGCAACGCATTGTCATAATCTTCCACTCGACTCACTAATTTTATTTATCGATCTGATCGTTAGGCGAGGGCACAACGCTGAAATAAACGTCTTTTGCGAAGGTTTATTGCCATACTTATGCGCAATTTATAGTAATGTACTTTTAGAGTTAAATTTTACGAGTAGATTATATTGAATCACCATAGAGAGTATTTACGAAATAAATATTAGGGAAACAATATTGAGTATCTTAGGTCAATGCTCGTTTGTTTAATTTTAATATAGTTAAAGTTAGCAATCATAATAGTAAAACTATTTACCAATCAACGTATAGCCCCTGGATAACAAACATAACAAAGTAGTGTGTAGTCTGGGCAAAGTGGGGCAAGTTACAGTGTAGTGCGGACAACAACGTGGAGAGACCGAGCGGCCGTATCAAGGCGAGTGTTCAGTAACGTTTACGTACTCGCATCATTTATGATTGTGACCTTCGTGAGTGAGCATAGACGATGCGGACGCAGGAATATATACATATATATATATAACGTGCTGAAACACTTACTGTTTTAAGACGTTTCCACGCAATCACAAACGGTGACATCTATCAAATATTAGAATCATTAAACATGTTTCCACACTTGTTTCAGTGAAGTAAGTACGGCGTGCGGAATAAATACTTTTTGATGATGACAACAACCGTTCTACATCGAGTGATGTTACATTTGCAAATTTAAAGTAATCATTGTGACAATCTAATGGATCTTTCGACGTACCTTCACAAATTTGTTTTAGTATAAGAAAATGTGAATCCTTGTCAATAACACTTTCACATTTTCGTATTACACTTTCACTTTTTTCACGTTTCGCTATACAATTTGAACAGAATCCACCAACGAGATCGGATCATTTTATAATTTTTCAATTCCCTCCGCTAGTCCGTAGTAGTTCTTGCGAATATTTTCTAAATCACGTTTTACTGAAACATTTTCTGGCTTTTCTTGATAGCCTTGGAGTATCTGAAATCGAATTGTAAAACTATCTATTTTACGTCATCAAAATGTTCGCAGTAGTAAAACGCAGCTTTTAACCGTATTCCACGTAGTAATCGGCTGTGGTGGTTCGGCCACTGTGGGACACCGTTCATGAAGTCTTTTTGTACGTTTTGTGCGCTGATATAAATAAATACTGCCTTCGTATGCTACTAAAGCTAGTGGATAACAATGTTTAAAGCATGGATTTTATATGCTACATGTACCACTTTCTTCTTTAGGAGATCGGCTTAAGGAAAGAGGCACCGTCACTCACAAACATTAAAAGTTGGGTTGTTGAAACTTGAAATTTGTTCAAACCCCTCAACACCACTTTTAAAATTTTATCGCTAGTACATTTTACAACTCTTTTAGAAGCAAATAAGATAGGGGATGATGATTCAAACCTTTCCATTGTACGTACCATCACATTAGTATGGATCGGATGTTTCACCCATACATAACCACAATTTTTTATTTTTCAATTCTGCTTTAACTCTTCTTTCGACATACTCACAAAGTGATCGCATAAAGTTTCTTAATGATGTTCGACGTGGTAATGTATAATCCGAATACATGCTCCAAAAGGAAACAAATGCTTGTTGGTCTAGTAAAGTAAACAGTACACTACACAGAATAAACCAAACACCTATATCAAATATTAATTGTTCGCTGTATTACCTTTGTATTCTAAATTCGGCGTATTCGCTATTACGTTTTCTAGTTTATTGGAAATATGCCGTTTCCGAAACGTACCTATATGCAACAGTTTCTAAGTATGTGTTTACTGGCAAGCACTCATAATGCCCAGTCGAATAATACTGAATAAGCACGCTTTGATACGTCACTCCTCCACGTTGTTCTCCGCACGGCACTGAATCTTTCCCCTTTTTGCCGAGACTAGTAACGTGAAAAATATAACTGGACCAGCTTCTAATAAAGTAATGCAGTAACACGCCATAAATGAATAAAAAATTAATGATACTCAGCAACAGTAATAATTACAACAACAATAATAATAACTTACATTCAATATGATATTCTATACATGATTCCAAAATATTTTTTATATATCGCAAGCGAGTTGCGTTTTTAAAGTTACTCCATTATATTTAACTCTATGCGGAAGGGTGGTGACAAATGAAAGTATAAATCGTTTATTCAACTTTACGGAAATATATTTTACTAAGAACTAAGAACTAAGAACGCATGATGGTTACGAAGTGCCAGGACATCTGCCTTTACCTTCTTCATCGGAATGATGCGCTCGAGCTTCCGGCTACTCGATCCACCTTCGGCTCGAGCGACTTCTTTTCGACGGAGTTGACGGTCGAAAGTATCCTCGCCTTCAGACCGTACTCTTCCGTGCTTCCGGCTACTCAATCCACCTTCCGCACGCAAGAGTCGTATCAAGACGAGGGGTATGATGGCGCCCGAGCTTCCAGCTACTCAATCCACCTTCGGCTCGGCGCGATTTTCCTCGACGCGGGTGCAATGTCGAGGTAGAAAAGTAATTCCACCTTGACCGTGCTCGTTCGAACTTCCGGCTACTCAATCCACCTTCCGTTCGGAGCGAGTCGTATCAAGACGAAGGATATGATGTTCAGTCCTGACTGGCCACGATGAGTGACCTTGGCGGGGGTACTTCCAGGGATCCTGGCGTCGTACTTTGTGATTTCGACACCAGCGGGTTCTCGTGATCCCTTGCTTTGTCGAAGAAACGGGTTGCGGTGTTCCGGATAAAGTCCATGATGGGGTCTATTCCGGCGTCTTCATGTAGAGTGTCGTTTACGAACCAGGGTGCGTCGAGGGCCCAACGAAGCATCCGGTTCTGGAATGTCTGGATCTTGATTCGGTGAGTCTTTGCCGCGGTCGCCCATACAGACGACGCGTAGGTCACTGTTGGTTCAGAACGGCCTTGTAAAGCTGGATCTTTCGGGCAGGATCCAGTTTACTGCGACCGTTCATTAGCGGAGCGAGGGTTCCGGCCATCTGTCTTCCACGATCGATGACCCGATTTGATGTGGGGCTCCCAGTTCAGTCGGGAGTCCATGGTTAGTCCCAGGTATTTGGTTTGGGAGTGCCAGGGGACTACGCCCCCTAGAATGGTGAGTTCGGACGGGTTGCCGTGCTTTTTGCGACGGCGTCCGCTTCTCGAGAAGAGCACGGCCGTGCTTTTCCCTGGATGGATGGCTATTCTCCACCTTGCGTACCAGGTCTGCAAGGCGTCGAGGGCTTCCTGGAGGCGCCGGTCGATGATTCTGGCATCTCGGGACCTCGTGTAGATGCATACGTCGTCCGCGTACATCGCCAGGTTGACGTGCGCGGTTGTCGGAATGTCACTGGTGTAGAGGTTGAATAGTAGGGCGAGAGTACGGATCCTGGGGTACTTCGCTGTGGCGGTCCTGGCAGCAGACCGCTCTCCCTCCAGTTTGATTTTAAACGATCTCCGTTGAGAAATGATCGGATTAGTCTGAGCATGGCTTTGGAGATGCCGGCCCGGTGCATCTTCAGTAGCAGTCCATGGTGCCAGACTTTGTCGAAGGCCTTGGCGACGTCGAGGAATACGGCTCCGTGTATTCCCCAGGTTGAAGCCTTCTTTCACGTGTTCTACGACGCGGAGCACTTGTAGTGTGGTATTGTGCTCGCTGCGGAATCCGAACTGGGAGTTGGCGTACGATATCCAGGTCTTCGGCTTCGTCCTTTAGTCGTCGGAGTACAATTCTTCAGCGATCTTGCTCATGGCAGGCAGTAGACTGATCGGTCGGTAATTCTTGGGGCCAACCAGCGGCTTGACCCGGCTTTGGAATCATCACTACGTCTGCTAGTTTCCATGTGGTTGGGAAGTGTCGTAGACGTAGCATAGCGTTGTATTATATTCGTCATATGCATGACGAACTTCTTTGGGGCGTTCTTGAGGGCGGTGTTCGTGATGCCCTCGGCTCCTGGGGCCTTGTTTGGACGCAAGGCCTTGATGATGGCGAGTATTTCTCTGGGGACGCCGGCGGTAGCGGTTCTTCATCTTCTTCCTCCGCGAAGATGGTTCGAATTTCTATGATGAACGCGTCCAATGTGGTCAACGTCCGCGTTCTCATAGTTGGGGCTGCACTGTCTTTCGAGGGCTTCGGCAAAGGCTTCTGCCTTATCCTCTGTGGTGAGAGCGATGCCGCGTGTTCCGTGGATTGGCGGCATGGGAGCGCTTCGCTTTTTCATGATCTTCGCGGCTCTCCAGAATGACGATGTGGATTCTGAGGCCTGGTCCAAAAGTCGTCCCAGCGTTTGCTGCGGAAGTCGTCCAGGGCTGCCTTGGTGCGCCCCGCCAGATGGTTGTATTCCGCTTTGCGGGCGGGATCAAGCGTACGCTGCCATTGTTCTCGGAGTCGATTCTTCTCCCTGATCAGGTCCCTGATTTCCGGGGATGAACGCTCTGTGGTCGCGGATGGGGATGATGTTCGTCGCGTACCGTATGCTCTCCAGTACGCGCTCGGTAACTGCCTGCACTGACGCTTCGAGTTGTCCTACATCTTCTATCGGCATGATAGGCCCCATGTTGTTGGTCAGGTGGTTCGTGAAAGCGGGCCACGAGACCGTGTGTCGTCGGGGTGTCCTCATCTTCTGGAACTGGCTGTCCTAGCTGCAGTATCACCGGTTATGGTCCGATGATAGTTCGTTTAGACTGTTAGTTGGTGGAATTGGGTGACGTTTCTCATCACCACGATGTCCAGGACGTCTGGCTGTCCGTTGTGAGGGTATATCGTGGTTCGGGGGTGGCATCGACGACGAGGTTGAAGTCGTCTGCAAAGCGACGTAGGCATTTGCCGCTTGCATTTGTCACCTTCGAGTTCCAGGTCGGGTGCTTGGCGTTGAGGTCTCCTGCGAGAATGGTCGCTCTCCGGGTGCTGAAGATCTCCGACAAGTCGGCCTCAAGCATCAGCTTATTGGGCGCTTTGTAGGCGGCTATGAGCTGGACTGGCCTGGTCGCCATGTTGACCGTGATGTTGGTAGCCTCGACGTTTTGTAAGTCCAACTCTTGACCGGCGTGATGGTCGATGGAGGACTTGATCATTATTGGTGTGCCTCCTCCTCGGGCGCCTACTCTGTCGGTCCGATACACCCGGAAGTTTCTGGAACGAGAGCCGGTCGCTGGCTCGGAGGTGTGTTTCGCCGATTAGAATTGCATCCAGGCTGGTGCCTCTGGATGAATTCCTCCAACTCGGCTTTTTATTGGTGAGTCCATTTGCGTTCCAGAACGCAGCAGTGAGCGATTGTGGCCTCTTCTGGTGTCTATTCATTGGAGAATATGGCCAGGATATCTTGAGTCGGCTGGCTAGCACCAATCCAGCCTGGGCCCCGGATCTGCATTCCAGCAGTTGGGGTAACAGTGCAGTTGCCACTTCGATCAGCTTCTGTCCAGTTGATCTTCTGGAGAAGTGGGATCAGCATGGCGAGCGTGCTTGCGGGGTCGGAGCGGGTTGTCGGAGCACTTCTGACATGAACTTGGTCAACGGTGGTCGGTTTTGCCGGTGTTGCGGGTTTCGATCCGCGGGCTTCTTAGGTTTTGGGTTTGGGACCAGCGGGGTGGACGAGTCCTTCTTGATTTTTAGGCTTTTGGAGGCATCGGCCTTCTTGGGTGCGACACCAGCCCTTTTGGAGGGGACAGCGGTCTTCCTGACGGCTGTAACGGTCTTCCTTACGGCGGCGGCGTAGGAGGGTTTCGCGTTGCTGGTGGACGGCATGGGTGTGTCGACCTCCATACCCCTCATTCCTCGGAGCCGGGGTCGGGGTTTGTGGGGAGCTTTAGCGGCTACCGGCCTTGGTTCTGGTGTTCGCTGCGCCGGTTTCGTGGCGGCAGCCCTGGTGGTTGGTTTAGATCGGGCCGGACTTCCTCTTGGTCGCGCGAGGTGCCTCGGGCATCCTCCGTAGTTCGCAAATGTGCGGCCCCAGGCATAGGCGCACTTAGCTGGCGCATCGCGGGGTTTCCTGCATTCTGCAGTCGGGTGTGGGCCAGCGCATTTCACACAGACGGGGCTGCGTGACAATCTCCGTTGCCCGTGTCCATACACTGGCAACGATGACATTGCGTCACCTGGTCTTTTTCACTAATTTCGATTCCACGGTAATATGTATACCGCAGACTAGTGCGACGGAGAAGATTTTCTTTGAGTCTTCGCTCTTCTTCAGCTCCACGAAGACGAGCGGATCGGGAGGCGTGTGGGTCCTACAGTCATCCTTTGCAGGATGTGATGCGAAACCTTGGCGCAGAAGATCTTCTGCCACTTCCTCTTCGGTTATCTCTTCGGGCACTCCTCGGAGGACAACTTTGAGGGCTTCTCTCAGTCAATTGGAAGGAGTGGAACGGCACTCCTAGGGTCGTGACGGTGTCTACTAATTTTCTATAATCGGCGGCAGTGGCGGGCTGGATCCTAATCCCAACTCCTGGTATTCACCACCTTCGTGGTGGAGATGGCACGGCGTTGATTTCCGCGTTGATGCGCATCCACTGCCCTTTTCCCTAAGGACAACTGGGGTATGCGCCTCTCTCTCTTAGCGGCGGCTGGCGCAGCGGTCGGAATGGGCTGCGGGGTGGTTCTGCCCGCTGAGGCTGACTCGGCTCCGGAGCGCTTCCTGGATTCATCTTCCGAACCAGAGTTGTGGGAGCTCTTCCTCTTTCGCTGTTGCCTTCCTGAGGGTGGGCGAAAATCGTCGGAGCTCTGGGTTTCGCCGCCTGAGTTGACGACGGTGGACGAGGAATCATCATCGGAGAACTCCATTTCCGATGAGTCGGACGCGTTGTCGATGGCTACCTGCAAGCGGGCGATGGCGTCATCGTGGAATGCTAGCTCCTTCCTGGTGGCTTCCTTCTTCAACGGTCCAGCGCGATCCGCCATTCCACTGGGAGGTGGGGTGGCCGCTCACCGCTGGTCGAACCTGCACCTGCGAACAGAACTACTAATTTTTGGGGTGGGGGGTTGGGTAGGGTGATTGAAGTTGGAAATGGGGATAATGTGGTCAAAACTGGAAAAAGTGGGAGAAAGTGACGGTTAGGAATACTTAGCCGTTCGCGCAGACGCGAGAAATGATTTGGTTATACAACAGAGTAATTAAAATTACTTGTTGCTAACCAGGTGTGACCAAAACGTAAAATTGATAACACCCTTACGATGTCCGACGGATTGTTCTTAAAAAAGAACGGTAAATGGTGTAGAAGTCGCAAATATCAATGATAGTCGCAAGAAGGAAGCAAGTAGCAAACGCACGTCGTCACTGTGTAACAGCCGAGCGAGAACTGTTTTGTTTTGAATATATTTTAATTTTTCCGTTGCCCTTATCTTCGGACTCTGTTTTCGCAGAGAGATTAATTTTATGACTGCCGCTGGTACCATAATGTCTCCAAATTAAGATAAAGCACTTGCTAACGGCGATGTTTATGTTCCCGCCTGTTTCAATTTAAGTAAACTAATACAGAAAGTTTAATTCACTAATATTGATTTCTTGACGTTTTGCGGTTTTATGTATTATATCAAGGATCATAAAATAATCTTCAAATAAAACAATATTTTCGTGGTTGTTTTCTAGTAAAAAATATAAACAATATGAGGGAGAGAAAAATAAAATATTTATAATATTGCATTTAGATGGACAGATTGTTGTAACCCAACGTAATTAATATTGTAAAAAGTGAAAAAGGTGAATTTTCAATTTGACTGTAATTTCACATGTCCATACATAACAAATATGACTTTTTAATTATATTCCTATCAATAACTAGATAGAAGCTAATTAGTTTACATTTATTTTGGTCGAACAGTAAAACTGGTGGTCCAATTGACTAGTGTGGTCCTTCTTATACATTTTCCTGTCTACATATAATTGTAACCTCTTATAAGATCTTACAAAACTAATAATTTAATTTTAGTTGGTTACTTATCATAAATTGAGAAATAATGTACACCTAGAATGCTTTATTCACAGGTATAGCAGTAAACTCCACTCACACAAATTTACGAATTATTCGCATAATTAATAAATTTGTGTGAGTGGAGTTTACTGCTATACCTGTGAATTGTACATCCACACAGTGCTTGCAATCGTCATTAGAATGCTTTATACCCACACCAACAGTCATCCCCAAGCATTTACATACATACAGGCTTACCAGAACCCTTTCCAGATCGACATGCTCCAAAGTCATATTCTTTTAATGTTAAAAATACCTCTCATTCCATTAATAAAGCTAGAAACATATTATTTTATATGTATTATTGTTACAAATACTATTACAAACCAATATCTCATTTAATATTGCTTTTAAAAAGTTATTTTACCTGCAACATGCTATTACATCTACCGAATAGCAAATTTTTATATACATTTCTTGCAATCTCGCGTTTTTGTTTCCAATATAGGATGCCTTTGTTAAACCGGAAAAGTGCATGCATCTGCCGTTTCCAATAAGCAATGGAACCCTCGTTAAACTCGTTGTTAAAGCTCCAACACCATGCGTCTCACAAAGGGCGTATATAAGTAAAACGTTTTCCACAGAAAATATCACAAATAAGGTCGATGTTGAAATTAAATCGCTTTAAAAGGTATACATTTTACCTTATTTATTTAGCCAACGACTAAATTGGTTCGTGAACTTCTTTAATCGTAAAGTGTAAAGTTAGCTTACATAGCAAAAATCTCTAATGTTTTGTTTGTGTTGGTATGTTCTAATGTACAATAGTATTATCCCATTGTTAACTGCATACTCCATAAGGACATGCGTGTAACAGATCTATAGTATTATCGATTGTTTGAGCTTTGTAAGGAAATATTGTCGTATTGCACTAACTTAGATCTGTTTAATGATTTAGTGAATATAGGACAAACCGCCATGTCACTATTATTTTACAAAGGATGCTTGAATATCCCGAATTTTTACGGAAAACGTCGAAATCTTATTGAAAGCCGCATTGCGTGCAAACGTAATTAATAATTTAAGAATTAGTGATTTCTCGCGTTTGTTTTCCATAGTAAAGCTACACGATTTTATGCAGTAGAAACATGTACATACTTTGCATAGAAATGTATTCGACTACTATGACTGCTAACGTAATGTATAGTCTCGGCAAAGTGGGGCAAGTAACAGTACAATGCGGTGAGTTTGTATGTTTTATGAAGCTTCCACGAAATCACAAACTGGGTGGCATATATTAAGTATTACAATCATTAATTTGTTTCCACACTCGTTTGAGTCAAATGAGTACGGCGTGTGGAATAAATATTTTTTAATGATGAAAACGACCGTCCCACATCGAGTGATGTTATATTTGCAAATTTGAAGTAATTCTTGTGAGAACTTAATGGATTTTTCGATACACCTCAGAAATTTGTCTTAGTATGAGAAAATCTGAATCCTTAACAATAACACACAAATTTTCGTATTGCACTTTGATTTTTGTCGTCGTCCGTCGTATATAGGTGTGAGTGAACGTCATCCCCAATTTGAATCCACCAACGACATCGAATCATTTTGTGTGTGTAAACATTGCAATCATTTTCAATAAAACCATGTACTATTCTCATCATTTCTGGTGTCCGAGCTGAAATTCACCTTCCTTCCCGATTATTACCTTCTAACCTGTCACTGCCATATACCTGGTGCATCAACTGGAATTTTTCTGATGCAAGTTTTGCGTGAAGTCTAATAACTGCTATTTATTCCATGTTAGTATTTTAACATCGACATAAAAGTTGTTTTGAAAGAACTATCATAACTTTGCTATTTATTGACCGAGTGAAGCAAACTTGGTGTTTTCGAAGAGAGGAATGCCACAGATTTTAAATGTCGATCTGAGCACATAAATCATGCTACGAATTACTCAGATAGCGTTCATGTCTTGGAACTTATTTGCTGCATTTTATTTGTATAGCTTTAATCCTTCCTGCAATTCGAAGTAAAATCAACAGCTAAAGATATTATTATTACTACGAAACACACGTCCTTACTTTTACTAAACATGCAATTATTCTGCATAAATTTCCTTTAATACTGTAATAATGTGCTTAAAAAGCTTTGTATCGATATCTACAAATCCGTGCACCTCTAGTGACTATGAATTTAGCTTCTATAAATGGAAAATAATGTTTAGGTACCGACTCAAGTTATGAGTAGCAAATTATATTTCACAGCGTTGCACACCTTTGAAAGAAATAAAATTGTATTTCGTCTTTACAAAGCTTGCAGCTAAATATAACTTAGCACTTTTCTTACTATAAATTGCATATAAATCTATTATTTGATTAGAATAAATTGCAAATTTGCAAATTGAACAACAAAAGTTCGGGTATTTGATTTTGTAAGAAAAACTGTGTGTAATATTAGGGACTAACCTGGCGCCTCCGCCATAACTTATGTGAAATACTTAACCATTTATACTATACTAATGGATAAAATTACCACCATCCTACTGTTACGTAAATTGGTTACTATCATTAGATCCGGTATATATTACGTTAGATTACAACTTGATCCATTTTAGGATTATACGTGCGCAATTATATTTCTAATTACTTCGCTGATGTGCAAGCTACATTATTCAAATAGAATTATTTATAGCGGCAGATGCGATGCTATGTAAATTGAATTATTTGCAGTTACAATGAAGATTATTACTGGTACCTATACATATTGATTATTAAGATGTATGTAAATATGTGTATATTGATGGGCTTCGCATCAGAATAATAATAATTATGAACAGGCAGGTAACTACTATTGGTAGTGTTAACCTAATCACAACACCTACGAACGAATCAATTGTTAACTTTCATTCCAATGCCTTTTGTATATGTAGTCAAGGGTAAATCGCAAAAGTTCCATCGAATTGTTAATCAATATTTTGCGGTGTAAAACTCAACATTAAACGTCAAGATAAATGTATTAGAAAGATATCGTGACGTATTCGTATTTTACCCGATTAAGAAAAAAATACAGCAACAGTTCTTCTACAAATTCGCTAACCCAATTCAGAGATTATTTTAACTACGAAAATTTTACCTCGCCAGGCGCTGAACTCTGACTTTTTTTATAAAATCAGTTTTCGAAGATTGTTGAAGCTTACCTAATTGTGAAAACGTTTAGACCAGATAAAGGTTGTTAAGATTATTAGAAGTTGTCTCGTGGATGAGTATTCAACTACAATTTTAACATAACAAAGTGGGTGTTTTTTTTTCTGGCGGCGGAGAACTTTAAAGTGGCAACACCGTCTGTTCTGGTAGCCAATTTGACAGTTCTCGGTTGTTTTGGGGTGGGTTTGGTTCAGCAGTTCATCATGAACAAACCCACACCGGAGCAACGTGTTGGTGATGATCCAAATGCGTCAATTCGTCATCGCGCTCGACAATTAAACTTGTGTCCATCCACTTAATTTAAAACTTTCCGTAAAGGTCTTTACGTGCTTACAAGATTCGACTCGTACAGGAATTAAAGCCACACCATCATCGTTGGCGCCCTAAATTTGATGAATTGGCCGAAGAAAACATGCTATTAGTATAAAATTTCATTTTAAAATGTTGTTCAGTAATGAGGCAGACTTTTGGTTCAATAGCAATGTAAATAAGCAGAATTCGTGCATTCGGGGCGATTATAATCCACAAGCCATTGTCGAAACATTATTACATCCAAAAGAAGTTACCGTTTAATACGCTTTATGGAGCGATGGAATCATTGGTCCATATATCTTCAAATATGATGAGGTCGGAACGTTACAGTCAACAGTGAGCAGAACGAAGACATGATTACGAACTTTTTCCTACCACAATTGGAACGCATGAATGTTGCAAACATGTGGTTTCAGCAGGACGGCGCCGCATGCCCCACAGTGCACGATCCAATTTACTAAAGGAAACATTAATTTCACGAAATGGACTTGTTAACTAGCCACCTCGTTCGTGCGATTTGACACCATTAGATTAGTTTCTCATGGGATATGTAAAATCGCATGTCTACCCCTATAAACCAGAAACAATTGTGTACTTGGCAGCCAACAATCGATGCGTTATTAGCGAAGTATAGCCTGATTTACTGCAAAGAATGTGGAAAAATTGGACCCCAGATTACGCCACATGCCTGAAATGAAATGAATTAGTACCATAAAATTATCTTTTAAATAAAGACATTTTTCTGTGTTTTATTTCAGTTTAAGGTTCTCGGCCTCTAAAAATAGAAAACACCTTCTGGGTATATGAAATATTGCTACTAATAATAATTATTTATTATAACAGTAATTAAATGACCGTGGTATGTCAGTACGCGGTTTCTAAACGCGGAACACCTGAACATAAATCAATAAACCAAAACGAAACCTAGATTTGACCTGGTAGTTATAGATAATTCTAAAGAGATAGTGCTGGGATGCCATGAAATTACATTACAGTTCTTCAAATTTTATTTCATTAAAAAAATTTCATTTGTTTAGGAAACTGTCAAATTTCACTAAGGGGACCATTATGAAATTAAAACCGTTGACAATGTCAACTACGAAATATTCACTTAACCAACGATTTTTCGAATCCCGAAAACTAAACCAATTTTTATATTGTTCACTGACAAAAATCAATGGTCCAACATACAGTACTATTATTGGTATAGACGGTAAAAATGTGTACATAACCATGTATAGCATCTACTGCAGGTATAATGATCAGTGGTAATACACTTTTGTAAACAAAACGTAAATAAAACTCTGGCTTTTCATGTGTGTTGATTACTGACGCAGGTAGTCACATATGGAAAATTTATAGCTAGCATGTGAGCTAGATAATTAACAAAATGAAACAGCGAACAAGAAATGAATCGTAGTAACCAGAATCATAAAGCTCTCCAGGTTTTAGTATTTAATTAAATGAAATTTACATATAACCGTTTTGATGTTGGATTTACTACAAATTTAGGATCCCAATTAATTATTGAGTGCTAAGTTAAATACGTATTTAAATGAGATTAATAAGCTCCACCGAAATATATGAAACCATTAAAGATATTATTGTGTGATTTACGAACAAAGTAATATAATGTACCTGATAATAATAAACTTAATATTATAATGTGAATTAAACACAAAGGGGGAAGGGCTTATTGTAATTCGGTGGAAGAGTTATTTAGTATTTTGTACATTAGAGTTATACTTTGGATAAAGAAGACGAGAAACTCGGCAAGAAGAGAATTTAAAAGATATTTATAACCTTAATAATACGAGTAGCATAATTTCATTCTAATGTAATTTTTCAAAATAGAAAATGTAATTTTTGATTTTATCGCGAAGTATTAATACGATTCCACGAGAACTAGTTTTGATATTTTTAAAAGGTATTTCTATTTATATAAGTTAAATTGTATAGAATGATACACATAATGGCAACATACTCTGTTATGAAGGTATTTCGTAAATTTGCGACTTTAATTAATAACTAGCAGACATTTGTAATTCCTTTGAAGTATAGGCCATAATTCATATTTTAAAAATAAAACTAGAGGTGAAGCTAAATCGCGGTTGAGCATTGCAATGAATGAAAAGTTACAGCACAGAATGCAATCTACTAGCGGTTCAACTTCAATTACGTTTAAAACTATCAGAGTCAGGCTGAAGTCTAGTTAAATCTGGTCCGTCGCAAACAAGTTATACATTGGAAATGCCTCCTTAATCAAATTACTTGCGCGTTTTCTTAAAATTACTACGAAATATGTTAGAAAAAGTAATCTGGTGGCTAGTAAATGCAATATTAAAGAAAATTGAGGGTATTTTTATTAAGGATGGTTTTGTAGAATAGATTTTAGTTCATGTGGTAAGTGTTTTTAACTTATTTTGTGTAATTAACATAATAATAGAGATACGAATTTACTTGGTCGCAATAAAATTTATCGTGTGTAATCTCCCATATTTTCTTGCACGGTGTAGTGTGAAATATTTAAAATATTATACATAAAGGAAATTACCCAAAATTTATTTAAAACTGCCAAATGCAGGTATTTTAAAAATTATAATGCTTCATCAGATCCCAGAGAATCCATTTCAGACTGCGAGAAATCTTAAAAACCATATATAAAAAAAATGTTATTCTTATCCTCTCCAATATGAGTACCTAAATATCGTTAAATGTATCTCAGAAATAGAACAGTTTTTCGATAACACGTTTTCTTTGCCTACTCTTCAAAGAAATGCTGCAAGAAGGTGAAGTTAATTTTGGAAATGGGACACGATTTCTCAAACACTTAATGACACTCTTCAAACACCTTGCTGCTTATTTCAGAGCATATATCTTTAACATTTTTGTCTGCACTATACCAAATAGTTTGTATAGTTATTATGAACGTTTTAGTATCTGTTTAGAAAAGATCATGGTTAATAATTACACTAGCCAACAAATAACTTTCTTTTTTTCTGCTGACACTTGTTTTTAACTAATTTAGGTACACTAATATGAAACCCATTTTTTCGCTATCACGCCACGTTTGTTTCTTCTACGGCATTTCTTGTTTGCCGAAACTGAGTCTTATGAAGCAATATGTTAAAGTTCTAAATTTGCAAGGGAACTCTTTCAATTACATATATTAAAAATTTCTACGACTAAGCTACGAAAAAATTAAAGCTCGGATATTTGATGGTAGTCAAATTAAAACTTTAATGACAGATCCATATTTCATCAACTCTATGAAGTAAGCTAAGAGAGAAGCCTACACTTCATTTACTATTTTCGCGAATAATTTTCTTGGAAACAAAAAAGCCTCCAATTACAAATATCTAGTGAAGTCAATGCTTCAAAATTTTCACCGCCTAGGTTGTAACATAAGCATAAAGTCATCTTGTTAAGTTTCTTGAAAATTTAGATGAAGCCACGAATGAAGATTTAAAAACCATGGAGATTCGGTATCAAGGAATATAGAATCGTAGTATGATGGCCAACTACTATTAGAGTGTTCAAAGAGACTAGCGAGCAACAAACGAAAATTTATTCCCTGATTATTGTTTGTACCTTCACAAATACTCTTGCAGTTTTTAATGATTATTAAAATAAATACTTGTACTACACTCGTGACTAATTTATATTAATAAATGATTTTTTTTTAATTTTATAACTATAACTTATCAGTTCTTAAGTAATAACTTAGCCAGAGTAGTGATTCTTGAATTAGCATAATATGGCATGGAGTTAAATTTTGATGTTATACGCAAAAAATGATATGATTTTCGATTTCAGCACATCCAAGTTAGTAAAAAGCAAGTCACGTAAAGAAGTCAACAAAAATTTTGTTGGGTAGCGTCATTTTTTGCGTACTTTGTTTTCATATTTTTTAATAATAATACTTAATTATCCTTTTGTTAATCGGCATGGTTTTTACCTTAATAAATTGCACCCATTTTTAGTTTTCTAAAAGATACTAACAGTAACTTAGATAGCAACGATTACTGTCCTGGCATGTTTACCCACTTGTCCAAGGCTTTCGATTACTTTTGACCTAATTAATTACTGCATTCTTCTTTATAAGCTCAAAACATATAGAGTTAGAGGAATTTCAAATTTAAATAAATTTACAGATGTCAATATTGGAGTACTTCTAGAGACCGTTTTAAATCCTATATTATTTTTATTATATATCAACAAATTACCGATTAATTTAATTAAAGTACAACAAGTAATATTATATGACGATGATATCAGCATTCCAGTAAAATCAGAACGCGTATTTGATGTACTACGAGAAACCAAAATTATTTATTATAATTAAATGAATGGATCAAATTATAGGTAAAGAGAAAACACAGTTTCTCTACTTTCGCAACAAAATATTATCAATTCAAGGAATTCAACCTTATCAAAATATTTGCATTAATAATAAATATTGTAAACATGTCGAGAACATGTCTAGAAAACAATATCTAACATAATGCTGCTAAATACAGCTATTCAATAAATATTGTGTATGCCCAGATATACGATATATCTGCTACCTTTATTACATCAAAGTATTTAAAAGGTGATTCACTGATACGATCTTTGTGAGGTGTCTAGCGAACAGGAGCTGTAGGTTCAAGTCTTAGCGGAACCATGAAATTTTCAATCTCACAAACTAGCTAAATCAAATTTCAACGTTGATAATATCAAAGAGATTAAATTCATTGACAGTACATTAAATTAGTCTTCTTATATTGGATACCTATACAGCACATTTTCTAACGCATGCCTGCAATCAAGAGATGCCCGAAATCGAGAAACACTCAAGACATTTGATCATTCGAATTCATGGACGTGTATGCATTACCAGTATTACACATTAGGAAATGCATGTTAATCCAGATATTCTCCTCACTCCATGGCGAATGGTAAAAACCAATATCTTAAGACGCTCTACAGACGCAAGTGTAATTATAACTCATGGCAAACCGATGCATCTGGGAAATATTATATTATGTTTCTAAACACAGAGAAGCAGACGTACCTCGTCCTCACACAAATACAATGTTTCAAAAAAGTCTTTATTGTATATGCTTGAAGCTGTTTAATCATCTTTTTAACGTTATAAAAACGCCAGAAATTCTAATTTCTAAAAAATTGCAACATTTATTTTTATTTCTGTTCACAATTATAATTGCTTATTTACTATTTTCTTTTGACCTATTTCAGGCATTTATGTGTATTCAAATTGTTTTATTATATGAAATATATGGCACTATTATTTATTCTTGCATGAATAGTGTTTCTTCCACCTCTGAATATATTGAAAGTGTAATGTATATAGTATTATTGTTGTACTATCCCCACAATCGTTAAATTTTAATATTCCCATCTAACGCTTGTATTGAACTTGTAGGCGTCATTCCAGTTTAGTCCAATACTAAAACAGCTAACAATTTACTATGCTGCATACTTTGCACAATTCGCATACCAATGTGTAAGCTCTAAGTTCTAAACTTCTGAAAGGGTGTAATTTATGTATCGAAAAGTATTTGAGGTTCAGCATTATAAGGAACAGGGCTTATACACTTCTATGATATTGTTTAATCGATACTGGTTTGCGGGCAACAAGTGTGATATGTAGGGCTTCAAGGCAAACGTAAAATGTGTCTTTAGGTAACGCTGTTATTCTCGTAATGGCTCTACGTTTGAAACGTGGAGGTAATTCTTGTGTATAATGTATTGATATTTCCAAGGGTAATGTTTAGCACAGTGCCTGTATTACGTGAAAGTGATTAATTTAAATAGCCGAGGTTGTTTATTTTTTGAACAAAGCTGTTTGTCTGAAAATAAACAGTCCCTTCCACCTTACAGTAATTTCATACAGGATGTTTGTTTGCCATCTGGACCATTTTTTGTGGCATTAAACCGTATTCTCCCTAAATTCACTATATTTACGACCATTAGCATTTCCATAACCGACCAAAAGATATATAATTTATCCACAGGAAATTACGCTCCTTCGGTAATCTCTTCTTTGTCGGAATTGTTTAGTAATTATTTCTTAGATACAATATAAGTAGCTTGAATATTCCACAAATTTAGTGCACACGTAATAAATATTTAAAATGTTAATATATGTTAATACTTGATAAATAATCATTTATTGAAATAATAAGTAATTGGATAGAAGGATGGAGTGTTTATATTTACAACTACCTCGGCCACAACCTTTCTTAACAAACAAAACTTGCCTATAGCAAATTTCACGAATAAAAACCGAATGACTTTCCATTTTTCCGTATTTACCACTTACATTACGTTTTCCTAATTAAAAAAGTTTATCTCTAAAGGAAACATTTTTTCAATACCATTACCAGGATTGCTTAATTAAGTTTTGCAATTGTAAAGTGTAGATTAATGCAAAGCACGTAGCTATATACGTATATACACGGAAAGCTAGCTTGCGGACGTATTTCGATAGCTAAGCCGAGAATTCGATGCAAATTAACCTCAGCTACTCTAAGCAGTACGAGCTTGGCTTGAGTAGAAATTGTGGTCTAATCGCCTCGAAGTTAGTTTTCATTAAACCAATTGTTTTGTTAAATATATACAGTTCCACCAAAGGCTGTGTAAATTAAGGGTATGTATTACGTTTTTGAACACTGACAAACAAATACTTAAATCTAGATTAGAGCTATAAGTATTCTTTGCAGTTCCAACATATTCTGCAAAGTTGATGATAGGCAATCTATTGTTATAACAACAATAATAATATACACTTATTTCTAACAGCTATGCAGAAACGAGTGCGCACTCGTGGGCTGTCATAGTATATTACAAAGGCGATCGGATATATCCAAAGTCGGCATTAATACGTGTATGATTAATATGTGTATGAATGGCGAATTAGATTGATGACGGCCAATCAACGGCGTTCTTTATTATGTTCGATGAATGTTAACAGACTTGTTTGCAATGTTTTACAATACAGCATTTTTGTATATAAAAGAGATGTTAATAGCAAATACACCAGTTAAATGCGCAACTTGATAAGCGATATTATAAATTTCTATATGACTATTTATATGTGAAATGTGTACAACATTCCGCAAAATATTGTAGAGAATGAAGAATTTCGAAAGTTTCGGGAGAAATACGTAACCGAATAGAGATAAATCGCAGTATAATTTTCATCGGGTGAAAAACGCGATTACGGATCAAATAAAGGCAGAGATCAAAAAATATGGCTGATGGTAGATGAAACAACGGATACAAGAAAGAATTATGTTTTAAATGTGTTAGTCTCCACTTTAAAAAGCGATGGGACATCCTTGTCTCTTCTTTTACGTAGTAGAATATTACTGAAGAGAAACTGTGGAAAATACCTTTGGGAAGTTCAATATATCGGCAACCCAACTTGTAATGTTGGTTACAGGTGAGGGTTCGAACATGGTGAATGCTAGAAGGTTACTAAAAAAATCTTATCTCAATTACTTCATATAACATGTTTCCTCCATGCATGCCACCTTGCAGCTTACAATTTCTACCAAGAAAGTTTTATTAAATCTCCAAAATGCATTCGTGAGTTTAAACAGGCTTGTCCGAGAATTCCTCAGTCACCACAGCCGGTATTGATAAGATGGGAACGTGGCCTAAAGCTGTTTCATATTATGAGAAATTTTTACACATTCTCAAACTTTGCATCTTTAATCTAAATTTGCAAGAAACCCAAGCAATTTCAGTAAGCCAGCGACTGATTTCAAATACCGAAATCCACGCTAATAGAGCACATTCACGAAAATTATTCAATTCTTTTAGATACCACTTCCAACACGAAGTTGTCATTAGGAAAATTGTAGGAAAATTAACAACAGAGGAATTGTGCCCGGTTACAAATAATAATCCCGATTTTCAAACTATACTACGTATAGAGACGAGTTTAATTGAAAACATTTTAAATTCGTGAACACCACATCATTAAACGCAGAACACTCCTTTTTCAAATACACCAACACATATTCGCCCTAGGAATATGACTGAATCAGCACTGAAAGGCATGCTAATGACACAATACCACAGCGACTTTTTGCGTCACTCTACATCAACACCACAATCAAACTAAAATAGTAAATAATTACATTAATTATTTGTAGTATTGATAGTAACGTAACCGCGCGCTACTGCAAAAGCACTCGTTTCTTCAACGTTAGTATGCACCCAGCTGCGAGAAATACATAACAAAAATATACAACATCAACATGAACATATATAAACTAAATATACACTTAAATTAGATGAAAATAAGAACAAACTTAAAGAAATTAAATTAAAGATATAAACAAGACAGAAAATACTTGTATCGACATTAAAACAAAAATTACGTCTTGAACCAAGCAGAAATGGCGGAAAGAATTCAAACGAAGTTCGGTATTAATATCACAAAGATATGCGATATTATTAAAATTGCTGCATATCAAGGATAAGGGGACGTCACCAAAATATATATCCTGTTAGAGTTGCAGTAAAATGCAAAATATTATCTTGTGCTCAAGGTACTAGAAAATTACATCTGTACAGCGGTCATGGACAATCAATCTTGTTATATAAGAGAGTAAACAAGAAGTTATGTACTAATATAATTCTTCTCACGTATAGTGCTATGAAGTTAAACTTGTTCAGCAAAATGTTATATACGAAATCTATCTATCTGGATGAGATCCCTCGAGTAGGAAATATAAAAATTTTGGACAGACTCTGCAGAATTCACATAAGTTGTATAACTGGGAAACCAAATTAAAGAACCCTACTGCAGTTGGGACCGAATACGAGAAAAACGTAAAGCAGATAACGCTTTCATGCAATTGCGATAAATTAATCTATAAGTTTTAGAACATTCGGACACAATTTTCGAAACATTGAAGAAAAGAACAACGAAGAATCAAAGAACGCCCCCAGATCTGTCACCGATGAAGCAACCATCAACGCCGTCTCCCCAATCCCGTACTGAAAAAACACCGATTGTTTACGTTTGATAAATGAGCGTTTAGGAACGTTTAAGAATATCCTATGCAGATATTCCTCCGAAGCAGTATGTAATCAGCAGGAGTATCAACGATAGAGAACAGCTTAAAAGGATTTGGTTAAGGTTACAGTTATTGGGAAACATACTGTGTAGTTAATTTACACACTCTATACTTACTTTGTGTACTTTCCCAAATGGTATTAGCTCTTCGTTATGCTGATATTAATACTAAATAAACCAGATTCGTACATTCTAAATAATACATTACAAATGTGAATACAAGACGTAGCTTCGTAGAATTCGTTTAATAAATTAAATCATTGCTGAAACTATTAATGTGACATTAAACTGTGTACTGTTGCAAACTCTTTAATTATGTGACTTTGTGCTAGCTATTTACGATAGAACTAATTACAAGGGCTATTTACATTGTGGATTTAAATAACATTTTCCGCTATGAAAACTAAGTTAAGTTATTGAAGTAACATGCTCCAAGCGAGGAAAGTTTAAGGAGTCTACTACTTGCCCGCTTTATCCATAGCCTGCATTTTGTTCTGACAACGTTATCGTAGCAAATAAAATCCGTTCCTTTAAAAATATTAATGAGTAATTGAACATGCTCAAGCAAACCATTAGTCTCGCCGCTCAGGAAACGGGAACAATTCTGGCATCTCTGGGACGTTATAAAGATCAAAAATGGAGTCTATTGCAATTATAACTAACATATCAGCTACATTTAGAAAAGTTCAAACTTTAACTTTATCAATAATTTACTTTAGGCTGTACACAGAGGTTATCAAATCAACTAGTTATCAAGACTAACTTCTAACAAAATTATAGCCGAAGTACCTTAAAGAGATGATATTAGTCGAATCATTTACAGAGATATTTAAAGCTCATTAACTCCAAATAAACGTTTGGAAGCTTTTAGCTATATGCAATAACTATTACTCCAGATATGTGAATTTAGCAGGGAAAAGTTACTGATCGGGAAAAGTAAGGATATTAGGCGGAGAAGAGCATATCTAACACCACTGAAACAGTACAGAAATAAAGATAATTCATATTTGGTTTAAACACGGTTAAACAAAGGACACCCGAAGAAAAAAGTGTATGTGGATGTAATAAGCATACGCCAGGCTTTTGTCGAAGGACCATCAACAAGACTAAGAAGTAGGATACGGTGGAAAGGAAAAACAGTTAATAATACTACGCAAAGGACCTGAGTCAGAATTTGTGGAACACGAATTGTTAGTTTTTTATGGTAAGAATGTACCCGACTATCACGGTGCAATAAACAGCATGTTTTCTGATGAAAGAATCGAGAAGCTATTATCTAAGCTATCAGAGAGCGCCATTACTGCAATGGAAGGTGCACCGTAGCATTCTCGGAAGATAGAGAAATTGGCAACTACCTAATTTTTTGTCGTAACTTTTTCTTTGTCTTATGCATCTTAGTTATTTTCATGTACATGTAATCAATGGCATCTTTGTTATCAGCTTGTCTTTATTTTCGTTTTTGCAATTTACTTTTGAAGTTTATAATCTTACCTTTATAGACTTTCATAATGAATGTCAACCAAAATATTCCCTAATAATTTGATGGCGAGTAATGTACATAGCAGGAGAACGAACACGTATTCCAAAGATGCCTATTATTACTAAGAGGTAAATGGTCGAAACATATGAAAATATATCTCTAACGTTTTCAAAAGGTATAGTACTTATATTGCTTTCAAATATACGAAGATCTTTGCAAAATGGAAACAAATTTTCCGCATAAATTAAAATATTTCATACATTATATTATAATTTGATTTTCAACCACATTTTGTTACAAATCATTGTTATATGATCTTATACGTAATTGTTTTTTAGTAATTGCATCTTAATCGCTATTAAAAACACTATTGATTTATCATTTTCACCTGCATCGTACGCACTAATAACAACGGAGATACCGATGCGCACTTGATATGGATCAACCTGTATGAGTATGTATTTGCAGTAAAATTTTGTAATACGCACACTAAAATCCCGCAAATAGTGGAACTGCTGATCATATCATCACTTTAATGTAATTTGCGGAAAACAACTGAAATGTAATTATTGTCAAACCATTAATAAAAGCACAATATAAATTTAGAGGCTGACATAAATTGCTGAGTCAGTATTATTTGTACCGGCACATACAATTCATTTTCCTGGTATTTCTAAATTTGGGAAGTTATCCCCGGTTACTTGTTCAAGGGAAATATGTACCGGCATATTATTCGTAATTAAATGAGTTACAATTGCAATTTTGATAGCAATAAAGCCCTTCTCTTATTAGTGGTGAAGCTTTGGCGTTTATCTAAACTACTACCTTTATCAGGGCACCGCAATGGAGAAAATATCAGTTTCATAAAGTACTTTATTTAGCTCAGACCCATAACTTACGTAATATGGGATTAAGAATTGTAAAAACAAAAGTATACGCGATTGTCCTTTATAGTCAGA
The DNA here is from genome assembly GCA_023509865.1 of Trypoxylus dichotomus. Taxonomy (NCBI): domain Eukaryota; kingdom Metazoa; phylum Arthropoda; class Insecta; order Coleoptera; family Scarabaeidae; genus Trypoxylus; species Trypoxylus dichotomus. The sequence goes on from CM042078.1 coordinate 45,198,450, forward strand.
ACATCTTCATCTGATAGCTTCTTCGTTTTAACCAAATTTAGGAATATGATGATATCTAACAGATAAAATTGTAACTTCCTTTTTTAAGATACCGCATTTCTGGCAACATTTTCTGTATTTTAGTTTCACCATATATATATATATATCTACCATTCTCTACCATCTTCAGGCGCTAGTTACTCGTTAGCGAACTTTATCTGACTGTTGCAAATGTTTGGAAAACGGCATTAACAGAAAAACGTTTCCATCACGACCTCCCAACATATGCGACACCCAAGCTTTCGCTCTCATCCACCGCCGCGCACATATAGCCAACTAGTAAGCGCGCGGCACGCACTGGGAACACGAGTCAAATACAAGTAGAACGAAGACTCACACGCAGTCGGGTAAAGTTCGCAATAGGGTAACTAACAACTGAAGATGGCGGATAGGACTGTACCGAAACGTAGCACCGACCCTTTTCAGGGCAGAAACACAAACACGCATAGAGAAACCCGAAACAACGTTATCACACATAGTACCCGCGAAATCCTCAAACATATATATACACAAGATAAAATAGTCATCTAATTGATGATACAAGAATTTTACTATGTTAACTACGTAATGCAAATATAGGAGAGGAAATGGTCTAAAATAAGAATTTTCTTACCCTTTGTGCAGTTCGATTACATACCAAAATCTTATTGACAAGTACGAATTGAAATATATTCCATACTTATTTGCTTCTAAATTAAATTATAAGCGTCTGCTACGCATGAGCAGGACTAATTTAAAAATGTTTTAGTATATCAATGTTGCTAAGTTTGGGGCATGTGTTTAAACGAATTCTATAGGCGTAACTATTGATTTTAGCACGTAAGTTACATGACGCTAAATGAAGAATACTCAAATTATCAGCTTTATAATGAGATGAAACGATTGAACTTGAGAAAATTCGCTTAGATGAAGCTATCCTAAGTTCTGAAGACCTAAAATTATCCTACGGATGCATGAATTGTGAAATAAAAGATCACATGTTTGGATGGAAAATTACTTTACTTTTTTCGACTTCAAACTAATTGCGGCTTTGCATACCAATTTTCTGTTCGACATCCTAGACTTCAGAGGCCTCTTTTTTGCCGTTCCCGTCTCGAATTTGTTATTCTTGTTGACTTTCTCTTCCTTTTTAACGAAACTTTGCGATAACTGCTGTCTATAGGAATTCGCGAAAAACACTTTCGGATCCAACACGTTTATTTCAGCAGCTTCGTGCTGAGTTTGCGCTTTCAGTATTCTTTGATTTCTCATTGATTCGATAGTTCTCGTTTTTCTGTTTTGCAATAATACACCTGGAGATAACAAATGCATTATTCCAGCACTCCATTTTGGCACGCCTTCCGGAATATACAGCATTTGCCAGTTTGGAACACCGAGGTGTGTAATTGCCATGCAAAAGTATTTAGTAAAACTGTCGGCAAGAAAGTGAAATTTTATGTCGTGCGTACATAACCAAATGGTTGGCACATATTTTCTGTCTAAATATACCAAGCAAACTTTATTGTTATTCTCTAATGTAGTAATTTCATACACTTTGCTGGCATAACCTAAACGAATTAGATACGCAGTACCACTTAACGAAACACTTGGGCTCGATTTTGTCCTATATTCAGCTAATTGCCTCAGGTTTTCTATTGAATTTATTTCAATCTTTCCTATTACAATATTGTTCCTAGAACCATACGCGCAAGACCATTGGTACAGAAAACCGTTTGATGAATAGTAAAAATTTTTCATATCCTCTGGCATAATCACATCGTGATGGTGCTCCCATGTGCCAATCATCTCAACTGGGGTTGGAAGAAATCTCGTTAGATGAACGTTTCTGAGACCAAACTTCTTGAAGTTTTTTAAAATCTTTGGTAGACCCAACAATAAATTCTGGTAGAATGTATCTGGAGTTACGGTTTCTAGTATGAATTCCATTTTATTTGTGATTTGCTCGTATATACATATACAAACATATATTAGATAACCTTCTACAATTACAATTTTGACAGATACGTTTCTGACAATTCAATAATATCAGATGTTCAGAAAAATTCGGAGCCAAATAGGTATTGATGTTTATCAATAATTGTCAGAGTTTGATGTCAAAAATAGTACTGTGTATTTAATTACGTCCACAAAGTATTCATGGTTGAATCATATCTTCTAAACAGTCAAAGGGTCGAACAGTGAAATAAAATCCATTCGAGAATTTCGGAATGAACCTTGCAACCTTGTTTCTGGTTATAATACTCTCCAGAATGCACTCGAAGGAACTACCCCAGTTATACTACAAACCTGTGGTGGGCTACCAATAGTTCAGACAGAAGAACCGATTGATGTTAGACAAATAATAACTCATGCCTCAAAGCACTTCAACACAAATACTCGCTCAACAAACTGGATTACTAACCGAGTTTCAAATCGCTCACGCAAACAAGGCCAATATTAATATGAAATTGCAAAAACTACAATGCAACCACCAATTTAATAGGAAAACAAAATTCAATTTTCACGTTTTGTATGGGTTTCAAATCCATACTTTACCTAATCTTCGCAATATAAGTGTATGGCGAATACAAATTTGTACTATTTTATATTATTTAGATAATTTAAGCTGGTCCGACCACAATAGGCCACTTAATTAACTTAGCAGCACGACTGATTAACTGAGGTTAAAACTAAATACTGTATTAGATTAATACTTTTAAACTAATTACATCCTGTAACAACTTTCTTCTTTATGAAAATACAGTAAAATACGCAGAAACTGAAACTCAGAAATTTTGGAATACTTCTTAGACTCTAAGGAGCGTGGTTACCTTGGCCCTAAACCGTAATAAAGCGCCAACGAAAGTTTTAGCTCATGTCCTTTACTTTCAAATGCCTCTGTTCTTTCCAGCTAAATGACGTTTTGGATTAAACAATATACCTGTTTTTCTTCAAGAATTAAATACCGGTGAAGAACAGAACAAGTACCCAGCGGACAAGTATTGCTAAAGGCGAAACTGTTTGTTAATATTACTTTCTCAAAGCGTTTATACTATATGATGAAGTTCAAGTCTTTATTACTGTTTCTCAGCAGTCTGATAATTCGCATTTAGTTTACAAATGCTGTTTTCTTCTTTTCTAATACGTAGCTAATGTTTTGTTGAAAAGAAGTAATAATGAAGTATAGCGAAAAAGTCTATAGAAATTTCTGCCGTTAGGGCGAATTCCTTAGTGCACATACGCTTGTCAGAACGGGCACTCCAAGTAAAAGCTGTATTTTAAAATTCCGCGTTTCTCCCTAATCAGGCCAATTTCAACAGTAATGTTTTCTTCTAGCCCAACTCATACTAACAAAGAGAAAAATTATTTACTCTAGGAAAGTGGTTGTTACATTATGTCTTTGTTCATACAAAAAATAAAAATTTGCTAATCAAGAACAAAGGCTCCAGTTTCCTTAACAATGTATTTCTGTAGTGTATTGACAATATATTTTATTTCTTTTTATTCTAAATTATATAAGTTTTTATAGAATAAGAAATAATTATATAATAATAAATAATCACAATAGAAAATAAACATGAAGGTAAACGCGTTTTGGTTTTAGAATCTTCTATCTATAATGTATTTGAAAATCTAAATTTAAAGGATATTGATCGCCTTCTGTCGATGTGGCGCCATCTACCGGAGAGCTTTACTACTAAACAAAACGAGTTTCCTATCCAAGATATAAACCTACAGTATTCTGTTTTTCGCAATTGGAGAAACTACAAAGAAAACTGTACGTACTTCATACTAAATAAAAATCTGCAGATATCTACTACCACCATTTCTGCAATACAGAGACATATACTTCTATATTTTTTAATCTTGAAAAGCTTATTGTATCCAATTACGAGTTTACAATAGCAGATTGGTATAAGCGAACCTTGGTTATTTCTTTACAAAAGCGCCACGTTTGGTACGATTCTTGGATTCTAGATGGCACTGCCACGAAAGAATACTCTGGTTTACGTAATCAAATCAATAGTTTGATATAATTTTTACGTGCAGCAGTCACCATCAATTTATTTAATGTTCACGTTCCTAAATATCCACGGTAGATGTTCTTTTACTCCAAGTTACTAATCTTTTCGTATTTATTTTCTATGGAAGGCGAGAAAATGAAATATGTCTCTCTAAATAAAGCTGAACTTGTATCGTCACATCCTTGAGCCAAAAGTGTATAATTGACGTTTTTAATCATATTCCTAAAGCAACAAGCGTAAATTGCACCGAGAAGCTTCTTAAATAAATTGCTACCAGATGTTTTTGGACGTTAATAACATCTTCTTTACAGATATAACTGAAAATAACTTTCTATAATTGCCGTATAATTACCAGATCGATGTGACTTTTAAATGTGGTTTGATATTAAAATATATGTACGTATATACGCACATAATTTTTTATCTAATAAGATATATGTACGAATTTACATTGACTGCTTGCTATGATAGTAATTGTTCGAACTTTAATTTATTTATTTATAAACCCAATTAGTTCCATAACTCTTAAACAGGTTTATATTTTTTTTGGATGATTAAACGTATTTATTACGTTTGGAATTTTATTAGCCAAGCACTCAAATCTCTGGTCACTAGCTTTGACAGAAGATAACAGTTCTAGCATATTTTTCTAAATTTGAAGGTCCATTACGCATCTTGGGTATGCAAACTTAGAAAATTACAGTGTGTATAAAATGACGTGGTGGGTATCAGTTGAAGTTGAAATCTTCAATTTTGATTCCTGATGAAGAATAACTATCTCGATTTGGTTGCGTACTAGTTACATTAAATCCGTAAGGTGGCATGGGAATTTGTACTTATTATCGTATACGAAATAGAATATATGCAAGTTTAAATTTTCTAAGTTTGGAAAATGATCTCTGATAAGCATTAATGCAATAAACGTTTTATCTCCATTGGCTACTTACTAGTAACCGTATTGTTCAGTTTAATCATTTCTTATAGATTATACTTAATATTAGGTCGATTGTGTGCTACAAAGCTTGTTTTGCAATAAAGATTCTTCCAAAATATGTAAGCATATACATTACATAATATTTTTTTAATACACATTTCGGAAATCATATCCCCAATTGCAATTTTGGTTTTACCATCTCAATTTCGGGAGAAGAATCTTACTATTAATTTGGGTATAACTTTTTAAAAACGATGATACCACTTGAAGGCTCTCCAGCATTTCATGTAACCGATTCAGTAATAGTTAGCTACCTATGTTAAATTAATATTAATTTTGGACCACCGTTGGTATCAGTAATGATAAAATTACAATTTCGTTGCAATTAACGAACGTTTTTAAATTCCTGAAAAATATCAGTCCCGGTAGGATTTGAACTCACGACCTCTGTATTACCGGCGCATTGTGCTACCATTATACTACGAGACCGAATGCGAGTTCAATTCGCTTTTAATACGTAGATGTCACGATGTCTGCGTACCTGCGACCTGGTTCAAATCCTACTTTGACTCGTATTCTTTCGGGAACTTAAAACAGTAGAATGCAAGGAAATCGTAATTTTATCACTACTAATACCAACGAGCGCTTCATATTAATATTAATTTCGTTTATTAATGGTTGCTTATTTTAAAAGGTAGTAATTTAAACAATCTCTGCGTCAACATCTTCTCAGTGAATTGAGGAATCATTTATTTACCTTCGCAAGTGATATAAATGTACGCAAATATAATTAATGAATCAGTCTAATTAACATGATGTAAAATTTATTTTATATAGAACATATAACAATAAGACAAAGACCCCTGTATGTGTATCCTTTTTTCTTATTTCGATCTGTTCTTAAAATAAACATGTAGTAACTAATTGTAGGTTGATATCAATTGCAAGCACTTGCTTGAAAATTCCATGGCCATCTTTTTTTTCTCTATTAAAAAATTAAAAACACTTGCATACAGCATAGAAAGCAAATAATTAACTTCTGAGGATACGTCAAGTTTGTCCTCGCATTCCCGATATTTTTAAAATTATAATGTCTGTCGTGAACTTAGCACCGTTTCTAGGATCGATTACCATCATATAATTGTTATTAAAATATAGCACAGCACACAAGGAGTATAAAAGGATAGCATAGACAACCTTTAAAAAAATATTAATATGTAGTAGTAGGCTTTTCACGTTCGATTATGCATCTCATCTAGCTAGTAGTGCACCATTTCCTCAAAAAGTAAAACCTATGTAAAGTTTCAATAGTATTCGGTATTTCTTTTTATAAGTGTTAAATACGTTTTTGTAATTGGTTATTGAATAGTGCTTCATAACAATCAAAACCCATGCGAGGGTCCTCTAGTGAATATTGTACACTAACTATGGTTCCTATATTCTCTTCCCAAACTAAAAGATTTTTTTGCCGACAGGCACTTTGCAAACAGATAGATCAAACAAGCCGCCAGTGATTGCTTCCATAATCTGGTGGTAATCGTAACATAAAGTAGGAATAGAGAAATCTATAAAACGTTACGATACACTGCTTGAACTTGAAGAGACACTATAGAGAAGTAGTGTATGAATTATATGTGCAGCAAATTCGGTTTCATTGTCTCAACTGATAAAAATGTCTGATAAAGAAATGGTCTTTATTTTATGAATAATCTTTGGACTTGGACTTGTGAATTTATAAAAAAATTATGATCATGAAATACTATAAAAATACTTCTGCGTTAAGGAATGAGGACGTCCATCGAGGTAATGCAATACCATCTTATAAGAAAATTAGATTCGTATGTACGAGATTAAAATCCTTTGTTTACCTTTCCACTAATTAATTAATTCCATTGAAACTCGAAGCGACATAGTCAGATGGAAAATACCTGTCAAATTGTTAACGAGAGAAAAATTTTGCATAGAGACGTAACAGTATCTTGAGTTGCATTTGTTATCCCTTGGAATCCATAACGAAGTAGCTAACATTTGATTAAGTAGTTATATATTTATCAATATAATAATAATATATAATATTTGGTGATTGCTTTCGTAATCATTTCTATTAAATTCCAAAATTATATTTATCCTAGGAAATTCATTCAAAGTTAAACTAACTGATGTCTTCGATTTTTGGTATTGAAGGATGTTAGGTAACGAAAATTTTTACTAAAACTAAAGCAATATATGGTGTGTGACTATAGCTATTGTCATATGGCAGTGGCAATTTTGAAGAAGGAAAATAAATGTGAATGATTTATTCCATCCAGGATACATTCTTATTTCACCATGTGAGACAGACACTACCTTATGTAGAAATAGACTCACCGATATTAGGAGCTTTAGCAAACATTGAGAAAAATATGAAAACTTTCATTTTATAATTCGTGGCTTTGGTTACCACATAATCGCTGCTGATTTGATTTTATGACTAAAACATCTACCTTACAACCGCAACTTATCTCATTCCATTCCTATTTAACAATAAATAAAAAAGTAAACAAAAAAGACGTTGGATTAATTCTGATTTTGTGGCATGGATGCTTCTAAACGTGTTTCTGTTGAATAGTCCTCCTCTATATAAGGATATGAAGAACAAATAATTAGAGAGTACATAAGAATTCATCCATAATGATGCTGGATACAGATATGTGACGTATATAGCAATAGCAATATTGATTAAATATCAATATTAATGTAAAATTTTATCTCGAAACTTTATTATCAAGTAAATGTAATAGCATGAACTACATGGTGAATCCTTGGAAGCATTTTAACAATATTTGATAAATTAATTGAGAAAAATCATATAAAAGATGCAAATTTACGTTTGCAAATAAACATAATAAGAAATGCATATATATCCTGATTTTACTAATTAATTGTATTTATACAATTAAAAAAATGCCATTTTGTAGCACGCCCGTGTGGAGAGGATTTGCTTTAAACTTGTCACTAAATGCTTATCGCTAAAAGATTTGCGTTAAACCTATCAGTAAATTCCTGCTTGGATGTCGATATAATTATTAAAATTTCGAAAAACGCAAATTAAATTATTACAAATTAGAAAAGTTTTATGTAGATTTATACATTCAAAACGCCCACCATGAATCAGCTAATCGTTATACCTTATATTTTTCGTTATTTACTATTTCATAGGTATTTTAATCAAGAATTATACTTGTTGGTCAAAAAATAGAAAAAAAACAAAAAATATCGGTAATGCAAAGCTAGTATACACACAAATTGAAACCTTTTTAAATCTCATTCTAGGCATGCTTGAAAAAGTTGACCATCACATCAACGAAATGTCACATTTTAAAACGAAATGAATAGCAAGACTATTATCGTTTATCTTCGGTGCAATTAGAAAAAAATAGCCCAAAAAAAGATCCCAAAGTTAAGAATAGAATTAGAAGGTCAAAGTAAAAAAATTTAGTAGTAGATAAAAGGCAAACAAGGAAAGAAACACCGGTGCTTAATTTTTTTGTAGGTCGTCTTGGTAATGAAATCGTACTGTTATTGCTATCCAAATTTTGGAACCAAAGTTAAGGTTACAGTCCATTGTTCATTCCAATTTTTGCAAAACGGTTACGTATTATAAAGGAAATGCAATACAAAAAGTTATACAGGTAGATTCGCTTACTTCTCTTTACGAATGTAAATGTTAGAATAGGAATATGTATCTAACAAACGCCGCTGGTTATCGTTGCTTAATTACCGCTCTAGGTGTACTACAATTAATATTTTTTAATTATTAATTATACCGCTAATTACTAATTTAAATGCGCATAATTAAATTGCTTTATGTTTAGGAATTAAGTCAATATTGGTTCCAGTAATTATATGTTAAACCAATAATTACACTCACCCATCTTATTTATATTATACTAGTACGCTTGCTTAATTATACAAATGAATTGATAATGGAAACTGGAACTGAAAGGAAGTAATTTTTAAAGTAGGTTTTATTGCACTAAGACTGCTCCATATAAGTGCATATGTACATCGAATTCTACCAATTTTTTTTTGAGTAGGTGAACAGTAATTAAAAGGAGTGTTTCTTAATTTTCATTTGATTGGTTTGTTATTTCACCAAAATTTTCCTTGTTTTGAAGGCTGCACTTAGATTTTAACAAATGTCTATATTACAACATTATGTCACAGGACGTTGATGACTTTAAGAAGATGGCATTCTTCTCTTTCCGTTAAATTCTACATCCGTGGAGCTACAGTGTTTTCAAATTTCCAATCCTTTATGTGTGCAAACGCAGTGTAAATCTATGATAATATAATTTTTTCACTTCAAAGGCAAAGACTCCTTATCTGTTTAATTTCATTATATATCGAATTAAAGCAAAATTATACAATATTTTCAGGTAAAAGATTCTGTTTTTATACTGTACACATATTATCGAAATGAGATCTACTTCTAATTATTTACGAAAAGATCCTTTTCATTGTTTGTAAATTATTATTGCACAGATATACACGCTATGTGAAAGATATTATAATAAGTAAAATTACGTAATACCATTTACTACCTAAGTTAGACGTTTGGTGGACTTCATTTGCAAAAATGCATCCATTGACGTAAGCTTTTAATTTACGTGATATTTGTTTCAAAACTATGGAAAACTACATCAAAAAGTTGTCTATTCTAAAATCAGAAAAACAATGGCAAAAGACGAGGTAATGATTGTAGATATCAAAGAGCATCTGTGAAATTTCATTAAACGAAGTAATCAAGAAACTTTATCGTTTGCTTCTTGACAATTGTAATAAGACTTATAATGAATATTAGAGGTGTTTCGCAGAGACATTTGCTTCCCAGATTTTAAATCGTAGTGTTGATGGCCGGTGAACACACACTAAACGTTTTAGATATTGCCACAAGAAAATTCATTATTGAAGTGAGATCTAGAGATCAAAGGAACTATTAATCTGACACTACAATCTAATATTGGGCTTAATCTAATTTATTTTTGGTATAACTTTATTTCGTCATAACCCCAAATCGATTACCAATGTTAACCCTCTATGTAAAGAAAGAAACAAGCTAATAATCATAATAATAATCTTTTTTAAAGTAAAAAGTCATGCTACATTAGAATAAGATGTACCATAATGTGTGCCAAATACAACTAAATTATATAGCAGAATTAGGAGCTTATGTTGTCAAGGAATTTCGACGGATAAATAGGCGTATTTCACGAAAAGTCATTAATTCTTTTAAAGACTTTGGGTTCTTAAGTTGAAACGGCGTTGTAATTAATTGCACGAGGTTTCCGACGTTCTGCTTTCAGTTGCATGATTCTTCTTCTTACAGCATCAACACGACATGCAGCAGGCTAGAGGAGGCCATTAATTCGTCTTTAAGAACAGCTCATTTATAAATCAATGACGAATGGTTTACTACTAGTAAATAGTTATATACAATTATTGTTTCAGTTATATCTTGGTATTTTTTGCTTTGTTTCAATGAATACGCATAAAATAAGTAAATTAGGAATTATTTTTATTTTAGTTTTGCTTCTGCAGAAGAAACTAATGTATTATGCATCATTTAAAATTATTACATTACGATAGAGTCAAAGACATCCACACTTTATACGTGATATAAAACGTATAAGCAAAATAAATTTTAATACCTTGAATTCTAAATACACCCTCGTAATGTCAAGTTGTAAATTCGGTATCATTTACATGAAATGAGCTAACAAGTGAGGAAGGGACCACATTGAGATTATGGACTCGTATCATTCAGTTGAATTATTTGTTTAGAAAGTGGACCTTAGTGTGATGAGCTTCTTCTTATCACCCACCGCTTACGAAATTTCAATAACAAACACGTTTTGTCAGACAACTTGTACATATGTAAGGATATACATAATTGCCATATCTGTTTTGGTTATAGGCCTTATACTTGGGGTCTAAGATTAACTAAAAGTAGAAATAGTGTAATGGTTGCCCTTGCCAACCAATGAATCTGTGAAATGTGTGCTTCAAGAAAAATGACTATATGATACCACTATTGTATTTTAAATTTATAAAGGACAATATACATGTTTTCTGCATAGTAGTAGACATGCTGTGTGAAGTTGATGCACGATACATTAATTGAAAATGTAGTATAAACTTTGTATTACCACTTAATAATCGTTATGAACAGACTTACAGTTTTTATTTAATTTTTAAGCCAAGATATGTCCTTTTAAGATATGACCTTTTCAAATTTCATCTATTTTTATTTTGATACTTAATCTATATTTGGACTATACTTGTTGAAGATTAAAACGTAGTTCCGAAGCCAGCAAATGTTGAATTTCAATTTCATTTTTCAATAAATAAATAGGATTGTCCAACTTCTTTGGGGTTGTTAATTATTCGATTACTTCTTAACATGGATTATATTCATATTCTTTTGTATTTGCTTTTGTATATGACAAAAATGTGTACTTAGTATTTGACACAATAATTATTCTATCCTTTTCTACTATCTACGTAAATGTTACGATACTCGTGTGATATCTGTTTCATGTTTTTGGAGAAGCTCTCTCGCAGTTCTTGACAAAATAACGCGAACTAAAACCAACAATAACTTTAGTAATCAATGGTTTTAATCCGGTTATATATCGCCACTTCCATATATGCGTGTAAATATTACAATCACCTTCAGAATTCTGTCAACAAAAGTGCTTCGGCAACCGCACGTAGACGGGGTAAGCTCTCATATTCAATTTCAAGTGTATCTCCCGCCTATATGCACCATTCGTGGTGAAAACATCCATTGTATGCATATATACTTGAAACGGCCGCCAGTATTTGCGAAAACTATTCAACAGCGATTATTCTCGTGCTTATGAATCGGGAAAGGCTGCGCGCGCTAACATCGAAGCTCTTTCTGCCCTTTCGCCTCTCATAGGCGGGTTAACCGAATGCGGTACTGCTGGCGTCAGTTGACGTCCTACTGGGTGCTGATCAGCTCTCTGCGCCACACAGCTGGTCGATAGCGCGCCGCTACATGCGTGCACCAGATCTCTTCGACGCTGTAGCTGAAGTATATGGGTGACGAAGCACCTGCTTCGTCCGGAAATGGGTTGCAGTAATTTTCGGAAGATTTTCCGCCTCGCTATAAAGTAATTTATGTCATTGGATCTTTTATTTATGATTTTCCTTAACCATTTCGGTTATGTAAAGATGCGATGCATGTTATATTCACGCTATTTAATTAATAAAGGAGCGACACCTACTGGATACGAGAAAAGCTTCAATTTTAGAGTATCTTAAAACCTTTTGGTTATGTTTGAGGCAGGAACAAGAAAATGAAAGCGTCGTTTTAGCACCATTCCAATCACGTAATAATGTTGAGATCAGCACGTATTCTAATATCACACTTTTATCCAAAAATATATTATTTTGTTTTTCCAGCTTTCCTATTTTATGTACAAAATAACCTAACTCTCTTTTCGTGTTAGTTTCCAATATATTTTATGTTTATTTTGCTAGCTTTCTGTATAAATAGACGTTTGGTTGATATATCCAGAAAGTATTTTTAAACCCCTTGTTTTGTTCTACTTCATTTAGAATTTAGGAAAAGTTAACGTTAACATAATACTTACCCTAGATTTGTTACTAGCATCTTTAGAGTAAATAATAGAAAATGAGATTCTTAATATCCAGAATTGGAGTCCTTGTAATCTGCCTTCCTATTGCAGGAAAATAGCACGGTTCAGATAACCAAAATAATTTAATCATCAAACATCATCTTCATTACCAACAATTCAATTACTCCAATACACCATTCTACTAATCCCAGCTTCTCGTACAGCGAGTTCGCCGCCCCTCCCCTTCCTATTTCAGAGGATACGACAACAGTTATGTTAGCAAAAATATGTAGGTTTGTAAACAAACTTTCAATGTTTCAGCAACCCTTGTCCGCTGATTTCAGTTTATTGATGCTATTGTATTGTCCATTATTGGCATATACCCTGGTTTTCAATAGTCTCCAGGGGTTTTCTTGGGGTTCAGCTCGGGTAAGCGAGCTGGCGATTGTTATAACTTAACTTGTTTTTAACCCTCTGAAGGTATGCCTAACACCGTGGCGTTACTGGAATATCCATACGATATTTATACACCAACATCGATTAGGAGTTTTCCATAATTATAATAAAAATAATAATAATAATCGCAATAGTAATCGTAATAATGGTGGTAATAATAATAGTAATAACTTATTTGTTTATATTTGTTAAGTTAATAAGCACAATGGTTAACAAAAAATATATAAAATGAAAACAAATAGATAAGTATAATTGGTTATAAGTTAATTAAGGTATGCATGGCAACCAAATGAACTTAAAGCAAGCCAGGAAATAATTATTATAAAAATTCAAGAACTTTTTTGTCTAGTACTACTTTCAAATATGACGGAAGAGATACTTTTATAGACCTGCTAGAAGGTGTTTATATAAAATTAACCAGATGGTTTTGTATCAAATACACACCCCCAGGACTGACGGCTTAGTACCTAGCATTCTTGCCTATTAACATTGAGGTCTCTGATTTAAACGTTCCGGTTGTTGTTTCTCAGAGTTGAGGCTCCTGTGGCTTTCTTGGGTCCATGGCGAATGCTGAAAACCAACATCTTAAGATGAATCACGGGCGCGGACATAGTTGATAGCCGACTGATACACATTGCAATTGTTGACAAAGATGTTTATTATTATTATCATCAAACCATGCTGAACGTTTTAAAACATGGCATAAGATTCACTCACTTCTAGATAACGTTATTATTAGTTTCCGAATATCGTTTAGTACGTCTTACAACAAAAGAAAGCATTTACTGACTCTTTTTTGTTTTATTGGTCAGAAATTTTTATACTCGGTTGTATTTATAAAGGTGATTGTCTATCTGATGTCTGTATATTTAATGCTATAGGAGAAAAAATTAAAAAAAAGAGGGGATATTAAACTGTAATTTTGTTCATTTTTTCTTGAGCGGATAATAATGTGAGACGCATGTATGTTGTAATTTAACTTTGCCCTCGGGTTCGACCATAGGTTTTTCTTATTTTGCCACAAAGGATCTAGGTTTATCCTTCTATACCTATGTTGCTATAATTTAATTCTAGGCAATAAGAATAGGAAGGGTTAACTTGAAGGGAACGTATGGAAGGCGTTAAAGAAGTAAAATGCAATACATTCTATCTACATGAGTTATCCCTGTTATCCTCCGCGTTGAATTTTCGATTCTGTCATCGCAATCAGCGAGTTCTGGCATTAATGTTGCTCTCTATTTATAATTTAAATCTTACAATTTGAATCTATCACTTCAGAAGTAGGATTTGTGTTTGTAGAAGATTTCTTAGTTCACAGGAAGTATCGCATTATTGATTGGTTTGATTTAAATATATCTTCGCAGAAGAGTTAACCTTTGGCCCGAGGAGATTTAAGAGGTGAAGACGTTTTGTACGATGTACAACTAAAACAAGAAGGCTCTGGAAATAACTATAATTATCTATTAAAATAGAATAAGTAACTTCTCATTCAGTCCTTACCATTATAATATTGTTTATTTTCTATTTGCGTATTAATATTACTGATTTTGTTTGTTTGTAAAAATTACACAAACACGCTTAACATAAACCAAAATGTAAACGAAAATTATATAAAACTGTATTTTGACTGACCATACCGATAAGGGAGGTTACGTTTATTACTTTTATTCGGTTTCAATCATTTGGTTAAATATAGAACTTACTTGTTACATTTAGATATATTTTGGTATGCCGTCTTACGTTTCCGTTTAATGTTTCAACTGGCGCGCAGTTAATTTTGATTATTTAATCCACGGCCCCTGAAAGAGCAGCTGGTGAGTAGCCGCTTTAGGTCCCAGCACCGAAATAATTGCAACTGTTTTATTGTATTTTACGATGGTACAGCTTATGCACGAATCGTGCAATATGAAGTTGGAGTAACTTTAATAATTCATGAATCTGAGGAAAATTACCATAAAGCCGAAACATTATTTAACGAAAAATAAACCCATCGGCTAGTAATATTTAAAACAACGAGAACAAAAAGCGAAAATATGGTAGAAACACTGTACGAAAACAACGTATAACGAGAACAATTTACGTTTATAGAATTAGAGTTTGAATGTCACTGACAGATTGACAATTAGCAACGAGATCTAACCTAACATCACAGGACACCATTTGGTGCTCTTCTGTGGCAAGTTGGATATGTGATATCGTTGGATTCGTTTTTTCCATTGTATTTCGAAAAATGTTGAAACAGTTAGTATATTGTAAATCTTTAATCGCAAAAATGACTTTTACCAGCGTCTATAGGTAATAAAGCACTGTTGGAGGAGCTTTTAAGAAATTTTAAAATTGTAATACGCTCTTTCAAAATGCATCGAGAGCTGCCTAAGATACCTAATTCAAGAAAAATTGATTAGAGAATTTATGCTTTTAGATCGTAACAAGTCTCTATGTGTCGATAAATTAAAATTCTCTTACATCCAGCTTTTGAAAATGATTTGAATTTACAAGTGATCCTGTGGTGTAATGATATGACACTAGCTGGGGTAGCGAGAGGGCATAGGTTCAAATTCAAAGGATCCATTTTTTCGGAAAAATTTTAAAACGTTGGTAACTGCAGAACTTATTAGTTTATTAACCGGTAAATCAAAACATTGCCTTTGTAACACCCTTTGGCATGTCTATGTTAGAAACGTTTCCTGGTCAGTTATTATCAGAATTAAATAATAATTTGTAATTAGTGTTACCTTAAATATCAGCAGTAATGTTTAATATCACGTCACATTTTTTAATAAAATGACGATTGCAAGGACTGTGTGGATGTACAATTCACAGGTATAGCAGTAAACTCCACTCACACAAATTCATTAATTATGCGGAATGCAGCGTTTCGATAGCACGTGGGCTCCCATTGTCAACCGTGTTACCGACTGAAAGTAAAAACTGTATCACACATGCAAATTATTTTCTACGCAGGCTCTAAAATTTCTAAACCATATGACTATTTACAATCTACTAGGTGGCCTCATGCCTTTTACGGGAAAGGATGGACTGAAAGCGAACCGTATCTTTAACAGGGCGTATGGTAATAAATCCATCAAACTCGAGTGTGCAATTGGGGGTGGTTCTCTGTTCAATAAGTTTCCGTTCTTTTTCATATATACCGTTTCGTACGCGTCTAATTCTCTATACGAGTTCACGTTTTTAAGTAGTGTCAGATTTTTTAAATCAATCTTATGTCTGGATTTTACCATATGCTCTGCTACGCTTGGGGGCTATGGGAGCCCACGTGCTCTCGAAACGCTGCGTTCCGCATAATGAATGAATTTGTGTGAGTGGAGTTTACTGCTATACCTGTGAATTGGACATTTTTTAATAGTTTACTAGACTTACTTCAATTTCTTAGTTAGTACTGCTGGTTTAACAATGTATCTCACAGTAATGAATCTTATGGCAGAATATATCTTGTAGTATGTAATAATTGTGATTACCCAGTAGCGTAGCTATTAGGAGAATGTAGACAACTAGAAAATTTTAAGAGAATGAATCTTTGCAGTTTTCTATGAAATTAATGCTATTCTGAATGAATATTGAATGTCGGGCGTTTTTGTAGTGGCGACAAGAGAGTAGGATGCAGTGATTGAAATTACACTTAAAAATAAAATGGGAAATCCGTACTATGATTCAGTACATGTATTTTGTCAAGTTACTGTTTTCAGTAGATGAATACTATTTTGTTGAGGAAATCTTAGCGAATCATTGAAGGCAAGAAATAATTACTATCAAAACAAGTTTTTAATCAATGCAGGCATTATGATTGCATATGAATTTCATCGAAAGGATAAAAATTATTTGTTGGAAATTTGTATCCCATTAGGATAATTCTTATGCTTATTTCTGCTCTCTTGGTTACAAATGGAAATGGTACATCGATTCTTGAATTCATGAGTTACATAATATGCTTTAAATTTAGCATTGCGACGATAGTTACATTTATAATAACTTTATTTTAAAAAGAACCTTTAACCTGCTGGTAATATTATGTATAGAATATTAATGCAACCATAGGTGACTTTGTATTCCATTAGGTTTAAATTTATCGTAACGCTGTATATGGAGACGTATATGGATACAAATTTATACGTGATTAAATTAATGGCAGTGTACTAATGCTCATGTTTAGATATATTTATGCATTACAAATATGAAACGTACCAGTAGTAGATTTTCTAAGCAATAAATTTATTTTATTGTATCTAGTATAAATTCATGTAGTTTGGGATTGGCATTAATCATTATGTATGAAATGAATGCAAACAGACCAATATATTCAGAAATATATTGCCTTGAACCTCTAAACAAATATATATATCAAAGGCATATGAACAAGCCACGCGACGAAACCTCTGTTGGCGCTAAAATGAAACATATCAAGGTCGCAGAAGATGTATCTTGGATTCATATATAGAAAATCATACAAATAGGTGTACGACGAAGTAGTTTATTGAATGGAATATATATAAATAAAGTTTATTATTATGAATTGTTTAAAAATAAGAACCACATTAATTAGAAATTAAGAAAGAAATCAAAGTGACTATTATGAGGACTGCTTTTTTTAAAATTGCGATAGCCCATAAAAACAAGATAAATGTAAATAACAAAATGAATTTATTACCAAACGTTACATACAAACATGGTTACTTCACTACATAATCACCGTGAAGATTGATGGAATTCTCATATCTGTGGACCAGCCTTCCAATCTCCTCTTGATAGAATATTGCCGCTAGTGAGTTAAGATAATCCATGATGTTGTTTTCCAGTTTCTCTATACTCTGAAAGCTCTACCCTCCTAGTCACTTTTTCAGTTCACGAAAGAGCTGGAAGTTCAAAAAATTCCCATCGAAATTGTTGAAGAAGTTGTTGGATTACAGCAACAGTGTGAGGGTAGCATTGCCAAGAATGAGAGAATCTCCAGATGTCATGGTGTCATGTCAATGGTGTGTAATGTAACTGAGGAATCTTTATACCTTATTGATTTATTTCCTATACCTAATAATTGTTGTAGTATGGTAATTTAGGTATATGATGGTAATCACACCGTTAACTAAAGAACAGAATATTAAATTAAATTAAAATATATTAACAAGAAAGAAAACTTATTCTTCTTCTTCTTCACTTCAAGTTTTAACCACTTTGCCTGCTACGATACCCACAATTTCTGCCTATACCGTTCTTTCTAAACATCTATAAAATCTCGCTCTAGCTGGCTTATCACTTGCATCCGTTCTAACATACGTGTTCCTTCCACTTATTCTTGTTCTTCTTTAGTCTCTTATTTATGTTCAAGATGTTGAGTTCTGCTCTTATATCTACATTTCTTATTCTATCAGATCTTGTGCAATCTTTCACTTTTCTTAAAAATTTCATCTCTTGTGCCTGTATCCCGCTTTCTTGGTTTTTAGTTGTGGTCCATGTTAGACTAGCATATAAGAGGGTTGACACTGCTATCGTGTTGTAAAATTGTATTTGTGTATCCTTGCTTGTCTTGTTGTCTAACGTTTTGCTGATTGTTCCACAGATATGAGTGAATTTATTCAGTTTTCCTCTATTCCTTTGTTTCGATTATCAGATATATCGCAGCCTAAATACTTAAAGTGTTTCACCTGCTCCGTTTATGACTATTTTGTCCTAATTGGATATTTATCCAGGGAAGCCATGATTTTGGTTTTTTGCCGATATTTTCATTTCATAGTTTTAGCAGATTTCTTGTAATGTACAATATATTCCTTTCTGTAGATTATCCTCTGTTTCTGTTAGGAGTACTAAGCCGTCAGTATATAAGATAGAATTTAGGATGGTGCTCTAAGCGTATTCCTTTTTCCATTCCTTTATAATAACATCAATATGTATATATATATTGTAATTATATGAATTGTTGTCCATTATTTACCAATAAATTTCTTCTAAAATTTTACTAGTTCATCTATTTCAGATATTTTTTCGTCACTGTTTGGTGCACGCCGTTATTCTTTATTTTGGTTGATGTTAGAAGTCGGAGGTGAAGTGCGGTCAGTCTCTTTATGAAATTTTATACACAGATATTCAATCTGTACAAGTTTCTCTCAAAAGTTTTACAGAGATCTACTTTGGGTATTCTTTAATGAGTAATTATTCACAATTTTTCTTGTTAAAAAAAAGAGTCTCTTCAAGAACACTTACAGAGGAGACGTAAACTTTACTATCGTTTGTTATATATGTCGCTTTTCGTAAACATATTTCTTATATAAATAAATATTTCAAAATTTCATTTATTTTAATTAATTTTCCAATCTTTCCGCCTCCAAAGCAACCCCATACCATGATGTTTGCTCCTCCATGTTTCACCGTTTTTGAAATACACTCGTCTAACATTTTTTCCTCCAGGACGGCGACGAACCAACGTACAACGTTTTCTTCATTTTTCCAATCAATTGCACTCCAGTATGCAGTAGCTTTTGCCTAATTTAGTCTTTTCCGTTTATGTATGGAACTTAGTCGTGATTTCCTTACTGGAATAGCACCCGTCATACCGGCTTGTATTTGTTTCTGTTGTACTATTAATACATTTACTGGCTGGCGTTGACACGTTTTCGATCAAATAAACTAACAATATGAAATAAGGTCTTTCTAACAGGTTTCCAGTATCTCGGCAATATACTGGATGCATACTGAAAGTACAGTTACCTACTATTAACGCATTATTGCTTTATCGCCATCATAAAATTTAATACAGGAATATATTGCTCTGTTGTTGCTATGTTCAAACGGATTTTGTAAATAAGTCCTATTGTTATGAATATATACTATGAACATGGGGTCCAAAATGCCATTTTAAGAAGACTGGAATGAATTTTCCTAAATATTTTAAAACTTGTTCCAAGTCTAATAGAATACATATATTAGGTGTGATCTGACTTATGAACAGTAGTATATATACATGTTGTAACGGATGTTTTCACGGCCACCGTATGTAGAATTCTGGAATTGTGGAAAACTTGGGAATATATATGTATGTCGCTTTTTACGAAAATGAAAATTAGTTGAAAGAAAATAATTTCCCAACGTAATCCCAGACCAGTTAAATGATTTTTTTATTAATATATATACATATAATACTGGGAATCTTGATGAGTTTTGATTAAGATTTTGCATGTGTATAGTACTCACACACGTACTAGTTTTCAGCTTTCATCTGCACTGAACCAAACAGTTAATAAGATGTTTTATATACGTGCATATGTAGGTGAAAGCTTTTTAGGTAGAAAAATTCGAACCAAGCACAGATGTTCAAATAATCTATTTCTATGTGAAAGATATATTCTATCGATATATCAACAATGATTAATATTGTAAATCATATTTTGGACAAACAAAGGTACAGGTAACATCGAAGAAGCAAGGTGAAATGAGGTACAAGAGAACGGCAAGTCAAACAAATGTACCAGGAGGTGTCAATTTGTGATTAAGGATAATACTGCTTTCAACGAAAATATTATCTAACTGGGTCGCTTCTTTCAACTAATATATCCCCCGTAACACAAATATGTATAATTGTTTAACACTGTATCCACTTTTATTTATTGGCCGTACATCGGATACTTCACGACGATGAAATACGGTTTGTAAGAAGTCTGAGTCGAATGACGCCAATAAGGTACATGATTTAATTTTTCAATCCAAATTAGAACAATACTGTATATGCATTGCATTTTAAATAAATATTGAAGTATGCACAAATTTTAAGTAAAACACCCATCGTCACAAATGCCCTCTTATTGTGACGTGAGTGTTATATAAGAAAACAAACAAGTTAACATAGTGTCTCAACAGCAGTCCTTTCACGTTGACCTTAGCTACTTTTACTTATTTTCAACAGTATGCGGTAACGGTACAGTTGTGTGAACACGTGACATACTGATATTCCTGATGTCATGGTTAAGCTCGATCTTTGGCGCGAGTGGGCAAAACCAAACTGTTTTTAAGGGACAATAATGTTGCTGTTTTAACATTAAGATGGGCTATCCTTAATATTTGATTATTATCAAATGTAACATTTAGGTTGTGATTGATAGTACTATATTGAGTAATATACATTCTGCTTCAAGTCTATAATATTCCATTCTTTGTATTGTTTTGTGGGTATTTTTCAAATATATAAAATATATAATAACATTTCTCGTCTACAGCTAACTTTATGCTGCACTAATATTACATAATTTGCACAGTTAAGTTGTTTAACTCCAGGTTGTTATAGTTCATAGTGAATCCTCATGTTGAATAGTCTAGCCAACTCAAATAAGAATAGACTTGAAAATGCGGGAGTTTTATTAATTCTTTTTCACAACGGATTGCCGGAGTTCTGTTATCGAAGCATTGTTAAATTACCTCGATTGACTGTGCTGAACTCGACAAGCGCGATTCGTGTTTCAATACATTGCGAGAGATCTTACCATAAACGTAACACATTGTAATTTCTTTTTCTTATTATTTTGGTAAACTATTTGACTATTATTTACGATTACTCTAAAGCTATAGATACCGTCACTGTTCCTTCTTAAATATGTTACCATTATAGGAAAAGGTAATATTATAACTCAATCGCTTGAAAATCTGTGTATCTCTTAACGTAGAAACAATAACTATACACATCAGAAGTGGCCAACTCAAATCCGTTCTGGCGCTACACGGAAAAGTAGAAATAATAGTGAGCTAACTATATCAAGAATTTACGTAGTCCTCAAAAAGTACCCTCTGTAAATATAATGCCATCCTCGATAAAAATAATGTATATGACGCTTTTCTCAAAAAATTACTTCATTTTGTAAAATCAAATCTTTTCTCTGAACGGTTTCAGTGACGTCGGCGAACTTGGAAGGCAGGCTGTGATCAGTTTGCTATCTCTGATGCAGGTACATCATGAGATTGTTGACATGTACTTGCTGTTGTTGAACAAAATTTTGTGTCTCTATACAAACAATTGAAGAATCATTCTATGAAATTGTATGCAAAGGTACAAAAAGTATTGAGTTAGCTACCTGGAATCTGTATAATAGCAAAAGTGAGAGAATAACACATGGGCTGAAAAGTCCCGGGCCTAACAAAGAAAACACGTTTCTTTTTGGTTCAAAATTAGCTTTATTCATCAACGTAATCTCCATCAAGAGCAACGCAATCATTCCAGCGCCACTCTAACATTTCAACACCACTTTTGTAGAACGATTTATCTTTTGCCTCAAAATAGGCCTCAGTTTCAGCGATAACTTCTTCATTCGTGCGAAATTTCTTACAGACGAGCATTTTTTTTGAGGTCTGCGAACAGCCAGTAGTCGCTGGGAGCCAAATCTGGCGAATACGGTGGATGTGGGAGCAATTCGAAGTTCAATTCATGTAGTGCTGCCATTGTTTTGATTGACTTGTGACACGGTGCGTTGTCTTGATGAAACAAAATTTTTTTCTTTGCCATATGCGGTCGTTTCTTTGCAATTTCGGCCTTCAAACGCTCCAATAACGCTGTATAATATTCACTGTTGATGGTATTTCCTTTCTCAAGATAGTCGATGAATAATACACCACGCACATCCCAAAAAACCGAGGCCATAACCATTCCAACCGATTGTTGTGCTTTCGGGCGTTTTGGACGAGGTTCACCAGTTGCTATCCACCCAGATGACGATCGTTTTGATTCCGGAGTGAAGTGATGGATCCATGTTGCATCCATTGTCACATATCGATGCGAAAATTCCGGTTTGTTATGTTTAAACATGGCCAAACACTGCTCAGAATCATCAACACGTTCTTGTTTTTGTTCAACAGTGAGCAACGCGGCACCCACTTTGAACAGAGCTTTCTCATAGTCAAATGCTCATGCAATATAAAGCGAATACGTTCTTTTGATATCTTTACGATGTCAGCTAACTCACGCAACTTCGCTTTTCGATCATTCAAAACGATTTTGTGGATTTTTTTGATGTTTTCTGGTGTTACCGCCTCATTTGGACGTCCACTGCGTTCTGCATCATCGGTGTCTCTACGACCACGTTTGAAGTCAGCAAACCAACGTTTTATTGTTGTTTCGGATGGAGCGGAATCCTCATAACACTTTTCAAGCTATTGCTTCGCTTGAACGGTATTTTTTCCCATCAAGAAGCAGTGTAAAATTAAAACACGAAATTGTTTTGAAAATAACAAAAGTATCGTGATTCTTAGCACAATAACTCACAAACTAATGAATAGAATATAATGAAAATTTAACAGCTGTCTTTTGAAGGTTAGTACTAACTGAGAGAAAGGTGACTGCAATAAAACTAGCGTCATCTATGTGTTAGGCCCGGGACTTTTCAGCCCATGTGTTATTGAGAGAGACACTAAATTATTCAAAGTTCTTTGCAAATTGACTGATTTAGACAGAATCGTGAATAGACACAATAGGAGAAGTAAACTCACAGTATTAGCTCACAAATCACACGCAATTTTTTCATGGAAAGACATCATTAATGGATAAGATATGCGTTAAATAGATCTTTTATTTTCATTAAGAAGAATGATTTTGAAAAGAAGTGTTAGAACCTTCTTTTCATCAAAACGAACAAAAAGATAATAAACTCTTCTGGGTGTAGTTTATATTTACCGAGAAATCGCATTTTAAGATTTGCACTTCCAATTTGATATTTATATAACAGTACAGATTTAACATCGCTATTTCGACTAAAAGTAATTTAGAAAATTGATCATGGCCTATTTATTTGCTGTCGACAATTATATCATTCCATTGCTAAACTAAAAACTGCCATTTCTTTTATTTTTGTACTGCATTAAAGTGTGTCAGAATTTTACTTTCAGTTGCGCGGAATTCCTACAGAATTCCTACTGTCATCTACATGCGGAGATTCTCAAAACAACCGCAAATACCACATGAAGAATAGAAAATTAATTAATGCATTGCGTGCTATTTCATCTATAACCCGGCCGCAGGATAACGAAAACGCGAAATGTTCCGTAATTAATATGGCGTAATTGCACGATCCTATCCCTTAATTATTTCAATCTATTAGCTGGCTGATTGTTCGAGGATTTTCGCATATACATTATTTAGAATACGAGATGCTGGTTGCCGCTGACGCACAAACGGGAAAGTGCAAAATTAAATTACCGTTAGGGAAATAATTTCTAAGCGAAAGCATTCTAAATTATTATACCAGGGTCGAAATGATAACATTAAGTCAACATTAACAGTTAATTCTATTTTCCATTTTTATCTTTACGTTTACTTAACTTTAACTTAACTTTTTATTATTCAAGTTAGTAGATGCAGAGTTTTTTTTTCAGTCGTTTCTACTAATTATAGAGCTTATTCCTTCTATATATTACGCAAGTACTATAATGCATATACAGGTAGCATAAATCATTTTTTTTGGTTTAACCAAAATGAGGTGAAAAAATTGTAAAATTAATTAACTAGAGATATGCGACGATCCGTGACGTTGTTTTGAAGTTCCTCTATACTCTGAAAGCTCTGCCCCCCTAGCCACTTTTTCAGTTCACAAAAGAGATGGAAGTTGTTTGGCAGTAAGTTGGTGATATTCGTCGGGTGCTCAAAAACTTTCCACCGAAATTGTTCAAGAAGTCGTTGGGTTACAGCATCAGTGAAGGGCAGGCTTAGTCATGAATGAGAAGAACTCCAGAAGTAAGGATGCACCTTCTTTTGTTTTGAATGTGACTCCGCAAACGTTGTAAAGTCTAACTGTTCCCTTGTACTTGAAGGAATCGAATTACACTAAGCAACTTGCACTTGGAGCGAGAATTAATCGTAGCTGACATGTTTACGCGCCTACGGCTCAGCAATAAGTCACAGATATTGTGTTGGGGGAGATGCGAAATCACCTTTTGGGCATTCCCGTCTCTCACCGCTCGCTTGACTGTTTTTTCAACTACGTTCATAATAAGAAACACATAAGTAATAAAAACAAATGATGGACATAAGTCTATAAACGTAAACAAAATTACCTGTAATTATCCGAAGCAGAAAAAGCGCAGTGATGTAGCTTTAAAACGTCTTCTGAGATATTTCCGTATTTGGTTGGGAAAAGTTTTACGGTTTTGAACTAGTTTGATATTAATCTCTAGTTTATTAAAAGGAGGACTAATATGCAAAATGGTGTGTGGAATTAATACCGCTAGAAAAACTTAGCTATCTGTTTCAGACAAAAGTTCATTAACAACTTCATTAATCTCAATTTGATCATAATAGAGATGATACACTCGCAAACGAATTATCAGTAGTTTGGTATTTTGTGAAATCGCAATTAGTTATCTCTACCCCCATTCGCACCAATGCCTGCGGTACTTACTAATATAATAATTGCGAAAAGGCAAATTTTTCAATCGTTAGTTATATAGGCGAGCAACAACATACATAAACAGCACCTAGTGAGGTACCCTATGAAATCCCTAAACGATGTTTTCTTACACTCTCATGTAATCATGTTCACAAAAGCTCCATCGTGTTTCGACGAGTTTAAGCTAGCAATATATCAAAAAAAGTAAAAGCCGCCAATAACTAAGGAAAGAAAACAGAATTTACGTATATTTCAAGATAACTTTACGTCATAGTTATTTATTGGGCCAGGCCTTCTTTAATTTAATGCAGCATAGGAATAAGCGTACACTCAGCAAAATTTCTACAGCTCATCGCGCAAAAACACTGAAGTTGCGATGAGCCGAAATTTTGGTGGCGGTAGTATAATGGTTTGGGCGACTCTTAGTCGTAACAATAAAACCCCCTTACGTTTTATTTCTACGCTAATGAATTCTAATGCTTATATAAAACTTCTGGAAATGGTTCTGATAGACCTTAATGAACAATTGCCCACGCAAAACTATATAATGCGGCTATCAAAAGGAAATTAATTTATCGGAATAGTCTGCTCGCTCGACCGATCTGAACCCGATCGGAAATCTTTGGGGTATATTGGCAAGGGGAGTGTATGCCAATTAGAAAGAATAGGATAGCGTCAAAGAACTAAAATCTGCGATAACGTGGTGTTAGAATGACTTATTTCAACTATGACCAAATTGATAGAGAGCATGAAGACCCAGATATTTGAAGTTATTTTGAATAGGGGATCTAACACTCACTACTAAGTTTGGAAAAGATTATAATTCTTTATGTATTTACTTTATTTATTAATAAACCTATAGAAATTTCACTCATTTGAGTTACCCGTGTTGTAAATATTCGCAGTATATAATGTAATAATTTTTTTTAATGTTATTTTCTCTTGCATTTGAGTTTCTTTGTAGTTCAGCGTTAACTTCAATGCATAATTTGCCGAAGACATTAAGGAAACCAAATTCTAGTCAAAAGATCATATGGACCTACAGAATTTCCGCTGAGTGTATATCTCTTAGTCGTAAACAATTGAAGCAAGTTGATGTCGATGTATTAGACTTTTCCTTAAAACGAGTAGAATAGCTGCAAATGCAATAATAACAATATTACAATATTTGCAGTTGCAAACTTAATGACATTTAAATTGTTTTCCATTACGTTCCATTTACGCTTTTTTATACCCATATATCTTAAAGAATTCTATGAAGTATTAAAATACCAGTTTATAGCATCATCAAGGTTGTTGAGCGTAATTTCACTTTGATGGTATTACATTTCCTGTCCACTCTATTTTAACTGCTAATTTTTGGATCCATTTCCATAATGTCACCCTGTTGCATTTCTTGTAATCGTGCCAGAACCTGACCCGATACACCACTTGAATGTAAGTAGCGTACCGCTAATGGAAATTTGCCAAAGGTTGGGTGTTGTTTAAAGTAAGAACGTTTTCAATATTTTCTTAATCGCGAATCTTCCTCTTTCATTAATTTTTATTTTCCCTTTTCCTCTTCGCACTCAATTTCCTTTTCAGCAATTCACTATTACTGTCGCAGACTCATTGACGAAAAGTTTTGCTCGTAAATTGTGAAAGGCCAATCGTCCTTGGTAAAACGGACTTCCTGAGAGACAAGAGTTGCGCTTCGGACCGACTGTAATTTAACGGAACGAACGCCTCCCTTGGGAAACATTGGCTGTCAGGAAAAAAGATCGGTCGTCGACGAACTCGTACGTTACACAGACGACTCGCTAATTCTAGCTAGCGCTAGTGAAATGAAAGCAGCCATGTAGACGTCTCCGGCAGCATTAAACGCCACATCGTTTTACGTGTGGAATTGTACGGAATAATTAAATGAGACTGCGTAATTATGGCGTGGTTAATTATGAGACGTTTGACACTGTCGGCAGTTTACAGAATTTGTCTAGTAGGTCGTGCACTATTATATTAATTAACAAGAAATTGCATATTATCTGTTAATTCATCTAGGTTTAAGCATTTATAACTAAGAAAAAAAGTAACTGACCCCGTACAACAACACAAACTTGCTTAGCTCATAAGGAGTAAAGATCATACATAGAGGAGTAGTACGATAGTGACATAATCTTTTACAAAAGAGCATAAAATGTTATCATAACCAGCTGTAAATTTGTTCTTTTAGCTTTCGATGTACTGTATTACTTCATCTGCTTGTTGAGATTAAATATCGTACGTGTCAATGGAATCTGCTTAAATGCACACTGCATTAAAAACGAAGAAGTACATAGTTAGTACGAGGGTTTTAAGTTTCTTATATAGAGCTGGAATAATACAATGGATTGCTTTTAAAGACTTTATTGTTGTTCGAAGTACTCTCCAGGAAGATTAATCCACTTTTGCATGCAATTGAACCAACTCTGGAAGCATTTATTCCACTCGTTTGTTGGTGCAGTCAAAATTGCATTTATGAAGGCATATACTGCTCTTCCCGAAGACTGGAACCTCCGATCACGTAGTCCGTTCTTGATTTTCGGAAAGGCAAAGGAATAGTTGGAACTTAGGTCCGCACTATATGGATGATAAGCTAACAATTCGGCGTCTTGTTACATTAAAAATACAGTTATCCTGCGTGCGGTCTACGAACTTGCATTGTCTCCATGGAGGATTCGTCGTTCGGGGTTGGTTTTTCGGGGAAAAATATAAGTAAACCAGTATTGCGCAGGTACAATGACTGTTTAATAGACTATGCAATTTTGCCTCTGTAATAGTAGGCTATGGTCTCAATTTGTTACAGAGTAAGCACCGTAGATAAGTAAGTAGATTTAGTTGTAGAAGTCCATCCATCCATACAATCCAGTGTAATTAATGGAACTCTAATACAGATACTAAAAACAGATGCAATTAAGCCGTGCGAGAATTCAAAGTATCCAAGTTCAAAATTGGTAATAACTGATTGATGATATGAAAGACTTTATAGATGTGAGTGTAAATTATTCCTAGTTGCTGTTCTTTATTTCAGGGTTGGTACAGAAATGGTGCAGCACTTGAACTAGTGATTGTAGATTTACTAGAAACCAATCCATATAGAGGAGATGTTAATAAGAGTATATATTGTTGATTTCCGCGGTCGTTATTTTCTTTTAAAGAATTGTTGATAAGAATTTGACGTATCTAGGGCATTCGCAATATATGAAGTTCATAAAGACTTTCGTAACGTTTGATAAAGTGCTAATCAATCGATAGTTTAAGACAGATCCAGTTGATAAAAGATTGGCGTAATTCTGGCAATGGTATTTGGAATTATCTTAGTTTTAATCGGCAAGTTGAAAAGTGTAGATAGTGGTTGAGCTAAAATATGGAACATTTACGTATTACCTCGGTACAATTTTTTTAACTAATATTACCTAAAATATCTTTCTCTGCGAAAAATCTTAAGTGAAAGTGGTTTGAAAATAGGTATGTAATCAGAAAATCTCATAAAATTGGCTATAGACTTTTTGTACTCTAACCTTTAGGGACTCAAACAATCGATATTTTACGCCAATAATCTGGTAATCAGAGAACTTCAATTGGCAGACTAGACCATGCAATTTAACGCCTCTGGATTTTTTATTTTGTTGTAATTTGGAGCAAATACTTTGCACTAACAACCCATAAATAATTACTGCTCTCAAGAAGAGTGTCCTCGACAGTATTCGTAAATTTGGGTTGCAGTTTCATCAAAATTTGTGGACTGGTGGCTCAATGCCTAGCGCGCTTAAGACGCTCCACAGGCGCAGGCGTAATAATAACTCAAGATCGGCCGATGCCCCCTGTAAATGGCGAAAGCTGTTGGAGGATACAAAGGTATAAATTACTATTATTATTAACATTTTATTGAAATTTTGAGAAGAAAAAGGAAGCTTGCCGTACAACAGAAGGAGATCACTTATAAGATTTATTTTCACAATTAAACGACAACTTTTGTATTAGCATTTATAATAATGTTACCCTCTTCTGCTTTCCAAAAAATGTAAACATACGTCCAGTGAGGATGAAGTGTTTGTGTGTTTCAGTACAGCAGTGTTCAGGTTCGTGATTTTTCTAAAAATGCTCACACACCTATGTGTGTATTTAACATTAACATGTTACCTAAATTCCATCGTTCGATAGTACATAATTCGTTTTGTACTGCCTCTTAATCCTCGATCACATCAGTTTCACACCAGCATGTAGTAAACAACGGGATGAAGTGCTTTTGGTTACGTCATTAATAAAAATAAGAAAAAGTGAATTGCCTCACATGAAAGCTTGAGATTGGTCATATAAGGTAGAAAGAAAACGCATAAAGATATACAAGTTAACAGCAGGCGACCGAACTTTAGTGCCATTCTGGTGACAACATGATAATAAAAAAAGAAGAAATGGATTTCGTAGAATATATCGACAAGTTTATCGATAATAATAAACGCAGAGATAAAGTTGAGATCCGTTCTCAGTATATATATGATTTCAAAGCAATTCATTGTGTATATTACTTTTATATATGGTGCTGAATAGTTAATAAATTCGTTCGTCTTTTATCGGTACCTTCGATGAAAACAGAACAAAAGTGTGGTTGAGGCAATATGTCTTCAACGAAATATTCACGTATACTAATTTAATTCTAGTTTCATTAATACATTTCCATACTGATGTGCTTTCTCTTAAAAATTTTCGATGAAGTTATTTATCCTCTTTGTTAAAGGGTTTCATTTACTTGTCTGCTCTTGCTTATTCAGTTCTTTTTTCCATTGCAGAAAAATACCTAATTTCCTTTTCTTTTGTGGAAATATGTTTCTAAAATAAATCTTTTATACTTTTACAATTACATTTAAAGTTACTTACACATGTACACTCTGCCTAAAAGGCTTTTTTAAGTCGTACTAATTGTAGTCCTTGGAGTTGAGCTTCTACTTCGCATCATTCTTTGTTTATGTGCTCTTCACATTTTCATTTAATTAAAAATATGTTACTTATATAATTTTTGACGCTCTAGAATGTCTACCGGTACACATCGTTATTTCTCTTTTTTTATCGTTGAAACATTCATCGCCTACGCAGTGTTAAGACTTATTTTTTGCTCATTATCTACATCTCTGTTTAAAGTACCGTGATGAACTAACAAGTTGTTTGAAATATAAAAATATTTTTATTTCTAATTAATGCCATCCACTTTCTGTTCTGTTGTACTGTTCAAATTTACCAATTGAGAATATACTCTGACGCTTGCTGACTGTATTTCCTGAACTCTCTGAATCTTGTAGGCGTTCGAATGAAGGTCTTTGTATAAAGTGTTTCTGGGGGTGTTTAATTGCTGAGAACTATGCTGTCGACGAATTGATACTTTTGGATCCTCAATAACAGTAACGCTAACAGTTGAAATATTTTCTTCTAAACGACCATTGCGATGGTGTGTTTTACTCTTTCCATACTTAATAGCGCCAGTTGCTTTAACATTTGAAACTTCTCGAATACGGCTACATATGACGGATATTCTTTTCTATATTCTGTACAGAATATTTTTGCAACTAACACACTACATAATTCGCGAGGCTGTCAGCCCAGTGCTTAACGTGGTTGGCTATCAGTCTTGAAGTCTCAGGTTTTGACTCAGGAACTGTTGTTTCGCAGGATTGAGGCTTTCTGTGGGTTTCCTCAATTCATAATGAATGCTGAGAACGACTGCAGGCGCATGCGTAATAATAACTAGTCCTGGCAAAGAGGGTTAAGTTTCAGTGCCGTGCGGAAAACAAAGTGGAGGATTGAAGCGCGTGAGTACCCGTATCAAAGCACGCTTTTTCAGTATTATTCGACTGGTCGTTGTGATTGCTTGTCAGTACACACATACTTAGAAACTGTCGCGTTTAGGTACGTTTTCAAAACGGCGTATTTCGAATAAATTAGAAAACGTAATTGCGTGTATGCCGGATTTAGAATGCGAAGGCAATAGAATTAAAAGTAAAGTGTAAAGTTTGACAACTGTTCTATGTGTACCAGCAGGTGGAAGTGTGAATGCCACCTAAAAAGTATAAAACACTATTCTGCAATCCGTGGCATACGATACAGCGAACAATTCATATTTGAAATAGGTGTTTGTTTTATTCTATGTAATGTACCCGTTCACTTTACTAGCCCTACAAGCATTTGCCTCCTTCTGGAGCAAGTGTTCAGACTATACATTGCCAAGTTGGACATCGCTACGAAACTTTATACCATCTGCTCGTGACTACGCTGAAAGAAGAATTTGAATCGATCGGCATAAACATTATATGGTGAATATGTGGTACGTACAATGGAAAGGTTTGAACCGTCATCCCCTATCTTACTCGCTTCCAAAATAGGTGCAAAATCTACTAGCGATGAGAGTGGTGTTGAGGGCATTGAACAAATTTTAGGTTTAAACAATCCAACTTTTAGTGTTTTTGAGTGACGGTGCCGTTAACATGCCTACCTTAGGTCGATCTCTTAAAGAAGAGGGTGGGCGTCTGTTACGTGTAACATGTAAAATCCATACTTTAATCCTTGTGGCTCATTCGATCCCTAAATGTTATCAACGAGGAAATGCTTGAATAGCTTATAGGAAGGCAGTATTTCTAAGGTCCCCAATGTGTCTGAAAGTGCTTGAACCACCACAGCAGTTTACTACTCGTCGGGGAACATGGTTAAGAGTTGAGAGAATTTTCGATGCAAAAGTTGAATATAATATGAAGTATCTAATCCAAGTATAGGCAACCTTTGACATGTTGTGGGCCAAACTTTAGTGTGCAAATACGTTCGCAGGCCGCGTTTGGTATTGCGTTTTAGAGTAGTGTTCATAATTTTTAGCGGTTAATATAAGACATGAAATAATACGACAATGTTGTTATAATGCAATTTATTAAAACAAGAAAATGAAATCAAAAAATACGTACAATTAAATCGTGAAATTTATTTTTTAATTGGGTTTTTCAAAATGTCTCGCGGGCCGGATCAAATCTTGCAGCGGGCAGGTTGTTGCCCACATATGATCTAATCCATCAGCAACTGTATATATATCTCCAGTACATTTATATTATCCATGCCGGTCGCGCTTACTTGTTAATCTATTTAGAAAGGCAAGTACATCTCCTGAAGTTACAGCTCTAACAGCAAAAGTAGACTTTGAAGGAGCACACCCAGAATCATCAGGGTTGGGTATACTGGTTAGTGGAGCTATAACAGATGATAGAAAATGATCATCCAATATTTCAACGGTAATGGTAAGGAATATTCAAACACTTGAATCTATTTGGGATAAGTTTTCTTATTTCCATAGATTTTTACTATTGTTCGTGTTAGATGAGCATTGATGTTCAAAACAAGCCGCTTTTTCACGCTTTATTGCTTTCGATAAAGGTTTGTAGAAGGTGCAATGCACTGGATCTTTAGTCCCATGAAATCCACGCAGTGCGCCATCTCTTATTTGTAGGTATGAGATATTAATATTATCATAATATTGAATAATAAACACGTGCTGTTCGAACGTATACCTTTCCATTTTTACTAATCGCAATATTTCGTCGACAGTCAAATAACGTATGGTATTTTAGTGCAAAGTACGTAAATCATAGTAAATTTAAAAAGTAATCTCAAATAGGACTACTGTATATAACGTGTGATATTAACAATTTATGGAATACAAGAAAGCAGTTACAACTTATACGGAAAAGAAATTTGTTAATGAGGAAACAAATTCAAAAGATGCATTACGTAGGCACTTCCTACAATTAATGTTGTTTATTGAGCACTTCTTATAATTCTCCTTAGTTTGTTCTACCTTCAAAATCCTATGTAGAAATAAAAGCGAACCAAAGCTTGTCCTTTTTCAAATTCAGATATTGAACGCGCATCATACAACATAAGCGACTTCCTTGTTTCATAATATATATCTATATATAAAATCGCTGTTTTTTTGCTTTATCGTTAGAAACTGACAATTTTAACGATTTTTAGCGGATAGCGTAATAACGTTGTCTGAAAAATGTCATTTTCAGGAACTTTCATTTTGGAGTTAATTAAAAGAGGAGCGGTACTGAAATTTAATTTAGCTTCGGTTTCTTCTCACATTTTTGTCATTTGAGGAGAACGTGCTTTCAGTTAATTATAGGAATTGGATAATTTGTCGTGTATATAATTTTCAGCAAATAATAGAGGGTATTTATTGTTGTCAAACGATTTAATTTTCATTTATAATATGCATTCACCCCGCAGTCCAATCATTTTTTACGTATGTCTGTGGTAATCTATTTATTCATTCGATCAATACTCATCTGCAGACGGAGGTATTGGCATGTTTTTGTGCTGATTGGCTCTCAAAAACACTCAAGGAAATTAAATTGGAATGATTTAAACTTAATTGCAATCGTACAACTGAGGTTAGATGCACTAAGATGGGTTACGTTGTACTACTTTACTTGGTAATTTTTTACGTTTTGGAAACGTTCACTCAGTTAGAGCCGCATAGGAGCAAGACGAAGTAATCGAATACGCTATTCGTTGCAACTACCTTCGCTCCACATGCCGTGTCTTTTGTGTAATAGTACTATGTGTTACTGTAATTGTGGTAATAGTTTGTCATTTTTATATGATCGGTATTAGCAAGTATACAAATATTTGTTCTCAGGGAAAATATATACGAAAGTTGATCTTTTTACTCTGCCACTGACCTATTTATAAACCAACACAATTATTTAACTTCATGTCGTATTGCAAGGTCCTATGTATAGACTAACGCTGCAAACTTACAAATCTGAACCCGTTAAAGCACGCCTACAGTAGAGTAACGAGGGGTGATTAAATACTTGCGTTCAAAAGTGATCACTCCAAATCAAATTCATCAACATTTGGTGGATATATTAGAGGAATCTCCAGGTTCATATGACATAGTTAAAAGGTGGCGTCGTCAGTTGAAATGCGGTAGACAGTCGTGTACAGACAAACATGCAGGTGGGGTATCTACAGTCGTCACTACCTAGCAAAAATGTTAAAAGATCTATGATCACGTACTGTAAGACCAACGTATGACTATTAAACAACCAGCTGAAGATACTGGTTTCTAATACCATGGGGTATATACAGTCTGAGACAAAAGTATAGGACACTATATTTATCAAAGAAATTTCATTGTGTTGCCGTGTCAATTACGAATTAAACCCATTTCAGTGTTACTCAATTGTTGTCCACATCTTAAAATATAGAAAGCAAATTAATACACCAACATTTAGTACACCATGTAAAGACTTTATTATAAAATATTTTCCTTATTTGCGCTGTACCCGTTGAGAACAAAGCTAAAACTGATGACATGGTCTATACTTTTGTCGCACTTGGATGTATGGTTTTCCCCGAGTATTTTCCCTCATCACCACTTGCGCAATGTCAGTATCAGAAATTACTACAATTAACATTATACGTTTGCAACACGGGTTGCCTACTCGAATTTTTCAATATAATTCTTATTTTTCTTAAAATTTACGGGTGGCCTATACTATTGTCGCGGGCTGTAATATAATTACTACCGAACTGAAGATGAAAAGTATGTCTGCGAAATAAGTTAGCAGATGCACATAGGCAAATTCGAAAAGACATTTGCAGTCGCCTTTTAACGCGGTGTAGACACGACAAAGAAAATTTTTATGTAAGACTTGTGACACCCAGCCACAAGTTCGCCATTGCGACATCTGAAATAGCTCAATCAGGCTTCGAATTAGCTGAGGATCCACCATATTCGCCAGATTTAGTCCCTGGTGATTACCGATTGTTTCCAAAACTCGAACACTTGCGTGGTAAACGATTTCCGTCAAACATTGATGTGATATGTGCGGTAAATCAGTGTTTTGCAGAGGTTGGCCAATTTTTTTTTGGGAAACATTAGAAGTGCTAAAACGTCGATGGCAAAAATGTGTTAACCTTAGTGAAGATTATGTTGAAAAATGAAAGTAAAGTATTTGCAAATTTTGGAGATTCATCCTCCATCATTTGTACTTAGAACCGAATCATCTAAGCCTGCTGACGTGTCCACAAATGATACGCATTTAAAACGCTTTACTAGAAAAATGTAAAAACATTTATAGTCAGTGAATTTCAGCGACTCACATTTTTCCTACACAGCTATATTTATTTTGGTCTAATAAAATATTTTTTACAGGAAATTTTAGATAAAACGTAGGAATGTTTAAGTAATGAGCTACATAAGGCGGTATAATAAACGAAAAGATAAATATCAGGAAAATTTCAATTCTTTCAGGATTTTGCAGCAATGAAGCGTGTGTGGGTGTCCGCTATGTAGTGGGTTGTTCATCTCGTATATTCCCATCTATTCTGGAATATTCTTGTACCAGTATGGTTGCTTTTTTTAATAAAAGATCAAAAATAAGTTGTATGTCTTTTTTACGTCTTCTTTTTGTTATTTCGGCAGTGACGCAGTAATCTTCGTTCAATATATCCGCAACGTACACGTTCCGCCGTCTGTTTCTTTCTTAAAATCACATTTATTGTCTTCTATATTCACTTTCTTTCGATTCCACTACCTGTAGAATACCGCACTAGATCTTTATACGACATCTCTATGATATAGCACATTGTGGCTTTCCTAAAAATAAAAAAAAACAAGTTTAGGTTACTTTTAAAATTTATAATGGAACACGAAAATTACTCAAAATGTAACAAGTGACCTGTTACTGTTGTCACCATTCCTTTATTAAAATTTGCCGTAACGTTTTTGGCATAATTACGGCTCAATTTCTCGAATACCACGAATAAAGTTTTCCTTGAAATCACCAATTGATTATGGATTGTTGACATAAACTTTTTATTGCAAATAACCCCAACATAAAAAATCCAGAGGGGTTATATGACATAATCTGGCCGGCCAATCGAGTAATTGTTCGGTTACTTAACTGCTAAATCATTCACAAAAGACGACAGATTGTCGGTATCCATACTTTCCAATTTGCCAAACAAAAATTAATCCTGTTCCGATATTGATTTCTAGTAATAGTAACAGGATTGCCTTTTCTATTTCAAAATAAATGCGCCCTCATCATGCCACCAGCTCAGAAATTGCATCAGGCAGCTATGTCTTGTGGTTATAACAGTTTTCCTGTAAACTTTCTTGTACCCAGATGCGGCACTGTTTCTTTACAAAAACTAGCTCTCAACAGTTTCAATATTTTCGTCTAAACGTCCACTACGTTTGTTACCGTACCGGTTTCCATAGATTTTGTAACAGTTTTTCGAAGGGTCGACGTGTATGACGAACAATTTTGCCAAATTTAAAACAATTTTTGATAAGCACGCGCTGTTCAAACGTATCTTCTCATCTCTATTAACGGCACCGGTTCTACAGGTCAACTTTCAAATAACATACGGCATTTGAAAAATATAAAGCACGATAAATTTAAAAAAGTAATCCCGAATCGGAACATCCGTTATTTGTGTTCTTTTCTCGAAAGTGCTAAATTCATTAGCTATGAACTTAATTGGCACTAGCCCCTATTTTCCATTTGATTTTTCAAAGAAAATATTTTGAGAATTAAGGAAACAGAATCAGAAGCTTACATCTTTTACTTACATTGAATCTGTACTAAATTTTTGATTTTTGAATTTACAGCAGAAGGAAAATAAAATTTCTGCATAAATAATTCATTGTAAAAATGAAGAAAAACACGAAAAAGTTACAACCACCAAATAATATTTTGTATTCGATTTGGGCTTAAAGTGTACGATTTACTTTTAATGCGTTATTAACTGATATTACAGCGAAGTCAGAAATGACATGTGGGTGTCGTACCAACAGTTTTGCAACTCAAATAACCGACGACCGCTTGTATCTCTGAATTTAAATTGATTATGTCAATATTTTCCTAGTGTGATTAGTGTAGGACGGTAATGTACCATAAAGAAGTGCTTGCAAATAAATGCGTAGATTTCTTGGCATGTATTGGAAAATTTTAATCCCACCTAAAAGAGCGTGTGTGACAAAATATTGTTTAAGTTTATGTACTATGATGTATATGATCTAGATGTAGCAGATATATTAATTTTCTGACCAATTAACAGTTTTTACGTAATATTCTTAAGCATGCTAAATTTAATTCTAATTTGTTACAATTTAGGACAACGTAGAACTTTGCAACACTTACTTCAATTATTTTACGTTCTAAAGTGGAATAAAGGAGTACATAACAGCGTATTTGATGCTTTTCTCTAATAGCATTAAATTTTAAAACGAACTGGTAGGAGCCGGTTTCTTCTCAGTAATAAAATGAGTATCACAATAATTATTCTAGAATGTTTGCATAGCTTTCTGGATACTTTTTTGTATTACTTAGTTTTATACCCACCACGTCATTTAGTTTATTCAAGTGGACCTAAATGTTCCTCTTATCTACCAAATGTCTACCAAATCTATCTAATCTATTAGACTGACGTATTTATTAATTTGCACTATTATGAAGTCATCCATAATGACGATATATTTTGCGACTTTGACAGTAAGACGCTCGAAAATCCAGCAGCTGAAATTTTAAACAAAACAAGAGTTCGGCTATACTTTCCACTAAAAGAAAGTTAGTTGAAAAAGTGCGATGTTACTGGATGAAAAATTCAAAAACCTTCCAAATACGATGTCGGATGTTCTATTATTCCATTTAATAGTTTTAAAGGTAGAGCTGCCACCAAAATATCACAAGGAAGGATGGAAAATAACATTCAAATAGGGTCGTTTTAAAATATACATCGACGTGTCGTTTTATAGAAAAATTGATAAGAAGATAGTTATTCAGAAAATAATATCTTGTAAATATTTCAGCATAAATTGCATAAACTGATGATTACAATATACCTTTATACAGTACTCATTTCGTATAACCACCGTATTAAAATGATGAATTATCGCACATGCTTCCGGCATATTTATAACCCCTATAGCCCATCTTATAACTTTCGACTAAAGTACTATGCTCAAGTGAATACACAACTATTATGCACCGTAGCGCAATAAATGATGTTAACAAGTAAGAGAAGTAGGTAAATTAGAACACATTACACAGGTGCCATCTCAAACAAAATGCAAGGAGGCTATTATAGGCTCCTAATGTTCTTTAGCATATTTAAGGATGCTCTAATAGCTGCAAACAATTATCTGAACACATTATTGTCTTTTAGTTTTGTTTAAACAACTATCAACGTGATACTAAGAGAATATAAGCTGTTGCTTTTTTAATGTAAGGATACTATGGAAACTTTTAATTTTGCTGCAATTACTATTTGAAAAATTGGTTGGCCACTCCATTCTCCCTGTCAACTTGTTGTGTAGTGTACTCCTAATATTCTGTCTCTGTTACTGTATATGGAAAGACAACATAGAATCTCAGCCAAATGTCGCTGGTCAATGAGAGCTCCAATTTCTATGAAATGAAAGTTAGGTCTTCCTTGCTTATTCCGTATTGTTTGGTTGCAATATAAATCTGTATTAATTGCTAAATTATGATCCCAACTGATATGTTCATTAGCCCACAGTCTACGGGCTCCTTTATAATCTACATTAAGAGCAATACAAACCGACACTTTTCTGCCATATAACGCAGAGCTACGATTCTAAACGATTTCTTTTAGCGTTCATACAATCGTTCTAGTAGCAGCAGTAAACTCACTTTGAAGGTTACATTAAGACAATTTCTATCTGATACTTGTGACAGGTGTCGTCTCTTGGTGTTCTTTTCGTGCTTCGTTTGTTTCTTTTGGCCGATCTTGCCCTTGTCTTCGTCGAACATTTCCAGTTTCTAAAGAACCACTCCAAATCCTAGAAATTTCACCCTAGCTCACTTCAGGGTCGTCAGCAATACTTTGTCTTGTTCTTCCACTTTCTAATTGGCTTATGGCCCTCCAAACCTCTGTCTCTAACAGATCGTGATGTGGTTCCGTTTCAAACGATACTCAAAATTGCCAATCTCCTGTACTAATCAGAGAGATACACTTTTACGTATTGACCAAGGAAGCAAACTTTTATACTCTCCAGATTTATAGCTCTAAAACATGTACATTACTACATTTTATTACCAATTATGTGAAAGCAATGTAATTAATACGATTTAATATTGTTCGGACTAGCACAATGCTTAACTTCATTACAGAATCGAACGCAAGCATTCTTAGAGTCATATCACATAAACATTTGCTGTTCTACAGAAGACATTTTCAAAGCGTTCGGCTTTATATTAGGCAATACCATTTAAGTTAGTAAATTATTATTATACACTGCTATAATTAAGATTCAAATCTTCAAAACTGAACTTCAAGACGGTTGTATTTTTGTTTGACTGTTAATTTAGAGCCGATTCTTAATATCAGATACTAGTCTGCTGTGAAAGAAAATTATCTATAGTTAATTTACCTACTCCGTTAGACGATTTACACGTCATTTAGATAACAAATCTTGCCACTCATGGTTTATCGCTTTTATCTTATATCGTTGACTGACCACTTCATTTCCTTTGTAATATACACCCAACTCATCGCGGTGAATGTAATAAAAAGTGATCTATCTATACGCGTTTCGGTCTACTTCATTTGAAATTTCTAGACCTTTTGTATCCTAGCAATTCATGGTAAGGTTCGCCCATTAATATCACTCTTTTGAAACAATCTTTTCTTGTCGTAGTTCTCAACAATACATTGCATTTTAAAACTACTTTTACTTTATAGTTGATCCATAGACTTCTGAAGCGTGTATGTTTCTCGTTTATCGTATAGGCTCCTTCTTAAAATAAAACAAAGATTTTCTCTATTCGATTCATTTTTAAAGAAATAAATTTTATACCTTTGTTATATACCTACTCCCAGGTGCTTTTCTGTAATGGGTCTAAGTGTTCAATAAATTTTGTTAATGTTTAAATGTAATAATAAATAGTTAATTTTGCTTTTAGATTCTTAAACTTACACTAGAATTTTTTCTACACTAGCTTTTCATTTAACGTATTCGTAAAAATAAATGTTCTTTTTGTTAACGTTGTTAGCTAATATACTGACTGATCTAAACTGACTGATCCAACTTTCAGATATGTGCCTAATGGATATTAAGACACTTTAGTAATAGTAGAGTAAAATTCAGTAGGATTTTCACACAATAATATTATCACAGCAATACATAAGCGATATTATTTACATTGACGCACTCTATATACAGATATAATCTGAGTAAAGTTATAATATGCATGTCTTCCGTTATTCTTTCTCGTTGCAGTATTCCTCTGCAATCAGTATATCAGTCATTCCTCGTAAGCAGTACTTCGCTATTGCCGTACTACATCATGGTTATAACTATAGTGGAGGAAGGAAGAATTGTAGATACCTCCATTGACTTTGCTCAGATTATATCTGTAGGATCAAGCAATATATGTAATGGTCACGACACAAGAAATACAATACCATCCATAGGAGTTTGGCCAAGTTACAAAAATTTCAAAATCAAAAAGTAACAGGCAATTAATACTAAAGAAATAAACATATCTTTTTCTTTTCGTTGTAAACAAAATTTCACATTTCAACATTCTTTTCTCGGCTAACTTGCGGCATCCTTTCAATCATTTTTTTTTAAAGTTTTCGCCTGGGATGCTGTTCCACTCTTGCTGAAGGGTTCTTCAAAACTGTCTCTTGGAAGTAGGACCGACACTTCAAACTCTTCAAAATTCATCTCACAGTAATTCAATAGGGTCGAAATCTGTTGTAGCCATGTCATATCTCATAAAATATGTTTGATTTTGTTTATCCAGATACTGTTTGCATATTCTGGATGTGTTTCGGATCGTTATCTTGCATAAAAGTAAGATTCTCGCCAATTAGTCGCACCCCAGAAGGAATGATACGAGTCTTCAATACTTCGCGATACTGCTCTTTCCGCATTATTCCTTCGATTCGATGTAACGTTCCTCTTCCTGAGTAAGAAAAGCAATCCTAAACCGTAACTAACCGTGTTTCATTGTCGGTACAATATATTCGGGAAGCATTTTTTCATTAGTGCAACGTCAGTGTCACGCTCCTGCTTTGAATTAACATCTTAAATATTGATTCGCCCGTC
The DNA here is from genome assembly GCA_023509865.1 of Trypoxylus dichotomus. Classification (NCBI taxonomy): domain Eukaryota; kingdom Metazoa; phylum Arthropoda; class Insecta; order Coleoptera; family Scarabaeidae; genus Trypoxylus; species Trypoxylus dichotomus. Next base: position 45,240,041 of record CM042078.1, read on the forward strand.
ATTTTGCTATTGTTCTACCGTTCAATCCCGATGTTCGCGGGACCACTGTAGCCTTTTCAATCGGTTACCCCGGCGAAGCAATGGTTTACGAGCTGGCATGCGACCATGTATATTTCCTTGGACCAGCCGGCGTTTAACGATGGTAACTGAAATCGGACGCTGACGTCCGCAATTGAATTCGATCGCTATTTCTGCTGCTGTTGTTCTATAATTTCGCCTATTTGAGGGTTGTACTAGACGATCGTCTGCTGGTTATTCGTAAGGCACCTGGACGATCGTCTAAATCACCTGTTTCTTGATATCGACGAATGGTGTATTTTAGTGTCGACGCGGCTGGATTTAAGTTCTCACCAATTTGCTTGTTGGTAAAACCTTCTTTATGCAAAGTTATTATACCAGATCGTCTAGCAATACCTTCCGATTTACCACGAGGCATTTCGAGCAGTGTTGTTCACTTACTGTATCGCTGATCACAATAACATGCAAACTGAACTGTTGTGAGTTTGGTAATCGCAGTAAATGTTCGAGCCAGACAGAGATGAGCCCTAAGAGAGAGGGAGGGGATACAATAACATCTTCAGTTGCTTGATCCCATGGATAAAACTTATGTAATAAATAGATTAGAATAATCCGCAGTAAATGAGAATGATTATTCCGGGCCCTAAAGTGCTTAAGTACTTCTCTTCTTCGTAATACTTTCATTGTTTGTGTGGCATATGCACTTAAAATAGACGTTTATTATCAGCATTGAATGCAATTAAGTTTATTGAATTAAAGTTTTGTAAAACTGTCTCCCTTGGCCAAATCTCTATGGGCGGTAATGTAAATACAAGTAAAGTAGTACATAGACGAGCGTTGTTGCAATTAGACATTCTTTTTTACATTACATTATTGTAAGCATGTATGATTAAATATAGCGTTTTTACGTATACGGTGCGTTCCAATAACCTGCCAATAACAAATACTGATCGAAATTGTTTGAAAAAAGACACAGCAAGCTACGACTTGATCCACTCACATATTAACGTTTGTAAGTCACTCAACTCATATCAGTAATATACATATTCCCAAAAGTGTGTTTACGTATATTCTAAACACTAAATGTCTATATTTAAACATTATTACAGAATAATATGCTGAAATCATCATCATATTAATCTAAATTGCAATTTGTTACAAAAGGATACATAAAAACTTTCCTTTTCTAATCGCTAATTGCACTTTTACGATTATTTTATGCTAGTCGCGTACATTTATATTTAAAAGTAATTGTATCGAATACATACACTACATTTATTATCAAATTACATAACTCAATGGTACTTAAGACCACGCTACGATATTATTATAGCTTATGCGTAATACATTTACGATCTCATAGTAAAGCCTTACCAATGGAGCTGAATAAATATTTTCGTATTAGATTACGCTTAAGGCGAACGAAGAAAATCTCGACGCGATAACAAATTGAAGGCGGTAATCCGTGATTTCTTATCAATCTTCCGTAACTGCCCTAACCTTGTCCTTGGCCTTTCAATTAAACGCGTTTCTAACACGCGAATCTGTTCGACGGGCGCTCCCTAATCTGGTTTTTTTTTTTGTTCACGGAGAATCCGTTAATGTGCCCCGATTGTGACAGGAATGGAGCTAAACGCGAAAATCGAATACGGAAGCCAATTTATTGCGTACGGAACTCGAACGAAATGGGATGGAAATGGAATAACCTTCGGAGACAATTTCGATTTAATGCGATAATAGAACTGACGTCGTTTATGATGTTATTGCGTTATTGAATTAACATATTCAGGATAAAGTGTTTAGTCTAAACATAATGTGTACCTTACGGTTAAAATTGCATATTTGTTTTAGTTTGTAGGGCGATGGAAAATTGCGGAGTTCTTATTCTACAAGGAAAATCAATGAATATAAATTACCTTAGAGTAAGCTGTAAATCAGTAGAAATCATTAATTACCAAGTTTTCGAGAAATTGTTTCAGGATTTCTCGACTGCTTCTAGTTTTTTTTCCAAAATACGCCCTTCTAGATTTCAAGAAGGAGAGACAATTTTTGAAATGCAACTTCGAAATAATATTTCTCAGTAAACATGGATTGCCTTGCTATATCATTTTATTGGTCTTAGTAAGAAGAAGATTCTAACGCCTTTACCTTTTAAAAACCATTCTTTTGTAAAGAAAATAATATACGTTTATTTCACATACATTTTCTACATTAATCGTTAGCCCTCCTTATATAATACCAGTCAACGATCTGTAATCTGACTCAGCGAATTCACCTTTCCCGGCGTACTAACAAGTACTCGCGCTAATTAAACTAACTAGTTGATGTATAGTAAGGATTATGTGTGGAATACAATATATTGCATTATAGGTATTATGCAGAGTAGGATGACCAATTTCACACATTATATTAGCTCCTTATCACGGACAATTTTCGAAACGTTTTTAAATATTTACTTGACTGTTCTTTTGAAAGTGGTTCATAAATTTGCTCACATTATTATAAGAGACGAACATAATTTAAAATCACATAAAATTAAGACCGACATGTTTTTAAGTTTTTACATTTTAATGAAGTAAATGATGCTTATTTTTGTAACTATTTCAGAATGAGCGGACTTTGTCTTGAATTAGACTTTAATTACAATTGATTTGTGATAAAAGATAGCATTTTTCTGGGAGCAATAAGCGAGATATGTACTTATAATAAACTTCAAAATATCTTGCAGAAACCGCAACGTATTTTATTATAAAGATATGTATGTCATTTAGCAAAGATATACATTATAATTGAAAGCAGTTGTATTCCATGAGCTATGCTATTTGAAAAGTGATTAAAGGAGCAATTCATAACGCATCCTCTTAAACACTGCTTCGAAATGAGGGCATTCCTTTAATTTTGCAACAACAAACACGGAAACCAAAGTGGCACGGTAACTCGACGTTCCCGACTTCCCTATAACTCCTGTTGAAGCCTCCTACGACCGAAGCGAAACGTCGAGATTCCGCCGTCCTCTTTTCTTCTCTTTCGTTTTCTTTCTTTCTTTTCCCTCATTTTTTTCTGTCTCCCTTCTCTCTTTCACCCCCCTCCTTTGTTCATTTTTTCTATTTATTTTCTTTTTTATTTTTATTCACCTTTTTTCTTTTTATTCTTTTTCTCTTACTCTTATTTCATTTCTATATACCTCACCATGACACGGTCAAATTCCAGAAGTAGTTCGTTTATTACTTACATTTGGCTATTTCAATTATTTAATAGTACATATATTTTAATTTAAAACAAACAAAAATTTAAATAGACAAGAAAAGAGCCTGATATTTTCCACCACAAAAAATATAAATATATATATCGCTCACAGCAAAAATTGTATCATTTGGCATTTTATAACACATTATTTGCACTGCTCTTCGCAATTTCATTGTAGTCGTAAATTATATTGCTGCCCCCTCTTAAATTATGATATTAGAATATCCTTCCAAAATGGACTTTTTCTCTAAACTAAAGTTCTCCTCTTGAAAGACTGTATGCTTAAGATACGAGAGGACAGGCTACAGCCCTCGTTCAGCTAGTTGTCCATCCCTGATGCAGATACACGGTGAGACTGTTGATAATTGCATGTGCCTATTACAGCATTAGCAAACGGAATTTTAAATACATAAAAAATAATGTAAAAAAAAATAATATATATCAGAAGGCTGTACACAATTAGCCTGCTTACAATGTGATAGTGATATAGAAATTAATCAGTAATCATCCAAACAACTGACAGATTAGAATTCGAATACACGTTAATACCTCACACAGACCTAAAATTTTACGAACAAATATTCGTTCAGTATTCTTTAAGATAAGTAAGTTAAAGAGTAGCTTTGTTGAGGAAATGTGTTCTATGAAACAGGTTAAACCCTCTCATTGTACAATAAGAATGTACTTACTCGGGGAATTACTGTGACTCATAATTAGAGTTTTGCATTTAATTGTATACGGTGGTTAATACTGGCAAAACAACACATTTTTACGTGTAAACTAATTAACTATGAACTCAAAATTAATCGCATTAACTTCCACACTCCCATTGCTGTCGTTAGATTTTGAAAAACGTTAGTGCTTATTTCTCTGGAATACTAATTTTTTTTTCTTGACATTTCGTCAGTATGTCCTATACATTATCGATACTAAATATCAATAAAAAAAATCAAAACGGCTAAGCGGGCAGTCTTTTCAGCTGTTAATGTTACTAAACTATAAGATAACAAAGTTTATCTTTCAGGCAGCATTCAAGGAGTTCAATAACATGCTTACGTACGAATATTTCAGCTGTGAATAATAAAGAAATTTTGTTTTAAATGTAATTTTTTTCTCGTATATGCGAAGAATTTTCGCAAAATATTTGGGGTTCAAGTCTAATAGAATTGGAATCTTCCATTCTTCGTACTTATTTATTTTATTTTATGGACACCCTATAGTTGGCGTCTGAGTGCCTTTAACTATATTGCAATTCCCATATATCGCGTAGATTTTTTAAATACGGTGAAGCTGTCTGACGGAATCGGAAGTAGCGGCTTTTTTCTAGTGGCATAATTATAGTAAGTGCTACTCATAGCGAATGAAGCCTCATTACTCAAGTATATATAAACCAGTCAATGCGAGAATCCAGAGTCCCTTGAAAAATGATCTTCTAACATTAGCAATTATTACTGCTGTTTCTTTTGTATAGATACAGTATTAAAAAGATTCGAAGCACCCCAGAAAATATGCCATACGAAGTTCTCGACTAAAAGGTCGCGCAGTAATAAGACACTAGTGTTTCGTTTCTAACGAATTGATGCGATCTATAAACATTACAGCGCAGCTACTTAGTTAAAAAAACATCGCTTTATAAACAACTATCGACATATCCGAGTACATCTGAAAATAAGTTAATTGTCAGATTAAACAAAGCCTGGTGAGGTTATACTGTAGAACTAGGGTTAAGTAGCGACGCACGCTAATGTTTACGTCTGCCAAAGAGGTTTGACCTAGAAACAAAACGTCGACGTCCCTAAGTGAATTTGCCTATTATCGAGCTAACCCGAGTTTCCCATTTCAAAATGGACATAGTGCATGACTATATATCCCTTCCAGGTTAAATATGGATAAACGAAATACTTTTTAAATGAGAAGCTATTCTGATGCTTATTTACTATTAAACAGCCGTAGAACAAATAATTAGTTCAAAACTACAGAGTAGGTAATAAATTACCAATCTTCCATGCTAATTCTGCCATCCTTGTAAAAGCATCTTGTACTGTTTTTTTCCGCTTTTTTACAGTTATAGTTACATGTTAACATTTTAAACTTATTCTGGCAGGTAATGAAGGAATTACCAAATATGCAGCCAATCAAGGTGAGATCTCCTTAAGAAACACTAAACTTAATTATCTAAAACTGAGTAAAGATACTGTAGAGCGACTTTATAATAATACATATACTTAAAAGATCTCATAGAAGTATGGAGTACATGATCTAACTAAATCCAATTTTAAAATCTCGAAATAAAAGGAAGTGCATTATCAAATTATGCCCCACATATCGTAGAACACATCTGTCTAGTGAGCGGCGGCTGTGGGTTCGAATCTTCCGGATGCCGCGAAATTTTTAATTTCACGAATTAATTAAGTTAGAAGTTGAAAAAACAAGGAAATTAAATTTGTATTTTAGAGCCTACAAGAGTTACATATATTAATTTAATTAATTTTGCACTTAGCATCAAATAAATATTGCATCTGCGTAGATATTATGATATATTTACGGATATTTTTTGTCGCCGGTTTTATTCACGTTGTTTATTAACGACATCGTGACCTTTTTCAATGTTTATCGGCTCACCATCTACGCTGACGATGCCACCATTATTATTAACAGTAGTAAGTTGAGTTAGAGGATTTGAATGTTTGATTTACAATGAATAAACTGTGTTTAAATAAGACTACAACATTTACATCAAGTGTATCGCACACTTTGGCAAGTCTTCACCTTACAATTGCAAATAGCACAATAGACCAGTAACGTCGATCAAGAATCTAGGGTTAACGTTTTCGCAAGATCTGAAATGGAGTAAACACATCGACACAATCAATTCACTGATATCTAGATCAATCCTCAAACTAAGACATTTGAGAACCATAGTAAATTACGAGCTTATGAGACTGATATACATTTCAGATACTGAACCACGTTTAAGCTATAGAATAATTGTTTGGGGCCCTATCAGTTCCGTACAAAAAATACTTTTATGCCAAAAAAGAGCTATCCGTGTAATGGCAGGGATCTCGCAGTCTCTCATGTCGAACTTACTTTAAGCAATTTAAGCTATTAACAATTATAGGAATCTACATATTAGAGACAGCTCTATATATACATAAAAACAAGCATAACCTAAGAGCTCAGAACAACCCGGATCATCACTATAACATACGAAACCTAGAACTTCATGCCTCTAATCACAGGCTTACGTTAACTACGAATAGTTTAATATGCATGGGTATTACAATATAAAATAATATCCCCTCTGAAATAAGAGGAAAACCGTATTATTTCCTTAAAAAATCTTTGAGAGAGTATCTTTTAATTAGACCATATTATAATTTAAATGAATTTCTGAATAATATGGATGTGTAGATTAGCTAGATTTAAATTATTATTTATTGTTATTATCACATATTATATTTAGTTTCTGACAATATCTATGTTTCACCTTTGGATTCATAAGTAATAACGATTATTATTATTATTATTATTATTATTATTATTATTATTGTTATTATTATTATTATTATTATTATTATTATTATTATTATTATTATTATTATTATTATTATTATTATTATTATTATTATTATTATTATTATTATTATTATTATTATTATTATTATTATTACATCAAGTTACTAAAATTACTTCATTCCTACGTTCTCCGTAGAATAATTGGCTAACGTACCTGTATAGCTAGGCAGAGGCTATGGCTTCGAAACCCATCTGATGCCATGAAACATTTAATTTCACGAAATAATGAATTTATACGTTGACAAAAATAAGAAAATTAATTATTATTATGTAGACCTAACGGAAGACGCATATATTAATTTAATAAGAATGGCTTGTTTGAGGTAACATGTGTTTACATTGGGATACTAAATTGATCCACTAACTAGCTAATTGATCCACTAATATCCGAAAAGTATTTGTACATCGGTTACCAAGCCTTCAAACTTACAACAACTTGTACAGGTAACTGTAGGTATATTTTGCGACCGATTTCTATTCCCACAACTTGGCCTCAATTGTCTCGAATTACTAAGCAGAAAGCTTTGTAACCAAATTTTACCCTAAAAGGAATAGAAAAGGGTATAAACCTTTCAATTCCTATATAAAGCTGATAATCAACGTAATTAAATAATAAATAGTTTTGCATGTGAATGGGCGAAAATTACTGTACTCTGATGTAAGCTCACGTAACTATTATTAAATGAGCAGTATGGATACTCTGATGTAACACCCCATAACACAAGCCTTTAAATATGCAGTTCGATTCACAAATTAACAATGCCACTATTATATATTATTTATCGGTGGTAGTTACAAAACTGGTGAAGAGTATATTAATGCTTAACCGACTCTCTTGTCAGCAAATAGCAGATGTCCAAATTATTCAATAATCCAGACGTTACCACCCATTTTCGATATGCTCTTGAGAAACCTAGCAGTGAAACTTTCTTATAAACATCCTATCCAGACGAATAACAATTTAAAGGCGCTTTATCACTCTTGTCTGCTTTGAGAGATGTCGAAGAAATAGCTCTAGCGAAGAATGCATGCTACATTGTGTAGGCGTAAAACGTCTCTTGCATATTATTTTTCAACTGCCTGTTGCGTCCTAGTAGATAATACCGTGTTTCCAATAGGCGTTTTTAGAGTGACGAAGCGATATTGGTTTCAAACGTCAAAGAAAGCTCGCCAAATCCATTAAGTTGTTTTGCCAATAGTAGGTAGTGCTGTCACCTATAAGTAATGTAGACAATTGCGTCAGTAGAAAGAACACGTTACATCAACGGTACAAGAAAAGAAATCCATCATCCCAGATATCGCTTTAAATTGACATAAGAAAAATTCTCTCTAGCTCTACATATGTAAAAACAACAAATTATTTACACCATTTATTTTCAAAATGTGACGGCATCAATACGAAATAGTGCCGGGCTAGCTCTGGGATTGATAGTTTTTAGTTGCAATAAAAGTCAAATTACATCTACTTGCGAGGTACAAGGGAAACACCGCATTAAAGTCAAATGTAAAGGATATTTTTTTTATTTGGTTTATTAATTCTGTTATGAAAGAAAAGGAAACATTTAACTATTTATTAAAATTCTTAACATTCAGACAGGACATACCTTCTCATTATGATTTCTGTGCATTTTCCGCACACTTTTTTAAAATAGTATGAAAGTTTAGTATACCAATAAAATAACGTTTTTGAAATCAACTATTCAACTATAACAGCTAGTTGGCAGTTTACACACTTAGGTATATATCATAAGTGAGTAAATCATAGCGGGAAACGGCACTATTTCGAATTTTTTTCTTAATTTTACCGAAAGCTGTAACATCAAGTTTTTAAAAAATGCACAAAGCGTATTACGAAATATTGTTAGTACTTTTGCATTCATAATTACTTTATTTATATTTTGGTGCATCCTGTATATGTATTACAAGATGATGACACTTACATTGCTTCTATTTAATCCTTTCAATTTACAAAGAATGATGCTGGATAGATATGTATTACATCCTTAAGAATACGTTGCAGTACAGTACGAAGTTAACACAAATTAAGAAGATATAACGTTGCAACCGTTGTATTACTGAATTACCACAGAAAAATCGAATTGCTGGTTTAGCAATTTTAGGTTTACGTATATGTATATATATGCAAACATATCTATGTATACTGTTGTGTAACATAACTTCGACACGTGCGAAAGCTCGCAAACGAAAACCTAGACTGTTGTTTCCCGCAATGAAAATTTATTGCTTTTTACATATTTATATACCAAATTTTACAGCTGCCTGTAAATACCTTTATTTTCAAATTCTTTATGTAAATAAAACAAATCTGCGCCAAAATTTACGTGACAGCCTTTTCGATCAATTTTGTAATTTTCAGTATAAAACCGTAACATTTAGAAATGAGAAACTTTATCTTACGCTGAAGCTTATTAACAATTAAAATTTTCATTCTACATAATCGCTCTAAATAATTTTCTATTCCTTTTGTGTTATTCTACTATAATGGATATATTCCTTTTACCATTTGGAAGAATTTGTCCAAAAGTCCAAAAAAACTAATAAAATTGCGCTTTGTTGAATAAGAAGTTGAGTGGAAGTCATTTTTAATGTAATTTCTGATATAAGGAGTGAGATAAAGGTGTGAGATTCTGAGGTAGCGACTCTACTATAAGCAATACAGAACAGACCCTAAGATAATTTAAAATTACTGTAAAATGTGAAAGCTTTTCACTATCAAAATAAATATGACGAACTGGACGAGTCATAGTCATGCTTAAGCATGTTCAAGTTACATCTTCTAACTAAAGTTACCCGCCTTCCTCTGTCTAACACTCACCTTCGAGAGAGGAGGTTGAACAAAAACGAGACGGACAAACGTCTATTCGTTGTTTCTGGTACACGAACAACTGCCGTTGCGTGAAGTTCTTTCCCAAATTATTAATACTCATAAGCGTAATTCGAGCCAAATGAATTGAAATTACATGACGGGGTACATGGTTAGTGACTGTATGATATTATCTTCAACATTTTGAAGAACTGATTAGTTGATTTTACAAGTTGACGCTAAACAAGTAACTGCACTCAAGAAAAGTCAAACGTAATACCCAAATCCTGAAGATTTGCAAGCTATTTGTAAATTTTTATCAGTATTACAAATTCTAGAACGCTTTCTTGTCTTTGCCGCAATCGTTACAAGTTGTTCATAAGGTACAAAAGATGCTACAGACTTTAAATGCGGCGCCAGCAGATGCGTTCAACAAATTTAAACATCATTTTACTTAATGGTACGACTGATATTATTTGATTAGATGTTGAACGGGCATTCTCTGTGAAAAAACTTATAATTTCATGGCAATGAACGTGTTTTAAGGAAAAAAATTGCAGAGTCGTACACAATCCTGCAAATGCGTAGCTGACTTCATCAAAATTTTTTGTAGATATGTGCTTGTTGGGTAAGTCTTTCACAATATTATATTTATATATCAATTAGTTGCTGCGGAATATTTTTTATTTGATTATTTCTTTAAGGTGCGTTCGTGTTCGAATAAACTTTTAGAAATAGTTTGTACTATAAAAATATCCCTTAAATTGTGTCGTAAATGTTTTGCAAACGATTATTCGCGACGAGCTGGATTAAGACAGCCTTTACTCTAAATTGTCGGATCATTGTTCTGCTTTTAAAACAACATATTTCTGCCGACATTCAAACACACATAATATCTAAACAACATATATTACTCCCCTCCCTGTATTTATGTTGCTTTGGCTTAGGGTGTAATGGAGAGACTTCACGATAAAACTAGATACAGAGAAACTGTATTGTCGTCATTTATAGTTGATTGTTTGTGTGCACGGAAACGTTTGAATTTATTTACTTGTGTATAGAATAACAGTAGCTATTTGAGTACTAAATTTCTATCTGGGAAAAGTTGATTTCATTGAATTTTTAACAACAAATTTGATCAGTGACAAACAAATATAGGTACATACGATTTTTTGATTTTGAAAGAGGTGATCAATTCTTATAGTTACTTTATTTGCACATACTGTACCTTTGTATGTTTAATGGCTATAACAAGTATATGATATCTACGTATTGTTGCTATGCTAATCTTTTTGAGTAAAATGTGGTATTCTCATGCCAAAAAGATGAAACAACTGCAAAACTTTAAATAAAACTAAAGCCATCATCTATCCAATATACATACACTCATGTGTTCTGTCGTCTGAAGCTAGTCACTGCGTCGTCTTATACATGTATAAATACATTTATGTATATAAATGCACTAGGTATAACATGTATGAATAAGAGCCTAACGAAGAGATTTCCATTTCGTACTGCTCTTAGAGGTTTGAATACAATTATTCCTGTGGAGATTCTTAGTGCTCACGACTACTAGCAAATTCTGCTGTACATGACTCGGTATGGCGGATAGGTGGCGGCTCCACTGTTTTGATTAATTTCCTACAGTAGGGTTTACTAGTAGTTATAACCAGTACTTCCATCGAAATCTCTATAACAACGCACTGATTACTTTGTAGGCTTTCACTGCCGGTCTTAGTATTAGTAGTATCAATTTGTAGTACTATACTCCTACCTTCTTCAGTATCTGTAGACAGATTGATCGTCCCTCTTGATATATTTGCTAATATATGTACTGTATTCGTAGACTTATTGTTTCATTGGCCATGACAAGTTGACCTCACAATTCACTCTTTCAGGTGTCGCTGTGAGCGTGTTAGTCTTCTAAGTGAAGGTTGTTGTTTTTAGCTATCTCGATGGTTCCTCTTATTAATTGTAGTGCTAGTTCTTTATAGTACTGCTGGCGATTCAATCCTCTTCAGGCAACTTTCGCAACGTCCCTTTTATATCCTTTTTCCTCTACTCGATTGTTTTTTGTGGGGTCAATGTAACTTTGTTCACATTCACAAATAGCACTTCTTTCCTTCGGGTCCTTGGAGATCCGCTCCCTTTTGCTGGAACGTGGCGTTGCATCGAGATCGTTATGCCGAATTTTACACGTACATTCTCCTTGGCTGGAATCCTTACTGCCTGGCGTTGAAGAGACATACGATAGTGAATACTCTTGGTCATTCTGCTTTATCTTCTTTTCTCCGTATATATTCTTCCTGAGTATTTCCTTGATCTGTTGCTTTTCGAAAAAGGAAAACGATACTATACTAAAGTGATATAAAGAAAGCGAATAATAAAAGAACCCATCATGATAGCTAGAAGCGATTACCTCAATCCAGAAGACCAATCACCGTGACCAATGGTGTAAGAAATCCGCTCGTCAATAAAGAAAGTGCATATAAAAATGATAAAGAGACATCACTGGAGAAAGTTAGTGTGTTTACACATATTGAAGAAGAGTATGGATATCGAAGTTAACTAGAGACACTGCGATGCTTGGAAGTAGATACTTCTAATGCCTTATCGAATATTATAAAAAGTAAAAACAATAGTAATTTTCGTTTTCGTATGACATGCATAAGACTAACAAATTTCTCTCGCTAACTCTCATTAATATTTCAAGTTCTTCTTTACAGCAAAAAAAGTTTGTACATCCTCATACTTTTGAATTCGCTGAAAAAGTTTGAATATAACAAATTTATGCGTTATGTTAACCATATTATACTTTCACACAATTATAGTAATTGTCAAATCTTTTTTTAACATCTGTATATTTTATTTGCACATCACTTTTGTCTGTCACTCTTAATTTTGTTATAACGTGCAGGCCTATTCTTTTAAGCACTAACTTTGCGGGCGTTATCCCTACACAGGTTATGTTACGTTTATTAGATGAACTGAATCCAGATTTTGAAAGTACTATGTTTCCCGATTACTCAACAGTAATGTAGAAAATTGACTAAATCGAAGAGGGAAACTTTGATGTCGTCGGTAGTGATTTAGGTTAAACTAACATCCACATTAATACTAATATTAATATGAATATCAATACTAAACCACCGTTGGCATTAGTAATGATAAAATTACAATTTTCTTGCAATTTCCAACGTAATTAAGTTTCCGAAAAAATATCGGTCGCGGAGGGGACTTGAACCCAATATCTCTACATCTCCGGTGTAGCGTGCTAAACCAATTGCACCACGAGGCCATTGAGTCCAAGTCGCTTTAAATCCCCCTAGATGTCACGATGCCAGTGGATATACTGTAATATCTTACGGATATAATGTAGTGTCCCCTCTGAGACCGATATTTTTTCGGAAATTTAATAACGTTGGAAATTGGAAGAAAATTGTAATTTTATCAGTGATTTAGGTTACTTAGCAAATGTAATGTACTATTTGTAGTTCAGAAATATATATATATGTATATATGTAAATAATGATCAGGTTTAATGAGTAAATGTTTATTTTATTAAAGTACAGACTTTGGGAATGTATTTCCTAAAAATTATGTCTTCTAAATGTATTTTTGCTGGCACTCTTCTGAACGTGAGACAAAATTTTGATAGCCGCCATTTGTCTTCGAGTATTCTCTTTTAATTAATTCAGAGAATGAGGAATCTTGCGTATACCTTTGACCTAAGATAGTCACCATTGGTGTCAAGTCGGGGCTGACCAGTTTATCCCACCGCGTCTGGCTTTCAGTTTTCCATGGAAAATTTCACGAATAACTAGTAAGGACATGTTAGACATGTGAGATGTCGCTCCATCTAGTTATATGAACCAAGATCCGATTAAAACCTTGCAAGGCTGGCGTAAAAAAGTTGTTAATCATTTCCACATATCGCTCCATAACTTTGCCACAGTTCTTGACGCCCTTGATCACCTGTAAAACTCTCTATAATGACTAAATGCTCAAGGCACTCCCCGCTCAATAATAACGTTCGCGCAGTAAACAATACAAATTATTATAGTACATTGAGGTCTGAAAAAGTAAAGCTCTTTAATAATAATAGTTACACCATAAATTAAAGGAATATGGTTAGAGAATTTTATGAAAATGTGTAGGATGAATATACTGAAATTATTCGCAAAATTGTGTTGTTAGAGGACGCAATATTTTATTGAAATGAACAAAATTAAAAAAATTACATTTGGTGTGGGAATAATCTCTTGTGTGTAACAAATACGATAAATAACAATGTAATTAACTTTTTTTTCTGAAAGCAGCTATTTTGTGACATTTATTAAGAAATAGTATTACACTATCTATTGCCACATATTATATTCATTCAAAGCGTGAAATAGTTAACTAATTCTCACCAAAAATATGGTTCAAATAGCGCAGTGCACCTACGCACTAATACGGAATTGTAAGGGAACATTTAGATGAAATTTTTCCTAGAGGGTGGTTAGGAAAAAGAGATATAATGAATAAAATATTTTGCAAATTTGAACGTGCTGAAAGTAACGAGTTTGGATGTTTTTTTGCCGTTTTAACCCAAAATTATTCTAAAGGCACAGGTGCATATTATTTATAACACCAGTATAATCAAGCAGTCAATTAAGCATGGGTGAAGCCGCAAACATAGTCGATAGTGTTGGCTCTATCTAACCATTAGTCTCTTTAATTTTTAATCTTTATAATTGATCATGTAAAGATCAGGGATACATTTGAGTGTGATAAGTGCGCAGTGGAAATTAACTTCGGGATTAGGTATAGGAGCAAAGAGTACCATTTCCTCTCTCTCTTCTGCTTTTAATTTACCCTCGTTCAGAGAACTTCAACCATCAATAGACTCATTTTTTACTAACGTGATCGGACATCGTGACATAAATTCCCAAAATACGCAATCTGAGTTCGAGAAAAACATAATTACGCTAACATCGACGAAACTTGCCAGGAGATTATTTAAGTAGCGCGAACGATTTATTCGTCGAGATCCAAATATAACTGCATCCATGTTTTTCCTGCGTCGATTCTCCATGGGTATAAAATGACTATCTAAATTGGATTCGCGATTTGCTTAGCCGAAAGGTAGACACTATCTTTACCGAGTATTTGTTGTCGGATAATTTATATCGCGCTAGTCGGCGAGAGCCGTGATAATAATCGACCTATTCATGGGTAAATCGTATTAGATGGAACACGAGATGGTTCACCAACGTAAGCAAACAGACATGAAAATAGTAGGTAGGGATTTAGTAATGATAGATCTCGGGCGATAAGTTTAATTAAAACGGATTTTTATAGCGTGCAACTGGGTAGTTGGTTTTAAGTACAGTCTTGTAGGATGAATTATAAACGAATTGCAAATATACCTTCGTACTTCTTAATATAAACTTCGCATTTTATTGCTATTTTACTGCACAGTAGTAAATGTTACGCCAGCGATATTTCTACTCCTCTTCTTTTCGTGGAACTGAATCTATATACATATAAATCTATTTTAAACAGGAACAAATCTAAAAAAATATCTTTGTCAGTTCTCATCCATCTTGTAATGTTGTGGAACAGCAACAAGGAAAACCATCAAGTAAGACATTATATTTCAGATGAAATGTTGTAGATTAATAAAACATCATTGGACGACATCATTTAATTTAACGTTCTAGGAGGCTCCAAGTTTTACTTTGGAAATATGTATCTTACATGGTCTTAAAGATGACCCCCATAAACAATGAAGGTGGAGGTATCTCGTTCCCTCAGTTTATTTCTTGAATTATTGTTTTATCCACCAAAAATAATGCTTCCTTATTAACAAAGTTAGACAACTAAATATTAAAATTAAATAAGCTTGCCTACTGCAATAATGCCTTCTGCTATTGAATCCAGCTAGTCATGGTATTAATGGGATTATTTACGGGAAGGACAATGTGAGGCTAACCTGCAGACATGTTTCTGCTTACCCGGCGTCATCAATGCAGTTTTGATCGTCTTTCTCTACCGCAAATTGAAATTCCCCAGTCAGTGAGCATTTCTTAGCGCTATCTAGTGTCAAGAACACAACACCTGCCTGCCGTCCAGAGAACAGCAACACAAGTACGTACAGTTTCTTAAACTTGCATATATCTTCTAAAAAAATGCTAGTGTATTTGTAACAATAACACCTATTTCGGGGAAGCTGGGTAGAATACCAAAAAAGAAATGTAATGAAGTTGAAGGCGCTAAAATACATGTGTCGCTTATATTACAAAGAACACACGATGCTTAAAGCGTCAAGCAGAGAAACTTAGAAGAACATGGAAATTTGGCCAACAGTTCCATGACCGGTAGCGGTAAACAAATCAGCAAATAAGCTTTTCTCAGTAAAAAGGGAAGCTAACCAAAAATACGGAAATTGATTAATTAGATAATCTAAGGATTTACGAGGTTAGTTGAACCAAAAGTATAGCAGTAAATTCAATTATTTGACCGACCTTGGTACAGTTAGTCCTAATAACAAGAGAGCGATATATATTGTACATCTTAGATATTCCTTTTCCTCAAAATTAATATATTATAAGTGTCAAAAACGATCCAACACTTCCATGTCGAGTTAAAATAAATAAACATTTTTAAAATATATATTTAAAATATAAACTAATGTTTAGTTGAACCCTCCTTTGACTTTCTTACACATTTTAGCCTACGGTATAGATTGAACCAGCGCAATTATAAAATCCGGATGAATTTTCCTCCACTCTTTAGAATCGTTGCTCTAAGTGTTTCCTTTCTAGTTATATACTTTTTATGTTTTTGTTGGTCCGAATAATTGCAAATATTCTCAATTGAATTGAGATGTGGAGGTTATCCAATACTTTTGGGATCGTATACGACAGCTATTTCTTTACTATACGCAATATATGCTTGGGATCATTATCTTGGTGGAAGATCCAATGACTCGGCAAGCATAATTTAGCGACATTCCTCTACAAAACGTTCACGTATTCTTCTGCATTTATTGTGATTTCAATAAAATCAAGTTCTCGATCACTTGATGCTGCACAACATCTCCACACGATAATGAGGTCACCACCATGCTTAGCTCTATATTGAAGATATGAGCACGAAACTTTTGAATCTTTCATCGATAAAAGGAACAGTTTTCCAAATATAAATATTCTTATGTTTATATTTTTGTCGCTTTGTCTCATTTACTTTCGAAATGAAAAGCTTCTCGGACGTCGACCATGAAATCCGCATTTATTCAAAACCCATCTAATTGTGCTGATATTTACGTGTTTCTCGGATTCCGTAGTAATATCTATAGCAATTTGCAACTGCACTAGTTCGAGGATTGTTCTTTAGTGTCGAAACTATTTCCCTCATACCTTTTCGTTTAGCCGTTTTGGCCATTTCGTTCGTCTGAGATTTTCAACTAACTTAAAATCTTCGAACGTACCCATGAAAGTCTGGAACACCTAACATCTAACCGCACTGCCATTATAGAGACTCATGCCATTTGATCGATGTTGGATACCTGCCCGCAATTTTCGATATTTCACAAAAAGATTTTTTTCTTAAATCTGTGACGAAACTTCTAGTCTCCAAAGAAATTTTCGTCTGCATTTTTAAAGAACTGCTCATCCAAATCCCTGACTATTCACTGCAAATTCTAGTTTCGAACGAATAAAGTTATAGTTGAATTTTTCTTTGCGAGTAAAACTACGCGCAGTGGTAATAAGAAATGTTACGTGTTTATGTCAAAAGCAATTTGGAATGTAAGTGTTGACACACTTTCGACGAGTAATATATGAAGTTTTTTACTTACATCTGTAATAAGATATGTATGAGGTAAATATGAAGCATTTTAACGTAGTTCTTTTTTGTATTTATTTTATTGTTAATGAACAAGCCTTTCGATGTTTCTAATAAAAGCTGATGTGCAGAATATTTTCTATTTATAATCTTGAGAAATGGAAAAACGTCGTTGGTATTGTGTCACTTTTGACACTCATAGTGCATAGAGAAGTTTTAAAACAAAAAAAATAAATATCACCTCAGATTTTTCACCACAGTGCATTATCAAAGAATAGCGTTAAAATAAACGCATACTCCATCTGTTCCTATTTCTCTCACTTTAATGATGGTATCAAAACTGTCGTAATAACTAATTTGCGACGGAATATCTACATTTATAAAGGCGCATGTATCTGCATTGAAGAATAATGTCGATTCTCAAAGTGCTTTGAAAGTGTTTGTTTAAATAATGATTATTTACACTGTCGTAACACAGAAGGTGGACTGCATTAACATTATGACGCATTCGATGTTGATGGTTTTGTCACGCCTTTTTCCTAGAAGGATCGCGATACACTTTTCCTCTGAACAAAAGGAGCATAGCGATAAAGTAAATATCATAATAGAATAGAGCATTTCGCAGTAGATACATACTGTACTGGTATTTGTTCTTCTTAAATATTTGATCTGTTCTGCCATACTTTTATGCTACATGGACGAAACAAGGTCAATTCATTATTATTTCAGGCATTGGTACCATATGAGAAAAGGTATGCAAATATTTTCATTCTTCGATACAAATTACAATTTACTTCCATTGCCATTCTCCTTTCTTTAAACCCTGCTTTCTCCATTTTAGTAATAAAAGCAAACTGGCCTACGTTATTCGAATTTGCAGTATCACTTAAATGTAAGTGATAGCAAACATTATATATGATTCGTAGAAGGAAGTGCATCGCGTCTGGGGTTGAAATGCTACCGCAAAGGAAATGCTAATTTATTACATTATCAGTGGTGTATTATCTACTTTCTTGTAATACTCCATTGATAAGTTATAAGAAGATCATACAGCGCTCTCTTACTGACACCTTCTGCGCAATTTTACAGTTTATCCATTGGCTTTACTTCTGCTTATCTATCGATCCTGGAAAAGATCATTGAAATAGGCACTTATATACTCGATACACGGGGTCTTTTCCTCATTTTACATACATACTTCTTATTTGTAACTTTAGTAAAGAAATTGACAAAGCGTTAGTGATATAGTAGACAATTAGTTATACACCAGCATCTATAAGTTATTATTTTCTAATTATTGTTTGTTTAATAATTTACTCCGAGCTTTCATTCAAACATCAATTTCAAATTACAATGCATTTCACTAAAAAGTAAATAACTTATATAAATCATTAACGTGTACAACAAAGATGAAAAGGTGGCAATGGTACCGGTCTGTAGGATTGCTTGGTGATGTATCAAACATTTTGAAGTATCGTACAGCCTGGTGTACATATAAAACTCTGAAAGAACTCAATCATAAGCTATACAAAATATTAGATCATCAAGAGCTTTTCAAGAAGGATAAAGTAAGGGGAACACACTTTTGCGAAACAATGTTTAATTGGTTAAATAACACCATAGAAATTTTCAATAAAATACTTTTTACTGATGAAGCTGTATTTACCGCAAATAGTAAGGTCTACTTTAGGTTTGTATACTACACTCATCAATTGATAAATACTAAATTTCCTTCGATTGATCCATATAGATTGTTTCCATAAAAGATCCTCGTGCTCAAAACCTGACTCGAACGGAATACCCTCAAAAAGTCAATATTTGTATTGGAGTAATAAGCGATTGACTTATTTGCCCAATTGGTGCAAACCTTTTTGCAGCAAAATGTCTGGATCTGTTGCGAGACGACTCCATTCCATCTGTTGATACGCAACTGTACTGTAACAGCTCTACCAGTACGTATTTGACACCAATATGACACACCTGATTCAGAAATGCTTCGTATGTCAAGTTCGTCCAGTATACCCGAAAGTAAAACAGAAAACATAGTATCACCACATCAGCTCCATCAATATATATATTTGATAATGTCTGTCTGGTGTTTTTCTTATACTAGCGTTTTCAATAGCAGTACCTATATGGATTTGCATTTGCTTATAGCGAAACTATTATTTTGAATTACAGTAATTGCAGCAATATCAAAGGTTAGAACTTTAAATTACCCGTTCTTTGTTCATTCTATGTTTGAAGTTACTGTCGACGTTTTTATTTGTTAAAATTTTTCGATCCGTTTTGAAAATCGAAAGTTTTATTACGTTTATATAATCGATCACGACTTCGCGCTTCGTCTGAAAATAAATTTCGGAATTCAGACCAATTAAAAAAATATTCCATTTCATTTTCAGAGTTACATCATTAAATTAGATGAATTATATTGAGTTTACAAATTTAAGAAGTATAGGTGGAGGTTCCTCCCACTACATGAGTTGCGTGTTAGTATTAAAGTTAATAAATTCATGGTCACTTAATCTGTAGCTAGTAGAAAATTCATCGACCTATACGTACTTTGATTTTATTATTACATATAAAGCCATCTAGAGTGTGTAAGTTATAATTTGTCAGGAAATTGCGTAAATGCCATTTGCACAATGCGTCTGACAAGTTGCATTCTTAGAATTAAACATGCATCAGATAATTTGCATTTCTCTTATATTGGAACATGATTAATATTTGTATCTATTAAGGCAAGAGTTGCATATCTAACAGATTTGAATCTAAATATAAGAAAATTTCTGTTCTATGGTAAAAGTTAGCTATACAGTTTCTTTCATTTTTTTTTCTTTCAATATTTCATGAGAGGCGCAAGTAAGCCCTAAGGTTCTGTTAGCGATGGAAAAGAGGTCCAATAGATTATAAACCGAATAGCAGACCATTTTTCAAAACTAATTGAACCATTAGTTCTCTTTTATTGCACAAGCGTGTATCCCTTTGAACACGTGGCTAATTTGTGGTAGCAGATGTGATCATCGGTCATAGAAGGAATCCAGTACTAGTCCCTTTCACGCGCTCTTATCCTTTCCTCCCTTATTCCTTTGTAATAGCTGAAATGCTGTGTGATCATAGGCAGCACTGCAAAGACGAACAATTTCTTAAATGTGGTTTAGGTGACGTTTTATAAGAAGATTCTGCTTTTAAAGAAACGGCACTTAAAATTACGGTAAGATGTACAGGGTGTTTGAATTCCGGTTTAACTTTGTCAACAATAAAAATATTAAACGAAATTACTTTAAATGTTATATAAAAATATTTTACATAGCATATATGGAGCTCTTACTATGAAGTCACTCTTGGTATTACACATAATTACCAACTGAGGTACAGATCGTCATTTTTAACGGTTCAGATTGTGCGACAGATCATCTTCGTACTGTGATGAACCCCGTCCTAAAAAGGCGAAAGGCGTTCAATCAATGAAAAAGGTGATGGCCAGAATATTCTGAGATTGTGAGGGCATTTTGCGTATAATAAACAAGGTGCTGTAATATAATTGCGATAAATGCCCAGTAGGAAGAACTTGGTACAGAACATGTCCAATAAGCATAAATGTTTCTTAATTAAAAAATAATTATTCTTGGAGATCTATTTTTAATGAAATTTTTAGCTATCAATAAATAAAACTAGTCGTTTCTTGTCATTCTTTTCTATTTATACGAATAACATTTCTCTATAAATGTTCTGTAATAAGTCACAGGTATAGCAGTAAACTCCACTCACACAAATTAATTAATTATGCGGAACGCAGCGTTTCGTCATGTGTTACCGACTGAGTCGGTAACACGGTTGACAATGGGAGCCCACGTGCTCTCGAAACGCTGCGTTCCACATAATTAATTAATTTGTGTGAGTGGAGTTTACTGGTATACCTGTGAATTGTACATCCACACAGTTCTTGCAATCGTCATTTGATCTTCTGTAATAAGCTTTCACTGATAGCCTGCGAAGGTTTTAATTATAAAGGTGACTGAGGTATCTTTACCGATAGACTTACTGCTAATATTGTGGCCACACCGTTTTCGTTATATATACATTTTCTTTCTTTTTCTGTCAGTTTTGTCAAACTTAATCAAAAATATTTCCAATGTTTCCTAGGATACCATTTTATTGGAAAATGTTAAAATGATATGTTGTATAGTAATGGCAACTGACATTTCCACTTCCAAAATATTTTATTAACTAAATACAATTTCATTGGATATATTCGTATCATTAAGCAGTTTAAATTAATGCAGCAAAAGCAAAGAAAACGGTAGAATAATCGTTAAAAAATCTCCGTACTGCAAATAATCGACATTTATTCTCCTTCGCATTTTCGTAATAGGTTTCTACAAAGTAATTTAAATAATATTCAAGTCTACAGCATTAAAAAGAGATTTTTTTGAACATTCTGATAATTTATATTCTGCCAAGTAACCTTTTTATTAACTTATGAATAATTCATTTTTCGCATAAAATCAATAACAATTTTCCCTGCAATTCAATAGGTAGAAACATCGCATAAAATCATACAATATTACCTTTATAGTATACATTAGAAAGCATCTACTACGTACACAAAAGAAGCTCACATTCTTAATGTCAAACATTAACTATGTATAAATTCACTGCCTACATGCACCCGTCTCACACAAGTCTAAAAACTTATCAATACATCTTACTTGAGAAAGTTTTACATTTATACTTAAAATTTTATAACACTGACGCTAACCGCAAAGTTTCTTGTTTTTATAACGTTTTTAACTGCAGGGGAAGACAAGAATACAAGCCACACCAGCGGATCTCTTGCGTATTCTTGCAAATGACGGTAAATCTTTTATTCGTCAGGATTTATATCACCGTAATCTATCTCGTACAAAGTTTACGATTTTGCATTCTTAGGTAGCTTCGTTAGACCTCGCAGAATTCGAAAATGTATCCATGTTGGAACGAATTCATTGCATCTGCGATATATGCAATATCACACATGCAATTCGCTAAATTTCTCTAAAATGCTGTTGCAATAAACTGGTATGCTTATTAAAATTCCTGCCAAAGCAATTATTTTGATTACATTAGTATTAGACGTTTGCTAAACATAAAAAGATGAATGCTTTCTTTCGTTTATTGTGCGTACGTATGCCATGAGCGCACTTTCGAAGTGTCGATGGATGTTATTGTGAGTAAGAGGAGGATGGAATAAGATTTCTATAAGTTAACAAAGTCGAGAAGTATACATGCTATTCTACAGGGCGATTGTGTGTCACTATGCTATCTCTGTCTAATGGTATTCTGACCTTTTTTTATTGCAGGAGATTTAAATGGCAACAAATATTTAGAAATATTAACTAATATTATTCCTGTTGTACGGGAACGATTTCATATTAATGAAATTTGGTTACCCGGTACACTAATGCTAGTAATTTCTTAAATACCATTATTTGAAAATCGATGGATCAGCTTAGAAAGTTTAATATTATTTTATTTTTCATGAGGTTATTAG
Organism: Trypoxylus dichotomus; assembly: GCA_023509865.1. Taxonomy (NCBI): domain Eukaryota; kingdom Metazoa; phylum Arthropoda; class Insecta; order Coleoptera; family Scarabaeidae; genus Trypoxylus; species Trypoxylus dichotomus. The sequence continues at coordinate 45,263,071 of CM042078.1, forward strand.
TTACATTACCTGATGTTTCGATATACATACCTGAATATGAGTAAAAATAAGTCAATGCTACACATCGCAATTTATGACATTTTTTGGTGATCAAATGAGTATTATCTTATTATTTGCATTAATGCAATCGTAACGTTGGATTTAATATTAGTTTGACAACCTTCGTAAATTGTATTTACTATAGTTCCCTTAGACAATTGGTTAGAAACCTATTTATTCACGTCATCAATAGCGATATAAGAGTGAACAAGAAAATAAATATCACTCTCATTTTATTATTATATTATAATGCACGCCTACAGCTGTAGTTCTTTCCATTTTAAGTCGCCCAGAATGCAATCGACAGCTTACAGCTTTTTACCCGGTACATGGTTTGAGACGGTCACCCCTTTTATAATGTTGAGCAGATAGAGGACCCAGAATCATTTAATATTGTTTTATTGCGTCTCAAACACATCAAATCCGAATTACTAAAATTTAATACAATTTAATGCAAGAAAACTATTAACTTTAACATGTATTCATTATACATGCTTCTTTTACCTCAGCATACCCATACATAAATATCTAAAGATAGATTTACAATTGTATACATACATTGTATAATAGAATACAATAAATGATTTCGCAGCCAAAGCATTACTGAAATTTCCGTATGTTTAATTGCTGTGTTCGTTTCATGCATATGCAGTATGTTTGTATGTATCATGTATATGCATCCGTTATATAACTTCAACGTGTTTAGTAACCGAAACTCGCTGATGATGTCAAATATAGGCGCCTACTAATAAAGCCTTATATCCTTAAGCAAATTGCGTGTGCCAATGACCACATATTATCATTAACAGTTTACATCAGTATAAAGTCCAGAAAATTTCACTTTCTTCAAAACTTGTTTTCAATTAGCTTGATTGACTAGATTATGTTTATTTTGAAAATAAATGTGCAGTTGAAAATTTAACTCACTTTAATTAGCTTAATATTGGTGTGTGTATGTTTTCTATGCATCACATATCCTTCCTTAATAAGTACACAGCTTAAAACTAGAAAGTCGTTATATTATTTCCTACTAGCAGATATTCATTCTGTTACCGTATAGTCTCTGTTTAGCTTGAATTGAAAGTTTCTCTTTACTATTACCGACAAACAAGTCCCGATACATTCATATGTGCCGAATCAATTTCTAATGACTTAGCATGAGACAATATAAGATACGAATCCATTGCTACGAATTAATATGTAGCAGGAAGAGAGCAAATTAACATATCAAAGACAACTAAGTGAAGTGCACTAAATCCATAAGTTTTCCGATTCTGACTATATAGCCTACTCTGAGCAGTCGTAAGTTTGATTTACATAAAACTTTTTAAATTACTGGTGCAATTCAGCTGCAATCAGTATTCATTACATGCATATCGAGTCGGCAATTGATTCTCGAGCATCAGAGCACGATGGATGCACTGAATTAGAAATAAGTTTCATATACACTCCGCAAAAAGGTATCGCATAATTCGATTTTGTAATTCAAACATGATTTTATTACTAAAGGAACTTTTAAACATATCCCAATATACTCCAGGAACCAATTGTTACGATTATTTAAATAATGTACGAACCAAATGAAAGCAAAAACTGATATGTGAAATTTTTAGTAAGCAGGTGTGGTAAAAGAAATCATATTTTTTGCAAATAAAGTACAGAATAGCAGCTTAATAATCCATATTGCCACCGCTGGTTCTTATGACCACTCGTATTCGAGTTGGCGTGGATTCAATTAACCTCCGAATATAAGCTTGGTCTAAATTCTCACACCCCTCACGGAGGGCATCTTTTAATGTGAAGATGGTCCCACACATTCTCGATGGGATTCATGTCCGGACTCATCGCGGGCTAATTTAAAACTGAAATGCCAACCTAATCAAGGTACATATTTCCGGACAGTCATCGCTACGTGGAGTCGTAGATTATCGTGTATTAACAAGAATTTGTTGCGTATTACAGGTACGTATGGTACTACATGAACTTGTAAATTGTCTGCCTCTTTACTGATGCTAACTCTGTACGGCCTTCTAACGAGATGCCTCCCCAAACCATGATAGAGCCACGACCAAAATTAGGCCTAGATCTGATGTTATACTGGGAATAGCGATCACCCTCTCGTCTGCACATTCGTATACGTCTATCTGAGGTGTAAAGACTAAATAATAATCTGTGAAGAGTATATTGGCCCAGGCTTCCATTTGCCAATTGACATGTTCCTTAGCAAACCTTACGCGGGTCACTTTTTGATTCCTAATAAGACGATCAGTTGTAAGAGTTACTCTAGCTCTTATTCCATTCTGATTCAACCTATTACGAACGGTTTGAGAACTTATTCGCCTATTTCCAAATCTAGCAAAGGCGATCTGTAATTACCTTCCAACTACGTGCCTCAGATGTAATACTTGTACTCTTAAATGCCGGCCACCGGAATAGTACAGCTTGGACGACCTGGCACCGGTCTTCGTATGTAACCTTCTGTTTCTCTATATCTACTACTGATTAATATTCATCAAATTGGCCACACATGTTTGAGATCGCCCATCTTCAATTAAAGCAACTATTCCAGCCATTTGTTCTGGAGTTAAATTACTCATTTTGCTTCTAATACCGTTAGTAAAGTGCTCTAGCAGCGAACTTTAAAATTTGTCCGTATATGCACTTTTCTACAATATTTCTATAATCACAAAAAAGAACTTATTCAAAAAATAGTTGTATGATTATCTTTGTATACTTATAGTTGGCGCACATACATATAACAAATATATTGTGAACGTATAAAAGATATCTTAGTCTATAAACGTCTTTTCGTAGTCTATGCGATACTTTTTCTGGCAAAGTGTATTTGGAATTAAAAAAGGAAGCTTACAGCTGTTTATAATGCAAAACAAAAATCGCAGAAATTAACACAAGAATGCTTGATACCAGTTTAAATAGAAAAAATCGCAAAAAGTCTTAAATTTGTCATTAATTATCCTAGTTCGGAAGTGTATTTCTGGTCATCGACCGTATTAATTACATTCTTAACTTTCTCAAATATCCAAAATCGTAGAAAAAATTTTAATAATAATAAATAAAATAAAAGTTTTCTCTTCTTTCTGAAGTGTCTTGCCCTGATGGTGGGAAAATGTGCACGAAACCGGTAGCCATTGGTTAATTAAATTTTTTGAGATACTGTGAGATTGGTCCCGTTTTCTTTCCTTTTCACTATTTTGATATGAACTCACACCAAGTCAATAATATTTCTTTAAATTACTAAAAATCATAGCATTGTACAGAACCTGATTGTAATCGATTTTACGCAATTTTGTAATATTTCACTATTCCCTGATGCAAATTTCACGTAGTCTAAGGTGAAATTAGTTCAGTATTTCACAGTGTAATTTCATTACGGTTGAATATACCTTTTTACTAGTGAATATTTTGTTAAACTGCAAAATCCTTGTTTTTTTAAATTTATTGCAAAATAATAAGTTCCTAAAATTAGAGTAATATTCCATTAAAGTTTAGCAGTCTCAAACTAAGAAAATTCATTACATCACAATGTCCTACAATAAAAATATTTTCATTATTGAAACTACTTTGCCTTTTGTACCCTTTCAACTCGCATAGCTTTGAATATGCGACCTGTGCCTTATTTTACATAGAATAATAGTTACGGATGCCTGGATTTCCTTGTATATACGTCACTTGTTTATCAAGTCTGTCTAATTTGCATAAATATATTATCTTTAAAATTTCGTGTATTTTAATTGCTACTAATAAGCTAAACTTGTTCGTTGCTGTTATTTAGAAGAAAGATAGAGATTGTATTTTTGTTGCATTTAAAAAAGAAAATTTGTTATCTACGTAAGGACCGATGCAGAAACAATGTTAAGCTGTGCTACTTTGTAAACATGTCATGTCGTTTTCTAGTTCGCTTGCTATTTACGTAAGAAGTAATTTTAGCCATTAACAAAAAATAGATTAATCGTATCCTGTAGATAAGTTTTCGTCTGAAATAACGAAGTTCCCAAAATTGGAATCCGTTGGGCAAAAAGCAACAAACAAAGAACCTGTAACCGTCTCTCGTTATGTCCGTTGGTGATAAATTGGAGTTAGGTATAGTATCGCTCGTTCTTGCGAAAACCACAATTCGTTTCTACGCAGTTTTACCCCACTTGGTCAGTTTAAAACTTCTGTCTACTTGACCTCTGCTCGCTGAAGTAACAAATCTGCTGAAACGTTTCGTGTGATGACATGGAAGATTTGCAGCTAATTTACTGGAAAGATGATATGGTTGTATATGTACGTGTATGCTTCATCAGCTGTAACATTTTTTCTTATCAAATATTAGATTAGGCCGAAATTATATTGTGTTAGTGTTTTGTTTGTATGTGATCCCCGATAAATTAAATAATTCTAATCGCAAAAATTGTAGATTGTCTAGTACTTATTAGTATTAACAATAAATACAAGTTGATAAACGATTATATACATACATAATTCTACTTCCGTTCATGTTTATCATATTTCCGATTGCTTAATAGGTTTTTATAATTACCTATACTGTAATACTGCGTATTGTACTATAACAAGAGGGTGCACAAGGTAGTCAGATAAAAAACGGAGAGTAAGTGTTTAAACGAAAGCAAGTTGATTAGCAAAGAAGAAATTATTCGACGAGTGCATCAATTTTTGTTTTAAATTCATTGTGTAGTTGCTAGCCTATATATTTTGAACTGAATGTCGATCAGACTACGTCTAACCTCAAATTTTGTGTTTCTAAAAATTATATTGCAACTGATATTTCTGAAATATCTTTATGAATAATACTGAATTTTGAATGTAATTCTTTTTTCGTAAGTAAAATCTTACTCTGTTTAATACTGTGCAAATCATTTAATTTAAAATTTAAACAATCTTGATTCATCAAAGTGTCGTGAATAAATTGAAGCAGTTTGTTTGCTACCAAAAAAAGTATTTGAGTGTTTCTCTATAAACAGAAACATAAGATGATTTATGTAAAATAAAATTTACATAAATTAGGGTTAACAACAGGAGGTACGCAGATACACTCAGATGGACAAATTAAGTAGTACGTCAGAAAGGTGTTTCTTTGGCAATTTTTTCGTTCTTAACATAATGCTTAGCTCCCATGAAACAAATTGCAGTATTCTAGAGACATCTTTATCACAAACTTTCACACCAATCCGAAATTTCCAACATTCTGCATTATTTTTTACTGTGATAAGAAAACGCTGTAAATATAGCTTAGACATGTGAAGTTGCCTCCTGAACCGATTATTACGAGATGGGGTACATGGTTGGACGCTGCAATTTTTACGTCGATAATTTTGAAGGAATAAAAAATGTAATTCTTGAAATCACTGCTGACTGCACTGCTCTAGAAAACTGTAAAAAGATAGTAACGTCAATAGAATTGCTACAAAACCTTTTGTATATTAAGTCAAATTATAGCTTTGTTTCAAGTTCCATTCGTAAACTAGAATCGCACAGAATGTCGCTCTCGGAATCAGTCGAAATAGTAGACGAATTTGATACGCTATCTAAGAAGGTTAAGGGTACAATAGGTAATTCTATATACGATAAATTTTAAAAAGTGATGAATAAAAATGCGGGGTGTGTGAAATTGAATAAAATTTTGGAAGGTGAAACAGTAAACGATTTCAACTTTAATTTTAGTTTAGAATGTATTGCAAAGTTAAAAATGCACCAATTATATCTGTGGATGTTGAAGGAAGCTTTTCTGTTTCGCAACATAACACATGGGCTGAAAAGTCCCGGGCCTAACAAAAAAAACACGGTTTTTTTGATTCAAAATTAGCATTATTCATCAACGTAATCTCCATTAAGAGCAACGCAATCATTCCAGCGCCGCTCTAACATTTCAATACCACTTTTGTAGAACGATTTATCTTTTGCCTCAAAATAGGCCTCAGTTTCAGCGATAACCTCTTCATTCGTGCGAAATGTCTTACCGGCGAACATTTTTTGAGGTCTGCGAACAGCCAGTAGTCGCTGGGAGCCAAATCTGGCGAACACGGTGGATGTGGGAGCAATTCGAAGTTCAATTGATGTAGTTTTGCCATTGTTTTGATTGACTTGTGACACGGTGCGTTGTCTTGATGAAACAACATTTTTTTCTTTGCCATATGCGGTCGTTTCTTTGCAATTTCGGCCTTCAAACGCTCCAATAACGCTATATAATATTCACAGTTGATGGTATTTCCTTTCTCAAGATAGTCGATGAATATTACATCACGCACATCCCAAAATACCGAGGCCATAACCTTTCCAGCCGATTGTTGTGCTTTCGGGCGCTTTGGACGAGGTTCACCAGTTGCTGTCCACTCAGATGATGATCGTTTTGATTCCGGAGTGAAGTGATGGATCCATGTTTCATCCATTGTCACGTATCGACGCAAAAATTCCGGTTTGTTACGTTTAAACATGGCCAAACACTGCTCAGAATCATCAACACGTTCTTGTTTTTGGTCAACAGTGAGCAAACGCGGCACCCACTTTGAACAGAGCTTTGTCATAGTCAAATGCTCATATTATAAGGCCAATACGTTTTTTTGATATCTTTACAATGTCAGCTAACTCACGCAACTTCACTTTTCAATCATTCAAAACGATTTTGTGGATTTATTTGATGTTTTCTGGTGTTACCGCCTCATTTGGACGTCCACTGCGTTCTGCATCATCGGTGTCTCTACGACCACGTTTGAAGTCAGCAAACCAACGTTTTATTGTTGTTTCTGATGGAGCGGAGTCCCCATAACACTTTTCAAGCCATTGCTTCGCTTGAACGGTATTTTTTCCCATCAAGAAGCGGTGTAAAATTAAAACACGAAATTGTTTTTGATCCATTGTTTTGAAAATAACAAAAGTAGCGTGACTCTTAGCACAATAACTCACAAACTAATGAATAGAATATCATGAAATTTTAACAGCTGTCTTTTGAAGGTTAGTACTAACTGAGAGAAAGGTGACTGCAATAAAACTAGCGTCATCTATGTGTTAGGCCCGCGACTTTTCAGCCCATGTGTTATATATTCTCATAGAAGACAAAACTTTCTTTTACACAATTTTGAAAAATATTTAATTATAAATTGGTTTAGAAATATGTTGTAAAAAAAATTTATGCAATAAAGTTAATGTTTATTATTATTATTAGTTTCTGTTCTTATTTATTTTATGTAAAAAATTTGCATATTGTGCAATTTTTTGCATATATGTCTGCGCATCTGCCCATTTGCAAAAAAGAAAATCAAAAATAGGAACACAAAAGTATAATAATATATAGGTGTTACATTTAAAATAACAAAGTTAACTACTTCTCGTGTAATCGCAAGTACGACAATATTTTAGTTCAATAGTATACATGTCGGTTTTATATGAAGGTTTCAGAATATTCCGGGATATACATACTCTCTCATATATCGATCAATGCGCTTTCTCGTGAAACATCCTGTAATACAGGTAAACATTGTCATGGAATGAATTGTGTGAGTGTGGCTCGTATGTGCATCTGAACATAATACATACAGTGTTACATTACAAAGCACTAACGCATTTTCACGGAAGTGTAGATATTCTCTTGAAGAGCAGCGAATATTTTAACTATGATCCGCATGCAACAAACTACTGTATATTTACATACCCTGGTCTGTAATAGTTTCCCTATTTTTAAATAAAAATAAAAACAGGAGCACGTTGTAGTTTCGTATAATTATTCTAACGTTGTATATTTCAGGCGTAACGAAACCTTTTAATATACATATATACATATACAAATATATATATACACATATAGGTATATACATATATACATATATATATATATATATATATATATATATATATATATATATATATATATTTGTATTTACCGCATATGTGCCTTTGGTCCAACCATTGTAGAGCTTTCATAATCGCCGACGGCATAGCAGTTATTTATCGCAAGCGCTCTGTCATAGTATTTTCCTGGATGAATAAGCACGCAATAACGTAATACGCAATACGTAATAACGTATGTGACGACCCTTTTTTTGCCGGAGTGGAAGAAATCGCGTTTCCCGGTTACGTGGCGGCCGTATTTAATTTTATTCTGATTTCATAGGTGACTGCCCGAACGTTTCGTGAAAAATTGTCACTTAAAATTGAAATTGTGTACGGATGCTTCTAAAGTCTCGAATCCCGAAGAGATGTTGAAATATTTGGACTGTTTTTTGCAATGATGGCATCTCTTTGTTTTCGACAAACAAAAGAGTTTCATAAATCAATGAACATCAGAGAAATATTTTTATGAAATAAATATGTTATAAAGGGACCGGAACTAGGTTACTCATAAAAAAGGTTTTGTTGGATTTGTAACGTTCAGGGAACTTTCTTTATGCTTGAATATAAGAAATCGTGTTACTACTGAATTATTAGTTATTTAGCATATTTTTGCTATATACTACGTAATATAAGTAGGACATAACCTCTGTCTTTTACTAGTAGTCTGCTGTTTTTCCTCAGTTATTGATACACTCACTGCAGCATCGTGGCACAGATTCTAATAATTGGCCAATGTTTTCTTGGGTACTGTGTCCCAAGCTATCTGTGCCCCATGCCAAAGAGACTTTAGGCATTATAATTGTCGTGCAAAATTATCTAACGTTCACCCAATACTGCCTCATACGCAGTATCAGAAGATTTGAGAGAAAATCGCAAAAGTGTTACAAGACTTGTCACATATGCTTGGTCCTGTTGAAAAATCAGATCCTTCAGCCTCTGAAAGTGAGCAAAAAGACGAGATTCGATAATTTCTTCTGAGTAGCCCTGGATTGGTGACCAGTAGAGGCGACCTACTTCCATAGGTAATAGTGCTCGATAGCATTACTTCAGTAGATTGATTAACGGACCTTCCGATTGAAAATTAAGAGTGACATTTTAGTCCATGACTCCCAGTTTAGATTCACCACTGAACCCAGTGCTACACCAATCGATATTCATTACAATATTGCGTCTCTTCGACGATCATTAGTAGTTTGTAACACAAGATGTCTTAAGTTTAAATATCATATTCTGCGGTAACGTATGTGAAGCTTGCTAGGCGTCTTTCGTTGTTAAACCAAGCGTAAACAACTAACTTGCTACTAACTTACAGTTGTCGTTTCTCAAACTATGGTAGCTTTCCGGCGTGTCTGACTATTTTGACACCACATTCATGAGCTATTTCCCTTAGGCTAACAATATTTTGGTCTCCCCCAATTCATTCAAGTGACAATAATTGCAACCACTCGAACTCCAAGCGGAGCAATGTAATTAAAAGGAGAAAAACTAGCCAGTAATATAAAAAAAATCTACAAATCACTTGAAAAGCGCTTGACAGTTGAATTAGAGAGATTCACACAATTACAGTTACACCATTGTGATGTGGCTTTCAAACTGCGATTACATTTGACTAGTAAAACACTTCTAAGTAAGTTCAATGTCAGAGAATACATAAATTAACTAACTTTTAAAAGTGTAATACCATTGCTTAATAGCAAACTTGTCTCCATGTTAAAGATTTTGACGAAATTTGCAGATATATTACCGGAAAACCTGCACTCATCAAATGTAGATTGTCATTATATTTACTGTTACTTTTTGACCTTGTAGTAAAGGTCATATATTCGTAATTGCAAACAATCGGTACAATCACATATAACTATGCTGACTCAACATTCAAAAGACATGGCATGTAAAAGGGCTGGCACAAAATGGCTTACTTTCAAATGACACTTACTCTGAAAACTACCTTGTTTTAGAAAGAGTGAAGAGTGTAAAATGGGAGAGATACTTAAAAACAGCGTTGTTTTAGATAAGTCCTCAAAACCACAGTATATGTAGCCATCAGTTGCTACGCGGGCATTGTCCTTTGCAATGCCCTGTTACGTTATTGATGTCGACGAATAGTAAGTTTAGGCATGCCTCGTGCATTTCATATCACAAATAAATCTCGGACTCTTTCGATGTATAATTTTTAATTGTAAATAGAAAATATTGTATTCTATTCCAGTATTTTAGATAAGAGAGCAAGTGGAGTAGGTGTATACAGAGAATTATGAATTACTGAATATATTATTGTAATGAATTAGTTATTGTTTACAAAATTAGAGCTTTGTTAAGTTAGAATAAGAACTACATCATTCCATCTACAATGTTCTGCTATGAAGCACTTTCGTAAATCAATAGAAGGTAAATAAAGAGTTCACAGGTCATAAAATCATAAAAAATATTTAGAGAAAATAAAGATATTCCCCATTCGCGTACCATAAATTTACTTCTTGCCCACTAGTATGAGAGAAATAACGATTTTAAAGTCGCCCCGAAATACGCAACTAAATTATAAAAAAGTATTTTTCAATTTCCCAAGAACATAATTATTTCCAATGATTTAAATCCGTTTGAAAGAAACATAAAACCTTTTAGAGCAATTGTAACACCGCCTCTGTTATTTAAGAATTTACTTTCATCTATTTTACTATGAAATTTAAGAAACAGTTGGTTCTATTTAACATTTAAATAGGATACTGCCACTTGAAAGAAGTTGAAGCTAAAGCTATTTTCTATATTTGCCAAATGATGAATTAAGGAAAAGTAGAATTTTGAAAGCAAAATGCTCACTTTAGCGGTACTGATGGCAATCATCGAAGGGCACTCGAAAAATTTTTTACAGGACAAGAACCGAGTTTCGACTTCAAAGGAAGCAAAAAGTCCATTTCTTAAAATATAGCAATATTTAGATATTGAGCTTTTAATCGAGCCACTTCTTATAACGAACTCACACCGAGTCTGCACCGTTCGTTTATTGGAGAAGTTGTAAGAGATTACCACCGAGCTAACATAATAGTGGAAAATCAATATGAGTCAGATTTTCTTCAAAATTGGGCCTTTCCTTCCATCTTAAAGGAAAAAGTTGAAAGGATTTTATTTCAAATTCAATTAGTTACACAGAAAATGAGTTATTTCTTTAGGGGGTATAGACATTTTTGGTAGAAACTTTTTTGTGATATCACTGCATCCCATGAAAGTATTTATCGATTTTAGTTTATTCGAGAGTATTCCGAAATTATTTTTGCAAATTTGACTCGCAGTAACATCAAATTCCTTATAGTGTTACCTAGTCCCTGTTTAATGATGTACAAAGATAGCTACTACTTTGCTTGCTTTTCTGTATTTCCACATGTATTATTTCCAATTAAGTAATCTATTTAGTACAAATAATAATCGCTTATTATGACCGATAACGCGGAATCAAGTTAATATAACGGTTTTTATCAGTACCTTAAGGCGATAAATTACACTTTATTGTTTTCGGTTCCATCTGACACAACTTCCTGTACCGGTTTATCTAGCATCCGATTTTCTTTACACCAGGCGAAGCTGATCAAACGTCGTCTGACCCCTTGGGTATCCCTTATCTTTCGGAAGTTAGCGGAAACATTCGAAGTTACTCGTACCGTTCCAGCAGTAACACCAACCGAATACCGCGGTTCAGTACCGCGCAATCTATGTTGATAGAGAGGACGTACTAACGCGCTCACTATTGCAAAAGACACGTGCTTACCTCCACTGTTAAGTGACGTTCCCGTATTACTAAAACACCGCCATGTATTCCCAATCGAGCACCTCAGGATAAAAGCAAATAATTACTAGAATTAAGTAAGAATCAAACTTCTTCGTTTATGTACACGTTTCACCCGATTTATTTTTTCATTACGTGTTAATTGCCTCACATTTATTCATGCTCACACATAATGCTTGAACCAGCGACGATATTATGCGAAACTGATTTAGCGTATTTACGTCTCCTCACTTACAAAGCCGTCTACACGAATATTACGTATATCGTAACGTTCACGTCACTTACCGTAATGTAACACTAGAAGAAAACATGCGTTTATTGTCACTTGATATGCAGATAACTTGTACGACATATGTATTTGCTGCTAGAACTGCTTACTAGTTATGCGTTTAAATACCTTTATTAATTTAATGACCTCGCGTATATATACCTAAATATGACAAGACTCAATTGAAAAGAAATAGCATTACATCGCTTATAGTAAGACGCCTTTAACAAATTCAAATATATTCCGCATGAAAAAAATAAAGGTCAAATCGTTGGTAGCAATATTACTAAAGTCGCATTTGGACGGTGTTTATTCTTTTGTTCAATTCCATTCCCTATTACATTCATCGTTCTCTGTTATTGAAAGTGAAAAATAAAGACAACAATGGCGTGAAATTCCGATAAAACGTAAACATTCATAAGCAATAAACCCAAGTGTTATAATGTGCAGTTAAATTTATTACGTGTTAATACTAATAGTCAAATTCTTTATTGTATATGCAGTGCATGTCCACGTATGAGATGCGATTGGAGTAGTTGTGGCGATATTGATCTTCAATTTTGTTTAATAATGTAGTATAAATCAAATAAAATCTTCCTTTTCCGTGAGATCTTTTATCCTAAGTTCAGATATTTTCAAGAAAATACATTTATTTACGTATATCGAGCCATCAAATATCCATCTATTTAGCACAAAGGTAAACTTGTACTTTGTTTATTAATATATTAATGTAGCGTATTCGATTTTTTATCTACATCCGTTTCTGTAGTAATATTACACATGCTGCGCGTGTACTTGATTAAATGGAATGCTTTTAGTGAGATTTACTTTCAAATAAGATGTATTATGCGAGTGGGTGGAACAAACTAATCTATACCTTAGAATTCCCTTAAAAATAGAGTTCTTTAAAAGGTTTTGGGCCAAATACCTTTTCGGTTCCTTTAAATTGGAACTACAAGCTTTTGAATTCGTTCCTAATAATTAAATTATGACAAAAAAGGTAACATAAATAGGGTGGATATATAGTACTGTCTTGTTTGAAGAAATTCTACAAAACAGGTGAATGGAAGCTATTAAAATCGTTTTAGAACAAGTTTAAAGCAATTGGTAAAGCGTTATCAGTTTGGAACTCGAACCGTTGTACTATTGTTCTGAAAAAGTTCTAACAGAAACTAATTTTGAAAATAGATATAAGACTACCTACCCGATGTCATCGTGTTCCTCTCGATTTACTCTTTATTCACGAAAAATAAAGCTACTTTTACGTAAGAAACTAAACGAAACAAACTTGTCTACACTCTAGCAAATGTTTACACATTTTATAACCCTTCTCTACAAGAGAAGTTGCCTGAATTAATTTTGACGAGTCTAATTTACTCGGAATAAACAATTCGCTTCAAATTGACAGAAAAGCATTTGTACAGAATATGTATATTAGGGCCGATGTCTTTAAGTTTGATTAGTTTTATTTATGTCTGCATCTCATCACTTCATCATAAAAAAAAGTATTTCTGTACTGGTCCCAGAAATTTCGTCTGTTATTTATTAGTTTACTTATCAATTTCTCCAGATTGTTTGAGAAAGCAGCTGATAATCTCTTACATTATTATATTGTAAAACAGACTTCTAAGCAAATTTCAGCACGAGTTTCTGAAAACAAAAAATATTCAAACAAAATTTTTCGACTTCATAAATTCTGTTTTATATTCTTTAGAGAATTGAAATATCTCTTATGGTATTTAACAGCAGACATCATGGTTAAATAATGGCTTCGTTAAATAATAGTTCTTGTGTTAGGACTAGCGTGCCTACATAGCCTTCTTCCCTTCTTCTGATTTCACAACCGAAAATAGTACATGTAGTTATGTTACAACTGGAAAACTGCCGCTCCAGTGATCTAATTATAAGAGAAGGACTTCCGTAAGGGAGTACAGTATTTTTAAATTTATTTTAGGAAAATTATATTAATATGAAGTTTCCGTTGTCAAATTCATCTTGAAATTTGTATCGAAATTACCAACGTTCTTAATTCTTTTTCTGAAAAAGTCAATCCCGATCAGATTTGAACCCACGTCTTCTTTGCTGAGAGAGCGTCCTTACTGTTAAACCTCAGAACCTTGTGAACTCAAATCACTTTTAAAACCTACATGTCGTAAAAGGGACTTGAATTCACAGGATCCAGTGGTCTAGCAGTAAGGGTGCTCCCCGGCAAGAGAGAGGACGTGGGTTCGAATCCTACCGGAACTTACTTTTTCAGGAAGACGTTGATAATTACAAGGAAATTCTAATTTATGATTATAAATTTACCAACGGAAGTTTCATATTAATAAGAACTTGGCTTTATATAATATATATCTACAGGCATTACGGCATCTAGGTTTTAAAAGTAATTTGAACTCACTGGGTCCCGTGGTCTAGCAGTAAGGAGGCTTCCCCGGTAAGGGAAAGGATGTGAGTTCAAATCCTACCGGAACTATTTCAGAATTAAAAAAAAATGCTTGCAATTACAAGAAAATTGTAATTTATCATTATTTAGGTGATGTGTACACTATTAGATGCCATCTTATTTACAACATTCCAACTTTAAACTACACCGATCTTTCTTATATGGCTCTCCCTGACATAGTCAAGTGCAACACAGACTTTTTTAAAAACCTGAAGCTTTGGTTAACTGAAAATAATTTGTATACGAACTAATTGTTCAGTGGTTTTGAGTCAACGTCATTATAATCTTCCATCCTTGGTTTTGTGGTAGAACCTGGGCGAATACTGCTATAATTAGCTGTTCGCGCTGAGGAGATTGGTTTAGTTTGTTCAGGCAAGAATATCGCTGCTATGCTTGCAAAAGACAGTGAATTTTGGTGGAAGACTTAAGGATGTTCCCGCACAAAATGCAAACAGTGCATCAACTATTACCTGGAGACCACCAATCGCATGTAAATTTCCGCCAAGCGCTCCTATACCTCGACTGTGATAAGGATGATTTTCCAATGAAGATCATCATGAGCGACAAAGCGTAGTTTCACCTACGTGAATACGGAAATATGCAAAAAAATTGCTTCTAAGACACTGAGAATTCAGATGTAATGTTCGAAGAGCCATTACACCATCTTAAAATCAACATTGCGCTACAAAATTATGATAAATGACTTGCCATCGCAAGTTGACCAAATGGGTATGGAGGATATGTAGTTTGCGCAAGACCGCGCAATCACAAACGCAGCATATGATAGTGGACATTCTGAGGCAAGTGTTTTCAGGCCGCTTCATCTTCCGTTTTGAAAATTCACACTAACCAACATCGTTCGATCTGATGTTTCCTGATTGTTTTAGGATGTTTTGAAATCACAAGTTTCTAGGAAAGGGCCACAGATCTTGGTGACTCTAGAGGAGGATATTCGACAGGAAGTGGAGAATTTATCGCCAGATGCTTTAAAATAAAACGCGGAGAATGCTAATAAAACGAGTGATTATGGCCAACTTTGGTGGCGACTAACTTGTCCGATAATTAACATTAGTTAGTATTTGAAAACGTAAAAAAGTTAATTCTGGGTTCATTATTACAACTTAACGCTACTATTCTTCCGATGCAATCCTACATGGTTCATAAGAAAAAGTTTTAACAAAACCTTTTCCACAGTCTAAAATCAAACACGTTTTATTGCTGTTGTTTTCGGATGTTACAATGTTTATCGTTTTATCATCGGACATAGTTTCGTTAGAGTATAGGTAAGTTTATTTACCTTTTGTCTAAATTTGACACATACCCGGTGTGTAGAAATCTTCGCGTTTTCTGCGTAAAAACGACTTTATTTTTGTTGGATAAAAAAGTAGCTAAAAGTTAATTTTGTGTATGGCGTGCCCACCATTTATATCTCCGTCTAATATAGGTATTATACCTGCATGTTAAAGTTAATGTCATTTCTAATTCTATTCCAAGATATTCAAATAATTTTTACAATCATGTAAACTGTTGTAAACCATGCAGCCTTCGAATTGTTTGTGTTCACATATAAAAGCTAAGAAAATATTTATCACATTCTATACTTACAAAGTATCAGTTCGAATTTCATTGGCGTAATTAATTGTTCTTGTATTTATAAAAGGGATACAGCATCTTCCAATTAGCATTTTCGAGACAAGTAGTAATTTAACGTTTAAAAACCATTTGCAATCAAGAGAAAGTATATTATTGAATATGGAATTTTCAATATTCAGAGTTATTTCGAAGAAAATATTATTACTTAGACAAAGGACAAAGAAAATGTACGGTGCCGACATTTTACGCAATTTTATCATGCGCACAAAAGGGAGAATTTGAAATGTAAATGTATTAAAACTGCCCGAATTAATAAAACTACGTGTATGGTGTGTACTAAAACCACGATATCTTTAGTTAGCCGTTGTCAACACTAAGAAGTTTTGGAATGGGTCTCTTACTACAAAATTGCATAGGTATCGAATTTTAATTAAAAATACTTTTCCTTCTGAAGTTTCAGCTCTTTTATATCTTGTTACAAACACATTATACATTAGAAATTGTTTTAAAAGCTTCATCGTATAATAGAAGACAGCTTCTACAAAAGAATCGGATAAGTGCTTATTGTGAAGTCTAAAATTGCTTTTCAAGATAAACTGGACACTTGTATCAGCTTTTACGATATGACATACTTAAATTTGTTGTTTTAAAGTAAATGAATAATATTCCTTTTGTGTGCCACAGCCATCTTGAATTCGTGTTTATTGATCATAAATTGATCGTTTTCGTGCCTTAGATGATTTATGCTTTAAATGTATCTTGATTGAAACACATAAAGCTTATTTTCACTTATATGGTTATAGATAGTGCTCTGGTATTGCGAAAGTTCGGTCAGTAGCACATAGGTTTAGTAGACCATAAATGTAAATAGATATTAAGAGCATGCAGACGCATAAAATGGATAAGATTGGTTAAATATTTACAGCATCGGGTATATTTCCATAACTCCCTCGTGTAACCGTGGTGTGAATGTTTATATATGCGGAGAACAGCTGTTGGACATCCAATGATATTATACTTGCATACTTAAATTAACCTTGAGAATACTTAACGGATCTGTGGACCTACTAACAGCAAAGAATTGTTTTAATCTGGTAAGATCTGAATCTGAAAACATAGTATCCATTTAAGCAATAACACCGATATTTCTTGCGTCGCACGTAGCTGTGTTTGTGCAGTGTCCACTATTTGGATTGGCGCAATTGCCAAGAATTTTGTAATGTTTTGAGTGTTTCAATTAGTCCATTATACATTTTATAAAGAATTTGTAAATCTGTTGCAATTTACGCACCTTACAGTTTCTTTTGGTTCTTATTAACGGTGGTTGCTTTGTTTGTATCAAATTGTGAAATTACGGCATTACATTTGGAAGAGCTGAAAGTAATAAAGTGCTCTCTAGCGATTAGAATCAGCCGCGGGGGTTTAAGGATGTCGGAATATTGTCTGCGAAATTCTCGAATACATTACCAACAAACAATGGCAGAACTTCAAGAATTGGTAGGGAATAATTTTATTTATATCGTAGATGAAAGTGCGGATAAGTGTGGCCGTTATATTGCACATTTGTTAATAGGAATTCTTCATGAAGATATTGTAGGTATATTTAATTTATTGCAAAGACTTTCAAAAAACAAATAATGTGACAATTGCCCAATTCGTTCAAGAAGGTTTATCAAAATTCTTTTCACCTGGAAGTATACCTTCTAAAAAAAATTTACTAATGTTGGCCGTCGCTGCACCATACATGATAAAAGCTAAGCAAAATTTAAAAATGTTTATAGTAACATTATTCATACCACTTGTTTAGCT
Source organism: Trypoxylus dichotomus (assembly GCA_023509865.1). NCBI lineage: Eukaryota > Metazoa > Arthropoda > Insecta > Coleoptera > Scarabaeidae > Trypoxylus > Trypoxylus dichotomus. The sequence goes on from CM042078.1 coordinate 45,280,852, forward strand.
CATGGGTTCAATCGTGTAGCCGAAGACATTAGAAATTAATTTCCTTTGATTAATGATTTAATTAGCAATGTCAAAAAAGTATTTTTAAAAGCACCTTTACGAATCTAATTTTATAAAGAGGTGTTAAGTTGCCTCCTGAACCGATTATTACGAGATGGGGTACATGGTTAGACGTTGCAATTTTTTACGCCGATAATTTTGAAGGAATAAAAAATGTAACATCAAAAGAATTGCTACAAAACCTTTTAAGTTCCATTCGTAAACTATAAACGCAAGGGATGTCGTTCTCGGAATCAATCGAAATAGTAGACAAATTTGATATGCTATATAAGAAGGTTAAGGGTACAATAAGTAATTCTATATACGATAAATTTAAAAAGTGATAAATAAAAATACGGGGTATTTCAAATTGAAGAAAATTTTGGAAGGTGAAACAGTAGACGATTTCGACTCTTTAATTTTAGTTTAGAATGTATTGCAATGTTAAAAAGTGCACCAATTATATCTGTGGATGTTCAAAAAAGCTTTTCTATTTCGATACATATGTATTCTGATAGAAGACAAAACTTTCTTTTATACAATTTTGAACAACATTTAATTATAAATTGGTTTAGAAATATGCTGTAAAAAAAAATGTGTAATTAAGTTAATGTTTAAATTTCTGCCCCTATTTATTTTATGTAAAAATGTTGCATATTACCGCAATTTTTTTGCATATATGCCCCAGGTTTATGCTTATTTTTTCAAAAATCGACGCATATATATGCGCATATATTCTAGTTTTTCTTTGTATATAATCCGGTCTCTAGTCATAGTATTAAAAGTTGTGTTTTTTAATTTCAACTGTTTCCATTCTATCTAGTACCTCTATTGCTATTATATCGATAGTACGCTTTTCTAGTCTTCTACTAGCGAGTAAAATTTAAGGTGACGATTTATGTGGTTCCAAAATATGTATATACTATAGCATTAAGAACAAAAGTTTTTTGACTATCGGTAAAGTTGCCTATACATAACTATTTATTATTATTATTTCTTACCGGGCACTGATTTTGAAATCGTTCGACTAGCAAATTTCCAGTTTGAGTACTTACGTGTTCCAAAAAGAACAGAACGATCCGTTACCTAATAAATTAAATGGTACTCTATACGTAGTCAATGTTAATCCTAAATCTAGCGCAAAGTGATTGTTCAACCCAGCGCTTTTTCTATTTTCAGTGCTGTATAGTATCCACGTGTTTCTCACATTCAAATTTATTCCGAAGCATGAAACCGTTTTTACAAACTTTGTAAATTGTTTCGGTTTCATCATGTATTAATTTGGAAATTTACAGATAAACCTCTGTAGTTTGTAAACCTATGACTGCTTCTTCGACAGTGGTAATTGCGACATCATTAAACTAAACCGTACAAAACTTCTAACACAATAAACACATTTGTATAAACGAAGTATACGCTTCTGATCGAACGTTCCCAATGCCAACTGTGCATATAAAACCCATTATTTAGTTATCCTTTTTATTTTATTTTTTTTTGCATATTTCTTATAAGCATTTGCATTTTTATATATGATTAACTACTATAAATACCGGTTTTTGAATCATATTAAATACAATTGAATTAGTTATCGTCAAAAGACCTTGTCAATCATGGGTTGGACACACAAAAATTTCGTGAGAGTGCTATTTTATTAAGTAATCAATAATTGCTATTATTACTGTGTATAGAAACATGGTAATAACTTCTAAGCACTCCCAATACTTATTAAAAACGCATACTCTTTTGGTTATTTTAATAGGGATTCATTTAAAATCATATTAGTTATACTGTACAATTTCGATCAACACAGGTATTGTAAAAACATTTTTTTCTTGTCGAAGTATTTCTAATATTGAATGGAATGTTTGCAAATGATTAAGAAATGATATATCTATTAATTCTCTTTATTTTACATAATTTTAGCAAGTGCTTTAATAAAAATAAAAATCGGGATAAGCAAATATAAGTCAAATCTTAATTTAATTAAAATTAATTACATATCACTTTATTTTGTTTTTTTATCCGATTTCAATGTCTTCTGTCCACATCTCACTTATGTATCTCTCAAATTCCTACTATTCTTAACTCGAATATGTTATTATGAATTAACAAACACTTCATAAAATGAGAAGATTAAAGATCGCAATACGAGAAAATAGTGACAACGTTTCAGCTGGGTTAATAATAACAAAAAGAAAAAGGGAACCAAATGACTTGAAGAGGTAGTATCCTTTACAACACGTTTTCATCTTTATCTATATAGATAGTGCTGTAATGTTTATAGATGTTTGCAAGCCTTTAATTGTTATCCTAGTAGAACAGTGCAGCGCTACGAACATTTTGGGACAATTTTAAGTAACGTAAAACTATGCACGTTCACCGCAGCTCTATTCTTGAAATATTCAGCCACAGACATACATAGAACGTTAAAATCCCAACTAAAACACAGATATTTTTATAGCCCTTTATTAAACACACTTTTTTAGCTCATTCCTTGTGAAAATAGAAATATAAATCCAGCATTATTTAATTTCCACGTTTTCCTTAAATCGACTGTAATTTATACCGTCTTTCTCATTTCGTAAAATAATATCGCCTGCTGTTTATATTGTTTATACATAAATAATATTTGTTTTATCTAAACATTGAACTTCCGCATTCCTTTTAAGATTCCAGTACTAGGATTACGTGCACCAATTACTACTTCTAAGTACATAGTGTTTGCTATGTACGACTCTATGACCTTCAAATAAGCAACTGCGAAGCAATTAAATAAAACAAAAAATACTGATTATGATAGCGCAGATCATAATTATTTCTTTGTTGGTTGCTTTAATGGGATTATGGAAATATTGAATTAAAGTAATTTCTGATGCATCTCCGAAAATATCTAGAACAGGATTTAAGATCTACAGCTAGAATAGTGCCTTATGGAAATAATTAATTCAGCATTAGTCGCGCTACGTTTTTCAACGGCATTGGTCTGGCATTAATACATTACTCACGTTACTTTAGAACTTCTATTATATACGTCAGCGCTTTTTTATTACTAAAATATAATCACGTTCGACCGCATAAATACATTTTTTATTAATCGTAGCTGGAGGTATTCAATATTAAAACTGTAAACGATTAAAATCAAGCAAGCTGTATTGGCATATTCTTCGCACGCCAGACATTTTATAGTAGATGTATTCGTACTAAAAATATCCCCTACTATCGTTACAAATTTGCTTGGTTTTGCCATTCACATACCTGGGTCAAAAATATGGTACCGAATTGACAGAAACAATATCGAGCATAGCACAAACCACAGCCAGAGGCCACCATTTGGTATGTCTAGTTGTACTTCAATTGCCACACATTCTGCTGAGTGAATCTACGCCACCCTTCGTAGCATTATAGAGCACTATTATTTCTGGTTTCGTTGTTGCTATATCAACTCCTTTACTATGATCCCATCTGTTGCAAAAAGTGTCTGAAGATCTTCGTTATTATATATATGGTATTATATCTTTGTCACAAAGGGACTGTGACGTGTTCCCTTGCGATTTCTACGTAATCTAGGTTATGTTTTTGGATTTACTGGAATATTTTCAGCCTCTAGATTGAGCATTAAACAGTCCTTGTGGAGCATATTAGGGGAAATGCTCTTAGTTTTGGTATACGGCTACGATTATCACTACCGATGCCACTAGTAACTGATTGTTTCTTATATTCTTATATCTTCAACAAAAAGAACGATTAAATTTCACCCAGAAGAATTCTCGACTGTGCAGATTTGTTTATACAAGGTTGATGCGAACTTCTGTTGAATTTATCTTTGATTAATAGAAATATTTTACAATATTTGGTTAGGCTATTTCAAGAAGTATTAACCCTGAAGAATTGTATACAGTGTGTGGTTAAATTTGCTGAAAATGAATAATCCTATGTCCTTTGTACCTTACTGTGTCGGACTTAGTTTTATACAAAGTACTGTTTCCATCTTTCCATTATCTTTCTTTCCTCAGTATATTTCCTTTGTCGCCTTTTATATTTTTCAATATTGGCACCTTCTACTGTCTCAATTGTTTTATTGTTCTGTAGAATAATTTTTGGTTTTCCCTATAGTCATCTCTCAGTTTTAGTCCAAACTCCCTCCAAGAATTTTCTTTGACCCTCTTGATACTCTCTTTAGTTCCTTTCCTTGCCATGTTGTACATCTTATAATCCTCCTCCTTTCTGCTATGCATATATCTGATCCATTTATTTTTCTTATCTTTCACTTTGAGTTTTATTTCTGCTGTCTAACATCTGCTTCTTCTTTCATATGTATTTGCTATTTTTGTTATTCCTCAGCTTTCTTATGCCGCCCTTAGTATGATGTTTTTGAATCTTTTCCATTTGTCCTCTATCCTTATCTCGTTTTTAGTCTCCTGTTCAAACAGTTCATTTGTCCTATATTGGTAGTTTTCCCGAATTTCTTCCTCTTTTAATTTGTAAAATTTTATATTTTCCTTAATTACATTTTTTCATTTGTCCTCTTTCATCTTGTTTGTATTTTTGCTAATCTTCTACGCTTCTTCGCTACATATTTCTGCATTTGTTTGGAGTTTGACATCTATCGCCTTTCTTCAGTTTTCAGCATTCTCCCGCTGTCATTTATGGTCTCTTCACCGTCCCTTCCCATGTCTCTCCACTCCATCATTGTCTCTTCCGACTGCTTCATTCATGTCTCCCATTACTATAATATTTCTTTCAGCAAGCTCTATTTCGTTTTGCAGTGTTTCGAAGAATTCGTCTTTATCTTCTATTCTTTGCGTTATCATTTGGGGCATATGCCACAATTATGCTCAAACGTTTCCTTTCAGCTTTGTATCAATTCTTAATATTCTTGAATTTATATATTTTTCTTTTTGTATATTATTCACTACCTCAGGTTTAATAATTATTTCATTTATTACTATATAATTTAGTTCGGGTTGTATTAGGTATAACTATAAACTTATTTACTTTGGATAGAACATTTTTTCGGTAAATAAGACTATTACTTCCTAAACAATATGAACTGTATATATGTTATTTAATTTTACTTTGGGTAAAAACTGTTTTGGTCAGTGAAATTAGTTATCGGAACTTCGTGTACCTAACAGCAATGTATTTACTAGATATTCATATTTATTTCAAAATAGCTATAAGTCGTATATACGTAAGTTATTCATTCAAATAATATGCCATGAATGAAATAGCTTTAAGTATACCGAATTTCTTGCGCAATTAATAGAGCAACAAAATTATCGGCACTTAGTAGAATATTTCATAAGAACTGCTATCCTTCCTTATTTTGTACACAATCTTCTTGAGAATGAACAGCATATCTTCATATGCCAATCGTTGTGGATTGAATAGAAAGTGCTTCATAAATTTTTCACGGATAGTACGTGAACATTTTGTAACGGTGTATCTGGAAGCAAAATTGATCCCAATATTAACCGCATGTTTACTCTACACACGTATTTGTTATAATACGTGTACCCTTTTTTACAAAGCAAGTATTATTGCAAACTACCGAATGTTTACATTGCGCAACTGCGACGAAAACAACACGTTTTCGTTTGCACTTAATAAAACGGTAGTGATTCCAAGATGTTGCTGTCGATGCGGCAATAACATGTATACGTTTAGTGAACTATTTTCGTATTTCGTTTTATTTTTCTAACTACGATTTCAAAATTTTGGCGTCGGGTACAGGCTACAAGTATAGTTGCAAATAACTTAGCATTGTAAACAGGCATTCTATATATGTACGTATATATGGTCCAACTACGTATAAAAAGAATAATTAACGTTTAACAGTTACATGTGGTTATACTGAAACAATTTATGTGCATTAATTAGAGATAGTTTATAGCAGACTGTTGTACTTTGTTAATTCAATTTAGAGTTCTGCAGCATATTATTCTCGAGTAAAAGTATATTTACACAAACTAGTTTCGTTGGATATCTACAGTTCATTCTTTTTTACTATATATTCCTGAACATTCGATATCAAATTGGCAATCAATCAATAAATAGAGTGTCCAAATATGAATGTAATCACTGCTTTTGATTCGATAGTTCATTTTTCCAAAGTAATGTAAGACAAACCCATAGGCACCAGTAATCATATTTCTTTCTTATTTATTGGATTATAATTGGCAGGGCGAAAACACCATTTTCCTAAACTAAAGACCACTTGTTTACAGTTACTTTTATTTACTTTTTATGACAGTTTTCTCTTAACTATGCCTAACATAATAATATTGTTAAATACAATTGCTCATGGTATTGGTGGAATCATTCACAGGAAAGACAATGTGTGACCAATGTGGACAATGTCCTCCTTTTGTGAGGAGACAAAACTAAATTATACTAAGCAAACAGATACGTATTGTATTCCAAAAAAAAAACGTAGAGATTGAAGCGGAGTAAATACCGAAAAGTTCGATTTTTTTGGATTTGACAAAAGATCTGCATATGCAGAACATTCCAAAATTTCCATTAAGGTTCCAAGCGTGTCTTCTAAACAGAACAGACTAAGAAGAAAATCAAAGACCTAGTCTTCTCATATGAACCCTCTAGAAGCAACAATTTTATTATTCAGCCTTATCAAATCATAGTTTGAAGTCTCAGTCAACTTTCTGGAAAAACTAGTAAGATCAAAAAGTATCCAAAAACTGAAATCTGACAATAGTGTTAATTTAAATAATTAAAACTTATTATCACAGTTGCAAGCTTAAACATTATTAGTTCGTATTTTGAAAATTTTCAGACACAGTCTACATTACACAAATTGGTTAATTAATTCGGAAAACTTCGGATTTTCTTTGCTAGCCGAACAATAGAATGACGAATCTTTAAAAGAATCTTTTTGGCGTTTACACTAAACTGAAGCATGCTATATACTCGGGTGTGAGAAAAAATATGTCATTCCTGGCATGACATACAAACTATGACTATTATTCTAATAGATACATAAATATATTTCACAGAAAGGTAGCCTGAACTTGCTGAACTGAAAGGAAGAGGTAATATATTTAATGAGTGTGTACTTAACCCCTCGAAATATAAAGCTTTCACGACCTTCGTAAATGTTGATGTTAGTTCTCGAGTTCCTCTGTGGTTGAATTTCATTTGTCTTTGACATTTCGCCTACTACTGTGGTCGGTCCTCAAAGATACTGAAGGAACTTGGGAAAACGACCCTCTTAAATGTTTTCGCCATCAGTGTGGAACAGACAGCGTTCTTGCTTCATCCTCCTGTTGAAATTATTTTAGTGTTTATATATTAATATAATCCGCTGTCCATCTGGCTGTACTAGTTCTTGATTCAAAGAATTGACTTTGATGAACTGACAGTGTTCTCGTTAATTCATTCTGATTCTTTTTAAATTGTTGTAGCCGTAAATTTTATTAACACCCCTTCCTCCTCGTGTCAATAATTCTTTCTGATGTGCCAATGTATATCTTGTTTCATGAACTTATTTTCTTTTACTTATCGCAGCTAGTCTCTAACCTTATATGTATGTTGTATTTTTTAAGAACCTATCATACTTTACCTGTGATGTTATAAACGAACGCAAGGAAGCGAAACCTGCCCTTAAATCTTCAATCTCTGCTCCTCTGTTTTCTCTGGGCCAATTTTTTTTTATAAACCTGGCTCATTGCTTTATTCGCAAACCCAATATTTCGCAGTGCTCGTTTGAGGTAGATGACTTCATTTTGTAATTGTTCCTTATTGAAGACTGTGCTTATACGGTATTCTGTTGTGAATAGTGATTCAATTCGCTGGGGAAGTACTTGTCACTGTATTTTGCTTTCCTAACCAGCCTCATTTCAAGCGAGTCTCGGCATGAAAGAATGTTGAGAACAAGCAATGCCCCATTATCTTCTAGCCCTATTTTAAACTTGATGCTTCCGTGTATTCTGTGCCCGCATGCTATTGTATCTAATATACTTCAGGGTAGTATGTTGATGCTACTGTATATTGTTTTCTTGATAGGTTCATGGAACATAGTCATCATATTGTATTAAAAATTGTACTTAACTTTTTAGTTGCATCAAAACTGTTGGTGTCATTTCAAAGAATATGATCGCATACGGTAATATTTGGTTACTGTCATTTGAAAATGCTGTATGTAACAAAGAACATTTAGACATCTAAGAAAGGCACTATGTGAATCTCTCATTTTGGCAACGTTTAATTTTTGCATGAGTGTCTATTACAATGTTTTGGAAAATATTAGTAGAATTCATATCCAGCACAATTCATACCATAAATTTATTTATGATGAACGTAGTTTTCAAAGAATATTTCACATTTCACTTCATAAATTACTTATTTATTATTAAAATTCTATTTAGAATCGATATTCATAATCGTCCATGTTTATTTCATTATGTCAACAGTATAAAGCATCTTTACAAAACTCAGGTAATTTGAGGCTCTGTTTTTAAAAAATTGCTAATGTTATATACTTTTCCACAAATTTTTCTTCATTTATTTTTCTAAAGGGTTTTAGTTGAGTCTTTAATCTTATTTGGGAAGCAGATTTTTAGAACTTGTGTAATAACACGTTTCGATACAGCCGTATATATTTTTTGTGATACACGTAAAGTGGATCTTTGGCACTAGCGGATTTCGGTTGATATTGACTTTAACACGTATACCATTACAAAAATTGTCTTCGGAAGTTCACTTATTTGTTCTTTCCAATTTGAAGTATTATCTATATATATGCTGCATTTTTTGTATAATAAAATTAAGTATATTTGCTTTATTTAAATTTAACTGTAAACCACTTTTGGAAACCCATTTGTCCATTACTGATATAACATCAACGACTTCATCATCTGCAAGGATATTGACGAAATGGTTTGTTATTTCTGACAAGTATATATATATATATATATATATATATAGCAGGGGAAGCGGGGGAGCAAGAGGAACGCTTCCAATATTGACCTTGGGGATATACCTCGCTCAACCTATAACCACCATGATATATACTATACTATACTTCACCACTGGTATTTATGCGTACACATTGTAATTGGTTTGTGTTACGATTTTATTAAATTATGAACAGTTCCTCTACAACTCACTAAATCAAATTTTTGTTATACAATTCTGTGATTTATACTGTCGAGTTCTGTCGAAAAATCTAAAAATGTTCCTGTCACAGGTCTTGTTTTGAGTAATTTTTGCATTATTATGGTAAATCATCATTCCATGAATGCGGAATGTAATGGAGATATTAAGTCAATTTTACAAGTTCTAATGAAATACACGTTTTTGTAAGCATAAATTGATCAATATTGTTGGAGGTGCACGTAGTATATTGTCACAGCTTTTTGTTAATCCTTTTGATAATTTGTTTATTGCCCTTCAATGGTATTAGTATATTAAAATGGTTATTGCCGTATAGACATATTGATTTTCTGTTTCAATATGTATGCTCGATTGGTAAAAGTTTTAGGTTTGGCTGAAGTAATTTAGTAGGAGTTAAACTGATTTACTAACTTATTGGCTATTGTGTTGCAATGCTTAGATAATTTATTAATGTCTACGTGCTTCCTGCTGCCTGTGCCAGTTATGTTATTAACCAATTTCCATATTGTGTTTACTTTACTTCCATTGATAAGAATAAGATTTGCATTGTAATCTTTTGTAGTTTTGTATATGACAGTGTCAAAATATTTGCTGTGATTATTATAGTAGCCTCTAGTAATTCTTTTAACTATCATTACTTCATATAAATATTAGTTTGATTCAGAAGCTTACTTATTCGTTGAGGTCACAACCTACAAATGCATAGAAAGTCATTTTAGTCAGTCTTTAAATATTTTATCGTAATTCCTTCGAACGTTTGTTCTTTCAAGCCATCGTCTGTTGCGTGAGTATTACTACTTTCTTGCTTAAATGGCATTTTCATTTAGGTTTCGATTTTCATTAAGATAGCTTTTAGTACTTGATTTATCATTCTGTAAATTGTTTTTGTGTAATCCCGAAATCATTTACGGTTTTTTTTTGTATATGGCTATTTTCTTTAATTTTCTATTACGTTAATAAACTGCATACTATTATTCATATTCCACTGAACAAATAACACGGCCAATTGGAACCACTTTCAGGAACTTTTAGTACGATTTCGTTGTGGAAGATTTGAATGAAATTTCTAAATAATCAAAAATACTTCATATATAGAAAGAATATAATAAGAATAAAAACATGCTAATCGACTAACTGAAAGGAAAACACTTTCAGTCAGTCTACGTTGGCAGATTTACTATTTGTTTATATTTTGTTGGTTCAAATATTTCTCATTTAGTTTCTAACATTTCGCATATTCCACTGTAGGATAGGCGTTAAATGTTGTATACTTGTAAATACCTTTTTGACTGGCGGTTATACGACAACAGATCTAGCAGTTTCCTAAACATATGTTGTACTAATTTGTCGTTTTGTGCTATGATAAATGGATCAATACCTTTCTTTGCGTGCACTATACTATTTCATAGTCCTTGTTATCATGTTGAACGAATGACAGTTATTAGTCTTCAGTCTTAACGAATAACAGTTAAGCTGTATTGAAGTTGGCAATATTTCGGGGATATATATATCACAGTTTATAAGAAGTAAATTATTAATTACAATGTACTTTTAGTATCTTCAAAAAAATAGTTCACCCACATGACAACTTAAAAACATCAAAATTCTCTAGGGAGTTCGATAACCTGAATTAACTAGTAAATTGAGTTTACCTTTTAAATAAAAATTCAAGGACGATCTCTATTTAGTACTAAGTTATAATCTTTTATAATTGTGTTTACCTTTGCTTTGCTTTGCTTTGCTACGGTTCACAATCTTCTTGATAGGGCCAATTTGTTTGAAAAATAATTTTTCTTTAAATTTTTTTTTTGTGAATAAAGTGGCGTCATTGTTGCGCAGATCATTCCAATTTATACTGTAAAATATACATACACCACTCGTTTGCTTACCGCTAGTATCAAAAGCATCCGTAAACTTATGAAGAAATAAAACAAACCGTCAGGATCTGCGTGCTGCAGTATATCATACGGGCGTGCATATATCCCAAAAATGTTTGAAGCAGATGAAGCGGATTATATCGGATTTTGATTTATTGATTTCATTTCCGGCTATTTCAACCACCCCAAGTTCGCTGTGATATTTGCGCGAAACGGATAACGGTAGAAAGGGAATCATGTTTCTTTTAATTAAATTTGAACACTGCAACAGAAACGGATGTCAATAACCTGATGCTTAGCTAACTATTATCAGCTTATATTTTTCTCCAACAAGAAGATTTACTAAGTTTAAAACCTGTTTGGACTGACATCTCGTTAAGAGAATTAAGCAGAGCTGTAATTTGGATTTATTTTATAATGCATTCTATTTAAAGTCAACTAATAATATTTTTGAAGTTGCAAATGTTCTAAATAAAATTTTTCATAAATATTCAGCTAAAATAGATGATGCAACATAATTTTTGCGTAAATATATACAGATGTGTCATATACTGTTCTCCTCTTGGTCTTTTGATAAACCCTATTACTTGGAAAGGGTAAATAATTGCAGGCTTATTGCTTTACTCTTCATATTTAAGACCTCTGAAAGGTTATTAAGTAAGCGTCTCTTAGAATAACTAAATAAACACATAGTTTTATCAAGATCTCAGTTTAGTTTTGTCAGCAGTAACTCGTCTGTAATGTCACTTGGACAGTATGTGGGAAAAATAACGGAACTTTCCAAATAAAAAAGAGGCAATTAGTTATTTCACTAAATCTATTAATTTTTCTTCAAAATAAAAGAAAAATCATTTCTCGACACGACATCTTGCACTTGTTCAACATTATCGTAAAACGTTCCTATCACAGTTAGTTTCAGTTTCGGGAAGGGGAAATAGTCACATGGTGATAAGTCTTGTGAATATGGAGGGCAAACAGGGGAGGGTGCAACAAAAACCAAGTTCCTGGCGCTCGATATCCGGACCTCACTCGAACGATTCTCTTCCACAAACGATCCATAATCCTCGCACAATATTTGCCGATGCAATTTTGCCGATTTTAGAGAGCTCGGGGACTCTGGCATTTTGTTTGAGGATGGTACTTGGGGTACCGAGCCTCAGCACCAGTTAAAATCGATTCTGGAAATTTGCGACCTAGTCTTGTTGTTTCGATCTGATCCTTGGAATGTTCAACGCGAGCAATTTTTTAAGTTTTAATCAGTTCAGGAATGAGGAACAAATCGCGCACAAATTTTCCGTCTTTCTTCAAAATTTCGTAAATCATGTCTTTGTCGTACTTAATTCCTCCGCTATCCATCTCACAGTCGAATTTGCATCGTATGCGATAATTTCACGCATTTTTTCGACCAATTTCTCTCGACTCTTTTTCTTTGGTCGTCTTTCAAAGCATCACGACCATCCTGAAATTGCCTATACCATTCGAACACACGTGTACTGGATAAACAATCATCACCATAAACTTTCTCCATAATTAAAAGTAGTGTCACTTTAAGCACTATAACTTAACTACCACTTAACCGATTTTAATGCTGGCGGTCTCGTTTTATAGAGAGGATATACAGATTTCAGATTATATATTTCTTCAATGGATAACTTTTTTTTAGTAACTTTCTGGAATTTTAAAAAGTCACTATATTTTTCCGATATACTGTGTATTACATTTTACATTATATTTACATTGAATTATTTAAGAAAAGGGTAATAAGATGATAAGGTACATTCTTTGATCTAACGAAGACTTTCGATTTGTTGAGTCATGATATTTTATTGAATAAATTGTATGCTTATGGAACAAGAAACCTTTTCACGATCTGTTTAAATTGCATTCCTGTTGCTCCACGTTATATATATATATATATATATATATATATATATATATATATATAGAAAATTAAGTAACAAAAAAGTATTTTTCTGCACTATCATGTAGTATTGTATTTTGGACCCGACTGTATTTATCATATGACATTAAGGACTCTCAATCGATGTTGGATAATTACATATTGTCTCACTTTGTTTACAATATTGCTTGTACAGTAATATTGGTTCTGCTTCACTTATAATTGAGGATGGCAAAGTTGCACAGCCATTCATTGGGATTGCTTCGAGCACGTGTCCAACAAAGTTTTAATTATTATAATATAGTATACCCTGTTCATACGGTTTTAATAATTATTGTGTTACGGAGTGCTGTGCGCTGGATATAATTATGTCGCAATTACGCAGATCGACTGTCTGACGAAGTAAATACGAACATGAAATTTAAAGCATGCAGCACTGTTTGTACGCCATCCATTATTCTTAAATCTTCTACTAATGCTAATGAAGAATTTTTCTAGGACATGTAAATCCGTTTCAACTTGGGCCCTTTGAAATCTTATCCAGTTTTCTTTGCTGCATATTGATCGTTTAAGGTTAAATTGTAACATTTTATTTTGTGAAATTTTTTAGAAGAATAAAGTTCTCTGGTAACCACGTGCCTCAGGATATAAGAATTAGTAGGACAGTGTTTGTGAAACTTCTTTGGTAGTTATTAAACTATCTAAATCTAAGTTACTTTTGCTAATAGTTTCTGCAACCAGATGTAATGTATGTAACAGCCACGTTGCTGGAATACTTTTAAGGTAACGTTCTGCTCAAAGCATTAAGCACCAAGCATCGCAGTACACATCACTACTTCATTTAGTGTCAAGTGAAATTTTCCATTGTACCACATTGTGAATAACAACTGTAGTTCCATCAGGACTTTAACCATAGTTTATTATCTTTTAAAGCAGACGGAACTGGACTGTGTAATGATAAAGTATGTAAAAGGAAAGATAAATAATAATTATTATTATGATTCTCTTACTATTGTAAGAGAGAACAAGAAAACAAATATGAGATTAAGAGGACAGGAAAGGAGAAATAAATAAATAAAAAGGAAAAAAAGGGAGAAAACCATGACAAGTAATGAATGAAAAAGAAAAAAGAAAACGGCGGGATCTTGTTTCCTCCGCCGTAAGAGGTTTCTTCAGGAGAAAGAAACACAGGATCCAAACTGATAAAGTGAACCACGGTAGAGGCGAAACCAATTTCGAAGAAAATCACGGTAACTCGACGTGTTAACTACGCTAGAGACAAAAATCTTCTGTTCAGAAGGTCAGAAGAAAAAGAAAAAAGAAAAAGGCGGAATCTCGACGTTTCGCGTCAGCCGTAGGAGACTTCCTCGGGGGAAAGAAACGTGGTGACACTTTCTGAACAGAAGGTTTTTGCCTCTACCTTGAGTTACCGAGACCTTCTTCCCAAGTTATTTCGCCCAAAACGTGATTTACACGTCGAGTTACCATGCCAATTTGGATCACTGTTTCTTTTTATTTTTTTTTTCTCTCATTCCCCGTTTTTCCCATTTTATTTATTTATTTCTTTATTTTTCTCCTTTTCTGTCCGCTTTATCTCTGTTCTATTTTCTTGTTTTCGCTTACTACCATAATTTATTTTTCCTTTTTATAACACATGGGCTGAAAAGTCCCGGGCCTAACAAAGAAAACACGGTTTTTTTGGTTCAAAATTAGCTTTATTCATCAACGTAATCTCCATCAAGAGCAACGCAATCATTCCAGCGCCACTCTAACATTTCGATACCACTTGTAGAACGATTTATCTTTTGCCTCAAAATAGGCCCCAGTTTCAGCGATAACTTCTTCATTCGTGCGAAATTTCTTACCGGCGAGCATTTTTTTGAGGTCTGCGAAGAGCCAGTAGTCGCTGGAAGCCAATTCATACTCAACTCATGTAGTTTTGCCATTGTTTTGATTGACTTGTGACACGGTGCGTTGTCTTGATGAAACAACATTTTTTTCTTTGCCATATGCGGTCGTTTCTTTACCATTTCGGCCTTAAAACGCTCCAATAACGCTATATAATATTAACTGTTGATGGCATTTCCTTTCTCAAGAGAGTCGATGAATATTACACCACGCACATCCCAAAATACCGAGGCCATAACCTTTCCAGCCGATTGTTGTGCTTTCGGGCGCTTTGGACGAGGTTCACCAGTTGCTGCCCACTCAGATGACGATCGTTTTGATTCCGGAGTGAACTGATGGATCCATGTTTCACCCATTGTCACATATCAACGCAAAAATTCCGGTTTGTTACGTTTAAACATGGCCAAACACTGCTCAGAATCATCAACACGTTCTTGTTTTTGGTCAACAGTGAGCAAACGCGGCACCCACTTTGAACAGAGCTTTCTCATAATCAAATGCTCATGCAATATAAAGCCAATACGTTCTTTTGATATCTTTACGATGTCAGCTAACTCACGCAACTTCACTTTTCGATCATTCAAAACGATTTTGTGGATTTTTTTCATGTTTTCTGGTGTTATCGCCTCATTTTGACGTCCACTGCGTTCTGCATCATCGGTGTCTCTACGACCACGTTTGAAGTCAGCAAACCAAGGTTTTATTGTTGTTTCTGATGTAGCGGAGTCCCCATAACGCTTTTCAAGCCATTGCTTCGCTTGAACGGTATTTTTCCCATCAAGAAGCAGTGTCAAATTAAAACACGAAATTGTTTTTGATTCATTGTTTTGAAAATAACAAAAGTAGCGTGACTCTTAGCACAATAACTCACAAACTAATGAATAGAATATCATGAAATTTTAACAGCTGTCTTTTACTTTCTACTAACTGAAAGAAAGGTGACTGCAATAAAACTAGCGCCATGTATGTGTTAGGCCCGGGACTTTTCAGCGAATGTGACATGGCCCGATTCTAGAAACAATTCATTTATTCGTCTTAATACTGTTCCCAGATTTTTTTCTGTACAGATCTTAAACAATTCCATAACCTTAAATCCTTTCGCAATACATACATAGGATTATATTTTGTCCGAAACTTATGGCATGGTTCCTTTTTCGTTAAATGATGTGGTACAAATGAAATGTAATGCAGATTTGTTTTTAATCTGAGACCACGTTCTTGTTTATCAGTATTTTTGACTGTTTACGTATCTAAAATAATACCTTTTGTCCAGATAGACCAACGGCATATCACGTACTAAACAAACTACTTTAATGCCATCGTATTTTACGTCCGGAAATTGTCCGATAATTTTATTTACACGACTGACGAGCAGCAGAGTGCTATTATTAAGTTTTATATGTACGCTATAGCTGCTCTACTATGCTATATGAAATACTGATCGCTATCAACTTAGCAAAAACCAGTACGTATCTAAACTTAGAAATGTACTCACGTCATTGCATCGAACGAAGAGTGACGGGGAAATCCCTGCTGTTACCTATTGGAAATGTCTCAATTTTCTGTGCTATGCTTGTCACTTTATAGGTAATGATGAAGTAATAGCACACTTGTGTAAGGAGACTTTATTTTCTGTGAATTGTTTAAAAACAGGATCTATATGCCTACTCGTTAAGTAGAAGTTACGAAAATGAAAATGAAAGGAAAACTCTTCCTAAGTAATAAACTGTTCATTATTTTTGGCTAAGAGTTCTTGTTGAAAATTCAACTTGGTATATCTAATACTTACAGAATCAGATACAGTTTTCCCACATTGTCTCTAGTTTTTTGAGATACCTCGCACTACATATACTACCGTACTACCGCGCTAATATTAATCAGTAGTATTATACCTAGGTTAAAATATGATCCAATGTTATATTTTTCTATGCATCTTTATATAATGTATGTACATAGACAGCTAGACAACTGTATATCGAAATAAAGCACCGCTAGCTTGTGCAAATTCTTGAGAACTACATCATCGAAATAATTCTGATATACTCTACTACATTTACGGTAAGTAGAGTGTGGCATAAAATACAAAAAAGAACATTAGATTTCTTGAAACGATATATATATATGTAGCTAATTATAAAATTTAGTGCAATCGTCTGGCATAAAATTTCTACTGATTTTCAGCAGCAAGCGACCTTTTTACATACTTGTGTTTCTTTTTGCATATTTGATCAGAAATTAGAACCAACATGGCAATATCGATGGTATATTCGGAACTAGGAGCTTAGCATTTCCGTAAAATCATGAAATATTCCCTGGCAATAATGTCCTTGTTTCCCAGTATCATGTGTGCTTACTATTGTACCCTTACAAGACAACTTTATAGTAATAAATTTTGCTTTGCTTTAAATTGAATTAGAATCATAAAAGCACTGGCAACCTCAATTCACTCCAGATATTTTATAGCTTCTATGTCGAGTCATGTTTAAGATACAAAATTACTGTTTGAGAATACGCATCTCCTCCACAAAGTTTGTTCATTTCACAAGAAGGATAAGTAGATGTATGGTTGAAGTTTGTAAAGCGCATGTATTACAAATATTATAATGAATAATTCAACGTTTTGGGAATTTTGCCACTGGCGTTGATTTAATGTTTTGCAAACAAATGAGCGCACGTCTACAATAAGAGGAGATATTTTTAAAAACACAAGAACATGTAATAATTTCAACGTACCGTTGCATAAAACTAGCTTTTATGAGAAAGTTCGCAGTGCAAAGCCATGATACATTTGAGTGCATTACTTAACTAAGTTGGAATCATTTCCGATATTAAAAAGTTTAGGAAACATGTAAAATCGTTTTTATTGCAAAGTCCTGCTTATAACTTGCGTGAATTTATAACTTCTGTAATTTTCATACGATAAAAAATTCAAATGCCCTTCCATCAATGCTATTTATGTTTCGTCTTGTTTGTATAATATGTGTATAGTATATGACAATTTTTTCGTAATGACATTTACGCCTTTGATCTACTGTTTTGAATAATTTTATATAATTTATAAATTCGTCGTTATTTCTTTAAAAATGACAATTTAATCTTTATTATTATTATAAATACGTATTTGTGCTTACTTATGTTCTTCTTCGCAATAATTAGCTTACCACAAGTATCTAAATTTCAACAATGACTAAGTGAAATAGTATTTGGGTTATCTAATTTTATGCAAAATACCGTTTCGTTTAATTATATCTAATAAAAATTTCTATAGAAAAAAACTTTCTTTACTTTCAGAATGGCCCCCGAGTTATAATTAAACTTTCATATCAAAAATCTTAAAACAACGTCGTATACAAAGCGATATCAACATTTTGCCTGCATAACCTTCTTTCATATCGTAGTTGGCACCATACAGCTGTGGCCATATGTATTCGACACCCTTTTCTGTTTTTTATTCCGACGAATATATAAGAAATAAAAGGAAATTGATCGATGAAAATGTTTCATTGTGAGTGTATACAGATATATACAGATATTGCTTAATATTTGGTAGCTCCTCTCTGGGCTTTTATCACCGCACGAATTCGTCGGGGCATACTGCTCACTAAGTTGTAGCAGTTCGGGGGTGATTTTATTCCACTCTTCGAATGGTTTTGTTTTTAAGCATTGCTTTGTGGTACATGAGTATTTAGCTACATTTCGCTTTAAAATGTACCATAAATGCTCAATTGGCGATAAATCCGGGGATTGTGCCGGCCATTCCAGGACCCGCACGTTATTTTCCTCGAACCAGCGCATTACTTCGCAAGATTTATGGCACGGTGCATTATCTTGTTGGAAGTAATACTCTGGCTCATCATTATCGAATAATTTTAATGCACACGGTTCCAGAACTTCTTCCAATATGTCGATGTAGAATAAAGACACTGTAAATACCAGGAATTGAATACAGAATACCGCAAATACAATAATTATGTATTACTTACCTCAATATTTGACTCATCCGTCCACATAACATTGGTCCAATTGTCAATGGTCCAGTCCCGGTGACTTTTAGCCCACAGCAGTCTCTTTTTCTTTTGCTACGGAGACAACCGTGGTTTATGTCGAGCTTTGTATCCACCTAAATTTAATTCACGAAGGCGTCTTCTAACCGTGCGAGGAGAAATAGCAACATTATGTAGACGGAAAAGCTCACTGGAAAGCTGTTTAAACCCTTTTTTCCGGTCTCGCAAAAACATCCGCTCTAAGACTCGCTCATCTCTGCTAGTTCTCTTCCTTTTTCGACCAGTTTTCGGTTTGTTTATCAAGGATCCACTCTCTTTGTATCGTTTTACCGTCATTCTAACTGTCGATCGCGCACATTTCACTTGTCGGGCAATAGCAGACACTGACAACCCTTGCTTTTCTAACACCACTATTTGTCCTCGCTCTACCTCCGTCAATTCGCGTGTTTTCAGCATTACTTTTTACTGTATACTATCGTATTACACAGACAAAATCACAGACACAATATCTTCACTCTAACTAACTCAACCTTACTCTTACAACTTTTAAGAAAGACTGAAGAAATATTCAGAAATTACAATTTTACGTCTATTTTCTAATTTACTCAGAATGGCCTACAATAAACCATTAAACCCTGATTACCAGGTACCTAGTTAAGTCCGTCATCGACCCTGCTTCTTAGAAATACAATAATATTCGTGTAACACGTTCAAAACAAGAGTGGCGAATACATATGGCCCCAGCTGTAGTTTAATAAACTCTTATGTTGTTGAGCATTAAATTTAAATTATTTTGATATGGTTCTCTTGAATTCCGATAATAATTACGTATCTAAAATTTAATATTTTACTTACGTCTGTTTCAGCAAACGATACGTTGTACTTACATTATAACATCGTGCGAAATTTGTATAATACACATAGAGTGTTGAAATTATATTTAATCTGATAAATTTTACGATTACCTACAAGTATTATACTACCGCACAGTCATTCCATACATAGGCTTTTACATTGATCGCATAAATTGTCGCTAGTATTCACGCACTTTATATGTATCGAATTAGCGTTCTTTGTGGTGCATCCAATGCGACAATCAAATATGATCCTCGCTAATATTTCCGACAATCTGTTAAATAAAAGATAAAATGGATTAGTAAACACGCTTATTTCATTACGGCTTTATGTTTCTACAGTAATCTGATAATATATCCCAAGGATTACATGAAAAGCTGGCAATTCATGATGCAAAATTTAGTACAAAATATATTGTTTGAAAACCGACGGAAATCTTTCTTGAAGCTTAATGTCTTTTAGTAATTCATTTTCGGCTAATTCATTATTCGTATTACCAGGAGCTCAAAAAGTAGGAATTCATAAAAATAAGTATAAATCACCCCCGAAAAGGTTTATCAGAATTATGATGAACCGAGAAAAGAATGTTATTTGTGAGAGAAATTGATCAAAACGGGCAAAGAAAAGAACTGAAAATCGTATTCATCTTGTTAATAAATTTATAATTCCAACAAAGGGCATGGAAAAGAAAAACAAGATTAATAGGACTGGGTTGATAAGGAAGCGAAGTGATTTATGTAATCATCTTGACAAAGAAAAATGTCCTTCTTCTGCGTAGCAGATAAACGAAATGACAACAATAGCTACATAAATCTCGTTACGGTCTTGTGAGTGTGTAAATATTATACAGAATGGTTTAGATGTTCTCCATGCATTTTACTAAGAAAAGTAAAGCTTTATATACGAATCGCACACATATATTTAATAGGTACTCTAACATTTTTGTCCATCGCCCTATTCCCAAACACCAACAATTGTAACGCTACACAATAAAAGTAGTGTATAATCCATAGTATGTGACCTCTGACTCAGTAAAGCTTCATGCGATAAAATACAGTGGTGCTCCATCCCATTGGAAACTAACAGCAAAAAATTCCTCTTGCTATTCCAAAAACTATTGTGCTGAATATGAAAGAACCATAAATCTTGTTTTGTATAAAACCTAACCAGACATTTAATTTTGAGGGTCCTACAGCCTTTGCCCCATTTCGCATTTTGATCACCACTCGTATCCATTTTTCCAAACTTCTTCATTTTTTGCTCTCATGGCTTTCTCGATCGCATCCCTCCATGATGCCGCTATTCCCTGATGTCCCCTTCTCCTTCTATTTTGTCGTCTATAATTTAGTACCCTCTTTGGTCATCTATCTTCCCTCATTCTTTGTTCATATCCATACCATATAAGCTGTCGTGTTTCGATTCGATCCACACTGCTAATAATTCTTCCTGTTCTTCGTCATATCTCTTCGTTTCTTACATATTGTGGTGTCTACATTCTTTTTATTGCTGTTTGCTATCTGCAAGCCCTCTGCACCATATGTTAAAATGGCCCCCCGAGTGCTTTATATGTTTTTATCTTTGTTTCCAGTCTTAATACTTTAGACCACAACCAACAAGGAATTTAAGGCGTAGGTTGCTTTTTGCCCTGTTGCATTTTACTTCGTACATCTATTTCCGATGTGCTTTCCTCACTAAGTATGTTTTAAGGTATTTGTACTGATTGGTTCTTCTTATTTTTCTAATTTGCATTTGGTGGTCATCCTCGTCTTTACATCCCACTTCCATATATTGAGTCTTTGTCATGTTTATTGTTAGTTCTCAATGTTCGTCTCAGTTTTTTAAAGATGTAGTCCATGTTGCCTTCGCCACAAGCTATAATGAAAGGCTGCACCTTTGTTTCAATTCCTTATTTAGAGGGAATGGTTTTGATCTGTTTACGTCTATTTTGATTATGCTCTGTGTATTTTTATTCATATTGATCCACCTGGTATTATGTCCCACATTGTTCAAAACTTCAAACATTTTTTTAAAAAAGCTTTTTGTAGGTCTATAAATATTAGGAGGGTGGTCCGTTCCACTCGGAAGCCGTTTTGTTCTTCTATTTCCTGTAAGCCACCTAATATTCTTTTCTTTAATATACGACCGTACAGCCTTTGCATTGCGCTGATTACACTTATTCTTCTGTAATTCTAACATTTACTTTTGTTTTCCTTCGTGTATATTGAACTGATTTAGCTCAGGTTCCAGTTTTCAGGAACTTCTTCTCCTTGTAGCAAGTACCGTTACGTATTCGATTAATATATCCGGTCCATCTTTTATCAGCTCAGTGAGAATGCCTCCTGGTCCTGCAGCTTTTTTATTTTTCGATTCTTTTAGCGCTCTTTTAACTTCCGAAGTTGTGATTCTTTCCACGCAATCATGATGTTAAATTTCATATCTTTTGAAAAGAAATCTGGTCTATTGTCTGTTAATTGTTCAGTCTTCTTAGTTTTCTAATTCTATTAAATTTATTTTGCTATTGCATGCTATCGTTAAATTACTTATTTGTGACAGCTTGTACAAAATAATTGAAACATAGATTCTAACACAAAAAATATAAAAACTTGAAAAGGTTTACCCTTCCATCTAAAACAAACATAAATACGGGAAATGCCGTCCTATAATTGGCAACTTTGCTCCCAATTCGAAAATGATTGTACCTTCCAATATTGGTAATGGAGACACCATTTACGAACTTATATTTACAGAAAAGACATAACGTATACTCACCTACTGCAGTCGACATTAGCGTTTGTCTTGCTACATATTTATTAACTAGCTAAATGTTAACAATATATTCTAGTCAATAATAAAACATCCCGTTTTTAAACAACTGACAAGAACAAATGATTTCTCAGATTGCCAGAACACAAAAACAGTTGGTTATGTGTGTGTAGTTCTAGATATGTCCAAATTTTTTTCCGCACTATCCAATTTTTTAAAGAACTTCATCAAAATTCATATATTCTTATTAAAGAATAATTATAAGGATACAAATATAATAAGCGCATCAACAGATGTAAACGAAACGATTGTAAAAATAGCTTCAACTATAAAAATTATAATGACACAGATTTCATTCTCAAATTAAGTAAAATATTGTTTACTTTTACTTTTAGACAGGCAGTTATGCTAACTATAGCTTTAAAATATAATCTTCAAGTAATTTCTCTAAATCATTAACGAGCAAAGTTATTTTGAGAACTAACTTCTGCACACATTATCCTCGAGCACAATACCATCTGACAACCATTAATTTCAGTTTACCAACGCCACGGTATTATGGGATTAAGTAATCTGTGATTTACGAAAACACCACCGCTATTCTGCACAAATTTAAATTAGATGAGAATTAAATGAACTGTCTGTTATTTATACCCACGAATAGCGAAGAGCTTTTATGCAGAAATGGAAAGATATTTAAGAAAATATTAATTTGTTTAGGTATAAAATATTGCTTTTCTTCACTAATTGCAGTATTGACTAGTATTGCTATTCTACTATATGATCATATTAATTCACCTTCTAGCAAGCCATCAAGTTATTTCTTCAAAATATCTTGTTGGTAGTGAATTGACAGTGACAAATGAAATGCATTTGTCATGTGTACTGTATTGGTTTATTCACACAAACATGTTTAGAATAAATCACAAAGTTTTCATTGTCGAATCACACTTCAGAAATAGTATAAAATTACAAAATGGAAAATGGTCATACTCGTTTCAGCCATGTATAGATCAATTTCGGGCAAAACTTTCAAAATTTCCAGTAACATATGACAGTTTGCGGCAAATTATTCAAGAATCAGTGCAAGGTTGGTTTTGGTGTTTGACGGACAGCTAAAAATATGGCAGATGTACGAGTAACACAATCCCCTAAGAAATCTATTTGCAAGTTTTCACAGCAAGCGCAACTTTCATATGGGAAACGCCAGGCAATCCTTAAAAAAGATCTACAAGTACAAGTTTCATTGTGTGTAAGAGCTTGATCAGGTAACTCGGCTTAATTATTGTCAATTGTTTTAAGATACGATGTGGAATGTCGATGTTCTTGACAAATCCTTCTTCTCGGATGAAGTATTGTGTCACTTATCAGGATATATAAATAACAAACAGTACACATCTGGTCTAGTAAAAATCCTCATGAAATTTTTGGGAGATTCTTGCATTCACAAAGAAATAGGGGTTTGACTTGCTGTTTCTCAAAGACTGATTATTGGTCCCATATTCTTTAATAATATCACATGCGTACTGATATCGCGATAATTTATTACCGCTTTTAAATCAATTACATGACGACAAACTCCGCGAGAGATATTTTCAGCAAGATGATGCTACACGCTATACGACAATGGAAACGATGGGATTATTACATAAATTCTTTGGTAATCAGATAGTAGCCTTTCCACCACGATTATTTCACACATCCACACCTAAAAAGTAGAATATTTACAAATCGTCCTCACACAATTGAAGTTCGTCAATTGAAGCTGTCCGAAATGTCTGCGACGAAATTAAACCGCGTAATTTAAGGAATGCCTTCAATAACATGAAGCGAAGAGTGGCATTATATATAGAAAATGTCCTTTATTTCCAAGATTTATTGTAACCATTTATTTATTACTATTAAACATTTTGTTTTCCAACCGAAACGTTGTGTGCTATTTGTCAAAACCTAATCTGACAACCGCTTGTCAACGGTGTAACATAAACTGAATCACCTACAATTAAGCCCTTTTACTAATGCAACAGAATAAGTCAATTTACACGTTTTTAAAATTATTCTACCATCTTAAGTTTAATGAAGAAAAATTTCATGGATTGCTATTATGGTTAGAAATTATGGTATTAAGTTAAACAGTTAATGATGCAAATTAATAGAACCGTCCATTCTACAATTTGGATAATAAATTTCGAGTGCATTCATGAAATTATGTGTTTATTGACATAGGGATGCATGCATCACGTTAACAAAGAGGGCCAATTTCATTGGAATGCATTATTGCTGTGTACCTTTCCGTTGATGTGTGCGCAGCTGAATAATGTTACTTGACATTTCAACAATTTATTACATATTCCAATTGATTATCGACATGTTCTCTGCCATTGGAGGAAAGCGCTTTGAGTACGCGCACTACAAATGCATTATATTCGGGGTACTAAAGCTCTGATGGAGCTAAATGGTGCTCTTTTAGACTGTTTTAATGGGGCGCTAACAAAGTTGTCTCCGTAACAACGTGAACTACGACATTCTAGATCGTTCATTAGCTTCGTGTTGCTGGCTGCTTAATCAAGAGCGAATTGACGAGATGAATACCGTGCGTTCCTGGAGCAACTCATTCGTTTCCAGCAATTGGGTATCGGTGGAAAACGTGACGAAACCTTGAAACTTGAAACAAACACATTCTATCAGCAACCGATATTCATAGTGAAAGTATGCTCCAACAAAACTAAGTTTTCCTATTTTCTAATTTTGATAAACGGATTCATGAGTTGAAATACGATCTCCCAAGAGCTAAAGATGTGCACTCATAATGGATACGCAATGTCAACCACTATAACAGAAATTATTGAAAAAGAGTAATCCTTGTTGTTAGCATAGCCTACAAATATTTCCCCAGAACACGCAATTTGAATTTAGAATAGAAAGTTGACCATAAACAAATTGTTGACTGTAACCACTCATAGTTGATCAAAAATTGGTACAAATGCACGTTTCTTATAAATATTTAAAACACTTACTGATGCAATTTTCTAAGAAGCAAACATGGAAACCAGTTCTATACAAATCTTTTGAAACAGATTAAAACAAGAAGTTAATAAAAAGAAGATAGGTCAGGAAAATCCTCCATTACTAAATACACTCCAATCTGCTACCATTCCCACTTTATCCGCCATATACTTAATACCTTCAATATGTCATCTCTTCTAAGTCAAACAACACCTGTTATGCCATACGTTTTCAAAAACGACTTTAAAGCTAGAGCTACAAGGTATAGCTGTTTGACGACTCCAAATTTTACCATGGTATATACCTCAGTATCACTGCTGCTCCATTTTATTGCTGACATCAAACTTGAAAGTTCTGTTTTGGACTTTCATTACTTATAATAATCAGGGGCGGGCATCGGCCGGCCATGAGTTATTATTACAAGTTCTAGGATACCCATTTTCAGCATTCACCAAGGAGCGAGGAAAACCATAGAAAACCTCAACCCTGAGAAACAGCCTCAGAGTTTATACCCGGAGACTAATAGTCACGCGCGCAAACCACAGAGCAACCAGCCCCATGTTCCCACGAACTTTGCAGACTATCTCCATTGAATATACATAATAAATAAAAAGAGACACTTAGTGAAAAGATTTCCTTAATGAACAAAAAAATATATAAGAATGAAATGCCTTAAATTCCTACCAAAATTTTCTGAGGTTCGATAGTAGAAAGTGTTCGTGAATTATGAAAACTATGAAAATTCCCGTAGAATTTCTTGCTATTTTTGTCTTCTTCAGCATAATGAGCTGAATTTCACCGTTCCAGGATAATGTGTTGCGCTATGAATGACAGTAACATGTTTGAGTGTTCTAATACAGCAGTATTCAAGTTGGTGGTTTAGATCTTTGTCTACGTGGATGACAACATATCATATAGGATTGAGTTACAAATTTTACTTGAAACTGGGGGCAATGATAATCTTTTTTTTCAAAAAGTTCTTTTATTTTACCTGTTGGTAATATTCCTTAATAGCGCCTTAAGCAACCGGCAATTAGAATAAGTAATAGAAGATTTGAAAAAACTGGACGCTATTAGCAAAAGACATATTGTCCGAGTTTTACAATTCTATAGTATAAGAAGAAATTTTAATAGTGCACACTTTAATTTACAGACGCTAAATCTCTACATCACTATAGAACTAAAAAGTTGTGATCTGCTACGGTACGAAATCTTTTTAACAGTATGGTAATAGAAATAAGAATAATAAACATACAATTCAACGTAATGTATGAATAATTATAGAATAAAATTTTTAAGGTAATCAAAAAATATTTACTACTACTGCCCACTTTAAACGTTATATAAGAAGAATTGTTCCATAAAATTAAAATATAAATTGCTTTCATTGAATTAATGGGGCAACAAGGAATGTGAAGCACTTATTTATCTACCTGTCATACCGCTAAATATGCGGGTAATCTGGTATTTATCGGAAAAGGGCAACTATTGCATTGAATCCAAATAGAAAACATTTTCTCTCACAGCGATGCATTTCTGCACGTGGAGAAACATACCTTACGATGCTTTCTTATCTTCGATTTAAAATATTGCATCGTGTAAACATGTCATGACATCTAAATTACTATATTATTCGTTAAGATATGAAAAAGGTTAACTAGAATAACAACTCATTTACGTATAAATCCTAAAATCTTAGGTGTCCTTTATTTGAGATCATTAGCAATTATTACATACGTATTCTATTAAAGTTCAGAAGATCTCACAGTCATTTTCTTGACTTACCAGCTTCGTATGTGTCTCGAATATGTTTATGGCAAATAGCAAAATAACTCTAGATACATCACTAGCTGACATAAAACTTTTCTTTCGTTCTAACGTAAACATAAAATCTTTACAAACTTTAACAGGCTTGTACTTGCCTAAACGTAACTTAATCGATTTTATGATTTTTTCAGTTGGCTTTAATTCAGTTGCATTTCAGTCGTTACTGTTTGCAATTGTACTGAGTTTATTTTCTAATAAATGCAGAATTCATTTCAAACAAATTGAATGTTTCAAAATCTAATGCTCTTTCGACAATTGAAACATATTAGAATAGAGGAAAGGCATTTGTACGCCTGCGCTCTAGAAGGCATTGAAAAACGACCATTGCTTAAGGGCGGTATGCAATATTAATCAGCAAACGAAATTGACGATTTGCAACGTCCGAGGTCTGTACGGATATTTATAGGAACTGTAAAAATGTTATGTCACACACTCTCTGAAGCTTTGCAAAAACTTTTTGCAACAATAAGAAGAAGAAGTCATCAAAAATATGGTCTGATCAGAATCACCAGGTCTCAAAGCTATAGGAAGGTTATGGAACGGACTAGACAGAAAAGTAAACCAGTGGAATGCAGGTTTAGCAGAGTAGGGGAGCGCCTTTATTCTGACTGGATTAAAATTAAGGCAAAAATTTTAAATAAATCAGTTAGAACTACCAAAATTGTGTAAAACCGCAGTAGTAAATACTTTCTGACGATACCACTATTTATCTGTGCATGTAGGACAATATTTTTCTCTTGAAAATGTTGTTTCCTTTTAATTTATTTCTAATAAAAATTTATCAAAGTGATCTGAAAACAACCGGCGGTATACACTTTTTAAGTATACATTCCGAGAAATTACGTTAGTCGTAGTTGAAATAGTTAGTTATTTGTCATTAATAATTTACGTCTATCAGAAGAATCAATACTGTACGTTTGAATATGTGTTCGGATTATTCTTTACAGAATGAATATTTATTTTATAACTTTACAGTTGTAAATTGGAACGTCAGAATCTATTTATGCAAACTAATTGTATTGTCAATAATATTTAATAATTTTTGCAACTGCATTCCTTTTTAAATTTTTAATCGAGTTGCTTAAATTTTGCGAAGCTTATATTATTGTACTACTTTGCACTTTGTAGCAGTTTTTGAACCATTATCTTGAAATCGAATGAATCAAGTTCGCACCTATCCAACTATCCTACCGCCAATGGTAGAGACAAGCATTTTATTAAGCAAATAAGAATGGAAACAAATTAGGAAAACAGGATGCTATTGCTGCAAGAGCATAGTAGTTAGAGAGAAAATTATTGATGTGGATGTTTCACTTAAACTAAAATTTTCGAGCTAGTTGCGCTCTATTATAAAACCAGTTTGAACTGAGAAAATGCAACACGAGGCACTCCAATCCTTGGGCGAACGTAAAATACCTGCTTACAGCGCACGTGGTTATATTGGATCGTTTTTCTATTGAGAGCTGTATCAGAAACAAGTTAAAAAAGTACGCATTTTGCGTAAGAAAAATTATAATGACGTTATGATGTCACGAATAATTGTGTAAAAAATGATTGAGGACGAGTGAACGTTTAAAAATTTTTTCTTCAAAACACGCTGTTATAAATTAGTTTATTTTTCATTAAATAGATGTTATGCCAATTAAAATGCTACACAAATATATCATTATATTGAATAACGGCGAATTAATAGGTGAATTCATTGAATTAATTATAGTAAAAAACCATTATACCTAGTTTAGTTGCCTAAAGTGCACCATATTTCGCCTAAATTATTAACTCATATGGATGAAGCGTGTCATAGTCATATTAAGGTGTGGTCTGCTTGAGTTAATTAGTACTATATATGTAAACGTTTGTAGTCACTAATCACATTTTGACATATCAATCAAATCTAGTATCCAATTAATAACTGTACCTGTATATATGTATATATAATCTAATTCTTACGCACCGTATGATATATTATATTTATTTATAAAGAAACGTACAGAAAAGTTATTTCCATGATTTTAATGTAAATTAAGTGTAAGTGCGTTGGCGATAAAACAGATCATAATAGCTTTTCCAAATTAACGTCAACACGAGAATTTCTGCTTGATCCTCTTTTTAATAACAAATAAGGTCCGCATGTACTTGATCAGATACTTCCAGACAACTTGTCATTCTTTCGGAGGCATTTGAATATCTTTTGTCAGGAAGTTTTCAAATTAAATTCAAGTCATACCTGCTCTTATATAAGTACACAATGCTGTTCGCTTCGCGTTGGTTTATTAATTTTACATTCGCTCTTTTATTGCAAAGGTGAGTCGAAAGTCTATAACGAAATGAACTTTATAAAATGAGTTTGTACGTCGCCTTCATTGCAATTCAATCTCTTTAAGGTATTAGAGGAAACCTTACAGTACATCCATAAAAATAGCAAAATCTGCTAATGAAGCAATAAATCAATACCGCTTAAGCATAAAGGCCGTTTTATCGCATACCAATAACATTAAAGCATACAATGGTACATATACATACATAACTAAACTATTCAATAATAGTCAGTAGCATATCGCCTTTCATTACTACTAAATACAGAACTAACGAACTATTGAAACAGTAGGTATTTAGAGCATTTAGTTCCTATTCGAATAAATTTTAACACTTAATTCAGCTAAGGAAACAATAAATTCAGATATATTGGATGTGGAATATTTTGATTGATTCTGGAAATAGGGGAGAAGTACGCTTATGCGGACAATAAACAGCATAGAATGCATCATAATAGACCTTCGTTTAAAAACGTGTACTGTGCGTTTCAATTTATACTGTGCACTCGTTACTAATTTACTGCGATAATGTTCTCATTAGAGACCGGATCATATGCAAAGTGCAAAAATTTAATTCAATTTATTATATTTTACGTCTATTTGTAGACGTCTTACACTGACTAAAGTTAATTAACGCTAATTAGTTTTATCAGTGTAATACATCTACATATAGACGTAAAATATAATAAATAAATTACATTAAATTTTTGCACTTTGCATATAATCCGGTCTCTAGTTCTCATCAAACCTTGATAGTAAACATAAACCTTCAAAGTTTCTGTGCTAGATTAAGAAGGTTCTCTGAAGTTTAAGTGTTATTGCATACCATCTTCTATGCTCGTGCTACTGTAAAAGCTTATGTTACGTTCTGCTGGTTTGAAGAACAGCGCCGCTGTAGCCTGCTCGTAAATTCCTGAATTACTTGACCAATACTTACTTGTAGAGTATATTCGCTTATTTACTAGATGAAAGGTTGTACAGTGAAACTCAATGCGCATGCCCAAAAAAATATATTTAAAAAATAAAATGTGTACACGGTTTCCACTCTTGCCTATGTACAGTTACGATGTACGTAAGATATATATATTTGCAATAATTGCAGTTTTTCGAGCTACTATGTATGTATTCCTTGGTAGCAATATACAGTACTGCCTCAGCATGTACGTTGCAAAGCTATGTTTTAATTGCATTTAAAATGTTAAACTCTTATATGCTTCCGCTGAAACTTTGTTAAAGGCATGTACTAATACCTCTGTCTGTTTGCATGCACTACTACCCTTTTATAAGGGAGCCAGCCCTATTTATTTCTTAAATTTATAAGCGCACCTCGGTGCTATGCTTATTTATATGTCCCTTTCCGGGAGCCTAATACATTTTCCTTGTTTTAAAATTATCTAAGGTACTTGGCCCTGTATCATTGGCTTGTATTTGTAATTGAACCAAATGCGTTCGTTATTTTCACATTTATACGGGAACCCACCCTATCTTTTAGAGCTTAAACGCCTGGTCGAGGACGTCAGTAGCGATAATAGCCGATCTCAAAACAAAAGTAATGTGACAGCTACCCAGGCGTTCTCGTTTGAAATAATATACTAAGTGCAATCTTTAGCTCTCCGCCACTGCGCCCCAAAGAAGGGAAAAAGCCAGTAGCCAGCAAATGTGCGAAATGCGCACCGACAAGTAAAAGGGAGCGATGAAGCCGACATTACATATAGAAAAATGGTCCGTGAAACTCGTCCGCTACGACGAATGAAAAAATGTCTAAGTCCCGATACGACAGAGGACCGATAAAACGTACAGATGACAACGGGCGGTGCGGCCGCAACGACCGTTAACAAGAAGCGGAGTGATCGTACTTGTAGAAGATGTCTATATATACGCGCCGACGACCTTACCAAAATGAATCCCGACACAAACTTTCCAGAAGACTAAAAATATGTATAGACGACAACGGACACAGTAGCCTCGACGAACGATGATAGAAAATCGAGAATTTGTACTTATTAAAGAAGTCTATACGTGCGTTCCGACAACCTTACCAGAATGACTCCCGCCAGAATCGTAACAGAAGACTATGTAAATGTGTAGACGACAACGGACACAGTAGCCTCGACGTACGATAATAGAAAGTCGAGGATTTGTACTTAATAGAGAAATCTATCCATGCGATCCGACAACCTTACCAGAATGACTCCCGCCAGAATCGTAACAGGTGACTAAATAAATATATAGACGACAACGGACACACCGTAAATATTAAGGAAACTCCCATTATTTGTTCGACGGCGTTGCACTTAATGACTTTTAAATTAGGCAGTTTTCGCTAGAGTGTTGTGAATGGCTGGTTTGCAGACATATACAATGCGTAATGTACATACATATTAAAATAAAATTGGATATACTCTAAGAAAGCAAAATAAATAAATGATAAAAATGAAAATAAAGTAATATTCTAAATGAAAATAAGGTAATAATGCTAACCCACCCATACGGTTGCAAAGAAGATAAAATCATATAAAGTACATAAAGTAGTAAAAAAAATGGATAAAACAAAATACATTTCCTTAGAAACTTAAAATGCATTTATAAAAACACAAAAACAATGTTAAGTCCTTAACAGCTTACATTCCGCATTATATCTTGAAACAGACAGTATGTGTTATGATAGCTTTTTATATTTTTTTAATTCTATGGCATTATATAGCCGTAAATATTTTAACATACATACATATAACAACTACGTGTTTATTTTAGCAAATTTTTTGAACATTTTCGATTAATAGAGGATTAACGTTTAAATCTCCTTTGAATGAAAACGCCTTACTTATTCAAAGTGAGTAATTAATTCACTTATCTACGTTATAGGACAGGTGTACTGTGGTTAGATGTAACAATAGTCTTCATAAAATTAAAAACTCCAATTCGCCAACTCAAACGTTGTCCTTTTCTGTTGCAGTGATTATTATATTACATACTTCTCATATGAATTGTTATGTTGTAAAATAGTGAAACAACAATTACTATTATTATCACGACTAGTATTATATTTAGCTCAGTTTTGTAAAGTTGTTATAAGGAAACATAATAATTCATAATAAGGGCTTTTCACAAAACTATGAATTTAAATAATATACATATTACCTACGTACAATTGCGTATATAGAGAAAAAGCAATGTATTGAACTAACAAAAAAGGGAGTTACTCAGTGAAAAAACTATCAAAACAAAAATTTGGTTTGAAGCAATGCTAAATTTGTTTTTTTTTGTGTCAATTTAATTTTACTCCTTGTTGTGCTTGCTAAGAATTCTGCCAACGTATAATGTATTATCAATTATTGTCAGCAAATATTTCGTTTAACTAAGCCACCAGTTGCTTTAGTACATAAACGCATTTGTTTCTTTATATGTAATCATTAATATATATAAGTATTGCGAAGGATTACCCAAAACTTTAGTCTTTAATAAATTTGTGATGAATACAGACCGGATTATATACAAAGTGGATATATTTTATTTTATTTATTTATTATATTTTACGTCTATTTGTAGATGTATTACACTGATTAAAGTTAATTCAGACGTCTACAAATAGACGTAATATATAATAAATAAATAAAATAAAATATATGCACTTAGCATATAATCCGGTCTCTAGTGAACAATGAGGTAATTACAGTTAAGTTGTGCAAACCTGAAAATATATTCCCTACCTATAAGTCTAGCCTAAACTTACCATTATATTCACGTAGAAATTAATCAGTTTAAACAAAACATCTTCTTATAAGGTATGTTTATGATTTTTTTGAAACGGTGTAGTACTAAATTGTTAAAATAAAGATCACTGAATTTTAAACTTGATAAAATAAGCTGGAATCTATTGGAACATAAATTCGCCCACGTTTGTTTTATTAATTAATTAACCTGAAAGGTTATACATTCGTTGGTTGGCCACTAAATTAGATGGTTAGGACATCTGTCGAAAGCTGGGAATAAAAACCACAATCTACAATGTTCTGGAGTGGTAACCGATAGGAAGACAAAGATCTGGGCGACCCAAAGCTACTTGCCTACAGGAGGTGAATGCACACCTTAGTATAGCTAGAATGTATAGATGGCAGGAGAAGACCAAACACAGGAACAAAGGGAGAGACATATGTGAGTAGATATAAACCGAAGAGAATGGGAATTGACTTACCCGGCAGATTTTTTAGATCTAGGAGGCTTTAGAAGCAGCGATATGCCCTGGGGGTGACTAACCATTACATGCATGATACTACTGTGAGATTATTAATTACCTGACCAGTTACATTCCTTTACATGCTAGTAAATAAGCTACGAATATAAATAAATTTATTTAATTATTGCTATTAATTTAAATGATAACAGATAAACTTAACTGCGAAGAAGTGAGCAAAATACATGTACGTTAACTTAAATAACTTGAAAGTACTTTCTGATGTCTTATAGTGTGTTAACTATTTCATTAACTTTTCTAAATTACTAAATGTATTTACAATTACTTAGTTCTCAATAAGAAAATTTATTAAACAATGGAATAATGTACAACCAAGGTAGACATTTTATTGGTATTTGAATACTTGTATGCATCTATTCTGCCTCTTTAGAACGATATAAACATTTTCGCGGTTCATTATTTTCTATTTATAGTGCGTATACATAGAACGCGATCATAGTTTCAACAACAAATCTATGAATTTCACACATCGCTACATTATTTTTTTTATTAACAGCAATTAATATGCTATCAAGGTGAAACTGAAGCTAATCTTTTAGTTTGTTTTTCTTTGCATGGATAAACATCTACTAGTTGATTATATAATATGCAATTTGCTATAGAGATAAAACGTATAACATTGTATATGTGTACGATGTGTCATGATTTAATTCCCGAAATAACCGTGACACGTATAATTATATTCAAACTCAAAATAGGTGTCCGCGATGTTTGCGCATTTACTTCATTTCTTTCAAACACTACTATATCCATATCATACCCGTATACTTAGATTGGTAAGGTAGCACTTGTGTGTGAATTTCATGGGTCACAAGCATTAGCTTATCAAGAATTAATCAAACGCATTATCAATTAGCACTGTTGACCTTATTTGCATACACTGCCCCTCATAAATTTAAGATCACTTATCGAAAAGTAACAAAAAGTTAAAAAGTGAATATGATGGCAATGCATGTGGTTTCGACATGTGACGCGATAATATATTTGAGATTAGAAAAATTGTAACTCCAT
Source organism: Trypoxylus dichotomus (assembly GCA_023509865.1). Lineage (NCBI taxonomy): Eukaryota > Metazoa > Arthropoda > Insecta > Coleoptera > Scarabaeidae > Trypoxylus > Trypoxylus dichotomus. The sequence goes on from CM042078.1 coordinate 45,315,744, forward strand.
AAATGCAACATAAACAAATTCTTAGAACATCAGTTAAACTTATTTATGTTTAATTTAGCAATCGCATGCCTGTGAATTGCTTGTATGTGATAGTATGAAATGTGTTCAACCAACTTTATAAAATCTTTTCAGTTGCGTCATCTATATATGGTAGCTTTGTTCAACTGATTCCTTTATTAGTAACCGCCTGGAGCTGCGTTAGGTTTATGTGGATACTATAGGTAAAAATAAGGATTTGAAGAAACGCGCCGTCTCAATTACTCTTCATAATGAAGGCAGAAGTAAACATTACGTTTTAAATAATGTGAAAGTTAAAGAAAATGCCATTCATTCGACGATTGAGAGAAACAGAGAAATGCAGATGTCTTAAGGTGATTCGAATCTTATGAGCGGTAGTGTATGAATTTACCTGATTTAACTTCCCAATTAGAATATCCCAGAACAGCTGCACTGACTAGGATCTTGTTCTGCAGAAGCACACGCTGCTATTTCTCGTAATTCCTTTACATCATTGTTAACCAAATGCGGCTTTTTTAGTTACGTGGAAATAACCGTGTGTTTCAAAATTGATTACGAGTTATAGTACGGTAAAGTGGTGCGCGTTGATCAAGAAACGAATTTTAACTCTCTGTGTATGTATCACTCACACTATACTATTTAATACAGTGGAGCAACAACCAATACTTAACACAGTCTAACGCTCACTAAAATGAAATGTGATGAACTAATGAAATGCAGCCAAAAACGTTCGGTATACCATCTTGCTTGCCTTTTCATCCAGCATCAGTAGAATGGAGTACCTGAGCAAACAGATCTGTATCTAAAAAGGGGTTCAAAATCATACATCTATCTTTGTCATACTCTGGCAAAAATATTTGTGGGACGTACTATTTCTTCCACGGAACAGCATATATTTTGAGATGTATAACACCAGCCACCTAATAGCGTAATGAGCAAGTCAGAACAAAGTAAATACAAAAAGAGCAATATAATGTTCCCCATAATAGAAACAATTGAAGTTTCCAAAATTCAAAGCGCAATGTATCGTGCATGGTTTAATTTCGCGCGAAGGTGTTTCAAGGAAATGTTCGAAATAGTAAATTATCGCACCTCGTATATTTGACACACAGGCATCTTAGTACACAAGTCGAGGATAGTTCATTTAATCGATTTGGTAGTAAACCTTTACTCATGATTAAGCGATCAGTTACGTGACGCTGTTGTTCGTGATTCCATTCGAAAATTCTATGTAATTTATTTAAGTTCAGGGTCGCTAAAATTACAACTTCCCTTACTAACATTTTGATATATCTTTCATTTTTTTTTGTAATACGTTAACAAACTTAAATAGTTTTTGCTGGTAATAAATCCGGAGAGAATTTCTTTTTTAACTCTTACAATATTGGATTAGAACTTAATTTGATGCTACAAGTCGCGTTAATTTTGATGCTAATATCGCGCTATAACAATTTATAATATATATATATATATATGTATATATATATATGTATATATATATATATATGTATATATATATATATATATGTATATATATATATATATATACATATATATGGTCTCATTTTCCTTTTCAACACGATTCAATTATGTGCATACAAAATGTGCCCGTGTGTGTCCATCTTATTTTTATGTTGAATAAGGGACTTCTTAATTATTTCGCTTCCTTACGTTTAATTAAGCTTCTAAAAATTTGCGATAATTGTTTGAGTTTTATTGCAGTTTTATTTCAGTTGCTTACTGTTTTAAATTCGTTAGTATAATGTGGAGTTTACTTGTTATACCTTCTTGTTTACGTAAATATTAATTTGGGGATATAACAAATCATAAAGAAATACAGTATTGCACATTAAAGATGGTGACCAATCTTAAAATTTTAGGCAAAGGATATAAGAACTCATGTTAAAATTTTTTAATATACTCATGTATATATATATATACACATATACATATATATGTTTCCCTGAAATTTCCGCGGATGAAATAATACGAGATATAACACATGGGCTGAAAAGTCCCGGGCCTAACAAAGAAAACACGGTTTCTTTGGTTCAAAATTAGCTTTATTCATCAACATAATCTCCATCAAGAGCAACGCAATTATTCCAGCGACGCCCTAACATTTCAATACCACTTTTATAAAACGATTTATCTTTTGCTTCAAAATAGGCCTCAGTTTCAGCGATGACCTCTTCATTCGTGCGAAATTTCTTGCCGGCGAGCATTTTTTTGAGGTCTGCGAACAGCCAGTAGTCGCTGGGGGCTAAATCTGGCGAATACGGTGGATGTGGGAGCAATTCGAAGTTCAATTCATGTAGTTTTGCCATTGTTTTGATTGACTTGTGACACGGTGCGTTGTCTTGATGAAACAACATTTTTCTCTTTGCCATATGCGGCCGCTTCTTTGCAATTTCGGCCTTCAAACGCACCAATAACGCTATATAATATTCACTGTTGATGTTATTTCCCTTCTCAAGATAGTCGATGAATATTACACCACGCACATCCCAAAATACCGAGGCTATAACCTTTCCAGCCGATTGTTGTGCTTTCGGGCGCTATGGACGACGTTCACCAGTTGCTGTCCACTCAGATGACGATCGTTTCGATTCCCGAGTGAAGGGATGGATCCATGTTTCATCCATTGTCACATATCGACGCAAAAATTCCGGTTTGTTACGTTTAAACATGGCCAAACACTGCTCAGAATCATCAACACGTTCTTGTTTTTGGTCAACAGTGAGCAAACGCGGCAGCCACTTTGAACAGAGCTTTCTCATAGTTAAATGCTCATGCAATATAAAGCCAATACGTTCTTTTGATATCTTTACGATGTCAGCTAACTCACGCAACTTCACTTTTCGTACATTCAAAACGATTTTGTGGATGTTTTTTATGTTTTCTGGTGTTACCGCCTCATTTGGACGTCCACTGCGTTCTGCATCATCGGTGTCTCTACGATCACGTTTGAAGTCAGCAAACCAACGTTTTATTGTTGTTTCTGATGGAACGGAATCCCCATAACACTTTTCAAACCATTGCTTCACTTGAACGGTATTTTTTTCCCATCAAGAAGCAGTGTAAAGTTAAAACACGAAATTGTTTTTGATCCATTGTTTTGAAAATAACAAAAGTAGCGTGACTCTTAGCACAATAACTCACAAACTAATGAACAGAATATCATGGAATTTTAACAGTTGTCTTTTGAAGGTTAGTAGTAACTGAGAGAAAGGTGACTGCAATAAAACTAGCGTCGTCTATGTTAGGCCCGGGACTTTTCAGCCCATGTGTTACTTACTTCTTTCGAGTGTTGATCCGCATATCTGGATGGTTCTTAAAAGAACCAGAAGTAGTTCGATGAAATCTTTCTCTGGAGCGAGTCATTACAGAAATATCACGACTTTCTTGTTAAACAGAATCAATGTAACCTAGTTCCATATGAATTTTCGATCGGAATATTTGGTTTTCTTAATATCTTCGGCAAATTATGCATCGAGGTTAATATTGAAATACACGGAAATGCAAATGCAAGAGAAAATTTATTACATCTTCTATATAGAATATTTACAATGGTGATAACTCGAAAACGCGAAATTTCTATTACATTATTTAGTTGTCTTATTAGTAGCTTTGGCGTAAGTCATTATTTTTAACTTTGTTTGTAGATACTTTTAGATGCTTCTTAAACAAAAGGGTTTATTTACTGCTATGGTAACACTGTATTATATAAATACGTGCCCAATTTTGAAGTACTGCCGCTTGAATTGCAGTTGCTTTAATTACTTCACCACTCTACAAATTCTGACAATTATTATTTAATACGAAGTGATTTTGACACATTGTTGTTTCGCTGAAAATATTGCATACCCATAATTCCTCCTGGTGCGTCTTTATTCTTGTAACACTCTTCACAATGTGCTTACTTTTTTTTCGAATACGTTTGGTTTTCATCCATATAAAACTCAGTATCTTAGCAACTGCCGATAATTGGACACATCCTGATTTCGCAGGCATTCAAGCAAAAATGATTAAATTCAATTTGATGTTTTATAGCAACTATTTAGGCCGTTATACAAATGACTTTTTGCCAATTAGTTAAAATTACCAGCCTCACTACTGCTTTTGCATATTAACGTAGGATCGTAATGGAGATTAATTGATTATGTGGAATTCGTCCTTTTTGATGACGTAAAAAACAAGGTATTGATTTTTTTTCGAGAATTCTCGATATAAACTTCATTGCTCAAAAAGGGGTTGCTGTGATATATGAAAGCGTATACCTTTTCTTCTAAAACATCATATTATCGATGCATTTATTTCAGTAATACTATGCGCGCTATAAAGAAATTTTAAATTCGATGCGTCTACATTTTGTGAATTACTTCCAAAAATACACTAGGGTGACAGAGTAAAATAGACACCTACTAATTAAAAAAAAGATTATATTCTCGTTATATATACAAAATATTTTAAAATTTTTAAATTAGACTAATATTTTGTCGATCCACCTTTACTTGGGTGAAGTGCTGCGAGTCGTCGTGGTATAGAATCTATTAAATGATTAATGGGTCTTCTGGTATATTTAACCACTCGTTTGTAACAGCTGCCACGAGTTCTTCCTTATTGCTGGGTTTTCGGGGTCGTTTCGCCATATTTGTCTAGATTATGTGCTAAATATCAACAACTATCGGATTCATGTCTGGTGATTGGCCTGGCCATGGTAAAATCCGAATCCCCTGTTCCTCTTTCCATGTGGTTGTTGTTCTTGCTTTGTGGCAGGGTGCTCCATCCTCCATAAAAGTGGCGTCTTCTTTAGATAAAATGGCGTTGTCGAATATCGGTAGTAGTCCTTCTGTTAGTATGTGGATATATTTCGCCGCATTTATATTTCCGTCGCAGATTACTAATTGCGATCTTCCACCATACCATATCGCGCCCCACACCGTGATGTTCACACCGCCGTATTTCACCGTCTGATGCAAAAATGTGTCGTCCAGTTGCTGTGACGAACATCTCCATACCCACGTACGACCACTATCACTGAATTGGCAGTATCTGCTTTCGTCTGAAAAAATGACAGACCGCCAAAACTCTTCGGACTTCGTTCGCATTTCGATTGCCAAGCCAGTCGGCGCCGTTTTTGAAACGCCGTAAGGAGAGATTTTTTCTTTGCCACCCTTTTATACATCCCCACACTGTGGAGGTATCGCAGAACGGTGCGCTGACTTTTCTGTGAAGTTGCCGCAAGCTCAGCTGTACTTTTTCGCGGTTTCTTAACACTTCGCGCACAAGCACCCTTTTACTTCTATCAGAAGGTCCGGCATGACCTGGTCTCGGCTCCGCTGTTGTTTTTTCCTTGCGTTTAAATTGTGTAATCACACGGTTAACTGTGGACAACGGAATATTTAAAAATTTACTTATTTCACGTTGTGAAGCGCCGCGTTCACTCTGGCCTACGATGCGACACCTCGGGTGAAGTCGCTAATATCACTCGAACCTTGTAGGCGAGGCATAGTTGTAACGATACTAAACTATGACGAATTCCTTCCGATACATCTACCCCTACCCTAATGACAAGAGGAAGTTCTTAATTCGTTCTTAGAATTTAGCTGTTTACATATTTATACCGCTTTACCTGGTGTCTATTTTATTCTGTCACCCTAGTGTAATTCAGTTCATGAACTTTTTTTTGAACACTTAAGATACTATTACAGCATGCTAATATGCTGTGGTTCGCAGGTTCAAATTTTATGCACAACCACTAATACGACATATTACTGAAGTTGCATGGAAAAAATTAAAGGAAACATACCTACTGAACGTTTTATTTAGAGTAAGTAATCTATATAAATTTATCTCTTTTCGGCTTAATTAAGAGTGTCAGGAATTTAAAAGTACTCTTAAGCTCTACAGCTTTTAACTTGTAATATCATCAACTGGTAATAAATGCGATTGACTTTATGTTCTGTGGTGCAATCTATTAAGTTATTTAGACGACAATTTTCAGCATTATCCGAATTGCGACATTCACACAAGCAATGGATCCAAGTCAATTGATACCGGATTCTGAACTTTTAGTATAAAACGAGCAACGATTTTTTATTTGTACACGGCATTGTTATTGTTTCTTTACTAAATCATAATATCCCATATTAACCAACTAGACTCTGTTGCTCAGAAATAAGCGCTTCCAAAATTATTCAAGGTTAGTGCTGTTTTGTACCGTGTTATATTATTGTGGTATAAGATGTAATTAGTTCTGTGTTTTCATGTTCATCGCTTAAAATGCAATTTTTTATTGAACTATGTTTATTAAAATGGAGCTACTACTTTAATTAAGCTTTGCGCTAATAGATTATCGTTTTACGTCATACTTACAATTACCCCATGGGAGGAAATACTGTAGACCTTCGATAAACGTTGTTTTATTATTGTGTTAACAAGCACCAGTACATATTATCTAGTATATTTGACGAAAAATACTTGTACTGAGTGCTTGAATAGTGGATAATGAAATATATATATATTAATACTTTTGCGCATATGGCTGAAGTATAGGAGACGTATATTTGTCGTGTTTAAATCATACGTGCATATGTATACGTCTATACAGAAGGATATAAGACACTAAAGAATTAAGTAGATGGAATTAGTGCACCAACGATCCTGCAGCAATGGGAGTGTAAATGAAACGCATGTTAACAAAATTAAGTAAGTCCAACTATTAAACAAGAATAAAAAAATAAATTTCTTCAGGTGGCATAAAAATTAACTGGCAATAAATTCTGTATGTGTGGTTATCAAGCTCGAATAGTCGGGATGAACATACACAACTAAAAGGGTACATATTAGTGTGCATTAAATCCCAGATATATTTAGGTGATACGCAAAATATATTGATAAACAAATTGAAGAAATCAAACAATCGGCAACGGAAACCAGTTTAAACGAAAACTGAAAAAATTATATCGATAAAGCAGCCTACATGGGAATACCCATGGAAAGATCAAAAAGACTGGTGGAACAATAAACAACCGAAAATGTGACACAGATACGTCGACGACACCTTCGTGATATGGCCCCATGGGGAAGAAGAAATCGATGGTTTCTTACAAGACCTAAATAATTAACAAGAGTCATCAGCACTCCAAGTCTGGATATCAAAAATATCTTGCTCTCTATGATAACCATACGCAGACCGATCCCGCAGAATAGGGAAAGTTAGTAGCCTGTACAACCCTTCCTCCCGATCAATTTAGGAGTAGAAAATTCGAGAATAACAAATCGAGTTCAATTCCCATACGAGACGGTTTCACAAAAAAAGAAATAGGAAAGACAAGTAACTAGACAAACCATTGAACGAATAATGAATCTGGCAAGCAGGAGTTCTTATTAGGGCTACCCTGAAGGCGACAATAGACACACTACCAAAACATCGGACTATGAAATTTCCACAAACAACGGAAATAGCCCGATCAACTGTAATTGTCATGTCTCATCAATAATATCACATCAATAGTTAAATTGAAAAAGAGTCACTGATACAGTTACGAACATGTATACTTTCTAATAATTAACTTCTCTGTTACACCTTTACATCGTTTGATATCCATACGGTTATTAAATACTTTAATTCGTTGTAAGTTTAATATTGATCAAAAGAAACGCCATCTAATATGCAGTCGCCGTAAACTTTATTATTTTTATTACCATCACACACATAGCGAATATATATATATATATATATATATATATATATATATATATTTTCTTCGACATAGTACATATGTCAGTGTACTTCTTTCGCACATATGAAATATATGTGCATAAATATGTGATCTACGGACACGGTTTACAAACTAGCAACAATAAATCATAAGATCGGTTCCAATTCGATGCTGGATTGGAAAAGTTATTTCATTTGTATTCCGGTTACAAGTTCGCTAAATGTATTCCGCAGACACTTTCCTCCGAGTTCAACCCGCATCTACATCAATGCTCGTCTTCTCTACGTTTCACACGTTCATCAGAAAACTTCAACGGCTCGCATGAGCCTGCGGGATCATCACATTTTAATCTCGCCTGTGCTTTATTACGGGCTTCCTATTCGACGAAATTGTGCGAAGGTTGGTTTTTTCCTAAATAATGCCAGGCGTCAGATATTTTTCTTTGACTTCCATTTCTGAAGATATGGTATCTACTTTTCCTTTTAGTATAAAGAAAAGAAAATCTAAAGTTCCACTAAGTTTAATTTTCTATTGTTAGTCCTTTGATCGCAGAGGAGTGAGAGGCCAAACATCCTACTACTTGCTGTGAGCCTCTTTCAATCCAAAGTATTATTGTAGAAACACATTTTGTTTAGGCAGACTGTACCTGTAAGGACGAACTAATTCTGTTAATATAATAAAGTTGTTAACTCGGTATGAGGTTATGCTATTAAGTGTAGACAAAAATTGAAACGAATTAATTCTCACGAATATTTTTATCAAAAAAATAGGTGATTAATTTCAAATGATCTTTTTTGTGGTATTTCGGATATTATCTATATAGGCAGGCCCTAACCAATATTAGAAAATATTCGAAGATGTAACACAAGGTTGTATAATTACACTTTTCACGCCTAGAGGCCCTTCAAAGCGACTTTATATCACAAACTATAGTAGGTCAGGATGTGACAGGATCAAACCAGATATGGATACACAAGGATCTCAAGACTAAATCATGTTTTTTCCTTTCTATTTAAGGTTAATACATGTTGCAGATTGAATGGCGCTTCTGCATCAGCAGCTATACTGTCATAGACACTACAACAAGCTTGATAATGTTTCTCAAAATCGGAAAAGATATGATCCAGACCGCCTACAGTATTGCACGTAGTACACCTATTATTCTCAATCATTTTTAATCTATTCAAATGAGTCGGGTAGCATCCATATCCAAAGTTCACCTTCGGTAGATATGTATTTCCGTGGAACATTCTAATTAGCGAACCAAGTATTGCTAAGTGACTGAGAATGTATTGAGTCGTATCTAGAAAAAATTTTCGATACATATTCGTGCCATGGTTGTCTCCAACTTACTTTTTGTTGTTCTTTGATTAAACAGATATCATCTTCTAATGTTATCTTTTCCTCAGTTAATAGGTTCCAATTTCAACTATTTTTCGACAAGATGCCCACCTCCTCATTGTATTTCAATCCTACATGAGCTTTAACCCAAACAAAATTTATGAAAAAAAATTCACTATTCACTTCAGCTAATTTAAATTTAATCCGCTGAATGATATCCAGATTGAAATGATGACTCTAGCGCTCGTATTACAGATCGAGAATCTGACATAATTTTAGCAGATTTTATTTTAAGAGAAGGCATAAGCTTTGGCTGAAAATATGGCCGTGTAATGCAGTAACTTAAATTGACGTATATTCTTGGAACATGTATCAATAAACCACACCCAACTCCATCATGTGTCTTCGTGCTGTGAAAGGATATTGGTTCAAAACCAAACATAGTATACTGTTGTTTATGAATAATTGACCTAGGAATGGCGGGTAGATGATCTCATTATAAAAAAAAATCAAAGTAAGAATTTGGCGTTTGTCTCAGCTGCCAAATCTGGTTATGATATGCATCAGGTATCTCTGAAAGCAGAACAAACTGGTAGAGACGAATTTTTGTTCCAGTACTTATGAATTAGATCAGAAGTATTTAGTTTTAAGATATCAAAAATAATTGGATGGTTTATATGGATACCTTTCCATATAAATTTTTCAGCAAGTAATCTCCGCCTTAAATGTAAACTCGGTTTCATTGCCTCAATATGCAGTGGCTCAATTAGTGCAGAACACATTGCTCCCAGATATGTCCTTAGTGCTTTACTTTATACTACATCTATCTTTTTCAGTACAAATTTTTGCTTGCTGATCCATAGAGGATAGACCCATAATCTATAATAGATCTTAGGTATGTTTTGTAAAGAAGGGGACACGTTTTAGGTTCCGTTCCCCACCATGTTTCGATTATTATTCGTAAAAAAATCAGTCATTACATTTGTTCACAGTGTAATCAATATGGTACGTCCAATTGAGTTTCTTATCCAGAATCATACCTAGGTATTTAGCTTGGTTAGAACAGTTGATGGCATCCTAATGTAATAGAACTAGTGTTGCTGATATTATATCTAGTGAAAAATGTAACATTAGTCAAGCGAATTTTGCATGTCATTGGAGAATGTGAACAACTACATGCAACAACAATGAAATTGCAAGCAGTAACCATTTAAAAATTAAATCAAAGGTAAACAGATCAAACATAGGAGTAACGGAACAGAACAAACACGTTAAAGTTATTCCTTTCGTTTTCACGTGTTTATGAATATGTGAAATTCCCGAGATACCGGCCGCCTAATTTTTTAGTAGTACTTCTGAAAATTAATGTGTTTTTATGTTTATCTACTTTTTGCTAGTTCTATTAACTATCCTCCATCTACGAATAGAAATCTGTAACTAAAACAGATAGATACCAGTTGAATCAGGATGACACTAGTTGCATCATTTGATATATTACTTGGCAAAGACTTCAATTTCCTTTTATGAGGGCATAAACCATTAATGCCGTGGCCAAGAACGAATATGCTGTATTTTGGAAATCTTTAAATCTTTTTATGAGGCATGTCAAATTTCATTACACTTAACGTTTCGTTAGAAGTTCGAAATCGTTTGCGCATTGACGATTTATTTACGACGACCACATATTACGCTAAAGCACGTTTAAATATGTGTATATAGTGTCCATGCACGTAAACGTAACTTCATTACCCATTACATTTGAAGAAAAACAAATAATAAAGGCAACTTGTTTATGCAGCAACACCAACACGTGGATGTGTAAAAATTGTGTCGATGCGTTTTCAGCCAAGCAAAAAACTTGCCAGGCTGACCGCATAGCCGCGGTGGGAATATTTAAGAGGGAATGGAATCATGCCTTGTATAGTTGTTGATTAGTATGTCAACTATACTTTTTCTCATATTTCTTTTTTTTTTTAATAAATTACGAATATCGATCGTAATTAGCGAATTCAGTTCAACTGTTAAATACGAGAGATGCTTCCAACGTTTTAGGAATTTGACCAGAATCTTTTATTTCAGTTTTCGTCAGTATTATAATTTAATCTTTTACTGTAGCCCTCGCGCAAGCAAACATACCTATTCCAACTATCTCTGAAGGACATTTTCGCAATCCTATTTGTAGTCATTTAATATTTCAAATAGAATACTCGGTTGTAATTTTTTCATGTTTTGAAGCACATGAAAAGTGCTGGGGCGCAAATCTGGTTGGATATCAAATGACGATTGCAAGGACTGTGTGGATGTGCAATTCACAGGTATAGCAGTAAATTCCACTCACACAAATTAATTAATTACGCGGAACGCAGCGTTTCGAGAGCACGTGGGGTCCTATTGTCAACCGTGTTACCGACAGTTACCGACTGTCGGTAACAAGAAAGATCTTCATTCGAAGCGAGGGCAGTTCTATCCGCTAGAGAGGTAATGTTTACCGTATTCTAGAAGGAATTGTGAGAGGATACTTCTTCCGGATTATTTACAAATATTACTGGTACTATTTTAATATTTGAACCGGTCCGTTATGGCAGGCACTTTTCAATAAACGGTTTGAAATGTTGCATAAGTATCCCCTACTGCAACAGGACAACGCAAGACCGTATACAGCGCGAAATACGAAGGATATTTTGAATGATTTGCGCTGTGAATTTCTTCCATATCCGTGTTACCGACAGTTACCGACTGTCAGTCTCGGATGGGACTTGAACCCAACATCTCTATATGGGTTCAAGCTCCCTCCGACACCGATATTTTTTCGGAAATTTAATACGTTGGAAATTGCAAGACAATTGTAATTTTTATCATTACTAATGCCAATGGTGGTTTAGTATTTATATTCATATTAATATTAGTATTAATATGGATGTTAGTTTAATCTTTCTTGTATATTAGGTTTCGGGATTGAAGTAGGCAAATGTTTCATCAGAAAGGAGTTAAAAGCTTCTGAAAGTTGGCGGTGAGTTTCTGTGTAGGTTCCAAGAGCCTTGGTTCTCGACAAGATTAAACCTTCCTTACCTCCAAAGATTCATGTAAGATTTCGACAACTTCGCCGCATTCCTATTCCTACAATAACACTAATTTTACGAATTCGTGTATAATTGTCGAATTGGTGATCCACAACAGTAACGCTTTCTTAGCTTACAGAAATGCTTAAGCATCCACCTATAAAAGTATCTACTACTGATAGGTAGTACTTTTAGATTCCACAGACTCCCCAAATATTAATTGAAGGCATTGCACGATTCTTGAAGCTTCCACACCATTTTTTTACAAAAATTTTGTGATATTGCCGCGTCTTTCGTAGTTGCAAAAACATTACTACAAAAATACATTCGTATCGACGAAACTACTAACAATATTGCACGGAATAGCTATAGGCTTTAAGCACATGCAACTTGGAAAATGTATACGCAGATGTGTTCTTATATAATCGCTGTCGACAGCTTATAAAAGTTCAAGTGTGATGGATTCTTCTTAACTTATTATGAACATCTGTGCTGAAAACTATACCTTGCCAAAACGAAACTTCTCGAAACTGTTGGCTCAGAACTGAACGAAATTCTTTAAATTAGGTGGAGATTTATGGAGTGCGTACCGGAGCTTTAGTAAAAAGTCATTATACGGAAAGAGATCTTGCAATATTTCATTTTTTATAAATTTTTGCTATTTTGAGCTTCTGTATTCCTTTTAGTTTTACGTATAGCTAATTAATAGAGTGTCCACTTTTTGTTCTAACTTTATCTGCACACGTGATGCCTATTCTAAAATATTCGAGCAACATTCAGTATAAATTCGTTTTTGAATAAGTCTTTAATTGTCTTCCATTTCAAGTGTCATATAAAAGTTTTCTATTTATCACCCAGTTTTAAAATAACGAAGAAATCGCATTCAAAATTGGCTAACGTTTAATGAACTAACTCAATAAGTGTCTTATTGATCATTGATTTTTCCATTTCAATACTTCATTTGTCTATTGATAGGTACTAATATTTTAAACGTTCAATACTTTCATAAATCTAAATTCATAATTTTCTGTTTTATTCAAACTGGGGCTTTCGTTGATTCGATTTGGTGAAATAAATCAATTATAAAAACCTGTGCAAAGGAAATGACAAATAAAATCTTCGTTAAATGTTATTCGATACAGTACATATGTATATGTGTGCAGTAGTCACCCGTGTAGTGTACATTTGTTACTCAACTTTAGACCATGTAATCGCATTTCCTGTTCGAGTTAAATAGCTTGCGAATCGTTCCAAAAGTTATTCGATGGTCCAAAAAGAATTGAACCAATTTGAAATGAGATGTTACAGTTACATCGCTTCTGCTTGATATGAAGAAGCAGTTAAATGTTCTTATTACTGACGAGGAGGGACTATGATTTGCAGACGTAAGTAATAGATTAGATTACGCTTTCCTGTGAGGGTCTGCTCTGATAAACTACTTTTCTTGTACACTCATTACATTACACTTGCAGGTAACACCGCAGAAGTCATATTTAAAATGAAATTTTCTTTATAATAACATCAAAATTCTATTGCGATAAATGCGTCTTCCTATATAGAATTATGAAACATTTTTGACATTGTATGGCTGCTTCACTAGTTACATCAATGACATTGACTTTACGAAATAAACTGAATATCTTTTCCATTTGCTTGTGTTTGTGAAACACTCACAAAAAGCTTTTGACTCATTATTTTGCGTGATCGATTTTGATGTTGGCTAGCAGATGGCGTAGCTGCTGAAATCGATCACTAATAGACGGTAAGTAAAAGTTTTTTCTGATTTCTTGTTATAAGATAAACTAAAGCATATGCGCTCTTTTTTAAGAATAGGTGGTAGTTGCTAAGATAAGTTAACATAAACGTTAAACGTAAGTTAAAGTTAGATAGAAATGCTATGAACAACAACCATACATATTCCTACTATATTCCAGTTGACGTTATAGTAGAGCAAACCGGCCAAAATCGCAATAAGCTCCTAATATGGTAAACTGTGTTATTTTTTCTAAAAATAGAGGTGTGTGTAATATTTAGTTGCATATACTAATATGGAATTATAATAATTTCCAATATCTTGCAACCGCCAGCGATAGTAATGTAATCTGCTGTGGTATCAAAAGCAGCGATACCATGCTTTCTTTGTTTTATAAAATGAATTTAGTCTTACCTTATTTTCCAGTCAATTTAGCGACACATACGATATCCTAACTTTACTCTAATTTCCTTCTTTTTAACCATATATAAAACGAAACGAATTGGGAAAATGTCGTAATTAGAGAGAGTAGTTAAGATGTTACAGAGGGACGTATGGTATACTAAAAATCTGCTACACAATTTCAAGTACTACGTATGGAACTTGAACTCCAATGAAAGTATTCCAACAATGAATTACCAATTTTAAATCGTTAAAAAATATTGTGAGTGTTAACAATAAATACGACATTTATCACAATAATACGTTCTGCTACATATTAGATGCTCGTTTATTCCAAATTAGAATGCTCTTTTGGAAAAGCAGTACAACTTTATATTTCTGAGGTCCCAAGCATTTTGTTCAAATAAGGAGCAATTTATTCACCAAAGCATGAAGAACGTCTTTTAAATGTTTTATTCATTAATTACATAAGTTTATTTTTCTCATTTGGCGAAAAATACTACTTACTTCTTCAAAAATTTACTCATTATGATACTATTTAGAATAGGCACCTTCCTTTTTGCACTCTTGCTTTCTGAAACTTCCAAATTTTTGTTGTGAATGTTTCAACATTCACAATCGTAATTGAGTATTTTTGATACGTGCCAAAAACTTTTTACATACTTTCAACTAGGTTACCTTACCTAACGATGATACCCTGACAGTAATGGAATATATATAGAAAAATCTAAACATGTTGCTTTCCAATTTGGTTTCCTATACAATATGTGTCAACAACTTGATCAAAATGGATATAGAACTACAACTGAAAAATATTTGAAATGAGCGTACTACCTTATTCAATGTAAGACTTATCGGTCACAGTTTTATGCTATTGCAAAATTGATCATCAATGTATTGATAAAATGCGTAGAACTATGTACTTGATACAATTAGAAAATCGTGGTGACAGGTTATTGCAGGTGTAAAATCCTGATTTCTTTAGTCTCAGAAATGTTTGAGACCACTTCAATACTTGAACTTCTTCGCGTTCGATGTTTAATAGCAACTTTGATGGAAACATTTTGCACGTGAGTAGGACCTACGAACGTCGTACAAATTGTTATATAACTTGCCGTGTTTGCATAAGTTTTTCAATGTACATACGTTTTTGTTTAGGTTTTTTTTTCCGCTACTTCTGGTAGTTATTTATAGATGCTCGTTTCATTTTAAACTTAAAACATGTGGAAAAAGTGTACCCATCTCAAAAAGTTTGAATGAAGAGAAATCGTCTCTATGTCGTCCGTTTAGACTTCAATACAATTAATTTACTTCACCGATAGCGCAGTTACTGATCCGGTAATCAATGTTAACCGATTAGATCCTCCAGGTACAGTTCATGAAATCGATCGAGTTTTCCTTATTGTGTATACCATCTCATTCAATATCCTACTGAAGGAGGAAACATTTGCCCCTGACAATTTATCATAGCCTTCTCCATCAATAAAAATATTTATCTATTGTTGTCACCGAGTCATTCCTCTTCGGACCAGACCGTAAGAGATTTATAGTTCCCGTGTAATTTATATAACGTGTCATAAGTACCACTTTGTGTTATTAATCATCTTACAAATACAAACCAGGTTATTGATTAATTCGTGTTTCAAAATTATGTTGTTATAAAAGATATACGAAGAAAATGTAAAAGATAAGACGGGAATTTTTGCATAATCCATAAATAGCGAGATACACTCACAACCGATGTCAATCTTGAGAATCATAAATATTTAATGTTCAAGAAAAAGCAGAAATGCCTGTAAAAGACTTTAATATGTCTCTTGACATATTGTTCTGATATACTTTTACCTTCAATTTACAAAACAGTTTTCACTTTAGCGTTTCTTATTCTTTGCTGGAGGAGAAGTATACTTAGATGTCTCTCCAATTTCCTAATATAACTTGTTTTTAAAGAAATCTAAAGTCTGTACGATTATAGATTGCCACAGATAATACATTGTATGTAATTCACCTGCCCTTGTGACTGTATTTATGCCCTTTATTCTTTTGCAGTAAGTTGTTATATGTAAGTATGCCTATAATATTTTAATACTGAACTTTGCGTCTGCTGACTACTTACTACTTTGTTTAGGAACGTACTTGAATTTTTTATATATTTTTAACAAATTGGAATCAGAATGGTAAACGAAATTTTATTACCTAAATAACGGAACTGCGTTGTCATAACTGCTATTAACACAGATGTTAAAACCAAATGATTTCTACTTACAGAATTTTTCTCAAAATTTAAACAATTCAAACTTTAATAAAACAAGTCTGCAACCAACACTTACTACTATAAATATACCTATATATCTAAAGGTTATAATACGGGCTGAGAATACCTTAATTGGACCTCAAACCTTTGCTTTCTTATTACCTATGGTTGGTAATCTCTGGTGAGCATCCAACATTAATCAGCAAGCATGGAAGTGAATTAGTTGCTCTGGTATTATTGATCCATCTTGACAATATCCGTGTTCATCACTTACCTGCCCGTAACTGCCAATCGAAACTTAGGATGATGCAATAACTTCTTCACGTGATAATAAACATGATTGTTGACAAGACATTAATAATCTGCAACGAGAGCCAAGCTCTGTTACACAGAGAATCATCACGTATAAACGTATACTGGCTGCTAATTTCACAACACCCTTCAATGTATGGTAATAAACAACGTTCTGAAACGTTTTTGTATCGTTCCTGGTCCATGGCTTCCTTCACAAAATACAGTGCCCCTGGATATTGTCTAATGTATGAACAAATCCTAACAGGAGGTGAATATTTTACGGTCTTCACGGTATGGTCCCTCTGATAATATTCACTTGAAGACGCTTTGTTACCACCCCCATTTGTGATTCATCACTAAACATAATCTAGGGAAAACAAAAATCAAAATTATGTTTGTAATATTACTAGTTTTAGAAGATAGCATATGGCTTTGTGTTGCTGTTTTTATAATTTCGAAATTACATCTAATCGTTGTCGCTTTTTCCTTGCCGCCATGCATTTGTTTCAGAAAGAGATCTTTTTTTTTGGTTTTAATTAATTTGGCAATATTTTGCTGCGAAATAAACTTAGATTCATGGCACAACACAGCAGAAAGTTGGTTGTTTATTTTAATTTTTGAACACACTAAATTCATTGCTGTTTTCACTGTACGATAGTTGGAGATAAACTATTATATAGACTTATGAAGGACTAGGATACTTACGTACGCTCGGAGCATCAGATTAATTCCCAAACACATATATCGTAATAAATCAACTTAATTGCAATACAGAATCCTGTGCAATAATTCACACAAATTGTTTGTTTGGAGTAGAACTTGATAAATTACTTTTTTTAATTATTTAAAGTGATGCTGATATAATGATCGACGAGTATACATTCGGTAGTGCCCGTAAAGAAATAAAATATTTTTCTGTTTAGTTAATTT
This sequence comes from Trypoxylus dichotomus, assembly GCA_023509865.1. Lineage (NCBI taxonomy): Eukaryota > Metazoa > Arthropoda > Insecta > Coleoptera > Scarabaeidae > Trypoxylus > Trypoxylus dichotomus. Next base: position 45,333,522 of record CM042078.1, read on the forward strand.
AAAGATAAGTCCAAAATATGGTACAATAAAATTGAGTGACGATTGCAAGGACTATGTGGATGTACAATTCACAGGTATAGCAGTAAACTCCACTCACACAAATTAATTAATTATGCGGAACGCAGCGTTTCGAGAGCACGTGGGCTCTCATTGTCAACCGTGTTACCGACTGTCGGTAACACGGTTGTGAATAATTACATGTGAATAAAATTGAGCATATTTTCAATTTTTAATTACTAGTACTTTGCTTAGTTGGCGTTAGAATGTGCATTAGTTTGCAACTTTTGAGCCATAAACAATTCAAACATGCGCGTTTCTAGTATATTTCCTTTTGTACGCTTCCAAATTTTCATCTGGATTGGGGGAGGATTATTGTGAGTATGTCTTTGCTTTGTGATGATTTTTCTTCAGAGAATACTTGTGGTTTCCCCAGCTTTGTAGTAAAATCCTTTAGATTCCTTTCAAGAATATCTAGATATTTTGCTTCATCATTTATATCACATACGAGGTTTTAAATATTTCATATCACTAGCTGTCATACAATTTCAAAAATGGGCAGAATTCCAAAACTCAGTACTGATACTCAGATTTATCCAACATGCTTCTAGTTAATTCAGCAAGCGTCGGGGATGGATTTGTTCTCTTCTAGCATTGTACGATAGATAAATGACGCAGGAAAACTAAAACCTTTACAAAATATCTAAATATATTTAAACGAAAAATAAAGCGCTCTGCTGCAAATCTGTGCATGTTTATACTCCTTTGAAGGGAAGAATACTACAAAATATATATGTAGAGTAAATGGTGCAACAATCGTTGCTGTAAAAGACCTCCAAAACATGGAAAGAAATATTGGCGGAATAACCTAAAAGTTAATTTTAATTTTCTGTTGAACAGATAAAAATTATGCTTGATTTGTTACTATACTTTACTTATTGCAATATAGTATATAGCAATATTTGTTGCTACTTTGCAAATATATACAAGTAAAGCATATACAAGTAAAGCATATACAAGGAATTGTTTGACAATTATGTACCTTCTATTTAACGATCTACAGCTTGTACGTGAAAAATATGTTGTTTTACAAGTATATAATTTCAGTTTCAACTTGAATTAATGAAGCAAATACGTTTTTCATTGTTAATAACTAACAATAAACTGAGCATTGACGCGTTTGTTTGCGGTTAAGATTTAGTAAAAATGTTTACACTGGTAAAAATGTTTCCATTTTTATTTGTTTTTAACAATATAGAGATAAATTGCATGGTTGACCAACTTAACCCTGCAATAACCTCAAGTATGCTTTCTTAACGTGCCTTACCCAGAAAACTGTTATAATTATGGAAAGTGGAAAATTACTGCATTCACGGTTTCGTTGGTTTTAACAACGCAAAATACTTCTAATCCTCGTAATATATTTTTATGTACAAATGATGGCTGTACGTGTATATGTAGTACAATAAATTTCAGTTTAAACATAATTGAAGTAAATATTCCTGTACAACAAAAATATGAATCTTTGTAGGACACCCTAATTATAGTAATTAGCACTAATGCCTCCATGGATTGTGCCATACTAAAAAGGGCGGAAAAACATATTTTAACTTGTTAGGGAACATTAAGGTGTAGTTACAAGGGTCATTGGGGTTATTTTAATACGAATCTAAATAATTACACAGAATTCGGTTTACATCAACAACACGTTTTGATTTTTATCAACCGAGGTCACGTATTGCGTCAATTCGCAGTCCAGATCGAGATGGTGTACATACTCTGCTTCGGTTAATACCAAATCGATATCGCACATTTTAAATAAACGCGTTGCTAAACGTGGTTTTCAAGGGATTTTATAAGCATGAGAAACTTCTCGTCTGAAATTTGATGATGTGTAACGTCGGTTTTTAACTAAAAGACGAACAGATAAAAATGAAATTGTAGGTTCATTTTAAGAAAGGGAAGTAACAGGTTACAAAACTAATATAATTTCAAAATTAATGATAACAAAATACTCGAATAATATAACTAAAGCGTAAATAAGATCGTATTACATTTCCAATTAGCTTAGCTAAAACCACCAACCTGATTCCTGTAGGTAATATTCATATTGGTCGAGTAAACCGAAAAGCTTTTAGTTAGTAATAGGAAAGTTACGTTCACGAATAACCCAAAGTGCCAAACATCTGGGTAAACAAAGGCAAGTGTAAAGTTTAAATACATAAAGCTTTAAAAGCGAATGGCAAAAATGCTTCTTAAAAGTCAAATTTGCTTAAAATTATATTTTCACGAAAATCATTTTGGTGAATATTCTTTACGATTTTATTTGATGAGTTTTATACTTGATGATGTAAAAGAAAGGTGCTCGATGTTTTATTCGAAAAGGAGAGGCATATATATCTGACAACTGTTTTCTGGAATAGTACAGTGTTGCTTATTAGGGTAGTTTTCATAATTATAATAACTACGACAAAAATGTCTCTACTTGTTAAGATCTTTGAACGTTGAAGGATACTTCGATGAAACTTAAATAAAAGATCTTGGCAAAGTGGGATCTAGTGAATATGTAACACAGTATCTGCCTAATTGTGTTTCGAACGCTAAACACTAAATTACAATATTTTGTATTATTCGGCATTCAAATATATCTTACCTAAAAAATAATATTCGTGGAATTATGTAATAATAACGCTTCAAATTTAGCTTTCTTTTAATGGACTCATCAAATTATGGAGGGTAAGAACGCCGACCTTATCTATCATATTGAACTGAATTTCTTCATGCCTAAGTTGCTACATGAATACACTTTTGAAACTATTAGAATTTGTGAATTGATTTGCAATAGTATTCTCTGCAAATTAATTAATAATTCTTTAAATGCCCAAACGCTCAAAAATTCTGTAATTGCAGTCATATATAGATAAATATTTAGCAGAAAACGTCTCCACTAAGAAAATGTACTTTTGTCGATTTAATTTTTTATTAATTAAGATATATCTATTGAATTAACAGTGGTTTCCATTACATTGCTAATGAACATATTGTCAGATTAAAAAGCAATATCAAGAATTTCTCTTCGGTTTACTATTGTCATTTATTTATATCATTTAATTATGGTAGAATAAATTTTATGGCAGGTTTTCTTTAAAGGAATGCATGTTCTTCTCTTGTTGTGAAATTGAACATACATATTCTCACAAATATGAACCAAGATATTTTTATGTTTACTTTCTAATATTAGGAGGTAAAAGTTGTGAGTGAAGCAAATTGGAGTAGGATGGTGAGTGACTGAAAACATACTTTCACAAGATTAGTACGAAGTTCTCTTATCAAGTACTAATTAACTCCACTTTAAAGCACCTAAATGGTAAACTCTTAATCAGATAAATTGCAAACACTACTTCCTGCCAACGCTTCACATTTTCACTTATTTTCAGTGATAGTAACATATTAATCTCTGGTATAAACGTTGATTGAGCTAAAGTGATTGAACCCACGCACTAAGAAACCAAAGCTTTATTTTAAGTTCGATTTGAAGATCATAACACGACTTAACTTTTACTTAGGGTACAGGAAAATCGGCTATTATGAGAAGAATTTCAGTTGTTTCATATGCAAAAATCTAGATCCTGTATTTAACACTCATTAAATATAATCTAGAGGTATAGTCAATAACTTCATTGTGAGACTTGTGCTAAATGATGAAGCGTTTGTTACTTACCTTAGAATGTCTTACCAAATGAAAATAGCTAGCAACATATTGTTTTACAATAATATTTATTTAATGAAAAACATTTGAAGAATCTCCCACAATTTCACGTTTGATTTACTTACCGCAACCGTAACTGATACGAGTTTTACAGATGCACTAAATAAAAATAAAGCAATAAAAGTGTATGATAATAAAGTTACGGTATATCCGTGTTTACATGGAAAATAAATGACGGAAATGAATTTCTGTTTGTAACCAACAACAGCGCATGGCGAAATTTATATCTTCGCCCACAACTCGGATATTTATGGGAATATAAATTGCTATATTACATCGCTACATGAAATATATTTATTTGCTTCCCTTTGAAACAGCTAAATTAAATCTACATTGATTAATGAGAAAATAAATTAGAACTAGAATTAGTATTTTACTAGACTTATAAATAGCTGCAATTGTTATTAAACCTACTTTTGAAGAACACAGGTGATTTACAAAAACGAAAGTTTGACTTGATATCGGAACGTAATACTTCACGTCTAATTACTACGCAAAGGTGTATTAGTCAAATAAGAGAATTCTTAAAGCTTTATTTCTAGAGATAAATTAACACAATCACCTTAGAATTGGTATGAGAAGAAGAGTTATGATTACGTAAAATATTCGGTTATAGAATACGTAACATAAGTTCGTGTACAAAATTCTATAAAATTATGTCTTTGATAGACAAAATTATGTATCTGCGCTGAGGTTAATATATTTCTTGTGCTGGTTAATATATTTCTTTTTATATAGAAGACAGACTACTGAAAGGCTTGTGCATATTTAGCACCATATCAGAATATCTTGGTTGGACATTCATATCTAGTTTGATAAGTATTAGCGTCATCAAGGCAACTAAAACGGTTATTTATGTATCAGCTGAAACATTGGATATAACGCTTGCAATACAAATAGGTTTACATGATCGCAACTATGTCAAACATAAATAAGCCCGAAAAAAGTACTACAACTTCTTACTGACGCAAATGTAGGAAACAAGGATGAAAATTTGCAAAACAGCTGCAGAAATATTAAACTTATTTTTCAATATTTGCTTTATAGTTGTGAAATTAGAATTTCCTGCGATGATGGCACTAATCTTTTTTCGAAACTTGCCTTGTAATTGTCAATCTACTGTTTTTAAATTTGTTATTATAAACTCGAATTTTTCCAAAGCATTTAACATCTTTAAACTACACTTCGCTTTCTATAGTTTCATATGAACTTTTGAACAGATGAAAAAGGTTTCAAAACTACCATTAAAAGAACCATACAAACAGATAAGACTTAAATTAAATCATATGAGACGCGATCATGAATGAAGCAACGTTATATTTTCTGACGAGAAGAAATTCAACTTGGTCCGGCCTGATGCTTTCAAATATTATTGGCATGATTTGTGCAAAAACACTGAAGTTGCGATGAGCCGCAATTTTGGTAGTGGTAGTGTAATGGTTATATGGCTTTCATTTTTATTTCAGCTCGAACGAATTTGAATTCTTATATACAACGTCTGGAAATGATTCTGATAGACTTGGTGAAAAATTTCCGACGCAAGACTGGATATTTCAGCAACACAGTGCAGCTATGCACAATTCCAGAGGTGTAATTAGAAAGAAATGAATTTATTACAAAGGCCTGCTCGCTCATTCAATCTGAATCCCATCGAAGATCTATGTGGAATATTGGCAAGAGAGGTGTATGCCAATAATAAACAATACGATAGCGTCAGAGAACTAAAATTTGCGGTAACGAGGTGTTGGAATGAGATTCCTCTTTCGACATTGCCCAAATTCATAGACACCATGAACACCCGGATGTTTGAAGTTATCTTGAATAGAAGACCTACCACTTACTGCAAAGTTTAGAAAGAATTATAAATTCTTTATGCTTTTATTTTATTTATTAATTTTGTGTTAATGGACTTATAGAAATTTCGCTGTTTCCAGGCACCATTATTTCAAATATTACTTGTATAAAATGCAATAACCTTTATAAATGTTATTTTCTCTTGCATTTGTGTTTCTTTAACTTCGATACATAATTTGCCGACGATTTTAAGAAAACCAAGTGTTCTGTTCAACAGTTCATATGGAACTATAGAAATTGTGCTTGTTGTATGAGCATCAAAATATTTTAGTAATATCAAATGCTTGCCTAAATTTGGTTCCAATAGAATATAATTGTGATCGTAAATTATGTTATTGCTAAAATACATTTCCAGTGCCAGGGTATTATCCACTGTCCATAGCAAATATAGCAAGGTGTAATGATTAGAAAACTGAGAAATCAAAGGAAATAATGAAATATAGTGACACTCATTAAAGGGTTTTCATGATAGAAATTCCCACATATAAATTTGGTAACGCGGTATAATACATGAGCAAATTGTTTCGTAACTTCATATTGAACGGTCCACTTGAACCGCTTGTAAAAGTTATTAAGGGGAATAAGCCTTTGACCTACGCCAACAAAACTTAGGAGTATTGCATGACAAACGCCTAAGCTTTTATTAATAGTGTAACATTAAACCAAATGTCAGGCTTTCGAAATTCCTTCACAAGGCATTTTAACCTATACACAGATCCAGACAATGTTCAATACGTATTCGTAGAGGACAAGGTAACGCAGCTTATTAAACCGGTGCCCGTGACCTTTATATTGCAATAGTAATGTCAGGACTTCGCATCGTATAACAAGGTGATCCTTATCTAAATTACCGCGAGCAAGAAAAACAGTAAAGATACTAAATGCTTGAAATATGTCATTAAAAAGTATAAACAAAATACATAAAAGTACATCGTCGTATAATAACACTATTAAAAATATGTATAAGAGGGAAGATAATTACACTATTGTTTTTTTGTAATAAAAACAATACGTGAATATAAAGTTACGTTTCAATTTATTATTTCCCATTTGAAGTTGAAAATCTATACTATCGTCTAATTTCAACATTGTGTACTAAAATTTATCGCGTGCTTAGCATAGTCGCTTTTTCGATAATTTCCCGACTGCTTAAGAAGGTTCCTTGAAATGGTCTCAATAGAATTTTTGCAGTTTACTAATAACAGATTCATGAGAGAAACATGTAGTCAATGTTTAACTTTATGTAGAAGACGTTACAATTGATAAGCATAAAAGAAGAGACTTTCTAATAGTATTGTTGTTCTTTGTGGGTTCTATCCATGGATAGAGCCCATAGACTTTTGATAGAGAGATTTGCATCTGGCTTAGTGTTACCATTGGAGTCCTGAATCCTACTTTGGGAGTTTGTGACGACTTTCAGCGCATCAGTTACTTAAATTTTAATAAACGTCCAAACTCGACTACTTAGGGTACCACCCTGTTCGTCAGCGAGGGCGTCGGTCTATAATTCTTTTAATTACCAAATTAATATGTTTCCAAAGAAAAACAAATAAGGTTAGGGAATTTATTTATAAGATACCATCTGTTCATCTAAATCCCTGTCACGAGGAGAGAGAGGCAGGACCCTCATCGATAATCGTATTATACCTTGGGGGAAGAATGCGAACCAAAAAGGAAAAAACTACTGGATTCATAAGCAAAAGTTTTCTATTTGTACGTAAAATAATAGTATATAACAAAAAATTATATCTATATAAATTCCTTAAACAACGACATTCAAAAATAATAGGTTGGATTATTATCGATATACAAACAGTTCGATGTATTGAAGACCGTTACTTTCGTGATCCAATGCTTTAGTAAAGTTCTTCAATGACCCTGATTTTATGTGTAGAGGTAATATGATCTTTTCTTTTTCCACTAAAGGTTGAAGTCGTACACCGTTTTTTGCTGGTATACAACTCTTTCGTAGTGACAACCTCTGCTTAGTGTAACGCCTTTTCTTTTCCCAAATATGTACAAAGCAACAGTATTTGGTGTAACCAAACAGCATGCCCAAAATAAGTGTAATAATTTTAAAATCCATGTAAATATTAACTTCTCTTACAAAATTTTCGGGTTTTCATAAGTTTCTTTCATGGAATCACCATGAAATGGAAGAGTAAAAATTCCAATCACGTATCAAAACTTCAGCCTAGTTTTTGATGCGTCCATGAATAATTTCGGCGAGCAGTGATCTTGATCTATTCGGAGAGGTTGAAAGATTGTACCACTGCAGCAGACCGAGTTGCCATTCGTGCTAATCACGAATGTTCAGAAAATTCCAGATTCCATTGCCGTAGTCAAGACCCAAGAGGTTCTGCCTGTGATTGTCATAGGTCCAAATCCGCGTAGTGTAGATGGAGCAATAATTATTTTCAGAAACAGTATTATCAGTTGTAGTTTAATTGCTTTCCAACTAGTATGCAGTGAAACTTGTTGAACTAATATTCTTTCCATGTTATCATGATTTCTTTTCTTGTGGTTATTAAATTCAGAAGAATTATAAAAACAAAGACAGCGCTCGTCAACATGGTCCTTCCATTCCCTCTACACCGTAGCAAGGGGAAATGGTAAATGGTGTTGATGTGCGGATAACTAACCCCTTAGATATCTGGCGCGAGTAGTACATATTACGTGTGCAACCCTAATTTTGTCTTGTCTTTTGACGGTCATACCCAAATGAGATTCCTAAGATGAACATGTTCTCAAAATTAGCTTGAAGCAAATTTATCACACATATCAAAAATTATTTGGATTATTTTTACACAACAACGACATAATCGTGTCTTCAAAGAACTCAGTTAAACTTTAGATCAGTCTTTTTGTTGCTTTTCCATGATTATAAATCCACTGACTCTCATAGATCTATGATATGCAGCTTCAATTAAACTCAAATTCCTTATGCAGAATGTGCCCTGCCCATATCTTCGCGAAAGCGTATCAACCAATGAGAATAAAGCAACAATATGAATTTTGAATTTCCATGAGTGGGTGAGTCGTACCATGTTTGCAACGAGTTTCAACCTGCATTTTCGCTGCAACCAGGGGTAAACTAATGCTACAATTTTTTGGATAATGTTTACATATACACTTGATATGTATATGTTGTCTAACTTTGTCAATTATATTTTATGGATACAAACTTTGCTGCTCAGTGTAATCGTAAATCGTTACTAAAACTAACTGCAGAAAAAAATTTGATATAAGGCGTTTGAAATACTCCCAAATATACACAATATTTATGAGGACTACATATCACACGAAATATTTTTATATGGGAAATCAAAATATCCGTAGAGATTCCCGAAAAAAAGTTTTCAAAGATGTGAGTGGAGATTCCACCAACAATTTCCTCTCTATTTTAGGTGTATTTTATTGTTATTTAGGACCGACCTGCTTAATTCTAAATAACTTTTAATGATGGTAGTAATGAATTATTATTATTATTATTACTATTACGTTATTGATTTTATTATTATTGCTCCAAATACAAATATCTGGCGTGTGTGTAACCAGTTGCATTTCAGCTACTGAAAATAATATGAAATATCTACAACATATTTATCACTGCATTTCATGAATTCCGCGTTTATATTCATGTGAACTTCCCTAACATTAAAGCCCTCTATTAAGCGATTCTCGAGCACCTAGTGCAGCAAAATACGATTTCATTGAAATAGTTCGCGTTATTGTTGGTAATTAGACTTAATTACGAGTAGCTAAGATATCTTTGGCTGCGTAAATTATACTGCGTATTAAAGTTACCCGCTGATGCTTTCGTGTAATCTGTATTTACACGTTTTTCACGTAAGAATGTAGAATATTTTCATTGGGAGTATTATTTACAATCAAGCCGTGATAGTTTCCCGCCCGATAATGTTCTCAGCGCAGTGCTAAAGTGCTCAAACTATCTTACATTTATCTGGAAGTACTGCAGGTTATTCCACAAACCGATATAAATTCAAAACACACCCGCAGACAGAAATGTCTAGAAAACAATACTTAACATAGTAATGCTGTTAAATAGAGTACTAATGGTATTGGTGACATAAATACTTATAATTTTTACTTGTTCGAGGGATAATATTTGCATATTTTCGACTAAAAAAAGGCATACGGTGTTATTAAATTCGCTAGTGATTACACTGCTACATTTTTAGTGGAACTGTACACAAATTTAAAGTGCCTTCAGTCTACTATATCTGTAATAACGTGGGAGTTTTGCATTGGCGATTGACTATCATTTCGTAATAATTGTAAAGATTTGTCACTGTGGCAATGATTGCCGTGGGCTGTAGTAAATTTATGACATTTCATGCAATTATTAAAAAATATCTGAAACTAACATCTAGAATCTGACAACTAAAATAAATTTTTGTTAGTTTTTCTACGGAGAGATTTGAGGAAGAAGCTGTGAGCAAATTGTTATATCGGTCATTTGCAATAACGAGAAAAAAGATCCAGCATTTAATGAATTGCTAAAGTTACGAACACGATTTTGCAATTAGTAACGTTTTGCATATTGGTTTTATTTAACACTAGAGCTACGCTCCATTAGAACCGTAACCAACTGCAATTATCCGCAAAATTAATTTGCAAAAATAACTATTCTCATTTAGTGAACAACGTCAAGTTCACTGATTCGTATCAGCTACTATTTCATTTTGTAACTAATACCGAGAGATCAAATGCATGATAATAAAATTTGATACAACCAGCTACAAAGCTACATACGTACAATTTATTTTAATTTGCCCGAAGTAATTCGTGGCAAGTACTAAAAGTAGTGTATACAGTTATTTACTGTGACAATGATAACAGCGTATAACTCTACAAAACATTTCAATTAAAATTTCAGGCTGGTTTCCAATTGCATGTTCCGACACTGGTAGCAAGAGTAATTACACATAAATTATATGAAAATGCTTGCTCATAGTATTGAACAGTATCTCTTAAAATGAATTGTATCTGGTTTTAATTTCGAATTTGCTCTCAATATAAATTATTTGACAAACGATTTGCGAAATGATATTTTTATGTATGCTAAAGTGGCATATTGTTAATTTTTTTTATCGGCATATCCAGTTTATGCACTGATATATTAAAAATACCTTAAACGTTCAGAAATATGTGCATCACAGACCCTTTTTCTTAAGAATATCGATTGTGAAGCACGTGCTATTTAATAAATGGAAAAAGTATATCCAGAACTGAAAAGAGAATATGAAAGTAATGTAAAAGTTGCCTTCCGAAAGAAGACTGTAAAAGATACCGTAACTTAGGAAAAGTTAAGCCTTTTGTGGATACTAAAGGCATTCCTGCCTAGAAGTATAAATGTTTTTAAAGGAAACTAGAAGCCTTAGCTTTTGGTACAAGGAATAGTTTATTGTGTACGTAAGCTACGTAGATAGTCGAAAGCAGTTCTCTTTTTACGGTGTTGTGGCATCCGCTTATCTTACCACATTCCATCTTAGAGTTAGAAATATGATTTCTACAGAAATCTGAGATGAAAAAATAGATGAAATACATGTCAATAAAAGCGGTGATATCCATAATGGAAGAAGATGAGATAATATATACAATATATATATTTAATATCTCAGAAGTAAATGTACATATGTTAGTTACGTATGTACAAATGAATCCTGTATAGTTTATAGGTATTTCTTGCGCTTATTAATTTATGGCACATTAAGCTAGATATATTTTCCTAAACTCTTATCCTATACTCACATACATGTCATGTGTAAGTAATGGAAAAAGTTCGCTGGCGGGATTATGATAAAATATATATCACGAGTTCATATGTGTCTTTTTGCGGAAATTAACTCATATTTTCCAAATATGTGAGAATAAAACATTTTCGTATGATGAACGTTTAAATAGCAGTATTTTCGTCACGACTCTGGCATATAGTTTAACAAAGATTTATTAAATACGTGTGCATATACGCAGCACATACATATATGTATTATACATTTATACCAGGACCGGCGCCAACTGGGAAGATTCTTTAAACAGCCAAAAACAAAATAATATGGCCAAGTCATTGTTGTATGGTAAACTTTAACTAATCCTAGATTTTTTTGTCAACACAGGAGTTCACTTTATGAACGTTTTGAAAAATAATAATTTTCTAATTTTTTAATTTTTTTAAAGGTTAGGTTACTTATTTATTGTTATTATTATTCAAATAGCTCACAATAACTTGCACATCATCAAGTTCTTTAAATATCGACTTGAAAAATTATTTTGAGACGATTTTTAACGTTTTTGATGCAAAGTATCTTCAGTGATTAATTCTTTCATATTCTTTAGTAAATTACTAAACATATACAACTATAATTTACAAAACACAACACAGCTTATCTATTCATTTGATATGTAGATGACAGGAAGGAACAGGAAAGAAACAAGCTTCACATTCCGGAGTCTATCAGGATAACTTAACAGAAAACGACCAGTGGTAAATGGGGGGGACAATCCATACTGATAAACAAGGATATCCAACAACTAATCTATCTAAATTAGATAGTTGTGGTTTTTATAAATTTCATAATCATGTTATATACGATTTTGTGATTCTCTTGAGGTATAAAGGTAACGTTGGTAGGCATACTAATTCCGGCATGAATTAGTTATTTCAGAAGCAACTTTTTGTGTTCAGATGAATAATGTCGCCCAATAAATATTCACAACTTCATACTCAACACCACTACGCCAATCACTACAAAGTAACCAATCCAATTAAAGTCAGGAGTAATTACATCTAAAAATTATCTCAAAATGCGTATGTAAGGACCAACGTAATTAGTAACATACATATTTAATTGTAATTAATCTCAATTAACCCTCTAACCTTGCAATTAATATTGATTACAGTTGATTTTCCAATTGGGTTTAAGAAATAATCGAAGTGTTACAATTAAGTCTTTCTTTTGGAAGTAATTTAATTCATATGGAAGATGCATTGTAATATAATTACTAAATAAATTACATAAATGGTTCTTAATTTAGATTGTTTGAACGTAAATTTATATCCAATTTTATTACAAGCTAGTACTTATTGTTCTTCTGTTTCACTTTCCTCTGCAGTCTTCTGCGCTTTTCCCTTTCCTCTCATTTTTTTTTGAATCCTAGAGAAATTCTAATCTCCTTACCAGGGGAAGGAAATTAAAAAGTCAGAATCGTCAAATTCTTTCTAATGAAATAATACAAATTAGTCAGGAGGCCAAATACCGCATATCACCCTCAAAGAATGATAGATAAATGTGAAAATGTGCTAGTGCACAAAACCATTGGGTAAGCATGGTGGGTAATACCACGTATGATTCGCTGATAATACAGGGCACTTATAATGCGGCTGCATGATTTGGTAGCCCAAGGTTACGCAGAGGCAGTTTACAACAAAACTTTCCAAAAATTCATTATTGAGAAGTTATTCTTGTTTATGTTTTAGAGGCCAGAATGGGAGCATACACGTTAAAACGCTGTAATAACTGGAACACCAAAAACAGTAATTGCAAACTCTATGACTCCTGACATAAGCAGCGATATACTACTTCCTAAAGACTTATTTGATCAACCGTTAAAGTGCATCTAGTCTAGGAAAGACGAAGAGATAGGACAGAAGGAAAATGGTAACTCAAGTTTTGTATATAACCATATGCACAGATGTGAAAAAACTGAGCGACACAAAATTTCTAGGGTTCTAAATCGGTATACAAGTACACGTACAAGCCCGCGTTTATTAGGGTGCCCGGCACCAACCAGGTGCAACTCGATTTGAGTTTTCTCAGTCGGGTTCTTTAAAGGAGCTAATAGTAAATCACATAACTCTTATACAAGTATGGGGCTTCTTTCAAGATCTGTCACCATCTAAATACAACGGTATTTTGTTGGTATAGGTGTTAGCATAGGACCCAGCGAAATTACACTAATGCAGGCATAGACAGATGAATCGAGAGTCCAAAATAAGTTACGAAAGAAATGATAAACTGATTCAATAATTCAGATGAATGAGAAGAAAACTGCGGATGTTTATTGTTGATATACTTTAGTACCATAAATAATTTTTGTTATTTAATTTAGTTCAAAAGAGTTTTATAGTACAAAGCATAAACGTAAGTCTAACCGGAGCTTTTAGATTAACGAAAATATAAATAACTCTGATATACTTTCCATTAATGATACACAAGTGAAAAGTACTGGACACCACTTTGATACTCAAATTAAAAATCTTAATAAGTTTATATGGTGCCTATTTTATTAAATTTTTTAGTAACTGGTTAGATCTTATGATTGACGTTTTTAGTTGCAACCACGAATATACCACAAGTTAAATTAAATTTCTTGTATTTGAATGATATGTCAAATAAAAGTAATGGAATGTAATGGTCATTACAATACTAACTAACTAAATGTTATAAAAGTCTCTGCAATTACGTCCGGAGTTTAGTGGAACAATTCATAAAAAAGAACAGTATTTTCCCAGCTTATTATTATTTTCCAAACTCTGTAGGATAACTTCCTTGGGGCACCTATATATCAACGATAAAAGAAAACATTGGACATTAACTGTCTAATAAGTACATAGTGATTTGGACCTCCTCAAATTACTAGTAAATTGAAAATTTTTCTGAAATCTGAAAACGGGTGACAGTTGTAAAATTACATTCATCGAATAAGTAATTTACTTCCTGGCTCAAGTTTGCCACATTATTTATTCAGTCGAGGTTACCGCCATTTAGAAGGCATGTGACTGTGCAAAGTGTTAAGGCTTTCATTATTAAGCAGTAGTAAATTTCCCTTTAGGGAGTTTCTGCGCCTGGGTCAATGAAGGATAAAGTGGAATAGCGTGCAGTTGGTGTGATATTGCTGCTTACGGTAGCTGCATTGTGGTAATTAGAGTAGCTTAAATAAATTTACCCGCTCAACGCTCTTGCGAATAGAATCGTGAAGCGAGTCCGTAGAGCAGGAAAGTCCAAATCAAGACAGGATCGTAATTTGCCAAAGCCATTTTCATTGCTTTACATTTATTTTCTTGATAATTACTTGACGTTCTAACAGCGACCCATTAATAACACAACTTTAGTATTCACACTCTGGTCTCGGCAAAAGGTTATTTTAAACGAAAATGTTTTAGGTGTTTATTGATTCAAAGTTCTAGCTTCTATTTAGAATTAGATTAAGGCATTTTGTGGAGATTGCGCACAGATCGATTCCCTACGATTTCAAGACATCCTAAAGGAAAAATTACAGTGGCCAACAAACAAAAAAGTTCTTTCTGCTGACTAAGATACTACACTTTTTTCTAACTAATATAGGTATGTACAGTAATGCCAAATACAAAACCCACTTTCTCTATCACGTTACGTTTTTTTCTACGGTATTTTTTATTTGCCGATTTTAAAAATCTTGAAAATCATTAACTAAATATAGCAAATTCTCAATTGTTCAAATAATGGTAATAATATTGTAGGTGAACCTTTATTCGACAGAGAGAAAGTAATTTTCCCCCTCTCAAATTAAAAGTTTAATGACAACTTCATCAACTCTATGAACAAAGCTGAGAAAGAAGCCTGGACTTCATTCACAATGGTCTCGAACAATTTTCTTGGAAATAAAGAAGGAAACATCTAGTGAAATCAATGCTTCAAACCATCTTGATAGGTTTCCAGAAAATGTAAGTGCTGTAAGCGATGAACACCAAGATTTATATACTATGGAAACTCGGTACTAAGAAAGATGGAATCCTCACATGATGGCCGACTACTGTTGGAGTGTTCAAAGGGACTGCCAAACAGAATTCACAGCAGACAGTACAACAAACGAAAATTTATTCCTTAATTACTGTCTATTTCAACAAGTACTCTTGTAATTTTTTAATGATTGTTAAAATAAATATTTGTACTATATTCGTGACTAATATATTTATATTATTAAAATGCTATGGCTTGTTTATATCTGATCAGTTCGTAAGTAAAAAAGCAATAGTGATTCTTTAAAGAGTATAGTATGGGATAGTATGGCATAGAGTTAAATTTTGACGTCATATGCAAAAGCTAACGCGATTTTCAGATTCAGCATGCACAAATTAGTAAGTCTAGTTTAGAACTCAAATAACAACAACATAAGCATTAGTTTTACAAGGAAATTGAGATTCTTATAGTGTGATAATATCCTTGGACCTTTTGAATTTAGGGGTTAAGGGGAATTTAAAATTTGACAAATTGGATGGTAGTTGCTAAGGCACAGCATAAGTCTACCAACATTTAACAAAGCACATGTTTAATTCTCGAATTGTTTTGAAAATTCAGAGCAATGTGTCTCCAAAACTTTTGAAGATAATGGCCTTATGGAGACAAATAGATAACCGCAAGGGTACAGAGTAAGTACAATTTATATAATTTTTAAAAGCTTAAAGAAAATGACAATAACACTTCGGGTAAACCTTCTCAACTATTAATATTAAAGATTATTTTTAATGAGAAGACTTTGTAGATAAAAAGAGAAACGTAGTACGACATAGATATATCCGATACGCTTCGTAAATTGGTAAAATTATTACTTCTTATGTAAACATTTCCTTCCCATAACATTTTTGTGTAGCTAACTATTTCTTACGTGCGAACTCATGAATAATGGAAAAGCATATCTGCATATCAAGTGGCTGCATGCATATTATAGATACATACATCATTAAACACATGAATTCGTGAAGACCGTACAAATGGATTGAATTGCTCGCTTTTATACTGTACGTAAATTTTGTAAACCGTAGAATTTTCCCGAATTTATTTCTCTTTCCTATTACGTATATTGGTAATATTCCGGTTACACATTAAAATACTAGTGTTTGTTTAAATATTTTCTGTTTAATCAATAACAGGCAATCTTCATTACCGGTTGGATTCAAAGATTGTAGAAAGACACTTGCAACGTTTATTAATTTTCCAGATTTTATAAACATCCAATGACTAATGTCTTGGTAAGGTAGGGAAAAGCTTTGGAAATATGCTTATTTATATATAGATTTTTTTAACTATTTGGATATCTAATTACATTCCTTATATTACTATATATATTTAATTACACTTTGATTTGTTTATGAAAAAGTCCTAGCTCTAAAACACATAAGCTTGCCTGGATATGAGGTTAGATTAAGTTACCTCTCTACTGGGCATTTCATAGTTGATAGTTGCAATACACCGAATATTGCAAATTCATGAATAAGGCATTTGCAATAATACCAAAAATAACATATTTCATCTTTTTATAAACAACGAGCAAGTTTACAATTTAATTTTCTTAATCGCTGTCATCAGCTTAAAGTATTCAAATTACTACAACGAAACTGTTAAACATCTGAATTTAGTAAATTTTTCAAAATCAATTTGCCAGGGGGTCTTTTCCCACACTCTCTGTAATAAAGAAACTAGCCATGTAAAACTTTGTGTAACCCAAGAACAGTTAGGTGTAGTGCTGTATTATATGTTGAGCAATGTCATCCTATTATCTATAATTACACATAATTAATGCCGTTATAAATTTAAAAATAATCTGTCACTTATTGTAAAAAGATTTATCCATATAACAAACATATTCGCCATAACATTTGGCATAATGAATGATTTAAATGATCTTATTTATTTAATTTAGGTGACGGCAAAAATAAAACACACTAGAAAAAAAACGCTACATTACCATACAGTATTGTGGAAATCTAATGTTAAAATAAACAAATTTAAGGTTATAAAGTAGAAACATGGGTGGCAATGGATTGATGGCCCTCTTGATACGGACAAAACAAAGTAGATACTGTCAATAAAAGTTCTACAATCGACACTTTTCCTTCGGTTTGAAGTAGGAGTTTTCTATAAAACTTCTATTATAATAGTACAGGGTCCGGTAGAAAAAAATGCATAGTTTCCGGGCGGCTGTTACTCTTATATAGGCAGTGTTACAAGTTTTACAAAGAGTTTGGGGGACTTTGAAGGAGCGCTAACCTGGCAAATTTTAGTATACCATCACGTCTACGTGTGTTGAAATTGAAGAGCTTGCGTTCGTTTTTAAAACAACATACTTTAGAAGCAATGGCCCTTCATCACAAAGAGCGTTCAGACTACGTTTCAATCTGCCCATTGGTTTCACCATCAAAATCCAATACAATTGTTCGTTGGATAACTGCCTTTTGCGCAAGAAATTCGACACTAAAACAAACACATCTGGTAAGCCAAGACACGTTCGAAATATTAAAAGGCTATACCAGTCTCTTCAGCGGTTATCGCATTGGAGTAAGAAGTTGTTTTGGAGTTGTCCTTCAGAAGCGTGAGATCTCAAATTACACTCTTACAAAATCGTTCATGATGATGATTTTCAAAAGCATGCTGATGCATGTCTTTCAAGCGTGACGATGGATGTAGTTTTATTGTTCAATGACAAAACTTTTTCCAATTATCTGGTTTTAAGAATCAGAAAAATTACTGTGATTAAACAGTAGGAAACCG
Organism: Trypoxylus dichotomus; assembly: GCA_023509865.1. Lineage (NCBI taxonomy): Eukaryota > Metazoa > Arthropoda > Insecta > Coleoptera > Scarabaeidae > Trypoxylus > Trypoxylus dichotomus. The sequence continues at coordinate 45,351,693 of CM042078.1, forward strand.
TCTTTGCGTTAGGAGTGTGGGAACCCTTGTTTATTGAAATGACAGGAGCGGATGTTACGGTATCACAAAAAGGTCTATAACATGTTTATTGTGCAACATCAATAATGGGATACGATCACGTCTCTCCATACAAATTTTAAAGCGGTTGTTATCCTACCGCATTCATATCATCAAATATTTTCTAACCCAGTGTATTGCAAACGAAGCGCGCCATATGAAGCCACTATTTATCATAAACTTTAAGGTGCTACAAATATTTTCAATTGATGAAGTCATCCATCATTTACTCTGCTTGGAAATTTGCGCATTGTTTTCTGCCTAACACTGTGCTTAAAAGTGACAGTCTGACAATAGTCGAACATACCGGATGAAATTAGCAATGATAATAGATAAAGAATTTATGCACATGCTTATACATATACAAAGGACGTATTAGTAACTTTAAGTAGACGTAAATTTGTATAATATGTTGTTTGACTCACATAAAGCTAGTTCAAAATTTTATGTATAAATCAAAAATGCAATGGTTCCTTTTTTGAAATAATTAAGCGAGAACCGACTCGCAACCAAGTCGGAAATGGCAAAATATTGAGTTGACCCAACTGGTCTCAGTAAACCACCAAATTTTGAGATTTCTCTAATATACACTTCTCCAGATATCACTAGTTACAATTTCAGCTGGATACTTCCTACAATAAAAATATAGGCACTACATGTTAACGTAATCTTTGCTGTGTATACCACAAGACATAGAAATACAGTGAAAATAATGTAAGCCAATATCAAATGCACTTATTTATAAATATGTATTAGTACTAAAAATACTAAAATCTGGAAAATTAAGTAAACACATCGCTGCTAGCTTGTCGCAAAATTTTAAAATCATGCACTTTCGTTAAGCTATTGCATCCATACAGAAACTTATAAGCTTCCAGCCACCATTCCAGCTAAACACCTAGCACTAATCAAAAATAGTTTTATTTTACCTAAAAGCTGGCTACATTTTGTATCTAATATTCTCTACACTTTCCTGTTTCAAGCATTTTAAAAGTTACGTAAACAGTTAGTTAAGTAAAATAAATAGAAAAGCGAGCAGATATGTTTCAACGGAGTAATAACTCCGCCCAAATTGTTTAAAAGGCATATAGGTTCGTTTTGTGTTTTTCCTAGTTAATGAGATATCCTAAAAAAGCAGACAATTTGGCACACTTCTGCTTAATCTACAGCACACATTGCGGAACGATGAATACGAAGGCAGCGTCGCATAGTATGGCAATAATTCTAATCGCCTTATTCTGGTTTAATCGCAGTCGAGGACTTGTCCGGCAAAGTGAATCCCGGGTGATTACAGAGGCGCTAAGTTGGAAGGGAAAGGTACAGCGCCTCCGGTAAAAACATGCAAGGCCCTCTATCAGCGACGTATATATAGCAAGATGAGTGGTGGAGGGGAGTTGAAGGTGCCGGAATTGCGGTTGGGACCCCCCGAAGGCGGTTCCCAATTGCTAGTACCCCCTTGCCCAGCACAGTCGCAGCGCAGAAGACATAGTTGGATTTGGTAAGTGAGCTTTTCATCTCCGTTACAATATGTGAGATAAGGAAATCTCCTCGCTTTCCTGCCGTAACGATCGCAGGATTTCCTAACGGCGAGGATTAGGAAAAAAAAAGAGGAAGTGCGTTCTTATGTATGGATCTGATTTATAGAAATTTCTTAGAGTTTCATGCGACAGCCATTTCATAATAAAATATTTTCAAACTAATGGATACGTAGGCTTTCACGGCCAGACTTAGTACTAAACGAACTACTTCCGGAATTGGACTGTCATAATGAGATATATATAAAAAATAAGAGTAAGAGGAGAAAGAAGAATAAGAAGAAAAAGAGATAAAAAGAGGAATGATAGGAGGGGGCGTGAAATAAAAAGAAAGGTGAAAAGAATAAGAGAAGGAAAGAGTGACAGAAGGGGAAGAGAGGAGGAGGGGGGAGAGAAAAATAAAAAAGAAAGACACCAAAAGAGAAAGATGGGATTTCTTTATTTATCATTCTTCTTTCTTTTTATCTCTTCTTATTTTTCTTTCTCGTCTTACTCTTATTTTTTTTATATATATCTCATCATGACACGGTCCAATTCCGGAAGTAGTTCGTTTCTTATTTTCAAACTAGTTTGACCAGCGCGCAAAAATGTTGTAAGTAATTTAATAGTGATGATTTGGATAATGTGATAATGTAGTAGTAATTTATACTGCACTTTAGACAAAAGGAATTTGTGTAGAAAACTATTTATCACAAGTTACTGAAGGACTAATTTTACTGCTGTAACTTCTATTGCTATTTTTAGTTAATTCGCAAGCCTCTATGTACAACCATCTCGTTCAGAAATGCCCAAAGAATAAAATGCAAATTAGGGTATTATCCCGATATAGCGACATTCTAATATTCAGGCACCATTCTAATACATATTAATACGCATAAATTGTGTTAACAAAGACTATTACAATTTCTGTAAATACCATGTCGATCTTGTTTAGATTTTTTTCGATAAGATGCAAAGCGAAAATCTGAATATGAAATATATGTACGTATGTCTATTACATATCTATAGATTTCACTATTTACAATGCCTTAAATATTTAATGTTTTTCACTTTTAAACGAAAATTTTGTTATGTAAAGTGCCAAGTTGGACGAATAAATGATTTATCAAAGTAAAAGTAGGAAATTGTCATTTAAAAAATTGTCGATGACGTCATCAATAAGCAACCAGAAGTGAGGAAAATTATGTATGTACGTATGTATGCAACGTGAATTGCTTGTGGATAGCTGTAGCAAAGTTAGTTTGGTGACGATACAGCGATATATATAGGGGGTTTCAATAAGAGCGCAAGATTTGAATTTCTCATCACGTTTGACAGTCAGAGTGACACGTGGTTATGACGTGACAGATCGACAGTTGACAGATGGAAGTTAGTAAGTATATAGTCTTACACGATACAACAACGCGATCTGATTGTGTGGTGATGGTGAAAGTTTGATTGGCACCACTCGTAAAGTGTGTCCAATATTCGGACGGCAGAATGTTCCTATTGTGAAAAGAATAATCGAAAAATTCGAAAGTACTGATTTGGTATATAATCTGAACTACACGCCACGAGCTCATAGAGGTTTTTCAGAAGAGAACATCACGGCAGTTTGCGAGAGTGTGGCCGAAAGTCCAGAGACGTCGATTCGTCATTGTGCATAAGAAGAGAATATCATACTATAGTCGTGCATGTATATTATACATTAACAATACATGATATCTATAGATATACGAGGCACTAACATCATGTTCACATCACATACCAAATTACCAAAACTTAGAGTAATATTCCTCGTCAATGCAATGAGATGTACGTATTTCCCTAAAATTAGTCTGCAACATCTGGTACTGAATTAATCACTTAATTAATTATTTCTTTGCTTTTTATAATATCTTTATAATCTCAAGTGTAATATATTGCTAATAAAGGAAAAAGAATTATTGTCGGAACCCATTGCGAAAAGTAATCACAAACACTCTTTCGGACTTCATAGTACTCATCAGTGTTGTGTAATCAGTTCCTTATCATTATTCTAGTTGCCTATGTCCAACTTGTGTCGACATTAGATTATTGTCGCTACAACTAGGCATACCACTAACGCTTGTATAGACAGTATGCCAAAAAGAATAAGTTAAATTATAAAAGCCAAAGAGGGCATTACAAAGTATTAAGTATATAGTTGAGACGATGTCTATAAACAGTTCTGAATAAACTTATGCATGTATGATATGTTATTCATTATATATTTTAACAAAATCGCTATTTTAGTAAGTGGCGCTAATAAATTGGAAAGGAACTGTATGTAACTAGCCTAGTAGCAACCAGCGCCGATCTTAATTAGTAATAATTATAATTAATTTCCTACGTAAAGAGTCATGAAAGTAGCGGGCTTATTAGATTTCCTTTAGGAAACAAAATTGCTGATACTATATTGTCTAAAGCGTTACCTATTCAAGGATCAATTCTAACTCATAATTAGCAATGATCAATCGTTTTAATTGGTGACGGAGTTTAAAAAATCTGTTTTCTACAGAATACAAGACAAATGTTCGAAATTTTACCAAGAAACCTTTACAGTTAAGGAGCTTCCTGAAAAATATTCTTCTATGCAATTCAAAATTTGTTTGCGGTACTCAATTTTAAAATACATCAAGTAGTACATTTCTCCCTAAATGGCCAGCAGCTGTTTACTTGCTTTCATGCCAAATATCAAAGGAAGGTATTTACACGCTATGAAACGCAAACTTAATTTACATAATTTACCGTGCTAATTTAAATGTGCATGCGTTATATACATAATATCAAAGTTCAACTTATTAGGCACCTATAATTTTCATTCATTGTATTAAGTTTTTGTTGTTGAGGTAGAAACAACTTTTTACCAAACAATACGAAATATTCGCTTTTAATTACAGTTTGCGACTTTCATATCTGTTGTATGAAATTCTTTACATAAACATATTTGTAATTTATCCCCTTTACTCCTAATTAAGGTGGTGAACTTCCATAACAACCCAAATGTTGTTGTCTGTATGTACTGTAGGCGAGTCTAATTTAATTAGTATATAGGAAAATGAAGACTGGGATAGGTCCTCCTCTCGTACTATCTCAAATTTTATTTAATTAAAGGCTACCGGTTTCGTGTAAGTCTGCCCATTCGCATGCCAAAACACTCCAGAAAAGGATTATAAAACTAAACAGATACATACACACAGAACCATATTACTCCAATTATATCTAAAAACAACACGTCAACATTCCAAAAGGATGAAACAAGACAAAAATGTCAAAAGAGATAAGTCAACAAAAACATTCTTCAATATTCAGTTCCTATTATAATTTAACTGCATCTTCTATATAAAATAAGTTCACCATAAATGTGTTGGTAAATGCATAAAGTACTGTAGATACTTTTCGCAAGATAATTCACAGAAACATTCGCACCTCGATGTCGTTATCCTTGGAAATTAAGCGCAACAGAAGTGGCATTTGAAAGGACTCCTGCGAAATAAAATGCAATATTAGGCTCTTATTGTGTAATTTAATGTATCCAGTATCCTTCTGGAGGAAGTCGTAAATTTTGAACACTTTTAGAGTTTTCATAAGATAAAAATGCTATAAAGGTCCGTTTATACTCACCAACATAAATTTTGGATGCAATTTTCCTTATTTTCCACGGCTTTTATATTTCTCTAGCGCTCTCCCGCCACATAAGATTTCTGTAAGCATGTTATGGCAGCCAAATGTTTCTCATGATAAAAACCAATACTCTGTCGTCATATTTTATAGTAAGATCACCACGATAAATAAAAATAATACAAACGCATTCTATTTATAACTTCCATTATATTCTTCAGCGAAGGTATTAAACGTTATCCCTGTGAAATTCTTACCCCACTTTATAGCTAAAGATACTTATAATGTATATGGCGTACAGGTTTACGCAATTGAGAATAAATATATGAACTGACTTCTTTCCGATATGGTTTACAAATTTTGTTAACTAAAGACTAAAATCATGTGGGAATAAAAAGATTTCAATAATTTTTGGAAGCATTATTGTTCATTTCGTTTTAAACTACTTGATCTATAACAACCTGATATTGGTACTGCCAAAATTATTAAAAGAGAAAGGATAAAACGGCGGTAAATATTCTATGTTATCAAGAGTATTTAAAGTAAGAGAGATGCTATTATCTCTAATCAGCATGCCTCAAATATAAACGAATGAATGTTTGTAACAAAAATTCATGTTGTTAATTCCACACAGGATATTGTTTTCCACAATGAATATTCCCCAGTTTAAGTTAATTTTGCTCTCCCCAATGCTACAGAAGAGGAATTAATTAAAATTATGTTCACCTTTCTTCAAAGTTTTAGTCCTAACGATGGCTCAATACCAGATCTAATCATAAGGAATGTAAGATTTACTTTAGCTACACCGTTGGCAATTTTAATCAATCTTTCAATTAGAGCTATTGAATTTCCTTTGCGTTGGCGACGAACTAGAGTTTGTTTTATATATAAAAGGGACGTTAACACTAGTATGGAGAACTACAGACCGTTATCAATTCTTTTAAAATTTGTTAAAGTTTTTGAAAATATAATTTATTCATGTATGTTCAACAATACTAAAGCGCTTATATCTTCTTGTCAACATAGTTTTGTACGTTCACGTTCAACGGTAACTAACCTAGTCACGCTAACGCTACGCTAGTACTTTGCAAATGGACTGCAAGATATTGAGTAGCCGCGGTCAAACCATATGATTTACACTGGTTTTACCCGTGCATTTGATGCCATTGATCGTGCACCTTTCCCTATAAAATCTCCTTTGGACTACTGCACTCCTATTTGATAGATAAAATCAACTACATGTTTTACAATCGGTATAACTTTGTCCATCATTTGGTATACCCCCAGGTTCAAATTTAGGAGCACTGTTATTCGGGCTCTATCTTGACTAATTGTTTTTTTTTGTTAGCATGTCCTGTACTCGCATTTGCAGATGACTTGAAGATTTACTCCAGCATCAGAAACTGCAACAACGTATTTCATATGCAACAAAATTCAAACATAACTAACGGGTGTTGCTATATTTCATACAACGGTAAAATTAGCAATGTGAAATCTACTTATACCATAGGAAGTGAAGTGTTAACGGAGGTTGAGAGTACTAAGGATCTTAGCATGTTTTTCGATTTATGTTTGAGTTTCTGTAACCATCTAAGTTATACTTGCTGCTTCTGAAGAAACTATATTTTAACTTTGGAATCAGCAAACTGAAATATTCTTCACAAGTTTGGTGTCCTTGGCTACGTGTATTTGCAACTGAGCGTCGATACGATATAGCCGCGGACTTTAAAACAGCTTTCCTCTAAAGAAAGTGATATCTATCACCAACGGATTCTGAATTACAATTTACTAGTGAGTCTACATGATATTCATTCCTTAAGCCATCAGCGTAAAGCTGTGTAATGGATGGATTGATGTCCCTTACCTTCTTTTATTTACACACCTAGAATTTCCTCCCGCTGCTTTTCTGCCTTTCTATTTCCTTTCTCTAGAACCAAAGATCACATGTTGTAACCATCTGCACGGCAGCAAACTTACATTATAACGGTGTATTTTATAATTCTGTACTGGATTAGCATTGATTTGCTGCATAATTTATAAATTTGTATGTTCTCTACGACCATACATATATATATGTATTATACCCTTGTCCTGTAACTTGGTAACTGTTAGATATGTACATATAGTATGTTATTATTATTATTATTACATGCTCAATTCTATAAATATTGGTGATAAAACCTGTCTCTGTCGATCCTCCATATCATCCAAATGCAATTAATTGTTTGCAGAGTTCACGTGTCATTGATTTCGAAAAAGAAACACAAAAAGCTTATATTATTTTATTAGACAATTGAATAACGTTAAACTTAATACTTTAACGTCACAGTTAATACTTATAAAACCCTTTTTGAAGGTTTTAAAACTTACGACTCCAATGACCATCTCTGAAATCAATCCATGACTTGTTAGGTGCTTTTTAGACTCCTGGTTAGACGAATTCTGCAAAACTTTCCAAAACGAAATTAATCAACAGACAAGCAAACGCACATGGTATACGATGACTATAATAAAGTTTTAAAGTTACCAATATAAACAATGCAGGGAAAAACTATTTATATAAATACACAAAATTACAATTCCATAGCACTACCTTAGAAAACAAGCATAAAATTACTTCTAACGAAATCTAAATCATCGAGTTGAAAATAGGACGGTACAATACAAAACGGTCGGTTTCAAATTTGTTTCTTCTGAAATTGACTTTTGCAGAGGTCATAAAACTAACATTAGTTTTTTCGGGCCGGGCCAAACAATGCGTTTTTTTTATTGCTATTGCGCAAGTTTTCGTATGTCCATATCGTCTACCACATTCATGCATAACGCCGTATTTGCAGTTATTCACTTTTTGGTACGTAATGAAAAGCAAATACGTGTTCCATATACACAACGTTTGAATTCAAACATGTGATGCATCTATTTATATTTGTACATTAGTCGCAATGTGACAGTTAATGCGTGGTAATCGAAATGAGTTGACGCTATGAGAGAGATAAAAATATCCTGCAAAAATAAACAAAACAGTTTTTGCTTTATTTGCGAGGACTTTCGAGTTCCAGAAAGGAGAAAAACTAATGAATTTATTAGTTTTGAAATAAATGTTGGCAAATATGTCCCTTACGCTCCTAACATTTGTTAGAACTACTTATCCAACGCTCCCACCATTGAGCACAAAGAAGACAATTGTTATTTTTACTTAACACAGATATAACAGGGTAAACCTCGACACGACACAGTGAAACTGTACTATCCGAAAGAGAAAATAGTGCAAGTATTACATCTTACCAATAAATCAGCCAATATATCAACCTTCTGATACAGATATCTATAACCATGTATTTCTTATCAACGAAAGACTAAATGATTCATTCGCGCCTTAAAACTGAATAAAACAAGGTATTAACTTGAGGATTTAAGTTCTTTCAGTTATGGTTTAAGAGTTGCATTAGTATCCATTATAATACTGTACATGCTACTATAGATGAAAGTGTGCAGTGTTAATATTGGGGCAGTGTAAGTAAAAGCGAATGTATATGTGCTTTTTCCTTCTACTACACGATACAATGAAATTAGTGCTTGAAAAATAAAGCATACAGCACATAACAGGACCGCTTTTGGTAATATCAAGATAATGAATTTCTAAGCGGACTGAAAAGTCCCGGGCCTAACAAAGAAAACACGGTTTTTTTGGTTCAAAATTAGCTTTATTCATCACCGTAATCTCCATCAAGAGCAACTCAATCATTCCAGCGCCGCTATAACAGTTCAATAACACTTTTGTAGAACGATTTATCTTTTGCCTCAAAATAGGCCTCAGTTTCAGCGATAACCTCTTCATTCGTGCGAAATTTCTTACCGGCGAGCATTTTCTTCAGGTCTGCGAACAGCCAGTAGTCGCTGGGACCCAAACCTGGCGAATACGGCGGATGTGGGAGCAATTCGAAGTTCATTTCATGTAGTTTTGCCATTGTTTTGATTGACTTGTGACACGGTGCGTTGTCTTGATATAACAATTTTTTCTTTGCCATATGCGGTCGTTTCTTTGCAATTTCGGCCTTCAAACGCTCCAATAACGCTATATAATATTCACTGTTGATGGTGTTTCCTTTTTCAAGATAGTCGATGTATATTACACCACGCACATCCCAAAATACCGAGGCCATAACCTTTCCAGCCGATTGTTATGCTTTCGAGCGCTTTGGACGAGGTTCACCAGTTGCTGTCCACTCAGATGACGATCGTTTTGATTCCGGAGTGAAGTGATGGATCCATGTTTCATCCATTGTCACATATCGACGCAAAAATTCCGGTTTGTTATGTTTAAACATGGCCAAACACTGCTCAGAATCATCAACACGTTCTTGTTTTTGGTCAACAGTGAACAAACGCGGCAGCCACTTTGAACAGAGCTTTCTCATAGTGAAATGCTCATGCAATATAAAGCCAATACGTTCTTTTGATATCTTTACGACGTCCGCTAACTCACGCAACTTCACTTTTCGATCATTCAAAACGATTTTGTGGATTTTTTTGATGTTTTCTGGTGTTACCGCCTCATTTGGACGTCCACTGCGTTCTGCATCATCGGTGTCTCTACAACCACGTTTGAAGTCAGCAAACCAACGTTTTATTGTTGTTTCTGATGTCGCGGAGTCCCCATAACACCTTTCAAGCCATTGCTTCGCTTGAACGGTATTTTTTCCCATCAAGAAGCAGTGTAAAATTAAAACACGAAATTGTTTTTGATCCATTATTTTGAATATAACAAAAGTAGCGTGACTCTTAGCACAATAAGTCACAAACTAATGAATAGAATATCATGAAATTTTAACAGCTGTCTTTTGAAGGTTAGTACTAACTGAGAGAAAGGTGACTGCAATAAAACTAGCGTCATCTATGTGTTAGGCCCGGGACTTTTCAGTCCATGTGTTAGGTTACACCATGCAGTTGTTTCTGATGTGAATAGAATAGTCGAAACCGTCAACATAATTTCTGATTAAGCAGCTCAAGAACTTTATGTTTCTTAAATAAAAAATATCGTCACTGATCCGTTAGTTCCAAAGAAAAAGTATTATTGCCACCGGGTCACATAACATTAGGAATTGGTAAGAATTATATAAAACTGATGGATAAAAATAATGAATAATTTCTACGTCTGAAAACAGTGTTTCCGTGAAAAAAATTGGAATAAGGTGTTATTCTTTTCCAAAATATGCAATATGATATGATGCATTTTTAGGTATCCTCCTTAAGAATCTTAATATATGATATATCAGAAATAAAAATTCACCGAAAACTGGCAATGTATTAAACTCATAACTAAAAATGTCTTCGGAAACGAAGAAGGGGACAATTACAAAGTACTAGAAAGAAACAAGAATGGTTCTTTTAAGGAAACAAATGGTCTCATGTCCTTTAAAATGCATGTCTTATGCAATCATTAACTTCCTTTCAAAACATTTAGTTCAGATAAACTTGGAGAAAAACTGCAGTGGAAAAGAAAAATTCTATTAACATGTTTTGGTGAATATTGCAGAAATGGTCTAAGAGAAATTACGCATAAAAGTCAACAAATAAAAATTATATTGATAACCTGAGTAATATTTATTATTATTTAATAGGAAATATTTTATGGAAAAAAAAAAACAAACAAAAGCTAATGGCCGTCTTCTACGTTGTTTTATACATAGACTTTGCCGCTTGCGGAAGGTTGGACACATAAATTATCATCAGAAAGAAGTCAAATTAATTTGAAGAGAAAAATAATGTTCCCTTTATTTCTTCTCTCTAGTATGATATTTATTCGTTTACGAAAACCTAAAAGTAAACAGCAAAATATGTAGAAGCGTAATATTGCAATGAAAAAAAAATTCTTCTCTTCGAAATAACCGCTTTAGTATGTTAGTTACTTTCGCTCGTACAATACTACATCCTAGCAATTAGTTTCGCAATTATTTCGCAATGTTTCTCCACTTTCTTTGTAGAATATCGTATAGACGTTGTTTGACCCGAGAGCTTCTTTTTGTATTTCTCTGTAAAGTTCGTTCCATAAGACCTATATGTGGCTTTGACATAGGACATGTGGTCATTGTTAATATGTTATTCTTCTGTTGCTTCTAAATATCGTCTAGGTAACACTGTTGTATGCTTCGGATCGTTATTGAGCGTAAATATGAAATTTTCTCCTAATAATCTTATATCCGACGGAATTGCATATTGAATTGTTATATTTCGGCATCGCTCTTTCTTAAAATTCAACAAATTCGTAGTAAATACTCCGTATCTAAAACAACCCCATTTCCGTGCTTAACTGTTGGTGCAACAGAACCGCGAACCACCTTTTCACGCTTACACCTCTTCATGAAAATTCAGACCAATTTTCGCTACCCCCCTTTGTCTACTTGCAATGCGTTTGTGTCCACTGTAAATGTTTTGCCCTATTTCCTCACCTTTCTTGCTGGCTGTTGGAATCTGATTCTCAGCTCGCGGTTTAATTCATCGGTTGCTTGTGGTGCTGTTGATATTCGACTGGTGAGAAAACTGAAGTAACATAGATGTGCAATGACTTCACTATATTACGTATACTATTTGTATTATTATTATTATTACTATTATGATTATTAGTATTATTATTATCATTATCATTATTATTATTACCATAAATAATAATAATAATATAGTTGTCCATTCAAACTAAATAAAACAAAATAAAATTGAAAAAAGAATGAAAATATTAGTATAGCCCCACTGTTTGTCTCTTTAGAAATACATAACGTGTAAAATTTATGAAGATATACCATCATATTCAACTAAATAAAGGTACATTAGAAGCATATAAAACGAACTACTGTAGTAGGTGTGCATATTTTATCTTAGCTTGCCTATAGCTTAAAAAAGTAGTATCTTGTAACTGGAAGCGTATCTACCTATGTACAAGCAAAGCGAGGAATAAGGAGTTCACAAAGTAAAATTTGGAAATATTTTGTATAAAGTGCAAATGAGGTGAAGTGCAAAGGATGCAGCCGAATATTCAAATATTTCGGCACCGTCTCAAAATCAAGACTCCATCTGAGTAGTAATTAGATTCTCGCATATAATTCACAAGCATCGCCGTAAATTCCACACCACTCCAGTTAATAATTTATTCGGAACGCAGCGTTTCAAGAGCACATGGACACTCCTTGACAACCGAGTTACTGACTTCAGTGGGTAATAAATAATTTGTATGGTATGGAGTTTACTGCGAAATCTGTATAAATTATATAACCACACAGTCCTTACAATCCTCGTGGTTCTCTCATATACATATATTAAAATGATGTGCTTTACAGGATACCTACTTATTTTATTTTCTTTCAATACATAGCTATGTGTTTTTTATATACTCACGACTACATATTAATATAGTATTATTCTAATTAGAGAATAATAAAATTAAGAAAGGTTTTTCATGTCTCAGATAAACGAGAATGCCATGTAAAATTTTATGTTTAAGTGACTGTTGACGAGTAGCGATTTGTAAATTTTGATGTAAATGAATATTTTGGATACTTCCATGTGTGTGAAATAAATTTTCCAGGTTTCTGACCACGTATATTGTTGGTTCCGGAAGTGATCACTTAGACTGAGTTGACGTATTGTCTAAAAGAATACTATCTAGAAAAAAATCCCTTTCCTTAAAAAAAGAAGTCCCTTAAACAACAGGAAAAGGGAAGCATGAAATTAATCTATTAAAAGTTATATCACAAAATTCAAATAATTAACATACACGCATATACGCACGGCAAATAGCGAAGTTCGCATCCAAGGTTTCTATGCCCATCTCTGAAAACGCATAGGAAATGTTTTTGTTGCCATCTTACCGAAGGCAATTGTCAACTAACATCAGGATCTACTGGTGATGTTTGAAGGTGATCACCGAGTTAGACAGTTGACCATTAGCGTGGGTAGCAAACACAGAACATCAACAGACCTTGTGCGCTCCTTATTTATGCGAATTTCGCAAGTTATTGAGAGGAAAATTACTCGGAAGTTATATAAAAGTTGTAGTGGGCCGCGTCGCCACAGTATATTACCCGGATACCGGGCGAAACACTGCTGATCCGATAGAGAAGCTCCGATCTAACCTTGGCCCTCCCGCCGTCAGTATTCTATCATGGAGATCGAGGGTTTACCGGTTTGGAACGCCAAAGTATGCGTGAAAGTATATAGGGAAAGGACTTTATTCTCGTTAAAATTATTGGGATTGCGTTAGGTACTTGTCGAGATCTCACTTCGATGTATGTGATGTAACCTTATTTAAATAATACATTGTTACTTTTCGATTTAAATTACTCTATTTTTCCTTATTATTTAATTCGAGTCATCTAAATTCGTTATTTAAAACCAAAACCCCTAATCGAAGAATCCACTACTGTATGGCAGATTATGAGCTCTGAGATATCGCTACAATATATATATTGTGATGTATTTGTATTTGCGATATATCTACAGACATCACGACATTTAAGTATTAAAAGTCATTTGAACACAGTCCCGTGGTCTAGTGATATGACGTAGGTTCCTGTTCCACATAGACTGATATTTTTTCAGAAATTTAAAAGTATTTGTAAAATGCAAGAAACCCGTAATTTTACCTTAAATGTTGTCAATTAATGATCAGTGTATTCATTTATTTAAAACCATTACGCGGACTATCACCGTAATTAAAAATATGCGACGGCATAGATTTAATCTGTTTTGTAACGATAACGGAATGAAATAATTAGGATAACGAACATTATGTTAAATGGAGAATATCAATACAAGAATTAACAACGAATTTGGTGTAAATAACAATATACTATCTGTATTGCTGTGGCTGTGTCATAAACATAATTTTGTATAGATTACGATAGCTTTTGTTATTTTAACAAAAATTTCTTTTTCATGTGTTGCATTCGTGCAATAGCCCTGCTTGACAATTGAAATTACTACAATAAATTAGGGTTATCTTTGTAAAGAAAACAAATATTTTTCTGTTAAATACCTCATGGTACACTGTAGAGTAACATAATTCTGACTTTAATTGTATAATTAATCCAATAATAATGTTATACATATGTGTTTTACAAAATTTCTCTTGAGTCTAGTTGCTCATAAGAGGGAGTATGACATTTGATCTAAATATAATAATACACGCCTTAATGCTGCTTATATATAATATGGTAAATAATTAGTATATTGAAAAGTGTTCTTATATACGTGTATAATTATATAAAACGAATCTGAAGACTGGCGCACCCAAAGTAATAGAAGAGTTCCAAAACCAAACTAGAAGGAAGCACTGTTAATTATTAACTCCATTTCTAATGCGGGATATAGTTTCAGCATTTTAGTCACGTTTAGAACTTAACTTAGTTCACTAAGAAATATTCGATGTGCCATTAATTGTAACCGAAAGACCCTATCCACCGAATGCAAACACTTGAATCATCTATTATTGGAGATTCTATGGAGAACATTAATATAATCCCAAACCAGTAATAAAAACGATTGTAATTCACAGCTTCTCTGCCTGTAATTTATTTTCGACGTATTGTGTGCAGGAAATAGAAAGTACTGTCATTAGATCTGCGGTAAAAGACGTGAAGGAGCAGAAATAAAAAACCAGATAATGGCTACACGTTAAGCCACTATTTTCTGGGAAGATATTGGCGACTACCACGAACTGAAAGTTCGCCCTCCGGGAATTCTTCTCCAACGGTGCCGCGGATAAAGGGATCATCTATATCCCCCTTTTTATTGTGTATAAATTTTCAGCCTTTTGCAAATTAAGTAAGTTTTATTAACAAAGTTCGCGATCAATTCCGAAACTTTGTGATGCGGCCAATGACGGATCTGTGGGGTCTTTACGATATTGGATAAAGTTAGACATTAACGTAACACAACATAAATATTTAACCGATATTGTTTGAACTATAACAATAAAGCAAAAATCTGATTTGCTAGCGTTAGTAAGTTATATTTGATGTTTTCTTTTTCATTTAGCATTCAATTATTACTCAAATGGAATATCGATCAATTAGACTAACTATTGCGATGAATAAAATTTCGGCTTTTCTATCTGAAAACCTCCAAATTACGTTACGTACTTACGTCTGTATTGCACTCTAAACGTTATGCTGGTAGTTAGATAGGCTCTTCACGTTGTGTTCTCCTTGAACTCATGATTTATGTTGCATGAATCATGTTATGAAAATGACATGACCTGAAAATAAGATGCGTCTAACCGAATGTTGCAGAAATAGGATATAAAAAATTATACTGTAAAAATAAAGGAAATTTACAGTAGTTCTTTGCGTTTAGTGTTGAATATCGCCTAATTCTACGGTAAGCAAGAAATACCCATCGACTGCGTTAATAATACCATAAATTTCACTCTCTAGCTAATACACCGCAGTGTAACTGTAAATTCACATTAGGGGAATCCTATACATATCATCGTGGTCGCCTGGCATATTGCGCGTCTGATACAACTCCCAATACTACGTTTGCGCTACGTTGTTTAAATTTTTCAGGTGTTGTTTTTCATTCGTTCTGGTTACAAGAACTTTCAATAACCTTATTGCTAAAGGATTATATTATTTATTAACGTTGCAATGTGAGTATATACATTCTGTAACGTAAATCTGATTGTTAGAGTACATTAATATTTTTATTCCGAATTTTTCATTACTTTCTTTCTTTCTTTTTGACCTTTTGGTTGTCTCGCGTTTGTTTACGTTTTGTTGTTGTTGGAGGCAAAGTAGCGTTAGGACTCCTTCTAGTATCATCCCGAATTTTCAAATATTCAATTTTTCGAGTTTTTTTCAGACTACAACTATTTTTATTTATTTACCATTTACCGGCACTCACCATACAATCTAAAAAAAACATTAATTTAATTAAAAAAAAAACCTCAGTTATGTGCGCAGTGAAGAGGCAACCTCCACTATCATACCAATATATATACATTGGCGGACATATAAATAGCACAGGTAAAATGATATGGAAGAATTGATAAATTTGTAAATGTTAACAAGTGATTTATTTAACTTAGCTTAACAAAAATGATGGCATGCATTTTTTGATATACACAAGATATTTTATAAACTTCAAGATAAACAAATTAAAAAAATAAATGTATTACTTTTTAAGTTGTCATAGAAATAGCACACTTAATAAGAATAACTAAATACTGTATAATTTGTTTCCTTTTTAAATTCATTTTTGCTTTACACGCCGACACTGCTGCACATATTCTTGGCACACTTTGAACTAATTTTTGACATATCTCCGCAGAAATTCATACCGGGTTTCATCAATAGTATTCCATAATTCGTCTAATGTCGCTGGAGATTTAGTCTTTATAACAATCTCCGCACAGATTTTCTCTGGGGCTTAAACCAGGGCTTTGTGCAGCCCATTCTAACACTCACTATTTCTCCTCTAGCCACTGTCTTACGGTCCTCGCCTTATATTTGGGATCATTGTCGTACATTAAACTCCAGGTTTGTGAAAGTAATTCATCAGTATATGGTTCCATCACGTTTTCTAAAATGTTACGATATACATACCTACTGCATTTTTCCTGCAATTCTGAATATAGGCCCTACACCACGCCATGGCATAGAAGCCTAACATTTTCTCCGCCGTGTTTCAATGTTTCTATACTGTACCTAGGGTTGAACCTCTGATTGAAGGGGCGCGTCACACATACATTTTCCCCTCAGACCCAAGTCGGTTGTATTTGCTCTCATCTGTCCAAAATGCAGATTTCCAGTAAGAAAGCGGATTTTCTTCGAGCATTTTCGCAAACTGCAATCTTCTTTGACGGTTTTTATTTGGCACAAGTGGCTTTCGTACTGGAATACACCCATGTAAGTTAAATTCCTTCAGCCGACGTCGTATTATTCTTCTCGATATATCAATATCAAATTGTTTATAAAATTCGGTTTTTATTTGTGTGACTGTCCGAAAAGGATCTCCTTGACTTAATTGACGAATATGGTAGTCATGTAGTAAAATTGTTTTACGAGGCCTAATCTTCCGTTTCTTGTTTTTTAAAGTTTTTTCCGTCTGAATATGCTTTATTGCATTTTGTATCAATTGACGTGAACAGTTTAATGTTCGTGATATTTCTGAAATTGATATGCCCTTCTCTTTCATGGTGCAAATTAACTTCCTTTTCTCTGGTGTGCAGTGGTCTCGTCCCATTACACTAACACCTAAATTTTTGTTATTAATAATACGTTAATTTTAAAAATGGTAAGTACACCACTTTTTTGGTACAAAATAACTCGAACCGTAACATTATAATAAGATTCCGCTACAGAACCGACAACTGCGCTATTTATGTGCCTGCTAGAAAAGTGAAACTAATTTTTTTTTCATTGAATGCACTATTATTGTTTTATAATTCTTAGCTAGAGGAAGTACAACCAACCTTCTCGGGTACTCTCACGCTAGTTTAATAAAAATTAATTTAAACGGGAACATGAGTGGATAATTCAATTGAAATTTGATGCCTGTACTATTTATGTGGTCACCACTGTATATATATTATTTGATGTTCGCGCGGACGTATGAGAATATGGTTTCCCAGGTTTTTGGCTGGGTGTGAGTTTTGTTCTGATAAACCGTTGTCTCGTCGATTCAACGAGATCGCACTCGTCATCTTTTAGAGCTGGTCTGTCGCTAGTTAAAGTCAATCTCCAGCTTTAACCAGCTACAGACCAATTTTTAACATTGTATTGTAGTTAAAGTTTCATCTGAACAACGTTAAAATAACGTTGTCTAGGTGATAATACTTTGGAGATGTTTTTAATACAGGAAGAGATATCTACACGCCGTCTTTATGAGAACTTAAATTTCCTTTTATCTCGCAGATTGCACCATAGTCGAAGAATTTCGCATGTTTACGAAAACCAATTTTATCTTATTATGGTTCACTTAAATTACAAAAAAAGGGAATTGATTTCACACATCTGAAATTTAATTGTTATGGTTTTATACGAAGCAAAAACGGTATAATATTTCAAACTCAATTTCAAAGTTTAAATGGAAAAATTCATTCAAATTAGAATTTCCTTTTCCGTAGGAACCTGAAATTTTATGTTCTAAGAAATTCGACGTAGCCACAATTTGGATCGAACACTTCATTGCTGCAATAATATTTTGATTCAAATCCAGCCTTGTGGTATAGTGAAGAGCTTCTAAAAGTAATGCTAAATAAGAAATCCCAATTCAAGTCGCTTTCATCCGCGGTTTTTTAGATCCCCTTACTTCAGTGTCTAAAAAATATCTGTTTATGTAAGGAAATGCTTTCCCACAGAAAATGGGATAACTTTTTTCCGTAATCTGCATAATTTTGAATAGCCTTTATTCTCTTCGAGAAAACTTTTAGGGAGCAGCGAAAGATTACCGAAAGTTCCGATAAGTTTAAATTCTCTTACGCAACGCTACATTAAATATGTATAGATTTCAGTATTTATCGAATCTAAATTTTAATGTTTCATTTCTCTTTTGTATCCGAAATGAGATGATGCCATCAATTATTATAATTACAACAGCTAGCTGAGCCATTAGCTTTAACGATATAAGCGTAGTAGCGTTAGAAATTTTGTTTTTGAGAGTAGAACATTTTTCATTGATACCTATACTTAAACATACGTGAATTGTGTCTTAGAACTATCATTAGCATGATTGCGTAATTGCATAATTGCGTAATTGGTTAGTAATGACAATTGATTGCGTTAAATCACTTATTGAGGTTGCATGTCTTTTGAGAATTTGACACAACACTATCCACATCGTTATGGATACATAAAGTCATAACGCTGAGCACCTGCAATTATAATTATCTGTTGCTGTACCGGTGTTATATATATGTATACTTCATTTCACTAGCGCTACCTTAAAAATAACTTTGTGTGTATATTCCTTCTACGATTAAATGTAGATTCTACTCTTTTAATAAAATCCCATTCACAATATACGTATATGTAGACGTAGACAATAGACATTAACTGCATTTAACTAAAGCAAAGAAACAATATAGGTAAACTATAACATTACGTGTTCGGATGTTTCGAACTATCGATCTCTCTAAATTATTTCCAACTTCACAAAGCACAGACATATCCTGGCGTGATATCTTACAAGTCACCGTATCAGTATAGCTTTTTAGATAGAAAATCTACAATCATCAACCTAGCTACCATATCCTAATATATTTGTGGAGATATAAATGAGAAAACTCAACTGGATATAATCTACACAGATTCTTCCAAAGCTTTTGACTACATGGTTCACAATATGTTACTCTGAAAACTAACTTGCTTTGGATTCTCACCCATTCTGTTAAACCTTGTGTATTTCTGTTTGGATGGAGGATCTAATTATGTGTTTTATAATGGATATCGTTCCAACAATTTATTGTTGAGTTCGGGTATTGCACAAGGCTCGAAATTAGGCCCGCTGTTGTACAATATCTTTATAAATGATTTATTTGAAATTGTTACCTGTCCAGTATTGGCCTGAGCTGATGATGTCTAGCGCGATAAATAGGACTGAAGACATTTTACTCCTAGAACGGAATTTGCTCTTGCTAAGGGACTGGTGCGAAGCAAATAGTTTAAGTCTCAAACTGAGTAAGTGCTGCACTATGAGATTATCTAGAAGCTCGTCGCCTATTCAAAGGTGCTATTATGTTAGCAATTATTAACTTTCACGAGTTTTTTTGGTGGGCGATCTCGGCATCACATTTGGCATAAATATGTGTTTAGCAGCTCACGAAATCCTTTGCTTCATTTATAGAGTTACCAACCCTTTCTTGAACATCGATGCAAGCAAAGCATTACATAAGCCTTCGTTCTTAGTAAATCAGCGTGTGGCTGTGTTCTATGGAGTCCAATTTATATGACTCATGCTTTATATCTAGATTGTATACACCGAAGATTTCTAAAACCCAAACTGGATGGAGTGTATCTGCCGAGGTATACCTGCCAGAATGCATTATTGGAATAGCATGGGTTAAACTCTCCATCTGAACGACGTGATGAATATGGTGCCAAATTATAATACATCTTTCACAACAAAAAAACCTTTTTAATTCGTAGAGCATGCGCGAATCTACTATTGCAGGCGTTATTTTGATAATGTCTTTAGATAAATTTGCAACACGTGATACTTGTGTTATCACTGTAACCCCCTTTTTTATTATTGCTTTTAATTTATATTTGTATGTATATATATATATATATATATATACATATGTTGGAAACTTTTCGGGTATCCCGCGTCGTTGTTTTATCCTTACTAGGATAATGGCTACGCTGACGTTTCGATGAAATCACATTCATCTTTTTCTTAAGCTTCTTCGAATGGTTTCTGTCGCAGTTCTGCGACAGCACATAACGTAAGTATGTTATATGCTTTATAGTATCTATCTAACTCATCACAACATATAAAAGCAATACTTGCATTTAAAAAAATATATCATGGGCGCAGACGTTACATTTCAAACCTCCCATCCATAACTACACCGAAATCGTATTACATGAACTTCCATTAACAACGTTGGCGTATGTATTTTGAAATAGAATAAAAGATATGAGAAAATAAACACCAGGATAAGGGTTTTTGGCCTCGAGGTATGAGATCCCCATCTGGTAGGCAAATGCGAATGTAAATTTGGTTTTAATATAAACTTCCAATATAGTTGGGTTGTTTATATAAATCCGTGTACCGGTTTATATTATGCCTTGATGCAAAATGTTGGCGCTGTGAATGTTACGAAGACAATTTAGATATATACAATTATTTTTGCACCTTGTCGCTCTAATTTTACAAAATTTCCATTTTTTTTATTGAGATTTATGCAGATATTTATGAAGATTTAGACAATAATAGGAAACTTAACACAACGAACTGAGTATTCCGTCATGTGTCTTACGAAAATCATAGTTTTTGCACATAAACGCACTGCATTTTGTTACAGTTTAGTCGAAGTCTTTTACCAAAACGCTGAAAATAAGCTTTTGAAAGTTACAAAAGAGTGAGCAGTACAAAACGGGAGAAGCATGTATAGTGATATTGTAGCAAGTGGAGCCTAAAACATTAGGTTTTATAACAACCAGCTACGATTTGGGCGAAGAGAGATGAAGAGGACTCCACCTTTTCAAGTCATCGCACATTAATATTCAACATTTATGTGGGTGGCTTTGTAGATCACTTACTCATTGAAAATACCTTATGAATTAGGCAAAACTGGTCAATGGAAATGAATTATAGGCGAGAATTTTTATGATGCTTTGATAGAGATACACCGTGCTATTAATTATATCGTTATATGTACTCAGATTCAAAAATAACGGAAAAAAGTCGAAATTTTGATCACCCCTGGTCGGGGTGGCCTAAAGTAACAGCGAATTGTAGCACCTGAAATCTTTGTTGGTATTAAGAAAAGCCTAATATCTACGGTTAAGCGACGACTAAATGCAGCGAACTTAAAAGAACACATCGCTACTAGAAAATCACACCTATAAAAACAAAATGGTCTAATTGAGCTAAGAAATTGGACTAAAGACGATTGGACAAATGTTCTTTGAAGCGGCGAATCCAAATTAGACACTTTTGCTGATAAACGGCGAATTTCTGCTCAAAGCACATCTAAAAACTATTGCCCCAAGCTGTTATATGTGATGATATAGAGATATTTTTCTGTGAAAGGAGTAGAAAATTTAGTAGCCATTGAAGGAAAATTGAAAGTTTAAACTAGTGTACGATCCTTTCCGTTTGTGGTTGGCCGAAACAAACATCCTATGAAGTTAAATTCGCGAATCTTTTACATGCATGTTCTATAAAAGATAGTTTTCACCATCATACGCAGGAAAATTAAGAACCGATTCCGCCCATTAGGTCCTTTATGAAGTTACATATAAAAGAATTATATTATTTTTCAGTAGAACTTGCAACATTTTACTGGGTATCCGGGCTAATATGGAATATTAAGAACAAACTTCCTAATAGTTTAAAAAACTACTTAGTCGTTTTTAGGGCAGGTGAAGTTAAATTATATTTACAAGAGAAAGCTACACCCACATTTGTAAAGCTAGATATGTATCTTTCTATTAAAAAAGTAACATTGCAGTAGAACTTGAAATTGTGTCTCCTATTACATGTAACGAGTGGGATACTCCGGTAGTATCTGTACTTAAAAAATAGATTCGAATTTGTGGAGATTACAACGTAATCTTAAATCTTGAATTACGTAAGAATACCCAATGCTCAAGATTGATAACCTATTAGTTAATGTTACGGATTGTAAATATTTTACCAAAATTGATCTCTCTCAAACCTAAAGTAAATTATATGGAGAATCAACTAGTCGCAAGTAACCGTACGAAGTTGCGTCAAGTCTGGCAATTTTCCAACGTCTAATTGAACATAAAATCTTCGAACGGTTAAATAATTATGGTTTAAAAATGCAAATGTCTTAATGTAGGTTTTATAAAAATAAAATAAAATACCTGGAGTTTATAGTACATATAAATATATACATTCTTATCTATCTTAAGTTTAACTAACACTTAATTGATATGCTTGCGCTGCGCTCTTGGGATCTTATCTGCCTGACATGTTGAATAAGGGTATCCGGTAAACCGTGCAGCAATATTAAAAGGGTAGTAGTGCCAATTGCATTTGTAAAGTCGCAGGTTTGACGTTTAATATATGTACAGAGCTTGATAGCTTTGCAGGTAATATCGGCGGATATTAAAATTGAACAAGATCACTAGTAGAATACCCGATTCATTAATCAGTTCTACGTGATCAAATACAGCACTTCCATGAAATAGATAGTAGATAGTCTTATTCTGTCTTCAGTAAAAGGAAGAGTTTTCTCTTTAATGACGTTTAATACATATTATTCCGTTTCACTGTAATGATTGATGCTTTCTGTAATCTGACGGGGAATCGTTTGAAGAATATAGTTTTAGTTCGTCTACAAAGAATAAAATTTTTTGTAATTTACACGATTATTAATGTCATTTATAAAAAGTAAAAACAAAATGGGACCTAGAAGGCTGCCTTGTGTTATGGCGGAGTACACTCGAATAGGATTGGATGACGCAGAGTATTAATTTAAAATTTGTCTGTGATTTCTCAAAGAAGGATTACAGTATTTTATACTTTGTATTTTCTGCTTTCGGATTTAAAATGTCATTCGTCTGATTTACTATAGCCGTTCGGTTTTGTGTCAGGTTTGGGTATTTTTCTTGTTCACTAAAAGTTAAAATTTGGTCCTGGTAAAACTGCAGATGTTAAATTAGTAGTAATGCACTCAACTTAATACTTAATACTGATCTACAAAGAAACACAAATGCAAGAGCAAATAACATTATTATATTTGATACAGAGAATATTTACAATAATGGCAACTCAAAACAACGGAATTTCTATAGGTTTATTAACACGAAATTAATAAATAAGATAAATACATAAAACAAATATAATTCTTTCTAAACTTAGTGGTGAGTGTAACTTCAAACGAGCGGGTGTTCATACTGTCTATCAGTTTGGTCAATGTTGAAATAGGAATGTCATTCCAACACCTCATTATTGCAAATTTTAGTTCTTTTGTTTGTTATTGGCATATGCATCCCTTGCCAATATCCTCCAAAGGTTTTCGATCGGGTTCAGATCCGACGAGCGAGCAAGTCATTGTAATAACACAAGGGCTGAAAAGTCCCGGGCCTAACAAAGAAAACACGGTTTTTTTGGTTCAAAATTAGCTTTATCCATCAACGTAATCTCAATCAAGAGCAACGCAATCATTCCAGCGGCGCTCTAACATTTCAATACCACTTTTGTACAACGATTTATCTTTTGCCCCAAAATAGGCATCAGTTTCAGCGATAACCTCTTCATTCGTGCGAAATTTCTTACCAGCGAGCACTTTTTTTGAGGTCTGCGAACAGCCGGTAGTCGCTGGGAGCCAAATCTGGCGAATACGGTCGATGTAGGAGCAATTCGAAGTTCAATTCATGTAGTTTTGCCATTGTTTTGATTGACTTGTGACACGGTGCGTTGTCTTGATGAAACAAAATTTTTTTCTTTGCCATATGCGGTCGTTTCTTTGCAATCTCGGCCTTCAGACGCTCCAATAACGCTATATAATATTCACTGTCGATGGTATTTCCTTTCTCAGGATAGTCGATGAATATTACACCACGCACATCCAAAAATACCGAGGCCATAACCTTTCCAGCCGATTGTTATGCTTTCGAGCGCTTTGGACGAGGTTCACCAGTTGCTGTCCACTCAGATGACGATCGTTTTGATTCCGGAGTGAAGTGATGGATCCATGTTTCATCCATTGTCACATATCGACGCAAAAATTCTGGTTTGTTACGTTTAAACATGGCTAAACACTGCTCAGAATCATCAACACGTTCTTGTTTTTGGTCAATAGTGAGCAGACGCGGCACCCACTTTGAACAGAGCTTTCTCATAGTCAAATGCTCATGCAATATAAAGCCAATACGTTCTTTTGATATCTTTACGATGTCAGCTAACTCACACAACTTCACTTTTCGATCATTCAAAACGATTTTGTGGATTTTTTTGATGTTTTCTGGTGTTACCGACTCATTTGGACGTCCACTGCGTTCTGCATCATCGGTGTCTACGACCACGTTTTCAAGTCAGCAAACCAACATTTTGTTGTTGTTTCTGATGGAGCGGAGTCCCCATAACACCTTTCAAGCCATTGCTTCGCTTGAACGGTAGTTTTTCCCATCAAGAAGTAGTGTAAAATTAAAACACGAAATTGTTTTTGATCCATTGTTTTGAAAATAAGAAAAGTAGCGTGACTCTTAGCACAATAACTCACAAACTAATGAATAGAATATCATGAAATTTTAACAGCTGTCTTTTGAAGGTTAGTACTAACTGAGAGAAAGGTGGCTGCAATAAAACTAGCGTCATCTATGTGTTAGGCCCGGGACTTTTCAGCCCATGTGTTAAATTAGACATTTATTGAAGAACAGGAACTCTGTACATTTATTGGCGCATGGAAAAATGTAACTAATGTTATAAGGAGATGTTGGCATAAATTCCTGCTCGGTGAATCAATCGACAATGTGAAAACAAAAGATGATCCAGATACCTAAAAACACATTCGACGCTCAGAGTGCACGATGAGTAACATATATACACGTGTTGTAACGATTAAAAGAAGCTGTATTGAGTTTCAAGAAAGCAAAGTAAACAAAAATTTGTCATTACTTTTCTCAAACCCTGCAATTAGGTCCCTATTGCATTGAATACTATTTGTTATGAAACAACTATGTAGCTTTTTGGTATTTTCAAAAAACTTTCTTTTTCGTATTTGCATTCCTAAACAATGTTTTCGTCTTCAAACAGTTGTTTGTTGCTGTTTCATCAGCTGACACCTCTGTTTCTGTCTGTGCGTTTCGAATTTCAATCTACCAATTATAGTTTATCTTGCCAGTAATGGACTAGTTGATGGCTTTGTCACTTGCAATCCGCATTTCATCGATGGAGCACGTCGCAGACTAAAGCGTGCATCAGGAAGTGATCCATGTCTTGTATTTCCCTCACATTCATAAACACATTGTTGATCTTCTTCAGTTTTCCACTTGAGTTTGTTGTTTCGTATGGATACCAGTTTAGTGTTTACCGTTCTCCATGTCTTTTAGTCCAAGTTTGAGCCAGCACAGCGTAGTTGTCAGGCGGTTCCAAGATGGCATACTGACGAAAGTTTTTCATTGATTTATGTCCTTTTCGTTGCTGTTCTTGGTCGTAGAAGACATGACTCTCGTCAAAAGTATGCTTAAATTTTTCTTTTCTATGATCTTCCTTCTTTCGCTCGGTTCTGCCGCTTTCTACAGTTTGTTGATATGGATTGATTTCATGTAGTCACTTCTGTTAAATATGTGAGTTGGCAAGAAAGTAATTCCGGTTTCCGCAGATACGTTGGTGCCGTTATTCTCCTATCACTGTTATAGTATTTTTGACACTTTCAGGTTACAATAGAAACAAACTCCATGTAATTTTGTTTACTGTTACGCTAAGACCAATTTTAACACGGAGTGCAAATATGAACATTTTCGATATACTTCATTTTTTATTTCCAACAACGCAAGAAAACGAGTGGGATTCATAAAGATATATGCGAAGTTTGAGGTGTTGATTGCTTAACAAAACTCACGTGTCAGAGTTGGTTTTCACTTAAAGATGACCAACGTTCTGGTCGACCTTCTGAACCTGATGATGAAGAAATCAAAGCCATAATTGAATCGAGATTTTATTGATGTTTGGAAAGAAGAAGTGTAGGGAGACCAAGTCAAATATTGATATCGTAACAGAAAAGTGCCTAAAAACCTGAAGTGAAGAAGAAGAAGAAGGAGAAGAGAAGACCGTGCTGTGGCTTTAGTGGAATTACAAAGGAGTTGTGTGATTTTGCCGTGTTCCTGCACGGCGATAAAAAAGTTTCATACTGCTTTGGCGACGCAGCTCGCAGAAATACCCCGACCTTGCTCTATTGGATTATCATTTATTTCGAAGTTTACAAAACTTCTTAAATAGTAAAAATTTCAGCAATCATGATGACCTCAAATTGGATTTGGTTGACAGTTTTGGTAAGACAACATTTCGATGAAACCACTCCTTTGTTTGTGTAGAATTATGGTTAGCTGTATTGTCTTGCTGAAATATCTGAATCTTGTGTCGGCAATTGTTCACCAACGTCTATCAGAACCACTTCCAGAAGTTTTATATAAGAATTAGAATTCATGCGCGTAGAAATAAAACATATAGTGGTTTTATTTATTTATGCGCAAAAGTCGCCCTAACCGTTGCATTACCGCCACCAACATTTCGGCTCAATGCAACTTAATCTCACTCAAATTTCAGTCTTGTCTGTTTATGTGTCTCTTTTAAGGACGGTTTTAAAACCTTTTTCACCGAAAACGTTTACTGCTGTTTATTTGTTGCAGGATTACATTACCTGAAAAGACTAATCCAGATATCGATCAGCACTGCTTTTGAGCTAGTTTTTGATTACTCCTCTTAACGCGTAGAAATTGACCAACTTTATAAAATTATTGATGAGATGACTGAATCATCCTATTTTCTTAGCTATGGCTCGGATTGAAAAATCTACCTCTTTATAATAATTTATTTTTGTTTTTTTCCTCCTCGGATAGCAATTTACCTCTTGGCATTTTTACTAATTGATATGTTATGCATACTTCCATAATATACATTTAACAAATAAATAAACTTGTGAAGGTGATTATAGGTTTTCCTACACTGAAAGCTAATGCCTGATTTCGTAAGATCTCTTTGGAATTGTAGAAATTACAGTATTAGTACTTATGTACTTCTCCTGCATATCTAATAGTCGCGATATTGACAAAATAATATTTCTTTATTTTCAAAAATGTAATTCTAGATAATTCGCAAGTTACACCGTTGCTAAATGTTTATAGAAGAACAAAAGTTGAGTGTAGATATGTAGTTGGTGTATTGGGAACTATGTAAATTGTAATACTTATAGAGTCAGCTGAAAGGAATGTCCTCTACTGCCACATGCAATAAATTTAAATTTTATATATGTATGCATGTCTGTACGTGAACATTTTATTTCGCTGATCCTTCGCTTATTTTTATTCCGCGAGATTTTTGCTTTCTCACGTAAATTCCTTGGCGATTTCGAAAATTGGCAAGTACTCGCATTTAAGATAAGTTAATTTTATAGCAACGCATACTTTAGCATTCGTTATTAAGTAAAATCGTACACGTAACGTATTAATAATTTCACGTAAATTACAGCAAACGCCATTACCAACAACATATATTGACGTCACGAAGGGAATCGTATTTCAATTTTAGATTGTGCAGATTGAAAAGCGGTAAGATAAATGAACAACCGAAGTACCGTCATTACTCAGAGAACAATTGCGGCAAGCAGTAACAAATCCGCTTCTTGATTCGTATATATTTGTTTCGATCCGGTACAGATTGCTCTCAACTCAATTGGATATCTAACAATGCTCCATTCTGTAACGACAAAGGATTTTTGTTTCATTTCTTGTCTCTAAATAAATTGTGTTGTTTTCGTATGCAAGGTTTGTGGTAGTCGTTTATGTTAGAAAACGCTTGATCCATTTCGCATTATTACAGTTATAATTTCGATGCATTTATACGTACCTACCCATCTGCACTATTTGAACTATTAGAATTTGATCTAATATCAGTTGATATTAATTAGTTCATACTTATACTAAGTACGTACATACATATAATCAACGATGTAGATAAAACAAATAATATGTAACGTTCAGTCCCGTACACCAAAGCGTTAGCTTATATAATGATTTCGAGAGATAATAAAAACATTAGAGCAGATAATCTATTTAATTATTGCAGATGCAGAGCATCGGCAACACCTAAATATTCATAAGTCAATATTCTTGTAGAATTAGAAAGTACAGAAAATTTTGTTTTGAAGTAGGTGCCAAGTGATTTTTTAGATAGAGCACATTACACAAAGTCGTACAAACTATTATACTAGATTACGATAACGGATATATGAACATGAACTTTAACCTGATTTGCAGAATCACGATGAAAGTTAAAGAGAAAGACATTTTAGCCTAAAGTAAAACATCATAAATTAACTTTTGTAGCATTTGTTGGATGTCATTTAACCATTTTTAATGCTGCATTTCACTTGCCAATGAAAACTCAAAGAAGTATAGTAATCCCCTTGATTCAATGATACTCTTTTCTCAGCAGAAATATAAAATAAAATTGGCACTCGTGGATAATCAAATCTCTAGATCTTTTTGAATTTCCACCACCGACTAATAAATTTATTAGTTTTACTGTTCATTTTATTTCAAACGGTAAACTAAGCTGAAAAATATTTAATTTGAATATTAAATAACTGCTTCGGTGTAGCAAACACTTTAACATGTTAAACAATAGACAATCCATAGTAATACACTAGGGTGAAAACAGCTAAATTCTAAGAACGAATTAAGATTTTTTTCTGGTCATTAGGGTAGGGGTAGATCTATCGGAAGGAATTCATCATAGTTTAGTATCGTTACAACTATGCCTCGCTTACAAGGTTCGAGTGATATTAGCGACTTCACCCGGGGTCGCATCGTTGGCCAGAGTGAACGCGGCGCTTCCCAACGTGAAATAAGTATTTTTTTTAATATTCCGTTGTCCACAGTTAACCCTGTGATTACGCAATTTAAACGCAAGGTAAAAACAACAGTGGAGCCAAGAACAGGTCGTGCCGGACCTTCTGAAAGAAGTAAAAGGGTGCTTGTGCGCGAAGTGTTAAGAGAACCGCGAAAAAGTACAGCTGAGCTCGCGGCAACTTCACAGAAAAGTCAGCGCACCGTTCTGCGATACCTCCACAGTGTGGGGATGTATAAAATGGTGGCAAAGAAAAAACCTCTCCTTACGGCGTTTCAAAAACGGCTCCGAATGGCTTGGGCAATCGAAATGCGAACGAAGCCCGAAGAGTTTTCGCGGTCTGTCATTTTTTCAGACGCAAGCAGATACTGCCAATTCAATGATAGTGGTCGTACTTAGGTATGGAGACGTTCGTCACAGCAACTGGACGACACATTTTTGCGTCAGACGGTGAAATACGGCGGTGTGAACATCAAGGTGTGGGGCGCGATATGGTATGGTGGAAGATCGCAATTAGTAATCTGCGACGCAAATATAAATGCGGCAAAATTTATCCAAATATTAACAGAAGGACTACTACGGATATTCGATAACGCCATTTTATCTACAGAAGACGCCACTTTTATGGAGCACCCTGCCACAAAGCAAGAACAACAACCACATGGAAAGAGGAACAGGGGATTCGAATTTTACCATGGCCAGGCCAATCACCAGACATGAATCCGATAGAAAATGTTTGGCACATAATCCAGACAAATATGGCGAAACAACCCCGAAAACCCAGCAATAAGGAAGAACTCGCGGCAGCTGTTACAGAAGAGTGGTTAAATATTCAAGAAGACGCCATTAATCATTTACTAGATTCTATGCCACGACGACAGCACTTCACGCAAGTAAAGGTGGATCGACAAAATATTAGTCTAATTTAAAAATTTTAAAATATTTTGTATATATAACGAGAATAGTATCTTTTTTTAATTAGTAGATGTCTATTTTATTCTGTCACCCTAGTGTATGTATAGGAAATGGGGGATTGTTGTGATATTTTGATTTAATGAAATCAAAGGAAACACAAATTTAAGCAAGCTTAATGTATTTTAAAAGCATTAAAAATTCCGCCAAGCAGTGTTTTGCCTCAAATTTTCGGGGGTCCAATATTTGTAAAATTATTGTTAATTCGAAGATTGTCTTTTAGGTTTTCCACATAGAGTTAGAATAAAATAGTAGATAGCTTTTAAGCACTTCATTGATTCCACACGAAAACTATTGCGCTTTTTGATGCGTTCGAACCAACTCTGGAAGCAGTTACTCCACTCGTTTGTTGGTACAGTCACAATTGCGTTTTTGAAGGCATCGATTACTCCTTCTAATGATTGGAACCTTTGACCACACAACCTGTTCTTGATTTTCGGAAAGGTAAAGAAATCGATGGAGCTTAGAAATGGAATGTGCGGATGGTGGTATAATACGATGTTTTGTTGCGTTAAAAATGCAATTACCTTGCCTGCTGTGCACGAATTTACATTGTCGTGGTGGAGAATCATTCGTCGTTCGGGGTTGGTTTTTCGAAGCTCAACGATGACTTGCGGTAAACAAATGGTTGTATATCAATCTCCAGTAACAGGTCTTTGATCTTGTGCAGGAATCACCTTGGAATACTTAAACATCAGGCGTCTTTTCTCGCTTGCATGAGTAAATCCAAGGTTCATCATTACTGACGAATTGTACACGTTTTTAGAGTTTTGTTGGATACCAATTCTCCATAGCTGTTATTCGGTCAATAGATGCGGTATCCGATGGGAAACAAATTTTTTACACACAATTTTTTATCCAACATTTTCTGAATCGGGTCTTTGAAATTCGTTTGAATTCTCCATATCAATGACAACATGAAGAGTGATGTGGTGCTTCAATTCCGAAACAGAAACCAACTCGGCGAGGCATTCTTGTTGGAATAATTCGAAAATTGCGTGAAAATGTTCCTTTTTAATTAACTTCTGAATTTTGGCAGTGCGTTGTAGCTACAACACTACGCCTATCGCACTGAAACTTTGAATTTAGGTTAACTAAAGTGAGTGACATTTGATTAGTGGCGCCCTCTATGAAAAACTTGACCTCATAACTTGGATCATAAATATCTTATAGAATCTTTAATACACATTCGAATACCAAACTTTCAACTTTGTTGCTTAAAAGATTTGGATAAATTGAAAAACAATTATTTTTGGAATTATCTGTCGATACAAAATCATAGACTTTCTGAAACTATACAATTCTGCTTAAATCTATAAAATATTAAAAGATCTTCTTCCTAATATCGGCCTCAGCCAATTAGTTTATATCTTAAAATAATAACAAATATTATTATTACTTATATATAATGAATAATACTAAACTACCTTATTAATTGGCAGAGCAGATGTTTTTATTCAACTAATAGATCCGCAGTGTAAATATTGTAAGATTTACGTGTAGAACGTTCGTAGCCTTAATCGTACAATGCTATGCTATTGATTGCGACATTTGTATATTGATAAATTTTAAAATGTATCAAATTGATACTTATTCTTCTAAATTACTACATTAAATATACCCTCTTTATGTAAATACGAATAGGCCTGTCTAAAACGAGATCGTTTGAAACGTTCTAATCTTTTACGGTATGCCATACAACTGAAATCGATAATTCAACTATACAATATTTACAATATCTCGTGTTCGTGCAGTGCTTGTCTAATGCATATCGCCGTAATATCGCTATAATACTTTTTTAATACAAGGAATATATCCTGTGAATACGGGTCTGCCAACTGGATACGAAGTGTACGCTTTAGTTGTCAGATGCAGTACTCTACGTGCAATCTGTTTACGAAAATATGATACAAGTGAAAAGGATTTCGTAATGCATATTGCTCTCTACAAGTTTAAGACGAAATAGTAATAAAAATGATTTTAAAGAAAGAAATGTAAATTACCGTTAAAATGGTTGCCAATTATTCTTTTAGATTTACAATTTTGCTGAGATTATGGGTGACTAGTGAGAAAAGGTGGCAACGTTCATAATAATTATTTTGAGAGAAGGAATTATTATGAGAGAGTGATTGCAATTACATTGTTTTATTTAAGCTTTTAAAATACAGAGACAAGTTAATTCAAAACAATGTACCATTTTGAATATTTGCGGTTTTAGTGATTCCGCACAGTTTGAATGGTATCTTGATGAGTACTGAATTGTGTCACATATTATTTTTCATGCTGTGCCCTTGAGAAGGGGGAACCGGTAACCTGAAAATTCAAGTTTGAATTAAACTTTATAGGCTAAGAGCGTATCTTTGCATATATGTATACTTTTCCAGCAACCAAGTTGCCCATTTTAGGTTTCTAGATTTTTCCGAAGTTCTTGAAAAAATTGATAGTGAGGGGCAATGGATTATAGAGGCTGAATTTGTTCTCATTTACTTTCTAAAAAATATAAATCAATCTTTACGTGGAACACGGCAGTGAGGGACAAGCACATAGCTAATTGAATACTGAAAGTAAACGAAATGACCAAATTTAAGTTTTCGGATTGGTTGTATTTTCTTCTGAGTGTTTATCAATTACAGGAGTATTTTATTAAATATATCTCGCATACTGGATTAGCGGTGACGTTCATGTGCACAAAACGCTAACTGCGAATTCTGTCCTTGCACCAACCGCATCCTTCTGGCGAAGGGAAGAACCGCTTTCGGACAATGGTGAGCCTAGTCACACAGCTGCGGAAGGGCGTTGGTAGCAAGGAAATATCGATTTAGTATCAGGTTGCAGCTGCAGCGACCAAAGTGGGTTACTATAACCCCAATTCCTCCACAAGCAGACATCGAGCTAGAGCCGGCGGTATGTGCTACTGGAAATATCCGACATTATTTTGCCGACATTGTAACGTTCCAGTCTACTTCATGACATTCCTATGAATAATTCCGAAGTCGTAGGAAACGAGACGCCTATGAGAACGAATTGACGAAACTACGTCATAAAGCGATTACCACGGCAGGCACTACTACAAAAAGTTATATCACTTTGCTTACAAAAATAACATTGACTTGGCATCAATTCTTTAACCTTCTTTGAAGAGGTATTTCGGCAACTGTGTTAATCAAAACCGTACATTACATATTGTGGTGGTAAATCTCAGGCTCGTTAATTTTTTTTTAACTGGGTTCTTTGATTTAAAATTTTGATTTATTTGTATTAAAATTAAGTGATAATGTTTTCTATATTAAAATACCAAGTATAAAGTTGAAAAGATTAATATATTGACAAATTAACAAATATATAGCGCTTTTTTACAAAAAAAATGTTTTTTCTTACAGAAAACTTAAGACAATCCCTGACTAGCTAAACTTTAAATATTAATTTACGAAACCAAATGAGAGCAGTGGATACAAATAATTTTGAAGAAGTGAAGAAGATTCGACGTCTTTAATCTATGAAATCGTACTCACTCGCACGTGATTTCTCGCCTTTAAGATGGACTGGTGTTCGGTTCCCAAAGTATGTGACGTGAACTTTCAGATTTTATATGTAGTGTTAGCTGGATTTTATTATTGGATATAAACGGAGATATTTATAAAATTACGGAGTTATATGGGAAGATAACTAATTACTCTATCTCAGGAGAAACGTTGCCAACATGTCTGACTTTTAGCACGATCCTCATCTGTTGGTTTTGTATTATATCCATAGCAACGCATTTGTTCGCCTATATGGTAGGCCACATAGTACACACGTACTTGATCGGTGTGAGATTAAAAAGGAATATGCTGCCAGTCGTGCCATCCTTCCGTCGTACGAGAAATTTTGAAGATTATAAGTATATTTTCGAAATAATGCATATTTATAAAATGTAACTGAAATATGTGAGTACAGTATATTAAACATATTTTAAGGATGAAATTTTCAAATATTTATTTATATAAAAAAATATGGTTAGGAAAAGCGATATATATGATAAACGATAGTAAAGTTTACGTCTCCTCTGCAAGTGTTGTTGAAAGGACTTTTTTTTTAACAAGAAAAATTAATAATAAGTGATTAAAGAATAACCCAAAGTAGATATATGTAAAACTTTAGAAAGAACCCTGTACAGATTGAATACCTGAGCTTAAAATTTATGAAGAGGGAGTCCTAACGGTACTTTGCCTCCAACTTCTAACATCAACCAGAATAGAAATAACGGCGTGCACCAAGCAGTGACGAGAAAATATCTGGAATAGGTGAACTACTAAAATTTTAGAAAAGATTCATTGGTAAATAATAGACAATAATTCATATCATTACAAAATGTATAACGAATCAACTGATAGTTCTAGTAAAACTTAATATGAATTTGTTAGATGCACACCAAGATAAAATTTAACAAAATTCAACCGAAAACAGGCGCAGTAGCCACTCTTTGAAACTTTTCTTTATGTTTGAATACATCTGACAATCTTTGATTGGTAATTTCTTCGTTGAACAATACTTACCTAATGCGAAGAACTCAGAGATTCATTACTATTAAATTCATTACTAACACAAAAGAAAATTGCCTAAAGTAACTGAGATAAGATGATGAGTGAATAAGAAAGCATCGATCCAGCGAAACATTTAATTGAAAATGAAGAGGAAATTATATCCTTCGT
Organism: Trypoxylus dichotomus; assembly: GCA_023509865.1. Taxonomy (NCBI): domain Eukaryota; kingdom Metazoa; phylum Arthropoda; class Insecta; order Coleoptera; family Scarabaeidae; genus Trypoxylus; species Trypoxylus dichotomus. The sequence goes on from CM042078.1 coordinate 45,386,830, forward strand.
TACTATATAAAGTTCCAATTCGAAGGTAGTATTCTCATTGTAATATTATGATACAAATCAGTTTGTAACTCGATTGACAATAAGAGTCCATGTGCTCTTGAAACGCTGCGTTCCAAATAAATTATTAATTTGTGTGGTGTGGAGTTTACTGTGATACCACTGAGGTACGATATAAGTATTTTCCTTTTTGGAACAATTAACTCCATTCGATTACGGGGGAGTAATCGCCGCAGAGATAGCAAATTTAACTTATTCAAGTCGAAATCTTTCAAAAAAATATATAGAAAGAACACAAAACAAGATTTAGTGGGTTTTGAACACTTCTATCGCTTCCGGTCATACTGGAAGTCTACGCCAGCTTGCTTATTTCCAATAAAGTATTCTTCATATTTATGGGACCTATATGAAAATCTTTAAATTTATAGAAAGTTTCACATGTCTATATTCAACTCTGAGTTATATCAATTTTTGCAATAAAATAACTTTTGTAGCTCAACTATAATTTTTAGTTTCAGTATATCACAACGCAAACTTAAGTTTTTTCTACTTATATACAAATAATACGTGTCACGTCTTAGCATACGCAGATGACGTAAAGATATTTAATACTGTTGGTAGCATTTTCGATTGTAAACATTTACAAGACAATCTTCTTCGCATTAATACTTGGAGCAAGGTCAATTATCTCCCTCTGAACATCAACAAGTGTACTGTGGTTTCCTACAATAACACTCACACTACTTTATACTATAACTACCAAATTAATGATGCAGCCATACCACGCAATATCAAAACTTTGGATCTTGGTGTTTTGTTTGATAATAGACTGTCATTTACGGAGCATATTTCGTCCATGTGTTCATCTGCTTCCAAAACTCTCGGTTTTGTCATGCGTTCTTGCAGGCATTTCTCAGACTTAGGTGTAATGAAACGTTTATATTATGCCTACGTTCGTTCTAAGCTTGAATACGCCTCCATTGTTTGGTATCCCCGTTATTTACACCAAGAGCTTATGATCGAACGGGTTCAAAAGAAATTTCTAAAATATCTCTCCTTTCGAATGGACAACGTGTATCCTGCAAGAGGTATCGAGTATTATAGCTTACTTGTTGAGTATGGTTTTCTATCTCTTGCTGACCGCCGCGAGCGTAACAGTGTGGAGTTTCTTTGCAGGATCCTGAAAAATACTGTCGACTCGCCAGCCCTTCTGGCGCAAATAAACTTTACCGTACCTACTCATCATACTCGCTACTTTAATACATTTCAAGTACCTAGAGCTAATACCAACATTTTGCTTAAGGCACCTCTCAGTCACATGGTGAGGAACGCAAACAAACGGGATCTAGAGCCATTTTTGTGAGTCTTTCTTTTTTTTTGTTTCATTATTATTGTATTATTATTGTAGGCAACACGATTTGAATTATTTTATTTTATTTTATATAAGAATTGTATTGTAATTTGTCCTGTAATTGGCCCCTGGGCTGTTGGGCAATAAAGGATTATTATTATTATTATTATTATTATTATTATTATTATTATTATTATTAAATAAAATATTGTAGATTAATTTTGATGGACGCTGTATAGAAGTACCTCGACATTCATATTTTACGCTCAGAACGTAACGCCAGTTAGTTATTTAAAAAAAACTAGTTTTCGGTTTTTCGTAGTATCAGTAGTTTAAGTTCCTTCGCAACGTTGAGTAAAAAAAAATACTTATATATTTTCCTCATTTTCCACCAAACCACCACACGTAAAATTAATTTTCCTTTGCCTTTTTATCTTATTCGTCACAAAGTTCGGTAGATCGGGTTTGTTTGATAATTTTGTTAAAATTGTATCATTTTCAACTTTTAAATCACAAAGGATTCTTCACAGAAAGGTAAGCATTTATTTTTTTCGGTGGCATCTTACAGCCTTATTTGAATTCAAACGTCTTCTGCAACGGTCAGATAACATTCTGATAAAAAACTCTTTACATAACCGAGTATCTCCTTGCAGTAGCGCCAATTTAGTATCTCCATCAACGTAATAATTTTCTTATTATGTTAACTAAATAAGAGAAAGATTAAGATTTTAGTTAAAAGAATCACTTATTTAAATATGTATGCAGAATCTTCCGATATGTAAGTTTGATTTTGTTGGGAATTTGGGCTTTTTGATTAATTTTCTCCTCTTCCGCTTTAAAATTTGTATGCACCTATATCATATAAACGAGCATCTAATACTAAAGCTATTCAGGGTATAGATGCCTCCAATGCTTAATTAACGGAATTTTAAAATGCAATTGTATAATAATCACAAAAAATGCACCCGTACACAAATACATGTACCAGCTTAAATACAAAACTTTATCCGGGTACGACCACTTTACTTTTTTAAAGGAAGAAAAGTCGCACATTATTAATTAGGGCAATATATGAGACTTAGGTTGTGTTTCTCAATACTCCGTTGACTGTGGGAACAGCCTTATTGTGCAAGATGACATTTTATAGTTTCATGCAACACCCTCATGACATAAAAAATGTTTTTGGTTTCACAAACTAATTAAATTAAAAAATAAACTTTGGTAGTATCAAGGAATTAAATTATCATTTAAAAACCAACGAAAGTTTCATTAAAAGCGATTTAATTGATATTAAGTATTAAGTCTGCCTAGATATTAAAGATACATCTGCAGCCAATAATACATTAAGGTACTTAAAGTAGCCATTTCAAGTTTAACGGTTTAGTGGCGATTTAAATAGCGATTTGTTCATAGTGTCTCCGTGGCATAAATGGAAAACGCGCTGGTCTAACGAACAGGAGCTGTAACTTCAAATCCTACCAAAAATCGTGAAAAATTTAATTTCACAAGCTAATTAAATTGACCAAAGAATTTTGTTTAGTAATAATACGCATATGTAATTATCAAATATTTCGTCATATAACAGATGGGCTGAAAAGTCCCGGGCCTAACAAAGAAAACTCGTTTTTTTTGGTTCAAAATTAGCTTTATTCATCAACGTAATCTCCATCAAGAGCAACGCAATCATTCCAGCGCCGCTTTAACATTTCAATACCACTTTTGTAGAACGATTTATCTTTTGCCTCAAAATAGGCCTCAGTTTCAGCGATAACCTCTTCATTCGTGTGAAATTTCTTACCGGCGAGAATTTTTTTGAGGTCTGCGAACAGCCAGTAGTTGCTGGGAGCCAAATCTGGCGAATACGGTGGATGTGGGAGCAATTCGAAGTTCAATTCATGTAGTTTTGCCATTGTTTTGATTGACTTGTGACACTGTGCGTTGTCTTGATGAAACAATTTTTTTTCTTTGCCATATGTGGTCGTTTCTTTGCAATTTCGGCCTTCAAACGCTCCAATAACGCTATATAATATTCACTATTGATGGTATTTCCTTTCTCAAGATAGTCGATGAATATTACACCACGTACATCCCAAAGTACCGAGGCTATAACCTTTCCAGCCGATTGTTGTGCTTTCGAGCGCTTTGGACGAGGTTCACCAGTTGCTGTCTACTCAGATGACGATCGTTTTGATTCCGGAGTGAAGTGAGGGATCCATGTTTCATCCATTGTCACATATCGACGCAAAAATTCCCGTTTGTTACGTTTAAACATGGCCAAACCCTGCTCAGAATCATCAACACGTTCTTGTTTTTGGTCAACAGTGAGCAAACGAGGCACCCACTTTGAACAGAGCTTTCTCATAGTCAAATGCTCATGCAATATAAAGCCAATACGTTCTTTTGATAACTTTACGATGTCAGCTAACTCACGCAACTTCACTTTTCGATCATTCAAAACGATTTTGTGGATTTTTTTGTTTGTTCTCTGGTGTTACCGCCTCATTTGGACGTCCACTGCGTTCTGCATCATCGGTGTCTCTACGACCACGTTTGAAGTCAGCAAACCAAAGTTTTATCGTTGTTTCTGATGGAGCTGAGTCCCCATAACACTGTCCAAGCCATTGTTTCGCTTGAACGGTATTTTTCCCATCAAGAAGCAGTGTAAAATTAAAACACGAAATTGTTTTTGATCCATTGTTTTGAAAATAACAAAAATAGCGTGACTTTTAGCACAATAACTCACAAACTAATGAATAGAATATCATGAAATTTTAACAGCTGTCTTTTGAAGGTTAGTACTAACTGAGAGAAAGGTGACTGCAATAAAACTAGCGTCATGTATGTGTTAGGCCCGGGACTTTTCAGCCCATGTGTTATTAGCATCATTCAAGTGTCCGCCCGCATGTTGTAGATAATGTTCCAGAAGTTTAAGTCCAGCCTGCATCACTTTATAGTTGTTGAGAGGAAAAATATTAATTTGAATTAAATAAAGCGTATCTGTTGAAGGACATTCTAATATAATACACATTATTGTTGCAGTAAGAATGCGATTATAAAAACACTCTTTTAAGGAACATAGACCTCTCTAACCATTTCCTTTCCCTAACGACCTCGACACACCTTTATTTCTTTTTCCAATATTAGCCCTAGGGCAGGAGATAAGATTGGAAGGGATTTCAAAAATTTATCAAAAACATTTTGTAATGGATAATGGAAATAGGTTTTCAGCAGATTCTATTGAAAATATTGCTTTTGCTAATCATGGCAAACTATTCAAGGAAGAACGAGTACAGTGTTCACATAACTGCAGTAAAATTGTGAACAGCAGATCGATTAGTTAAAGTGCGCTATAATTTTTTTCTGTGAGCATTATGTACGAGTTACAATCTATCCAAAATTGCTTGTTCAGTTTAACAGAGTCAGTTGTAATATACTATGTGATAGAAACAAGTCATCGAATGAAACTATATATCCAAATTTTGTACAAATGTTTACTGTGTTGTGAATAATAAATAATTTGGTTTTCATTGATAGGTTCGTGCCATTTATAGAGAAAATTTAATGGGTTTCCGCTCCACGTAAAAAATACATTATGCTATTCGCCTCGGCGTATTTCTAATAAGACTCCTAAGCTGTTGTAAGTTTATTGAGAGATTAGAAAGCATATCAATCTTTCGACCTACTATATTCCAGACATGTTCGAATATCAAAAAGGGTCTCAAGAAAATAGGTTTCATTGTAGCAAAGGCTCTGAACGACCTAGAAAAACCACCGAATTAGAAGATACGATACTACGATCTGTAGGAAATGTTCTTTTGATAGGACTAGGCAATAAAATAATGTTTAGTATATCGCCATACTCTTTGTAGTAAAAATCTGATTCAATAATAATGAATATGCCTTCTGTAAAAAGAGATTAGAACCTAAGGCCCCTTGAATGTGATATACGATAGAAAAATAAATCGCAGGATTAAGTAGAGATCACAATCTGATGACACCCGTGGTATTATCGTATACATTTGGTCGTAATGATGAAAAAATCTTTAGCGTGTGTGTTTTCGTAAATACTTATTTTTTTTAAATACTTGAAATGATTTATTTCTAGAGATAAAAATCTAGTTAAAGAAACGTTCGTTCGCACAAGTGCGCGATAATTTTACTTAAAAAATATATAATTATTTAAGAAATATGTCTTAAAAACATTAAAACGTACATTTATGTACATGATTCTCTCAAACTATGATTTCTAAGTTAGTGAAATACCCGGAACAATTTAAGTTGTCCAACAACCCATTCTTTTTTGTAAGGGTATATTGCTTTATATTGAAGAAACATACTCAAGAATTATACTTATACTGAAAAGCGATTTATGTCGGTGCAACTTTATGCAAAGTATATATAACTGCGCCGAATTCCTTTCGGTAGATTTTCGCACTGGTGTAAATCTATTTTTTATCTTTTCTACGTTCCAGCTTGGCTATTCACTTTTGAAGTACTGTAGGTACTATTAAATTATATAATCTTGTCACTTTTATATACAAGTAGATATGAACATAGATACAGATACTGTACTTATTGTTATATTCTCGCAGCGTTAAAATCAGGTTTTGGCATCCCAGCGCCTTTGAAAGAAGACACATTTATTGATATTCAGCACGCTTTCATCCGTCTAAAATGCAATCGTCATTTTTGCCAAGTAATTCAGGTTGTCTTTCTAGTACGAAGTACTGCTGATGCATCAAGCGAGAATACTCCAGAGTGGATATTGAAAAGAATTCACGCTGCGAATTCAGTTCAGAAACGGGGCAAGAGATACGTGCTCGGAAATTTAACGGAACTTCACAGAATAAACATAATCCAATACGTGAGCTGAAAATCTTACTTTAATTATGAATATATCAGCTAGATATTTCCAGGAGATATCCCCAAAAAGCCGTTAAATTATTAATTCCGTTTACGCGCTCGGCGCGTAGTTTACTACGTCTTTTTCTGAGATTAGATAGATTATGGATATAGTCAACAAAACTTTATAAGAAGGGCGGCTCTGCGAAATTTTAAGTCGTCCCCGCACAGCGAAATTGGCATCGTGCTCGTAACTTCACAGAAGCGATAAGGGATAGAAAGTTGGCTGAATCGAAACAAGCTTACGTAATTACATGTAGTTTAATTTTGAAAACATGGTGGCTAAAAAGTATGAAAGGGAAAGAGAAAGCTATCTAACCTAATCTTTCTATTCCATAATTTATTGAGGATACATCACACAATCATGTCGAAATTCCAAGGAAAACATTTTTCTATCTAGTAATTTCCTTATTCCAACATCATAATAAAAAAAGAAATACGTAAGGAATTGAATATGGGAATAACTATCCCATATACAAAAAAGGAGACACAAAAGAATGCTCAACTTACAGAGGAATAACGTTAACAAGCATCCCATTGACAAGAATACTAGACTCCGAGAGAAACTGCAAAGAACATTAGAAGATATTCAACATGGATTCGGTAAAGGAAAAAGCACCCAAGACTTAATATTTGTAATCAGATAGAAAAGTCAATAGGGAAAGGAGAGGAAATACATATATGTTTTATAGATCTTAAGAAAGCTCTTGATATGGTAAGAAAAGAAGACGTGTAGCAGGGCCTGGAAAGGAGAGGGCTAGAGAAAGGAATGATAGAGGTAATTAAGGCATCGTATAAAAGTAACAGAAATAAAATCAGAACCTCCAACCCAGAATCAGCTGAATTCGAATGAATTTCCTTATTCAGAGAAAATTAAAGCTGTTGTAAGGTTTAGCAGGTAATCAGTCCCAATATGTTTTATCCACGACAAAACACTAAGAATGTAAAACTCACACTTAGACATTAGAACACTAAATTGACGCTAGGATACTGAGTAAAGCACTTACTTCTTCTTGCCTTGTGATAGATAGAAAACTTTAACTGTACTGTACTTTTCATATCAAGAGTTTCCTGCCTCCCGTCCTTAACTAAATATTTCCCATGTTTGATTATAGCACGTATAGTGCGAAATTAGGTTTTAAACATGACATTCTGTACTAGAGCGAATTATATGCATAATTTCGGTAGAGAAATTGACTTTATAGAAATATTTCGAGTGGTGTTCGTACTAACTAAACACTTGTAATTATAAGAAGATATGTTACATAAAAGTACGAGGTCAGTGACACATGTTCCCGGCTCGACAGGTGTATATGTACATGCTCAAACGTGTTCAAAGTGTTTTGTTTTGTACATGTACTAAACTTACGCTATGAGTAGTAAAGTTGTACGAGCGGTAATTATCAATCAGGTAACGTTATTAGTGCTTGAAAATGACTCAAAAGTTTAATACTGCGCTGTCATTAGGTTTCTAACAAGAGAGGAAAATAGACCTAATCAACTTCATTCAAGCTCTAACACATTGTTTTCGGAAAATCGTCTATAATAATATATTACCAAAAATAATGTAAACTTACCATATCTTATTTAGATATATGTTTGGAGTCGAATCCTATAAGTACTTGGCGACAGCGAAACTACCAGCCTAATTATTAAAACATTTATTTCCCGTGCTTTCTTTTGTATATTATTTGTTAATTTTTATTAATGTATTTGATTAATAAACTATTGTAAGAACACTGTTACTCGTAGAACTACAGCATTTTTTAATCAACAGCACATTCAAAATCAAGCAATAGCCAATATTTTCTTATGAAATTGTTATTGTTATTACTTACTGTATCACAACGAAACAAAATTTACGACAAAATCTTAATAGGCACGACACTTTATTTTGAATTTACTAATTCAACTTGCTGTATTTGCAAACTGAAAAGGAAGTCTATGTAGTGTAACTACCTTCGTCGTTTTTATGTTTAAATGGTCCCCCGGTTATGTATATGTACACTTTTGAAACTGAATTTCGAAAGTTCTCATAACTTTTCCATACTACATCCTTGTAAACAAGCTGTGTAAAGTAAGATCCAATATTTTCTGTCCTAAATAAATGATGAGAGGATGTTTAACGAGTCGAGAACGGAAGCTAAGAAGAATTCAGAAAAATTCTGTTTTCGTTTAGAATATCCTAAACGGCTCGCTCTTATAGGCGTGGCCAATTCTTTATAAAATAAAACACTGCAGAAACTGGATTGTGAGACTGTCTTTTCGTGATATATTCAAGGCAACTCTTTAAATAGATACAGGTGTTTTATTTTGACAAATTCGAAGATATCCACTTTAACTCTTCATGGCAGATTGTCAACTATTCTTATTTAGATAGAGAAACAACTATTCCCAGTGAGTCGGCTTCAACACTCAAATACCTACCTAACTTAATCCAGAAGATACAACATGCTCGCTTGCCAAGAAATATTTTTTCCTATTTTCAATTTATTCGCCGTGGCGAACATCAGTGTCGTTGGATCTCTAAACACGACTGTCCTCGTATTTGTAAGTTTCTTTTTCAACCTATTTCTCATCGCGACTATTAGTTTTTGTGTGTGTGTTATTCAATGGAACTCATGTTGACTAAATTATTCGATCATAGTCTGCTGGTGATTCTTGAATGAGTACAAAGCAAAAGTCTACGAAGAAAAACTAATTGTGTAGGGTGATTTATTATGCGAATTTGTTGACAGAAACGAGGAACAGTGCCAAGAGTGATTAAAAGTGGTACAATGTGTTAAATTGTTTCATAGTGTACTATTATTATTTTTGGATAAAAGTTTCTATATTGGTCCTGATGTCTTTTAATTTGTACAGGAGAAGATTTCCAGCAGATGCCGGATACGAACAAAGGGTCTTGCGTAGGAGAAGAGGTTGGACGGTTGTAGTTGGTCCAGAAATTCGGTACATATCTGTTTATCTATCGTTGTGTATAATATCATCAATTAGCCAATTAACTTCACTCATTATCGTGTGAGTGGCACGCATGTTTCCCAATCCATCAAATTGTCAGAAACAATTTATTAAGATTCGCTATCGGTTCCTTATAGTTACCTTTCTGTCTACTGAATGAATCCAACAAACCCAAATATATCATTATTTTATACGCCTAGTAACTCAGAATTATGTGTATTTTTTGACGTGCCCGTTAAATTTACTTCACCCTTTGAACACAAAAAATATACAGTGCGACAAATATATTTCGAGACTGGCCATGGCAAAAATCGTTGAAACAAGAAATCCGAAAATTTTTCAATTTTTTGATTCAAAATATTCTCCTTTAGTTTCAATACACTTGTTACAGCGATTCAAGAGTGATTCAGATATACAGCCATATGTATTCGCCACCCTTTTTTGTTTTTTTATTCCGACGAATATATAAGAAATAAAAGAAAATTGATCGATGAAAATGTTTCGTTGTGAGTGTATGCAAATATATACAGATATTGCTTAATATTTGGTAGCTCCTCCCTGGGCTTTTATTACCGCACGAATTCGTCGGGGCATACTGCTCACTAAGTTGTAGCACTGTTCGGGGGTGATTTTATTCCACTCTTCGAATGTTTTTGTTTTTAAGCATTGCTTTGTGGTAGATGAGTATTTAGCTACATTTCGTTTTAAAATGTACCATAAATGCTCAATTGGCGATTAGTCCGGGGATTGTGCCGGCCATTCCAGGACCCGCACGTTATTTTCCTCGAACCAGCGCATTACTTCGCGAGATTTATGGCACGGTGCATTATCTTGTTGGAAGTAATACTCTGGCTCATCATTATCGAATAATTTTAACGCACACGGTTCCAGAACTTCTTCCAACATGTCGATGTACGTCCGACTGTTCATTCGGCCCTCGCAGACGAACAGTTCTCCGACGCCTGTTGCACTCATGGAACCCCAAACCATTATGCTACCACCCCCAAACTTGCCAGTCGGGATGATACAGTCTGGATGGAAGGCCTCTCCTCGCCTGCGTCGCACGTATTGAGACCCAGGTTTACCACAAAGCTACCAACAAAAACATGAATACTGTTACATTTTGGAACCCATTAAAAAGAATAGAAACACTGTAGATACCAGGAATTGAATACAGAATACCGCAAATACAATAATTATGTATTACTTACCTCAATATTTGACTCATCCGTCCATATAACATTGGCCCAATTGTCAATGGTCCAGTCGCGGTGACTTTTAGCCCACAGCAGTCTCTTTTTCTTTTGTTGCAGGGACAACCGTGGTTTATGTCGAGCTTTGTATTCACCTAAATTTAATTCATAAAGGCGTCTTCTAACCGTGCGAGGAGAAATAGCAACATTATGTAGCAGGAAAAGCTCACTGGAAAGCTGTTTAGACCCTTTTTTCCGGTCTCGCAGACATCCGCTCTAAGACTCGCTCATCTCTGCTAGTTGTCTTCCTTTTTCGACCAGTTTTCGGTTTGTTTGTCAAAGATCCACTCTCTTTGTATCGTTTTATCGTTATTCTAACTGTCGATCGCGGACATTTCACTTGTCGGGCAATAGCAGACACCGACAACCCTTGCTTTTCTAACGCTACAATTTGTCCTCGCTCTACCTCCGTCAATTCGCATGTTTTCGGCATTACTTTTTACTGTATACTATCGTATTACACAGACAAAATCACAGACACAATATCTTCTCTAACTAGCTCACCTTACTCTTACAACTTTGAAGAAAGACTGAAGAAATATTCAGAAATTACAATTTTACGTCTATTTTCTAATTTACTCAGAATGGCCTACAATAAACCATTAAACCCTCATTACCAGGTACCTAGTTAAGTCCGTCATCGACCCTGCTTCTTAGAAATACAATAATATTCGTGTAACACCTTCAAAACGAGAGTGGCGAATACATATGGTCACAGCTGTATGCTCCAGTTCATTTTGTAAAATTGTCTCTAGTGCTTGTGTTGTAACTATTTGGATGGTCGAAATATCTTTAAAAAAATATCCTTTCAACTTAATTTTTAATTTAAGGAATAGAAATAAATCACACGGAGCCCAATCACGTGAATACGCCGGATGATTCAACACACAGACTTGTTTTCGTGCCAAAAATTGACGAATGTGTGAGATGTGACTCGGTGCATTATCGTGCAACAGACACCCGGTTTCTTAATCACGATATTCAGATCGAATGCGACGGATTCTGGCAATCAGAGGCTTCAACATTTCGAGATAATATTTGCCAGTAATTGTTTGTCTAGTTGGAACGAATTACCTGTGGACAATTCCTTTGCACACACTTTCTGTGTTTGTTTGGCTTGTGGTGAACTTTTCGACTCCGACTATGCACTTCGACGTTTGCTATTTGAGTTGTACCGAAAGCATATTTCATCTTTCCGTAAAAATAGCAAGATAGAGTATTTTGCCATGATAATTTACATCTTTTGTTTGTATTTTACCAGCAATTTTAGCGGTTGTAACCGCAAAGGGGTTGTATTTGGCGGAAGGAATTAAACACATTTGCATTTTTATTGAACATACATAACTTCAAAGTTATACCGTTACAATAGAATGTGTGAAAAATACGATATAAATTTGTCCGAGAACAGCCGCTACATTATATAATGGGAGCGATTTTGAATATATTATCGTATGAAAATATTTACCCGCTTACGCAGATCTTCAAAGCTTAATTTTGAATGGTATAAGTTTTTGATGTGGATATTATGAAAAGATGGCGAAATGGAAAATATTTAAGAATAAAATAAACCGTATTTGTTGGTACTATTATACATATTTTTATTTTAAGCTTGATAGTTCCAAACAAAAAACATGAAGGTGGGAGTTCTGCAAATTTATTAAAAATTAACAAGCAACTTCACAGTAGATAATATTTTTAATTACCTTCCATGAAGTTGCATGAGAGCATGTATGTGTATGAGTGTTAGAAATCCTTTTCAAATCCAAATTTCGTCTCCTCTAATAAATTTGTATACCTGCGCAACTGTTTCTCTAGATACATTTTAATTTGGACTATGGTTATCGAAATTAAACTTCTAATATATAATACATCAGAAAATACTTCTTTGGCTAAGTATTTTCTAGTCCTGGACCAAGGTTAAGTTACAACTTTTTGGTTTGTCGAAAAGAATGTTTTATTCGTAGCCCTGGTTACATGCGATTACCGGTCACACGATAGTCACTGCCAACTTTTGTAAAATAGTCTCTGCATCTCCCAGACTTGATATTAATTACTTTTCTTGGGAAATGTATAATAATAATATTGTATATTCACTATTATTGAAATAGGCACCCATACGTGCAGTTACTGCAACCTACGAGATACTTATTGTATTATAACAACGTCCTTCACGTAATTAAAATAGTCCGATGCTTTTGATGATCCAAAGTGCTACTCTAGGACCTTTATCCCTGGTTCAGAAGATGTTTGGGTTTTGAAGAATTTCCTTCGTGAGCACCTGATGGCAACACACAGGTGTGTGTTCCTAATGCTTTCTGTCATTTCTAGGGGCTCCTGGTATATACGGCGTTATTGGTCTCAATTATTTATAAATGTCTGTTTTATAAATCTTGTCCAGTGGACACCCTTACTAATAGTTCGCAGTAGCCTCTTTTGCTGGAAAACATTAATGTCTTTGTAATACAGTTAAACTAATATCCATATTAATTCTAGTATTAACATGAATATCAATATTAGACTACCGTTGGTATTAGAGATGATAAAATTACAATTTTCTTGTAATTACCCAACGTAATTAAATTCCGAAAAAATATCGGTCTCGGAGGAGAATTTAACTGTAACGCACTTTCCGTATCAATAATATAATGTCCGTGAGATATTAGAATATATCCACTGGCACCGTGACATCTAGGGGGATTTAAAGCGACTTGAGCTAAATGGTCTTGTGGTGCAAAGGAGAGCACGTTATGCCGGAGACATAAAGATGTTGGGTTCAATTCCCCTCCGAGACCGATATTTTTTCGGAATTTAGTTACATTGGGTAATTGCAAGAAAATTATAACTTTATCGTCTTTGTAATACTTGGCGCAGACGAAATCAATGTTTTCGCATGACATTGTTGAGGAGGGTTTCCCTAATGCGAAGCTTTCGAGTATTTCTTCGATTTCTCCATTTTGCGTTTTAAGCTTTTTGTAAATCATATCAGTGGTCTGACTCAATAGAAGGCAAGTTTGCTGTCTCTTTCACAACATCTTCCTCGGTGCCTTGGTGGTTTTGGAACTATGGATTTTGATATCCAAATTACCTTAAGTTTTGTACACAATCTTGCATTACGTCGGATTCAAATATATAGCTAATTATATATTATTAATATCATATCTAATTATCTGTCGATTGTCGCACTTCATAATCTTCATTGAGCATCCTTGCAGTGCATGGACGCCTCAAATATGTTTTCCACAGCCATTTGTAGGTGAAAATTGGAGCCATGGGTATTCCAGTTACAATTTCGTCTAGTTTTAATCCATCTGCGTACCTTGCTCTTTTGTGGTGGCGGTCCGCCAGATGTACATTTAATATTTTTAATACATTTGTTTGTGATTTTTGTGAAAGGTAATTGAAATTTCACGCTTTTGCTCGATATACATACATCAGCATTGTTTTGTACTAAATTGATATAGATCATGATAGCTAAATTAAGAACCAAAACTGGATTAACATAAATTTTGAAAGTAAAGTAATAAAAACGAAACAAATCTAAATAATACGAAAGAGAAAAGATAAGTGAATTACGTATATAAAAATAATAAACAATACAGCGGGCATAATAATGTTACAAGATTTTATAAGAGTGCCATTAAAATATGTGTGTGCATGTACTTGGTATTATTGCATATTTAATACTGGTTCCAGTCTCAGATGGATGGCCTTATTAATACATCCGTTTTCATTCCCCTGTTGTCCTTCTGAATGGAAATAAATTCTTAATCGCTTTGGCAATTTCTACCCGACTAATGATCTTTTGATGTCCATAAACAATCATTATTTATGAAAGCTCTTACTGTATGACCGTAACCGTAATATGATTCTTTTATTTATATCTACAGAAGTTACCCTTTTATCCTAATTACATTTATTAAACATTTTATACATGTATTTGATCGATACCCTGAAATCAACTAATAGTTGAACCATCTATCTTGAACAATGTGTTGCGAACACTTAGAAGAACGTAACACAAGGTTATGGGAAACTATTTAAATCTACATACAATAAGGGCAGGATCCCTACTGCTAACGTTTTCGATAATTTACAATAACGGATTTTATATGTTTATTATTATTTTTCTGAAAACGAGAAATTATATTCGTCCAAACACTTGCTTGTTCGAAGGTTATGAAAATAAATAAATATGTGGGTAACTATCAACGGTGTCGCAAATTCACAAGATGCGAAAGCGAAAACCGTATATTTTTAGACATCTTAAAATAGAACACAAACATATTTATTGCGGACCAGCTCCAATTGCCTAAAGCATAATTCAATCTATGTGTATACTCTTATAAATTTACTTTCCGGATAATATAAAATATCTTAATTATTCCAATTTATCTGTAAATACTATTATTAATGTATTCTGTATGTCTTTTTCGCAGGTAAGTCTCCCAACTTGATACTTTTGATCGGTTTGAATCGGGTGAGTAAACATTTTTGACATACTCCAGACTATAAAAATTTTGTTTTCATTGTATAATGAATATATGCATAAAATTCCTGAAAAAAAAACATGTCCGAGTAGAATATTACGGTGGCTGCAGTGCTGCCCTCTAGCAACTACGGGCAGCATGTAGCTCATTGGTTTTACAGCAGAGAAGCTTCAATCAGTGAAAATGCTGAAGTGTGGAATTTTGTTGCCAGAGGGCGCTTTCATCGCTTTTCCATTGAAAATACTCCGCAGTAAATATATAGAGAGTATCTTTCGTTGTAATAGTCGGATCCTAAAAATATGATTAGTTTTCTTTTCACATTTATTAGAAATATTGGAAATAACAAAAATAAGTTGTCAAAGGAAAGTTAGTTTTGTATGGAACTACAATAAATTTGTGAGTATTAATTACCTGTAACTCATTTGCACTAAAACAATTAAACGATACAATAACTTCGTTCTAGGATTAATTTATTTTACTCGCATCACCTAATGTGTAAGTTCACATTTATATTTTCCAAATTACTGAAACAACCGTGAACTATTTCCATAAATTTACATACAGATTCAGGGCTGTGTAATATTCGATAAATATAGAACGCGCAGTACTATGGTTACCAACAGCATAAACATACTATTTTGTTTGCTCTTTACCAGGAAAAGGTGTCCCTAAGCTTTATCAACATTTTTAATGTACGTACCTAGCATTAGGATATATGCTTGGAACGAGTTAGGAACTGGCGGATTGGTGAAATTAGATTAAAATTTAGGAAAATGACAGTATTTAACAGCTGCGTTAGAAAAAATGTATAAAAACTCCTAGAAACTGTGAATCATTTAGTATTAATTGAAAAAAATATTTATGGATTTACCATATGTAAAAAATTCTCACCCTTTCAAGTTTAACACTTCAAAATGCGAATTAGTAGTTTAACGTTTGCATTTATTGCTGTACATTAATATGAATCTCGTTAAGAACTTCACTGTCTTTATTTAATCGATTTCAATATCGTATATTTTTTATCAATTTGTATGTGATTCTTTAACCCTTTGGTGCTCACTACATTGTTAAGATCATATTTTCGACAAAAATATAAATCTCTTATATACGAGGGCGACCTGAAATACTTCCGGAGTTGACAAGAAAGACACGGTATTGGTGTTTATTTTTCGATGTAGTCTCCTCGAAAATCAATACGCTTTTTTAAACGGTGCCCCAGTCTCTTTAAGCCGTCAGAAAAGTAGGATGTTTCGAGGTCTGCGGTGACCTCCTCATTTGAGGCAAATCTCTTTTGTCCGAGTTATTTGTTTCAGGTTTGGGAATAGGGACTAGGTCCGGTGAATATGGAGGGTGAGAGACTAATTCGTAGCGCAACTCATTCAATTTGGACACGACGATGCAGGATGAATAAGCGGGTGCATTGTCGTGGTGGAAAAGCACCTACTTCCGCTGCAAACGAGGCCGTTTCGCCTTCAATGCTGCATCGAATCGGATCAACAAACACATTGGGAAACCCAGAAAATGCTCGCCATGGTCTTTCCGGTCGATGAAACGGTATTTGCTTTCGAAGCCGATTCGCCCGGAAAATTCCACTGCTTCAAGTGTTCCTCGCCCTCCAGTATGTAGTGGTGGATCCAAGTCTCAACCAGAGTTACGAAACGCATGAAGAAATCCCCTGGATTGCGTTGGATCCTGGCCAGACACTCCTCCGAAACGGTCGCCCGATTTCGTCTTTGCTCCGGTGTGAGCAAACGCAGTACCCATCGCGCCGAAAACTTTTTCATACCCAAAATTTCGTGAAGGATATGGCCAATGCGTTCTTCTGAGATGCCTGTTGTCTCTGCTATGTCTTTCAGCTTCAATCGGCGATCGGATAACACGACATTAGTCCTGTCGACCATATCATCATTGGTAGCGGTTTTTGGGCATCCACTGCGTCGTTCGTCACTTGCGCTTGTGGGGATATGTTTGAACTCTTGAACTTTATGGAGTACATCCACCATGAACCTCTAGCAAAATATTTCGAATTTCCGTGGGCGTTTTCCCAGCCATCCAGAAGTGTTTTATCGATGCACGAAATTCTATTTTATCCATTCTTGCGAAACCGCCTAACTTGCTACACAAAAGACAGTCTTGAGCAATAACTGTTGACAGTAGACGTCGGAAATTTTGACAGTTGCCGTGAAATGGTTTCGTCATCTCTTGCGAATTCCGGAAACATTACAAGTCGCCCTCGTACGTATAGGTTGATAATATGATATTCGTAAGTATAATGATCAATATATCAAGCGCCTTAATTGTTTGATACATACATTTTCAGTGGATATTTTGTTTAATATCTATAGGAAATACCTTATTACATCTTCAAAAGGTTTACGTCAAAAAACTATCCTTTTGAATTTTAAATTTTCCGCGTCCTTAGGAAATTGAGCCTTCAATACTTTAAAGTGCTCCCAACAAAGAATAAAAAGGAAAGCATGGAGGTGTTTCTTTTATACAAAATTCGTCCACTTTTATGAAAACAAAGCCGCTTGCATTATATGATATTAATTTTAAAAGATCGACATTTTAGATTGTTTTCACGATAACGAATACCTTCCTCGGCAGAGAGTATTATGTTTTAAAAGCTTTTCCGTGATTTATTAATTTTCGCTTTCCAATATTAAAGCGCCGCCGTCGTAACACTTTCGCAATACTTGTAATCCTTCAGGTCACGTTTCTCTATGTTATGTGAAAAATGTCCTCCAATTCGTCAGAATTCGTTCAAACTGTGTTCTCGTTTAAACGGAGGTTGTATTGATCGTCCAGGAAACGATGTTACAGATATGAACTATAGCAACGTACAAGTATAATTAACATATTAAAGAAGATAGGTATCACGGTTGGGAGGAGTCAATGTGCTTACCTCATTCAGTGGCAACTTTAACTTTAGATGTTTAAGGAGTTTTCTTATCATTAGATCAGCAAATGCAAGTACATATTTTGCAAGATGTGGTGAAAAATCTAGAACTACAACCGCTCATACATTTTAATTTATTCATATTAAGTAGACGCCCTGTAAGGTATTGGATGGTATATATATATATATTATATAATAATTATTTAAATTAAATCCGGGGCACATAATATTTTTAAAAGACAAAAAGGTCGAGGAAATAGTGTTATTGCATTAAAAGAAATGAGACATAATTCTATTAAATATTTCAACTATCTTGCAACAACCACGTTGCAGGTTGAGTTTCCGCTAAATATAATTGAACAAAAAGTGTCCATTAACTCTTACAGAACTTCAGAAACTAATTTAACACAATGTTCCAATGTTCATTTAGAATTGGCAAAGTAAAGTGTCTAGAATAATTTCTGATACATATTTGGCAATGTCTCCTTAGCCAAGGTTTCTTTTTCACTGGATTAAAACAATTGTTTGAAGGTACAGCTGATTTTAATACCCCGTGGCAGCTTCCAAATTGTATGAGGGTGGTAAACGGTCAACACTTGTAATAAACTACAACTGTTAATATTTTTAACACGTTTACTTAGAAATTTACACTTAGATTCTTATGTCTGGGTCAGATTATATAATTATAGGACTTTTGGTGGTATTATAATACGATGGGCTATGCTCGATATAAGTTTATCAATTACAGTAAAATCGATTTGGGTACTAAGAACTCACACTTATTATAAGCCAATAAATTAAGATTATGTATGTATGTACGATGGAAAGGAAACAATCGGAAACAAGGCATTTCTATTAAAAAACTTGATGAGGACTTTTCTGAACCATTGGAAAAAATACCAGCAATTAATTTAGTGAACTAAATTTGTACCAAATACCATCGATAGGAACCCTTTTTTAGACTGTAGGTTGGTAGAGAAGTGATAAAGAATACATTTGGCATATTGGTTGCACCCTGGAGAATTTTAAATAGCTCTTAAAATATCTCCGAAGTAATTATGAAACCAACATCCTGTGGCACTTGTAGAATTTAACGTCCGAAGGTGAAAGAAATAGCTATTAGTATACTTAGTGTAGTACTTTTATGATTTGAAAAATTGATATTGGAAGATCGTTCTAAGCTTTTGGAATAGGGAAATAAGTGGAAATCTATTTTTTTATTCATAAAGTATTTCAACACATAAATTCAATTTTGCAGAGCACCTCACAACGACAACCTGTTAGACGTATCTTCAAAAGTAGTGGAATTATCTTTTTCAAGTTTCGATGAATATTGTGGGTAGGAATATATTTCTAATTTCATGGCATACTCAATTAAACCTGGAACGAAACTGATATTTTCTAATTTCAAATAGGACATCCTGTGTATGAGGGGATCTTTAGATAACCATTTTAAAGAAAAATACAACAGTATTATATACGATACGCCTTAAGCGTACGAGCTAAATTATTTTTCGCTGAAAGTATTGACAGACGCACAGCTTGCTTTAAATATTTTGTGGGTACCAGCTACCTAAATCAGTTTTGAAATATTTATTAACAACGTAATGGCCTACTTGTTGCCAAGAAAATTCAGTCTAAACATATTTTGCTTTAGAGATATTTCTTTAGAAAACCATGAAATCAACCATTTGCTAACAACAGGCTTTGCTTCGCCAACGCTAGTTTTATTATCTTTAATGACACATCTAACAGGCAATTGTCGATGATCCTGTATATACATAAATGAAGAAACACAAAAATAATTTTATTGAAAAGATTATTTAGGTTTCGCATTATTGTGCGTGCATATACCATTCAAACAAAAATATTGAACTATAAATTATTTATTGTACATAGGCTGCGTAAAATATTTTACTTAGTACTTCTCTAATTTAGTTCCATTGTTCTATATAAAGCACCCAATACCTGATACATACTAATCCTAATCCAGATTGGATTCAAATTATATCCTGTCTTGTGTTATACCTAGATACATATACCATTCAATATCTCATAACGCACCTAGTTAATAAATTAAAAATTGCCTACGATCGTTGTTTTACATTTTTCACCACATTCTACGAAGTGTGTATGTTAATGCTAATTTAGCGATATGATAGCAAGGGAACCCCTCAAAGATCAAAAGTTAATGGTGCCGCTGAATGAGGTAAGCATATCGACTCCTAGTAACCGTGATACCTATCTTCTCTGATATGTTAATTAGAGTTGTACGTTGCCATAGTTCATATCTGTAACATCGTTTCCTCAACGATCAATATGTCTGCTTTAATAGGAGCACAGCTTGGGCGAGTTTTGATGAATCAGAAGATATTTTTCAGTTAAAATAAAAAAAAATGTGAAATCCTTCAGGTCACTTTTTTTATACAGTGCAATGAGAGTAATGTATTACGGTGGTGGCTCTTTAATATTGGAAAGAGAAAATGAATAAATCACGGAAAGATTGTGAAAATGTAATAGACTCTGCCGAGGAAGCGATTCGTTATCGTGAAAACAATCTAAACCATCTATCTTTTAAAAGTAATATCGCATAATGCAGGAGGCTTTGTCTTCATAAAACTGAACGAATTTTGTTTAGAGGAAAACCCTACATGTTTTCCTTTTGTCCTTTATTAGGAGCACAACTAACTAGTAAAAGGGCTCAAATTCCTGAGGATGAGGCGAATTTAAAATTCAAAAGGATAGTATTATTAGCATCCAATTGTAAACCATTAATGGTATTCTTTCTTCGCTCAACGTATTTTATCTACAAATTAAACAAAATATCCACTAAAGATATACGTACAGAGTACTCAAGAAGCGAAAAATTATTTCGAAATAGTGTACAGAATATAAAAGCTTGACATTTTGATATTATACTTAGCTATGAATTATCGAGAATACGAGTGCCAAATATAGGTACACATGACTATGTCCTAAAAGTTCCATTCAGTGGAAAATACAATCTCAACAATGTTACAAGTAATCATGAAAGATTTGAAGATTTATATACAAATTGATAAATAGTATACGATGTTCACATCAATTAAATACATGAAGACATGAAGTTGACAACAAGGTTGCTGAAGTACAGAGTAGGCGATATCTTCCACTGTTGTGATATACAAATATTGGGTAGAAAATATAAATATCTAATTTGCCCTAAATATATCTAACAGGCAGTTATCATGAATGAGCCGGCATGCACGCATGAAGAAATGCAAACGTTATTGAAAATACATGTAATATTAAAAAAAATACTAAACTATAAATTATTTAGATAGGCAGCGGAAAGTATTTTACTTGGCAGTTTGTTAATTTTACTTGGTTTGTCCTATCTAAAGCACACAATACCCTGTACAGCCTAAGGCAGAATGTATTGAAATTATGTCTTGTCTTGTATTTGCGGCTGCACATTTCTTAAGGCCCATATTGGGTATATCACGACAAGTTTTGGTTAGAAGAATGCAGAAGAGTAGTAAGAGTTGCATTTTGAAATTTAACAGGTAGTAGTTTTGGATTGGGTTCTTTTGATAAAAAATATCATCTAAACTCTCAAAGTGGACGTCCTTCTTGTTTCAAATGATACCAGTAATTTTGATAATTGTTATATATTTCTGAAAAAGCTAGATTGTCTCCTAAACTTTGAGTTTAATTTCGTTTTTAAATAAATACAGATGCAGGGTGTTGCAAATTACTACATGCACTACAGTCCAAAAGCTTCGGAAACAGCAATGAATTTTGCAAAAAGTAATAGATACAGTAACATTTTATTCTGATTATTAAGGAATTTATAGAGCATAAGGAGCAAAAAACAAAAATAAATTATTGTTGTGATGTAGGTTTTTCAAACCGAACCATAGCGAGAAAATAGGATGATGCCGCCATCTCATCAACAATTTTATAAAGTTGGGCAATTCCTATGGCAAAAATTGCGCTAAGGGGAGTCATCAAGAACTAACTCAAAGGTAGCGCTCATATCGATTTCTGTTTACTTCTTTTGGTAATGTAACCGCGCAACAAATAAATTGTAACTTAAATTTATTAATAACAAACAGACGTGTACAACAAATTGTATCGGGCTTTCGATGGCCAAAAGAGCTTTCAAAACCAGCCTTAAAAGCGACACATAAGCAGACAAGACTGAAATTTGCACAAGATCATATGAGATGGGACCATGAGTGGAACAACGTAATATTTACTGACGAGAAGAAATTTAACTTGGACGGGCCTGATGGTTACAAATACTATTGGACGATTTGCGCAAGAACATTGAAGTTGCGATGAGCTGAAATTTTGGTGGCAGTAGTGTATATAAAACCTCTATACGTTTTATTTCCACACGAATGAATTCTTAGTCTTATATACAACTTTCGGAAATGGTTTGATAGACTTTTGTGAACAATTGCCGACGCAAGACTGAAGATTTCAACAAGACAATGCAGCTATCTATAATTCCATACACGCAAAGGAATGGTTTCATCAAAAGGAAATCAATTTATGATAATGGCCTGCTCGCTCGGCCGATCTGAATTCGATCGAAAATCTTTGGGGAATATTGGCAAGGCAGGTGCGTGCAAATAATGAACAATGCGACGATAGTGTCAAAGAATTAAAATCTGTGATAGTGGGGTGTTAATGATATTCCTATTTCAACATTGGCGGAATTGGTAGGCAGTATAAAGACCCAGATGTTTGAGATTATTTTGAATAGAGGATCTCACTCATTACTAAGTTTAGGAAGAATGATAAATCATTATGTGCTAATTTTATTTATTAATTTTGTGTTAATACTCCGAATAATATAATAATAAATAGAAATTCCGCTGTTTTGAGTTACCATTATTGTAAATATTAATGTAATAAAGAGTGTAATATTTTTTAAATGTTCTTTTCTCTTGCATTTGCGCTTCCTTGTAGTTCAGCATTAACATCGATACATAATTTGCCGAAGAAAACCAGATGTTCTGTTCAAAATTTCATATGAAACCACAGAAATTTCGTTTAGTGTATTTATTTTATATCATTTCTGTTTTTTATAACCACGTTCGTTCATTAATATAAACTGACGTGTTTCCATTTCCGAAAATAAAGATGGAAGCAAAGATATTACTATTTTTATTGAAGCCACAGTCGCACAATGATTAATTACTGAATTGCCCTTGTATGGCGTTTTCATATGTATCTTGTTTATAAACTTAGTCTACTCTTTTGTCTTCTGCGTATTAGACGCTATGAAGGAGCCAAAAGAGGACGCCACCACTCATTCAAATCAAAGGTAAACAGTAGAAGATATTATATACAAACATTTTTTAAACTGAACAAAATCAAAATTTGAATAAATAATAGTAATTTGATAACGAAAGAGGTTATTCTTGAAGATAAAATTCTAAGATTGACACAGCTTACAACATAGCTAATAAGAGAAGAGTCGAATCAATGAATGAATTACTTTACAGATTTCTTTAGACTTCAACTTTGTTTTTAGTTAATAGTTGTGTGCTATCTGGTGACAATTTACATACCTTCAATCTTGCAAAATTAATGCGAATTCGACTTATAATATTTCTATAGGGCTTGTAAACCTCAATTTATATGAGTTGTTCTTGTTTCACAAGTATATACACGCATATTCAATGACTGAATAATAGAGGTTTAGAGTTTTTCTTTATAAGTCTAACCTGGTCCCATTTCATTTGCTGTGATTATTAAAGTGGCACAAAGCTACATCAAAATTGGGGAATGTCTTCGGGAACAGATGTACTACAGTTCGCACTCAATGAATAAAATCTAATAATCTGTGATTAGCTACTCTTTGCTGAAATATATTTCAAGAAAGAAATGTTTAAGTACTTGCTCTTGAAGTACATGTTTTTATATTTCCAATGCGTTTTGTTTCTTTGTTATTCTTTTTTAGGGTTTTATTTCTTTCTGGAGTAATGGAATTCGTTGACGCGACGCTGTAGGGTATTTTAAAACACCATTTGCTCTTTACACGCGTAAACGAATTTTCAATTAGCGACGTTAAAAAGGTAAATAGGTATAAAGAAGCGCGAATTTGTTAGTTCTGGTTCTCAAAATAAATTGAGCGAGATCCAAAAGTAAGAGTAAAAATATATTTGCACGATTGTAGCCCCAGTATCTTTAGTCCGTAGAAAATGCTGGTACACACGAGGACGATAACGAGTCGCCGTGCTGTGAAAGCAAATATTGGCTCGTGTTGCAAGGGACGTTTTGTATCACAAGGGATATCTAATCAAATACTTAGAGAAACCAGTCGCAATTACAATATCCAATATTATTCAATAGGTACATATTTACAAAGATTAGAGCGCATTTATTCTGAAAATTACCGTCAACATTGTAGACAGTTTATATGTACCTATGTACATATACTAATAAACCTTTCTATTTGTAGTGTTTATATTTCTAGGTTTAGCTTAATTGGCTACTTTCTTACTAGTCCCAATAGTGGACTTCAAAGTTGTAAGTACAAATCCCAAGAAAAGTAGCCAAAAAATATCAGATTTATTTCTTTAAAATTTCTCTAGAAATGTATTCAAATTTGTTTTCGTTAAAAAGCCTATATAAAGCGGATCAGGTAGGTTCGACTAGAATCTTGCAAACTACTTCTAAGTACAAATACAATTTTACTTGGGACTTGATAAAAACATTCACTTTTTATTTGATATCAAACACTAAAATTGTTTTGCGAAGGAAACGTAAAATGCAATAATAAATGAAGGTAATGCAATCAAACTAGGCAGTATAGAAGTCCTATGTGGATTGATATTCAAAACAATAGATGATGTGGAGAGTGCTAGCTCAACATCTTTTGAGAATAAAAACCAACAAATTCGCGCTTCTTTATGCCATTCTACCATTTTATCGTTCCCTGTTAATGTTCATCCTACAGTTGATGGAGTTAATTAATTTTAAGCAATAGTATCTTTGACGAGATTGATAAGCTTGTGGTTAAGAACGGTGACACCCTTAAAGTTTTACTTCTGTATAATAATATGCTAAAGCAGAGTTGTGGCCATGATGAATGACATTGTCTGGAACAGAAACACATTTAATTTACTAAGGACAATAGACGTAATTTATAGTATAGTAGTTAAAAGCAAAGTAACTTATAGCAGATATGCAAATAAAGTAATAAGGCTAGCGTAGCGCTCTACCTTACAACACTATTGACCCCTCGTTTCGTGAGGAGGCACACCAACATCCGCTGCGCCTTCAAGACAAATTGGAACTTCCAGAGTCACTTGGTGGTCGGCAGCAATTCTTGTTATGAACTGAATTTTTCCAGTGCGTTCTGATTTGGATTAATGAATTAGGTATAAAGAAAGTCTACGCAAAAATGATTCCGAAAAACTTGAAGACAATCTTTATTTTTTTGATGACAGGTCTCAACATCACCAGGAAACTATACGCTAAAGACAGGAATAGAATATATCAACTTCAGCACGCTGAAAAAAGCTGAGCAAATCAAAAACCAAATGTGCGGTGATTTGCTTTTATGATAATTAAAAGGTCGTCGATTTATGCCCGAAGTTCAAAGTGTAAACTAGTATTTTTACCAAAGAGTTTTTGCGTCTTCCTATACCATGATTTCATTTTTGCCAAGTAAAAAATCGCTGTGGTTCTGTAATTACTTTATTCACCAGAATTGAATCCTGCACCTTCTTCCTTTTCCCAAGATTAAAAATTTACCTCAACGCACATTTTGTGACACTGAAAAACATTAAAACGGCTGCAACTGACCAGCCGAAGGTCATACCAATATTTGGATATTACCGCTGTTATAAAAAGTGAATAGACCGCCTGCAGAGCTATGGCTTTCGATGGCACCTATGTAGTTCCAACTGAATAAAAAATTATAAAAGAAACAGCCTCATTTCCTTATTTACGCACTTCGCTTTAGTGGAAAATGATCCATAGAAGTCAGAACATAAAGAAAGCTAAAAGCAAAGTTGGAGTAAAGTCACAGATGGAAAGGTTCATAATTACTGTATGTAACATCAAGTGCGTCGAAGGATCTATGCGACCGGCTGAATATGAAACTTTTTGCATAGTATACAAGAAAGGCCATTAAACACGGATATAGAACTACCACGGTGCAGAGATATTTTCCTAGTAGGTCTGATATCCAGAATAAATATCAGGGATGTATCAAAAGCGAGCTTTTTGAATATAATATCAACACAATGTCCGTACCAATACAATCACCGGACCAAAGCCCTTAAAGTAACTTGAAAATTAATGTGAGGAAAGTTCCAATCAACCCAATAATGTTACTCAATTTTGGAAAGAGGTGGATTCTGTTTATATACACTTCATCATGCTCAGTATCTTATTGAAAAAAAGAAATTAGTAATTATTGTACTATCCTCTTAAACTATGTACATGTGGCCTTACTAATTTTCGGCCTTCACGATAGAGTATCGCTTTTTATTGGATATTGATGATTGCTATGGATTCGGAGAGAATACAGGCCTGCAGATAGCGTTCGAGCTTTTTAACGATAAAGAAAGCATATTTTCTTCTTTCTACTTCTAGCATCCTCAGTTGTCCCTGCAGATTAAAACTGAAAACGAATCTGTAGCATACACTTTACCTCCTCCATTTAATAGCGTACTGAACATTTCTAAAACCTTTGTGAGCGCTGATAATTTCCCTATTTTGGACGTCATATTAGATTTCAACATCGTTAGAAAGAGTTCTTTTCTGATTTCACGAGTGCACAAAATGTTAAAGTTTTTGATATTAGGAGTTAATTCATGAAGAATCAATATGAAGACACAAAAACGAAATTTACAATTACGATGGCAGCGGTATCTCAAATTGTCCAGTTGGAGAGCTTCTGCTATTACATTTTATCAATTGAAAGCTGGAAACCAAATTGGATAATTTGAAATGAATCCAATTAAAATTAAGATTTACATTTACATCTCTCAGTGGCCAGTTCTTTCTTGCTCTCAAATCAGTTAGCGTTTTCCTCTTTCGTACTAGATAAGTAAATGTTAATTTTCTGAAGAAGCCAATACTTGACAAGGAAGAATACATAATATTTTTTAAAATATGGTCAAGCCTACAAAGGGAATTTGTTTTTAGCGAAAGCTGAGGTTAAATGAGTGATTATGGTAGATTAGTTTAAGATAACTTTTATTAACTCTACATTTGATTTTGCAAACTAGGTACTGTGAACAAGTAATTCTTTTTCCAAGTATTCTCCTCATTGTTATTAATAGGTGCATCTTATCGTTAGCACAAATGAACGGGAATGAAACAGCAGAATAGCGGTAACTGTGAAAGCATCCAAAGAGGTTTTCTGTACTACTTTTATCGATAATATCCAAGAAATATAGTTTTTATTGCTCCTAATCATAGTCATTCATAATTTTTATAGACATTACTTTATATTCGAAGCAATTCCTCTCTCCATCTCTTCCGTTGTAACTAAAATTTCTTTACAATTTGTAAATTGATACCAAAGATATAAGTCTATATTGTATTGAAAATTCAGTCCAATTCAACTGGTATCAAAGGAGATATGGCACAAAAAATTTGTCACCCACTTTGTTAACGGTATGTATTAAACTAAAGTGTAAGTACAGTTGAGGACTATTGAGAATACGCTAGTAAATAAGGGTAACTACGTCTTAAACATATTTGTTTCAATGTAAGTGAATCCATTTAAACTGTAACATACTCAACTGCACATTTAATGAACTAACATGGTAACTCATAAAAGTAACGTAAATCTAATATAGCAAAATTGGACTAATGTTATGTAACATGTTATTTTAGCCTTTGCGGGACTTACCTTGTATCAAAAAATGATTATCCGTTAAACAAGATTGAAAATAAAGAAAAAACAAATAGGATTGGAACCGGCTTTGACATCAAATCGATATATGTACGTTTTCTCTTAAGGAAAATTATGTTTTCCTTTTCCGAGGGATAGCATCCTAACGAAAAATCTCTACGCTGTATTTGCGTTGATATTCAATTTTTTCTAGTCCGTTAGGTAATTTGATAGAAATTGGAAATGAACTCCTGATAGTCTTGATATCTCCCTAAGGAAATTTTCCTAAGGAGTATTACAGCGACGTTAAGAATAGCAGAAATCGATGGAATCCTAATCGCACCCTTGCGTTTAGAAAGGTAATCCGTAAACTTCGTATAAAAAGGAGCTTGCTTTAGTTGTTTATCCGTTTAAAATTTGAGAATTATTCGCTTTTATAATGGCTATGTTACTGATGTTGAACTGTAGCTTCACGCTCAATCTATTGAAGAGTAAATAGAAATAAGCTTGCTGTCTAATATCATTCAAACATTAACGTTGAAAGTGCAAATCATTCTAGTCATTAATTGTTTCTAATTACGGTTTTACATATCTTTGTGTTATTGTTAATGAGATGAGGTCTTGTTTGTCATCCTTCGACTAGGAATTCTAAAAAGAATTGAATTTTATAATTTTCTGTGATAATATTCGATCAAGAACTTTCAGGGCTAGAATTAATTAAATTGGATGCCCACTATTTCACAAACTAAATAAGCTTAAACTAATCGTATTAACACATGGGCTCAAAAGTCCCGGGCCTAACAAAGAAGCTCACTGTTTCTTTGGTTCAAAATTAGCTTTATTCATCAACGTAATCTCCATCAAGAGCAAGGCAATCATTCCAGCGCTGCTCTAACATTTCAGTACCACTTTTGTAGAACGATTTATCTTTTGGCCTCAGCTTCAGCGATAACCTCCTCATTCGTGCGAAATTTCTTACCGGCGAGCATTTTTTTGAGGTCTGCGAACGGCCAGTAGTCGCTGGGAGCCAAATCTGGCGAATGCGGTGGATGTGGGAGCAATTCGAAATTCAATTCATGTAGTTTTGCCATTGTTTTGATTGACTTGTTACACGGTGCGTTGTCTTGATGAAACAAAATCTTTTTCTTTGCCATATGCGGTCGTTTCTTTGCAATTTAGGCCTTCAAACGCTCCAAAAAAGCTATATAATATTCACTGTTGATGGTATTTCCTTTCTCCAGATAGTCGATGAATATTACACCACGCACATCCCAAAATACCGAGGCCATAACCTTTCCAGCCTATTCTTGTGCTTCCGGGCGCTTTGGACGAGGTTCACCAGTTGCTGTCCACTCAGATGACGATCGTTTTGATTCCGGAGTGAAGTGATGGATCCATGTTTCATCCATTGTCACATATCGACGCAAAAATTCCGGTTTGTTACGTTTAAACATGGCCAAACACTGCTCAGAATCATCAACACGTTCTTGTTTTTGGTCAACAGTGAGCAAACGCGGCACCCACTTTGAACAGAGCTTTCTCATAGTCAAATGCGGATGCAATATAAAGCCAATACGTTCTTTTGATATCTTTACGATGTCAGCTAACTCACGCAACTTCACTTTTTGATCATTCAAAACGATTTTGTGGATTTTTTTGATGTTTTCTGGTGTTACCGCCTCATTTGGACGTCCACTGCGTTCTGCATCATCGGCGTCTCTACGACCACGTTTGAAGTCAGCAAACCAACGTTTTATTGTTGTTTCTGATGGAGCGGAGTCCCCGTAACACTTTTCAAGCCATTGCTTCGCTTGAACGGTATTTTTTCCCATCAAGAAGCAGTGTAAAATTAAAACACAAAATTGTTTTTGACCCATTGTTTTGAAAATAACAAAAGTAGCGTGACTCTTAGCACAATAACTCACAAACTAATGAATAGAATATCATGAAATTTTAACAGCTGTCTTTTGAAGGTTAGTACTAACTGAGAGAAAGGTCACTGCAATGAAACTAGCGTCATCTATGTGTTAGGCCCGGGACTTTTCAGCCCATGTGTTATGGACCACCATTTGACACTGGGATATCTATCTGGAATACTATGTCGGACGAAAATTAATTTAAAATGCATGATTATATTTTAGTAGGATTTACGATTGCTCAAGTGTATCAATTCTATAGATTTGAGTGAGTGCCCAGCAGTAACTAAATAATCTTATCCTTTAATTTTAAAATGCCGGAACCAATTTTCTGCAATGGTCTATCCAGAGTATCGTAAGGGCTTAACGACTCCCTACGGTTAGTAGAGGCGTACCCAATTATGTATCCTATCTCTTCTTAATTTCCTTGGAATTATTGTTTGGCAATCTTCTAGCAATTGCTTATTACATTACTGATGTATCATTTTTAATTGTACAATAAGATTTTAACTCAATCGGTACATGTTCTGGCCAACTACATACATGTGTACATATCTCGTCTAACCTATACCAATAAATAATTCTCACTATTCGTTTCAACAAAATTTATTTTAATTTTGAATCGGTGACACTAACACTTAAATTAACTAAACATAGTTGTTTTTCTAATTCTTTACTAATATTACCACTACTGTATACTATATTTATATGACTACAACAACTACAGACACACGGGCCATAAGTGTTAACCCACTCCTTAAAATATTACAAAAACAAGTTAAAAACTAATTATAAAATAAACCCTTATTCTGTACTTACACAAAGAACTGTAACAGTTATAAAAACAATGTGTTTATCAATCTGTTAAAAAAGATAATCATAATTTAATTTTATTACTGCCGCAATCTTCGCATTCTCTCTAACAGCTTTGCCAGTGTCAGTGTCAGTGACTCTATTTTCCTCCGCGTAAGTTGTAGTTGCGCCTAAAGTACTGTTGTCGAATTTAGAGCAGATTTTCGAAGCTGTCGATCGAATTTCTCCCACCAGACTCGTTGGGGTTGAGATCGTGTTCCAGATAAGATGACATTCCTCTCCAAAATCTCCCTATAACCTTCCTTTCTAAAGATACTTTAACCAAATCGCCCAAAACAGCCCCAAATGACGACTGATCCTCCTCCATGCTTTATCGTTTGTGTAATACAGGATTCAAGTACTCGTTTCCTTTTCGATCTAAGGACAAATGTCCTTGTATATGAACTAAAGATGAGATATTTAGACTCGTCGGTCCAGATTCTTCCAATCTTCAAATGTCCAGTGTTTTTGTTCCCTCATCCATCCTAATAGTTTAGCTTTGTTCGGTTTGTGTAGCAACGGCTTGCGCATAGTAATTCTTCCACACAAACCAGCTTGTCGGAAACGCCTTTTTACGATTGTGATGCGACCTGGTTTTGAGCGTGAAATATTTGCTTCGAGAGCAATTTCTGGCACTGTTTTTCATCTATTTCGTTTACTCGTGATTACAATTGCGCAATCTTCCGCTGGTGTTATTACTTTTGGCTGTACGGGTCGCCGTGTAATTTCTCTGTTACTTTTACCGATGTTGCTTCTGTAAATAATTATTTTCATGCTGACATTACTTTAATGTTAGTCAGTGTTTTAAAACACTTTAAACAAATTCTTCACTACTCACTGTTTGCAATACGAAAGCTGAATGCAGACTAAATGTTTCATTACTTGATATTAAAATACCCGTGTCATCTACTTTCATATTTTATGACAGCCGTGATAAACATTTCCGGAAAACTGCGTCTACTTGAACGTGCATGATCCGCCGTATTAATATTTAGTATACCACGCATGCCAATTCTCTGTCATCTTAATTTACTTTGTGTAGTGATAGCTCGATTCTCTGAAGATAATTGTAGCACATTAATGTCAATATTTATGCATATTATATGCTTTTCCAAAGAAAGTAATCTTTAGCATAATTTATACACTTTCGTCATGGTAACGGATTCAAGCCTGAAGTGTTTCGGTTTCTTTTTCAACAAAAAGACTCGAAGTTTGCAGAGTTAGGCGGAAGTTATAAAAGTCACAATCACGACACAGATCTAAACCAGGCGCAGTACAACTTTCAAGTGCGAAATATGTTGCTTCCCTTATCTGTAAAAACGTTTGCGGGCGAGGTATATATGATAGCTGAAAAAGCGTTTACTATAAATAAACTATATAATATCCTCAGATTTGTGTATATATCTGTATCTCACAGGAATTGTATATATTTTTCCTTTTTCTTCTCTTCGCTTGGATACATTAAAACATTCATTTCGTTTATGACGAATTATCACGCTTTTTTGCCCAGTACTCTACTGAGCTAACTTAGAAACACGCATGAGTATTAAATTATTTAGAACAACTTCAGTTGGTGTTCCAATGGTAATTCAATTTTCTTGTTACTACCAAATTTAAATTTAATTGGTTTAGTTTTTTAATTATTTTGAATTAATGAAAATTTCGCGGTTTCCGGTAGGATTTGACTTTACAACTCCAGTTCGTTAGACCTGTGTGTATCCATTTACATCACGGAGAACATCTGAATAAGTCGCTGTTTAAGTTCACAGCTATCGCAGTAAACTCCACTCCACACAAATTAATAATTATTCAGAACGCAGCTTTTCAGGAACACGTGGACTCACATTGTCAACCGTGTTACCAGTCGGTAACACCAACGGTTTAACGAACTAGAGCTATAAGTTCGAATGCTAACGGAAACCGTGAAATTTTTATTAATTAAAAATTTCACAAAAGCTAATCCATTAAATTTAACGTAGGCAGTAACAAGAAAATTCAATTATCACATACGAATATTACACAGCGAGCATTTATAAATGCTCTAACCTGGCAAGAAAAGCTTTCATATACAGTAATTCTAGTTCGCACTTACAGCTGCGAACTTTGTTTTGTACACAGTAAATATAATAATTGTCATTTTCTACGTCTAACAATGAATAAACATAACCGATGAGACAAGAAATGTAATTTCATCAATTGCAGGGTAATAGTAAACTAAAATTGATATTGCTAGCATAGAATTGTTCTATCAAGTATGGGCAACCTTTGACATGTTGTAGGCCAAACTTTAGTGTCCAAATACGTTCACGGGCCGCATTTAAAAGTAGTGCATTTTAAAGCCGTGGTCATAATTTTTAGCGATAGATATCAGACACGAAATTATACGACAATATTATTACAATGCAGTTTATTAAAATAAGATCACTCGATCTTTCTCATTTGGAGTGAGTATGAGTAAGTAGTGCAATATTTTTTTTTAATTGGGTTTTCAAAATGTCTCGCGGGTCGGTTCAAACCTTACAGCGGGCCAGATCCGGCCCGCAGGCCGATTGTTGCCCACATATGTTCTAAATGATTGTCTCTGTACATCTTACTCACGACATATGTACTAAATTATGTGTTTTTGCTTAGTCGTACTTAAAATGAAGAGCAAAATAGCGTCGCGTTAAGAATGCATAAAGTTTGGTGTTATTAAAATTGAAATGCGAAAACAATGAACTGAATAAGAAATGAAACACGACAAAATACAAGCATCGTTAGTTTTTAAAAAGCTAAATACATAAAATTCCAATACATTACACTACCTTTTTACTAACACATAAGATTTATTTTCCTTTCTAGTTCTTCAGTAAAATACTGCTAAATGCACAGTATATACAGGTTATAAGGCAAGCTAATTTGAATTAATAAAGATTTGCAGCCCATTGTGAACCTTACCTTTAAACTTTACTATAAAATAAAATCAATTTCCATATTCCCCGTTAATTAAGCTTTATTTACGTAGTAGATATATTAAAAGCTCCATTTCCGTAATGGATGTCAGCGGGAATAAACAAAACAAAATATACTCATACCATATGTTAAATAAAGATAAATTATATAAATGTAATATCTATGTAAAATTATTAATTCTCTTGTAGCAACTGTTAAAAAATAGAAACAAATTCTTATTCTTTGAGTAAAATACTTGTCTTTTCTAAAATAACATTTTAGCATTACCTAGACTTGAGTATCATCCATGGCATTTCATTGACTGCAAATAACTTAGATCTACCTGAAAAAACTCGATCAATAATTAATTATGCCTATCCTCCGTTATCATACGCAGAAGCTTTAAATATCATAACGTGATAATACTGAATCCTTTTAGTAATGCAAACCAGCAGTACTACGCGGAACTGTGTATATAAAGCGTAGATAATATTTTAACTGATTGATATACAAAAGTATACTATAGATTACAGGAACGATAACATTTACATTGTTTGCTAAAATGTTCTATCGGCGGAATGAATATATTATATCACGGAAAGATAAGCGCCTAAATTGCATGAATAACTCTTACTAATACTATGTAACCTTGGTTTCGTAAATAAAACGCTGAAAGCACAGCAACCAGTGATATTTTGGCTCGTTACTTCCAATATAATTATTATAAAAATTTTGATGCAAATATATCAGCAGTACTTGTTGTACTGTTAAACTACATATAATACGTTTTCAATGTTAATTAAAAAGTAAAATTTTATTATAAGTATCTTATTTATGCACCAACAGTAAGGTTAGGTTCAAGCATTTGAGTGGAACATTTAAAAAAGCGCAACATTTCTCAAATTAATAAGCTCTAAACATTTTTTCTCACACATAATGCAAACTCATGGAATATCAGCTCCATCCTTTAGATAATCTAACAATGGAATGCGCAGTAATATAAATATTATATACATTATTCTACACCCTGAAAATTCTGCGGTTGCGACAAACAAAATATGTAGTTCACAACCTCGTTTGGATGCTCACCATTCACAAAAAGTGGTTGTAAATTAGGAAAAGAAAAACTCAGAATCAAAAAATGTACCACTACTAATCCCATTAAGAAGGAGAAGTCGAGTTATTTATGAGCTTACCTTAAATTTTATTTTTATATTTATGAATTTGATGCTTCATCCATCTTCTACCAATTTTATAGTAAATTAGTTTGACTTGCTGTCTTCGACCTCTTTGACCTCCTCTTTTCGGATTTTCGTGTTTCCATCCTCAGTGTATGATTCCTCTTACTCTTTTCACATGGTCGAGACCTGTTTGGCCCCAACAGTAAAGTGCGGAGTATACATTTCATAACAAATAATAAATGTATCGCCACAAGAAAATGAATTTTATTTTGTTTAAACTTTGCCAAAGTATTTGGGGAATTTTGGTATTGAACTTCCGCTCAGTTATTACCAAACTCTACCTGAATAATAGTTAATTCATACCAAATTGCTTATAGCAGTTACTTTCTCTTTTGAAAAAGCTCAAGAGTAATTGCAAAAAATCACGTATCTTTCTAACTAACTGCATCTCCATTGTATTTTTTCCGCTTTTAAAGAGAAAAGTATATTTAGATGCACATAGGATAAAGGATAATGCCGTATTTTGTCGCAAAAAAATTGGTGATGTCCTACAAAAATATATTTGAACTTGACCTCCAGAACGTTTCGAATTCCATAAAAGTAATTAACGTATATCAACCGACAGTATCGTTAAGATTTTCATTTCAAGTAAAGTGTACGAAGTATAAAGGCTGTTTAGATGAAGATAATCTTATGTACTGCGTAGAACGCCATAATAAAAATCGTTGAGAGGAGAGAGATGAAAGAAGATTTAATTTTGGCTACGCTTTACAGCATTGTTTTGAAATTGCGTTGTTGTAGAAGTTCATATTACTTGTAGTTTTATTAAAATTTGGCAACGAATAGGGTTTGTAGAATTCTTTATAAGATAGCTTTCTGCTTAATTCGAACGCAACGTTTGGAGTAAGTGATTTGATTACACGTATTCTATATTGGCCAAGTTGCTACTACTATGTATTTAGGTTCTCTGTTTTGGTGTGCGTTTTAGTTCAATGTGTTTCTCATATGTTACTCATTGCGTTTGAATATTTCATAGGTACATATACAGGCGGGGACACAGTTATTAGGAACCCCCAATTTTTTCAGTTATCTTTAAGATAAACAATGAACAAATAAAACAAGTATTATAAAAGCAAATACTTATTACTAAAAACTAGAAATTCAATACTTGGTTGGCCCCCCGCGGGCTTTTATGATAGCTCCAATCCTTTTAGGTAAACTGTCCACTAACATATGCCAGGTTGAAGTTGGAATGTCCTCCCATACTCTTTCAAGTATTGCTCCTAATTCTTGTTTGGATTTGCATTTGTGTTTGCATACTTTAAGCTTAATAATAGCCCACAAATGCTCGATCGAATTTAGATCCGGGCTTTGGGGTGGCCATTCCAATGTTCGCTTCCCGAAACCACGCTAAACTTGCAGCCACAGTATGTAATGGAGTATTATCTTATTGAAACAGAACTACGTCAGTATTCATTCCGAATAATTTTTCAATTAAGGGAAGTACAAGTCCACCTAACATACTGACGTAGATCTTCGAGTTCATTCTACCAGTGCACACGAACATCTCTCCAACCCGTGTCGATGTCATACACCCCCATATCATGACACTACCGCCACCATGTTTGATGGTAGGCATCACACAATCGGCATGGTATCCTCCACCAGGCCTCCGACGCACTAGCACGGCACCAGGTGTACCGAAAGTCTGTAATAAACCTATCCAGTTAATTCTTTCAATTCTCACAATTTTCAATTGCCCACAAAATCTGGTATGGCTATACCACAATAGTAAAACCAAATTTAAAATGTTTTCCATACACACTTATATTTTGTGCTGCTAGCGATGTAGGTGTTAAATAACTCAGAACATTTGACAAATGTTGACATCTAAGTTATAGAAAAAAACGTAAGAATTTCAATATTTACAGAGACGCTTAAAATGTGTAAAGCGGGTTGCCTTCCTGTTCAGTAGCATTACATTTTGCTTTAAGGTCCAGTAGCATTATGACTCAAATTACAGCTTTGGCAAAGAAAACAATGGATATTTTGTAAATCACTTGCAGATGATTATTCACGTTCTGCCGGAAAGAGATTTGGAGGTTCCTTTAAATGTATCATTTGTTACCGTCATAAATGTTACGACAGCAATATTACTTTATTTATGATTTACAAAACATTGATTTACTTGCGTGGAGGCTCGCTATCAAGACAAAATATTAAGTTGTTTGAAACGAAGGAATGGAACTCATGCGAAAAATCAGCAGAGATACAGAATTCACTTGTAACAGACGGCGGCTATTTAATGTTAGCCCACCGTCTTCGAAGGACGGGAATATAATTTCCAAGACGAAACTACAAGTTTTACATTACTCTGATGAAAATGATGAATAAAATATTGCAACGATTAAACGAATGTTTATCAATTTAATACTCTTTTTTGCTTTTTTGCTCCTGTTGAAAGATTTTTGGTTCGCGGTAATAGCTAATCTATTTAAATCATACAAATTATCCGGCGGTAGATTCGAAGAAAGGGTGGTTAAAAGCTATTCTAAACTATAAAAATGACGATAATTTATATATCAGTCAATCAGTTCATGCCTAACACTCATGTAAGGAACATGGTTACCGCCTGCGTTCTACACTTAGATATTACGATAGTTGCAACTAATATATACAAGTACGTTAAGTTCTACTACCGTGTCCAATTTCACAGAGTTTTCCTTACAAATGGAAAAATAATGACACAATACACATCGATTTCTAAAGTTTACATATATGTAATTAGTTTATCCTTTTGCTGCAGCCATAATTTGTATCATTAACTCAGGTAAGAACATTACATCCGTGCTTCCTATGCTGTACTAGGTTGAAGTAAAATATGGAGAATGCGGTAGGCGTAATCAAATGAATTAAAAGAAGGCTATTTACTTGTTCGGTTCTGAAATACCTTGAACTTATATATATATAACTATAACTCTCTTGCTCTAGTGAATGGTTGTGCATTTTTAAAACCCGATTCAACTTTTGAAATGAACCTATATGTCGGTGTTTAGTACTATAGAAATAACAAATAGCAGCAATAATTTAAATTATAGCCATATTTGTAATCAGTTGCGTCTACTTCATTATGTAAGTAAGTTTTTGTCGAAAATTATTAATAGCACCAACTCTACAAATAAAGTATACTACTTTGAAAATTGCTGTAATTCTGTAAAAAATTCCGAGATACACTAGGAAACATCAATACAATTTCACTACTTGTATTTACAACGGGCATACATATCTGTCGAAACCATAGTTGCGCTGAGAGGAA
Organism: Trypoxylus dichotomus; assembly: GCA_023509865.1. NCBI lineage: Eukaryota > Metazoa > Arthropoda > Insecta > Coleoptera > Scarabaeidae > Trypoxylus > Trypoxylus dichotomus. The sequence goes on from CM042078.1 coordinate 45,424,723, forward strand.
AGATATTTACGTCACTAACGGAACATTTGGTGGGAAAATTTAGAAACGCACAAATGTTGCACAGAAACATAAACTTTCTACTACCGGAAAACGAAAATTTCAGCTCGGGAGTAATGATTTGATATCCCATATTTTCCTTCCTTTCACGGAATGAAGTATTTCAGTTATAACATTACATCACTCCAATTAAACTGAGTCAATTAAAATTACTTCTATAATTAAACGCTGAAGAACTGCCAGGCGAAGTTGAAATTAAATGTTGCATTTAATTTTGACTTCGTTATCTTTTTATATGTAGTGCGCCGTCATAATCCAGGAAGTTACCTCACGTTCGAAATTTGTGTTTCTGTATTTAGTTCCATCTAAGTAAATACAGATTCACAATGCACAGATTATATGAATGTCAGAAATAATCCGCCTATATTAATTAATATCGTCGGAAAGTAAATTATGTAACAATGTAGTTATGGTGTAAAATTAAACATAAAGTTGCCAGTACTGTTCTTGTTAATAATTCAACTTATGTAATTAAGTCAAGTTAGTAGGACGAACCGTAAGCTCTACACGTGTAAAATGAATGAAATACATTATTTATTAAGTAGAAATATTCAGTTTTGGAGACTGATTGATTGAAGTTTGAAAGTTTTAGGTAATTAAACTATCCTTTTTCAATATCCCTAAAATTTTGGAAAACAACCGTCATTGTTGTTAGTACTGAATTTCTTAATGTTATTAGGTTCTGGTTTCTGCAATTTTGTTGAACTAAAATTTTAAGAAACAGGTTAGTAACAAGTCATTTTATTTGAAAAAATCCAGAAAATCCGATGTGCTTAAGAAAGTTGCTGATATATTCGAATAGGCAATGTTCTTGTTGAAACCAGTGGTCCGTCTGTAATATAAAACAAATGTTTTCCAGAGAAGTTTTCTAAACAGAAAATTAGAAGAAGTGGAATTCGAGGAACAAGGAATAAACCAAGCCTTAGTATACCCAATTCTTTTATCTCAGTGTGTAATGAATATCGCAAAGCTTACATTTTTATCAACATTTACATAAGTTAGTATAAAGGTGATCATCAATGAAACCAGTTTAACCGTTCAAGAACTGCATTTTCAACTTCCTGTAACACAATTCACTCTTGTTTAATTTGTGGAGTATAAAGTTATGATGATAGTACGAGCATAAGGCTATAAGATAAAGTTATAAGGTTATTTTACTTTAACTGTATTACACACCTGAATATAGATATTTATACATACATATATCTAAATTTGCCTTATAAGATTATTTTCTTGATAATAAATTTATTTGTTTTAATGTGTTCATATAATGTGAAGATTTCAAAACCTGTCCAAAGTGCAGTGGGGTAGAAGTTAAATTTTAATTTTTAGATTATAATAGAGCACGACCTTCATATATATTACAGAGCATTAAAAACAAATTAGATTATTCCAAAGTAAGTTCCCGGTTTGAAATATCTGTATTTTTATACACATGAAACTGTTTGATTCCATATAGGCATAGACACCTATTTATTTTTTAAGTTCGAAATAAATATTACGCAGCGGCTTTGAGTACTGGCAGCAATTCTAGTCGATACTTGTTAAAATGTGTTTACCATTACGAATTCATATTAGCCTTATTGGGTGCTAGTATGAATTCAACAGAAAGTATGCCAACGCATTAGGAAGATATCGAATAATATGTGTAATGGGTTGAAAAATAGACCTTACTCAATGAAATCATTTCGTAAATTCGCGCAAAAGTATGAGGAAAAGTTAGCGATAAGAAGTGATTAGATAGATGAAAGTTAGCAAAAAGCGAAGTCAGTGCAGCTCTGGATTTACAAGAAGCTCAGAACATGTTTGAAAATGTTGCATATAATGTTTTTGTTTGTAGTGCTAATAAGGTTGGAGATGAAGTACGACGAATTCTGAGAGGACAAGTTTATCTATGCTTCTTTAAAATGAAAATACGTTTTGATGTTAAAGAATAAGATAAACAAATTTGCGTCATTCTCACTTTGATAATGCTAATGGAACAACGCTGAATGATTAGATAAAATCCTTTGGAGAGATAGGACACATTTTGAATTAGTAGGAGTATTAGTACAAAAATCTATAGGATGTAAGCAGAAAATAATCCAAATACTTGTTCAACAAGTGTTAAAACGATAAGAAAAGCTTTAAAAATTTAGATACAGATCTGTTTTCTCTCTATTCCTCTAGATACAGATCTATTTTATCATTTTTTCTGGAATTACTCGAATAGACTCCTTTAATGCAAATTTAGTGGTGTAGCATATTATGAGTACAGAACATACAGAAAAGTGCTTTTTTGAAAAATTATTTTTAATATAAATTTTTTTCGTTCGTAAATCATTTTACTATACCCCATTCTACTATTAAATTATTTACAAATTTATTAATCATTGGGAATGTGTCACTTGATACACGGTTCTTGCAATTTCAAAACTATACTTCATTCACCTTAAGAATGCAGTAGGTAGCGCTACGATCTGCGGCTGTATTATACTGGTGAAATTTAACCGATGAAACTGTCAAATGACAACATCGTAAACATCAAAGTTTGGTTATCAAAATCTTGTATAATAAATAGCAAGTTTTTCATATTTTATGTGCAATACATTATGGTTATATAATCTGGCAAAATAATACCGCAATAATAAAGTAACATTAATTGCTATATAAATGTATCCTTCCGTTGTTTCATTTACCAAAATAGTTGGAGCTTATTTAATTATGTTAGAAAGTACATGTGATTGCATTTGGGGTTAATTGAAGAGGACATAAATGCCATATGACAAGATTTAAAATAACAATATTGCCGCGGATAAACTTGAACCGAAAATATAACTTTGACATGAACGATTATATACACAGTGTTATACCAAGTCATTTATCATGAAGTACATCTCTCCGTTGGTAATCTCCAATCCATCAATTTCAATGGTATGGTTGAAAGTAAGCAATTCAATATATACAAGCAAAAGCCAAACAAGGAAGAATGTTGCTGATTATTAACAATACATAATGGGCTCAACGGGACTGTATCCAAGTCCATCGAGTGGCTTCAGAATACATGGTAACACATAATATCCTTAAGTCTTGCATAGAATTTGATTATATCAATGATGAAATTAGATGAGCTACTGTACCCCGGCTGCAGTAAAACCAATGTACATTTTCAATGATAGTACAGTCAATAAATAATTGGATGCATATCAATGAGTACAACAAAAAAGCAAATATACTAATGAATTATAATAATCTCTTAACTGCACATACTACAAATTTGTATAGTTTTCCTCATCATATCTTGAATAAATTTAATAAAAAAGATTTCTTTACTGCTAGCATTTTGTTTGTACAATAACAAATGAAATAAACATATGAATTTGATTTATAAATCAAACGGTAGAGTGAAAAAGGTGAATAAATAATTTCAATTTATTATGCAAATGATATTTAAATCAGATTCTGATAATGGTGGTCTAACGAAGATCATGTATTTGCTGTTATCATAAATTCTTCGAATACATTTTCAACAATATTATCCATACTCTCTTCTTCGATAACATGTTTGATACAATAAATTTGTATTCATGTTCTTTTAAAATTACTACATTGTATAAAATACCTTAACTAAATGTATGGAATGCATGAAGATATAAATCAGCGATCAGAGTATTCTAAGTGCATACACACTTTATTAACTTATTAGGCAAAATCAGAATCTGATCTATCTGTCGATGAATCTGCATCTGTAGTTATAATAAAAGTAAAGTAGAAATCATTTTGTTTATATAATCGATTGTGTAGTACCTTGAATTATGAAATGATGAGATAAAAGAACTCTGAAAAGAATTATTTTTGCCACAACTTGTTTATAGGTAAAAAGTACAATGAAAAACTGCAGGAAACAATGACACGAAAATTGTAAACAAATTTGACAACTGAAAGAAATTTCATATGAAGAAATTACATCAATTTCTCCTGTGTGAATATGCCTCGCCGATTAGCCAATGGCAAACCCATATTTTAAGGCCTATCTATTCAAAGTCTGCATTCTTAACGTGAATGGAGTCTAGTCAACTACATTTATATATGCTTAAGTTTTCTCTTAAAAATGTGTGTGTGTGTGTGTGAAATACAAACTTTGTCCATTATTACCTTTTTAAAGAATTCAGTTTAAACTAGCTGCGAAATGCTTTTCCTTACATTTATTCAAAAATACGGTGTTATTTATCTTGCAACTTTTTTATTATTAAAGTTGAAGAGTACCCGTGGGGAATGTTCGTCAATGAAAGGGCAACCGAGTTGGAAAGTGTTCTCAGTAAAATAGGGAAAGTAGCTGCAAATGTATTAATATTTTAACAGCGTCATTGTTTGTACTGTCGGGTTCGTTTTAATGGAAAGTTAATATTCGACATGTCTGCTTCCATTTATTCAACAGCATAAAGAAGTACCTCTAAGGTATCATGCGGATATTGTTTCCTTTAACATGTTACGATATAAATTAGTATATCATAGATATATGCTTGTGATTAATATATTATTTCAGACGAGAGCAACTTATTCATATGTAATTTATTATTGGTTCAATCTATTTGAAGTCTTACTCATCCAACAAAAAATTTGCACCTCCTAGCCTAAACTAAACTTCATACTCTCTTTCTTATCGAAAATTAGTACCTGTTGCTTTATATATTTACATGTTTTTGACTTTACAAAACATTCCCAACAGGATCCGTATCAAATCGCGATAAACCTCGTTAATGAAACTACTGCATTTGACAGAGTTAAAGAAAGCAGTAAATTTTAAATGGTTGAACCATGAATAGAAGGTATCATGTTTCAAGTAATATAACCGTTTCCGAATCTGGAAAACGTTTAGTTTATGGCTGTTGATGTGGTTTACAGCATTACAATTGAATTTACGTATTTATTTATTGCACCAAAAAGAATATACCGAGGTCTTTTTTATCATTACACATACATTTTTTTCCTATGTGTAGCTTTAAAAATATAATTGTCTATGCGTTAGAGGCATGGTACGCAACCAGTTATAGGATAGACAAAGGATTGACCTATAGCGTAATAACAAAATTGGGTTGCTTTTGAGAGAAAAACATTTTTTTGACATTCTGATTTGTTATTCATAGATGAATCTTAATTTAAATACATTTTATTGAAAGGTAGGTAACTAATTTAAACAATGAGTAAGTACAACAAAGGTGAATAGGTGGCAGTAATAATGTGCCACCAGAAGGATAATAGTTTAAGGACAGTCAGAGACATATTTTTAATTAATTATCCTGACGGGACTATACCTTGTGCGAAAAAATTGTACATTTTTAACAAAATCAGAAAGAAAGAAATAAAACCAGTCGTGTTTTAACAAAAAACATGAAATTGAGTATCATATGTAACATCGCTTTCAGATGTAGCCCGCCATTTTGGGTACCTTACAATTCGGTGCACAAGATCCTGAAAAAATTAGATATAAGCCATACAAGGTGTCAAGTCAGCAACAGCTTTTCGGAGAAGAGAAAGTAAAGCGAACTGACTTTTACGAAATAATGTTTCGATATGTTAAATGAAAATGAAGAAATTTTAAATACAATAATTTTTACTGATGAAGCTATATTTACCGTAAAATATATGAAGTCAACTCCCACAACTTTTGATTAGTATCCTATATTTATCCATTGAACAATACAAAATTTTCTTTCCACTAGTCCGTTAGATATTGGTCCCGTACAAATCCTCATGCTCAAAACCTGACTCATGCACAATTTCCCTATAAAGTCAATGTCAGGACTGGAATAATTAGTGATAGACTTATTGGCCCATTCTTTGTTGATGGTAACCAAACTGCAGCAAAATATCTGAATCTGTTAGCAGACCACATCATTGCATAAACTGAGATACTAAATATTGATGAACCCCAATTGGGTGGGGCTACGATACATTCTACAAAATGCCCCAAATGACTCATTTCAATGACGGTGAATTGGTAAATTTGACCCCATATCATGGCTCCCAAATCAACCGATTTATTTCCAAAGGATTTCTTTCTTTGGAGTTACCTAAAACGTGCAAATACGTAACTTGGACGAACTAAAATAACGTATACGTACTACATGTGACGGAATAAATCTAGAATTTATTTGGAATACCTTGCGTTGCTTTCAAAATCACATTGCTTACTACCTTCAAAGAGAAGGAGGACACTTCGAAAACTTACTATAAAATTAGAGTTCATTTTTGTTATCTTGTTTTGTTTGCCTTAATTAATCGCTAAAATAAAATAATGTTTTCATCAAATTTGCAGAAGTTATTTTACTTACCTCAAGAGAGATCTGTGGTAACACTGGTAACTTGATTTGCTGGGAACTCATGATTCTCGTTCGTTTAATATGAGTAAATGAGACGGGTTGCCTTCTAACTCATTGGTAATTATCTTTTTAATGTTACACATAGCGAAAATGTATGTGTAACGATAAAAAAAACATCTGGTATAACTGGAGCGTTAATATTCCTATTATTCAAATATTATGTTTCGAAACCTTTAAACTGTTATTTTCATAACCATTTAAAGAATTAAATTCTCGACAGAATTGTAAATTTAAAAATACAGCCTCTTATTTGAGAAGAACCTACCATCGATGACAGTATTTTTTTTTACTTTTTTAGCAAGTATTACTGATAGTAACATTTTAAGCATTCGTATGACACGTTTTTATTTCTCTCTTGATAACAGCTAAAAGTTCATAAAATACACATTTCAAGAAAGAAAGCGTTAAGGGTTTGATGTAGAAACCTTGCAGAGATGTTATTCTCTAAAAACTTTTAAAAAGCTTTTACACGGTCTACAACAAGGTACAACTTGTTTTCACATTAACACCGTATTTTCTACTTTCTTATATTCTTCTCTTAAATTTATATTGTGTTTATTCATTAAATTTTCACGTTCCAGTCATGTACAAAATTTTATACAGTAATAAATTACGAACGAATGACTTCAATGTGTACGGTAGATTCTTGTACGCGTATATGAAACGATTTCGCAAAACACTTTGAATTGAAATCGATAAATCGTTTAGTGCGAAGTATTCTGGCAAAATATCTTAAATTATTCGATGAAAGTAAATAGCTTCCTTACCATAAATTTATTCTTAGTTTAGTAAATTCGCAAAAGAATACTGCATCCTCACAATTTCTCTCAATTTTCTAGACACCTATTTGTATTTCTCTAATCCGCGTAAGAAGTAAAACCTCTGTAACAAAATGTATCCCTTTGACAACCGATGTGGTATAAGTGGATGGTTCTAACAAAATACGCGAAATCATTGGAAAGAGAGATTGCATTCACTGTTAGGACGAAGATATTGCAGCATTGTGAAATCAAAGAAAATAACAATATCTTGGCCTATCTGAAAATTAGGAGCAAAATTGAGGCTTGCGGCTAAAATACGGTTGCATTCTCATAATTTTAATGTACTTTACCGAGTTTTATCGATTCTCCAGTAATAAATCCATAAATATGCCATTTTAATTGTATATGCATACTATTTAGCTCCTAAAACTTTAGCTGATATTGTGCTATAATATAATAAATGTAATGCCACCAGTCGCAAGATGGGATTGGTTACTATCTAGAATTGACAATATTTTCAGTGTATATAATACATAATAAAATATTTTGCAGGCATATTCCACCTATCGTTTACTATTTCTTTACAGGCAAACTGGTTAAAGAACCTTGGAATGTAAATCTAGAATAGTCATATTACATATTTCTGTTTTAAGTTAGCATATGAAAAGTATATACCAGCATATGTATATATACATATATACATTTCACTACTACATGACTGAAGAAATACCTTCACTATTTTTAGTGCAGTTACGATTACCCACTCATTTTTAAATCTCCATATTGAACAGGTCGACTATATTATTTAGACAAATAACTACTACACAGAGTATACATCTCCGTAGCGATATTGAATGGCAAGGCAAGCGAGAGGTACCGAACGTTATCCGCTACATTTCATCAGTGGCTGTGTTCGGTATTGATTGTCACATGTAGTCTGGGTTATGTTAACTAAGTACAAGCCTTATTTTTTAAACAAATATTGTGTTTAACCATTCTCCTCTTTATGTGGTAAACACAACGCTTCGGTTGGACGTATTTGGGATGTAAGAAATCCATATGCGTGAACTCAATACTCCCAAACACCTAATGTTTGGTTGGTATCTTGGATAATAATAGTATTGGCCCATTTTTTTATTAACTGTAATTATCATGACGTATTTAAAACACATCTAAAAGAATGCCTAGAAAATAACACCAAGAAAACGCTGTAAATACAGCTTCCTCATGGTATTAGTGAAATCAATTCACGAGAAAGACATGTGAAGAGAGATAAAACGCTAACACACGGACATGTTTCTGCCTCCCCGGCGTCATCAGCGTAGTTTGGAGCAGTTTTATGCTCAACCCATGTAATTCTCTCGCTGCTTCTGTTGCCATACCCAGCTCTACGATACAAATGACTATTCCCGGCGCTAACTAGTGCCAAAAGGAAGAAACATTTGTCCGTAAAGCCAGACACAGCGAAAAGTAGCGGATACAGTTTCCCACCCTTCTCTCGTGCAATTCGTGGATTGTTCTCCCGAGATGACGCAGCACAAGGGCAGTGCAACGGGAACTGCACATGTGAATGATTTCTGAAGGCTTACACATGTAATTTTCTCGCTGCTTCTGTCGCCATACCCAGCTCTACGATACAAATGACTGTTCCTGGCGCTAACTAATACCAAAAGACGTCATGGATGCATTCACATATGCAATTCCCTTGCACTGCCCTTGTGCAAGCCGCGAATTGCACGAGAGAAGGGTGGGAAACTGTACCCGCTAAGATGTTTCAGGTCTGAAACCATTGTTCCTCTGAGCCTTTTACTTGTTCCTCTATTCTCGATTTTACTATTCGTCCATTGAGTCTCCACATAGAAGATGTAACACTAATTGTTCTATAGTTTTCGCATGTCATTTTATCGACTTTCTTGAGTTTAGGACTTATATATGCAATTTTCTATTCTTCCGGGACTTCACTACCGCGTAAACAGGATGTAAACAACCTAGCAATTGCTTCTAATGTTACGATTGGGGAATTCTTAATAAGTTCCATGGGCATACCTCATAAAAGCGTCGCTTTATTATTTTTCAAAGTTTTCATTACCTCTACAGATTCTTTCACTGTTACTTCTCTTAGAACTTGGTTGACTGGTACCTCTTTCAGCCATTCCTACTGGATTTATAGATTTCACTTCTCTTGTATTTTTCTTCAGTGTTCTCAAAGTATTCCCTGTTTGCCTAGATGTTGATCCTTCTATAAATGTGTCCATCTCATCAATGTTTCTGGTGTGGAAAGGACCAGTGTTATGTTTCGATAAAATCTCGTCTTCACTTTGCGTGACAAATTTCACCAACGAATAACTCATTCCTGAAGATGATAGATGAGACTCTAGTAGTCGGAGATGAAGTTCATCGCTAACCGAACGAGTATTCAGAGGAAGGTAACTGAGATGAAAGTTAACCTAGTCGGGACCAACAACATAGGCGGTCAGAAACCCAGGAATATGATTTTACATATGGCAACCACGAAAACATCCGTCTCAAATTCAATTAAAAAATGTCAGTAAACGAAGTACACAAATTGATATTCAAATAAATTACTTACAGATATTACTCACGTCGTTTTAAGATTAATTTATTCTAGGAGATTTGTTCTATTTCCAATATCCAATTACACTTGGATGACACCAACTATTACGTGCGGTATCCCAAAGCTCATCAGCTTTCGTTGCGCGGCCAAACTTACCAATAAATTCGACAGATAGTACTACCTATTGTTTTACTTCATTGTCACGTGCGATGCATGACGCCTACATAAAATTTCCAAATACTATGTTGCTTCCTCAAATAAATTTAGCAAGTTATGCATTGTCGAAATTAATAAACTATACCATTTGTGATGGAGTTAAAGCTATTTACGTTTTATTTAGAATAAGAGAACTTGTTTCAATATCAGTTTTAATTCTACGTAAAAGTGTACCTTCATAAATGTTCTGCAATTATATTTGCAGATAAGCGGATTGCTAATATGTCAGGACAAATTAAGTTACTAATTGTTTCAGATAATGTAGCATTCGTTTTCTTTTACATGAAATGAGTTATACCGACAGAACTTAGATTGTAGAATTTTAGATTTTCCCACGTAGTACATACATCCTTTACTTTTTTGTCATTTTAAAGGTAAACCCAGACGTATGTTTAGAATTACTTCATGCAAGTAACACTGAATCTTTTTCTGTTTGTAAAGCTCCAATAATAAGCGGACTGTCTGGAACAGGCCGTATATAAACAATATTAAAGTAGTTCAAAGGCATTTCATATATAGTCGCTCCTATTTAAAATTGATGGAGCCTATTTTATGCATTTTTTTCTTTACTAGTAAAATAGAAATATGCGTAAATACTACTACTAGGAATCATCGTCGTTGCTTTAAATTTCATTAATTAGAAATACGAAACTGTGTCCTCCCTCACTATTTGAAAGTTACACTGGGTTCATCGTCTCCACAGGCTGTAAGTAAAGCTTAAATAAGTTGTTAATACGTCTCAATATCTTCTCATTTAAAATTTAGCTTCCGCAGTTGCTTTCAAATGCATACGTTAATTATGAATCATTTCAGAATTTCCGGCGTTCTTGCTATTTTCGGTCGCTCAATTTACTCCTTGAATTTCCCGTTTCTTAACCGCTGGGAATATAACTTGCAGCACAGTTTTAATACTTTTGAAGTGTACTTGTTAGTTTTTTTTACAAGTTTTGAGAGTCTACTTCTTTAAAGTTGGATCTCTTATGTTCACGTATCGATTTGAATGCCAGATGTTGACTTGCAGCTGTACAGGTTTGGCCAAAAGTATTGAGCACCCTACAAATTTTGCACGTGTGTGATAACCATAGCAGTAAATAAACCCGGTTGTTTAAGAAGTATTTTGTCGGTATCTAAAGAAAGGTTAAAAATAATGACAATTACGGCAAAGCTACTAACAAAACACCTAGTGTAATAAAATTCGTCTTTCTTAAATTGTTCTATATATTTTTCGTTACTTTCGTTTGTTGTGAACACATCCTGTAGTCTAGTGTGCTTTTAGTGTTTCAATTAGTGACATTTAGTTATATTGTTTCAATGTGTTTCAAAGAAACAAACTTGGTTTAGAAAAACATGTGTAGATACAACTTTTACATGAGCACGGGATGTCGCAGGTAGAGATTTTGGAAACTGAAATGTCACGAATGATGGCCGAAAAATATTAAAAGAGTTTTTAAAAAAGAGGAAGAGAACATCATCAGACCTCGCTGCTGAGTTGGCAGAAGGTTTTAACAACACAATATCTGCTAGCAACATTCGCAGACGGCTTCAAGAAATTGGCCTAAGAGGCTCTAAAGTTAGGAAGAAGTCATGGTTTCTCGACAAGAATAAAAAGGCATGAGCAGGCTCTAGAATACCAAAGCTTCACTGAACAAGTATGATCAAAAATTCATTAACAAAAGGTAGTAGGCCAATTCTCCTAGAAGCTGAATTACTGCCTTCTTTAACATCACTTTTTAGCAATGCAAACATGGACGGCGTTATGTTCCAATAGGATAAAGCAACCTGTCACAAAACTATCCGCACAATGGCTTGGTTTCGGAAAAAATGACATTAAGCTTCTGGACTAGCCTGCCTAATCTCCAGACCTGAACAATATCTATGAAGCTTACTAAAGCGCAAAGTCAGACGTCGCACGATTACTTCAGAAGAAGAATTAAAGGATCGTTTGTGCCTAGATAGGAACGCCATAGGTCCCGAAGACTGTAAAAAGCTTGTGGATCTCTACCAGAAAGAATTTCTGCTGTAATTAAGGCAAAAAGTTGACCCCTAGATATTGATTTTTTCTTTGAGTAATAAATGTTATAGACCTATACAAGTTGTTTTAATATATTTTAATTTGATATTCTTCAAAAAACAAAGTTATTCGGGGTGCTCAATATTTATGGCCATGACTGTATATTATGTCGATTAAACGATGCTAACAAATACGATGCTTAACGATTATCAACCATATTATTTTGAAAACGATAGCTTCCATGGAAATCAAACTTTTCCGCCTTATATAGAAACCACATTGGATACAAGACGCAACTCTCTTGAGATGAGCTGAACTGCAGGCATACACAAAGAGAAAATGTGACTCAATTCATATTCAGAGCCAGTACACATATGAAGTGTGCTTTGGCAATACACATAGAGGATATTTGAATCTAGACCTGGCTACCTGTTGCAGTATTTGAGATTTATATGCTTGCCGAAGATCAGTAATTTAATGAGCAAATTATTAATACATCACTTACGAAGTAACTGGATAGTGGTTATCGGGGAAGCAAGCATTTGCGTCTATTAGTTATGACCTACAAATATCGTAGGAGTACACGTATATATATCCAATTAGCTATTGTCCAATACGCTTATAGACTCAAACATCGCAATGCTGTGTGCATGCGTCCGTAACGTATTTACATATATGCAGGTGCCAATTAGGACTTTAATTCGTGCGAGAAATAAATCTATCTAAAACGTACTTGACTTTGTAACTCGCTAAGGTATGGTAGCTATATTAGCATCCTTTATATTTTATGAAATATACTGTCGAATGAATTGTATTAAGTCTGTTAATCTGGAAGTCTGTCTTTAACCTGATATTCCATTAATATCATTTAATAGTGCTAGAACATACTCGCAATACCCTTTCTAAATGTACGAAATTATGATTCGGTTTCAGGATACCTCTTAAATAGAAAGGATAGGAATGATTGCATTTGTTGCCCTCTCCGAAGATTAATAGTTTGAAGCAATAAATCTCAAAATTTTAGTTTTTCATTGGTCACAAGAAACCTCCACAAGCAAATCAAGTCAGGTTAAATCCCAGCTAGCACAATTATTCCCACAGGAATCTTTATGTGAAACCTTTCCACAACGTTAAATATAAAATATTAGCTGAATCAGTGAATTCTTCCAGCCCACGAAATTAGACACTTCGATTCTTTTATTGACAGGATACTTTGATATAATGTGTTTATACTAAAGAAAAACAATAACGCGGTCAGTTAAAAATTTGCAAAAATATATTATTAAATAAATGTATCGCCTTTTTAAGTAAAATAAAAACTACTTCCTGTTGGAGTCTCTAATTAGTTAAATATTGTTCGTGTTAATTAATGCATTTTGATGAGTTGTCGTTAAGCTTTTGTATGTAAGAGCACGCACACTCATATTACTTTTCAGTTATCTCTGGATCTACGGTAAATGGTAAATAAATGTAGACGATTGTAATCTGAAATGCACAAGAAGAAAACTGCAAAAATTGAGTATATGAATATTCGAAATGAAATTAGAGGGCGTCCTGACGTTACTTTGCCTCCAACAACAACAAAACGTAAACAAACGCGAGCCAAGCAAAAGGTCAAAGAGAATGTAAGGAAAAATTTGGAATAAATATTAATATGCTGTATTGTAAACAGAAGCTTTTAAATCTTATTTGAATCAAGTCAGATATTGCTCACGCAATTGAGAACTATCCAACCGACTTGGAATTATTTAGCTGAATAAGTTTTAAAGAAATATTATCTACAACTTGATCAGTGTATGAATCGCTTAGTTAAATAATTTTTAAAAAGATGTTCTCTACAGCTTGGTCAGGATTTGAACCACTAAAAAGCATCAGAACAGTACATAAAGAACTTATATTATTGCAACGATATTGATAGCTTTATGACCAGAGTACAGATGACGTAAGCGCAGCGAAATGAAATAACTCCATTTAAAACATAGACAACTTTATGAATGTTTTAGGACTTCTTTCGAAAGACAACACCATTACTGCAACGTAATGAAATTAAAACGAACGAGAAACAAAAGCTTTTATACCAATTGGGAAAGAGCATTCTGGCTTATTACCCAGGCGGTATCACTTCATCTGCACCCTCTTGATCAATTATTTGAAAATTTGAAAGAAATACAGGGGGTAATGCGTTAACCTAAAGTTTTATATATATGAAGAATGTCTAATATCTTAAAGGTAGATTTTGTTACGAGACTTAGTTTCCGATTGCTCCTGCATACATATCTCTTTCTCATTTTCTGAATAAATCAAGAAGTCAAGTACTATTCACTGCATAAAACAGATGTATGATTGTAGTAGTATTTATGTAGACCTAAACCTGTACATTTTTTTAAAATCTTTTTCCACGGGCTCAAAATTGTAATTACATTTGTTGTTTGGGCTATTTCCATTGCTTGTTGAACTTGTGTAGTCCAACGTTTCAGCAGTTCGTGTACTGTCGTTTTCAGAGTAGCCCTGAAAAGGGCTGTTACTTGCCAGATTAATCATACGTCCGTTGACTTTTTGTCTCACGTATTTGTCTTCCCTGTTTATTGTTAGTGAAACTTGTATTATCGTGTCGATTTATTTCTACTCGATTTTCGTATTCCACCTGACTTGACCACCAAGCTAATAGGCTGGACTAGCAATTATTCTGGTGAGGACTCCGGTGTGCAGTCACCATACAGAATCTCAACTCGATGGAAAATTAAGGGTATAGTTAGGTACACTTTTGGTGGCATATGAAAGGATTACAAGTGTATACCATCAAGTATGCTCATTGTACCGAAAATATTTTCAACATAAAGACATTTCCGCTTGTATCGAAAGCAGCTACGTATTTGATCATTTCAAGCAGAACACCTCGCATATTTTAGAGAATTTTGGTAACATAAAATTTCAGTGCGAGTCCGTATACCTTACGTCACACTTAAATCTTGCTATTGTGGAATCACTCTTTTTTGAAACAGACAGAAACATGTTTAAAACTAACATTTCAAGTTGTTCCAACATAACAAATTTTAAATAAAAATATGGAATCTATTTGGTCAATAAATGCACGCGGATGATTTGATTATTAAGACCTTCGTACGGTAAAAGTGAATACGGAAAAGTTCAACAAGGCGCAAATCACTTATTTCCGGTGAAAACCACCATATTTCGTATCGACATTGAAATTCAGACTAAACTTCTGTTAAGTTTGCGCAACGTGAAATATGCTTAGAATAAACCAGTTTCAAGAAACTGCTATTACACATAGTTCTATCATTCTTACTTTTTAAGAGGGCTGTGAATTTTTATTAACAAAAGTAAAGAACATTTACCGAAAATGAACAACAACGTAAATATTGAAGATAAGTAAAAGTAATGTTATATTTCAGGAAACGCAATAAGCAACAAAAACATGACCAATGAGAGGAATAAACTTTTCTGCTTCCGCTTTGGTTCCAAGATAAGAAAACGCTGTAAATACAGCTTTCTCATGGCATATTAGTGAAATCAATTCACGAGAAAGACATGTGAAGCGACATAAAATGCTAACACACGGACATGCTTCTGCCTACCGGGTGTCATCAGCGTGGTTTCGAGTAGTTTCATGCTAAACACATGTAATTCTCTCGCTGCTTCTATCACCATACATAACCCTACGATACAAATGAATATTCCTGGTGCTAACTGGTCCCAAAAGAAAGAAACCCTTGTCCGCAAAGTCAAACAGTGAAAAGTAGCGGGTATAGTATCTCACCCTTCTCTCAAGCAACACTTAAGATTGCTAGTCCCGAGAGGGCATGCGTACCAAGGGTAGTGCATAAGGAAACTGCACATGTGAATGATTTCTCAGGCTCACCATGATGTATTTAGAACACATCTAAAAGACTAGTTAGAAGAAATACTCATTTGTATCGTAGGGTTAAGTATGGCGATAGAAGCAGCGAGAGAATTACATGTAATAAAACGACTCGAAACTACGCTGATGATGCCGGGTAGGAAGAAACATGTCCGTGTGTTAGCGTTTTATGTCTCTTCACATGCCTTTCTCGTGAATTGATTTCACTAATACCATGAGAAAGCTGTATTTACAGCGTTTTCTTATCTTGGTGTTATTTTCTTTTAGATGTGTTCCTCTTTGGTTGTTACTAATATCACTTCTAAATTTTTGCGAAAATTTATTGATCCTGAAAAACATGAAAGTCCATTAACTTGACATTCTTTCCACTTATACTTTGTAGATTACTTAGAAAAGAAGCAAAGTATTTTTGCAATCAATTCACCAAGAAGTTGCAAAAGCAGATCTTACGACTCCGGAACCGTGATGAAAAATGCTGTATTGTATTATAATTTACTGCGTTAAAGATGTCTGTTTGTAGTATTTTAGAGAAAATAGAATTTAGATATGAAACAAATGGAAAACAAAAATGTGTCGTAAATCGTAACTCTACTAAGCGCTTATTACATTTCCTAGTTTTTGTCTTGTGCCACTCAAATTTTCTATATATCCACGATGAAGGTACCTCTACTTCATAAACTAAAATCCGCATGAGGATACCGGAGGATAAATACATATGGATGGTAATGTACACCGTTGTGCATTATTAATGTTAATCCTGTGTAGTGGAGGTTCAACTTACATATTTTACATTATTAAAGGATGATTTCATGCCGGATATCACTACAGAAAATAATTCTCGGATTTTCGTACAACAAAGAATAACAACAAGGGTAAAAACAAAAAGAAGCGAATAGCACACAAAACAGATTACACTATTATACAGGTGGAGCCTCTTTCCATAATTTATGAGTAGGCAACTCTTGCTCCTGTGTTTCCATCCCCATTTAATGCTTTAGGTAGAGATTTCTGTGGAAGCTCTCCTATTTCTAAACCTTTCTAGATACTTGTAACATTTCTACGTCGACGTAAATTTATCCCAATTATGCCTGAAATTAAAGTTCAGTTTTCTGAAACGTTTCTGCGATACGTGTCGTTAGAGGTATAAAGGTAGTGGTCGAAATTTCATCGCGCCAACACTAGTGTCATATAAGTATATGATTTTACTTAAAAAACAATTACTCTTTTCTAAATTTTCTAACTTATTTTTTGTTTAATTCTTCTCGATAGTGTTTGGTTGATGCCCTGATTTTTATTTTGTTGTTGTTGTAGGGAAAGTATCGTTAGGTCTCCCTCTCCTTTAGTTTTTATAATATTTATTCCGTACAGTTTTCTTTCTGTGTATTGGATATTACAGATATCTACTTTACTTGACACTTAAATTATAATTTTAAATTTATAAAAAAGAAAACATATGCAGTGGAGGCCCAAGCTCTACAATCGTAAACCATAGATATACGTATATATATATGTATATATAGATATATGTATATATATATATATATATATATATAAATCGTTTTTCTTAAAAATACTTTGTGATTAGATATAATTTCTTCCAAATTATTCTTAAAGCCGCGTAACATACTGTACTCACACATTTTTATCAAATTATAAAAATAAGTATCGTTTCGGAATAACACACTCACTATCTTCACAATCCTGGTACGTCGGATGGATGGCACGCCTGGCAGCCTTTATTTGTAAATAAAAGTTGAGCATAGTGAGAGTACCTCTTATTATTAAAATAACGACTGTGTCAAAGTCACTGATGTCGAAGTTATCTCTAAAAAAAGAGAAAAGAAAAAATTCACACTAGTGGCAGTCGAAGCCCAGGAAATCTAAAAATACGATACAGTACCAGTGGGTGTAAGTACTACGTAACGTCAGGACGTACATGGTTCTTCTAAAAACCAACGCCGAACGCGTGACAAAACCCGAGAGGATAACAGGACATCCTTTATCCGCGAAAACATACGCTACCACACATATATATATAACACATAGGCTGAAAAATCCCGGGCCTAACAAAGAAAACACGTTTTTTTTGGTTCAAAATTAGCTTTATTCATCAACGTAATCTCCATCAAGAGCAACGCAATAATTCCAGCGCCGCTCTAACATTTCAATACCACTTTTGTAGAACGATTTATCTTTTGCCTCAAAATAGGCCTCAGTTTCAGCGATAACCTCTTCATTCCTGCGAAATTTCTTACCGGCGAGCATTTTTTTGAGGTCTACGAACAGCCAGTAGTCGCTGGGAGCCAAATCTGGCGAATACGGTGGATGTGGGAGCAAGTCGAAGTTCAATTCATGTAGTTTTGCCATTGTTTTGATTGACTTGTGACACGGTGCGTTGTCTTGATGAAACAAAATTATTTTCTTTGCCATATGCGGTCGTTTCTTTGCAATTTCGGCCTTCAAACGCTCCAATAACGCTATATAATATTCACTGTTGATGGTATTTCCTTTCTCATAGTCGATGAATACATATTACCCCACGCACATCCCAAAATACCGAGGCCATAACCTTTCCAGCCGATTGTTGTGCTTTCGGGCGCTTTGGACGAGGTTCACCAGTTGCTGTCCACTCAGATGACGATCGTTTTGATTCCGGAGTGAAGTGATGGATCCATGTTTCATCCATTGTCACATATCGACGCAAAAATTCCGGTTTGTTACGTTTAAACATGGCCAAACACTGCTCAGAATCATCAACACGTTCTTGTTTTTAGTCAACAGTGAGCAAACGCGGCACCCACTTTGAACAGAGCTTTCTCATAGTCAAATGTTCATGCAATATAAAGCCAATACGTTCTTTTGATATCTTTACGATGTCAGCTAACTCACGCAACTTCACTTTTCGATCATTCAAAACGATTTTGTGGATTTTTTTTATGTTTTCTGGTGTTACCGCCTCATTTGGACGTCCACTGCGTTCTGCATAATCGGTGTCTCTACAACCACGTTTGAAGCCAGCAAACCAACATTTTATTGTTGTTTCTGATGGAGCGAAGTCCCCATAACACTTTTCAAGCCATTGCTTCTCTTAAACGGTATTTTTTCCCATCAAGAAGCAGTGTAAAATGAAAACACGAAATTGTTTTTGATCCATTGTTTTCACAAACTAATGAATAGATTATCATGAAATTTTAACAGCTGTCTTTTGAAGGTTAGTACTAACTGAGAGAAAGGTGATTGCAATAAAACTAGCGTCATCTATGTGTTAGGCCCGGGACTTTTCAGCCCATGCGTTATATATATATACATCCTGTGTCAATATATTTATAGAACCTTACATTTGGCTCTTTCAATGATTTAATTTAATGTACATTTTAATTTAAGAAAAAATTAAATAAAAGAATCCAAAGAAAAAAGTCTAAGATTTTCCACCGCGATACGTACAACACTATTATATAGTTTCTTAATGAACAATTCGTATATCATCAGCCACTATTACAACCAGGTATTAAATTTTCCATTTGAAATTTAATTACTTATATGGCGATTTAAATAGCAATGTGTTTTGATGGTGTAAGTGGGTACACACCGGTTTGGCGAACTGGAGCTGTAGTTTGAAATTCTACAGGGAACCGTGAAATTTTTATTAATAAAAGATTCTACAAAAACAATAATATCAGTGACTTAACGTCCGTAGTAACAAAGAAACTGAATTATCAGTATCTTATTTATTACTATTTCGAGTAACCAAGGTTCTACCGTGTAAACTTACAGAATATTTTTCTCTGTTTACGCTCTCGAATTATATTTCACATTGCATTGCTTATTCTAAGCAGCCTAATTTTTTTTTTTAATAATAATTAGAATATCCCCATAATCACATTCCTTTTTCCTTCATAAACATTCATTAATCCTTTCATACATATATTCGTTAGATTCGTGTTGAAGGATATTCTAATGCTGTTCCTTGGATGCACGCCTAAACCTTCAAACTCTTCTGTGAAATTCATCTCACAGTAATTCAATTAGGTTGAGATCTGGACTATGTGGATTCCATGTCATAACTTGTAAAATATCTGTTTGATTTTGTCCATTCAAATACTGTTTGCATATTCTGGGCCTGTGCTTCGGATCGTTATCTTGCATAAAGTAAAATTCTCGCCGATTAGTCGCAGCCCAGAAGAAATGACATGGGTCTTCAATATTTTGCGGTACTGCTCTTTTCGCATTATTCCTTGGATTCAAAGTAACATTCCTGTTCCCGAGTAAGAAGAGACACCCCAAACTGTAACTAAACCGCCATCGTGTTTTATTGTCAGTACAAGGCATTCGGAAAGCATGCTTTCACTAGCGGAACGTCTGACAAACACTCTCTTGCTCGCACCACACACTTTAAATACCAATTCGTCAGTCTATAGAACATTCCACCACTGCTTCACCGTCCAATCCCGATATTCATGGGGTTTACTGTAGCCTTTTCAGTCGTTTACGAGCTGCAACACGACCGTGTACATTTCCTCCGATCAGTCGGCGTTTGACGGTGGTAACTGAAATCGGACTCTGACGTCCGCTGATGCTGTTTTTGTACGACTTCGTTTACTTGATAGTTGTAGTGGACAATTGTCTGCTGGTGTGGTTATTCGTGAGGCACTTGGGTGGTCACGGTTTTCGACTGTTTCCTCCTACCGATTTGCCAGCTCGCAAAACCTTCTTTATGCGAAGTTATTATACTGGATCGTTTGGAACACATTAATTTACCATCAGACATTCCGAACAATGTTGTTCATTTACTCCACTGTTGATCGCAATAATATTCAAACTGAACTGTTGGCAATTGCAGTAAACCTCCGAGCTGAGCAGGAACGAGCCCTAAGAGAGAGAGAGAGAGAGGGGATACAATAAAATCTTTACCTGCTTGGTCCCATCGATACAACTTATGTAATAAATAGATTAGAATAATCCGCCGTAAATGAGTATGATTGTTCCGGTCCATAAAGTACTGAATTACTTTTCTCTCTTCGTAATACTTTCATTATTTCAGTTGAAGATGTATTTAATATAGGCATTTATTAAGATTATCATCGGTGAATGCAATACAGGTTATTGAATTAAAGTATTGTCAAACTTTCTCTCTTGGTCAAACTTCTATGGACGACAGTGTATATATTTTTTTGTACAGAGCAGCCCAATAGTGTTATACGCTATCTTATCATGTTATAATCACAGGAGCCATAGTTGTAAGTAAGATCGTGTAAAGTGCTCCATGGCCTTGTTACTGTAGTCCCTCACCGTAAAGGGTGATGCGCCGTTAATTATTTTTCCAATGGCGACTCGCGAGCATATTGGACCCGTCCGAAAAAATACTCCGCCACTGTACTTGTCGCACGTTGATTTCGAACGCACGACACCCGGGTTGCGGAATTCAATGCTGTTACGGTTTTGTAAATTTTTACGGTTGTTTCGTATTTTTAAGTTTATTTTTCGCCATTACGTTAAAATATAGAATCATGTTCTGTCCTTTTCCATCGTAAAATCGCTCTTTCTTTGTATTTTCTTTTATTTTTTATAGCACTAAAATAAAATTAGTAGAAATATTATTATTACCAATAATAAAATGTAGAATTTGATTTGGTGGTTACTAAACTTTAGAAAGTAATTGCATAAAACTGGTATAGTAAATGAATCAAATAAAATTATTCAGAAGTCCATTTTCAAGAGAAGGCAAGCCCTATTTTAACACACTCTATTTTAATTTGTAAAGGAACAAAGTACACGTTTTATGATTCACACTTTAATTATAATATAATTTAATTATAATAATAATAAAACGTGGATTTTAGTCCTTTAAAGATCATAGATTTAAAGGCTAAACAGATCCAGTTAAAATTATTATAATCAATCTTTATAAGAAAGTATACTTTAAAATTGTAGTGGAGATCGACAAGATAATTTAAAGATAGCATATACTTTCTAATAAGTACATTTGGTATAACCTAACAAACGTTACCGCGCGCTAATACTTTTAATTTTTAATCTTACGGCACCCACCAATGCAATGAAAATTTTAAATTTCGTTAAAAACGTGTAAATTTAGTAGTCGGTCCTACTATCAAACTTTGCTGGATATTAGCTGTAGGGAGAATTATTTTCGAAATATTCGTCACATCGTCTTGCGCGTAGAACGCATGAAACATAAGAAAAGTTAAACAATAACGGTCCTTCTAAAAGGAAATGAAATTAATTGGTCGTAGATGTAAAGGTAGACGGAAAATAAAGTTTTTCATATTTCGATCGTGATTACCCGGACAGCGTCGTACGTTTCCGGTGAGTATTCCAGGTTGGTATCCTGTCAGTAGTTGTCGCGGTGAGCGCCAGTTCTGGCGCTTTTGAAAAGGACGTGAACCGTCGCGAAAACAAGTGAACTCGAATAACGTGGTCAAAGAGTGACGGAGTGTGTGCGTGCATATCGTATTAGTTGTGGTGTTTTTCGGTAGGCCACCAAACTAGACGGACCGGCTAAAAAAGGGCCAAAGGCCACCAGGTAATTTTTAAATCAATTTTCGTCACGGATTTAGATATATTTCGACGCATGTTTATGTATAGTCAAGAGAATCACGTTTTCAAACGAATATTGCCAGGCTCGCCGTTATATAACTTTTACAACTAATGTTAGAAGTTGAGTGTCGTTTAGAAAAGTGTAAACACATAAGTTGCGATAAGATATTTGCATTGCAAAAAGATAATTACGGTATGTGATTTTATGTTAATCAGATAATGCTTATACGTAATGTTTTACAAGATTTCGCACTTAAGATTGGTATAACACTTAGTAAAAGTGAACTACTGAAGCACGTTTCTAGATACATATGTATACATATACTACTTTTCCTCTAATTCTAAAAGAACATTCCATAAACTTAGGCTAGCGATAGCGATAGATAAATGATTATCTTCATTACCAGCTTAACGCATAGATTATTCTCGCACATGCAAAGTAACAACGAGATGTGTGTGTTGACTTTCATTATTTTTTAAACTGTTATACATACTGTTTGTATAATTACAAAGAAATAAAAATATACATACCAATTCTATACTTAATCACTGCCTTGTGTAATTGATTTGTCAATTACTAGCTGCGTATGGTGTTATTTAACAAAAGAGATAATGGCTATACTAAATTCCGCCATTTTGTATCACAAAACCAATACTTTATTCAATTAATAATATGGAATATATTTTCATATGAATATCCCAGTACAATAAACGAAAACAAAATAATTTGTCTACAAATTTAAAGAACTGTTACTGCCGTCTATACGTTTAAGTATAGCTACTACGAGAATCATAACAATGTAAAGGTCTTCCATTGCGAAATTGGTTGAGGAAGTATATGCAACGCATGTTTCGATGTGGATCACCAGGATGCTAAACGATCTGTTTACACGTGAGATTTGTTCTACTCGATTTCTTGCAATATACAAACAGAATAAATTCGATTGAAAAATTTCATCACATAATTTCGCAAGTGGATTTATGAGAAGTAGGTACTATGACTGTTATGTTTGCTTTTACATTAATTACAAGTCGCCTTCATAATAAGCAACAATATAGTTATATCGTTATTTTCAAACTTAGTGTTCAATATTCTTGAGATTACTTAGAACTCAGAGAGTATCCTTTGCTATCACTATTAACATTAAGTATTTTGCTATTATATATCTTGTTTTCTTTTTCTCCTTCAAACTAAAACTATTCTATATTCGTAAGACTTTTCTAGAAAACGAAGCTCTATAGAGAAGTATAAGACAATGGTAGAAAAGGTGTTAATATTGCTAATGTATCTTCGAGACAGCGGACGCTAATTGGAATATAATCGTGTTCTGTAACTGAAATTTCATTGAGTTATAATTAACGTCACAAATAAATAAACAAAGGTAAACAAATACACAGGGATATTAACCGAAAAACTCATACTCATGGTATATGATTGCTTTCTATATAAGTATGGTGGTTGTGTTAATTAATGTCTCCCCTATGACAGAGGGAATGCCAAAACTACATTTCCTGTGATGCCGCAGACAATTCGGCTTCTGTCGGTTATAGGAGGTATAAATTATGATCGTTTATATAGATTACCGGTCAAAATTATTTGCCCACCCTAAGAAATAATTCATAATTAAATCAAGTGTTATATGAAAATGAAATAACCAGAGTTATTGTTTGAACTATTTCCATCGTTCGTTGAACTTGTATAGTCCAACGTTTCAGCAGTCTGTCTACTGCAATCTTCAGGGACGCCCTGAGAAGGGCTGTTGCTTGCCACAGCAATCATGCTTCAGTGAATCACTGAAGCATGCTTGCCCCTGAAGACGACTTATCCGTACTTTCATCTACTATGATATAAATGAAACTATTCCCTACCAATTGTTGAAGTTCTGCCATTGTTTGCTGGTAACTAGATGTGACATCATTTTTTCGTAAGATACTTTCGTCAGGTACATTATGTTTACAATATTTTTGGAAGAAATGATTTCAAATTAACATTGTTTAATCTTGCTAATGGTATGTTAGACGAAATTAATGCGTTACACAGATCCGTATTATATTTTTCTTGTTCTGAGTTTTGTGAGGTTTATGTTACACATTGATATATAGATTACTGCACACATGCGGATCGCTTTAGTTTTTCACATTTTCC
Source organism: Trypoxylus dichotomus (assembly GCA_023509865.1). Classification (NCBI taxonomy): domain Eukaryota; kingdom Metazoa; phylum Arthropoda; class Insecta; order Coleoptera; family Scarabaeidae; genus Trypoxylus; species Trypoxylus dichotomus. The sequence goes on from CM042078.1 coordinate 45,449,286, forward strand.
AATATATGATGGAGTTTTAGCGTGTTGATCAATCAGATATTTTCTCTCACAAGACACCTACAACAACAATTGTCATTTTATATTAAAAGTTAAAGAATTTAAAAACAATTGTAAAGCTTTTAGTAAAATTAAACTTACCAGTTTACTGCAGGCTCGACAAAATATTTTGTCGCCACCCTTTACCAGTTCAGGATACAGCTTAATCCATAAAGAAATTTTGTTCGTTATACTCTTTGTATGTACGCACAGTATTTAAAAACGTAACACAATTCGCTCAAGATATTCAATGAATGAATAGTTTATTTGGGAATTAATAATAATAAAACGTATTTACAACATCCCTTCTGCTAGGCGAAATTAAAGACGTGCAGTTCTTTGAAAAAAGTATAAGAGAAACCAATGTAAAAGATTTACCGTTCTAAGAATTGTCCGTTGTTGATCTACATTAGGAATTACTAGGAATTTTTACTAATAGAAAGGATAAAAAAAAGCTTAAATATGCAATATGTGGAAGTTTTGTAAAAATATGCATAGAAGTGCTTAAATATACAATATATGCAACCACTAATTAGCGATAATTAACTTCAATTAGTGTAATACATCTACAAATAGACTATAATTAAAGAAATGCAAGAATTAAAATATATGCACTTTCCATATAATCTGGAATAATAAATCATTCCGTGAGTCCCCGAAAATATATACTCTGGTTTTATTTTGGAACCATTAGTAACTTCCAATTTAAAATTTTATTAATAATTTACCGCTTGTATTTCATACATAATTTGAGTGAAATTTAATTAGCAGGTAATATTTGTGAACATTTTTGTCGTGGCGGTTCTCGGGATTCACTCTATTGCTATGTTTCTGTTCCCCCACGTTTCGCGAACAGAAACATAACGACGCGATAGATCCCGAGGACCATTAGGAGAATGACAAACAGGTGCGAAAGTCTGGCAGACTATTTGTGAACATTATTTTTTTAAGTTTTATTGATTCTTATTAACTTTTATACTATGCGGCTATTGGAAATTTGTGTTTCTATAAACTTGTCATCTGATGATTTAATAATGAATCACACCTCTGCATATCTGCGCAAATAAGTCTAATTTTTTTATCGACCGCAAGGCTGTTAAATGTACAATACTATTCGTCATAATACAAAGAATTGTTCGAAATACGTAAATTTGTTATATCAACAGTCATTATTATATAACTTATTCGTCGAACATTCATCTTGCAAACATTTCAACAATGCTACGACCAAATTTTGTAAGTTAATGTAGTGTTAATATTAAATGCAATACCCAACGTTCTTATGCTTTTGATAGGTCTTGTAATTTTGGCCACTAAACCATATCGCATCCATCTTTTTGGAACTTCAGGAAGTCTGGTAGACCAGATTACTATTTTATGATGTGGTAGATGGATATACATTAAGGAAGTTTTCCTATCTTTGCATAGTAATTAGTTCTAAGTAAAGCGCTTCTAGGGCATACAAGGTATTCGTTAACTTTAAATATTTAGGGGTTTATAATTTTGAAATAGTATTGATATATATATATCACAGTTTGTAAACATGTACTTAGGAGAAAAAATTGCAAGAAGTAAATAAATATAGTAAATTGAATTGAAAATATTCAATAGGTATTCAGGTGTGCAAATTAAAATCTTTGCTTTACGATACGGAGTTGAAAAGGTTTTCTAATTTCATTTTCTTGTACTAAATCTATTCATGAACATTTTTCTGTATCACGAAAGGTTTTTTAAAAGGTAAATATCAAATTGCTTGCTAATCTTTATTAGCATATTACGAAAGATGTCCTACTTCTTTTTGTTTAAATAAAGTTAGCTAAGCGAAAAATTTGAATTTGGTAGCATTTTTCAAACCATTTTCTACTATCGACTGCAGTAGTAACTTTCTGCGTCAATAATTGGCAGCACTGTAGTCGCCCATAAAATGGCCGACATCGATGTTCGAATTAGGCAACGTTCTGAGATTGTGATGCAACAGTGACTGTCAGCATTGTTAAACGTTTGGTTCGTCGCTGTAACGAAATTGAAGGGCAAACAACGTTGGGTGTCACTACAGTGACTCCATGCAAAATTCAGTGAGTCGATGAACTCGCACCATCAGATTTCCATCTCTTCTGGCTGCTAAAAGAAGCTCGTCGTGGGATTCACTTTGAAGATGTTTTTTACCACACTGAGATACATTCCCTTATTAAAAGATTAACCAAAATGTTCAAAATGGACGGAGATTACATTGCAAAATGACAAATTAATCATTAATACTGTTGCTTTCAATCTATGGAATTATGTTTTGATCTTTTGGCAATTAAAAAGAAAAAAATAGGAGGCATTAATTTTTGACTCATACTCGTACACTATAATTAATATTATGCGTAGTGAGTACCAATATAAGGGAATATAACTTACAAAAAATATCAAATATGTGTTTTCCGTTTGAAAATGACTGATGCATTTACCTACAATTGTGCTATTGATTTGGATTATCTTATTAAACACCAGCGATAACCATCTGACATAAAGACATTCTACCAGAAGTGTGATACTGAGAACAGTATCACACCTTCTTGATATCCCCCATCCTTTGTTCTGTACTTCGTGCCTATATTTTACGGGAATCTGCACAGATGAGACTGCAGAAAAAGCAATCATTCTGTTAATAATACATCCAAGCACTATTAATTTATTGAGCACAGTTTACACAATGTTTTCTCGTTAGTCATCTCTGGAATTATCCAAGAACTTATCAATAAAGTCAACAAATGAACGTAAAAGTTGAAGCTGTATCTGTTTTCATCGATCACCGAAAATGCCTTAAGCGGATTTGTGATTAAGAGATGATGCCCAATTTATATGTGACAACAGAACTTCTTGTGGCTTGATTCATGAGACATTTACTACGCATATTTTTGCCCTCGGTACTGAGCATTTTCTGTTGGGCCAGTTTGTAGTTGTCCAATACCTTGTTTAGTGTTTATGAGTCAAAACGTACACATCATCACGATTTGACGTTGTACGTAATAGTTCGAATATATAAACAGTACGTACCGTGCGTAATATCAAAATTTCGAATCTACACGTGATAGATAAAAAGTCATATGCTATTCAATGTTAGAGCATTTTAACACACTGAAATAACATAAAATGTCACTTGCAGCAAAATCTCCTAAAGTCTGTGTAATGAATAAAAGTAAAAAGAGAGAATAAACCAAGTTTCTGTAAAACTTTTGGGTAATCATTGATATGGATAATTAAGTTGACTATATAATTAGGCATTCTAGAATCGCCAGCATAATATTAGAGATGAAATATAAAGAACTAACTACTTTATCATTGATGGAAAATACTAAAGTATCTAATATATACCTAGAATTACTGATAAGAAACGTTATAGTGCCATACCAGGACCTTTATAGTAGCCCTTAATACAACATTCATAGCAAACATTTATAATAAAAAAACAACTAACAGAAATAAATGGTAGTCAGAGAACAAACCAACTTATTACCTAAAAATTTGCTTTCTGATTTTGTCAGAAATATGCTGTAGTAATTGTATTATGTAGCCACCATTTCAATGCTTCAAAATCTTAGAAATATGTTTCATACTAGACTTAGTGCAGTACGCCAAATTGTGAAGGCTGGCAAACTAGAAGTCGAGATCGCATGAATAATTATTTTCATTACTCGTCTATATACCATAAACAAACCTGTATTCACAGTAACGCGAGCATATATTGTTCGTGGCTGTATTTCACCAGATTCTCTTACAAATCGGTGCACGCTAGTCAAGTTGGCGCGGTTTTGTATTTGCCCGCTTTCTATGGTGCGAGCTTCCTAACTCATTTCGATTTTAATTGCAAACAACTGTTACGTAACCCCCGGAATAAGCAATCCGACTAGAAAAGAAAAATTAATTGTTTCTGTCTATTTATGCAGGACTGGGTAAAATAAGAATTGTAAAGAGCTCTAATTATAAGTACTGCGGAAAAATAAAAATACTATGGTTGATGAGGATGTGACAAACGAAAAGTCAAAGACATTGCATTTAGAGATTGGGGAAAATGTTTGATTCTATGCCAGACTGCATTACCAGTTTAAAGTAGTAAAGAGATGAAAACGTGCAACGGATAATTGTACCGCATTGTCTATGTATATAAATTTCTACCACAGAGAACATTTATTTTTTCACCAGAAAACGCTTAAAAACATTTTGAAAAGTGAGGAGTAGTACTTTTGACAATAATAATTGCTAAACTAAAAGTAAAAATATTTGTAAAATTTTTGTCCTCTGTGGACTACAATTACGCTAAAGCTTGGATGACATAGTGCTCTTCAGATAATTTTGATATGTAAACTTAATACATCAAATAGGGTTTATAAACTATGTATTTCTGTAGTCTTATGTAACTAACCTCTAGGTATATTATTGGGTTATATTTTTTTCTGATGAGAAATGCATCAAATGGAACTCTTATTCCTCCTTAATGGTGTTTCATTAAGTTCGCAGCAAACGCAAAACTCACAACAATGTACGTCCTGTCAACAAAGATTAGTATAATTGGACCCACCAAATTATACCACAGAGGTATGTATCTTTTTTTGCGATACTGTTACAAATGCCTTCAATATAGGGAAGAATTTTATTAATTATTTGACAAAGTTAGACGTCATACCCAAAGTCCACAGATGTCTATCGGTTTGTGCATTTCTACATGAATAATTCGTTTTCCCGCCTAAGCATTGATATTCCTGAATTAAATTGTTTGAATCGGGATGAATTAACGTATCAATTGGCTGTTAGAGGTGTTAATACCCTAACCACCGTTGATAACATGCGGGGAACACTTGGTAAGTTACGTAAAGTTGAAAAACCTGAAAGCTTTGTTTCACCTATTTACCAATACTCTTTTTTGACGAAGTAGCCCTCAATGCAAAGTTTCAGGAATTGGAAAATTTGGTAGATAATTTTACAAGTAGTTCAGAATCTTTTAATATTCGGAAAATTTCTTCCAAGCTTGCACACGTGTCCGGATGTCTAAACAGGAGCGTTCCCACCAACACGTGTCAACTCATAGTCAGCCGATCGACAAAGAGACCCTCACGGCGGTAAAGAACAGATAATTCAAACGGAAATTAAGATCTACTAAGGACATAAATCGACGAATAGGGGAAAACTGTAGCTGAAATACAGAGCATTAGAATTGCGAAAAAAAATGATTTAAATAGAACAAAAAGGAAAATAGTTTTGGTACGATAAAAAGGGACGTAACAAGGTGCATCTATTGAAATATTTCATATAAAAAGTTAGCGTTAATTTAAATATGTTCCTTCCACCGATATATAACTAAAAAATATTCTGCAAAACTGATATCATCCACTTGTACATTTGTTTCTAGATTCAATTTACTGAAAAAAAAATGGAAAGATGTGAATGCAGAAATAAAAGATGATGTAGATAGAGATAAAGAAAGATTAATTGCAAGTCTTAATTAAAACTCGAAAGGAAAACCTACTTCAGATAGTGCAGTAAGTGCGATGGGTGTCTCAGCTCAATAGGCGGACGTGATAATTATACTCAATTACAAACAACATTGAAAGAAGACGTTATAATGCAAAAAAGCATATGTAAGCATAAAAAACAAAAGGTATACATACTTTTATTACACGGTTTTCAAACGTCGGTTATTGTTTGAAAGATATTAATTCTGATACCTTCATTTTCTTTTCAACATGTTTATATTAATGTTTCCAATTCATTGCTGTTGGAAGCGTACAGTGCCATGTAATTTTCTATTCATCATTTCGTTTTATCAAAGAGAAATTTTTATTATTTTTACAATTATAACTTTTGTAATAAATTTCATCTATATATACTCGTTAATAGAGACCGGATTATATGCAAAGTGCAAAAATTTAATTTAATTTATTTATTATATTTTACCTCTATTTGTGGATGTCTTACACTGATTGAAGTTAATTAACGCTAATTAACTTTAATCATGTAGAAGTAAATTTCAGATTAATTGAACCATGGGTGCCAATATCACTTGAAAATGACATTGTCAAAATTTGACCTAGAAAATGCTTAAAGGTTTCCAAGTTGAATTTATTTTTCAAATCTAGAATACACACATTATTTAAAGTGTCCTAATGCTTTATTCCAAATAGTAGTACAAAATCAGCGGTTTAGTAATGAAATATATTTTTCAAATAATCTTCTGCTCGTCTACTATAAACTCAAAGGAGCACGCCCTGATCAACCCACTAGCCCAGAAACTACACCAGATAGTTACTTTTTGCGGATGAAAAAGATTATGTTTCCTTAGAAATTCCCGTAGTTGGAAACGTGCTAGATAATTTTGCTGAAAAAATTAACGTTACCCATTTGTTGTTGCATGGCCTAAATTTATGGATTAATAATCTAAACAAATTTCGCTGATTTTGCTTCTTAAGGTATTTGAATCTTATAAGTTGGACGTAAATTTGAAAAATAATTAGAAATTGGAGCGCCTTTACAAAACTTAAATGACTCAATATTTTATAATACCAGGCTATTGAAATCGCTTTAATCATCAAGCAATAGGAAACTCGCGGGGTATTGTTATTATGTTTTTGGCACATCTTACGTCTAAATTCAATGGTGTTATGAAAAGCCGGATAAAAAGAACAGAATCTTCTAATAGAAATTAATAATATCATTCTCAAAATTCTCAGTCAATATATGAACTAGATAGTTAGAGATTGACTTAGGTATTTGCTTTCGTTTTAACATTTGTAAAAAGTGATATCTCATTTATAACATCCTCTGTATCAAATCTTTGCTTCATCTTCCCTTCAGATATTTGGAAACTTTTTTAGTTTCATTTTTTACTTGAAATCTTTTATTGCAGTACATATGTATATATATATATATATATATATATATCGGAGAAAAGTCAACGACGGGGACGTATCTACAATCCTACGTCCCCCCACTATAGCTATAACCATGATGTAGAAGGGCAACAGCAAAATACTGCGTTCGACGAATGACTGATAAACTGATTGTAGGGGAATACTGCAGCGAGGAAGGATTATAATCGTTGACGTTGCTCAACCTGACATATATATATATAACCCGATATTCATCCGCGTAGATAGGTGGTTCTCAGGACAGCCCTTGTGTTCGATAATGCATTGGTCTGATGTTTGTTATAAAGAAGTATTTTGATAAACGAAAGGTTTTCTCTTTTTGCAGTGGAGTCGTATTCTAATCATCATGTTAGTTCGTCCTTAGTGTGAACAAGCTATATAAATAAACATTACCTGTTTTATTTATGGTGCTTGACATCTACGATGACTTGTTTAAATCTTATCATCTGCTAGGATATCCTATAGAAAGTAGTCTATAAGTAAAGACAGTGATAATTAAAATATAAAAATAATTGGAATAAAGTGGAGTCAATTGAAAATTGAAAGCCAGTATCTGAAACGAAATGGAATCGTTTGTTACGTATTCAATATATAGTATTTAGTCTAGAGGACAGTTTATTCGGGTTATTCTGAAAGAAACCGATAAATATTCTTGTTGAAACATATATTCTGAATAAAATAGCAGCAAATACATTTTTTTGTTGTCAATTAACTGCCAATACTTTAACGTTAAAGATTGTTATACATCAATTGCAAATCTGTTACATATGTTAAACATAGAGGTTGAATGATTGCGTCTATACAAAAAAGATTAATGACATCCATTAAACTTTGAACTTCCTTTTTACTTTTTCTAGTTTGACTAAACTATTTTTAAACGATCTGACATTTTAGAAAAAGTGTAAATATGCCTTCAAAATAATCTTTTGAAAACCTAAACAGATCTCATCATTACTGAAAATAAAAGTAAAATAAATTTAGAATTGTATTTAGTGGTTTATACATATGTTTAATATGTGGGTTATTATTTATTTTTAAATTCAGCGTTGTATTAGCAAGTACACTTCGTCTATTTTTTATTTTTTGCTTTGCTGCTGCAATAGATTGTCTTAACTGATGCGACAAAACAATGACGTAGGTAAAAACATAAAATAGACGAAGAGTATGTATCCAGTAAAGGACAAAGGAGAGAAAGGAAAAAAGTATTCGATTTGAAAGTAAAGATTCTTTTCTTTCTCCTTTATTTTCATATTCACCCATTGTATTTGTTAATAACATTTTGTTAGATTGCGTATATTAAAGCATTGAAGGTTAATGCATTTGGAAATTAACAGAAACTAAAATAAGGTACTTACGAATAACTATTTAAAAATAACGGCGTTGGCCATACACAGCAAACTATATTATGAATAGAGGTACAGGACTGTATAAATAATATTTCGAAAGTATGGAAAGATTTTCTTTTATTGTAAACGAAGATTTATTGCCAATAATATTTGGGATGCAGTAAAACATTCTATTGAAGGGTAATAAAATGGTTACCTTAAATAATTACTTCCGTGCTATTTATTCTAGGAGTTTGATTTTTTCACTATAGACCATCATGAAATTTGTAAACATAGCTTTATAGTTTAGACGACAAATTTTCCGATTTCCCAAGCTTTTTATTGTTGGAAATAATAGTAGTGGAGTCGTAAGCGAGTGTTTGTATTTTTATACATTCAGAAAAAGTAGGAGTAGTTAAGAAAAGCTAAACCTCGTAATTAGTACATACACTAACGAAATTATAAACAGGCTTGATAGTGCGATAAGGTTAATTTTGAAGATTAACTATATAAGAGGCCGTTTGTATTACACCTTACTGAAGGGCTTTATTATTTAACAATGTTGTCAGTAAGTCGTAAATCCTACGTCATGTACATGAGTTTATATTTACAACAGCACACTAACATTGTACTAAGTTGATACTTCTCATTTCAACAATTGCTCTCATCTCTCATCCGCATAACCGCATTCGCACAAACCACGAAGAGCACGTTTCACTCTCATAAAGTGGAATGGTGAATTTCGATGTAGTTCTGAGTTGAACGCAAAACCGAATAATATTAATGTAGATATCTTACTACCGACTTCTTCAACTAATTCTCTTATTAAAAGTTCTCCACATCGCTGCAGAAACTAGCTTATGGATTTGTATATCTTCACTGTTTCAAAATAAAACATTTTTAGCTACCATTATTTTCAATTACGCTGCTCGCAGGGTATCGAACATCTTTTGTAAAGAATTAAATATATTGTAATAATTCGTGACCAATTTGATCTAATACTTAATATCTGTTCAATAATTTTTCTTTGATAGTGAATTATTTATTTATTTTTCTAGACTAAATTAAAGTCAGTCATAAATAATATTAGCTATTTTTCGAAGCAGATACGACAGATGCAAAATCATTATAAATAAGAAAGAAAAACTGATTCAGCAGTTGCAAAGCCTACTTGGCTTTCCATGTGAAAAATTGTGTTAAATAACAAAATTCAGAATGTGCGAGAAAACAGTGAGACAAGATACACGATTCTGTACGGAAAGTATTTAAAGGAAACGCGATTAAATGAATGTTACGATATTATTATTCAATACAACTCTTTGGCCATTAAATTGGGACCACTTGGAAGTTACGTTAGTAGGAAATAAATAAATATAGATTGCTTGATATTTGGTATAACTACCTTTTTGATTTAACAGCAGCAGTTATTTTTGGCCGCATTCCTTTTGTTGACTCTTGTATTATCAGCGCTAGTTTATTGCAACTTTCCCACATACCTTTAATATTTTCTATGCATTCTATTAATTCTTTCCTTCATTGTGACATTTCTACCACGATACCCCATCTTCTTAAACACTCCATATGTTTCGGAGAATTTTCATGCCAAACCACTAACACCAAATCTTTTAAGTTTAGATAATTTTTTAACAAATTGCGCTCTATAGGACGGACCATTGTTATGCTGTTATGTTGTTGATTTCATGCAAAACATTTTACGCCCATAGCATTTCCTACAAAGTACAGCAATGCCTTCGCATTCTCCAACAACTTTCGCCAATTACACGAAGCATCGGCCGGCCACCAGTTATTATTAAGTCTCCGCTTATAATGCGTCTTCATATATTCATTCTCAGCATCCGCCACAGAGTGAGAAGAACCACAGAAAATCGCAACCTTGAGAAACAGCTCCGAGGTTCTAATCCGAGACCCCGAGACTAATAACCAAATACGCAAGGCATTGAACCACCAGACTCAGATAGCGTATAATATATAACCATTACAGAAAATGGATGATATACTGTTTTCACAGCACAGCCCTGTTTTACCTAAAAGTTTTCTGACATACTAAGGGCATTCTACTAATCATCTCGGTTTTTGGTTCATCAGTAAATGCAATCTAAAGAAAATAACCAAATTTCCTGTTTGTAAAAGCAAAATTCTCGTTCTATCTAGGACAAAGGCAGCCTTCTCCATGCATTTCGTTATTTTTTTTTTATTGGGCGCCTACATTTTAATCCGAGTGTGTTTATGTGTCTTCGAATTGTTCGGTGAGTAATGTTCACCGCGCCCCCACTCCTCCCAATATATTTTTTTAATTAGTTCGGTGAGTAATGTTCACCCCGCCCCCCACTCCTCCCAATATATTTTTCTAATTACTTCGGTGATTCTTAATACAATATGAAGAGAAACGACTACTTTTCACATTGCTTCAAACTTAGAGTACATTTTCGCTTTTAGAAGTCTCCACCAATATGCCCTTCTTCGCACTCCAAGAATAGCGACTAAGAAATCTCATAATAAAAAAATGATCAACCAAAACGCAACATAAAAATGTGTATTTTAAACACCAAATATGTTAAAAACACATTGAAACAATACCTAACATAATAATTATTATGTTAGGTACCAAATATGTTATCTTTACTGTACAAGAATCAAAAATGAACTAATTAGACTAACTATTGGTAAACAATATTTAGTGGCCGGAAAGAGGGTTAAGCAATAAAGTAGATCCCCAGCATATGCGAATTAAAGAAGAATTAGAGTATTAAGGATTAAGTAATAGATAGAGTTTTATAAATTCGTTAATACCCGTAACCCAATTAGTGCTAAATAACAATTTGTCTGTGCCGTTTATCGAATAAGAGAAGTCCCTGCGCTGGAAATATCACACCGGGATAAATGAAAATAAATAATTAAACTTCATATACATTATCATGTACAATATTTAAAAAGATTAATAGAATTTTGAAATTACCTCAATGAAATAATTACGTACGAATATGCACAAAGCTACAAAATTGTCGTCATAACGTTACGACATTTGTTTGCATCCATATATCCTTTGGAATTTCCTGATTATCTAATTACAAACTCGTTGTTGCATAAATGTTAGAAGATCAAGTTTACTTGTGAAATATATTCGAACAGAAATATATACCGCACAAAGCGACAATCTACCAAATATAGACGGTTTGTACAATACTGAAGCACACGTGAATATTTTAATAATCTCTGTAGGATGTAGCCGCAATTTTTGATTTTTTACTTTTTCGCAGATGGCGGGGAAATAAATATTTTACTGGCACTTTGATAACGACTGAATGGCACAGCGGAACAATGCAATGTTTAGAAAAACTTTCCATTTTCATTTCTCTTGCCATTGCTACGTATTGAGTTAGAAAGGAAATTAATTAAACTGATATACACTGCAATGGAAAGTCTTTAATATTGAATAAGTGTGCTATGGCTGTACCGCCGCCTATATTTTTAACTTCGGTATAGAGGAGGAAGGTTCGACAATGTGACTATTTGAGATTTGTTCTTTTGCTAATTTGGGTGTGCTAAACCCCAAAATCATATTAATTTTTGGGCATCACGTTAAAATTTAACTCTATGCCATACTGTGTTCTTTAAACGATCACTAATGTGGCTAAGTTGTCACTTAAGAACTGATAAGATATAAACCAAATATAAAATATTAATAATTCATTTAGTTATTTAAATACAATATTAGTCACGAGTATAGTACAAGTATTTATTTTAATAATAATTAGCAAAATTACAAGAGTACCTGTAAAAACATCAACAACGATCAGGGAATAAAGTTACTGCACTTTCTGCTGTGTAGTTTAGTTCGACAGTCCTTTAGAACACTCCAATACTAGTCGGCCATCATATCATAAGTATCCCATCTTCCTTGATACCGAGTTTCCATGGTTTTTAAATCTTGATGGAATCTCTTGGCGTACCTATACGTATTAGTTAAAAACAAGTGTCAAATGTTAGTCAGCAGAAAAAAATTATTTGTTGCCCAGTGTAATTCATAATTAATTATACTGAAAATACATACATACCCACCTACATAGCGAATAACATAACAAATCGCATTTTGTAGGTTAGAAACAATTTAAATTTTCCATGGAAAATGTGTTGAAGCAGCGTTATTATTCGAGATATCAAAGCCTACCTCTCGCCTTGCAGAGGATATCATTTTCTGATTATTACTAGTATTATTTTTATCAACTATTTTGAAGAAGAATTTGTTGTTTAAATCGAGCACAGTTCACGAACAGAATCATATATTTCACTAAGAGGGACATCAACCCACAACGGATAATATTAAGCTATCTAGGATCTAACTCCAAACCTCAAACCAAAAATCTAAGCAATAGCAAAACGCTTAATGCTGCTACTTTTATGTAACAATAAATTTCCCAAAATTTAATTGCTATGGTAACAGAACAGCATTTAATAAACTCTAGGTTACAAAAGTATGTTGTATAGCTTATTATCAGTTTAATATTCAACTATAAATTTCCTCCAGCAGTATGTGTAATCGTTTTAACACTCGCGTGATATAGCGACGAAATAAACCCACTGCATTTACATGAATTGAGATTGATAGCAAATACCTCGATAATCCATTGAATCTAATGTACTTGCTACACATCAAACATGATTTGGCGAATATATTTAAACATTTCATGGAATTTGGTATAACAGCACCAACTGTATATAACACAGCTAAAATGGAAAGGTAACACATTGTTAGAAGCGGAACGATATCTGATATACATAATGCCGAGCATATTGAAAATAATTACATCAATCGTTTAGAATTACGCAGCATTTATATGTTGGAACGTGTTTATTTTGTTTCACGTAATATATACGTCAATTGTTCAAGCAATTACATTTCGCTTTACCGCACTGTGGAAGGATTGACAAAATTGTTAAGCTTTGTTATTTAATATACGCAGTTTTATAACGTATGAAAATAAATTACTATCTTAGAACAATATTCTCTTTCGATTGAAGTTTTTATTCAAATCTACCGACCAAACAATTATTTATTTTGCAAACACGGATACCTGATACGCGTTAAAACTGAAACAAATAATCATAACACTTATTACGTTTTAATTTTAGTTTAGTTTTAATTTATTTATACATTGCATTAATTTATTTACAATTAATAATACATTGAGTGCACATATGTAGACAACGCAACCATGTGTGTCACTATTTTTGTAAATTCGTTTTCAATGCTACTTATATGTATTTTACATATGTGGTATATTCGTTTTTCCTTGTGATATTGTTACGTGTGTCTTTTTCATTCCCAAGATAGTTTTTTCGTCATACTGTTAATTGCCGAATTATAAAGATACAGTTTTTGCTTTTAATTGGTACCCATAATTTTCCTTACCCTCAATACTTCCTCCGCCGCCTTCGTTCCTAAGTTCAAATATTGTAAAACATCTGCCCTGTGGTTTATTTTTCTGATTCTTAATGATTTCATTTCTCATGTGCTATTTTAAAATTAGAAATATTCTGTTCTTTAAGTGTTCCATACTGAAAGATTAAGTAGGCGTAGTTAACTCGTGAAACCAAAAAGTAACAGCCTTTTTCATTGATAACATAAACTCTTGTTGAACGTGTACTACAGTGAAGCATCAAGTACTTTCCAACAAAACTTTTGCATTTGCATTGCACAAGTTCTGTTTTTGCCCTTTGTTTATGACAAGTCCGATTTTTATAAAAACAATACTAAAATGCACATGAACATATATACAGCAGAAACTATAATTTTCTCGATAACCACACTAACATTATTGTTATTTTAACGGTGTACTAGCACGTTCCCACGTTGTTACTTTCTCTACCGGAGGTAAGTTGCTCAGCATATGCTGCTTTACATACATCCTTGATAGTTTACATACACGTATCCACGCTGTAATTTTTTTACGAAAAGGTAGTAATTTCGAATTAGTGGCTGTTTTTCTGAGATGATGATATGCACATTTGTAACCGATTCATTTCGCATAATGTTCGGTTCAATCGAACATGCCTCTATTCATGCATTCGATTCATTGCGCGTTAAAACGAATGCGTCGCCCCAAGCCAAGGCATAATGGATCACAATTGGTAAAAGTTGTAGTAACCAGTTAAATGTTTGGTACAGACACAGAATAACAGAAGGGACAAATTTATCGGCTTCTTTGATGTTTGTGTGGTATTATTTTTTGACCCTTCAAAATTAAGTGAAGTTAGTTCGACGCCATATTGGAAATATCGGAATGGAAGGAAATTCAAACGGTAAAAATTGTAATTATAATTTATTCTGTTAATTTCGAAGCAACACACTCCAAAAAAGGGTTTGTAAGGCAAATAATACAAGTGTGGTTTTATTTTAGTAACAACAACAACATTTAGAGAAAGTTAGATGTATATACTTGATAATAAATTACAGAAGTTGATTATAGGTGCTTCAAGAAAAATATATAGCAGTCATTGTGCTTCAAATCTTTGTTTCAATTTGTAGCCTGCACTTTAAATCACTTACGATAACCACTGTCTTATAGCAAAATTGAGTCTTCAAACCATTTGTCTTCGTAAAACACTTGAAGCCCTTTTATGAAACCATCACGGCTAATTACACATACTCAATTGTTAATTGTGAATCGCGTGGTACAACAACTCATAATATAACTGGGTGATTGAAGTATGTTTACCACTATATCACACTTCCTAAAGCAAAAATGAAGTGGCATATTTCTATTAGTGGGATCAGAAGTTAGGGGTATAAACCTGGACCGGAATCAGATGAATAGTACAATTACTAATTCGACACAGTAACAACTCTAGTACAATAATAAAGAACAGATTGTTGCATATCGTATTGCACTTAGCACTGTGTCGACAGTTTAGTTCGGTCTAACTTCTGATCCCTCTTAATTTATAAAATGAATCAATAAAATTAGACATAATAGAGAAATGAAACAACAAATCATGTTTTAGTGTTGTTGTTATAAATGTCTCACAATACTGAATTTTACATTTTATTCTGTGGTACAGACACGACCATTAAAAGCAATAATCTTCCATCGAGCGCCACACACTATCTGCTTGGCAATAGTTGCTTTCAATGTAAAAAAATGTTTGGAATGCTATTTTCGAACGTGAAATTACAGGAAAATCGATACATTTATAAGAGAAATATAGAGTAGGGTGAGACTCTTCGTACTATTGGATCCAACAAACTTTAAATACGACCAGACGCAACTTTTGCGTAGGAAATACTTTTCATGCTTTTAGTTACACTGATAATAGACGGCTATTATCAGATAAAGAGGAAAGAATCCTTTGACTTAGGAAAGGTTATTCCAATTATCATTGCTACACATTTTTTCTATATTTGCTTCATATACATTTAATTACTATGTTGATGAAATAAATAAGGGACTTATAGATCACAATATTTGAATTTGTTTAAAATTACAGCGACTAGTTTCGTACAACTATTCTGCACACCTCCAGGCCCAGATATTCCAGAAAGGACTATAGAACAAAATAGATGTCCAAAATACTTACAAAGCACATCACGGCAGCAGGACAGTAAAATTAAATTAAAAATAACACGTTAAAATAATCGTAAAAGTGAAGGAAACAAGGCAATGAACAGTTAAAAGAATTTAATGAATTGTCTTTCTGACATTATTAACACTAATGTATTATTGCAACAAATATTTGTTAAGAGAAAACAGTTCTTTTAATGGTGTCTATGGATACCTTATATAATTTCACAAATAAACAACAGTTTTACATACTATTCCATTTCATTTTCTAAATATAATATATAATCTTTTGTTGCTATTCCTACAGTCATACTGCTGAACCATACCTTTTAAATCTTTATTTTTCTAGTTTATTTCGAGGATGATAAAACTGTTAGATATTGATCCACAAGGAAATACATAGTTCCTATACATCTTTTCTTCTTCATTGTATACACTTCGTGATTACCTAGACTTTTGCGAAAATAAATAACAATCATCCATTATATTACGGAATTCAGCGAATGGATTGGAAATTTGTCAAGAAAAATGTATGCTAACAATGTATGTGTCGGTATTTTTCTACAAAAATTCTGATCCCTGTTTATAAATTTTACCAAATGGCGTATCCAATGTATATTAGGAGTATAACATATTCATCGTTGGAAAAATGCAGGATATATTAAAGGTTGCATAAATTAAAAAGGAACGAAAGAATTTCGATAATAACACAAAAATTAAACTTGAAAAGAAATTCCGTTTGAAAGCGCTACTCTGAAAGAACAGTAAAATTAAAAAGAAACTATTTGAAGCATAGCACCATAATACTTCTTTCCTACAATAACCCACTAATTAATGAATATTTACAATGCCGAGAAATTAGAGAGCATCTAAAACATGAGGAAATCAAAAGCTGCAACAATGACTTTTCTAATACGAACAATGCAAACATAAAATTTGAAGGAAATGAGGTGAATCTAACAACGAGGTCAGTACATCGCAGACACAATGCCAATTAAAATTATAACTACGACGGCAACTACTTCAAGATGTTCATTTTACATATAATCTCGACAGTTTACGACCACTGCTTGACGCACAATAGCCACGCAAATTGTTTTAAACTAGAAAATAAATTAAAGCAATAGATAGTAAATATATGTGAATCTATATGTGTTAGAAATAATAACTAATGTATTGCTCCTACACACTAAAGTATGTTTTCACAATCGGAAACTGGAAGTATTGATATCTAAAAACATAATCGGAGGAAATTGATTAAGATTTTAAAAGACTCTTTAAGATTGTAACATCAGTAAGGCGTTTATAGTCTTTGGAATTTGGTATTTTTGGTGAAATATAATTCAAGCCAGAAATTTCCTCCTTCAACATGGTGTGTAGATAAAATGTTAGTGTAAGTTAATTTGGAGATTCGTTCAAAATGAAGATAATACTATACTGTACTACTATATAATTACTTATAAAAATATAGAAACTCCAACTATATTAAAAATTACCCTTTTTAATTTAAATTCTATAATGGATAAGAAGATGTAACATACTTGGAAACTAATAGGTTGGTGCATTTATAACAGTCGCTAATGATGAGGCGTCTTCAAATTAATATATGAAGGCAGCAATTACGTCACAAAAACGATTAATAATTATTTTCTTGGCAGATGTTTTGTTTCCCACAGCGCCATATATGTCAAACTCAATGTAAGTTGTAAATGAATAACGACTCGGCTATTTTTAGAATATTTCCAAATTGCCGGAAACACAAATACCTCACTGGCACAGATTACGGGGTTGTTTGCCGTCATTATTTCCTACAAGCACCAGTGAATAATAAATGTGACTCGTATCGTCTGAATGAGGTTGAAAGCTTGTAGCTACATTATATGCTTTCATATTAGACCTCGGAAGAATATACTCTCTTGATCGTGATGTGCCGTTGCTAACTTGCTGCACAATACATATATATATTTATATATTTATTCTTTCAGTAGGCGTATATGCAAAGATATATGCAATAAAATCGCATAAAGTGTATCTGCTTTTAGTTAAAACGTTGCATGTATTCAATACGTTTTAAAATAAAGAAAGTAAAATGTGTACTGTTTTGAAATATAACGCGATTATCAAATTTCTTTTCTTTTCCGATGGAATTTTTATAAATTCAAATCAAACACTATTGATCTAAGTAATTATTCACATCTTTCTATGAAAATGTAAACATAAAAATCACTACTTCGCTGGTTTTTGAAATCTTTCTTGTGATTTTCCTAAATCTATCTAGAAGAATTGCTTCAATGCTCTGTTAAAAAGATACAGTGATTTACCGCAAATTGCAACTATTGATATCTGGAAAAGCGTGAGTCGATGAAACGTAAAATTTTGGTGGGTCGCGAATAATGTTAGTAGGTGAAAAATCCTTTAACATATCCATCATTACTGTTTAAGCCGGAAGATAATACCAACCTTTTATTTAACATGAAACACTATATTACTATACTTTTGAGATGCATACAGAATTCTCTACTAAACATATATACAATTTTCTCTTAATAACTAGCTATTTTTAAGTTCTTAAAAATCAGAAAAAAATTGACATAAACACTTTTAGTTTCTTGCAAATACTTTTTAAGAGGTTTTGAAATTGCGATGCATCCCAGTGCAAACTAAGTTATACGTAATATGAAGATAAGATGTTACAATAAATTCAACAAACAATAAACTTACAAATATTAATTTTATCTATTTGTAAACAGTGTTCTAACTTGAAATTACTCTTTAAATTTACAATAGAGTACGCAGATTATTCGAAATGTAACAATATTTTTTGTTTAAACATTAGTACAAAAGTTGCTGGTTAATGAAAAATAATAGTTTTTAATTAACCTACTACTGCTGTGCAGCAGGTTTTCATTCTCTTGCCAATTTTTCAATAACATTTTGGCATACATATTCAATTTAACCATCAATTTTATAAAATTTTATAAAGACCATCAATAATCTCCTTAATTGTTTCTGCAGTGTTACCCTAAACTTTCTCTTTTAAAGGATTCCAAAAGAACAAAAAATCAGTGACGTTAAATTGCACGATCTAGCTGTCCAACTGGTATCTCCTCTTTAAAAGATTACAAATCGTAGGCGCAAAACGTCTACTGTTTCTGCAGTTGTGTGAGATGTGGTATCGTCCTGCTGAAATCACATGATTTCGACACGCCTCCTTCCCAATTTGTCAAACGGAAAATTTGTAATCATGTTCCAATATTAAACTCCAGTAACAGTAAGAACACTACTATCTTCATTTTCAAATAAATACGGCCCGATCACTGCACCACCCCGGAAACTGTACTGTACAATTACTTTTCGTAAACTCGATGGTTTTCCTAGTATTTCTCATGGATTTTTACGTTTAAGATTCACCAGTCGTGTTGTTTGCAAATCCACCCGGTTGAAAATGTGCTACGTGTCACTGAAAAGTTTAACCTCATCTATTTTTTGCCCCAATTTGTGAACTAACTAACTAATTTGAAGTCCTCTGGCCCTATTTCTTGAATTATTATTATTAAAATTACTGTCATGTTTAATGTCTGAGAACTATGATGCCTACAGCCGCAATATTACTACTTTGAATTTTTCGAATTGTCAAATGTAATGAATAATTTTCTCTCTTTTCCATATCTTACCTCACTGCGCTGGTTTGTAGTGTTGAGGGATACCGCAATTTTTTTAATCACGTCGTGAATAGCGACTGTGATTTATAAATAACGGTGATTTTAAACGGTGAACATGATTACTATTACGAGTCATCCGGTATGTCGTGTCTCTTGCAACGAGATACAGCCGAGTGCAAAGGAATTTTCGACTGTTTGTCTACTTTTTTGCATTCAACAGTACGTATAAGCTATGAGATATGTAATCCGAGTATTTCATACATTACATAGAAAGAGGCCATTTTTATTTTTCGGGATGTTGAGGCTACAATACACATTCTAATCCACGTTATATCATGTACATTTTTTTTGTACTCATACATAAAAATACTAGATACTAGGAAGTATGGTGAAGGTCATTTGTTAACCCACATAGTTATCCACTAAGTAACATATTTAGTCTATGAATCTCCTCCCTGCGCGAGGGTTATCACTGGTTTGCATTTCGTTACGCAAAATTACTCTATATTCATAGTAGAATATTTTACATTATATTCTATTACGTAAGGCTCATTCATTAAAATGTTAGTTAAAATGGTAGTCTAACATCTACAGTGGTTCATTTAATGCGAGTGTTATTACCGGAAAGCCGAAGGCATTTATGAGGCCGTGTTTCAAAGGATATTCCGCTTGAATTGCTTTGTGATTAACAATATTACTAATCGTCTTTACTTAAATTATTTCAGATTTTCCCAAATTTTATTTTTATATGTAACAATAGTGGATTATTGGTGTTTCTTGCACTAACTATTTTTATTTATTAACTGCCCTCCATGTATAATATATCATTTATTCTTGCAATTTTATGAAAAAAAAATACGACTTCTTAGGAATTTAATTAACGGATATCGTAAGTCCAAAGATTGACAATTTATATTAATATCATTGTCGCTGGAGGTGTATTTATATTACTTCGTTTGGTCATGAAACTTTATATCGTATACTAATACTTTCCTATCTATGTAATACAAACTAACTGTTCACAATTGCATCTAGTATTCACCATCTTCCTATATGCAAAGTACTATAGATACTGCATATGCTTGAAATTGGTAATTACTTACATATTTGGATAAACCTCCAAATAATGTACTTTGGCATTGTTTATCAAAAACGTTCTAGCAATATCCACGCGCTATTGAGGTAACGTGAGACGGGTCATATTGCTACCGAAAGCGTTCGCAAACAAGTTAATTTGGTCGTTATCTTTTTGTTTACATCAAAGGATTTTGCTACCTTGTATACAAATATTACAAAACAAACTTTACCCTAAACTTTCCTCTTTGATATTTATTAATTATACTACCTGGAATTCTAACACAAAACAAAATATACACGGACCTGGATCGTTTAATATTGGAAGCGATACAGTACTACGCAACTTTTATACGCAAATAACCTATTCTATCTAGGGTGTATAGGTGCGAGGTTGATACGAGAGCTGCCAGTGTTTAGAGATAGATAGATCGTGTATCAAAACCTGCATTGCCGACTGTGAGTACTACTCTCTAGTCTACGTCTGTGAAAACTTCGTAGAAATTCATCAAACAGTATTACTTTGAGATCTGTTGAAAGTGAAGCAATTTACGTATGTGTTTATGGAATCACGGAAAGGAAGCCGGTCATTGATTTGATTTCTTTTGTCGGATGAGGAAACTTGTACAGAAGTCAAAGGGAAATTGGACGCAGTTTATAAAGACTACAATAAGATACTGATTCAATGAATTTAGTGCGGCCAAACATCTATCTTTAATGAGGCGCGCCAAAATCGGTGCATTAAGCTGACTACACACAATATGATCGGTAAAGTTCGTGATATTGTATTAGCGAAGCACCGGATAAAAGTTAGAGAGATCACTAATATGGAGAATATCCGAATTGAACGTGTGCAAAATGTTCGAAAAATTGAGGATGAAAAAGCTGTTGGCGCCACATCTACTAACAATTAATCAAGAACTAAATAGCCTGATAACATCAAAGCAATTGATATGTTTACGGACAATGCGTGTGAGTTTTCACAGCGTTAGGTGCCTGTAAATGAGACATAGACATGTCACTATACGCTAAAAATCAAAGGTCCGTCGGCAAAGTGGATCTCACCCAACCAACCTGCAGCAAAAACGGCAAAGATAATTTCATCAACCCCAAAAGTGATGGCCGCCACTTTTTGGTATTCGCAAAGAGAAGGAAAAGATAATCACGGGGCAGTACTATGCTGATTTATTTAACCAATTGGACGCTGAAACAAAAAGAAAAACCTGCACCTAACGAAGGAAGAAAAAAGTTCGGCAAAACTAGTCCGGATATGGTATGAACTGGTGCCCCACTTTCACCAACTTTGGTTCCCCGTGACTTCCTTTTTGTCCTAAACTTGAAAAAATGACTTATTGATAAACGGTTCAGATCAAATGAGGAGGTTACTGCCGAAACAGAGGATTCTTTTGCTGAATCTGACAAATTCTTTTATTTGTATGATTCACAGGTATAGCAGTAAACTCCACTCACACAAATTAATTAATTATGCGGAACGCAGCGTTTCGAGAGCACGTGGGCTCTCATTGTCAACCGTGTTACCGACTGAAAGTAAAAACTGTATCACACATGCAAATTATTTTCTACGCATGCTCTAAAATTTCTAAAACATATGACTATTTACAATCTACTCGGTGGTCTAATGCCTTTTACGGGAAAGGATGGACCGAAAGCGAACCGTATCATTAACAGGGCCTATGGTAATAAATCCATCAAACTCGAGTGTGCAATTGGGGGTGGTTCTCTGTTCAATAAGTTTCCGTTCTTTTTCATATATACCGTTTCGTACGCGTCTAATTCTCTATACGAGTTTTTAAGTAGTTAGATTTTTTAAATCAATCTTATGTCCGGATTTTACCATATGCTCTGCTACGCTTGATAGTTCAGGTTTGTCGAAAAGATAGTGTTCTTTGAACCTCGTTTCGATACTCCTTTTTGTTTGTCCAATATAAACTTTCTCGCATGCGATTTGGTATATTCCAGACCTTTTTATCATCTCCGGTTTATCTTTGGGATTCCCTAAGAAATTCTTTAAGTTGTTTTTTGACACAAAAGACACGTTCATATTTAGTTGTCGGAAAATTTTACTTAACCCTTTTACTGTTGGGTGAAAAGGAAGAGTTATAAATTTCTTATTACCGGTGTTTGTTGATGTCAAGGTCGTGGAATTTCTGATGTGTTGTTACGGTTGACATCCATAGAAGAGAAACCATTGTACCTCGCTACATCTTTGATATACTTTAATTCTTTGTCATACCTGCTCTTGTTTAGCGGAAATCTGACGAGTCTATTGACCAGAAAACTAATCGCGGACATTTTTTGTTGTTCGCAATGGTGCGAATCAAACGTGATGAATCTGTTGGAATTAGTTTTTTCTGTAGATGTCTATTTCTAATTTATTGTTGTTGCGTTTGACTAGAGTATCTAGAAACGGAAGGCGATTGTTCACTTCTTCTTCAATAGTAAACTTGATCGTGGTAAATTTTGAGTTCAGTTCTGCTAGAAAATCTTGTATGTTTCCTTTGTTGGTATCAAACACAGCGAAAATATCATCTACGTACCTAAGCCAAATTCTCGGGAAATATTTGGTTTCTTTTTTCAGGTTCGTTTCATAAATTTGCTCATGCAAAGGTTCGCAATAAAAGGAGATGGTTTAAAAAAGTTTACTGGACTAACTGCCAAACAATTGCGTTATAACTTCGAGACTTGCTTACAACAAAAAGATAATAATCAAATCAATGAAAGTAAGTTCTACTAACAATAAGAGATCCAAATTATCTAAAAAATCAAGACTGTCTCATACAAGAGGTTTTAGGTTCTCTTTATAAGCACAAATTCGAATATTACAAAATGAAATTAATAGGTAATTATTCGAATTAGTTTTCACCGAAATTTGTTTCTTAAAGTCACTTAAACTTGAATCACGAAGCTATTTGTTAAAATTGCAGATATTCATGTTGTTTAAGCTCTCATTTAGCGCATCGAATTTATACTCTACGACTTTATAAATTCAACGTTTAGAAAAACATTCTGGACAGCCGCATTATAGAACGCATTATGGATGAAGATTTAAGTCCCGTGACACCTAATGGATTTGTTAGAAGAGAAGCCATTTCTTTTAGTATAAAGCTTCCTAATAGAAAAGAATTTCAGTATATTCCGTAGTTCACCAGCCAGCAAAAATGAAATTCTTGTCATTGGATCCGAACTAGCAACAGGCATTACAAAAGCTTCAGTACATAGTTCATGGTTGGATAGAATCACAGCAAACGAATGATGGGAAAACTATCCTAACAAGTAGTAACTGATCTACAAGCATTATGTATAATACAACTTAAAGCAGCAATTTGGCTTCTAATAGAACATGAAGCGGAAGAAGCAGCCTACTATGTTATTTTTGAGTGTACCAGATTAAGGCAAGAGAAACATACTGAACATAATGGATCAACCACCGACTTCCTGTACAGGCTATAAAACCTCGTTAGGAATGCTAACCTATTTTAGTAAAAGAAACCAAAAGTGAAAATAATACAATACATCTTTGGGCTGCAGCGTTAAGGATACTTCAAGATCGGAATCCGTATAGTCAATTACTATTACGCAAATGCATTGCAACAGTTTTTCGATAATCATTTTATCGGTCATTGAATCGAAAGAAATCTTTAGAATGATGGTAATCATTCATAACTTTCGTAGAAGTTTCCGAGTTTAAGTCTATTCGGTGTTTTTTAGGAGACATTTAAAATTCATCGTGTACCGAGAACGTGCAACTAACACATGGGCTGAAAAGTCCCGGGCCTAACACATAGATGACGCTAGTTTTATTGCAGTCACCTTTCTCTCAGTTAGTACTAACCTTCAAAAGACACCTGTTAAAATTTCATGATATTCTATTCATTAGTTTGTGAGTTATTGTGCTAAGAGTCACGCTACTTTTGTTATTTTCAAAACAATGGATCAAAAACAATTTCGTGTTTTAATTTTATACTGCTTCTTGATGGGAAAAAATACCGTTCAAGCGAAGCAATGGCTTGACAAGTGTTATGGGGACTCCGCTCCATCAGAAACAACAATAAAACGTTGGTTTGCTGACTTCAAACGTGGTCGTAGAGACACCGATGATGCAGAACGCAGTGGACGTACAAATGAGGCGATAACACCAGAAAACATCAAAAAAATCCACAAAATCGTTTTGAATGATCGAAAAGTGAAGTTGCGTGAGTTAGCTGACATCGTAAAGATATCAAAAGAACGTATTGGCTTTATATTGCATGAGCATTTGACTATGAGAAAGCTCTGTTCAAAGCGAGTGCCGCGTTTGCTCACTGTTGACCAAAAACAAGAACGTGTTGATGGTTCTGAGCAGTGTTTGGCCATGTTTAAACGTAACAGCCCGGAATTTTTGCTCGATATGTTACAATGGATGAAACATGGATTCATCACTTCACTCCGGATTCAAAACGATCGTTGTCTGAGTGGACAGCAACTGGTGAACCTCGTCCAAAGCGCCCCAAAAGCACAACAATCGACTGGAAAGGTTATGGCCTCGGTATTTTCGGATGTGCGTGGTGTTATATTCAACAACTATCTTGAGAAAGGAAATACCATCAACAGTGAATATTATATAGCGTTATTGGAGCGTTTGAAGGCCGAAATTGCAAAGAAACGACCGCATATAGCAATGAAAAAATTTTGTTTCATCAAGACAACGCACAGTGTTACAAGTCAATGAAAACAATGGCAAAACTACATGAATTGAACTTCGAATTGCTCCCACATCCACCGTATTCGCCAGATTTGGCTCCCAGCGACTACTGGCTATTCGCAGACCTCAAAAAAATGCTCGCCGGTAAGAAATTTCGCACGAATGAAGAGGTTATCGCTGAAACTGAGGCCCATTTTGAGGCAAAAGATAAATCGTTCTACAAAAGTGGTATTGAAATGTTAGAGCGGCGCTGGAATGATTGCGTTGCTCTTGATGGAGATTACGTTGATGAATAAAGCTAATTTTTTTAGGCCCGGGACTTTTCAGCCCATGTGTTAGGTATACACCTAGTATTATAATAGTTAAGAAATGTACAATAAAATGGGAACTTGAAAAACTTCTCATTTGATGAAATATTGAACTCCCTTTTTGTTTGAAAATTTGGATATGGGGATTAGTGAAAGAAGAAAGTAATCACAAAATGTCTAATTTCAGGATTTTTGTGCACATACAACACTAACAATATTGCAAAGGTTGAAATGCTTATTATATCGTGTAGATTAATAATATTCAAACAATAATAAAGGGTGATCATAGTTACTGCATTATAATATTTACTGGAAGCTATTGTATGGCTTCAACGAATAAAAGAAGTTTCTGAATACATTTTGAAACAAGTTCTTATTAGTTATTACGTAGATTTCTAAAATATGCCATAGGTGCAAAGAAAACCTGAAAAAATCCTAACAATTTCTCATTAACATTAATGTATTCTTAAAAAAATCTCGTTCTTTTATGTGGCATTTAATTGAAAAAATATTCAACTGATAAAAGTACTTCTTAGGAAACACTCGTCGGAGGCATAGTAATTACACGAGAGTGAAGCATTTACGTCAATTCTCAGATTGCTTGTATCTAGATTTTGTGTGGGCTCCCTGCACTTAAAATCTCGAAATTACCGGTTCTCATTTCGATAAGTGAAATATCAATAGCACATTTAACAAGGAGGTAGATAATTTATTATTTATTAAAATTGCGTTACGAGCTTGTTTGTGGAACAACTGCATGTACTCACGTAAAACTGACTGCAAGGCGGCGTGCTTGTAAACTAAATTTGAAGTTTATATTACTTCACAGTTCACTTAGTATTCTGGTATCCTTCTGCATGCAAATTGAGCTCATAAAGGGTTACTGCATACACCTGCAGAATTCATCATTTATTTCTACATGTAAAGGAATCTAAGTGTATCGAAACTTTAGATTTAATCCAAGTTTGTGAATTTATATACTCATTCATTATAAGCACAATTGTCCGAAGATCTATTTTTGGAACGCAAACTGTCTTAAATGTAGCACTGTCATCGACTATTTGCTAATTGTAAGGAGTATAAGAAAGCTTACCTATACTTAGAAATACGTACTAAGGGATAGTCTGTCTCGCCCATGAGCTCCTATTCCATTTTCCAACTTTTTGGATATGTCTCCTCGCAGAGTCATTTGGAAATTCGCAATTTTTCAATAATTTAAAGGTATTGCAGAAAATGCTTTTACGACTTTTATTTTACTTGCAATACATTATTCTCCTTCATACATCAAATTTTGTGCCGTTATGCTTTTTTTTCAAAAACGATTTGTACCATATTTTAAGCTTACTTTCGTGAAAATGAACCTAAAACTAATAAAACTGCAGACGTTATTACAAGGGCTGGTAAGTATATTTACAGAACCCAATAGAGTAAGTAGGGTCCAAACGTTCACCTGATTTATTGCTTTGTAATTTCTGTGTCAAACGTGGTAGACGATTTTCGTTGCTTTAAGCTGCTACTGAAAGATTTGAGTAGAGGTTTTTAAAGTGTCAATTCTGGAGTGGAAAAGATATCACACGAATTGGTTCAATAATATGAAAAAGTATATTAATGGGTGGAAGTGGACAATTTGAAAAGCAAGAATGTCGCTTACTAAGCTTTAAGTATGGTTTTACACTGTTTCCAAAAATATTCCTAGTAGTTGTCTTTCTTATTCCTTCTTACAGCTGCAAAGCTATTAATGCAAACAATGAAGAAATAATATTGTATTTAGGGCCACAATCTATAAGCGCTCACATTTGCAACGCTTTCAATGTGCTAGATGGACAGTTATCCGAGGTTATTAATCTAAGATGGACATTTGTTTTATTTCACGAACTTCGTAGGTTTATGAACAACTTTTACTTTTTTATGCGTCACTTTGGCTTCCCTTGGACAACAGCAATTTTTTGTAACTCCAATGAAGTGTGCTCTTAAATTTTTAGAAAGAAGCCCATGATACAAACAAGCATAAATTAGTTGTTGGATTTTCTGTAGAATTCTTGCTAGATTTCCGTTTTTTTCTTAACATGGCCCATTCGCAGGATAAATTTCCAAAGGTCATTCATTCTTTCAATGACTACCTTGTGTTGATGAAAGAAGCATTCACAATAAAACCAATTTCACACATAATCAGAATGTATACAATCAAAATTTACCATGCTGGAACAGCCATGGTGTAATAACTTGCAAATAATGCCTGGAGTAGCATCTTCCACTTTTTAAAAATTTACCGCTCACAGTACGCTACTTCGTACTACTTTCATTCATTTTATCCACGGCAAGTGGTGAAGAGTAGCTACCGGTGGAGGGAGCGCCAGTACACCAAAGGCAAAATAAGACAAATTGTGATAATAGTTTAAATTTAGTAATTAATTCGCGATTTGTAAGGGTCTGTTAATGATTGACACTCAATTTTTTTGATAACTTATTTAATATTGATCTCCGCATCTATCCGCCTTCCTAACCGTCAAAATCAACAATCCTCAAAAATGTGCACCGATAAGTTAGTTTACTTAGTTTTTAGTTTAATTGTAAATAGTTTCTAAGCGAAGTACGTTCCGTGAGATGTTTAGGGAGCTATAACACATTAAGGATAATTAAAAGGAAATTAAGCGTAATATTAGGTAATTACATTCCTGAATTTCCCACCTGGGTTAGTTATTTCCACCACCGCGTCTTATTAACAAAGAAAACAATACACCGTGCTATATAGTACATGGTAGGGAAATGTACGTATAAGAAAGGTATTTTATTTTAAGGATATCAATATGACGAAGCTACGTTGAATACTTGAAAAATCTGAATCAAGCCGTAAGGCATATACAAAATTGAAGCTTGTTTATTGCTTGTGATATTAAACGTGCTTTTTCGTGTTTCATTTAACCCCATTCGCAATTTGACGTCAAATTTAAATACGCAGGGTAGTAAATACGTAGAATGTGTGGCAGTTTAAAAATGTAATATCCAGAATATTTGTCCATACGTCCGTCAAAGGTCCTATGAAATGGTAACAAAACATTTTACAAAAATTAGCTTCGTTTTACAAAATTGGCTTTATGGAGATATCGAGTTTAGGGCATATTATATAAAAACATCTCACGTTTTCAATATAATTTCCACTAATTACGTTGCATTTATTCCATTGATCAATTAATAATTCTATCTTTGCAAAAATAATCCGATGTTTTCCTCTCAATGTATTGCACTAGAACTGCTCACAACTCAATATCGTCATGAAAACGGCGTGGCGCCGCAAAAATTTCTTTTAAATAGGAAAATAAGCTATAGTCACTAGCTGTCATATTACGACTGCATCGTGGGTGTTAATTTCTTGAAAATATACGCAGTAATTACAGCCGATGAGAGTGCAGCAAGAGGGGCAATGTCATGAATTTCCACGAATATTGTCTCTCAATTTATGCAACAAACTAGAATAATGAGGTATTGAGAGTTGCATTGCATTTTTTAAAGACAATCTGTAAAATCCCCTCACAATTTTATTATTGTAATCACAGTTTTGCCTTTATACAACGTGGTTTATCTGACCGATATTTTATCGACTTCTTTTTGGATAGTTCACAATAGACAGCCAATATTTCATGTACTATAACAGTAGACTTCAAAATCGCCTATTTTGCACTAAACTTATCCATATACAAATGGCCGAAAATTTATTCCAGAAGTGTTAGATATTGATATTTCATTTGTCTTCAAACGACTATCTTTTAATACCAATTCTCTAATAAACGAAATTTTTTATGGCAATCCCACTATAATTGGCCAACTGGAATGCTCATAATCTGTAAGAATATGGATCAGGCAAATCACTATAAATGCCGTTTAAACGTTTTAATGAAAAAATTAAAAATTTAATGAAGGTATTTAATATTTACTAATTAAGGCGTAATGCACTAATAACGGAATCTGATTGGTTGGCCTTGCTAATGGAAGTTTACTATTTAGCTCAGACTTAGCGTATATGATACTACATACGCGTTTGGGCATACAACATACAACACGTTTGGATATGCATAAACCTGTGAGACGGAGAATATATTTAAGGAATTGCTAGTTTTAGTATAGTTATTGGGTACTGCGTTAAGTAATGGCTGATAAGCTTTTTGTATGGTGGTTTCTAATTCTATTTAAATAATGTATCAAGTTAAAAAAGGGTTAGACCAGTGATACGAAGTGTAGTGACATGTGGAGATATGATTCCTGTACTAAGTAGAAATAGCTAAAGAAACTAAAAAGAAGCCTTCTAATCCACTTTATTCTATGAAATATTTTTGAGATTTTCGCCTGAATCGGTTTCGGAATTATGGCTCCATCTTCAGCAGAAATTGCCTAAAATGTTTACCGTAAAATGTATATTGGTGAAAGTTTGAAAATTGATAAAACGTAGAAGGCTATGAGATAAAGTTTGGAAAGCACAAAAAGGTATTATTAAAATTTATATGTTAAAGTGAAATTTAAGTAAACTTGGACGTGTGCGAACAAAAGGAATATCAAAATTTTTAAATTTCAATTTAAAGGAGGAAACACAAGATACAGAACCTAGAAACTAGCAAATTGAAGCATTAAGGCGTCAAGTAATTTGTTAGCAATATTTGGTTTACATAGAAGCTGCCCAGAGATGTTAAAAATATGGTGCATGGGACGTACAATTTATTGTAGATTTACCGCTATCTACACGCTCAATAAGAAAATAAGCTTTACTGTTAATCCAGTAACCAAAATGGAATGATATTACCGACATAAATATTATACGTCTTTATTTTTGAAACGTTTCCTTCGCTTTACTTTTTTGAGATTCCAATATGTAAATTTTAGTATTTGTTTTTACTTTCTAACCTTTACAAGTTCATTTACATTTACTGAACCAATAAAAACTACAGACGAGAAGCTATAAATTTTATGTATCCATGTTATGCATCTTAAAGTAGTTTTAGAATGCGTTTCATGCTTCAAATTACATAAGTTCTAGTAAACTAAACCTTTACATTTGTGTTCATTGAGTTTAATGTATCCGTCTCCGCAGTGAATGTGGTTTTCCTTAGAAAGCCTTTTCTTTAGCTTCCCGTTTCAGGAAAATATAAATCGGTGCATATATTCGAAGTTCACGTAAAGCATTTCTTTTTTTAGAAAAAGAAGCTTTTAACGAAACCATTCGCCTCCTCCCGTTGCATGTAATATTATGCTACAGATATAAGTTATTGACAAAACAGTAAATATATATTGAACCTACCTTCAAACAAGATCTAAGTTCCCAGTTGATTCTCGGTATTGAATCTGTAATCACAATATTTGTACTCGCTTGTATTGTATATAATGGCATATAACTAAATAATTATGCTTACGAAAAAGATAGGTTCTCGTTGTCGGAACAACTTCACATTATTAATAGCAAAAAGTTTGGTTTGGTCTACAGAATTTCACAGAAATCATACCTGAATATTCATCTACAACTTTTTCGTTTATTAAGCTTCTGCATAAACAATAAACTATTGGTACGTATTGAGCGTTTGTTAATATAAAAATATATCTTTCACTACTAACTAACTAAAATGTTTAACTACCACATTTAGAAATCACTTAAAATTTAGGGCCAGATTATAAATTACTACGTGGCAGATATTTTGTTGCAACAGGTGAGTTAGTAAGCAATGCTTGAGGGTGCGTAAACTGTAATGAAATATAAACTTACTTTTGGAATTTCTATACTCCTCAGGGGACTACTTCATATGTATGAGTTCAGATAAAAGTACAATGGAGTATAAGTATATAGATCAACTGCTATAGAACGTTATTATCAAGTGTATATACGGCATTCCCTCAAATATTATTAAAAACGTGCTTGATACAGAGTAAGTTAAAGAACAACAACAAAATAAGGAGAATAATAATCATACCTTTATTGCTCAGCGGGCCAAGCCGATGACAAGAGAAAATAAAAATGAACACCTATTGCATATCAAACTATTATATTTAATTCAATATAATACACAAGACAGCAGAAAAAAATAGTATTTTTTAAAATGTAGTCAATATATTGCGCTCCCAAGTATATCAGTATAAGCGACCTGTAATTACCTACTATTTTGGTTTGGTTGTTTTGTCGAGTAACGAAAAAATTTGCTATAGTACTGTGCCATTGGTAATGACCACTACAGCGAACTTCTTGTACATCTTTAATTCATACACTTTCAAAGTTTGTGCCGTTGAGTTTAAGGATTAGGCACACCCATGTGGACCATATTAGGAGGATATTTTACCTGTGTCCCAGCTACAAACTACTACAATCCTGGAGAGAATTTACCCATAATAAAATTTAACCCGGAAATTTTGGTCCAATGGTACATTACCCGTAATTGTGTATTTGGTAAATGCGGCCATCCAAAGTATCGCCAAATTTATAAGAAACTACTTCAACCATTATTAACAAATTTATGTAAGCAATACAGGCAAGTACGTTTAATATCATGTATTTATCCGGCTATTCCCAAGTAACCGCACAAGGTGTATAAAATCAATGTGATCGTGGGAAAAAAACACAGTACGACCGATCACAACGGATGAAACAAAGGGAAGAACAAAAGAATCGTTGGAAACTTCGCAGTTTTTGTAAGCATACGTTCTAACTAAAGCAAATACATTAAAACAACATAAAATGCACCATTGCACGTCTTCTTTGTTCTTGTTCGATATTCTGAATAAAAATGCAATATGAAAAAGAATTGTTTGTTTTGAAAGCACAATCTGTTATTGCAACCTTTCCATTGCTTTCTTTCATAGAAATTGTAGAACCGTAAAATTTAGACGCTGAGGATTTATCGGTCCGCTTAGTATAAGTTCTTTGGAGTTGAATTCCTTTAATTCCCCTTTACCGAAGTAGAGATTTGAAACACATTCGATTCGAAATTTATTTATAAACGTACTCAATTTATACGTAATATACTTTATATAGTCCCAAACAAATAATGTCCTAGTTTACATTAATACTTGGAAACCAAAAGTTCTGTGAAAATCTCACTAAGTTATTGAATACAGGAAGATCCATGCACTTGTCTGATAAACGTGACTAAATTATATTTCGTGGTGTAACGCACATCAATATAACATGAATGCTTTAAGTGCATGGGGAGTGGAAATTGTGAAAGAATGAAAAGTTTTCACAGTTCACAGGGTTATGTTATTCTTCTTTGGCACACGTCTCTCCTAGTGCGCATGTTTTTCTTCTTAAAAAAACATTGCTTGTACGTCTCTTAAATGAGGATGCGACATGGGAAAGATTTTACTTAAATCTGCTAGGTTAATACAAATTTAATATTTCTAGTGGGCAATGATTTTCAGATTCAGGCAAATTCCGACGGGATCCAATAGAATCAAGACGATTTTCAAGAGTTGTTTTTTTTTGTTAGCTGACGGTAGAGCTAATGTACTCGTATTTACAGACTTTTCAAATAGGAGGTATGACTTTATAATTTTTTAAGAGGATTTCTTTCTGATAAATAGCTTTTGCGGTATATAAATACTTTCATGATGATTTCCTGGTAGACTGAGGGAGCTATTACGCTATCTTGCATTTCGTACGGTACGTAGATAATAGATCTCTAAACAGTCATCAGTTAGTATTATTGGAAACGAATTTTTAAGTATTATTAATACATCATTAAGCTCTATAGTTCCCGCTCATGAGTGGAAGTGCTCTCAAATAACACGGATTAAACACATACAGAAAACTACAAAAATGTAACAATTTCGTCCTATTATTATAAGTATAAGGTTAAATTACAATGTGATAGCAACAAACAATACGTAAGAGAGAAGAGAGAAACCTTTTAAGACCGGATTATATGCAAAGTCCATATATTTGATTTTATTTATTTATTATATTTTACGTCTATTTGTAGATGCCTTACACTGATTAAAGTTAATTAACGCTAATTAACTTTAATCAGTGTAACTGCTTTTAATAGAGTGATAAGGCACGTAAATTTGTGCATTGAACAAGGCAGTGGTCATTTCCAAGAATTCTTGTAATTTTTTTATTATTTTTTATTAAAACGTTATTCAAGCGCGTAAATCATTCTTATTTCATCACTGCTTAAAATGCACTTTTTGTAATTGTGTACAAATACCAACGTCGGTGTAACACTTAACCTGTAAGAATTATATGAGAAAAATAAAATAAGCTGCGACAAATATTTTCAAATTCCGTGGCATACCTTTAGCAATATAATTTTTGCTCTCTCGGTATTTAACAAATGGTTTCTAAACCGACATTTTTTGTAACTCAGAGCCTTTGCTTATGCTACAAGCTCTATTTCTAATTTCATATTAAGTGATGTCAAGTTTTCCCAACAACTGTTGGTTTGCAGTTTTTTTTCTAAAAAATATTACACACAAAGGTTGTGACAATTTTCTTCAAATTGTTTATAATACTCCAATATTACTTTACTAAAATCTTGCAACACAACTTTAGTATTAGCTTTTAAAGAGTACGTGCATTGTGTTATTACTTATAGTTATAATATTTACCAATGAACCAACGAGCACTTTTCGTTTGTACTCTAATTGCCAAGGCAACTATGCTCCGTAGTATTTAATGTGCAACGGTATTCCAAACGCTCTTGGTTTCAGGTTCACCTTGATTTTGACTTAGAATAATCACTATAACTTTTACATGAAGTTTCTTTGTATTAGCGATATAACATTACTTGGTGAAGTGTAGATGCCGCACTGTAAGGTGAAATATTTAAAAGGAAGGAAAAAATAAACTGCCATTGCTGTAGTTAAAGGAGAAACGCGATCCTTTAGGGACGATTTTAAAAAGAAGCTTTAACAATGCTTCATGACTAATAAATTGGAATTCTGAAGAAAGAAAGTTAGCAACTACAAGCGGTATCACCTGCATGCAAATGCAGCTCATACATTTAATTTAAATAATAATTTTAAATAGACGAATATTTTCTAAATCAAAAAATCCCATAGTACGTAATAATACAGTAATCTTAATTATATGATTACAGCTTTATATGTTTAAATAAAAGCTGGAATTAAGAGGTTTGTAGAAAATACGTTATATCACTAATTCTGAAAAACTACTTAAAAATGCAACAAAGATGTGTATACACAAATATATTTAACCCGAGCATTTTTACGAATGTTTGTAGGTCATCCAAAAACATATTTAGACCGGCCGTAGTGTTTAGGCAATTTATAAACTGTCAAAACCAACGTGTGGCAAACAAACACACATACATATACATGTATGCGGGATAATTCCTTACAGATTACATAGCTTACCACTACGTTTGTTTGCTGAAGCGTTGATTTAATTTAGACAACTAGGGCTCTCGAGTTTTACCAGTTAGCAAGCAATTCTAGAAACTGATATAATTATACATAGATTAGCAGTTCACGAGGGCATTATTATATTTAGATCTAATGAAACTTGAAAATACTGTGCGTAGCATAACATATTTTGCAATTTCCTTTGTACGTGTAAAAGTAATGAAAATAAAAATTACTGGTGCCTGAAAGAATTCTATTACATAGGATGTTTCGTAAAAATTTCAAATATGTTTGCAGTATAGAAAAGACGACAATAATGAGAAAGAAGAGTTGGGAAAGAATGGATGCGAACAAAATAGATTTCTTTCCGACATTACGATTAAATATTTACATTCAAGAAGGTATACTGTTTGAAATATGTTTATACACACAAAATGTGATATAAAAGTCACTCAATAGCTAAGTAAATATATATCTACCTACATACTGAAAAAATTAATAAATGTTTGTAATTAGAAGTTTTATATATACACAACCTAACGAAAAATATATTGTTTACAATAGCATGTTATTAGACCATCATCATTTTATATAAAGCAACAACTAGTCATGCACGTAATAATATAGTTGACCAACGTGTACACACAACATTTTAATAACTTTTACAGCGGTTTTTGTATATATTTGATCAGAATTAGTAGTCTCATTAGTCATGCATTAAATTTAGCGTTCAAGAAATAGCTACACGCAGTTGTACGTTGATGTGCCACCCCGCACAAATAGAAAAAGATACATCCAGTTAACTAGTATTAAACTACCATTTTTCATAACTAGAGACCGAATTATATGCAAAGAAAAACTGGAATATATACGCATATCTATGCATCGATTTTTGAGAAAATATGCATAAAGCTGGGGCATATATGCAAAAAAGTCATCCTCCTGTTAACATTTGGCCGCTGAACGTAATGCTAGGTATATAGGACAGCTTTCAACAAGTGTTTCTTATCTTAGAATAGTGGTAGAAACCTAAAGTACGCGTAATGTAATTTTATTTCTACTTTATTTTAATTTTGCGGCTGCCGTTTGCATTATCGTAATTTTGCCGCGTTATTACATTCATTCCCATCGTAAAATAAGTATTTGGGTATCTTCTCAAATAAACGTTATCGAATGACAATGCCCAAGATAAACAACGTATACGATGTTAAAAAATGTGGGAATATAAAATTAGGATACATGAGTCTCCATAAATAAAGATTCGGCAATAAGACTAAGACATGACAGGTAAATGCGATAAATAACTGAAACAGTAATATCTAGAGCAGTGGGGAATGGTACTGGTTTATGATAATAAAGTGGATAGCACACTAACGGTGGGCATCTGCGTTAAGTGGTAACTTAGTAATAAGCAATAGTTATACTTAATAATATCAGGTTACAAGCGCTTTCACAGCTCATTTGCTGCGATTCTCAAAATGCGGATCCAATACGAAAATATTAACGCAAAGGGTATGTCAATATGTTTTATAAAAATGGTTTCTATTTGAAGATGTAAACATTTGTACTTCATTTTTTGTAAACGAAAAGTTAAAAAAATTGTAAATTTAGGAAATAAATGAACGAAATTGCATTAAATCTCTCAATTCTAGGGTTACAATGAAAATATGGACGTGGAGACTCTCACCGTATTTCTCGCAGTTCCAGTTTTAATACAAAACCACATGCACATATTGCGGTATTGTTAAATTTCTGCTTGTATGTGTCGGTTCTACGGAACTCAAGTGGATTTTATTCAGCAATGGACTGTATCTCATTAGTCTAAAACAACAAACTGTTCGTACAGGTAACATCACCCGCAGATTCAGAGGTATATCAACTTCTGTACGCATACACTTGTCCTCCGAAGTAGCATTTAATTAAGTTTTGCTACGTAAATTGAACAGGCATACTTTAAACTATACAAATTAATCGTGTTATGAAGCAAATTTCTTTAAATAGCGGCTTTTAACCTCATTTATTGACTGTTGAATTTAGTTACATTGTTAAGTTTTAATATTATTCGCTCACAATGTAAGTACGTAGTTCTTTAGCATAAACTGATGCGAAAATGACTCAACGCGAATTTTATTATGTATTTTGTTGGATTGCGTAGCACGAAAATTACACAAGACGTCATTTTATAGTCGGATGACGATTTATATCCAGAATAAGGAAGTTGTTAAATTCAATTCAGGACTAGATATACTCCTAATTTATGCAATTCGCTTTATTACCACTTAATGACCATGCAAAACTAAATAATGAAAATAATGTCTGTAGATTATACCGTACCTACACATTTTTAACATTAATGCACACGCGCATACTTAAAGTAACCATGCGAGATGTTGTAATATAGAGAAAATAGAACGAATTCCTTTGTAATAAGTGCCAGCAACAAATTCAAAACTCGCTCTAAGAAATGGTATGGATTTATGACACATATCTTACGATCAATAGTAGACTGTTTTAAGGAAGACTTTTGTATGCTTCGCTTGCATTCATCGAATAATAAAAACAAAGGAAATAGAAAAGAAAATGACAATAGGAATAATAATTGAAGATAGTTAAGAATAAGTGGCTACCTCAAATTTAAATAGTTATTTTGATAAAGTGATTACAAATTTAATCAATAATTGCTCTATGCTTTTTTCTAACTATATCTTGAAATACATACCGTAACCTACACCAGAAAAAAGTTCAAGAAGTAATTAATATATACAAAGCATCTCTTAATAACTACAACTCCGTGGATTAAAGTAATTTCAATACAGCCTTTTTTTCGGTTTAAGAAGCATTACAGTTAATTTATTACGAATTCATCGTTGGCGAAGATCTCTTATTTAAACGTGAATGACTTCCTATTTATTGGCGTGGACACGTTTAGGGCCCGCCTACCTTGTCTAAAATATTCAAGAAAATATAATAAGAAGAGTACTTTTTTGGAAATTGAGAAGCTTCTTATTAGTTGTTAATTCGGCGTTAGAACACACATGATACAGGGGATCATCTTTTACAGAATTTCTTTCGTAACATGAGTTTTGAAAATCTTACTGCAATTTAATGCGCATAGAGTATACCTTAACTTAAGCAAAATCAAGTACCACATCAATAACTTACAGCTTACATCGTCTGACAGGGTGCTACTTTTAGATTTGATGGTGGAGGTGAACATGGGATGGGTATGGTATATTCGCCTCCTTTCTTGGCTCATTTGCATAAAGCATTAGAAGGCAACTTTGGAAAAAGCATTGTTAAAATAGCATTTTGCATTATCCAAGTGCAACGGAAAAAGTAAAAATTCCCCTAAAGTTAATATGATTAAGTCAAATAACACTAGAACAAGCGATAAACAAAGTTAAATTTAATAAGGAATTGTTAGGTGATTTTAAGGCAAACACAGGTTTAAACTAACAAATTTATTCAATCTAGTAATGGAGAGGTAATGGTAATAATCGAATGAGTGCGCTAAAACCAATTGTAACGTAAACTAGTTTATAACTTGTTGACTGTTCTAAATGTATTAGTTACTATATGCAAGATTTGTTATTAAAATTATGGCGTAGCATTTAATAGTGCCCCGGCGCTATTCCACGTACAATTCATTGCTAAATATAAAAAAGGAACCTACAATTTCAGTTCACTAATTTTGGGTTCTCCATTGTGAATGAAGTGGGTACGAATTGCATTTTGGTAGATAAAAAGATCATATCCGTAATAACAAAATTTAAGAAATCACATGTCAACTGAATTGATTTGTCATATAAGGTATAAGTTTATTGTTTAAACATGACGTTAGTTGAGGTATGAACAAATTATCTGATCAAATTCGAATATAAAAAAGCATTAAACTAATAAGTTCAAGGAATAGATATCTACGTAATTCTCTAATTCAACCTGTTTGTCATTTATTTTTGACTTGCACTTCGAACCAGTATTTATTTAGCGCTTTACGTTGTCATATCCACGGAATTTATTTTAATTTTCTGTTCAACATGTGTTCAGCTTTTCAGTGATAATGAGCATAACTGTGCAAGTGCTGAAAAGAAAATATTTATCAGCAGATGGAAAGGAGATTATTTATATAATAGTATAATACGAAGAAATAGTTCAAAATATTTAAAGAACATTGAACGAATGCGTGAAGTAACAATGGTGCCAATGGAAAACACCCGAATGATAAATTTCAGCTGAAGACCGCTTGACCCAACATTCTAAGTTGACTTGACTCAGGAATTGGCAAATTAATATTTATAAACATAATTTTGACAGACATTGTGAGGGTTAGGTAGCACATATTTACGTGTTACTCTGTCAATAAGTAATTTTGAATGATTTTAACACAAAAGTAAGTCTGTGCTTAAGTATATTCTAGTGAAATTTCTCAGGGTTCATACTGTATTATAGCAAGTCGACTATTTTATCAGTGATTTTGCTTTTATACAACAAATTCAGATGACTCAAATTAGAGCAATGAGGAAAATAGAATAGATTAAATCTATAAATGGCAATGTTTGCCCGGTATTTGGGTAATATATTGTGGCGACAACTTCTACATAAATTCTAAGGTATAATGTAATAACTTGCAAAATTCGCATAAACAACAAGCGCACAAACTCTATTGGTGCTCTGTATTAGCTACCGACGCTAACCGCCACTTGTTTCGCGCGTCGTTTATCGATGACGTTGGTAAACCACTACTACATCTTGCTATTAGGTGACAAATGGCTACAGTAAGGTGATCATAGCAACGGAAACGTTTCCTATACGTTGCCAGAGATGGAGATGTAGGCTTTGGATGTGATCTTCAATATTTGCCGTGTGTATATGAGTACTTATTAAATATTATTGTATAAAACTTTACATTAATTATATTGAATATTGTGATATAAATTTTTGACGGAATAATTTCGTTATCCTCTTTTATTGTTGTTTGTGGGACTTTTTTAAGGAAGGGAATTCTTTAGATAATAAGGACAAAAGGGAGTTTTGGGAATTTGAATTTAAAGGTAAAAATACATTGCCAGGGCACTGCAATCTACGATTACTTTAAGATGTCTAATAATTTAGTGTGATATTAAAGTGCTAATCGATCTTAGAAAGAGTTCAACAATGCATTCTTCCTAACAATACAGTTATATTAAAGGAAACTATAAATAAAGAAGAGAAGCTCAGTGAATCAACGAAAGGTAAGTTTTACAAATG
Source organism: Trypoxylus dichotomus (assembly GCA_023509865.1). Lineage (NCBI taxonomy): Eukaryota > Metazoa > Arthropoda > Insecta > Coleoptera > Scarabaeidae > Trypoxylus > Trypoxylus dichotomus. Next base: position 45,489,464 of record CM042078.1, read on the forward strand.
CAGTAAAAAGTGGGCATGTCCTTGAGGAGAACAGAGGCTTCAAAAGTCCCATTACAGTATATTGTTAATCATGTGAAATTTATGGCAATTAGAACAACAAATTATACATAGAAACAACATGACAAATATAATTTAAAGACGTATTTATATGTTGATTAATCACATATAAATGCCTCTTTAAATTATATTTGTTATGTTGTCTTTTTGTATAATGTCTTACCTTAATTGCCTTATATCTGACATAATTACTACAAATTACTACATCAAGTTAAATAAAGAAACAAAAGCTTGTTATAGTATTGGCTTAAAATGACCACCTCCACTTTACAAACACACATCCATTCGTCCTTTCATGTTATCAAATTCACTTTGAAAAGTTTCAACGTACAAATTTCTAAGTCTTCCAAATGATTGATTAAAAAACACTAAAGCGAGAAAAGTCGAAGGGGTTCAAGTCAAAGGAACGAGTCAGTCAACATCCTGTACTGCTGTTGAAAAATTTCCTCAGGTAATTTATAACCGCATGTTCTGCTCTGTGCAGCTCCTCCACCATAACGCCTATCTCTACTGAATCCATACATGATTTGGAGCTGAGCTATAAGCACCTAACTTGATCGTTTCTCCCGCTAACTGAGTTTATGGAACTGGGGACTACGACCACTGCAAACCTGGCTTGCCAGCCATTACATCGCTTGCGGAGAGCCCTTCACCTAAAATGATAATGCATGACCACAATTCTGCGGTGACGCGGCAAGTTCTTGTACAATTTCGATTGCAAATGATTATCCTGTGTATAAACTAGACCTCTCTCTCGTTAACTTCGATAGATGGAAACGGGTCTTTGAACACAGCATTTCTACAGCAACGAAAAGCTTGAACACGCAGTGGTGGGTTATCTCAACATGCTGACAGCAGTCTATAAGGTAGTATTGGAGAGATAGTGTTGTAAAACCACCGGTATAACAAATCTCTCAGTCTTTACGGTGACTGTTTGGAAAGTAACTTTGATTTAATTTGAGCATGTAAAATCATCTTACAAGACTATAGCGGAAATCATTAAAATTTGAATTCCATCTTAATAGTACAACTATACTTCTGTAGAAAATTTAGTTCTATCTCCTCTCTTGGTGTCGCAATATCGCAGAAATGTATTAAAGAGATCGGCAAGTAATATAGAAAAGGTGTTATCGAAGATTAATATTCACAGAACTAAGGGCTCTCTATGCCACCTTATTACGAATATTTCTGCAGCGCTTTCTATCCAAGAATGAATAATTTATGTCATACTAATGAAGGAAACGTTGTTGAGAATTACAAATTGCATCTTATACAAATCGCGTGACCTCTGTATTACGTTCATTAATTTTTACGTACTGTATCAACTAGTTCCTTTATTCAAATTGCATAAACGAAAATCTGGCATTTGCGTTTTAAAAACCGGATAAGTATTGTCACAACTTTTAACTTGACGACAATCTGTCTTCTATCTTGTTAGATGGTATCCGTGTACGCCAAATATTTTAACTTCCACCGCATAAAAAGCTTGGAAAGATATTAAAAGTTAAACGAAGTACACTTTTAATTCCTACCAGCACTTGTGCATACGCCGCTTAGGCAGTTGAGAACCTTTTAACTGTTACTGACAGCAAAGCTTTTCGAGAGGGTGTTATGAATGATAAATTTTCGATATATGAAAATAATGACAAGAATTTGTCGCAAGAAATAACATTTAAAAATACATTGTGGTATTTATTAACTCATTCATTAACTCATGTGGACCTGTTTCATATTTATTTTTAACATATTCGCATATATGTACATATCAGATAAGTTCCCCATCAAATTACGAAATCTAGCAGATATAATTTGTAATCATATCCCAACAAACTATTAAAGCAGTTGATCCTTATGAAAAAGGTAAGAAGGTAAATGCGATGAGGATTCAAGAAAACGTCTCTGTAAATTGTTGTGCGACTAAATTACATTTCGGTTATATTAGTTTCAACAATCCTAAGATGTTCTTGCACAAATAATGGAAATTTTATGTTAATGTCACTTGATGGCTAACAACATGCAACAGTAGTTTGCGCAGAACAACCATAATTCCACGGATTACTGAAGAGCAGTGAATCATTTGGATTTTTTTGCATTATATATTTATCAACCAGACAATATTTTCTCTGCAAATTTGTCTACGTTTGTGGAATCTACTAATTCAAATGGTGCCCTCGTTTTTCAATTGACATGTTCATAAAGCAACTTTTGTTTACACTGAGTTTAAAAAATTGTAGTTTTGTGTAAAAATTGAACTCTCGCATCCTTGGGGACATAAAAGTAATACACGCAATTTCACATGTACATTTGAATGTCTGGAAGCTTCGTTAGGGTATATCAAAGTGATTACAAAGCAACAAAAGTTGTTTGCACGTACTGCATGAAGCAAATAGTTAGCCTCTTTGATTTTAGTGAACATAGGCCAACTTTACACACACATATCATCAATATGTATATAATAATGGTGGTTTTGATATTTTGGCGGTTGTAATCTGTTTGCTTTCGATTCTTGGGTATTATTCCGCTTCTGATGCTGGTCCACATTGTGATGCGATTGACAAGCTCTAGAAGAAGACGAAGAAACTTTCACCGAAACGTCGAGAAACAAGGCCGATTAAATGGTGATTTGTTCATACGGTGTAAATCGCTTGTCTAGCGAATAGGAGCTGTAGGTTCAAATCCTATCGGAAGCATAACATTTTTAACTTCACAAACTAATCAAATTAAACTTTAACTTTCGTAAATTGTCATTTAAAAACCAAGTGTAGTTGCATTAAAAATAATTTAATGTATATGTGCATATAGGCAGGATGTAGGTGTGAAATCGAGGCAAAATGTATAATAAAAAAGAACCCGGTATGTATATATTGTTATACTGTATCTGCACAAGTAGATATAATAATTAAATCATTAAGAATAACTGTCGTTGGTTTTTGAATGATAAATGGCTTTAAAATAATTTGTGGTGGGTGTTACTCCTGCATACATAAGGTAACAATTTAACTTTTTTCGATGAAGAGGTTAGGACTATGACATGTATATAAAATTGGTTTAGGTTTAACCCTTACAAAAAAATTATTCCACCCCAAAAATTTAGTTTCTTTAATGTGACTATATTATAATTTTTGGAACCTGATTGATAAAAATTTAAACTACTTGAATTGAAAAAGACATTGTTTCGCTAGAACTCTGAACAATATTTAAGCGTAAAAGAATTACTTTTGGTTAAAGGACTGCACGTGAAAAATACAGTTTTTGGCCCAAAAGAGCGTTTCTATTAGTGTAGAAAATTGTAGGTAAGTATTATTTCGAGGTTAATTTTTTAAAATATATTGCAACCTTAAAACTGCAACTGTGATTCTAATCTTATCTAAAGCACGCATCGTCTACCCATTAAATCAGTTAATCATTCTAATCCACTACTTGATCTCTATATCTCACTAACACGTTTTTTCCGTAAATTAGTATCCAATAATAAAGGTACAAATCGAGATGCATTTTGTAGTTAAGGAATAATTTTCAATGCAAATTACGGTAGTCTTTCCCAGAAGAAGCATCGAAAACGCAAAATGTAGAATTTATCGAATTCTCGTTCTACACCTTTGTTGCGGTTTTAGTATTTGTTGCTTTGATGTTTCCTTTTCCCTTTGAAGCTGTATTTGTATTGTATCCCCGTGTACGTGCGTGATACAAACGGCTTAATGTCAGTTGTATGCTAGAGAACGAACTACTGTAGCCACTACAGCAGTCTTCAATAGCAAATTTAATTTATTGTCTGCATAACTAAAGAATACTTGCAAATAAATGTATGTCTACTTTATGGATCCTCAAAACAATCCACAATTAAATTTAATGTCGAATAAACATTAAAAGCGCCCATATTTCACTGCTGTAGTCCGTTCATGCCTTAAAATTCAGTATGGCTCTTATAGAATATTATCCTCTCTTTCTATTGACAGAAAATTTATGTATGTACATCTCTTTTCAACGTGGGTAGAGCTGCCCTATTGTGTACTGGTGAGTTTTTTGACAGCTGCATTACCAACAAGTAAATTGGTATTTAAGTTTTACTTATTGGTGTCAGCTATTCTGTTTTAACTCGAAAAAGCTTATGCCTGTCCTTACTATCAATAGCTTTATATCTAATTTTCTTAATATATAGAAGACCACTTGCATATTATATCATTGGAGCACTATTCTCAATAAATAAATCAGTTTAGTAATCTTAATATAGTCAATTGTAAAATTAATTCTAAAAGAAAAATAAATGTCATATTCGTAACCATGAGCAGTATATATTCGTATACTTCGGAAAATATAGAAATAACTTGTAATGTTTAAATAAACATAGGTAAGAAATATTGTTGTTGTTATGTTCCATTTGTCATTTCTTCATATAGCCAACTGTAAAGTTTAAAACATCCTAAGAATATAATTTTGAGGCAATGTAGCAACCGCGTTCTCATTTCCCACAAGAGCCATACTGAATTTAAAGGTGCGAACGGACTATAACGCTTCTACGCAAACGTAAGAAGTATTTACAGTCTTGAACATCCATCGACTACCACTCACTAAATGTATTTCATTACGCTTCCTATAAATAGTGTATGCAATGATGGAAATCTATCGCCTTAACTATATTAAACAAACACTGGTATAAAATACAATCATCGTTAGCGTTAAATATCGGTACGTTGTAAACAAAATGGATATCGTAAATAAAATTTGAAAATTTAAACTTTTCCTTCGACGCGATCAGATTTAAATAAACCTGCTATTATAATACGATGAACATAAACAAGTCAAAAGCTATCGAGAAAGAAAAATAAAGCAGTTACGAAGAAGATTTTTGTATTTTGTACAACATTTTGCTGAAAGTTCTCTTTTGCATATATACTTAGTGCATAAAAATTATAATTTCGTCGGTTAGTTACTTACGAGGACGATCTGAGATGTTTCCGGAATCGATTTATTTTTCGATGTAGTCTCCTCGAAGATCAATCAATACACTTTTTCAAACAGTGCTTCAGTCTCTTCAAGTCGTCGGAAAAGTAGGATGTTTCGAGGTCTGCAAAATACCCATCTTTAGCGGCGATGACCTCCTCATTTGAGGCAAATCCCTTAATTTTTTCAGGTTTCGGAATAGGGACAAGTCACTAGGGACTAGGTCCGGTGAATATGAAGGATGAAAGACTAATTCATAGCGCAACACATTCAATTCTGGAATTGGTCTTCGGTATGTCGTGGTGCATCCAAGTTTCATTCACGGTTACGAAACACATGAAGAAATCTCTTGGATTGCGTTGGATCCTGGCCGGACCTCTTCCGAAATGGCCACTCGATTTCGTTTTTGCTCTGGTGTGTATCCGCGGTACTCATCGCGCCAACAGCTTTTTCATGCCGAAAACTTCGTGCAGGATATAGCCACCGCGTTCTGCTAAGATCCGTGTTGTCTCTGCTATCTCTTTCAGCTTCAATCGGCAATCGGATAACACGACATCGTGAATATTGTCGAGCATTTCATCGTTGGTAGCGTTGTTGGGCATCCATTGCGTAATTCGTCGCTTGTGTTTGTGCGGCAACGTTTGAACTCGCTCACCCAGAAGCGCATGAAGTACATCCGCCATGAATTTCTAGCAAAATATTTCGAATTTCCGTTACCGTTTTCCCAACCATCCAGAAGTGTTTTATCACTGTAACTACAACTATTGATAGTAGACGTTTGAAATTTTGGCAGTTGCCATAAAAAAGGTTGCTTTTGCCGACCAATAATCTACGTCAACCTTCGCCGTCGTAAAATTAAAGAAAAATAATATTTTTAATTAAAAATATTGTCTACGATAATGTTACTGCCTGGAAATTATTTCCGCCTGACTTGCTACACAATACACACTCTTAAACAACTATTGACAGTAGACGTCTGACAGTTGCCATAAAATGGTTGCTCTTGCCGACCAATGAATCTACTTCAACCTTCGTACGCCATCTCTTGTCGATTTCGGAAACATTTCAGGTCACCCACGTATAATGCAACAGCACCTTGGAATTAAATGATTATGGCTGATGCAAGTTATACATAAAAGTAATATGCGATTTGAGTTAGGGTTATTTAGTTAAAGCCATATTTAAGGTAAGGGCAAAAAATAGTATTTAGTATTTTTTTATTTTGGAATTTTCTTCCAATGACGTTCATTTAAATTTAATAAACCTCCATGCTGTCATTAGCTTAATCTATTTGTCCAGCAGACAACATAACAGATTTTCTTCATTCAAATAAATTTAGAAATGAATTAAATTAATTAGGTAAATTAAATCAGCATCCTAAAATAAATAATACTGTATAGCATCACAGATATGCTGCTCTATTTATAAATTTCATGACTACGTTTCCAAGAAGATTATTAGGGAAATTTACCGTAAACAATGTTTTTCAGTTCGATAGTTACATTTCATTTATGAAGAGTAAAATTACACTGATAGATAAAAATGTTTACGGTTACATTTCACCTTGGTATGTAATTTAAAGTGTTAAATATACACTCATGTGTAAAAATTACCTTAATGTATATATTTACTGTACCGTACGTTCGACCGTTCTAGGTTCAGTCGATGTTATTCGAACGCATATGTAATAGACCACAGACTCTCTCAGTTCCAGAGCAAACGATACTCGTAATGACATGGTGCAATGCTACTAAATGCAAATAATCGCATGCAGGCACTAAATTACTACTGTAGCGGTGCAGTGTATAATTGCTACTTTTACAGTAATAAAAACAATTCTAAAAATAATAGATAATATTCCTACATTGATAAGCGAAGTAAAATTAAATACATTTTTTTTATAAAATCACTTCGAAACATAACAAATTGCTTTTGGCAATAAGAAAAATAATTCTAAATATATTCCTTTCAAAAATAAAAACGCTTCTAATGATAATATAAACTACATTGAGAAAAAAAGTCAAATATATTGTTTAAAACATAAAAAAAGAAACAAAATTCTATGCAAAACCAGGGTAAAAGGAATCTTAAGATAATAAACTTTCTCCAAATTGAAATGCGCAATACCCTAACGTACAAATAAATCTTCTACGGATATTGAACAATGGTTCGCATGCAATCTACATACTATAATCTTTTCACGTAACTCTTCAATAGAATGAGCTCTCTTATTTTCAAAACCATAAATTGAGGACTTAACGTAACCCCATAAGAAACAATTAGTTGGACGGTGGACATCACGTGGACAATCACGGTGATCAGAAGATTATCAAAGATTTCCTGTGAGTCAGTCGTCTAGCTGAAACCAAACATCGTGCATTACGACGTTTTGAAGATTTATTATGTGCAGTAACAATGTTTTGTAAAAGTTGCAAATATATTTCCGCATTTAAATTTCCTTTAATGAAAAAGGAGCCAATTATGTGGTCTTCCAAAAAGACCTGCCCACACATTCATGTTTAGGGAATATTAATTGCGAGCGTTGTATGTTATGTTTTGAGTTTCTTTAGACAAATAGCACGAAAAAGAGAGATTGAGATGTTCGTCAGAGAATAAAATGGTTTGTACAAAGTTTGAGAGAAAAAAAGTGATGTTTTAGAATTGAATACCTTCTGAAAACAGTATTAATGATAATAATATTAATCCATGCCTTCGCATCTCCCAACAACCATGAGCTATTGTTACGCCTGCACCTGTCGTGCAACTTAAGATATTCATTCTCGGCATTCGCTATGAAGTGAGGAACCACAGAAAACCGCAAAAAGAACGTCAATTTTAGTTTGTCCTTGTAACAAAGTATAAATTATTTCGCAATTAAATTAATACATTATACTTTAAATACATTTAATACCAATTCATGTTTCGTCTTTCGAAAATTATTCGTTTACCAAACCGTTGGCGTAAAATATTTATTGCTTCTGCGCATGTATGAGATGTGGCACAATTTATCAAATAAAAGGATTGTGATTATGTTTCGATATTGAACTCCAGCAAAAACAACAGCATTACTATCTTTATTTTTAAACAAATAAGACCTGATCACGTCACCAGCCCAGACCATCATTTCCCCAGATTCGGCACTTTTATTTCCCATTTCCTAAATCCTCCCTGTTGAAAATGTGCCTCGTCCCGAAAATATTAATATAATCCATTTTTTGTTATGGGGCCCAATTTACGAATTGACGGGGTTATCCAAAGCTCGCTGGCTTTATTTCTTGATTTGTCTGAATATTGTAAACGTTTTAATGAAAATTTTGAATGAAGTGGTATTTAGAATCTATAGTTAATGAGGACGGTGACGAATTGATGTTTTTGAGTCCTCAATAACACTAGTGCTTACAGCTACAATATTTTCTTCTAAATGAACACGGTGATGTCCTGGCTTCCTTCATCTGTTACCATATCAGCTTGTTCAAATATGGTCACATATGGTGAAATCTTTTGTTTTCCATATTCTGTACGGAATTATCACATGTGTTTTTCAGTTGTATTCCTTCCTATTTTGACTAACTGCAATATCCAATAAATTTACAAGGACGTATTATTCTACAGAGTAATTAATAATATTATAAAAAGTAGCATCTTTGATATCACTCTCACCAAGTTACGTGAGCAGACTTAAACAATGAATATCCTTATAAATCTGTAAGATAGGCAATGAAACAATTTCATGTTTAGATGCTACAGAAAAATAAATCTCTTTGAAATTACGACTTCAAAATTATTAATGCCTTACTGATTAATACCAGATCATATTTAAAATAGACAATATAACCTAGAAAGTTTTATATAATTACGCACTTTCGCTAAATTGGTCGTTATTTAATTGATAACTAACTTCTATTGAGAATGTAGATTGTATTCATACGTGCCAGTTCAAGAACTAAGGCTGTATATATACATTTTTTTTTGAACCAGAATGTTAATCATTTATCAAAAACTATCTATACACACAACGTAAGTTTAAAAGATTTTAAAAATATTAACCATCAAAATTATTAATAATACACTTGAACTACACTTCCAAAACATATTCATATTACTTAAATTTTTATATCCTTAAAAATGTATCCAACAAAACATAAGCATTTTTATTTTAGTTTCACTTTAAAATATATATTTTTCTAGATTAGGTATCGGTATCAACATCTCTCGGCAGTTGAAATAAAACTTTCTTATCCGATTTTCCTCTAGCTAGTTTTTATACTGACTAATTACACATCAGTATAAAACACAGGTTTTTTTAGATCAGAGACCTACAACGCGTGAACTGCAACGATGCTCTTAATAGCGAAAGTCACGCGATTTACCTATGTAGTCAAGTAAATTGTGCTACGCTTATCTCTACAAATATATTTACTCATTGTGTTTTGCAGTTAGATTACACATAATATGGTAACGATTCATCATTGTCTACTGTCGGAAAGGATGTTATTAAGAACCTAAAATGCAAGTTTGAAGAGGAGATATCTACGTAGACTGCTCGATTATCAATTGTGTACTGCCGAAGAAATATTACAGTAAAATGGGTTATAAATCTGTTAAATAGGGCAAAGCAATTGAAAAGGTCCATGTTTAGATTCTATACAAAAATAATTCGTTTTGATATTACGATTACAAGATTATTGATTTATTAATGTGATCTAATATAATATAATAATTAAAATAGGTAATCTAACCTACAAAATTTAATATCACCGCGTCCTCTTCCTGAAGTTACTTTTCTACTTTCTTACATTCTCATATTTTACGCTGAAAAATAGACCAATTTTCCAGTGGATTCCTTGATGTTCAATTGTAATCTCTAATTATATCGAAAACTATTTTTCTTCATGGATTTAAATAACACTTCAAACAGACCAAGATTGCAAGTAGAACAAGTGATATAAATTTGATCATTACCTAAGTAAGCGACACCGTACACATTAACATACATATATGCATATACATATGTACGTCACAGATTAATCTACTACACCTATAATAACAGAAGTTTACATGTTAAAGGATTTAACTTTTCACACTTATTAAAACAAAAATTACCAAAGTTTCAGCTGGATGCCACATACTTAGATTTTGCATGTTTTTGAATGTTTTGGTTCCGCCACTTGATGTGGTTAGAAACGATGGCGCTCTCCAGCATAAATTGAAAACTATATACGTAAATATACAGTATTCATTATATGGATCATTTGAAGTCTGTATATAAATTTTATTATGTCTATTATGTGGAGTCCGTTATTTGGAATAATTTATATGACAAGAGAGGATCTATATTCGAAACGGCAGTTATATGCACTATATGTTTCAACGAGCATAAAGCGTCCTCTTTAATTCAATTCTTTTTGAATGTTGAAAGTGTGTGCACCGAGTGGGAACTTCTAGTAACACAAAGATGTGCAGGATCACTTAGAAGTATTACTAAAATATAGAGGTAAAATTATGAAAAAACCGAATTTATATCTTTTTGGTAATCCCAACACAAGTGAGCCCATTACAGGCTGCAAAATATTAAGTAAATATGTACATGCTTGCGGATCTAAGAATCCTTCCTCAATTACGTGCATAAGAAAACATCTTTCTACCCTTACTCAATTATTCAATATGACTGAAAATGATATGGAACAGTTAGCTTCCTTTATGGGTCACACATTAAGTGTCAACAATGGCTAAATGCTAAATTGCTATTATTAATGGAAAAAGGTGAAGCGGGGCAGTTCAAAGGGAAAAAAACTGGACGAAATAAAGTCTTTATTCAAAATACCAAATGTTAAGAAAAACGCTAATATAAATAATAAAAGTAGTTAACTCGTGTAGTTGCTGTTTTAGTTATGTAACGACTGCTGATAGATAAATTTTAATAAAATCCAACCAAAACCTTATAAACCTGCGAAAAATTTAAATGAGTTTGCATAAATTTTCTGAGAAGTTAAAGTACTTTTGCAATTTATAACTACGGCTTTGTAAAAAAGTGGCAGTTGATATATTCGCCAGGAAATGAGCTAATTGTGCATATCATTTTGCTTGGATCCCTACCCTATCGAATAAAATTAATAACTGGTGCAAGATATCTGCCAGATATAAAAGGTCTGAGAAACATCAAATCCTATGGCGTTTGTGCTACCGTTACCTATAACCGTGGCGAGAAATGATCCTCGAGAAAATTCCACTCCCAGGAATTATTGATATGAATATAGCGAAATTCGGAATATTTGCTCAGAAAGGAAGTCCCGCGACATTCTTTTGGAAAGTCAACTCAGAATCAAGACTCATTAAATAGCTGAGATGTTGGTCGTTTTTTACATATACATCCGTTGTGAGTAAATGGTCAGAATTTGAGGCAACTAAATGTTATAGCAATGGAAACCAATTTTTTTTTCCCTCGAACACCCCATTTTATTTCCTCCGGTTTATATCTTGTCGCATATGTCTCTCCACTTATTTCTGTCTTTGGCCATCTCCTGCCATCTGTAGACGCCATCTCTACCAAGGTCCACCTTCACCTCCTGCAGCCAAGTGGTTCTGGGTCGCCCTCGTCTTTTTTATTGTTTTCTGTCGCGTCAGGAATACATGTGTAAATTCTTACCATATCGAACGCATACAACGACCTCACAGTCCATAGGATTCCTGTATCATAAGTACTTTAGTAAGGTTAGGTATAGTACAGCAGATGACGGCAAAGTCGGATGCAGTCTTCGACCCACAAGATATTCGACACAACAAATTATAATCGAGAAAACTGTGGAACTACGGGATATATGGCTTAGCTCTTGATTTATTATAATCTTGTAATGATGGAAAAAGTTTGTATAACATCACATGGACTTCGCTTTGATCCAAATAATATAGGTTAAAAATGGATTAACTGGCGCAATAGTGAGACCCTTAATGCTACTTATCTGCGTTAACGACTAGAAGCCTTACGCACACTGTAATAACTACGGCGAGATGAAAAGGAGCGTTCTGCGTCTAATGATGTGGCGTTTCCGAATTTAAAAAGGTCGTTAACATCGTATTCGCACTCTTGGTTTTCAGCTAAACTCTTGTTTATATGAACTATAATTTGAAAATCAGGATTCTTATTTATAACTGCACACAATTTATCGGTTTTTAATCTCCCCGAGGAATTGGAGAACGAAATGTATGTCGATTGGGGTGCTTCTCGATGACCAGCATATATACACTTTGGAATTCGCTGACGATCAGGTTATATTAGCCGAGAAATGAGATGACATCGATTACATGTCTAGGAAACTGAGGCAAGAACTTGCGAGATGGGGTTTGGAGATCAATATGGAGAAGACGGAGTACATGGTAATGGGTTCACAAGGAAGAGAGTTGGTGGTGTAAAATTAAGTAATAAAAACGACAAATGCGTATAAATACTTATCTTACGTTAACTTCCGATGATAGAGAAGAAATAGACATACAGAATAAAATAATAAAAGAAAAACTATAATTAAACAACTACACCCTGTATTGTGAAATGATAATATTCCGAAGAAAACAGATACTTCACTCATTTGTTGAAAGTTGTGTTACCTATGGAAGCGAAATGTGGGCGCTAAATAAGAAGATAGAAAACAAAGTAATGTAAACGGAGATGATGTACTGGAGACGCTGCCGTAAGAAAATATTATTAGATTTTGAAAGAAATGAAAGAAAATGAGAAATAATGCAAGTTGATACATCATTAATACATGAAATAGAACGAAAGCATATATTATGGTGTGGCCACATGAGGAAAATGGACAAGGATAGACTACTACGAAGGATTTGGAAATTGAAGCCTGCTAATAGAAGGAAAAAAGGAAGACTATGGAGAACAGAGGACTGAGAGAAGTTGGTTTTAGGGACAGAGCCTCTTGGAGATTGGGATGCGGAAGACGGCAAAATTAGCTGTTTGCAGACCGCCATACTAATAATAATCTGCCTATACTATCTGTTAAACTTCCTAATGGGACTTTGAGGTAATCTGCTGTATTTAGCACTTCGACATCTTGGTGTTCTCTAATTTAGAATTAGTTTCTAAAAATCCTATTCAAGAGTGATGTTAAATGAATTGCCTTTCCCTAAATAGTAACGAAACTAAAGCTACGAAGTTTAGCGCCCTAATAAGTTCCTCTTAGTACATATTACCAGAAAGTCAATGCCTTTAACCGATTCCCCGAAATTTGTGGCTATAACAATAAATAACAAGTTCAAATGGAATCATCGTTAGGTTTGTGGATTCTTTGAAAGTACTTCTTTTGTAGCAACTATGCTTCTCTGTTCAGCTACAGTATTTGCTTATGGGACATTGCCGTCAGCACTTGTTGCTTACTTAATTTACAGATTATCCGATATACGTTGTTTCTCAACCCCAGAGATTGCTGCAGGGAATACGTTTTGCCTATAATTTGGTTATGTTTCCCCTATATACATATATTTAGATATACTCCCGAAATATATTCATTAATGACCACAGAAAATGCTGTTTATTCCAAAACATTAACAACAAACAAAGATGATAAGGAGCACTTCAAAGGTATTAGACAATATGAGTGAATTTTAAAGTTCTACTGATTATAAATCAGACTGATCGTTTTTCCTTTGTTTATCCTATTATTTACGTTTTAATCTGTATTTGCTTTCAATCTTGCTTTTACTTACTTTTATATCTACATTCTGACTTTATATGTACCAATTTGGTAATCACCACTGTCGTATACACCGTGTATGGTACAATATATCTTACTTTCTTTTGCTTACGTACGCATTGTTTCATACCTCATTAGTTTGAAAGTATCGTTACAAAAAATGTACGTTAGACACCAACATTCGCAACAGCTACGTCATAAATTTCACTGCATTATTCGTGTGTGGCTTGTTATGATCATTTATCTCTGTTGAAATATTGATAGGATTTCGGCACGTTAAAACCTATTGATGCATGAATTAGCTACTATACAGATACATATGATGAATGCCCTCCATCAACCCGAAGAACGCGTTAGCGTATATGTTCATGTTTTCGCACGAGTTTCACGTTTACATCTCGAAAGTGCTATTCGAAAGCCGTTTACATTCTCCATAGAAATGTTACATTGCTAAGTGCACTTTAGTAACTACAGACTAATTATGTACGTGCATTGCATTAAAAATCGATACTGTACGGTTTAGTTACTCAAAGAGAAAGCACATTTGGATGAAGTTAATATAGTTAATTAAAATGCATTGCTGCAATTCCCGTTCATTCAAGCACAAACTATCTTCGGTGTAAAGTAAGAATTTGAGTTGAATGCGAAATATTTCATGGAAGTTAATGAGCAATTAAACCTTCCTATCGCAAATAATTTTTTGAAATAGGACGCCATTTCAAAAAATCAAGTATTAAATTGGGTTGAGTAAAAGTATCCCTGAAGCTTGGGACTTCGTATCCATTTTACACGGCTTATTAATTATTATAGAGAATGGTGCTGTAAAAGTTAGAACTGTATTCGCTTCCAATACAGTCAACAATTTGCTGAAACAATTTTTTCATACTTGAGCTGAAGACATTTTTATAAAGAACTGGAATAGATTAAAAATAATCAGAAAGAAAACCACATCATTTACGTTTCTACGCAAAATCTCCAGATTGGCATTATTTAGTTTCAGTTACTTACAATAAATATAACAATTAACAATAACTTTCTAATTTACGGCTATATACACCATAAGAAAAAATAGGATAATCTATGTTCTTATATTCTACGGGAAAGTACCTCGTGGTATTCTAGCAAGAAAATCTTCTAGGGGCAAAAGACGAATCTGTATTGATTTAAAAGAAGCGTTAAAATCCCGATATAGGCTAAGTACAGGGACAGCTACAAAAACATCTCCAAATAGCATTACGTACGTACTGCACCGACTGTATTCATGCTTCATTATCTATTGTATACAAGGCTATTTTAGAGCAAGTAATATATAAATAACCGTTATCACGTAAGATAAACAATATATTACTTAAGAAACATCATTTAAAACGAAGAAAAACGACAACGTGCGGCATCTACAGGAAGCTGTTCAACCATCCAGCAGGATAGGTTACAACGATACCCGTAAGAATTCGAAAAGCTTATAAAAGAAACTGCCATAGGTCTTGTGCGACATCTTGGATTATTATTAACATAAATTCTAATAATGCCTGGACACAAATACTGTGAACGATCTCGGGTGTAAATTTATTCTATAATTTTCGAATACGTAAAATAAAATTTAAGACAGAAGACCTCAGCGAGCATACAAAATATATTATATATTATTTTTATAATTTTTTCTTTAAAAAATTGAAATAAGTACCTAATGTAATTCCTGGCAAGCTATTTATATTCATTTACTAAAGATTTTGAAAATAATTTTATTAATCTGCATCGTACAACCATTCTTTTTCTACTAACCCTGGTCTTTCAAAATCTCGTCGAATTTAGTCGTTGGATATTTTAAAGGCTGAAAAATAACATTTTCTGAGGTTCATTTTGTTGTTTGAAGATCAGTTACAGTTCGTCTAATAGCTCAAAGTTCATTTTGACGACATTATGTACTAAGTAGGAGTTATCTCATCTCATATCCTATACATTTTTAAGCTGCCTGTAATTATGAGAATTTATAATTTATATCGTGAGGTAAATAATTATTAACAATTAACCATTTACAATGCTCGTATGAGCTTTGTATTTTTTACAATCTTACATTAAACATCGATATTACGATTTATGCAAAACGATATAGGTACCTTGCCCGGAAACTAAGTACGGTTTCGATCTACCGCCACCGCAGCGCTGTTGTAGTAGTTCCGCGCATGCACACCTCTCTAGTTCACAATTTTTCCGCTGACGCCACTTCAGCCGGATTGTGTTGTGCTTACATTTGTTAGAGATCGGTCAAAATGTTTACGACAATTTGTAAGGTCGCCGACTGTGAGGTGCGTTTTGTAATACGGTTTTTGAACACAAACAATATTAACCCAGCCGAAATTCGTCATCAACTTGTAGATGTTCATGGTGAAAATGTAATGATGGAATGATGAGAAAGTGGGAATAGACAATTCAGTGGTGGACGAATCAATGGTCATGAGGAAGTACGGAGTGGGGAGCCTTCTGTTGTTAATGATGGTTTGGTTTAAAAAGTTAATGAGGAAGTTCTTTAAAACAAATTTCAAGAACTGCTTTTCATGAGGTTGCAGTGGCTGTTTTCACTGGCGGCATCTTTCTATGTAGAGGATATAGAAAAATTGGTTTTCTATTATGACAAATGACTGAGCATTGGTGGCAACTATATAGAAAATAATTTTTAAAAATGCTCATTCATGTAGAAATAAATTTGTTTTGAATAAAATTTTATGAGTTTTTTTCTAAAATGGTCTTCACTTTTCAGGCAAACTTCGTAACTAAAAGGAGTGGCTAAGTATCAGTGAAACTGTTTAATCTAATGTAAAAGCACATAGTACTACAACGATTAAAAAACTGATTGTTATACTGCGGATACCTCCTCAACGTAAACACAGATCACTATTTTCAAATATATTTTGGAAATCAATATACTGACCACTCATTGCACAACCCTCGGTGTGCACTCTCGAAGTTCTTGTCTTGGTAATCTGAAAAACGATTAAAATTATAAACTTTCAAGGAGACTTCAAGCTAATATGCCACGAAAGATCGCGGCAAACCTTTAAAATCTGGCCAACTTTCGGATTATTTACTTTCTGCATCTCATAAATTTCTTAAATTTATCTTCCCTGCTGAACTTGTATAAACAGTAAATGCGGCTAAAATTTATCGTCAAGTAAACGTCCGTTTAAACACCATTTTAGAAACGTAAGAAGTATTAATTTCATTTTAATTTCGAAGCTTTATCTCCTTATTACGATGTGCGTACTTCTTCATTTTTACAGGAACATGTTTTTGCATATTTATTCGATTTTTGAACGCGAAATGTTTGGTAAAAGTTTATTGTCTTTAGCACATACGTCATATTACGCAACACGAATAAAAATTATTTTTTCATAGGAAATTTGTTTATATACTTTGCTTTAACCAACCACTCATTATTTCTTAAAGTCTGCTCATACTAGACATGGGACATGCTGATATATTAATTCCATTTGCGTACATTATCGTTTATCTATTTTCGTCTGGTTTTCCTTATGACACTGCATAATGAAAAACTCTGCACTTCCCCGTTTTTGAATTTAGCCGATTATCAGATTTCAAATATGCGTCATACTTTTGATGTAAACTTGAACCATTTGGTGCAAACACTCGTCAGCTTCATTTTACAAAATCCAATATTAATAGAAGAAAAAACTGTTTTGGCAGGTACCATCATTGAGAAAGTGAAGAAAATAATTTCCAAGCAGTAACATTATCCCAGACAATATTTTTAATTAAAAATATCATTTTTCTTTAATTTTGCGAGGGCTAGAAGGCTAGAAGTTCATGGCCGGTATACTCCATCACTTTCGACCATCAGGATTTGGGTTTTGGGCGTGGCCTCACAAGCAAAACTTCAAACGTGGCCGCATAAGCATAAGTGACGAACCACGCAATAGACGCCCAAAAACCACTACCAACGATGAAATGCTCGACAAGATTTATGATATCGTGTTAGTGAATCGCCGATTGAAGCTCAAAGAGGCGACAGATACAACAGGTATCTCAGAATAACGCGTTGGCCACATCCTACGCGAAATTTTGGGTAAGAAAAATCTTTCGGCGCGATGGGTACCGCGAGCGCTCACATCGGAGCAAAAACGAAATCGGGTGACCGTTTCGGAGGAGTGTCTGACCAAGATTCAACGCAATCCAAGGGATTTTTTATGCCTTTCATAACTATGGATAAGACTTGGATCCACCACTACATACCGGAAACCATGGAACCGTCGAAGCAGTTGACTTTTCCGAGCAAATCGGCTCCATTGGCCAGAAAGGTCATGGCGACCATTTTTTGGAATTCCCAGGGTGTGATCCTCATCGACTCTCTGCTGAAGGAAAGGACGACCACGGGGCAATGACCTATTCTTCATATTCACCGGACCTAACCCAAGAAATCAGTGGGAGGAAAGAGATTTACCTCAAATGAGGAGTTCATCGCCCCTACAGATGGCTAATTTGCAGACCTCGAAACATCCTACTTTTTCAGAGGTTATAAGAGACTGGAGCACCGTTTGAAAAAGTGTTTTGATCTTCGAGGAGACTACATCGAAAAATAAAAATAAAAAACCACACCAATACCGTCTTTTTCTTGTCGATTCCGGAAACATTTCAGGTTGCACTCGTATTTTCTTGGAATGAAGTTGCCCAATGTTTGCCCCAGTAGAAAAATCGAAGGCATTCATAACTACCCAGAGATACTACGAAATAAGTATTACGAAACTAAATCGTTAGAGTTCGAATCCTTTATCGGTATTTCTAGTGGAGCAATAATAACTGCAAAAGTTACCTGGCTTCTAACCTAAAAATGTGTTTCGGTCTTGAAGCTATCTGCTTTCTCTATTAAAAAACGAACCATACTAGATACTATAACTAGCTTCGTACACCAAATATTGAGCTTACAATGAATATAATCAATAACTTTCTAATTCATATATCTAATATATTGAAAAAGTGTGTTGGTTGCCAAAACTTATAATCAAAGGAGGTTGATATTATTTCATTGTACTTCGCTTTATTGCCATGTAAAAATTACATCTAAAAATCAGTGTTATACAATATCGAGGAAAACAGTACCGACCATTTCAAAACATTGTCTTCCGTCGAAAACATAATAATTAACGCGACAGTCCTTAATTATTTATCATTACTGGTCGTATTGATGCCAATTTTCGATACACCGTATCGTAGTACCAATTATATGATTTCCTCCTTTTGTTGTACCTTCGCTGCAAACTCCATTTACAAGACGTGACTGGGAATATTTAAAGAGGATATTGAATAGAAACTTGTAATTACATCGCCGAACCAAATCGTTAAACAAACGCGCTAATTAAAAACGAGAGCTCAGTTGACGTAAACCCTTCTTTTTCAATCGGCGTGTTGTTGTAAAGTTAGATCGTTAGAAAAAGCTTTTCTGCACTTTAAAGCATTACAAGCACTTATTCGGAACCTTTATTCTCATTTGAAGCGGAATACAATTTATGCCTCCCAGAATGATGTCATGATCACACTGAATTGAACAACATTAAGCAGTAAAAAACAGATTTCATCAAAAGATAATGATGCTAATAATAGTAGTAATAATAATAACGTGTTTTTATTGGCAATAAAACGAAACAACAGACACAACAAAAATATAACACAGTATACACACAATCGCCAAAAATATTAAATCGCCTATAGATTTATGCATTGTTGCATTGGTGTTCTTCTTTTAATTAAGAAAAAAATAGTAAACCAAAAAACAACAAAAATATATCAAAGAAACGAACACAACTTAAGATTAAATAATAATAAATTAATAATAATCAATCATATAACTTTGTTCACTAGTCAAGAGTCACGCCTTATCTCACTTCTCAAAGTGGAAATTATGGGAATATCCGTTACCAGCATATACGAGGTAGGCACCATAAATTCTCGGCCTGATATAATAAAAAGAAACTTGGTACAATGCAAGAAATTTTATTTTTCAATGTAATATTCCCGAACGTCTATACATTTATTTCAACGATTAATTAATAATTCAATACCCTTGTAAAAATAATCTGAAGTTTTTCTGTCAAAATGTTCCATAACAGCTGATTGCAACACACTGTCGCGCTTAAAATGACATCCGCTGAGGTTTCTTTTTTATTAGAATATCACAAGGAGTCGTATCTGAATTATACTGTAGATGTTCCAATCCTTGAAAACCACATTTACGGATGGCGACTTGTGAAACGGCGGCAGTTTGGACTGAAGCATTATCATGCAATAATCGCACACCACCAATTTTCCACGACGTTCTGCACCAATACTGTCCCTTAATTTATGCAATAAAGACGCATAATATGTACCGTTCACAATTGTATTGCACTCTTTAAAGTCAATTAGCAAAATGTCCTCATAATCCCAGAATATTGTGGCCATCACCTTTTTCGTTTGTTGAACGACTTTCGCCATTCTGGGTCACCCGATCACCGTCATTGCATTGACTCTCCTTTCGTGAGTGATCATAAAACAGAACCATTGTTTCATCCCTTGTAACAATGGACTCCAAAATCGGTTTTGGGTCGTCCCCACACATGTTTAAAAACGACCGCCCCCATTCGAGTCGACGTTCACGTTGGAGAGCAAAAAGAAGTCGCGGTATCCATCTTCAACTAATTTTATTATATACCTTCACCTTCAAACGGCGATCTTCTGGCGCTAACTCTTCAATAATTGAAATTTGTTGAGGCGTTATGACTTCAGTTGGTAGACCCGACTATTCAGCATCTTCCAAGGATTCTTGCCCCAAACGGAAACATATTGCACAATTTTTTACAGTGGAATCACTGTAAACGCCGACTAAACGTTGTTTTATGTGATTAAGCGTATGCCCTTCTTTTGTTAATTTGATGTCCGCGCGGCACTCAATTTTCATTACTTCAAACATTTTCATGCTCTAGTAACGTTGGTTGGCTGGCTACCAAAAACTACTACCTTCAAACCATTATATTTATAGCGTAGACCTAGCGTATATGCATGGCGTGACGGAGTTTGAACACGCTTGAACCTGTATGAGCGTGTCTGGGCGAGAATTTATGGCGCCTACCTCGTACTTATTCACCACGGAAGCGACATTATTGGAATAACTTCCTTTGTATATTTCAGTGCTATGCCTTGGTAACAGATGCCTGCTACGTACATCAATACCATACCGAAATTGAAGCTCACCGTGCAGATATGGAAGGCTCTTTTTGTTCATAATTTCCGCAGCAATGTGTAGCATTATGTAGCAGTCGACGGCTGCACATGTTTAAGGACTTAGATGCTAATATAGCATGGCTAACCCCTTTCCCACCTCGCATACCGTGTATCAAAATGCGGAAGCACTAGAGGTTCACACAAGAGCTATCTGCTAGTGAAATCAAAGCAATGTCAGTTAATGTAAAGCGCTTCTAAAGACGAAATTGTTTCCCTAATAAAGTGCGGGATATTGCAATCAAAACGCAAATGGGAATCCATCTACTACCAACATATTAAGCGATTTTTGTGGCACTAATTGCTGCATCAGTACGAACATCTTTAAATTAAGTCCTGCAAAAATTCGAACCTTTTGTGATCCGCACACTATCAGCTGCGACATGAAAGAGTTTACTTCCAATTGATTTTTCTCTGCAAATGTTGATATTTGCCCAAGACCCTCATTCGTTTATTATTGAGCTTGAAGTAGTTTAAATTGTTCAAACGAAAGATACATTAGGATGTCGTCAGCGTATAAATGATAGTTGAAATGGTTTAAAACTAGAGACAACTGCAAGATATATGTATATACTAAATAGAGTAGACCTGAGAATCGTACTTTCTGACATTCCGTGAGGTATTATCAGCGGATTAGATATGTATCTTGTTATTTACTACAACTTGCTGTGGTCTATTTTGTAGATAGTAGCGAAAAGTACTGTACGTGAATCTGATATACAGTTAAATTTCAAAATTGAAAGCAACCTTTTATGATGAATTGAGTGGAGAAGCCTACTAAAATCCAGTACTGCAGAAGCAGCCACATATTTCCGGTCTCCCACAAGATGTATATACATATGTCATTAACTACATGCATCAGTGCCCAATCAAACCTGGGCAAAATCCAGGTTGATAGGGGCGACTAAATCCAATTAACTGATGAGTGAATGTTCCTTTCAAATACTTTCCCAAGCAGAAAATACTTATCGGTCGTCAATCACTTCGACTTTCTCAATCTCTTAACTAATAAATGTTTTAGAAACATTCTTTACTTTCTAGACAACCTTCGTAAGGATATTGTAGCCGTGGCTGTCCAGATTATTTAGTAAAGCATTAATTATTGGCAAGAAGCTCTCCTTCTAAATCGATAACTTCTAAATTAATTAACCGCTTGACTCGATAAGATGCTGCAATAGGATATTCTACCG